>OX443562.1:23829579-26329579 GCA_949372485.1 Cheilosia soror
AAGCAACCGATTCAGTTTATCTGCCCATACACCAGTACCCACACCAACACCTGTGATGACTATGAAAATTTGGCATTGGAAAATTATATGCAACCCAACGATTGGGATCTATTTTATTACTTTTGTGTATTTTCTATAAGCACGAGTGTTGAAGGAAAAGAATATATGAGGATGAACCATGTGCTGAATTTCGAACGAAATTGAATTCGAACGAAGTCAGGACACGTCCTTCGTGGAATGTTCGGACACTGAACAAATGGCATGTTGTTAAATGACTTCAACCACGACTTAGACACTGACAAATAAAGTGAGACGTGTCCTTATAGATCGTTTTATCACCGGGCCTCTACATAAGTCGTCTACCTTGAGATTTAGTTTCATTTAATTGGTTTCTTGCGATGTTATGATCTAATAGAGCAGTCAGGTTACACCGATATTCTGTCAAACTGTTGTTCTGGTCTTGGTCTGGCTTCTGTTATATTCTGGCAAAAGCTTCCGGGATATTTCACAAGTTGTTGATATCTTCCTCTTGTTGTTGGCTCTTATTCGAATGGTTTTCTTTAATCGTTCTCTGTGTGGTAGCTTGATCCATCAAAATGGTAGAACATGATCCTTTGCAGACCCATTTCTCGCCCTTGTCAGCTGTCATAATTCTAGCTGTTTTTAGAAAGCCAACAGAGCTTTCGAATTTCCCGACAGCGGGGAACCAGCTTGCATTTAATTTCAATAGCTGAAACTTCTCTTATGGCTGTCTGACTTCCTGCAGGAAGTTGCATTACTTTAGCTAGCACATTACAGCTTCCTCATCTCAACATTCATAAAGGAATTTAGCTGTTACCAGAACACCAAACCCTCAAGCAAATTGATGGTATTGCGATTGATGTAAAGAACTCTCCTTGTTAAAGGTGTCCGAACATTCCAAGCTGCTAACGTACAAATGCGGATATCTCGGACGCAACAGAAACGGATAAATACTCCAAGCAGATTAAACGTTCAACTGTTAAAATCGCAACAAAGCGTCGAACCCTAAATATCCGTAGGCCAGTGGCATCGATGCCAAGGAGCCATCATAAACGAAATGGTCATAGATGCTTAGGATCAGCTAAAAAACTCAGAAAATTAATAAGGCATAGCGACATATCTCCGCCCGGTACACTTTTCGAGCGGAATTATGTCGCTTTTTTCTGGCGGAGTTATGTCGCATTTAAAACGACATATCTCCGCTCGGAGCTATGTCGCATTTAAAACGACATATCTCCGCCGAACTAAGAACGACATATCTCCGCGCGTAGGAACTCTGACTCTGGCCAATAATTTGAATACAACAAAGAGGTTGATAATCGTCGAAGTCCACTTTGTTGTTAGGTTAGGTTTGATTCAGGGTTGTGAGGAGAACCATAACAAGACTTTATTCACCTTAGTTGGCCCGTTGCGATCCCTGGGAGAAGCATCTTTTAATAGATGGAAAAACCTTCGCACTTCCCCTAAAGCATTTTATTTCCCTACAGAATTTCAATATCTTCGCTTGGTCGACAAGACCTATCTCTTCTATTTTGTTAAAGAAGTAGTTTTTCAAAACTTACTACCGCATGTGTGTGATGTCTTCCTCAACACCTATATCATTGCAAAATTTACACAAATCTCTTTTTGAAAGTCCTAGTCTTTTTGCATTCTTTCTAAGAAGATAGAGGGTAGACAGGATATACATATTGATATTCTTAGATTTCGAATGCTTAGTTTAAGAATTTCCCTAGTTTCCCCGTTTCTGGCCGCAGGGCCTTGGACACGTGGTGCCCAGCAGTGTTGGCCAATCTTCGGGCTGCTTTATACTATACTTTTGATAATATCCTTGTAGGTACTCAATGGTGGATTGACGTCAACTTGTTGATTTCTCGTCATTTCTTCGCCCTTTTTTTGCCAATTTGTCGGCGATATATTTTCCTTCTATGTTGCAGTTACCTGTCAGAGTGGCACCTAGCATAAGCTGACTTGGTTCTATACACATAATGCCTTAAGCATTGGTGTTGCTAACAACGTTTTTCGTCTGTCTCTCGAGTCTACTCCTCTTTACATTTTGTTGTCTAATTTTGCGTGGCTTGTTTGACCAAAACCTTTAGTTTGAGGCACACTAGACACTTCCTTTGGTCATTTCCTAATTAAAATTCAAACACTCACAATAGTTTCTGTCTCTGACTTAAAAGTAAACATATTTTCAGCCTGGCGCTACATAATTGGTAGTGAATTTTAATAAAGACAGTTATTCAAATGACTGGTGCAAAAGGGCATACAATTCTGATCATCAAGAAGCACTTGACCAAGTTGGTCATGCTTTGTGGAGTCTCAACTTCTCTGTAAAAAAAAGTTAAATGTCTCATGGGGACTTTTCTACTATTTAATTGATTGGCAAGCACGTTTCACAAATTAAAAAAAAAGGGTGACGTCTCATAGTCATACATTAACCAAATCCAATATTCATACCGCATTTATGTTAACGTGTGGCATAATCGGTTTATAATGTAAAGTAAAGGGTGACCCATAATTCACGCAAATTTTGAATTTTGCGCCATTTAATAGTACTACCTACAGTAATGCCAACAGGAAAAGAAAGAAAAAAAGATAACAATGGGAAAGATGACAGTTCGGGTCTCGGGGTTAGTAAAAATGCAGCGCTATACGAAAGACCAATGCATTTTCATTGTTGAGCAATATTTTAAAAAATAATGAATAAATGAAAAAATGAATGAAAAATGAAATGAAGGTTTGTCAACTACCTACAGTCCATACCTGGGAGTAATCATAGGTGGAAGCACACAATCGATAAGCCGAAGCAACACAACGTGTTCTTTAACTGAAATAAGATACGTATTTTTTAAAAACTTTTGTCTTCTTTCTGGCGTCAAATCGAAAATTTTGGAGGTCAAAACTTTGTTTATCTGATTTTCCCAAGAAATGGAGCAATGAAAAAAACCTCAAGGTATAATTTGTGGAAGCCTTGCTTAGTAGTCTAGCACACTGCACTCCAAAAATGAATCCCTTAAAGGGAGGGGTAAAAGGAGGATCAAAGTTGATATGGGAACATTTTTAATTTTCACCCGATCGACTTCAAACTCGGTTTTTTTACTCTATTATAAGAAATAAAGATAATTAATTTTTCAGATTTTGGAAATTTTGCTTGGGGCCGGAGTTATTTGCGATGATCCCTTTTAAGGGGCTCGTTTCTTAACTCACCAACCGTTCGTCAAAAGCTCGTTTGCACTAGCAGTGAAAATTTCAATGCTACTGAAATTTCACTTTCATTAGTTCAGTGCTACTTAAACTTCAAGTGCAATACCTAGAAGCTGGTATTAGACGATACGTTGAATCATCATTCGTATGCTGAAATTTTCAGTGTTAGTGCAAACGAACTTTCAGTAGCATTAACATTTTGAATGGTAGTGCAAAATCAATGCTAGTGCTTAAGGTCTGCTATACAGTCCGCAATTTTCGAACAAAATATGGCCGTCATAGTGATTTAAAACCATCAACTGTATAAAGGGAATAATTGAAAAATTCGGGGAGACTGGTTCAATTAGTGATCTTAAATACTCTGGGTGTCCTGTCACAAGTCGCTCAATAGAAAACACCGAAGCAGTTCGCGAGAGTACTGCTGACAGTCCAGGAACATCATTTCGGCATCGTAGTCAAGAATTGGGCACTTCGAGAATCTCTCCACAGCGAATTCTAACGAAGACTTGAAACTTCATGCTTACAAAGAGTTCAATTGACTCAAGAACTGAAGACTGTCCAATGACTATCCAGCGCGAAGAGAGTTCGTTGAATGGATTTTGGAACAACAACAAGTGGATGCTGATTTTTCAAACAAAATCATCTTTAGGCTCTTTTTCATCTTGATGTCTTCGCTAATCATCAAATTTGTCGCATTTGGTGTTCAAAAACCCCACGAGTACCTAATTGTTGAGAAACAAATGCATCCACAACGCGTGACTGTTTGCTGCGGATTTTGAGCTGATGGAGGCATTCTTCTTCGAAAATGGGGTAACAATTAATGGCATTCGTTATCGTGACATGGTAGCCCAGATTTTAGTGCCTAAATTACAAGATTTGGATGTGACCAACATGTGGTTTCAACAAGACGGTGCCACAGGCCATACAACCAGAGAAATAATTCAATTACCGCATGAGTCATTTCCTAATCACGTAATCGTTCGTTTTTGCAATCAGAATTGGCCATCCAGATCTTGCGATTTAACGCTATTGGACTTTTTTCTTTGGGGTTTTTTGAAGTCAAAGGTCTATGCAAAAAAGCCCACGACCACCATGAAATAGCTGATGAAATTCAGCAACATTTATGCGAAACGCTCATAGAAAATTTCAATAAAAGAGTACCTACTTGCCGGCAAAGCCGTGGCGACCATTTATCCGATGTGCTATTCCATACACAACCCCAATCTGTATACTATAATATGATTGATAATCAATAAAAAATGTAAGCCGTCTAATTCAACCCCAATCTGTATACTGTATACTCTATGAATCAATAAAAGATTGAAGCTTACTTATTAAAAATCTGTAATTTCTATCAAAATTACATTTTGCGTGAATTATGGGACACCCTTTAGAGTCACCCATAACATTTCGCTTCATGTCCTTTTCCAACAATGTGGCTTTTTGTATCTTCAATGAATGCCAATCGCAATGATGAGAAGAAGCCCTGTGTATGACTAAATTTGCATGGAATCCCAATACACTTTGCGAGTTGTTTGTGTGTTTATTATCTTTCTCAACTTGAACCCGGCTGACTTTGTGTTCGATCCATTTCTGCTTCGTATCATAGAAGTTCATAAATAGATTGCATTCATCTTCACCGATAATCTCAACTTTTTTCCATATATGGGTGGGTATGTATCTCTGCAGAACGGATTCCAATATATAGAACATAGTTCAAAATAAATTGAAAAAAATCCACTCCAAGGATCTGAAGATGAGATACACGTAGGTTCGGAAGATTTGGCTCAGTTCCAAATTGCATTACAACCGCTAGTCCTATCAATGAAAAGCTCCATGTGTACTAAACAGTCTAGTATATTATTCCAAACCATTTACCAAGTCGTTTGCATGCCCTAAACAAACACTTGTCTTCTCCATATTTATACGACCTTTATACGACCGACTATGGGGATGTACGTCCAACACACAATTCACACGCTCTCGCTCTCCTAAACTTTGAGTATAAGCTTAATGCCGGCATGAAAAAACTTTTCCGCTCTCTCCATCGTGAAAGTATCCATCGACATCCCCCTCTAGAGACTCCTTCACACATCGCATGTGTATTGTTGTCGATGCGGCATCGGCTTCGTAACACTGTTACCACTTTTCTTCCAAGAAAACTCGGAAAAGTTTTCCATAATTCTTTTTATTTTATTTTTTTTTTTGCATTCTGTATGCACACTCACCATTCAAACGAAGCGCCCCCAAAAGGTATAGCTGGCTACAGTTACAGTTGCTGTTTTTTTGGTGTTGTCGTTGTGTTTTCGCAGTCCCCCGGTTAATTTATACATTCTGTCCACTCAGTGCGAGTCTGCTTTCCGACAGTGCTCGCAAAATAAATTTGTTCATCCGCGTTCGGTGTTTGTATTTAGAAGTATCTCTCATCAACAAAAAAAAAATCCGAGCAGATGTGTAATCCGTGATTTTGAGATTTTCTTGTGAACTTGTGCGTGATGTAATGGGCTTAAATACACGCTCCTAAACCGTGTGAAAGATAACCCAACCAAAAACCACCCCCGCAGCTGAAACGCGATGGAGAACTTTACAAAAACACCGATGTTCTTGCGGAAGGTTCTAACCGAAGCGAGAAGGTGAGCCAGAAACAAAACAAAGAAAACGATTTTTATTTCCATATTCATTTTTGTGTTGGAGACCACCCTCCTCCAGTGCAGCTTATGCAAGTCAGTATATAGCTTGGAAGAATATCGGTTTCCAAATTGCATAATTGTCACCCTCGGTTTGCCATGATTAAATCGCTAAGTAGCGTAGCTCAAACAAAAGGCGTATAATGAGCCAACCAAAAACCCCAGTAGCCACTTGAGTTTTTCAGTTTTTAAATGTGTGTTAAGAATCCATCCTTGATGTGACCTTTTTGATAAGAGATTCTCCTCCAAAACAACAGAGACAACAAGGGTGTGAATGTAGGTGACTTGGGTGGTGGATGTTGGGTGTTGAGTGTTGGGTGCATTTTTCTTTCATCCTTTTGTGTGTAGGTACGTGACGACGAGGACTCTGGTGTTCTACTTGTTCTCCATACACGTAGCCTTCTCCTCCTAACCCGTAGTCCATTGATTCCATTTTTTTTTGTTCTTGTTGTTCTGTTTTATTTTGCTGTATACACTCCGGTCTTTGTGTATCCTATGCATATAGTAGGAAAGAAAAGAGAGGAAATTGAATGAGTGATTCACTTTGCGAGATCTGTTTATGATGTTGCGGGCTTCTGCTGATTAATTTAATGAACAACTTTTTGTTTCTATTTTTATTCGCACACACATGGCAACATTAAAAAGAATTGAATTATATTGTCAAAAAAAAAACATAAAAGGCATCTCGCTTAATTGTCACACTCACAATATAAATTCCATGACAGAAATTTGCCATTCAACTTGAGAAGACGTAAGTCTTGGAACAGTTCCACAATGTAAAAGTGGACAAGTTGCCAAAAGAAGACAATCGTTTTCCCAATAAATGCATATGCAACAGAGTGCACGAATCGATTTGGGTAGAAAATATTTCTCTCTAGACATGGTGGCGCTATGTTTGGAAGTCTTGTTCATCGTTGCGGATACGAGCTGTTTATGTCAGCGACTCATCACACAATATGAGTTCTAGCGAATTCTACTGAATGGACACTTTTGCGTCATCAAGATATTAGTGTATACATTCTGTACATAGAACATACATAATGTACTTTGAAAGCAATTGCTTTCTTCTTTCTTTAAAAAAAAAAATCGATACGTACTCATTTTTCATAATTATGCGAAATTTTCGCTTGCCTGGAGACTCTTTCGAGGGACTAATTGCCGGTTTGTATAGTTTAAACAGGGGTAGCTACATTCGACCCTTAAAAAAATGTTCTATTTACCGTAATTGCGGTTTATATTGTACAGAGTGCACTTGTGTTGTAGGACGTAGCAGATTTTTAATTATTTACGAAAATGTGTTTTCGTTTATTCGTAAGCAGATCGACCGATTTTAGGTATAGTAGATGTTTGATAATAATTGGGTCAAAATGGCTTGACAGTGGACCATCTGGTCAACACAATACATTATAACGTTATCTAACTTAGAGTGCAATAAATCGATAATTGAACGGCTTGTGTGCTGCCACGCCTATGCCCATCATTCTAAAACCATAACTCGGCCAAATCCAAATCCTTATTTTCGGCATTGCTCTCCATTGACGTTAACGTTTCTTCTATTGTCCTCTTGAAAGAAAAATGGACCAGTAGTGTCGCCACTCCAAAAACTGCACCAAAAAGACACAAGTTCAGGGTGCATTGTCATCTCTATTCTCTATGACTATGTGAGGATTTTCCGTGACGTATTTGTCAGATTCCGCCAAGACTTCCATCCACTTGACCAAAATGAAGTGAGGATAGCAATATCCAAGCTAAAGTCCAAAAAGGCTGCTGGACCGGACGACTTAACTAAGTCGAGCTTTTTCAGGCAGAGAGAGATGGCTTGGTAGAGAGCATACACCAACTCGTCTCCAAGATTTGGTCAGAGGAAAGTATGCCTGATGAATGGAGCCTCAGCATTGTTTGCCCGATCCATGAGAAAGGAGACCCTCTAAACTACGACAACTATAGAGGCTCCAGTCTCCTTAAGATCGCTTAAAAGATCCTGTCTGCCGTATTGTGTAAACGCCTGAAACCAACGAACTAATTATACCCTATCAGTGCGGTTTAAGGTTTAAGGTAAGTCCACAACCGACCAAATATTCACACTACGGCAAATCCTGGAGAAAACCTAAGAAGTCCACATCGATACTCACCATTTTTAATCGATTTCAAGGCCGCATGTGATAGCCTTTATAGAGACGAGGTATACAGAGCCGTATCTAGTTTTGGCATCCCTGATGCCAAACTTGTCAGATTATGCAGAATGACGATGGAGAACTCTCGCTGCTTCATAAAGGTTGAAAACAATCTCACCGAGACCTTTGATGTCAAAAGAGGATTTAGACAAGGTGATGCGCTGTCATGTGACTTTTTCAACATCATTCTTGAGAAAGTTGTACGAAACTCGCAAGCCAACACGAGGGGAACAATTTTCCAAAAGTCTGTGCAACTACTTGCATACGCTGACGACATCGACATCATTGACAAAACACAGCGTGCTGTCACTAGTGCGTTTGCAAGTATTTCAGTACAGAGGCGGTAAAAATGGGTTTAGGCCCGAAACACACATGCGATTTCAATCGCGCGACTATTTAGTCGCAAAAAATTAAACACACACATTTCAATGTGACTGCGCGCACATAATTTTGGATTTTATGTGCGCGCGTTCATATTGAAATGTGTGTGTTTCATTTTTGCGACTAAACAGTCGCGCGATTGAAATCGCATGTGTTTCGGGCCTTAGTGGTGAATGAGGGTAAAACAAAATATAATGCTGTCAACAAAAATGACAGCTGTCGACGAATCGGACAGATAGTTGAAATAGTTCGGGACTTTGTTTACCTCGGCTCCGCTATTAACTCTGAAAATGACATCACATCAGAAATCAAGCGAAGAATTACACTTGCCAACCGCTGTTACTTTGGCCTAAGAAGGCAATTGATTAGTAAGGGGACGCAGAATCATGGACCATATCAAAGGCAGATGAAGATCTCCTTGGTCGCTTCGAACGCAAATTAGTCCATTTGAATTGTTGGAATGACTCCTTCAATTCAGTCAAATTCCTTGGTTTTGTTTTGTATACCTCTTGCTTGTCAAAATCCCATAAAAAAGTCTGGTGCAGCCAGGACAGGTGACCATGGGAGCCAGCGGAAAGTGGAGTTTCTGGATATTAATTTGCAATAATTTTCTGGCAAAATTCCAGGCGAGCCGAACCCAGAGGGTTTAATTTGCTTGTAATTTGGACTTTGTACGGAAACAAGTTTAAGTCATCATGAATTTATCCGTTATAATGACCGTCTGCTAATTCCAATTTGCGCCGATAAGTTTTAAGTCGAAACGCTTGGATTTGACTGAAATGACGATGCTACAGCCGTGATTGTATCTTGAACCCAAACATAGGGATCTGAATTGTATGGTCTTCGTGCGATGCTTTCAGATTCGGCAAACATGTTTACCAGCCTAAATTCCCTTTGGACGGAAATAAAGGATAGTAAAGCATGGTACCGGCTGCACTATCCAAATTCTCTTTTCGGTATTCCAATCATTCATTTTAATAAACATAAATAGTAACCTGCCGAATAATAAAAAAAAATCGTCAAACTCACACAGAAAAAAAGTTGCATTATTCTTCTTAACATTCCTCATGTCCTGTTTTTTCTGCTTATGATGCACACAACATGATAATTAAACGTTAGTTTAGTGTCTTAAAACACGCACTTAGTTTACAGCAACGCGAGAATGACTATGCCATCAGAAGAATGCGCATACATGACAATGACTGGTGATTTACGGCAAGAAAATATTATGACTAAAAATTTAAAGAGAGATAGCATTAAGCTCCTGAAGGTGTGCTTTTAAAAGGAGACAAGAATGATAATCCTTTCCTGACATATAAATTGAGCTATACTCGTTTCGTTATTAACAAAAATCTAGTGACTTCTTTGGGGAACACCAATTTGAGTTTACCTTCCGTAGCATACGGGAAATTGGTTCATTGGAGCCGTAGGACGTGCGTTAGATAGAAGAGGTCGGAGTATATTAAATAACGAGGGTTTATATTAAAGAAGATATGGATTTGTAAAGAGACGGGTAATCGATAGAGCCTGATAGGAGTCGATGAATGAAGAAGATAATGTCTGCAGCATCCCTGCGATCCTCAAGGTTATTTAAGTTAATGTCGGTCTTTGTATGTTTCCGATTCTGCTTACATGAACTTACTGAAAGGGTGACGTATTCGAGGAGTATTCGAGAGAGATAGAGAATAGGACGGACCTGAAGCGAACACTATAAAAACTATAAAAACTGTATTCCAAATAAGAGGATATCCATTCCAGCAGTATTGGTTCAAAGCCGAGGGCAGACAATTTGAAAAGAATAATTGTAGAAGACAACTCAACTTAATTGAATTGATTTGTCTTTAATTCAACTCAACTTTCACATAACCCAAACTAACTAACAACTTATAGACAACCACCGCCATCTTTGTTGTGTTTTGACGGACAACTTTTCTATCAAGGTTATGTATGACAATATACGGACAATACCGAGTTATGAATTACATAAAACCAAGAGACAGCTCAATTGTAGTTGTAGTTGTATTAAGGTGCCAGTACACGATATGTAGCACGCCTCATATATATGTGGCTCTGACGTCAACAGACAGTACCCATTGGGACCATTCGCTGACGTCAAAATGACGTCAGTGCTACATATATATGAGGCGTGCTACATATCGTGTACTGGCACCTTTACACAATAGGGGCATTAATTTATGCGATATCTTATCACAAGCTCTGCTAAAATCGGTTGCAATATGTCTAAGGCCGATAGTGCAGAGGACACGAATTAAACGAGGTTAGTGGTAGTGGATCTACCTTTAAGAAAGCCATATTAAAATAAAATAAAATAAATAGGTGGAGCAACAGGCGTGTAGACACCCTAGGCCTAGCTTCTCGCAACCATTCGTTTGTGTGAGTTTCTATTTTTGGAACGAATGAAAGGGACCTACAATTTTATGCCGACTCCGAGCGGCTGAATTGAGAAGCTTTCTCAGGACAGTCATACTCTCGGATGTTTGTCCGACATTCGCGAGAGGTGGCGCAGTAGAAAGAAAGCCATGTTGGTTTGGGGAAATTAAAGACTTGCATTGAAAGCTTAGGTTTCATACAAAATACTTTCGAGGAGTTTGGGTATATGCGAATGTTTGGCTATCGGGCGATAATTAGTAACTTCGCTCTTTGATCCCTTTTTAACAATACATATATCTGTTATGATTTGACCTTCTTCAATTTTTGATGCGTCTCGCTTTCGCGGTAACAATAATTAATAAGTCGCAAGGACAATCGCTGGATGTTTGTGGCATCAATTTTGAAAATTTTCAATCTCTGGTTTCTCACATGGTGAATTGTATGTGACGTGCTCTTCTCATGTGTCGGCAACCCTTCCGCTTTCAACGTGTACGCGCCCGAGAATGGAACGATAATGTTGTGTACCATAAAGCACTTTAGTGAAAAAGCGGAAAATTGGGCGACACGTCAATCATTGCTGTTTCATTAAAACACATCGACATTATTGACTATTGTTATACTTCAGTTATTTATATTGTATCTAAAATAACTATTGAATAAAGAATGCTCGCCGGGTCTCCTAATAGTTATGTATAATTTACAAAGTTAACCTATGGGTTCCATTCCACTGCAATATTTTGAGGTGAATTAAAATTAGTGTTGCAAATTATTAGAAAATAATCTTTGAATGACAAACGCTAAGAATTTAATTTATCTTAAGGTGGTATGCATGAACGGATTCTTTAATATGCAGGAGGGAGTCATATACATACGTATAGTTGGCTAGAATATCGACCCAACTGATACTCCTTGCATGGCACATTTAAATTTTATAAGACGGTTTGCCTTATGAAAACTGGAGTCCAGGGACCAGATCACGTAAAATGAAAACGATCGAACGACGTCGTTTCGATCGCGATCTGGCCCCAGCCTTTTGCTGAAGACTGGAGTGTATAGGAAGTTCATAGCCTTCCAATTGGAAGGAAAATGCATTTAAAATGCATTAATTTGGAGAGTCTCTTGCTTTTCTTCCTTTCGATTTTTTAAATTCCATTCTACGACTTTTAGAGAAAAAAAAAATACCAGTCTTTAAGTGTTTAGCGCTCTTCTCTTCACTTCAGACACGTTTTCATTTAAGGGTTTTCTCCAATGTCTCGATTAGCAATATCTGCTTTCATTTGACCTTTTTTCAATCAAAGTGCTTATGTTCCTATACATAAAATGGCTCAGTTTATACATTACGTATATCTATAATAATTATCCGTCAATAACTACAAAGCAACATGCAAAACTTATAACCAACAGTATGTATAGGACAGGTACTAGTAAACACATTGTCTGTTTTTGGTTCTACCCATGATTGGCATTCATGATTGTGTTTCTATCCGGTTTTGACATCAGTGGATCATTAAAGAAAGTTTCCTCTTTAATCCGGAAAGCGCTGAAATGGACAGCAAACAATTTTGTGTTCTTTTTATTATACTACACAGACATCTAATCGCTGTTGTTTATAGATAAATATTCTTATGCATGCATTGAGAATAGCATTTGACTAACGAGTAGAAGTGATAGCATAACCACACTTGATTGGCAATGCGTTTGTAATGCATGATATAAAAGCATAGTGGTATGGCTACACTTTCACTATCGTTTTTAGCATTTACTTAGAGTGGAAATATTTTCGCATATAATAATTTACCATACAAACTTTGACCCTCTTTTCACCCTTTTAGAGTTCGAATTTCCCCAAATCACTTTCAAGTGCTCACTTTGTTCATAACATAAAAGGGTATTTGTTTCAAAAAGTCAGCTTCCTAGCTCTTACCGTTTGGGCTGGGCGTTAATCATCAATCGTTAATCACTCAGCACAAACTGTTATACATATATTAGATGAGGATGGGGCTCCAATGAGCTTGGCATTCTTTCAGATGTTCTGCCAAATACATGGCTAGCGCTAGAGACCCTTTACTCCCCTTTAATTCTATGGAATATTGAAAACAACCATACAGAGTCTGAGCCTTCTTGTTTATTGTACTTCGCCTGTCGCTAATTTCTGGTCCTAGAGCCCAAGCTACTGAATGTAAATGTTTTTATTTAGTTTAAACTTTTAACTCGCCTAAGCGATGAAAGGTACGACGACCAAGAAGATCTGTGGTACAATAAGCGTCAGAAAGGTATTTAGGCCAGTATGAAGGGCATCTGATTTTTAAGCGGAGATCTATGCTATCCTAATGGCTGCCAAATATATTATTAGGAACAGTTGGCGGGGTCGGAGTATCTGCGTCTGTAGCGACATTCAAGATGCACTTAAGGCCGTGCTCAACCCTGTTACCCGTTCCAAAATAGTTCGGGAATGCAAGAACTCTTTGAACTCGGTCGCAACTCTTTGACTATTGTCTAGGTCCCAGGTCGCACTGGGAGTGCGAGAAATCAAATATCCGAAGAAACGCTCAGAGGATAATTTCTCGTAACCAGAGCCTGCGCTGAGTCTTCCGGCGTCCTCCGCCAGGGCTTCCGACTGGGTTTCTAACGAACGCTACTGTTTATTGCAAGGCTCTCCAGGATCTGGGCAGACTAAGCGCATGCTCCCGAAAGTCAGTGAGAAGTCTGCAGCATTCATGCGCGCTCTCTCAACACAGAAGACTATAGACAACTTATTATACGGGACACTTTGCTTTTGCTAAGCATCTTAGTTTGCTAAAACCGACTGGATTTGCTTCCTGGTAGTACAATGAACCACTTGCGTCTGAGTGCTTCCTAATCCGACAAAAAAATTAGGTGGTGGAGTGTTTTCTCAACATCTGACGGGTTATGGGAGTTTTTGAATTTTAAACGTATTGTGTCTACTTCATCGGCTTTTTTATTTCCTTCAACTTCCTCATGATCAGGAACCTTCTTGAAGATGCGTAGGTACTTGAAAGGTGTTAAAAGAGTTCGATTTGGGAGATCTAAGGATGGTTTATTTTTGCTCTTCGTCAATGACTTGATCCACAGAGCCTCAGTGGGTAAAGTTATGCAGGGTCCTATTAAGCACTAAATTGTTCATGATGTAACCAAAATGAGATATTTTAGATAGGGTTTGCCATACCTTTTGGGACACGGCGACGATGGATTTCTTTCGTTTTCTACAGTTTATTCGTAAGTTGTTTGTTCAGTGTATCCCATCAATTGGGGTTAGGGGAGACGCGAAAACGTCGACAAACCAATAGTCTAAGAGCTACTGAACGTTTTGCTAACCTCATCGTTAAATGGGAAATTTATAAATATTATTGTTAATTGGAGTCTTGCGTTCGCAGAAATCGCCGTCTGGCACCCTGGAGCTGGGGCATTTGCAAGGGGCAGTGCCCCAAACATGTAAAAAAAAAAGTGCCCAATTACGTCATCGTTTCACGGCTAATTTTTTGTCAGGGAATGGTACTCGTACCCAGAAAACATTTTCATATAATGCCAGACGTTTTTGACGGTTCCTTAAGGCTGCCAGACGCTCATCAAAGTGCAGAAAAAATCGCCTCATTTACGTCATCGTTTCATGGAAATAATTTTTTTTATTTAATTATACAAGTGTCCCTGAGTCCTAATATATAGTTGCCAGACGAAAATTCCGGGTCTTTCGTCCTGCCAGACGCAGGGGAAAAACGCATTATCAACATTTATTCCTCTAAAGTGCTAAAAATAATACTTTAAAATCTTAAGATTTAAATAACTTTCGACCATGAATTTTGGAGCTTTTTTAGGTAATTGGTTAAAGAAATTATTTACAGTTTCAAATTAACTATCAGAACCTCTTATCCGCTTTAAAAAGGAAAGAAAGCGATCCTTTTTAATATTATTTCCAAATATTTATTAATTACTTTCTGCTTTTCGCTTTTAGCTGCTATTTTTTAGGGAATTATTATACACTTATTAAAGCTAACTTTCTGATAAAATGTTAGCCCAATGTTATCCACTGCGATACAATACTATACGGCTCACAGTGGGAAAATATTATCGATTTGGCGTATTTTTTAGTTTTTAAACTTATTAATTTTTTAAATATTTGTCTACCACAATATTTAATGTGAACTAGTTAAAACATGAGCAGTTCACATTTTGGACGGGCTCACATTTCTGGATGCCAGAATGACCTGTAACTTAATTTTTGAAAATAAAAGAAAAGCCACAAAAATATAGTACTAATTGCGCCGTATTCACAAACAAAACAAACAAAACTGTGGTCTCAGCGCACACTCACGCCTCGCCAAACAAAAAGAAAAGACAAAAAACTCTACATAGATATACAGTTTTTGTCTTTTCTTTTTGAATATTGGACACCAATAAATGATTTTTCAGACGGGACGTACAATTAAACCAAAATAGGGGTAAATTATAAAATAAAAGTTCACATATAATTTGCGTATCAGGAATTTGTTTTGAGTTCACATTTTACGTTATGTAGGTACTAACTATGCTAACTTTTTTAATAGTTCACATTTTCGAGGTTCACATCACACTATACGAAGTATAGTACGTATTTTTATTAAAAAAATTAATAAAAAAAAAACAAAACAAAATTATTACACATTTAAAAAAAGCATAGCACTATTGTTATTCAAAAATTTTTTGAATGTCTTCACTCTTCAGCCATTTACTTAACATTTTTTTTTTTGTAATTTTCTCAATGTATATTAAGGGGTATGATCTATGATGATATCAGCATCATTCGAACTAAATCTTCATATGTCCCCATTCTTGAAAATTTAATTCTGTAATAAAAGAGTTGTGAAATGGTGTGCATTTGCTAAGAGATCAATTGGCCTTAGAAATTCAAACGGTACTGTTCATCTCTTATTTATTTAGTTCGAGGTTCATATTTTTTTTTTTTTTCTAACTAGTTAGTTAATTAGTAATTTTTGTTTATTTATTTCAATTATTGTTAACTTTGTTATTGCTATAAATTGCTTGGTTTATAGCCATACTTTGCATCCTATTTCATCTTTATCGTTAAGGCTGGGTGTTCGAGGGTATATGATTTTTCGCCCCGATGGGGCTTGCAGGGCTTAAGAGATAATTGATTGCAGTAAACGGCTTTCGACAGTAAATAAATAGACGCTGTTAGTGACCGTCTTAGAATTTTTATTTTTTCACTTTTATGTACCATAAAGTCCCAAAAACGTCATTTTTTGGGTGTTTTTTTTTTCGCCCCGGTGGGGCAATATCTAAATGGAACTTTTTTATTTTTTTTATGATTTTATTTTATAGTTAATGGGTTAAATTAGTTAGTGACCGTCTTCGAATTTTGATTTTTTGAGTTTAACTATTATAATCTGCAAATTAAGGTGACCAAAAGGAAACAGTGTTTGTAGAGCAACCAGAACTTATTTTTGTCAGCTTTTCAAAACAGAATAACATTCAAACATTTATGTATCCGTTCATTGAATACAAATTAAAAATTTAGTTTATAAAATAGTTAAAATTGCATTTTGAAAAGTTAACAATTTAACAGCAGTTTCGTTTTTGTTTCAGAACTCACGCTCACATATGCAATGTAGTTCACAAAATATCCGACACAGCGCTAATCGTTTTCTCTATAATTTTGCTCTCTCGCGAGAGTCTGTAATTTGCAGATTGTTGTTTTGCCGCATTCGTTGCCACTGGGATATGGAGAAAACAAGTTTGGATCCTTTTTTTGGTTTTCTGATAGATACATACTAATTACTTAATAATATTATTGTTGTTGTTTGAAGTCAATCGAGCATTGTGATTGTGAGGCATAGAGGCAGATTGGATAAATATCATCGTAGACGTTACCTACAAAACGGTACACGTACGTAACATAATTATGAATATGATCAAATCGAAATGAAAAATTATATTGAGAGCGGAATATTTTTAAGGGATGATGAATGATGATTGATATGGATTGAGGGCTTGAGAAGATTTGAGAATATGTATGGGAGTGGGAGATGGGAGGTGAATGATGATTTTTTTTATTATGAGTTGAGTTCAAATCAAACTACCTAAATGCAATTTTGGGTCATCGTAAATAAAATACCTACTGTATGAGGAAAGGGGTTGGTTGCTTCGATGTTCCCTATTTTAGGCCGAACTTTTCAAAATAGATTTGTGGTTGTGTGTTTTAATATTTTGAAAATTATTGTGTGTAGTTTAAGTATATAGATATACACAACATCCGCTTTTATTGGTGATATTGAAATGGTCATCTATTCATAAATCATAATGATTGGTCAATGTTTTGCATGACCAATCTGCAGAAGAATTGTTAATTTGTGTTGAGGTTAAAATTTCTAGACACAACAATAAAATGTGTTCCTGTGGGCAAACTCATTGTTTGTTATTACAAAATTTGAAGGCAAATTAGTATATAGAACTGGGGAATGTTTTGTTGCACTTTAAACGTTGTCCAGGTAACTCATTCACGATATAAAAACAATGTTCTACAGGATGCTATTTTTGTATTTCATGCCGCATGTGGTTGGTTTGTAAGGCGGCCCTAGATTAGGTGCAGCTTTGAAGCTCCTCTAAAAAATATTTTTAGGGGTTACCCAACCTTTTAAATGCCTACCGACTTCACAGTGTTTAAAATACTTAAAATGATAGTACATACTCAATATCTATCTACGTACTAGCATGGCATTCACACCCGGCTTCGTTCATGTTATTTTTTTTTTTCGCATGATGCTGCTGTATATCTACAAAATTGATCTCATTATATATAGTCATGTCTCTGTAGAGTGAAGATAATTACAATAAGTAATTTTTCTCTCCTAAAGGGAGTAGGGCGATAATTTAAAAAAATTCCAAAAAGCCAAAAACTATTATTAATTTTTTTTAAACACTATTTGGGAGTAGTACAATATATGTACATATAGGACATACATATGTATATCCATCCATCAATCGGATGGAAAGTATGAATTTTCCTATATAAACTTTGATGAAACTTTAAGTTTTCTGGCTCTTACCATTTGGGCTAGGCCCTAGGCGTCCCCAATCAGTCAGGACAAACTTTTTATTAAATTAGATAATCCATACCTACATCCATAAATGGTGCGAGCAGGGCTGCAGCCGTTTGTTTTTGGATAGGATTTATATCCTATATAAATATATAATATGTATACTAAAAAGGAACCCAAACCCACAAAACAAAGCAATAATTACAAACTAGCCCTAACAGGTTTTTATAAACAGCCAGCATAGAATATCAAAAAATAAAAGCCAAGGTCAGGATTCAGGAATGAAAATTTGTATAATATGGATTTTGGATATTCATATTATTGCTATGTACCTATTTCGATTTGTGCTTACGAATGCGATTGTACGTCGCTATGACGAAAGCCATATTCATAAGTGTGCGTTAGGAAATTCTATTTCACACACTCTTGGCTTCAGTGTATTAGATAAACAACGTTTGCAGCAACAGGAGCAACAGCAACAGCAAGCACAGCTTGTCCCTTTCCCTTCCCTTTGGTTGTTTTGATTTATTTTGTTGTGCAGACAATTTTGTATTATTTTTATTAATTGAGCTGAGCGAGTCTGCACTCTGCAGTCACAATTGTGATCTTGATAGGGGAGGGTGTGCTCGGCTATTTGAAATTCTGTGCACTAATACATGTAAACACGTTTACTTGAGCACGGAGTTCGTAGCTGAGCGAGACCCACCCTTAAACACTGAAACACTCATTATTGTCATAATAATTGTACAAAATCAATTTCTTACATTGAAAAAAAGTTGAATTCATCTTTGTAATTGAAACATTTTGTATGTACCTACGTATTTAGTTATATTGGTCTTAATCCTATGCAGATAGTATTCCCCTTATATTTTTAGTTTGGGCATACTAACATAAAAAGGTGTAGATAAATTAATGAAATGTGCGATAACTTTACATAACATTGTTTCCAGAACTTAAACTTGTGCAACACTGTGCACCATAAATACATCGTAGTCTTGACATTTAAAAAAATTGGCTTAAGAATTTTCGCAACACAAAAAATTGATTTTTGATCGCCAAATCGACAATTTTTTCCCACTGTGCGCCGTATAGTATTGTATCGCAGTGGATAACATTGGGCTAACATTTTATCAGAAAGTTAGCTTTAATAAGTGTATAATAATTCCCTAAAAAATAGCAGCTAAAAGCGAAAAGCAGAAAGTAATTAATAAATATTTGGAAATAATATTAAAAAGGATCGCTTTCTTTCCTTTTTAAAGCGGATAAGAGGTTCTGATAGTTAATTTGAAACTGTAAATAATTTCTTTAACCAATTACCTAAAAAAGCTCCAAAATTCATGGTCGAAAGTTATTTAAATCTTAAGATTTTAAAGTATTATTTTTAGCACTTTAGAGGAATAAATGTTGATAATGCGTTTTTCCCCTGCGTCTGGCAGGACGAAAGACCCGGAATTTTCGTCTGGCAACTATATATTAGGACTCAGGGACACTTGTATAATTAAATAAAAAAAATTATTTCCATGAAACGATGACGTAAATGAGGCGATTTTTTCTGCACTTTGATGAGCGTCTGGCAGCCTTAAGGAACCGTCAAAAACGTCTGGCATTATATGAAAATGTTTTCTGGGTACGAGTACCATTCCCTGACAAAAAATTAGCCGTGAAACGATGACGTAATTGGGCACTTTTTTTTTACATGTTTGGGGCACTGCCCCTTGCAAATGCCCCAGCTCCAGGGTGCCAGACGGCGATTTCTGCGAACGCAAGAAATATTAACAATAATATTTATAAATTTCCCATTTAACGATGAGGTTAGCAAAACGTTCAGTAGCTCTCAGTCTACAAATGCAACTATGAAATATCAGAATGTCGGCAGTCTGTTTGTCTGTCTGCCTTTCTGTCTGCCATCAATCAATCCGTACCTATTCTCACTAACTAAACTAACAAATTATTTGTCTTGTCTTCCTTTCTAGATCTTTCCAGCGTCAAGAGGTCGATTTAACCGCTGAAATGGAATTATCGCACAGTCTTACTCTAAATGAGGATGCCCTCAAGCAGCTTCCGGAGCAAAAACGTCCAGTCTTCGTTTTCGAATGGCTACGGTATTTGGAAAAGGTCCTGGTGACCGCACAGAAATCCGACATAAAATCATGTCAAAAGAAATTAGTCCAACAGTTAACAGCACACATTCAGGGCTCCCCAGGTCCACCAACGCGAAAACTGATCGCCAATTGTTTGGCTACATTGTTTTCGGTTGGCGATACATTCCTACTGTTTGACACAGTGAATGCATGCAACGACATTCTGAAGAACAAAGATGATTCGCCGAGTTATTTGCCAACCAAATTGTAAGTACACTTTTCAAAAATCAAAAAGCGCGTTTAAATAAATCGGGTTTACTCGTATAGAGCTGCTATTTGTGTCCTCGGTTCGATGTACGAGAAACTCGGTCGAATGATGGGACGGTCGTATGAGGAAACAGTTCAAATACTCCTGAGGACATTACGAAGTGCTGAGTCTCAAACCAGAATTGAAATCATGATCACCTTAGAGAAGGTATGAGAGATTTTGCTTCACATAACCCAGATTCCATATGATTTTATTTTTCTTTAGGTCTGCTCTGGAATGGGTACGGCTATCTCAAATGTGCACAAGGACGTCTATAAGGCTACCAAACACTGTCTGACTGATCGTGTTATGGCGGTGCGGGTCGCAGCAGCCAAATGTATGTTGGAAATGATAAATCACGCTCCATTCCTGTATCAAACCGAATTGGAGAGTCTTGCCACACTTTGTTTCCGTTCATTTGATGGTAGCAACTATGAAGTACGTTGTGCTGTAGCGAAGCTGCTTGGAACCCTACTGGCATTTACACAAGCGCCACCCGATGGAAACAAGAAACCACCGCCAATGTCGGCGAGTAAGAATCAGCCAAGATCGGTTTCTTTGGACGAAGCGTTTGGAATTCTAATGTCTGGCTTCCTACGTGGCGGTGTGTCATTCCTCAAAGGCACCGGAGAGATAATCAAGGGCAGCTCGGGAGTAAATCGCGAAGTCCGTGTTGGAGTGACTCACTCCTATGTGGTGTTTGTACAGCACATGGGTAGCGTGTGGCTGGAACGAAATCTGACGACATTCTTGGCGCATGTCCTTGACCTGGTTGCCAATCCAAAAGCCGCCTCATCTCATGTCGATGCTGTGTACTCGCGCAAGTGTATCAATTTTATTCTCCGTTCCATCATCGGGAAAATGCTTGGAGAGAAAGCTCAAACCTCGGCATGCAAGGAGCTCATCCACATTGTGGCCAAACAAATGAATTCGATTGATTTCAATCCAGAGAATGCCAAAGATTCCAACCAGGAGACGCTTTTCAGTCAGCATTTGTTAGTCTGCGCATTGCAGGAGCTGGGCAGCCTCGTTTTGGGCTTAGGAACCACAGCTCTGAATCTGCTGAGTGATCATACGCTGAATGCTATTGATGCCACCTGTGCAGTGCTAGTGCATCCATGTGCTGCAGCGCGTTTAGCCGCTGCCTGGTGCCTGCGATGCTTCTGTGTTGCTGTCCCGAGTCATATAACGCCATTGATTGATCGTTTTGTCGATGCAATCGAGCAAATGAGATCCTCGCCTGAGGCGATAGCTGGGTACAGCTGTGCGTTGGCTGCTATCCTGGGAAGTGTGCGATTCTCTCCGCTAGGAATTCCGCACACCAAGGGAAAGGTTGTATTTAACTGTGCGGAGGAGTTGTTGCGTTCAGCGAGTCAGAATAGTCGAATGTCACTGAATCGTACACAGGCTGGTTGGTTGTTAATTGGAGCTATTATGACGCTCGGCTCGCCCGTGGTTAAGGGACTACTTCCCAGAATGCTGCTACTATGGCGAAACTCATTCCCACGATCAAATAAGGAACTCGAATCAGAGAAAGCCAGAGGAGATTCATTCACCTGGCAGGTGACATTAGAAGGCAGAGCTGGAGCTTTGTCGGTAATGCATAGTTTCCTGTTGCATTGTCCAGATTTGGTGACAGACGACATTACCCGGCGGCTTTTGACACCCATTGAGAGTGCCTTAGCTATGTTGGTTAAGTAAGTTGGCTCTTGATAGAAATATGTGTGCATGTTACTAATTAAAACCCTTACAGCTTGGCACCAGTCCTGAAGAGTTATGGAACGCATTTAAAAGCACCCGCTGCTATGGTCCGCTTGCGGTTGTACGAAACCCTTGCATTGCTTCCGCCAAACGCGCTAGAGTCTTCCTATACCCATTTGCTGAGAATGCTTGTCTCGGAATTTACTTTGACAGAGAATCCAGCAAATACAACCAATTCCCTATTGAGGGCACTCTGCCATGGCGATGATTCGATTATACTGGGCACATGGTTGCAGGAGACCGACCATCGTACTATTGAAGATCAGGTATGCTATCACGTAGTTCTATATTTTGTTATTGTGCATTTTAAGGTTGTTGGGTAGTTTAATGCGTTTGCATCTTTAAATGTACCCAACATTCATCCCATCATTCTATCAAATCCATCACTCGCACCTCTATTCACATACAATATTCCACTGACTAATAATAACCATTATTTGTTGACTAATTAAACTTAACTTTGTGCACGCTCTTAATTAGATGGAACCGAACAGAAGATCGGACGGCGAACATGTAAGTTTGGTGGAGTGTGCTTGAATTTATCAGGAGCTTTCGTTCAGTTTTATTTTTGCTTATTTTTTCGCTGACTTATCCGCCACTTGCCATTTTCTGTTTCGTTTCCTTTCCTTTGAAAACTTATTTGTTTGTTGTGGTATTTGAAGTATCCAGAGGTCCCTATGCTAATTGATTTCTCTGATTTGCTTTCAGCTCCAACCGAATAGTGCAGCAGGGTCTGGTGCTTTAGAGCACGACTCGTGTTGCCTCTATCGTCCGGTGCCCAAAAGCGAACAATGCCCCGGACCACTTCCACTCGGTGTGGCGGTAATTGACATGTCGGTACATTTGTTTGGATTGATTTTTCCTAGAGTTGCCAACAAGCATCGTCTTCAGATGTTGGATCATTTCGCCGAGTGTATTAAACAGGCAAAGAGCTCTCGGCAGGAGGCTGTGCAAATGAATATCTTTACCGCTCTGTTGAGTGGCTTGAAGGGTCTTACAGAGACAAAGAGCGGCATTGGTCAAGAGGAGGTGAAGAAGAGTGCCACCACTCTCATCATTGCAGCGTTGGTCAGTTCAAATTCAACTCTTCGATGTGCTGCTGGGGAAGCTTTGGGCCGGATTGCCCAAGTCGTCGGGGACTCTCGTTTCACCGCTGAATTGGCACAAAATAGTTTCGATAAATTAAAATCGGCGCGAGATGTGGTAACTAGAACTGGGCACTCATTGGCGTTGGGTTGTCTGCATCGCTATGTGGGCGGCATGGGATCTTCGCAGCACTTGAACACGAGTGTATCGATTTTGTTGGCTCTGGCACAAGATACCAGTTCGCCAGTGGTGCAAGTTTGGTCTCTATATGCCCTGTCGCTAATTGCCGACTCTGGGGGTCCTATGTTCCGCGGATATGTCGAGGCAACATTGTCGTTGAGCTTGAAATTATTGCTATCAGTACCGCATTCCAATGTGGACGTTCATCAGTGCATTGGTCGTGTGCTAAATGCGCTTATCACCACCATGGGTCCTGAACTGCAAGGCAACATCTCCTCCATTACGACAATGCGTTCGTCATTCATGTGCGCTGCAGCAGTTATGCAGGCGCATGCTGATCCCCTCGTGCAGGCAGAGGCAACCGGATGTCTCCAGCAATTGCATCTGTTCGCTCCAAAGCATGTGAATCTTTCATCGTTGGTTCCGACTCTAGTGAAAACCCTGTCGAGCAACTATTTGATGTTAAGAAAGGCTGCCGTATCCTGCCTGAGGCAGTTGGCACAGCGCGAAGCTAAGGAGATCTGCGAGCACGCTTTGACACTGACAGCAGAAGATTGTCCTGGTCTACTGATCACCGACTCGGGGCTTCCTGGTGTTCTCTTTGGAATGCTCGACTCTGAGACGGACAACGAAATGATTAAGAACATTCACGACACACTCACTTCCATACTTCAAATGCTGGCATCTGATAACCTAAGCTCATGGTTGAGCCTTTGCAAAAATGTGCTCACAGTAGCCGTGGAAACATCGACTGATGAAACCCAGAAAGTTGAAAGCTTAGACAACGAGGAGAATGAGAACGACGACGACGATGTTACGGAATATCACGCTGAGGAGAATACTAGTACACATCCAGCTGTCCAGCCGCGCTGGCCGACGAGAGTATTCGCTGCTGAGTGCGTTCGCAAGATTATTTCTACATGCGAAGCGGCTAACCCCATTCACTTTGATCTTATCCAGGCCAAGGAGATGCAAATGATTAAGAGCCGAGGAGACTATTTGATTCTGCATCTTTCAGACTTGATTCGGATGTCTTTTATGGCGGCAACAAGTGATTCAGACCAGCTGAGGCTCGAAGGCCTACGTACTTTGCAGGAGATCATAGATAAGTTTGCCGGCGTTCCGGAACCAGAGTTCCCAGGTCATTTGCTTTTGGAGCAGTTTCAAGCTCAGGTAAGTGCTTTAATGAAACACAGGGGAATGATTTGTAACTTTTCTGTTTTCCGCAGGTTGGAGCTGCCCTTCGGCCGGCTTTTTCCGCAGACACTCCATCTCATGTGACCGCGGCGGCGTGTGAGGTATGTTCTGCATGGATCGGTTCGGGCGTTGCCAGAGATCTCAACGATTTGCGTCGAGTGCATCAACTGCTCGTTTCCAGCTTGGACAAGTTACACTCGAAAACAAACAGTACTCAGTTGTACAATGAAAGCATGGCGACTCTGGAAAAACTAAGTATTCTCAAGGCCTGGGCTGAGGTATACATCGTGGCGATGATCGGCAATGGTTCTGCTCCGGCCAGTCTTTTGCAGAAAAAGCTATCCAGCAATGCCAACAACATAGTCCTGATGAGTCAAACTGGCACCGAAGCGGAAGGTGGTGATTTTGGAGAGTTCGAAAGCCGTGGCGAAAGTTTGTTGAGCTTGGTGAAGCCTGAGTTGGGTAACCTGTCGACACATTGGCTGGCCGCATTGAAAGATCACGCATTGCTGCTGCTGCCGTCAGAGTTCCAGAGCCAACTGCCACACGATGGTGGGGCGTTCTACACAACCGATACGATTAATTCGTCAAAGCCACACTACCTGACGTCATGGCCCCCAATACTTTATGCAGCTGCGCTCTGGTTGAAAGGTGGCGGATTTGATGAGCGGGAAAACGCGAAGGATGACAAGTCCAACTTTGAGAACAACAACGCCATCTCCCATGGCAGTCTGAGTGCTGATCGCTTCCACATGATCTTCGGCATTTGCATGGAGGCACTGTGCAGTACACGCACCAGTGAAAAGCCAAAGAATGTGATCAGTTGTCTGCAGAGTCTGTACACCATCTTTGACTCGCAGTGGGCTAGAAAAATGCTGGTCAAGGACAAATCGCTGACGATAGAGCTGTGCAATGTTTTACACAGGCAGATTCTCACCCGAGATGACCTGCTAGTCCAGTTGTTGTGCATGGAAATCCTTAAACAGAGCATCGCCGCAGCTAAGGAAACAATGGAGGAGAAAAGAAAGGCCAAGCTGGCCGAATGCCAGAACGACAATGAAGCAAAAACGGATCTGTGCAAGGATCTGGAGAATTTCGGAGAAGGAGGCGAGCAAGGTGATATTATTCCCGGTCAGTCGCATGTCTATGCGGTTCTGGAAGTCTGCCTGTGTGTGTTTGTCCGGCAGATTCCATCCATGAATCCGAGTAGTAACAGCAAACTTACCACGGAGCAGTTGAAAAAAGAAATGGCTTTGAGAAGTGCAACACCAGGGGCAAGTAACTTGCCAGAAGACAATGGAATGCTAGTCGCTAGCGGTCTGCAATGCGCCGAGGCACTCACAGAACTGTGTTCGCCCAGGGGAGCTGTGTCCATTCTCCCAACCATATTATATATGACAACAAGTATTATCAAGGAAATCGCAACGAAATCCGCAAATGATCCAGCAATCCTTGCCAACACCGGACCCGTGCAGTCAGCTCTGCATTGCTTGAAGTCTGTCTGCACTGACAAATGGTCCAGTGATGAACGTTCCTCCAGCGAATGGTGTAAACTCCTTCAGAGCTCGCTGGCGAGTATTCTCGACTTGACTAAAACCGGCAGTGAAGATCGAAAAGTCGATGAAGTCACAATGATGCTGGCTATCGCAGTCTTCATACTTCATACTCCAGCTAGTGTTGTTGCAGCACCATCGTTGCAGTATCCCTGCATCAATCACTTCCGCCAATGTGTCCAGAGTGAGAATCAAATTGTTCGGCTGCAGTGCATCCAAACAATTCGTTCGATCTTTTCCAAGGCCGATTTGAAAGTGGCCACTCCGTACATACATGCACTAGCTCCACGCATTATAGAGGGTCTGTATTTGGAATCAGCCAAGATACCGCGCAACGAGAACGAGCTATCCATTGTCCTGGAAAGTGTCTTGACCGTCGAGACTTTGATTGAATTGGCTGAGCCACAAAATCGTAAGTATCCCTATTGCCATAGTTTCATTGGAATTCAGCTCACGATGAAATTATTTTTCCTTCCTCCCTTTCTCTCTCTCTCTCTCGCATTACCGACATTTTTTGTCTCTTCGAATTGTTTAGGGAACTTAATGCAAGGTAATGATGGGTTTTCAATCGACTCATTGAATGTAGATATTATTTTTGTTGTGTTGATGTTGTGTATTTGCATTTGTACATTGAATTTGACCGATGCAATTTGACAAAGGTTTTTTTTTAGTTGAATTTTATCCTTCATTCATATTACAATTGTTTGTTGTTTGAGTTAACTTCGTAATGACTCCTTCGCCCCTCGGATATAGGCATGCGTATAGCCTTAATTAGTCTCTATTTATCTTTCTGAGAATTTAATGACCGCTGCCTTAAAAAGCTAGTGAAGGTCCCCTAGATGTCCCTCCCAAGAAGTTTGTTCCTAGTGTATTTAAGACAAGTCTTGTGTCTTTAAGAAATCTTCTTCAATCATGCGCAAGGAGGAGGCCCTACGTCGACGTATATTGCCGTCCATTAACGCTGCCCGTGTTCTACTTTTTTTTTATAAAAACTCGTCAAAATTGGTCTAAAACTGTAGACGTTAAAGACAAATGACTTGGAAAGCCATAGTATGAACATTTTTAATTTAATTTAATTTGTATTCAAATTCAATTTGAACAAAATAATCATCTTGTCAGATTCAACGTGCAAATGCCATAAAAAACAAAAGTGACTTTGCACCATACTCATGTATTCTCGCACAAAACCATTTCCACCTCACCCTTCCTAGCGACATCAAGCAAAAGCCTTTACTTACTTACCTCCTTCTGCTTTATACAGGCATACAGATGCTTACACTGCTGGTACCAGTTCTCATCAATTATCTATCAGAACCGTCAAAACTTCGAACTCTTCCCAAGGCTCAGCGTCAATTGCATGAGCAATCACTCCAATGGCTAATGAAAATCGGACCGAAATATCCGCAGGAATTCAAAACACTAATGGGTCAATCAGTTGAACTGCGTCAAAAACTGGAGGTGGCCATTCGCAATAACCAGCAATCAGCGTCAATTAACAATCGAACTGCGAACAACAATGATGTCCAGAATGGCAATAAAACTGGCAGTAATGTACAGAAGCCAACCATTAAGCTGAAGACAGATTTCAGTAATTTTGCGTAAAAGAAGACTTAGTGAGTAAGATGTCGTCTCGTCGTAGTAGCATTTTAGGACAGATTAAGCCTTCCTAGACATAACACACACACACACACGTACTCCAATAGGACTGGTCAAATCTAATTTTGTGATTAACTTTTATTTTCTGTGTTTTATTATATTAATTCTATTTTTTTTTTTTTTTTCATTTCTAAGTAGAAAAAGCATTTTTTCAGCAGAGTTTTATTTAATCTACACAAAAATTCTATATATACATATTTACTAATAATGATTACTTACTCTAAGCAAATACATATGCATATATACATATATACATATATAATAATAAATCTATCTACATGTATTATGAAGGAGAGTAAATTATTTAAAAATATATATATATTATTAATTTTATGTTATGAAGACTATTTAAATATAAAGAAATAATATCACAAAACTAATCGAATGTTTTATTATGCATCTATCCTGATTCGTGAATACCCTCCTAACCAATAGGGATACATCCACCAAAACAACGGAGTATATATCTCTATAGAAATCTTTCCAGTGGAAAGACACGTACTTCGACAAAGATGCGTTCGATGAAATAATGAATACTGATTGTACATTCAGCAGCGGAGACCTTGACCCACCAATTGATGATCACCACAGCGTGCGATGCAGCAATGCCTAGAAGATCAACTAGTAAGAGGGGTGGACCTTGTTACTGGTGGAACGACGAAATCAGAGCAACGTGTCTCGATACCCGATGCAGATCCCAGAAATCCGGCCAGAGTTCCAAGAACGATTAGCTACCTACAGGCTACCTAAAGAGAGCAAGGCAAGATGTTTTAAGGAACTCTGCGGCGGAGCAGACCTAGACTTCTGGGGAATGCCTTACAGGATTGTGATAAAAAAGCTGAAGGGCAGCAAGTCCCCTCCCAACATATATCCTGCTGAGAACAATCACCCCTATTCCCGTTAGCGTTTGTCGTATACGACTCATGTTTCGTGTCGTTGTAAAACGATGTGCAGATTTTTGTTTTAACTTTTGTTAACAGTTTTGTTTTGTTTTCTATGTGTTCACCATTATTTCAATTCATTTTTTTAAAAAATGTTACAAAAATCTACTAAAAACTGAAGTGAAATACGAGTCGTTTATGACAAACGCCAACGGGAATAGGGGTGAATAGTAAAGCGCCTATTCCCACATAGGCCGTCTTCTTCGATGATCATCATAAGGGAGAATAGCCAAGAACGCATTCCTGAAATCACCTTCGACGGAACTAAACGATCCATCCATCCACACAAAGCTCCCGAACCCGATGGCATCCCTGACCGGACCTTTTTATTACAACAATGCAAAAGTGCCTTGGGGAAGGGGTTATTTCTAAACCAGGGAAACTTCAACATCTGGTTTTGTTACCAAAAGGAAAGAAGCCACGAGAAGAACCATATCTTCGTATCGGTCAATATGTTTGCTGGATACAACGGTAAAAATCTTAGAACGTATAATATACGCAGACTGCTCGAGGTGGCAGAAGATCAAGGAGCTTTGTCAAACTACCAGTATAGATTTAGAAAATGCCATAAGTGCGGTAGTAGAAACAGCAACTAAAGCAATACTGGGGAAAAGGTGGAGAGGGGGGATAAAGAAATACTGCACGGTTGTGACGCTAGACGATTAAAATTGCTTTAACTCGGCGAACTGGTCATGCCCTAGGAGATCGCTGGCCAGAATGGAAGCACCGGTGTACCTGCGGACACATAGCTGCAAATTACTTTACCGATAGAAAGTTAAGGAATCAGACTGACAATGAAGTTAAGTACTACAACGTTAGCGCGGGAGTACCACACCACAAGGCTCTGTTCTTGGACCTCTTCTGTGGAATATAATGTATGACGGCTGTTTGTATGAAAACGCATCACTAAAAAAACACATTGTACTAGAATATTTACATCCAAACAGTGTATCTTTAATTTCTTGTAAGAGGTCGCTTTACCGACTTACAGTCAAACGCCATATTTTGTATCTCCTATTTCCTCTAATACTAACCGAAAATCCTTCTTCTGGTATTAACACTCAACGAGGTAAAATCTATCCGAACTGTATATGATATAAAGTACAGAACCCTAACGCTAACTTTTTTCTTTCCTCAACTCTTCCTCAATTCCCCTACATCATCCTAACAACGGTCTTAAAAATGCAAGCAGCTCTTTCTCGGATGTTGAGGTCAGAAGATGACTGGCTGGAGGTATGCTAATTTATAACGATCGTAGGTACACAAATAATTAAGGAGACTTGAACGACTTAAAAACCGAAACAACGTCTACGAAATAAGTATAAAAAAACAAAAACAGATAATTTGTTGATAAATCTTTACCCATTGGTAGCTTTCCTAGATATTGAGGAAGCGATCATTCAACAACGTGGAACCAAAGGCAATTATTGGTGCACTGATGAGCCTTTGGAATTGATTGACGGTAAATCCGTTGCTCACAAATAGGTTCATCAACTCAAAGCTCGGCGACGCATAGGTTCGGAGGTAGGGGTACACCACAAGGCGGTGTGATCTCTCGTCTTCTTTGGAACCTCGAGGTAATTGAACTATGTACTTCTAATACTGGAAGGAGAAGTGTGCAAGGTAATTGCCTATGCAGATGACGGTGATATCGCTGTCTCAGGAATACACCTCAACACGCTTGTGGATCTTTTACAGAATGCCCTCTATATGCTTTCTAAATGGACCAAAAAATGTGTTCTTGGGGTCAATCCAATACCCAGAAAACTAAACTGGTTCTCTCTCTTTACAAGGAAGTATGTACAAAATTCCCAACTTTGTTCCCCCAAAACTCTCCAACACAACCAAGCATTTAGACCTCATTCTACCTACCTAGGCAAGCGAAATAAGAAAGAAAACCAACATTCTGTAGAATAGAGGGCTCAGAAAGTCACCACGGCTTTAAACTGCTGCAAAAAAGCTATTGATAACAAATGGGGACTTCAGCCTCAAATTACATATTGGCTATATTAGACCAATACTTACATAATGGCGTTGTCCTCTGGTGGACTGCGCTTGAAAAAACTATTCACCACACTCACCTTAATCGTGTTTAATGCCCTATTGTGTAACTACAGTTGAGTTGAGTTGAGTTGTCTCTTGGTTTTATGTAATTCAAAATTCGGTATTGTCCGTATTGCCATACACAACCTGGATAGAAAAGTTGTCTGTCAAAACACAACAAAGATGACGGTAGTTGTATATATAAGTTGTTAGTAAGTTTGGTTTGTGTGAAAATTGAGATGAATTAAAGTCAACTCAACGCAACTAAGTTAAGTTGTCTTACACAATAGGGGCATAATAACGGCATGCATCTGTATCAGTGGAGCACTTAGGACCACTCCAACATCGGTTATACCTAAACAATCTACCGCTTGAAATTGATTGCAAACAAATGGCAGCAAACGCAGCCACTCGCATGAAAGCAATCCCTTTGTGGACCAATCGGCAAACTAGTCATAATTGGTCTATTCCCGTCCTCAGTTTCAATTCAACAAGAGTTTCGAAACCTACATACCCAATAGTACTGCAGTTATGTAGTGTCCCGCAGGGGATTCGTCTGCTTTTATCCAAAACGGAAAAAAAAATTAGGGTGGGGTGTTTTCTTCCCAATCACTATAGCGTGTTCCAGGCGGAAATCATCGATTAAGGAGGCCCTGTCGTGGCTGCGGTATCATGTAACATCCGCAAGGTATATGCTTTCGGAGTCGAAACACAAATGACAGAGAGACTAAGGCCCTTAATGTGATTGTCGATCATCGATCGTCACGACAATATTGTCGATTGCGTCGATTGATTATTCGTACGCACAAAATTGTTTCACTTCCAAGAGAAAGCATCGACCAGACATTTGTAATCGACTACAAGCGACTGTCAAATCAACAAATATCAATCGCAATCGACAATCACAGTTCTCGATCGATCGACAGTTGTCGATCAACGATTAACTATCGACACTCACAATAGGGGCCTAAGTGAAGAGTACCAAACTAAGACCTGCCCAAGAAGGGGGACTTCCTCCCAGCTGCGAGCAAACCGTTTAGAAGTTTGAAAGGTTTGGGCGTAAAACCAATCTCGTTTGAGCCCCCTCAGGAGCCTTTGACGAGGTATACCTAACAATGGTATGCCGGCACTGCCTGAGTTGACCATTTCTTACTTAGAGAGCAAACATTAAAAGTATTGAAATGCATTAAAGAAAAAATAACTTAAAATAAATATTAATCTTCATCCATTTCCTTGCTGGTCAGAGAGTTGGAAGAAAATTAGCTTTTGATGGCGATAGCGAAGAGTTTGACAAAACGATCAATAAAAATAGCGAAGTAACAAGTGAGCATGCTATAACTTTCACCGGTTACGTTCAGGATAAGACCCCGGATGCTTTCAAATGCCTCCGAGGAGATTGATGTGGCAGCTGGAACATCCGCTAAGGGGAAAATAGCGACCCAAAAATAACAGACTTCTCGTTGTCTTTGTGCGCGCTAGTGAGACCCAAACGCCTCCAGCCGCCGTTTGTATAAGCTCTTATAATAAGCCGAGTTTATATACGTAAATAAAACATGAAGAACCCAACCCTGAAAAACACTCAACCGATAGGTGAAAACCCCTCATATTTAAAATTTAAAAATAACTTTTATTTTAAAGCGTTGCCTCATATGCATAAAAACTCGTAAAAGCTTTCATTTAAAATTTGTTTACAAAAATAATAAACAAATTGACTTTTTTTATGTAGAAACGCTTACTCTAGTTTTTGTGCATATGACCGACATAATATTCGATAGCCTTATAATGAAAATAGTTTAATAAATTGAGTAATACATCATAAATAGTTGTAGCAGAGGAATTACATTCCTGCAAGTCAATAATAAATAAAAATAAAAAAGAGGTCTTAAAACCTCTGCATTGCCAAGTCTACTTGCAATGTAATCAATTCCTTATTTTCCTCAAACACTTTATGAATCAGAATGTTTCTCTTATACTCGAGAAGGGCATTTTCTTTCCTGTATTTTTCAAGTAGCTTGTCATAGTCGGCAATGTCATCGTTAGTACTTGCCAACTGTGTCTTTGTTTGCTCTGATTCCGATACAATCAGCAATTTCTTTAAGCGTAGAATTTCTGCACGCTCTGAACTGATTCTTGTCTGCAACTGAGTCTTCCAGTTATGCAATTCTTGGTTCTCCAATTGTAGGCGAATCAAGTTATGATAGTCTGGATGGGTTTTGGGCAACATTAACAGTCCACTCTCATCAACATACATTCCATCTTCGATGGCGGTGTTCTCCTTAATAGGTTCCTGCTCTTCGGGAATTATGGAAGGGTTGTCAGTAGTGTCTTGCGGTGTGTTTTTCGTTTCTGTATTCGTTCCAGATTCAGTTGATGGAATGGTAACAGTTTTTATTGACTCGTCATCGGATGTTGCCTTAGAGCAAGGAATCTGTTCACGGCTTTGTTGTACTTGTGCTGTGACGACAACGACTGCGGTAGTGGTGATCGATGTTGATGATTCCGGTTCGCGTTCGATATGTTCTTCGATGCTTTTCTCTTGTCGTTTCTCAAAGCTGCGTAACTTTCTCTTGAGCTGTGTAATTATGCGCTGCACTTCCCAAAGTTGTTCTTCACGTTTCTTTGAAACGAACCCTGCATTCATTTCAGAGTGAATTTGCGCCAACAGACTCTCTTGCTTGCACAGCTCATTTTGGATATCTCCAGGAGTTTCTGGAAGTTTTGGGCTTGCTGAAGTAATGGGTGGGATATATCTGAAAAAAGTAGAGAAAATAATAATAAAGTAGATGGCAAAAGGAGAGCACTACTTGAGGAGAAATTTGGTTATTCCCTTGAAGCGACCGGACATAACTGATCTGTTTGCAGATGAATAAGAGATTTTATTTTGTGAAAGATTTATTTTATCTTGCGGCAGATAACGCTATGGAGGAATTTAAAGATAAGAATCAAGATAAGTTTCAGTTCTTTGTAGAAATAGCAAAAATACAGATGAAATGCTTTTCTACGATAGGTGGGTGAATCACGTCAAAATCAGTTTAATCTGTGCATTTTAAAAGTCAATATCAGTCACCCCGACAGTTTTTGCACTATTGTTCCCAAGCCAATGATCTCCGGGTCTGGATATGAACAATTTGTATGATCAACTTGCCGAGTTCCTGGGTTAATGTAATAGAGAGGTAATTGCTTACAAATGATGAGATTTCTGCCAACTGAGTAAAGGCCTCATTTCAACGTTCAACCCTCTTCCTAGAATTTTAAGAAAAGCCAAACCTATTATTTGAAACGTATGAGAACGACTGTGATGGTTTTTACAGGGCGACATCTTGAGTAAAGATACAAGTATGCAGCATACTGGGCCGGGATTAAGTCTGTTACTGAACACAAAAAATAACGTCTTTCGTCTAAAATGAATGTTTCATCATCGAAAGCTGCCTACATCGAGGAACCAGTTAGTCACGCCCAGACCTTAGAAATACAAGATGCATACTCACTTCATTAGCTGAAAATCGGCAAACAAATTTGGACAATGGCAAAGCAAAGTAACCAACAATCGATGAGACATCTGCAACGGTGGACTCAACAGCATTGCAAGACTCTGGGCATTCATCTTGTTGTGTTTCTCATTTTGAATTACAGAGTCAAAGTGCAAAAGAATCCACGATAGCAGGGTTTTGTTGCAATTCGGCAATTGTTGTAGTAGCGTTTTTAGCTCTTTTTCCTGTTTTGTGACTTGAGGATGAGATGAAACTTCCTCAAATCGAGCTATAAGATCTGTAGTCAATATTGGCTCTGGCAATTCCCTATAAATACAAAACCAATAGCTTTATGTACAATCATACTCAATCTCATCAAACTAACCTCAAAAATAACTTCAGCAATCCACAGGCAGTTGGAACATCCATATCGTCGGTGCCCTGTGATTCTCGATTATTGTACAATCGCTTATAGTGTTGCAATCTAGTCTTAACCGGTTCAACTTTATAAATTTGATCACTTCGCAGTCCATGCTCCTGCAGGTAGTCGATGCAATCGCGCACAACTAATGGCAAGTCAATCCCATCATGGCAACGACTGCGTTCGGTGGCAAGACTCACGGAGACACCAAAAACGGGTTGAACATCGCCCAACTCAAGCACTTCCTCGCTAACTGCTGTCTTTGACTTTTTATCCTTTTTCTCCTTGTCTTTGGACTTATCTTTTTTGTCTTTTTCCTTCTTATCCTTGTCGCGTTTTTTGTCCTTGGTCTCTTTAAAATCTTTCTCTTTTTCATCTTTTTCTTTTACGTCTTTCTCGACTTTGTCTTTTTCACGGGATTTTTCACGCTTTTCTTTGCTCTTTGATGAGGAGAACTTGAAAGTTTTTGATTTCTTTGAAGATTTTGATGGACTCCTAGGGGCAAAACCCAAAACGTATAGAAATGGGCGTATGAAAAAAAAATATTTATTTCATACATACTTGGCTTCCAAGTCCTCTTCGGGTGAGCTTTCACCTTCTAGTGCAGCATAGCCACGATCTTTTTTATCCTTCTTGTCCTTACGGCGGCCGATAAGGAGATCTTTCTTATTATGTTTATCATGGTCACCTTCGCTGACTGGCGGCCCGGAGAAATGGAGAGCAATGAACAATTATATAGAAAAAATGCTTACGAATTTCTTACAATCGCTCTCGTCCTTCTTTTTTCCAACTCCTGTTTCAGAGGCGTAAAGTCCAGGAAAATCCTTTTCTACATCTGGACTATCGAACTCCATTTCTAGTAAAGTATCCAAGGAAGGAATTGCGGAATCGCGTTGGGAAAAAAAAGTTTGGAGTTGTAGATAACAAAGTCAAAAACAGCTGTGCTGGGACTGGGTTCGCTGTCATTTCGCTGACGAAAATGACAAGTAGATATGTAAACAAATCGATTTACATCGAAGTGTACAAGAAAGCGTACACTTTAAATAAACATGGTGGAATAATGGTGGTTGAGTTGAGACTTAAGACGGTTTAAGAATAAAGAAAGAAACGCAGAAAATGACGATGAGGGCGAAAAGAGAATACAAGAATTGGATTTGAATTCGCTGCCCATCCATATTTGCCCATCCATGTTTGGCTATCCCCGCATTTTTCATCCCTTTTACAGTCATATTCATGACACGTACGACAAAAATCTTAGCGTGTAAATCGAGTTAAAACATACCATCAATATAAAAAGTGATGCAAAACAACACCGATGACTACCTACTAAGTGACAATTCTTGATTACTCAAACGCATGTGGCCCAGTGAATAATTTTTAGGACTACCTAAAAAGTGCGCACTAGTGCGCACTGAGATGTGTCAGTGGATTTTCGTGGCGGCCAAACAACCCAAAGAAACCCCAGAAATTCAGTTTCATGTCGAACGCGAAATGTAACCTGTCACTGAAACAATGTTTTAATATACAGATTTACCTAACACCAGCAATAACATTAAATTTGTTTAATTATGATTGTAATGTTGAAAAACACATTTCTTTTAACATTTACTAGTGCTGCAATGTTTCAATGTTTGGCTCTTTAAAAATATATATAACTTCGTTCTGCTAAAGTGAATGTATCACTAAAATCGTTATAATATTTTATTTATTACGCAAGTGAGTGAAAAATATCGAGCTGAATCTATTTTTTTTTTTTTTTATATTTTTCAAGAGAAAATACACTTGGCCACACTCTTTGTTTTAACAAAAATAAAACATAAATTATCTAATCGAACAGGTCGCGATGAAAATGTCAACAATTACAAATCAAATCATTCAAGATTCAAGTCAATTCAAGTGCTCGGAAGCACCCCTAAGGACTTTTATAATTCACATCTAAAAAAAAATACCTAATAAATTTCGACAAAAATTCGACTAACATCATGTCCACTTTTTATTTAAAAAATGAACAACGGGAGCATCTGAAGCTGGTGCGCGATAAATCCCCCGAGGATGTAGTAGAACTCTGTAAATCTGCTTTTGATTATCTCACAAATGGTCCAAATAGCTCGAAATACGATTTATTGGCTAAGAAATACTCTTCAAGTCCAGATATAATTCGTTCTGCCATCGAAGCACTAATATGCTTATTAATCGATGCAACTAAAGCCAATGTGACCGATGAAGATTTTGAGAACTTGAAAAAGGATGGATTCTCATCGGACCATATATCCATACTGATGCAATTTGTTATGAGTAAGCGAGCATTTGTTGAAGGTTCCATCAAATGGGCTAACATTAAAGCTTATCGTTTGATTAACTTGGAGTGGAGACTAGAAGTAAAAATTGCATCCAGAAGCCTATTAAGCCAAACAACGGTATTGGTTACGATGAAATTGAACCTACACACGGAGCCAAAAAGCGAAAACCGAGAATTAATAAACTTTGGCAATAGTAAGCAAGTGCACGAGAATGAGGCAAAGAATCGAAAGGATATTTTAGTTCAGACAGATGTTAACAATCTTTTACACATTATTGATGTACTCGAACAGGCAATGTTGGAATCGAAAAGCCGACGTATCAGAAATCTTGTCGGAGCTATTCATTAGGTCAAATTGTATCGTACATAGATTCGTATACATATTATGTAGTTTGTAAGAAGAAATCTGGTACGAATATGTATGTATGATAATGATAGATAATAAAATGTATTCCATAGTTAATAAGAAGTGAAGATTGTTTTTTCAGTGGACAGGTAGAGACAGGCCATTGCAATAACCTCATCTACCCTTAATCAGTGGTCATAGATCGAAAGAAGTTTCTACGTCTTGGGAAAGATGTGAAATGGAGTGGAGCGCTAAAAAATCATTATGGACATCCAACTCTTATATTATTATGAGCAAAGGCCATTTAAATCGAGAAAGCAAAATCTCTTCACTCCAGACTTCTGACTAGAACAGGATGAAAAGCAAACCAATTTTTAAAGGTAAAAGTATATCCATATATTTAGCTCCTCGTTATAGTCCCCTTAGTACATACATACAAATCATAATCCTATTCATCTGCCGACGCTGACGCTGCGGCTTTAGCCTTTGCTGTGAGCTTCTTTTTCTGACGATCCGCCTTCCTCTCCTCGGCAGTCTTCTTGAGACCTTTTACGCGTCGTGTCTGAATCTTCGTCACATTTTGACGACCAAGATGTACACGTCCATGTGTGTTACCCAGACCATCTCTAGTAATATTCTTCTTGTTGGTAACTTTCAGTTCCTTGGGCTGTTTCCTAGCCTGTTTGTACAAGTCCTCTGAGGCAATTCTTGTTCGCCGTACAGAGAAATCAGCTGAAGGCCCAATCTCTACCAATTCAATACGAGGTGTCTTCTGTCCTGATTTTTTCAGAACAACCTTATACGATCGCAAGAGTATGGTGAGATCTTCTGTGCACGTAAAACTCATTACATGTTCGATACCTTGCAGACGGATCGCATCCACTTTATCCTTGTGATAAGTATCAATCAAAAGGCACCTCAATCTTCGCAACTCTTCTGTCTGATTCCATTTGGGACCATTAAAAACAAGGCACGGCTTAACGCAAGTACCTATCTTTTCGTTTTTAAACTCAGACATACCCATGTACCGTTTAATTCCCAGCTCTACCATATCGAGAACCTCGTTTTCAAAGATACGACCCAAAACCAAATTGTTTGGACGTTTCTTTGATGTCGACCCAAATACGAAGAGTGCACATTCGTTTTTCATCGTTAAACTGTAAGAAAAAAACAACAAAAATGTTTATTGGATTCCTTTACAATTAAGCTTGCAATTGAAAGCAACTAGGTATGTACAGGTATAGCAATCACGATTGATTCCGAAATGGTACAGATTACAAAAGTGCCTATAACAACCGCAGTCATCTCTATTTGTCACATCATCGTAAAAACTATACAATGTACGTAAACAAACGCGAATGCCAATTTTAAATGTCCAATAATAAAGTTAAATGTATCCACATTTCACGCTATTTACTTACAATTCCAGTGATGAGGGATCTTCAAACGGTGTGATATCATTGTTGCGGTTCAGAACTTTAACAAGAGGCTTCTTAAGTTGATGCAAATCCTTCATCGCCAACTTTACATCACCAGTGCACTTGCGTCCATCCACAAATAACATGTTTCGAGAGCCTTCGATGAGCTGTGGTTCCCTTGCAAGGAGTACCTTTTTTCCCTTGCGAGTTTTAGGTTTCCTAGTAGATATAATTTGATAAAATGTTATATTTTGCAAATAATTTATTATTTATACAAGTTACCTTATTCTCATTAGTGACATGATTTTTTTTTATGGTATTTATTGCTTTAAAAAATGTAACTATTTACGAAACACGAATTGCGGCTACCTAGTAAAAATTTGTTGAAATTTCACACGTGCGTTCCGCCGCTGTCAAAACACTGATATATTTTCGCTCTGTTCGTTTCAAGTCAAAAGACTTTTGGCACGTTACCGAAATGTGGTTGTCTTATAGACGGTTCGCATCGAGTTCAAATCGGTAATTTGAAGAATTTTAGCAAGCCTTTATGTAATAAAAAATTAACAAATCAATTAGCATTAAAACAGCAAAACAAGATCTACAGCAAAACATTATTGCTTACATTGGTGGTCTGTGGTATAATAAGCATAGGTAAGCCGACGACTTTGTTGGGTTATGTGAACGATACCTGAGTTGGCAATATCTGCGTAATTTCGAATTTAAAATGTACCTACAATGCCCGGAAAACACTTACAGCCTTATTCATAACACTTAATTAAATCTGAATTAGGGTTGATTTTGGTTTAATTGCAGAAAACGTTATTCATAAAATTTTTTCAAAGTTAATTTCCAATTAATCAAGTGTCAAAAAATTAAATGCCGAAATCGGTATTCAGGAGCAAATTAACTCTGAATTAAATTGTTCAAATCATCATGGCATTCTTATCTCATGCACACAACATTCCAGAGAAAAATGTCAGAATTTATCAAATATTTCTACCAATTACATACTTTTATATGAAATGCTGGTATACTTTTAGGCTTATTGCCTTAATTCCTTGATTAGCTGTTATACTAGCAAAAATTCTTTATGAATGAACATTTTTTAATCCTTAATTAAAATGACAGTTTCGCTACCGCCTGTAGCGCCACCTATTTATTTATTTTACAATGCCCTTGAAAGGAAATAGATAAGCAACTTCATGCAACAGATGGCGTATTTTTTTTTTTGGGAAGTGAGTATAACAAAGCCAAAAGTGAGTATACAAATTTTGCATTTAAAATCAAAAGTGGGTTTAACAAAACCAAAAGTGGGTATAAAAGTTTTGCAGGTAAAAGTAAAAATGAGCTAGCTATAGATTCTCAAAAAAATACGCCTTATGTCGCATTCGCTGAAGATTAACCGCCACCTGGAGGAAAGGAAATAAGCTGCATCTTTTCTCTAGGACAATCCTTTCATGCTTGGCCATTGACTTTTGGCCAAGCATGAAAACGGACTGTTTCAACCACTCATTTCTGCCTCGCATCAGTCTCCTTCCTTAATGATGGATTGTCAGATGTAATAGGCCACTTCCCCCCCACCCTCACCATCTGTATCACAATGGACCTAAAAATAATGTTACTATTTGCATAAAATGTACTAGAGCTGTTATGCCAGTTTAGTTGTAACGTTGTACACCTAGTTGCTTAAATGAAACAGTACTTCCTCTTGCAATTGACAAGACAGAAAAAAACCAACAAACTCCGTGGCCGTGCTCGTGTTTAGACCGTATACACAATTTTCACTTCCTACAAATACAAAGTCTAATTTCAACCAATTTCTATTAAAATCCTTATAAATATGGGAAAAACTTCAAAAGATAAACGTGACATCTACTATCGTCTTGCCAAGGAAGAAGGTTGGCGTGCACGAAGTGCATTTAAGTTATTACACATCGACGAAAAGTTTCACATACTTAAAGGTAGGTGGTATAGGTACCTACATCGAAATTTGCCTATCCTCAAACCACAGTTAGGGAAATGTTGATTCTTTTAACCCATCCCTCCTATAGATGTGACTAGGGCTGTTGACCTATGTGCAGCACCCGGCAGCTGGAGTCAAGTTCTCTCAAAACGTCTCTACGAAGACGGCAAAAAGGAAGATGTAAAAATTATTGCCGTCGACTTGCAGGCAATGGCTCCATTGCCAGGAGTAATTCAGATTCAAGGCGACATTACGAAACTTAGTACCGCCAATGCTATAATTGAGCATTTTGGAGAAAACAAAGCTCAATTAGTTGTCTGCGATGGTGCTCCCGACGTCACTGGTCTGCATGACATCGATGAATACATTCAATCACAACTGTTGCTCGCCGCGTTAAGCATAACAACCCACGTCCTCATGCCAGGAGGTAATTTTGTGGCGAAAATATTTCGCGGAAAGGACACAAGCCTACTTTATTCTCAGTTGAGAATATTTTTCGAAACGGTGTCTATTGCTAAGCCTCATAGTTCCAGGAACTCGAGCATTGAAGCATTTGTCGTCTGTCAAAATTACAAGTGTCCAGATGGCTATATACCGCAAATGATCAACCCAATGGTGGACGATGTAAAGCTAATTGCAAGTGCAACTGAATCAGAGGTTAACAAGCAGATCATTCCGTTCGTTGTGTGTGGTGATCTCAGGGGATTCGATTCGGACATGTCGTACAGCTTAAATGTAAGTCGTCACCGCATAATGTCCGTTTTACTTGGTTTTAATGAATTCTTGTTAACAGCTGGATCCCGACAGTACGTACACATACCGCGAGGTAGTACAAAAACCGATATCACCTGCTTATAAGGAGATTCTGGACAAATTAAAATCATGCTCCATTAAGCATTCGGCTATAACAGTCGACCATCAGGCACCAGACAGCTAAACATATGACTTTAACAAGACTATTTGAATTTTATTACCCATAATCTAAAATAATAATCATACTCTAACTATTTACATGATAAAGGACTGACTTGAGATTTTACTTTTGGGTTGGGGTATTTTTGACATTTTGAAACCATAGCGATGAACTTTCTCGCCTTCTGGGAAGTCGGGTAAAATGTTATGGAAGTTTTCCACCTGTATCGTGTGTTGCTCCGTCCATATGCCATCGCCTGTGAAATGAAACTCGCTCTCGATAAGGTACAGGATTAGCGCTAACATTTCACAATTACTGATCTCGTATACTTTTCGCTTCACTTTCATTTCTTGTAGTGCGTCCGGTTTGTGAAGAGCCAAGAATTTCTCTTCTATGCGCTTGCTGAAATCAGACAAAGACGTTATAAATTGAAAAATTATAAAAAATAAAAAAAGATATCCGGTGGGAAACTCACATTGGGTACAAGAGTATGTACAAATTCTTGTAAATGTCTTCTTTGGAAAACTTTTTAGCTATTAGGTGCTCGTAACACTGTTTGACCTGAACGAGTGGTATATGACACCAGTTTGGATGACGGCTCAGTATTGCGCGGGTTTCATTTTCATTTTGGTTCAAGATATTTGCCAGGTAAATGACAACATCACGTCCCTTAGTTCGATCTGAACCTTCTCGTGCAAATCTATGATTTTAAGGTTTGGAATAGAGACTTGACTACCAAAGAAATATATTTACCTGGCAAATGCCACTGATCCACATGACAAAACATGTAACGACGCACATCGCACCTTCAGCTGATTTAAATAGTCCAGTCTTAGCCGCGCCTTATTCTGATAGTGTACCAGCCGCAGAATTCTCGGGTTTGTGCGTAGTACCTTAAACTCCTCAACCTCTTCCAAATCTTTAAGCCTCCCCAGCACTGTGTCTGGACTCAAGGTGAATATTTCCAAGCATCTCAGTATCGCATCTTCCTTTATATTAAATGACTTTATGTGGTGCATAATCTTGACCAAATTTTCGGTTGGTGACATAAGAATTTTTGGCATTTTGTGGAGGATCTCGCGAAAGTCCTGCCCATTGATGGTCTTTATTGCCTTTAGCATCCGCTTGACATTATCTGGATCACCATACAGAACAAATGCATTCTTTGTAATACGTTCATTGCTGAATTGCAAATCATTCTGTAAAACCTCAACCATTTGCTGAATGGAACGAAAACTTCTGTGACGAATACGAGAGTAGACCTTCCAGAGTTTGATCAATTCCTTGTCGTTCATTCCTAAACGCTGGGTTAGATACAAGTTCAGAATGTTCATACGCAGTGTTTTTAGTTTAAGTTCTTCTCCGTACTTAGTAGGTGAGTACAGGTCAATGTCTGTAAACCCCGTTCGAAGATTTTCTTCCACATCAACAGCGAAGGGAATATAACCATGACCTTTGAGTGTAGAAACATTTTTATTCATCACAGTCACAAACTTAACGAGGACCGATACTGAAATTGATTCACAGCCGCATTCCTTCAGAACATTGTACCGATTCTGTATAGTCAATGTGTTTAGATATAGAAGCATTGGTTTTTTAAGTATTTCATCAATGCTGTAGTTTAGGGATTTTAGGGTTTCCGCAGAATTTATAAGATCTTCACGTTTGACATAATGTAGTTCCTTGTGTTTTGTTAGAGCCGCTGTCCAATGACGATGTGTTGAACCTATGGAATCAGCAGTTATAAGCAATATGTAGGTACTACCTACATACCGAGGTTCATCTTGATAAAACATAAACTTACCGAGCACTTTTGATAAGTAGCCTGCAGTAAGCGGATGCTCTGCGACGTGAATTTCATCAGCTTTTGAGGCACTAAAGAAGCGTACCAGGATATTTATTTGATTCCTGTTTTGGAGGAAAGTCCTATTTCTCCATAGCATGGTATATTTGTTTTTCGATTGAAAGTTCAGAATTTAACATTTGACAACAAGTCGTATGACGTTTAATGGCCATAGATTTTTTTTAAAGATATTCAACTACGCAAGTGTGTCATTTTTAGGAAATATGAATTTCCCCGTTCAGTAGATAACAAACATAGCCTACAAATTCTCAGCACAATGAAAGTCAAATCTAGTAAGATTTTTGTGGAACTATAATCTTCATTCAAACAAAATCAGCTGTTCATTTTTTTTTAGAAATGTTGTTTTACATAACTCATTTCATAAGCCAATAGTTTCAAACAATTTGTAGCAGGACGCAGTTCAGCCGTTTTTTTATTTTGCCATTTGGAACTAAAATGCACACAGCATACATGAAAAAGAAAATTGACCTTTTCTTTATTGTGATAATAGGCCTGTTTTATTGCACATCTATCTCAGTGAAGTAAAGTATAGTCTTCAGCACGCAATTACAACAACTATATTATAGAGTCTCAAAAGTGTCAAGCAGTGTGTAATTGTTGTAATTGCGTGTTAAATATTCCACTTTACTTTACTTTACTTTACTGAGATAGATGTGCAATAAAACAGGCCTAATGTTGCTCTATGTGCTGCGCCACACATGCCTTCCTCTGAAAGTCGTGTCGGACGAGACGGGTACATTTCTGGGTATTTTAGAAAAGAAGGGGAAGGATTACACAGAAAATCCCTTCGACCTTTCTCGCCCATGTGTTCATTCATTTAATTATTTATTTTTGGTTAGTATCTCTCGATTTATGTTGAGCTTTGATATAATCAGTGTTACCATAATCCAAGGTATATGAATAGAAGGTAATATATTGCGCATCCCGCAATGGCGGCTGTGACTGTGCAATAATCGTATAGAAATAATATGCGCGCGCATGAGATATGGCTGATAATTGTGACTATTCGTATGGAAAAGCATGCCTTTTTGACAGATGCGCAGAACGAAACGAAAATCAGTGCTCGGAATATATTACCTTCTATTCATATACCTTGACCATAATCTGCTTTAATTACGTCCTGTTTACTTTTAGGACCACCGTTTTGAGTCATATCGAGAGGACGCAAACACTAGGCAGCACGACGACATCTAGTTGTCGGACCACATTGGTCTCTATTTTGGTTGGTTTATATTGATCACATGACGAATTTTTTAATTGACGTTGACAGATGGGTAGCCGACCTAGTCAAGAAAATCCTGCCTTAATATGTACTTAGTTTGACCCCTTCAAAAGTCCTCGTTGTTAACTTAATTAAACGACAGAAAAAGCACGGGAACATTTCAAAACCTAGCATCGCTCTGGGGTTGTGTTTTATTTTGCGTTCATCTGAACACCACAAAGCACTCATACCTAAAAACTATCGTGTTTTATTGACCACTTATTTCTGCAAAGTATCTAAAGTAAAGTATAATCTTAAGCACGCCATTATAATGTGGGCTCAGTATCGCAGTCTTTAGTGTGCTGGACTACTGTGCGGGGGATCCCAGGTTCGATCCCCGGAAAACACAAATTACATCTTAGGGTTTTTTTCTACTGCGCCACCTCTCGCGAAGGTCTGACAAACAGGCAGAGTGTAATTGTGATCTGAAGATTCTAGCTGACATTTACTTTGCTCAGATAGATGCGCAATAAAACACGTCTATCCATTCAAATTGAGGCCTTCGTAATCTATTACCTACACCAACAAGATAGGTACCTAGGTATCTGAACATGCCCAAAGCGGCGCCTCTAAATTTTATTCTACTACAATTTTTTTCTGGGAAATTTCGAACTCGATGTTTTCATCGATTGGTACGTCAACATCAGACGAACTGACAGCAAAATTTATTTTTATTCCTAAAAATTATTTGCAGACCATAGAAATGAATTAAAAATCGCATTGAAATTTAAAGTAAAACAACAAATTAACCCTTTTGAAAACGCACTTGTGTGATTGCCCATAAACTTGCCATTACCCCATTCAATAAGTCTGGTTACTAGCTGCATAGAAACATCATTAACATTCCTATATGCTGTGCCATAACAAGACATAATTTATTCCTGAACCTCACAAATAGACGACAGTTATTTGTTTATAATTTTATAAGCGTCCATCATCAGTGAATGAGCTTTTATATATCAATTGCGGTCGAGAACACTTTTATACTGAATGCTGATTAGTTAAATTGATTGTAAACATACTTAAGTTTGAACAATTTTGCAATTATTTGCTCGAATCTATGAGAGTCGTTCGTGTGTAATCCAACTAGTCGCCCGTTTTTAATTACGGCCTTAGATAGATTATTGCGTCTAAGATTTACTCAAATTTCATATAATTACGTCGTACCTTACGCGTTATTGTTTGTGAAACAGTTGAAAGACGTTGCCATATAGATACCGATAATTTACGAGCGTTATTTTCGTGCTATCTTTATTTTCGTTTCACTTAACCAGTAGTTCCAAATTTAATCTAACCCGTATTCAAATATGACTAGTACGGCTACAACAACTAGTAGCAGGGAAGACAACACATTGTCTTATATGAAGAACTTCCAAAATATCTTAGAGAAAGGCAAGGAGCCTGACATGACCAAAGTTTATAATCCCAAGATGGCACAAAAATTCGAAAAATACCTCGATCCAACATCCCTGAAGGGTCATGTGCTTCAAAGTGAAAAAATACAAAAGGTGATTGATATATATGCAAAAGCTGAAAATCGACCGCGGGCTGACGTTGAGCGTCAGGTAAAACGTATTCTTGACGAGATCGGTTTGGATAGAAATATGGCTGTAATACGATGGTGCGGATTAGCTATAACAGCGATTGGAAAACGAATTACATCGGGAATTTACGTGAATGAGAAGAACCTCAATCGAGTAAAGGACGGTCTAGGAAAGAATCCGGTGCTGTATTTGCCCAGCCATCGAAGTTACTGTGATTTTATTCTAATGTCGTACATATGCTTTCACTATGACATTGAAATACCAGGAATAGCTGCTGGAATGGGTAAGTGTAAACGGAAGTTTGATGTTTTATTATTGACATTAGTGTAGTCATCAGCGTTTGGCTCGGTTACATACTAGTGGTATTTTAAATATTGACATTTGTAACTAACTACATACAGATATGTACGTTGATCATCATCGAAACTAATATGTCTAAATAACTCTGGCAATAGCTGAAAGGATTTCACTATAAATATCATTATACATTGGACATTTCTCTCTTAAGACGTTTACATAGCAAGCTAATAATGGAATAATCTTGATTTTTCTATCCATACAAACTCTGTACTACTACCCGTCATTGCTTGCAATTGTATTGCGGACAATTCCGCCAATAATAACTCGAAAAGATTAGGATAATTATAGAGCTTTACTTCATCTTCATATTTGTATCGCAAGTTGCAAAAGCCAAAAATGAGTTATACAATTACAAATAACTGTTTCCCTGTGGAAAGCGCCACTTCCTTACAGATAGAAAGATGTTGGTTAAAGTATAAGTTACCAATAAACTAAGTATCTAGGTACATAAAGAAAAGACCTCAAATATTTCGGCATATTCATTATTTTTTTATAAAGAGCTTCAGTCAAGACTTGAATCACAACTTAGCTTACTTTAATTCTTTTATCTTTTCATGGAGCCGCCTTGTTTATGCCCATCACTTTTGATTTAATAAGCTGGATGTAGACGAATCGTGTTCGGTTATTGTGGAATATCCTTGCGCCTTAAAAAAAAACAAAATAAATAGTACAAAGAGAAGTATGATAATATGTGTGTAATAAATGTTGTTGTCGTCGTCCGTACTGCTTATTATCATTCTCCTCGTCCTTGTTGTGATGTCTTCTCTCTCAAGATCTTTTGTATTTCATTTCAGATTTCCATGAAATGTTCGGCATGGGTAAAATGCTTCGTAAAACCGGCGCATTCTTTATGCGACGTTCATTTTCTGGTGAAGAACTCTACTGGGATGTGTTTCGTGAGTACATGTATGCCCTCGTGTCATCCTATCACATAGGTGCTGAGTTCTTCATCGAAGGAACACGTAGTAGAAATTTTAAAGCTCTTGTTCCAAAAGTTGGTCTTTTGTCGATGGCTTTGTTGCCGTTTTTTACTGGGGAAGTGGCTGACATTACAATTGTACCCGTGAGTGTGTCATATGATCGAGTGCTCGAAGAACAGCTTTTTGTCTACGAGCTGTTGGGCGTGCCTAAACCTAAGGAGACGACGAAAGGATTTTTTAAAGCTCTTAAAATAATAGAAGAACGTTTCGGTCGAATGTACATGGATTTTGGTGAGCCAATATCGGCTAAGGAATTTTTTGGTCCTGATACAGATCGAATTCGACGCGCCAGCCTTGCCGGGCATTTACAAAAGTTGAATAAAGACGAAATGGGAATGATCAAAGAGCTGGCCAATGAAGTTGTCTACCAACAGCAGAGAAGAGTGGTTATAACCACATTCAATTTGGTGGCTCTGTTTTACACCTATTGTTTGAATTGTGAACGACCGGTAAATATTGATGAACTGTCGAGGGGTGTGCTTACATTGAAATCGATATTTGAGAAACTTGGGGCTCATGTAGCCACCAACGAAAATGCCATTAAATCAGAAATCATTAAGACTGTTGAAATTCATTCCAATGTCGTGACATTCCATAGGGCCAACATGAAGTTGGTCCCACCAACGGGTGTTGATATGAAAAACATCGATGCAAAGAGACTAAAGGGGCATGCACTATCCCAACAAACTATGACCTTAGCAGTTCCTGTCTTGCACATGCAGCTCTATATTAATCCTTGCATGTTCTGGCTGGCTAAGCCATCGTTTGTTGTTTTGGCGGCAATGAAACTGAACTCTAATGGTTGTCAAAGTTCTTCGTCTGTGGAACAACTGGAAGAGAACTTTGCTGAGCTGTGTAATATATTCAAACATGAGTTTGTCACCGAACGAAAAACAAATGAGGATGTAAGTTTATCAGCGAGGGAGTCGGTCGTGTAGATGATTAATAAAGAGATTTTTGTTTTGCAGGAACTCTTACAGATTCTCACTATGTTAAGAAACGTAGGCGTACTTAATAGAATGGACTTCTCAACGAATGATTCATCTCGACTGTTGCTCAGTGCGATTGCGCCTTTCCTCTGCATATATTATCAACTGGCTGTGACACTCATTGAAGTAAGTACGACTTGGCCGACCGTTGGGCGCCATTTAATTTTGTTGTGTAGTGTAGACTGTAGAGGAACACGAAAGCTCAAATTGGATTTTTGCGTCAATTAACTAACATGTTCCTTGTTTCTCTATCTTTTTAGTATCCCTTTGAGGAGTTTACTGGTAAGGATGCCCTAGTGCACACCCAAAAACGAGTTGAAGATCTTCTTACGTCGAAAAATGAAAAGTACGTGCATCCCTATTGTTTAGCATTGGATAATTTAAATATCGCTCTGCAATCATTTGTGCAAGGAGGCTATCTGATAAAAACGAAAGATGCAACAACCTTTAGTAAAGTACCAGACAGTCTTCAACATTTGCGGACGACCCTGCAACGTTATTGTGAGCTGTTACCATTTACAAGAATCTACGAAGATACTCCAGATAGATTTTTATCGAAATTGTAGTATAATCGGAAGAAAGTGATTGTGCGTCTATCGGCGTATATCTCAATAATGTTTGGTGTGTGTTCGTTTGTGTTTTCTAATCGGATTAGGCATCTCGTAGTTCAATTACCTTCTAGGCTAACTTGCTTTTGGATAACAAAGATATTTTTAAAAAGATAAGCAAAATGTATCTTTGTTTATATTCTTTTGTATTACGGCTATAGCCGATAACCAGGTATTTATTTATGTTTTCATCGGTTTGTATGAATAATTTTTAAGATAATAAAATTAATTTTAGCTCAATATAGAATTGTATTTTTGTTCTAGGTGGTAACGGATAACATTAGGATTTAGAAGCTATACCAAGTGGCAGATAGTGAGTCATTGTAAGGGGGGGTTCACGCGACGCAAGATAAGATATTGTGCTAATATGCAAAATCATTGTACAAAATAAGATTTCAACTATCAGATTTAAGTCGTAAAATAACTTGTTAATAAGTACCAGTAGCACCTGCTATTGATTGGTTGCTAAATTTAAAGATAATGAACGAGTTGTAAAATGTTAAGTGGCTGTTGTTGTTGACAAATTTAAAAGGGACCTGGCTGCAACAAAACGTAAGACATACATCAGGATACCACTGAGATATAGGCCCATATTGTGATGTCGATAATTGATCGTTGATCGACAATTGTGATTGTCGATTGCGATTGATATTTGTCGATTTGACAGTCGCTTGTAGTCGATTAAAGTCGGCGCGACATCAGTTATCGGACCTTAAGGCTTCTGTGGCGTCAGTAAAAAACATATCAGAAACTATACATCAAAAGCTTCTCTCAAATCGAGTCCAATGAAGTCTCGGAAGAACTGAAGCAGACAATTCTTCGACAAAAAATCCTACTCCCTTATTAATCTTGACAAAAATAGCCTGAGAATTCTAACAGGAATAATCAGTGGCCATGGTTAGGCTAGGTTAGGTGGCTGTCCTAAAAACAGGACACACGCAGACTTCATTTACGGTGTGTCTTCGGGTAGGGGCGGAGGGTAACTATAGCAGTCTGCCCCTCGTTTATTTCCTTTGACAACCCGTCCACAAGACAAAGACTGGTGCTGAGCAGAAGAGCTTGATTGAAGCAAACCCTCCTACTGCATGGTACGGATTGTGCTGAGGGGGTTCGGTAGAAATGTAAACTCCACCACTTAAACTATCATCAGAAAAATCCACCGCAGCAACATAATTCACATCATGGACAAAAGAAGTAAGACTCGAAATGGACATATCAATAGGCGGGAGACGCATAGCCACCATCGCGCACCCTAGACTCCTAGGAGTCACCTTTGGCAATATGCACAGTTTTTTAACACACGTCAACAACATCAGAAAGCGCCTAATATCCAGAAATAACGTCATCAAGTCATTTGCCGGAAGTTCCTGGGGGAAAGACGAAGAAACGCTCCTCGCTACATATAAAGCGAACGGATCGGATCGGATCTGTCCTCAACTACGTGCCTATCTGGACCCCACAATTAAGCAACACCAACTGGATGCACCTTCAAACATGTCACAACACAGCCATGCGAACCATGCGAACAACCCAACTTCAACTTCAGTAACCAATACGATCGCGCACTACAAAGCAAACGTTGTGCTTGGCGACGGGACGGAACACTAGCCCAACTCAGCTCAGGTTGGTGGCATAAACTAAATAACTATATGTCCCGTCTAGACCCCAACATACAGAACTGCTGCCCAGACTGCAACAAAGGCCCGCACGACGTAATACGCCTATTTAACTGCCCGGCGAAACCAACCACGTTAACCCCAATAATGCTAAGGACCCAACCAACTGAAGTGGCGCAGTCCTAGGACTTAAAACCAGCGACGAATTGACGAATGGCGAATAAAGCTGCTACAACAAAGACAATAACTGCTTGGTAGCGAAAAAAGGGTTGGAGTTTGCCCTCAACGATCTGTATGACGACGGTTGTTCTGGGGGCTTGTCACCTTTTGGTATACCAGCCTTGCCTTCAGCCAATCATCTTGCTTATTAGGTCAATATCAAGGCTAGCAAATGCATCAACCACCGCCGATACAGTTGTGTTAATTTCCACTAAAAGCCGTTAACAGTGTTCCTAGGGATCTCATGATTTTTTTTTTGCAAGCAAACAGATCACGCAAGGGTTGGCACAATATCTAATGCGGTGATGCGCCAGAGATCAGTGCTAGTCAGGTGCCGGAGTACAGCATCATCACAGTCGTCAGTCTCTGTTTTGATTCCAGAGAAATTCACTAAGTTCTCTCCTCGATTTTGTAAAACATACAAACATACACATTTCAGAATAATTTATTATTACATATAAATACATTTTACACATATAAATCAAATACTAGACATTATTAATTCAAATAGAATTGACTCCATTCTCAGCCTGATCCTCCCAGTTGGTACCTTGGAAAAATGCGTGAGCACCTATTCGCTCGTAATCAAATCTCGAATCGGGTTCTACTTGCAAAAGTCCTTCCAGTAAGTCGACAGCTTCATTGGATATCTCCACATGGGGATACTGTATTGCGCTGTACAGCTCCATGTTGCCAGGATGACACAGTTTGAACGGCTACAAGAGCAAGGTTGTATAAAAATAAGAAAAAGTGATTACTATGATTCCGAAAAACTCACCACACCCAACAATAATTGAAATAAAACCACACCACAGCTCCACCAGTCGGATTTTTTGGTCAACGGTCGTTCCGGAGCAACAAAATGTCCAGCTAATGCCCTTTGATTGCAAACCACCTGAACCCCATCGGTGATACCTTCATTTTGATAAAAGTAGGAGAGCAGCAATTGACCTTTGGAGCCCAGAAGCAGATTATCTGCATACAGATCGCTAAAAAATAAAATATAAACGTCAAACTCAAGCCGAAAATACTGACGAATCCATGCAACTCACCCCAAAATGATTCCTTTGGAATGTAAAGCATGTACAGCGGTAATTAATTCCCTAGCCCATTGTTTAACACTGGCTTCGGGAAGAGATTGCTTTTTCTTTGGTGACTTTGGAAATTTCGACGGTGTTAATGGCAGCGGATTTAAGGTGTCCACAGTTAACACATCCTCGGACTTAGCCTGAACCACTTGAAGTGTGTTGGATACAGATTCGAGATTTAAGGTTTTCACAGTTAACACATCCTCGGACTTAGCCTGAACTACTTTAAGTGTGTTGGATACAGATTCGAGAAGTTTTTGAGAACAAACCACAATATCGGCGAAATCCATGTTCTCGGTTGGAATGTCAGGAGGTTCAACGAATCCAGAATCGTGTGTTGTCGATTTGGCCAAGTCCTCTATTGTGCTGCTTTTATCGGGATCCACATCGGTAAAGATTTGATTTAGAGAAACACTCTTTAGGGAGGTTGGCGTGTATGTCTTTACGTAGTCGAACAGTTTCCCACCCTTAGCTTGTTGGAGGAGAAGAAATATTTTCTGTTCCGATTGAAAGAACGCCATCAAGTTGACCATATAGGGCACACCCTGTGGCAAGAATACCGATTGGGCTGGTGAATTACTTGATGGTTTTTCAATGCCCTTCATTACGAAGATAGTCTTATCGGTGACATTTTGTACTAACATTACGGTGTCAATTATTCGAAGAACTTTATATTTGGCTAGATGATTCCATGGACGTTCTAGATATAGAGCAATTGATTTCGAGTCTGGATTATCTGTCATATCGACGGAGAGTTGGAAGTTAATCTGTTGGTATGCAAAGAGATCATAACATTGTTAAAGGAGTGGAAGCAACACTAAACAAAGTCAGTCAAGTGCATGCCTTACTACGCATTGTAATGGAACAAACGAGCATTCATTTTTTTTTAGAAATAGGAGCGCAGATAATCTGGATTTACTGCATCAAAAGTGTGGCACCTATTTTGAAAAAAGCAAAGTGCGGTGTAACGACACCTGTAAGACGCCTACAAAACGCCTACAATTTACAATATGCCAGTATGTCTCCTATATCATAAAGATGTCCCTTTGTCACTTTCGGGGCTCTGCTAAAATTAACCTTATGGAGCCGACGACGACTCTCGTTTGTACATTCACCTAATCTTCAAGCGACGTTCTTCATATATAGTAGTGTCTTTTCTTCTTTTTAGGATTGCTTCAACGTTAACTTCTAGTATTTTTATTGTTTTTGTGTGAGCACATTTATTATTTTGAACTTACTTTGCTATTGTCCTCGAGATTCCGCAAAAACTTTTCATATATGTCCTCTGCTCTGGCCATGTACTTGTTTACTTTAGCTTTGGCAATGAATTTACGTTCATCATTACAGTCATCTGCCGGTATAAATAATTTTTATAAACAATTTCAAAGCACATTCAATGAATAAACTTTACCTTTGGCTCCAGATAAAAGCGTATCAACGCCTTTCTTATACCCCTTGTACGCCTCCTCATATTCCATGTTAACCTCCGCCTGTACGGCTCGGCTAAACTCTAGTGCTGCCTCGTAAATGTAATCATTATCTTCCCCCTCGAATGAAACCATGGGTGTTAGAATCTTTGAATAATCTCTCACACCTGGCTTTGGATCATTTTTGCATTTATCCACTATATCATGCACCACCTCCTTTTGCGGCAGTATGATCTCTTCAGCGAATGACTGTATAATGTTATTATCTTTCTTTGGGTCAACTAGACTGAGATTATCGTCATACAGAAGATCGAGGTTATCACAGATCGCCTCTATGTTGCCTTTTGCATTGAGATTATGATGCGGCGAATTGTCCACTGAATGTCCGTCATCAAAAAAATGCATAAATGAATGAGATTTATATAATGCTGGATGTTGTGCCACAAAATCGAGCAATTGTAGGATGTACTCCTTCCGGCTTTGAATAATTTTGGCATCGAATCGTTTAAAGTAGCTGTGATCAGATGGCTCTGGAACTACACCGTTTAGGTGCATTGATTTGTGACGACGCGATATCTCTCGATGGAGACGCTTTACGTCGTGAAATCTCTTCCATACTGTGATGCAAGTCAAAGCTTCGGGTACAGACCGTGGAAAGACCTAGAATGTAGGAAAAATCTATTTTCAACATCTGTTGGGGGGATTTATAATTTACAGATTTCCTCACGATTGATGTAATTTTGTAGACTGTGTAGCCCTTTTTGTGGGTTATTGTATCAGTAACAGTAAAGTTGTGTATCCAGCCTCCAAGATTTTGGGTCATGTTTGAGAACAATATTTACATTTTCTGCGAAAAAATCGTTTGTTGTGTAAATAAATTGAAAAACGAATAAGAACATTTTGACAGTTGGCAGATTTTTCACAAGATACGTTCACAATAGATATTTTTGTTTTTATACCGATGATAGGTAATACAGTTTCGTTGTCAGGGCTTTGGTATTGTTAATCCTAAATTGCGGGCCTTTGAGCTATAGATAAATTATTAACTAGGTAGGTACATCACATCAATGGGCATTTCTTATTTTACTACTCCGATAATATCGCCATGTAGGTAAAATAAAATCGATTTATTATTGTACCTACATAGGTATGAATAGACGTTCGGATTTAGTTAACTAATTCTGACAACAACCTGACAATATTCACATTGACAATTTTTTAACTGACTTTTAAAGGTTGGGTAGCCGAACAATAGGAACTGCGTAAATATTCACAACTCACGTCAAACTGAAAAATGTCATTTTAATTAATTGTGTGCATGAGATAAGCGCCATTATGATTTAATCAAATTGGATTACCAGTTGTCATGAGATTTTTTTTGCGGAAAATTTGTTATTTAAATTTGGAAAACACTGATTTTTGTTATGCTAATGTACAAATCAATTAATATAAACGATATCTGGCAATGAAGTAATGACATAACATTGTATATGCCTTTAATTGGTTCAGAGCAATTTAATTCAGAAAAAATAGCAATGGCGAGCAGAGGTTGAAACCTCTTTCCTACCTTCGCCGCACTGAACCAAAAGGGCTAGTTCTTATATTTGCTTCATTTTTCTTCGCAGCCAATTTTTCGTTGAAGCAAACATAAGCACTAGCCCTTTTGGTTCACGGCGAAGAGAAACGAAAACACTCAAATGTCATCGAGCAATTCGTACGATTTGTGTGCTGCGTGTGCCATAGAACGTTTGAAAGAATTTGAATAAGTCGTTATTTTTGCGCAGTTGCAATGTTTCTACAATGGATGGCACTGTGTTCTATGTAAAAAATAGCAAAGGTGCGCAGAGATTGAAACCTCTTTTCTACTTTCGGCGCACTGAACCAAAAGGGCTAGTGCTTATGTTGGCTTCATTTTTCCTCGCAGGTTTGTATGAAACTGACATTTCACTAGCAGTCCATGTATAGTAAGTCAACGGTTCGGATTGCTTCCGGACGGTTCAGGACGACCAATCGAAAACGACATTAATTTGGTTTTTTAAATTTCCACAACTGTCAAATCGATAAAGCTACTTGCTAACAACACAAATGGATCGGAGCCGCGCACTACCTTATCGATATTGTCTGAATGCTTCCATTGAACAACAAAAGTGTCAAAATATGAAATTGTCAACAAATTTCATAAAATCTTTAAATTTGCGGCATATCCACGTGAATTTTATTGGCCCTGTAATTCACTGCCGTTTTTCTACACATCCTTAGCATGAATGATATAAAACGCCTCAAGGATCAACAAAGAGAAGCCCACCCAGGATTTGATTCGTATATGGAGTGCATGACAAGGTCTCTGTTTTCCGGCTTGGCTACGTTTTGTTTGGGTAACACTAGTGCAGTTCCTTTTGTATGTCACAATTATATAACTTTCTCTTGTGTTTTCTTAGGATTTTCCGGTTTCTATTTTGCTCAAAAAGTTGTGCAATCAAAACTAGCATACCCACGGCAGTGGAATATCCTGGTGTCATCACTTGCTGCTGTTGCTCTCTCCTATAAACTCACTAGTGATCGTACGAAGTCGTGTCAAGCTGCCTGGATGGCGGCTGAAGATAAGCATACAATACTTAAAGAAAACTCCTACTAGTGTTTTTGTTTTGCATAGTTTAAGTAGAACGTAAATAGCGTAATAATGTTTAGCTGTAGGAGATTTGTAAGTTTATGTGTCCAGGTGGTTCGGCAGAGGTGGACTCCAGTAATAAGTGTTAATGTTTTTACGACACGATATAAGTACACGCAGTTTACTGGAGTTAAAGGTATCCGCAACCGAAAGAGTATGTTTGAATCGCATTCGAGTAGTGCCGATGATGAGGATGGTGAACGGAAGCCAGATTTTGGATTGAATTTAGAGGACAGAGACTACGAAGAGGTGGTCAACACCGCAATGAACCTTTCTCGAGACCATAACATAGAACAGAATGTTTTTGTACTACAACCGTACATCAAGTGGGGAGCCAAGAAATCAGGTGTTAGCCCAGAGCTGCAACTGAAAGAGGCCGAAGCACTGGTCCACTCTCTACCCAATTGGAACGTTCAGCTTAGTATGAAGGTGCCACTTGAATCGCTAGAGAGGCGAACTCTCTTTGGTTCTGGTAAGCTAGAAGAACTTAAGAAAATCATCAACAAAGCCCGTTCGGGAACAAAACCACTTACCAGCCTCTTTATCAGCAAAGGAACTATTAGCTTTGCTCAGAAGCGTACGCTGGAAGCTGAATTTGGAATTCCAATATTAGATCGCTACTCAGTGGTTATTCAGATCCTTAGGTTGCATGCAACCACCGCCGAAGCAAAGCTGCAGGTTGCAATGGCAGAGATTCCATACATTTGGGGACAGATGAAAGATGCCAATTTGACGACGTCGCGTAAGCAGGGATATTCTCTATCGGATATTCAGAGAGAGATGCTTAAAACTCGGGAGCGCAAGCTAAAAGATCAACTGGACAACATTCGAGCGCACAGAAAACTCCTCCGCAGTAAGAGGAAGCAGAAGAACTTCCCCATTGTCGCAGTGGTGGGCTACACCAACGCCGGTAAAACGTCTCTGATCAAAGCCTTGACCAATGAACAGACAATGCAGCCACGTGATCAACTCTTTGCTACTCTCGATGTAACAGCACATGCTGGCATGTTACCGTGCAATCTCGAGGTCATATACATGGACACTGTGGGCTTTATGTCCGATCTACCTACGGGGCTAATCGAGTGTTTCATTGCTACGCTTGAGGATGCAATGATGGCGGTGAGTAATCATTTTGTATCATTCTACACAGACAACTAACTTGCATTTGCTTTCAGGATGTTATCATTCATGTGCAGGATTTGTCGCACGAAAGCTGGCTGGAGCAGCGTCTTCATGTGGAGAAAACTTTAAAATCGTTGGCGGCAAATCTATCGCATATTGAGAATCTAGAACTACCTCCGATTGTTAATGTAGGCAACAAGATTGATCTCGTTCCGGACGTCACGGAGTTTGTTTGTGACGATCTTAAGTTAGTCTCTTCCAAGAAATTTAATGGCATTCAAGATTTGGTCGAGGATGTAGAGAGAAAAGTTCTGGAGACAACCGGACGAAAGAAGATTACAATGAGGGTAAAGAATGGAGGTTCCGAAATGCCTTGGTTATACAAAAACGCCGCTGTGGTGCGGGCCAGAGCTGATCCCAAAGACGACGAGAGTATCCTTATCGATGTGATAATAACGGATAGCAAGATGCAGCAGTTCAAGCACTGTTTTTGTAAAAGATAAGATTTGGTTTTAAGTTTTAAAAAATATATTAAATTCTAATAAGGGTTTGGACGATTACTTATTCTGTGATGTGTCCACAGTCATAATTCTGATTTTCCTAATGTGGGAAACGGAGCCTGGTTATCTCCGTTCCAACGGATACCTTGCCCGTAATAAGGAAGAAGAAATCAGTGAAAGGGCAATAAGAAAGGATTTCATTTTAACGCGATCAAAAATAAGAGATCATTCATTTTGTGCAGCAGTATGTCCAGTCACCTTTCGGATTTAAGATTATTTCGAACGAGAGCAAATACGCAATAGCTTCATCTTGATCTTATTGAAACCCTTACTGAATCCTTTCGGTCAGGCCTTGGAATGTTCATTTGACCATTTTGCACCAACATTCCAAATGTGCTGTTTGTAAAAATACCACCATCGCTTTGAGATGCATATGCTCCGATGTGGACATATGAAAACTTATAATGGACATCTGCAACCCCAAGAAGAACCAAACTATAATGTTTTTTTGTAGTTGAAGTACACTGTTCCGGTTTTTCTTGGAGCTTGTATAGCTTGCCATCAATTGCACCTAGGCAGTGCGGAAAATTTCAATGGCGGAAGAATTCTCTTTCTTCAACCATCTAACAATTAGTTGATTTAGCTGGGAGATATATTGCCTTCAGGACATTCACATCACACACTTCTGGAATGATTCCTTAAATGGTTGATTTGCCCATGCGGCATGCAAATGGAGGAACTGTAGCAAGATATCTGAAATACATATCTATTCTATCCATACTACTTATAAAATGCAACGTCCGTCTGTTCGTTTCTCCATAACTCGAGAACCATTCGTCCGATTTTCATGAATCTTTTTCTGATTTATAGATGTGTGGCCAACTTAGTCCGTAGGGTGGGTGAGAATTGCTCAGGAGTAAAGGGGTCGCGGGGACTAAGAGGGGTGTCACGAACCGTTAGCCGTATGAACTTAAAAGTTTGTATGATGATAGATAAATCAAAATAATTACATGCCTCCTTCATCGTTTTTCAAAATTCGTCCTATAAGGGTTGAAAAACGTTTGCACCCTACTTTCCTATTTCGACCTTACTACGCTCAACTTGCCATTATACTCATAAATCTACGTATGTCATTTCAAGAAATGCTTTTATTTGTTAGCCAATACTTCTCCGAGTATTTTGATCTAAAATTCATCTTTCTGGTCCATCCAGAGGGTGAGATATAATTAATTGAAAATAGATCTTAATTGGTCAAGTGCGAAAAAAATGATTTCTCGATTGAAGTTGTGCTTAGGGGTAGTTTTATATTGCGTTCCCAAAATCGACTGGCATTCAGAATGCACATTGTACGTACATACTCATGTATGGCGTAGTTGAATTTGATGTAGGCAATGGATATGCATAAAACAAACTAAATATGTATATATGTAAATTCACGTACATGTAAAAGGTTTGTGGTGCGTAAGTGATGGATACATATATCTACATATATGGATTTGAGATCTGCAGCTATGGAAAGTGTAACGATATGATCGCGTAGTATGAATAATTAGATCATACCTGATGTGACGAGTTTTTATTTATGTGAAATCTTATGTCCATTGACTTAGGACTTTCGGATCAGTACAGGTTACGTAAGGACTAAGTTGACGACGGGGGACCCCTCCGGGGGACTAACTCTGGAACTATTTGGCCGAATTTTTTCAAGATTGTATGGGCTACATCCTCCGGATCAGTATAGGTTAGTTAGAGTGTGGATGGGGGAAGGGGAAAAAGGGGTATAGGGGTTATCTTCAGAACTACTCGCCCATTGCCAGAGTTGACCTCCGACAGCTACGTCTTTCACATGGACAGCTATATATTGAATGTTCGCGTGTGAGCTGTAGGCGTAATATGTTTATAGCTACTTGCGCCCATTAAATAAATAACATGTAGGTATAGTTTATGAAAAGGCATAGCGATCAAATATTTTGTAGGTAAGCTTAAAAAGAAGACAAAATATAAACAAGTAAAAGTGTTACCATCGGCCTGGCCGATGCTTTGATACCCTCCACTGTATGTACTGGTACAGGTACACGCATGTGTCTAATATTGGCTTTGTATGGGAGGTAATAGAACTACTTGACCGACATGGACCATTTTTAACAAAAACCTGAAGGCCATAAATATAAGACCTCTCATTAAATTTCAGTTGCCTAAGTCGATTCGTTCGGACGCTATGGTGATTTCAACAGACAGAGAGAGACGTGGATCTAATAGTGGTTTTGTATGGAAGGTACCAGAACTACTTGACCGACGTAGCCCATTTTCCATACTGGCGACGGTAAAAAGAAGTCGTTTCACAAAATTTGTTTTGCCTAGGTCAATTCGTTTGGACGCTATCGTGCTTTCAACAGACAGACGGACGGACATGGCTATATCGATTCAGAATGTGATCCTGATTCAGAATATTATATACTTTATAGGGTCTCCGGTGAATCCTTCTTGGCGTTACAAACGTAAAAACAAAGTGAATATACCTTCCTGTGGAGGGTATAACTAACGTGCATTTATATGAGAGCTGAAATAAATTGAATTTAATTTAATAGAAAAGAAACCAGCGGGCGGAGCCGCGGGCGTTGCTAGTATATACATAAAAATAAAAAGTGTGTGTTTCAGGCAAGGGACCGCCTCACCCACTGAAGCAGCTGGATTTTATAACGTGCTAACCGCCTGTATCCGCCCATCTACCATTTTAGTTCCCCTTACATAATTTTTTTTTCATGTATCTACAGAAATAGTACGTATACGCCCCAGTTTTCATTAAAAAACCATTTAGAATCTTATATCTCGAAAACCACCAACCCGATTTACCCGAAATTCTTAGACCATCTAAGGTATTCGGCCAGGAGTGTTTTTGTGGAGATTGGGCAAAATTGGACAAAGGTCGTGTCACCTCCCTTACAAAAAAATAAAAAAAATTGGAAACGCTTTTTCCCAACACTTCAAAAAGAATCGGTCTTTTAGTAGATACTAATTTAATCCATATTATCTTAAAGTTACGAAAAGTGGTAATGATTCTGGTATGCCTTCTCGATTGCTATGATTAGGTAAATAAGGTTTTACCAAACTTAGTTCATATTCGAACTGCGGTATTTCCATTCTTGTATACCTATGCAAAGAACTTGTCTGCATCATCTGCCTAATTTCTAGGACCAAGTTGTCGACGCACCCGACTGTCTATCGGGAGGGAAATTGCAAACTACAAAAAAATGCTGTTTTTTAGGGCTCCATGAATTCAGACTCCAATAAAAAAAGGTCCCAAAAATTGGGGAAATATTGCCTCAAACATAGGAAATATTGCCCCAAAATAAAATTATTATACAATTTTCATTCTTTTGGGGCCCTTTTGCATTTTATTGGGGTGATTTTTCATTTAATGGAAATTGTTTGAAGATCATTTGGGACATTTTTCAATTTCTTATTTTGGTATCAAAACAAAAATCTACTAGAAGAGACGCGAATTATACCGTTCTTACAAGGGCACGACGTTACAGGTTTCAAGGAGGAAATAACTTACTGACAATTGAATTTGTGAGTACCTACACCTCGATCAGTTTATTGACGAAATTGCGCGCGAATTCTTACCATGAATTTTCTTAAATTTGTTAAAGCTTAAAACCTGTTCAAAGTTCGCACGAATTTTTAACTTTTATTTTCTCAAATTTTCTAAAGCTTAAAGCCAGCTCAGTTTTTGAAATAACTTTTAATTTTAGCGCGAATTTTCGCTTAAAGGAGTCTGATGATGAATTAGTGGTGTAGTTCGAAATAGCTATCATTCCTACCAAAGTGACTGTGTCTCCGAGTTGTTGTTAATGTAATTCTCTCAAACAATAATTCAGAGACTGAAATTCGACATAATTTCCTAACAGAAATTGTCAGGGTCAATCCCAAACAAGCGAGAATCGTTGTTACTCCTCGCTTCCCCACTTTCAACTTTAATTTTTTCAAATTTTCTAAAGCTAAAATGGAAGCTTTACACACAGTTACTTTACATACAGTTACAAACAGTTTTTTTTTACTTTTCTTGAATATTTGTTGTAATTCGTGGTTTTCATTGTGTTTGGGGTGATATTTCATAAAAAGGCCTTAGTATTTAGAATCGGTTTTAAATTGGGGCATAATTACACAAAAAAAAAAAAAAATTAAATTTTTCCCCAAATTTTTAAGGAAAGAAGACCCCAAAAAAATTAAAAATCACCCAATCCTACTACAAAACCTTGTTGTTGCTTACTATATAATTTTTTGGGGCCTAATTTCATGGAGCCGTTTTTCAGGTCCTTAGTCGTGTCGCTTTTTCGTAGGTAATTAGCCCCGGTGTACACTTGCGATTTTCTTACGCGCTGTGCCGCAGCGTGACCGCTTTTGCGTCTTACAGTACTCACAAATATAGGGTGCCGCACCAACTGTCCTACAAAAAAAAATTTAAAAAAACTGCGACACCTCCTGATCAGAAAATTATTCATTGCGGCCTGAAGGGTTGAAATCGGTATCGCCTCAATTATTGTTGAAATGGACTGCTTCAATTCAGTCAAATTCCTTGGTTTCGTTTTGAACACCTCTTTCTTGACAAAATCCTATAAAAAAAAGTCTGGTGCAGTCAGGTCTGGTGACCATGGGGGTCAGCGGAAAGTGGAGTTACTGGATATGATTTTGCAATGATATAGGAATAGGCAAATCCAGAGGGTTTAACTTGCTTGTAATTTGGACTTTGTACGGAAACAAGTTTGAGTCATCTGCTAATTCCAATTTGCGCCGATAAGTTTCGAGTCGTAACGCTTGTATTTGCCTGAATTGACGATGCTACAGCCGCGATTGTGTCTTGAACCCGAACATAGGGATCTCGATGGTATGGTCTTCGTGCGATGCTGCCAGATTCAGCCAACATTTTTACCGGCCTCATAATGGTCCATCTACACGGGGGAGTGCCGCCAAACTCCCGCCTTTGGACGGAAATGAAGGACTGCAAAGCATGGTACTGGCTGAACTATCCAAATTCTCTTTTCGGTATCCCAAGCATTAATTTTAATAAATCTAAATAGTAACCTGCCAAATAATAATAAAAATAAACGCCGATTACTTACACAGAAAAAAAGTTATTACGTTTTGTTTTTGTAGCACGATTCGTGCGCCACCCTGTAAATTGAATGTTGCACACACACGTGCGGTGACGCAGCTGCATCGCGTTCGCGCGTCATTCATGCGGGTATTCCACTGTTTATGCAGTTCCACATCCACTTTCTATTTGGGCTTTACTGCTTGTCAAAAAAACCAACCCTGGAAAGGAAATTACACCCAAAACGACGAAAAATTTTGCAAAAACAACAAAAGATTTTTTGGGCGTTATTTTCAAATCGATTTGGGCGCAATTTCCTTGGGCGTTATTGCCTAACGCCGCGTAATACAGATTTGGAACAGTCGTGTATTTTTGAGATCATCGGGACTTTGAGTCGTTATTTTGTATTTAAATTCTCGAAATTCTGTGCCCAGTTGCACAGACAGAGCCTTAAAAATGCTGTATGAAGGAAAGTACAGTTTTTTTCTTTAATTCTGTAAACTCAGGAGGCGTATCTAAATCTCAATAGTTTCTGAATTGAAGAGTACCTTGAAAACAGTTTTCAAAATGTATGTTTTTTTTTTTATTTTAACTAAATAATAAATAAATCTATATCAAGCTATAGATATTTATATAGGTAACTTAAATCTGAATAACTTATATTAATTAATACAAAATGTATGTACAAACAGACTTTTACAGGGTGTCACAACTCTTAAATTGTAGTATAAAGTTCTGTAGATAATGATAAGAGGGCGAACTTTTACAGAACTTTTTGAAAAAAATAGACGGAATTTTGCAATGCAGAATTTTGTTTACAGAATTTTGGTTCATTCACAATTAAAATTCCAATGCGAACCCTGTAAGGAGTGTTTATTTTATTTGAGTGACTTTCCAGCCAATATCAAGTTGCAAAGTGGCGCTACTGCCCGTCCTTAACAAGTGTGTAGAAGAGCACATGTCGACTGAAACACTCCAAGTGGAATTAACAAAGACGCGTACTATCTTGAATGCATGCGCATAATAGTCTGTCGAAGGGTAGAAGCGCAACTTCTCTGTCCAGCATCCATCCCAGGTGTAAATGTCAATGATATCGTATTGTTCCAAAAGCTGAAAAGTTGAAGAATTATCCAAGGAAATGTAGATGTATGCAAACTAACCTGGAATATGTAAGTATAGTCGCCGAATAAAGATAGTTGCTCTTGAGTATTTACAATGAGTTGTCTGTGGCCAAGAATACTCCCTTTATTATTCCCAATCAGTGTCGCACAGTTCTGCGCGATTATTGTCCAAGGATTACTAAAGCTGAATGTATATTCAAGTTGCGGCATTAGTGTGAAGACGTGCGGCCCGGCTTGTACATGAGCTTTAGCTTTAAGGCCTTTGAAGAGAAACCGTCGACCTAGTAGTTCGCGATCCATGTCGGGTAGTTCGATACTATCCCTAGCAGAATCGGAAAATTCAGCAGAAATCGTCATATTTGCTAGGAATAGCTGGGCAAGTTCTTGAGCAGATATTTTTTGTGCTTCAAAACACGATAGTCGATAGATGTCGATGTCGTCCTTATTTAAATCGGAGACTTTGTTGAATTGTTCAGTTGAGAAGTCCCAGCCATTTGTATTTTCCAAACGCAACGTGTCTCCTAAACGAAGAGTTACTTCCCGTTTTTTTTGCAAAATTACTTTGAAGGGATATGTGGATTTGCATATGAATTCTGCTGTATTCCCTAGAAATGATTCGCTCAGTCCGCATAGAGTGAAGAACGGTTGCCAAGCTCCATCTCTCGTGATGATTTGCAGGTTGCGATAGTTTGACAAGTACAACTTTCGTATAAAATCCGCACTTCCTTCTTGCCATAAACTTGGTGTCAACTCACGTGTTGGTGAAGCAGGAGCCAGCGTTTCACGCCACCCTTCGCGGAAAACCATAAAGATCGATTCTCTATCTGCTAATGTGACGGGGCTTAGAGTGGCAGATGAAACTACCATGGGGACGGGTGCGTTGTTGTAAACAGTTAATGAGTTGCCAATTGCACTGTCGTCCAGTACTGGTACATGAATGTTCGTAACAGACGCACTGCCCGAGCTTATGACTATTGTCGAGTCATTTTTAGATAGAATCTTTTTAAAATGTTCCGTGTTTTGAGTGTGCGCAAGTTCCGAAGTAGTCTGCAAAGTAATCTGAAAGAACGACTTGAAGACGTCTTTGCGATTCCCCAACAGCGGAGGAGCGAGTGTAATCGCATCATTCCGTACAAAAAAGCGCCTGGAAACTTGGCGATGTGGCCTGCGTACTCGTAAATGCCCGTTCTTGGGAAGAAAACTTTGCGGAAGTGCTACAATACTATTTACAGACAGGTGGACATTGTATTTAATAGTACGCTCTAGTTCGCCAGCTTCATTGAACGACTGTATTTGGACGTAGTCTGCACTAGATATGAAAGGTTGTGTGCTTACCTCAATCACCGACGGAATTAGTGCATTGATGCGATAAGCTAATACATCACTGCGAAGCAGAATGATAAGCACTGTTTCATAATTTGCATCTGCTCTAATCAGTATATGGGAGTCAATGTCTTCCGATTCACGCATGACTTTTGCAACAAGTGCTTTATCGAATGCAGACAAGGAGGTGAATAAGTCGTCAGTTTGGTCTGCGGTGCCGCTGTTCATAGAATCACGCTTATATTTCATGTCGTCGAAGAACGGTAGTGAGAGAGTATTGTCTTCGCGCAGCTGAAAATCTCTGTGCTTGTATTCGAATAAATTTTTGCCGCTATGGTCTGGCAGGCCGTATGTGTGCCCAAATTCATGTGGTAATTCGTTGTCACGGTCGTGTTTCAATTGACTGGGCTTAGTGCTTACCCATGCTCCAATTGGGTTGACTGCAAAGCAACCTGATTGCCCAATTCTGTCCTCGTACTCTGCATAAATACTATGTAAGCAGCGAACACGTACAGTCGCTTTCCTCTTGAATGACTTTTTGTATTGATCGTAGTAGATGTCCCCCATTAATTTGTTTACAGAATCGGCTACGATGATTTCGTGCTGCTCTCCTAAGAAAGTATGCATTCCAGGGTGTTTGCCTGCAAAGACAGCTCCACGGCAACGCCGTTCTGGGCCGACATCACCGCCGCAGTAGATGTAGTCGACAAAAGCACTAGCGCAAGACAAGTCACTTGGAGAAGCTGGTATACCTGCATCTAATGTCGAGCCCAGTGGTACTAGTTGTAGCAATACGCTTTGTGAAAATGGCAGCTGTTGTGCGTATGTTTGGAATGTACTCCTATAGTCCGGGCTGAACATGGAGAATACACCGGGTTCTGCCACAAACTGTTTATCTTGTATATTTATCCATTGGTCCAGACTAATGATGTAATTTCGCGTGGTTTTTTCCAACTCTACGCAAATCTTCTTTCCGTTGATATTGACGATTGAACCAGCTTCCAGCTCTTCTCCTGGGATAAGTATCGCTTTCATCATAGTGCCAGTTACTTTGTTTAACAGGCTTTTGTGCTGGAAACGCACTGAAGCACTCAGTTCTGTTCTTCCGTTAATGCAATCTATCACTAAAACACTTCTCCATGGAAGTACGGAGAGTACATCTTGGAAAAGTTCTGTCTTTGCCTGCACAAGCAGAATGTCGAAGTACACAGCTTCGCTGTCGACGGAGTAGTCACATGTTTGGACTTCTTGTGGAATTTTACCCAAGTCGAGCACTATTCTATCATCTAATACTAATCCGTTGCTTCGTGATGGCTTTTCACCCGAATTCGATTTTCTTCGCATCTTCCTAAATGCAAAATATCTATAAAAATGGTGGCAAAAATGTGTAGTAATTCATCAATTGAAGACGGCTGGACCGAATTGGCTCAAATTTTTTTTCAGTTGTTCGTATTGGCCAGGAGAAGGTTCTTCAGAAAGAAAATTTTGGGAAAAACCCTCCGGAAAAGTCGTGAAATTGGAAAAATGGAAAATTGATTTTTTTATGGAATTTTGTGTGCAATTGTTCCGGAATGGCCTTTCGAATGGAAAAATAGAAAATTCCGGAAAAACGCGAAAAATTAATTTATTTTTTCGACGAAATTTTGCAGGGGCCAGATTCCGTAAAATGAAAACGATCGAACGATATCGTTTCGACAATAGCTATTGCCACAGATATGATAGAGACAGGTTTAGTGAAAACGATATCGTTCGATCGTTTTCATTTTACGGAATCTGGGCCCAGTTTATCGAACGATTTGATGATTTTGGCCGATGTAAAGATGGACAATTCGTTGTGATGCTTGGAAAATTTAGGATTGTGAATTTCATTGTGATAAAAGACGTTTTGCGTTCATTTTGGGTGGATAAGTTAAATAAATAAATAAATAGGTGGCGCAACAGACGGGGAGACACCTTAGCCTAGCTTCTCGCAACCATTCGTTTGTGTGAGTTTCTACTTTAGGGACGAATGGAAGGGACCTACAATTTAATGCCGAGTCCGAACGGCTGAATTGAGAGGCTTTTTTAGGACAGTCATACTGTCGGATGTTTGCCAGACGTTTGCGAAAGGTGGCGCAGTAGAAAAAACCTTAACATGTAATTTATGTTTTTCCGGGGATTGAACCTGGGATCCCTCTCACAGTAGCCCAGCACACTAACCACTGCGCTAGACCGCACAGAAGTTAACGAGACAAATAATAGATGGTGCCAGGTGTCCTTTTCGCACTGACATTTTCTATTAAGCAAATGTGCAATTTGTTGTATAAATAGTAGGTACACTGATTCCGGATAGTTGTAAATCGCGCATCACATCCGCAAACGGTACAAGATCAATTGAAATTCAATGCGATATTCATCAATTCGAATTGTGCAACGGTACGCGGTTGTCCATCAAGAAACTGATGAACAATGTGATTCGAGCGAAATATCATCAAGAGCAAATTCAAAGGAGAGGAAGTCCTTATCTCACGGATTCTGAATAATCCAACTAGTCTTCCATTCCAATTCAAGCGGATTCAGTTCCCCGTTCGATTGGCTTTTGCGATGACAATCAATAAATCGCAAGGTCAAACGTTGGAAGTCTGTGGGATTAATCTCGAATTTCCCTGTTTTTCGCACGGTCAGCTGTACGTTGCCTTTTCGCGTATTGGCAAACCGCTTTCTTAAATACTCATTTCGATTCCATTCAAATAAATCACATTGAAATTTGAACTATCTGTGTTTTATTATCACTCTGGAGTTTATTTGAAGGCGTTAAATTGGGGCGAGACGAAGTTCGCCGGGTCCGCTGGTATAGCATATATATATATTTTTTTTTGTAAACAGAACTTGCACCGATCACATTGTACCTACTTGCTCTATTTAATCAGCTAAGTGATAAAGATTTCACAATGCACAAACAACAATTTACAGTGAAATCTGCTTTTGCTACACGGTTACAGTGGATGCGTAAAGTATAGCTCGCGTTAACGTCATGTCAAATGAGAAGGAGGAGAACTATGTGACAACTAAAAAACTTGTATAGGAAATCAATAGCGTTTTTGTATGAACCGAATTTTTTTTTTAGAAAAAAAGTGTTAACAAGTTTATAATTAAATTGAAAATACGAAAAAAAATATAGAATTGAAATGTCGTTGGTATTTATCTAAAGGCACCTATTTTGGTAATGAAAATTTAAATTAATGTGCACTGATTAACAATTTTTAAATAAAACACTGTTCTGGCCATACAAAATCGCTATTTTATATCGGAAGTTTTTTGTTTCACGTTAAACGAAAAACATAGCCCATTTTTGAAAGAGATGGACTTCGCAAAATACTCGATTGGCTATTCTGAAGAATAACTATTCTGAAGAATAACTATTCTGACGTGTTCGTCAGAAGGTGGTGGTTACAGTGAATGCACGGTACTAATACGTTTTTGTTCATGTTTAATGATTTTTTCCATATAAAATTATTTATTGTGACCTACAACAAAACTTAACTGAAGGTTAAAACTGATTATTAATAAAGCCCAAATGTGTGTTCTGACGAACTTAATTTCTATTTATTTAAAAGTACTTATAAGGATCTTGTTATTAAATAAAATATCAGAACGCGTTAGTAAACAGGGCGGTTCACTTCTTTAGACGCACAAGAGTAAAGTTTTACATCTTAGTTATATTTCGGTTTACGTGGAACAAAGAGAAAAAAATGGTCATACACTATAAAACAAACATAATTTCAAACTTGATGATGGACTTATAACGGTAGTTTTACTAATTTTTTTCTATACCATGCAAAAACGTATATAAATTTTTTGGTTCACTTGAATAATTAACTAATAAGATAAGAACATGAATTCGAGCGATTATAATAAAATTAACCGTGATGTTTCCTTTATTCCTAGAAAAAATCCATGCAAATGTAAACAAACTTTTTTGTATTTCGTCTGAAAAAAGTAATTGGGCACATTCAAGTATCTAGTTGACTTAAGTCGACTAGATTTGTCTGGACTTAGTGTAACCTGGGGCCTGTTTCTCCGCTACTACATCAGCTACAATGTAGCAAATTGACAGTTGTACTACATCAATTCTGTTTCACAGAGTCGTTGTAGTATCTATTGTACTACATCAGTGTAGGCACGGAGAATCGACTGGAAGTATTGGAAGAATGTATGATTCTGTTTCACAGCTTTTTATACTACATTGTTGTAGTACAGCAAACGATAAATTGTTACTACATTCATACAGCAAAATATTTTGATGTAGCAAAGGTACAAACGTGTTGTAATTAAGATTATGAGAGGATATAAGCGAAATATAAAAAAGTAAGTTATTTAATTTGTTTTAACAAAGCAAATGATTGATATTATATGTTTATTTTTATATTTTTTAGACAATGAATAATATCTGGGTGCAGTAGCGCAGTGGTTAGTGTGTTGGATTACTGTGCGAGGGAATCCCAGGTTCGATCCCCGGAAAAACACAAATTACATCTTTTTCTACTGCGCCACCTCTCGCGAACGTCTGACAAACATTCAAGACTGTAACTGTCTTGAGAAAGCTTCTCAATTCAGCCGTTCGGACTCTGCATAAAATTGTCATTCGACCCAAAAATAAAACTCACACAAACGAATTGTTATGAGAAGCTAGGCCATAGCCAGGGTGTCTAGTCTACACGCCCGTTGCGCCAACTATTTATTATTATAATGGTTGCAATTCATTGGGTGTGAAATAAATGCACCTATGTAAGCGTTCAACCAAGAATTCAAAAAAAAAATGTTTGGCATTTTAAAAACCTCTCAACCTCATATTTTAATATGGATCGTCCATATTATTAAAATTTATTCTTCCAACGAATATTTAGGTCTTCTTTGCACACGTATACATTTAACTCAAAATCGTCGTTAAAAATATTAAAATCAAAATCAATTTTGTACTATCCTTTATGTATGTATAATGTCAAATAAACTACATCAACTACATCAATTAGCTACATCATACAACACTTCCAGTGTGATGTGTGAAACAGAAAAATGTAACTGATGTAGTGTAGAATCGATGTTGTATGATGTAGTTGATGTAGTTGATGTAGTAGCGGAGAAACAGGCCCCTGAACGCAAAAACTAACTTAATTGGTCGTGAACGTCAGATCTTGACGGGGGGAGCATCTAAAGAGTATTCCACTCCACAAATCGTCACTTATATTATCATTTTTCGATTTTTTTGGTTTGTTTGTTTTGGTTAGGTATATCCACTAGCTTTGTGCTCTCTCAAGGCAAATTTGAAATGTCAAATTCTCCTCCGATGACATATAGAAATGTCAACTTAGTACTCAGTCACGAAATTCGTGACTAGATTCGTCGGCTACCCCTTCATAAACGTCAACAGAGAAAGCTGCTCACGTGACGAATCCCAGCCAATAAGAACTCAGAAACATCAAGTCAGTCAGCTGTCAGACTTACTAAACTAGATACTTGAACGTCCCCATTATCTTCGATACTGGATTGTCATCTGCCAGCGCTTGCCTAGTTTTTTAATTTTTTTTTTGGATCCGATTTGGATTCATTTTCTCTCATTCTCTCACCAACACATACAAAAGTCGGTCCGCACTCCGCGGTGGGCAGCGTTACCGATGGCCAAAATGATAAAGTCGCCAAAAAAGGTCGCCAAGAGTTTAAAAAGGGGCCTTATACAAACAAAACTTTATACTCGATGCAGTATTTTCAACAAAACCATGTTCATTAGGTTTTTTCTTTACTTTTGTAGTGAAAATAGAAAAGACTGTTAAAATGTCAGTGGGGATAAAGTCTTTCTCAAGAAGAGAAACTTACTAAAAATTAAAGGAACGCTTTTGTAAAAATGAAAAATTACAGATGCATTTTGTTTTTCCGTAAATCGCAGTTTGTAATGTGACCTTTTTGTTTGTCAATTCATAAATTGCAGTGGTAAAAAGGTCTTTAAAATGTCTTATACAGGCAAATAATTTACTAATTTGTTAGCAATATTAGCTTATTCATCTACCGAAGAAAGTGATTTGGAATTAGTCGAACATAGTTTTGATGAAGCCAAACCACAAATGTGAATAGTAATTTCACGCATATGACAAATAGTACGAAAAATGTGTGTCCATTTGTGGCTGATAGCTTTTTCAGATGTTACTATGTACCGGAAATTCGTTGAATAAAAAGTTTGTAAGATTCTCAGTGGAGAGGTAATATCTTGTTCACTCGAGGCAGAGTAAACATTTTCACTACAAATCAATAAACATTTATAAAAATGGGTTTCCCATGCATTTCGGCATTTGGCCAATCTTAAACCAAAATTCTTTAACATTTGCTTCCTCAAAATAGTTTAAAAAGCGTTCGTCACTTGAAACAGTCTTCAGCAATTTTTATTCAGTGATGGTTTGCTCTGTGCATAATCAAAGATGCAACAATGGTGAAGCAGAGGTAAAACAAAACATACTTACTTGACAGTGAATTGATATTGGGAAGTGTTAATTATGGATACAGATTACATTATATATTTTTTGAGTTGTTCAACAGCTTTTAGGATTTCTTTTATGGAAATAGTCGCCCGAAAGTCGCCAATGTTGTAAAAAGTGGCCAAAACAGAGAATTTTTGAAAAGTCGTCGCCGGGGGCCCAGAGATCAAAAAAGTCGCCCATCGGTAACGCTGGCGGTGGGTGATTCTAATGTTAATTTCGATTCGCCAGAAAAAAGCACTCTTTCTATCCCGAGATCACTTTTTTCGTTCGTTTGGTACAAAAAAAAGCAATCTTTTTCAGAGTCGAGAGCACTTTTGCGAATCTAGATAATTTCCATACTAATTTGAACTGACAAACGCAGTTTCGCGGATGCGGATTCTTCCATATGTCATTGACTCCGTTTATGAACCGAAAACGGACTCTCTTGCTTGAAGGGTCGGTAAAATAGATAAAACGGCACTTCGTCATTTCAAGTCTGGGGCCAGACTTTGTCATCGTTCGATCGTTTTCATTTTACGGAATCTGGGCCCTGGTCGTTGGAGGGAATTCATGTCGAGGTAATTGACAAAGTGGCACTTTTCGCATAATGTCGATATAAATTTAAGCTTAGAGTTATTATTATACAGATAAGTGTATTCATAAGTGTCATATTTCGTTTAGTGCCGGTTTTCTCCACAAAAAAGTGGATTGATGTTCAGTAAAATTAATTAACAGGCACTTTTGGTTTAGAGCCACTCTTTCAATAACAATTTTTAAAAATCTAAAAAAAATAATTAATGCATAACATTAATTTTACGGCTCTATTAGAAAATACGTAACAGTATTAAACAAAAACTGAGACTATACCAAACTTTATCAAAAGGCCCTTTTTTCTTAAAATAATTTTTTGTTTAAATCTCAAAACTCAATTTTACAAAAATATAGTGATACCTACCTTACTTTGGCCAAGTAACATAACTTCTTAAACTTTTGTTTTGTAGCTATCGAACATTGAAGTTAGTCCAAAACTTTAATCGGCCATATTCGAAAATGAGGTTTTTTGTTTAGTGTCACTTTTGTTTTTAACGAAATACGAAAAAAAAGCAAGAAATAAAACATAAGGTACTCTTGTGCGTCTAAACAAGTGAACCGCACTGTACCTATAAGAGTTGTCTTGGGAAATAAATGGAGAATATTTCACTCTCTTTGAGGAACTGGCAAATCAACCATGGCTAATTTAACCCAATTCCTGCATGAATTATCTTTATTATGATGTGATTTGCGCTTATTCTGCAACCACCTACATATTTTGAAATCCTGCCTACAAGATTAATAAAATTGTCATTGTTTATACATATTTAGTTCTGACGAACACTTCAGAACAATCAAAATCAAACTGGTTAAGATCGATGTGTTTTGTTGATCCGAAGAAGTCGTTCAGCATCTGACAAACAAAATGCAAAAATGCGTGCACTGTTTACCGGTTTTATAGGAACCTACAGAATAGACAGGTTATAGTCGTGTACCTACGTCAGAGCAGTTATTCCCGCCTGTATATCTACGCTACGCATCCACTGTAACTGTAAAATAAACAAAAACGCCACCCAATTTTAAAAAGCACAACAAATTATCATATATCTAGTTCAGTATCACTTTTTTAGAGATGCGATTTAATTTACATATACGAACATAGTATACCTAGACACATAGCTATTAATTTAAAAAAAAAGTCAATCCGGCTCTGGCTGGTGAAGATTTCAAACACTTAGTACTGTTGCAATAATTTTCACTCGCGAGCAAACACTAATTTTGTTTGATTAAGTGGCAAAACAAAACGAGATCTCAAAACAAATGTAGCTGCACTGCCTGCCCGACGACAACAATGGAATGCCACGGATTGTAGTTGATGTTGATGATAGCGAAAAGTGAGCAATTGCAACCGCACTGGGATGGGATTGAAGCCACTAAAAAGGTCTGCGTTCAGCTCAGCTCAGTGGAGAGGCTGTCGCGAGTGTCGAGGTCGACGTACTTATGTCGTTTTCGATTGGTCGTCCAGATCCAACCGGAAGAACTCTCCGCATCGGGATGACAATCGAACAAGCAAACAGATCTTATTTGAATTTGAAGCCTATGGATCGTTGTTTTTGTTATACAAGCGCAATTGCATCATAATCATCACGATGATGATGAATAAGATGGTAAAGAGGGTAAAATTGAATTAAAAAAGTCCATTTTAATATTATTTTTAGAATTAATTACTTTTATCTGATTTAAAATGCAAAACGTTTATTGTGTATGTGAATGTATTATGTCGTTTTCCATTGGTTTCACTCATTCCGAAATCCAATGGAAGAAGAAAACTGCTTCTGGGTGACTACACTCACGTATTGGTGAAACGTCAAAAATTATTGTATGGCAACAGCTGACTTGTATAAAATACATAAAATGCACTTGTGTAAGTGCTTCTTGAGTGGATTCTGACTTGAAATCGAGAAGCAAAATACTCTCCTCAGAATCAACAGAAGAGTATTTTTTGCGCCAATAGAAGTGATTTTCTTGATTCCAGACGCTCCCGGACGCTTCTTTTTGCCCAATGGAAAACGACATTAGTGATTCTGATTTCGATTCTCAATTCAAATCCAGAAGCAAAATTCTCTTCTTTTCAGGAGAAGAACTGTCAGTTGAGTGCAAATCGAAAGCTTTTAGAAACGTTTTGGCATTTGTCGTTGCCCGCTATATCGCTGTTTTTGAAACGAGGGCCTACAGCAATCTAGGCTTACGAAATCCTATTCAAAAGATTTGTTTACTACAGGACTGTAGGTACTAATCTTTTTTTTTTTTCGTAGTCAACACCTGTTGGATTCCTTGTTTCTTCTATCTCTTTAAACGTCGATATGGCCTATTCTTTTACCATCCAACCCTTCCTCCTGGTTACTTGTCCGTTAATCCCCTTATCTCTGCTGCTCATTTTGTGAGCCAGTGGCGGGCTGATTTGTAATAGGGATCACGATCGATTGTAATTTTTTCTCGCTCTGCAGTTAGCACAATCTTTGGCAAAAACGTCTCCAGTTGCGCACTCCAAGAGGCGAGGTCTTGCTCTACTGCGTTGTACCTCCGGGTTGGTATCGAAGATTCTTCGGGTTGGAGCGTTGGTGTCCATTCGCTGTACGTACATGTCCTGGCGATCTTAGTCGAGTGATACGTACTTTTCTAACCAGTTCGATGTAGTTCGTAGAGCTCGCTGTTAAATCGCCTGCTCCAAAGCCCGTCAACGCAAACGGGACCGAAAATTACGCGAAGAATTTTGCATTTGAAGACCAAAGAGATCTTCGTCTGCCTTTGACGTTATCAATGATTCTGCGCGATAAAGCGGGACTGGGATAATGAGGGTCTTATATAGAGCCTTCTGGTGTTTCTCAACAAGGCCTTACTAATCAATTGCTTTCTTAAGCTGAAGTAACAGCGGTTGGCAAATGTAACTCTTCGTTTGATTTCTGCTGTGGTATCATTATCAGAGTTTATAACGGAGCCGAGATAGATAAAGTCCCTAACCACCTCAAAGTTAAAGTTGTTTATCGTGACGTTCTGTCCGATTCGTCGATGTTGTGCGTCCCCTCTTGTTGACATCATGTACTTTGTTTTGTCCTCATTCACCACTAAACCCATTTTTGCCGCTTCTGTGCTAATATGTACTTGCAAACACACCAGTGACAGCTCGCTGTGTTATGCCAATTATGTCAATATCGTTAGCGTATGCAAGTAGTTGTACAGTTCCGCCAACTGAGTAATATAATAATACAAGTACACCAACTGGCAAACACAAATCCAACTAGCTATACAATCGTTGCTACTCTTCGCTTCCCACTCTTTGTTAGTGTCTAATCTATTAGTCCCTTTTTGGAGTGTTGGCTAATGGGAATGTCCACTCCCCTCCGCTATTGGAGACTCGTTTGTCTCTAGTACCAACCTGCCTATCGATATATAGGTGTATCGTCTGTGTCGGTGCGAGTCTCATGTTAACCGACGACTGCGAGTCTCCCTTCCGTCCACAGGGCTAAGCAGCCAGATTTTATATTCTTTGCCATACAGGCAAACCGCCGCGCTTGTCTGATAGCGACGTCGCTATTATACCCTATACTACCTGTTTTCGTAGCACCTTTAAAGCTCTCAGGAGACCATTGAAAGAGAAAAGGGAGAATTGAGGCAGATACCTTACTTGATGAGGTCAGTAAGGTTTTTTCAGGACTAGTCAGGATGCTGACACAGAATGGAACCTTTTGTGGGCCAACGGCAGCTCTCACATCACCGAAGTGAGTTACTAACTCAGGAATATCCATCCTGATGTCGTAGAGTCATGCAAGGACCTGGGCCTCCAGGTTTTCGGTTGTACAATAGCATCGGCTTGTCAAAAATCGAATGGAAAAATTACCTTTATTACGCCAACTGGCTTATAGAAAGCAGAGTCATCGGTTATTTCGGTGCAGCTAACTTTGACTACTTGAGCTATCGTCATGTTAGCGAACACCTTATGACAATCCGTATTGAGGCTTAAATCGCCAACGTCAGTCTAATATGCACTCATTCCCCATAGAGGAAAGATATCATGCTTTTGCCAAAGAATGTTTCTACGAACTCCTTGTATACTAGGATAAACTTTTTGATATTTTCGGCATTTGCTTTTTCATTACCTTAGCTTACATAAGGCGTATTTTTTTGAGAATTTATAGTCAGCTCACTTTTACTTTTACATGCAAAACGTGTATACTCACTTTTGGTTTTGTTATACTCACTTTTGGTTTTACATAATGCAAAATTGTTATACTCACTTTTGGTTTTGTTATACTCACTTCCCAAAAAAATGCGCCAATAGTATAGGTGCAAGTCCCTGTACTCAGTTTTTGATACCCATGAGTAAAATTCTGTCGAGTCCCGTTGCTTTTTAATTAAGATGTTCGGTATCTTTTTTTGTGGGCCCAACTTTGGCGTACGAACAAAGTTTGGTCAAATATTAAATATTTTATTAAACATTTTAAACAAACAATTTTTGAAAAATAATTTTATTTATATTTGTTCTATAACTGTACATAATATCATTAAATATTTTAATATTTTGGTTAGCAAGAAATTAGCAATTTAAGAAGAAGTTAAATTAAATAAACAAAAAAATAATATATAACATTATCCACAATCGCAACTTAACAATATTTTTTAACTTAACACTAAACAGTAACAAAAATGGAAATTCCAAAAGAAAACTTTTAAATTATTGTCGTTTTTCACAACAGCTATTTGGACATTGTAATTTAAATTTAAAACTATAGTAAAAATTTCATAATTTAAAAAAGCACACATTTTCAAAACTATAAACTTACTTTCTAAATAAGGCACATTTGGAATGCGATTTTTTGTTGTATTTTTCTTGTATTTACAATAAACAACTACATACACATACATATTCTTCTCTTCGGCAAATTTGGCTTATCTGTATTCAAAACACATCGACGTAATGAACGAACGAAACTAACTAAAAATCCTAAAAAACTAAAATAAAAAGTTACACGACAACTTAAATGATACTTTTTGGCAAGACATGGATTTCGTTGTTTTCAACACGGAGAAAGTTTCTCTCCTACTATTCCGTTGTTTCAATATCTATAGGTATATATGTATTTTTCTTATTATTCTATGAGACTAAAGTTAAAAAAAAGCAGTTCCTACTTAATAAAATAATCCTGTAAATTGCTGTGCCACAGTCAGTGAGAATGAGCAAACCAAACGACTGAATACACTCCAAAACCAAACCGAACCAGAAATGAACGAAACGAAAGAGGATTTGTAGAATGATGCTGCACGTTGTGGAAATAACAAAATGAAAAACTTACTTAAAAGTATGTCAGTTTTTTTTTTAACAAAAAAATACACCAGCAACTTTTGTAGGTAGGTACCTATTCCCTATTGCACCGCCAAGCCAAGTAAACAGAATATTATCAGAGGTGCATTTCAGGGGAGAAAAGAAGGCGATAAGGGCGCTATCTGCATCAGACTTAAGAACCATTCACATGAGAGCGGCCAACCAACGAACGAATATTCGCAAGTTTTGACAGTCCGTTCACATGAACAGGCAGTTGGTCGCGGCAGTTCGCGAATTTTATCCATCAGTTTCTACCAGCAATTTCTAATTTGAGGTTAATTTCAAACGAATGTTTTATTCGCTAGCTTATGGAACGCGAATTAAATGATGTGGATTGCGAATAAACTTTGACAATTCACGGCAAGGGTGATTTCGTTCGCGGCAAAAAGTTTGGAACTCGAGATTTCGTTATTTAAACTGTTTTAAACTTATTTTCTTAATACATTTTGATGGGATAATTAATTATCCTACTCTTGGAATAGTAAAATGTAAAATTTTCTGTTCATAAATGCATCAAAAGTGGTTTATTCGCATATCATCAATTCGTTCGTTCGCTATCGTGCGAATGGTCCTTTAGGGCTCTCATAACAGTTTACGCGATGACTTTTAGATCGTGTGAGAAGCTCCAAAGCTAACTTTAGCGAATGTGAGATTATAATTAAAATAGCATTTTGCAGTGGCACATTTGAAGCGTTTAACTACTTAATACTAGCTTAAGCCCACCTAATCCTATAATGGTTGGACCCTAAAGTGCTCCAAAAAATCTACTACAGTTAAATGACGTTCACTTGAAGCACACAGGCTTTGAAAATAGAGGCAGTTGCAAAGCCGCAAACAGCTTATAAAGAAATGTCACAAATATATTTCTTCGAACTGAATCGAGTGAATTTTTCGAATTTCGAAAATGTGATATAATTACAAAACAATTGCTGTTGGTGGGGTTATTTGATATTGATCATCCAATAAGGACAAATTTTAAAAACACAAAATAAAAAGATTTGTAAAAAAATCTTTCGAAGATTTGAAAAACCAGCTGCCATCTTTCTTTTCTGACAATGATCTCTTTTTTCCAGCAAGAATCTTGGTCTTGATAGATTCCTCTCTAGTGATATACGATAAATATACATGAACTTGAACGCAATATTATTTAACGTTTGATAATGTTTTATGTCCATCAGTGCTACTAAGGCGCATACATATCCAGATCCACCCATGTAAGGTCGTCGTAATGACTCAATTAGAAACGTTATCTACCATCAGGTATGCAGTCTGAGTATGCACCCCGTTTTCTTAAATGGGGTTAGCAAGTTAGTACAAAGTAACAAACCGAGAAAAGAGATAAAAGTTCAAAAACAAAAGAAATGAAAAATCCATCTTTCGGATTCAGTTACGATAGTTCTATACTTTCCAACCCTCTTCTCTTTGCTTTCGCTTTAATTTTTTTTTGATAATGCGTTTCTACCTTACCTCGTGGTTGTACAAATTCTGGTTTTTCTTCAAAAGGAAGAGGAAACTTTAACGAAACCAGGAATAAACAACTCCCCGTAGAAACATAAGGCATACAAAAAATAAAACAACAACAAGTTAGAAGGAAACGAATCTGCCTGCAATTAGCAGAAAAAAAATATATACACTCACAAGTTAAACCCATAACCACAACAGAAAAAAAGGGGGCGCCACCATATACACATAGTACCTTTATGTAGGTACATGTAACTTTATTTTCAGAATCAAATGAGTAAAAACGTTGAAACTACCCACCAACTAACTGAATGACACAACGGAAATGAAAAAAGTGATTCAGAAAATGAGTAGAGTATATCCTTTTAATAGGTCCATTGTTTGGAATCAGGATAAAGGAAGTTGTAACCTCAGCCATCATACCGACGTGATACCAGTAGCTGATTTTGTTTCTGCTGACTCTGTGTTTACTTCTGTTTTCCGTTATTTCTTTCGTCTTAGGTCTTACACAGTTTGCCGGATGATACCTTAAGCTTATTAAGTAGTAGAGTCTCAGGAATTAGAAGAGACTTAAAAAAATTCCTGACTGTTTTTTTTATTCCTTTTTTTTGTGGCTTTAATGTAGTTTTCTTGTTACCGGTGTGCATGTTGCGGTTTATGCATTTTAAATTGTGTTGTGAGATTTGTGTAGTGTAATCTCTGTCATAATTGTGCCAGACAGAGAAGGATGTTGGAAAGAAGATTTAAAATTGTTGTGGTGGATACGTACTTACTCCTTGTGACACGACAGATATAAATTATTGTAGCGTGTAGAGTAAATAAAGACTTCTAAGGTTTCAGACCAAATGGTTTTGTTAATAATTATCCACTCACATTATTTTTAAAAATAAGAAGTACCTACATCAAGAATGACAGTTGATGGCGTTTAGCAAACAGACCACATGAACACTACAGGGCTACACAATAGCCCTTCTATCAAAGAAACATATTGCAGAAGGTAAGACTTCGTCAAACAGAGGGCCTATTTAAACCAGCTACTAAAAAAAAACCGTGGTGACTGGTGAGTCATAAGCGGCGTTGGCTAAGATTATTTAACATAACCAGGTGCGTGACTTTCATTGAAATGCCGACTTATTTTAGGAACTTGCCGACTGTATAGAACTCATTAAAATTGGCCTAGCGGTTATCGTGTTGTAACGTCTTCCAATTTCATCCCATAGAAGATGTTTTTTGTATGGGAGGTAGGCTTGCCATCTTCTAGAAAATCTCGGGGAGGACTTAAAAAATAAAACTTTTTTTTAAAATCGAAAATATGGGATAATTAAAAAAAGATACATTTTAACCACTGAATTTTTGCTTTTTTCTTCTGGCAATTCCCCTTACTTTCAACTTTTGCTCTGCAGGTGCTGCAATTTGTATTAAAACTTGACTCTAATGTATCTGTTGCCACATTTATAAAATAAAATTGCACTCTTTGAAAAGTGAAAGGAATTTGTTTTTGTTTTTGTTATAAGCAGTAATTTTGTTTGTGGAGGACATTTTTCTTTTTGTGGAGGACGGAGGACATCACCTTACAGAGGAGGACTGTCCTCCTCAGAGGAGGACGGGTGGCAAGCCTAATGGGAGGTGCCACGCTCTTTTGTCCAAATTTGGTCAATTTTAACAGGAATACTTCTGGGCCAATACCAATACCTAAGACCACCTGTAAATTTGTGCTCAATCGGTGGTCTTCGGGATATATGATTTTGGATTTAAGTTTTTAATTTTAAAAGAATTTAATTAAAAGTTGAATTGAGTTGAGATTGCTTACAGTTTTTCAATGTAATCGAAGTCACTGAGAAGGAAACAAGTTTATAAACAGTTTAAATAAACGAAATTTCTTTTTCCAAACTTTTTTCCGCGAACGAAAACACCCTTGCCGGGACTAGCGCTTAAAACATTCGTTCAAATTTAACCCCAAATTAGAAATGCCGACCGTCCTTTTTAAAATGGAATCGAAAGTCGCTAAATTTTAAAAAGGTCAGTCGGCAAATGCTGAACGTCCTTTTTAAAATCGAAAGTCGGAGAAGGGACCTACTTACATAATGCTATGTTTCCACCGAACGCTAACCCCGAGATTAAGTGCAAGAGGTTTAAAATTAATCCTGAAGTGTTTCCACAAAAAAAAAGAGATTAATTTGACGTTTCACAAGATGTGGTCATAAGCTGTCAAATCGAAAAGTGTAAAACAAAATATGAGTGGCAGTAATCTAAAAATATTATTACCGAATCATTTTGCCTCAAAACTAATATGTATGAACGTTTTAACGGTTGCATTGGCAAGAAGTCGCTATTTGGTTTAGGTACCGAACAAAAAAACAATTTTTTTCTTTTGCTCACCAATGGGATAAATGTCAAATGCAGCTCTGTTTGTTTTTAATTTTAGACATCTCGACCTGTGGAGAGTGTGTTCAGAGACCGAACTTTACCTGTAAACTTTGTCAGTTTAGGAGATTCATTTTTAATCTTCTTTTTATGAGATTAATATTTGTGTATGATAAATCTCGAGATTTATACGAGTTTAACGGTGGAAACGTAGCATAAAGATAAACAAATATAAATTGGCATTTCCGAAAGGTGGAAAGGTGGAAAATGCCGACTTAAGGCCCCGACCCATAGAATCCGTCACATCCGTTGCGGCAATGTATTTGACTGACAGGTTGATAGAATACACAGTAGCTTATGGAACGTGACCCATGAGCAACGAACGTGCCGGATGCGACGTATAAAGTAGGTTTACTTTCTACTTTTCTGTCCGTCGAACCGTTGACAGTTGGCAGAGCGTGAGAGTAAGCATTTTCATTGGTGGAAATATAAGATAATGAGAGAAACTGTCTCTCATATGTCGTCGGCTGTCAACGTATGCGACGAATTCTATGGGACTGTTCGTTCCGTCGAATACGCCAATCCGTCGACGCAACGGGTGCTGCGACGGATTCTATGGGTTGAGGCCTCTATGTATGCATTTACAAGTTTAAAAACAAATACCTAATAAAAATCCAAACTCTCTTCTTATTTTTTAACATTTTTGAAAATTGCTCGTTTTTGCCGAGTTGCTCAAGGGTTTCCTTGATTTTCCGACTGTTGAAAATCGTGGGGGTGTTGACCCCCACCCCTCTGGCACATAACATTTATCCCCGATAGAGAATGTCAAACAGAAAAAAACCTAAAGCAACCGAAATTCACTGCGGTTATGTCATCCTCTCTGTTCTATTCAATAATAATAATGCTAATCGCTTAATAGGTGGAAGAATATCAGACCCTTGAACAATTGAACGGGAAAAGTGCGTCGGTAAAACAGAAATGTATTTCTAAAGTGAAAACTGGCCTTATTTATTTTGTAAATTAAAAAATATGTTCAGTTTGACATATGTATGTTCAATCACCTTCTACCTGGTTCACTGTTTTTTTTATGGGTAACAACTTTAAGTTATACGTCAAACTTTCAAATGAACGGGAACACATATCGTGTTATAACTGTCAAAATCGTTCATGGTTCGGTTCTTCTGTCACAGTAGTAGGTATACTGTAGTACAATTGTTTTCACTACATTATCAACATAACGATGAAATAAAATTAGAAAAAGGAAAATGAGTATTAACACATAACCAATGTGTAAATTTACACTTACATGCAAACAACATTTTTTTGAAGTCATTCCATCTATCAAGTGAAAATACTTCATTTCAACGTTCCTTTTTAACAGCAAGCCAATTTACGGTGGCATTTAAATTTCCAAATTGAGTTGACTTGACAAAATTTAAAATTGAAATATCATCTATCTATATGTATCTTACAAATAAAGTTGACCCTCTTGCTCCATTCCATATAATTCCAGAATCAGAATTTAATAATAGAAATGCTCTCCGCCCACTCTTTGCGTTGGCGTTCTTCTTGGTACTGCTCCTGTTGTTGTTTTGTTACTGACTGATGATAATGATGATGATGACGATCGCCACAGGCGACCAACTACTCCACTTCCAGTACCACGAGCTCTAGTTAAGCCAACGCCAGGCATCATCGCTTTCTTTCTTCGGCAGAGCATCTCTTTCAATGCAGAAAAGGGGGCAACACATAACTATGAGTGACAGTGGTGGAATCCTCGCTCTTAATTACCGTTGACATAGCATCGGTGGGATCATCGTTGGCCGTCGCACCGGCAGCATTTGTTGGATGGCATCCCGATGGAGGTCCTTGTTGTTGATGCTGCTGCTGTTGTTGTTGTTGTTGCTGCTGAGATGATGATTGCGTTTGTTGCGGTTGGTGTGATGATGGTGGCGGTGGTGCACCTCCACCACCAACGTAGTGAGTCTGTTGATGCTGCTGCTGCTGCTTAAGGTCCTGGTGTTGTTGCTGGTTGTGTGGATCCATGTGACAACTGCCCGGGTATTTAGCTGACTCGTCTAAACTGCTAATTGAATGTACGTACTTTGGTTCATCGAGATACTTTCCATTCTGTTGCTGTTGATGGGATACACTGCAAGAAGAGACGTAAATACATATATTATAGAAATTGCTAGTGAGGAGTAGAGAGAGAGAGAGAGAAAGAGCTATAGAAAAGTCAGAGAAAGAAAGATGTTTTAACTAACAAACAATGATAGTGCAAAGTTGATACTGGGAGAGGGGGCATGACAGTGACGTAATGACGATGATTATGATGATGATGATGACCAATTAGCATCAGAGTACGAAGATTTGTCTATGGGAAAGATGGGGTGGGGTGACAAACTATTGCTGAAAGTAAGTATCTGTGGTGGGTCAACCTTTATTCGCACTTGGAAGGGAAGGAAGGGTTTATATGTAATTTGTAATAATGAAGTGAGAAAGAACAACAAAAGGATAAATGACTGGATTTTCACTATATCTTTCATTTGCTGAAGAGATTAAAAAGTTTTGAAAACTTTTGAAGACCACAAGGTCTGGTTTCTGGGAAAATGATAAATTAGTATTTTCGAAGAAACTGTTTAATACGTTTTGCGGGAATAGCATTGTCACTTAGTATAGTTTCCGTATAATGACTAATAACTTGAGTGGATTTGAAGTTATAGGAAATGGAATTGTGCTAATAAACGGTCATATTAAAGCTGTTGTTGTTGAGACCGAGGTTTTCGACGAAGTGTAGCTTGCTTAGTCTTAAGGAGAATAAGAGGCGAATGGACTTCAATACAGAGTACACTCTAGTCGTGAACATCTGAATACAGGTATAATTATGCCGATGAAGGGATCATAAATACACATAATGACGAAGAAAACTTTCAAAATCAATACGAAAAGTTTCTGCTTTTTTAAGCAGAGAGTTGGTCACGTCTGATAGTCAGACCGACATGGCTTCTAGGCTTAACTAGCATTTTCTACGGCTATTGGTCTATAAAATGGGGCCCACCTAGTGGTTTCTTTTTAAATCATAGGTTATTTTGACACTGACAGCTGTTTCCCGCTCGAAATCTTGACAGAAAGTCAGTATCATACCTCCGCGGAACGAAAGGAGTCGCTTTACGCTTGAACAACGTTGGGAAATATTGAAAACTTATTTCCAAAGAGAGTGCTGTGTAGACCAAATAGTGTTTTTTCTTTTGAAAAGAAGTTTTGGGCGAAATGAAGCACCCACCGCGACTGCTGTACGCAAGTTTGTGCAAAAAGTTCGTGAGACTAGTATATGCTAGAGGACAACGCTCACGGTCCCCGTCGTCGCGTCGTTCGGTGCGCAGACGAGAATGTGGATGCAAATTGTGGAATGGTGGCATAATTGAAACATTTTCTTCGAAAATGAGGCTGGGGACAACGTTTCGGTCAACGGTGGGCGTTCTAGAGCCATCTTTTTTTTTACTGAAATTGAAGACATGGATTTGAACGATCCCTGGTTCATGCAGGATGGCGCGCAATGCCACACAGCCCATGCCATAATCAATCTTTTGCGCACCAAATTCCCAAATCGTGTTATCAGCCGTCTGGGCGATGTCAATTGGCCGCCTCGGAGCTGCGATTTGACCCCTTTGTACTTTTGTTTTTTAGGGAACCGTGATGGACCGATGTTATGCGAACAATCCGGAAACGATTCAAGTACTTAAGGCCAATATCATCTATGCAAACCGTAAGCTACAGCCCGAAACCATTAACAAGATCTTGGAAAATTAGAGTGACAGAATGCGCTACTGCGAGGCCAGCCGAGGTAGCCACTTGAACGACGCTGTATTCCACAATTAATGGGAATGTTTGCTCTTACTAATAAAGCCATAATATATGGAAAAAAAATAGTTTTGTTCATTTTATTGCATTTTTAAAAAGAAACTTGTATTTGGCTCACTATGTAAGCAACAACCAGACCACAAACTACTGATGAATATACTGCCATCAGGTTCCATGGACCTAATTGGTGGGATCCTGCTTATAGTAAAAAAAACCTCCATAGTGCATTTAAACAGAAAAACAAAATAATATTTGCTGTGAAATAGAGGGTAAAAGAAATTTGATGATGGTCCCCTTATTGGGCGCCACTTCGTTCACATTCTGTCAAAAACAGCTTTGATTTGAAATTATTGATTGATTTGAAAAAGAGACTGTTCCCATGTATTTTATTTAATACAGACTTCAAGTCATAGTAAGGATATAACTAATCTATTCAGAAGACAAAAGAGCGACGCAAACTCAATTCTTTTAGAGATATTCAGAGATAATTGAGCATTGGATAGTCAGAGACTACGTCGTCATGTCACATGATCAGTTAGGAAAGTGAATAAAATTTTATGTTAATTTCTGTCAATACCATCACACACTCACCTCTCACTCAAATGTCCACCGTCGTCCATATTGCCATAGCTCTCTACAACCTTATGATGCACAACACCGCCATCATCGCCGCCCATTTCTATCCGTGGTGGACTGCCATACTCGAAGTGCTGTCGCGATACGGGAAACAATTGGCTCTCATGCACATAAGTTCCATACTGACTGGTGCTAAATGTACCATACGGACTAGCCGCTGGTGATAGCAAATTAAAATGCGGACTTAACTCATACGGTGGCTGATAACTGGTCCAACTATCAACACTACCAGGTGGTGTTACCGTTGTCGTTTGCGGGAATGTCGCAAATGGTGGTCCCAATGTTGCTGTACCACCCAACGAAACAGTCGACGGACTGCTGGTATTGATGTAGCCCGTCTTTCGTGGCGGTTCACGTTTACGCCATTTTGCACGACGATTCTGGAACCAAACCTGTACTCGCGATTCACTCAAATTCAATTTCAATGCTAATTCCTCTCGTGCGAATACATCTGGATATGGGGCACGTTCGAATGCACGTTCCAACTCCTCCAATTGATACGCAGTGAAGGTGGTCCTGCAAAAAGACAACAAGAAATGCCGCCAATTAAATGAAAATGTCCTCACCAAATTGACACATATCAATAATTGATGGCGAACCAACAAGAAAATACAGAAAAAAAAAAAAACAAAATAAATACAATTTAAATTCGCACCGTTTGTGCGCTGAAAGGACAACAAGGATGATGTGCTTACTTGGACTGCGGGGCCCGACACATTCACGTGCGCACACACGCACATTCACCGACGACATGAAGATTTAAATTAAATTTAACAAAACGTATTTACATTCGTTCGTTTCGCAAAAAAGAAAAACAAAGAAGAAAGAAATAAAAACCCACACAACATGGACCAGGATCTGGTGCAGCAAAAGGACAAACCAGAACCAAACTCACGTATAGCTCTGAGCAACCTCCTTTGTGTATATTAATGGTTTTTCGGTTACGAACATAATGTATTGGCAAGTAATTGGGTTTTAATATTTAAAGCGGTACCCGGACCACTATACACTCTGTTCAAGGACGCACGCCAATCAATGGATAATCCGCACGAGGTCATAATTAAATAGCGATTTATCCTATATACATTCAGAAAGGGCATAACAATGTAAACTAAAAAAAATTATGAAAGAGCCACTGGCAGCTTTAAAAATAGCTTTCAATTTATATGTCAAAATCCTTTTTGCGCACACATCTATGTATGTAGGTGTGTTAACCACTCTTTTCGCTAAAGTCAATAGATACAAGGAAATAAAGAAAATAAAAGTTTTTAAACAATTGACAGTTTAGGGCCAAAAACTATAGGAAATAGCCCAAAGAGGAAAAGAGTTGTTAACAGCACTTTCTCCATTTAGCTAGCCGTACATGGGGAGATAGACTGTTATTTTTTTGCTTGTCCCACAAGCGTCCCCAAAGTTCCGCACTTCATGGGTGTTACAATGTGGGCGACTTGATGTCAAATCCTGTGTGCTATGGAAGGGGAATGAAATAAGGATCTAAACACATTATGTAACGGAAATGAATGTGTGCACTGGAAGTGGACATTTTGGACAGTTTGGTTGATGGACGTCGTTTTCTATGAAGACAATTTTTCAGTGGGGTTGCTAAAAATGGTTACGAATTTATTTAAAAGCCGATAGTCGGGCGCCATTTATTTGAATTTTTTTTTTGGAGCGGCAAGTAAAACTATCTGAAGGCATGCGATTTTTGGTACATTTCTAAAAGGTGCTTATTACAAGGTTTTATAGTGAGGGGCCATCTGTTTTTTTTTTTTGTAAATTACAAAATAATTTGACACTGACAGCTTTTTTGCACCAAAAAAAAAAGGTATATAAATGCTGTATCGTATCGGTACAAAGTGGATAACTTAAAAATTGAAATACAACGAACTTACAATTTCCAATGTCGATGCTAATTTTGAAAATAAAATGTCAGTCGAAATAATGCACCAACCGCAAGATTGGGAATAAAATTCGAGAGATTGGCATACAAATTCCTTAAATAAGTTATATTCGTATCCTGTGCGCTCAGACAAATGTATTCTCAGAATGACAGTTTGGTGTGACCGATGGCATTATTGACACATTTTCTACAAATAGATGTTACTAAACTGAGGAATGATAACCGTTTTTTTTTTGCACAGAAATTGACGATTTGGAATTGGGTAAGCTATATGGTTCCAGCAAGATGGCGCTACGTGTCACACAAGTCGCTCATCAATGGCCGCGTTCAATACACTTTTGCCTAGCTATTCAACAGCCTCTGATTGGTAGATTTGATTGCAAATGTTGGCAAGTTTCGTGTGTTAAGCAAGATTTTCTGCCTAATTTTATGATAAACTGGCACCTAAATATTTAGGTGTCTAAGCACATTAAACGGGGCCAATAGATCTTTTGGCTTCCACATAGATGCGATTTGAAAAGTTTGATTTTTTTTTGCTGGACACCGTTTAGACAATTTAGCACAATATTAGGCAAGCTTTTTCTGAAATAGAGCTTCAAATTCTTTGAAGGAGTACAGTATTTCTTTTCTAACGATTTTAAAAAGAAACCAGGAGAAAGCTCTAGCTCTTTGTGAGCAAGCGGCCTTTCGGAAAATTACAATAATGAAAAGGGAATAATGTCCAAAACACATGGAGCAGGAATTCTGAACGCTTCACTGCAAGCAGTACGGTAGATGAAACAGATGTGCAGAATTCAATTTGCATCGGTTGCTGTCAATGCGGAAAAAAAATACGAGAGTGCAACACAGACGACAAATAATTTCCGTCTCTCTTTTACTCGTATGCATCGGTAGCTAAATTTAAAAATTCGATGCTGCCAAGTCTATTTAATTTAATTCACTGCATTGCTATGCGGTGGATTTAAAAATAGAGACATGTTGCAGTGTGATGCGGGCAGAATTTACATTTGTATCAACCACATGAGGACATGTGTATTCTAATCTTGCAGCACTGTGAATTCTGCACGTGTGTTTTGGGCATAAGAAATCTTATCGCGGTAGCTGAGTATGCAATGGAAAATTTATCGGTATTTTAGATGCAGTTGAGAGCTTAGGTGAAGTGATTGATGGTGTTCCCCAAGGCTCTGTCTAAGGGCCAATTCTATGTAAAGATATTAATTGCTTCGCGGATGACATCGACCTGGTGGCTATAATAAAACGTAAAGATTAAAAAACTATTTACGCGACCCAACTACCTACGAACGAACGAATATTCGCAAGTTTTGACAGTCCATTCATATAAACACTTTTCTTGGTCGCGGCAGTTCGCGAATTTCAGCTATCAGTTTCTACTACCAGCAGTGTCTAGTTGGAGGTTAAGTTTGAACGAATTATTCGCTAGTTTGTGGAACGCGAATTAAATGATGTGGATTGCAACAAAGCGAAATTTGAATAAACTTTGGCCATTCGCGCCAAGGGTGTTTTCGTTAGCGGCAAAAAGTTTGGAATTCAAAATCTCTTTATTTAAACTGTTTATAAACTTGTTTTCTTTATTAAATTCTGATGGGATAATTAACTTTCCTCCTCTTGAAAAAAATGTGCAATTCTCTGTTTATAAATGCATAAAAAGTGGTTTCTTCGCATTTCATCAATTCGTTCATTCGCTCTCATGTAAATGGTCTTTAAAAGAGAATTTGAATTTCTCGTCTTTGTCACGTCGCAATTATCTACATTTTTCATTGATAACGAAATTTCAGTTTCAGATTGACAGTTCCAATGAAAATATGCAGATGTCAATGTCTGTCAGTTATTTGTCTTTTATAATAAACTGACAGACTTTGTGTGCAATAAATAAAAAAAAGTAGATAGCAACGCATTATTGGAAAAAATAGCGATGATTTAACAACTGTTGAGTATTAATGAACGCATCCATTGACATGAACAATGAACTGGCAATAGCGTTGGCGAAAGACAAAAACAAGATCTGCAACATTTTGTCGAGTGAATGACATTGTAGACCCCAAGCTTGATCGTATACCGTTTTCGATCTCCTCGAAATAGTGACATAAATTGTCACTAGAGGGCTATTGCAATGTCATATCTAATGTAATATTTTTTTCTCGCTCACTCGTTTATGGATATCTTTCACTATATGCACCACAAATGTGATAGTTCAGTCTAAAGTTGAATGAATTTGTCAAGATAGTCTTTGTAAACATAACTGACATTGTCAACCACTCGCTATCTTACTAAATATCAACTGTCATTAAGGTAAAAAAATCAGTTAAATTCCATTAGCGTGAGCAAATATTCAGATAAGTAAAAGTTTTGTAGGTACATAAATGCGAAAATGATCCCAACTAAAAGCTAAACACATTTTTGACATCTGGCAAACGTGCAATTAAACCTATGTACTCTCAGCGATAAAAGTTTTCCAATGTTTCTCTTCTTTCTTACCTCCCGCCTGGAGGTTTGTTTCTCTAGCTACATGACCAAAACTCGACATAGTGCTCTTACTTAAGTAAGATTAATTACGGTATTTAACAGCCACTTAGGTCCCTCTATAACATTGTCCCACCATTAAGTTGTATATAAATTTTTTTTCGTTTATATAAATTTACTGCTGCCGTTTGTTGTAAAACTTTACAAAACATTCCGAAACCAGAAAAAAAAATATCACATAGAATCCACAAGGAAAAACACAAAAAAGAAACCGAAAAACGTGCAACGCATTCCCACGTTAAATCCTTGAAAACGTGGCGGCTCACCAAAAAGGCAAAGAGAATAAAATGGAGCCCGAAGAAACGTCAAATGAACAAAACAACTGTAGGTAGGTACTGAAAAGCTGAAACTGAACAGCAGCAGTTTAGCTTTTTTTTTTGTCTGTTTTGTGCCGGAAGGACATTCGCACACACATGACTGTTAGTCACCGTTAGAATTTTTATTACCGCCATATTATGCCATATTCAAAAACTACCTTGAGATGGCGAAGGCTCGGCAAGAAGAAGCGTCAGAAAGAGGCCATTGTCGGCAAGCAATAATTTTTGCTTTTGTTGTGCGCACACATAAAACATGAAGTACAACGACGACGACTATGAGCATCAACATGTAAAGCGAATAACGTAAATAACAGTAAACACAACAATACACTAAACACGAACGTACACTATGAGAGGACAACACTAGACGAAGGCCATACAGTGTCAGAACTAGAGAAAAGAATAAGAAATACCGTCGAAGGATAATGGCTACATGTGTACGCGCCTTGTATAAGTTGTGAAGTAGTTGCTTTTGCTGGAACGTGAGTAGAAAATGAATGAATGAATGGCGCGCGATGTTAGAATCGAAAAGCCAAGTAGCGTGGGGGAGATTTTAACTTGTTGTTTGGTAGTTTGACTTAAATTATTATACCTAACACAATAGGGTGTGTTACTTTTGGCAGACACTTTGTAGAGCAGGAAAACAGTTGAAATGGAATTTAGTTTAGTAATAAAAACATAAGTAATGTACGGCATATACTTTAATAAGTGGCGCCCAATGAAGGACTTGTCCTTAAAGAGGAATTATGGAAATGGCCATAGAATTGCAAAGCTATAGTTGTTCAGTTAAAACAATTGCTAAGTGAATGGCGCCCAATGCAAGACCAGTGCAGTGGCATCGATGAATCAAAAACGGCTGGACCGATTTGACAGATTTTTTTTTCTCAAATGTTGGCAATAGCTTAAGGGAGGTTTATATAGAGAAACAGATTTAGGAAAGCTACGCGGAATATCGGAAAAAGGGACGTGGGTCATCAGATACACACACACAAAAAAAAAAAAACAAAACATTCAAGTGGCTATATATATTGAAAGCCCCAAAACCGATTAAGTTTAAATTGTCAGGCAGTCTTAAGTATCTATTGCCCTGGAAGATTGATCAACGTTAGACAAAGGGACGTGTAGCTTCCCATACAAAAAAAAAATACTGCAAAGCTCTTAAGCTGAAGGCAACCAAATGGCGCCCAATGCGAGATCACTACAAAGGTTTTTGAAGTATCATAATTCATAAGTATCAGCGAAATAAATCAAAAATTTTATAGCGATAGCACTAAGACGGCATTAGTATGCTTCTTTTTTTTACGATTAACAAGTAAAGGATTTCCGTATGTTTTTTTTGCCTTTTTTTCCGTTCTACAACTAGGAACTACTAAAATACTCCAAAAGGACGCTATAAGTTCGTAAAATCGATGGTGTTCCTTGATTGAGTTGACGATAACTTTATTTTGAACAACACAATAGAAATGAAAAAAAAAGAAATAAAAAAAAAACTAAATAAAGGACGCTACAAAGATGAACGCGAAAAGCAAGGATAGGAGGGAACAATAAAGAAAAAAACAAATTTAACAGAGCTTAACTTTTTACAAAAAATGTTCTGTGCTTTGTTGTGAATGAATCACGAAGCGATAGACAGAACAGAACCCAAACGGAAGTGGATTGTAAAAAGGATTTTCCTTCACCCAATCACAATAGACCATAAATAAGATTTTTACGCCCAAAGACGAATAAATGGTCTAACACAATTGAAAAGTTAAATGTCAAAAATAAAAAAAAATAATTTAGCATCAGTGCCAATCAGCCATGAAATAAGGGTCTACAAGGTTGTCAACCGCTTAGGAGGTAGTTTCAAAAAGGTTCTTTATGAATTATTTCCAAAAACGAACTTTTGATTGGTAAACGGAAATGTTGGAAACGATGTTGATGAGCTAAATGGATGGTTTAAACGTGACCCTTATCAGAGGTGAATGAAGAGCGCATAGTGAAATGAAATTTGCTTGAGTGCCATTGCAAAAAGACATGGTGGAGGTTTCGACGATGTATTCTTCCGAATATGACTGCGTAGTCCAAGCATTAACATAAAGCAAATGGAAGTGCCAAACCGATATTGACATTTGATACTCAAAGATATAGTCTTATCCTCGTTTACAAAACAAACTAATTTCGCCTGTACTTTAGTCGCAGTGAGTCTATTACCCGATGAGTTTGATGTTGTCCTCACACCCTAGCAGCTGATCGGATCTGTTAAATATAGTGCCTTTCGTGTTGACAACTGGCCTACACTACACTACACACTATAATTAAAATTGAGGACATGGATTTGGACGACCTCTGATTCATGCAGGATGGCGCGCCGTGCCACACAGCCAAATTGGGTTAACAGACGTCTTGGCGATGTCAATTGACCGTCCTGGAGCTGCGATTTGATCCCTTTGGACTCGTTTTTATGGGGAACTGTGAAGGACCGATGTTATGCCATCAATCCGGAAAAGATTCAAGCACTTAAAGCCAATATCATCCAAGCAATCCGTGAGCTACAGCCCGAAACCATGAACAAGGTCTTGGAAAATTGGAGTGACAGAATGCGCTACTGCGAAACCAACCGCGGCCAGCCACTTGAACGACGTTGTGTTCCATAATTAATGGGAATGTTTGCTCTTACTAAAAAAGTCATAAAGCATGGAAAAAATTTAATTTTGTTTATTTTATTGCATTTTTGAAAAGAAACTTGTATTTGGCCCACCCTTTACGCTCTAAGGAAACCCGGTGCATGTTTGGGATCGTTAGGAAGAGCCATGTACTTTAAAATTTAACACTACTGTTTTCCAGAATCTGGTGACACAGTTTTACATCAGTTTTGCTTGGATCCTCAATTCGGCTGTCGCCAATATCTTGACGATGAATCTTATTATATGACTTTAAAGTCAATAAAAATATGCTAAGTCTCGGCTCGAAATTCACTCATATTTGCCGGGATTTGCTTTAGTGAGAACATTTTGTCTATTTCCGGTTTTTCAGGCCAAAAACCAGACCAGTTTCAGAATAGTTTTAGACATTGACAATTGACATGACACTTTGGATGTGAACTTGGCATGCGACATAGTTCCTGAATGACATATAGGGTCGTCTTTTTCATAGACGGAAAATTTGGACTTGCTACTCCAATTTTTTGGCATTCTTTACTCCAACCATGGTCTCTATGAGATTGTATTCGTCTTAAAGTCAGCGAGAACTCTATTAGAGGTATCGTGAATAAATTCCGAGGGAAATGTTTCCCTTGTCAGCAATGTAAATTAGATTGCTGAATCGGAAACACTCCGGGGAAAATATTATTCCTGATGATAGGAGTTTATTTATCCCCTCTCTAATACGCAAGAACTTCTCCTCTCCTTCCTTCTTCTGAATCGATACTTTTGACTTTATTTTACATTTATCATCAAACCACGGACTTTTCTGTGGGATGATAGGTCTTACGGTGTAGTTTCGTCTAGATCCCTCCTGTCTTGCTCATATTTTTTTTTGTTGACATGCTCGCGAAATTAATCCGAACAGGTCCCTGCTTTGGCCATATAATACGATAACTCCCTTCGGCTATATTAGAATCTGTCATTGACGTATTATGGGCAAGCTCACTACTACTCCAAATATGATGGAGTAGCTCCAGTATGTTATCTGTCATTCTGACTATTGACGACATCGTTGATTCCATTTAGTTAATCGCATTAGACTTCTGAGTTTCTGAGACCCCTTAGGCCAGTCATTTCTCAGTGTTTGCGTTGCCTACGTGTTTAACACCCGCGCTTATCATTTTATCATTCCAAAGCTCATCAGTAGAAATGCTACTGATAAAGAGGAGCCCAATGTGTCAATTGAAACGTCAAGACACAACATCTCCTCACTAGCGCTGCAATTGGCTAGTCAAAGATGGCAGAGCTGTAATCATGCAAAACAGACATGGCCACGAATAAGTCGGCCCGGAACACAGAGCCTGTAAAATGTTAGTAGACCATATATCGGAACTCGTGTCCAGAGTGTTAACGGGCCAATGTGTACTAGGAAGAGATGCTGCACGGCTTGGAGTCACCTCTTATGATTTTTGTCGCAGTTGCATTGATGAAGAGGAAAAGGAAACACTTACCCACTATGTAACTGCCCGACGCTATCCTCGGCGAGAAAGCAAACTCCAGGAGTGTACATCTTCGAGGAACTTGCCAAAACAGATATCAAAAAAATACGGAAATTCCACCATAGCCCAAAATGTTTCCAAAAATGGCGGAATTAACCGACCCTGCTCGTGGTATCACAATGGACCTAATTTGGTCTAAATGAATTACTCCGTATGTGACAGATATTGCCAACTAACGCAACTTTACCTAAGGCATCAATATTCCTATATCAAAGCTAACCAAACTCTATCTATCTAAACTTTCGGTTCGTTCTGACCACTAATAAGTATCTAGGTATAGTCAACCAACCCCACGACAATATTGCATCTTTAAAAAAGTAAAATGAAATAAAAAAAAAAACTTTTACATCCAATCTTGGGCTGAACTGTTATTGGAAACCTTAAAAAAAATCCTCCAGAGAGTAAATCATGCAAATTGTTAAAAGAATGTAAAAACTAGATCCCTATTGAATCCATTCCAGATTGATGTGTACTTCACATATTCCCCAACTCATTGCAAGATGAAAATCACAGTTTTTACGATGATTTATACACCCGAGGATAACTCTTCGGTGATAGATACAAATGCGTTATATGTGCGAATATATTATTACGAAAACAAATCGATAAACCCATTCTCTTATATGCATATCTCCGCAGATATTCACCACAGACACCCATATCGCCACCGCCACCGCACTCCAAAAATTTCGTCCAAAGCACTTGACAATTTGCTTGTGAATACGCAAATACAAAACAAAACGCCCGCACCCCCGTCCGTCGCACACATTGCCAAGAAAACTCATATGTTTCAGGGACACTGCCGTTTATACAGGGGATTTAGGATTTACTACCCAACAAAAGCCTTCGGCGTCTTTCTAGCCTTGCTGTCGCTGTGGTGCTTGTCACAGTTTATTACACAACAACTGCGGGTGTTTTATGTAGCAGAAATATTGATTTATAACTGTTAACACTACATATACTCTCAATAGCGCCAACAACAAAAATACAACAGGAAAAAAAAAAAATGAAAATGAAAATGAAATTGTATGAAGCGGGCGAAAAGGCCTTTGAATTGAACTCCCTTTTTGCAGAAAAATAAAATCCTCCTACAGTAGGGAATTACATGAAAAAGGAAAAAGAAACAAGGAAACTAGAGAATCCTTCGAGTTCGAGAGGAGTGTGTGTCAGTTGGCAAAATGTGTGCGGTGAAACGTGTGAGGGATAATAATTATTATACTTGTGCTTTCCGCTACTATTGCGCTATTGCTACTATCGTCCTCTGACATATTTTCTCCTTGTTGGCTCATAAATCTTCACAAACGTCATTATCATTTCTAATTCCATTAACAAGTTGCACTGCAGTCGTCGTCATCGTCGTCGTTCTCCAAAATGGCAGTCACATACATCACATCAGTAACAGATGGTGTATATGATTGTGAACGCCCCCAAACACAGACTCGTATATAAATATATACGAAGATGCATTTGTGTCCTTAAATTTGACATTCAACGCTTCCGGTGGAAATTTAATAGATTTTGAAGTTTAAATTCGAGCAAATGTCGCACAGGTGATGTAATTTGTTTTACCGGAGGGAAAATATGCTTAAATTAGCTAGAATTAGAAGTTGAGTATGGAGATTACATTGAAAGGTTATATAATAGATACCTAAAGGTATAGGTACCTACTTTTGTAGGAGTAGAAGTTTTGCTAATGGATTTTGAGCTTAAGACGGCGGCTGCGGTGCTCCGGTGTGTTCCAGTTCTCCTTGGGATTATAGCAAAGCAAATGACGACATCGTACAGTAGATACAAGGTTAGGTAGTTCAAACATTGGTCAGGAATATATTCTGTTTGAAATAATTAAGTGAGTCCAAAATAAAGATATAGAAAACATTTTTATTGGGATGACTTTGGAGTCCATTGTGCATTTTTATTTTTTAGTAGCATCCTGTTAATCACTTGTTTTATGGTTGATAAGGCTACTACAACTTTTTTCCTGATTTTTGCGGATGCACGGTCATTATAGGGGCCACTCGTAAGATTGGTTGTTTATCTTGAGCGCTAAGCACTCCAACATGTTTTTGGCACATTTATATTTTACTATATAAAAGTGAAGGCACGCTGAGTTTTTCTCTAGGACGACTAAACTTGGTGTCAAAGCTAAGCTGTCAGTCCTTAAATTCGGTCATGAGATTTTGGTATAATGACCGAAAAGGGTTCACGGATACAAGCAGCCGAAATGAGATTCCTCAATTGTATTGTGGATATGACCCTTAGAATATTCGCAAGTTTTGACAGTCCGTTCACATGAACACTCTTCTCTGTCGTAGCAGTTCGCGTTTGAGGTTAAGTTCGAAAGAATGTTTTATTCACGAGTTTGTGGAACGCGAATTAAATGATGTGGATTGCGAATAAACTTTGACAATTCGCGCCAAGAGTGTTTTCGTTCGCGGCAAAAAAAAACTGGATTTGGCGACACCTAAAACGTCTTGGATACATCTATTTGTACTGAGGGGACCATCCTTCATTTGGTAGTAGATTCAAGCGGTTGCACCAATAATTCCCGTTTTGAATCAAAACGCATTTTTAATATGCAGTTGCGCCCTTTAGCTGCCATTAAGCGCTGCCAGACGGGCATATTTGAAATCTTGGCTTGTTTGCATTTCATCAGGAGCGTGACATTTTCCATACAAAAAATGCACAAGACGCTATTATTGGTACAAAAAATTATATATATGCCATATGGGCCATCTAGTGGTTTCTTTTTAAATCGTAGGTTATTGTGACACTGACAGCAGTTTTCCGCTCGAAATCTTGACAGAAAGTAAGCATGATACCTCCGCGGAACGAAATGAGTCGCTTTACGGCTTTACGCTTAAAGAACGTTGGGAAATATGAAAACTTATTTTCAAAGTTAGTGCTGTGTAGCCCAAACAGTGCGTTTTTTTTTTAAAGAAATGAAGCACCCACCTGTACGCAAGTTTGTGCAAAAAGTTCGTGGGACTGATATGCTAGTGGACAACATTCATGGTACCCGTGCATCGTCGCGTCGTACGGTGTGCACAGACCAGAATGTGGCTGCTGAAGCCGAGAGTGTGAGATTCAATTCACGAACATCTACTCGCCATCGATCTCAATAGCTCAACATATCACGCACTAGCCTGAGGAGAATTCTGCACAAAGATCTCGGATTATTCGCTTACGAGGTCCAATTGACTCGGCAATTGAAGGCTCGTTATCGCTTCGCAGTTTGAGCCTTAGAGCAGCTTGAATTAGACAATGATTTTGGGCGAAAAATCATCTTTTCTGATGAGGTGCATTTTCATCTCGGCGGCTACGTTCACAAACAAAATTTCTGCGTCTGGGGCTCGGAAAACTCGCACGTTATTGTGGAGAAGCCACAGAGAGTGACAGTTTGGTGCGGATTGTGGAGTGGTGGCATCATTGGATCCTTTTTCTTGGAAAATGAGGCGGGAACAACGTTTTGGTCAACGTTTGACAGACCCATGTTAACCGATTTTTTTTTTACTGAAATTGAAGACATGGATTTGGACGACCTGTGGTTTATGTAGGATGGCGTGCCATGCAACAATCGACCTTTTGCGCACCAAATGCGCAAATCGTGTTATCAGCCGTCTTGCCGATGTCAATTGGCTGCCTCGGGCTCGGAGCTGCGATTTGACCCCCCCCCCCCCCCCCCTTTGGACTTTTTTCTTTGTCGGGAACCGTGATGGACCGATGTTATGCCAACTATCCAACTATTATATGGCCAATACCATTCAAGCAATCCGCAAGCTACAACCCGAAACAATCAACAAGGTCGTGGATAATTGGAGTAACAGAATGCGCTACTGCGAGGCCAGCTGAGGCAGGAACTTGAACGACGTTGTGTTTCATAATTAATGGGAATGTTTGCTCTTACTAATAAAGCCATAATATATGGAAAAAAGATTTATTTTACTCATTTTATTGCTTTTGTAAAAAGAAACTTGTATATGGCCCACGCTTTATTTATAAGTGTTTGCGCATTTTTACGTTGCAATAGTTTGAAAATTTGGTGAATGGATGTAAGTAGGTATAACGGGGCGTGGGACCATATAAAAATTAAACTTCTAGAACTCCACAACCCTCATTAACTTTGCATTTATGGCAGCCCTAACTTTGAAATTTGGTAATTTGTTAATTGAATGTATTTACCTAAGCCTGTTAAAACTATTTTGAAAAATGTGAGCGGTATTGAACGAAAAGGCTTGAAGTCCCCTATACAAGAAGAACATTTATGCCCAAATCACAACGGCGCTTTGCCGCTTGCGTGCGTTGACAGATAAAGTAGAACCAATGCTTTCATATGGTGCAAGCCAAAATGCGGCGTCAGGCTTCGGGTCGCGTTTAGATCGTAAATATCGTAAAGTCCAACGCGACGCCCAAGTAGAGCAACTTTCTACTTTCAGTGGCGTTGGACGGCTTTGACATTTCATTTTCGGTTTGGTTTGTTCGATTTGATAATATTTAAAGTGGTAGAGCATATGCCGTTCATGTTGGAGTAGCGTGATTTCAGTTAGGGTATACACGTACTCGTTTTTAGTAGAATATGAGGTTTTTGCAATACAAATTAATTATTTTACTGTGTGGAAATGACGAATATTATTTTTGTTGTAATGCTACTAGTGATTTCTTCAGATTGTTGAACAAAAAAATATGTGCCCAAATGTTATGTGCACGCTTTTGAAATTTTAATTTTCTCTGAAACTACTCTGTGCTTTATACAATTATTGATAAACAAAATAAACATTTTTGTTTAGAATATTTATAGTTTCTTTTTCTAGTCGAGGGAAAATTTAATTTTCTGCTATGTGCAAATGATTGGTATTAATTTATTACTTGGTGTACCCGCTTTTTTGCTCGTGCCAATGAATTGAAATCCTTAGGTAGATATAGCTACATATTTTTTATTGTCTATCGGGACAATGAACATGAATATGCGTACCGACTTTGACCTAAATTCACGGGAATTCTCCGTCCTATATCGAAGATTCCCTGTAAATTTGAACTCCATAGGCGGGTAGGTTTTGAAGTCCAGCCATAGGAATATAAAAAAATGTCTGGACAGGACAGCAAGATCTTAGCGAAAATATAGCAAAAAAAAATGTTCGTGTATTTAATTAATACCAGGCAAATGACCCTAATTAGAGGGTCAAAAAATCCTTTCAATATGCATTGCCATTACTGGCGATAGGTGAACGGATGTGGTAAAAACCCAGCGAGCGACGAAAAACAGTAGCTGCGGTCGCAATCGTCCGAATGAATGTCCAGCATACCACCAGATGTATAAATATAACTGAAATAAAATATAAATATGAATTGAAAAATCGAGTAGATCGTCGGTATCCATATTTGAGTATTTATTAATAGATAAATAGCCAAGGCAAGTTTTTAACAAAATTGCACCTCTGTATTTTAGTGACTGAACTTCTTTCCACAGCGTAGATAAAATATGCTGGCCATTTGGTAATCTTGCACACTTAAATCGTTTTTCAAGTATTCCACAAAGTAATCAATTCACAATTTAAAGGGAAGGGATTTTCGGTGTAATTTATCCACATTTTCTCAACCAAACTAAACATCTACCTGCCTCGCCTGAAAGGACTTTCATGGGAAGGCTTGTACCTGTGTTCCTGAGAAGTTGAACAGGAAAGGTTAAATGCGGAAAAATTAATAAATTTGTTTTCTAGAGAATTTAGACATCAATTGCTTAATTCTTTTGACGAACTGACTTTTTAATTCAAAAGGTAAAGACCAAGATTGAGTTCAACCAAAAAAACGCCCCCTCCGAGACACTTGGCACGAGAATGTCCGTAGAAAACACACTTTTTGTGGATTTATTACACTTTTTGACAATTCCTTTCCTTTCCTTTTTCTGTACCAGCATTGGCATCCTTGATGAGCATTAATATGGTTAACAAAAATGTAGTCAGAAGTCAAATTTTCGAATCCAGCTTCAGTCATGTATTCGGGTATCCGGTTCGAAAAAAAACGCTTATGCTCTTTCACAGAGTTGTAAACCTCCGCCATTACGTTCGATTCCAACATGGAAAAATGCATTGCACAAGACAGTTGAAGAGTTGAGGCTGTCTGAGATGTTTTCCCAGAAACCGCACACGAAAGCGCGTAGCAGCGGTGTAGACATAGTTCATGCCTTAAGAACCAACAAGGGAAAACAGGACTAATTGCTATGGTGGGTATATTCGGGGGACTACTGAACATTATATATTAATGCCATAACCTCAAAAGGGCAAAAAATGTAGGTACCTCATTTTAGCAAACTTAAGATTTTGGTATGTGTTAATTTACGACCGATGTAGATAGAAAATGCAATTGCCATATCAGTTAGCCGCAGCGCTGCCAGAAATGTATTTTCGTGTTCAGTAGTCACCACGAACTAAGCTCACAAAGTTACAGCCTTGCTAAAATGACTTGAGAAAAAACGTTGCTAGCTCTTACTCTACTAGAGCACATAGCTCTCATATGGTTATTATTATTAATTTGTGCTCGAAAAGCAAGGCTCGTCCGACATTTCAACTATTTAGTTCATCCAGTTTTTTTCCTGTCAAATGTGACTGTAAATGCATAATCAGCTTTTTACTCAGCCTCAGTCAATTTATTCTGAGCTCATAGAGCTCGCTCAGAGAATTTTCTGAACGAAAAAAGAAACACAAATTCTGAGCCTTGATGTATCTGAGCTAAAAAAAGAAACACTAACAATTCCCTGGAATGTCTCAATGCCCTGGCACCCAAAAAAGGTTAAAGTTAAACTCTTCGGCCATCTCCGTAAGAGATGATCCGCAGTCGAGTGCTTCTTGAGAAGTTATAGAGATCGAATCCAAGGATTTGAATGCTTCTTGGCTGTCCGAAAATATGCAGATAACTTTAACGGATATCACGTTTTTCTTGAGCCATTATTTTATTGCCATAATTTCCGCCTTGAACACGCTATAATAGTTGGTAGACAGAAGTAGAGATTAGATAAAACACCCACCAACTCCGTCTTTGGTTTTTAAGCCGTCAGTATAGAAGTGAATTGAAGCGTGGTGGTACATTGGTATTTCCTTGACCACTGTGAGGTAGCTTTAAGGCGAATGGCTGCACTTTCCTAATTCTCATGAGCATGACCATACATTACACTTGACAACTGCGAGGACAGCAATTTTCCAAAACTCCTTCTGTTACAGGACAAGCAAACTTTGGAACTCGTTTCCTGCGGATATATTTCCTGTAGACTACAATTTGTAACAATTTAAGTGCAGAACTAACATGCATCTTCAAGCATCTCGGGGCGCTGATGAAGCGTTATAGGTTCGCCTCTCCCGGGAGAATCTTATACACATACAAGCTGCGCGCTGTTCCACCAGGCAATTACCCCATAAGTAAGTATCGGTCTTATGGCGGTGGCCACGGTGTAGCGGTTAGAGTCATTGCTTGATACCCGAGCGGCGTGGTTCGAGCAGACAGCAATACTCTGCCACCGACCATAAAGAGAAACGAATAATATCAGAGTTTCTCCACCACTATGGGTTTCTTAGTTGGTAGTTCATTTTTGGGATTGTATTGAGTGCTCCAGGATTTGGAAATTCACTTAAAAAAAATAAAAAAAAATCGGTCTTATGACCGAAATATTACACCATTGAGAACGTGAGGGTCGACCTGGAATTTTATATTCTGGTGAGGAGCACCCGATCAGATTTATAGGGACTCTTACACCCAAACCGCACAGACTTGCCAGCTAGCTATCTAGTATTTAGGTGCTTTCAGTTCGCAAAATGAGCCGTCGAAATTCAGGTCTGATCTATCGCTGATGTGGTGACGTTGTTGAAAGCACCTTCTGTGTCAAGGAAGGTTGCCATTGTATATACTTGTTACACAAGGAGTATTCGATATTACATACTAATATGTGTAACGCCGTCTCCACTGATTTACCTTTGCAGTATGCATCTTGGGCCTTTGACACTAGGTACAACTTAAGTGAAAGTGTGCGTGGAAAGTTTTTTTTTGAATCGATATTAACAAAATACTATAGATAGTATTTTCAGTGCTCATTTTTTATGGATTTTTATATATGCCCATGTATTTTTGGTTTAGTCCTTCCAGCAATTCTGGGTTTGACAGCGGCAGCTGTACTCTCTGCGGTAGCATGCATTTGCGCCAAGCATCTACGTGCCAGAAATAAAAAGACAGCACATGATACTAGCTACCCCTTTCAACCGACACGCCGGCCGACAGCAGTGCGATCACCAAGCGGTCAGCCGCCACATTATCTAAAGAAGTCGCCCTCACCGACTGGAACCAAACAAATTGGTATCCTGCATCTATGTACATTTCATGCACCAGACAATTCTGCCACAAAAATATTCCACGACAAGAAAAGTGAAAATACAATAATTGTTATTTATTTATGAATTTTTTACTATTTTGAACAAATTTCCTCTTAAATCGTGCATTAAAAATAACAGGTATAAGCAAAAAGGAGTAGACTTGCATTCTGCTCTGAATTGGGGTATATTAACATAAACCAAACAGAACTTTCAATCTCTCATACTCTAGTCTCTCAACGCGCCAAAGCTCTGAAGCGGCATTTAGTTTTGGAAAACTGCGGCTTGCGCGCGTTGACATAAAGTACGGTAAAGTTTCTAAAACGCCTGTCAACGCACGCAAGCGGCAAAGCGCCATTGTGATTTGGGCATTAAAGTGATTTATATGACAGCAACCAGCAAAAGTTGTCAAAATTAGGAGCATTGCTGTGCTCCCGTAATTCCCTGACTTAATTTCATGTTTGCGACTTGTATACAACATGTGGCAGTTTGTTGTGCGACAAAATGTTTTTGCGGGCGATCATCGTTTGATTCAGGTAAAATATTTTTATATAATCAAGTATCATTTAAGTTGTTGACAAGACATTTCCCAATTTGAATTTTACCATGAGCAGCGGTCTTATCGTATGCAAGTGGACGATAAAAAATGTCTACAACGTGTTTTGTGCCATTCGTGTTGCATCATTATTGCGGAAAACCGAATTTCATATCTCTGAGGCGTATAACATCCTTTAGCAAATAATATTGTAGCTATAGGCATAGCTATGTTCCCCCTTCCTAACAAAGAACTGAAAATTTAAAGTAAAACAAATAATGATGAAATAGTCTCTATTCAAGTACATCCGTACAATCGTACATACACTTAAACTCTATAAGTTTGGCAATTAATTTCGAATGTAATTTCAATTTGTTAGCTTATGACAAGCCTCCTCCATCAAAACGAAGGTAGGTATATTTTTATAGATAGATAATTTTGTGCACTAGCTATACCATAAAAAACAACACCGTGTCGGTAGTATCACTTTTACATTTTGATTGTATAACTATAACCACCAACCACCATCAGTTATTAACATTGTTTTCTATTCAAATGTTGTCATTGATAAAAGTATGTATCAATTTCCACTAAATTATTGAACACTTGATTGTTAATCCTATAGTAAAACATACCAAAATTATTACACAATAAGGTACTTAAAAATACACACAAAATTCCACTCCCCCTGCCCCCAATAAAGAAAACAATTAAAAAATAAATTAATAAAACCAATTCATTTTAATTACAAAATCATAGTAATCTCCAATTAATAAAAAGAAAAAATTAGCATCACAAATTTATGCACAAACTGTGTGTTAACTATGATCGTGGACATGGACAACTTTACTCATAGAATAAATCTGCGAGGAATTAAAACACAATCAGTTGAAACTCCCTTTTTGAAACAAAACCAGGCTACATGATTATAGTAAAGTATCTACCAACAAGTTGAGATAATAAACAACGTGTGGCTGGGATCATTTATCACATAAAAAAGGGTAACTGTGATAATGTTAATCATTCTTCTCTCCCCATCCGAGGACTATACACTTATACCGAACCGACCATCAGGGACAAAAAATAACTCTCGCTTATTATTATTTTATTATTATTGCTGGTAGTTTCCACTCAATTAATTAAACCAAAACAATGTGTATTACAGTTTGTTTCCTTATTATAGCCTCACTGACAATTCTTTGGGAAATTTTCATCTCACTTCATTGCAAAGTTAAAATGCGACAAAATGTGGTAATTTTAAAAATGCACGGGTAGCCATTTTTGTAAAACAATGCAATATTTTGACTTTTAAGCGAATTTTTGAATTAGAAATATAGCCCTAAAAATTCAGTTTAGTATATTATTGTTAAACAAATCTAACAAAAGCCTCGGCTGAATTAATTTCGTAACAGAGATGTTTTCAGGGAATTGCATTTTTTGTGTATTTGACGTCTTTACAACTTTTAACAACATGAAAATGTTGATTGAAATTTATTGTCAATTTGACATAGTTGTAGGAATGCAGCTTTTGACACTTCCATGCACTGCACTGCACATCTCTATGAGTTGAGCCACACATGCTTTTTCCCAGAACTATGGTTCAGAACTATGTTTAAATCTATCTGACGTTCCTCAAATTGACAGTTACTTTTTGATAGACGTCAGTTCTAGTTATCACGCGGAGAGAAGTTTAATTTTGTGTAGGTATAGCTTCCGATATATGCAAGGCATTAAATTTCAAATCTTGGTTTTTCAACTAAAAATCTACTTGTGGTTAATTCATCCGCATAGTTGAAAATATCTTAATATAGATAATTTCAAACTCTAAAAAGAAATGGCGAAGCTATCGAACGTCAATATGGCGAAACACTGAAGGTCAAATGATTCTATATTTAATTTAGTGCATTCAAAACATTGAAAAACTTTTCAAGGAGAAATCAATGCTATCAAACTAATGGTTGTGAGAAGCTAGAGCTTAGGGTGCCTATACGGACCTGATGCGCCGACTTGTTGCCTTAATTTGTGTTTCAAGGGCAAAAACAAAAGAAAAAAATAGCAGTAAATAGGAAAACCCTGATGTACCACGAAATGATATCATGTCAAATCGATGTGTCGTCGCATATTAATTATTCCTTCCGAAGACGGATACCTCGAATGTAATTTAAGTCCCCGACGGAGTATGCGTTGCGGAGAATTCTCCGTTCCGACGGAAACCTAGCTAGGGCCGTCCGATTGGTGAAGTGACTAATTATATTCTTATGAGAAAAGTTTGATGGATACAATTAAGTGAATGAACATAACTGGCTTGAATATATAAATCAACCGTTGTTACCATTTTTCTAAGATTTAATTAATTATTGAAAAAGTCAAGGGAGCTAAGAAACTTTATTGTTTTCAATCGTTTCTTCTGAAAAATGTACTACTTCTTGATATGCTACGTTTCTCTTTAGGGCCATCGATAAGTTAAGCTTGGACGTTGGACCTCTCCCTAATTTGTCGGTGTGGTGTCATTTCTCTCGGTTTGCTTAGTACATATTCGGTACAGATTGCATACCGAACACATAAGTATTTCAAACAGACCTTCCTCATTTACAATTTACACAGTTCTGCAAGACTCTACTTCGAAAATATGTAACAGACAAAAGAGGAGATGATGGACAATCAAAGAATGGGTTTGATGAACAAGCTGATTACGAGTACGTTTCGGCATTATCCATTGGACATCAACCTGATTCCAATGCGAAACTACATCTCAATTGTGATTATTTTACCTCATAGATGGGTCTCGTCATGCAGGTAAAGAAAAATATCGCTACTGTCAGTGCAAGTTTGACTGGACTTAAGACCTAAATGTATTAATTCCTCGGCGTTATTAAACTGTGGGCTTGTCTAAATGGCACTTACGCGAGAATCAAAACTCACCCTACATATGGAATGCGCCGTATCTATGGGTCTGAAAACCCACTAGAGATACCATTGCTTCCGCAAAATGTGACTGTTAATGTCAATTCTTAGATGGACGATGAAACTCAAGATTTCGACATGCGGCCCAGATCATTCGATTGGACATTTTTGTGGGGCTACATGAAGATGTTGTTTACGTGGACAATCCGCAAACTCTTGAGTAGTTGAAAACCAAAATTCGTCAAGTCATGGCCGAAATACCAAAATGTACTAAAAAGTCATCAAAAATGACCTCGAATGAGCCCAAACAACATACACATATACATACATACAGGACGTTGGATGACTTCATTATATACGGAATCAACAGTAAGATGACTAATGCTTTACGTGCGAGATACTCCGATTACTATACATATTTGAAGCTGAGGTCACATCACATCACAGGTCAGTAAGATTCGTTTGGGTTTAGTCAGAGTGCTGTTAGAGCAGTATCGATCAGTGGTTATAAATGGTTGTCCCATAATTTACGCAAAATGTAATTTTGATAGAAAATTCAGATTTTTAATTAGAAAGCTTACATTTTTTTTTGCTTCATAGAGTATACAGATTGGAGTTATTGTACAGCGGATATAAATGGCCACCACGGCTTTACTGGCAAGTACGTATACTTTTTTATTGCAATTTTCTATGACCGTTTTCGCATAAATGTGGCTGAATTTCATTAAATATCTACACATCCGAATTTCCCCTTGGTGTTCGTGGGCTTGTTTGTATTGTATAGACCTCTGACTTCAAAAAACCCCAACGAAAATAATCCAATGGCGTTAAATCGCAAAAACGACCGACTACACGATTAGGAAATGACTCATGGAGTAATTGAATTGTTTCCCTAGCTGTATGGCATGTGGCACCGTCTTGTTGAAACCACATGTTGATCACATCCGTATCTTGTAATTTAGGCATTAAGAACTTGGTAATCATGTCACGATACCGAACTCCATTAATTGTTACTGCCTGACCAGCCGCATTTTCGAAGAAGATTGGTCCGACAAAGCCTCCAGCCCAAAATCCGCACCAGATCACGCATTGTGGGTGAATTTGTTTCTCAACAATTACTCTTTGGTTTTCTGAATCCCAAATGCGACAATTTCGACGATTAATGAAGCCATGAAGATGAAAATGAGCTTCATAACTCAATATGATTTTGTTCGAAAATTGCGGACTGTAGCTGACAAACTTTCATTATTTTTAAAATGAAATGCGTTGTTCTTTCGTATAGCACTCCATTTTTACTAACTAACTGTCAGCTGTCACATTGTTATCTTTTTTTCCCGTTGGCATCACTGTATTTTTAAATGGCTCAAAATTCAAATTTTGCGTGAATTATGGGAAACCCTTTATTATGTGATGGGCTCACTAGAGAAATACAAAAATTATGTTTCAATAATTTTTTTCCTATTCAGATTCGTCACTAAATTATAGGTCCCTTCCATTCGACACAGAAATAAAAAGTCACATAAGGGAATGGTTGTGGGCAAATGTGCGTAAAATGTTCAAAAGGAAGTTTGTGGTAGAAACTCTGCACAATTTAATAATAAGACAAAATTAAGGAGTTTTGGAAATGACAATCGGATCTGAAATGTTACCGGACTATTCCATGAAAGCACGTACCTGCAAGCAACGTATAAAGATTGTCTTCCCCCAATGTGCTACTCAAAAAATGTACTCTCTCCTCAAACGATACAGGGATGATAGAATAGGGATCCGGAAAAAGGCCCAAGGGCGATGGATATAGAAAAAAAGGGGCAAATGTCGGCTTATGACCGTATTCTTGTTACCGCAAAGTAGCTGACAACATCTCAAGAAGAAAAAAATTTATGAACATCTTTTTCAGCAAAGTAGGGTCGGCAAGTTCTTAATAAAAATATTCAGAGTGGCTTACTCCGAATTAGCCGGTGTGCGGTGTTAATTAGTAAATTTTTATTCAAAGTGAAACTATTTAATTGAACGAACTGTTAATGTAACATACCACTTGGCAAGTGGAATGAAAAATTGCAATAGCAATGTGTCATGTTCATCAATGAAAGTTCTCGTTCTGCCCCCGGTCACGAGTTGTATAGATGGCTTGTAAACCAATGAGCAAATTAAAATACATACATATAAAAATAAGGATAAATAAATTCGATATTCGATTGTTTTTAATAATAAATCAGTTAATGTGGTGAAAAAACAACAACAACAAAATGGTCACAAATTGTTTGTTGCTTTTACATTAATTGCAGGATTTGTATATATGGTTCCGCCTTAATATTTGTGGTTCCACTGTGTTTGATTTAAATTCTTTTTGTTTTATTTTTCGAATTAAAATCCCAATGAAATTGCGTGGGAGAACACACGTAACCTGCGGTTTTCACGGTTCGATTGTCAACCATAGAACGTGTGCATCTAGTAATTTATTCATAAATTACCTGCGTAAAAAAAGGGATTTTGTTTTATGATTGCCACAAAATTTATCATCTCCTTTGGATATGTAATTATTTTTGAAAATACTTACATATATAATTTAAATAAAAATTTATTTAAATCTGAACGAATTTTGGGATTAAAAGTGGAGGAAGCATTTTGTTTTGGAAATATCAGTGGCTATAATCAAAGTATTTCCTAGATTTGTATTTATAGTCCCAAGTATTTGATAGGACGAATTTTTGAAGGAATAATGTCCAATCTCTAACAACCTCTATATCATAGATATATATATCATAGAGATATAAATCTCTTATATGAGATTTAAGAGACTATATTGTTTTTAAATCACTTTATAGGGAACCCTGAAATATGTAGCTACATAAAAAAACAGCAGACATAACCGCCAGCCAACAAGGAAGTAAGATGGGATGTGGCAGAAAAAAAAGCGGATGGAAAACTGTGACATATAATTACGGTGACTGCTAGCGACCACGGCCAACATACGCGGCAGAATTGGGGAAAAAGTCTTGAGCTATCAACAAGTTAGGGAAGGTCTTACGACAATCCGCATCAAGGCTAAATTCGCTAACATAAGCCTCCTATGCGCTCATGTCCCCACAGAGGTAAAGATTATGCTACATATTATACCAAAACCCGGTTCTACGAGCTCCTATAGGCCAAACGTATCGGCAATGTCCACGTTAATGTATGACGTTAAAATCGTCCCTGGTTTAATGAAGAGTGCCGACAAGCCCATGCAGCAAAGTAACTCACTTACAAAGAGACGCTGCAAATATAATGACGGGAGCGGCTCGTGGGCTCTACGAGGAGAAGGGGCGGGGAGAGGATCAACTTCTCAGGAAAGAAGAATGAGCATACGAGAAACGGAAAGTTTTACCAAAAGGTTAAATTAACATGTAAAACAACACGATCTGAAGAGAAACCTGTAGAGATGAGCAAGGAAACCTTGTAGTAAAGTCACAGTCGGTGTTGAAGTAGAATAGAGAAAGACCACTTCTGCAGACTGTTAAAACGGCGAAGGCGAACGAAGTTCTTCTGTTAGGCAAAACGAGCGATGAAAGCCAAGATTTTAGTTCACCCGACCAAGACGAAGTATGAGTATGGCAATATTTAAACTTCAGTCCAACATAGCTGCTGGACCAGACGGCCTACCAGCCAAGCTATTTAAAGCAGCGGGAGACTACTTGATGGAGTGCATACACCAACTCATCTTCAAGATTTGGTTGGAAGAAAGTATAAATGGAACCTCGGCATCGTCTGTTCGTTCCACAAAAAAATAGATCCTCTAGACTACGCCAGCCAACTATCGAACTAATTGGTACAAGTACTGTTTTAGGCCCGGTTAGTCAACAACAGACCAAATATTCACACTAGAGTAGATCCTGGAAAACAATCCAAGACGTTCAGGTCAATACCCCCATCTTTTTATCGATTTTAAGGCCGCATATGACAGGATTTATAGAGACGAGCTATACAGACTCATGTCCCGGCCAAACTTGTCAGATTGTGCATAGCGACAATAGAGAACACTCGCTGTACCATTGAGATCGAAAACAATCTCACCGATACCTTTGATGTCAAAAAAGAATTTAAACAAAGTGATAGGCTGTCATGTAACTTCTTCAACATCATATTTGAAAGAATTGCGCGAAAATCCCAGGCCGACACGCAGGACAGTTGCATACGCCGATGATATCGACATCATTGATAGAACACAGAGAGCTAGCCCTGTGCTCCTTAGAAAGGGAGGCGGCTAAAATGGTCTTGGCAGTTAACGAAGGGTAGGCAAAACCAAGTATATGCTCTCATCAAGTAGGGACACCCAAAATCGACGAATCGGATGTCGGATTATTATCTACCTCGGCTCTGCTATAAACTCCGATAAGAAGAAATTAAACGAAGCATAGCTCTTGCCAACCGCTGTTTCTTTGGACTGAGAATACATTTGATTAGTATAGCCCTATCTAAAGAGTTTCTTTATAAGACCTTGATTATTCCAGTCCAGCTTTATAGCACTGAAGTTTGTATACTCTATCTCTTGGTCGCTTCGAGAGAACGATTTCTTCGTCATATTTTCGGTCCCTTTTGCGTTGACGGGCTTTAGAGGAGGAGATTCAATGACGAACTACAGGTACAAGCTGTACGGCTCGAAGAGTCTTCAATATCAATCTAGAAGGACAACTCAGTAAGGGAAGATCTCGCCTTAGGTTGCGCCACAAGTGGAAAGGGGTTCTATGCCGCGTAAGTGGCCCGTGCACTCCACGCGTAAATTGGAAAATTACATTTAAGAGGGGAAAAACACAGTCCATAAAAAGAAATCGAACAGTAAGATCAATTAGTTTAACCTAAACTGAACTTTTATTTGTGTGTTTCCACAATACATAATTGGAAACCTCAACGGGATCCACTCACAAATGTAAAGACAATCTTTTCAACCATCAGGTCCAACAGCTAATATTTAAGCTTCTGTTTTTAGTGCCAAAGCTAATCTTGGTCAAAAATTAAAAGAAGCCTAGTGGTCTTATAAAGTACGAATGTTAACGTTGTCATCTTTACTACTTTACGATGTCCTTGTAGCTACGTTTGAGCTGATTCGAATTAAAAAAATGTTGAGTAGATCCTTGCACTATATTAAAAAACTTTGCTAAAGCTATTAGGCAACAAATTAAAGTTCTTAACAGTTCGTAAAATGAAATAAAATGAAACTTCATACAAATATTACACAACCATTTATGTCAGCTGCTGGTAATTGTCAGCAGCTTAGTAAAGTTAGCAACGAGGAAGAGAAATATCTCGTAAAATCCTTTAACAAAGTCTATACCGATGCTTGGTACAAACAATTTTTCTCCAATGCACTTGTTTACTAACGGAACTATACATAATCGCCCTCTTCCCAAGGGATAAGCGATTGTCCTTTTGAATCCCATCGGCAAGTATACACACCACTTGTTATCACAAAAACCTACAACAACCGTTCACAATGCTCGACCATAAACCACTTAAAAAAATGAACCTCAACACGTTATATATATATTTTTTTTTGTATATCCCAATCCTTAACCTCTTTTCATCCTTGCTATTCTTGCAGAGGAAATATATCATAAACTTCCCACAAAGACACCGTTTGCCTTTTCAACTTTTCCCATTCACTGCCGCTTGCCGCAGTTAATCTCTTTTCGAAACGAACAAGGACTTCACACACATACAATACATACAAACAATAAAAAAGGATAAAATGCGACTTCAGACTTGCACTCACCTTGTTTTCTTCTTTTTAATTCCGTTCGGATCGCCTTTTTTCTTATCAGACTTTTTGTTCGCTCCTCCTGATGTGCCGCTACCACTGCCACTGGATCCACCACCACCACCACCTCCTCCTGCCGACGCATTACCACCTCCGTTACCGTTATCATTCGCTGATGATGAATGGCTACCGCCACCATTCGTTCCTGTAGTTGTCGTCGGCGTTGCCGTTGTTGTCGTCGATCCGGTATCTTCATTTTTCTTTTTGCCCATAACTCCGTTCATGTTCGAAACGATTGTAGAACCAGCGCTGCCATCCATGCCGGACATAGTGGGTGTCGAAGGACCTCCCTGTGGAGAGCCCATCGTCGCTGCGGACTGCACTTGGATTGTTTGGCTTTGGTTTGGTGGTCCCGTGTTGAACATTTGCATATGATGATCGTATTCCAATTTCGAGTGTGTCGACGGGCTGGAGTAGTCCATTTTGCCATTCGTGTGATATTCCATTGGCTTTCCGTAGTCTCGGACAATCAGGCCATTGGAACTGTTGCCACCAGGTGGTGAATACTGATCCAGTTTGGTTGTGATGTACTCGTACTTTGGCGTCGGTGAGTAGCAGCCCATTTTATTGACGGTCACATAGTCTAGCTTTTGGCCGTAGTCCATGGTCTTGTAGGGGTCCATTTTGGGAGATCCTCCCGGAAGGAGTGTATTGCAGTCGGGCAGGCGAGTACACATCTCTACAACGCCTCCTGGCGATGGGTGCTGGACGACAGACGGCATACCGAGCATTACGTGAATACTATGACCAGACTGGGGTTGTAGCGGCTTAACGCCTAATGGACTAAGCGGTCCTGAGAAGTCACCGAAAATCTGATCATCGAAGGTTGTGTGCTCCATTATAAATGAGAGGTGAATCAGTTATCACAATTTTTATTGTCAATTATTTATCACTCGCGTATTGTCGCTTGTTGCTTACCAAAAGTGTTATACTAGTTGACCAATTGTATTCAGCACATTACCGTCAAATTGTATAAATGTAGTCATAAGTCTCAAAATGTGTCCTTTTCAGTGGCAATGAAAAATGAGGTCTAAGGTCTGTGAAAGGTTAATTATTCACAATGTGAACGAAGTAACACTACTTTTTCACCACGTTCTCGAAAATAGCTCAATTGAAAAAGTCGCTGTATATTTCACAACGAGTTTCCGGCCCTGAAGGAACAATAAGAAAGTTTCTTTTATACACTCTACAGTTTTTATAAAAATTGGCACCGTGGTGAATTTTGTTACAAACGTCAAACTTTACTTAATTTTTTTTAATTACTGTCACTTCTGATTCACCTGAAGGGCCTATGGATGTTCTTATTTCACAGTTGAATGAATATAGTTCACACTATAACGTAACGATATGGATGTCGAATTCAGCAAACCGATTCACAGATCTTCACTTGAGGCAAATGGGTAGCAACATTTTTTTTAAAAATTCCACAAACTAAATTGAATCCTTTTTTCTCCACAGTACCGTTAAATTTGCAGATTCTTAGTGGAAAATTATTAAATGTCAACGATTTCCAGTCGATCACTAGCGCTTAATGAATTTGAACAATTCTTTACACCCATTGTAGCTGTCATTCAACAGGTGGCGCGCGGATAATTGTTCAGTGATTGGGTTTATAAATTAATTTAATTTTATAATAGGTGTTCAATTTCAATACACGCGAAATGAATCCCTCCAAGCCAAGCCAGAGTGGAAAAGAGAACCGAATCAGTGTCAATTAATTGGAAATCACGTAAGTTGTATAGCATGGAATATATGGATGGATTGACTTGGTCGTTGGTCCTCTCCACCGTACGTTGGACAAAATGAAATTGTTGTAAATTAATTAATTGCAATTACTGGTGGTGGCTTGCACACCCATCATTTTGTCATCACTTGTTGCCGCCGCTAGCAGTTATAGAGGTACCGGGTTTCGAGGATGCAATATTTGTTGTTGTTGTTTTTTTAAACACTTTTTTTTTATTTTCTTTAATTAAAACAAATTAGTGAAATTTAAACTTTTTTATCGGCAAAGAGATTCCTCGATAGAATCAAAACACTGTGCTCAGTCGTGTTACTTAAATCGTTGGTTTCGTTGCGCGCGAACAAAACTAACCGAGGTTATATCCATAGAAAGTCTGTACGATTAATTGAGCTCACAAACGGCGATGATTGCCTTTTTATAGTCAATTTAGCTGCCAATTGATCGGGATGGTCTGTCGACCAATCAGCGCACAGTTATGGCTGACCGCCTGTGGATTTTTTTATTTCACCCCGAATGACAGTTGAATGCGAGTGACAGAGAGACCAACGGTAAAATCGCGACATGAGTTTCAAATTGTTGCATCAAGGGGTGTGGTTTTGTATACAAAACGAAATATTGAAACCACCCCTGTTTTTACTGTACGATCAAAGAAAAACCGTGACGAGAAATATTTCGAAAAAAAAAAAATCCCAGATCGCCTGTTGAGCTCTTACAAAACGTATGCGTGTAGAAGAGGAACGATCAAAGTCACCAGAAGTTCACATAAGGGTCACGTGCGGTACGGTTTCTTCGTCTATGGAATTCGGGGGGGATGATGTTTTTTGTTATATAGTTTGGTGGTAGCCCGTATATCCCATACTGTCCCAGGATGAGTCCCAATTTGAATTCCATGACTTTTATCGTTCTCCAATTGGAATTGCCATTCCCATCGAATTTGGTGTATCCTTTCTCGCGTGTCCTCTGGCATTATGCTGGTACGAGTACTCAGTTGATGTTTTGAGATATCCTCATCCGTCAGTGATCTTGAGAATGTACTTCGGTTTTTATGGGTGATTTATGGAAACCTGTGGCACTATGAGGGTTGGCTTGCGTCAGTTCACGAGTGTCGTGTGGGAAATAATTTCGCGTGTTGTTTTTTTTTTTTATTTAACGACCTTAATATACCCACACGTATCGTTTGGTATATTTTTGCAAGTAAAACTCATGGAATTATATTGTCGTCATAATGTGTATGTATTGAGGTACGGTTATGAAGAATTTTCAATTAAGTGGAAGTTACGAGTAAAAATGCGCTCATAATAATGTCGCAGAGTTCAAAACAGACAGCGAACTTGTTCGGTGGACAGTGTGTGTCCGATGGCACTCGTTGAAGAACTGGCAATAAATGTTTTGGTTTCAGTGCATCGTTGTACAAATTAAGGAACTCTGCGCCAATGATCAGGATTAATTAATTAATAATTGAAATCAATAAGTTGTTGAAAGAGAAAGAGAGCAAACAAAACAAACGGCAGTAATTGGGCTCCTTAGTGTCTCTGCATTGGGTGTTCAAGGTCGATTAATTAATTCATTAGATACATTTATTTGATGATTAAAATTGCAAATTGATTGAAATTACTATTTTGTATTGTATATCGGATTTGTGCAGTCTCCTAGTAATGGTTTGTTGAGTAGGACTAGTTAATTTTTTTTTTTTTTTGATATTTCACTAAACATACACGGAAGGCATTTTTTTCTTTTTCGACACCAAATTAAGGGGTGTTTAAGGAAAGTCTTCTCTTTTATGTTGCTTGATCTAAACAGAGTTAGAGGGTTGATGTAGGAACTATTCGAACTTTTTTTTTGTACCTACCTACCTGTCAGAAGTGAAGAAGGTAGGTATATCCTCCTAACATTATAGATAATGAATGTTTACTACTGCCAATAACTATGCCACAAAGAATGTCCTTTCCTAGACGCTGATGGTCTTTTACATAATACCGGAGTGTTGCTCGAAGGGCGAAAAATCGCCGCGCCCTGCAATTCATCAGGAAAAGGCTGTGTAAAAGTGGACTGCTGTCTCGCATTTGTGGCACATCGTTGCGTCGTCAGCTACCTCACTGGAATGTCTCCATCACTGGCAGACTACACTCTATATCATCGACGCTTAAAGGTGCGATCATAACACAAAGTCTACGAAATTGGGCAAGCAAAACTCGGAAATAATGAATGACCCATCAACGGCTCACATCTAATGAGTGTTAACTAAACTTTTGTGTTTAAAATAAAACGACCCATAGTACTTACATTCAGTATTTCTGAGGTCATGATGGAAACGCTGATAAATCGTCTACTTACTTAGATGACGCTACAGTCCGGGTGGACCTGGACCTCCACCTACACTCCTCTCCAGTTAGCAGGATCTTTGGCTTACCGCATCCAGTTGCGCACTCCAAGTTGGTTGAGGTTCCACTTGTGCGCTCCACGTAAGGTGAGGTCTTCCTCTACTGCGTTGTCTCTCCGGGCTGGAAACGAACACTCTTCGGGCCGGAGCGTTGGCGTTCATTCTCTATACATGTCCTAGTCATCTTAGTCGAATGATACTTACTTTTCTGATCAGGTCGATGTCGCTGTACAGCTCGTATAGGTCGCTGTTAAATCTCCTCCTCCAAGGCCCGTTAATGCAAACGTGACCGAAAATCACTCGAAGAATTTTGCGCTCGAAGCGACCAAGGAGATCTTCATCCGTCTTTGACAAAGTCCATGATTCTGCGCCATAAAGCAGGACTGGGATGATGAGGGTCTTATATAGAGTCTCCTTGGTGTTTCTCGACAAGTCTTTACTAATCAATTGCCTTCTTAGGCCGAAGTAACAGCTGTTTTGGCAAGTGTAATTCTTCGCTTATAGATTTCTGATGTGATGTCATTATCAGAGTTTATAGTGGAGCCGAGGTGGATAAAGTCCCTAACCACCTCAAAGGTAAAGCTGTCTATCGTGATATTCTGTCCGATTGGTCGATGTTATGCGTCCCTTCTTGTTGACAGCATATATTTTGTTTTGCCCTCATTCACCACTAAACCCATTTTTACCGCCTCTGTACTGGATACTTGCAAACGCACCAGTGACACCTCGCAGAGTTCTGCAAATATTATGTCGATGTCGTCAGCGTATGCAAGCATTTGTACAGACTTTTGGAAAAGCGATGTCAAGGAGTCTGGTGCGGTGCTTCTATAGTTGCCACAGTTTAGAGGGTCGCCTTTCTTATGGATCGGGCAAACAATGCGGATGTTCCATTCATCAGGCATACTTTCCTCTGTCTAAATTTTGGAGACGATTTGATGTATATGCTCTCCACCAAGTCATCTCCCGCTGCCTTAAAAAGCTCGTCTATTAAACTGTCCGGTCCAGCAGATTTGTTGGATTTGAGCTTGGATATTGCTATCCTAACTTCATTTTGGTCGCAACGGAAGTCTTGGCTTTCATCGTTTAGGCTAAATGGTTCATACACCGCCTGACAGCGGAATTTGTGTCGTCTTCGCCGTTTAGCAGTCTGAAATAGGTTTTCAATGTCCTCAGCACCGACTGTGACTCTACTACCAGATTTCCTTGTTCGTCTGTACAAGGTCTGGGGTCTGTTCGGGTCTTGTTCCCGTGGCACGTTCTTTTTACCTTTTGATAAAACTTCCGAACATTGTTCCTGGAGTAGCACCTCTCTATTTTCTTGATCGCGTGCTTCTCATGCTTTTTCTTTTTCTTCCAGAGAAGCCGGTGTTCCTCACTCCTCTTTTGTTCGTGGGGGTTTCGTGGGGGTGGTTTTGTGAAACGAAGCACATCAATTGCGGCTTTTCTAATGGCTTCTTGGCATCGATGTCACTGTTCTTCAGTACTTGATGCTGGCTGCTTTAGGATAGGTTGGGGGATACGCGATCGGCAAAAGTTCTAGCAGTTTGTTACATTTGTAGCCGTTCAACGTTGAATTTCCTCATAGTATTTCCTCGTTGTTGTGTCATCTGCGATTTGCGCATTCGAAGCTTGGCTACAACAAGGTAGGGGTCCGAGTCTATGTTGGCCGAGGAGTGCCTCTCTACGTCGATCGCACCATGATCAATTTGATTAACGGTTTGATAATCTGGTGCCATGTTCCTTTGTGGATGTTAAGATGAGGAAACCGTGTGCTAGCTTTAGAAACATTACGCCCCCCAACAAAGTCGATTAGCCTAAGCCCGTTTCCAGACGTGGTATCAGGTAACTATCTAATGACCGACAGTACGTCTTTCGTGACAACTGATCTACTTGTGATCTGATGGCTTAGCTGACCGAAAATGGAACAAATCTCTCCGTTACTCTGATGGGACGAAGACTGTTGCGCTTGAATGGCATTTGAAAGAGTTTAGCATTAAGCTGTTTTATCGAAAATGCATCTTTTATTCTTATTTCTAACCGTTCAATTCAAGTTGTTTTGGATGGATTCAAGCCTGGAGGTCACCATATTTTCGCCCCTCTTTCTAATTTTCGTAAATGATCTCGAGACTGTAACTTCTAATCCAATTCATTTCATTGCTGTTTTTCATTTGAGGACTAATATCACTGATCTTCGGTCGTACAACAGAAACCTCAACGTATATTAAGCACATTCAATTCCTAGCATGACCGAAAGCATAATAAAATGGGATTCAGCTAATAGAGCGGAATTTAATGCTCCTAAAACTCAATACTGTCTGCTATACGTCTATCTCTAAATCGAAACTCGAACCTTCAGCCATTAAATCCATATGAGTGGCCGACCGAATGGTATAATTTTTAAAAAAACTTTAACTTATAAGTTGATTTAAAAATAACATGAAAAAAAACTGATTTCTGGCTTTCAAAACTGTAGCATTTCAAGGCCACTATATAATGAATCTTAAGAGCCATTGAACTCCCTCTTCGCATTAAAAATTTCCGACAATATTTCATCCACTTCGACAGAACTTTTAGCGATTTTATTTTAAAGGTGACTTCCTCTTTTCTTAAGTCTTATAAACCCTTATGCCCTAATCTGTGTTGAGCATAACCCCGAGACATGCTAGAAAATGTACTCTTCATCGGAAAGATAAATTTCATCACAAAGCTGCTAGAACTAACCCTTTTTAATTTTAACACGACTTTCCCCTAAGATCGCCATATACTTACAAGCTTCATATATATATGACCTGTATTCGAGTATACTATGCTTTCTTAAAAACCAACCAAGAAAACTACAAGGAAGCGCTACATCTCAGCGACGAATATGGCCTCAATAAGGAGAACACTCCTGCGATACAAACTGGAAGAAAGATAACACGGATAACTTTTCGCTCCAAGCAAGTGAGTCCGTCCTTCACAGAGTCCATGCATTCTTTTTTCTTTCTGTATCCATTCTTCTTGACTTCGTATTCATATTTTGTTTTGCTTTCATTCACCGGTAGTTCCATCTGCCTCAATGTTCGCTCACAAATGCACCACCAGAGGCTCGCCGAGTTCTTCTGATTATGTTTATAGGCGTGTTTTTCTGGAACCTCAGTTCCGCCAGCGGTTCATTTGGACAGTAATGACAGCAATCTGAAGCCAGCCGAACTTTTAAATCGTCAAGTTGGTGCACATAATTTCCTTTGTGCATGGACACACGATCACGAGTATGACTTTCATTCTACATTCTATGCTCAACACTCAAAAACAAGGCGTCATTCTAATGAAATAAAATTTGGCAGCTACCAGGAATAGTGAACTTTACACTGTGCCTTCCCATGAATGTGGTCGTGTCCAGCGAGATAGGTAGATGTTGAATGAAAGATGAAAGGACTTTGTCTACCTAGGCTCCGCTATGAACTCTGACAATGTCACCAGCGCTGAGATTAAGCGAAGATTAACTCTTGCCAATCGCTGTTTCTTTGGGCAATTGAATAGCAAAGCCCTCTTTCGAACAACTAAAGTGCCCCTTTACAAGACCTTAATCATCCCAATCCGACTTTATGGTGCAGAGGCATGGACTCTATCAAAAGCGGATGAGCTTACTCTTGGTTGCTTCGAGAGGAAAATTCTTCGAGTAATTTTCTGTCCCGTCTGCATAGACGGTGAATGGAGGAGGAGATACAACGACGAACTGTACGGGCTGTACAGCGACATCGGCCTAGCCAGAAGAGTGAAGGTCCAACGACTGCGGTTGCTGGATCATGTAGAGCGATTGGACGTGAATGCTTCGGCCCGGAAGATCTTCGAATCCACACCGGAGGGAAGGCGCAGTAGAGGCGCACGCAGACTGCTGGCCAAAGATCGTGCTGGCTGGAGACGCTTTTTGGTTGAGGCCCAGGTCCACCCCGGACTGTAAGTAAGTAAGAAAGATGAGGTAGATGGCACAGAAAATGCAACGAAAATCCACTTTCAGAAAGTCTTTTCTGCTGAGAGACTGACTGACATTCAGGGGGAGCATGCGTTTAATCTGCCCACATCCTAGAGAGCCTTGCTATAAAATTGTGTTCCTTTAGAAACCCAGTCGTCAATGGAGGCCCTGACCAAGGACGCAGGAAGACTTTCAACTACAGCCAAAGTTCCGGTGTTACTGCAGCAGACGGCATATTCATGGAACTATAGGGTTGTAGTAGTGTCGCGCAAGGTCATCGAAAGTGTGTATGATACCGAAAACCACCCTGCCTGACACGGTAGATTGCTTTGATAGTAGAACCCATGATGAAGGTATCAAGGGGATATAAATCAAGCGGAAGTTCTTCCAGCGTACTCAGGAAAACACCCGTGCAGCCAAGACAAATCATTCCTTGGAGTTTGGTGGAGAAAGCAGTCACAATCAGCAAGAGCGTTTTTACCTGTTTAAACGTTGCCTTCAATTTGTTTGGTAATTTTTTTATTAATGTGCCAGAAATGAATATTAATTCAAAATCCTTCAAAAGATGAAATTTTTGTATTTTCAAATATTTCCAAAAATTCCCATCTCATATATTATGTATATGTACGAGACTGGACATTTTCTTAAAAAGCTTAAAATGCCCATAATATCTGGCACCACTTAATCGTACATTCTTAAAATTAAAAGCTCCATTGCAAAATCAAATATTGTCTCCGGGTTTTCCTATTAATTTATTCTCATCTAATTAAGAACTCCAGACCCTAATATCAACTTAATCTACACCTTTCGGCATTTTTTTTCATGTCCTGGTTGCTCTATTATGCTGTTTCCAATTCAGTGGATATCATAATATCTAACGTCTAACCATTTATTAAGTAGAAAACCGTAGAAAAAAGTGACTCTCCGAATTAGGTTAGGTTAGGTTATCACGTTGTCAATATTTAACTCTCACGTATGGCATATTATGCCATATTCAACGTTTTAATAAAAGTGATGTGCCCCTCACGGGATCCAAGTCAGACTTAAAAATAGAGAAAAAATATACCTATTCTAAATTAACAATGATTGTGTGGCCTCCTTTTTTGCCCGAAGCTATAATCCCTTTCGTGTACTGTTTCGTGCATTTTTGGCATACGAATTCTTTGCTTCCATTCTCTACATAACAATCCAGTCTCTATTCGGCCTATCAACGACAATGCACTCGCTGACTCCCGACCCGGTCTCGATGGAGTCCATAAATCCAGGCTGCTGCTCCATCTTCGAAATTCATACCCTCCTCCCCACCCCCTTCCCTCTCTCTTTATCCTTATGTTTGCTCTAACATCTGCTATTTAGCATTATTTATTAATTTCTTCCCTTTGCGAGGGTGCAGCTAGCAGCTTAGAGGGAGCGGAAACCACCCTCAGCAGTATGTTCGTAGTGCAGAGCACATGGTGTAGGAGTAAAAGCACAGAATGATGCACCATATGCATATATGGTACAGTACGGACCTAGTGCATGGGGAGAAGTATGCAATCATAATTACTATTATTCCAGTTCTTTGTTTTTTCTTCCGAATCATAAGTGGAATGTTACTTTGGTCGGGGGTTTAGATGAGAGGGACTTTAGCCTTCACCATCAGTATGTGTGAGTATTCATTATTTCCCCGCATTGTAAAGGAAGAGGGTTTTTCGTTTTTTTTTTTTTTTTTAGAAAAAAACGAGTGAAAAAGGGACGATGGGATTAAGGGACAGAGTTTTGTGTGCAGCGAAAATCGTTCGTTTTTTAATTGGAACAATGTTTTTTGTATTCTGTAGGAGGTTAAATACGAGGAAGGTGGTTACGGTATGGTGACATTTTTTGTGGATAATAATAAAGTAGTTACTTTTGTAATAACTATTTGTGTTTTTAAAAATTTCTGGGTGGCACCCTATTTTATGGAAAGCTTAATTGTGGTGGAGATATCAATACCAAGCTGTACCTTAGTACTTAAAAAACTAGTGTAGGTACTTTGACAAGAAATGCTGTTAATTTTCAAAAGAACTTTGTTATCAAGCTCAGCAACAGCAAGAAGATCTGGAGCAATGAATTCACAATTCAGGTACTGAAACACAAGAATGTTGAACACAGATGGTTCAAGAACTGATGAGGGAACTGGAGCCGGGAGTATTCGGACGTGGAATCAAATATTCTGAATAAATGGGCAAAAGTACGGAAATCTATGCCATAGATAGAGATGTGTCTAAATCAACCTCGACAGAAACAAAGCCAACTGCAGCAATAATGTCAATATAGCTATAGCTATAAATCATGAAACTTGCGATTCTTACATGTTTAAGTGTAAACTTGTGTTGAGAAAAACTTAATGACCTATACGTATAGAAGAAACAAGGTGACCCTCTGTCTGTAGGGTATCTGATCACCGTGTGGGGATAGAGGGTTTTAAAATGACCGACTCGCCCCAGCAAGACGAAAGGGAGCAACAGTAGCTTTCATAGGTCTGGTGGAGGCACTTTAGTGAAAATAGAAATAGGAACTAAGAGGTCTAACTTTTTTGAAACCGATACTGGAGTTCCTCAAGGCTGCGTACTCAGCCCCATTCTATTCGCGCATGAATAATGTTTTTCCAGCATTCAAAACACATCAAAAGATTACAGGGAGTTGGCAACTGGCTGGTGAACCTATTGAGGTCGTTGATGAATTTAAATATCTATAGGTCTCCTACTAACCCACCATCTCGATTTGCGTCCAAATGTGGAGGTGGAGGATAAAGTATTCACACCAGCAATACAACGGAGAAATCTCATTTCGGCAGCTTGTATTCGCGATCTTATTCTTTCGGTCATTACCCAAACCTCATGACCATAGGTAAGAGGTAGGTATCCTATCCAAAAATGTTGACATAGCATCCAGCATCGAAAAGTTTGAAAGCCTACAACGCAACGCTTCTTTTTTAAACGTAACTTTAAACTTCTCACAACAGTCCCTAACTATGCCATTTACGTAGAATCAGAAATTCCCGAAATTTATTAAATAAATTTAATAAAAAAATAAATAGGTGGCGCAACAGGCGTGTAGACACCATAGGCCTTGCTTCTCGCAATCATTCGTTTGTGTAAGTTTCTATTTTTCTGACGAATTGAAGGGACCTACAATTTTATGCCGAGTCCAAACGGCTGAATAGAGAAGCTTTCTCAGGACAGTCATACTCTCGGATGTTTGTCAGATGTTCGCCGTGGAGCAGTAGAAAAAACCTTAAGCCTATGGGCTTAAGTCCAGCCGAGTCCAAACGGCTGAATTGAGAAGCTTTTTCAGGACAGTCATACTCTCGGATGTTTGTCAGACGTTCGCTAGAGGTGGAGCAGTAGAAAAAACCTTAAGATGTAATTTGTGTTTTTCCGGGGATCGAACCTGGGATCCCTCGCACAGTAGTCCAGCTCACTAACCACTGCGCTACTGCGCACTCGATATTCAATGTTAAACTTCTAGTCAAGTTTAAGGTCAAAAATAATGCCTAAATATTTGGCTCTGGAATAGATATTGGTTAATTAGGCGGGGAAATCTGAAACTTGGTATCGGCAGCTCTTTCAAAAAGAAACCTAAAACAAGCAAAAGGTGTTATCGAGAGCTGTTCCCGGTAATCATAAATGCCAAACCTATACACCACAACTAGCAGCATATAGGTGCTGCTGTGATTTTTAGTCGGGATCCCTACGTTATCTCCTTTCCAAAATCCCTTATTGGACATAATCTCTAATTTTTTTGTATCTCTTTTTCCAAAATCTCTCGGGACGAAATCCCCTATGCCAAAATCTCTCACCTACATACATACTTATTAAATCCCTTGTTAAGATTTAAACGCGTAGTTTTGGCAGTAAAATTATTAAGCAAACACATAATATAAAATTTGCATATACCCAACCTCGCACCATCTCCAAATCCTACAGAAACTACAAGCAAGAAACGTATCTCACTTCTGTCGCGAGACAGAATTAATAACACCAAATCTAAGAATGAGAGATTTTGTCCCGTGGGGATTTTATCTCAGGGTCTTTTGAAGTAAGGGATTCCAGCGCAGCGGGGATTATGGAACAGGGGATTTTGGAAAGGCGATTTTGGAAAAGAGATTTTGGAGATTTACCCAACCCGACTCTATATAAGACACTCATCATCCCAGTCCTACTCTATGGAGCAGAAGCATGGACGTTAACAAAGGCGGATGAAGATCTTCTTAGTCGTTTCGAACGCAAAATTTTTCGAGTGATTTTCGGTCCCGTTTATGTTGACGGGCTTTGGAGGAAAACCAATTCTCTGGTGAGAAACCCTGATTTATGAATCATCTCTCGTAAGGACCCTTTTAAATAATATGTAGGCACAGCGTTGTTATATGATCTTAATTATCTTATTTTCTAAGATATTGAGGTGGTCTCCAGATGAGAAGATATTCACTCAATTTTAATGCATTTTTTAAGATTTGTAGAATTTTAATAAGAGTTTATTAAAATTAAATTATTTAAATAAATAAATATTTAAAATAAAAAAATATTTGAAAAAGAACTCACTTCGAATAAATTTGTCCATCCTTCATATTTGTGGAATTGAAGATAACAATTTTCTTAGATTGTTCATTACAAGTTCAATTAAGTTTGCATAGTCTTAGCCCTCAAAATTTGTTGCCAAACATTATGCGTTTTTCCTTTTTTGTTCAGAACTGCGCTCTGAATGGAGCTCGAGCATTTTGAGCGTGCTTTGAACGTATCGCGCTCAGATCGTTCTGATTTGTTAATGAAACAAACTTGAGCACATAGCTGTCATATCGTTATTTATTAATTTTGTTTCCTTCTGTGCCAGAACAACAATGCTCGTCCGCTATTTCAACTATTTTGTTTTGTTTTTCTGTGAAATGTGACTGTAAGCGCGTAATCGGTTTTTCACTCAGCCTGCTCAGTCAATTTATTCTGAGCACGCTCTGATCATTCTCTGAAGGAAAGGGGAAACACAAATTCAGAGCTCTGAGGTGTCTGAGCTAAAAAAGAAGCACGAACTTTTTTTTAACAGTTCAGGCTATGCTGTGAACTAAAAAAGAAAAACGCCTATTAATGACATTGATTGTAATTTCAGTTTTCAAATTACATCGATGATCTGCAGTACAGTAGAACTTACAAAGTTATTGCTTAGCGAGCTTTGCACAGCCCCGGGATTGCAGCTCTCCTAAACTAAAAATATCAATACTTCCGCGCGATTTAACTATTCCCATCAGTTTGTTTCAAATATCGAAATCGGGGAAAGATGTTGACAAAAATCGGTCTGTATTCGAAATAGGTTTACCTTCTACCTATTCATATCTCGAAAACGGTTTTACAATTTTTTATAAAATTTTTCATAGAAATATAGGTTTCCAACTCAGTTTTCAAAACCCAGCAAATTTAATATAAATTTCAAAAACAGAGCATATCTAAAATACCTTCAAAAACGCAGCACAGGAACACCTAGTTTTTGACTAGAAAATAGGGTACATTTTCAAAATTTCTTTATGTTTATTTATAACTGGCATTTAAGATGAATTAAGATATGAAATCGAACGTTGTAAGATCTAGAAAAAATCTTTATAACAACACTGTGTAGGCATGTCAAAAGAAAATTTGGGAAAAGGTAGCAAAGCGATAGTGGGTAATGCAACAGTTCGATATTGGGCCTAACTTCTTACAATCTTTTGTTTGTCTGATCCCTAGAACGAATAGAAAGATCCTAAAATTCGATGCCGTATTTCAAAATGAAAGAAGCAGGATGTTACCTTTACCTTCTATCTTCTGCTGCATTTTCTTTGACATATGATAACGATCCATTTCCGTTCAGAAACAGAGCAACATGTGGTATCAGCATGACTAGCATTGGACCGCATGTGGCAACTCATGAGTTTTTCAAAGAATTTTTGACAATGGAGCTGATGACTGGTATATATCCAAATGAGCAACGATGCTTTTCGAGAGGAGTATAGCATTTTTCGGCAACAGATCTGACGGCATATAATTTGTCAGTGGTTCATATAAATCGGCCTTAATAGCGCCTTGGTAAGCTGTCAAATTGATTAATGCTCGTCATGTTCGCCATCAATCGAAGTAGAGAGCACAACAATATTTCGAACAGACCATGCGGATACTCCTCAAGTCATTCCCCAAATACTTTATATCTTACTATGAGATGAAGTGCGAAACTATGGAACCTAGAATATAATCTAAATCTGATCGAAAACCCCCTTCGGCCCTAGTGTATACTTTCGAATAAATTCAGCTTCACCAAGCGCACAACGTGATTCACTTCCGAACTAAAAACCGACCCACACTAGAGTGTGCCGGCTATTATGCCTGAGGTTCTCAAAGGGTGGTCTTTCACTTACATTGCTCCCCGGTGATCTGTGGGAGCCAGGGTAAGGAAATTCGATGAAAAGGGCCCAATCTGAAATATGTCCACCCTGGAAAGTCTTTTGTTTCTTCTTGCCTTTCCAATTCCCAAGCATAAAAGGATACACTTCGCCCTAGAGCCTATTTCGGCTTCCCAGTCCCCATCCCCATCCGCTACTCTTTCTCTTTATTTTTTGATATGTGAACAGGCTTATATTCATAGCGCTCTGGGGAGTCCCTGTTCCTGCTCGACACATGGAGTGAAAGTTCTGCAATGGATGTCAGTGGGGCTGATGCGGTACTGGTCTGTTATTTTAGTATGGTTAGAGAAGAGCGGTTCTCCGACACACACAAGAAAAAGCATTGTTGTTGTTGCAGTTATTATTCCAACAGAGCTGACTTTATTTTTTTTTTCTTATTCACTTTGGTCCTTGTTCTTGTTCCGTATATAGTATATACACGAGGCAAGGTTCTTCCCCGCAAGTTCTCGCTCATAGTTCATGCCAAGTGGATAATAGTTTTCTATGCCATGGCATAGAAGTCGTGTTGTGCATTGGAAAGTAACAATTTTAACTTCCTTTCGCCCATGTTTTCGGTTGCCTCGCCTTGTCGTCCTTGCAGCGCAATATTCTGAAATTCGTTGGCGATTTTTAAAGGATTGCATGTAAAATTTTTAATTTCGAAAGCTTTTCATTGTTCGGAGCGGAGCTATAAGGAGCGCACAGAACCCTCTCTCTGTGTGTGTGTGTGCCTTTTTTTTTTTGTGGGCTGTGGGGGACCTTAATTTAATTAAAACTGAATCGCATATCTGTGCTTTTCTTATTCAGTTGTTCTTCGTTTGTGTTTCGTTCCGGTTTTTTTGGGTTGTTCCTTTTTGTTGCCTTTTATTCATTTTTTATTGAATTGTAAATGCATGTATTAGAGAAACAATTAAGAGTCCGGAAAGCGTGGAGCCTTTGTCGAGGCGGCGGCGCGGGTGCAAGGACTGTTAGCACATAGTCGAATGTTCTTCATTAAAAAGTTTAAAAATCGGAAGCCCAACGTGGTGGGTTGGATACTTTGCATAGTTTGCTGGATTGTAGTCTCTAGATTGTTCTTTTTTTTTTTTTGGGAGAAATAACTCAGATTGTGTGGCATAGTTTTGCGGACCAGAAATGGAGGTCAGGTTTCGTTTTCATGTAAAATTGATTGCGGTCCGGGGAAGTGCATTTTTATTATGAGGTATTCAATGGTAATTGTGATGTTTTGTGGGCTAGTGTTGGGGTAGCGAAAATGGCAAGGATGTAGGATATAAATAAATTTATGACAGGGTCATGCTGCTGTTGGTGTACAACTTTTTGTGTGAGCTGATTTTAGGTTTGTTGATGTAAATTAGCTTCATGAAATTCTGGGTAAGAGAATTCATTTTAGGACATTTTGCGTACCTCCAGGTAAGGTAGTGGCAACGGATAAATTGTTCAACATGATAAATGAAAATCTTGTTTAAAATAAAACACAACTCCAGTATTTTCAACAATTACTTTATTGATTATGTCTCGTTTGATTCAGCTTCTACAACAGACTGCCCCTGCCCGCTTCAAAACCATTACTACCTAACCTTTTTCCTTCTACTTCTGTCTCTTTTTATACGTTCTCTTTCTGATCCGCTACATTTGTAAAATTGTTGTTGTTATGTTATCGGGCTCCCGACCCGTGAAGAGTCTCTGCCTGAGACACTGCAGCCTTCCATCCTCTACGATCCCGGGCACGCTGCTTCCAATTGTCCAGACCAAGCGCTCTGGCATCCGCGATGGCTTGGTCTTTGAAACGGAGGTTCGGTCTTCCTTGTCTTCTCGAACCTGGGGGCTGGGATTCGAAGACCCTCTTGGCTGGAGCATTATTGTCCATTCGCTCGATGTGGCCGAGCCAATGTAGTCGACGTGTTTTGGCTTTTTGGACTACATCCACATCTTGGTACAGCTCATAGAGTTCGCGGTTGTATCTTCTCCTCCATTCGCCCTCCTCGCACACAGGACCAAAAATCCGCCGAAGTATTTTTCTTTCGAAGGAGCCCAGTATCAGCTCTCCCTTCTTGCTTATCGTCCAGCACTCGGCGCCATAAAGCAGAACTGGCAGAATAAGGGTTTTGTAGAGCACACATTTCGTCCTTCGAGTTAGGAGTTTTGAACCCAGTTGTTTTGCCAAACCGAAGTAGCAACGGTTTCCTAGGGTAATTCTTCGCCGGATCTCCACTAGGGTGTCATTCGTGGAGTTTACGTTTACTCCGAGGTAGGTGAACTCCTTAACTACCTCGAAATTGTTGCTATCAATAGTGACGTTTTGTCCTAGGCGGTGGACAGATGCTTGTTTGTTTGTTGATAGCATGTACTTAGTCTTGTCCTCATTTACTTCAAGGCCAACGGATTTCGCCTGTTCTTCAATCGCCGTGAATGCTTCTATCACGGCACGCTGGGAGCGACCGATGATGTCAATATCGTCCGCATAGGCAAGCAGCTGGACGGACCTGTTGAAGATAGTGCCTTCCGTGTTGACACCTGCCCTGCGCACTATCTGCTCCAGTACGAGATTGAAGAAGTCGCATGATAGAGCGTCTCCTTGCCGAAATCCGGTGCATGTTTGAAAAAGTTCGGAAGAGCTGCTTCCAAACTGCACGTTGCAGCGCGTGTTTTCCAGCGACACGCGATTTGTAAAATTATCCGACTCAAATGTTGAATATTTAGGTAGGTATACCAATTGACAGTTGAGCCTCTAATGAAATGAAATGTAATGGCCTGACTATAACTATAGCAGAATATAGAATGTTTGTCGCGTATAATCGTTGAAAAGCATCAGTCGATACAACCAGGCTTTAAAAAAAGTCGGTTCATTGTACTTTTTCTTTGTACCTAAATAGCTACTTGAATGGGAAAGGTGAACCTATAATGCTTCAACACTGACATGATGTTTTTTCGCTGTATCCTTAAAAAAAAATGTTCATGAAATCTTTATTTTAACTTTTAAATTGGTTTCCATTATTTCTTGAAGATGATGTTGGTCAAGTGGGCGCCGCCGGCCGCTATTATTGATGACCATTTGAGATCTTTTACTTCATTTTTAATCGTTTTGACAAGAACTTCGGACGATAAGTTCTCGCATTCCTCTCGAACCTTCTTTGAGAGCTTGCATAGTCTGTTAGCTTGTTCTCATAGACCACAGACCTCCAAAAACCACAAATAAAGAAGTTGGAAGAGGTCAAATCGAACGATCTTGCAAGCCAATAAAAATCGCCACAAAAAGCTGATAGGGAAACGCATTTTTACAAATGTGTACGGTTAAGTTGTGTGCCCGGCTACGTTACACGGTTTGACGGTTATACCATCATATGTGTCCTCCTGTCAAAATTTATCAATTTGCTGTAATAAAAACTCATTCAACATGGTTCTGTATCGGTCTGGTCGACTTTGAAGGCTTATCCGCTATATCTTCAGCCTCAGGAGATATATGCGTAGTCTCTTCAGAACGAGCATTAAGAGGCCTTAGGCGGCACCTGTTCTGTCACGTATTGTTGCAGTCTGTTCGAGGCGAGCAACTAAACGATTTAGTGAATTTAAGTGGCATTTACTCCCCAAAGTACGTTTTACCCCGATTCGATGTGGTGGGTGGGCTACTCATCAGTAGACGCTAGAAGACTACCCACCACATCTGATTTAGATGCACTGTTTGATAGAGTTGGGCAATTTAGTTAATTTGAGTGATCGATCAATTTAGTTCATATCACGCTACTGAACTAGTTCGCTCATTTTAGTTCAATTTAGTTCATGGGGTTGTTGGATTCAGAGTATAAAGTACCCAAAGAAGCCCTGTGGTAAGAGGTCGCCGACGCGGTTCACATTCAAAAGTCACCTCGACAAATACAGAAACAAAGTTGGGTCACGCTGCCAATGAAACCGTATCGATTTCTTGGGCACCCATTCCGTACGTAAGTCAATAATCGCATGACGATACCGTTTCGACGATAGCCTTGCATCACGTCTCCACGACATCGTTTCTACGATCCAACATTTGCTTCTTGTAGCTCAATAATCGACAGAGCACTATCGTCCAGACGATAGAGTTTGCACGATAGCTAATTAAATTAGGTATCGTCATGCATTGATTTGTTTATTCTGCAGACAATTTTAAGCTTTTTACAGGAATTTTAAAGCGAGCAATTGAATTCAGATTTTTTTACGATTTAAATTACATAATAACTCATTGTTATTTGTCAAGTGTCATTTATGACAATAACTATGACGCCTAGTCATTTTTTCCACTACCGTTTGTGAGCTCCTGAAAGTTACCGATATTTCTCAAACTTTGTTCAAAATAAACGATGGTGGTAGAGTTACGTGAAGCAAATTAAAAACGATCTCGTGCACTACTATCGCTTGGACGAATGTCGTCTTAAATTTTATGGAATGAGTACCCTTGATGCTCGCGTATACTGGCATCTTGATGTGTGGACTGTGGAGTCATCAAAGCTAGAATTCCTTCGAATTGTGTTGAGTCCATTCGCAAAAAATTGTGATAAAGTTCCGTCTCATCAGCTTTGAATTTGGAGTAGAATCCTTCCTGCTGACAACGGGCCACCTGCACTCCTTCGTCCAAACACTACGTCGTTTTTATGTCAATTCATCATCCTCGCAGTCTTCTAACACGTAGAGTGAAAATAGTCGCAAGTGCAATATTTTGTTCCATTATCGCCGTACTGCAAAAACCAGGGAACATACATTTTAATTTGTCTGACAATGTCTGACAACGGATAGACCAATTCTTCATATTCAACCGTGTGAACACACAATTTTCAACCTGACAACGTTATCAGAATGTGAACGGATAATTTTGTATTTAAGATAGTTGGCTATTGTAGGCTTATTGTCAGTCATTGTCAGAGGATTGACAGATCTGACAATCGTGTGTGCTTAGCTTTATTTTATTCCGTTTGTATGAAAAGCATTGCGCGGTACTAATAATCATTTTTAGTGTCCAAGATAAATTTTACGAAGTCAAAAAAATTTCCATATAAAATTACCTATTGTGACCGTCAAAATTTAATTTAATATAGTAATTTAAAGGTTAAAAATGATTATTGGTAAGGCCAATTGAAAATAATAACCGTGAACTAAATGAACTAGTGAACTAAGTGTCCGAAATCTGTTTCGGAATTAAAGTTGCTCCATAATCACTGATGAATTATTTCGAAAAAATAGTCATGAGTAATGTCAATGTCCCATTGAACCGAAAGCCTCTGCAGATAGCGTTCGTTAAATTTAAGTTTTAAGCAGTGAATTTTTTACATACCTACATTGTTAAAATAATAAAAAAAGAAAAAAAGGTGTCCCCTAATTCACGCAAAATTGAATTTTGCGCCATTTAATATTAGGTACAGTGATGCCAACGCAAAAAAGTATAACAATGTGACAGCTGACAGTTCTGGACTAGTAAAAATGGAGCGCTATACGAAAGAACAACGTATTTTCATTGTTGCGTAATATTTTAAAAATAATGAAGGTTTGTCATTTTATTTTTTTCAAAAATGCTAAAGCCGGTGACGAAAACTGCAAAAACTGCTAAACAAAACCGAAAAAAATGCTAAAGAAACTGCGATCGATAAAAATTGAATTTTTAATTTTAGTGAATTATTTTACATTTACAAAAAAAAAATATATTTGTATACGTCAAACTTCCATAACTCGAACTTCTTTAAGTCTTTTCTTTTTCTTTTACTCAGTTTTTTACTCAAGTTTTATTGAACATTTTTGGCCTTCATAGCTCGAAATTTCTATATGTATTTCGAATTTATTTTCTTTCATTTTGAGAGGTGGTTTTATGGAAGTTCCACTACATTTTGTTATTAACGATAAATATTAGTGCATTAACATAAATAATTAAATGGATAACACATTGCTGCATTTTGAAAAGCTTCATTCATTTCATGTCTTTATGTTAGTTGGATAAAAATTGATTCGAAAATTGGCGTTTAATAGCGTTTAAGTTAAATTGTAAGTTTTACCAACTTTTTAAATAATGCCAATGTATGAAATGGTGCTAAATGTTGATTAAAAGTGCTTTTTCAAAATGTTTTATGAACATTTTTAAAAACTGCCAAAAACTGCTGATATTTACAAATATGCTAAAAAATCTGCTGCATGAAAAATTTATGATCAAATCCTGCTAAAATCGCAGGAAACTGCTAAATCTGGTAACGCTGCTACGACCACGAGTAATTGTTAAGAAACAAATGCATCCATAACGCGTGACTGTTTGGTGCGGATTTTGGGACCATTCTACTTCTAAAATGCGGCTGGTCAAGCAGTAACAATTTACGGTGTTCGTTGTCGTGACATGATGACCCAGTTTTTTGTGCCTAAATTACATTATATGGATGTGACCAACATGTGGTTTCAACAAGACGGTGACACATGCCATATAGCTAGAGAAACAATTCAATTACTGCATGAGTCATTTCCTAATCGTGTAATCGGCCATTTTTGCGATCAGAATTGGCCATCCAGATCTTGTGATTTAACGGCATTGGACTTTTTTCTTTGGGGTTTTTTGAAGTCAAAAGTCTATGCAAATAAGCTCACGACGACGAACGCCTTGAAAGAGGAAATTGGGAGGTGTATTAATGAAATTCAGCCACATATGTAAAAGGGTCATCGAAAATTTCAATAAAAGAGTAGATACGTACCTACTTGCCAGCATAGCCGTGGAGCAATATTCTATACACAACCCCAATCTGTGTACTCTATGAATAATCAATAAAAAGGTTAAGCTTTCTTCGCCCCCATATGTAAAAGATATACATATTAAGGTCTGTTCCTTTACTTGTCTAGTAAAAATGGAAAATACTGTCAAAATGGCAATGGTGGGGATGAAGTCTCTCTCAAAGAGAAAAACTTACGAAAATGTTGGGGTGGGGAACGCTATATGAAAAATGACAGATGCATTTTGTTTTTCCATAAATTGCATTGAGTATGAATCCAAGCATTGACATACTATACATGGACTGCTACTGAAATGTCAGTTTCATACAAACCTGCGAGGAAAAATGAAGCAAACATAAGCACTGGCCCTTTTGGTTCAGTGCAGTGCGGCGAAAATAGGCAAGAGGTTTGAACCTCTGCTCGAAATTGCTATTTTTTACATAGAACACAGTGCCATCCATTGTAGAAACATTGCAACTGCGCAAAAATAACGACTTTTTCAAATTATTTCAAACGTTCTATAACAGATGGCACACTCAACACTCAAACAAAATCACACGAATTGCTCGATACCATTTGCATACTAATGTTTCTCATATCGCAGGAAATTAAAAGACAAATGCAAATAGTCGTTACACGCGTTTCAAATCAAATTTCAAATCATCTATCAATTTTCGGGCGACTGACAGTTGTTTCAATTCTATACTCAAAGAAATTTGTTGAGCCAAAACTAGGAAGATTCTCTACGGAGCATGGAGGCAGTGTTGCCATGAAAATATTTCGAGAAATCTGCAATTATGAAGGAAAAAAATCTGCAATGCAGATATCTATGGAAAAAAAATCGGGATTTATAAATATTGCAGTATCAAAAAATTTAATTTTGACAGTGAGAGCTAGACGCATTCAGTATAGCCTCATAAGACCAGAAGTGCGACAGTTTTAGACAGCATTTCTACTTATAGAGCGCAAAAACCTCTACTTTCTTGTTCTCCTAAGTGCAGCTCAAAATTACTAAACAAACCAAATAAATGCAGACAAAATCTGTCACGCAGATTTTGGGATTTTGAAAGTCTGCAGCTTCGCTGAATATCTGTAAAATGCAGACAAATTTGCACTTATGGCAACGCTGCGTGGAGGTGTAATATCTTGCTCTCTCGAAGCCGCTCTCTTTTGCGAATTTTTCGATCTGAGGAGAGGAACGACATTGAGTAAAAAATAAAAATGCTTAAAAATATGAGCAAATTCATAGAAAAATCGTAAGATTTAAAAGTAAAGGAATAGACCTATTAACCTATGATAGGGTGATACTGATACGTGCAGGGCCACCTTATATTCTAAAATTGTTGTAAGTTGCAGATCTGGTAGTGGCCCCAGTCGCTCAGTGGTTAGTGTGCTGGACCACTGAGTGAGGGATCTCAGGTTCGATCTTTGAAAAAACATGAACTAGCTATATCTTAAAGTTGTTTTTTCCACTACGCTTACCTCTCGCTTTTTAATACAGCCTCTCGCTTTCGGCATAAAATATGTAGGCCCCTTCCATTCGTAAAAAAACAAACTCATAGGTATATGCGATTGGTTATGAGCTAGGTTTAAGCCAAATATTCATTTATATACTTAAGTTGTAGACATATTTCGTCTTATGGCCAAGGTCCGTTTGCTGATACGACTCATAGTGATTTAAGTTCCACATAAACTCTTATATGTGACATAAACTATTATGCCATACAAAAAGTACCCCATAAGAATTTAAGTAGAACTTAAAACGTAATGAGTTGTATCAGCAAACGGCCCTAAAGGCCATTACTATACTTACATACTTGAAAAATCATAGGCCCATGGTATAGCATGGAAAATCATTGCCGCCATTGATCTACTTCTATGTGGTTTGTGCTGTGAGCTATCTGGCAATTTACTCCAATCTCTCAGAATCACCATAGATCGAGACAGGCTCCCTGAAATTACGCCAAAAGAAATTACGCCAAAAAGTGTTTTGGAAAAAAGACCAAAATAATTGCGGCGTAATGGTTTTGGCAAAAACGCCAAAAAATAAAAAAGAAAATTCACCAGAATGCCAGGAAATTACGCCATATTTTTGGAAAAATAGCCAAAAAGTAAAATGGAAATTACGCCACAAAAAGTTTTTTTTTTTGGCATAATTTCCAAGTTTAGTTTGGAAATAAAACCAAAAAACAATTTTTTTTTCTGGCTTAATTTCCAAATTTAATATGGAAATTAGCTCCAAAATTCGATGAAGAATAAATTACCCGCTCCGATAGAGTTCTTTAGAGATAAAACTAATGATGCGGGAGGGGGGGGGGTCGGAGCGCGCGCGACCCGTCGCGGCGCTCGCGTAGCCACCAACCGGCCAGCGCGCGATCGCGGACAGCGCGCTACCGCGGTCAACGCGCGGTCGCGGGCAATGCGTGGTCGCGGGCAACGCGTGGTCGCGGGCAACGCGTGGTCGCGGACAACGCGTGGTCGCGGGCAACGCGCGGTCGCGCCGCTTCTTTGGACAATTTATATTTCATTTATATTTCAGAGTTTAGCCATCTAACACATTTAAAACAAACCAAATATAATAACTTTTTTTTATTTAGAGTCATGATCATGAATGTAATTTATATGTACATATCACTGTATTAGACGTACACCTGAAGGGTATCTGCGACAATTTCCCGACAGCACGGACATTTATAATTGTCTTCTCCATCAGCCACTGACTGGGCTTGTAATTTGATGTTGCACTCTGAACATACCTTCATATGTTTGCATGGCAACATTACAATGTTTGGGTGTAGCACTTGACAAGCTACACATAAAACAACGGTCTCCAACTCTGCGCTTTTCGCCTGGTTTCCTACTTCGTCATCGTCATTATCATCCGAAAAATCTTCATCGTCTTCAACGCCATCGGCGCAATCTTCACAAAAATAAGAAAGCAAATGTTTGTTATTAACGGACAGTTTAAAATGGAGAATTAAATTTACCTACCTTCGAAAATATCATCATATGATTCAGACCATCCTATTTAAGAACATAATGGGTGTTATTTGTTTGTCTTCCAACATTTTACTTGCTTCTGCGATTTTTGCATTGTTGTCCTTGTACCTTTTTTTTTAATAGCACCCGCTGCACCGCCGGTTTCAAATATGTTCATGAAATCACGGCTTTTAAAAAATTCCTCTTCACGAAGAACCTTTATGAATTTAAAGAAATTGCGTTTCCTTTGGGCGTTTTTTCCTTTTTAATTTTGGAAAAAATACCAAAAAGTTTTTCGGTGTTTTTCCCGAAAGTGTTTTTTTGGCGTTTTCTCAATTTTCTTAAATGGAAAAAAAGCCCAAAAGAGTTTTGGAAAAAATGCCAAAATTAGCGGCACTTGTGTCAAAATATTTGGGCGATTTTTCCTAGGAAAAAATGCCACAAATTTGTATGGAGGTTTTTGGGCTCTTTTTCCATTTCATTTTTTTGGCGTAATTTCAGGGAGCCATCGAGACAATCTGGCCAATATTTTTAAAACTCTCTAATGATTCAAGTAGCTGTCCAGCTATAGGTACCTGAGCGGTTGGGTTAGTTTCGAGGCTGATTATTTAGGTGAAGTTGCATAATCCTGTTTGGTAGTAACCATGGGCTCTTTTCCTTAAAAGCTTGACAATCATTACCGTCTTTGTATACATCTGCATTTCTGGAAAGCCCTATCATCTTTCCAGGCTCTCTCTGCAAGTCGGAAGCCGATGTTGTTCGGGCCGCACGTAAAATCTTTACTTGCTCTACTTTGTCCAAAAATTGAACGGGAAAGAATTTATTATTTCGGTGAGTCCTGTAAAGAAAAGTTTATAATTCGCTTAAGCCACAAAACATGGCCTGTCATTTCAAAGAGGCTTGAAAGTTAAATGGCGTCAAAGTTAAAAGTTGTGAAGCTGAATAGGGTTACGGCTTAACTGCAGCTGGAGGCAAGTAGATACATAATAGAATTGTCATGACTTTTGTATGTAGACCATTTCCCCCCTTACATGTTGTGTTATTACCAAATGATTGAGGTTAAACAATAATGTTTCGAAAATAGTTTTCTAAAACCGTCAACTCACATGTGTATACGAGTAATTTCGTTTGGAAGCATCTTAATGAAGTCATATTGTCCCAAAAACAGACTATAAGCTTGGCGATTCTATATAGCTTCAAAGAAAACAATGTAAAACGTTATCGCTATACTCTGAATATCTTTTATCCACAAGTCGCCTATCTGATTCACTCATGAATGACATAGAAACATCTCCCCACTTGTCGGCAAAAAATACCAAAGTGAACCAGAAAACAAAAAATCAAACTAAACCCCTATATCTATTATACACACCACTGGTACTGCATCATCATCATCATGATGGCTATCAAGGGGTCTTAAGGGATCACGCATCACAAAGAATTTGGATCGAGAGTTTCATGCCGGAGCCGAGTCGCACACTGTTCTCAACTGTCAGTGCTGGTTTCTGGTGGCTGGTGGTGGTTTTTGATGGTCGGCGCGCGGTATAGATGACGGCAAATTTTTCGTTGGTTCCGTGAGAGCGGGAGTCGCGTATCGGGCACAGAGAATATTTTATGCGGGACTCTAAATTGATCTTAACGAGGCTTAATTGATTGCGATTGTATAGGAGGCTTGACAGTGGCCAGTGTTACTCTTGTATGTACACAGTCTGTTTGTGTTGCAATAGAGAAATATATTCTCATCCGTGCATGCACAAAGCTTGTGCGGTACCCCATTTTGGAAAAAAAAAAAAAAAAAAATAGCGGCGACTACTACCGTTATTTTTCAACAGCACAGTAACACAAAAGTCATCTCCATCATCATGATCATCATCAACATCATCGTGAGGAGCAACAGTAAAATCTACACTTGGGGCAACGGGGTATTGTTCATGGAACGCAAATCGTCAACGACGTTTGTTCGCCATTGTTCTGTTGCCTTGTTTTGTACAGTATCTGTATCTTTTTTTTTCCATCCAGTGGCGTAAATGATGCCACATACTCCGCCGATGTGGTTATTTAATTCTTTTTTTTTTTCTTTTTTGAATAGGAAGCAGATTTTTCATCTCTGACACTGAGTTGTATTTAAATTGATATTTTCTGATTAAATGAAAACGCAAATAAAGCAATTTGTCATGCCTCGCACCCCACTTTCAGTACAGTTTGAAAAACAGACTTACACAAAAGTAGTTTTAAAAATAAAAGAAAAAGTTATCATCATTGTTGACAGATGAGTTCTATGTACGAAGTAACTGCAGCTAACTTAGTTAACATCCATTATTCACCAAACAGTGTCATTAAATATCCATTGACGTCCCTTTGGACACATGTAGGAGTCAGTGGAGATGTGCTGCAGATTCCTAGTCTTTTGATTTGGGTTGGCTCGAGGAGTTAAAAATCAAAAAGTAAATATAGTTAGTTTTACAAATTTACTCTAGGCTCTTAAGAAATTGATTCGATTGTGATGAAACGTTGGTAGGCTCTCGAAGGTAAATGATGTGAGCGTGATTGGACAAAGGGTGTTGCATCTCTTATAAAAAAAAAACATTAAAATCAGAGTCAGAGGGCGCGGTTAAACCCCAGCCAAGCTCTCTAGTAAAGGCACACTTTTTTTTACAGAATCGAACCAAACGGTTTTCGACCCCCCTCTGTTTTTGAAACCAATTTAGCCAAAAACTTCAAACTTGAAGCATTTACGAAGCTCATTAAAAATTCCACCAAATTCCATCTCTGCAGCATTAGTGGTTCTCAACATAAAGGACTTCAAAAATCACAAAAACCGTAACTGACTGACTTACTCATTCACTCACTTAGATGGTGATCAATGATCAACAAAATTATGGAGCACTTACTTACTTACTTAGGCAGCTCTACAGTTCGGGGTGAAGCGAGGCCTCAGCTAACAAGCCTCTCCAGTTAGCCCGATCCTTAGCTAACTGCCTCCAGTTGCGCACTCCTAGTCGATTGAGGTCGCCTTCGACTTGCGCGCGCCACTTAAGGCGAGGTCTTCCTCTACTGCGTTGTCCCTCCGGGTTAGACTCGAAGACTCTACGAGCCGGAGCATTTGCTTCCATCCGCTCCACATGTCCTAGCCATCTTAAACGACTTACTCGCAGTTTTTTGACCAGGTCGATGTCGCTGTACAGCTCGTATAGTTCGTGGTTGAATCTCCTTCTCCAAAGCCCGTCAACGCAAACGGGACCGAAAATTTTACGAAGAATCTTTCTCTCGAAACGGCCGAGGATATCTTCATCCGCTTTAGATAGAGTCCAAGCTTCAGCGCCATAAAGCAGGACTGGGATGATCAAGGTCTTATACAGAATCTCCTTAGTTGTTCGGGATAGGGCTCTGCTACTCAATTGCCTTCTTAGCCCAAAGAAACAGCGGTTGGCAAGAGTTATTCTTCGTTTAATTTCTTCTGAGATGTTGTTGTTAGAATTTATAGCAGAACCGAGGTAGATAAAGTCCCTCACCACCTCAAAGTTATAGCTGTCGATCGTGATGTTTTGTCCGATTCTACGATGTTGGGTGTCCCTTCTTGTTGACAGCATATACTTGGTTTTGCCCTCGTTGACCGCTAGACCCATTTTAGCCGCTTCCGTTTCTATACTAGCAAACGTACCAGTGACAGCCCGCTGTGTTCTACCAATTATGTCAATATCATCGGCGTATGCAAGTAATTGGACGGACTTTTGAAAGATCGTGCCTTGCGTGTTGGCCTGTGAGTTCCGGACGATTCTTTCAAGTATGATGTTGAAAAAGTCGCACGACAGCGCGTCACCTTGTCTAAATCCTCTTTTGACATCAAAGGTTTCGGTGAGGTCGTTACCGACCTTGATGCAGCAGCGAGCTTTCTCCATCGTCATCCTACACAATCGAACGAGTTTTGCAGGGATGCCAAAGCTAGACATGGCTCTGTATAGCTCGTCTCTATAGATGCTGTCGTACGCGGCTTTGAAATCGATGAAAAGATGGTGGGTATCGATTTGAACTTCTTGGGTTTTTTCCAGGATCTGCCTAAGTGTGAAAATTTGATCGACGGTGGACTTTCCTGGCCTAAAACCGCTCTGATAGGGGCTAATCAGGTTATTTATAAAGGGTTTAAGGCGTTCACACAATATGGCAGACAGGATCTTGTATGCGATGTTAAGGAGACTGATACCTCTGTAGTTGGCGCAGTTGAAGGGGTCTCCTTTCTTGTGGACCGGGCAAACGATGCTGAGATTCCATTCATCAGGCATGCATTCATCTGACCAAATTTTGGAGATGAGTTGGTGCATGCTCGTTACCAGGTCATCTCCAGCTGCTCTAAAAAGCTCGGCAGGTAGACCATCAGGCCCTGCAGCTTTGTTGTTCTTTAGCTTGGATATTGCTACCCGTATTTCGCTTTGGTCAGGTGGACGGAAGTCTTGTCTATCATCGTCTATATTGAATGGAACGTTCTGCCTAACAGCGGGATTCTGGTCTTCGTCGCCATTATAAAGTCTGCAGAAGTAATTTTTCCACATTCTCAGCACCGACTGTGATTCTACTACAAGGTTTCCTTCATTATCTCTACAGGTTTCTGTACGGGATTGTCTGCCCTGGCACGTTCTTTTTACCTTTTGGTAAAACTTTCGTACATTGTTCCTGGAGTAGCATCTCTCAATTTCATCGATCATACGTTTCTCGTGCTCTTTCTTTTTCTTTCTGAGAATCCGGTGTTCCTCTCGTCTTTTTTGCTCGTAGAGCTCGCGAGCAGCTCTAGTCCTCTTTCGCAGCGCCGCTTTATACGCTTCTTGTTTTTCTGCGTTTGCTAGTCGACATTGTTCATCAAACCAGGGGTTTCGTGGTGGTGGTCGGGTGAAACCCAGCACATCAGTCGCGGCCTTGGTGATGGCTTTCTGGCAGTGTTGCCACTGGTCTTCTGCACTAGCTGTTGCTGCAATAGTACTGCTCGAGAGGCATCGGGATACGTGATCGGCAAAGATTCTGGCCGTCTCTTGCGATTGCAGTTTTTCGACGTCATACTTTCTCGCAGTATTTCTCTGTTGGGGTGTGTTGGATATCCGCATTCTTACCTTAGATGTGACAAGGTAGTGATCCGAGTCAATATTGGCCCCTCGGAAGGTTCGGACATCCAGAATACTGGAGGCGTGCCTTGCGTCAATCGCAATGTGATCGATTTGGCTGACAGTTTGGTGATCCGGAGACAGCCATGTCCCCTTATGAATATTGAGATGTGGAAACCTGGTGCTTGCTATAACTATATTTCGCCCCGCAGCAAAGTCAATTAGCCTAAGTCCGTTCCCAGACGTGTTGTCATGTAGGCTGTGTTTGCCAACTGTTCTACCAAAGATGTTCTCCCTGCCTATTCTAGCGTTAAAGTCGCCTAGTACGATTTTAACATCGTGCTTCGGGCATTGCTCGTAGGTCTTTTCGAGAAGCTCGTAGAAACTGTCTTTGGTAGCGTCGTCCTTTTCTTCAGTGGGGGCATGAGCGCATATGAGGCTGATGTTTGAGAATTTTGCCTGGATGCGGATTGTCATAAGTCGTTCACTAACGTGCCGATAGCTCAAGACTTTTTGCCTAAGTCTGCCGCGTATGACAAATCCACATCCAAATAAACGTTGTCGCTGCTCTCTATAGCAATCGCCGTGGTATACATCACAGTTTTTCATCCGTTTTTTGCCTGGCCCATCCCATCGCACTTCCTGGATGGCGGTTATGTCTGCCCTGTGGCAGTCAAGGGCCTCTGCTAGTTGTTCGGCTGCACGTGGTCTGTTAAGTGTGCGAACATTCCATGTGCAGATCCGAAGGTCATTGTCCTTATTTCGTTTTCCAGGGTCGTCAACAGTAAATCCGTCCTTTTCCGAGGCGTGTTGCTGTTTCATAACATTTTGTTTTTTTCCGTGGTAGGGAAGTTACCCCGACGCACAACCCCCAACCTGGAGGACCAGTTCCGTATCATACCCCTAGGACGAGGGGCACCAGTAACCCACTTCGGAGTTTGAGCGCTGCCGTTGGCCCATTAAGGGTTCATCCGCCACCAACTCTTTTCCAATACCCTGGCGTAGTATTGGAGATCCCTATAGACCTGGGATCCGAATATGTCGAAACAGCTCTTATAGGGATGTCACTAGATAGTTCAGCCTGACTGGAACTGTAGGCGCCACCGTTGGTTCCATCTAGGGAATTCGTCCGCTGCCGCCTGGAGACAAGAGGAAGTGCTTTAGTGAAGAGCCACTCCTCCCCCCCTCTCTCGTCCGCTGCCACCAACGACCTTCCAAAGGGGTTGGGTACCCAATCTCCAGTCGAGGTACTAGGCACCCGGCTATCACCAACGTGGAGGTGAGAGTAGGAGTTGATAGTGAGAGGCTAAAGTGAGGACGCTTGTGTTCTCATATAATCGCATCACTACCTTTTGATGGCCGCACTTCCTATCCTAAAATTGTGAAATTTTAGGCAGAATGATAGATCCTATCGGCTATGGTGCATACACTGGGAAAAGTCGAAAACTTCAGATGTTCCATTCTGGAGGCGTGGTATACGCAAACCTTCGAAAGTGGGTTATTATTTATTTGGGCCACTTCCTATTGCCGTAGAATTTTTGAAATTCGTTTAGCACCTTAAAAAGGCACTTTTTTGTTTAAGGTTATGAGATCTTAGCTCAACCTTACATAGGTACTTCTTTTTAGATATGAGTTTTGAAATTATAAAGAACTGATACCTGATGCTCAAAACTGATGGCGATGGTTTCTGTTATCATGCCTTCTCAGGTTTAAAAAATACGGGTAGGGGAGAGATTGTGGACTGGAGAAGTAGCTGCTTGACATTGAGTTCCTCACGCATTCTGGTGTTTCTAATATTATCTCTACTGGTCACGCCAGCAATACAACAGAGAAATCTCATTTCGGCAGCTTGTATCCGAGATCGTATTCATTTTTCATTCGGTCATTAGTCAAACCTCATGATCATAGGTAACAGTTGAAACAAAGACTGAACTAAAGACTGACAACTTAACTTTGACACCAAGTTCAGTCTTCCTTATAACAGTTTCCAGCTTGTGATGGCTAAATTCGTAGCCGATTTGGGTATAGGTAAGGTATAGCAGAAAAGTTCCGGTGCCGTGAAGAGGGTTTCTGGACCTCTTCTGACCAATTCATCGACTTTTTATGCTGGGAACGCGCCATATTTTGGTTCTGTTACTGGAGCTAAGACTTCAAAGGGTGTTGAAATAGTGTAATACTGATTTGGAGTCTATCATATAGCTGCTCTAATGTCCGTGAGTATAAGGATAAGAGCGCCCAATTTTGTGGATGTGGCTGGCGCATTCTTGAATGTTGTGGAGCTCGCCCTAGATTACACCAGGGCTTTTCCCAATAGGTATTGAGGCATTATGATTTGGTCCATGAATATCCGCTCCTATCACACCCGATTCCATTTTGGAACCATTTGTATACCATTTTAGGCCATTTTAGCAGTTTGGTGGACAGTTGCTTGCCCGCATATACTTCTCTATTTGGGATTTCCGAGAAGATCCAGGGGGTGATCTTTGGAGAGATCCTCTATGTTGCACCTTGCATGAGTCTCCAATAAGTCGAACTGCTCGTCTCTGTATACTGTCAAGTATGTTAAGTAAATGTTTAGGGGCCAAGCTGGAACCATATTCCAGGAATGGTATAAACTGTGCTTTGATCAGAAGGAGAAGTTGCTTTGGGGCTAAAGTACCTCTTTGCTTTAAATAAGTATAGCTCAACTAAATGTTGACCGCGACTACGCCTTCAAGTGATCCATCCGGAATGTCCCATTTTGGTAGGCATACTTTTTCCAACATATCGACTGGTATCTCACCAATCCAATAACACGAGTTATGTTGTCTTCCAAGGCGGCAATAGTTGCTGGATTATCCGTATAGACGAGAGACTTCACATATTCCCACAACAAATGGTCCAGCGGCGTCAAAACGCACGATCTAAGTGGCCAATTCACAGCTCCAAAACGTGAAATGGCAATCCTAAATGAGCATCTTTTACTTTGACACGTGCCACGAATCACGCGTGAACTATCAAAAAAATCAGGCTGAAAAACCAAACATAGAAAAACAATTCCCTTAATAACTAACAGAACAACTAACTCAGAAAAGGCTGAGAGAATTTTGGCCTTTTCTGATCGATTTTTCATTCTGATTTTTTGGATGGTCTTTTATGCAGTTTTCAGACTTTTTGCTTAATTGCTTGGACCTTTTGTCTCACAACTTATGCTAATATTAGACGACATGTTGAATCAGCACACGTATGCTGAACATGCTGAATATAGTGTTCCAATCGCAACATATCGGGTAATAGCCAAATTTCTGTCATCATATTATTATGTATTCTGGTTTTTGGTTTTTGTTGGCAAATTTGTTGGCTTTATTAATTTATTCATTCATTCATTTCCGTTTGTCCATTAAGTGGGTCGCGGGTGTAGGTTGCTCAAGTGGACCTTCCATAGCTCTCGATTATCCGCCCGTACGGATTCCATAGAATGTCGTGGTATCCTGGTAGGGGACATGCGTTTAACATGACCAAACCACCGAAGCATGGATCGCTCCGTCCGGAGAAGTACCTGCTCGACATTGAGTTCCTCACGTATACCTTGCTACAATTGGATGTTAATACTTTTGCGATCGTGCGACACGACCTCGCATTCGAAAAGGGTTGATTTGTTTTCGCAGTGAGTGCTATGGTCAGTAGTCAGTTGTATATATAGGTATATTATGATCGTATGCCCGATGCTGAATGGGGATGGAGTGCGTGCTGCAGCATGGGTTATATTAATAATCTTCATAAGAGAAGAGACGTGTAATACAAAACATTTTCAGTTTCATTTCAGAATTTCATTCGATATGTTGTATGGTAACAATTAGAGTTCTCCTCCGTAGAGGTTTTTGCGCTCTATAAGTAGAAATTCTGTCTAAAACTGTCACACTTCCGGTCTTATGAGGCTATACTGAATGCGTCTAGCTCTCACATGTCAAAATTAAATTTTTTGATGTTGCAATATTTATGAATTGAGATTTGTTTCCATATAAATCTGCATTGCAGATTTTTTTCCCTCATAATTGCAGATTTCTCGAAATATTTTCATGGCAACACTGAAGCACACCCACAGATCAAGCCAAGAATCACTCTTCCTCTGCTCAGTAGGTATTTAGAAAGTATAAAGACCTCTCTCATAAAACCAAAGACATCTATTCAATACCTCAATCATAGCTATTCTGCTGTATGGTGCAGATGTATAAACCTTGTCGAAAGCGGATGAAAACCTCTTGGGACGATGCTTCGCATGCAAGATTCTTCGGGTGATTTACAGTCTTTTTTTTTGTATCGATCGTGTGTGGAGAATAAATTTCAATCACTGGCTAAAGAGTGACTTGGTCAAAAAGCTTAAACTTTTTTCCTTAATGACACAAATGGGCTTTAACAGGCCACCATCGACCATTTTAATTTTCTCTAACTGCCTGCCTCGACCATATCTGCCTTGGCACACTCCAACTGATCTCCACATGAAAATGTTTATTTTTAAAACAATCAAATTCGTATTTACAATTGTGAATTCATTTCCACTCATACAACTTGAATTAGACGTTTGATTACCGCACCATCAACATGTCACATGTGATATTTCAATCATAAACGTACATCCAGTGGGTACCCATCCTGCGAAGTATCTGGTTCCTGCCTACCATTTGTTGAAGCTATTGGACAGCATGTGGATATGTAGGTTACTGTAAAATTTGACGCATGCAGAAAACTAGGTACAATCTGTTTTATCTTTTTTTTGCCCTTGAAATTCAAAGACTTGATTCAAATTAAAATAAACTCCTCCTCTACCATCGTCCTTAATTTGGTATTGGACATGAAACCCTTTTTGCTTCTAATTCTCACATACATCGTTAACTTAAAGTGCTGTGGACTTTTCGTATAAATTAATGCGAAATATTTACCCTTGCTTGGCCTTTAGGAAAAAAAAAGTGTTCGTGTCCTTGTCCCCTTGACTAATGTCCACATAATCTTAGCAACATCCGCTTCTTCCGAGCAAAAACCTCCACCGCCAATTAGATAAAAGGCAAAAAAAAATCTCTCCACTCTTTTAATTAATTCCATCAAAAAAGAGGAAGAAAAAAAAACCAACCGGATAAAAACAATTCAAGTCCTTGAAGAAAATTGAGCAGCTTCATGAGGGATATGGTGGTGGTAGCTGTCATTTTTTGTCCCACCCACCTTCATCCAGCCTGCTCCTTGGCTAAAGTAATTATAACATCGCCTTACACTTCTTGGGCAATATTGCTAATAAGCCTTTAGGAGTATTTGTCTTCTTTTGCTTGGTTGTCTCTCCCACCGCTAAACTCGTCGCCTGGTTTGGCCCAAACCCGCGGTGGCGGTGTTATTACCCGCCTCCTTTCGCGTTCTTCATTAAAATGTAATTATTCCACTTCGGGCGGACACCGAAGAAACGGAAGCATCGCGCTCCGCCTGGGCAGGCTGCGGCAGTGGCAAATATTATTATTGTGCTTTTGCGTTTTCCTCGGGCGAGTTTTTTTTTGTTTGCTTTCCAGTTGGAAATTAATTACGATATCAGCTCACATCAACTGCAACCCTGACCAGTGACCACTGTGTGCCCCCGTTATCTATCGAACCAGAGGTAATCGGAAATGAAAATTGGGTCACCATATCATTGGTAATCGAAGAGATAAAGATGCATTTTTCTATTATGTAACCGGAAAAAGTGCTTTGAGCCCTGACCTATAAGGGATCAACCCTTAAACCGCGTTGCGTCACAGTAACAATATAGGGATATTGAGTACTGACCCGCATCGGTGTTAGTTTCCTTGCGAATTTTCTTATCGATTGGGAAAATATTGGAAAATCCTTCGCTAGGCGTGTGTGTGTGTGCGTGTGGGAAATTTCCATTTGAATGGGACCCGCGCGCCGTTTGCGAGTACGATTATGTTTGCTTGCAGTCTGATGTCTGGAGAGCGAAAGTGAAGTGGTGATTGAACCCATAATTCGGTTGTTTGTTGATGCGGGTTGCCCTGTAAACAATATGTGTATGGTGTGTGAATCATCCCCTATTGGAACTCCCAATACAATATTATTCTACTGTGTTGTAAATGAATGGAAATTGAAAAAGATGTCGAGATAAAAGTGCTCTATCTGTATATGAATGAGAAGTCAAATTATTTATAACAGGTAATAAGGACTGATTCCTCTGAGAATGCGGTGAGAATAGAAAATGCTAATTTTATTGAGGGGAGTTGACTGCAAAACAACGAATGGATTTGAATAAAGTGGCGTGGTATAGGGAGGAGGAAATCACGAGGTTAGAGGTTTCATAGCAATTTGTGTTTTTGATTTTTCTATAGATTACAGATAAATTTTATAAGAAATACCGACTACAAGTTTGTTTGGTGAAAGTGAGATATTATTACCAGAAGCAATATACCTATGTACTCGGAACCCTCTATTTTGAATACCAATGTGGAGTGAATGCGGCCTTAAATTTTATACCAAACTAAAACTTCGCAGTAAAAATTATCGAATGTTGACGATGTACAGTTTGGAGGGGGTGCGTTAGCGGTGGATTTTATACCCAAGGCACGCAAATGCTCTCATGTTTGACCGAAGCATCTCAAGCCCATTAATCTTTCGTCATTTCTCCTAAAAATTTTAGAACGATGGACTGAAATTCATCTACGCAAATCATTGACACAAAACATCTGTCTATACTGCTCGACATGTTTACTCTAAAGGTTAATCCGTGAAAAGAAAACAGCTGTGCGCTAACACGTTCCATCCAGGACTCCCTTCTTCACAAGGATAGTTTCATTCTTTGACATAAAGGCCGAGTTTAAAACAAATCCGTCCAAGCGTTTAGATTATGGGGCAGACGGACATACGGACGAACAGAATTGCGAGACCCAATTTTTGGACTTCCCCTATCATCGTTATATCAGAATTGATCACTTGAATTGATCGCGAGTTCGAAATTTTGTACGAAAACAATAATATCTTTTTCTTACTACGTATACGAGAAAGTTAAAAATTTCATTTCGGCCAAAGGTTTCGCAGAAGCACGGGCTATGTTTATGGTATCTTAAGAATACTCCCCACCACCCAATTTTTATGAAGGTATCTAGTCCTAGCGCTGGATTGGATATATGCGTGCACTCTAAATACATGTTCCAACGACAATACCTATAACACTAACTCCAGCAGGAGAGATTTTTCCATTCGTGTACAGCAGCGGTCTTTGCATAGCTTTACCTTTTCAAACTAAATTTAAAACATAAACAGTCCAATTATGTGCCCTGACATCCGGAAAACCAAATTGTTCTACTTGTCCGTTTGTTGATGCGGCTAATGAATTCGCGGTTCTTTTGTTTGGAACTATAGCATCCCTAAGCAATCATGAAATAAATTCCCTAAAACCCAAGTGCATATCCAAACAAAGTTTGCAAAGTTACTCGTAGGTATGTTTAAAAAAATATTTTTGATGCCACCATACGCTCCTGTCAAAATTTTCCGTTGGAATGCAAAATGTTCAGCTTTCGACAATGCGTTCTCTTATTCCGATGAAATAATCATGTTAAAAGTTTTCAATTAATTTACTGACTTTTCCTGTGGGGATTTGAATTTCGCGCATACATTTTCTATTTCGTATGGAAAAGTTATTATTGCTATTTGTGCTGATTTTTCAGATATGTAGGTTGGCGGGCATTTTCGGGGAAAAAAGGATATCCAAAGTGAAAGTGAAATGTAAGGGACTTAGGGAATGTGTAGTGTGTTATCTGTTGATCAGGTTAGGGTAGGATTGAAGTGGGTTGATGTACTGCAGCTTAAAATAATGAACATTCACCATGTAATTGGTTGGATTTCTAACTAATAGCAGCTTGAAATAGGTCCTTAAACGATTCAACTTTATGAAGGTGACTGATTTTAGTGATAGAATCTTTAAATTTGCTTGACCGACACATCGTCTCTAGAAGCTCTACGAGCTGTTAGTTCGATTTGTGCAGAAATATAACTACTATTGTTTTAAGAGTAAAAATCTAGAATTTAACGATCGATTTTCGGCCAGTTAAGGATACAAACCGTATCAATACTTAATTCGTGTCAAAATAAGATTAAGATTACTATGCGCTCCTGCCCCGTTAGATGATACTGGACAACGAGACGGTTCCAAAGAACGCTTTTGAGTGCTCCAAAAATTACGTCCTGCTTAATTATTTACTGTCTTTCTTTCTTTCTTAAATTCTTCGAACCGAAGCGTTAATATCCATTCGAGCTATATTAGACCAAGTATATGTCGTTATACAGCTCGTAGCTGCAAAATCTTGGTCACGAAATTATAAAAGGTGGACCATCTAGTGGTTTCTTTTTTAATCATAGGTTATTTTGACACTGACAGCTGTTTATCCTGCTCGACATCTGGACGGAAAGTAAGTATCATACCTCTGCGAAACGAAATAAGTCGCTTTACGGTTAAACAATGTTGGGAAATATTGAAAACTTATTTCTAAAGTGAGTGCTGTGTAGCCCAAACAGTGCGTTTTTTTAAAAGAAGTTTTCAACGAAATGAAGTACCCACCGCGCCTGCTGTACGCAAGTTTGTGCAAAAAGTTTGTGAGATTATAGTATGCTAGTGGACAGAACTCATGGTCTCCGTCGTCGTCGACGAGGATGTGGCTGCGAATTGTGTAGTGGTGGCATCATTGGACCATTTTTCTTCGAAAATTAGTTACAACTTTTTTGATGTAATTTCAGACATGGATTTGGACGACCGCTTGTTCTTGCAGGATGGCGCGAGTTACGATGTGCACAAAAACCTCATCAACACCATCTGATATCATGGCCCATCGGCAGACAACCGTTGAATTTGCGGCACTTCAATTATTCATAACTAGCTGGACCCGTGCTCGCCTTGCCCGCTCGCACAAAATTATATTTGGTCTATCTTCTTATGAAGATTATTAATATACCCCATGCCATACTGTAGCACGCACCCCATCCCCATCCGGCATCGGGCATACGATCATAATATACATATGTACCTACATATACAACAGACCATAGCACTTACTGCGAAAACAAATCAACCCTCGAATGTATATATTTTCACTTCAAAAAATACATTTTGGCTAAAAACTGTTTCTAAGGACATGGCTATAAACGACATAGCCTATAGCAGTCTCACAGTCCTAAGGAACATTTAAAAAAAAGTTTCATCGAAATCTGTCCAGTAGTTTTCGAGTTTTTAACGGCTAAAGAAAATTCCTACAGTTTTATTATATGTATAGAATACATATAGATTTCACTAACTGGCTGGACAGAAGTAAGTCACTCATATACAGTAGGTACCTATCTGTTCAAGAAAAATTGCTTTCGATGTGCGACAACAACCCCAAAGTAGAACTACGGAATCCAAACAACTACCCCAACCCTACCCTGTTACGTCATATCAGAATAAAATTCCTACTGCGTTGCGTGGCGATATGCGATAATGGATGTAATGCATTGGATATTATAATGTGCACCCTCTGCATCGCCCTCCCTCTCATTGATCTTGCTACTTGTTTAATATACTGCATTTCCTTTCCTTTCCTTTGCTTCCCTCTTCCTATAGAATCCAAACAACTACCTACCCCAACCCAACACAGTTACCATACCACATATCGAATGAAATTCTGAAATGAAACCTGTTTTGTATTATACGTCTCTTCTCTTATGAAGATTATTAATATACCCCATGCCATTCTGCAGCACGCACGACTCACCCCATCCCCATCCTTCATCGGACATACAATCATAATATACATACCTACATAATATACAACTGACCATAGCACTCACTGCGAAAACAAATCAACCCTTATCGAATGTGGTTGTTTGACGATCGCAAAAGTATAAACATCCATTCGTAGCAAGGTATATGTGTATGTATATATTTTCACTTCAAAAAATATATTTTGGCTAAAAACTGTTCCTAAGGACGTGGCTATAAACGACATAGCCTATAGCAGTCTCACAGTCTTAAGGAACATTTAAAAAAAGTTTCATCGAAATCTGTCCAGTAGTTTTCGAGTTTTTAGCTGACAAAGAAAATGCCTACAGTTTTATTATATGTAAGGATAGATAAGAAGTGCACCCAGCAATAGGCCGTCATCAAAACCACCAGCGTAGCTTGCTCCATATTATTTTGGTAAAATGAAGTCAGTCAAAATGTAGCAGTGAAATAAAGAACATCGTTTGTTACTTTTGTTAAATGTTTGTTTGTTGTTTTATTGTTTTTCGTACGATCGGTTGTGGCCGCTCGTAACTCGCGCCATATACCACACAGCCCATGCCACAATCGATCTTCCGCGCACCAAATTCCCAGATCGTGTTATCAGCCGTATTGGCGATGTCAATATGCCAACAATCCGGAAACGATAAAAGCTCTTAAATCCAATATTATCCAAGCAATCCGTAAGCTACAGACCGAAACCACTATAACAAGGTCTTGGAAAATTGGAGTGACAGAATGTGCTACTGCAACGCCAGCCAAGGCAGCCACATGAACGACGTTGTGTTCTGTAATTAATGGGAATGTTTGCTTTAATTTCGTTCATTTTACTGCATTTTTAAAAGGAAACTTGCATTTAGCCCACCCTGTATGCATCTAATTCAAATTATGTCAAATTCTGTACTCATCTTATTTCAAGTTAGGTATAGCTTAGCAAAGTTGGTGACCTCTAATTTTAAAATGCTATAACTTCTAAACTTTTAATGGTTTTTAGAAAGACAATTTAGCATATCTATCGCATACAAGTCTACACTTGTACATTTTGGGTACCTACCTACATCTGTGCAGCTAAAATAAGTTATGGTTCCCTCCCTAAACTTAAAATTATAATTTTTTTTTCTATTTTAAAGGTTGCGTTCCCATATATAGGAACAAAAGGGAACCTTATTGTTTTCGCTACAATGTCTGTCCATCCGTCCGAACCTACTGAGCCAATTTTTTTCCTAGGTCAAATTTTATTAAATTAAATGGACACGATGTCATCCTGGGGCAACAAGGGAAGAATCGCTTAGAACAAATCTCATTTTGGTATGAGTTGCCACACGTTCAGTTTTTCTGATAACAGACTGACCTATCGGTATTCAAATCCACGCAGCGTGACTCCTGATGAAGTCCGACATTCACAGTGGAAGGATTTTATTTAATCCCGTTTATCGGAACACAGCTTGTAATATTTTTGTACATAGGCATATCAAACCGCACTCAGGAGTACCGTCAATTACACACTTGGTGTAGTATACTCCAGATTTTCTTTCGAGGGATTCGCCTTCCCTGTAAATATAAACGTAGGTATATGGGCTAATATACACATACCTATAAGCATCAGCTTCCTCCAACACTTTATTGTTAGCTTCTTTTTGTTCAACGATTAGTTGTATGAGATAATTGGATCCTATAGTATCGCAATGGGCCTTCTCTGGCCTAAATGAGGCTGCCCTTATTACGGCCAGCCACCCTAACGTAACTTTACTTAACTAACCTTCTCCGTACTGAGTATGTAAATAGTTAAACGGCCCCAAACTGTCCTGCTCACACATCAGCGGACTCCGGGAGACTTAAAACATAGGTAACTATGGAGCAGTCCCTTTTATTCAGGTATTTCACCGCATTCTCGGGCCACTTTAATGACATAAGAGGGAGCCATTATTGAACTCCCTCTTCAACTTGGGGACATGGGTATTTCTGGCTGAATTTTATCCATTACTTAGATTGCCAACTCTAATGGCCAAAATGACTTCCTGCCACCTTGGGACTGCTCAGAAAGATAGATCTGTCATTATCAGATGTCAGTGTGCTGTATGATGTTCAGAGAAATGGTTGCTCCATCAGCATTTTATAAGTCCTTTTCATCGAAAAGCATTGTATCTTTGGAGTTGATGCATTCAATAGTGTTCCCTTTCCTTCCTCTAAGAGGGCGGCAAATGGTCTGCACGTTGTTTGTAGATTATAGTCTTTTTGACGAACATCTTCCAAGATTATTTGTTTAATAGACTATTTGCATGTTCATCCAAGTTCCGTTACACTGGTCTTGAGTAGCCTCGGGGGTCGCGGCTATTCACCTCTCGGCTATACACCTCAGTCCGAGCTGTCAATAACATACCCATTTTTGAAAACCAATACTCCGAGTATATATCAAACCAATCATGTCCCCTTTGGTACTGAAATAAAGAATCAAATTCATCCAAAACTGTCACTTTCAAGTTGAATCTGAAATATCGCAATTGTCAGACTTAACAGCAACCTTACGTTGCAATGCAATATAGCAGTCATCCTTTTAAGTCAATTGGAAATAAATTTCCCATCCTTTCTCTCTTAACGTTCGTTGAAAGATGTAGCGGCGCGGCGTAGGGTAGGGCTCATTGAGCCTCTCTGCAAAATAAATTGATTGCAACGTTTCTCTGCCGAAGCCTCTTCGCATGGCATAAAATCAGCCCACAAGAAGGTTAGGGAAGGTGGGAAGCAATGAAAACAGGAAACTACCGAAAGGGCAAGCGAGAAAGAGAGAACAAATTTTATTATCTGGATAGAGAATTGATAAATTGCCCAATTGCAAAAATATGAAATCCGCACTTCAGAAACGACAAAAAGGCATCTCCTCTACCGTTACGATACGAGATCCAGGAACAATTTCGCTGAATTGCAATTGCAATGCCACCTGCAGCTGCAACAGCGCCCAGGACCTGCCATGCATCGCACTATTCCACTCCAGCCAGAGTATGGTACTTTTCTGACTATTGAAACCGACCGACGACGACGACGACGACGCGCGACATCCAGACAGATAGGCAGATGCAGACGAAAATGCGATTGTGTTTGCAGGAAAATTGGATCAGGAGTACAGAGGTAGGGTGGTATGGTGCGGGAAGGAAGCGTTCACAATGCACCGATGATGATGGTCACAGCCTAGAAGCGCTGGGGATGGGGTTCCACGAAAAAATGCATCACAACAGCATGCATTCCAATCTTTTATCTATTTTTGCTCCATTTTTCTACCAACGCTGTTCCGCTACGATAAGTTACCAAGTCTTTGCAGAAGCATCGACGTATGTACAGTACATACATATAGTACAGCATGGTGGGGTGAACGAGCTCCAACTGCTGCTGCTGTTTTTGCAAGATTTACGAGTCTTTTTGATGTTTTCACCTAAAAGTTCTTGCAATGGATTGTGCGCGATGGTGAGGGTGCAGGTTTGCAGTTTGTATGAGTGTATAAAGTCTATACCTAAAAGGAATTCGGCTAAAAGCTGCAACAAACACCGACTTGCCAGGAAAAAATAAAAACAGCTGAATAACAGATACGGATATAATTGTTTTCGAAGCATCCTCATCCATGATGTATTTTTATACCACGAATCTTCATCTCCACCCAAACGGTCTGCAGTTGAGTTATACGCTCGTTGTCAGTGTGGTTGGTAAAGTGTTTCGCCCTTGGGAAACGAAAAGGGAAGCAATTAAAGTGCTCAAGGGAAACAGTTAAGACTGTAGCCAACACCTCATGTGCAAATTTAACCACATTTGGGTAGTTTTATCGATTGCGTCACAAATTCGTCACAAGATGAGTTAAAATGTTGTACTGAGGTACGGGATTCGTTTTTATTGGTACTGAATCTCGATTTCTGTCTCCCGGAATGTGATTAATCAGGAAACTTGGTTTGAACTAGTAGCTCTATAATCATGTTCGTGATGAAATTATTGCTCTACCCCCCTCGTGGTGGACATAGGTTAACTTATGTGTAAACCCTTAATGCATAGGTATAGGGAAGCGCGAGACGATCTGTGGTTTCTAGACTGGATAGGGGATAGACGTTGGCAAGCAACGTGTACTATTGACAGTTTTCATGCAACGAAAACTGACAGTTAATCCAGGATAAGAAATTGTCAGTTGTTAATAATTTTTGGCTATTGTATCCGAACTAAGATTAGATTCTCGAACGTAAGAACCCTTTCCGATTGAGGGAACTTAAAATAGACTTCAGTGTTATCGGTCAAAGGTACTGTATAGACTGATGATGAACAGTACGCCCTCTATAGGGATGTCGATCTATAGGCGATACGACCTCTATGAGGGAACTTAGAATAGACTTCTGAGTAACGTGCCAATGGAACTGTAGACTGATGCCGAACATTAGATGTCAGCATTGTGATGGGGAAATGAAGAGGTACAGCGGTCACTGTGCCAATTGCGGCCGGTTTATAAATTTCTGCGAAACTAATCGTCCCGTGTGCTAGTCACATAGTAAGCACCATGTTTGTGAACTGTCAGGCTATCGACATTCAATCAAATTGATCACTTAGCGACCAGCCAAAATATTACAAGTTGTCTCTTAGGCTTTCGAAACAGAAGAGGAGTTGATATCGGAATAACTTTTGGAAGCGACTGTCAGGTATAACAACTACCGGCTAAAAATTTCCAACAGGGAAAACTTTTAGCAGGAAGTTGAAGTAATCAGCAGCTCACGTCCGCTAGGCTGGCTTTTTTTTTTTTTGTTTGAAAAAAGGGGATTCCAAATCCTGGAGCACTCAGACGAATCTCGGTCCATTGTACTACCAAGCAAAAACCCCTTTTTTGGTGTAGTGGTGGAGAAACTCTGATATATTATTCGTTTCTCTTATGGTCGGTGGCAGAGTATTGCTGTCCCCCGCCGGGGCTCGAACCAACGCCGCTCGGGTCACAAGCAATGACTCTAACCACTACACCATGGCCACCGCCTAAGCTGGCTTAGGTTATATTAAAAAAGGTATATGAAAAAGAGGTCTTATAGTACGGCATTAGGTACTACATATAAGGGTCCATCGTAATCCCTATTGGGATCTTTTATTGTAGTGAGTATAGCTAGCCCTTTGTAGTTAACATGATCTATCGACTTCGACGTGACAGGCTACATAAACACCCTGGCCAAAGAAGCAGGCCAATCAACGAGGTAGTGTGATGGCAAAAACGTTTACGGACTCATTAAAGAGTTTAAAGCATTGTTGTGGTTCTCTACTTGTTTCGAATGATGATCCGTTCAAAAGGTGAAAGAAACCTTTCGCCACGGTTTTGAGTCGTATATTTGCCAGTGATATGCGACCTTGTTATAAATAAATTCCCGAGTATGTACCTCGCAGGAAAGACAAAAATTACTATCACAATCACGCACGGGTCTTCAAAATAACAAGGCCATAGGACTTGATGGTATTCCCCGGGAGCTTTAGCATGTGGCAGCAGAACCATTAAGTAGAGCTGGCTCCATCCACTTGTAGGTATAGAGCACAGTCAGTTTTCCTAACTAATGGAAAAAGGTGTGAGAAAACTGGAAATATGGATTTGCGTGAATGTCAGGCTGTCAGAGAAAATTGAAATCCAAATGTGTTGCTCGTCAAAAATGGATTCTTTCTGCAATACTGCTTTTATCCAGTGAATGGTGGAGGTGTTTCGTTCAAATGGATTAAAACAAGTTGTAAGGCATTAACGAAGTTATTTTTTTTATTTGAAAGGCCCATGTATACACAATTGCTATGGAATTATAATGTCGTTCAAATGTCCGCAGTGGCTTCTCTCGGTGTCACGAATCCGAGTGGTATTATTTTGAATGACCCTGTCGTATAGATCCCGATGAAATTGAGCGATGGCGTTGGTTGTGTTGGCTTTAAGGACATCGATCGATTGCGGTTTATTGGCAAGCAAAGACCTGTGACTTCAAGAAAAAATCTAGCGCGGCCACTATCGCACTATCTTGATGGCTAATTCACGTCATCTCTGCGAGAGATAACCATATACATTCAAATCATTCATACAGAATGCCCATCGTGGCATCTGCTGTGTGACTCGTAGCCCCGGCCGGTGCCATGAAATAAAGTCTTATGCAAGAAGGTCCAAAACGTAATTTTGGACTTTTATGGACTTTATTACACTTTTGAAATCGCAATAAAATCCAAAACGAGTTTTGGACTTTATTTCATGTTTGAAAGTGCAATAAATCCATTGGACATTATTGCACTCAGCTATTTAAAAGAAAGACGAGCAGGGGGTTGCAGGGGGGGCAGCATGTCCCCCATACATATTCTACTGTTTATGCATTGTGGATTTTATTTACACTTCGATTTGGACTTTATTGCACTTTTGAAAATGAAATAAAGTCCAATAAATCTTTTTGGACTTTATTGCAATTTCAGAAGTGCAATAAAATCCAAAATTACGTTTTGGACCTTTTTGTCTACTTCCATATCGTTAAATTTGATCCAAGATATAGCGGTTAGCATCGTTCTGTAGCGCTCGATGTTGATGTTGATGGCCTGACCAACGTCATTTTTAAGAAAATACGGACCTATGATGCCGCCCGCCGCCCTGTCGGCCCAAGATCCGTATCAAACAGCAAATTTTTGTGGATGCATTGCCGCACCTGGCGAACCTCGTGTGGGTTGTCGTTGTTTCATATTTTTTCCTTGTTAACATAGCCATTTATCCAAAAATGCGCTTCGTCGTTGGCTTCCTCTTCGAAACGCTCTGAAGCACAGTCAGCGAACAAAAGGCGTTTGTCTATGGTCATTATCATTAACTTTGAGCTCTTAGATATGTTGGTTCTTGTACGGGGTGAGGCCCGGCCCAAATCCCGACTTAAAACTCACCATGTTGACTTCTCGAGCACGGCGAGAAATTGACTGCTCTGATGTATACTTTCTCTGACCGCGTTAATCTTCTCGGCTGATCTAGTGTTCCTGTTTTTTCTTATTGTTATAAGGTAATCAGAATTTGGGAATTTAAGTCTCGAATTTGGCCACCAAATGTTAGAGTGTCGACTATGCCATAAAATCTATACGGTTGTGATAAGGCCTTTTCTAGCGTATGCGTCGGTTGTTCGGTGGAGAGGGCGAGTATGTGACTGCCTTCTGCACAAAACTCCAAAGAACGGTCTGTCTTTTGGTATTATCCACACTGGATTTTCGATGACCTTGGGCAACACTTATCCTTCGATCCTAGTTCCATGGATATGCCGTCTGATGCAATGACACGGGAACTTCGGCTGTTGTGCAAATTTAAAATCAACTTTCCTTAAGTTCAGAACTGTCTTCAGCCAAATTATTATTTCCAAATGCGTGTAACTGGACGAACACTCTTGTTGTTAAAAAAGTTGTATCATCATTGTCCATATTTCTTAGTCAATCAGCACTACACTTCCATCCATCTTGTGTTGGCGGATTTCAATTTATCTCAAAGTTTTACAGTGAAACTGTCGCCTTTTTGAACCGTATAAACCTAGCCAAATGACAGTCACTTCAATGTATTGGATCCCCATCCCTTCCTTCTTTCAATTCAAATTGTTCGTAAGATTTTGGACAGTAAATCGTTCAGATACTCGGAACTTCAAAAATCGGAGACTTTCGCTGTATAGGGTGGGCCATCTAGTGGTTTCTTTTTAAAACTGACAGCTGTTTCTCGCTCGAAATCTTGACAGAAAATCAGTATCATTCCTCCGCGGAAAGTTTTTTAAAGGCACAATCACATTGAGACAAATGTTAAAAAAGTTAGAAAAGTGAAAAAAATTAAAAAACACACGCATATTTATGCGACATCTATCGCGAAGAGTTTTCCCTAAAAGCTCTTTCTTGACACTTGGAAGATGTCAAAAAATATGGCAGGCTTCATTTTTTTATTTTTCAAAAGTGTCAAATGTTTGTCAAAAGTGGAAAAAGACACTGAATGACCCTATCCCCGAGTTGGAGGACGCATCTGCTGGAGCAACTCAATTGGGTGACGGTGCAACCAGCCAATTGATTTAGTTTCAAAGGCCAAGCAGTTACGCGGCAAAAAGAAGGCACGCAAAATCATGCTGAAATTGGATTTGAAGCAAATCCAAGGCGTCAACCGTTTTCGTCGCAAGTCGAAGAACATTTTGTTCGTCATAAACAACCCCGTTGAGTACCTACAAGAATCCCCACAATGACACAAACATCATGTTTGATGAGGCCCAGATCGAGGGTCTTTTACAACAAGCTCAAGTGGCCACCGATGAGAAGTTCAAGGCTCCAGAATCGGCTACCGTTGACACAGTGGGCATAACCACCTCAGTGGCACCAATCGCCGAGAAAGAGGTAGAGAGAAAGAGGTAGATGAAACTGGAGCTTGCAAAATGTGAAAGCTCAGAGCGCCTTGAGCTTTAAAAAATTGTATTTTGACAAAAATGAAACGGAATTATAGAAAGTAGTTGATGTGATAAAGGGAGAAATAATATTATTTTGAAACTTTGTTTACTTTTTTAATATTTTCCTGAATGTGATTGTGGCTTAAGTTTTGCAAGTTTGTGCAAAAAGTTCGTGACACTGTTATACTAGTGGACAATACTCATGGTCTCCGTCATCGTACGGTACGCACAGGGCACATCAGGCTGCTGTATCCGAGAGATTGATGAGTGCTGGCATCATTGGACCATTTTTCTTCGAAAATGTGGCTGGGAACAACGTTTCGGTCAACAGTGGGCGTTACAGAGCCATGTTATCTAACCGACTTTTTTTTTAATGCAATTGAGGACATGGATTTGGACGACCTCTGCAGTACCAGGATGGCGCGCCACAATCGATCTTTTGCGCAACAAATTCCCAAATCGTGCTATCAGCCGTATTGGAGATGTCAATTGGCCGCCTCGGAGCTGCGATTGGACTTTTTTATTTGTGTGGAACCGTGAAGGACCGATGTTTTGCCAACAATCAGAAAACGATTCAAGTCAGGGCAAGCTTAGGACATTCTTATACTCATCTGTTTCACAATATGGACCAACGTAATGTCGTAGGGGTAGGCGACTCTCTCAACGTTTGTGTTCTCAAGGTATGTATACAATTTTATTGGGGATTTCTTGCCAAATTGTAGTTCAGTCCAATAATCACTGATCCGCACTGCACCCATGCCACGGGAACTAATTATGATTCCCTAATAATAATTTAGACCAAATATTTTGGACCATCAAATGTGACAAAGGACACATACCCCTCAATTATTGGCTCTAGCTAAACATGATTTCGGACTTATAATCCCTCCATCACCATGCCATCAGACACTACCAAAACCTATTTGTATTCCATCAGGCTTACTTCTAACATTTCATTTATCAATTCATCATATCTGCAGTCGGATTTAATCATATTTAGGTACGTAGCCACGTCTGCCAAATCCCACAACAATAGAAAACATTTCGCCTCTTGGATGATTATAAACACCCAAGAGTACCTACCCTTTGCAAGTATAGAAATATCAAATATCTTTATACTCTATATACAAACATGAGAAATGTATTTTGAAGGTGTCAGGGTGTGTAAACATTCTTGGCATCAGTAAACCGAAAACCTCGCAAAAATCGAAAACAATTTCGTCCTGCCAAGTACCGACACTTTGGCATCGCTGCTGATATGGGGCCACAAGTGCGCCTCCCTCGGTTGATGCTCCTATATCAAAAGCTGCCAATTGGCGATCCTATCTTTCCCGGCTGCCGCCAATACCATTCATATAAAATAATTGAATCCCTTGCCACACAAATCGAAGGAAAATTAGCAAAATTAATTAATCAGCACGCGGTTCAACCCCTAAAAGCACAATTACCAACTCACCGACAACAAAAGACCTTCAACCCGTCCTCCTTCTATAATGAGTGCTGCAACATGGAGGCCCAACGAGTTAGGTTCGCTGCCACCATTATTGCTCGACACTATTGTTATGAATTTATATATATTATTTACCCGTCGGCAAAGAATTTTGTTTATCATTGTCCTACATATTCGTCGTATACACACTCAGCTACACATTAGCCAGCACTGTATACTGTTGAAGGCCACATAGTGCTCCAGCTCCATCAGCAGCTCTTAGCAGCAGCAGACACATCGCACACCAGCGACAGCATTCAAAGGGGATGATGCCTCTGTTAGCTGGAGGGGGGCTCTGTTGATAGAAAATAACAGTGAACACTCCCTGCGGGAGCATTTACTCGTGAGATGTGTTTTGTTTGGCAGGGGGTTTGAGGCTGTGTGTGGTGAACCAACCCAACATCAATGGAACCCAAATTGTAATAATTTTGTAATAGAATTGGAAACAGTGCACATTGTTGACACTGTGGTAATTATTTCCGCATGAATCCCAGTTGTGTCCCAGGGAAATGTTGGCATTGTCATCTGAATGGCATCGTATGTCCCAATCTCGTAATGAGGGATTGTAATAGTCTTTGTGGCTACAGAGGGAGATAGTGTGAACAAATTGCAATTGCATTCGAAAATTTGTTGTTGAAAATGTCAGTCAAATTGTATGCCCTTATGTTAATGATGTCTTTTTGGTGGCGATTTATTGTGGGGACCGCTTAAAAAGGACTAAAAACAGTCAGTCAGAATGACACTATAGTGTGTTAGTAGAAGTTACAAAATTATGACACAGGTTAGGCTCACTTGACAGTTGCTGTCAGCACTTATGCTTGTACTTCATTACTTCCCTCTTTGCAGTCCCAGGGTGGACCACGAGGAGTTCAAGTAGGTAATTGGGTCCACTGGCGACAAAGTGGCAAATCACATTTAGGAGAGAGAGTCAGTTACACGAAGGAAGCAATCGTATATCTACAAAGAATGGGCTGGTCATTCTAATGACCAATCAAATAATCCGATTAAAAGAACCCATCGAAAACTTAGGGGCGCTACTTGACAACTTGAAAAGTCGGAAATATATATGGAATTGGCCTTTGAGAACTTTAACGAGGTACCAGGATAGGGCGGGCAGGGCCGTACAGACCCCTGTGCCCGTCGATAGGCGAACGATGTAAGCGAATTAGTGGCTACTTGATCTGAAAGCGTAGGAGGTGGCTTTGAAGGACCAAAGGACAATATGGGCAGCAATTTGATTTCGGAAGTGACACTTGACACTTAAGGCGTTTAAGGTTCTGCTGGAAATGGAGCAGGCATTTAACATTTTGAAAAAGGAACCAGAATTCTTTGAAGAAAGAGCTACTCAGAAGACGTAGTAGTGTAAGTGGGCCTGCGCTTTAAAAAATATCTACGTCTCTCTAGCTAGCACCGCCTACGACAGCATTTATAGAGACGAGCTATACACAGCAATGTCTAGTTTTGGCATCCCTGCCAGACTCGTCCGTTTGTGCAGGATGACAATGGAGAATGAACGCTTCTCCATCAAGGTCGGTAAAGAACTCACCGAGACCTTCGGTGTCAAAAAAGGATTTAGACAAGGCGATGCGCTCTCATGTGACTTCTTCTTCTTCTTCTTAAAAGAATAGTGCAAAACTCAAACGCTAACACCAGAGGCACTATCTTTCAAAAGTATGTCCATCTATCTACTCGCCTACGCCGACGACATCGACATAATCCGCAGAACGCAGCGTGATGTCACTGGCGCGTTCGTGAGCATTGAGACGAAAGCGGCGAAGATGGGTTTGGCGGTCAATGACGGCAAGATAAAGTATATGCTGTCATCAAGAAAGGATACCCAACACCGACGTCTTAGGCAGAATGTCACTATAGATAGATATAACTTTGAGGTGGTAAAGGACTTTGTCTACCTAGGCTCCGCTATGAACTCAGACAATGACACCAGCGCTGAGATTAAACGAAGAATAACTCTTGCCAATCGCTGTTTCTTTGGGCTAAGAAAGCAATTGAGTAGCAAAGCCCTCTCTCGAACAACTAAAGTGAACCTTTATAAGACCTTAATCATCCCAGTCCTTCTTTATGGTGCAGAGGCATGGACTCTATCAAAAGCGGATGAGGTTACTCTTGGTTGACTTGAAAGGAAAATTTTTCGAGTAATTTTCTGTCCCGTCTGCATAGACGGTTAATGGAGGAGAAGATACAACGACGAATTGTACAGCGACATCGATCTAGCCAGTAGATTGAAGGTCCAACGACTGCGGTGGAAGATCTTCGAAATCTTCCAATTTCGTTGTCCAAGATTGTTGAGATTTCTATCAACTGCTAAGATGAAGATGAGCTTTGAGTACTTAGACGAATGATTTGCGCTTTTCTAACTAGAATAGAGTTCGCTATTAAAATATTTTCTTAACTACTCAGCAACGCAAACGGAGCCAAGAATCCCTGGAAGAATTTCGCGTTCAAAGTATATCTTTATACACATCATACTTCCTGAATCTTTTTAACCTTTCAAAAGTCAGTGCAAGTTGAATGCCACGAATGTTCACAGCACCCCAGAAACAAGTGCAAATCGAGTGTTCACAATGAATATTTGGAGCTGGGTAGTGAAAACCCGGTAAGAATTTTTAATAGAACTGTTACTGGGGACGAAACGTGGGCTCATCATTATGACCCTGAAAGCAAACAGGAGTACGTGCTGTGGCACACGAAGGAAACAAACCTCCCCAAGAAGTTCAAGGTCACTACGTCTGCCAGGAATGTAATGACTACTGTGTTTTGGGACTCAAAGACAATTTTGCTAATCGAGCACAAAAAAAGGTGAAACCATAAATGCCACATCCTACGCCTACGCATCTAATTTACGGGAATAAATAAAGAAACAAAGAACGAAATGAACTGGCTGCTGGTTTGTTGCTCCTTTATGATGACAACGCTCTGGTACATATACGGCATGTGTTTCTGTGTGATACTGTGGTTTCGAAAAGATTCAACACCCACTCTATAGGCCTGACCTTGTCCTTAGTGATTATTTTTTACTCACAGATATACCTAAAAAAAAACCTTCGTGCGAAGCGTTTTACCGGTGATGAGGAGAGCTACAAGACGCAATAAATGAAAATTTTGCAGAGAAGAAAGAAAACTTTTTTTTTTGTTTGAGAATAGGTAAAGAAAAGTTAGTCTCAAGATGTAATAAATACATGAATATAAGAGGAGCATGTACTTACTTACTTATCGGGCTCCCTACATGGGAAGGGTTTCTGTCTGAAACACTGCAGCCTTCCATCCTCTGCGATTGCGGGCACGCTGCTTCCGGTTGTCCAGACCAAGTGCTCTGGGTCTGGCATCCACGATGGCTTGGTTTTTTAAACGGAGGCTCGGTCTTTCTTGTCTTATCGAACCTGGCTGCGATTTAAAGATGCTGTAGGCTGGAGCATTAATGTCCATTCGCTCGCTGTGGGCGAGCCAATGTAGTCGACGTGTTTTGGCTCATAGAGTTCGCGGTTGTACCTTCTCTTCCGCATTCGCCCCCCTCGCATATATGACCAAAACTTTGCCGAAGTATTTTTCTTTCGAATAAAGCCCAGAAATTAGTTCTCTCTTCTTGCTTATCGTCCAGCACTCGGCGCCATAAAGCCAGAACCGACCGGATGAAGGTTTTGTAGAGCACACATTTCGTCCTTCGAGTTAGGAGTTTTGAACCCAATTATTTTGCCAAAACAAAGTAGCAACGGTTTCCTAGGCTTATTGCAGAGCGTGATTTCCAGCGCCACATAGCTGAATCAGTTTTGCCGGGATTCCGAATTCGGCCATCACCATATAGAGCTCCTGGCGATGTGTATGCTGTTATACGCAGCTTTAAAGCCGATGAATAGGTGATAAGCTTCGACTTGAAATTCGTTGGTTTTTTTGCAGGATTTGCCTCAGTGCGAAATTTTGTTCTGCGGTCGATCTTCCGGTCCGGTCGAAATCTGCTTGTTTCATCGAAATATTCTCATAAATTTTGTATCCAAAATTTTAAGCAGTTCTGGGCCTTATATCTGGACATATCTGGATTATTTCGAGTTTTTCTGTAGCTGTTCCATTGCTAACTGCAGTCCCCCTTATTGCCCTTTCCGGTACAACTAAACTATATTGGGAGCGCTGAGTGGGGAAGCGAGGAGTGACAACGACTCTCGCTAGTTGGGATTGACCGTGACAATTTCTGTTGGGAAATTTTGTAAAATTTCAGTCTACGAGTGATTGTTTGAGAGAATAACATTAACAACAACTAGTAGACACATCAGTCACTTTGATAGGAATGCTAGCTATTTCGAACACTAATTCATCATCAGACTCCTTTTAAGTGACAGTTTGAATTCTGACAGTCAATTCTCCGTGTATAATCCACTTGGGAAGACACTTCTGCTTTCCGCTGTCAGGAAATGAACTTGCATTTCGATTTTGTCAATTGACTAAGTGACTACCACTTGCGCCAGCTGAACGATGAGTACAAGTCTGACAACTGGTGTTTTCTTCGCAAGCTGGGAGAGGCTTATTACTGCCACTGGGAAGCTGTCTAAGAGCCGGCTGTTTCCCTCGTGTGACGTGTGTCAATCATCTTAAGTTCTTGGCCTTGTCAAGTGCTATTCTTTCCTTGCCCGTGAAAGTGCCAGGATTGTATTTACTTCTGTTCTTGTGAGGTGCTGGGTAGGATCTTAATAGCAGTCAGATCACTTTTTCAGTCGAGTCATGTGAGGTGTTTTTGCCTGGTTTTTGCCATTGTTATCTAGCTAAGGAGAGTGCTCGCTATACCCTGAACGTTTTCCGAACACTTTCCCCCTTTTTAAAGTTCCATATCCAAAGAGAAAAAATGTGCACGACTGCGTCGCACGAAACTTTCGCATTTATTGCGAATCTCACAGAATCTCAGGATCATTTCAGCAAATTTTACGTTTAAAATCATATCCACTTAAGATGTACGCAGGTTTAGTAACTGAACCCTTGTTAATTAAATAAAAAGTAATACATGCTACATAAACATACGTATTAACTACAGCACTTTACTTACTTTCAAATTTCACCCCGAACAATTGACACTTAAAGGTAGGCGATTAATTTCGAATAATTCCCATTTTTGATTACATAAAAAAAGGGGCCTCAATGGTCGGGATTTGGGTATTATTTTTGGAGAAATATTCATAAAACGGCTATATTCGTACGTGATCATGTTTAAAATGCTTATGTTGTCTTAAATATGTATTTTGATCAAAATCATTAGAGCGGTTTTTTGTAAAATTCTGCTGACAAATGTTATAAATTTGGATTCGAAAAGCATTGTTACTGTTTAACTGAAAATTGAGTACGACGTATTCTTCAGGATATAAACATTATCTAGCAGTTACATTTTCATCCAAAATCGAAAATGGCGTTTTCGAGATATGAGATTTTAAAATGCGGTCAAAAAACGTACTCAAGCTAATTTTGTCTACCTGACGTACGAAAAGCCCTATCTCAATGCGAGAGGTAAATGCAATTATCCTAACGTTGCATAATTTGAGTTTTTTTTTCTTCCTCTCTACATACCTTCGACCCGCATCATCCTCCCATTACGAAGATACTGCATATTATACCCTTGCAAAGGTCGAAAGTGTTGACTTCTACGGCAATAAGCGTAGCTAATCATCAAGTTCCCATAAAGTGCACGACCCAAATGTCAGAGTCACACTGTCAACAAGAATACAGCGAATACATTATCTTTTCATCTATATCCCTGTGCAGCCCGATTCCACACAAACGCACCCCGCAGGGATACGATGAAATTTTTATCGTCCAGAAAAAATCTCTTTACGATCGGAATTCCGATTTTTATTAGCGTCTTAAGAATCATAATGGCAAAAGGATAACCAAAGTGCATTCATAAAAATCTCCGATAAGTTAATTAAAGGAATACTTGCAACTTTCGACCCCATAATAATATTTCGCAACATTATCTTATATCTATCCTTTCAGAGGGAATTCTCCTGCATCTTCACCCTTTCATATAATCATCCTTCTTGCATAGCTGCAATTTAGGCGATGAGGAGGACACAATTTAGGGGTTGAACCCAACACGCTCTCTTCATGGTAAATGCATTTTATTACAAAAATTCCTTTTTCCCACAGAATATGTATACACAAACATTTCTGCGGGTGTATATACAATACACACTGAACACACCCTAAGGACAATATTGATAGCAATATCTGTAGAAAAACTCAGAAATCAAATCTCCTACAACCTTCTTCTGTTTTGTCATTTTCAATCAGGAAGTGCAAATAGAAAAATCGAAAATCAACTTCCACATACATTAAGGAGATACGATTCTATTTATTTTGCCCCTCGTCCTATTCCGGATTTCTTTTTCAAGAGACGAGAATAAATTCGAAGAAAAAAATCAATCAAATCTTTGTAAATTAATGATGAGTATCCTTGAACTGATGTATCATATTCAGAAAAAAATATCGTTTTTATTATACCTATACTCACATCATTCCAACATCAACAGTATTGTGCAGATTGTGTACCTACTCGGATGGTACTCTGCGTCAAATTGTTCACCGTTCTGTGCTTTATCTTCCGCATCATGTGTCGTACAAATGGGATCTCCAGCTTCTCGGCACAAGCTCCAGCGGGAGCAAGGCGGCTACAGAGCTATTGCAGTGTTGTAAAAATAAATATTCAACTATGTATAGACAAAGAGAGATATTCTGCAGAAGGACAACACATATTGCATGTATGAAGGATACCTATGCTGGTGGGTATCTATGTATGTACAATGTACATATGTCATGTGAATTGTGAATTTCGGATATATCGTATTTTCTTTCGTTTCCCGATGAATTTCATGTTTGTTGTGCACCTTCATCAAGGATACAATAATTAAGGGCAGCTTGGCCGGTCGTGCGTCATGCAGTTCACGATCATTGTTCTGATTCTGATTATGTTGGTTATTGCAAATAACTGGGTTAGATGAATTTTTTGATAAGGTCAAAAGCACTGAAGCGTTAGATATAAAAAAATTCACAAATTCAATTGCTCCCAGTTCCAACAATGGCGTGTCGTACATGCATCGCTTATTTTATGAGGCATCCTTCGAAGTAGGTATGAACGAACTACATATTTACTTCTGGATAGAAAACTATAGAACATCGTTAGGAAGAGAAGTGCATCAGTCAGAGTACCTACCCCAACGCAACCATCAGCAAGGCAATCTTCACTCTTGATGACTACTAAGAAAGGGTCAGAAAGAACGTTACGAATTGGGAGATTTTAAGATTAGACATTATTGCTGCCCTTCGCTGATGAGTTGGTCATCTTTGGGCCATCTTAGACTGAACTCCAACGCGCACTCGATCGGCTTGTAGTCGTTTGTGTTGAACCTGGGATGGAAGGAGCAACAGGTGGCAACAGGTCCACTGGTGATTTGATGACTTATCTCACCGAGAAGTGGAACCAATCTCTCCATCACTTCGGTGAATCGAAGATTGTTGCGCTCGATATTTCAAAGGCATTTGACAGAGTTTGGCACCAAGCTCTTTTGTCGAAAATGCGTGCTTATGGCATCGATGCGTCTCTTATTCAATGGATTAGAAACTACCTTTCTGGCCGTTCAATTCAAGTTGTTTTGGTTGGTCTCAAGTCTGAAACTCACCATATAAATGCTGGTGTTCCCGAAGGCTCCGTTCTGTCTCCGACTCTCTTTCTCATTTTTATAAATGATCTCTTGTCTGCAACTTCTAATCCAATTCATTCCTTCGCTGATGACAGCACTCTTAGCTTCTCATATTCTCTCCAGGACTTACGTCCCTGCTCTTCGGCCGTAGAACTGGAACGGCAACGTATGTTAAGCTCATTGAATTCCGACCTTGACAGCATTTTAAAATGGGGTTCAGCCAATAGAGTGGAATTTAATGCTTCAAAAACACAATGCTGTCTGCTGTCTCTAAAGCGAAACCCAAACCTACAGCCATTATCCATGAATGGCACTTGCTCTTGCATCACCGAAACCGAAAGACTTTCCATTCTAGGTATGTGCGTCCATAACAACCTTTGTTGGAATGACCATATACACGAAGTCGCCAAGAATGCAGCAAAATGTCTAGGTTTTCTCAAACGGTGCAAGAAATATTTTACCCCTTCTGATCTGGCTACAATATATAAGGCGTTCATTCGCCCTACACTTGAGTACAATTCCCACATCTTATCATACAGCCTATCTTCGGACGTACTATGAAATACTGTCCTGTTCTCACAGAGCCATTCCTACAATTCCAAGTCCAAGCGGCGGAGAGGTGGCGCAGTAGAAAAAACCTTAAGATGTAATTTGTGTTTTTCCGGGGATCGAACTTGGGACCCCTCGCACAGTAGTCCAACACACTAGTCACTGCGCCCTGCTAAGTTGTCAGTCTTCAATTCGGTGTTTGTTTCAAATTCATGTGATCGCGGATACAAGCTGCCGAAATGATATTCCTCGGATGTATTGCTGGTGTGACCCACAGGGATCGTATAACGAACACGAGAATACATGAGGAACTCAATATGAAGATCAGCAGCTTATTTGGACGGAGCGGTCCATGCTTCGGAATTCGTACCACTAGGCATGTGTCCTCTAGGTAGACCCAGGATGAGATGGTTAGAACAAGTCCATAACCCCTTCTCTACCCGTATGGGGAGTTCCTTTAATGATTTCGAGTCGATGGCCGGAGGATCGAGAGCTATAGAGGGTCCACATAAGCAACCTATACATCCACGATCCATACTTAATGGACCATTGAAAATGAATGATTGAATTTATCATCCGGTGTGGGCTAAGGGGCTTAATGGTTAGTGTGATGAACAAAGATGTAGCTCGAAGATGGGAAAACATAGCTTGTCACCGCGTGTCAAAGGCCCTGTGGCCAGAAACGGACCAGAGACGAACTAGGGAAATTCTTAAGCTTAGTAGGGCAAACCTGAGAATGTCAATAGGTATCCCCACATAGGTATAGCCAGAGCCACATGTCTTCTTAGAAAGCATTCCAAAAGACTAAGACTTTCAGACACATCTGTGTAGATTCTACAATGATATAGGCATCGTAGAAGACCTCACACACATACTGTGAGAATGTCATGGCATATAGCACGTATGCGGTATAAAGTTTTGGAAAGCTACTTCTTTAACAACATAGGAGAGATGGGGCTAGTCGACTAATAATATGCTTTAGAAAAAGTGTGTAGGTTTTTTCGTCTATTAAAATATGTTTCTACCAGGATGGGCCCACTAAGGTGTGCATATGTCTTGTGATGGTTCTCCTCACAACCCTGAATATAACCTAACCTAACCTAACCTAGTGTTATTGAGTGATGTTTGAGGAGTCTCCAGGGTTGATCACTGGATAAACACAAATGACATCTTTAAGTTTTGTCCAGAGGTGGCGCCTCTATCGAACTTCTGACAGACAACATCGGACTCGGCATGAAATTGTAAGTTCCTCCTATTCGTCCCAAGAAACAAAAATTCTCACAAACGAATGGTTAGAAGCTAGCCCTAGGGTGCCTATACGATCCTGTTGCGCCATCTATTTATTTATTTATCTGGCGGCAGCGTTTAAAATAGGGACCTAGAACAATAAAATGATTGTAGGAAACCTAAAGCTAGCTAGAACCCTCATCGGATTGATACAGATGAAGTACAGAGCGGCAGTAAGGCACTCTAATATCATAAGTTTCAAAACAAGACTACCCCCAAGTGTCAGGTTTATGCAAATCATCTTCACACCACCTCATGCAAATACAACGCAATCAACTATGAGATAACTGAATTTAATGTCAAGATTTTATCTTCTTTAATTTTCAGGATAGTTGGTTAGATGATCGCTTAGCTCACGGCAAAGGCTTTAGAAGCGTTTTTAACTACTTCGAATTCGAAGTTATATATATCCACTGTGACGTTTTGCCCGAGTCGCAGATGCTGCACAGGCGGACGAGTTTTCCAGGGATGCTGAAATTTTACATGGCTTTGTATTGGCTGGAATTCTTGCGTTTTTTCAAAAATCTGCCGGAGTGTGAAGATTTGGTCGATGGTTGACTTTCCAGGCCTAAAATCGCACTGAAATGGGTCGATCAGGTTATTTGTGAAAAGTGTTAGGCAACATTCAGGAGACTTATTCCTCTGTAATTGGTGCAGTTCAGAGTGTCTCCCTTCTTGTGGATGGGGTAACGATGCTAAGGTTCCATTCATCGGGCATATTTTCTTCCGATCAAAATTTGCATATAAGGCCCAAAATGAAACACACACAATTCAAAGTGAATGCGCGCACATAATTTTGGATTTTATGTGCGCGCATTCATATTGAAATATGTGTGCTTCATTTTTTGCGACTAAACAGTCGCGCGATTGAAATCGCATGTGTGTTTCAGGCCTAAGTTGGTGCATGCTTCTCCTTACCAAGTCATCTCCCGCTGCTTTAAACAGCTCGGCCGGTAGGCCATCTGCTCCAGCAGCCTTGTTTGACTTAAGTTTGGATATCGCTTTTCTTACCTCATTTTGTTCGGGTTGACGGAAATTTCGACTATCATCGTCCGGAATGAATGGATTGTTCTGCCTGACAGTCTTCTTCGCCGTTTAACAGTCTGCAGAAGTGGTTTTACGAAATCCTCAGAACCGACTGTGCATCTCTGCAGGTTCTGTTGGGGGTTTGTATATACTTGGGCAGATCTTTTTAACCTCTAGTAGAACATTCGAATATTGCTCCTGCAATAACTTCCCTCAATAGACTCGACCGCTTGCTTCTCGTGCCTGAATCCGATTTCGGAGATGTTTTCGTGCAGGTTATGCTTTCCGACTACGGAGACGAAAATGGTCCAGAGAAATAAGTCCCAGGGATACTAAGTCCACTGAGGGACTTAGTTTACCACATAGTGGGGAAATAAAACCACCTTCGTGAAGTGGACTTAGTTCCCATGTATGGTGGGAAATAAATTCCGAAAACTCTGAGTGGTTTTATTTCCCTTTCAGTATACCCAATTTCGCACCAAATGCAAATCTGACAGTAAATCCAATCATGGGGTTTGCAGGGGGGCAGCATGCTCTCCCATACGTATTAAACTGTTGAATGTGTACTAAGTTCCCATAAGAAAGTGTGGACTTAGTTCCCAGCTAACATGGGAACTAAGTCCACTTCACGAAAGTGGCTTTATTTTCCACTAGGTGGGAAAGTCCACTAAGTCTGAGGGACTTAGTTCCTGGGGATTTATTTCCCTGCACCGACGAAAATGATCTGTTTTCCAATCCTGGCGTTAAAGTCGCCAAGAACAATCTTGACATTGTACCTTGGCCACTTGTCGTACGTCTTCAGGAGAAGATCATAGAACGCTTCTTTGGCTGCGTAATCCGTCTCCTCTGTGGGGGGCGTAGGCACAGATCAGCGTGATGTTCTTAAATATGGCCCTGATGCGGATTGTGACCAACCGGGGGCTTATATACATCGTTGTTCTTCTGGGTTGGAAGAGTCGAAGACATGTTTTTAGCCATTTTAGACGAAAGTTTATTGGTTTCTTCTTCTAGTTCAGTTTTATGATTTAAATAAAATAAACAAAAAAATAAATAATTTTGTATCCTAAGTTACAAAATAAAATTTTTATAATAAAAATTTAATTCTAAAAAAAAAAAATAAATTCAAATAGTTTTTTTTATACATCATATCACTCTAAATTACTGAGGGTGCGATATATATATGTTTTTCATTAAACGTGGTAAATAGGTATAAGCATGATTAGGAAATTAACCTCCATCCGAATCATAATTAGGCAAATATGTACCTTGTACTGGATTAATGGTGACGCATGTACACCTAATAAAAACCCAATTGCCGGTACTTATTCCACAAACCATTTACCTCTGTTCTGTTAAATAAATATGAATAATGACTTATTTGACGCTACATCCTGAATTCGGAACAGCAATCAAAATAGTGCACCCATACAATGATAACAGCAATATGGTTCTGGACTTGAATTCTATCAACTATCAACTATCGAACATTTTGCCCCGTAATCGAATCCACAACCACAGTCTGCCACAAATCACGATTTAATTAAATTGCTCGCAAAGCAAACGAATATACGTTTTTCTATGGCAGCAACATAACCAAAACATGGTAACCCGATTTTGTTTATATTTGTTTTGTTGGCTAATTCAACAACACCACGACCTGCACCACGAATTTTAATTAAGACCTCCCCTTGCAATTTTTTTCAGCTATAGTGTAGGTAGTAAAAATATCGGAATCCATCAGATCCAGATCCCGGTAGTCGGTTGTGGCAACAAATTGAATTCAATTAAAAAAATATATAAAAACAAGTCTGAAAATAATTAGGAAATATGGTTTCACAACCTATAAACAAATAAAATCGAATCGATACGCTGTGACAATGTCTTAAGGTTGGAGAATGATTTGATTGTGTATCCTTTCTGGCAGACTGTATAGCGTTATATCGAAATGATGCTCCCCCGCATCATGAAGCAGAAACATAACGATTCCTCTTCGTTGTTCCTTGCTCTCAATCAGTTTCAATTGCAATTATACGGAATTCGTTTTCGTGTTATCTTCTTCGTGTATACGTCTGTCTATTGGTATTGCTGGTCGCGCCACTCGATTCTTTTGTTCGATTAATTGCTTAATGAAATCTCTACAATCAAAGTCTTCGGGTAGATAAAATTGTGTAGAGCATTGAATGGATCCGATGCGATGCGATGGTTGGAAACAGATCCCTAGACATTCAATGATAATTGTAAAGTGGCACAACCATAATCATTGAATTATTGTTGGAGCAGTGACCGACGACGACGAGCGGTCCACTATCATGACCACCATCCACTTCATTGTAGTCATCAGCTATAACTACCCTTGATAGGTGGAGATTTTTTTTTATCCATGGTTGCCAACAGGCCGATGAGGATGTGGTTCATAATGGCTATATGACTTAGATGGCAGGAAGAATGAGAGCAGGTTAGTTAAAACCTTAGTCCCTACTTATAGTTAAAAGAAAACATTTTTGCAGACCTCAGAACCAGCTGCTATGCACGATTCGTGGGATATGTTTTACAGGTGCACTCCATCAATCCTATTATGATTGTGTCTTCAGTTTCCTCAGAACCCCTTTGTAACCTTCATAATGAAACGACTTTCAAGGTTTTAAGCCTGAAATGGTTGAACTCCTTGCGGACCCATTGTGATGGCCTTTGATGGTTATTGGCCGTAGAGTGCTCCCATACAAAAAAACATTCAAAATCGTATATTTCGAATACCACCGAATAGATTGAGATCAAACTTACAGATAATCTTAGGTATTGGCCGTAGAGTGCTTCTGTGAAGATTTGTCAAAGTTGGATATAGGGGCGTGGCACATCCAATACAAAAAAATGAAAACATTGTCGCCCGAAAATAAATAAAAAAAAATAAAAAATAAAAAAAAAATTAAAAAGCTACAAAAGGCCTGGCGAAGCTGGCGGGGGCTCAGCTAGTATATTATACTTTATTGGTCTCCAGTGACTTTTACTTGGCGTTACAAATGCAATGGCAAAGTGAATATACCTTCCTGCAGAGGGTACCTATTATAAATAGTTGGTGCAACAGGTTCGCACTCCTTTGTAGATAGAGCCTCTAGGACTAGCTTTTTACAACCATTCATTTGCGTGATTTTTGTTTTTATTTTTGGGACGGAATTAAAGGATCGACAATTTTATTCCGAGTCCGACTGGCTAAATTGAGAAGATTTTCCAGGGCAATTAAACATAATCTTGGAATTTTTGCCAGGCGTTTGCTAGAGGTGGCGCAGTGAAACAAAAATCACAGAATTTAGTGCTGAGGATCAGTGACAACACCGCACCATCAGATCTGGCATCACCGAAGTGCTTGGTTTCACTAAGCGACCACAACAAAAACCCTGGTTCCATTAGGAGTGCCGGATCGCACATACAGACAAGAACAGAGCCTATCAGTCGATGGTGCAATTGTGGAAACCAAAATCAGAGCTGCTACGAGAACTGCCCGCGAGACACTCGCTCTATAGGCAAAAAAGAAGGAAAAATGAAAGAGCACGAGAAGCGAGCGGTTGATTCTACTGAGGGAAGCTACTGCAAGGGCAATCTGTGATGGCGTATACTTGACAAAAATATCCCTTAAGCAAAAATTTGTTTACACCTTCCGGTTTTCATGTGTGAACACAGCCCGTATTACATTGACATCGTTTTCAAAAATGATCCACCATTTTCGATGGTCATTATGTTGAGATGTGTTAGAAGTGCGATAAGTGCATTAGGGACTAGCTCAATAGAAATTGAGGAGAGCTGGTCAAGGAGCAATGGCAACAGCCATCTGCAAGGGGAGGGTACCTCCAAGTGTCAGAATCGTCAGACACCATAGCTGATATGATTAGTTCATACAACTCTTTAAATTTTCTATCTTTTCAAACATTTAAAAACATTTTTACCATAGCCTACGATATCATCTGGTATGCGAGAATTTCAAAACATCTTTCCACTACCTCTATCTCTTACTCTCTCTCTCCCTCTCTCTTACAATTTTCTTTTTTTTACACTTCTACCCATGGCACGATAAATTTATTTGTATACTCAGGGTAGCCAGCAGCAAGATCCCACTCCACAGTCGAGCTGAAGCTGAGCATCCGCAAGCGTGCCACTGCTGGTGCTATGGTTAGAGTAATTTCATCCGCCAGGCCCAGGCATTCTACAAATCTTCAGATGTTACCAGAGGGTAAAAAGATCTTAAAAATAAATAAATAAATAAATAGGTGGCGCAACAGGCGGGTGACACCCAAGGCCTAGCTTCTCGCAACCATTCGTTTTGTGTGAGTTTCAATTTTTTGGGACGAATGGAAGGGACCTACAATTTTATGCCGAGTCCGAACGGCTGAATTGAGAAGCTTTTTCATGACAGTCGTGCTCTCGGATGTTTGTCAGACGTTCGCGAGAGGTGGCGCAGTAGAAAAAACTTTAAGATGTAATTTGTGTTTTTCCGGGGATCGAACCTGGGATCCCTCGCACAGTAGTCCAGCACACTAACCACTGCGCTACTGCTATGAAAAAAGACCCGAATAGAAGTCTGCAGAAATGAGCATGAGAATGCGGTGCTGAGGATTTGGAATGGAAATACCACTTCTGCCGAGTGTTAAACGGCGAGGACGAGCGAAAATGTGCTGTCAGGCAGAACGATCCATTCATTACGGGCGATGATACACAACATTTCTTTCCACCCGACCATAATGAGGTAAGGATAGCGATATCCAAATTTAAGTCAAACCATGCTGTTGAAGAAGATGGCCTACCGGCCGACCTGTTTAAAGCGGCGGGAGATGACTTGGTAAGGAGCATGGACCAACTTATCTGCCAAATTTGGTCGGACGAAAGTATGCCCGATAAATGAAACCTCAGCATCGTGAGCCCTACGCACAAGATTGAAGAATAAGACAGTCTGAACTGCGCCAATTACAGAGGAATAAGCCCTCTTGAATGCTGCGTATTATCTGTTCCGGGTGATCTTAGAAAAAACGCAGGAATTCCAGATCGATACACACCACCTCTCGACTTTAAGGCTGCCTATGAAAGAGTATGTAGGGGCGAATTATACAAAGTCATGTCAAATTTCGGCATCCCTCCCAAACTTGTCCGTCTATGCAGAATGACAATGGACAAATTCGCTGCTCCGTCGGAATCTTTCCCACACCAAATTTCTTTCACTTTTGAGGTTATGGCATTTCAATATATAAACCAATGCAGCGCTGCCATCAGAAATGTATTTTCGTGTTCAGTAGTCACCCCCAACTAAGCTCACAAAGTTATAGCCTTGCTAAAATGACTTGAGAAAAAACGTTGCTAGCTCTTACGGTGCTAGTACGCGATATGTAGCATTATGTAGCATCATATAAAGGGTCCGCCATCTAACGTCTTTTTTCAACTAGTGCTTATTTAGCTCATGTCTGATTTGACAGATAATTAGTTTTATCCTTCCGCTGAACGAATATGGTTGTGTATACGCTTGAACAACGCTGGGAAATATTGCGACATTACTTTGAAAATCATGGTAATGTTGCAGAATGTGTGCGAAAATTGCGTACGGATTTTGGAAGAAGAGAAGCACCGTCAGCTCCGTATGTTCGTTATCTTGTGAAAAAAGTAAAAGAAACTGGCATCCTCATCGATAAACCACAGCGTGAAAAGCCAAAAACAGTGCGTACACCCGAGAAAATTACTGCTGTGGTGTGGCGGAAAATGTGCGTGAAGCGCCATCAACATCAATTCACCGTCGTTCTAAACAATTGAACATTTCGGAGACATCATCGAGACGAATTTTGCATAAAGACCTTGGTATGACGCCATACAAAGTCCAATTGGTTCAGGAGTTGAAGCCAACTGACCATCCAATGCGTTTTTGCTTCGCTAAGTGGGCCTGCGATCGACTTAGAGAAGATGACGATTTTGCCAAAAAAATCATCTTTTCAGATGAAGCTCATTTTGATCTTGGCGGGTATGTAAACAAGCAAAATTGTCGCATTTGGGGCACAGAAAACCCGCACGCATACATTGAAAAGCCGATATACCCAAAACGAGTCACTGTTTGGTGCGGATTTTGGTCCAGAGGCATAATTGGGCCATTTTTCTTCGAAAATGAGCTAGGAGTGGCCGTTACAGTCAATGGCGATCGTTATCGGGCCATGTTGAACGAAGTTTTGTTCACAAAAATTGAAGAGGAGGATATTGGCAACATTTGGTTTCAACAGGACGGCGCTACGTGCCACACAGCCGAAGCTACACTCGATGTTTTGCGCCCTGTTTTTGAAGATCGCATTATCAGCCGCAGAGCTGATGTCGTTTGGCCACCGCGGAGCTGCGATTTGACACCGTTGGACTATTATTTGTGGGGTGCCGTAAAAGATAAGTGTTACGCCGACATGCCAGAGACAATTGACGCTTTAAAGGACAATATTCGTGAAGCCATTGGTGAAATACAGCTGCACACAATCGATAATGTGCTTAAAAATTGGACCGATCGTGTAGGCTACTGCATGGCCAGGCCAGCCGAGGCAGCCATTTGAATGAAATTATTTTCCATTATTAACCGGAAGGATTGTACTTTCAAATAAAAAAAGAAATTTGAAAAAATATTCAGTAGTTTTTTTTTATAGCAGTTTGGAGGAGGAGATTCAACGACGAATTTGCCGACGAGAGTTTCTGAGCGCCCCATTGAATTAGGTGTTATCTGTGCTTGATGCTGGCGATGTGTTTGCTGAGAGATTAAGGAACCCTCGGTAGGCAAAAGTTCTGCCAGACTCTTGCCATAGTACCCTTTCGAGTACACGTGGTAGTAGTCCTGAATGTGGTCAGTTCGGACCTCCAAAACACTGGTGTCATACCTAATGTCAATTATTTTCAATTGTTTGACAGTTATACGATGTGCAAACTGCCAGATTTCCTGGCCAGTAAATATGACTTTCCATATCATCACAAACAGTTAATTTGTGGACATTGATTCTTCAACAGCTGGCCATTCTGGCCACCACAAAACAAAGAAGTCAAACGAAACTAAATACAATTCTGGCAATATGTATTGACTTTTAGAAACATTAGACTAAAAGCCTTGGTCGGTTATAACTTACATTTCGTTGAGCACTGTTGGCAACCCTGTATAACGTATTCCAGTATCCATTTACTGCATTATGAACAACAAAGCAATTTACGATTTTAATGAACTCCTAACAAACTGCTCATTAAGTGCGGTAGCTCTCCTGGGTTATAGACTCGAGTGCCTCTGGTGCAAGTAGTCGTCCTCAATAAATTCATTATGATTTGTGGCAAATGTCTGATGCACTTGGCGGCGCACATCAATCGACACTATACCATACTTTCGTCTGTCGAACGCATCCCGTCCATTGTGAACGCCTGTCGTCATCCTATCAGAGTAATATCTATACAACGACCTTCCTCAATTTATTCAATGCATAATCAACAACGGTACCACCACACAATATCGTCACCAGCATCATTACTCAAACAATAAACCACTCTGCCTGCTTTGAACTGCAGTTCAGTGGAGGCATGAAACAATCAAACTCAAAACTGCCCCGAGAGTTAAATTTTGTAAGGCAATTGCCAAAATGAGACGCGGTCCTACCCCCATGACGTAGCATGCATTAGAGAATCTCGGACTCGGGTGGTTGACCCACAACAGAGCTGAAGGAAATACTCTTCCACAATTGCATCCCAGCAATTGGTCCGCTGCGTTCAGGGCTACTTTGCCACTGCCAAGTGGCATATAGCGGTGGTAGTTATTGCAGCTCAGGGTTGCTTATTGTTTCGTATTGATGCCGTTTAATAAACGTCGATTACCTAATCTAGCTTCGAGAGGCGGCTCGGCCGCACCGGCCGGCCGGCCGATTATGGCGGTGATGCTGATGCTGACCACGGCGATCTTCATGGTGGTGGGCTGCTTAACTGGGTTAGTGGGTTTCGCGCCACTCGCCGATACGTATATACATATATGGATCAACGAGCACATGTGCCTGGCAGCGGCGCGCGGTCGCGTCCCTGCCCTTAAGTGGATTAATTAGGGTGGTCGAAATTATTGAACATGTCCACAAACGAAAGAGCAATGGACAGACAAATGGAAAATTTAATTTCTCTGTCAGTCATTCGTGGTCCGCTGATTATTATTATTGAGTAATGCAATCAAGCGAAATTGGTAGTATGGTGAGTGATACTGTGATGTAGCAGTCGCACTTGGCGTAGCTAATTTGCGTCAGCTCTCTCAATTGATATAGTCAAGTAGAGAGCGTAATGAAAGGCAATTGATTTGCAGACATGGCTGGCTAACTGATTAATCGAGATTTGTGTAATCACTTGTGAGCGATTTCAGATTGATTGGGATAGAGGGAGCTTTGCTGATGTGTGGGATTGTCCTTTATGCGGTGTTTTGGTCATAATAGGGTCGTGTTTGAATGGTCCTTTTAATGCAATACCTCGAGGAGAGCTATTGGCGAGAATTGGAATTAGGTAGGTTGTTAACACCTACTTTAAGCAATCAACACCAGAGGGGCAATTTGTCCAAAGTTCGTCCAGTTAACTTGCATACTTTGATGATATTGGCGTAATTGGTAGAACCAAGGCCATCTTTCACTGGAGCATTTGCTGGTAATTAGTTTGTAATAAAGCACGCGATAAAAAAGCTCCCTGGACTGTAGGTATATTATTCCAAATAGAGCCCTAAAAATCCCAGCTAACATATAGCCTGACTTATTATGTTTAACGAAAATGTCTTGAGAGCTTCAAAAACTCCAAAGGGGAGTTCAAACGAACCATCCTCTTATCGCCCTATTTGTATACTAGACACGATTGGTATAATTTTTAAGTGGATCAGAAGGCCTCTCGGAAAAGCAATATGGTTTTCGTAAGTCAAGTCAGCCAATTAATGTGGTATCTAATAACGAGAGTCCAAGCCGCTATAGACGGTTGGGGAAAGTGCGTAAAAAATGCATTCTGCGAATTGGGAACTTATCATGAGCTGATTTACCCGAATATCTTCGTAAAATTGTTACGAGTTACTTTGTGAACGAAGAAATCGTCACCTCGGCAAATCTTGCTGAATTTCCCCCAGAGAAGATACTTGTCTTCCTGACTGTCTCCGGAGTAAAAATATGGCTCTACCAGGGATGGCTCAAGCACAATAGGCTTCTTTAGAGAGGCCGCAGTGCCAGGGCCGGTAAAGGCTCTCCCGATCAGTCACCAGAACTTCCTAACTATCACAATTGAAACGAATCAATGGCGTTGATAGCGAAAAGATTTGTTTTTCTACGAAGCTTGTTTTTGGGGAAATACAAGTTCCTAAGAAGACCGAAAGTTTTGATAACCGCAAAAGAATTGAGATTGGACGCAAAACTACTCCAAAAAAAGATTTGCCGGACAAGTAGAGCCAATCCATTTTTAATGTCCATTAAAATTAAGGAGATTGTTGCACCTAAACTCCATCAAGAACTCAGGGCGCTGTGTCGTAGAACAAAATCTTCGTGGATGCATATTCCACAAAAAACACACATTATGTCAACAAAAACCTAAGCAAGAGCCGGAATTTCGAAAGACTCCGCTTAAAAAAAAACATTTGCAATTTTGGAAAAAAGTTCTTTGGAGTGCCAAATCCAAGTTTAATTTATTTGGTTCCGACTACTGTGAGAGAGGTCACAGGTTCAATCCCCGCAAAATACAATTTACGTCTTAAGGTTTTTTTTCCACTGCGGCAACTCTCGCGAACGCCCGACAAACATCCGAGACTCTATGTCCTGAAACTGTCCTGAAAAGCTTTTTAAATCAGCCATTCGGACTCGGCCTAAAAATTGAAAGTCCCTTGTATTCGCCTCTAAAAAAAACTTAAAAAAACAAATGGTTGGGAGAAGCTTGGCTTAGGGTGCCTATAGAACCTGTATCGCCAAATATTTCGGAACATCTTCAGAAAAGTTTGACTGCCATTTTAAAAAAAATAAAGGCTATCCCAGTAAATATTGGTAATTTTTATTATTTTTTTTTTGAAACTGGAATTTTCAAGTCTTTGTTTTTCTGTGGCTAACTCGAAAATGAGTTAAAAATGTTTCTGAATTCTTTTTTTTTTTTGTTTTTAAATATCTACTAGTTTAAATATTTTATAAAATGCTAAAAGTCACAACACGTTACTTATTTCTTCGATTTAATAAAATTAAGAAGAAAACAAATAAAAATAGTTATGGAGTTTTCTATAACTACGAAAATTGGGATACTGACAGCAAAGTGCTCCGCGAGGAATTTCTCTCCAGAAAAGTTCTCCGCGACCAAAAAAGATTGGGAACCGCTGATCTAATCTAATCTACTTTGTGGATAGAGTCCTGCTCTATGATTTTGTTGATGGAAATAAGAGCACGAGGCAAGTGGCGGTTCTAGGGCCTTTGCTGTGGAACAATGAAATTCTGTGCCTGCCTACCGATTATAGGAAGAGCGGCTTAAATTATCGGGGTTTTCACTCAGATGACATCGCCCGTCCTGATTGTGGCAAAAACAATAGAAGATGTCGAACTGTACTGCTACGAGACAACTGCAACTGTACGTAGTTGGATAGTGCTTATTACGAGTAGGAAAGTTCGGGAAGTAGTCTCTCAACCCTTTATTAAATACCATCTAGAGCTAGACAATGTGTACAGAACTTCGTCAAAAACTGTTGGTTCACTTTTAAGGCTGATGTGTAAAATTGGAGTCCCAAAAAGAATAAAAAACTACATATCGGTTCAAGGTGCCATGAAATAAAGTCTTATGCAAAAAGGTCCAAAACGTAATTTTGGACTTTATTTGGGCATTTTGAACCTTTTTTGCATAAGACTTTATTTCATGGCACCTCGGTTTAATATGCAGTAGAAATAAAGTCAAGTGCCACGAAAGTTAAGTCTTATGTACGCGGATTTAAATCCGCCTAACACCTTAGGGCATTTAGAATCGCAAATCCTCCGGCCCGAATAGTGTCTTCATATCTAGCCCAGATGGACAACGCAGTAAAGGAAGATGCTTTAAGTAGAAGAAGACCACAACTGACTTAGAGTACCTACGTAACTGGAGGAATTTGGCTAAGGTAACTGGAGAGGCTTGTTAGTTAAGGCATTAGTTCACCCCCGAACTGTAGAGCCGTATAAGTAAGTAAATGTAGCTACCCCTGCCTAAAAGGTAGTACCGACAAAGCTTTTAGAACTTCAGAATCGAAAGTACGACGTGCTTTTAATGTTTTAGAACCGACTTATGACCCTTAATTGGAATTAATTCAAATTAATTGGAATTAATTCAATCCAATTAAGGGTCATAAGTCGGTTAATTCAATCCAATTAAGGGTCATAAGTCGGTTCTAGAACTATACAAGCACGTCGTACTTTCGATTCTGAAGCTTTGTCGGCACTACCTTTTAGGCAGGTGTAGCTACATTTACCAACAGCTAATACTATAATTTCTACCATATTGCTATCATCTTTTTGATAAACATCCAATAGTGTATGCTGTTGCGTATCGGACCAATAAAAGGCGTGCTTGGTTTTTATAATTTGTACGAATTTTAACGAATAACATAGACTGAAGAATATTAAAGTTCCAAAAAGAAGTCGACTTGCTAGTTCGAATTGAAAAGCGTGAATAAAAAAGGAAAAGCGGGAGACTCAAGCGCGTGGGTCGAGATGTCATTTGTGACAGTGACTTTTGGTTTTGAGTGCGTTCGATTACTTAACCGGTGTGGCGTTATGCATTTTGGGAGTTAATGTCGGGACATTGTTTGGTTTATCTAAGCCTCCGTGTCCGTGGTACAATAAAAGGCCCTCTTTAATTTTAAAACCTTAAAAACAAGGCATACAAACATTTCAAAATGTCCAGTAGTCCTGGGTGATTATGAATATTTTGACAAACTGCGTAAAAAATTTCATTCATTCATTTATTTTCAAATGATCCGCTTGTCCATTAAGTGGGTCGGTGGTGTTTGTTGCTCAAGTGGACCCTTCATAGCTCTCGATCCTCCGCCATCGAGTCCAAATCATCAAGGACTATTAGAGTAGAGGAAAGATTATGGACTTGATATAACCATCTCATCCTAGGTCTACCTAGAGGACGCCTGCCTGATGGTACGGATTCCATAGCACGTCATGAAATCCTGGTCGGGGACATGCGCTTAACATGACCAAACCACCGAAACATTGGTCGCTCCGTCTGGATAAGTAGCTGCTCGACATTGAGTAAAATCCTTCTTGATAAAAAAATCAATTGGTGTGCGTTAGTCTCGCAAAACCTCGAGAACGGCTAGACCGATGATACTTCTTTTGTTTTAGGTTTGTCTTGAATCAAAAGTAGTTTAGCCAAAAAAGTAATTCGGAAAACCTCAAATGAAAAGTTGGAAAATGGAAAAAATTTTAAATTTCCATTTTGTTTGGCAATAAACACCACAAATGATGACAAAATTCGAAAACGACCTGTGATTGAGCTTAAATTTTGAAAAATCGTTTTTATATGCTGTAGGACGTTTCTGAGACTAAGGGGCCAGTTAAAGCTATAATTGAAATGCATTATTGAAACAAATCAGTGGAAAGATGGTTTAATTTTGTTGACAATTCGGTCATAGCAATCATTAAAAAATTCCTGTCAGTGACTTTTTAACAAACAAGTCTAGGTTTTGCGGTTTAGAGTTGATCACTGAAAGCAAAACTGACAGCTGAGAATAGAAAGAGAATCGAATTCATCAGTGAAACCAGAGAAACGAATATCAGCTGTTCGTTGAAATCGATTTCAATCAGTGAAATAATAAAAGTGGATTTAAAGAAATGTTTTAATCAGAATTAAGTAATTTCTTTTGTAAAAAAATTCCATAATTGATACCAATTAAAGCTAATATTGTTTGATTTATGGTCTTAAAATCGGAAATCAAAATTTTCAATGATACATTTCAATGATAGCTATAACTGGGGCCTAAAGGGCGTGGCACCTCCCATAAAAAAATAATTTTTAAAACAATCTTTGTTATTGTAGTTTCTGTGAAGTTTGATCAAAATTAGACAAAGAGGCGTGGCACATCCCATTAAAAAAAAAACACCCCTATAATCGTATATCTCGAAAACCACCAAACTGACTGAGCTCAAAACAAAAAATTATAAATCGTATATCTCGAAAATTGGTAGGGCTTCATAATCGCTTATGAAGGGCTACAAACACATCAATTTTAGGCGGTACGAAGTTCGCCGGGTTATCTACTAGAAAATAAAATAAAGACTGACTAAAAACGCTTCTGGACTCTCATAAATAGCAAAAGAAAATCTACTGGTCCCCAAATCCATGCTTTATAAAAATATCTATAATATACATTTAATGCAGCACTGGAATTTATTGCGAAAGTCTTTGAAACTGTGTAGGCATTCAAGGCCCAAATACACCTAGTTTTGGACCAATTTTTCAGAATTGGTTTTTCTGTATTAAACTAAGTATTTTCACAACATTTTATTGCCCAGTTCAAGCCCGCACCGGTGCGAATATCAGACAATATATCGGAAATTCGCACCAGGTGGAAATAGCTTTTTATCTTATATTGGAATCGGAAATTCGGACCCCCAACAAAAGCCAGGTTTGATGGTCCGAGTTGATCTTTTTAAAATAGAACTTCCATTGTTTCTATTGTGATCTGGAACATTAAGTTGATGTTCCTGATTCAGATGTTCTCCATTACTGTTGCATTCTCATAGCAATCAAACATGGAACCTTTTCGTTGGTGAACAACCGAAAGCTGAAACTTCAAGTGAAGAGTCTAAGTCGAAAATAGACACCTTCATAAAGTCTATTATCTAACAAAAGCCCTCAAGAAATTCGCACCACGGATGCGAATATCCGATTTCAATATAGGAATAAAGAAAATCGCACTTGCTCTGCGGTTCTACAGTTCGGGGTGAACCGAGGCCTCAGCTAACATGCTTCTCCAGTTAGCCCCACCGATGAAAAGATGGTGGGTATCGATGGGTATCGATTTCTTTGGTTTTTTCCAGGATCTGCCTAAGTGTGAAAATTTGATCTACGGTGGATTTTCCTGGCCTAAAACCGCACTGATAGGGGCCAATCATGTTATTTACAAAGGAGTTACATGCCGTGTACAAGCTCTCTTTGTGCACTCTCTGTTGACGTCAGAGCCACATATATATGAGCCGTGCTACATATCGTGTACTGGCACCTTTATGGATATTGAGATGTGGAAACCTGGTGCTTGCTATAACTATATTTCGCCCCGCAGCAAAGTCAATTATCCTAAGTCCGTTGCCAGACGTGTTGTCATGTAGGCTGTGTTTGCCAGCTGTCCTACCAAAGATCTTCTCCCTGCCTATTTTAACGTTAAGGTCGCCTAGTACCTACGATTTTAACGTCGTGTTGGGGGCATTGCTCGTAGGTCCTTTCGATGAGCTCATAGAAACGGTCTTTGGTAGCGTCGTCCTTTTCTTCAGTGGGGGCATGAGCGCATGCGGATTGTCATAAGTCGTTTACTAACTTGCCGATAGCTCAAGACTTTTTGCCTAAGTCTGCCGCGTATGACAAACCCACATCCAAATAGACGCTGTCGTTGCTCTCTATAGCAATCGCCGTGGTATATATCACAGTTTTTCATTCGTTTTTTGCCTGGCCCATCCCATCGCACTTCCTGGATGGCGGTTATGTCTGCCTTGTGGCAGTCTAGGGCCTCTGCTAGTTTCTCCGCTGCACGTGGTCTGTTCAGTGTACGGACATTCCACGTGCAGATCCGAAGGTCATTGTCCTTATTTCGTTTTCCAGGGTCGTCAACAGTAAATGCGTCCTCTTCTGAGGCGTGTAGCTGTTTCATAACAGTTTTTTTTTCCGTGGTGGGGAAGTTACCCCGACGCACAACCCCCAACCTGGAGGACCAGTTCCATATTTTACCCATAGGACGAGGGGCACCAGTAACCCACTTCGGGATTTGAGCGCACTCGTTGGCCCATTAAGGGTTCATCCGCCACCACCTCTTTTCCAATACCCTGGTGTAGTATTGGAGATCACTATAGACCTGAGATCCGAACATGTCGAAGCAGCTCTTACAGGGATGTCACTAGATAGTTCAGCCTAATGACTGGAACTGTAGGCGCCACCGTTGATCCCATCTAGGGAGTTCGTGCGCTGCCGCCTGGAAGCAAGAGGAAGTGCTTTAGTGATGAGTCACTCCTCCCCCCCTCTCTCGTCCGCTGCCACCATCGACCTTCCAAAGGGGTTGGGTACCCAATCTCCAGTCGAGGTACTAGGCACCCGGCTATCACCAACGTGGAGGTGAGAGTATAGGAGTTGATAGTGAGAGGCTAGTGTGAGGACGCTTGTGTTCTCAAATAATCAGCCTTTTTACCATTAATGCTTTTAAATATGGTTATCACAGTCGACTGTACTAACATTTAGTTCAATAAGGTATTTGACTTTGTCAGTCATTTATTTTACCAAAAAAAACTTGAACGAATTAGAGCAGCAATGCTTAAGTGGTTATTTGATTGGCAAGGTTCAAAGAGTCAAAATATTTCATGATCTTCTGGGTGCGATTCAGGAGTGTAACCACAGGGTAGTCATTTGGGTCCGCTTCTCTTTACAATTAAAATATTGAAATTATTTAATTTATGTTGAACTCGATGTCAGTTGATGCTCATGATATCATTTCAAGCTATCACCTTAAATGTCCATCTCATTTAGTACCTTTAAATCTTCTCTTTGTTCCTCCGGGTTGGAATCGAAGACTCTCCAGACCGGAGCGTTAGTATCCATTTGCTCTACATGTCCTAGCTATCTTGGTCGACTGATACATACTTTTCTGACCAGGGTCGATGTCACTGTACAGCTCGTAGAGTTCGCTGTTCAATCTCCTCCTCCATTAGGGTCTTCTTAGGGCGAAGAAACAGCGGTCGGCAAGTGTAATTCTTCGCCTGATTTCTGTTGTGGTGAGTTAATAGCGTAGCCGAGGTAGACAAAGTCCCGAACTACCTCAAAGTTATAATAGCTGTCTATCGTGACGTTCTGCCCGATTCGTCGATGTTGTGTGTCCCTTCTTGTTCTCTTGTTTTACCCTCATTCACCACTAAACCCATTTTTGCCGCCTATGAACCTACTGATACTTGCAAAAGGCACATGTGACAGCTCCCTCGCCCTTATATCAGCCCTATAGTCTGCTCCAAAGTCTCTGTTAGTGGTCCACGTTTATAGTATCCGATCCGAATCAGTTGCATGGGTCTTCTTATCCTTATCGCTTTTCATTTTCATGGTCAATCATAAATTGCAAAAGACTTTCTTAGTATCTGCATCTAAATGAGATCTTCAGATATTACGAGGCAAATATGGATAAACCTCAATTGCATGTCAATTTTGTGGAAAACGTTTTTTATTGCTTCAGTGTAACCCTTATTGCAAATATACAGGAGGACCTAAAGAGCCAATCTCTAATACAGATTTTTCATGTCCCTAAGAGACTTTCATTACAGATTCATATTTCAAAATCCTACCCAAAAGCGTTCGCTTGCATTGCAAAGTAAGTCATTTAGTCTTGAAAAAGGAGCTGTAAAACATCTGCTTATCCCCCGAATTCCCTCAGTTATTGTGAACATAAAATACATACCCTCAGACTAGGATGCTTTTACTGCCTTGCCAATTGAGAATGTTTTATTTGCGATCTACTCATTTTATTACAAATCCCTCATAATTCCCTTTTTGCGTTGGTTTCTGCAGCAGCATCTCCCGCCCACCGACCGCTTCTGCTATTGTGGTCGTTTTGTTGGAAAAACTGAAATCGCTCACCGTAAACAGCACCCAAAAGATACCAATCGAAAAGATATTTTCCTCGGACCGGGAAAAAAGTTTTTCTTTCGCTTTTCTTTCTTTGTGGGCCTCCGTTTTTTTTTCCGGCGCGCACAAAAGGAGTGCTGCACGTTTTATTACCTCCAAACGAAGGACGTTCGCTTATCCTGCCGTAAATCGAAGAAGGATGAGGCAGCTAAAAGACAGGACCGACTTGTGATATCGCAGAGTACTAAATCATTCGTTTCATTGGAGGTAAGGCGTATCGGAATGGAGGCTTACTTTCGCTGGAACACGGGGAACTCTGTCTATGTATCCAGGGTTGAGTCTTTTTTTTTTTATTGTTGTTCATGGCAAGCTGCTGAAAGTTATCCTCTTTTGGTGTTTTTCTGCGAAGGATCCAAAACCCGGTGGCTTTGTGTGCACAGGTATTATCTGAATCCTCGCTTTAGTAAGCTGTTGCCACTTTGGGGCGAGTGGGAACTATCACTTGATTCATGAATGATGTTTATGTATGTATAGTATATGTACATATGTCGACCTCAGGTGTGTCTACACACACTTGAGTGTTGTTAAGGGTTGTCAGTTTGGGGTTGTTTTTTTTAGACATCATCGATATCCGATTGATGATGCTTTTCAATTTGAATATCCTTTGCATGGTTTGATTATTTCTGTCTATAGCTGTTCGTCTTTTAAGTGAAATCGAAATTGTATTTGATTTTGCCCTGATTCCTTGTAGTAAATAATGGACTTACAAGATTATCATGTATTTGGCCGATAGCCCTACTCAATTGAGTACACGCAAAAACATTGTCCTTAACCGAGTGCGATTTTTGCTCTGCTAAAAATAAATCGGTTAAAATTAACCAAATCTCGGTTAAAAATAAATGAGTACTCGTTGCTAAAAACAACCAAGTTAATACTGTTAAATGAATACGGTTAAAAATAGCACACTAAACGGTTGTCATTACTAAATAGTTCGGTTAAAATTAACCGAACTACTTAGTTTTCATGTTTGTTAAATTGTAATGAGTATCTAGGTTAAAATCAACCAACTTATTTCGTGTTTTTAACACACTGATTGGTTATTTTTAACCGTTTTACTCATGAAAATTCAAACGAATCTATGTTTGCTGAAAACTCACATTCACTCTGTTATAAACAAACGATGAGTGTTGGCTAAATACAACCAATAGCTCGGTTGTTTTTAATCAAATCACTCGGTTAATTTTATCAAAATATATTACTGAGCTTATTCATTGATTTTAACCGAGTAACTCGTTTGATTTCTACCAAGTAAAATAAAAACATTCGTTTATCTACGAACGAATAGCTCGGTTGATTTTAACCAAATCACTCGGTTAATTATCAAAATATGCTATCGAGCTTATTCATTGATTTTAACCGAGTAACTCGTTTGATTTCTACCAAGTAAAAAAAAACATTCGTTTATCTACGAACGAATAGCTCGGTTGATTTTAACCAAATCACACGGTTAATTATCAAAATAGGTTACTGAGCTTATTCATTGATTTTAACCGAGTAACTCGTTTGATTTCTACCAAGTAAAATAAAAACATTCGTTTATCTACGAACGAATAGCTCGGTTGATTTTAACCAAATCACTCGGTTAATTATCAAAATATGCTATCGAGCTTATTCATTGATTTTAACCGAGTAACTCGTTTGATTTCTACCAAGTAAAAAAAAACATTCGTTTATCTACGAACGAATAGCTCGGTTGATTTTAACCAAATCACTCGGTTAATTATCAAAATATGCTACTGAGCTTATTCATTGATTTTAACCGAGTAACTCGTTTGATTTCTACCAAGTAAAAAAAAAACATTCGTTTATCTACGAACGAATAGCTCGGTTGATTTTAACCAAATCACTCGGTTAATTATCAAAATATGCTACTGAGCTTATTCATTGATTTTAACCGAGTAACTCGTTTGATTTCTACCAAGTAAAATAAAAACATTCGTTTATCTACGAACGAATAGCTCGGTTGATTTTAACCAAATCACTCGGTTAATTATCAAAATATGCTATCGAGCTTATTCATTGATTTTAACCGAGTAACTCGTTTGATTTCTACCAAGTAAAAAAAAAACATTCGTTTATCTACGAACGAATAGCTCGGTTGATTTTAACCAAATCACTCGGTTAATTATCAAAATATGCTATCGAGCTTATTCATTGATTTTAACCGAGTAACTCGTTTGATTTCTACCAAGTAAAAAAAAACATTCGTTTATCTACGAACGAATAGCTCGGTTGATTTTAACCAAATCACACGGTTAATTATCAAAATAGGTTACTGAGCTTATTCATTGATTTTAACCGAGTAACTCGTTTGATTTCTACCAAGTAAAATAAAAACATTCGTTTATCTACGAACGAATAGCTCGGTTGATTTTAACCAAATCACTCGGTTAATTATCAAAATATGCTATCGAGCTTATTCATTGATTTTAACCGAGTAACTCGTTTGATTTCTACCAAGTAAAAAAAAAACATTCGTTTATCTACGAACGAATAGCTCGGTTGATTTTAACCAAATCACTCGGTTAATTATCAAAATATGCTATCGAGCTTATTCATTGATTTTAACCGAGTAACTCGTTTGATTTCTACCAAGTAAAAAAAAACATTCGTTTATCTACGAACGAATAGCTCGGTTGATTTTAACCAAATCACTCGGTTAATTATCAAAATATGCTACTGAGCTTATTCATTGATTTTAACCGAGTAACTCGTTTGATTTCTACCAAGTAAAAAAAAACATTCGTTTATCTACGAACGAATAGCTCGGTTGATTTTAACCAAATCACTCGGTTAATTATCAAAATATGCTATCGAGCTTATTCATTGATTTTAACCGAGTAACTCGTTTGATTTCTACCAAGTAAAAAAAAACATTCGTTTATCTACGAACGAATAGCTCGGTTGATTTTAACCAAATCACTCGGTTAATTATCAAAATATGCTACTGAGCTTATTCATTGATTTTAACCGAGTAACTCGTTTGATTTCTACCAAGTAAAAAAAAACATTCGTTTATCTACGAACGAATAGCTCGGTTGATTTTAACCAAATCACTCGGTTAATTATCAAAATATGCTATCGAGCTTATTCATTGATTTTAACCGAGTAACTCGTTTGAATTCTACCATGTAAAAAAAACATTCGTTTATCTACCCGTGGTGCGTCATTTTCGTATCGTGCCTGCATTATATTTTTTCGTTACTCATCGCACAGATGAGACGAAAAATATAAAAACCAATAAGTACCTATAGCACACACCGACAGCCGACACCACACACCATGGCAGCATTTTGCCCCAGAGAAAAAACACAATACCAAACAGATGAACACATCTCTTACAAGTTTTCAGAACATTTTGTAACTACATACATATAAGGTACAGTCGTACAGTCTCGTCATTAACTGTCTGCGCATTTGCTTGAGTTGAAAGAAACTCGTTTATTTCTTACTGAATACTTGGTTGAATTTAACCAACTCGTTGCAATGCACTGCATCAGTGCTGTCGTTTGAAATTTGTAAGAGTGCTGTGAAATCTTTTTTTTGGAATATTGTTTTTTATATTTTTGTGGAAATAATTATAGAGGGCTATAATCATTCGCCTGGAAACTGAAACGTAATCTGGAATGATGCAACAATACAAAAAAAAGCATGGCGAATAATTTACTGCTAAAGTATTGCCCGAACCGATGTACGTTTTAACATATCACCAAGTAGGTATGCAATTGCAATATATTTATTCACTTTCTCCATATCTTTTTCCTTTTTCAGACTTAACACTGAACAAGGTCTTTGTATTGGTTCTCACATTTAAACACGCACATCATATGAATAATCTTCCTTTATGCATTGCCTGCTTTTTACACAATCCAAAATTGATTTGTTTTTCGTTTGTAAGAAAATAACGATAGTATGAGATAAACGCTGTTTTAATATTTTCAACTGATTTACAAGTTTTTTTTTTCTCATTTTCTTTTAATTTCCACTGATTTTTGATATAAAAATCAATTATATTTAGATACTAAAATCAAGCCGACGTAAAATGTTGCGATGACGTTGGTAAAGTTCACTAAAACGTAAACATACTCTGCGAGCTGTTAAACTCAAATGCATTTGCATTGGTAAATGTCGAGCAACTCTGAAAATAAATCGAGTTTCGGAAAAGTAATCTAGATTCCAAAAATATGGCTTTTTTGTGCCAATAAAAAGTGATCTAGATCAAGAAAAAGTGTGCTTGCCTGCCCAATCGAGTACCACATCATATTACTCAAAATGAAAACCGCATGAAGAAACAAAACCACTTCAATATTTTTGCGTTCATTCCAGTGGGCAATATGGCATTACGCACCGAGCAAAAGTATTGCAAACGTTCGACAGCACTGTAGTATCCACTACGCAGTATCTTGATGCAGTATGTATGCTGCTGCTGCTTGATTTGACCAGGGTTACCGTGTTGGTGACATTGTCATTAGGTATATCTAGCGGAAATATCGCGCATAGACTGACAATCATTTATTGTAGAAATTCTGGTAGTTGGCTTAATTATCTTGTACTAGTGATACTTTTTTTCAATTAAAATAATTTTTAAAAACTAAATTTTTTAACTAAAAATTAGATTCTGCCAGAGCGATTGACTTACACCTTTCAAATAAAAAACAAGTAAAAGTGTTGTCATCGGCCTGGCCGATGCTTTGATACCCTCCACTGCAGAAAAGTCATGCAAAATGTTTGTTATACCAGTTAGTATCTATGTACTGTACACCTACACGCATGTGTCTAATATACAGGTTTTGTATGGGAGGTACCAGAACTACTTTACCGAAATAGACAATTTTCAATACCAACCTGACGACGATAAAAATAATACCTCTCACAAAATTTCATTCGCCTAAGTCGATTCGTTTGTACGCTATCGTGTTTTCAACAGACAGATGGGTCAAATAGTGGTTTTGTATGGGAAGTACCAGAACTACTTGACCGACATAGCCCATTTTCAATACCAATCTTACGACGGTAAAAATAAGTCCTCTCACAAAATTTCATTCGCCTAAGTCGATTCGTTTGGACGCTATCGTGTTTTCAACAGACAGACAGACGGACAGACAGACAGACGGACATGGCTAAATTGATTCAGAATGTGATCCTGATTCAGAATATATATACTTTAAAGGGCTCCGGTGAATCCTTCTTGGCGTTACAAATGTAATGATAAAGTGAATATACCTTCCTGTGGAGGGTATACAAAAATTCGTTTGAATTGAAGATTTCTTGGACGTTTTTTAATCCATTGACATCGTAGCCATCCTTTGATGGAATTTGTTACTTTATGGCTTGATAAAAAGAAGACGTACCATATTTTGGGATATATACTATATTTATTTCGAAATGTCACCAGAAAGCCCTAAAATCTTAATTTTTCCAAGTGAAAAAAATCACTCAAATTTTTAATATTTTGGGGCTATATCCCAAAATATGGTTCGTCTTCTTTTTATCAAGCCATAAAGTAACAAATTCCATCAAAGGATGGCTACGATGTCAATGGATTAAAAAACGTCCAAGAAATCTTCAATTGAGGCGATTTTTTGTTTGATCTCCGAAATAGCCAATACGGATGGAAGTGCGTGACATTTACTGACGATTTGATATCAGTTAAATAATATTTTTGTTCAACACCTTTGCGGATATTACTAATTTTAGCTAATATTAGTAATATCGTAATGAATACTAATATATCAGTCACATCCCTACAATTATGTATACTTATCAGAACAAAAATGTGTTTCAAAATCTTCCACTAATGTGTAAATTTATAAATCGATTATGATAATAATATTATATGTTAGAATTATTAATGTATAATATTTTGGATACTCGGTTAGTGACTCTTATTTTAACCTAGCGGCAACACTGGATTTTACTCGTTCTTCTGTACGATGCGCACTGAATACAGAACAGAATACCTAGTACAGTCAGTTTGTTTCTGGTGGTTGTATTCTTCGGTTGTGCTTTACCCTTCGGTTGTGTCTAGTGTTTTTAATTTTTTTGCAATAAAAGTTTTTGCTGTGTTAAAAGTGAATCGAAAGCGAATCAACTTTATAAAAACTATACCTACATAGGTAATTAAAGGATTTCAATCGTTTGCCCTACAGTGGTAATTCAAAGATTTCATCTGGTAAAGTGGTAATTTATTCCATCGTTTACCCTACAGTTCAAGGATTTCATCGTTTACCCAAGGTAACTATAATTTATTGCATATAATTCAATAATATTACGTAGATACTAATATTTTTCTGGTAGTTGCAATATGCAATTTGTGTTTTTTTTTTATTACGTGACAAATTATTCGTGTTTGAACTCGTTTTTCTTTCAACCCAGCCGTGGCTGATTTTAACCGAGATCTCGGTTGTTTCTTACCGAGTAGAATTACACTCGGTTATTTTTTACAGTTCACTCATTTAAATTTAACAAAGCCAAGTTGACTGATTTTAACCGAGATCTCGGTTGTTTCTTACCGAGTAGAATTACACTCGGTTATTATTACACTTTAAATTTAACAAAGCCAAGTTGACTGATTTTAATGCGAATCAACTTTTCAAAAATTATACTTTCAGTATTAATTCAAAGTCGTTTACCCTACACTGGTAATTCAAGGATTTCATCTTGTACCCTACAGTGGTATTTTATTCCATCGTTTACCCTACAGTTCAAGGATTTCATCGTTTACCCAAGGTTACTATAATTTATTGCATATAATTCAATAATATTACGTAGATACTAATATTTTTCTGGTAGTTGCAATATGCAATTTGTGTTTTTTTTTTATTACGTGACAAATTATTCGTGTTTGAACTCGTTTTTCTTTCAACCCAGCCGTGGCTGATTTTAACCGAGATCTCGGTTGTTTCTTACCGAGTAGAATTACACTCGGTTATTTTTTACAGTTCACTCATTTAAATTTAACAAAGCCAAGTTGACTGATTTTAACCGAGATCTCGGTTGTTTCTTACCGAGTAGAATTACACTCGGTTATTTTTTACAGTTCACTCATTTAAATTTAACAAAGCCAAGTTGACTGATTTTAACCGAGATCTCGGTTGTTTCTTACCGAGTAGAATTACACTCGGTTATTATTACACTTTAAATTTAACAAAGCCAAGTTGACTGATTTTAATGCGAATCAACTTTACAAAAATTATACTTTCAGTATTAATTCAAAGTCGTTTACCCTACAGTGGTAATTCAAGGATTTCATCTTGTACCATACAGTGGTATTTTATTCCATCGTTTACCCTACAGTGGTAATTCAAGGATTTCATCTTGTACCCTACAGTGGTATTTTATTCCATCGTTTACCCTACAGTTCAAGGATTTCATCGTTTACCCAAGGTAACTATAATTTATTACATATAATTCAATAATATTACGTAGATACTAATATTTTTGTGGTAGTTGCAATATGCAATTTGTGTTTTTTTTCATTCCGTTACAAATTATTCGTGTTTGATTACGCATCGGATTTTAACTGCGCAATTACTGGTATTTGACTTTTTCTTCTTCTCCTGGGGTCAGATCACGTAAAATAAAAACGACTGAACGATATAGTTTTTATGCATATCAGTCGCAATAAACAGAGACTGCTATTGTCGAAATGATGTCCTTCGATCCTTTTCATATTACGTGATCTGACCCCTGGAGAATAACCCTTTAATGCAAGATTTGTTCGTGCTTTCTGAAATAGTTAAGAATTATTGTCTGTTTTATAGACATAAAGCTATGGACGACGACGTCTGCAATTTATTGCGAGAGTGGGGCTTGGAAAATTATATTGACGTTTTCAAGGGTATGTTTATAATATATTCATTTATATATACGAAGGAGTATCTTTTATCATTCTATTACTATAAGGGTATTCACTTTAACGCGTAAAAGCCTCATAAACTGCATAAATTTACCACCTCGTAAATCAACTGTCAGATTTTGTATGGAGAATAGTTTAATAGTTTACGCAGACCTCATAATTTTCCGCGACGATTTAGGCTGGGAAATCAACCGCGGAAAGTTGTGCAAATCACAAATGTCAAACTTTGACAGACAGTCGTATGAATTGTTTGTTTGATTCCAGATTTACAGTCAATTTACGCTATTTAAGCAATGACATTTCCGAGCGGTGTTCACTTAAAGCACCGCAGAAATTTATACATTTACGAGCTGCATACATTTATCAGATTAAGTGAATACCCTTTATATTATTTTGGTTACACGGTACGCAAAAACCAAATTCAGTTTTCATGAAACTTCACTAAAATCTACTTGTTCAAATCGTTTGATTCTTTCTTTTATAACTCTGATAAAAGATACAAAAATGTTAAATAAGAACTAAACTAGAATTGTTTTCAATATGACAGAAAATGCCATAACGTCAATATCTTTGGCGCTACTAGGCCATGCCGAGATAAGGGAGATGTTCCCAATCATAGGACATCGTGTACTTTTTATGCGAAATTTTGAGGAATGGCGAAAGGCAATGCATCCAAATGCTGCTAACACTTCGGTTAGTTGTTATTACAGAATCATTAATATTTACATCTACTGATGGTAGCAATTACTGTTGTTCATATACAGGTCTATGAAATTCAAGAAACAAATTTTACCAGTTCCCAAGACCAAAGCACAAATGTAAGTTTTTTGCTGAACGACATGCTACCTTCTTTTGAAGTTAGTGATAAATTTGAATCCACAAGTTCAAATTTATTGATAGATGCCATTGTTACACCTACTACTTCCGAGAAATCTCTATATGGAACAGAAGAAGTTGTAAGTATACAAGTTGAAAAACATACTGTAATAAATAACAAATAAAATCTGAGATTAGCCTACGCCTGTGGCTCCGGTGCAAGCAAATAACCCAATTTTACTGACGCGAATACGCAAAGCTCATTCAAAAATACGCATTTCCTTTGTTGTGGTTCATTTGTATAAAATTTATTCGTTCGAATTATGTAAGCGAATGAAAGCGAGTGAAATTTCCCAAAGCACGACACTTCTGCCTGCCCCTATTGTGTAAGACAACGAAACAGTTGAGTTGTCTCCTGGTTTTATGTAATTCAAAATTCGGTATTGTCCGTATTGTCATAAACAACCTTGATAGAAAAGTTGTCTGTCAGTTGTCTATAAGTTGTTAGTTAGTTTGGGTTGTGTGAAAGTTGAGTTGAATTGAAGACAACTCAACTCAACTAAGTTGAGTTGTGTTCTCCAATAGGGGCATTCAAAACGCGATAACTTAGTAGGTACTACTTAGTGTCCATAAATATTTCGTTTTCACTACATACATAAATAGTTCGCGAGGGTAGAATTCACTTGCACCGGAACCGCGGCCATATTGATTCCGTTTTGGAAGGTGGGCAGCAAAGGTTAACATAGCGTTAGTTCATTACTGAAGATCATAATGTGCTATGAAGTTTTTGTAGTCCTCATGTAACTACAATGTACCTAAACAATTTGTTAAATGGTTACCACAATTAAAAAAAAAAAAAAAAAAAAAAACAGTGTCTAGGAACAGATTTTCCTAATTCGTAGTACTATATTGTCTTTCTAGAACCTTCAAAAACTTCTCGAAAATTCCCTAGAGGGAAGAGGTATCTTAGCAATAGACAAGACCAAGCAACTTGAAAATGTCGCACGGCTTCGATTGGTGCGGATTATATGCACACATATACTAAAAAACAGCCCCGAGCGAAACATCACGGCCAAAATTTATGGCATGTGGACAAATGAAATAGCTCATTTGTTCCCTTCTGAACACAGGTCTGTGTATTTTCACAATAAAATCGTGGATTCGGGTCGTGGGATCGTTAACCGATTGGCTGGAAAGTTGCCAGACCATATCAACAATTTGAAGCGAAAATACCGTGAAACGGGTATAATATCTAAACGGAAACGTTCTTTGTCATCGTCACCTTGCTCGAGTCGAAGATCATCTCCCACTCCATCACAAAATCGTCTACTATCTACTACTATCCAAATAGTAGAAGACGGAGAATCGTCAGATGAAGATCTGAAGTGGCTAAGGAATTCCAGCAATCCCTGGAACACTACAGAGGAGAAATGGGGAAAAACCACTCGTGCTCGCCTTGAACTTTTGAAGGAGATGACAATATCAAACTATTTTGACGAATTTCCGGCTCTAAAAAACGTGCTCGGGTATAAACTGGTAATAATATTCGATTCAACTTACACACTAAATACAAAATGCATTCTGATTCTGTTGTTAATGTTGTAGAAATGGCAGTGCCAGAACAATTTGGGACTTCCTCCAAACTATTTACTTATTATTCGTAAAAATTTGTTGTATAATTTCACCAAATATATTTTCAATTTAATTTTTAACAGCTGGAAAAGGATTTCAACACCCTACACAGCGATCATTCTAACTGCTACAAAAAAAGCAAATGCGAAGGATATCTACTTGCAAAACCTTCTATCGCTGGAGAATTGTGAGTGCTTACTTTCATTTTTTCTTAATTTTCGTAAACTAGCGTACCCGTGCTAGAACTCTCGCATGTGGATGTTGTATGTCCGGGTTTTTAATTTTTTTTCATTTCAACATATTATTGTAATATTTATATATGTACAATAGTAATACCAACTTTAGTATAATCGACAAAATAAAGGTTCGAAAACTCTGAATAAAAAAATTACTAGTTTAGTGACACAGTACTCAAAATCGAATGCAATCTTACTTTAAAAATATAAAATAGGTTCTTTTCTGAAATGCTCGATAATGAATATAGAATACCAGTCACATTAATACCATTTAAAAAGGAGATGGCTTTCTCTTCACCTTCTACCGCTTTTAATGCGGCAGTGTTTCTTTCACCGAGAAAAACTTTTTCCAATATTTTGAAAATTCGTGAATGCCAAAATTCACGTAATTTATAACACAATCTTTTTGTTTGTAAAATAAAAAGTATATTGTGTCGCCATTCGCCAATACTCGGGTCCCAAGCCAAATTTCCAAAATCCCAGAAATTGAAATTGATTTTCTTTATCTCTTCCCCCTTTCCCCAATTGGAAGTTTCAAAATAGGGAGTATCTAACTAAGGAAATATCTATATTTTAAGATTTGAGTTTATTGAACTTCTTTTTCCAACACTTTCATATGTGCCAGAAAATCACCCGACAATAATTGAATTGATGAGTAGAAGAATAGTACATGTACAACATATCACTTTTGAGAAAAACAGAAAAAACTGTTTCACGGAAAAACTATTTATTTTCCTGTCTAATAATGTATGAGGGATTTGAAGTATCCCTGTTCCCTAATAATATGTTCATGAATGAATAACTCACAAAATTCTATACTGACAGGAAATATTTAGACAAGAAGTCCTTGTACTTGTACTGTTCTTCCACTCAATTACAAAAAAATACACATTTAGATTCACGATTCGGTGTATGATACACCGAATCTTGAATACCCCTATTATTTTATTATTTTATTATAATAAGGGTATTCAAGATTCGGTGTATCAGGTCTAGTATCATTGTGTCCGGGATTTTCATGCACGATAACTACTTTCTTCAAATTATTTCTGACAACCCTAATGTAGTAGTAAAATTCAACTTGTTTTTCTTAAATTTCAGTGTCTGAAGATATAAGTAACCTAGGTGCGTTTCTGCTGATTCCATCGCTTTTGGCAACATCAACTATACGCCTAAAGGGGACCAACAAGAAGGTTTGGCGGCCATCAAAATCGGAAGCCCGCGACGGATTCATCACTCATGTTTCCAGCGATGCGGAGATCAATGAAGCGATCTCTATAAGGCGTAAAAAACTTTCGGAATTCGGACTGACTCTTCAACCGTTCATCCTCATAAATGGTGCGTCTTTAGATAAAATAAGTAGTTATTTTGTTGTAGTTAACGATACAAAATATATACTACCGACTATCTTAGAGGCGGTCGATATTTGTTTTAAAATTATATTTATGTTGAACGCAAAATATCCTGTGGAATCTAAATCTGCATGGGTGTTTATTCAAAGAGCATTTTATAAAATAATAACTGACTTTGACAAAGAATCCACTGCATCTAATAGTTTGCTAGGGGAATTAGGGATTGAAGAGTGTTAATTTACATTTTTTTCCATTTGGGCGCAAAGCATTTAGATATTTTAAAATGGTTGTTTGTTTTTTATGCAGATCCGACTTTAAGGATCCAAAATGTCTAAGACAGCACTTTGAATTTGATCATCACGGCCACGAGTTTATACACTACAAATGCTCGGAAGGAAATTGTAGACGATCATTTTCTATTTTCAATTCATTCAGAAGACACATTAATAAAGAACACGCTTCTGAAAGTCTAAATCAACCTTCAAGCTCTTATGTTAATGAAATTGAACCAAATGAAATTGTATTTCCTTCACATAAGAGTTTAGAACAAGTCAAAAAGTCTGAAATAACAGAAGCACCACCGGTTAATGAATCATTATCGATTTTGATTGCATCTCTTTATGCGAATGTACTTTTGCCTAGAAATGTAGTACAAAAAATAGTTGATGGCTTAAGCGATTTTTTAGGTTCATTGAGTTCAGCTATTGAAAACTGCGTTGATGAAGTTAGTCTTGAAAGCTCCCTATCCAATGATGTTTCAAGATCATTAGTCGAAGCACTCGTGCCTTTAATCATTTCCCCCTTAAAATGTTTACAAACAGAACGAAAAAGGATTACTTATTTTACTAAACGAGGATCGTATATTGAACCCCAAGGAATTTTAATTGGCCAGAGATTCGACAATATAAAAAGAAATGGGTTAATACGTATGGAACCTGTGGAATGCAAAGAACATTTTATTCCTCTTAGACATGTAATGCAATCTTTTTTTTCGTTAAAAAACGTACTCTCCGAAACTTTGGAATACATGGACAGTCTTCAATACAAAGATGATATGGAAAATTTTATTCAAGGCACTTATTGGAAACACAGAGTAACGCATCATTCGAATCGAATAGTTTTACCTTTATTTATGTATTTCGATGATTACGAGATTGGAAACGTTCTTGGAAGTCATTCTGGTATTCATAAATTAGGGGCAGTTTACGTCTCAATTCCGTGTCTTCCGCCTTGGCGATCATCAGTTCTTTCGAACATATTTCTTGTTTTGCTATTTCATTCATCTGATAGAGTATCTTTCGGCAATAATGTTATATTTAAACCAGTTATTGATGAATTTAATTTCTTAAGCGAAGAAGGTATACAAATAGATATTCCAACTTTCAAGGGAACTTTATTTTTTGAGCTTGCTCTAATCCTTGGCGACAATTTAGGATTACATTCTATGATTGGGTTCGTAGAGAGTTTCTCTGCAAATTTTTCCTGCAGAGTGTGCAAAGTTTCAAAGCGAATATTAAAAGAGCAACTGTATGAGGATACATCACTTCTTCGGGCAATTGATAGCTATGAAGCTGATCTTGCTTTAAATGATGTTTCTTTAACCGGTATTAAGGAAAAATGTGTTTTTCTGGACATTAAGAACTTCGACTTGTTTCAGCAGGTTGGTGCTGATATTAGTGATTAGTGAAGTTTTAGTCTTCAATCATCCGTGTATCTGATGAATATTGTTGACAAATGGAAGTTTTTTTTTAAAACAGTCTTGTGTTCGTTTAGTTTATTATGTCGATCTGGTAAATATTGGTAGCTCTGCTGGAGATAGTGCCTTTGTTGACATTTGACAACTGTCATATTCACTATTGGTTTCTGAATGAAATATTTTCAATATTCTTAGGGAGAAACCGCAAGCACACTAGTATGAATCGATTAGTGTTTTTTTTTAGAAGGCCTTGAGATGTTCGCATAGTACTTTGGACGCATGATGAATTGATGAGCGTCCAACAAAGCTAGAAGTTCTTAGAAGACATATAAGATTGCCCTCTTTGTATTGTTGCATACCCGTGAATGCTGCCAAGAACTAGTTGCCACTTGTCAGTGTGACAGCTCCCTGCTGTCAATTCTTTTGTATTATCGAATAGACTTAAGAGAAACGTGGTCTACAAAGAGGTTAACTAGCTTTTCATTTCATTGCAATTTTGGAATATTTGACATTTTATCAAAACGCATCTCGAAATTTAGCGATAGGGCAAGGAATTTCCAATTGGGAGGACGAGTCCGTTACTCACTTTCTTTGCAGCTGCCCTGCCCATAGACAGCGCCGTTTGTTCGCTGACTGGGCTTCTAAGGGTTTGAAAGAGGAAACCAAAAAAAATTAGCGACAGGGCGCTTGCATTGTTAACAAGCGAAATTGCTGTAATAAGTCGATGCAAACCCACACGAGGTTCCCAAGTGGAAATGCATCCACAAAAAGTTACTCTTTGATGCGGATTTTGGGCCAGAGGCTTCATTGGTCTGTTCTTTGTTGGGTGAGACCATCACCATCAATGGAAGCGTTTTCTGGACAGTTATACTTTCGGATGTTTGTCAGACGTTCACGAGAAGTGGCGCAATGGAAAAAACCTTAACCTTTGTGTTTTTCCTCGGATCGAACCTAACCGATTTGCTTTAGCCCAAATTGAACGATATGGAGGTAGACGATGGGTGGTTCCAGCAGGTCGGGGTACTACACAGCAGACGCCACGATGGACATTCTGCATGAATGATTGGAGGGTATGGTTATCTCTTGAAGAGGTGGCGTGAATTTGCCACCAAGATCATGTAATTGGAACCCTCTCCACTTTTTCTTCAGTGGTTTCCTGAAGTCGCATAGCTCTATAAGTCAATAAGTCGCATTGGACTTAAAGCCAACAAAACCAATTACATCGCTCAAATCCACCCTGATATATGCGAAGAGTCGATAACAATTGGACTACTTGGATCCGTGCTATCATAAGAACCGCGGTTTCTTATGCCATTTCAACGATGGTATAATTCGATACATAATGGCATACTTGGGCCTTTCAAATAAAGAAATAACTTCGTTAATACATCCTCACATACACAGCTCGTTTTATCTCGTTTCAATATCGATCAGCATTTACTAAAAATCCCTTTAGATGGGACAAGCGGCCTGTTTTCTTCCACCCATACTTGGTTGATGAATTCGTTCCTGCTATGACTATCAATTGAAAACCTCTGTTGGTAAGCCCTTAAAATCGGTCTTAAAATTTCTTATAGGTAAGCCAAACTCTTCTATTGGGTGGCAAAACCGGTTCTTCATTCACTGAACGTTGGGTGTCCTCCTGCCCTATTACATAGTTTATGTCTAAAAATCTTCCATTGCCCGAGCTTTGGTGAGTAGGTTTTTTGTTGTTGTTTCGAAGAGTCCTCTTTGTTGCCTTAAAGTCATCAGCCAGTCACAATCCACAATCCTCGGCTTTGTTACCCTTAAAATCGTCATACCCTGGTATCCATAAGGCAACAACCATTATTTTCGTTGGCCAGATGCTCGAGGTGATTGAAGCAGTCCCAAAGTAGATTTTACCCAATTAAATAAGATCTGAGGGCATTAAGAGCTGATTGGCTGTTCAAAGTCATGTAGAAGCGGACACACTAATAGTGTATTTCATAAGAAATCCCGAAAACACATCTGTGGCTCGTACACCTGCACTTAAACAATATTTTTCAGTTCTATTGCTCTGGGCCTATAGGTAAACCTTTTGTGTACCAAATTTCAAACTGGAAATTCTTGGTTAACCAAATTTGAAGGTGCAATTTTCTGGAATGGTGGATATGTTATTAGATCCCAGGATCATCTTGCAACATTTGTAAGCTCTTGAGATACACTGAACAGCCAGTTTCCCTCCTCATAGATAGACTGTTAGAGTCAATAGGCAAACCGTTAACCTTCTCGGTTCCAAGCAGTAGAGCAGCTAGTTCCAATCACCGTTTTCTGAAATGTACAATCCTTCCTCTCTATACAAATGGACTGTCGAAGGTTAGACTGTTGAGGTCATTCTTTGCCTTCCCGAAGACTAACCGCCAGCCGGAGCTGACTAAATTGGTTAACTTTACCTTGACAAGTCGAACATCCAGTCTCTTGGCGGGCGGTTAAACGGTCGCCTATTTTCAGTGCCAAAAATAAGGTTAAAATTGCTTCGATCACCCAATTTTGTTCCGCACCAGTCCCTCTCCTACAGGACAGACTGCTAGAGGGACTGTTACGGTCACCGTCACTATCAGGGCCCCTGAACGAGGTAGAGATCTCTCTCAAAGGAACTGCGCAGGTAGAACAGAGTTTACACTTGTAGTAATGCCCGGCCCGTAGTTTTTCTGGTCACCTTAAACCTCTACTCCCCCACATGTAGTATCATAATGTGGTCTAAGTGTGTCTTTCAAAGTCAGTCACCTAACCTAACCTAACCCAAGCTCTTGAGATGCCCTGTGATAAGGACAGTGACAACAGCTCCTTCTTTACAGATGTATGCACGTAGAGGCTACATTGGCGATTCCTATGCAATGGATATAGACGTGACAATAAATATAATGATGAAAACGCCAAAAATTCTCCATCATCTGTTATTCGAAGACCTCTGCAGTTCCGTTCTCGTTCCTAATTTCTTAATGGTCATCCAATTTCAAATATCCCCAATCATTCGATTGATATCAACTGTTATGCCATTTAATTTAAAGGAGCTCTGATACGATTCCGATGAGTCCACCACCACAAATCCTTGCAAACCAATTCCCACATACCGTCGATAATCCTTTGAATATTTATTGTTCCAATGACGTCTGAAAATAGCAATCTCATCACTTTGTGTTCTCCGGAAGTTAAGTCCTTAGCATATGCTATTGAATGGTTGAACCGAAAAAATAGGATCAACACTCCAGCACCAGAAACTATATACAATTTCTCTTCCTACATCGAACTCTTTCTGTTGCAAAATGTCGTCCGTCTTAGCCCCCACTAGCGGGCAGTGAAATGCGAAATCCTGTTAAACCACCAATTGACTACTACGGCAAGAGAGCCGGACACGACCTACATAATGCCGAGGCGAGGCACTCGGGGACACAGAAAGTGTAGAGCTAAAGAGGAAAGGGGCACCAACAGGAAGACCCAAATGTGGTCAGATTTGGTTGGCAATTTGTGTGGTATGCCTGTGGAGACCATAAGTTGCAGCCAGCAACGAGTACGAGTGGTCCTGTCCAGTGCAGTTTTTGGGGTTTTATGGCAAAAGTACTCGTAAAGTTTGCCAGCGCACCCCAATGAACTTGGCATTGGACGGGGACACGTTATGGGTGGTTGGGGTTATTTTCAGGAAATAGGTTTGGGGTTGCAATAATTTTGATTTTCAGTCTGCCATGTGTCCCGTTGCAGAGTACCTATAGCGCTGCAATATTTTGAAGCAAGTTACTTAATTTTTTAATGTATACACAATTGTAAAAGTTGCGACAAACTCTTAACTTTATGTTTCTAGGGGGTAAGTCTACAATTTAGAATTGCCGCACTCAGTTTATGGTTTACTTTATGCGGTTGAGGGGTTGGTGAGGTTAGCAATTTACAAGTAACTCGTTGGCTTGTTTTAAGTGATAAGTTGTGGTGTTTAGGGGGACCATAGTTTTTAGAAATAATTGCTAATGTCTTCTGTTGCCGTCATTTTGGACTGTGGTGGGATTGTACACAATTATTAGCAGGAGATGGAGATATTATCTCAACTTGGAGGGTGGATTGGTTGAGGTTCTCGAAACCGGTACATTGAGCCGCGAAGAACTTGCAAATTGACGGTTAAAGCAGCCAAAGAACAATCTGGGAAGGATTTCGGCGAGAAATTACACCGCGATCACAGATCTGCAAGCAATGTGTTCTGGCAGACCACCCGCCGTCTTAGAGGAAGGAAGTGGAACATTATTAAAGTAGTCAAATCCAAAGATCGTATACACTTCTTTTCAATGAGGAGGACATCTTGCGCAGATAGAGCGAGCACTTTTTTAAATTGCTCAATCCAATGCAGGGCATTGAGGATGACACATCCATCGCCTTAAGCAGGGCGGGAAATAGTCCCACGGTAGAGAAAAGTCACTTCTGCGATCAAATTGCTAAAAGCTGGCAAATCTGCCGGAGTGGATGAAATCCGGCCAGAAATGCTCAAGGCCTTAGGTGAAGAGGGAGTTAAATGGCTCTCTCGTGTCATTAAAGTGGCCTGGGAATGTGGCGAAACTACCAGCGATTGGCAGATTGGGGGGATTGCTCCAATTACAGGGGTATATCACTTTTAAGTCTCCCCGGAAAAGTGTTTGCCAAGGTGCTGGAAACGCGTTGCAGAGCTGTGGTCGAGGCACGATTAGGAGATGAGCAGTGCGGCTTTCGTCCGGGCAGAAGCACAACCGACCAATTATTCACTCTCAGAATGGTACTTGAGAAGGCTTGGGAGTATGCTACACCTGTTTACGCCTGCTTCGTAGACTTGGAGAAATCATACGACCGAGTCCCTCGAGGGAAACTCTAGAGTGTATTACAGGAGTATGGAATTGATGGTTCTCTCTTGAGAGCCATTCAATCTCTTTACACAAACTGTAAAAGCTGTGTTCGTTGAAACGGCGTTAAATCAATATCTTTCACCGTGGGCGTTGGACTTCGCTAGGGGTGCGTCTTGTCTCCTCTCCTTTTCATTATTTATATGGACTGAATGTTACAGCGCAGTCTTGGGCAAGAACGTTACGAATTGTGGGAGATCTATCATTTGCTCTTCGCTAATTTGATCATCCTTGGGTCCTCTCAGACTAAACTTCAGCGCGCACTCGATCGGTTTTGTAGCCGTTTTTGTAGAAGCTGAGATGAAAGTAAACGTGAACAAATTTGAAGTGATTGTCGTCGACAGAACGCCTGTTCAATGCACTCTGCATGTTAGTGGAGTTCCATTGAAACAGGTGGAGACATTTAAGTATTTCGGGTCTTATTCGCGAGTGATGGAAGAGGCAGTGCTGAGTTTTTCTGTAGGATTGGTCAGGGTGGGTCAATTTTGAAACAGCTTGGTCATTCTGTTATTAGGAGGACTGAATTTGGTGTCAAAGCTAAGATGACAGTTTTTTCCAACTCTTACTAATGTTTGGGTAATGACCGAAAAAATAAGATCGCGAATACAAGCTGTCGAAATGAGATTCCTTCGTTGTATTGCTGTTTGACCCGTAGAGATCGCATTAGAAATACAAAGAATACGTGAGGAACTCAATGTCGAACAGCTACTTCTCCGCAACCAGGATCCCACGACGTGCTAAAATCCGGCAGGCAGGCGTCCTCTAGGTAAAGCTGATTACGTCGAATTCAAAATCCCACTGTCATTGATTTTTGAGAGAAGCAACACGAAAATAAAACAGTTTTTAGTGTTTAAGTTTAAAGGAAGTTATTTTTAAAAGAACAACTTTTCACAATGCACTCAATATTAAAATTCAGCTAAGAATTTAGCTAATGTTTGGGGAGAAAAATTGGAGAGCAGCTACGATTTAGTTTCGCTTCATCTGCGTAGACACTTAGCTTAAGACAAAGCGCTTATCAAAGTGTTGTGGGGATGCAGTACCAGTTCCCAGGTTTTAAGAAAAGAAATCCCATTTTTTTGAATACCAAAATGATATTTTTTTCCCTTTTAAAAACAAAAAAATTCATTTTTTTTCCCCGAAGAAAAAATCTTAGCATAACCAGCTTTTGAACTCGGGTAATGCTTCCAATTGCTTAAGATATTTGTATTTTTTGTTGGTTCCTTCCTTCATTTTGAAATCCAAAATAAAATGAGAATTATTACACATTAATTTGTGCCGCTGTTGTATGTAGAAATTCGCGTAATATTTTGAATTTGGACATAGTGCAAGGACACACTATGTGCTGGGCCACACATGCCTTCCCATGAAAGTCGTGTCGGGCGAGACGGGTAGATTTTTAGGTTAGTTGAGAAAGAAGCGTGCATATATTACACTGAAAATCCATTCTCTTTTCTACTCACTTAAAATCGATCTGTCTCACCCGAAATGACTTTCATGAGAAGGAATGTATGGCATGACTGTCATGCACATGAACGACTTGGCTACACACAAAAACAAACCTTTATTGCGCAATGAAATAAAATTTGGCAGGTATAGGAATAATGAAATCGAAAATACAAAAAATTTATGGTAAAGTCAAAGCGGACGCCCGCTTTTTACGTCCTCACAATTGAAGATTTGTATCGAAAGCGCTATGGTTTCGGAAAATAAACTACATATTTCTGAAAGTGGATTTTTGGTCTATTTTCTGTAACATCTATCTCTCTCCTTTCTACTCACTCAAAATCTACCTGTTTCTCTGTACACGACGTTTATGGTAAGGTGTGCATGGCCATGGTAATAGTTTTATTAAATGTCATAAGAATGAATGCATTCAGAAACCAAACAAAAAATTTAGTGGGTGTTGCATGGGCACATTTCTCGAGCGTGTTTTGTTTAGGTTGTTAACATTTATTTATTTTAGAAGATTTTCTTACAAACTGTTTTTAACAGGATTTTAAGATTTTTCCTCTTTTTGGATTTTGTTCCCTGTTTTTATCCCTTTCTCCTTTTTTCTCTCTTTCGTCTTAAAAAATCGGCAAATGGTGATTTTCCCCTCAATCTGGGGACACTGGGTACCATAAGAGTGGTGTGGCGATGGAATGGAGGATTCCATGTCGTCACCCACCACCCGCTTGCCACTCGAAAATTAAACTTGTTCGAAACAAGTGGCACCAGACTGACGCCACACCACCTGCAAATGCCACGTCGCCGCCAATCCGCTTTGATGCGCGGCTTGTATAATGTAATTTTCCATTGGTTTCACTCGGGGATTCACTCATTCGGAAATTCAATGGAACAAGAAAACTACTTCTGGGTGACTATACTTATGTCGTTTTCGGTTGGTCGTCCAGAACCGTCCGGAAAAACTCTCCGCGATTCAGAATTCAAATCCAGAAGCAAATTTCTCTTCTTTTTAGTAGAAGAACTGTCAGTTGAGTGCCAATCGAACGCTTTCAGAAGCGGAAGATTCTGGACGACCAACCGAAAACGACATAACACTCACGTATTGGTGAAACGTCATAAGTTATTGTATTGTATGGCTGCTGCCAGCTGGCTTGTAAAAAATACATAAAATGCACTTGTGTTAGTGCTTCTTGAGTGGATTCTGACTGGAAATCGAGAAGCGAAATTCTCTCCTCAGAATCAACAGAAGAGTATTTATTGCGCCAATGGAACGGTTTCAGAAGTGATTTTCTTGATTCCGGACGCTCCCGGACGCTTCTTTTTGCCAAATGGAAAACGACATAAGAGTACCTAGATTGGGTAGGCCTGTTGAATTTGAATCCAATCGTATTCAACTATAAAATATGCAACGCTTTGTTTGGTTTCATCCTATTCTACATATCCCACCTCCAGTAAAACAACGACGTAAGTGCAAAAATTTGATTTTCTGAGTTAAGTATGACAAAAGTTTAAAAAATTATAGTTCTTTCCAATAAAACAAAGACCTACGTGATTAACATTAATTTTGCCACTAGGGGGCTGATGCGTCTTTGTTCCGTTCCGTTATAATACACCGTCATTGAAAAAAAAAATTGGAACAACAATGACATATCAGTGAGTTGTGTTCCGAATCTCGTAGGTGAATTTCGATTTTTGGTGTAACAAAATTAAGTGTACAATTATGACAGTGATAAAATATATTTCTAGGTTGTTTTCATTTCGTTTTCACGACATAAGTGCTTATTTTTTTAATAGGTGGTATCTACATGGAACTTTTTTTTATTTTGGTTATATTTTCTTAAATATTTTTCTTAAAATTGAATTATTACACCATGTTGGAGACTATGACGTCACCAAGCGTTTGCGAACACGTCCATCTACTACTGGAATTATGAAGTTTAATTTGATGGACATCCACTGTCATTTTTTTGTATTATTAAAAAAGGGCGCCAAGAAATAAAAATTCAATTTGTAATCGCAAGGAAGCGTTTTTGGTTTTTCATTTATTTCAATTTACAGAATAATCAATCCTATACAATTGCACAGACGCAAACACACTAGAAAGTGTGTCAAATTTTTTTTATGTTACAACTAACTTTAATAATTTCAAGAATTGTGTTCCTTATTTTTTTTTAATAAAAACGATTTATAGCCGGTTGTACAGTGCGAGTTTAAACTCAGGTTTAGTTGAACTCGTAAGCAAGTTTAAACCAAGTACGTAAACCGTGAGTGTACAGTAGAATTTGAACGAACGTTTAGTTAAACTTCGGTTTAACTTTTGTCGCCTGTTTTGTACGCCACTGTAAACGTAAAACTCATGTGTATTTGAAATTTTCATCAGTTTTCTTTATACATATTGTGTCAGTTTGGAAAATTTAAAAAAGTGGTGATACCTATATTTAAAAGTTAAAAGATAATAAAATAATTAAACCAATATGAGTGGTAAAAGAAGTTCAAACTTTAATGGAGAGGAAGTAAACAAGTTGATGGATCTTGTTCAAAAGTACAGAGGAATCATTGAGAATAAGAAAAGTGATGCGGTTTTCCTTACCGAAAAGCTCCAAACTTGGAAACAGATTACGGTAGAATACAACAGTACTTCCAGTATACCTAGGAGTATGCAGGCACTTAAGAATAAATATGAAAACATAAAAAAAAACATCGAAGAAAAAATTTGCAGAAGAAAAAAGACAATTATATGGGAGGTGGAATATCTGAACCAGTGAAAATGAATGATTTGGATCACTTGGTTCACGAATTGTTAAAAGAGCAAGTAACTGGCCTGGTATCTATAATAGATTCCGATACAGCAAATTTAGGTAAGTTCAGTGAGATGCACAGCTTTTTGCGAAAATATTAAAATTTCGCTTTAATTACGTAGAACTCACGCAGCCCAGAGCATCCGCCTATCATAATTGAAGCGATAGATGAATCGGATGACGTTTTATGCATAGATACTAGTGATAAAAGTAACGGTAACTATTAAAAAAAAAATGATTTAAAATAAAGTAATAACATTTTCTTATTAACAGATCCAACACAATCCGCTATTGAGGGTAGGCAAGAGAAATCAAAAGATGAAAACAAAGAAAATGTAAGAAAGAGAAAACAAACATCGCCTTCACTTGAAGGCCCTCCAAAAAAACGCAGATTATGTTACAGCAGAGATTTGTGCTCTAACAAATGGCAGGAACTTGCGGAAGAAAAGGTAAAATTAATTTATGCGGAGATCCAGCAGTCGAAGGAAAAAAGTGCTTTGGAACTTAAATGTTTGCAAGAAGAACACGACCTCAAAATGCTTCTTATGAAACAAGAGGCTGAACTGAAGCAAGAAAAACTTAAATTAGAAATTTTATTTTTAAAAAGAAATGTTAATTTAAAATAAAATAAAACATATCTTAATTAAATTTAAACTTCAATTTTATTATGATAAGCATCAACAGTTGACAGAGGTGTTAAGACATGTGTGTAATATTCCTAAAATTTTCAATCATTGTTTCTCTCGGGGTACCTATGTTATCCGAAGTGGGCCAATCCGCACTTTCAACATCTATACTGTACCGTACTTGTTCTTCTATAAAATCGTCCAGAGGTGGCACATCGAATTCATTTTGATTGCAGCAAATATTGTGCAGAATTCCGGTCGCTACAACAATATATTGAACGGTGCTTAAATGCAATCGTAGACCTAAGGCCATGATAGGAAAGCGTCGCTTCCACACACCGAACAGTCTCTCCACAGGATTCCTGGTCAAAATTTGTGACCGATTGTAAAGTCGTTGTTCTATAGTTGAGCATGTACGAAGAGGCGTCATAATGTATGATTTACTGGGATAACCACCATCAGCCACAATAACTTTATCACCAAATTCCCCAGAAAATTCTCTTCGGTTTGAGGAAATTTAATATATTGGTCCCGTAGCATGCAAATCGCTACTGATACCTTTTTTATTACTTTGGATGCCGTAGATTTGGATACAGCGCAGAAATCTCCGGATGCTATCAACATGCCTCCGCTAGCAAAAAAACGAAGAGTCAGCAGAAACATAGACGACTCGGAGAGTGCATTATTCCTGCAATAGGATTCATAAATGATCTACATCTGAAAAATTATTTGTATTACGTACCATTTCGTTTTGTGTGCTCCATTTGATTAAAAACCATTTGGGCAGTTAGTTTGGTCAGCCGAAATCGTTTATAGAAATCTGCATCGCTCCATTCTACGAAATGGTTTGGCCTCAGGCGAATCACTTTTGTTCGTCGTGTATAAATAATAACAGAGCTAATTTCTTCATCGCTAATATCTTCAATGTCTGAATCCATTTCGTTTAAATAATTATAAACCAGTTAATTTATTAATTTCACTCCAATATTCACGCAGCCTAATCTGATCACTAAAAAATAATTGACAGAATGCCATCTGCTTCACTATAGTATATAATAACATGTAAAATATAACGGAATATCATATTAAAACTCAGTTTAAACGCCCATCCATGGGCGGTTAAGTAAAACTCGGTTTAAACTCTCGATTAAGTTTAAACTAGCACTGTAATACACCTTTTTGTGTCAAACGTCGGTTTAAACCTGATATCTTAAACCTTAACAGAACATCATCCACGAATAGGATGCGCAGGTGCAGTGCAAAGCAAAGTTTTTGCTCTGGAAATTTAAATTTTAGTATAGTTCGTTTTAAAACGCCAAACTCCTTAAACTTAAGCTCTTCACATATCTATAATTTAGTTTCAACTTGAAGTGAATTAGAACGTGTCATAAAGATTATTCAACATTGGAATCAGGGCCGGCATATTAACGATCTAAGCGCCCCGGTCGAGTCATGCGCTTGGCACCCTATCATATTTCAATAAAATTTAAAACAAGTAAAAGTATTATCATTTGATACCCTCTACTACATTCAAGCCATGCATGGATCTAATATTGGTTTTGTATGGGAGGCACCAGAACTACTTGAATTTGACCGACCTAGCCAACCTGACGAGGGTAAAAGAAGTCCTCTCACAGATTTTCATTCGCCTTAGTCGATTCGTTTGGACGCTATCGTGTTTTCAAGAGACAGACAGACGGACATGGCTGAAACGATTCAGAATGTGATCCTTATTCAGATTTATGGGGCCTCCGGTGACTTCTTCTTGGCGTTACAAATGTAATGGCAAAGAGAATATACCTTCCAATGGAGGGCATAAAAAAATAAGTTTTCAATTTCGACTTTGTATACCTACCATAACTATAATTTAATTAATAGAAAGATGTGTCAGTTAGTCACGAGACATTTAATGAAAAAAAGGTTAAAAAAGTGAGACCAAACAAACTAGTGAATCTTGTTTGGGACACTCATATTGTAGACTGTAAGTCCATTTTATCAACTTGGTTTAGAAAATGCGTTCGCCACTTGCGAATTCGAGGAATAGCTACTCGATTCTATCGAATCCCCAGAATAAGCGTGCATGTATCCGTACTGTAGGTGTTGCCTGATTGTCTTCGAGATAATGTTGGAGACCTAAAATCAACGTCAATATCAGATTTGAAGTCAGTATCAGTATTAGAACAATGTCGCATGAGTTCGTCTTTATTTTGATTTTTTTATGTTTAACGAGAAATTCCACGCGTCAGAAAAATCTTGCATCTATTGAAATCTTTACTTCATAGATATAAGTAAGGTGTCCAAAAATCATTAAAAATATTGATTTCGAAATTTTTTTTCTGATCAGTTATTGGTTCATCAACAGGCTCTTCACCCGATCTACGTTTAATACATCTTAATCGCGGTACTGGTTTGAAAAATGTTCACTTAAGAAAAATAATTATTGGGACTCCCCCAAATAAAACATCTGAGTCGCTCCGGAAGTGTTGCCCATTTTTCTAAGCTTATTCATTGTACACGGACTTTTCTGATCACAAAACTTTGTAAACTAGACTAAATGGGCTCTATGGTCGCTTAGTGCGTTTCTCTTTCGCCCTACATAAGTTAGGGAGGAATACGACAATACAAGCAACGCATTAACAGTCCGTGGTAATAGATCTGAGTAGGTAGGTACTCATACTCAAGATAAGTTTATAAAATTTAATACGCTGGATTTAGTTTTTATATCGCTAGAGATAGGTACATATTCAAATTCAGTGAAGTTAAGCTGGCGCCGCGTACGCTTCAGCGCCCTCCAGGTGCTGGCGCCCACCCCTAAAGCAGGCTGATTGGAATACATAGTTCGTACTTTTTAAGTCATAAAATACAACGCATCCCCATTTTGCTGTCCCAAACAAATCCAGCTACGGCCAGCCTGTTTCTAATTAAGTAGATATTGAATTTCTCTCACATGTCACAATCACAAGCGAACGTATCTATCCAATAATATTTTGAATAAAACAACTTTCCAATTGAATTTCTACCTGATCACCGTGTAGTATACACCTATTACCGTTAACTGAATCAATATTCATCAACTACATTTAATTACAGCATTTATTGTCCTGTACAATTGTCAGCAATTTCAGACTAGGTATACCCATTTTGAAATAATGTCCTGTGGAGCAACATGCATATCATCGCTATGTTGTGACATAACTATACCCATAGCATTGAGTTGACTTCCACTTGCACCTCATGTCCACCAGTATAATGACATTTTCCACTAACGGATCCTGCTTACAATGTGATTATTATTATTTTAGTGGTATCCAAAACTGTAAAATCTCTAAACCACTCATCTGGCAGAGACAACAAATGAACAAAATCCTAATTGACAATTTGGATGATGGTTATCTCTACCAGTGATACGAGCCTTACGAACACGTTCGTCGTATATTTTCAATTCAACCCGAATAATAACCGCACTCCGACAAGGCTGGAGATAGATGCAAAGCGAGTGTGAAAGTGAGAGGCATATACAAACAAAAACTAACTTTCCAATCAGCATGCATGCGGTCCATCTTCTATTCCCTATCCCTGTATGTCATTGATATTTAATTAAATGGCTCTCCTCGGGGAATGTAGCTGTGGGACTGTCTACCCAGGCCGGCTGGTGCTACAGAGGCAGAGATTAGTAGCAAGGATAAAAGAGACAAAATAAAAAAGCAACATAAACATAAAAAAAATCCTGTTTTGACAGTGGTGATGCTGATACAACGGTTTTGCTGTTGTTGGTGGTGTGGTTTTTGAATGAATCTCCAAACCAGCCCCGCCTGTTGCCATTTGATGATGTTTACGATCCATTTTCCAGGTTTGTCAGGGGACACCTTTGTTAATTTTGAATTAGTCGAATTTTTAGCATCTAATGTCATTACTCATTAATGTACCTACTCGTATGCTGTGAGGTGGAAATAAAGGGAGATAGTGTGATATATGTATTACGATTCAGTTTACTTTGAAGACTGTCAATGGGCCGCTGACGGTACGTAGGTACCTACTAATGAGGCTCATTTCGTTTCTACGCCCATGTCTTACAAAAACAGAATTTTAAGACCAATACTACAGTTTCTGGAACGTTCATTTGTGATTAGTGATCCTCGATCTGGGCCCTACTTACTTACTTAGATGGCGCTACAGTCCGGGTGGACCTGGGCCTCAACCAACACGCCTCTCCAGTTAGCCCGATCTTTGGCTAACCGAGGTCTTCATCCGCCTTTGTTAACGTCCACGCTTCTGCGCCATAGAGTAGGACTGGAATGATGAGGGTCTTCGTCTTATATAGAGTATTCTTACAAGGCCTTACTAGTCAGTTGCTTTCTTAGGCCAAAGAAACAGCGGTTGGCAAGTGTAACTCTTCGTTTAATTTCTGCTGTGGTGTCATTATCAGAGTTTATAGCGGAGCCGAGGTTGATAAAGTCCCTAACCACCTCAAAGTTAAAGCTGTTTATCGTGACGTTTTGTCCGATTTGTCGATGTTGTGTGTCCCTTCTTGTTCACATCATGTACTTTGTTTTGCCCTCATTTACTACCAAACCCATTTTTACCGCTTCTGTGCTAATATGTATTTGCAAACGCACGAGTATCAGCTCGCCAATTATGTCAATGTCGTCGGTCGGCGTATGCAAGTAGTTGCACAGACTTTTAGAAAATTGTGCCCCTGGTGTTAGCTTGCGAGCTTCGCACAATTTTCTCAAGAATGATGTTAAAAAAGTTGCATGATAGCGCATCACCTTTTCTAAATCCTTTTTTGACATCAATAGTCTACCGTAGTTTGAATATTAGGTCGATCTGGGCCCTATTTAATAAAAATTGACAACTGCGGCAAGTGACAAGTGAACATTTTTTACCTGACAACTGAAGAATTGCCAAAAAGTTTTCTTTTTATAACTGTCAGGAATTTCGCGAGAATTGTCATGAATTTTCTAACAAATATGTATAGAAATTTGTTTGCATTAATTATGGTTTCCAATTTAAGGAAAAATTGCTGTCAAGAAAATAACACCGGAATATATTTTGTTAAAAAATTAATGTACATCTATACAGGTCCCACAAAAAGGAATTACTCTCTTGCTGTTAAGACCCACATCAAATTTTTTTAAAATATGACAATGACAATAGTTGTGTTTTTATGAAACCTCGCCAGCCAGTAGTTGCCAGTAGTTGGCAGTTGAGGCACATTTCACATGCTAATTAAAACAACAACCTGCTGGCAACTGCTGGCAACAACTCTTGATTTTCTCCCCAACCGGAGAGCTGTTGGCTTTCTAACAAAAAGAGGAGACTCGATCGAAGCCGCTCTCTACAGTTGGCAAAGCAGAGGGTCTCATTTCTTGTGGATGGGATAAACGATGCTGGATTTTCCATCCTTCGGCCATTAAGCAGTCATTTTAAATGTGAGTTTAGATAATGCTGAGGAGTTTATTTTGGTTTGGATGGACTTAAGGGATCGTTCTGCCTTCGGTTGTCTTCCCCATTTCTCAGTCAGCAGAAGTGGTTTTTGCATTAGCTCAGCACCGACTGTAACCCTATACTACAAGGTTCATTGGTCATTTCATTTCTCATCTCTACAATTGTCTGTTCAGGTCTTGTTGGTTTGACATGTCGTTTTTTATACCTTTTGGTAAAACTTTCTAAACTTTCCTCGATCGCACGCTTTTCGTGCATTAATTTTTCTCATGAGAAGTCAGAGTTCTTCCCTCCTCTTATGCTTTTATGAGATTATGAGCCGCCGGCCGTCCGTACTGGGTATACCTCAGAACTAACGAAGATGGATTAGAATGTTAGAATGTTCCGGCATTTTTATGTATTGTCCGATATCCCTATCATCTTCTTTCGACAATTTTGACTCTGTTTTTTTTTCCTTAAATTGGAAATAATATGACCAGACTTAAGCAAAAATGCAGTCAATGGACCTTCCTTGGTATATAGCCGAGATGTGAGTATGGAAATCTTTATGACTTGCTTTAAGTGCTTTCTTCAGAAATCTGACTAATAGGTACCTAGGTGTTTCGAAGAATTAAGTAATATTCGGGCCGTGAGTTAAAAGCTTATGTAAACTTGATTGACATTTCACCAACTATAACGATAGAGGTATACGTATAATTCTTTTACTTCAGCGTCCAGCAAGCAATTCCGAAAATATGTCCATATTAATGATAAGCCCTCTGAACCAAGACTCTCAGTACTATACTCACTACAGCTTCTATCTAAGTCTAGTTAATTCTACAGTTGTTTTGGAATCTAAAAAAAAGAAGTCTTAGGTACCTTGTTGCATATTGTTTGTAGAAGTGTAGACCCGATAATACTAGAGTAAGAGCTAGCAACGTTTTTTCTCAAGTCATTTTAGCAAGGCTGTAACTTTGTGAGCTTAGTTCGTGGTGACTACTGAACACGAAAATACATTTCTGGCAGCGCTGCGTTGTTTTATATTGAATTGCGTCATTGTTGATATATTTTGGAGCTCTTCTTTGGCAGTAACGACTTCTAACTTAAGTCTAGAGTCTAGACTGTTTAAAAAGAACTCCCTCACCAATACGAACTGTCAACTTCCCTGTAGTCTTCACCATGGTGTAGGTGTATGTATGTCACACTTTGAAATTTCAGTCCATCCAACTGCACTACGTGGGAAGGCGTAATATCCTGCTTTACAGCAATCCAGGACATCAGCTAACTGTTGACCAGCAAGCAGCCTTTAAAGGTGAAAAAATTCGAAAATTCAAAGCGCACATACAAATATCTCTGCCCCTTTAAGACGGACTCCATTAAAAAAAACGAATGACTTGCACTCTATTTAAGGGAACGCCAAGGGCTTTTATACACGGCGTGGGGATATAAGGGACCGGGGACTCAATCAAGCCACTGGAATCGATGACATAACGAACGTTCCCTTTAAGTCAGCAATCAGATGGGTGCCTGTCATTTCTCAAACTATATTATCTCGCGTAGGTTTACCTAAATATTTTTCAACTTTCTATGTATTTGACAGAAGTCAATCATCTGGCAAACTGCCATTTCGTCTTGCATTTATCTCGCTGTCAGATTTACTCGCATTTTTCCTTTACCATTTCTTTGTAAAGAAAAATTGTAAAAACTTAAAAATTAAGAATCTTAAAAGGTTTTGCTATTGTTTTATTTGGCAAAACTGAAATAAGGAAACACGAAATAAAACAATGCGAAAGTAAGTTATAGCGTAATAATAAATGCGAAATATCTTATGGTAAAATAATTACAATGCTAAATGAAATTTTGCCAAATGTACGCAGTCATCATCATCATCATTTTCAATGGTTCGCTTGTCCATTAAGTGGATCGCGGGTGTAGTTTGCTCAAGTGGACCCTCCATAGCTCTCGATTCTCCGCCATCGACTCTAAATCATTAAGGGCAATCCCCATATGGGTATAGGAGATATTATGGACTTGATCTAACCATCTCATTATTGGTCTACCTAGAGGACGCCTGCCTGATGGTGCGCGTTCCATAGCACGTCGTGGGATCCTGGTTGGGGACATGCGTTTAACATGACCAAACCACCAAAGCATGGACCGCTCCCTCCGGAGAAGTAGCTGCTTGACATTTAGTTTCTCTCGTATTCTGGTACTTCTGATGCGTTCTCTACGGGCCACACCAGCAATACTACGGAGAAATCTCATTTCGGCAGCTTGTATCCGCGATCTTATTCTTTCGGTCATTACCCAAACCTCATGACCATAGGGAAGAGTTGGAACAAACACCGAATGAAAGACTGACACCAAGTTCAGTCCTCCTAATAATAGAATGACCAAGCTGTCTAAAAATAGACCCAGCCTGACCAATCCTACAGGAAAACTCGGCATTACCCCTTCCATCACTCGTGAATAAGACCCCGAGATACTTAAACTTCATCCACCTGTTTCAATGGGACTCCACTAACATGCAGAGTGCATTGAACTGGCGTTCTAGAGACGACCATCACTTCAGATTTGTTCACGTTTACTTTCATCTCAGCTTCAACACAAACGGCTACAAACTGATCGATTGCGCGTTGAGGTCCAGTATGAGAGGATCCAAGGATGACCAAGTCATCAGCGAAGAGCAAATGACTTATCCTCAGATCTCCCAATTCAAAACGTTCTTCGCCAAGACTGCGCTGTAACATTCAGTCCATAAGTAATGAAAAGGAGAGGAGGCAAGACGCACCCCTGACGAAGTCCAACGCCCACGGTGAAAGTTATTGATTTAACGCCGTTTACCCGAACACAGCTTTTACAGTTTGTGTAAAGAGATTGAATGGCTCTCAAGAGAGAACCGTCAACTCCATACTTCTGTAATACACTCCAGAGTTTACCTCGAGGGACTCGGGCATATGCTTTCTCCAGTGTGATATACTCCTGTAATTGTAGCAATCCCTTTTATCCCCTTTCTTGAAAAGGGGCACAATCACCCCAAACTGCCAATCGCTAGGAGTTTCGCCGCATTCCCAGGCCACTTTAATGACACGAGCGAGCCATTTGACTCCCTCTTCACATAAAGTAAGGCCTTGAGCATTTCTCTCCGGCAGATTTGCCAGCTGTTAGCGATTTGATCGCAAAAGTGACTTCTTCTACCGTGGGACTATTTTTCGCCCTACTCAAGGCGATGGATCTGTCATCCTCAATGCCTTGGATTCAGAAAAGTGTTGGCTCCATCTACTGAGTGAAATAACAAAATGCAAGAAAAAAACCGCGAGTTATACCATACCCCAATCAGATGATAAAATAATAACTCACAGTCAAACAAAAATTTGTAAGAAGCTAGGCCTAGAGTCTTCTCTGAAAGTCCACGGCCTCGGTCGTTGTACCTATGGCTATAGTGCGATATTGTTAAACGTTTTTACAACATCTTGTTTGAATTTTGACTATAACGCGAGCTCCTCCAGACACATGATGTCACTTGACACATTATGTCAAATGGCGAACTCACTATGATGACCCTATTGTTAGTTCTGCCTTAGCATCCTTTGTAAATTCATTGGTCCTACCTACACCAATCCATGCATGAATAGAGATTGTGCGAGAAAACAAAAAAAAAACCCAACTGAACAAACTTACCTTGTAAAACATTTTAATGAACATCGTGTTCCAGTTAATTTCAATTAGAATCTTTTTCGTACACTTCCTTTAACAAAAAAAAAAATAGACAAAACTAAAGACCAGTATAAAAGGATTCAACAAAGTCGATAATCAAATCCCATTAAGAGAGCTTCCTGTTAAAAAAAAAAAAAAAAACAAAAAAGTAAACTAAAAAGACAAGCGCGCTCGAGATGCAAGAATTAACTGAACATCTGTTCAATTAGTGCACAAAAAGGAAGCGGAAGTCGAGTTAAAGGTTCTCCCATCAGATCCAACATAACCAACTATAGTCTAACGACGAACAGAGGTCCTGCCACACTGACTCGATGTCAGATTAAATTCTAATTAAACTGAAATTAAAGACTTTGCAAACTAAAATGGACTTTCGATGTGTATACATTTATACAAGTACGTGTGACTGTCTGTGAGCGCATTCAAATTAAACAGCTAAAGGCACTTGAATCGGAAGCGACGAACATTTTCCCATTTTCCCGCATTTTGCCGTTCCCTCCTCAGCTCAGATCTCCGGAACAGAATTTGTGTAAAGATTTTCAAGCTGATTATACTGTATTTGTGTTGGTGTTTGTACAATGTCCAGTGAATAGCAACAAAACATTCTGAACGCGCCCAATAAATTCATTAAATTTTCCTCCAAATTCACTGGCAATTAATTTTGCAGCCGGCAGCACTGCCCATTGTGGGAGGGGAGGGGAGGGACAAAGGGATAGCAGATAGTAACAATAGTTTAGTTGCCGGTATTCGATATATAGCAAGGATAATGGGACGGAGGTAAAAAGCCGGCCATTGTTATCGAGTAAGTCATTTCCTATTCAGAGTACGAGTGCATCATGTTATCCGTGGCACGACTGAATTTCCGGTTGCATTTAACGAGAATTTGTGGATTTTTGCGTCTGAAAGTCAGTGTGCGGAGTTCCGAAATAGCCAGAGCGGAAGTGCACCTTTGTTTCGTTGGTAGGTGGGTTGGGTATACCTATATGCCGATGCAGACCCGAAAAAAGGGGAAGTGAACTTTGGATAGTGATGTAGCCTCAGAAGGGATGCACAATCCACTGGGGGCATTCTGTAAATTTAGCCCGGTTCACAGGAGAGCGTTGTTGCTGTTGGTTCAATTAGCACTCTATTATTTCGACGAAGGTATGTAAAATGTACAATGCCGGGGCGGAGACGGTTTAATGTGACGATAGTGTTGTTGCAGACAATATTGAACCAAATTGAAAGACAATAATGTCTGCGTGTATAGGTGAAGTATTAACGAGCAAAAGTATTTAAAGGGAGGCTCGATTTGAAGGCCATGTGCAGTGCAGTGAATTGTTCACATTTAAGAGATACACAGTATAGATGATCACTTTTGATTTAATATCCTTGTGCCTTTAGGTATCTACATGTGTTTATGTTCACTCTATTCCTGATTAGGCAAAGCTCCAACCAAATGTAAGCTCTTCTTGTTTACTGGTGGTTAGCTGTTGTAAGAATTCAGTATATGGACTGATTGGCAACAACTTTTTAGAACACTGGAAACTGGTCGAGAGTGATGACACTGCCAAGGAAGCGCTCAACGATCTTATCGAGAAGACGGTCAATATTGTTCTCTGCGACTTTAAAGTCAGAACCAGAAAGGAGGTAATCATAGCCTGCCTGACAGTACTTCGTGCAATGTACGGAATGAAATGTCATAACTGCTAGCACACCTACAACAATTCACAAAGTTCAAAAAACACTAGGAGACTTAGCGGTCTCCAGATACCATATAAAGAAAATGGGCTTAACAGAAGAAGAACTTTGCAGAGGCTGCGGTGATGAGGAAGCTCTTGAGGACACAACCCACTTCCTATGTCACTGCCCAAGTCTCCAACACACCAATAGACAAGATAATGAACTTGAATTTGAATACAGAGTTATAATGAGTAAGGGACAAACTCTTTCCCCTTACGGGAATCACAATGGGTCAGTACAGTATTGACCTGAGTGTGGCACGGAGAAATCCTCGTCAGCCCACAAACCTAACCTAACCTAGCGGTCTCCATCAGATCATATAATCGTCAGTCAAAGTTGCGATATGCCTCCAATGTCTTGGACGTCCGAACGTTCCGAGTGCGGTCAATATACTCGTACACTTGCAGTCAAAGTACGATATCGGATATACATCAAATCACAATGCCGAACGGGGGCTGTTAGAAGACCTAATGTTGGAAGGCTACTATGCCAAGGGACTGTTAAAACGTTTGTTGGCCGGATCTCCCTTAAGCTCGCATATCACCGCCCACCGGTATTGAAATGCAGAGGTTCAGTGGCAACACTGATGCCAACGTGCCATGGCCATCAAAAGGATCGTTACAGCTGTTATTCGATCACAATGAAACCCCCCTTGTTCGATGAAGAAGGCAAGACCCAGGTCTATCAAAACGTGCTGCAAACTAACACTCTTCATTCCGAAGAGACCTAGGGCCCGCATTTTGTTGTCCAATATGATGATAGAAGTGATAAGGCTCCTCCAATGTCTTACTGGTCAATCAGTAAGGCGGAGGAACCCTACAAAAATACCATGTCCTTCCTGCTGCTAATCAAGAAACGAGTCCCTCACTGCTCTCGAGAAAGCAGTTTTGAAAAAGATGTGGTATGCTGGCTCCTCTAATCCGCTTTTTTTATACCCTCCACAGGAAGGTATATTCACTTTGCCATTACGTTTGTAACGCCAAGAAGGATTCACCGGAGACCCTATAAAGTATATATATTCTGAATCAGGATCACATTCTGAATCGATTTAGCCATGTCTGTCTGTCTGTCTGTCTGTCTGTCTGTCTGTCTGTCTGTCTGTCTGTCTGTCTGTCTGTCTGTCTGTCTGTCTGTCTGTCTGTCTGTCTGTCTGTCTGTCTGTCTGTCTGTCTGTCTGTCTGTCTGTCTGTCTGTCTGTCTGTCTGTCTGTCTGTCTGTCTGTCTGTCTGTCTGTCTGTCTGTCTGTCTGTCTGTCTGTCTGTCTGTCTGTCTGTCTGTCTGTCTGTCTGTCTGTCTGTCTGTCTGTCTGTCTGTCTGTCTGTCTGTCTGTCTGTCTGTCTGTCTGTCTGTCTGTCTGTCTGTCTGTCTGTCTGTCTGTCTGTCTGTCTGTCTGTCTGTCTGTCTGTCTGTCTGTCTGTCTGTTGAAAGCATATATATATATTCTGAATCAGGATCACATTCTGAATCGATTTAGCCATGTCTGTCTGTCTGTCTGTCTGTCTGTCTGTCTGTCTGTCTGTCTGTCTGTCTGTCTGTCTGTCTGTCTGTCTGTCTGTCTGTCTGTCTGTCTGTCTGTCTGTCTGTCTGTCTGTCTGTCTGTCTGTCTGTCTGTCTGTCTGTCTGTCTGTCTGTCTGTCTGTCTGTCTGTCTGTCTGTCTGTCTGTCTGTCTGTCTGTCTGTCTGTCTGTCTGTCTGTCTGTCTGTCTGTCTGTCTGTCTGTCTGTCTGTCTGTCTGTCTGTCTGTCTGTCTGTCTGTCTGTCTGTCTGTCTGTCTGTCTGTCTGTCTGTCTGTCTGTCTGTCTGTCTGTCTGTCTGTCTGTCTGTCTGTCTGTCTGTCTGTCTGTCTGTCTGTCTGTCTGTCTGTCTGTCTGTCTGTCTGTCTGTTGAAAGCACGATAGCGTCCAAAGGAATTGACCTAGGCAACTGAAATTTTATGAGAGGTCTTATGTTTATGGCCTTCAAGTTTGTATGAAAAATGGTCCATGTCGGTCAAGTAGTTCTGTTACCTCCCATACAAAGCCAATATTTGACCCATGTATCTCTGTCTGTTGAAAGCACGATAGCGTTCAAACGAATCGACTTTGGTGAATGGAATTTTGTGAGAGGACTTTTTTTAACCGTCGTCGGGTTGGTATTGAAAATTGTCTATGTCGGTAAAGTAGTTCTGCTACCTACCATACAAAACTAATATTAGACACATACTAACTCGCATGGCAAATATTTTGCATGACTTTTATGCAGTGGAGGGTATCAAAGCATCGGCCAGGCCGATGATAACACTTTTACTTGTTTTTATTAAAAATTATCCCAAGTAACAATTTGACTTCGATAAGGCGCTATCGAGGCTATTTCCCCTCCCGCAATATTGATTGCAAAAGGCCTTTTAGAAGGACATTTGGCGCACTTTAGCGAAGCTATTTACTGATTAAGACAACTTGGGATAGGCCTTACAGACGATACAACTTCTGCTTCTGATAGGCCTTATAGAAACAATTAACATCCGCGGTGGGCTATTGCTTCGCAAAAGAAGCATCTCTAATATTTGTCAGCAGTAGGTTATTACTTCGGTAAGAAACTGCTGTAAGGCCTTACCGCAACTGTTATAAAAGCCTTATAGAAGTTCAATAATTAAAAAGAAAAACAAATATTTTTTTTTTTAATTTGTTCAATTTTCCATTTTTTTATTTTTTTGTCTCATTTATTAATTATTATTCAATCACATTTCATACTTTTTGATACAGTTTCATTTAACATTCGAGATATAATTTACATTTTACTTACATGGGTTTCACTGAGAATCGATCATGGGTCCCGTCGCATGCCAGTCCAATACCCTATCCACTAGGCTAAATCGTCATATGCGTTTGCCAGTGTTAAATATGAAGTACTTGATACTTTTTAGAGTTTCGATAAGACTTGCCGCCGACTGCGACAGAAGTTGCAACAGACGTTGTACACATACTTGATACTCTTTAGAGTCTCGATAACACTTTATTATTGGCTCAAAGAAATTTCTGCGAAGTTTGGTCAAACTTGGACAAAGGGGCGTGGCACCTTCCATATAAAAAAATGCATTTAAAAAGTTGTTAACATTGATGTGCATTGTCCATATAAATTGGAATATGGTGGAATTGTAAATCGTGGAATGGCACGACCCATACAAGTAATTTAAAACACTATAGCTTTAGCTTTGAAATTTGGTAAATTGACCTTAATTTGCATCCGTAAATAAAAAAAATTTAATTCATTTGAATTATACGAACCTTTCATTTAACCACCAAACAAAAAGGTTATTTCTCTCTCGCGAACGTTTGACAAACTTTGGAGAGTATAACTGACCTGAAAAGTCTTCACAATTCAGCCGTTCGGACTCGGCATAAAATTGTAGGTCCCTTCCAATTATCCCAAAAACTGAAACTCACACAAACGAATGGATGCAACGCAAGAAGCTAGGCCCAGCGTGTCTATTCACGCCTGTTGCTCCAACTATTTATTTATTACAACTATTAAACAAACATGCGAAGAATTATTAAAGCAAAAAACACACGCAAATTTCTATGTATCTACTATTTCTTTTTTCAAAATTTTTGGGTGTTATTAAAAAATAAATTGAAGCTTTTAAAATTTGTCCCAATGTCGCCTGTATTTGTGAAAGGGGTCCAAAAACGCTTATTTCGAATTGTGGTCGCCACGCGTCCCGGCAGTACAAAAGTCGCCAATTGGCTATGTCGCCCGATGGCGACTGTGTACAAATAAAAAGACCATGAAACATTTTTGATTCAGCAATAACCAATTTAATTTTATTTAATCATTGTAAACAAAAATGAAATAAGTAATAATAAATGATAAAATTACACTGGTATGGTGTGCAAAAAAGTGATAAAAACCTACAATTGTCGGTAAGGCAAACGAACAAGTTTACATTTCACATTGGTCATATATTTCTTTATTTTTTTCTTTTTTATTTGAGTGAGCATAGCTATCGGAACAATAAATATCTAAATGCCTTGACTCAAACTAAATTATGAAAAAATTAGCCTTTTCGTCAATTGTAATACAGCATAGCTGTAAGTCACTCTATTTCATTTTTTGTCGTCAAAAACCAACAATTTGAAGAGTCGGTGCTTAGACAAAATGTCTTTAATTGAACTTTGGTGATTTCAGTAAATATTTCAATAAAGTGATGCAGCATTTGACGGGCAACTGGCAGCATTTGAAAATAACTTTTCGTCTTTTCAATGCGAGCGCACTTCTATATTTCTCTCCATTTGGGTTTCATATCCTTTCCATAAATCCTCATCGCTATATTTGCTGCTATTTGTTCCATCATCGATAGTACGATCCCCACTAGCACTAGTGCTACTGTTGGCGTTATCTAACAGAGTCAAAAAAAACTATATTCATCTGCCGAAATGGTGAATAAATAGAAAAAAGAAAACACATACCTAAACCCTCATAATTTCTGGTGCTCTCATTATAAATGTTGTAGGCTGTTGTAGACAATTATTGTGGAATAGTGTACTGGGGATTATTGATAAAACAATTAATTATTATTTAGGAATTAGGACCACATATGAGCGCTGAAAGCATCCACTGCGACAAAGAGATGTTCGCTTTAATTCATCTGACATTCACGGACTCGCTTCAGAATTGCGCCACGCTCCCTTTGCACTATTAGTTGATACGTTTCCGATATTTTCACCTTTTTCACTGAACTAATCATTTTATAGACCCAAAATATTTAATTTTTATATAAAACAAAATCGACGCGTGTATATCTACTATAATACAATGACAGCTATGATCCTTCGTAGTTCTTATTAAAGCCGCTCCACTTAAATGCTGTAACATAACATATAAAACTAGTTTATGCCTCTATAAAGCCTTCATTCGCAAGCCACTCATTCTATGGGCAAATAATGGGAAGTTAATGCTTCTCTAAAACTTCCAATTGCAAGCTGTTGCCTGCATGAGAGACAACTGCCTTTTTAATGCTTCCGATCACAAGCCCTAAAGAGACTTCTCGACAGAGCTTCGAACTGGAAACTTTATCGAAACAAATGACTTCCCACACATCCACCTCCAATTTTTGGAAGTCCAATCGAGGTTTTATCGAAACTAAATTCCTCATCCCTCTATAAAGCCTGTGGATTTTCTTTCGAAAGGTCTTATAAAAGTTATTATCGAAACAATTACCTGGAAATTGCTGTACTTCGCCTAAGAAATACTACAGAAGCTTTATAAAAGTAGTTGCCTACCGAAATTAAAAATTTGAACCTTACCGAAGTAAAATTGTTACTTGGGATGGAAATCGGCGTTGTCCATGGCCCTGGGTGAGGGACTCGTCCATAGAGGGGCTTCAAGACAAAGAATAAGACAAGATTTACATACATCAGGCGACAGTTAAGCCTAGAACATGCAAACTCGCTGAGAAACATCTTAAAAGTGCAACCATTCTTCGACGATCTTAGCGACATCTCGAGTGAAGGGCTGCAAGATAATAACGTTTTCTTAACTAAACAGGTTGGATATAGGTAAGGTATACCTTAAGAATTACCACAAACTAAGTCGGATGAGTCGTGACAACAAAAAGGCGCATTAAGTGCTACTTGGGTTCATTCTATAAAACTACAACATCTACCTACCTGCCTACAGCTACAGCCAGAGCTACTGCAAGAGCTGGACGCTAAGGCCTACTGTCCACGTAGCTGCGCTTCATACGCACACTTTCGTCATTTGCATAGGTACGCTTGCTTGGTGTACGCTTGCAGCTTGCTCGCAGCTTCTTTCCATATAAACAAACGAACCACTGTCCACGGAGCGGCAATGCAAGCTGCAAATGACGACAAGCGTATTTAAACGCTCCGTGGGCAGAGCTTCGTTTGTGATGCAAGATGCAAAAGATACAAAAGACGAAAGCGTGCGTATGAAGTGCAGCTACGTGGACAGTAGGCCTAACTTGACTGTCCAACAATTATGAGGAAAGTCAATTTCCCAGAAAGTAGTTTGGCAGGTGCTACTGAGGAAGCAATGTTCGAAAGATCTACCCAAAGTGATGTTCTCAAAGGTACAACGTCCGTACAGAAGCGTTCAGTGATGATCATGGGAGTACGGAAGTAGATTCACAGTCGGTGCTAGAAATTTGGAAGGAATATTTCTGCAAGACTGTTAAACGGTGAAAATCCAATAGATCCGCTGTCCAGGTAGTATGATCCCAACTTGGACGATGATGAGATGACAAAAACTTCCGTCCACCCGACCATCACAGAGTGAGAATAGCAATACTTTTTTTTTTTATTTTTAAGACTTTGGGGTTTTCGCCGTGCTTAAGAAGTCCTTGTTTTATTGCGTTTCGATATTTGGCGATGCTGTCGTACATCCATCTATCATGCTGCTGTCGTCCTCTGCGCACTACTGTCGGTGTTTCATTACCCTGCCTGCCGTTGACCGGGGCCTTGTGTATTATGGTATTGATTCTGATCTATATCTGATTTTACAGTGGACAAAATCTTTGCCAAGGTGCAGATTGGTCGGCTCGTGGTTCCCTAATGCTCATGAATACTTTGATTCTAAGAAGCCAAATTTTTTCTAACCGCCTTCATAGCTACGTGTTAGCGCTGCGCTGGTTATTGTCCAGGTTTGGTAGTTTTAGGATGGGAAGTTTCTTCCTTCTTAAGTGATTCCTATAGGTTTACTTGGCTTAGTTAGTTTAGTCGGTTGGCAAGCCACTAGAAACCTGTACGTACCATACTTAGATCAATGAAGATCCATCGTGATACCCTCTTGGCTTATGACTCCTACGCTATGCAAACCTATGAAATACCTCTGGGCTGGTAAACCATTTCGAGGTATTTACAAATTTAAGAAGGTCATTTTGAACCTATCGGCAAGTTATTTTAAGTCCTGGAAAACGTAACTACCAAAGGTTTCTTTTTTTTAATTGACAGAGCGTTGGGCAGTAATAAAAAGCCATAATTGGCCTACTCGAGCGGAATATTACGTTAGGAGTGTCAATCGGCAGGCCTATGTCGTTGAGCCTGCCTATGGATGATGTTTCGCATTGTGAGTTAATGATATTGCTGGATCATTAGGACACTCTTTATACAACATGTGATCGCTGTTAGGGTTCTAATGGTACCTTTGTGCTTTGTCACATGTTCTAGCTTTGACACTAGTTCCGCACTATGCGCAGAGATTAAACAAAGGAGGGTAGCTCCTAAAAAGTTAAGCCAACTCTCAGGGAGATATTTTAAGAGACTCTAATCATCCTGGTTTTGCTATATGACGCAGAAGGACAATTGCGAAAGCGAATGAAAAGCTATTGGATTATTCTTTTTTGGTCGGTTTAGGAGACACTTCAATGGAGCACTTAGACGCAACTGGTCAATTGTACTACCAGGAAGTATAATCTAGTACCTATTTTACTGGAATTTCTCCGACTTTCGGAGAAAGCCGAGAATGCACTTCAGCGAAGAGGAGCTTACAGTATCATCAGCACTCACCACATCAGCGCCAAACATCTGCCACCTGATCCGAGCAAAGGCAGGACAATAGCAAAGGAAATGATCCGTAGTATCGTCGCCCTTTCCACAATCGTTATAGATAGTGGTATCACTTAAGCCTATAGCACACTAAGATGCTTAACAAAAGCGAAGTGTCCCGTAAGAACGCCAATAAGTTTTCTGCATTTTTTTCTGTAGAGAGACAGCGGGAATGCCGCAGACTTCTTACTGACTTTCGGGAGCATGCTTTTAGTCTACCCACATCCTGGAGAATCTTGCCATAAACGATTATGTTTGTTAAGAAACCCTGTGACCGAGGACACAGGAGACCCAGCACAGGTTCTGTTCCCTAGAAATTATCCTCTAAGCCTTAGAAATCTCATCGATTATCTCATTTCCAGCAATCCCAGTGTGACCTGGGATCAACGAGTTCAGCTTTGCGACCCGAACTATTTTGGAACAGGTTACAGGGTTTAGCAAGGCCTTAAGCAAAGCCTGACTGTCGCTACAGACGCAGAGACTCCGACCCCGCCACCTATTCCTAACAATATATTCGGCAGCCATTACCAAACGAGTAGTAAAGTCCAATTTTGTCGATTTACACGAAGTGACCAGCATTGGACTCTTGATTAGTCTTGGCGCCATCCGTGAAAATTCGACTACATCCCAAACCAGGCTCAGACTCTGCCTAAAGCGTGTCCTAAACGCAAGGAAAGTCCACTCTAAATTTGCACAACAGCCGAAGTTCCGGTATCATTGCATCAGACGGCACATCCATGGAACTAAGATAAGTGTCGCGCAAAATCATCGAAACTGTAGTGTAAAAAATACAAAAAACCACCCCACCCCGCCTGAGACGGTAGATTGCTTTGATAGTAACACCCATGATAAAGCAGATCATCTAGAGTAGAGCCCGGCGTACTCAGAAAAGCACCCGTTCAGCTTTGGAGCTTCGTGCAGAAGGCAGTCACATTCTTTCGCGAAAGCCCTCTCCATCAAAATACCGACGCATAGGTTAGAAAAGGCCTTAGATGCAAATGACCTATTTAGGCGATAAGCCCCGCGTCTTACCGAAAGCACCCTTCCATTGCCAGAAAACTAAGAGCGCCTTGGATGTATTCAACTGGACATGCTTTGCCCAAAGAAGTTTCTTATCCAGGATCACTTCCAGATTCGCTTCATCGGAGATCTGAATAGTGATGCCTTTTAGCTTTGGCTAACAACCTCAGTTTTCAAAGGATTGACCGATGATCGCTGATATCTAGAGCCATCTGCACGTTAGCACAGACAGTCTGTCCAACATAAAGTATGGCAACATCATCCGCGTTTGAACTATTTATGGTATATGCAACAGCGAGTTAACTATGCACCATAACAAGGGAGACAGAACACCATCTTGTGGTCAGCCTTTTTTTGCCCCTGTCCTTCACAGATCGTTTTAATAGAAACATTTTTTAGTTCTTTTTGTGTTAAAGGTCTGAAAAACTATACGAGATCATCGACATTGACCAATTGGTTGTCGAAGATGGCAAGGAGATGTACCTAATAAAAAGAGTCTTCAACGCACACAAGTGTAAACTGGGGAGACAAAAACCCTATTGGTCTATGGGTAATAATTTTGTTTCACTTTTCAATTTAATTACACGAGCTTTTGGTATGCACATTGGTTACTCCCAAATTTCAAACAGTTGGGTATTTTACAGAACCCTTCAGCCATTAAAGAGTTAAAGCATCCATAGATCCCTTAGGCGAGGGAATAATCTTTAGAGACCTCTTCTCACCGGCCAACCGATAAATCCACTCGACATAGACCTCCCCACTCGATAAGATGCCTAATCCCAAAATTAATTTAAATCGGCCGCGAGCTATTAATTAATCAAAATAGGTTTCATTCCATCCACCAAAAGGAGCGGGTATAATTTTACAAATTGGACTCCTGCCCATCCATCGCCAACGGACCAGAAGCTGAACAAAAAATAATCATAATAATATTTTCTCTCTCAAATTGTTTGCGCGCTCAATTTATGTAAATCCAATAGCGAAAGCATTGTTATAAATTATTAACAATATATTACAGGCGCCCAGTCCCCCTTGCGTGGATTGGGTATCTCCATTGTCGGAAGCTGCTCTCTCTCGCTATGGATGGACAAAAGCTCCCCGACTTCCATGTGGAAATCCGATTATAACTCTGTTCTCTGCAGCTCTACTTGTTTTAAATATTTATTAATCCAACATGAAAAATTCACAGAAAAAAAAGAAACTACCCTCTGCATAGATATGACTACAAGAACTACAAGAGCCCGAATGAAGCAAAGCCAAAACAGAACACAGACCGTTCACACACGTGTTGAGTTAATAGTGTGTTTAAAATTTAAATGCAAATCCTGTTGAGGAAGGAAAATCCAAAATCCTCCCACTGACGCCACCGCGACCACCGACCGTCCGCCGACCACCACCGCACGGCCCGCCGGCCGGCCGTCAAGGTGGGCCATGGTTTGGGGATAAATTATTATTCAAGTTGCGAAGTTAACTAATCTCGGCGCACGATTAGGAAGGATGAAGGACGGCAAGGACGACCACGACGATGACTACGACGTGAACTGGACGTACAACAGAACTATACGCTTGCTGACGCCTAGAGTATAGTATAGGTATAGGCAGGGAAGAGCGCTTTAGTTTTGTGCGTTTGGCTGGTGTGGTAACAAATCACATTTTGTTTGCCGGACCGGGACGGTACCAAGACCGGAAAGTTTATGTAGTTTTTATCGCCACTCGCTGCTTTCACTTTGCGTGTGTGTTTTTGGTTTGTGACGAAGGTTGGCGGCAACATAACGTGCATAGGAAATATTCCAGATTTTATTAGAGAAAAAATGTTTTTTTTATAGCTTCGCGTGGCACCATTGCATTTCTTATTTATACACCGAAGGTATATATACTTTAATAGAGGTAGCAATAGTGGCAGAGCACTTTTGGCTCATGGAAAAGGTCAGAGAATAGTTCATAGCTATGGGGAGAGCTTAAACTTGTTAAAAATTGAGTTCCGTTGTTTTTCGCATAACTTAGAAGGCAAGACGTGAGTTAATTTGGCAAACATCTTTATGTATCTGAAGCTTAAGGGAGATACTTTATTCGGAGATTTTGACAGATTGTCTGGCTTTCAGTACCCCTAATCAAATATTCATTTCAATGTAACGAAGGCTATAGAGAAAGGGAGTTGTTTAGAATGATTGGGGTAAATGAAAATATACAAGTTGTGGATGAGTTTGGGTAATGTGACCTGCATTTAGAAGTTCCCTATGATGCGGCACTCTTAGGCTATAAATATAAGACCCAGATTAGATGGACGTCTATTTAAATTCGTGTATAGTACTTAGATTTAGTTCAGGATTGTATAATTTAATCGTAGGCTTTTGTCTGGTGTTAACGGCTTTGGGTATATTTTAGGTTAGGCATAAGCCGGCATTATATCGGTACCTTAATGGACCCTACCCATCATTCATCATCATCACTCATCAGTAATGCTAACAATTTGGCTTTTATCTTCGCACTTGAAATAATATGTTGATTTATGAGCTTATGGCCAAATGTTCCAAGTTTCTCGCAATAAGTTGGACGCACCTTAAGGAAAAGGATTATGAAATAAGGCACACAGGATGCTTTATTGGTTTTGATGAATGCCTGGTTGTATAAGGAATTATTCGGCAGATGAGATAATTATAACAATTGTTAGAGTACACTAGCTTGAAGTATAGTTTCTTCACAACTGATGCGAGGTGGTAAAAAATTGGCGGCGGATTTCGGTGGATGAAGCTTACATGTAGATTTCTTAGCCAAGCGAAGAACTTTAACATCTTCGATGGTACAACATTTGCGCCGTTTCTGTCACTTCGAGTTTTAAGCCAACTAGCCAATGATAGTTGTGGTGCGGTTTAAGGATTTACTCCTCGACGACTTAATGACAGAAATTGACTCAGCTGAAACAGAACTTTTAAGGCCTCAATCTGAGCTAGTTGCCAATAAAAACTCGGCGAAAGTGGTGTCTCTTGGCGGTTGCCAAAAGAAGATTACAAATATCCAGTAATTGACAGTAAAGGATATAATCAAAGTCGGTAAGGGTCCTTGGAATGTGTTGGGACCCAGCTCGTGATGGACTTTTTTACAAGCTTATTGCAAATCTTCCCAATTCATTTCACTTCTAGAAATCTCTAGACATTTTGACCCACTTGGTCTGTTTGCCCTATAAGTTGTCTCGTTTCAGATATTGTTTCAAGAGCTCTGGACTCCGGAGCTTAAAGTAGCGAGGAATGATTGTGCCACGTCTACAGCGTTATGGGGGTCTAATATCGATCAGAGGTTTAAATTTTAGAACAGTTTCGTATAATTTTGTCATCGGAAGGAATTGAATTACATACTCACTTACATACCTAAGGTATGGCACTACAGTCCTTCGTTGACCTGGGCCTCCACCAACAAGCGTCTCCCAGCCATCTGTCTCCAGCTTCGCATGAATAAGCTCCCCCTCCATTTGCGTGGGCCACCTGAGTCGCGGTCTTCCTCTACTGTGCCGTCCCTTAAGTGTGGACCCGAAGACCTTCCAGGCCGGAGAATTCATTTCTCAGTCATTGGACCTTAAGTTCGTCGTTGTATCTCCTCCTACATTCACCGTCTATGCAGACGAGACCGAAAGTTAATTAAAGAATTTTCCATCTCAACAAAAAAGGATAACCTTATCCGCTTTTGATAGAGTCCATGCGTCTGTGCCATAGAAAAGGACTCGGACGATTAGACTATTATAAAGGGTCACTTTAGTTCGTCGAGATAGTTGCCTTCTCGGCTCAGAAGGACAGCTATTGGCTTCGTTAAAATCTCAACGCTGGTCATTGCCTGAGCTCATAGCGGACCGAGATAATGTCCCTAAGTTATATCTGTTTATAGTGACATTCTGTTCGAGACGTCGCGTCGGTGTTGGGTATCCTTTCTTGTTGCCAGCATATACTTTGTCTTGCCCTCATTGAGCGCTAAACTCATCTTCGCCGCCTTCGTCTCAATATTCTCGAACGCGCCAGTGACATCCCGCTGTGTATTCTGATGATTATGTCGATGTCGTCGGCGTAAGACAGTAAATGGGCGGACTTTTGAAAGATTGTACCTCTGGTGTTGGCCAAAATATTGCTAGTATAGTCATAGGCGGCCTTAAAATTTGAAGCTCCTGGGTTTTCTAAAAAAAATCTGCCTCAGAGTGAATATTTGATCGATGGTGGGCTTTCCTGGCCTAAGGCCACACTGATATGGAATGTTCAGGTTATTGACAAACGTCTTCCTCCGACCATATGTAGAGTTGGTGCCTGTCAACACAGTAGTGGTCGACCTTAATATTTGAAGAACTCGCAACAAATTAAATTGCTGCCATATTAAATTCGCAGCCTTTATGTAGCCTATCTGACGATGATTTGAGACTACTAACCTTGGCCAATATTCGTATCGATATCTATCAATTAGCGTCAGCCGATTGTCCCATTGAAATCTGCTGCAGAATATGGTCCAGTGCAGAAACTGCTATAGTCTAAATTAAACCTGACTGAAAAATCTCGATTTAAGAATTCAGTAAAGCTAAATTTATTTTTAATTCATATTTTTGTCTTTGAACATTCAAGAATCGGTTAGGGATATTATATTTTTCCACTTATTCGATTTCATTCTGTACTTCCCGAACAAATGTAAAACGGGCCTGATAGTTTTAAAAATGGGCTTATACTATTACAATTTTTAGGCCCCAGCCCAAAACAAAAAATGTTAAATTCCCAAATTGAATTTCTATACTTACTTTAAGTCTATTCCTTTGCTCCTCCATAATTCAAGAGTCATTTATCAGATTTTCGTATAATTTTTGATCTGATATATACCTACTTTTTTTTACTGGAGCTCGAAGAGTTAACACAATAAATCCTTACGCCAAAACTCCTCCATAACTTATAAAAATATAAGGAAAGAGACTTTGGAAATTCCATTTAAATTCGTTGTTTGTTGAGATACTTAGGTACCATTTGGTAGTGAGTGAGACAAATACGACTCTCATACGCGAAACGTTTGAAAAAATAAATCGGCCCTAGCGAGGTATCCCCATACACGAACATAATATTATCTATCGTCGCCACACAAGACGAAAATTCCATCGAAAAATGTGCTTTTAAATGGAGCCAGTTTCCCTTCGCTGTAAATCGTGGAATTGATTTTTACTTCGAAGATGAGTTCCTTAACTACCTCGAAGTTAGATCTGTCAATACGAATATTTTGTCCTGAACGGTGGCCATGTTTTTGTTTGTCAGTACCTATGCATTGATATTGTCTCGTTTACTCCAAGGTAAACCACTTTCCCCTAGGAACCTGATGGTGTCGATACCGTTTGCATACCCCACCAGCTGGATGTAATATTGAAGATAGTGGCTTTGCGACATGAATAGTGCTCTGCGTACTATCTGCTGCAGAAATAAATTAAAGACGTCGCATGAATGCGCATCTCCTTGCAGAACTAATGTGTTTGTTTGGCATATTTGGGAAGAGCTACATTCTTTCCAAGTCCAGCTTTCAAGTCAATAGTGGGTGAGTCTCGACTTGAACTTGATACGAACTTGAAAATGTGGTCTATGATTGATCTGCAGGGCCGAAAACTACGCTGGTATGTCTTTGTAGCGCATGATGACCAGCTCACGTGTTTGAGTAGCACTTTGGTTGTTCAGACTTTCAGAGCCAGCAAATTCGAGGTAGGCACATACATAGACGGTCCGGACATTCCACTCCAGGCCAATGATCTACTTTGTGAGGCTCCTCGTGTGAGCAGGGTTGCCAGAATTTTGTTTGCTTTAAGCGCCCAAAACTTAAAGAAATGTAGCCCAATATCGTTGCCCAGAAATCGTTGAAAATAATTCGGTTCTTGTATTTTATTATAAAACAGGTACAGATGTATGCGTATGCGCATCAAAGCATATCGTGAGATTCCGTTGACAATCGTTCTCGCGGTTTGGTCTTAATTAAATTCATAAATGAAAACGCTCTTTCTTCTACAGCCGAGTTTCCCAAAGTGTGCTCCGCGGAATACTTGGTGCTCCGCCAGAAAAATTCAAGTGCTCCGCGGAAAGATAACCGCAAAGTAGAGCCAATCCATTTTTAATGTCCATTAAAATTAAGGAGATTGTTGCACCTAAACTCCAACAAGAACTCAGGGCACAGCGCCCTGCCGTCGTAGAACAAAATCCTCGTGGATGCATATTCCACAAAAAACACACATTATGTCAACAAAAACCTAAGCAAGAAGCCGGAATTTCGAAAGACTCCACTTAAAAAAAACATTTGCAATTTTGGAAAAAAGTTCTTTGGAGTGCCTAATCCAAGTTTAATTTATGTGGATCCGACAACTGTGCGAGAGGTCACAGGTTCAATCCCCGGAAAACACAAATTACGTAGTAAGGTTTTTTCCACTGCGGCACCTACCGCGAACGTCCGGCAAACATCCGAGACTCGGCCTAAAAATTGAAAGTCCCTTGTATTCGCCCCTAAAAAAACTTAAAAAAAAACAAATGGTTGTGAGAAGCTGGGCCCAGGGTGCTTATATGACCTGTTGCGCCAAATACGTCGGATATTGACTGCCCTTTTAAAAAAATAAAGGCTGTTCCAGTAAATATTATTAATTTTTATTATTATTTTTTTTTTGGAAACTGGAATTTTCAAGACTTTGTTTTTCTGTGGCCAACTTGAAAATGAGTTAAAAATGTTTCTGAATTCTTTTTTTTTTTTTTTTTTTTTTATATCTAGATACTAGTTTAAATATTCTAAAAGTCACAACACATTACTTATTTCTTTAATTTAATAAAATTAATAAGAAAACAACTAAAAATAGTTATGGTGTTTTCTATAACTACGAAAATTGGTTTACTGACGCTCCGCGCGGAATTTCGACCAAAAAAGATTGGGAACCGCTGTTCTACAGCATTGCTCACTGGAAGTATTAGCAATTGGGTTGCATGGAAATAAACTTAACTCCTTCAAAATTGCTTCATTCGATCCATTTCTTACGTAAGATAACACGTAAGCCCAAACATTTTCAGGATTTTGGCTCGTGTTAAATAAAAAGGCCTGCAAAATAAATTAGAGTGCGTGCAAGTTGAACGACTGTTCGATGTTACTTGACTGCAAGAGTGCTGCCATGTTTTAAAAGTGAGCTTCTCAATTCAGCCGTTCGGACTCGGCATAAAATTGTAGGTCCCTTCCATTCGTCCCAAAAAATAGAAACTCACACAAAACGAATGGTTGCGAGAAGCTAGACCTTGGGTGTCACCTGCCTGTTGCGCCACCTATTTATTTTTTTATTTTAGTGGTAGCTAGTTCCATGTGGGACATACTTCATTGAACCCATGTTACCCGCTGTCGAAATTGGGCTCTCAGTAAAATTATATTGTAAAACATTTATTGCAATAAAAAACGGCATGTTAACTAATTGAAAAACTGTATAAATCCCTATTTACAACGATTGATTTCTTTGTCACGCAATCCAAAGTCCTTTACTCTTTTTGCTGGCTTATCATCGAGAACTTTATCCGGATGTTTGCTTCTTTTGAACTCCACTCTTCGACAATATAATTGCCCGCCCGGCATTGATGGCTATCTTTATTGACAATCGAGTGTACTCTACTGGTGAATGTTCTTGCCATCTAGTTCATCGTCATCATCATTCTGCTTCTATACAACAATATATTTTATATATAGCTAAAGTAAAAAGTCAAAAGAAGTCTTGGAAAAGAAAATATTTTCACATCTTGTCAATTGGGGTAGTATACTGCAGAACCGTATGAAAAGATGAAAAAGTCAGACTACATGCGGTAGGGTGAAATAGTAGAAATGAGCAGCGCCCTCTCTGGGCCGGAAGTTTTCCAAAATGTTCGCCCACAAAAAGAAAAGGTATCCCACTAGGAGAAATCCATTCCCTTGATAGACCATTGAAATGTTAGATTCGATGGGAGAACGGGACAAGGCAACAAGGTAAATTGTATTACAAGTTAGTTTGGCAATGGAACTCACGTTCATATCTCGATCTGGTATTACACACAGAATCCAAGAGAAGTGAATTATTGCGACTGGAACGTGAGGAATAAGTTTGGATTCCTTTTTTTTTGTATATACCTACAACCTACCATCTTGCAGAAGAGAAATAAAAGTTTTTATTTGAGGGCCTCTCCCAGGTGGAGACACCCGAACCGCATAGCTCCATTCATTGCAATCTGTCAGGCATTGACAGTGCTACATACACGGGGGTGTGTGTTGGGTATTTGGGGATGAACTTTAGCAAAAGCATTGGCCGCCAACTGATTTGTTTGGCATTTATGATTAATTTATTAGCTGCGTGGAGAACCCTTTTCGTTTTGTGCGAACATCTTAACTTAGACGAGAAAAGAACCTCGACCGTAAATCTTATTTGCGACTTTGACAGACAAATTAATCGGAATGAAATGTTTTGCCAACAGAGAATTGTTTGTAAATACGATATGTTTTTTTTTGTTTTGGTGGCTGTTGAAATCGAAGTGGATAAAGGACATTGTCATATGGTCAAGGACGCGATGGATGGCAAACTTGTTGCTTGGCATCATTGGATTTGTAAGGTTATAGTATAAGTTATAGGGTAGGGTGGGGCAGATTCAACACTTTTTTCGGCAGACTTCAATTATTTTTTTTCCAAAATATATATTTGAATAATTGTTTTTTTATTGAAAGCTATGATTATTTTACTACAAAAATCTATAATCTCTTAAAAGTTAACTTATCTCAAATAATTTTAAAAATAGAAAATTTAGAACTGCCTTAAAAAGACGTTTCTGCCCCATGGTGGGGTACAATCGGCATCCGGGTGGGGGACTTTCGACATTAATTTAGAAGACACAAGAATGGTAATAAAAATCAATTAGTAAAACATTTTATATATTAGAGTATAACGTACTTCTGAAATCATGGTTTTTATTCGAGTCCATACTACTATATCAAAGGCAATGCCTGTCTGTTGGTCCATCCATAACTCAAGAACCCATAATTATTCGATTTGCATGATTTTTTTTTCTTAATCATAAATTTGTTGCCCAATTAGTCCGAAGAGTGGGTGGTAACTGACGAGGGGTAAAGGAGGCGGGGGTAGCGGGGATCTCTAGAGCTGTTTATCTGATTTTCATTATTTTCGGCTATGTCGAAACTGCCCCATGTGCTTTTGTCGAAAGTGCCCCATTCTTTCTTATAGTAGACGTTATTGTTTTTCACAAAACTTATAAAGAAAATTCTATCAAATATTATAATTAACTTAAATGTATTATAAACACAAACGTTTGACACTCACAACCAAAGAATTCCCATAAGAAACAATTAAATATCCCTTACCTCGTATTATAGAAAAATTACAAAAAATCACTCAAAAAATTAAAAACCGGTCTGACAACCACAACTGCTGAAGAAGACCGGCCATAGTTCGTGTACGATCTGAGAGAACAGTGTGGTAAGATTTGCCATCAAACATTTTATCTAAAAATTAACCGCCTTTCTGTAATTGCGAAAGTCGAAAGTACCCCATCGTCGAAAGTACCCCACCCTACCCTACGGCTAATGCACAAGCAGAAAGTGTCTATTCGTATAACTGTATTTCGAACTTGGGATAATAAATACTTTTCCATCACCTTAACACAGAGATGATTGTGAAGACATATCGACAATACAGTATAATCAAGTAGCGAGGAAGTTTTAGAAGCCTAGGTCAAAGACCAAATACTATAAGTGCAGCGTGGATCCAAGACAACTGCGAATAGATCCTGATGTAGTGGGACAACCCCTTTTTCGAGTTATCGTTCTACGTGCAGTGGTCCGATCGTCAATAGGTACACAAAGGGAATGGGCCATAATTCTGGATTTCAAAATACTGTATCGACAAAATTCTGTATTTTTTTTTTTGAAAATACTGTATGAACAAAATTCTGTATTTCAGAATTCTGTATTTCAAAATGCTGTATATCCAAAATGCTGTGTATCCAAAATGCTGTTTATCCAAAATGCTGTATATTCAAAATACTGTATGTGCAAAATTCTGTTTTCCGAATAGCTGCTTATACCCAATTCTATTTTTTGAAAAAGTGTTTGCATAAGAAAAAGCAAGCTGTAATATAACTTTTTAAATTTATTGGAAAAAAAACAAAAATTGGAAATCATTTAGGAACATAATTTAACAAAAACATAACAGTAAACTTAATACTTCAAAGAAATTTAATAAACAATAAACATAAAAATAACAAATTAGCATAACAGAATCATTTAAAACAAAAGCAAACTTTTTGCTATTCGCCTTAAATAAGCAACGTTGCTTAAATCGGGCCTCTTTCGCATAATATGTCGAATTCTCTTGTTTAAGTATTGTTTTTTTGTTTTTTTTTAATGTGCTCCCCATTCCTAACCCTTTCCACCTGTGCTTTAGTAAAAATTAGCTCCTTTTTCAGGTCGCTGATAAGTTTATACAGGCCCGGCTTTTTCCTCCCAACCAAGACTTTTAATCGGCGATGCCATGCCTCAACGCTGTTTTGGGTCCTCGGAAACACTTCTGTTCTTGTTTTTGAACTTTCAAAAACAGACCAAAACATCGGCTTATGTTTTATAAATCTATGTAGATATGCAAGGAGACAGTAAAATATAAAAATAAAAGAAGTGGTATGTTAGAATTCTGTATTTAAAAAAAATGGTTTTGATAATGTAAAAAAGTGCGCACTTTTTTACATTATCAAAACCATTTTTTTTAAATACAGAATTTTGATATACAGAATTTTGAAATACAGAGTTTTGTTCATACAGAATTTTGTTCATACAGAATTTTGAAATACAGAGTTTTGTTCATACAGAATTTTGTTCATACAGAATTTTGAAATACAGTATTTTGAAAACAGAATTTTGACCATACAGTATTTCAACCCCAACCCGTACACAAACGCAAGCAATAAAAGAGACAACAGACGGTGGTTTCGTTTCCGAATTGTCTCCTATATCACCATCAACACAGGGAGCCCAATCACCATGTACCTATACCTGGTAAGGAAGTAGTACAGGTCTTCAACCTTAACAGAAATACGTAGTGAGGATGGTGCTAACCAATCACCTACGGTTCCCAAAAGCAGTCGCATCAGGAAACCAGTGGAGCATTTGGGATACGCTGCACTTATAGGGGACGACCGTTGTTTATTTGCAGACACACATCCCCACTTTCTGCTAGCATCAACGGCCCCTAGAGAGAATTTAACTTCGTCCAAACTCTACTGCCTACTGTCAAAGATACTTTCTCTTCTTTTCCTAACCTTCAACCCATCAGGTCAATTTACCTCCGCACATTAACTTCAAAAATTTAATTAATCAATGAATTGTTTTAATTAGAAAGGATTCTTTATTTACTTCTCTGACGAAGTAGGGTAGGGCTGAACGAATCAAACGTGTCTTTGAAAGAAATTGGCTTAGCACGATGTTCGGCACGAAAAATATAAATTCTTATCTCGGACATGGTTTAAAAATGATGGAATCGGCCATTAAAAAATCAGAAAATGCACTGAGGAGGAGTGTGGGCTCCACATTAATACACAAAAAATGGAACTGGTACTTTTTAGCGCAAAGTCTTAAAACATATACAAAAAAAATGTTGTCATTTGGAGCATGTTTACCCGTGCCGACTTGGACCGAAACATTTCAGTACAACTGCATCTAACACAGGTCGCTTTAATGGAGTATGCGTGCTCTTGGAACAGGAATTGGAAAGAGAGTTGATCCTTTTTGGTTGTCGGCATCACATTTATGAGCTCATGCTTAAAAGTGTCTTCAAAATTAAGGTCCAACAAGTCACTATCGCTAAATCCAGTAATACCTCTTTTTAAAAAAATCGAGATGAATGGCGGAATATTGACTCAAACAAATTTCAAAACTGTGCTGACATTGAAAAAGAAAATTTTAATGATCTCGAAATTTCTTGCCGACCTACGAAAGCCAATTATCAGAAATGACTACCGCGAACTTACTGAACTTAAGGACCATTCGCATGGGAGCGAACGAACGAATTGATGAAATGCGAATAAACTACTTTTTATACATTTATAAACAGAAAATTCCACATTTTATTATTCCAAGATATCCTCCTGATGGAATAAGGTTAAGTTCGAACGAATTTTTTATTCGCTACTTTGTGGAACGCGATTTAAATGATGTGGATTGTGAATAGACTGACAATTCGCGCCAGGGTGTTTTCGTTCGCGGCAAAACATTTGGATTTCGAAATTTCGTTATTTAAACTGTTAATAAACTTGTTTTCTTAATAAATTTTGATGGAATAATTAATTATCCTCATCTTGGAGTAGTAAAATGTTCAACTTTCTGTTTATAAATGCATAAAAAGTGGTTTGTTTGCATTTCATCAATTCGTTCGTTCGCTCCCATGTGAATGGTCCTTTATATAATATTCTTAGGATGAGACTAAAAGAGGTATGTGTGCCGAAGAAGAGAAAAAAGAATACCTACCTTCTTCGCTGTGTGAAAGAGCATAATAAGTTATATCCTGATTGCACGGAAGTAAGATTTGAAGAGAAAGTATCCGCAATAATTTCGGTTTGTTACTTATTATTATTATTCAACTGTTTAGAATAGTTATTTAATAAATATTTGAGATTGAAATGAAATATTTGCATGTCATAGAATTTTTTTTTGTAATTTTTCATACAGATTTTCAATGTTGACTTTGCGGTCTAGTCGGCACGTGTTAGCACCATCCCAGGATGAAAATATTTTACATTGAAGTTAGTATTGGCATTTATAAAAAAAATAAAGGTTATGCGTAAAAAATTGTGAAAAATTTTTTTTTCGCCCATATAAGGGACACCCTAATGTATATATAGATAGAGACTATTTTTCTTTCTTTTTCAGATTTTTAAGTTATTTCAGGCTTAGTAAGGAAGCATTCGTTTATGTTTTGGACGAAATAAAGGATAATTCGAAACAGCCTCAGCGTTCTTCGGCAATTCCACCGATTCTTAAGCTTGCCACTGTTCTTCGTTTCCGGATTAGCCCAAACTGGATCAAGGCAGAGCTGACGAAAGAAGAGCAAAAAGCTTCAAAGCTATATTTCTACAAAAAAAAAAAACAAAAACACTGAATTTCCGGGAGTTATAGGATGCGTAGATGGGATGCATGTCCGAATAATAGCACCAGCAAGAAATCTTCAACATCTATATTTGAATCGAAAAGGTTCTTACAGCCTGAATGTGATGATTGTAAGTCCTCGCATCCTGCAAATGCGAGTATAAACTTTGTTATATAGAATGAGTGATAACACGTGGATTTTGGGTAAGAAATGTTTACTGTGGTCTGTAAATACGTTTATAGTTTATTTAACATTTTCCAAATTATGTATGAGATGCTGGGTATCCTCTATTTTTCATGAAATCGATGATGCTGCAAACACACGGAATGTAACAGGAGCACGAGCTATAAGAAATAATCTAATGCGCTCTCTTTAAAAAAAACTAAACACTTCACTTTATTCAAATTAACAAGGGCACAAATTAAATTAATTGATAAAAAACTCAAACAGTCTTAAATCATTTAATACTAACAAAAAAGAAAACAATTCAGTCTTTAAGCTTAGGTACTATGTATGTACTACAAAAAAAAAATAATAATTCAGTCTTTTAAGAAAAAAAAAGAAAAATATCAGTCTTTAAGCTTACGACAAAAAAAAAATCTGTAGGTATTTAAAGGCTTAAAACTAAAAAAAAAAAACAGTTTATAGTTACTTACATCATTCCTTCTTAGTTCGATGTCAGTTCAATTTCCTTTTTTTTTAAGTTGTACGTTCAACTCATGTAGCTCTGAAGCTTCTGAAAACTGTTTCTTTTTTAAATCAAATGTTTTGTTTGCAGTTCTAATGCCTTTTGGTGTATCTCGACCGCTTTTTTGTTTAGAACATAGTTTCTGTAATTCACTTTTTCGATTTCCTAAATTGTTTTTAAAATAAGTTCGTTTTGTTCTCAGTTTGCGTTTTAAGGTGGGCAATTTGCTTATCTTCAATAGTTTTTACCGACATCCTCCTGTTAGGTGCTCTTACAGATTGTACGGATGTAGATGCTATTGCAGGATCTTCACGATCACCTTCGGGTTGCACATTCTCTTCGTCGCTTGCATTCTCGTCTTCGAAGAGCTGGCTTGTCGCTGACTGGTTAAAGCCGAAAGTCGAACCAGTTGGGTTGACCGCACTTTGCAGCTCCACCCACCCAATGACACTTTCTTCCACCTGGCTTATGCTTACCTGCTCCGATGGACCACCCCCGGTTGTTTTTATACTTTGCTTGTTATTGGCCAGTTTTCGTTTTCAAGTTGGCCTTTAAATGTACCCAAACCTGTAAAATTATTTTGTGTCCCTATCGAAAAATTCTTATTTCGGAGTATTAACGAACCCTTTGCCATTCTTTTCCTGTCCTCGAAGGTGGCCCGATACTATTGATTGAGCTCCAAAGCTATTTTTTGCCATTCTTCGTCAATATTTTGTTTTGTTGAACCAAGCTGTCATTTATCCCTGGCCAGATCAGGTTGTTCTTGCAAAATTCCTATAAGCCGATCGAATTGCGCTCGTTTAATGTTTTTTAAACTTTAAGACACACATTTTATTATCCATTTTTATACCCTCCACATGAAGGTATATTCACTTTGTCATTACGTTTGTAACGCCAAGAAGGATTCACCGGAGACATTATAAAGTATATATATTCTGAATCAGGATCATATTCTGAATCGATTTCGCCATGTCCGTCTGTCTGTCCATCTGTCCGTCTGTCTGTCTGTTGAAAGTACGATAGCGCCCAAAAAACTTTTTAATTGTTAATATTATAGTTAATACATACTAACATTTTTCTATCCATTTTTCATTAAAAAAAAATGATTCTTTTCGTTCAACAAATCCAACACAACTGATGAAAAGCAGTTGTCTGATTTTGACATTAAGGGCAACTCCAACACAACTCAGTTGTCTTGTATAATAAATACACACAACTGAAAAGACAACCATTTTATTACTCATAGGATGATGGTTGTCCTTTGACAGACAACTAATTGTAATCGATAATCCCAATTGGAGAAAAATAAACTTGGTTTGGTTTTCAGACTTTCAATTTCAATAGCTGCCGGCGAATGAGTAGGTATAGAGAGAATGATGGGATACGAAGAGAATTCACGTTTAGTCAATGAAAAATCAGAAGACCTTTAAAATGGCCTAAGCACAAAAAGGCTGCTATTTCTGACATAAATGGAAGAAATGGATGAGAAAGGTAATATAGAAGGATCTGGTCACATAAGGATTGGAGAATTCTGTGTTTAGACCAACGTTTAACAAAGTGATGAGTTGGCCTTACACATTTTTTCGTCAATGTGCGAATAAAAATTTAGCTCCCTGTCGAACAATATTTCAAGTTCACAAACGAACGAGATAGATTGATGGTTGACCCGGCCGTGGGGAAGGTAGTGTCGGAAGGGAAATCGTTGCGCTTGCGTGATAGGGAAATGAATTGCACATTGCACAAATTACCTAGACTGTCCAACCAACCAAAATTTGTGACAAGAAATTTTCATTCGTCACTTATAAGTCCCACTGGCTTATTGGTGGAAATTACATGAGTACCCGAAGGAAATTGTCATTCGCGGAGACTTGTTTACTTGTTGTTTTTTACCAATCTAGTGTACCAGATAAGGCTCCCACAAAGAAATTTGGGAAGCTGGCCTTAAATCAGCAGTGTCAGCATCTTTGGCTGTCCTGGTTAGGATCGGAACCACGCTTGTCGCTGAGCCGCAGATCGGAGCCACGCTTGTGGTTGGGCCGCAAATCGGAGCCACGCTTGTCACTGGGCCGCAGATCGGAGCCACGCTTGTCACTGGGCCGCTTCTTGTAAAACGGAGCCACGCCCACGCTTCTCGTTGGGCCGCATTATTGTATTTGTATAGCGGATACTCAACTTAGGAATTTAATCATTGTTAATGTAATCATAAGACAGTAGTTTATACGTCGGTTATTGAAATAAAGGATATCTCTTAACCAAAGTTTGGTGTTTCTTTGGGCAAATGCTGGATCCGGCGAGCGAAACCTCGGCCTCAGAAAAAGCACATCACACCAGGTCGAAAAAAGCATCAGGGTCTTTTTGAAGGAGAAAGGAATAGGTAAAGAGATGATTTTGAAGAATTTAGTATCGACCGTTAGAGAGAGAGAGGAGAGAGAGGTGTTTTATGATCTTTTCAAAATCTTAAGGATGAAGACTGGGGGAAATAAATGGTTACCAGATGACAGCAGAAGTTGCTTAGAACAGAGGCGATATTACAGAAGCGAATGCTATACCTAATACCGGTTTTCAAGGTAGGAATATGTATATCCATTTAATCAACATGCGTTCAAAGCCAAGTGCAGGCAATTTAAAGAGGATGAATTGATGACGATGATGATTATATGTAGTATGCACGAGAACATGACTTGACTATATATTCCGTATACAAAAAGAGCGATCTTATGTCTAAAAAGAACTATCCATCTCCATGGGCAGTGTTTTCACTTGGGATTTCAAAAATGTGGTAGATTGGAAGGAAAAAAGAGTGGTAGATTTAAGAAATGGGTGGTAGATTTGAAGTTTATATGCACCATTACAATTAGTCACAGAAAAATCAGCAAATATGTATAGATAATTTGCGATCCCAGCAATCACTGGTCGGATAAGTTCTCCTAGAACTCTCATTAGCTGGTATTAATATAATCATCTGTTCTATTCTTCTGGACTCTTTACGAGTAGGTGGAAATCAATTCCAGCGCGTCCCTTAAAGAGGCGGTTCTAGCGTTCTACTTCTCCAACCAATTACCGACCCATAGCACTTACTTCCGTTCTTTTCTAAAGTCATAGACACACTGACAAATCGTCAGCTTATAAAATATCTTGAATCACGGAAACTTCTCAATGACCGTCCAACCTTCATCCATTATCAATGAATGGCCCTTATATTTTCGAAACCGAAAGACTTTCCATTTTCGCTATGTGTGTCCATGAAACACGTCGTTAGAATTACCATATACACGAAGTCTTCCAGAACGCTGCGAAATGTCTAGGTTGCCTCAAACGGTGTAAGAAATATTTAAACCCTTTTGATCTAGCTACAATATAATAATGCGTTCATTCGCCCCAAACTTGAGTACGCTTCTCATTATCTGGTCGGGTGCGCCGAAAACCACATTTCACGATTGCACCTACTGGAAAGGATACAAAACCGCGCGTGAAAACTAATTGGAGACACGAACATAGGGCGTCAAATGTCAATCTATCGCTCGAAATTCTTAATCGAACTCACTAAGGAACAAAATCTTCTTAGTCGGCTCTCACATTGAGCCAACAATCAATAGGCAACTGGCAATAGGAAACACGCAAAATTATCGCTCACAATTATTTTACATTGAGTTAAATTAGAGGTCTCACATCAAAGCAACTAAATATCGCTCGAACGAAAAATGTTGCTGATTGCTTATTGGCAGTTGCTATAGCAACTATAGTTGCTTATTGCTTGTTGCCTCAGTCTGAGAGCCGCCTTAGGGAACGAAATGGAAATTGCCTGTTTTGCTGGGATGTGAAACTGTAGACTGAATATGTTAATGACGACACAAATGATAAAAATATCCATCAAAAGTGCGCCTCGCTTTCATTTTCTTATATCAATATGAAAGCATAGAGAACTATTAAATATTTAACACTGGAATAACAAAACGTGGTAGAATTTTTGGGTGCAGTAGTAGTTGTGGTAGATTGAAAAAATATGAAGAAATTGTGGTAGATCTACCACATTGTGGTAGAAGTGACAACACTGTCCATGGGGCTGTAAGAGCGACTTTCACGTTGATTGAAGAGCAGAGGCAAAATTGGCTTGGTCTTGAAACAAACGAGGACAACTCTGAATAAATAAATGAATCAACAAGAATACAAAGAAAAGTTTAAAAAATATCAGTAGTAGGTATAGTCCTGCCTGAAAGATCTTCTCTCAAATTGTGCATCCTTTCCGCTAAAAAAAAAAAAACGCAAAAACTAATGGCTATGCAAATCTTGCCTTTATATTGATCTGTATTTTTCAAATTTTTGTAATCACCCTGTATTCAAAGAACACGATATAGGGAAAACAGTTCTGATTTTAAAGAGATAATCTTTTTCTGCACCCCCATCGGGGTGACATAGAATAAAACGATTTTTTATAGCCTGTGTATACCTAATTCGCTGACGACAACATCGTCCACGAGCTGTCAAGTGTCAACCGCGACAGTCAGTATAGAACGTTATAATGTATACATATGTACAAACCCGCACGAATTTTCGTCTTCGAACAAAAAAAAAAATATTGCTATCCATGCTTTTTTTTTTAGCGTTTTTGGACCCATTAAACAATCAGCTTCAATTAAATTCAATTAAAGAAAATATGCGCGCATAGCTGGTGCTCCTCCGGCCAGAAAGAGAAAAAGAATGATGTACGTGTACGACATCCACCGCAGTAGTGACTGGAAGATGACGACGGCGATGGCGACAGCGACGATGCCTCCGATTTCGATGCGATGTGGATATGCAATAACAATTGTATTTTGTATGCATACCGCCACCATAATCGCTCCCTAGGGCTCTCTACACTATCCCCGACACACTCAGCTTCAGCAGCAGTCATATACAAGAATGTATCTATGTGGGCTTGGACTGTCTGAGTCTGACTCGAGGGCGACTGACGAGAGATATAGTTTCCGCTATTACGTACATCGCAGAATATGGAATATCGAACCAGGAAGACCAATCCCCGGCTGGAATGGCAATAAAAATGGAATAACATAGTAAAACGCTGCTCTAGCTCCAGAGATTACAGCGCGATGCTACACCGCAGAAAACATTTTATTTACTTAATAATATTTCGGGGGACGAACGTTAACCGATCTATCTCTCTTGTGTGCGGCAACAACTTCACCGACACGAGATGGATAGGACAACGCTGCCTCACGGAAACAAAAAAAAAAACTGTGAAATTTAATTTTCGGAAATAACCACGGATGGATGGACAAATGGACAGTTGGATGGATAGATGTAAGTTTATGTGTACGGATTTCTGCGGGCTTCCTCATGAATGATGCCATCAACGTGGCATCATCAAGAACATCATATGGGAATATATTATATATGGAGTTGGGTTAAAGTATTTATGCAATGCATGTATGGGCGGCATGAATAGATTTGAATCTATCACCTACCTACATAACAATGGCCAACAAGAAGTTGTCTCAATTTGATTACGTTTGCAGGAAGCTTAATGCCGATGTCGGTACCTACCTTATCGTAGATTTTTAATGGCCGAATCATAAATATTGTAGTTAAATCTAACCCTTAACTAGCAAAGCACGATAGAATATAATTGTTTAATGGAAGCTGATAATTCGTTACACTTAATCAAGGGGATATAGGTTGAGATATGCTTACCTATACAAGATGCCATTATTAGGTAGGTACGTATATCGAGGATATTATCTATAAATGGATTCAATTGGCTTTGAACATGTATCTATATAAAATTATGGCTTGAAAGTTACGGGTCCAGTTTCTAGAATGTTTTGTCTAATGGAAATCTGCAGGTCTACCTATGCAAGCAAAACACATATTGTACAAGTGTAGACTAGGTATGGATATTTGATACTGATATTTGGATGTATGCCGAAGAAGGATGGTGAAAATCCGTCCGATTTGTGTTTAGTTTTGTTCCTTAAATTTGCTAAACTAGAACCCGAGGGGTTTCGGATGAAATTAAATTTAATAATTATGTATTATACAAACTGAATTCAACTAACCACAAGTTGCCCAGAGCATTATGCGCGCAGAACCAAGTCAGATTGTGTTGGGTACCCGGACACTGGCGATATTGAGGGTAACGATAGGGCTTATGTTCTGGCCAAAACCGGAGCACAGCTTCCACCTTATGAAACAATTGAGGGCATTAGACCACCAATAGCCGAGGCCAAGAGAATTATTCTCGAGAATAAAAAACAGGGCAGATCAGAGATGGTTGAATATAGTAGGGCACAGGGTCTCAAAGGCTCTGTGGCCTAAGCTAGATCGGAAAAAATCTGTGGAATTACTGAAGCTCAGCAGATCAAGGCTTCTAATGGTAATAGGGATACTCTCCGGGCACTGTCTTCTAAGGAAGCACGCTATGAGATTAGGTCTAACAGATACAGACATATGCAGGTATTGCGAAGACTTACATGTCACAGAGGATATAACTCATCTCCTTTGTGAATGTCAAGCTATTGCTCGGTACAAGAGGAAATACCTCGGTAGGTACTTCTTCGACAATTTGGAGGAGGTTGGCCTCGCAAACAAAACTGAAACAATTTTCAGGTTCTGTAGGGAAATTAATTGCATGGGCGAAGTGGTTTAGGTTATTTGATCGTTAAGGTTCCCCAGGGATGGCGATGGGTCCAATATAGTGCCTATATCCAATGTGATGAACTCACGTCTTATTCAACCTAACCTAACCTAACCTAACGACAAGTTGTATTGTATTTTGTCGGCATCCAGCCGCCTATATTAGAGAACAAGGTGTAATATGCAACTGAATTTATTTGACAGTGTAGGACAATAATTTGGTTACAATAGCCCGGTTGTAATGTGACACTTGCGTGCGCCACCTGAGTCGCGGTCTTCCTCTTCTGGGACGGAGCATTCACGTCCATTCACTCTACATGACCCAGCCACCACAGTCGCTGGACTTTCATTCTTCTGGCTAGGTGGATGTCGCTGTACAGCCCGTACAGTTCGTCGTTGTATCTCCTCCTCCATTCAACGTCTATGCAGACGGGACCGAAAATTACTCGAAGAATTTTCCTCTCGAAGTAACCAAGAGTAACCTCATCCGATTTTGATAGAGTCCATGCCTCTGCACCATAAAGTAGGACTGGGATGATTAAGGTCTTATAAAGGGTCACTTTAGTTGTTCTAGAGAGGGCTTTGCTACTCAATTGCTTTCTTAGCCCAAAGAAACAGCGATTGGCAAGAGTTATTCTTTGTTTAATCTCAGCGCTCGCTGGTGTCATTGTCTGAGTTCATAGCGGAGCCTAGGTAGACAAAGTCGTTTACCACCACAAAGTTATATCTGTCTGTAGTGACATTCTGTTCAAGACGTCAGTGTTGGGTGTCATTTCATGTACTTATTTACTTTGTCTTGCCCTTATTAACCGCCGAACCCATCTTCGCCGCCTCCGTCTCTATGCTCACGAACGCGCCAGCGACATCACGCTGCGTTCTCCCGATTATGTCGATATCGTCGTCGTACGCGAGTAAATGGACGGACTTTTGAAAGATAGTGCCTCTGGTGTTAGCGTTTGAATTTTGCACTATTCTTTCTAGAACGATGTTGAAAAAGTCGCATGACAGCTCATCGCCTTGTCTAAATCCTTTTTTGACATCGAAGGTCTCTGTGAGTTCTTTACCGACCTTGTAGAGCAGCGTGCATTCTCCAATGTCATCCTACACAAACGGACGAGTTTGGCAGGGATGCCAAAACTAGAGCTCTGTATAGCTCGTCTCTATAAATGCTGTCATAGGCGGCCTTAAAATCTATGAAAAGATGGTGGGTATCGATTTGAACTTCCTGGGTTTTCTCCAAGATCTGCCGCAGTGTGAATTTTTGGTCGATGGTAGACTTTCTTGGCCTGAAGCCACACTGATAGTGACCAATCAGGTTGTTGACGAAAGGCTTCAGGCGTTCACACAACTCGGCGGATAAGATCTTGTAGGCGATGTTAAGAAGACTAATACGTCTGTAGTTGGCGCAGTTCAGAGGGTCTCCTTTCTTGAGGATCGGCCAAACAATGCTGAGGTTCCATTCATCGGGCATACTTTCCTCCGACCATATTTTACAGATGAGTTGGTGCATGCTCCTAATCAAGTCATCGCCTGCCGCTTTGAATAGATCGGCGGTTAGGCCATCTGCTCCAGCGGCTTTGTTGGACTTAAGCTTAAATATGGCTATCTTCACTTCGTCCAGGTCGGGTGGACGGAATTGTTGATCTTCATCGTCCTGGTTGAATGGTTCATTCTGCCTGACAGCGGGATTTTGTTCGTCATCGCCGTTAAACATTCTGCAGAAGTAGTTCTTCTAGATGTTCAAAAAAAAGCAAAGCTTTTTTGAAGCAATTGTACAAAACTTAAATTCGGTGAAGACAACACGAGTGGTACAATTGTGTAAGGGTAAGTATTATATTTACAATATCGAAAGAACCGGATGAACTGTCCGTTGCACATTTGCGACTTAGATATTGAAATTAAAGTAAAGATCAGTCTGGCGGCTTATCAGGAAGAAGGGCCATATATGTATAGCTCTTTCATATAGATTTCGGTTGCAAAATTCCCTGGGATGATCAAGTTTGTATACAGAATCTCCTTAGTTTTTCGGGCTGTACTACTCATTTGAATTGTTAGCCTAAAGAAGCAGAGATTGGCAAGAGTTATTATTCTCGTTAAATTGCGATATTATTATTGGAATTTATAACAAAGCCGAAGTATATAAGTTAATAGCAACGACCTACGCCAGTATTTACAAACAACCGGATGGAGTCAATAGCAACGACCTACGACAGTACATGTTCAAGTATTTAAATTGCACTTCTTGCATAAAAGGTGATTGCACTTTGGCATTCAATAATAAAAGTGCAATTACATCAATAATTGAATCAGCAACATAATTTTGGTTTCCGTTCTGCCGGAAATGCTAAGTAAACAAAAATGTATTTAGTTAAGTTTTATTAAGTTGAATTGTATTTGGATATCAGGGAAATAAATAGATTGGAATTAACAGCCGACACGATCGGACAACCATATTTTTTATTTGGCGCCCAACGTGGGGCTATCAGAAAGTAATACTCCCAAAGTCCTTATAAAGGATAATAGAGTAACAGAAATCCCCATAGTAAGGATACTTTATTTTCGTCGATAGCCAAACCGTACTGGTGGAGGAGCACGGATCCACACATCAAAACAACTCATCTTTAAATTCCTCATCGCAGGAAAAATCCCTTCACATCCTCATAGTGGGACGCAGGAGCAACAACATCAAACAACACATCTTTAAATTCCTCATCGTGGGAAAAATCCATTCACATCGTGGGACACAGAAGCAGTAAAATAATGAGAGAATTATTAATACTGTGAGTTTAACATAAAAATAGTTAAGTTAAATAGTGAACCAAGTGATTCATTTAGGTATATTAATCTTGCACATTTCCCAAACACTATTCTATAAATAATTTAAAAATATCTAGTGTAAATTTAAGCAGTTAAGTTCTGAATTATTAGTGTGGTTATTGTAGTAAAATTTTCGAGTTAATATTCTTCTGTGGTTATCAATTTAATTAGTCATGGCGGAGAATATTTCGCAAATTATTTCTTCAGCTGTAGAAGTTGCAGTTGAAACTGCGTGTGGTGCGGTAATGAGAAAAATGAATGAATTAATGACAGAAAATAAGACGGTCAAGGAAAGTGTAAATGCAAAAATCGAGGAACTAACAGTGAAACTGAACTCAATGCAACTATCTTCCTGCACAGTTGTAGCTTACGAACCTATTTCTGTAAGCACCTCCGACGTAGAATGTCTGATTTCGCTCGACTTAATAAAATCTTTACCAGAATTCTCGGGTGAACAGGCAAAATATATTTCTTGGAGACAAGCGGCTAATACGGCCATAGAATTATTTAAATCATATGTGGGAACAGAAAAATATTATCAGGCAGTAGCCATTATCCGTAATAAAATTACAGGATCGGCTGATTTAGTGTTATCTTCTTTTAATACAGTTTTAAATTTCGATGCCATAATTGCACGTCTCGATCATACGTATTCCGATAAACGTCCATTACATGTTCTTGAAAACCAACTCTCCATCCTATGTCAAGGTCGTATGAGTATTTCAGACTTTTATGATCAAATTGAAAAAAGCTTAACGCTGATAATTAGCAAAATAACAATGGAATACTCAGGGAACCAAGAAGTAAAAGACTCATTGGCAGCGAAATATCGGTCCGATGCCTTACGTGTTTTTATATCTGGTCTAAATAAGCCTTGGTGTAACATTTTATTTTCTGCCGGATGTCAAGATTTACCATCTGCTCTTGCTAAAGCCCAAGAGTTGGAAGCAAACCAGCATCGTTACGACTTTGCCAGAGCTTTCGATGCCCAGCAAGGACGAGATAGAATTTCCTACAGCGGCAACCCTCAGTATAGGAGAAGGACGAACGACACTCTCAAAATTTCCTACCAAAATCATGAACAGCAAAAGGTAAAACCTATGGATGTAGATCCATCAGTTTCCAGACTACGCAGTAGTGAAAATAAACCATATCAGCAGCAATTGAAGTTTACTCCAAAAGAAATTACTTACAGTCGCCCCGCACCTTCCTACCCAAATCCAAATAATATGCAAAATATAAATATAAAGAGACCAAGAGAATCTGACCGGCAAAACACAGCTAAATTGCAGCGTATAAACCATATCCAGCCACAAGCTGAGAAACTAGATGATTGCGATAGTTTGTATAGAAACGAATTCGAATCAGAAGGTTATAGTGAAGATGAAGAAGTAGGTTTTAATGAGGTCGATGAGATTAATTTTTTTGGGATAACTTCGGCATTGCCGTTTATCAAGAAAAGACTTAACAACACAACCTTGTTGAAAATCTTAATTGATACCGGAAGTGCCAAGAACTACATCAAAAATTTGCCTCACTTAAGAAATATTAAACCAAACAACAAGCATTTTATAGCAAAAACTCTGAATGGTGCAAATCAAATTACACATAAATGTGAGACGTTCCTTTTGGGGGCTTGGACAGAATTTTTTATATTACCACAACTAGAAACATTTGATGCCATTATAGGTTACGACTTTCTCTCAAAAATTAAAGCCAAAATAGATACCGATAACGTGATCCTGATATATGAGGGGGGTATCGAGCCCTTGGAATTTCTACACTGCGAACAAACAAATAATATAGAAATAGATATAGAATCTGTCCCTAGTAATATCGAAAGCGAATTCCAGAAAATGATAAAGGCACACGCAGGTGTCTTTGCACAGTCAGACCAAAAACTGCCATTTAATACAAATATTAAAGCATCCATAAGAACTATTGATGCAGAACCAATTTATTCTAGGCCAAGACCTTATAATATGGCTGCAGTGCCATTTGTCAATGCAGAAGTACAACGACTGCTAGACGACGGTATTATCCAACCTTCAAGGTCACCGTATAATACTCCTATAGTGGTGGTAACTAAGAAAGGAACAGATGAGGACGGTAGTCAAAGATTTAGACTAGTTTTCGATTATCGGAAGCTTAACGAACGTACCATAGCGGATAGATATCCGATTCCGGAAATCTCAGTGATATTGTCGAATTTAGGCCAAGCTAATTTTTACACTACAATTGATTTAAAAGCGGGTTTTCACCAAATCCTTCTCGAGGAGAAAGACCGAGAAAAAACAGCATTCTCAATTAACAACGGGAAATATGAGTTTTGTAGGTTGCCATTTGGGGTAAAAAATGGTCCAAGCATATTCCAACGCGCTATAGACGATGTATTAAGATCAGAAATTGGGAAGAGTTGTCACGTCTACATTGATGACGTAATAATATTCTCAAAAACCGAAAGTGAACACCTGGAGGCCATTGACAGAATATTTTCCAAGCTTTACAACGCTAATATGCGTATTTCAATAGAGAAATCTAAATTTTTTAAACGACAGGTTGAGTTTTTAGGATTTTTAGTGTCCAGTGAGGGTATCAAAACGTGTCCCGACAAGGTAAAAGATATAATAAACTTCGAAACGCCAAAGTCTCTAAGAGGTTTGAGGTCGTTTCTCGGCCTTTCCGGCTATTATCGCCGGTTTATTAAAGACTACGCGTCCCTAGCGAAACCCTTGACTAAATACCTTAGGGGAGAAAATGGTAACATTAAAGCAAACCAGTCAAAAAAGATAACAATCGAACTCGACGCTGAAGCAATAGGTGCTTTCAATAGAATCAAGAACATATTAGCATCAGAGGATGTCCTGCTATTATACCCAGATTTTCGAAAACCGTTTGAGCTTACAACAGATGCTTCATCGCATGCAATTGGCGCTGTGTTGTCTCAGCAAGGGAGACCAATCACAATGATTTCTCGTACGTTGAGTAAAACGGAGGAAAATTATGCGACCAACGAAAGAGAAATGCTGGCTATTGTCTGGGCATTACAAACATTAAGAAACTACCTTTATGGTGTCCCAAACATTAATATTTATACTGACCATCAACCTCTAACCTTCGCGATATCAGAAAAAAATCCAAATACTAAACTAAAAAGATGGAGAGCCTTTATCGAGGAATATTCTCCTACGTTCTATTATAAGCCCGGTAAAGAAAACAAGGTTGCTGACGCATTATCGCGACAGCACATTAATATAATTACTGACTCAGAAGGAACTGTTCACAGCGAAGAATCTTTAACAAAAATAATCCCATCAGTAGAAAACCCAATAAATTGCTTCAAGAACCAAATCTTTATTTTTCCAGGAGTAGAGAGCAGTAAAAAAACAAAATTACTTTTCCAAAAGCAAGTTAGACATACAGTAACATTTGCATCAATACCAGAGCTAATAAAATTACTGAAAAACGCTCTTAATACTGAAATAAACAATGGAATTTATTGCAATCTCGAAACATTAGGACACATACAGAATGAGTTAATGAATTCATTTCCAAACGTTAAAATGAAATATACCAACAAACTTGTACAAGACGTGTTTAACAAAAACGACCAAGACGACATATTAGTAACCGAACACAACAGAGCCCACAGAGGACCAAATGAGAACTACAAACAAATAATTTCCGACTATTATTTTCCCAATTTAAAAAAACTTTGCAAAGAATATGCATCGAAATGTAAGATTTGCAAAGAAAATAAATATCATCGTAGGCCAAAACAACATCCAATCGGTGCGACGCCAATTCCCACTAATGTAGGAGAAATCCTTCATTTAGATATTTACAATACAGGACAAAAATATTTTATTACATGTATCGACAAATTCTCCAAATTTGCTATCATAAAACACATCGCTTCTAGAAACTCTACTGATATAAGAAAACCCTTAATAGAAATCATTTCGCAATTTAGAAATCCGAAAGTAATAGTCACAGATAATGAAGGTGCTTTTACATCCATTTCAACGCAGGCACTATTAGAAAACGAGTTCAATATTTCAACACACTCAGTACCAGCACTTCATAGTCAAAGTAACGGCCAAGTTGAACGATTTCACTCAACCCTTGCTGAAATTGCTCGCTGTACAAAAGAAACAACGACAGACGTTGCTGAACTGATGCTTCTTTCAACTCACAAATACAATAACACTATCCATTCAGTCACCGGTTATAAACCGGTAGATATTTTTCACAATATTTCTGAACAAATGAAAAACGAAATTATTTTAAAACTCAAAACAAAACAGGCCAAAGATCTGAAGTATCACAACAATAAGACTACACCTAAAGAATTCAAACCAGGCGATAGAGTTTATTTAAAAGCAAATAGAAGAATAGGAAATAAGTTCTCCAAAATTTACAATGAAAAAACAGTTCAGGCAGACTTAGGAACCGCGGTAATAATTGACGGAAGACAGGCACACAAAAATAATTTGAGATAAATTTTCTTATTTGCAGATTAACTATTTTTCGTTTAGTACATACGAATATAAAAATACCGACCATAACCAAATTACAGTAGATCATCAAATATTAACAATATTGGTGACGAGAAGAAACAGAATAATTATTGATAACTTAGAAAATAATTTGTATGCTCTTGCATTATCAAAACATAATATTGTTAATCCTTTAATGTTAAATATAGAAGAAATAGAATTCATTAATTTTAAAGAAAGCACTGCAACATCCATATGTGAACTGTTACTTATTGCTGATGTAAAAATGTATTACTACAATGAAACACTTGTATACCTAATTAAGATCCCTATATAGTTAAGGAAACTTGTAATCTTTATGAAATAGCTCCAGTAATACATAATAATAAGATACTAGAATTAAAAAACAATTTAACTGCGAACTGCAACTAAAATCATTTTCTCCTACACAATTGTAAAAAAGCAATTTCCTATACATCAAAATAAAGCCTAAAAACATTTCAATAACGACCACGCAACCCCAAGCAGAAACACCACTTGATACGGAAACAATTCGAATGCAAGTTTATTAAATATTGAACAGAGACGTTCAAACTTAACGCAGGGAGGAGTTAATAGCAACGACCTACGCCAGTATTTACAAACAACCGGATGGAGTCAATAGCAACGACCTACGACAGTACATGTTCAAGTATTTAAATTGCACTTCTTGCATAAAAGGTGATTGCACTTTGGCATTCAATAATAAAAGTGCAATTACATCAATAATTGAATCAGCAACATAATTTTGGTTTCCGTTCTGCCGGAAATGCTAAGTAAACAAAAATGTATTTAGTTAAGTTTTATTAAGTTGAATTGTATTTGGATATCAGGGAAATAAATAGATTGGAATTAACAGCCGACACGATCGGACAACCATATTTTTTATTTTATACAAAACCCCCTACTCGCTCAAAGTTATAGCTGTCGATTGTCGCATTCTGTCCAATTCGTCAATGTCATTGATGCATACTTGGCTTTGCCTTCATTCATCGCTAGAACCATTTTGTCAGCTTACGTTAGAAGTCTTGTTAAATTCACCAGTATAATGACAGCCCGCTGCGTTCTGCCAGTTATGTCAAGATCGTCGACTAGTAGGACCACAAACCAGAAGGAACTGGTCTTACTGGTTTGTGAGTAGGACAGACTGTTCCTCTGATGTTCTCTTGTGTCGTACAATTCTTGCAAGAATGATGTTGAAAAAATCACACGAAAGTGCGTTACCTAGTCTAAAACATTTTTTTGACATCAAAGGTCTTTCTGAAATCATTACCGATCTTGCTGGAGTAAGGAGAGTAGCGATCTTCAAATGCAAAAGGTAGGCTTAAGTAGACGATTCTTTGTCATTCTTCGTCAAGGCATGAGATTCTTGGTGGTGGTCGGGCAAAACTCAATACATCAGTTGTGGGGATGGGATTATGTTTGTTGCATACTGAATTCGTATATATTGGTTGCAATAAGGCAGTGATCCGAGTCGATTTTTGGTTCTCAAAAGGTTTTTAAAAATACTAGTGGCCTTACATCGATCACAATAAATACAATTTGGTGACACCATCATTTCTTTTTTAAAAACGGAGATGAGAAAACTGCGATGTGTGTGCTTTAGTGATATTTCTTCCAGCACTAAAGTCAATAAGCCTAAGTCCGTTTCAAAACGTCGTGGATTCTTATGTTGGCGGATTTGTGCGGCCAGAAGTGAGCAAAAAGAGATCCAAATGCATGATCGGACTGAGCCGAAAGAATATTCGCATACTCCCGGGGGGTAATTACTGGACACTGTGCGATAGGCGTACACGCGGAAAGGCTGAGCATACTGCATAATGACGTCGAAGAAATAGAATCTGTTCGTCATCTGCTGTGCGAATGCTCAGCCCTTAAAAACGGCAGACAGAGTATTCTAAAAAACTTCTTCTTCGATGAACTAGAGGAACCTTGAGGATGTTGATCTTAAGGAACTCCTGAGATTCATACTTAAATCGGGGTGGTTCCAGTAGATAAACAACTCCACGCCCTTCGGTTACTCTTAGGACAAACTAGGAATCTGGATACAAGAGTTAGGAATAAATGTGACTATTACTAAATCTAGGTGACTCAAATAAAGCGGTAAATTCCTTGTCTCCAACAGGTATTAAATGGAAGGTTTCAGTGACTGGACACAATGGACCCAACGGATGGTCTACACGTGCACCCAATTACCTAGGTACCTACCTACCTATGTTGGCGGATTTAGATTTCATACGGATTGTTGCCACACGCTCCCTCAAGTGTCGAAACTTTAAGGCCTGAAGCGAACTGACATAGGCCCAGAGTTGAAGCTTATGGCTGTTTCTTGGAGATAAAATGGAGTCTATAAGAAGTAGCGCTTAGAGCTTGCCAAAGGCATTTTACCATGGTCCAAATAAACAAGCATCGTAAATGCGGTTGATTTATTTAAGACATCAGGCAGAATATTAGTGCCTATGATCAGCTAAACACTCTAGCAGAGGGTACTAATGACCTTCGACTCTCTGATTTTGATACAATGATTGAAGGACGTCTTTGAGTTCAGACCAAGTATTTGATTTCCTTGGCTGGTTGCAATCATGAGTGTTAATCGCAGGAGATATTTCAACAATACTGAGGTGAGGACTGAGCGTAGGCACAGATTGGCGTTTAGCTGTCTCTACTGATGGGTATACTGTTTGCTCAGGAAAGTCAACCAAGGAGCTGCGCAAAGTGGTTGAAATAACATCTCCTTGCGTAAGTTTTTTTTTTATAGTTGCACAGTCTTGGTGCCAGGTATAGTGAGTGTGTTGCATAAAATTTCCTTCTTATTTTGTTAAGCAAGGTATCTTAGTTCTTCAGCATATCAACCTTAGCATCCGGATCAGCCACCATTGAGGTAGTCTATGCGTCCTTCAGTTCTTCCCAGACATTTTGATATGGTTTTGGCTTTCAGCGGCAATTTTCCTCGCTCTGTCTCAGCACTCTCATTTTAATTACACACTCACATTCTACCAACAAGTTTGTCTAATGCCTTCTTACATACTTCTATGAACAGTCAGTTTGAAACGGTATGCCTACTGATTTGCCTGTATGAAGCAGCCTTACTAAATATTGTCCAATCCAGCTTCTGGATGATTGTTTCATTGCAATCCCAGTTAAAACGACGTACTGGACTGGAAACAGCTTTGACCGTTCTGTCTGCAATATGGATAAATGTCAAAAAACCATAATCTGATACAGATGACGCGTCTTTTTAAGTTTTCTCTAGCTCGTCTACAGTTTCTCTACAGTTCAAAAGGTGAAAAAACTACTCAAAAACCTGATACTGGGAGAGTGATACGGGAATCAAGTAGTTTATCCAACTGTTAAACAAGTGCAGATGATCTTTCTTGTAGCGACCTTCTCGTCAGAAAGCATAGGTACTCCGATTTTGATGTCCCTCAGATTTGTCAAAATAATTGAATAGATGATGACTTCTCTCGAACTTTTTAAGTCAACTTTGGCACTACTTATGCATGCTAAGGTCGACATCTTGCAATGAAAATTAGAACTCATAGGTTCACAGCCATAGAGGGTTCCTTTTCCTCATGACAGTTTTCAACAAAATTTAAACGGTCTCCTAAATCTATTTCATCTGGAAAGCTAGCACAGCTTATCCAACGCCGTATATATTTCAGTACCCACAATCGAAGACCTCATTTACTTCTCATGCCGAAGGATTTCCCAGACTTCTACTCGATCTCGATGACGATAGACACTTACCTTTCGGCTAAACAATGTATCACCCCAACAGACGTCTATCACACACCGCCATATTCAGTATGACAGCCTATTCAGAGTTGTCGAAATCTAAACTATGTCACAACTTGACACAGATTTGCCAAACCATTTCCAATCGATACAACCCACACTTTTAGTTCATGACATTTCACATCCAATGCCAGTGGCACAAGGAGCACTCAACATAACCACCACCATCATCAGTGCTCTGCCACCACTCTGCAGCCTCATCAATCGTATACATCGATGATTCTAAAAGAAGAAGAAGGATATTAATTCTACTCAATCTTCCCGTCTTTATGTGGCTCCTATCCTAGATTACCGTTGTCGACCAGTTAAGTGTATACCACTTCTCTCACCCACTCATTCATCACAAGTATTTTCTGAGGATGCCAAACTATTACAGTGCCATTCAGCACCTACTTATGGTTGATGTGTGCGTTGGTTTTTTTTTTCTGTTGTCCTCCAAGAAGCCCAAGTGAGCTGTTCCAAAGTGCAAAGGATGGCTTTCCCAGTAGGTCGATCCTTGATCTGAATTATGAAACAAAAAGGACAGCGCAATCGATATTGAGTGACCCGAGCTCAAGCATATCCATCCCTTTAGCGGATAATTATCCCCAAAGGTGGCGTTGCAAACGTTCTATTAACAATTCTGACAGTGCGGATAATTGCACGTCTGACATATATGTAGCTACGCAACGAACGTAATCCGCTACTTATGCCCTTAAATATGTGTGCCGGCGTTATTTGAATAATTACAAGGGACTATTAGTACATATACACCTAGTGCGGACGATATGTGGCAAATCCCAAACATATTTACCCTCAAATTCCGAACTCAAGTGATATACATTTTAAAGGAACTGAAACCGAGTTATTAAAACTTTCACACTTGAGGGATCCAAACCCATCCACATTTGCATAATGAACCCTGGCAAGGTGTCGTCCTTGTCGTCATCATACTCGACTTCACCGTTTCGTCGTCGTCGTCGTCGTCGACGTGCCGTAATCAGAGTTTGAGTCATTTTCTCTCTCGTGTTGTTGACACCGGCTGTAAACAGAAACGGAAAACACTTCTGCCTAACTCTATATACTACAACGGTGCGGTGTGAATGATGATGGTAGTGATGAAGGCGGACATGGAATGTAAATCTGAATCCTTGATACAAGTTATCAAAATAATTATTACTGTTGAGGGCTTTCGAGCTTTTAAGTGAAAAGTTGATGGCAAACACGTACTGTATGGTAAGGTCGTCCTCTTGACTGCCTCCTCCCCCATGCCTATGACATACCTACCTTTCATTTTGTTACCGCAACCGTCGAATTGAATGAATGAGTTTAAGTGGTGTATGCGGTGAGGGTTAGAATAGCACAGTGGGGTCGGGTCATTGGCTAATGGTTAAGTTAAATTTTCCCAACTACTTATGTTTATGGGGAACTTTTCATAAATGGGAGAGCTCCATTATAGCACGTTGCAAATGGACATCAGCGTAAAAGGAAAGGTGGAATTATTTAGGTATAGGTAAGTACCTACGAGGTAAACTTTTATATTTCCTTACCATAGGTATTTTATACCATGCCAAAGTTCTTTGCAAGTTGGAGAAAAGATGAATTTTGGCACATATACCTGAGGTGAGATTCTCTATCAAACGAAAAGGACTTCGAGTTACCATTGAGGGTTTCTATCTCGCGAAAGAGGAAATTCATACATAGTTCTCGATCATACGTCACCGACTCTAAATAATCAGAGCACTCGCCCATACCGATAGAGGAGAGTTGGCGGACTTGACCCAATCACCTCATCCTGGGGGTACACATCAGACAACGTTAGGCTACGGATTTCATGGTAGACTAGCTTTTGCTTGCGGCTTTCCTCGCGTACCCCTCAGGATTTCCTCTTTTATATTTATATAGAAGAAGGCCATGAAAAAGGGTCCCCTTAAAAGGGGTAATCGGCATAAACTCGGGCCCATAAGCTAAATATGCAAAATCAGAGAAAGTGATTTTCTTAATTTCTTATACAGAGTACACAAACTGGACTTGAAGTCAATCGGATGAATAATATTTTTTTTTTATATACCAACTTTGATCGAATTTTGAAATATCCTTCCTCATTTCTTGTATGCATCATAAAGGGAACCAATGCAAAATTTCAGTTTTCTAGGGCAAAGAGTTTGCACTGGGCCGTCAGTGTGTGAATCCCCTAATCTCCTTTTCATTTTTATGTATAAGATGGTATAGATGCATGGAGCATACGTTTAATGTGACTAAACCTGCGAATCATATGGACTGTTTGGCAAAGTATAGCCGCTCGACATTGAGTACTTCATGTATTCGGGGGTTCCCTATAGGATCCTAGCGAGTGGCTGCTCATTATTGATCTCATTTCAACAGCTTATACACTCGCAATATTGTTCTGTCGATAAGCACCACAATCTAGAGCCTCTAAAGAGGGTTATCAATTATCATAGCTTTGATACCATAAGGTTGGTTCTCCTGAAAACATATTGACCTAGCTAACTCAAAATTGACCGCAATCGAAATAAGTCAAATTTCTAGAAGGCCACTGATTAATAAACGGCACGCAACTAATGGACACAGGTGTGCAACTACATCACAAAGTTAAAGATGAGAGCAATGAAGATTTGATGAAAGTCTTGAAAAATTGCTTGAATTACATGAAATAAATACAGCTCACCAGTTTTACGAAGAAAAATGCATACCGAACCGACTCTACCAAAAATTAAAATGAACCATCACATCACAAGTAATTAAAATTCATGCCCATTCTAGGAGTCACTTCACTGTCACATGGCAGGACCACTTACCCAATATGGAAAGGTCTAACTTTTAAGAGCAATGATGTACCTAAGCTTCAAATATTGCTCCCATAGTATATCGATCCATCCACATACCAACATTAAATCTACACTTGCTGCGCTGGCTTACAGAAGACTGGTCGCAGTCCTATGCCTGTACTAAAAGTACATACCTACTACCTTGCCAAATGTTCAGTCTCCCCGGGGTAAAAAACTGACCTGACCAATACTAGGTATAGAAAAACTTTGCATTGCTCCTGCCATTGCTCGTGACTAAGAGACCGAGATATGTACTTAAACTTCTCCACTTGTTTCAATGGGACTCCCGTCAGACGGAGACTGCATTGAAGCGGCATTCTGAAAACGACCATCACTTCAGAATAACCTTAATCTCAGCTTCAATACAAAAATCTACAAGGCTTTCAAATGCACTCTGAAATTCAGTCTTCGAGTAGTCAAAAGGATGGTCAAAATATCAGCGAGGAGTAAATGGATTACACTTAGAATGCTCAAAAGCTCTCCGTAATCGACCGAGCGCCCAAAATAGGATATCGAATGATAGTGCAAGGGGAAGTAAATGAAATTTGGTTCTGGCTTTTGGATGTCTTAATTTATTTTCAGCTAAGTGGCTCCGCCACCAGGATTAATGACCATTGCGGGTCCGATTTATTGCATTTTCAATCACTTTTGCTAGAACTTCCGGCAAATGTGAGGCTTGATGGATATTCTTTTCGCGACTTCAAACAACTTGCTTATTCACATATCCACGGAGTTGGAAATGGGTCTCATGGTGATTTTCGATCAAAAGTTGTCTTCCTCGTGGTCGAGATTCAGGAATTGGTCAGATGTTGCGAATAAATAGTCATTTCTAGGATGTAGTCCACACTGCTCATCCCCCAGCCTTGATTCGACCAAAGCTCCGCAATACCTTGACAAAGACTTTCAAACGCTTTTTTAGGATGTCCATAAAGGACTTTGGGCCTTGCTTCTCTGGGCTTTTGGATCTACAATATTGATGCCTAATTGATTCCAACGACTGAATTGAATTGAATTCGCTAAGTAGTCCAAGGTCGGTAGGAATAGCGTGTAGGTAAATGGTTACTCTTGTGTCGATTTCCACAGCTTTACTAGGACCATAAGTTTGGTCCATTGTGTTTTAGTTACGGTTTATATTTAAGCCACTTAGATTTAGTATGAATCACTAGGTATTCGTATAAAGCTCTGTTGTATCCACCAGATACTCCAGCACGTCCTAAGATTAACCAAGGATGTAAAGCCTTTTTACCTACTGGAACCACCCTGATATAAGTATGAATCTCTGTAGTTCCTTAAAATCCACCTTCTGCAAAAGAAAAAGCTGTTAAGAATGAATTGTTTGCTATTTTTAAGGGCTGAACATTCGCAAAGTAGCGAACAGATTATGTATCTTCAACGTAATTACAGCTTCTGCAAATATCATTATGCTGCTCAGTCTGATCACAAATATGGATCTCTTTTTGCTCACCTCTGGCCATAAGTCTTTTGTGTGCCTGCAGGTGTTTAGATTGATCCAGCGTAGGTTTGTTCTACTCCAGGATTCAATGTCAATCTTCCTTGCAAGCGTGCTTAGCGGAGTTTTTACAGACTGCGTGTATTTTCCATATGCCCTGGTACCCACCATAGAGTCACCGTGTTATCTTGTAATATTTCGTCCAAATATATCTTGCAATGGCTTACTGTCCTCGACTTCATCACGACTGACTCCATGGCTTTTAAACCGCTTGGCTGTGAGAGTATATAGCGATTTTTTTTATCGGCAATCTGTTCTCTCTTTGGATCATTTGACGCTAGGGTTATATATCAGACACTGCAGTCATCGCTGATTCGGAATGATTCTCGCAGTCGCAGGTCGAGTATTTCACTGAAGCTACCCGTGCCTTTACCGATATCCATCTTCGAACCTTCGGTATATAGGGCTATCACCTCCTCATCTTCAGTAGTCCAACGTATGTTACGCATTTTCTGGAGTCGGTAAAAGTTTTCTCACACTTTTCGAACGTAGATACCATTTGCTCCCAAAAGGTTACCGGGTGCACCTTAAGCTATGCATTACTGAATTGTTTTTCTTTTTCTATCAGTTAATACAAAGCTCTTTGCTCTCCAGTTGCAGCAAAAAATAAAAATAAATAAATAGTTGGCAGAACACATCCGTGTAGACACCCTCGGCCTATAACTTCCCCAAGTAGCAGCAAGTTCCAAAGTTTCTGGGAATTAGCCATAGTTATCACTGTACCTACTGACATTCTATAAATCGGAGCTTACTTCTTCGGAAGATGTGATATTGCCGAGATATTTTACTTCTAGTCTAAATAGAACTCTTTTTGTCGAGCCGCCTAATAAACAAACGCTTTATGGAGAAGTTCTACTAACGTCAAATCTTGCATCTGGGGTAGTCTTCTACTTATATAGTTGGCCGATAACGAACGAATGCATCTGTCGAATCGACTGTGTGGGGACGCATGTTGTAGTTTAGTCTACGCCGCTTAATTTTGCACTAAACAACAGCAATATATTGAAACTTATATGATTTATGAAAAATGAGAATATTACAACTCTAAGGTTAGTTTCGACTTATTAGATTAGACGAGATTTTACCGCCATTTTATGAGGCACTAATTTGAACAAAGCTGAATGTTGATCTTTGAAGACATCTAATCTATCTAACTAAGTCCCGGACGATCCCCCAATTTGTTCGAAATCTGGGGTTCGAAATCTGAAATATTCACCACCTCAGCCTGAATATTTGTGCAAAGTTCAATGCATAGTGGTTTGAAATGTGACTGCGAAAGTCCTTTAAGAGATAAAGCGTAGTTTTCAGTGAAGCTTTAAGTTACAGCATCAGTGTGATCGTCTGACCTATGCACTAATGACAGACGATTATCGCCATAGTGAAAGATATCTAAAACTAGCTTTTCAGTGCTAAAGTTATGAGCTTCAACTTTCAAGGCAGCTTTCAGTGCGGTCCTTCGAAAAATGTCAAAATCTGTTGATAACTGAAAACCAAGTATAACAAACGATAACCTGGCAGCGCCGTCTTGAGAAGGAAGATGAATAAGAGGGATATAGCCAGGTGAACTCATCGACTTAAGTAGGGGTACGACGTATGAAAAACGACAGACAACAGAGTAGATGGTGCCCGGCTCTGAAAGCATGTAAAATACTTTTGAATTGTTTAAATTAGAATAACGATATCCTCTTGAAGTAACTTATTGAGAATTGTTTTGTAAAACAAGTCTTCCACAAAATACCTTCTTATGTTCGGTCGGAAAAATATATTTAAAGCTTGACCGCTATTGGCTATACCTACGAGCATAAGTTAGTCTTTACTTTACAGCAATAACTAATTGCCCAGGCGAAAAGAGTTCCCGAAAAGGACGAAATATACGAAAGGTCCCCGCTAGGGCCTTTTTAAGATTACTTCAGACTTATTAAACGCTTTTACAATATGCTTCTGGTTTTTGTACCAATTTAAACGTCTTTTAGGTGAAAAATATTTTAGATTAAAATATCCCCCTTTTGTGCCGAAACACCCCACTGTATAGGACTGTGCCACTCGCATTAAACTGGCTTTATTCCAATCTAATGCGTATGTGGTTACGAAATGCATTACGACTCGCGCACCTTCCGTCCGAACTCAAGTGACAAGTCTTCCGTAAATTAAAACACTTCCAAGTTTATGTTCGGTTTGATATAACTTGTCCTCGTGTAACGCCTTAAGACTATCCCCAGATCATAATACACAAAATACTTAAAATTGACACTGACGGCATATTTTTGTATGCCTCACATATACACCCACCTGGCCAATGCCTTGAGGAAGAATAATTCCTCTACCCTGAATAAAAACCAATGACAACACTGATGTTGAGTATGCAAGGATGTGCGTAGAGATTCCATTACATCGTGGCAATCTCATTGAATATTTTATTCGAAACCACTTCCGTGTGTTCCCCAGAAGCCCATTTACCCAGAAACAAAGTCAGCCGCATACGCCTGCATATGTAAAATTCGATTTGCATTTTAGTATGCCAAAGGGATCCATAAATGGTGGAAGGTTGTTCCCTTCTTTGGTTACGCTAGCTTGCGTAGAGATTGACAATGAATTTGAGATGACCTCGAATTGAGTTTTGAGCGCATAACAAACGCACGCACTAGCCGAAGTTATATGGGCAGCCATTTCAACTGATGGTGGTCCAAGGTATAGGATCTAAGACACTACCTTTCTACAAAAAATATCAGCATTAAGAGAGAGTGAGTGAGGAGAATTGACCTTTGATTGCGTCATTAAAGATGGTATATTGATGAAAAATTCATCGAATTGTTGCGAAAGGTGCCCCCCATGCAGAGCTCGAACCTTAAGGGTGTGAAGGAGTTGAGTGATTAAAATGTTGAAAATTCCTATAAAATTGTACGATGTACCATTCGAGCAGCGAACATCGACTCAGATTGCCATCTTTTTGCAGCCAAGGTAGGTATGCAAAAACCATACAGCGAAAAGAAAATATTTATAGTGCGATGATATATCGCTGACATGGAATCGCAAGAGACCACCAGAAATATCTGCCAGAAGACCATAATGCCAATGGTATTTTGATGAAAAGGTCATAAGAAATGTCGCAACTGATGTGGCAAGCAGTTCAGCTAAGCAAGATGTATTCAAAGTGGCGCGGTCCCTATCAGTGTGGTTTTAGGCCAAAAAACCACTGAATCGCTGAAATCAGCGTTGTCGCAAAAAAATTTTCCTAGGTGCCATTTACGGTAACCAAAGGTGCCAACTGGGTGCCACCAGCCCTTCAACGGCAGAGAGATATATAAAAACACAAGAAACACAAGAATATGAAAGCATTGGTTCTACTCTATCTGTCAACGCACGCACGCAGCAAAGCAGCATTGTGAATTGGCTATTAGAGTTAGGTCTTAGGTGGCCAGCCGCTGACTGAATCGCTGACATCTTACCTCGTTTTCGAGAATGCTATAGATTTCATACACAAGGGCTGCGTCTGCGTTCTATGTTGTTAAAAATGATTCAGTTCAGTTAATATGAAATAAGTGTTCACAGATGAAAGACTTGCACTCTCAATGGCACAATTGTGCCACTTCGGCAACGCTGGCTGAAATGCTCGCACTTCGACAAGTAATAGTAAAAACCCGAGAAGTCCAAATTGATACATACTCACCATTTTTTCATTGAGCCGATCTATACCGACTACAGAGCCATGCCTATCTTTGGCATTTTGAGAGCGCTGGTGGCTCCATCAAGAGCGGTAACGATTTTGCCGATACCCGTGATGTCAAAAATGATTATAGACAAGGTGACGCGCTGTCATATGATTTTTGCGACATCATTCTTCCAACAAATGTGCGAAAGTCACAAGTCAACTCTGGAGGTACAATCTTTCAAAAGTCAGTGCTACTATAAGCTTAAGTCTACGATGTTGTCATTATTGGGAGAACGCAGCGGGCTGTCACAACTGCTGATGCGTTCGCTAGTGTCTTAACGAAAGCTGTCAAAATTGGTCCAACGCGATGAACGAAGGTAAAACCAAGTATATGTTGTCGACTTGAAGGATTACCCCTACATCGACGAATTGGACGAAACGTGACAATCGACAGGTATAAAACTTTGAGGTATTAAATGGAATTTATCTCCATCGGGTATAAATTATGATATCAAAATCTCAGAAGAAATTAAACAAATCAAATTGAATAGTAAAGCCCCATTCCCTACAACTAAAGAGGTTCTAGGTTGGGTTATGTTAGGTTGAATAGGGTAGGGTGTGAATTCATCACATAAGACTAGTCACCAAATTCGGTCCATCACCATCCCTGGGGAACCTTTACGGTCGAAACTTAAACCAATTCGCTCAAACGCTTAATTTTCTTACAGAATCTAAAAATGGTTTCAGAGACGCCCTTGGTGGTGACTGAGGCAGTCAAAACCTATGCATATATATTTTTCTTACATCTTTACATCTCCTTTACTTAGTCTTCGGGTCAAGGTGGAGGGTGACCGAAGCTGGTAACCTGTGACAGTCCGTTAGTGAGGATGGTGGCTGGTACAAATTGGATGCGAAAGACTGCGGCAGGAGAGAGCGACGGAGGGTGACCTCCTCCCCTCGCCCATCCCCTCTGACGGAGTCTGAAAGTTCTACGTGTGAAGGAGAAATTGACTGACGTTGTCAGCCCTTCCCGTTAGCGGTTAGTCTTCAAAAAAACAGACAGAGGGTGACCGAAACATTCTAACCCCCCGCTGGCAAAGGAAGACCCAACCTTAGATGGCGCGCGCTGACTTGTAGTGTACAACTAGAGGCAGTTAGCTATAAGGACCGGACTGGAGAGGCGCAAGCACAATAAATTTTTTAGACCTACTGTCCACGTAGCTGCGCTTCATATGCACGTTTTTGTCATTTGCATCTTGGTGTACGCTTCCTTGCAGCTGGCATATAAACAAACGAAGCTTGCATTGCCGCTTCGTGGACAGTGGTTCGTTTGTTAATATCGAAGCTGCAAGCAAGCGCACAAGAAGATGCAAATGACGAAAGCGTGCGTATGAAGTGCAGCTACGTGGACAGTAGGCCTTAGGTCGACGAGCGACGTGCGACATATAGCTCCGGCAAGAATATTAAACAAAAAAAAAACTGGAGAAGGTTATTAGTAGAGGATAAGGCCAGGTTAACCTAGAACTGAGGTGGCATAAAGCAGTTCAATGACAAACGTGCTCTAAAGAGGCTCAGTGACAAATTTAGTTCCGTGAGGTCCTAAGAAAAATCCGTTTGTCAGACCATTATATTCGTTAGGTGAGATTGATCGATTTCCTAATCGTGTCGCGCCAACTGGGCCCAAACATTCCGGCGCTTAGCTACTCGACTAGAACAGATTGAAACTATAAGAGACCATGCAGGGCGTGGCCGTCACTGGAGTGGTTGTTCGGCCGAAAATATCGCGGCTGTGGCTGCCCATGTCGATGAGAACGAAGAAACATCAACCAGCCGACGGGTCACGCAATTGGGCATCACCAGAGTTGACCAGACGAACACTACAAAGTACAAGCAGTGCATCAGTTAATGTCTGCTGACTGTCAGTCGCGTGTGAATAACTGTCAAGCCATTCTCAATCGCAACAACGAAGATGACGATTTTGTGTTAAAAACTATCATGAGCGACAAGGTGCATTGCACGAAGAGCTATTACATCCACTGTTTCGTGCGGCGGGCGTTCACGCGGGAGGAGTGATTGGGCCGTATTTTTAGGACGCCTTCGGCAATACGGACTTCTTACTACCGGAATTGAATGAGCGGGGCTTGGTGAACATATGGTTTGCACAAGATGGTGCAGCCGCAGACGCAGCACGAGCCACAATGGATATTATGAAGGAAGCGTTTCCTGGTCATGTAATCTCCCGTTTTGGCGATTTGGCATGGCAAGCAAGTTCGCCCGATTCAATCATCTCAGACTTTTTTCTTTGGGGCTAATTGAAGTCGCAAGTTTATGCCAACAAGCCTCAAACAATCGCAGCCTTAAAGGAGAATATTCAACAGGAATATGAATACTTAGTTATCTCTGGAACTCTTGCGGAAATTCATAGAAAATCCGATATAACGGGCACAAATGTGTTTCAACACTGGCGGCAGCCACTTGACGGATGTCATCTTTTCCACTTAACAGACAAAATTGTAAGGGTTCAAATAAAGATTTCCATTACTCAAAATTTAGTAAAAAAGTAATTCAAAAACAAAATTGGATTTGCGCCACCTTAGGGCGTATAGAGTTGAAGCCTCCACTTTCGGATCGGATATACTTTGAAGCAGCCATGCGAGGCTCCCTTCCGACCGTTCGCAAACATAATAGGATCTCGGGGACCCAGTTCGCCTTGGTCCCCGCCTGGGATTCAAATGATACCCAGTGATCTATAGTTAGGTATATTGTTCCGTTGGGGATATTATGCTAAGTGTAACCCAGGTAGGTGGTATGGTAGGTTTCAGGCAGAGACCCTCCACAATAGAAGATACAAAAGAAAGTGTGACGACTTGACGACTCACCATGAAATGGGGACAGTCATTGTAAGCGCACAACAACAATTTGAATATAAGGGCTGTAACCTCTTCTTTGACTAGTTAATTTATAATACTAGCCCCATTAGTCAACCCATTCCACCCCATTTTATATACCCAACCCTATGACAAACAACAATCATTAAATTAGTCTAAACATTTTCAATTCAAACGCAAGCCGTGAAAGCTTCGCATGGCATATGTATAGGTACCCAAATTACATGGAAAATCTCGATTATTTTTCACCACTTGGATGGTTTATGATCCTGGGCCACAGACCGCACATGATTCACAATGATTACCCTGTTGACGTTCAGTGAAAAATTCACCTCTCGTCAAATTTACAGTTTTCCATCAAGGCAGGTATAGCCTTTAACAGGCGCAGTGTATGTATATATGTTCGTCTGGTCGTAATAAAACCAAAAAAATAAAAAATCGCCTGCTTTAAAATACCATGTCCTTCATTTAGCACCTGCAAAGGATAACGGCGTCGAAATAAAAAGGAATACACCAAAGCTGTAATTGATGTCCTGGCTAAAAAGCATATTTATGGCCCACAACAACGTTCAAAAACGTTAAAACGGTCTTAAAGCGACTGCCACCATAACTCTCCCCAGTTCTCCAACTACTCTATAGTCCGCACCCACTCTCGTCCTTTCCATAAATTATTCACTTTACATGCGGAAAATTTTGTTTATACCCTTTTTTTTTTTTTTGATAGCTGGGATGAAGACTCTCCGCCGAATGACGACGTCGAGGACGAAAGCGACACTAACACCACTCCACTGAGACTGCTGCTGTCGGTGATGGTGATGATAAGAGGTTTTTCGGCCAAAAGAAAGGATCATTCGCATCTCACACTTGGGAAGAGTTTTCCACAAAAAAAAAAAACCAAAAAAAGAAAAGCGCAAGGCGCAACATTCAAAGGACCTCTCCCCTATTCCTTGGTCGAAAAGTAAGAAGGCGTGAAATTGTTTTAGTGCCGCTGAAAAATGAACCAAAGTAAGGTGGATGTAAAAGGCACGAATGGGTATTATATACAAGTGTGTGTGTTGCAATAAAAATAAAAGCGGTGTTGGTGTAGGGTGGGGCAGGATATGACGATGGAGGCGAAAAATTAAAAATGCGGTGGAACAGTGTGGTAGGGCATTTTAATAACTCACGGGGTGTTTACATCCGTAGCCGGGTAAAAATCCTTTGACACGGCTGGCTGGTAGTGTTATGGCAATGATGATGGCGTTGGCGTTGGCGTTGGGTGCTGTGAAAAGTTATTATGTTTCCCATTCTTTTATACATGTTTTTTCTTTCTCTGCAACTTGAGAGGAAAATTGTCTTTAACAAAAGGTAGGCGAGAGGCTTTTTGACACAAATTCTTTATTTTCCTTACAAGGAATTTCTGGGCTATATAGGATTTCATTCTGTTTTGCTTTCCTTTGAGAAGGGTGGTATAGTATTTAGTATATAGTGGCTCACCAAAATGTGTTAACCGAATTAGGTATTTTAGTTCCTTTTGCAAAGGGTACACAATTTACTGTAGTAAGCGTAAGCCTGGTTATTTATACTTATCCTTTTTACAGTACAGTACCTTTCTCTAACATTTTCTATTTATACAATAAGATATTGGATTAAATGTTGTAGGCTGCACGTTGGACTATCTAGCTCGGTCGCGTATATTGAAATCCTACTTCAATACGTCCCCTCAGTTGTGACGAACTCGACTTTACAAGCGAGTATCTCACATAATTCTTACTTCAATACGACATCTGAAACGGTTCTCCGCATCCAAAGATACCATAAAGAGTTCAATATGCAAACCCTCCTGCTTGTGGGCAATGTAGAATTTGGAGTAGATGCGAGGTGTATTCAAAATGTTCGTATTTTGTTTCCCTTCACCGCCTAAACTTTACGGTTTTTAATTAGAATCTAGCCATACCGAATGAGTGAAAGTATTGAAGGAAAGTTTCTGTACGATATTCGCCCGTAAATGCTAATCGAAATTTATCACGACTGAGAGGACGTATTGAAGTAGGGCTTCGATATACGCCTGCCGGATTGTTCGAAAATTTTAGCTCAATCGGATCGGTGGTTTTCGAGATATAAGTTTTTGAATGCTTTTTTGGAAAATGCCACGCCCTCTTTTGGCATTTGTTCGAACAATGTTTGGTTGGTGCGGATTTCGGGCTGAAGCCATTTTTTTTTTTTTTTTTTTTTTTGTAATGGGAATTCGCTGGAAGGGAAAATCATTGAAAAACATTGCAGAGCTATTACGCGAGGGATGCTTCTGCAATAGGGACTTTAACCCGATCTAAAAAAACTCCCAAGGGGACTGACTTTCGTCATCCCGAATTGATTGCACCTAGTCGTTCGACTAATCGGCAATTTATTTTTGATTCATTTTAAAAAAAATTTAGAGGATAAATCCGACGTTTGCCGAATTTCTATACTTTTTTAGTTGAAAGTATTACCTACTTTCTTGGTCTTAGCTAAGATCAAGAGGTTTTACCCGCCTTAATCTCCTGATAACATTGTCAGTATTTAAAAGTTCTGTTATTTCTATGTTAACATGGTTAAGAAGTCTACTTTTATGCATTCGGGCAACTTTTTCAACCTCTTCCTCAACCATTTCAATGTTAAGATCTCTATGTAGATCAGCGTTGCGTATGTACCAAGGTGCATTGACCATGTTCCTTAGTACTTTATTTTGGATAACCCGCATTTTTTGCAAATTTATTTGGCATGTACATGCCCACAACTGGATCCCGTAGGTCCATACTGGTTTTAGAACTGCTTGTATAGCAATAACTTATTGTAATTTGACAGAGATGAATATCTCCCAATAAGCCAATACATTTTGCTGTATCACATGTTCAACTCGTCTCTTTTTTTCTTTACATGCGCTTTCCAACGCAGTTTAGCATCTAGAGTCATGCCTAGATATTTGGCTGTATTTGAGTATTCCACTACATTGTTGTTAATGTATACTGGAATATATGGTACGTTTTTATACGTAAAATTAATATGGACTCACTTAAGGTCATTTAATCTAATCTGCCATTTTTTTGTCCAATCAGAGATATTGTCTATTGCCCTTTGAAGCTTTTTTGTTGCTACTTCGACAGTTGATCCCACAGCAAGGACAGCTGTGTCATCTGCAAAAGTAGCTATAGTGGTTTCCCCACTTTCAGGCAAATCGCTAGTGAATAGAAGGTATAAAAAAGGACCTAGCACGCTGCCTTGTGGTACACCAGCTTTAATTTCTCTTAATGTTGAGTACTCTGTCTCTTGTTTAATTCTGAAGAATCGATCTGATATATATGACTCCAGAATTGTCGAATATTGTTTTGGCAGTTGCCTTTGTAGTTTGTGGATCAAACCTTTGTGCCAGACTTTATCGAAAGCTTGTGCTATATCAAGAAATATTGTAGAGCACACTTTTTTCTCTTCGAATGCTTTTTCGATTTTATCTGTGATTCTATGAACCTGATAAATTGTAGAGTGCTTATTTCTAAATCCAAATTGGTGATTTGGGACTAGAGATTTTTCGTCAATTATTTTTTGCAGGCGTTTAACCAGCATTTTTTCGAATAACTTTGACAACATTGGTAGTATAGATATTGGGCGATATGAGGTTACCTCGTTAGGTGGCTTGCCTGGTTTTGGTATCATTATTACCTCAGCGACTTTCCACATGCTTGGGACATATCTCAACTTAAATGCAGCATTTATAATCTGCGCTAGTTTTTTCAGACATTTCGCGGAAATTGTTTCAAAATTTCTCCTGTAATCAAATCATACCCTGGGGCTGTTTTTGTATTTATGCCTTCTTTAATTTCTTTGGCAAGTTCTTTAGCTGTTACCGACCGTATAGGTCTATCTTCTTCGCACCTTATTTCGAGTCCTTGATAACCTTTATCTTCATAAGGTTTAAATACGTCTTCAAGATACTCTGCAAAAGTGTTTGCCTTTTCTTGGTTGCTTTTCGCCCAGTTACCTTCTCTAGTTTTTACTGGGGGAATATGAGCTATTGGCCTGTTCATCCTATTTGTTGCCTTCCAGAGCGAGCGAGTAGTCAGTACTAGCATCATTTGTAAGGCTGGTAAGGTAAGTTTTTAAAGATTCGTTTTTGAATTCTCTAATAGACTTTCTAAGCTTGTTATTTAAGTTGTTCAGTGTACTCTTGTCGCGTTGCGCCCTTGTCTGTTGCCAGCGTTTTCTAGCTTTCCTCTTTTCCGTAATAATTTCACATATTTCGCGAGGATAAGAGTTTTGTTTGATCTTATTTGTTGTTTTGGGAGTTGCAGCCCACGCAGCTTTTTGTACATTCAATGTTAATATTTGGACTGCTTTTTCTAGTTGATCTTCTGTTTGAATAGCTGTTGACAGTTGAATACTTTCTTCCAACTTCTGTCTGAAATAGTTCCAGTCAGTCCTATTAACTAGTTTTGGGCTATGTTCTTTTATTATTATTTTATCGCCAAGTGTAAGAAGTATAGAGGAATGATCTGATTGAAGATCTGGCCCTTCTTCTACACTTATTTTATTCGAAGATATATTCTTAGATATAAAGAAGTCGACAAGATCTGGGGTTTTATTCCTATCTGTTGGCCAATAGGTATAGGTTTTCCCGTTGAGTGATATTTGCCGCCATCTTCTTTAAATGCTTCGAATAATTCTCTGCCTCTAGTATTTGTTAATCTAGATCCCCAATATTTATTCTTTGCATTAAAATCTCCTCCTGCGATTAATCTATTGTGAAATATTCGGAAAAGGCTTTTAAAATCATTTTTCTTTATTATATAGCTGGGAGAGCAATATACTGATGCAACAGATATATGCCCACTGTCCGTTTCTATTTTTATGGAAATTCCTTGGATTCCACATGATTGGAATTTTGCTTCTTTATTGTGTTTAATTGTATTCTTTATTAACACTGCAGCCCCTCCTTTTGCACAGTTATGAGGATGTGGGGAGTGATATAGTTCATATCCTTGCAGTTTAAAGTCAGTTTTTAATTTAAAGTGCGTCTCTGAAATCAGACATATTTGGTTTATGTCAAGAGTCACTTGCATCTCGTCTTTTCGACTCTCGATACCATTGGCATTCCATTCAAGAATTTTTATTTTATTCATCATGTCTGTCTTTTAGGTACAGCTCTTTTGTTGCTGTTCTGTTTCTCTAGCAACGATATTCTATCTAATATCGTTTTATTGGATTTTTCCATGGAATCAATCCTGTTTAGGATTAATGGCTGAAGCCATTATCGGACGATTCTTCTGGGAAAATGTGGCTGGTCTGGTCAGGTTGTAACAATTAATTGTGTTCGTTATCGTGACATGATAACCCAGGTTTTAGTGCGTAAATTACAAGATATTGATGTGACCAACATGTGGTTTTAACAAGACGGTGCCACATGCCATAAAGCTAGGGAAACAATTCAATTACTGCATGAGTCATTTCCTAATCGTGTAATCGGCCGTTTTTGCGATGATAATTTGCCATTCAGATCACAAACCAGAGAGAATCAGTGAGTCAGATCTTGCGATTTAACGCCATTGGACTTTTTTCTTTGGGGGTTTTTTTTTTTAAGTCAAAGGTCTATGCATACAAGCCTATACGACGACCAACGCCTTCAAAGGGGAAATTGGGAGGTATATTAATGAAATTCAGCCACATTTGTACCATAGACAATTTTAATAAAATGTGACTGTAGTTGAACTTCAAAAAACGGCCATGGTCCATGCATTTAATTTTCCTGCTGGACCTATTCGGCTTCAAAACGTTTAAAATTGCAACCAAAGACTTAGGAGCTTTGCCATAAATTAGTCAAGCAAATGCCCGGTCTAGCCCTCAACGCTAGGTTATACGAATCAGGATGATCCTGTCTTTGAAACTAAGACTCAAGCCTAGGTGCTAATATTCCAAGATCGTTCTACCTGGAGCTTTTATTATCTACTGACATTCACTCTATGTGGCTGGGCCACTCTATATAGATCCCGAGCTTTGGATTTTTGGACTACATCTACATCTTGAGATTACTCATATTCTGGGTGATTACAGAATCCGTCGTATTCGGAATTTTGCTACGAATTCCGAAAGAACTATCACAGAGTCCGTCGTAGTGGACATTTTTGCTACGAATTTAATCCGTCGTAGTGAAAATGTTTGCTGGGAATTTTATTCGTAGCAAAAATGTTCACTTGAACGGATTCTGTGATATTTCTTTCGGGGTTCGTTGCAAATTTCCGAATACGACGGATTCTGTGATCACCCAGATTATAGTTCGTAGTTGTGTCCTCTACCGTAGTCACACTCTTCGCACTCCTCCTTCCATCTTATCGTCAAGCACGATTTAGGAGTTTTGGGCCAATTTTAGCAGCAATTTCGCGAGTACTTTTAAAGATTGTAGGCACCTTTGAAGTTGACTTGGAAGTTTCGTACAATTCTTTCGAGAATAATATGATGTTAAAGAAATCACATGACATCGCTTTGCCTTGTCTAAGCCCTCTTCTCAAATCTCTCGGTGGTGTTCCCAACGCCGTTAATAGAGCACCGAGTTCTCCAGAAACATCCCTCATAAACGGACAAGTTTAGCGAGTGTTCTGAAACTAGATATTAACCATAAAGCTCATCTCTATACATACTAAAATATGTAACTTTTATATCGACGGAGAGGTAACGGTGTCGATTGGAAATTTATGAAACGTTTTCAAGATCTACAGTACCTACAGTGTGCATATTTGGTCAATGGTAGACGTTCACCTATAGGTGAACAGCATCGGGTACAAATCTGTGTCTAAAGAACGATCGTAAGAACTTCTCAGGGTTTCTATAACGATCGGCCTTAAACACAGATTTGTATGGTTATGGTATGGTATATGGTTTTATTATCATCACATTGGTAAGAACTTATTCGCGTTTTTATAACGACCGGCTTTAGACAAAGATTTGTACGCGATGTTGAAAAGATGTAAGCTTCTAAGTTAGCGCATCAGAGGGTTCTAACTTAGCCGCATAAGCTCACCGGAATTCGCCATCGATCACCGGGTTTCTTCTTCTACTTCGCTTCGTTAAATCTATAGCATGTCAGAATGGTCGCTTTTTCTAATAACTTTCTGGCAACCCTGCCCTTTGGTCTGCTGAATTTGAATCTTGCGCCACATTAGCTACTCCTTGATAGATGGAGGGAAACGGTCTACCAGTCGCTTTGCGATGGCCATCTTTCGACTCTTTTGTTTTTCACAAGCTCCCTGGGCTGCTATTATATTGTGCTCAGAGTGGATGTTGGCACCTCTGAATGTGCGGAAGTCTACAATACTGAAGGCATCCCTTTTGTCGATCGCGCAATGATATTAATTTGGCTTATACTTACTCACTTAAGGTGGCGCTACAGTCCGGAGTGGACCTGGGCATCAACCAACAAGCTTCTCCAGCCAGTACGATCTTTGGCCTTTGTCTCCAGTTTCGCACGCTTACTAAGTTGGGTAAGGTCCCCTTCTACTTGCGTGTGCCACCTGAGTCGCGGTCTTCCCCTACTGAACCGTCCCTCTGGTGTGGATTAAAAGATCTTTCAGGCCGGAGCATTCGCGCCCATTCGCTCTACCTACATGACACAGCCACCTCGGTCATTGGACCTTTACTCTTCTGTCTAGGTCGATGTCGCTTTACAGCCCGTACTATTCGTTGTTGTATGGAAATTCACCGTCTATGCAGACGGGACCGAAGATTAATCGAAGAATTTTGATGCCTCTGCAGCATAGAGAAGGACTGGGATGATTAGGGTCTTATAAAGGATCACTTTTTGGTTGTTGGCTTATCGTCTTTAATGCCAAGATGTGGGAAATGCCAATTTATCGTCCCTCGCCGAATGTGGTGTCTTGTATTTGCTATTCATACAAACCTGCCAATAGAATCAAAAACAAAAACAAATTTTAACGTCGTATTTAGGATACATGCTTGCTTATCATAGGTTCTCTCCAGCATCAGCTTGTAAAAGCTTTTTCTATTAGTGTTGCCTATTTGCTCCGACGTCGGCGCAAACTTTGTAAAAGTCAAAAATCGTGTCAACTTTTGACACCCTGACGCTTACGACGTTATAGATTTTGTCCTAACTGTCATAATAACGTCATCAGCATGTCCAAAATCGACACGAGTTTTGACATGAGTGTAATAGTAGTTTAAGTCTTGTGTTGACCTTGATACGGATTGTCACTATAGGCGTTCGTTTACATGTCAAAAGCGTAAGACTTTTCGGTTAAGTGATCACTAGAGTCGATCAGGTTAAAAAGATTTATTGTCTTCCTTCATACATAGAAGTTGTTAGGCACTCTGTTGAGTGAATCCTATTCCCTTGTCCGATTTGTGATATCGGCTCTGTTCTTCTAAGTATACAGCTCCGTATATGTATGCGCAGACCCAGTACACTCATCAGTCATCGTTAGTTCCCTAAAAAAAATAGATATCCAAAGGACACCGCCGAACTTATCGAAAAATAACCGCATGCTCGGCTAAAAGTAATGCCATAAATACAACAAGTATCCGGACCGAAATTCTAATCTATCTGCACCAGTATCTGAAATCCTCTTTTTTACATAAAAAAAAAAATTGGTGTTATGGTCGCTTGAGGCAATATTAGCTTTCTGAATAGAATCAGCCTATCTAATGATCTGTAAAAGAATATTTATAGGCTGTCCGAGAATATTTCTCGCTTGAATTACTATAAAAATGTTTGCCACAAATTGCGACCTATCTTTTGTTTCTCATTAGCCGCCCTTATAGTCAGTGTATTCCGCTTTGTTGACCGACCACGATAAGTTGCGATACGATAACAATTAATGTTATCCGTTTAGAATTCCGAACAGGCGCTCTGTGTACCCTAATTACCTTCCAAATTAGTCCACATTTATTCATAATCTCCCTTAAATAAATTAAAATCTATCCGCTGCCACGTTAGCATTACCTAACTAAAACATCACGCACCTAAATCAACGGAAACAATTTTCTCCTATTTTATTCATGAGCATCTCTACGCTGTATACTTTCCGTTTCCACATTCCTATTCCAATATACAAGACAATGGGTGGTCGCACTCTCTCATTTCGGAGCTCAATTTGAATCTCTGTCCAGGACAATGTAATATGTACGCCGCCCAAGGATATGAGCACGTATTTATACTATAGATTTAATGCGGTCCTAAATGCTTGCAGGTAAAACCTTCTTCGTCTTCATTAATCCGGCATGTTGCTCATAAAACATAAGCCAAACGAAATTGCTTTATATGTGTACATATATTTTGTTTGGATGAGATAGTCCTATACAAGGCAAAACACATTTAAGGAAGACGTCTTTCCCCCAAACCTTGCCTTTTGATCGTTTGAAGGTCATGAGAGGCAACTACACAAAAAAAAGGACACAGTATGTAATTCGCAGAGGCGCCACTCTTAATTAGTGAAAGCTCACAGCCTACATGCATATTCGTCTAAAAAAGGATATATTACGAAAAAAAAAGAATCATTTCTTCATTTACACAAATGAAGGACATTAATCGCAGGGAATTAGTTCCATTTCCTTCACACAGCCCACAATGCACGAAAAATCGTTCGGATGACGAAGCAGAACGGAAGAAAGGATTAAGTCCTTTCATCCTTAGTGCGGAAGCCGACTTGACATAAAGCCCCCAATAATAGCTTGAATATACTTTTGTAACGTTTAGGGATTAGTGCAAGTCGACATTGTTATTAAGAAGCGTTGTCACCCATCACAAGCCTATTCACAACCGCCCGCCACCACTCTATATAGGTACGTGTCCTTTCGACTTCTTTTGTAATATATTCGACATCATCTGAGAGGAAGAAAAAAAAAACGGGATAAGGAAATGGGGCAGGCAATGGATACAAGGATAAAAGGAAATAATGCAAATTGCTGAAATCCTTTTCTGTATATGTGTCCTGCTGACGTATTGCAGATTTTTTTTTTGTTTGTCCCTACGTACCTACTTTTTCTTCTCTATCCATGTAAAGCTGCAGTGTACTCATTTTAATAGAAATTGACACTCGGATGTGATGTACGGACTAATACAGCAAAAGGAAGGTAAAATTAAAACTTTTCTGTTCGTCGTCCTAGAAATTAATTTGCTGCAGGATGGAGACGAGAATAATATATGCAGCCATCGACAAGGAAAGGGGATTGACTGTATCGGTTTTATTTCGAATTGAGACTTATTGTTGAAAAATATTAATAGCCAGTTTGTCTGCTGTAAACAATCCTCTGTCAGATGAAAAAAAAAAAAACTCGGAGCGTTTAGGCCTACGAAGCTTAAACTTTAAAGATAGATAGTAGCACAAACCACATAGAAGAGACCGTAGAATCCTCTCCCATAACAGACTTTGCCTACAAGCTGCCTGCGGGCCCAGGATTTTCCATGTATTATTGCTGTACAAAATCAAAGGAGAGCCATTAACGCACGCATACTTGAATAATCGTAGGCCCATGCATGGCATATCATCGAATAATCATTGCCGCCACGGCAGTGCCGGCTTTATGCCCAAAACACATGTGCAGAAATGCTGAACCCTTCCCTGCAGATGAAACAGATGTGCAGAATTCAATTTGCATCGGTTGCTGTCAATGCGGTGAAAAATACGCGAGTGCAACATAGGCGACAAATAATTTCGGTCTCTTTTCCTCGTATGCATCGGTAGCTGAATTTAAAAATTCGATGCTGCCAAGTCTATTTAATTTAATTCACTGCGTTGCTATGCAGTGGATTTAGAATGGGTGCAGAATTTACATTTGTATCACCAGATAAGAACATGTGTATTCTTATCTTGCTGCACAGTGAATTCTGCACGTGTGTTTTGGGCATTAGGGGCTGTCGCCCGGGTGCGCCGACTCTTGGAGGGCGCCGAGGTGTACTGTGTACAGCGCACTGCGCGCGACAGCTTATTTTATTTTTATTATTTTATTAGGTACATGCTAACACAATACACTTATAATTCTGTGATAGTTAAACATGATTATGATTACATTATTATGCCATTTAGTTAAAAATAAAAAATTTAAAACATTTAAAAATTTAAGTTTAAATTTCGAAAGTGCAAGAGTCTTAAAAAATAATAAGCTATACAAATATTGTCCGTACTAAGTTGAATTTACATCTTAAGATTGAAGAAAATGAATTTGCTTGAATGAAGAATTAGTATAGAAAAATAGAAAGAAAGAAGAAAAACTAGTTGCTTTGATTTGATAGAAAAATCCTTAATTCGCTTTTAAATCGACGTACATCACTCAGTTCTCTTAGATTACGCAGTAGCGAATTCCAAAGGCGAATGGCAGCGACAAAAAACTGTCTCTCAGATGTTAAGCAAGATAAATGTGATAAATATTTTATTGTAAAGATATGTTGGATGTCTTGCTTTGATTATGGTAAAAAGAAGAATCAAGGTACAAAACTTGACATAATGCTGAACAGACATATCCAACAGGTTTTTAGCCAGATGTGATACATGGTCATATCTCCTAAGACTATAGACGTAACGGATAGTGCAATTAAATACTACTTGCAGCTTCCTTTTACTATTAGCATCAAATAAATAAATAAATAGATGGCACAACATGCCGTAGATACACTATGCCTAGCTTCTCGCTACCATACGTTTTGTGTGTTTTTGAGTTTATGCCGAATCCGAACGGCTGAATTGAGAAGCTTTTTCAGGACAATCATACTCTTGGATGTTTGTCAGACGTTCGCGGGAGGTGCCGCAGTAGAAAAAACTTTAAGATGTAATTTGTGTTTTTCCGGGGATCACAATTATAAAAAAGTTCACAACCATAGATAAGAAGAGGTATAACCAACGTTTTTGCAAGTACTAGTCTTGTCTTCAGAGGTATAAACTTTTGAGCAGTCCACAAGGTTCGAAGAACGCCATAAGCCCTCCCTACTACCAAATTTATATGGTTATTCCATGTGAGTGTTCTGTTGAATACCACACCAAGATTTTTTGAAGTTTCAACGTATTGAATTTGTGAGCTATGTAGCATAATAAATGGAAAATACGAGGGATCCATTGTTTTTTTTTTTGAAATTACTAAACATTTACACTTATTTGGATTAAGCACCAAACCGTTTTTCGATGACCAATTAGAAATCAATTGTGATGTGCTTTTTGTCAAAGGCTGAGGTATAACTCGTCGGATCCAGAGTATTTCCAAAGAAACACAAACTTTGGAGAAGAGGTACAATTTATTCAAAGCTTTCTTCCTATTATACTTAATAATACCTTAACAATGAAGCGATACTTAAACTTACAATCTAGAGGGGGCAGAACGAGCTCTACGGCGAAGCGTGAGCATCGGAGTGCAGGTTGAGATTGCGAGCTCTACGGCAAAGCGTGAGCGTCGTCGGGCGGGTTTGACAGAACTAGCTCTACGGCAAGCGTGAGCGTCGGAGTACGGGTCGAGATTGCGCGCTCTACGGCAAAGCGTGAGCGTCGGCGGGCGGGTTTCTCAGAACGAGCTCTACGGCAAGCGTGAGCGTCGGAGTACGGGTTGAGATTGCGCGCTCTACGGCAAAGCGTGAACGTCGGTGGGCGGGTTTTAACAGAACGAGCTCTACGGCAAGCGTGAGCAGGTATATCCAGCCGAGGTTGCGGGTGAGATCGAAATCTTCATTGGAGTCTTCGGCGGCGGCGGCGGGGCCAATTGTGGCGGTCTTCTCTGACCATGGGTCCTCCATATTGGGATTGGTCATGGTGTCGTTCGAAGTTGGGTCTTTCGTGACGGCGGATTCTGGTTCGGGTCGGTGTGTCGAGTGAGATCTACAGCTCACGGTTCGGGGTTCTTCGGTGAAGACGGGTTCGGGTCGGTTTACCTCTAATGAGGTCTACGGCTCACGGTTCGGGGTTCTTCGGTGAAGACGGGTTCGGGTCGGTTTACCTCTAATGAGGTCTACGGCTCACGGTTCGGGGTTCTTTCATGAAGACGGGTTCGGGTCGGTGTACCTCTAATGAGGTCTACGGCTCACGGTTCGGGGTTCTTCCATGAAGACGGGTTCGGGTCGGTGTACCTCTAATGAGGTCTACGGCTCACGGTTCGGGGTTCTTCCATGAAGACGGGTTCGGGTCGGTGTACCTCTAATGAGGTCTACGGCTCACGGTTCGGGGTTCTTTCATGAAGACGGGTTCGGGTCGGTGTACCTCTAATGAGGTCTACGGCTCACGGTTCGGGGTTCTTCCATGAAGACGGGTTCGGGTCGGTGTACCTCTAATGAGGTCTACGGCTCACGGTTCGGGGTTCTTCCATGAAGACGGGTTCGGGTCGGTGTACCTCTAATGAGGTCTACGGCTCACGGTTCGGGGTTCTTCGGTGAAGACGGGTTCGGGTCGGTTTACCTCTAATGAGGTCTACGGCTCACGGTTCGGGGTTCTTCCATGAAGACGGGTTCGGGTCGGTGTACCTCTAATGAGGTCCCTGCTCGGGCGCCTCATTCACATCATTGTCGCAGCTTTTAATAAGACCTAAGGGACAACTTCGATAGATTTGAATGTCATCGGCATAGAAGTGTTTGCACGAATTCATAACTTCACTGAATTTGAGAATCTACCTCTATCGATATAAAAAGAAAAACTAAATTCAGGGATCAGGGTATACGTTTTCTGTGGGAGTAGTAATCAGCATTTATCTACTACGACCTCTCCTTTTGTTGCTTGTCTTGTCGTATTCGTCTCTTAAGGTGCTATTACACGATATGTAGCACGCCTTATATATATATATATATCTGGCTCTGACGTCAACAGAGAGTGCACAAAGAGAGCTTGTACACGGCATGTACCCAATGGGACCATTCTCTGACGTCAAAGTGCCGTCAGTGCTACATATATATGAGGCGTGCTACATATCGTGTAATAGCACCTTAACATATTAGTTTAATCAAAGTAGTTCATTATCAGTTATGTGAAATGCATAATGCTTTGGTTTCCTTAATCGATGTTACCCAACAAAGCGATGCTATGACGTCGAACGAAGCGGATACACTGACAGAACAGCTTGAGCTAACAGATTTTATATTTGTTATTTCTCTGATAATATGGTAGGACATTTTCTTTCAAACCAACGTTGTGAGCAAGGCATTTCAGTCACCTGAAATCAATCGACTTTACTGAAATGCTTAACAAATGTTGCTCTTATTTGGAAATACATATGTAGACAAACAGGTTTAGAACAAACCATTGTAACAGCCTCTGAATTGGCATCGGAACTTTTTTCAAACCATTTTTCAAACAAGTAGCGCGTTTAAGACGCTTTAAACGTAGACCGGGTGAAGAGGCTGCTAAACCAATAACTGAGAAGTTGCAAATTTCAGTCTTTCGGATGAAATTGGAGATTTTGACAGATAAACGTATACGATAATGTTTGAGAATTGGGGTCCAGCGGTCGTTGAAATTGGCAAACGCAGTTTAAAGAAGATTAACTAGTTTTCCCTCACAGTGATTTTAAAATCAAATTACAGAAAACCTAGATTTTGGCAGTCTTTTCAGAGAATTGCTGACAAAAATCTAGAAAAATAAGATGTTAGTTTTTTTTTCATTAAATTGTCGTGACTAACTGACACTCATTTCTATAAATTCAATAATAACTTAAAAGTATTTTTATATTTTATATAAAAGGGCGCCAAATACATGACTCGCCCGGGGCGCCTAGATTGTTAAGGCCGGCCCTGATTGCCGCCATTGATTTTGACATTTCACACGTATTAACAGACAGGGGAATTAATTCCGGGGAGAATCGGGTAGGTAGGTGGACGGAAGTTGGCGGTCTAGTTCTATGTGGTTAATAGGCACATCTTTTTGAAAACAGGGGGTATAGCCCTCGGCAGCACCTATCCTCAATCGAGGATAATCTATCGAGAATAATCGATTGAGACAAATTAGGTGCTGCCAGAGTTCGATTGTATCGACTGAACTCGATTGTATCAAGTAACGTGCTAGACCCCCAGGTATGCCGGTATATTATTTTCAGCTCTAATATTTTTTTTCTCAAAAACGGTACCTACATACGATTTTTACACAAATACGCTTCTAAAGTAATGCCGAACTCAGTTTTTCTTTCAAAGGGTATTCAACGCAATTTTACTTGGGGCCGATTTGTTTTTCCTTGGTTAGCTTTGTTTAAAGGCTATTCCAGCAGGCAATCATAGAATCTGTTTGTTCAGCCAAATTTTTTAACCGAGAAATCGATAACGATTTTGGTCGGTTAACGGTATTTAACCAATGATATTCTGAAATTTTGTTTGTTAAAGTCAAGCTTTGACATAGAAGTCAACAACACAACAATACCTGCTTTCAAAATAAATAATTTCAATAATTTAATTTGTAATAAACGCAACCCCTTCGGGTAGGGGTTAGAATATATCCGAGTTAGACATGCCTGTCGTAAGAGGCGACTAAAATCCACGTCTTGACTTGACGTTAAACCAGTCAAAAAGTATGTCGGATCCAGTTGTTGATATTACTCCAAGTGGTACTCGCGAAAGTTAAAATCCACCCGTGTCCCCAACCAACATACAAAAAACAAGCTTCGTCTCTTTAGACTATGATACAGGTCCGAGCCAAATTCTCGCTTCTAAAGATTCCTGCGGTTCACTATCCGATCGTTCGGAAAAATTGGCTGGAAGGAGAGAGAAAGTAGCGGAAAGGTTTTACCCGGTACGCTTAATTTCTCTCAACACAGTCGGGCAGTTGGTCGTATAATGCTGTCGCTGATGGTTTGATTCGGGAAGCTTATGCTAAACGAGCACCGAAAGCTACGCACCCCGACGGGCTTTCGATTAAGAGCCGAAGGAAGAAGGCTTTGCTCACGCGGCGCATAGATACTCAGCTGAAGGCGCAAGCGCTGATGCTTTACTCGCATCCGGTGGCGAAGAGGAAAAGGATAATGTCGGCGGAAGGTACTCCAATCGGAACCGATCAACTTCTTAGACTCGACGCTCCCTCCTTTTCTTTTAACTCGAAGAGGCGCAAAACCGAAGACCCTGTGTGCGGCACCTATTTCAGGAAGTGTGTGTGCGGCTAATGCGCACCCTTCTGGTGGGAGTTCTCCTGTGGATGGAACTGCCTGGTGCACAAGATCTGGAGGAAATCATGACTCATGCCATGCAGTAATTGAATTGTTTCTCTGGTTGTATGGTATATCGCACCGTATTGTTAAAAGCACATGTTGGTCACATCCATAGGTATCTTATAATTTAGGCACTAAAAACTGGGTTATCATGTCACTATAACGAACACCATTATCTAATTGTTACTGCCTGATCAGCCGCATTTTCGCAGAAGAATGGTCCGATAATGCCTCCAGCCCAAAATCCGCCTTATAAACAGTTAGGCGTTATGGATGCATCTGTTTCTCAGCCATAACTCGTGAATTTTCTGAACCCCAAATGCGACAATTTTGACGATTAACGAAGCCATCACAAGATGAAAATGGTCTTCATCACTTTGTAGCTGACAAACCTTCATTATTATTAAAATATTGTTGAACAATGAAAATGCGTTGTTCTTTCGAACTGTCACCTGTCACATTGTTATCTTTTTTCTGTTGGCATCACTGCACTATTAAATGGCGCAAAATTCAAATTTTACGTGAGTTATGGGACACACTTTACATACCATCTAACTCCATGTACATAAAAGCCTTTTTTTAATATGGGTATACCATCAACAAAACGAACAACAACAACACTATTGACTACCTACACTCGTTTGCACATGCATAATGTAAAATGTTTATTCTTGTGTTGAACCCTATATCGATTTTATTTTGGTTGGTCACAAGTCACGCAAAATTTAATTTTATCTCTTCACAATAATTCCCCTGACCGGAACAAAAACCGAAAACATCTCCATCCACCATTGACCAGCCTGGACGACCATCCAGGCCAACATAGGTATGGACAGAGCCTTAAATGGTCGCTTTTTTAACTCTTCGGCTTTTATGGTCATTCACACATATACAGACAGATAGCCGAATACTGTGACTATAAAATATCCTGTTAAATGTTCACAAATCGCCACGGAAGTAAAAGGGACCTAGTGATTAAAACATTTTCACCGATTTCCTCTGGCCTCGCTTATACATAAGGTTGTGCATGTATATATGTGTGAAGGTATTACATAAACAAAACATCAACAATGGAACAAATATTTTTGCACCACGATTGGGTGGTCCCACAGATCCCAGCCGTCCCAAATCCAGGATCATCATACCAACTCGGCCGCGAACAACACAATACGAATCAATACCCGTGACAACACATTCTGCTAGATAGACTGACAAACACACTCCACAGTCTACACACTCCCGGATGTTCTGCTGCATTTTTTTCCACGCAGTATATTTCGTTGGGATTTTGCACGCTCACAGTGCTGAATCTATAGCGCACGCAAAAAAGGACGAAGGACGAGCAGCGATATAATACAAAAAAATTATTTAAATGCAAAAAAAAAAACTTGCTAGGAGATATGAAAAATGGAAGCACAATAAACGCGAGAATAAAAGATCCTTTTGATATGGAGGTGTGGTGGAGCAGTGCATGATGGTAGATACATGTGATGGCCTTGAGGCGAGCGAATACAATTTATATTCCCGCTGCTATGCTAATGGCAGCAGCAGCTGTCGTCTGCGGAGTTCCTTTAATGGAAAATTAAGTAGCTGTAGTATTTTAATTCTACATACTTTGCTTTGCCAGCGATACCGCTTGATAGCACTTAAATTATGTGCGTACTCAGGACTGAGTTGCATCTAGGTAAGGTAGGTTAGATATAATTTTCAATTTCTATAATTTGAAAAGTTTTTGGACGTGGAAACTGACTGGGCCAACTATCTGTTGCAACAGGCGTGAGCATATACATAATCGCTTTTGACTTGAAAATTTGCGACCAACTTACGTGCAAATGTGCTGCACTACAAAAACACCTATCAGGTCAATCGTGTCAATCGCGTCACGCTGAGTAATCGCTCTTCATCAACAGTTTACTCGCTTCTGTCATTCAGCGAGTATGGGGCACAGTGACACGTACATGATTGAACTACTGTGTCATCGGTTGTCGGCCCTACGAATGACAAGTATAAATGACGACGGTGAATCGATTGACAAGTTTGGTGACATGTGTAGTCATAGCTTTAGAGCGTTGTGGTTGTACAATCAAAGCTGAAATACCTAAACAGAGCTATCATAACCGCACGTCAGTTGTTCTACCGAAACGACAACTGTCACATTTGACTATCAGTTGTCATGATATGTTGATCAGCAACACTCGGCTCAGCGCTATAAAGCAGAGAACTGACATAATAAAGGTTCTGTTTTGTTCATGGAGTCATAAAAGTCTTGAACGGAGAGTGTCCCGTTTACATTGTTTTTTGTTCGCATCTTAACGAAAGTCCCCGCAAAAGTTGCGCTTATTACGTAAAAATAACCAAAAAAAAAATATTCAAGGGTACTTTTGGACAGGCTGTTTAAATTTCGAATAAACCAAATTATCCATTTTATTGGGGCATTAAAATGGAAGCACTTACATCGTTAGCGTATTTTGAGACAAGTTCCGCCCACTTGACCAAAATATCAAGCATTATCCAAGCTGAAGTCCAAGAGGAAAGTATGCCTGATGTATGGAGCCTCAGTATTGTTTGCCCGATTCACAAGAAAGGAGACCCTCTGAAACTAACTAACTTACAAAATCCTGTCTGCCGTACTGGGTAAACGCCTGAAACTATTTATCAATGAACTGATTGGACCCAATCCGGGTTTTAGGCCCGGTAAGTTCACAACCGACTAAATATTCACACTACGGCAGACTCTGGAGAAAACGAAAGAAGTGCCAATCGATACTCACCACCTATTTATCGATTTTAAGGCCATATGCGGCCTTTAAAGAAACGATCTATAGATACAGAGCCATATCTAGTTTTGGCATCCCTACCAAACTCGTCAGATTGTGCAGATTTAAATGACGATGGGGAACGCTCGCTGCTCCGTAAAGGTAGGAAACAATCGTACCGAAACCTTTGATGCCAAAAAAAGGATTTAGATGGTGTTCACGCACATTACTCTATCTGTTGCCACCCTGTGGAAAAAATCGCCATCTATGAGCGGAGATGATTGACATGATTCTATTACGTTTTATCTCCTGCGCTGAAGTATAAAAGCCACCAACTTCAGGTGAAGCGCTTTTTTTTTGTGAACAGCGACCTGCGGCTACGTGAATTCGTGAAATAAAGAAAAGTTGTTTTTTAACTTAAGTCCAGCCATTTTGGTTTTATTTTTCAATATCCACGTAACTGGGGGGTTATTCCCAAATGCGCGACGGATCGTATTGAAAGCGATACTTCGATTTCGACCGTCTTCGCTTTTGCTTATTCTCAAATGCGATGCGAACTGTGCTTTCCAGTTTTTTTTCAATTAGACTTCCAATTTTCCATTTATTTTCCCAAAAGTTTGACAGCTTTTTCATGTCACAAGAAATTAGTTTATTTTTTGTCCGCAATAAATCCGCCAGCAATCCGTTACCTAAATAGCTATCGCTTTTGGAAATACAAAAATACCAATCTGCCATGAAAAGCGATCCGCCGCGTATTTGGGAATAAGCCCCCTGGAATCAACGACGGATTTCAGCCGAAAACAGAATGATGATAATGCACTGTCATGCGACTTTTTCAACATCATTCTCGAGGAAATTGTGCGAAACTCGCATGCCAATAGTCCAACACCAGGTGCTCAATTTTCCAAAAGTTTGTGCAAAGTCGATATCATTGGCAGAACGCAGCGAGCTGTCACTGGTGCGTTTGCAAGTACCAGTACAGAGGGCGGCAAAAATGGGTTTAGTGGTGAATGAGGTCAAAACAAAATAGTATAGGTATGCTGTCAACAAGAAGGGACACACAACATCATCGAATCAGACAGAACGTCACGATAGACAGCTATAACTTTGAGGTAGTGCGGGACTTTGTCTACCTAGGCTCCGCTATTAACTCTTAAAATGATATCACTTTAGAAATCAAGCGAAGAATTACACTTGCCAACTGCTTTACTTTGGCCTAAGAAGGCAATTGATTAGTAAGTCCTTGTCGAAAAACACCAAGGAGACTCTATACAAGAACCTCATCATCTCAGTCCTGGTTTATGGCGCAGAATCATGCAGAATCATGGACGCTTTGGACATGTACAGCGAATGGACACCAACGCTCCGGCCCAAAGAGTCTTCGATTCCAACCCGGAGGGACAACGGAGTAGAGGAAGACCTCGCCTTACGTGGCGGACACAAGTGGACCTCAACCAACTTAGAGTGAGCATCTAGAGGCGGTTAGCTAAAGATCGGGCTAACTGGTGAGGCGTGTTGGTTTAGGCCCAGGTCCACCCCGGACTGTAGCGCCATCTAAGTAAGTTGTAATAGTTATACGACTTTATTTTTACTTTTCCTTAATTGCTGACGATTGCACAAGCTCAACAATAGGTGTCAGTGCCAGCCATTTCCCAAAATGGCCGCCAACCTCTGTCTTTTCTTTATAAGTGAAATTGGTTTGTATTCGATAAATGTATGCATTCAGTTACAATAACGCAAAATGAGACAATCGAAAAAGGCCGATAGATGGCGCTGCTAAATATGTTTAATTTTCATTTCTTAAATTTAATACAAACATATAGGCTGTCTTTATTCTGGCCTGGCCAGGCGATGTAACAAATCCGATTCCAGCCGACAACGACAAACCAAATTCATGGATAAAATTCACTTGCTCGCAAAAGATTACGTTGCACCAAACCCCCGTCAATATTTCAAATTCCCTCAAATTCCCACAATGAAATTAGCTACCTTAATTGGTTTTAGTAAAGTAAAGGTCAGAATATTTCGGTTTTTGCCAACATCATTTCTATTAAATCAACAAATTCTGTGAATCTGACAAAATGCCATTCAGTCTGACAACAACTAGCTAGCTACACCTACACGAAACTCTTTTCATATCAAAAACATAATCCGAGTCCGATGCATTTCCGGTTTAATCGTAAAGCTTATTATTTGCTGCAATTACGCTGTGGCATAAGCGTGTACACACGAATCCCCTGCGGTTTCAAATTGAAGCGCCAGGAAAACCACCACCCATGCACCGGGATCCGACGCATACCAGCAGCAGCAGCACTCTTAATATGAAAATGTAATTTTCCATGCGAGTACTTCTGCGAGAGGATGTAACGAGTTCACCAGCAATAGGATACAAGGAGGCAACAGGATAATGCCCTCGGTTCACACAAGTCATGGTCTGCTAATCGGCCAAGTACATGATGACCTAGGCAATTTTCATACAAAATTCCCACGCAAATATGATGTCGAGGTTCGTCGGCTCATAAATCAGCATTCGTTTGATGCTAATAACCCGGCCACACTGCATGCGTTTGGGTGTGTGGGTTGGCAATAAGGTTTTTTTTCCGGAATAAAGTTATCATCAAATTAATGATGATCCTTTGACATGTTAATTGCATCAAACCTATACGACTGACGGGACGGTGTGTTGAGGTTTTTCAGAGAATTGCGCATTCACGTTGTCGGCTCCTGGTTTTATGCAAATGAGCTGGCGTATTCTCTTTGCCAGTGAGAGGTGGCCAGAACATTGCAGTACCAAAGGAATTCGTTTTCATCGACCAGTCTCAGCATCATACGTATGTATGTGGTATGTGCTGAGCAATGAACATTGAGGGTACGTGTCAGTAGCGGGTGGCTGACTGTGCTTAAGTGTAAGCAAAAGGAAAACATTTCCTTAATTAGAAGAATGTTATTTACTGTCCGGATGGGTGTATGCATTTGGATGTCCTTGCACCAGTTTCACACGGTATTTTGTGCTAAAATGCACCTTCCATTCGACTGACATCCTTGGCAGAGTTAAAGTGCTGTTTTGCTGCATACATGTATGCAGTATGCATATGTGCTTTTTAATTCTTTTCAAAACACAACAATTGTTCCGGTGAACTCCCGCAGTGAAAAGGAGTAACAGGGTCATCGTGCAGAAGGTCAGGCTGGCAGAGGATGTGGAAACACAATAGCAGCAGTAGTTTAGAACAAATCAGTTTCAAAGCAGTGCGTTGCCTGTTTCATTAACGAGTTGCTTTTTGTATGCTTTGAAGTTATGCGTTTAGGGGAGGTGTGCAGAGGCTTCATAATCAGAAAAGCAAATGCCAACACCAACGCCGATGGTAAATGAAGTCAAGGATTGAGGTTTCACATTTGCCATGGTGAAGCTGTTATGTCGCGTCAACTACAGAGGTGCTCAATACTGGCGGAAATACGAATCGTTGCGGCTTTGACGAGTCTAGTGGAAATAATCTTTCGTCGAAGGAGTTAGGAAACAAAGGGAAAGAAGGGAATGCAGCTATATTTCTCAACATTAAATTGCATTTCACTCAATAGAATGACATTTAATTTTGTATAGGCAGGCAAACAAGGACACGAATTAAGTCAAATATAATTCTTCTGGATGTGTGTTGTAATCGAACTCCTCCTAAACGGCTGGACCGATTTTGATGAAATTTTGTGTGTGTCTTTAAGTGGGTCCAATGATGGTTTAGATTTACCTTTGGTGAAATTCGACAAAAGGGCGTGGCACCTCCCATACGAAAAAGAACAACAAAATCTTATATGTATCTAGAAAACTATCAAACTGATTGAACTCAAATTTTAAGAAAATATTTGTTTTCGGCCCAAAAGTGTTTCTGTAAAAGTTTGATCAAAATTGGACAAAGGGGCGTGGTACCTCCGGTGTAAAAAAAAATATACCTATGCTATTTCTCGACACCCATGGGAGGTGAAGTTGTAAAATTGTAGACATTGATGTGCATTGTTCAAACAAACAATCGCGCGAAGTGTGGGTGGGATTGGAAAACGGGCCATGGCACCACCCTTACTGAATTGGACCATTTTACAAAAAGGGTGCGACACCTCTCATTACAAAATAAAAATACATTTCAAACGCTTTTTTTCGACAGTCATGGGAAAAAATATATATAGACCTTAAAATTTGTAGGCACACGTCTAGGGAAATATCGGTTGAAGTACACGAAGTAAATAAAACGGCCGCAGAACAATTGGCGGACAATGAAAATGTACGAGCAGGCAATACAACGTTTGCCGGGACCGCTAGTATGCTATAAATTTTAAAGTTTGTGTTTTTGGTTTTTGTTCTAAGACTATATAAAGGGTCCGCCATCTAACGTTTTTTTCAACTAGTGTTTATTTTGCGAATGGTAACACTTAGCTCATGTCTGATTTGAAAGATAATTAGTTTTATCCTTCTGCTGAACGAATATGGTTGTGTATACGCTTGAACAACGCTGGGAAATATTGCGACATTACTTTGAAAATCATGGTAATGTTGCAGAATGTGTGCGAAGATTGCGTACGGATTTTGGAAGAAGAGAAGCACCGTCAGCTCCGTATGTTCGTTATCTTGTGAAAAAAGCGAAAGAAACTGGCATCCTCATCGATAAACCAAAGCGTGAAAAGCCAAAAACAGTGCGTACACCCGAGAAAATTGCTGCTGTGGCAGAAAGTGTGCGTGAAGCGCCATCAACATCAATTCACCGTCGTTCTAAACAATTGAACATTTCGGAGACATCATCGAGACGAATTTTGCATAAAGACCTTGGTATGACGCCATACAAAGTCCAATTGGTTCAGGAGTTGAAGCCAACTGACCATCCAATGCGTTTTTGCTTCGCTAAGTGGGCCTGCGATCGACTTAGAGAAGATGACGATTTTGCCAAAAAAATCATCTTTTCAGATGAAGCTCATTTTGATCTTGGCGGGTATATAAACAAGCAAAATTGTCGCATTTGGGGCACAGAAAACCCGCACGCATACATTGAAAAGCCGATATACCCAAAACGAGTCACTGTTTGGTGCGGATTTTGGTTCAGAGGCATAATTTGGCCATTTTTCTTCGAAAATGAGCAAGGAGTGGCCGGAACAGTCAATGGCGATCGTTATCGGGCCATGTTGAACGAATTTTTGTTTACAAAAATTGAAGAGGAGGATATTGGCAACATTTGGTTTCAACAGTACGGCGCTACGTGCCACACAGCCGAAGCTACACTCGATATTTTGCGCCCTGTTTTTGAAGATCGCATTATCAGCCGCAGAGCTGATGTCGTTTGGCCACCGCGGAGCTGCGATTTGACACCGTTGGACTATTATTTGTGGGGTGCCGTAAAAGATAAGTGTTACGCCGACATGCCAGAGACAATTGACGCTTTAAAGGACAATATTCGTGAAGCCATTGGTAAAATACAGCTGCACACAATCGATAATGTGCTTAAAAATTGGACCGATCGTGTAGGCTACTGCATGGCCAGCCGAGGCAGCCATTTGAATGAAATTATTTTTTATTATTAACCGGAAGGATTGTACTCATTCATTCATTCATCATTCATTCATTTTAATTTTGTTCAAAAAAGGTTCTACTGTAGAATTGTGTCACTACAGGCCTATTTCTCTCTTCCCCGTTCTATGTTAGATTTTTGAAAAACTACTGAAAAACAGAATAGTAAATTTTTAAGACATCAACAATTACATTAGTCCTAATACAGTTTGACTTTCGGAAAAGCAAATCTACTGAAGATGCTCTAAACAATGTCTAATCTTGATGGTAAAATGTGTACAGCGGGCTTGTTCATTGATGTTACCAAAGCCTTTCACATATTCGAGCACAATATTTTGGTTGGAAAACTGGAAAAAGCTGGTTTTCGACAAGCCACATACATACAGTAAGCGTCAAAAGTGAGTAAACACCAGTGCTCTTTAAGTTTGCTTTAGAGCCTTAAAAATCAGAACTCTGTAAAAAGTTTGACAACGAAATAGCAATAACAAACCGTATTTCATTTCGACAAGATAAAATACTTCATAGATAGCTATTTGAAAAAAAAAATAGTTTTCATGCTCCAAAGACAAGACTAAGATATCATTAGTGTTCACTCACTTTTGACGCTCACTGTGTGTAGCACTGACGTCATTTTTACGTCAGCGAATAGTCCCAATGGGTACATGCCGTGTACAAGCTCTCTTTGTGCACTCTCTGTTGACGTCAGAGCTACATACATATGTGTCTTGCTACATGCCGTCTACTAGCACCTTAAAGCTTATTATCGATTCCAATATGAGTTTTGTACGAATCACACGGAATCTTTGAGGAAGTATTTACGTTCCACTCTGAGATACTTTTATTATTTGCGAAATGTCTGCTCTAAAATGTTTCTAAAGAAAATCTGCTATGGTATTTTTTACTCCCCAAGCTGCAATATGGAACTTCTTATTGGAGATATGTTTATCATAACAAAATACAACCTCTATTACTATTAGTTTTACAGAAGTATATAATATATTAAGAAAATTCTGTCAAAAACCTGTTAGATATCCTAGTTTTCCTTTGTTCTGTGACCTAAAAATCTTTCCTGTTCGCCATCTACATATATATTGTTTTAAAGTATTGAAGTCATTCTTTCTGAAATCTGGTATGTAATGAGAATTGGTATTGTTGGCATTGCTCTTTTGACGAGATATTTTTCTGTGCTTTGGTATCATGCCGGCTACTACGCAGACGCAAAGGCATAGGTACTGCATCGTAAGACGTCGTTCTATAAAGGCGCGTGTTACTCGAAGAATTTCGTTCGATACCTCTCGGTATAGATATTCATCGCATTTACCCATACCAAGGATCTCCAAAAGAAACAACAAAACTTCACAAAAAACGCGCCAATTATTTTTTTTTAAATGATTTATTCTAAGTACCTATTGTGTTTACATTTTCCTGAGAAAATTATTGTTTTTTTATTTGTAAAATGACCCCATAAGGGTAGAAAAAAATTAAAGTTACAATTTTAACGAATTTCCTGTACCTATTGGAAATCTGCTAAAAAATGTGAAAAAAAACACCTCCAAAAAAGCATCAAAAATCGCCTCAAAAACCGACACAAAATAGGCCCCAAAAAAAGCTTAAAATACGGCCACAAAAAAAAACACTTCAAAAAACACCACGAAAACCTCAAAATGCCACAGAAAAGGCCCGAAAAAACGCGCCAATAAACGCCTCAAAAAAATCTTCGAAGCATACGCGGTAACAACGCGCCAAAAACCACTTACAAAAACGCACCAAGAATCGACTCAAAAACCGACACAAAAAAACAAAACAAAAACCAATTCAAATACTTAAAAATAGCTTCCAAAAACGCCTCAAAAACCGCCTACAAAAAGCTACAATTTTCTATATTGCAAACCGGCTCCAAAACGCAAAAAAAAACATTTTAAAACGGTTAAAAAATCGCTTTAAAAACCAACACAAAAATGCCCACAAATCGCTTCAAATATCGCCACAAAAAATGCTTGAAACTAAACTACTCACAAAAGCCACAAAAAATGATTCAAAAACGCCCCAAAAATCGCCTCAAAAACGCAAAAAAAAATGCCACCAAAAAGTGCCGAAAAAACGAGGCAACAAATGCCTCAAAAAATTCTCCGAATACACGCGATAAAACGCCTCAAAAAACGACCCAATATCGCCTCAAATTAAAAGCATTTGTTGTTTTTATTGCAGGTGGAAAACCCGTTTTGTCCAATACTGCTCATGTTTTTTCATATACTTCGCGGAATCTATTATACCTGCAGTACATTCATGTATCAATTTTTGCAACTACTAAATGTGCAAAGATATATCTTTTTTTTTTACCGAGCGTCTGTCATATGGGAGGTGCAACGCGCCCTAATCGAAAACCCTTCTAGGATAGGTAGATACATTCCCAGAAGACTGAAAGATGTTCGACTACGACTGTTAAAGGTTATAATAAATGATAGATAGGATAAAGATTCTGGAAACGTATACGAGACAAACAGACAAAACACAAGTCACAGCAGTAAAGCTAAAATTATCAGCGTCTGACTTCTTAAAACTTTTTAGCTCCCACATCCACATAATAAGAAATAATATTGAAATGACTTCTTCTTTGTCATAAATAAATCCTTTTCATATTCAATACCAGAATAGACCCCAATGGAGGCATTCTTAAATTTGTATGTACTTCCATCAACATAACATAGGTACTGCGAATATTCTTATGCGATTCTCTAGGTACCTACAGCTACAGCTACGGCCACCCTGCGTTGCCATAGATCCCCTTTGAAATTTGTCTCCATTATTTTTCATTCCTAAAGAGAAGAGGCTTCTCTTTCCTGGTAGTATAGGTACTATACATAGCTTACTTTCCGTGATGGCAACGGTTCCACAAGTCTTGATTTCGATTCGCCAAAGTGCTTCCATTCCGACTTAACCAAACTAACGAAATTAAATTCCTTTTCCTCATTCCTCATAAATTTCCGTTTTCATAATTCCTTCTCAATCTTTGGGCAGGGAAAGCCAACCCCCACCCTCACCGTCAACGGAAAAATGCTTTGAGTGTTTTGAACTCACTCAATCGACTGATTGCTTTGATTCCCCTCAAAAGCGCAGCGAACGTGAACAATTTCAAATAACGCCAAAATTGAAAAGGGGCAACACATTGCCTACCAACGCCTTACTCAACTTTGTGTATGGAGCAGGACCGGAATATTGAATTGAAGGCCATAACCATTGTAGCAGCTCCAGCGCTCATAAACTGATATCTACCGAAACTTTATTGCATACCCTTCAAAATGGTGTACGCAGGCAACATCTTCATTTTTTTTTTTCGTTTGTTCTCTTCTTTCATCTTATTTAATGACATCTCCCCAACAACCCATCCACATCCATTGTCGTTGTTCGTTTAGTACTTTAGAAGTCCTTCGACCACACTTTGTATACATTATGGGCACAAAGCGGAAAATTGTGTTTTCAACGGCAGGTGAACATGAACACATGTTGGAAACACCTTAGTTCCAGACTTGGAGGCTGATGGAGCCTCCAATGGGGTTGTTGGCGCACTATCAACCACAGTTTTATGATCAGCCATCTACTTACACACGAGATGCTGGACAGAACAGAGCCGTAAACGTACATCCCTGCCCCTGGGCGCAACAACGAGTGGCATACTCGCACTCTGTGCATGTATACATCAACCACAATATCGGCAAGTTTAAACGACAACGCACACGATAATCGAGCGACGAGCAGTTCATGAATATCCTTTGAGTTTATTATTCAACGCATTTACCGCAGGAGCGAATAGTGTAGTGTGGCAGGACTTTACTTGGTCGGAGTCATAAAATCGGCAAAGTAAAAGTTTCCATATTTTATAGAGGAAAACTTCCTTCAGGCAATGGTTTTATGAACTCGCTGTTGTGTTAAATGGGCTCCCCAGTGGGTTCGTTGTTGTAGTCGTCGTGTCGTCCCCAGAACCGATCAAAAGATGAAAGCGATTGTGATTTTTATCTTTTAATGTGTGAGCGCATTTATCGCCCATCAAAGCTGAGAATTATATCCGGATAGAGGACATTTTCGATGTTGTTGGCAAGGAATTGTCACACATAGTAGCATATGAGAGTCGGAAGAGTGGACAGGGAACCTTTAAGCGCAAAAAGGGTTGTGTACCACCAGCCATAACCGTGTTTGAATCATGCTAATATTTACTAGGAAGGATTTATAAATAGCCCTAAAAAGGCAAAAGGTTAGTTGATGTTACGTAATCTGTTATTTAATTTGACAATCTTATATTTTGATAGAAGTTTTGCTAAATTGTAGGAACTTTTTAAACGAGTTAACTGAAAATGCAAAAAGATTTTACACTGGTTCCTAAAACTTTGAATTTAAGCAAGACTTAGGACATATGTATTTTTAAATAATAATGTTGAGAGCTCACTGCTTTCTCGTCTGACTCTGAGCTGAGATTGCAAGTTCAACATTTTCGAAGACTAGGTTTTTAAATGCAATTCAATCATCGATATATACGGATCTGAATTCTTTTTGAAGTTGCTCAAAAGGCCTTTCGGCGATTATACAGAAATACTTTGGCCATGTTCGTATCACCGACGCCATACTTGGAGTTTATACAAGACCTTTCTCGAGCGCCAATCCTATCAGCAGAGGACAGACTCCAACCTAACATGCAATCCATAGCTGGACTTACAGACGGATCTGAAAGACGCATTGGTAAGGTCAGGCGTCTTCTCCGAATCGCCGGGTATATCAAAATCGTAACGCCTCCCTGACTAGCAGTGTCTTCCAAGCGGAGGTCCTAGCGGTGACAACAGTAGCCCGTGAGTCTGTGGTAAGGGCAATACCACAAGTAATATGTAGGTACCTTCTTTATGGATCGCCAGGCACCAATAAAAGCCATAACCGAACCAGAAATAAAATCAAACCTTGTAAAATGCTGTAGAGAAGAACTCAAGGTTATTGGTACACAGCATACAAGGTATCGCTCTGCTGATGGGTTTCGGGATATGGAGGCATTTAAGGGAGAACGCGGACGAATTAGCAAGACATGGTTCTATAGCTGTCTCAGAATAAACCCATGTTATGCTGGGAGAAGGAAAATACCATACAGGAGCATGAATCTACTCAACAATCCAAATCAAAGAGTCATCGAGGTTTTACCCGACTCTTACAGCGTTTTTCAAGTCCAGATACTAGAAAGCATTAGACAACAATTCAATTTGTATGCCCAAGCCCACAGGCATAATCACAGGTTAAACAAAGGAACAATCAAAACCATATGATCCAGTGCCTAGAAGGAAGCCAACTATCTATGCTCTATAAAGAAGCTGCGAAGACGATGAACAAGTAGATATACTTTCCAACATTTTGTATGCCATGCCAATGGTCCACCCTTTTAGGCCAATTTGAGGTGTCACGCACAGTTAGAGAGTCACCTCTACTAGGCTAGACACTGTGCTAGCAGGGTGTGTAGGTACTTGTTGGTTACTACTGTTGTCCTTTCTGAAATGTAAGAGCGTCAGTTAAAGTAAAAATAAGTATTCATCTCATTACGTCTTAAGTTGAGTGAGATTCTTCAAAATCTGGAAAGCCCCAAATGGCCCAGAAAGTTATATTAGCTTTTATTAACCACTGCTTATACTATTCGTTAGTTGCAAATTACATAGGTATACCCGTTCAGGAACTGTGAACATAAGCTTTTGAGTGACAAACTGACAAGAACAAAGTGACTTTCAACTTTTGGTCTAAATGTGTCTTGTAGAGAAGAATACTGCGTGCGTGAACTTAACACCCCAAAGTTTAAAAAAAAATTTTTTTTAGAGTTCTGTATAGGACCAGGACTAGAGTTCTAGAGTTCCTGATAAATATTTTGAAAAGTTCTGTTCATAGAATGTACCTATACCTACATATTTTTTATTTTTTTTGAATGTGGGGTGCGAAGTTGAAGTTTTTTTTTTTTTTAACTTTGGGGTTCTAAGTTCTAAGCGTTCATTAGCTGGAAACTTAAGTACAAGACTTGTAAAGAGTGTTTTATTCTGTTTTATATCTGATGAATGTCATCGAATTTTCCACAAAGCCATTGTGAACGACCGACGTTGAATCGATAAATTTGGATCTTATTCAAAACTCGCCTGAACGGACGCAATATTCTCCTCTCTTCTTATGCGTGGCGGTGGTACTGAATCTTGAAAATAAAATGTTGTGCGAAAACGGTCTACAATACGGCGAATTGCCATCTCGGATGGTTGATTGTGGTACAAGTATTCTATCACCCCTATCGTGAAATTCGCCGGGGGGAATCATTCACGGAAAAAAATATTTTGGTATCGTCAAATCCGCAAAGTGAACAGTAGGTATACCCCGTGTGGGTAATGTGAATGAGTTTCACTGTATCGTTGAAAACATTCAAATCGAATTTTTCCCGAACAAAATGTCATTTCTCGCCCGCATCAAAATCATTGCGGATTTCATAGGTTTTCTTGCTTGCTGCACGTGTCGTGAGAATTTTTTTTAAGAAAATGTACTAATAAAGGAGCTGCTTTATTAACCGGAGGTTCCATGAAATCATTCACTGCTCCTCTTAACCTGTCTCGTATTCTTCTCTAAGACCACCGTCTTTCGTTCTTCCTCTTATGCTTCCAAAAATATAGCTATCGTGTCCATTATTATGTTAAACTTCTTCTTTCTTTCTTTTGGTGGCGCTTACATTCCGGGGTGGACCACGGCCTCAACCAACAAGCCCCTCCACCTCCAGCCAGCTCGGTCCCTCGCCAGCTGCCTCCAGTTACGCACACCAAGTTGGTTGAGGTCGTTCTCCAATTGTGCGCGCCACCTAAGGTGGGGTCTTCCTCTGCTGCGTTCTCCCTCAGGGGTGGATTCGAAGACTCGTCGGGCTGGTGCGTTGTTGTCCATACGCTCCACGTGTCCCAGCCATCTCAGCCGTAGTATTTTTAGATTTTTGACCAGGTCAGCGTCACTGTATAGCCCGTATAGTTCGTCATTGAATCTTCTTCTCCACACTCCATCGTCACAAACTGGACCGAATATCACTCGAAGAAGCATCCCAGAAGGTTTTCATCCGCTTTTGACAGGGTCCATGCTTCTGCACCATACAGCAGAACCGGGATGATTAAGGTCTTATATAATATCTCCTTGGTTCTATGAGAGAGGGCTTTACTTCTTAGATGCCTTCTTAGCGCGAAGAAACAGCGATTGGCAAGAGTGATTCTTCGCTTGATCTCTGCGCCGATGTCATTTTGCGAAGTGATAGTGAAGCCTAGGTAGACAAAGTCTTTAACTACTTCGAAGTTGTATCTGTCCATAGTGACGTTTTGTCCGAGTCGCCGATGTTGAGAGTCCCTTCTCGTTGACAGCATATACTTCGTCTTGTCCCCATTAACAGCCAGACCCATCTTCGCCGCCTCCGTTTCGATGATTGCAAATGCGCATTATATATATTAAACACTTTATTATTTATTTAAATCACTTTTAAACAAACTTATTATATGCCACCGACGAATGCAGCAACACAGATTTGTAGTGACAAAATGAAAGACAGCCATTTGACAGTGAAACTACCTTTCCCAAAAACGTGTCGATAAGGAAACTTTTCCGGCGGATTCCACTATAGCAGTAGAGGATGAAAGGGAATCGAATAGGTGAAGTGAAACTCAATTCCGACGGATTCCACGATAGGTAGGGTGTATAAGTTTGACTCACATAACCATTTCTTTAGAATCAAATTTCTAGAATTTAATGACGTTGTTGAAGTGTTTATGCCATTTTGAGAAAATTGCAAATTAAAATATAAAATTAACGTTAACAGTTTCAAAGCTGACAATTGGTTTGACATACATAACTGCTTAAAGTTAGTACTGGCTTAAAAAGAAACACATTTTATCTGGTCTAGGGCACTGAAACCGTATTATTGGATAGACTCTTAACTAATCGAAGCCACGCACATCGCGAATTGTAAATTTGCAAAGTAAAGGCAAGTGTACCTAGCTACCTCAAAAAGAAAGACGGTACCTGGGCCGTAAGCAGTCAGGAGGTTCTGGTAACCCTGGTGGAATCTCACTTTCCCGGGGCTACTATCCCAGAGGATTCTGAGCTGCAAGGTCGTATGGATATCAACTGTGACCCCCTCACGAGGGGGGAGATAGTTGATCTCATAAATCGGAGAAAAGTGCGGTGGGCTTTGCAGTCCTTCAAACCGTATAAATCCTCGGGCCCAGATGGAATTTTGCCGATCATGCTGCAAAAGGCACCTGAGAGGGCGATTCGGAAAATTACGGAGATTCTAAGGCAGAGTCTGAAATTAGGGTACATACCAGCAGCATGGCGGGAGGTGAAAGTGGTTTTCATTCCCAAAGCTGGCAAGCAGGGGCATACAACAGCGAAGGATTTCAGACCAATCAGTCTGTCATCCTTTATGCTAAAAACCCTAGAGCGGCTATTAGAAGTTCATATCAGGAGCAAATGTAATAATGGATTCTTAAGCGAATCGCAACATGCATACATGAAGGGAAAGTCAGTAGAAACAGCTTTACATAATGTAGTAGGGAAGATTGAAAGAAGCTTACACTTGTGCGAGTTTGCTCTAGCAGCTTTTCTGGATATTGAGGGGGCTTTTAACAATGTAGAGGGCAAGGCTATAAAGCGTGCCATGTCTAATATGAACATTGGACACAGCATAGTTTTATGGGTCTGCAACATGCTTGCAAGTAGGAAAATAAACTGCTCCCTGGGACAAAGTTCCATTAGAATGTCGGTTACCAGGGGAACACCACATGGGGGAGTCCTTTCACCTCTCCTTTGGGTGCTTGTTATGGATGACATTTTGAAGAAACTGAGCTCCAGGGGAATAAGTGCCACAGCATATGCTGATGACCTAGTTATTATCATTCAGGGAAAGTTTTTAAACACTCTAAGTGAAATTATGGACAGTGCATTAAGGAAAGTCAATTTATGGGCAAAGGGCTGTGGACTTAACGTCAACCCCTCCAAAACGGAACTGGTACTCTTCACCAGAAAGCACAAGATACCACACGTTAACCTCCCTAAACTGGAAGGAGTGGAATTGCCTCTGTCTGACAAGGCAAAGTAGCTTGGGGTCATTCTGGACAGAAAACTGAACTGGAATGCAAATGTAGTGGAAAGAATTAAAAAGGCGTATAACGCTCTTTTTATTTGTAAAAAAATAGTAGGCAGGACTTGGGGCCTAAAACCTGCTATGGTGCACTGGCTATATACAGTGGTGGTTAGACCCATACTCACATATGGCGCACTAGTATGGTGGACGGCGACGAAAAAGAAAACAACAGTCGGCAAACTAGCGTCGGTGCAGAGAGCGTCCAGCGTAGCAATAACGGGTGCACTTCGCAGCACCCCTACGGCAGCGCTGGACACCTTTCTACACCTTACGCCACTTGACTTGCACATAAAGCAACTTGCGGGGAGTAGTGCACTACGGCTCGCAACACTGGGCTACTTTAGAGAGGGCAGTTTTGGACACTGTACAATACTAGCGGAGTTACTCCCGGGTGTACAGGTGCAAACTGATGAAATACACCCCTTGGTCGACTTTGACACTCCGTACGAAGTGTCTTACCCGGAAAGATATGAATGGCAAAGGGATAAAGTAATTAAGCATTGCGAAATAGCGGTCTACACGGACGGCTCAAAAACAGCGGAAGGTACGGGTGCTGGAATCTACTCCGTAGATCCAGATCTAAAAGTGTCTATACGACTACCGGATACAAGCAGTGTCTTCCAATCAGAAGTTCTGGCTGTTATGAAGGCGGCAGAGCTAATGCGGATGAGATCTATATCTGGAAGGGATATAGCCATCTACATCGATAGCCAGGCTGCACTCAAGGCACTGGAATCTACGAACATCAATTCTGAATTAGTCAGGAACTGTCGCACAATGCTCAAGGCATTATGCAGTCAGAACCGAGTGAGACTGTGCTGGGTACCAGGACACTGCGGTATAGTTGGAAATGAGCAGGCGGATGAGCTTGCGAGGATAGGCGGGGAATTGCATGACGGAGGAGATGTGGATATTAAACCACCTCCTTGCATCATAAAAAGCAAAATTAGGAATAAAATAAACAAGGAAGCCGACCGGAGGTGGAAGGACCTCACCGGTCACGCGGTATCTAAGGCACTTTGGCCGCAATACGACCGTAAAAGATCTAGGGAAATCCTCAAACTAGGCAGGGAAAAGCTCAGGACACTGATCGGCATATTATCAGGGCACTGTCTTCTTAGAAAACATGCAAGAAGACTAGGGCTAGCAGACTCAGACACTTGTAGATTCTGCAGTGACCTGCAAGCCGAAGAGGACATAACACATATACTGTGCGAATGTGAGGCAATATGTCGCAGTAGAAGGAAATTTTTGGGCAGGTACTTCTTCCAACATTTAGGGGAGATAGACAATACCAACTTCAAGGGGCTACTTGGTTTTTGCAGGGAAATTGGGGTTTTCTCAAGGGCAAGTGTTTAGGTGTTTTTCCATTGTAGGTCACTGCAATTGGTTCCCCCTAGGGATCGCGATGGGCCCTTATGGTGCCTAGTGCCGTATGAGTCATCTCATACCCCTTTTTAACCTAACCTAACCTAACCTAAATTTGCAAAAATGTAACTAGTCTCACACTGTTCTCGCCATCGCCAGGACCTATTCCTATATCGACCCAAACGAAAATCTATGTCTGCACCCCTACCAGCATTTCTAAATTAATTAAAAAGATTTTCAAGCATTGGTAATACTAATAATTATAAGCGGAAGCTGAAAGCCATCAAATGTTACTAACAAAACATTGCATTAGTTCCATATGAACCGTGTATGGAGGGAGATAAGGCACAGAAGAAGGACTAGAGATCCCCTTAAACAATTCAGCGAATTCCCACTGACATTAACAAATATTATCACAGTGAAATTATTTTTGTATTGCCATCGGGCCATTATAATAATAATAATAATTTTATGCTCCCCAATAAACTCATTGATTTGCCCATAAAAATGCCCTCCCCCAACCCATTTGGCAGATATAGTCGAGTCGTGTTCGTTTAATCAAATATCCTCCCTAACTACCTCATCATTTCCTCAATTGTTTCCATTTCCAGCTATTCATTGGAATCCCTTTATCTAGGTCACTTCACCCCCCATGTTGACTAATTTTATTTCCGTTCCATACATGCATACAACACTGGGCAATGGACTCCTGCGGTGTCCAATAATATTACCCCAAAAACAGGCGAAAGCCCGCAGAGAGGGCAGATTAGAAAGCTATGACGACTTACACGACGACAACATGACAACTTACACGATGGGATACACAAACAGGACACACATAAGCGACAGTTTCATACAAATTGTATTGCACATTGCACAAACTTTGTTACCAATCGAATCATGTCGTGTGACATTAACCCATCTCTATACACATTACACACCCACTCACAGGATAAAATTAATTAGATAATAAAACATTTAACAAACCAGCACCAGCAATGCACGCAGCCGACATCCGGTAAACAGGATCATAATAGATACAGCAAACGCCATTCATGATAACGCTTATGAGAAACCCGAGGGTGTAGGGATGGTGCGTGTGGGCATTTGCAGAAAACCAAAAGCATTGGAAAGATTTTTATCACCGCTGGGCACTTCCAACAGGGTGTGAAGTCTATTGTCGTAAGAATGCGTGCTCTATCTTCAGATAATATGAAACGATCCCTTCCCCGCCCCAGACAGCAGATACAGTTCGACACGCGTCTCAATGTCCTGTCAATTAATGGTCGACGACCAACAGTATTATATTCCACCTTGGTTCAGAGGTGTTTCCCATAAATGGAGTTTTTTTTTTGTTATATACCACGGTACGCATTCGAATTAGTTTAATAGTTCAAGGGGGTGGTTTGGGTCAATGGCCCAAGCCATGGGTGGGTGCTTTGGCGATGAATTTTTATGCCCGAAATCACTCAAAGCGCAGTAGGAACTTTGTTTGCTCGATGTGGGTGGGGTTGTTGTCATTTCTACTCGTCCTGTTTCGAATGTTTTAACTGCCATTGTCGGTCATAAAAGGAGACATCTACGCTCGCCGCCGCATACATATATCTTCCAACACGGTGGGTAATAAAAAGTCACTCAGCTGTTTTATTGGTTTTCCATAAGCTTACAACGATCTGTGGCCATGTTCTATCAGAGAGGAGGCACTAAAAACTAGAATATTCATTTCATCCCCATGGATTTACGTATATGGGAACTGGGGAGGGGGATTGTTGAATGTTCGATATAAAAATGAGAGATACATTGATGGCCAGGAGGAATCGCTTAGTGGTGGATGGGGTGGTGGGATGTTTGGCTTTGTGTTGTATTCAAATGCTTTGGTTTTTAGGATTCCTTTTAATGTTGTTTTGGTTTTGGTCCAGATTCGGGAACACATCGAAATGCCTCTAAGCAACATTAATTACGAAAATCCACAATTTAAACCGAGAGCCCAAAACAAACAAGGACGAGGATGAATGTTAGACGATGATTTACCAAATATGATTAAATGGACTGGATATGCCTAATGGATGGACAAACGTATGTATATTCATGTTTTTTGCCTTCCTTTCGGAGTTGAAACTTGTAGGTATGTGTGACTCAATGATTTATACTTACACCGCTTGAAGATGTGGGTATACTGTACTGGAGGAGGCTCAAGTCCTAAATCGGATTATGTTTGCTTTGGTATTGATTTTCATTGAAACGATTTGTTTGAGAGATGTGCGGTCGTTATGGTATTTTATAGACCTGTACATAATCGGTTTCAACCAGTTGAATGTTTGGGATGGAAATGTCTGTCGGAGTGAATTTTCTTGGAACGAGTGGTGCGAGGTTCCATTGTGCGGTTAACTTATCAGTCAATTCATATTCGTATGTCAATTGGGAAAGTTACATTGAATGGCGATTACTAAAATTGAATTTATGATTGAATTTGCAATTAGGGTGTACGTTTGAGTTCGTCATCACTAATTATTATCTATTGCAAATACCGGGTAGTACTTACTTCACTATAAGTTCGTATCGCACTGTTGCATCAGTATAGGTATGTAGAGATGTATGATATCAGGCTTTATTTGTCAATAGTTCGATAAACGTAAGGAGCTCCTGCAGTACATATTTTAAGGAAGCAACTTAGGTTAGGTTAGGTTTGTGGGCTGGCGGGGATTTCTCCGTGGCACACTCAGGTTAATACTGACCCATAGTGATGCCCGAAGGGGAAAGAGGTTGTCCCTTACCCATTATCACCCAGTATTCAAATTACTTACAGTGCTGGCTACATATACAAACCATCTTGTTGATTTGACGAAGTTCATTATCTGTCTATCGCTGTGCTGGAAAGCTCGTCTAAGTCGTTGAAGAAGTGACTCCCTAGGAAGTTATACCTGGTGTGTTGGAGACTTGGGCAGTGACATAGGAAGTGGGTTGTATCCTCAAGAGCTCCCTCATCACTGCAGTCTCTACAGAGTTCTTCCACCGTTGAGCATATTTTCTTCATATAGTACCGCAGAATATTCTGCCCCGACATAACTTTCTATCCTTGTGTATTATACTCTCGGTTTTGGTTTCACTTAAGGACGGCCATAGCATTCTTGCCGTATTACAAGTATTTAATGCGGTCCATCTAGCGTTCGCCTCTCTTGTGGCTTTTCTCCCTGCTTTAAGCTTGAGCGTCCAAGGCGGGATGTTCACAGAGGGATCAGCTTGTTCTGAAACTGCTGTCGAACCTTGTCTTGCCAATTCGTCTGCTTTCTCATTGCCTGGAATGCCTTCATGTCCCAGAACCCTTGTGCTGTGTACGAAGAGTCTCGAGTTCTTCGCGACAGCACTTCACAAGCTTCGATTTTATTTCTGGTGCAGTTATTGCTTTTATTGTTGCCTGGCTGTCGATAACGAAGGTAATACCTTCGTGGTATTGCCCTTACCACAGACTCACGGGCTGCTGGTCTCACTACCAGGATCTCTGCTTGGAAGACGCTGCTATGGTCGGGGAGGCGTACCGATTTTGATAAGTCACCTGACCCTACCCCAGCGTCCATTTTAGAACCGTATGTAAATACCGCCGTGGTTTGTGAGCTAGGTACGATTCCTCTCTCCAAAATATTCCTGTAAGATCATCGAATTACCCGTTTCGTTCTATATCCAGTTTACTGATTGGCTGATTCTGATTGCACTAATTGCGGCCGATAGTTTTATATGAATGTCTAGCGGAAACAGGCTGAGGATAGCCTTAAAATCTGTGGTTGGAGTCCTCATCCCACTAGTCTTTGAACTTTCGTTAACGCTTTTATTTAAGTCGCTTTATTGGTTGCCGGCCACCATACGAGACTGCTGCAGGTCAGTATAGGTCTTCCTATAGCCGTGCTTAATTCTGGGAGATAGTAGATAGATAGTACCCATAATTATAACAATTATTTCGCAAAACTGATTTTTCCAGAAATTCGAATTGGTCTGTTATGACGCTGGCCGCTTTGAAAAAGTCTTGGACCTTCATAATTCCTATCAGGTATGGATTTTCTATATTTTAAAGCAAGTATATTATTTGGTTATGTCAAATATTCCAAAAAACGTTTTTTTTTAGCATTTTGAATTGAAACAGTCTGGCACAAGTCTTACCGCGCCTAAAACGTCTTCGACCTACATATTTGCGATGAAATAATAATACTCTATCTATACAATAAAACTAATAGACTAAGAGCAAGCAACGTTTTTTTTCAAGTCATTTTAGCAAGGCTGACTACTGAACACAAAAATATATATCTGGCAGCGCTGCGTTGGTTTATATAGGAATGCTATAACCTCAAAAGTGCAAAAACTTTAAGAGACTGGTTATATCAATTATCTCAGTTTTAGAAAAACAAGTGTTTTCAACAAAGTATTAATAACTAAAAGCCACGACCGTCAGCTGCAAGGTTTATAGCATCAGCCTTACGCCTTACCACATTTTCAACTCATCTACTTTTTGTTCGGTTAAATCTCGCACACAAAATTTGCTGTGGGCTCTTGGACTATAATCACAATTAAGAAACACATTAATTAAAGAACATGTGAAGTCGAGTGGGCGTCCTCTGAATTCTGCGCCCCTAGGCCGCGGCCTATACGGCCTATTGATAAATCCAGGACTATGTGACCTTTTTGTTTATAAATTTTTTGCACTATTACATTCCGTCCTCCATGCTTTCTCGTCTTAAGCGTGTACTGTAGGAGCAAGTTTTAGTTTGGAGGACGGCTTACATTGTAGGCGCTTTGCAGAGAAACACGAGCTTACCAAACCCGCAAAGTTTAATAAGCCATATGTTGAGGTGAGAAGATGACTGGCTGGAGATATGCTCCAGCTCTTTATAACGAGTGTATACATGAAGAATTAAGAAGACTTGAAAGACTTAGAAGAGCTGAAATGGCGGACCCATAGGCTTTAGGATGAGTTGCTATAACCAGCCTTGCGAAGTAATACCTAACAGCAGTCCCGCGGGGAGAGTGGTTGAAGGAAATAGGGCGTGGATTAGTATATGTTTGGGCGCATTCCTGGCATCGATTATTGGGGTTTGCAAATCGTGCATGTTGATAGCACGGGCTAACGCATCTTTAGAAGACTACCATATCCATTAGCGCAACCAAAAAAAAGCACCCCTTACATATACTTTCGGTCGGATCCAAATAAATCAACCTTGGATTCGACACTCCAAAGAACCAAAGAAATTCTTTCAAAAATTGAAATGGTTTTTGTTAGTCCAGTTTTGCAAAATGCCGCCTCTTCATTAGGTTCTTTATTGACACGAAGATTTTGTGGGTCGAGAGTAGTTCTAGATTGATTTTAGGTGCAATAATATCCATAATTTTTATGGCCATCAAAAATTGGTTGGCTCTGGCTCTATTTGTCTGAAGTTCTGAAGTAAGTACACGATTTATTTTTATACATTTTTGTACTGTGTAATCAATACATACATACAAATAGATATGAAAATTCAATGGTAAAGTTTCATGAAGTTTCAAAAGCCCAAAAATAACCTAGACTGAAGGAATTTTCACAATTTTCCCATGTTTTCCGGAGGAATTGGATATTCTTCGCTGAACACACTTTGGGAAACTCGAGTTTAATGGATCACATTTGCCCATAGTCCCATAGACTATAGATTCGAACGGAGTATGTAATATCCTTACCAATAGGATTACATATTAGCAATGGTAGAATTTCCCACGATCATATAAAATGCAAAGCTAACCTGATTGCATATCATCATTCTCCTAGTCGCAATTCCCAGATGAAATGCAAAATTGATGCTCCTCATTACTGCATATATAGCGACAGCGTACATTTTAATTGCACACCACAACCGGAGGTCCTGCCACAATTATTCATCTCCCGAGACATAATGGACCACTAAACGTTTTCCATTAACGCTATAATTATGCTAATCCAAGGATAATTATCCTGTTGAAAGTATAAGCGTTTTTCTATCTCTGGTGCGACTATTTCCATACAATTGGTGCACCCCGTGAGGCTTGATTCTACAGTCGAACTATGAGTTGGTTACCTACAATAGTTAAGCACATTTTCTCTGCCTCTCGCACACTAAGCCTCCTCGACTATGGCACCGCGATTACTTTACCCTAGAAAGCACCTTAGTGGCAGGCGCAGCACCTATTCTGTAATGAAATGGAAATTACTTAAGCATGGAAAATTAAGGATACACATTCTGTGTGTGACCACCGGTACCACCATTTCCAATGAAAGCCCTTGCGGAATCACCCAAAGTGACTCTGTGGGATTTTCCCCCCATATTCTTGTTAATTAGGTTCATATGACAGTCGTGTATACCAAGAAGCTATTCAGATATTTGGAATGAAGTGAGTCCTTGAACTTGCCATATGCTTTGTTCCATAATAATGATAAGGAGAACTCAAAGTTTCCCTTAGTGGTGCTTAGAAAATGCACGCTTGCTTGCCTATTGAATTTGAATTGCACGCTCATGCTCATGTATATGTGGCGAGGTCAGATGAATTTAGTATTAGTCCCCAGAAAATGAAGGTCGTGCGGGATTTGAGTAAAAAGTTCGCCTCATCTTGGGGTGTCAGCCCCTAGAGTATGATTAATTTAAAGTTGATGGCGCTTGACTTACACTGGATTGTGAAAGTGGCTGTGATTACTTTCGGCTTGTGTGGGCATGAAGCTGCAAATGCTGTCAAGCGTTCAAGGATGTGGCTTATTGTTCTAAAGGTTCATGAATGATGAATCGCCATGAGGTTAGGCTTGCTCAAGTGGTTACAGGGGATTGTAAGAAGGAAATCGGTACATACTAAAGTGTGTTTAACCAGGCGAAGGAGACAACTTAAGAGAAGTACCAATGTCGAATATACGTTATAAAGAAAGGCAGGACATTATGAACAATGGCCAGTGAACCTATAATTTAGATAGTTGATCTTATCTGAAATGCAATAATCTCACTGCAATAATGACCAGAATTTGAATAGTCACAAACTGTGTAGTACCAGAACTTGCACCTATTCGCTTAAGGTCCAATTGATTCAGCAATTCAGCGCACGATCATCCGCTTCGTTATCGCTTCGCAGTTTGGGCCTTAGAGCAGCTTGAATTAGACAACGATTTTGGGCGAAAAATCATCTTTTCTGACGAGGCCTACTTTCATCATGGCCGGCGGCTACGTTAACAAACAAAATTGCCGCATCTGGGGCTCAGAAAACCCGCACGTTATTGTATAGAAGCCAATGCATCCACAGAGAGTGACAGTTTGGTGCGGATTATGGACTGTGGAGTGGTGGCATCATTGGACCATTTTAACCGATTTGTTTTTTACTGAAGTTGAAGACATGGATTTGGACGACCGACCTCTGGCTCATGTAGGATGGCGCGCAGCCACAAAGCCCATGCCACAATTGATATTTTGCGAACCAAATTCCCAAATCGTGTTATCAGCCGTCTTGGGGATGTCAATTGGCCGCATCGGAGCTGCGATTTGACCCCTTTGGACTTTTTTTGTGGGGAACCGTGAAGGACCGATGTTATGCCAACAATCCGGAAACGGTTCAAGCACTTAAGGCCAATATCATCCAAGCAATCCGTGAGCTACAGTCTTGGAAAATTGGAGTGACAGAATGCGGTACTACGAAGCCAGCTGAGGCAGCCACTTGAACGACGTTGTATTCCTTAATTAATGACGTCTTCGAAATATTATTTCAGGGTTTCAAACATAAGCACAAGTTTTTCCAGTGCCGGGTGAAGAGAAAGCCATCACCCTTTTGAATTGTATAAAAGTGACTGGTATTCTGTATCTACTCATTTTTGACCGATTCAAAAAAATTGTTTCAAGTTCATAATTACATTGACTTCAATTATAAGTAAGATCGCATTAGATATGAGTAGATAGGGGTAGTGGGGACAAAACCGCACATGGGAGCAAACCCGTTTCCGTACTATTTTGTATGAAACAAAAAATTCAAGAGGTAATACTTTAAATGGTAACACGTGGCTTATGATATGGCAGTTCATTGTTCATATCTGCCAAGATAAGATAGCTCGGTGAAGACGTCAAAAAGTTATGCTCACTTTTGTGCTTTTCTGTCAAAACGTTAGGTTGAAAAGTAATTTGAGTTTTTTTTAAATATAAAACTTCAAATAATTAATAATTTATTTTTAGATGTTGGAACGTGTTCGTGCATATATAAATTTTATAAAAGTGAGTGAAAGCCCGCTTAAGTATAATATTTTTAAGAGAAATTTCAACAATTTCAAGTAAGATCCGTAGTAGTAGTGTTCGGTATCGAAAAAAAAAACAAGACAATCCACCGTTAAAGTCGGCAAAAGAACTAAAAAATATCGACATAAATATTGCTGAAAGCGGGGATGATGACATTGCTGATGAATATTGCAAGCAGAGGTAAGGGAGTCCCTTACCTCTGATTGCAAGTGCATCTTCACACAAAAACTTTATTCAAAATCGAACCCAACTATCGGCATACTACTTACTACTTTTAAAATGCAACGTCCGTCTGTTCGTTTCTCCATAACTCGAGAACCATTCGTCCGATTGTCATGATTCTTTTTCTGATTTGTAGATGTGTGGCCAACTTAGTCCGTAGGGTGGGTGAGAATTGCTCAGGAGTAAAGGCGTCGCGGGGAAGAAGGGGGGTCTCACGAACCGTTAGCCGTATGAACTTGAAAGTTTGTGTGTTGATAGATAAATCAAAATAATTACATGCCTCATTCATTGTTTTTCAAAATTCGACCTATAAGGGTTGAAAAACGTTTGCACACTACTTTTCTATTTCGACCTTACTACGCTCAACTTGCCATTATACTCATAAATCTATGTATGTCATTTCAAGAAATGCTTTTATTTATTAGCCAATGATTCACCGAGTATTTTGAACTAAAATGCATCTTTCTGGTCCATCCAGAGGGTGAGATATAATAAATTGAAAATAGATCTTATTTGGTCAAGTGCGAAAAAAATGATTTCTCGATTGTAGTTGTGCTTAGGGGTAGTTTTATATTGCGTTCCCAAAATAGAATATGATTACTCGCACCACTGGCATTCAGAATGCACATTGTACGTACATACTCATGTATGGCGTAGTTGAATTTGATGTAGGCAATGGATATGCATTAAACAAACTAAATATGTATATATGTACGTCTACGTACATATAAGAGGTTTGTGGTGCGTAAGTGATAGATACATATCTACATATATGAATTTGAGATCTGCAGCTATGGAAAGTGTAACGATATGATCGCGTAGTACATATAAATAGTTACATCATACTTGTGACGAGTTTTTATTTATGTGAAATCTTATGTCTGTTGACTTAGGACTTTCGGATCAGTACAGGTTACGTAAGGACTAAGTTGGTGACGGAGGAAGGGTGAAGGGGTGGTAGGGACTAACTCTGGAACTATTTGGTCGATTTTAAAAATTCTTTCAAGATTGTACCGGCTACATCCTCCGGATCAGTATAGGTTAGTTAGGGTGTGGATGGGGGAAGGGGAAACGGGGGTATAGGGGCTATCTTCGGAACTACTCGGCCATTGCCAGAGTTGACCTCCGACAGCCACGTCTTCACATGGACAGCTATATATGTATTGAATGTTCACGTGTGAACTGTGGCGTAATTTGTTTATAGCAACTTGCGCCCATTAAATAAATAACATGTAGGTATAGTTTATGAAAAGGCGTAGCGATCAAATATTTTGTGAGCTTAAAAAGAAGACAAAATATAAACAAGTAAAAGTGTTACCATCGGCCTGGCCGATGCTTTGATACCCTCCACTGTATGTACTGGTACAGGTAAACGCATGTGTCTAATATTGGTTTTGTATAGGAGGTACCAGAACTACTTGACCGACATAGACAATTTTTTAATACCAACTTGGGAACGGTAAAAACAAGTCCTCTCATAAAATTTCATTCACCTAAGTCGATTCGTTTGGACGCTATCGTGCTTTCAACAGACAGACAGGCAGACAGACGGACATGGCTAAATCGATTTAGAATGTGATCCTGATTCAGAATATATACATTTTGTAGGGCCTCCGGTGAATCCTTCTTGGCGTTACAAACGTAATGACAAAGTATATATACCTTCCTGTAAAGGGTATAACAAACGTGCATTGATAGCTGAAATAAATTTGAATTTAATTTAATAGTAAAGAAACCAGCGGGCGGAGCCGCGGGCGTTGCTAGTATATAATAATTCTCAAAATACATAAATGAAATATAAGACTTCCAGAATAATGAATTTATTTTCGTTAAAAAAAGTTTTTTAATGGTTTATAAAATGAGCACACACTAAATATGCGGTTTTGCCCCCATTTCCCCTACTGTGGTGGACTTACAATTGCAAATACAACACTAGTCATTTTTTCATTCAGTATTTTCGAACCTTTCATTTGTCGACTACCAAATCGATTACAATAATAATGTTGCAGAACTCAAAAGCAACAAGTTACAATTCAAAATCACTATCTCCCAAAAAGCGGGAATAAAATTGACATTTTTAAGCTTTGTTAATTAAAAATTTCATTTATCTTGACGATCAAAAAATTAAAAACACGGACAATCTAGAAAAAGAGTACCTACATGTCCGGGAAAACCTGGACGTATGGTAACGCTACTTGCATGGACAAATTTAATTTTATTCATTTTTAAAAAGAAACTTGTATTTGGTCCACCCTTTACAGACCCATGTGTAGTTTTGCCATCTCTGCCAAACTTGTCACATTGCGCAAGAATGACGAACGCTCGCTGCCATCGGAAATAATCTCACCGACACTTTTGATGTAAAAAAAGGATTTAGACAAACTGATGCGCTGTCATGTAACTTTTTCAACATCATACTTGAGAAAACTGTGCGAAACTCGCAAGACAAATTCAGACAGCTTGCGGTGGTTTGAGACTTTGTCTACTTCGCTATTAACTCTGACAATGTCTTTTTCTTACCATGTATTCGAAAATGTTAAGAAGAAGCGCAAAGACACATACTACTTATCTCAACCGTGCTATTATAGAAATTACAGAACTAGGTACTTAAAATTGGCAATATGATCGTAAGACTTAGTCCAAGGACTAACAACGACCAAGAAGGTTAAGTATCTGGGAGTATACCTAGATACTGGACTTACTTGGAATTACCATGTTGAGGAGAAGGTTCGGAAGGCAAAAAGGGTACTACAGCGCGAACCAATTCACTTGGCCATTCTACTGCGCAGGTCTCTGTGTATTTTGTTTTTGTGTTTTGTTTTGTGTCGGGTTTATTCTCTTAAATCTCTCTCTGCGCAACCGCGACGGTGGGCCAACTGAATTGGTTGGCGTTGTACATCAGTGCAAACGTGTGTGGACAGAGGTGGGGACTCTCTCCTAGATCAGCATACTGGATGTACACGATGATTACTAGACCCATTATCACCTACGCTTCGGTTGTATGGTGGGCGAAAGCCTTCCAGAAGACTGCTAAGAAGCACCTGGATAGGGTCCAGCGTTTATAGGAATTACAGTTGCAATACGCACAACACCAACATGCGCATTGGAAGTAATCTTAGGGATCTTACCGCTAGACTTATTTATTAAGCGGCCCTAACAGCACTTCGTCTGCATCGAGATGCGAAATGGCACAATAGGGGTACCGTCTATGGACACAGAAGGATCCTGGAGCTTGTCAAAAACGAGATTAGGGAGCTGAACATGCCTATGGATGGTATAACAAAGGTGCGTGTTATGGAAAGGAATCACAAAGATCGTATTGAGAATGGATTACTTCCAGAAAAGAGGAATGGTGAAATCGTGATTTTACCAGATGGATCCATGATGGATGCCGGAGCGGAGGCCGGAATCTTTTCAGAGGATCTGGAACTAGCCCGGCCCATTAGCCTCGGAAAACACACTTCAGTATACCAGGCTGAGATGATTGCTTTGCTGCATGCGTTTGGATTACTTGCTTAAGAGTCAGGTGGAAGGAAGAAATATCCTAATAGCACTGGACAGCCAGGCGGTGATTAGATGCATGGAGCGGACAACCATCACAACATCACTGGCACTGGAATATGTATTCAAGCTCAATAAGTGTTCATCTAAAAATCAGGTAACACTGACTTGGGTACGAGGATCGATGGCAATGAAAAGGCGGACTCCCTTGCAAAACAGAGGTCAACTGAGTTGCTGGGACCAGAACCATTCTCTCCAATTTGGTAGAGGAATGGTAGAACAGCTGATTCACAAATGGATCACGGCAGAACACCTGAGAAGGTGGTCAACCGTGGAACAATGTAGACAACCTAAAATGGCAATACAATGGCCGACCTGATGCTCCACTCAGAGAAAGGTTCTAAGGTCGAGAAACATTGAAATGGGTGGTGGCGTTAACTAACAGGTCATGGTAATTTCGGGTATCATTTAAGGAAGATGGGCCTTAGGGAGGATGATACTTGTAAGCTATGCCTGCAGGAATCTGAGACATCGGCACATATATTGTATCAAAAGCCAGCTTTGGCTGGCAGAAGAATGAAGATCTTGGGAAAACATTGGGTCGAGACCCATTGGATGAAACAGATCTCAGATAAACAGATGCTAGCGTTAACACTAGGAATCAAACTCAGGGAAGAAGTCCAGAGAGTCTCTCTGGGTAAGGTTTATACTGGAAGGGAGTCGAAAAGAGACCCAACAATGGTGGTCTGATTCGAATATCTCTCGAAAGTCCAAGGACTAGGTTCAATTTTATAAAGACATAGCTATTAGGTAGTCAGTCTGTGGGAGGGTTCTTAAGAGTCCCTAAACAGAAAGCTCCCTCCGGTAGACACTTCTCTATTCCTATTCCTTCCTACTATAAAAAAAAACTGTTATACATATCTAGGCACCTTGCTGCTGCTCTAAAGTCATATCGTCAATGACATTCATACAACTAATCTTGTCCAGCCTCTGGAAAGCGCACCACAAACCAGTGTATTGAAAACATTTCCCTTAACATCAAGCTGTAGAAATACCATAAATATACCCAATATGGTTCACCATCATATATAAAGCTTAACCACAAGGAACACCGTATAGATACAGCAATTCTATACAAGGTACCCATGAAAGCCGACATGTATCCAGTTAAATATCAAAATCTCAAAAATAAATTTGATTCTATTTCTTAATCGAATGCACATACGTAAAATAACTCAAATGACATCTTTTTGGGTCATATATGACTATGTGAGCCCTGCAATCCCTCTAATGGAACATGATGAATATGTATAAGCACTTGCTCTTCTTAAAGGTCCATTTTCTAACCCAAAATAAATCAATTTTCTAAAGGAGCACTTAAACTTTTACCCAGTAAGCAGCATTCATTGTGCACTGACTGACCGACACGGCGACGTCGCTTAGGAATCAGCACTTAAATTTCATGTTAAACCACAAATCCAATTTACTATCTCATCCTCGGATTATCTTCACCACTAACAGTCGACCGATGCGATGGCCAAAATCTACCACTAAACCAATCTGTATAGGACTGTGTGCGCCTCGCTCTATCGTCCAGGATCGGTGGTTTGGTTATGTGTACTGCACAAACAGCGGCATTTGCATATCTATCGTATAGTCGGGTAAAAGGACATCCATGACATCTCTTGGCCGCCATCTATCTACTCATTGAGAGGCACCTGAGGTAGGATGGAGAGTAGATATGAAATGTATAATAATGGTCTATGGACGTGTGCCTAATGTTCAAAGCTAAACACACACACACACACACACTCATAGCCGAGGTGATAAAATCCCGTCATGTATCTGTCTTGTGTCTCCCATGCTTGCATCACTCTCTCTCTCTATCTACCATCAGATCAGGTTAGATGCATACTCGTAGAAAGCGGAATACATTTCACCTTGGCATCAGATACAATAGACAGATATATGAGCTGCCCTAAGGCGGACTAAAGTCCTGCAGTCATACACCCTAAGTCGTTTCTTTTCTACGGAAACGTATTTCCGGCTTCTCAGGTTCTCCGCTAAAGTTGACATACAGATGACGTTGTAGGTTGGTCGCTTCGCTATTAATATCTTGGCATCTCCTTCTCACACAAGGGGCACTAAGATATGATGCTCACATATAACCCTTTAGCACATATTGGATTTAGACCCCCGATGCCGTTTGCCAATTTGGCAATGTCCTTCTGTATGCATTGCATATGCAAAGATGACCGAGGGGGGGAACATTTATAGAGGCAGCAGCGGTGATTGTGCAAACTCATTAGGCCGACATTATGCAGTCCACAAAATTTACATTGCCAAAGTTTTGCGCAAAGCAATTGCCCTGGTAGTAGTTGTTAATTAAGGTCTGACTCTATGTTGGTCCCTCTCGGTATACAGTCTACTGGAATATGCAGGACAAAGGAACTTTATTGGAAATGATTCGGGGGAAACATAATGCATGCGAGGCAGTATCGAGCTTATAGCCCCTGACACGCCACATCACTTTGTTGTAGCTAACAATCTTACAAGTTAAACACTCTTGTAAAGGGTCATATTCTGAGATAACAACTTGTATCGATGCTCACCAGCCGTCAAACAACGTACGGATACAAAAGCCATAAAGTGACAAAAATTGGATGGGGGATGGGGAGAAAACTGCCATCGTCATCACATCAACATCAGGATCGTTCGTCGAAGACCTAGTGATGGGGCTTTTGCTTTTGCTTTTGCCCTCTCTAGTGGGGTAAGTTCCGTCTAAATCGCGTAGAAAATATTAAATTTTTATCACCCATGGTTCGATATATATATTTTTTTTGTTTTTCTTATCTCATCGAGATGGTCTTTATGGCAGATGAATGAAACAGGGGTAACAGTCGAAATTAAAAGGGTAAAGAGCAAGGAAAAATATGGCGTTTATATTTTGAAAATAAGCATAAGAGAAGTCGTGTGTTGGGAGCTATCGTTGCCGTTTTTCTGATAGCATTAGCGGCTTCGCTCTCGTTTCAAAAGTAACTAGTGCTCTTTGCTATACGCTTTATAGGATAAAAAAATGTTTCCCCAATTTGGGTGTTCTACCTCGTTGAGAGGTTTTCATGGTATGACTGAGGCAGTCAAATCTTATATGAGTTTGTACCTCCTGGTTGCGGCTTAGTCTTCGGGTCAGGGTGGAGGATGGCAGTATACCCCTGCCTATTGCCTCCGACAGACCATCACTAAGGAGGGAGCATGGTGCCTGGCAGTTGGCAGAAGTGGGTGATTGAACCAGTCCGCTTTGCTGCTCTGCTTGACCAAAAGTCGGTGGATGGATTGTCTGTTGCAAAAGGATAGGGGCACCCGTAGCAGTCTGCCATCCGTTTATTTTCTTTTGACGATCAGTCCACATGACAGAGACTGGTGCTGAGCAGAAAAGCTTGATTGAAGCACTCCGTCCTACTGCTTGGCACCGAAAGAGGGTAGCGATTTGTCTCCGGTGAAAAGGCGAGAGGTGACCGAAACAGCCTAACCCACCATCTGTCGCCTCTGACGGGGTCTCAAAGTTCGACGTGTGAAGGTGAAATTGACTGATGTAGCCAGCTCTTCCAGTTGGCGGTTAGTCTTCAGAAACAGAGAAAGGGTGACCGAAGCAGTCTAATCCCACACCTGTAGCTCGCTTTCAAGAAGTATGGCTGGTACGGAACGGAGACGAATTTGCTCTACTGTTTGATGTCGGTAAGGGTGTCAATTTGTCTTCGGGAAAAAGACGAAGGGTAAACGTAACAGTATACCCCTGCCTATTGCCCTTGATAGTAAGTATGTTGTGTAAGAGAGAGATTGGTGTCGAGTAGGAGCGGGTGATCGAAGCAATCTACTCTACTGCTTTACACCGAATGGGGTGACAATTGGTATATATTTAGTCGCAAAAAAAAAACGCTAATAAAATATAATTACTTGACAAAATTGTCTTAAAATAAAAGTCGATGAAGAAAAATGATCCGATCGGTTTGGTGGCTGTCGACAAAAAGAGAAAAAAACCATCCACCGTATCGTGGCGACGTTGCCGGGTTGATGTCGACGTGGACGATTCTGATTGGCTGGGGGCAGGCGGCTTCTATCGCCCAGCCGAGCTGTCACTTGAAGTGAGCGGAGTTGCCAACGCCTAATTGTTTGACGAGTCTAAACCCCCCGCGTGTTGATATATCAGTGAAGCCAGTTCGACTTTGTAACAAACTTATACTGATGCAGCAAATATGGGTACGGGACAGGTCGCTCACGTCCTCAACAAATAAGCCGCTACGGTAGCCAAGCGCAAAGTGGCAAGAGCAGGACAGGAGCAGAGGAGGTGAACGGTGGTTTCCTCTTCCTCCCCGCTTATGCAGCTCCTTCATAGGGTACTCCCATTCTCCGGGCATGCCTGCCTATCAGACAGTGTCCCGTTAATATTCCCACGACAGAGCTAATTTTGTTTCTATTAATAGGTACAAAAGATTTTTCTAGTTCTTTTGGCGTCTAATTTCGGCCAAATTTTTCTGGATGTTATGCAGGTGCTTATACTGTTCCATGTATTGTTAGTGATTTTGAAAGCTTCCTTGAGAAGCAGGGATTTTACTAATTGCAATATAATGGCCGTTATATAATGGCCACTGCCTTGTCTGGCTAATTCATCCGCCTTGCAGTTGCCAGGAATGTCACTGTGACCTGCACCCAACACACGGTAACTGTAGGTACATCTATCCCAATCTCGTTAAGAGATTCCCGGCATTGTTTTCCCAACTTTGATCTGGTTGTTGGTATATATTCAAGGCTTTTATGGCTGCCTTACTGTCTATATAAAAAGTGATAGCTTTCCCACATATCTTAAATAAGGCAAGTCGGAATGCTGCTTCGCGAATAGCCATAATTTCCGCCTGAAAAACGCTACAGTGGTCAAGCAGGCGTACGGCTACCTTGCCTATTAAAATCTGTATTTATGTCCCTTACGAACCAAGCAGACCCCACTGTATGCTGACAACTTGGCAGCTCTGTTATATGAAAAAAAAAAAAAAAACTGAATGTTTACATTACTTACGGGAAGAGGGAATACGATTGAAGCCAACGAAGGAATAGAAACTAAATTTAGCAACTTATTGCTACAAAAAAAAGTCAACCCAAGGGGTGAGTCACTCGAAGAGATGGCAGAAGAGTGAGGGGGTAACAGGACTGCAGGGACAACTATGAGCAGTTGAAGCAGAACCCAACGAACAGAAATGATGCTGTCACTATTTCAATTTGCAATTTGACTTGTGGAGATGAACCGGAAAGGCTGCAGATGAGGCACGACCGTTTTATTATGGTACCTACTTTTCGTGGTGGCCGATATGCTGATTTTTTTTCTTTGCTTTCTTTGTAATTCCTATCAAATATTTGTATGTCGTAGACCATTTTTTTTCACCAACTACCATCTTAATATAGACACTTTTTATTCGGTTTATCGTTCAACATTCAAATCGATTGGCTTGTAGAGTAGGACAACTTTTGCGGCGTCCTATTGGAATTCAAAAGGAGACTACTTTTTTTTTTATTTCACGCCGTTTGTGCTATAGATTTTTGTGTGGTACATGTCTATAATTTCTCCCTGGATTTTCTCTTTTTATTTTTATTTTCTTAAATTCGATATTATAGTTTATTGTACTTTTATGGGAATCGTAAAAAAAATTAAAGGGATGATGATGTTGTCAATGAGGAGATGCGGGGATGGGATGTGATGGTTTGGCGAATAAGATATTAGAGAAAATAAATTAAATTTAGTTCTCCTCCATCAATTCAGTGTGCTTTAAGATGTATTTCGAAGTAGATTTGATGTAAGGGATAACATTATTAATTAAGATGCGCAAGTTTCACCATAAACCGGAGTGCGTGAACCGTTAAATCGCGACTGAATCCGAAATCCCGCTCTATGCGGTAGCTTAATAAGCTAAATCTTGAAGACAACCAATCAATACAATACCGGCCGGACGGAAATAAAGAAGTTGAAGCAGCCAGGCATAGTCTAGCAGCTGAGTTGCTTAAGTCTGTTACTTACTTACTTAAGGTGGCGCTACAGTCTGGGGTGGACCTGGGCCTCAACCAATAAGCGTCTCCAGGCAGCACAATCCTTGGACCGTTGCACAGTGGTTTCAACGCGTTGCTCCCAGTTTCGCATACTAAGTTGGTTAAGGTCACCTTCTACTTGCGTGCACCACCGACCTGAGACTTGGTCTTTCTCTACTCCGCCGTCCCTCGGGTGTGGATTTGAAGATATTTCGGGTCGGAGCAATCGCTCATGAGGTTTGGGTAATGACCGAAAGAATAAGATCGCGGATACAAGCTGCCGAAATGAGATTTCTCCGTAGTATTGCTGATGTGACCCGTAGAGATCGCAACCAGAATACGTGTGGAACTCAATGTCGAGCAGTTACTTCTCCGGACGGAGCGATCCATGTTTCGGTGGTTTGGTCATGTTAAACGCAGGTCTCCGACTTGGATTCCACGACATGCTATAGAATCCGTATACCATCAGGCAAGCGTCCTCTAGGTAGACCCCAGGATGAGATGGTTGGATCAAGTCCATAATCTTATAGTCTTATAAAAAAGGATCACTTTTTTTGCTCGAGAGAGGACTTTGCTACTTATTTGCTTTTTTAGCCCAAAGAATCAGCGATTGGCAAGAGTTATTCTTCGTTTAATCTCAGAGCTGCTGCCATTGTCTGAGTATGCACGAGAGTGGAACTCAGCATGATCACGTTAGTTTGGCCCCTCCCCTCATTAGGTTACTATAGTGCAGAACTGCACTAAATATCTAAGCCCGAAGGCGATATTGTCCGCATAGTCTATAACTTTACAGCCGTTTTTCTGAACGGCCACCAGTATTTCATTCTCAGCGAGCCATGGCGTTAGGTCTTATTGGACGACCATAAAGCCCAAATTCAAAAATGTCATAACGCCCAAAAATATGCATAAATCCCAAAAATAAACAACAACATATAGGTAACATCATTGAGTTTATACATAGAGGAATCATGTTGGTTATCCAATACTCGTCATAATAGATGTCGCTACCATTACCACATCGGGAAAAATTTAATATAATCGAAAGAGAGAGAGAGAACTAATAGAAACACTCAAAGCCAAACTTAAGAAATCCACCCCACTCAATCAAATTTTACTCCATTCGAGTCGAAATAAATGAATGTACACTCCCGCTCATCTGAATAGGTTCAACATTATTTAAAAAGTAAAATAACGATATCTCTGTAACCAACTTTTCGATTTTAATGAAATCAATTTTCTTATATAGAATAATCAATTGTTAATGAAACAGGAAAATTTGCGGTCTCTAACAGACGTATTTATATTTTTATGATTAGTTTTCCAAACACGTATCTAGAAGTGACCATTTATTTTGGCTCATCTGAATAGGTTCAAAAATTGAAAATTAAAAATATATATATATTAAATACTTATTCACAGATTTGGTTGTTTTTAACATTTAGCTACATATTTAAGTGTAATTTAGTACATAGTACTATCTCCTTTGTTCAATATAATTTCGTAGATACGATTTGGAAAATACTTATAAAATTTTTCAATAATTCCAAGTGAAATTGTTGACCCGGCTTTTTTAATGGCGCCAATTAGGCTTGCAGGATTTTCAAATTGTCCCCTGTCCTCATATACTTTTTGGACAATAGACCCCAAACGTTTTCAATAATATTTATGTCCGGGGAGTATGGCAACCACTCGAGCAATTTCACGTTTTGATCCTTTATCCACTGTTTAACAACACTCCACTAGGTATGAATGGGGCCTTTGTCCATGGCATCCGTTCAAAAATATTCGAAAAATTAGGAAAAGCATTTTCTAGTATAGTTTTGTATACATTCGCGTTAATTTTCGATGTAACAAATTGTAGCTCACAAAGTCCCAAGTCCCAAAATATGATTTATGCGGAACATCGTAATACCCGACAGGTGTGGTGACTACCTAAAACACATTCATCCTTTCGCAGGTCGTGAATGTAATAGTTTTAGCCAACCGGTCCATTCAGGTTGAACTTCTTTTCATCGGAAAACACGACAATCTGCCACTCCTTGTTCCACGTCATATGCTCTAGAGCAAACTGAAGTCGTGCAGCTTTGCGCAAATCATTGAGATGTGTTCTTTTTTTACAATCAGTCTCTTCAAATGCTTGGCACTCAAAATAATGCGTTTTTCACATGACAAACTTGCGTTAGCACCGCATTCTTCCTTGATTCTAGCAGCAGAACGTTGGGAATTTGAAGCAGTTCAGATGATAAGTCTTCTGTCTGTTGATGTTGTCGCATATTGAGCCCCTCCTTTCATATTGATATTATAGCTTAATTCATTCTGAATAAAACTACCAACTACATTTTGACTTATGCCAATCTTCTAATCGATTTGGCCCGGCTTTAAACCAAATTTGAAGTATCCTTTTATTTGGCCTTTTTCAAAGTTGTTTAATTGCTTTCCGCGACCAATTTTAGAAAAAAAGGCTGTAATTACTTTAAATTTAAAAAAGCAAAATAATTGACGTCGTTACATAATCGTTGTAGATCACAAACTAGAGTCATTGCCCTTGAACCTATTCTGATGAGCCAAAATAAATGGGATTTTTTTGACATGTTTTTCCAAACATAAAAATAAAAATATATATACGTGTGTTAGAGACCGCAAACTTTCGTGTTTCATTAAAAATTGATTATTCTATACAAAAAAATTGATTTCATTAAAATCGGCAATTTGGTTAACGAGATATTGTCTTTTTACTTTTTAAATAATGTTGAACCTATTCAGATGAGCGGGAGTGTAGGTGGGTACTGGTGCTATACATTTCTTGTATTTTCCTCTTTTTTATGGAATTCGGCGTGGATGCGTATGATTCTTCCTTCTTCATAGAAATTATGAACTGAAACTGTATATAAACTCAATGATAACATTCACATTCGTAATGGCGACATTGACCCCAATCAGTGGGTTGCAAATGCATACGTTGCAAACTGCAAATGCTTTTAGGGTTATATTTCCATCTTGTTGTTAATTTTTTTGTGTTATGGCAGGGGCTGACTAAGAGGCAGTGGTACCCGGGGCGATAAAGCAAGCTTACACCCAAAACACGAACAAAGATTTTACTTAAAGATGCCTACGAGCTTTTATTGCACTGAATATTTGATGAAATCATTTATGTTTTTTGTGTGCTCTTTTTCGATTAAAAGTACCTATAGCCAGATTAGTCAACCTATTTTGGCTCATTGATGATCTTAAATATGTGAGTCTTAATAAATTGTAATTTTGAAAAGCTTCATTCACATACGATGCCAATGAGACTCATATCTATACATATAATAAAACTGTAGCAATTTTCTTTGTCAGCTAAAAACTCGAAAACTACTGGACAGACTTCAAAGAAACTTTTTTTAAAATGTTCCTTGAGACTGTGAGACTGCTATAGGCTATGTCCTTTATAGCCACGTCCTTAGGGACAGTTTTTAGACAAAATGTATTTTTTGAAGTGAAAATATATACATACACATATACCTTGCTACAAATGGATGTTTATACTTTTGCGATCGTGCGACAGGACAAACAAAAACAACACAACACTATGGTCAGTTGTATATGTAGGTATGTATACAATCATATTGTATGCCCGATGCTGGATGGGTATGTTAATAATCTTCATAAGAGAAGAGATAATACAAAACAGATTTCATTTTATAATTTCACTGGATATGTGGTATGGTAACAGTGTAGGTTTGGGGTAGGTAGTTGTTTGGATTCCATAGGAAGAGGGAAACAAAGGAAAGGAAATGCATTATTACAAATAAGTAGCAAGATCTAGGAGAGGGAGGAATTTTCTTTTCCTCCTAAAAGCGCGAAAACCACTGGACAGATTTCAATAAAACACTCAAAGTGTAATTTTAAATGAACCAAATATAATTTTATGCGAGCGGGCAAGGCGAGCACGGGTCCGGCTAGTTGTTAAATAAATTCTCATCGCCAACGACAGACTCGGTATAACGAGTTTGCTGTTACTGATTTCACCCCTTATTAGTCTGCCATCCGGGGCGGACCGCCCCCCCTTAGAGCGCCACTGTGTTATATGTTAATAATGCTAAGCCCGCTTGCTTTCTAAATTGTAGGCAACGTTGCCAGTGTTGGACTTTTTTTTCCGCAGTAGATTCTCTAAAAAAATGTAGTAGATTGAATTTTTTGGCAGTAGATTTTATTTTTCAAACCAAACCAGGGTAAATTACAAAAATTAACATAAACAATAGGTACAAAATTAAAAAAGACGAGTATTTATACAAAACAGAAAAATGTATTAATATTAATGAACATGGAATATTGATCATCATCATTGGTTATTAAGTTTTTATACGTCGTCAGCATCATAAAAAGGAAACAAGTTTAAAATAGGCAATATCAAGGGTATACTGCCTTCCACTAGGTACTAACTTTGTATATACGTACCTCAGAGGTTTCAGTCTTTCATCATAAAAATTAAAACGATTTTTTATCTGTTGATAAGCTTCGATATAAAATTGCAGCACGAAAAACCCCATCAAGCTAGAAAATATTTGTTCAGAATCGATGTCTAAATTTGACCTGTTGTTGTTCAAATACATATTTTGCTGAAACAGTTTGTTTCCTTCGACAATTTAAGTCAGGGAAACTCAGTTTCCCAAATTGCTTGTATTTCTGTTTGTATTTTATCTACTATTTTGGATTTGGCTTCCTCATTTAAGCTTTTACAAAAATGCAGTATCTAGATTTAATTTGGTGGCAGTAGATTTAAATTTTGAAAAAATGCAGTAGATCTACTACAATTGCAGCAAAGTGGCAACGCTGATTATAGGCCATGTCAATACGTCAATGATTTATCAAAAAATACATACCTGCTATTGTAGATACTGTTAAAGGTTCCTTGATTCCTTGAGTTCGTTTAAATCTGTCACCACTCTTCTTAACGCAAATTCCTCTGAGATGGTTCAGCCTCATGCTATGTGCTCAGCTTCAGTTGAAGATATACAGCTAGAAAACCCAAAAATTCCAGCGCTAATGTTATAAAAATAATAGATATCCCACAGAAAGTAAATGCTTAGACCCTCTAGTGCAGGGGTTCACAATCTTTTTCATACTGCGACTCCCTAGAGAGGTTGAAATATTTTTGCGACGCCCTTCTAAAAGCAGAGATATGTGGTTTTTCAATAAGGGCGGGTAAACGTTAAAATATCGTCGTCCCATATTTATTGCAATTTTGCTTGTTGACATACCCGCATTCATCCAAAAATGCGCCTCGTCGGTAAATACGATTTTTCGGATAAAATTGAGGCTCTCTTCCAAACGCCCCGAAGCCAAGTCAGCGCACAAACGGCTTTGTCTATGTTCATCACCTTTGAGCTCCTGGATTAGTTGGATCTTGTACTGGCGTAAGCCCAAGTCCCGATGCAAAATTCGCAGAGTTGGAGCCTGCGAAAGGCCGATTTCTTATGCACGCCGAATTGACTGACTCGAGTTCTCCCGTACACTCTCATGGACCACGGCAATGCTTCCGAAGAATCTGGCTGGCAACGACCCATACCAATTGAAAAATTCTTATTTAAATTTAAATAGCAGGTAATACGAGTGACAGCCACGAAGCAAATCTGACTGGAAATACGGAAAACACAAACGCGCTTAATATTCGACTATTGGATTTCGCTTCGACCTTGCTCTTAGTATTCGTAAAGAGAAACGTAATGTTTTTCCTTTATTCGGGTTCTTACAGCAGTGAAAAAATAAAACTTGCGACGCCCTTAGAATAGCGCCACGACGCCCCAGGGCGTCTCGACGTACAGTTAGGGAACCCCTGCCCTAGTGTATCTAATCTATTTTACCAATTTACTACTCTGCATTGGCGCCCAGTAATATGCATTCAGCTACAATAACATTATGTTCGAGTGCTACCAATCTACCCAAACAATTATTCAATTTGGTATCTTAATGCGCCTAACAATATGCCATGAAATATGTCGGTTCACATTATATAGTGCTCCCAATAGCCCACCCAAACTAAACCCAATTCAAGAGCAGTTGCTCACCATCATTTTATCGTATCCCATAAAACGTTCTGCTATGCATAATCCTTAACTAAAAAAAATATATAAATAAATCAATTTAATACAATTACACGCAGCTACTAGGTACTACACCACAGAATGGAAAGCACATAAAAATTCAACAGGCCAGACCCTGAATCAATCAACTGTTAACCATCCCTCAAGCGGCAGCTATACCCCAGATATTTTGCTGCTATGAGGTTTGAAACCATTAAATTACAGAATTAATTTCCTGAACCGAAATCGATGAATAGATTAAAGCATTTTAATAACAGCCAAAGCCGACTCTCTGCCAGCGCGATAAACCGCTACACAGAAGCAGCGGCAAATATGCGGGGCTGACATTAGAATTTTCTATCCGCCGCGCCACCCTAAACGTAGTATAGCAGTTTGCAGGGCACTTGTTTATTTTTCGATTTTTTATTTTTATTTTTTGTTGCCCTCGCTATTCAATAGAAGCTTTGCGCGCTGAATTACATCGATCGTAACCGACCGATTTCAATATAATACGGCGAGGAAAAAGTACTTGCTTGTGTTTTAGGTGTGCGACGTAATGTAAAGCGGGAAAGAGGATTATGTTACTGCCCCACTTAACCAAGTCGCCTAGGGAAGGGAATTGTAATAAAGTCACAACACACCTTCCACTTGGGTGGATCACCACCACCAGCCATTGAGTACAAAGTCTGCTAATCGATTACTCTAGTACCGATGTCGAATAAAAAAAAAATTGAGTGATTGGTTAATAATTGCGAGACACCGAGCATCGCGTTGAGCCATACAAACCAGATTGACATGAGGAGATACGTGTTTTCTTTTTTGTGTATCCGTATACCGTATCCCCCTAATGGTGTCACATCACAATTGGGGGATAAACATGGGAGGTTTATATTTAGCTGTGCGACTGTTTGTAAGGGGTGAACGACAATATTTTCCCACCCCCGCTGTCTTATTATATGAGTGTTGCTGATGATATTGTGGTTGATGCATTTTGATCTATTTATAGAACATTAAATTAGGAGTCTGTGTGTTGAATTAATGGATTTTATAAATGGGGGTTGTTTAATGTTTACTTGTGTTAACTTGGTGACAGTACGCCGTATAGCGTGTAACTTGCAATTGGTTGGCAAAATATTCTATTTTTGAACTTACAGAGTGTATAATATGTATTATGAATTAACGGGGTGCAGAGTGTAGGTATATTATGAATTAACGGCTGGCTATTTTAAATGTGTACACCAGTCGGTGTTCATTTTTAAGTACCTTGTATCACTACACTATGCAAGTAGATAGCACTTCCAGCAGCTGCTTAATGGGCATCATGTAGAGAGGGTGATAGGGCAAGAAGAGAACCCACGTCCAGTCAATGAAGAACTAGTTCCACCACCTTGTATAGAAGAAGTTAGCTTAGCTACAAAAAAAAAACCTTAGAAACAACAAGGCCGCATGCTCTGATGGTTGACCAGCGGAATTCTTTAAATGCGGTGGTGATGTGTTGGTAGGGAGCATGCATCAACCAAGTATGGGTGGTAGAAAACATGCCCGATGACTGGACTATCAGCTCCATGCCCTATCTACAAGAAAAGGCAACCTTATGTTTTGCAAGAACTATAGAGGCATATTCCTTAATGTCGCATATAAGATCCTATCCAACGTACTGTGTGAACGTCTAAAACCGTTCTGCAACACACTAATCGGCACTTACCAGTGTGGCTTCCGGCCCGGCAGATCGACTATAGAAAACATTTTCACACTAAGGCAAATCGTGGAAAAGACCGCGGTAATCATGCGAGTTCTTCAATCTCGTACTGGAGCAGATAGTGCGCAAGGCAGGTGTCAACACGGAAGGCACTATGTTCAACAGATCCGTCCAGCTGCTGATCTACGCGGTCGATATTGATATCATCGGCTCCCAGCCTGCCGTGATATAGAAGCGTTCATGGCGATTGAAGAACTGATGAAATACGTTGGCCTTGAAGTAAATGAGGACAAGACTAAGTACATGCTATCAACAAACAAATAAGCATCTGTCCACCGCCTAGGAAAAAACGTCACTATTGATAGCAACAACTTCGAGGAAGTTAAGGAGTCTACTTACCTCGGAGTAAACATGAACTCCACGAATGCCACCCTAGTGGAGATTTGGCGAAGAATTACCCTAGCCCTAGCAAACCGTTGCTACTTCGGTTTGGCAAAACAACTGCGTTCAAAACTCCTAACTCGAAGGACGAAATGTATGCTACAAAACCCTTATCCTGCCAGTTGTGCTTTATGGCGCCGAGTACTGGACGATAAGCAAGAAGGGAGAGCTGATAATGGGCTCCTTCGAAAGAAAAGTACTTCGGCGAATTCTTGGTCCTGTGTGCAAGGAGGGCGAATGGAGGAGAAGAAAAGAACTGCGAGCTCTATGAGCTGTACCAAGATGTGGATGTAGTCCAAAAAGCCAAAACACGTCGACTACATTGGCTCGGCCACATCGAGCGAATGGACAATAATGCTCCAGCTAAGAGGATCTTCGAATCCCAGCCCCCAGGTTCGAGATGACAAGGAAGACCGAACCTCCGTTTCAAAGACCAAGCCATCGCGGATGCCAGAGCACTTGGTCTGGACAATTGGAAGCAGTGTGCCCGGGATCGTAAGGGGGTGCAGTGTCTCAGGCAGAGACTCTTCACGGGTCGGGAGCCCGATAAGTAAGTAAAGCAGTAAAATCAAGCTTGATCATACTAGATTTTAGCTTGCGATTTTTCTCTGAGCGAAATTGCAATGCACGTAAAATACGTTTTTACGCTTAACCCTTTAAGTTGTGATTATCGCTCTTTTAAGCTTCTCTTTAGCAAAGACTCCTCTACGAGTATAGCAAAGCGTATTATAAGAGTCCGACTGCAAATACGTGGCTTGAGTTTCTAATATCTATGCGCTTCGATTAAAAAATTTTACTTTTAACGCCTTTTTAAAAATTGAGGACCATGTCAACCCGGTATGGTTCTCAGGTTCGATCCCCGAAAGCCATAAATTATATTTTAAGTCTTTTTCTACACTTCACCACCTATTGCGAACGTCTAACAAACATCCGAGAGAACTGGATTGGGAAAGCCTCTTAATTCAGCTGTTAGCACTCGGCATACAGATGCAGATGATCCCTTTTATTTGTCTCAAAAATAAAAAAAATTGTTGGTCAAATCAAATATGGTCACACAGAAGCAAAGAATGCGGACCTGTTGGAACAACCATTTTTTTAAATAAACTTTTAATCTAGCAAACTTTCACACATTAAACAAATAAGTTTGTTCATGATCCCAACTAAATCATCTGCTTCAGATTTGAAAAGTTCAGCGGCCAGACCTTCAGCGGCAAGACCTTCAGCTGTCGCATAGCTCCCTGGATTTAAGTTTACACTTCCATTCCCGCAAACTTATTTTTTTCAGGTTACTTATGTCTAACACTACCTGACAGCGGAATATCCTTCCATATTCTTATCTAATACAGTTTTCTCTCGTAGCCTTCTTTCAACCTTTTAGTAAAATTGTTTTCCATTATCTTTTGTCCATATAGGAAAGGTTTATGCTCTTTTATTTTGTTTCGGCCAAAAGTGTGTTGAACAGCTTTTGTCTCCCGTCTGGTCCTTAATTTTCGCAGCATTTTGAAATGCATCCTACTTGGATGCACCGGCATTCGTCACCGAATCATTGGTTTCCTTCATTGGAACTTCTCGAAAGGTTTGGGGGAAAACATAGCCGACAAGCCCTTGTTTATCTCTTGCTATGGCAGCCGTTCGAAGTCGAAATTTCCAACGTATCTCATCGCATGCAGAAAGCTACAAATTTCCTTAAATCCTCTTTCCCCGATTTTATTATTTTTTTATGTGGGATAGGTATGACAAGTCTGTGTTAACTATGGTCAGACGTCAAAAAATCGGTGAAGTGTTTCTGAACGCGTCTCACTTCCATCCATGGTGCAAAGGAGACGTAAATCACTTCCCATTATTCAGATCTTAATTAGCATGTAACATTTATTGATGACATGCATAAGGCTTAAACATGAGGAGTAAACTAAAATTACCAATTAAATGCTCATGCCATCCTATTTCTCACAACATAGAGCAACCCTATGGCTCGAAAGGCGAACTTATACAACTGTTCCACTCGATAAATTCTCAGATCCCAAGTACCTATACATCATTGCAATCGGAGTTAAAATGAACCCATCTGCCACCTCCCTTCAAGGGTTTCCAACTCAGTCTATGTAATTAACGACAGCCACAATTATCAAGGTTCCCAAACAATTTGACACTTACCCACTTGTTCGTCGTGTGAAGTAACTAATGACATTCACCCTTATTCCCGTTGGCGTTTGTCGTATACGACTCATATGTCGTGTCGTTTTAAACACGATATTCCGATTTTTTTCCGAACTTTTGTTAAAGATTTTGCTTTTTTTTCAAGTGTTCACTGTAATTTTAAATCGTTTGTTTAAAAAAAGTTACAAACACTGCCTTAAAACCGAAATGAAATATTAGGCGTTTACGACAAACGCCAACGGGAATAGGGGTGATTATTCAAAGCCATCCAAAGTTCTCATCAATTAATTAAATCCTCCAGGAACCGCACACGCATCGGATCGACATTATAGCAAGTGGTTTGTCGCATGTAGCTCTATATGTAACAGAATGGGAAGACCCTGGGCAAAGTAGCTGGAAGCTGACAGACTTGAAACTATGGCCATCCACGTTGAGTGGCAATGAAGATACAAAACATCATCATCTGTGTCAGAACAGAAGGCCCAGTGTCTACAGGTCGTGCTGATCTGAAATGGAAGCGTGTTCACATGTACGGTTACGGTACGTTCTCTTCGTGCGACAGAAGGAAAAACTTATTCCAATCTCATTACCAGAGTTGCCTCTGCTTAATGCGAGGTCGTATGTCATGCCCTTTGCTTCTGCAAATTTCGAGCTATAGATCCGGAAAAACACGTAACACACCCAATTTCACCAGTGAAAGTCTATCCAATTTGTGTATTAGGTGTTTGTTCCCCCGGCTCCATTACAAATCAAGGACGAAGCGCAAAAAAAAAAAAAAAGAAACCAAATTCCATCCAATGAACAGGATTCTGCTGCTTACGCAGAAAAAACACGAAAGACCAACAAAAAAAAAAAAACCGTCCTAGGATATACCGCCCAACTTTTATGCAACTCTCCGAGTATGTGTACGTTTCGCTTATTTCCTGCGATAATTGAAAGAGAAACTACCTATGGAGGAAGCGCCAGAGAGACAATAGGAAACAAGCAATAAAAAGACAAAAGAACATCTAAGGAGCAGCAGCCGGCAGCTTACGGATGTGTATTTATCTATCCTAGAGGTGGCACAAATTATAGTCATGCTGAGGATGAGACTTTATTTTTTTCGCTTTCTGCAGAAATAACATCTGCTCCGCAGGCAAATATGACAAAGACACAACAAGGGCACATTTCGGATATAACCTAACAAGGCAACTCCGAATGTAAAATGAAAGGAAGTGCGCATTGCATAAAAAGCCAAACAAGAAGGATACAACGACGAAACAAGACAAAAATAAAATCGGCTGCTGTCGCAAAACACGACTTTCAACATGGAAGTTTGTCCTTCTTGTGGAAGAGCAAGTGGCAAGTGGATCCTTGCAGATACAATGAAATGGAGTTCCGTTTAAATGAAGACATTCTTTTCGGTGGTACACTTTAGCTTTGCGCTGCGTCTCCTGAATCACTGACACTGAATGGGGATTAACAACAATTGTGCTCGAGCTTAGTTTAGTGGCAGTGTTTAGTGAGTTTGGACGTCAGGTTGTATTTTTTAGTTTGCCTTTGTGGACTTTCAATTCTATAAATTGATTCATGTATGTAGGTCAATTTTCTCGTTACCTTGGTCAGATTGTATACGGGTGGATGCACCTGTGTACTGTCGTTCTACACTGATTATTCTCGTATACTGCCTCATAATCAGACTCCCTGATTACAGCAGCATATTCGAAGCTGAGTTCCGGATAGTGGTAATTGCTGTTCAGACAAGCCCCCTCAAGCAATTGCGAGTGCGACTGATGTTCAGTTGGTGCGTTGAGGTCCTAAGCGGCCCGTAGACACTACACTTGTGTCTGCACCGACACCGGTGTGGCATTCCGCCATACACAACACACCGATCGAGACACCGACACCAAAAATCAAAAACTGATTTTTACCCGCTCCGTGTCTGACACCAAAATCGGTGTGCGTGCCACCGCCAGCCCACAAAGATCGGACTATTGGGGCAAAACAGAATCCACTTTGGAAGTTTGCTGTCTTTCCCAACTTTGTACTGTAGTACCTCCAACCGTTCGGACGTGTTTTTGTATTGCTCCCGCTTCGCGACTTTAAATAAATTTAATTCCAATTTATTTATTTGCATACTTGCAACTTTTTCCCCCTAAATCTAATAATTGGAGATTGCCTTCCACCTAGTTCGCGAAACATTAATTGACCCAATTTAAGAACTATGTCAAAACAGTCAGATTGGGTGTCAACATCGCAAGACTTTAGTGCTGATTGGGTAAATTGTAATGGACTATGCGGAAAATCATTTCATGCTCTCTGCATAGGGCTAAGTAAGCGCTCCGATGAATGCAAGGGCATATGTCTTTCCCACGTTATGCTCGCGATAAAATGCATTAGTTACTTCCTTAACACAAATTCCTCGGACTGCAAATTGTTGTACAAACAAATCGGGTCACAATTCCCAAAGTATGACGAGTTGTTCAAGAGTGTGGAATAAATATCTAATAGCCTAGATGTCTCCACCACGTTTTTCAAAACGAAATTCAAAAACAATCAATCACAAGCAATCAACTCGCAAGTCTCAGTGAAATAACCAAAAAGTTACCGGCTGAGTTTAATTCGAAGTGTTTGACTTTAAATAGTGATTTGAAAAGAGACATTAATGCAACTCTAAACCCACATATTTCAACGATTAATGGCCATTTCAACTCCTTTCGAACTCACCTTGATACCAATCTACAAAGCCCTTCATCACCAAATGCCTCATCCCATCAACTCGTCGATCCACTACTGCTTGACATTATAAACAAAATCAATGAGGTCAGTAATGATGTCGCAGCTTTCCGACTAGTTATGGGCGATATTGATGAAAACCTTAGACTGGCATCAAGCAAAATTGATTTCATACCACAGCTCATTCAGCCACAATCAAGCCCAGCATCAACGACAACTTCAACAACACCAACAGGGCCCTAAAAATCGCAGCAATCTCCACACCCACTCCGACAACAACATCAACGACGACTACAACCACTACATCTGCAGCAATGTCCACACCCACCCCGGCCTCACCGTCAACTGAATCACGCACTATGTCAAAGAGTGACAAAGCCCTTAAACTGATACGCATACGGCACACTTTGGACACAAGCGTTGATCGAAACCATGAAACCGTATACATGACCCTCAACTATATATACACGTACGGTGGCCCGTATTTTCACGCATATTTTGGCGCTTATTTTGACGCGTATTTTGGAGCGTATTTTTAAACGTAGTGCTTTGGGGTTTGGTCATGTTAAACGCATGTCTCCGACCAGGATCCCACGACGGGCTATGGAATCCTTACCATCGGGTAGGAAAGGCGTCCTCTAGAGTCTAGGTGAGACCAAGTTCATAATTTCTCCTCTACCCGTATGGGGTTTGCCCTTGATGATTTAGAGTCAATAACGGAGAATCGAGAGCTATGGAGATCCATTTGAGCAACCTACACATGCGACATGCGACCCACTTAATGGATGAGCGGGCCAACGAAAATTAATGATAAATATTGAATGAATTTTGACGAGTATTTTTCAAGCGAATACTCGCGTATTTTAACACGTATTTTGGAGAGTATTTTGGGCGTAATTTCCGCTTATGTTGGCATATTAGTGGTTAGTGTGCTGGACTTTTGTGCGAGGGATCCCAGGTTCGATCCCCGGAAAAACACAAATTACATCTTAAAGTTTTTTTCTACTGCGCCACCTCTTGCGAACGTCTGACAAACATCCGAGATTATGACTGTCCTGAAAAAGCTTCTCAATTCAGCCGTTCGGACTCGGCATAAAATTGTAGGTCCCTTCCATTCGTCCCAAAAATAAAAACTCACACAAAAGGAATGGTTGCGAGAATCTAGGCCATGGGTGTCTACTGTCTACCCGCCTGTTGCGCCACCTATTTATTTTTTTTTTGCGCATATTTTTCACGCGTATTTAGAGGCATATTGGCGTGTATTTTCACGCGTATTTTGAAGCATATTTTGGGGCGTATTTTTAGGCGCATTTGCAGTCGCTTTTTAACGCATATTTTGGCGCGTATTTTGAATCGTTTTCACGCGTATGTACTTTCACGCGTATTTTAATATTTTATGATTCGACTAAACTATTGCATACTCCGGGCCATACCAATCCTATCGTTGATAGTCTTTGCCCAAAGATTCGTTTTGAAGTGTGACCGACGACCGTATGACTCAATTGGAACATCACAAGTCTCGGTGAAAATCGAGCAAACCGCGCCTCTAAATCAGACGTGGTTGTCTTCTACTTATGAGCCCATTCATCTATATCGGTGCGAAACGCATTTTTGATTTTTTGAGTACAGGACACTCGAAAATACACAATTTGGTTTGACTATTAGAAAGGTTTCCATCTCTATTAATTTTGAACCAACTGTATCCCCCACTAATCTTGTTTGTGACAATTAGAGAAGTAGTCCGCACGAGACACATATTCTAAGGATCACCCGCGGTTCAGGCTGCGATTAAAATCACTTTAAATTCGTTGAAAGTCCTTCCGAACCGACTCATACCCCTGAGTGAACAAAAACTGAAAAACTAAAAATGCAAAGCCATGTTAAACGCTCTGAAGTAAAAGAACAGCATACCGTCAGCCGCAAAGCTCTTTATTCTATACTCGTTGTTCATGATCCCCTTCCCCACCCATGGAACTACATCCATTATACCGGCACTGGAAAAGTTTAAAATATCTTCTCGAACTACAATGAGTGGTCCGTGGAAGGGGTTGAGATGTTTTCCTTTCACACAAAGAGATCTCTCTTCGCTTGGGGAGAAGTCTAAGGAGTCCTCTCGTTTTTTTTACAAGTAAAACCGGATGCACACTCTGAATAGCGTGGCATTCAATCTTCGTCTCCGACGCCGCATTGCAATTCAATGCAAAGCTGTTCCAACTTGTCGGGTCGTTGGCGTTGACTTCCACCACTTTTGGGACACGCCGTGTGTTTGTGTATTTGTCTTTATTTTTCTTGAAGACAACAACTCCCTACGAGTATGTGTAGATTTTGCGCGCGAAACTGCTCCAGATGTAGCATCAATGTTGGCTCATGGCTGTGCCGATTTGCATACAACAAAGATTATTCCACCCACCCGGGGGGGCCAAAGACAAGGCAGCTCCGCAAGGAGGGAGGTTTATGTCCGTATGCAGAACCCGAATTCATTTCTCCATTCTTGGCAAACTAACTATGAAATAATAAGATAAATATGTTCTTCATTTTGCGCTTGGATCAGCTCCGGCAAACACATTGGTTTGGCCCGAAGGCGCTCTTGGTGCTGGCTGGCGTTAGTGTGCCACTAGCGCCTGAGATTCTGGGTGGTGCTGGTGATATTGCATATTTTTGAAGGCGGTATAGATGGAATTTTTGCTGGCTGGTGCGAGAATCCTGCATATCCTTGCACAAACATTTTCCGAATCCCTTTATTAAGTTGTCCAAATTTGTTATGCAAAGCAGGAAGATCCTCCGGTGTGCTGACTGGGGATATGTACGGAGATTCTGGCCCGGAGGTGTGCTTGTGCAAGTGTCGTTGGACTGCTAATAGTTGGTGTTTGTCTGAGAAGACATGTGATATATCATATATTATGCGAAATTGTTGAAATTGTGATCCCATAACTGAATTTGAATTGATATGTTGTGGGGGAGGAAAGTCTTTGCATATTAAGAAGTCATATGGATTTTAGAGTGTCAATATTGCCATTAGGGATTGCTGAGATTCAAGTGACTGCAGCTGGATGGATCTATGTGCCGATAGTTTTGTCGAAGTCTATACAATGACAAAATAAATTTAAGACTGGCTGCAGTACCTGTCAATTTGTTAAGATTAACTCGATATCAAGCTGGAAAAACTTAATGCTGGGATGTTGACGTTTTATATAAAGTTACGTTCAAATCATCCAACGTTGGTTTTAACAAATTGTTGTGAGAAGTTCCACAACAAAGCTCGCACTGGAATTAGCAGATCCAAGGTTCGACTCTACCTGGGAAAAAACGGAGAGACAGAGGAGGGTGCGGTAGACGATAAGGTAAGACCAATATGAAAGTTAGCCAAATAAACCTAAACCAAAGCACCGTAGCTAGAGCTCTATCATCGTCGTATCTTGGGTGAGAGAAAAATGGTCATCGCATTTGTGCCAGCAAGACCAATATGAGGGCTAAGTTATAAGGATCTAGTAACCTATTGGATGAAGCCGGTAAGTGTGGAGAGTAAGTATAGAAGAAAGACGGAAAAGTCACTGTTTTTAAAGTAGTATTCGATAGATTCTGTTCAGTGGCAAAGTCGAAAACTAAAATGCACCTACATGGTGGAGGAAGAAACTTGTTATATATAGTTAGAAATAAAACAAGGAGACAATAGACATACATCACGTCATACTTAGGTACTAGACCTCTTCTCGAGCGGCTATCCCAACAAGGAAGAATGGAGGGATGGACTCATACCTAACGCGCCATCCATCATAGCGGTATACACAGACGGACCAAAATGGGCACTAGGGTAGGGTCAGGCGTCTTCTGCAAATCGCTTTAGAATATGAAATCCGGTATCGGTACGGCTTACGGATTATAGTAAAGGGTGGTTAAATTTTAAGGGCCGATGTTGAATGTGAATCACACCTAAACGTCAAGTTTTTTTCAGCATTTTATTTGACATTTCTCAATTTCAGACTAACTCAATTTGAACCATGGAAAGATACACAATCGAGCAACGCGTTAAAGTTATTCAGGCTTATTATGAAAATGGGCGTTAAAATCAAAATGCATATCGTGCATTTCGTGATTTTTTCGGTCAATTTAATCGTTAAATGTGCGTACAATCGGAAAAATCGTGCAAAAATTTGAGCAAACCGGGTCTGTATAGGAGATGTGAAAACACCAGTGCATGCTCGTACTGCAGAAAATATTGCTGCTGTTTGCGATAGTGTGGCTGAAGAGCCGTCCACCTCAACAGTTACTGTGAATGGTGTTCGCTATCGTGAGATGATCACGAACTTTTTATGGCCCTAATTGGAAGATATGGATGTGGACGATATGTGGTTTCAACAGGACGGTGCAACTTGCCATACAGCTAACGAAACAATGGCTCTTTTGCGGGGTCGCGGCTGCCATTTGGCGGATATTTTGTTCCATACATAATTGAACCATACCAATATTATCATAATAAAAAGAAATGACAATAATTTTCTAAATAATTAGTGTTTTGTTCAAAATCAACATCGGCCCTTAAAACTTAACCACCCTTTAGTTACTTCCAAGAAGAAGCCCTGTCAGTGACAACAGAACCCCGTCAGTCTGTGGTAAGGTTAGTACCTACGAGGCAGAAGGAATCGCCTTACGTATCGACAGCAAGGCAATTTTAAAGCAATAACTACGGGTTGGGGTTGAAATACTGTATGGTTCAAATTCTGTTTTCAAAATACTGTATTTGAAAATACTGTATTTCAAAATTCTGTATGAACAAAACTCTGTATTTCAAAATTCTGTATATCAAAATTCTGTATTTAAAAAAAATGGTTTTGATAATGTAAAAAAGTGCGCACTTTTTTACATTATCAAAACCATTTTTTTTTAAATACAGAATTCTAACATACCACTTCTTTTATTTTTATATTTTACTGTCTCCTTGCATATCTACATAGATTTATAAAAACAAAGTGCGAAGAATACCTGAAGAATTTTGCTACTGCAATATAACCTTTACCTTTAGCGGTTAAAAAAAAAAAGAATTTTACTACTGCACTCCAAATCAATTTTTGTAATCCTTGCATCAATTTAGAATTGATCATTATTAAATTACACACAATATTCAAGAATAAAGAGGTTGTACGAAGCTAGCATTTCTCTTAAATAAATAATGTTCTCTCGTTCCTTACACAAACACAGGTACCTACATAATTCCTAGTTCTCATTGAATGAGTATTAAGTAATTGCAACAAGTGTCATTTGTAGTTCCACGTGCTTTACGGTGTGATTTTAAATAATTCTGTTATGCTAATTTGTTATTTTTATGTTTATTGTTTATTAAATTTCTTTGAAGTATTAAGTTTACTGTTATGTTTTTGTTAAATTATGTTCCTAAATGATTTCCAATTTTTGTTTTTTTTTTTTCAATAAATTCAAAAAGTTATATTACAGCTTGCTTTTTCTTATGCAAACACTTTTTCAAAAAATAGAATTGGGTATAAGCAGCTATTCGGAAAACAGAATTTTGCACATACAGTATTTTGAATATACAGCATTTTGGATATACAGCATTTTGAAATACAGAATTCTGAAATACAGAATTTTGTTCATACAGTATTTTCAAAAAAAAAAAATACAGAATTTTGTCGATACAGTATTTTGAAATCCAGAATTATGGCCCATTCCCAATAACTACACCATTACACCAATCGAACTGAAATGCTATAACTCAAGGTTTTTGAAACACAGCCTGAGGTATAGCTCTGCTGAGTTGTGAGGATATGAAGGCAATGAGAAAGCGAATGAATTATGTTAAGAATCAGCGCTTTTACTGGACTTGACCGGTGGCGCTGGGTCCCCGTGGTCCTAATTCCATCTGTTCTTTGGACACTGCACAATTTAGTGATGTTAAAAGCTTTAGTTAAGGGAGGCCACCATACCCATACTAGGGATTCATGTATGCAGGTATTAGACGTCGAAACACAATGGATATGTAGAATCATTTTTGATTGAAGATGAAGACCCCTCTTTTTGCCAAAAGTTTTGCTACAGGCGTAGAATGCTATGCTGGCTTTTCGCACTCGATATTCGATATTAGACTTCCAGTTAAGTCTAGGTTCGACAATGACTTCTAAATATCGAACAGAGAGAGATATTGATCGTTTAGGCGTGCGAGTCTTGAAGTTAGTATTTTATATATGGTGGCGAAAAGCACCAGTTCAGTTTTACTTGGGATAAAGCGAAGATCAAAACTTGTAGGCTAGGCAACAACTTTGATGCCATCACGATGAACTTGATGTGCTTTTTCAAAGTATACCATAATCCATATGGTATAACTGATTTATTTAAAATTTATTAAATAAAACTTTGCCTGAATGATTTTTGTTTTGAGCATGGAACTTAATTCAAAATCCTCTACAACTAGCTCTATGAGAGATTCTTGGATCGGCTCAGTATGGACCTTATTATAAAGAGAGTTTTTTTTAGAGGTACAGAGCTTTAAGTTGGCAACACTATTTTAACTGGCGGAGATTTTGTCAGCTGTCAAGTGATTTATTTTTAGTTTGGTTTGGCATTTCAACTTGAATAGACTGACGCCTGAACAACGCTTCCAAATTGTGCAAATTTATTATCGTGGTTCTGTTCGAAATACATATTGCGCACTACGTCCACTTCACGGTCACGGTGGTGCTTTGTGGGTTGGTGGCATAATTGGTCTTCTTTAAAAACGATGCTGGCCAGAACGTTACAGTGGTGACCGCTATAGAGCCATGATTACTAAAGTTTTCGTTCATCAATGGAACAACCATGATGTGCAGGAGCTGTGGTTTCAACAAGACCGCGCATCATGTCACACAGCTCGTACCACAATTGATTTATTAAAGGATTCATTTGGTAACCGCATAGCTTCACGTTGCGGACCCGTGATTTCGCCTTTAAGATCGTGCGGTATAACGCCGCTTGACTATTTTCTGTGGGGATATGTGAAGTCGCTAGTCTACGCCGAAAGCCCGAACAAATAATTTAGTCAGAGATATCAATAACTGCAGCTGTGGCAACTTTATTGGACAAGGCTATTTCATAGTTTTTGCGATCTATGTTGGACCAACAATTTTTTAAGCGCTTAAAAAGAATGTCTGGCCCTGTTGTTGGTCCTAGTGATGTTATGACCACAGCTTCCAACATAATTTCATAGATGTGGTGATGGCATGCCAACCACAGAATGTCTTTGTCCATTTTCTGTTCTAGAAGAATGCATGCTCCATTTCTTCTGACACTTCACTTTATCGCAGATTTCCCATTTAACAGCTGCTTCATAAACTGCGGTTGCAGCAGACTCACCTGTGCCAGAACTTAACTTCGGGACTCCGAGAAGTTGATCTATTCCTCTTCCAGAAACTAAAATAGGAAGGCGATCAACAATGTCACTTCCAAATATATCCTATACAGTAGCTTACCGTCCCAGTTAATTGTCAATGGAACTTTTGGGGTAAATTCCACTTTTAAATTCGCAGCAATCCTTAGACGCTCTCTGCGAATAGAATTCGGATTCACATTGTAACTACTCTGCTGGATCATGTCCGAGAAGTTTAAGTACAGGATTCAAAACCAATGGAAATGGATGAACACCAACTTCCAAAAATATTCCTTTCCAACTTACTTGCGACAAAAAGTGGTTGTCTGCAGGAATGTGATGCCTTGCTGCAAAAATGTGGAATTAACCATAGCTTTGAAGGCAACGACCAAACCACACACCTCAACGGCACACTTAACAAAATATTGGAAAAAACAGGACATCTTCTCTATGATTCGTTTACGATGACGGTCAGTTTGTAAAGAGGAATTTATGCCAAATCTTTTTATAATATTATTTTTTTTTGAATATAACGACATCCTTTTTCAGGGTTTTCAAGATGGCGATGAAAATGAATGTGCTCGACAGCAGAGGTCGTAGTTAGTAGCTAGGGTCAAAATTAAGGAGGAAAATCTATAGTCAGTTTCCGCTTTCTCTGTACTTTCTTTTCTGCTTAGACCTTCATGGAGTAAAGTTAATCGGATTAGAATAATTCAATCCAAAGGCGTAAAGTTTCTTTAAATTAAGAATAGTTTTGTTTAAATTAAGAATATATAGATATTAAGGTAGGTAAGGTGCTGAAGTATCGTGGCTAATTAGTCTAACAGAGAATTGATTTCTAGGTTTTCTAATTATAAGAATAACTTTGCATTTCGGTGCCTTGTCACACACGTTTTTCTTGCTGGAGATCTGAGAGCAAACATCACATTTAGAATCGCTAAGGACCACCAATACAAACCTGTTGCAGTGAAGAAAATCACGAGCGCTCTTCTTCGAGTACAGAAATCGGTGTGCCTTCCACCTCATTCCACAGGAAGAAGGTGGAGAAGTGGTTACCAAAAGGTGTCAAGTCCAACCACGAGAGCACGGTTTGAGGCACACACACGCACACTATAAAAAAAAAAAAAAAACACAGAAGACCCAGCCCAATTCTTCATCTCGCAGCTGCGGGGAATAGTGTGATCCCCTGAGTCTCCTTACATCACCAGCCAAGTAAAGACATAGGTCATTTGCAACCATACATAAGTGACATAGTGTTAAAGTGCTAGTATCATAAAAAGAAAGAAATTTCAATATTGTCGTAACCTAAAAATTTGCTAAACTAAACTAAACTCGATTGAACAACGTAAAAAGGGACATACATAATATACGGGTAGAATATATATAGATATAAAAAGTTAAAAAAAAAAAACACAAAAAGTGTAATCTGTGTTTGCGAAGATCATATATGTGTCTTAAAATTAATGCTTAAAATCAAACAGCGAAGTGAGCTGCTCATCACCACTGATCCTGACATGTCACGACGGAGGGAAAACAGGTAAATTTGTTAACAACACTAAAAACAAATCATACACATATAAATTTTTCGCTTCGCAAATAAATAAATGAAAACATACATATTATACATGTATACAAAGAGCATAAGAATAATACAGAATTGAATTAGGTACAAATCATTATATATATATATTCTACAAAATATTGTCATTATATTTAAGATACAAGTGGGGTAATGAATTACAGAACCACATATTTAAGAGAGAGAGAAAATTTTAAATAAACCAATAATGTTCTAAAGTAAGAGGTGAAGTCAAACCAGTTTTGTTATCATTGCGCGAACTAATCCAGAGAACCAAACATCATAATGTAAGTAAATATCCCCCTATTATAGAGACATCATCTTCTCTCCTCTCACGGCACCCACGGAGGCTGAGCTAGACTCGGGTAATAAACAAGCAGGAGAGCTTGAGTGGGGGAGTGGAGTAGATGAGCTTCGGGGTTTGTAAGTGATATAATTTAGGAATGCTCTCCTCAAAGTTGCTTTGATATGCTTTCTATGTGGTGTCTTACTGGCCACCAGAGAGTATGTTACAGTAATATGGCGCCCAAATGTGTTCGGTATAAGTTCCAGTAACATACAAAATAAATTGATGAGATGCAAAATAGAGATTAAAGACAGTGATCGGTAACATGAGCTGAGGTGCGGGTGCAGTGAACTGAATCAAAGTGAAAGTGCGGTTAGATAATACGTATGTGTAAAGAAAACATTGGCTTTAGTCCCGCAATTTCATAGTTAAGTTTGAAGTCAGACGAAATGAAGATCGGAAGATCTGTCTTCATTTAATCCTTCGAGCAGTCGTCCTCCAATTAGATTTTATACAGGAGTCTATGAGTTCATATAATTATCTTGGTAGAAAGTTGTTTAATGGTTCATTTTGACATCGGCAGTACAGTTCATGTTGCGGATTACATAAAAGTGGTATTGGTTCGGCGTGGTTGGCGAAATTGGTTTGACTTCGGCAAAAATAAAATAAGAGATAAAAAGCAAAAACAAAAAATTTTCTATAAATCAAAAAAAAAAAAAGTTACGGGAATATTGACGTCAAGTATGGTTAACAGTGTTTAGATAAAAAAAAAAAAAAAGTATATATATATAGATACGTATATAAATTCATACATAAACAGTTAGAATTTTGAGTCACAATGGATTTCGGATTTTTGGAATCTGATGAGATTCGGCACGAGTGCCAGATTAGAGGTATGCCACATGTGGGCAGCACAAGAAGTCTAGCAAAAGAGTTAGCACGACTGTATGAAGATGAATTACAGGGAAAGATAATAACAGAGGTTAGGTACGTAAATGATTCGGTTAGCGAGATGAAGGTTTGTAGTGCCAAAGTAAAAGAGTTGCGGGTGTTAGGTGAAGACGCAAGGAAGTCTGCTGATCTTCAACTACAGCGGAGAGTAGTGTCGAGGGGTATACACATTTTGGGACGTCTCGATATGCAAGATAGACGTGCACCAGAAATGAAAGAAGCTATTGCAAATCTAAGAGAAGAAGTCACTGATGTTATTGATAGCGTGTCGCCTGAGCAGTTAGGGGCGGGTCCTGCTACACCTGTAGAATCAGCTGATGGTATAGCGCAGAATGTCGTGGATAGTGAAAAAGATAAGGATAATGAGCATAGGAATAATGATTCGGCAAGTGGGTTGGCCATCAGTGCTAATCAAAAGGGGGCTGTTCGGAAACAGAAAAAGAACCACTTCGGTACTAATCACATCGTAACTGTAGACAATTCTCAAGATAATTTACCACACGTTTTTAATAGTTTGAGTTTGGGTAGGACATTGCCACATCAATCGCAGGGAGTACAGGCTAACAATCCATGTTATCAGCAGAATTATTTACCCGGACATTTCCAAAATCATCCCCTAACAAGGAACGTTGATCCCGCGTGTCAGTTTTACTATGGTAGCAACTATATGCCTGCGGTACAGGGTGGACAAAGAGGTAGTAGCGCTATGGGGTATCACAGGGACCCAAATGTGGCTGCCGACCTTGATCAAAGTATGTCTGCTGATAGAGCAGTGGATTCTGCGGCCTTCGATTACAGAAAATTATCCAATTTATCGAATTGGAAGTTAGAGTTTGATGGCTACGGTAGTCGTCTGTCAGTAGAACATTTTATATTTCGTGTAGAGATTCTAGCTAAAAGCCAGGGTATCCCTTTTGATAAACTATGCTTGTCGATGCATCAGCTGTTAACAGGTTCCGCTCTTGCTTGGTTTTGGATATATGTAACTAGGAACAGGAGCCCAAGCTGGGTACTATTTCGTAAGGCCCTGATTTCGGAGTTTCAAACGGTTACAACAGACCGTGAGATTCGTCGTCAGATGGAAGCTAGGAGGCAAAAACCCAGAGAGTCTTTTAGTGAGTTCAAGCTAGCAATAGAAGCTATGGACTCTTCGCTACGCGTTCCCTACTCTGAAGCAGATAAGCTTTCACTATTGAAAAGCAACATGCATCCGGCATTGCGAAAACAGTTAATGTTAGCGCATCCAGTAACTGTTGACCAGTTGAGAGTTATGTGCATCGAAGTGGAGAAAGCCCTCTCTGAGATAGGTGAGAGCCTGGATGAACAGTTAGTCAATCGTAGAAGATTAGTTCATGAGCTTGAATTTCCGCAGCATTTCAGTTTCGTAGAAGGGGGGCCTGCTGATGACAATGTGTATGATGGTCAGGTGGTTGAAGGGAATGATCTGAGCATTTGTTGGAACTGTAGCGACATCGGTCACAACTTTGTTAATTGCCCAAGGGAACAATTACAAACATTTTGTTACTCGTGTGGTGCTAAAGATATCACCAAAGCTAATTGCGTTCGGTGCAATTCGTTAAACGCCAGGACGGATGTCAGGAGGGGAGGGTACCGACGTCCGGAATATCAAATGCCTCCTCAGCAGAACCCAGCACAAATTTTGTCGAGACAGAGGGTAGCGAAGTCTCAACAAACTCAAACAGAAAACTAAGTAAGATAAACTTGAGATGTCTGAATTATATGAAGAAAAGAAAAGAAACATATAATTCAATTAAACACGCAATTGTTAGTTCTATAGATGATCCGCGTCCTTTTGCGAAAATTGAAGTAGAACAATCGCAACAGACAGGTTTACTGGATAGCGGAGCCACTATTTCGGTATTAGGCTCAGGGGGTTTAGAGTTTTTGAAGAGTAGGAACATACAATTTTTAAATTTGCACAGCAAATTGCACACAGCCGATGGAGTATCGCAACCTATCATTGGTTATGTATTTTTAAAAGTAAAGTTTAATTCGACCATCAAGACCATAAAGTTCTTTATTTCTCCGTCGCTTAAAAGATTATTCACATTAGGAATTGACTTTTGGCAAGCCTTTGGGTTGGTAGCTGCTTCTGCTTGTGAGCTGAGTCTTCCGATTACAGATGATAATGCTCACGACCTCACAGTAAAACAAACTGGTGTACTGGCAGAAGCTATAAAGGCGATTCCGTCGTTTGACAGACTGGGTTTGGGTCGCACGACATTAGTAGAACATGACATAGATACTGGTAATGTCAAGCCCATCAAGCAGAGACATTGGCCTATTTCACCTGCAATGCAGAAAATAATGGAAGCGGAGATTAAAAGAATGCTCGAGTTGGACGTTATTGAGAAAAGCGAAAGCTCATGGTCGTCACCGTTGGTGATAGTAAAGAAAAAGAATGGAACATACAGATTTTGTTTAGATGCACGTAAAATCAACGAGCATACTCTCGCAGATGCTTATCCCTTGCACATTATAGATGCCATACTCTCTAGGGTGAAAAAGGCAAAGTATATTACAGCCTTAGATCTTAAAGAGAGTTTTTGGCAAATACCGCTCTCCAAAAGTGCAAGGGAAAAGACAGCGTTTCCAGTTCCAGGGTTAGGTCTGTTTCACTTCAAGATGATGCCATTCGGGTTAAAAAACGCAACGCAAACTATGTGTCGCTTGATAGATAAAGCGATACCACACGAACTACATGGGGATGTTTTTAAGTATGTTGATGATCTCCTTATTCTGTCTGAGACTTTCGAGGGACATATAGAATTATTAGGAAAGGTGGCTAAGTGCTTGTCTGATGCTAATCTTACAATTAACATACAAAAGTCTAAGTTTTGTCAGCGGGAAATAGGATATTTAGGATATATAATCGGAGAGGACGGAATCAAAGCGAATCCGGAAAAGGTGAAAGCTATTGAAAATTTTCCACGGCCACAGAATTTGAAGCAGTTGAGAAGATTTTTGGGCATGTGTCAATGGTACATGAGGATGATACCAAATTACTCTGCAATAGCAGCTCCTCTCACTAATCTTACTGGGAAGAAATATACCAACGACTGGCCTGAAGCAGCTCTAGATTCGTTCATAAAGTTGAAGGCCATGTTGTCATCCGCTCCGGTATTGATTCCGCCTGATTACAATAAGCCTTTCATAATTCAATGCGATGCATCAAAGTTGGGTGTTGGCGGTGCACTGATTCAGGTTGGTGAGGCTGGTGTGGAAAAACCGGTGGCCTTTATGTCGAAGAAGCTTGACGCTGCGCAGAGGAACTACAGTGTTACCGAGTTGGAATGCTTAGCTGCTGTGCTCAGCGTAAAGAAGTTTCGGCCATACGTAGAGGGTACGCGGTTTACCATTATTACAGACCATATGAGCCTGAAGTGGTTAATGGCGCAGAAAGATTTAAATGGGCGTCTAGCTCGATGGTCATTTAAGCTGCAGCCATATGACTTCGAGATTTTGCATCGTAGGGGCAGAGACAATATTGTGGCTGATGCACTGTCTAGGGCAGAAATTGAAGAAGTCACGGGTATGGGGGCCAGTGAAATAGATCTAACGTCAAGTGCTTTCGAAGACACGGAGTATAAGTCTATGGTCGAGTTGGTGAGGTCGAGCCCTGAGCGGTTCCCTGATTTAAAACTTGTGGACAAATATCTCTACAAAAGAACGAAATTTCGTGAACGAGAGGTGGATAGAGAAGATAACCCTTGGCGACTTTACGTCCCCAAGGAATGTCGCAGTACGCTCTTAGAAAAACAACACTGTCCTCCTTCAAGTTCACATCCAGGTATAAACAAACTCTTAGAAAAGTTGAGGCGTATGTATTACTGGCCAAAAATGGTAACTGATGTTGTTAGGTTCGTTAAGAATTGTGAGATATGTAAAACGTCTAAGAGTCCTAACGCTATATTGAGGCCAGTGTCGCACCCTCGACCACCACCATTGCGACCATGGCAGGAGCTTCATATCGATTTTGTGGGTCCATTTCCCAGGTCTAAGGTAGGTAATACTCAAGCCCTGGTTATCTTAGATCAATTCTCAAAGTATGTTATTGTGAAGCCACTTAAAAGCGCCACTTCAAAATCTGCTATTCAGACTCTCCAAAAAGAGGTTTTTGATTTATTTGGAGTACCAGAAAAAATACTGAGTGACAACGGTGCACAATTTACATCCAAAGAGTTTAAAGACTTTCTAAAGCTGTGGGGAATTAATCAAGTATTGACAGGATATTATTCTCCGCAAGCAAACGCTGCTGAAAGAGCCAATAGGACCATATTTACTGCAGTAAGAATGTATGTTGAACAAGATCATAGGGAGTGGGATAGGCATTTAGGATCAATTGCGTGTGCTCTAAGAAATGTGGTTCATGAATCCACTGGATTTAGCCCCTATTATCTGCTAATGGGTAGCCATATGGTTACACATGGAAGTGCATATGAACTGCTTAGAAGGCTTGATGGGCTTTCCGGTGAGACACCTGAGACACTAGACAGACTAGACCACCTTCAGAAAATCAGAGACAGAACTTACAATTTGTTAAAAGCGGCACAAAAAAAACATGCTCGTGTATATAATCTACGTACTCGTCCAACCCAGTTTTCAGTAGGGCAGATAGTTTATAAGAGGAATTTCCATCAGAGCGATAAGTTCAAAAGATTCAGCGCTAAGCTTGCACCCAAGTTTTCCAAATGCCGCGTGGTAGAGAGGGTTGGAAATAGTCTATATGTACTTGAGGACATGAAGGGTAAGATTATAGGACGAGTTCATGGAAAGGATATGACCAGCTGAAGAAAGGAATAGGCCCGGCTTTAGAGCATGAGTTCTCAGGGTGTGAGCTGCCCCACGTTGTTTGTTTGTATTTCTCAATCATATCGTTCCTTAAAATGCTGAACATTTTAGACCGATCTGATTGTTTTGTAAAGAGGAATTTATGCCAAATCTTTTTATAATATTATTTTTTTTTGAATATAACGACATCCTTTTTCAGGGTTTTCAAGATGGCGATGAAAATGAATGTGCTCGACAGCAGAGGTCGTAGTTAGTAGCTAGGGTCAAAATTAAGGAGGAAAATCTATAGTCAGTTTCCGCTTTCTCTGTACTTTCTTTTCTGCTTAGACCTTCATGGAGTAAAGTTAATCGGATTAGAATAATTCAATCCAAAGGCGTAAAGTTTCTTTAAATTAAGAATAGTTTTGTTTAAATTAAGAATATATAGATATTAAGGTAGGTAAGGTGCTGAAGTATCGTGGCTAATTAGTCTAACAGAGAATTGATTTCTAGGTTTTCTAATTATAAGAATAACTTTGCATTTCGGTGCCTTGTCACACACGTTTTTCTTGCTGGAGATCTGAGAGCAAACATCACATTTAGAATCGCTAAGGACCACCAATACAAACCTGTTGCAGTGAAGAAAATCACGAGCGCTCTTCTTCGAGTACAGAAATCGGTGTGCCTTCCACCTCATTCCACAGGAAGAAGGTGGAGAAGTGGTTACCAAAAGGTGTCAAGTCCAACCACGAGAGCACGGTTTGAGGCACACACACGCACACTATAAAAAAAAAAAAAAAACACAGAAGACCCAGCCCAATTCTTCATCTCGCAGCTGCGGGGAATAGTGTGATCCCCTGAGTCTCCTTACATCACCAGCCAAGTAAAGACATAGGTCATTTGCAACCATACATAAGTGACATAGTGTTAAAGTGCTAGTATCATAAAAAGAAAGAAATTTCAATATTGTCGTAACCTAAAAATTTGCTAAACTAAACTAAACTCGATTGAACAACGTAAAAAGGGACATACATAATATACGGGTAGAATATATATAGATATAAAAAGTTAAAAAAAAAAAACACAAAAAGTGTAATCTGTGTTTGCGAAGATCATATATGTGTCTTAAAATTAATGCTTAAAATCAAACAGCGAAGTGAGCTGCTCATCACCACTGATCCTGACATGTCACGACGGAGGGAAAACAGGTAAATTTGTTAACAACACTAAAAACAAATCATACACATATAAATTTTTCGCTTCGCAAATAAATAAATGAAAACATACATATTATACATGTATACAAAGAGCATAAGAATAATACAGAATTGAATTAGGTACAAATCATTATATATATATATTCTACAAAATATTGTCATTATATTTAAGATACAAGTGGGGTAATGAATTACAGAACCACATATTTAAGAGAGAGAGAAAATTTTAAATAAACCAATAATGTTCTAAAGTAAGAGGTGAAGTCAAACCAGTTTTGTTATCATTGCGCGAACTAATCCAGAGAACCAAACATAATAATGTAAGTAAATATCCCCCTATTATAGAGACATCATCTTCTCTCCTCTCACGGCACCCACGGAGGCTGAGCTAGACTCGGGTAATAAACAAGCAGGAGAGCTTGAGTGGGGGAGTGGAGTAGATGAGCTTCGGGGTTTGTAAGTGATATAATTTAGGAATGCTCTCCTCAAAGTTGCTTTGATATGCTTTCTATGTGGTGTCTTACTGGCCACCAGAGAGTATGTTACAAGTTATCACAGTATAGACAATATCACAGGTCGCACACACAGGGAAAATGTTATTGCGTAGGTACAGTTCTTCGCCTAAGCCTGTTTTCTCTGTTGGATATTTTGGAAAGTTTCGAGTTTAAGATTTGACCAGATTTCTAAGAGTCTATTCCCTTTGGATTTCTTTAGGTGTTTGGATAGTGTGGAATAGGTGTCTACCTGGATTTGTATACATAGATTGAAGAAGATCTTCTTATATTATTTAAAAATTTACTACTCATCAGTTCTTAATAGCAAAGCTGCCGTCATTAGGTTAGAGTGTGATACTTCTTCGCAGCCATTATCATTCTCCGTATTTGGACAAATTACGATACGAATGCTGCCCACTTTACGCACAAATAAATCAGCATAACTACTAGAGCGAATGATTTTATCCATCAGACATCTATTTTTAACGCACCAAAAGCAAAGGGATACAAATACAAGGCTATTCAAATATTTAAATACGAACATATTCTCATTCTATTTTCGAACAACGCTCCCATACCTACTTATAATAAATAAATTGGCTTCACTTTTAATTAGTCCGGGGATACACTCTAAACGCTTGCACAAGGTCCTTACGACTCGGTTAAACTTTCTACTAAATTACATTTCAGTAATTTTTCCCAGCAGAGTTCTTATTCAAGAAAACAATTTTACAAATCACGTCTTTGTTACACGGTCAATGGCGTTCTACGCCCCCCTAATTCAACGCATCTTTATGATGTTTTCATCATCGTCTCACCAATTCCGCACGTTTTATCTATACATTCGCATAGATACTGCCATCAAGAGGTCCTCAAACCTCAATAACATAAACCAGTCGTTAGGCGGAACAACGATTCATTGCGAATTTATGCAAAAACTTATTTACCCTCTTCAAACGACAGCAATTCCAGGAAGTTCACAAGTTAACTGTTTTCTCACACCCCCCCCACAGACCCCACCCAACTGGCAATGGAAATGGAAGAACGACGCAAATTATCCGCCACCCGCATTATCATGTACCTACTCCATAAATTTTAGCCATTTAAATAGCAGATCCTCCTTCGATCAGTCATTAATTAAATTCCGTTCGCAGCCCCCTCGTCCGATATCATAACTAAATCGAGATTGGGTGCTCCAACTGTTGTTCTTACATTAGACCGTATGTATAATGAATGGCATACTCTCAAACCCAGCACAAAATATGCCACGGAAACGGAAAGCACCGCTGCGCGTGTAGGGAGAATATTGAAAATCAACCCCTAGTCTGCCAGTGAAGGTCATAAATTAATGCTCGGGTTATTAATTCCGCAAAAGTGGAAACATTAGAGACGCCAGCCAGCTAGCCAATGACTTCTTTTTGTTGTCTACAGCAACTCTGGTCCGCCTCCTCCTAGTCCAGTAAGTCAAATTGCCTCATTATAAATTATTGGACATGGACCTGGCAGGCTGATAGGATGGGAATGGAAATACAGGAGGACTAACTTCAGTATAGGTACCATGGATATAGAGGGTTCATTCGTTCGAAGGCCGTGTTCGTTCAGTGAAAGTGACTGGAGAATAATGCATGAGCCGACGCGACCATTAATCACTCTCGCTCTGGTCAATGTATTCGTCGTCCTGCCTGATGGCTTCTAACCCGCACTGGCCATTCGCACTCATGACAGATAATAACTCTTTTTTAGGAGTTAGGCTTAGGCGGCTTAGCACATCCGATGATAGAATAGGAGGCTACCTGTTACAATAGCTAAATGGACATTTTTCTTATTCGCCTGACGCGTCCATGCCAGCAAAATGGCCCTATAAACATGCGTCTAATTCTGGTTTGAAAATCCTTTCCACTGGGGACGATGGCCTTAACTGTCGACATATTGATTAAGCACGTTCCTTGACCTTTGGTGTGTACCAAATGCCAATACATTGACTTTCGATTTATTATATATCTACTGAGACTGGATTTCGCTGGTGGAAATACATAAAAGTGCGTTATCCTTTCACTGAGAGAGGGACTCGCCACACAGCACACAAACACACATAATATCTTTCTCTCGGCGTGGTCCTTAATATGATTTTTCATTACGTGACAGTGAGCCGGAATGAGGCACCCGCCCGCTTCAGCGTGTAATAATTGAAATGCACGAAAGCAAAATCTCATATCCTTTGGCTGGCAGCAACACACCACAAAAATACCAAAGAGGAAACAAAAACAACCGACCAAGCAACAAACAAAAAAAAAAAAGTAATAAATAAGACAAAAAAAAAAAGGAAAAGGATTCGGATTTCGGATGTAATATGTTTTATTGGTTTTCCCTCCCGTAGTTGCCGCCATCCGTTCCATGACCGGGGACCGTTGGTAATAGAGCCCTAAAACCATTTTGATGACCCGGCCTGTTCATAGCATATCACATCACCCAGCAGCTGGATGTGATACTGTAACTGTACTCTTTGTGCCAAGTCAGCGGATTCACACTGTTGCTAATTTTTTCGATTTACTGACCGACCGACCGAAAGTGGGTGGCACACTGAGTGCCCAGGACATTTAGTGCCAAGTACACACGCTTGACTTATGGCCAATGGCCATTATGGTAACCGAACCCTAAATCATTTTCTCGGTGACTCCTTTCTAGTTTGTCTGATGGCATTTTAGTAATAGATTCGCTCAACCATAATCGCAGATGACACAAACAATACATGCCTAGGACATACACGCACACACTATACGACTGCAGGGACTCGTCGTATAAGCCATATAAAAAGACAAACTCAAAAACTATGCACAGGAAACTCGAAAAGGGAGAAAAATCTGCTGACACAGTTATTGCGAAAAGGAATTCAGGGGGTGGCTGTGAGGCAAAAAAAAAAACGGATATAAATAAAACCGATATGCGGAAGGAGTTCATTTTGGTTCTTACTATCCGTGAAGATATTACAAACCTTCGGTTGCACTTAGCTTGAGCTGGTGCGGGATTTTTGACTTGTGGCTTTAAAGGCGTGGAGACTGTGTTCGTGTGTCATGCGAGCATGAAGGATATTGTCATGTTGGCACCTAATAGAGATTACCAAAGAGCACGCGACAGATATAAATAAAGCCAACGATACTCGTTGACAAGTTGACAACAAATTGAGTCAAATTGGGATATATTTCCAAAAAAGGGTTGAATGGGTTGTTCCGCGGGAGAAAGGAAGTCGTTTGTTTCATCGTTGGCCTCTTGAGTGGCTGTGATAAGTGCCGTTTCCACTCCTACAATGTCGGCTGCTGTTTGGGTTTTTCATATTTGCTTGTGTCTGACAGGTGCTTTACTTTGCGATTAAGGATTTTGTATTCGCATCAGCGTAAAGATAGATGTATTAGTACATAATAAACGAGTTAGAGGAATATTTCGTGTACTCGTAAGACGCACATGTAAATTTCATAGGATCGAAAAAAACATTCAAAACCATCCCATTGATGATGAGGGCCGGGCCTGTAACCATTGTAGAAAAAATGATAAGCCGATATACCGTGGACGATGACACGGATGTGACCTTTTTTGGCTGAAAAGATCTCGGTAATGCGGGCCTTTTGTCACTAACTTCTCAAGTCATCATAACCTCAAAGTGGCGTTGGCTTCTCGTGTCACTTTAGACGTTGTAAAAATTGCGAAAGATATTCAACCCATCTTTGCCAGAGACGATCCTTTAGGTTTTGAGCAATCCTCCATTGCTTTTGTAAAGAAAAATGTTCTTGGTCCAAATCCAAGTTTGTCTTGAGTTTAGGTACATACCTTAAAAAAAATAATAATTCAGCATCAGCGGCTCATCTTGGTCGGTGAATTGAGCGAAGGTTGGTGATGTTTTCGTCTTCAATTAAAACACTTCAAACCATCTGAATCCGTGGTGATATCGCATGCAATGTCTTAAAGAGAATTTATGCGTTTCCAACATCCACAGTAACTTGTATTTGCAGGGCAATTGAAAATCCATTGAATAATTTTGTTCGTGGCCATATGTCGGTTATACGATCCGTATCCAAAAGGTGTTCGGATTGTTTTATAAAATAAGTCCAATTATCACTTCTGATTTTTTTTCATAGGCAAATTATAAAAGCATCTGCTAACAAGTTCTCAGAAAGTTTCAAATGAGCAGTCCTACTTCTCTTCTAATTGTCAAACGGGTGAAAATCATTGTCTCTCTCTCTCTTCTCTCTTCGGGTTCTGACGGATACCTATAAAGGGTTCATTTTCTGTACAGATACTTAAAAAGACGAAAATATATGGAGTATTTTTTTTTAGGCTTGTCAATACATACCAGTTTTAATAATACCCACGCTATACATAGGTATTACGTTACTACAACAGATATACTGCCACCAAAAATTTAGAAAATAGTGCAAGTCCTACTCCTACACGACTGATAGCACAGTAAGAATAGACCGCCGACTTCCGTACACCTACCCGATTCCCCCCGGAAAGAATTTCCCTGTCTGTGAATACGTGTAAATGTCAAAATTAATGGCGGCACTGTTTTTCTATGCAATACCATGCGACCAGGATTTTTCAAGTATGCGTGCGTTAATGGCGCCCCTTTGATTTTGTACAGCACCAATACATGAAAAATCCTGGTCTCGCCGGCAGCTTGTAGGCAAAGTCCGTTATGTGGGAGGAGTCGCCGGTCTATTCTTACTGGTTTGTCACTGATAGTCTAAGAGCACAAAGTATTTTTTTCGGTCTGAAAGGTAACCGAAAGATATTTGCATCACTGTGTAGCCTTAGTAGAGACTTAGAGAGAGTGACAGCGCGTTGAATATGCATCATTTTTCACAATAGTAATAGTATAACCATACTTGATTATAGCCGAGTTTAGCAAACAGTTACGGTGCATTGCCCTGTGATGATCAAAACTGATAAAATAGACATAAACATTTTTTTTTTAGTTCTTACTAATGAAGATATTACCCACAGACCTTTCGTTGCACTTAGCTCTGGATGATCAGGTCCATTATAACATAATGCTTCCTTATTATGGTGGAGCAAACCAATAGACCGCCACAAAAAAAGCTTAAACGGGTATCCAGAGCCATGTGAACCTACTCCATAGCTGCGATAGAAGGCCTTTCCCTTCATATTTCTGTCAAGCGACTAGCAATTGTAAAGCTTTCATATTTAAAGTGTTTCGATCGATTGAATAGTTGTGCGCCTCGACCTCGATGTAATCCAATATACCTACCAGTGAATTCAAATTTGACCATACAGCAAATATTCAGGGCTATCGTGAACAAAATTCCCCCCGAAACATTTCCCATTTTTCAAAAATAGGTATCGGCACGGCAATGAATTTCGAAAAAGGGAAAAAGTTTCCCCCGGAATAAATTGGTATCCCCCCGGAATATTTCCTTTGTAAATTTGCAGGTGGAAATGCAAAATGTAAGCAGTTTCCATAGGAATAAATTTAAAGTCAGTTGCATTTTTTAATTTGTTTGATTTTAACAAAGGAAATAAAAGTGGCATAGGATTAGGGTACTCAGTGTATATTTATTGAATGGAAATAGCGACAACGGTTTCACTACGAATAGGAACAAATAAGATATAAAAGGATGTACATAATAAGTTTGAAATCTAAAGGAACGTTAGAAAGGACTTCTGCGAATGCCGACTGTGCTTATTCAATCTCTTGATTGGACTGCTGTCCGGTAACCACCTTCTGCAAGGAACCGCATGCATGCACTTAGCCTGACGATCGATGGGAAGATTGGCGAATGTTTTTTTGGTTGTTGCGATTGTCCGAGAGATAATCCAACAAATATTTAAACACTGGTTTATTTGATCCTTGGTACATACTGGTGAAATCTAATAAATATCGAATGTGAATAACGCAACGCTATTTAACTTCTACTTACAACGCTTGTGGTAACTACAATAAGGGACTGGGTGTATCTCTTAAAGTTGTTCTGTTTAATCTCCCTTATTTTTTTTCCTGTTGAGTTTGTTCCTCCGCTAGCACTCTAAAATTACTGTGAATTTTGCAACTTTAATATTTTCTTTCATACTTCACCGAATTGAACACTTTCTTTACTTAAAGAAGGATAAATCCAATTTGTATCTTTGCAATTACTAAAATTAACACAATTCCTCGATTTAACACAAATAATTTGCAAAAAAACTTCCAAATATGAGCTTAAATGACATCTGAATAAATCACAATTGACAACTGTCAATGCATTCGAACATATTCACCCCCATCGGCAATTCCGAGGGAAAAATGTTCCCCCCGAATGTTTTTTGTTCCCGGGAATTAAATCTACCCATCGTGAATTTCCATCGGAATTTTTTTTCCCCGGGAATCAGAAAAGTTCTTTCGAAAATATGTTCTAATGTTTTGACAAGAGAGAGAGAGTAGAGTTTTTAAAAAATTAAAATAATATTTTTGATATATTTAGAAGTGCGCATTTTTTATTAGCGATGGAAGAGCATGAGGAAGTGAAGAGGAAGACATAGAATCTTTGGACCTTAAACAGACCAGTACCAGATATCTTATACGTGAAGAGCTAGTGGAGATCTTTGATATATATATAGAAAGTCGTTAATTTAAAGCCCCATTTAGATGGTCATTGTAGTTTCAGTTTCAGTTGAGCTATCAATTAAACTTTCAGTTGAACAGTTCAGCTACAGTGCATTTAGACATCAGTTTAGTATTCAGTTGAGCTTTCAATTTACTCGTGATTAGCCGAAGGTTAGAAGATTATTTCTACTAAAACTGACAACTGAACTAAAAACTTATGTGAATTTCAGTCTCAGTTTCAGTTTCAGTTAGAAACTTCTATTTTTGCATTTGGACATCAGTTTAACCGAAAGCATAACTGATAGCTCAACTGAAACTGAAACTGAAATGATCGTCTAAATGGGGCTAAATGTGGATTTGTGATTAAGACTTAAGGTGCTACTTCACGGAATGTAGCACATACGTTTGTAGCTCTGACGTCAACCGAGAGTGCACAAAGAGAGCTTGTACACGGCATGTAGCCATTGGGACCATACACTGACGTCAGTGCTACATACATACGTGGCTTGCTACATGCCGTGTACTAGCAGCTTTACCCGTCTTTGCCGCAAACCAAAAAAATCATTGGGAGTTTCCCCATTACTTAAGCTAAGCGCATGATTGCGCTTTTTGCTGAAGGCGGCTACCAGGTTGGAGACCACGAGGTTGGATTAGGCGAATCATCTATTTACAAAATGCTTTGCTTTTTTTCTTTGTATAAATTCATTTGCTATATCCGGATATTTTTTCCATATGATTTAGAATAATCTGCGGCTGTTTTGTACTTGTTGTGTTTGACCTTCATTAAAACTGACAATATGCATTATTTTTTCTAAATATTTTGCAGAAAAACACTTACATTGCTGCTCTTTAGCTAAAGTTCCCTGACGAAATGCCAGCGGAATATTTCGGGGAAAATTACGATAATATTTCCATCGGAAATTTATTCCCGATAGCTATTTTTTCGACGGAATTTTTTGTTTGATTTCGAAATCATTCACGATACCTATATCTATTTTCCGACGGAATTTTTATTTTCCCTTTCGAAAATTATTTACGATACCTATTTTGTGAAAAAGGGAAACATTTCGGGGGAAATATTATTCCCGATAGGGGTGATTTTCGAAAAATTCCGGAGGAAATAAATTCCGATGGAGATCTACGATAGGAGGAATATTTTCCAGGGAACAAAAAATGTTCGGGGGGAATTGTTTCCCCCGGAATTGCCGATAGCCCTGATTATATTAAAAACAAACAAAAACCGTAATTTCGTTTCACTTTTATTTACGGAATTTTTCTAGTGTTTACGCCTTCTTCTACGACCAATAACTATTCCTTCAATAGCATGGACTTCAGCCAAACTTATTGGTCGGTGTCTGTAATTAAAACCAGCAGGAAATTCCTTTTCGATTTTTATGAAACGATAGCCTTTGTCGTATGATGAAGGTAGCCTTCTGTGATTTAAGCGGCTCTTTTGCCAATTATTGAAACAATAGTCCTTTCGAAAAATCTGCGGTTTCTTCAAACCTTCCACATCTCGCCAGTAGAAAATTACACTGGGTCCGTAAAGTTCCTGTTTGGTGGGTTTCTTTTGCCAACTTTTGTCTGGCGTTTGACATACCTTTTCCCATGCGTTGAGATTCTCTATATAGAAATCTGGATATCTTGTTTCATGGTAGCGCATTTTATAGATAAAATTTTATTAATTCAAAATTTAAATCAGCTTCCGAAAATTTTTAAATTTTGACTTAATGATCCTAAATTTTTCTTCGCTTACTTCTCGTCAATATGTTTTTTTTTTTATGAATTCCTCAACAAATGTTTATAATTACAGTAGGTATAGTAACAACTTAAAGCTGTGCTTACACCCCCTTTTATCATATTTTGAATTTATTACGCCATTTCAAATAAGTCTGAACATTTTATTGGACTATTTGTCATTTTGAGACAGCCTAATAACAATAACCAACCGAAGATTGTGCCAAAAATAACTCGCCAAAAAACATTATATTCTTAACTAAATATACCGTAATAACCACCACCGACAGAGACCAACCCTTACTGCGGCACAATCGTCTACTTAAAACTTTTACCAAATATTTTTATTACTGATTCGTATTAGAGCTTCGTACCATCATCACCAAAAACTCATGTAACAAAAGTTCGCGTTAAACATGAATGCCTCGATAAATTTATGTTGCCGTAAAAAATTAAACCGCTCTTATACAGTTATTCCGCTATAAATGTAAATTTTCGTCAGACGCAATAAATATAAAGGTATAGGTGGGTGCTTACAAGGTTATACGTCGGCAGACTAATGAAACTCACAACAAACAGCAATAAAGTGAGTGGTAAATGGAATGGACCTCTTTCCAAATGGAAAAATACTCTTAGGTCTATGTTAAGCCCTGTACTTTGTTGTTTTTGCCATTCTCACAATAGACCTATTTAAGGTGCAATTGTTCTTTTATATTATGTTAATTGTTGGCAGCAGTAAACATGTCGAAAGTGGCAGTAGCCTACCTATAGATATTATGCTTTTAAAAAAGCTGTAATAATTTATCTATCGCCTCATTGCTGCTTTGCCCATTAATTTGGACCCCGCCGGGACTCGATAAGAGGCCATAAGCCTAGGTCAAGTTTTGGTAGCACTCATTTTTGTTGGGGAACCCGGCCACTCCCAAAGAACCCCTAAAAACTATACCTTATTAGTAAGTATGTACCTTAAAAACTATCGTCAAACTAAGGAGGATGTTACCTAGATAACGCACCGGCCCGGGAGAGTGTGCATGCCCTTACCTCTTCATCAAGCCACCAAAACTCGGTGAACTGCTTTCCGGTTAAAGTATCGACAATGTCCCTTCCCTTTCCTTTATTAAGTTGGTGGAGCTCCTACGCATTGACGGCGTACCTGTCGTGGATGAGCCGCTTATCCCTCGCGCCGCAGTGGCTGTGGTACAATACCAGCATACCTTCTTTATTTTGGACTAACCCTTTCATATCTATATGAAGGAATGCACATCAGGCGGGAGTGGGACAAAGCCTGACCGGAGCGTACTCTCGTGGTTCATTTAATTCGGGTAATAACAGCCCGAGATCAGATTAATAACGCTTGCCATTGCCCTTGCAACGTGCCTTCCAATCACCTTAATTAGGAGATTGGCAATCTTATTCAATCGAACCCCATCGTATAGGGTCTTGTTGGGATAATGATTAAATGTACTCAGACTCTGGGGTTCTAAATCTTTACCATATAGAAAGGCGCTATATTCAACCAAATATGACAGCGATGATCGGCCTAATAAGGGACAAAAATTCAGCACTGTGCCCACAAATCTATATACATCGAATTAAACGCTGATCTTGTTTCTTGTAGCGCTCGTCGTATAATAAATCTCGTCAGAGTTTTTCATAGGTTAGGTTAGGTTGGGTGGGCAAATATCCATTTCATACGGAGTAATTCACTTAGACCAAATAAGGTCTATTGTGATACCGGCGCCGTGACATAAGGCCATGCGACATAAGGCCATATTTGGGAATACATATTTCGAAATATGGTCTTATTACATTTTTACAAAGCGAACGTATGGTCTTATGTCATATTTTTTTGCGACATAGGCCATATATCCATCATGCCATGAGGCCCTTATTTTGCTCAGTTCAAGTTAATTTGTTTAACGCTTTCCGAAAGCTTCATAGGGCCATATTTCGAAATATGGCCTCGTGTCGCATGGCCTTATGTCACGGCATATGTGATACCACAAGCAGAGTCGGTTATTTCCGCTACTCTTGGAACAATTTCGAATTTTGAAGAAATTTCCGTATTTTCTGATATACGTTTCGGCAATATCAGCAAGCTCCCCGAAAAAGTACTCTCCTAGAGTTTGTTTTCTAATTGGCGCTATCCTCGCGAGGATAGTAAATTCGCATGACAAACTATGCGAATCTACACACTATTTCGGAAGCTCGCAACGAAACTTTTGAAAATAAAATATTATGCGAAATTCCTATATATTTGCAGAGACTCACATTTTTTTTTAAATACTTCTCCCGGGAAAGGCAAACCTATAACGCTTCATCAGCGCCCCGAGATGGCAGATGTATGTTAGTTCTGCACTTAAATTGCTGCAAATTGTAGTGTTCTGGAAATATATCCCCAGGAAGCGAGTTCCAAAGTTTGCTTGTCCTGTAACAGAAGGAGTTTTGGAAAGATGATTTCCTCGCGGTTGTCTAGTGTACTGTATGGTCATGAGCATTTGCAGCCTGTCTTGTTCGGCGCCCAAAAGTTGCATTTCGAGGGATAATGTCCTTGAGTTCCTCGGAACATCTACCATGGAAGTACCTATAGAACAAGCATAGGTCAGCGACTTGTCTTCTGTGCACCAACGGTTGCAGATTCGATGTGAGTGCAGGGTCTCCAATAAGTCGAACTGCTCGTCTCTGTATGCTGTCAAGTAGGTTAAGTGAATGTTTTGGGGCCGAGCTCCATATATGGGAGCAATATTCCAGGCCTGGTCTAACCTGTGCTTTGTAGAGAAGGAGAAATTGCTTGGGGCTAAAGTACCTCTTTGCTCTAAATAGGTAGCTCAACTTAGCGGACGCCGATCTTGCGATATAGGATATGTGGTCCTGCCATGTGATTCCTGAATTGACTGTGACTCGCATGTATGCGAATGTACAATTTTAGGTAGCAGATTTGTATGTGAAAATTTCCATATGGACTATACTGATGACAGCTTAGACTGAACTTGTGGAATATCTACAACGAAACTTTGTAAAGCCCATTTGGTGATACTGTACAACTATTCCATTTTCCTATCTTTCAGATCTTAATTATTCATCGTATATGGGGACAGCATTTTCCAAATAATTATTGATATTGAACATTGCTCGACTCGACGCACGTTTTTTTCCTCAATTTTTTTATTTTTTTATTTTGTGAATCTTAAGTTTGTAATCGTTGTATAGATCATAAAAAATCTGCATATTCGGCCACTCGACAAATTTTAAGAATTACTTCTAGTAAGAAACCACGAGCGCCAATTTTTTACGGGCAGACAGAAAAATTACAGCTCGATGGCGTTGATGGATGATTGAATTATGTGGTTGGTTCGAGTACAGGTTGTGTGACTGGAGTTATATTTCAAAAATCAAAAGAATCCGCCCGCGCCCCTTCGACGTCTAGGAAGGCTACCATTGTAAATTCCCTGACGGCTAACGATTTTTCCACGGTGCCGACAATGGAGTGTAGAGCTGTCTCTACCGACCTGCCTTTACAGTAGACGTGTTGGGATTTCGAAAGAGTTCCTTTCGACATTGTGCCGAATATACAGTTCTATCAGCCTCTCTAGTGTTTTCAGTAGAAAAGATGAAACACACGTGCAGAATTCACTGTGCACCAAGATTAGAATACACATGTTCTTATGTGGTGATACAAATGTAAATTCTGCACCCACCGCAGCACTGCAACATGTCTCTATTTCTAATCCACTGCATAGCAACACAGTGAATTAAATTAAATTGACTTGGCAGCACCCAATTTTTAAATTCAGCTACTGATGCATACGAGGAAAAGAGAGACGGGAATTATTTGTCGTCTGGTGTTCCACTCTCGTATTTTTCGCCGCATTGACAGCAACCAATGCAAATTGAATTCTGGACATCTGTTTCATCTGCAGTACTGCTTGCAGTGCAGCGTTCAGAATTTCTGCACATGTGTTTTGGGCATAATAGGCCTGAAGTCATTTGGAGTGGTGTGAAAGGCTTTTCCCGTCTTGGGTATAAAAACCATTTAACCACTTTGCGTTCCCTTATCACTTCCTTTGAAAGTTTTTCATATAAGTAGGTACTTCTTGTTATTCGTATAATGTACGTTGGTTGCTCGACGATTTATTTAATGCAGATCTGAATATAAAATTAGTTACGTATGGTAGGGAAGTAACGCCGACGATGTACCGACACCCAAACTCGAGGGTTAGCTCTTTGCTAAGCTCCTTTATCGAAACTGTCCGGAAAGAATCAGGCAACTACTGGGTATAGCATATTATCACTTCTGACATCTGTTATCTACTCGAATGCGCATTGCTCCTAATGATACAGGGGGGCTATTCCCAAATGCGCGGCGGATCGTATTGAAAGCGATACTTCGATTTCGACCGTCTTCGCTTTTGCTTATTCTCAAATGCGAACTGTGCTTTCCAGTTTTTTTCCAATTACACTTCCAATTTTCCATTTCTTTTCCCAAAAGTTTGACAGCTTTTCCTGTCACAAGAATTTAGTTTATTTTTTATCCGTAATAAATCCACCAGCAATCCGTCACCTAAATAGCTGTCGCTTTACATTGGATCATATCGCTTTTGGAAATACAAAAATACAAATCCGCCGTGAAAAGCGATCCGCCGCGCATTTGGGAATAAGCCCCCAGAGTAAGTGGCGGAAGATCGAGAGTTAATAAATGAAAATAACGTCCAACACTCGCGACCCTTGTAACGGATAGACGTCATGGGTCATAATATTGATTTTATGTATGTATGTATCAGCGTTGTCATAAGTGCAGATTTGTCTCCATTTTGCAGATTTTCAGCCCAGCTGCAGACTTTTAAAATCCCAAAATCTGCATGACAGATTTTGTCTGCATTTATTTGGTTTGTTTAGTGATTCTGAGCTGCATAGAGGAGAACAGGAAAGTAGAGTTTTTGCGCTGTATAAGTAAAAATGCTGTCTAAAACTGTCGCACTTCTGGTCTAATGAGGCTATACTGAGTATGTTAGCTCTAACCTTTCAAAATTAAATTTTTTTTAATTGCAGTATTTATGAAACCAGATTTTTTTTTCATAGAAATCTGCATTGCAGATTTTTATTTTCGTAATTGCAGATTTCTCAAAATATTTTCATGACAACACTGGTCTGTATTCTTATTTGTATTGTATTTTTTTTTTAAATTCATTAATTTATTGCTGATGCACAGTGGGAATCTGTTAGTTTGTTTATGCAATAAAAATTATTACCTAGCACTTAAAGTCACGCATATTTTATTATTTTAACTTTTGAGAAAAAAAAAATACTCAAACTGTAATTGTTTATCAACAAACAGTGGTTATCGTGCGCCATTATAGTTCTCACTTATACAGATACTTTATGATTAACAAATACGGCCTAAAGTACGTTAGATTTAATGAAAATTACGTGCAGGTGCGTGTTGTTGTTATTGACAATTGAGACGTTCAGAGGTTTACGACCGTTCATGCTTACATTATGATTGATAACCCATTCGCACCGTCTAGTTGTGCATAATTAATAATTTTTGGAACTAGACGATAACCAATTTAAATGTAAATTTTTACGAATCAATAAAAATGATTTAAGCTGACCTTGGATTGCATACTCCATGACAAAAGTATCTACACTTAAAATGTTGTTCGCAACTAAAAGAAAATCGCTTCCTTATAGTTAAAACAATATGTAAGGCTTATATTTAAGGCTAAGTAAAAGATACACCCAATCAGAGTCGCATTATATTAATAATAACAAGGAAGCAATCATAACCTACTTTGTAAAGTTGTTGGACTTTTATTTTCATGAAACAAATGAACGGATGGAAATGGAACTGGTTATGTGTATCTCAGAATGGCTTAGCTGTGCTTTTTATTGGCACACCATCAGCAATTACTTTCCGAAAGTGCGGACTCCATGCAGTGCTGACGTCCTTGTTGTGCCATATAATTCCGACTGAGCGATATTACTCTACTCGATGATTCCAATTGAGTGTTACCTGCAGCTGATTGCCCCTTAAATGTCCCGCTTGGATTACTTTTATTGCCTCTCTCGTCTGCTGATTGTATAGATGATTTTTAATAATAATAGTTATTATTTTTATTTTTATTTGTATTTTTATGTTTGGTTTTGGCTTTTATTTCCTTGGATATTATTGCTGTGCAAAACTTTATCCATATCATAGGTACTGAAGGTGGAATTCAAATTTCTGCTTCACATAAGGAGGGTTATTATGGCCTCACCTCTTCGCTCCATACGGCGCGGCACGGCGCCTTAATAATGAACCTCAACCTGAGGATGACACGGCCTGGAATCTGGCATCTGGGCGTTTAACTTTTTCGATTAAATCCTAAAATAAACACACCTGAACGCAATTTTCCAACATTTACATTATTTATTATTTTACTCATTGCGTAGGTGTACTGCTTTTGTATTGTTGTAACTTGTAACTGGTGTATAAGGTATATGCAGCATAATTCTCGTATTTCGTTCTGCAACGTTGTCGGTGTCGGTGCTGCTGCTATTATACACTTCTCGCTGATGCGGGTTGGTTGAGGAAAGATATGCGAATCCTTATTTTTTCGGTTATGTATATTTTATTTGTTTTTTATTAGTATTCTTGGGTGAAACTGAAGTCCTCTTGTTGTTTCATGTGCTTCATTCAGTTCGCCTGCGGCGCAAACATTTATAACTGTAGCAGCGTGCAAAAATATAAAAGCAATTTCTTTGTCGTCTCTGATTAAAGGCATATTGCTATACATATGTATGTATAGGTGAGAAGAAGTGTCTATATAGTTTAGTATGAGGCCATAAAACCCCGATGGTTCTACTTACTTGTACGATCGTTTTAAATGGCAAGAAGAACTTGAGATAGGACAAGGTACCTAAAGCGCATTCATTTCTAGGCCCCATTAGTCATTTGTATCAACGACGAGTCCTTAAATATTATTAGGTTGCTTTGTTTACTTATGATTGGTAAGGACTCGTCTGCCAAAAATGCAAAAGGACTTTTCAACATCGTGTAGCATAGTAAAGGGCATGAAAGACAGAATGGAAGCGGACTATCATCACAATTTTGAGGGGGTTGTTGCTCTAGTTTAGTGCTGCCGCTTCCGTACCTGGAAATTCGTTGAAATCTTTTTCAATTTCCATTAAATTTTGAAATATGAACCATCGTCCAATGTCGTCGAAAGTCATGTAGTTTACCCTATCATGATCGAGGTATTTACTTTCACTCAGGGTTAGTGATGAAATCTCCTTTTCCAAAATCCCTTTTCCAAAATCCTCTTTCCTAAATCCCCTGTGCTGAAATCCCTTACTCCAAAAGACTCTAAGAGAAAATCCCCAGGGACAAAATCCCCCATTTTTAGATTTGGTGTTATTAATTCTGCCGCCGCGACACCTAAAAATTGTGTTAAAAAGTGAGATGAGTTAAATTGCTCAATCCAATCCAGGGCATTGAGGATGACACATCCATCGCCTTAAGCAGGACGGAAAATAGTCCCACGGTAGAGGAAGTCACTTTTGCTATCAAATCGCTAAAAGCTGGCAAATCTGCCGGAGTGGATGAAATACGGCCAGAAATGCTAAAGGGTTGGGTGAAGAGGGAGTCAAATGGCTCTCTCGTGTCATTAAAGTGGCCTGGGAATGCGACGAAACTCCCAGCGATTTGCAGATTGGGGTGATTGTGCCTCTTTTCAAGAAAGGGGATAAAAGGGATTGCTCCAATTACAGGGGTATATCACTTTTAAGTCTCCCCGGAAAAGTCTTTGCCAAGGTGCTGGAAACGCGTTGCAGAGCTGTGGTCGAGGCACGATTAGGAGATGAGCAGTGCGGCTTTCGTCAGAAGCACAACCGACCAATTAATCACTCTCAGAATGGTACTTGAAAAGGCTTGGGAGTATGCTACACCTGTTTACGCCTGCTTCGTAGACTTGGAGAAAACATACGACCGAGTCCCTCGAGGGAAACTCTGGAGTGTATTACAGGAGTATGGAATTGATGGTTCTCTCTTGAGAGCCATTCAATCTCTTTACACAAACTGTAAAAGCTGTGTTCGGGTAAACGGCGTTAAATCAATACCTTTCACCGTGGGCGTTGGACTTCGCCAGGGGTGCGTCTTGTCGCCTCTCCTTTTCATTACTTATATGGAATGGATGTTACAGCGCAGTCTTGGCGAAGAACGTTTCGAATTGGGAGATCTGAGGATAAGTCATTTGCTCTTCGCTGATGACGGTCATCCTTGGGTCCTCTCAGACTGAACTTCAGCGCGCACTCGATCGGTTTGTAGCCGTTTGTATTGAAGCTGAGATGAAAGTAAATGTGAACAAATCTGAAGTGATGGTCGTCTCCAGAACGCCTGTTCAATGCACTCTGCATGTTAGTGGAGTCCGATTGAAACAGGTGGAGAAGTTTAAGTATCTCGGGGTCTTATTTACGAGTGATGGAAGGAGCAATGCCGAGTTTTGCTGTAGGATTGGTCAGGTTGGGTCAATTTTGAGACAGCTTGGTCATTCTGTTATCAGGAGGACTAAACTTGGTGTCAAAGCTAAGTTTTCAGTCTTTAATTCGGTGTTTGTTCCAACTCTTACCTATGGTCATGAGGTTTGGGTAATGACCGAAAGAATAAGATCGCGGATACAAGCTGCCGAAATGAGATTTCTCCGTTGTATTGCTGGTGTGACCCGTAGAGATCGCATTAGAAATACTAGAATACGTGAGGAACTCAATGTCGAGCAGCTACTTCTCCGGACGGAGCGGTCCATGCTTCGATGGTTTGGTCATATAAAACGCATGTCCCCGACCAGGATCCCAAGACGTGTGATGAAATCCGTACCATCGGGCAGGCGTCCCCTAGGTAGACAAAGGATGAGATATGGTTAGATCAAATTCATAATCTCTCCTCTACCCGTATGGGGATTGCCCTTGATGATTTGGAGTCGATGGCGGAGGATCGACAGCTATGGAGGGTTCACTTGAGCAACCTACACCCGCGACCCACTTAATGGATAAGCGGGATATTGAAAATGAATGAATGAATGAATGAATGAGTGAGATACGTAATGCAACCCCCCCGCTTGAGGTCAATGTAGTATTTGGAATAGGTGCAAGGTTGGGTATATGCAAGGTTTAGTTTGCTTCTGGGAGATTTTGGCATAGGGGATTTTGTCCCGGGAGATTTTGGAAAAAAAGAGAGATTATGTCCAATAATAGATTATGGGAAAGGTGATAACGTATCCCTTTCACTCAGTATGCCATACATTAGAACCGATACGTTGACGTTACCACCGCCTCCTGGGCCAACATGATAAAAGGTTAGACTTTCTTACAGCATCTTATATATGGGGCAATTTGGAAGAAGAGGAGGATGACTAATGACTGGTGCGCAGCGTCACGTTACTTATTACGTATTCCATTATTTCCTCTTTCTGAAGTACATATTCATTTTGACAGTGGAGTGGACCACTCTCTAAATTGGTCTGATTGGGCAATGCCCTCAGTTTTATATCATGAGCATTAAAAAAACAAGCAGAAGAAAATCTTTCCTTTGGACCTTTGAAGTCGCCCACCGTAAATTGATCGAAGATTTTTGCATCCACTCCTTCTTTTTAATACTGCAATTGCAGATAGGAAACTGTCGATACCTTTAGGCAGTTCGCCGAGTTTTGGTGGCTTGATGAAGAGATGAGGGCATGTACAAATAAATTAGTGGGCACATGGCTGCTAGCATGTAGTGCAATGGTTTTTGGTGCCGTCATTCTCGGAGGTGTGATCTTTCCCGCACCGGTGCGTTACATATGAAACTCCCTCCTTAGTTTGAATATAGTTTTTAGAATAGTTACTAGTTAAGTAAGGTATAGCTTTTGAGGGTTCTTTGGGAGTGACCGGGTTCGCTAACAAGGATGAGACTTAACCGATGCTTATGACATCGCTCGAGTCCCGGCGGGTAATTTAGGTTAAGTATAGTTTAGGTATAGCTTAACCAGTTTAAGCTTCTTATGAAGCGTAGAAGATTTTGAATGTCTAAGTTTAATAGATCGCTTAGATCAAATGGAGTTACCATTTTTAAGGGAGAGCGGGACAAGTATACCAGAGACGGTGGGGAATGGTCTCCTTATCCTCCACCTTGCCCAAACAACTTCTAAAAAAAACCTGTTCGAGGATGATATTTGCGTTCTGAGCAACACCACCATTGAACAAATCGTATCACAACCTGAGATAATGTATATATATCGTATCGGTGTATCATAGATGATCAAACCACAACGTTGTGTTCAGTTGAGTTGGTTGTCTCGAACTTTGATACTATTACGTCGCGGGTTTAACGACTAATGAGCTTTGTACCCAAAACAGCAGAATTAAAATGCACGATGTTCCAAATCTTTAAATAAGGAAGCTGTATAACGGTTTTGAATCCCATATAAAGCCTCGATTAGAAACTCAACCTGTCAAATTGACCCTCTGAACTAATTCTGTCAAACTGTCTGGTAACAGTGAGGTTGGAAAAAAACGTGTTTCCGAGAAGCGACAGCAAAAATTTTTCTACTGTAAACAGATTTTATATTGTAAGCAAATACGCTTTTCGTTTTTTAGCTTCCCTCGGGAAATGACCTTCATCTTTATTTCTTCTTTTAAATTTTTTCAGTGAGGCTGCCTGACTAGGGTTGCACTTGCACATAATATATCGATATGCAGCATGCCTCCACTGTCGATCGGGAGAGGTATGTCCGAAAGCAGGGGTATGTTTGTTGTTTGAAATGCGAACCTATTTTTTTTAGCTGTAGTTCTGGTGTAAAACTTTTTTGGTTGTTGCAAAGGTAATAAAATATCTGGATGTGAAGAGACTTGCGCGAGAAATGTTCACTTAAGTTACGACGTACTATGACAATTATAATCCTTTCATGGTCTAGTGTTTTAAAATGCACCATCGCATATTCAACCGGATTCCAAATGCGCAGATGTCATTCAAGCTGAACCGATGAGTCAATTTTCAGGACCCAATATTAGACATCAGCTTGGTAAGTTAAATATAAGGATAGTATCTTTGATAGGTAGGTGCGATTTTGCTCTGAAAGAGGAAACAAACCTCTCTCAAGATATACCTAAGCATGGGCCAAAGTAAATCCTGTCATTAATATTACCATTTAATCAGTTCAAATGGCCTAGATGGGCAGTATAGTCAAAACTAGTAATACTCTCAATACCTTTGATTTTTATGAGTCGATTTATCTTTCTTTAAACACATCCGGCACATTTAGCTAAGCGAGAACTGCGCAAATAAAGTTTTAATTGTTGCTACTGGTTTTGTATAGAAAATATCAATTACGAAAAATGTAAACACTAATTGTCATTCGAAATCCAGCGCCCCAAAAGAGGAAAACTTCCCCCCCCCAAAATCTAGCAAAAACACAAACAAGGAAAATAACAAATTTCCAGCTAAACGTAATTACCCATTATGCGTATCATCGCAATTTTCCGTTCATCCCTTAATGTTTAAACCAAACAGCTTCTCTCTGATGATAAAAGTTAGGCAAGTCGTCGACAAATTCTCCCATACTTTAAGTAGCCCCAAATGTTTGGAATCTTTTTGAATGCAAAACTCCCTTAGCAAGTATAACGCAACACATTATATTTTTAGAACACAACCCTCCGGACCTCTTCAAGAGAACAATACTAATCAACAAGCTTCGCGCCCCCAACCCCGCATATACACAATGCCTGGATAAGTAAATGTAAAATGTCGCCTCTCATCTTTGTCACAAGGAATTTCGAAAAAATTTTCCAGATTTCAAGAAAATCAAGAAAATAATTCAAGCCAGTACAAGTTAGGAGCAATTTTAATAAATCTTCTTCTTATAAAGTCCATAATGCTCATTCCTGTTTAAGGTAGGTACCATTTCTACTCCTCCATTTTCAGTTTTTCCGGAATAAAAGTTTTCCTCTAGTCCGACAGACAAAAAAAAAAAAACAACAACAAAACCTTGAAGGAAATTGCCAAACAACACAAAACTGTCGACGTGAAGAGTGAAAAAGCGTGCGCACGTATGTGTGTCTGTTCTGTTTGCTTGCTTATCATCTGGCAGTAGGTACCTACTCTTGGTGTGGCATTGCCTCATCCATGGCCCAAAATATCGTATCTACTAAAAAGTGCCACCCAACAAGCTCCGACAACAAGCTGCTTGTTCAAAAGTCAATTTAACTTTTCAATTCGGGCAAAAACTTTTGGGAATTATTCATTTGTGGTGTGTTTTCCGGGAGATTTTACCCTGCACTTCGTCTCTTGTCCTATCGCCTGTATATCGTATCTATTTTATCTGCATTTTGTGTATAGTGTATATCAAGTGATCGTACTTGAAAAGTTGAAACATCATGGTCTTTGAAGTATGTTGGTTGGCTGGCGTATTCCATCTGTCTAGTGACTGTGCTATAGTGTTTGTTCCTAGGTCCAGGGACTACAACTATGGACTATGGTTTGGATGTAGAGCGACTCTGTCAGATTATCTTCGTCAAACGCACATAGAGAGAGAGAAAGAGCGAATAGTTACAGACGAACGCGTACACACAAAGGAGAACTATTGATGGGGCGAATGGAGTGGGGTTGAGGCAAAGCCAATAATCTTCTTTCCATTAAAAAAATAAACAACAGGATGTGTGCTGGATAGTTATGTTTAGTGCAGTTACCCTTACCTTATATTATCGGACAGGGACGCTACCTTGCTTCGCCGCAAACGAAGTCGGTTTGGATTAGATTTTGTTATACGGATGCGGTTTATGGGGATAACTAGCTCTACAACATTGCAACAGTCCTTTTGTTACGGATTTCCAGGAAGAGTTAGCTATATAAATTTGCGATTTTAACGAACATGTAGTGTGAGTGTGCAGGCTTTCAATGAGAAATGGAGTTTCCTCAAAACACACGAATTGAACTACAATTACCTACTAGCGTTACCTACTGAAGGGTTTTTTTATGTATAGATAAAACAGATAATATGTACTTGTACATGTATCTACAAACAGAACAAATTCCTATTTGCGGACTTACATCTGTGTAGATACCTTCTGGTTGTCAGATCAATGAAGTAGATACGGAAAGGATTTATTTTGTTTAATTGGGATTTTAATGCTAAATGTGCGTCTTTATTTTTTTATCCCGCTGGTGTGTATTATGGTGGTAGGAATAGTACATATTCCCGGACTTATCTGCCAGAATCAAGAAATTCTAAATTACGACAAAGTACACTGGTGCCCCATTTGAAACTTTCTCCTGATAGGGGTGTATGCTTCCAGTAGCTGTCGCACCCCAATGCCAATCTAAACTCAATATTGCTTCGATACATGATGATAGATATTGGATGGTGAATTCCTTACGAACTTTGGAGTATCATTATTCTCTCCCGATAGTGAATACATAGTGTTAAATTCTGAATGCCACTCTGTTAAAATGGTGGCGTAAAACGAAACGAGCCAAACAAAATTATGTAAGTGATTCAAAATTTAACAAGACTTCACATTCAAAAGTCACAAAAGCCATTGAAAGACGTAGGTAAAGCTGGATCCACCACATTCGAGTATCGCCAAACAAAGTATGTGGGATTTAGTTGCTATTTAATTGCTATTTAATTGCGGTAATTTTGATTTTTTTGCTCTTCGGGAAGTGGTAAATTCTGTGGTGGACCTAGCTTACCGGTAAAGCTGGATCCGCCACATCGCCTTTTCGAAAAAAAAAGATGAAGCATATACCGCTGATTTAATTGCTCTGGGAAAATGCAAAAAATGTTCCGATCGGACAAGCCGTTCCGCCAGAATTAACCGTTAAAGTTTTAAAACCCCAGTTCGCTACCGAACTCTTTTGTTTTTTTTGGAAAAATTAAAAAAAAAACGATTACCCCTTCCGAATTTTTCTGCTTTGAATATTGCAAAATAATTGTCTATGCCTAGGCTATCTTACAACTTAATCAAATAATTTGTCGCTCCTATCTAAAAGTGTCAAACGGTGAAACGATTTTTTAAAAAGTTACTTTATACTACTTAAACTATGACGAAATTTTCAATTTTGACAAACTTATCGAAGAGCGACAAATTATTTGAAGATGGGGAATAATAGCCAATGAATAGACGGTTCTTTTGTGATTTTTGGAATGGACAAATTCGATCTGCGTATATGATTTTTATGGCTTTTTCTGTAAATTTGCATAAAAAATGGCAAAAGTGCCCTTTTTGGTACTAAATGGTATTTTGACTTTTTGACACACTTATCGAAGAGCGACAAATTATTTGATTAAGAGGCTTTGTAGCCAATGAATACAAGATTATTTTGGGATATTTAAAGTGGAGAAATTCGCCCGGGGTAATAGGTTTTTGGTAAGTAGTATAAAGTAACTTTTTAAAAAATTGTTTCGCCGTTTGACACTTTTAGAGAGGAGCGACAAATTATTTGATTAGGTGGTAAGATAGCCTAGGCATAGACAATTATTTTGCAATATTCAAAGCAGAAAAATTCGAAAGGGGTAATCGTTTTTTTTAATTTTTCCAAAAAAAACAAAAGAGTTCGGTAGCGAACTGGGGTTTTAAAACTTTAACGGTTAATTCTGGCGGAACGGCTTGTCCGATCGGAAAAATTTTTGCATTTTCCCAGAGCAATTAAATCAGCCGTATATGCCTCATCTTTTTTTTTCGGAAAAGGCGATGTGGTGGATCCAGCTTTACCGATAAGATAGGTCCACCACAGAATTTACCACTTCCCGAAGAGCAAAAAAATCAAAATTACCGCAATTAAATAGCAACTAAATCCCACATACTTTGTTTGGCGATACTCGAATGTGGTGGATCCAGCTTTACCCACGTCATGGAAAGTGCGGCCAAGAGTAACATGGCGGTAACCATTTGGATCCAACAGTATAATTGGTTAATCGCAGATACGAAATCACCCAAAATTTGAAGACCGGTAAGGCGGATTTTCCAAAAAACACGCCCAAAATATTTTTTTGTTTTTTATATCTAATTATTGCATAAATTCATCAGAAAAAGATAGTAGTAAACAAAAAACATTTTTCGATTACGTTTTATTGCTTTATATATGCAGAAAAAAAAAACAAAAAAAAAAAAAAACATATAGGCGGCTTTTTATTTTTAGTGATTTCAAAAAATTTACTTGACGATATTTTGCAACATCGCAAAATATCGCAACTTTTTATGGTGATTCCTTAATAAGCAAGCTTTAATCTAAATTTTAAGCTTTTTAACATAACCAGACTCCACCGGAAAACAAAACTTTTCCTTTATGAAACAGAAAAGTAAGATTTTTTTTTTGTCCCAAAAGTACTTATTTTGGACACCTTTTAAATCTACATAGAACTAAAAATTACATAAAAAGTGTGCATTAGAACAATTCTACTCACTACTAGCAACAGATTCCATACTAATTTATTATAATAAGTTCTCACAGAAAATTAAAAAACAAAAAAAAACAAAGCAAATCAACCACTCACCAAACACTAAATTAAGCACTGCACCTGCACGTGATTCACGAAAGCTTACACTTCAGAAGCATCAACTAACGAAACCGTTGCAAAATAAATAGCGGGATAATTCAGATAATATGCTCATGTAATATGGGTACAACTTGGCATGCAAAAAAAGCAACAAATTGGAAGATTTTTTTTATAGTTTTGGCCATGTTTTTGGGAAAATCCGCCTGTGTGCGGCGGCACGGGACATTTATGTCCTCGATCATCAGTCATTTGATACTATATGCAATGTTTATGAAGAAAATAATCGAGGAATACATTTTTAATGGGTTAGGTTAGGATGTGTTAACCCTAGAGGGATAATCTTGGGCGATTCAAGGAACTTAATTTACTGTTTTCAATTTTCTCTTCTATCTTTATACCGATCGCATCTTCTGTGCGTGTCAGACCTGTCAGTTATTCTAGTTCGTGGACTACTACTTGGGTAGTAAGTCTTGTTTTTATCGAAAAATGGTGCCAATGTTTGTCGAAACGACGAAGATTATCTTCTACGGTGAATTACCCTAAGTCTCTAACATTGATCGCGTCCGCAAAATTGACCGAAATCAGAAAACTTATTAAACCCCCTGCGGCCTACAGTGCCAGTCCACAAATTAATCGAACAAAACAATTTTTCTACAAACGCGCCATCTGGAGATTAATAAAGAAACAATTTTCTGAAGAGTAACTTTTAGTATGTATTTAATTCGGCTTATATTTAAAAAACAAAAAAAAAAAATACCACCAAGATTAATAATAAGAGGGGACAACGTAGATGCAATAAATGTGAAGAGAAGGGCAAATTTTTATATAATATCTTTAAATAAAATGACGCATGACCTGACCAAATAATTGTGCGATTCGTGCAAGAGGAAAGCATAAGAAGTATTTTTTTTTTTAAATACTTCTCCCGGGAAAGGCAAACCTATAGCGCTTCATCACCGCCCCGAGATGTTTGCACATGTATGTTAGTTCTGCACTTAAATTGCTGCAAATTGTAGTCTTCTGGAATATATCCCCAGGAAGCGAGTTCCAAAGTTTGCTTGTCCTGTATCAGAAGGAGTTTTGGAAAGATGATTGTCCTCGCGGTTGTCAAGTGTGCTGTATGGTCATGAGCATTAGCAGCCTGTCTTGTGGGGTGCCCAAAAGTTGCATTTCGAGGGATAATGTCCTTGAGTTCCTCGGAACATCTACCATGGAAGTACCTATAGAACAAGCATAGGTAAGCGACTTGTCTTCTGTGCACCAACGCTTGCAGATTCGATGTAAGTGTAGGGTCTCCAATAAGTCGAACTGCTCGTCTCTGTATGCTGTCAAGTAGGTTAAGTGAATGTTTTGGGGCCGAGCTCCATATATGGGAGCAATATTCCAGGCCTGGTCTAACCTGTGCTTTGTAGAGAAGGAGAAGTTGCTTGGGGCTAAAGTACCTCTTTGCTATAAATAGGTAGCTCAACTTAGCGGACGCCGATCTTGCGATATAGGATATAAGGTCCTGCCATGTGATTCCTGAATTGACTGTGACTCCTAGAAGGTGCATTGAGTCCTTGGGATGGATTGGATGGTCATCCATTTGGATCTGAGGAACTGTTGATGCATTTTTCCTGGAAAATGTTGTGAGCTGTGTCTTGTTTGCATTAAATACAACCAAGTTGTCATATTTGAGCTAAACAGTTGCAAAACAGTGTTTTTTGAACCATAAATGCGTCCTTCGATTTCCACCTCAATCGCTTAAAATGGTACTTTAAAAACTGCTCATATCTCGAAAACGCCATTTTCGATTTGGGTGAAAATTTAACTGCTAGGTAATGTTTATATCCTGAAGAATACCTACATCGTACTCAGTTTTCAGCTAAACAATTTAATAACAGTGCTTTTCGAATTCAAATTTGTAACATTTGTCAGCATAATTTTAGAAAAAAACCGCTCTAACGATTTTGATCAAAATACATATTTAAAACAACGTAAGCATTTTAAATATGATCACGTACCTACTTAGCTTTTCTCAGAAAACTCGAATATTGCCGTTCAGTTACTAAACTTGCATACATCTTAAGTGGGTATGATTTTAAAAGTAAAATTTACTGAAATGACTCTGAGATTCTGCGAGATTCGCAATAAACGAGAAATTTACGTGTGACCCAGTCATGCACATTTTTGTTTATCCCGGTGGTATGGTGGTCGGAATAGTAGATACATATTGCCGGACTTATCTGCAAGAATCAAGAAATTCTAAGCTATTGTCCATATTTACGACAGCCTTAACAAAGCAATTCATCTTGCGATCCATTTTTAGGACTTAAGAGGCAGCCTTCCTACAGTACAATATAATACTATATGCCAGGGGTTCCCAAACTTTTCCATACTGCGACTCCCTATACAGGTTATAATATTTTTGCGACGCCCTTCTTAAAGCACACAACGGAACAAAGCACAGATATGTGAATATAAGCTGAGCTTACTGAAGATTCACTAAAGGGGTTTTCAATGAGGATTGGTCGACATTGAAATGGATTAAAACAATCTGTGTGCAAGGTTTTAACGAATCCCATGTATGCCATCCGTATATGTATCCGGCTTAATTTGAGCGATGTCATTGGTTATGTTGGGTTAAAGTAAATCGGTCGATTGCGGTTTATTCGCATTGAGCTGCGACTTCAGGCAACGCCACAAGGAAAATTTAGCGAGGTTAAATCGCACGATCTTGGTGGAAAATTCTCGTCGCCTCTGATAGAGATCAGATAACCATACCCTGCAGCTGAGTGACACATAGCTCTTGCTGGAGCCACATGTTAGCAGCATCGTTCTGTAGTACTCGCCGTTGATGGTATCGGCCTTACCAACGTCATGAAAAAGTACGGAGCAATGACGCCACCGCCAGTCTAAAATGCGCACCAAACAGCTTTTTATGGATGCATTGCCACCTCGTGTTGGTTGGCGTCATCTCATATATAGCAATTTGGCCATTCACCCAAAAATGCGGCCGGTCGCTAAAGAGGATTTTTCTATGCTCACATTACATTATCATTAACTTTGAGCTCCTGGGTCATTTGGATCTTGAACGGGTATAGGCCCAAGTCTTGACGCTTCTTCTTCTTGTGCACAGCAAAACACAATGGCCAACATCGAACGAACCCGACCCGACATTTTTTTCAAATCGAGCTCAAGCTGATGGAACGTCGTGTGCATGCGACCTGCGCGTATCGTCTTCCGACGACCGTAGGATAGCCCCACGACGCCCAGTTAGGGAACTCCTGCTATATACTATATACAATACTATTTTACAATGAATTTTGGTCATTCACTTATAAATTTTACTTGCAATTTTGAGTCACCACACCGAGCATGGTTGGTGCACCATCTGTGGTAATAATGTACAAATTACTAACAACCCTACTAATTGCTCAATATTGCTGAGTTAATATCCTGAGCTGTGGTATATGACTAAATAAATCACGTTGTGGTGATGTTGCTAAATTCTTAAATTTTATTTTAAAGTTGATAGTGCAAACTTTCTGACAACTGATTTACTATAGAAGCTAACTTATTTCTAAAATCAGAGGTATTTCTTAAATGTTAAGTTTCTTTGATGTGAATGAAATATTGGTCACGTTAAGCATACATTTTTTTAATGGTCGCATGGATACCGTGCAGATATTTGAAAAGTCTGAAACTTTTGCCGATTGACCCCTTGCCCCCTTGCTCGCTGCGCCACTGCTTGGCATGCCGGTTTAAATGATTGTTATAGAATTTGCTATGATGTTGTATTAGTGATTGCATAGCAAGATGAAATACTGAATTATTTTCCCAAGCCCAGTTGAATTGGATGTACATATTGTATTAACAATACATTAACGTCGCCTCAATATTGTAGGTTAGGCATGAAAATGCCACGAAGCTGATATACGACTGTTGTACTCGTCGGCAACACGCTGTTCTAAAAACAATGCAACTTTAAAAAATTAAATTTCATCCACTTGCTACAACTCAGCCTTCCCCTCCTTTAGACCAAAGTCTCTGACCCTTGAAACCAAATATGAACCACTTTCCAAAATGTTGATCCAATCATCTCGTTTTCCCATTCAACTCATACATTTTATTTATATCTATCTTAAGGGCTTCTTCACTGCAACTCTCCTGCAAGTTGACCCTACTAGAAGTCAACCCCCTGGAAGTTCATACGTATTGTGGGTTCATATAGTTTCATATACGAAGCTTTAGTCCTGTTGACAAGATAACTAGCAGTGTACCACAGCACCATGCCACATCCATATATTGTATTTTATTCCATATATAACAACAGTATTTCCTTTCTTCGGAGTCATTTACACAAGGGATTTATATGTGGTAAGTCCGTACTTCCTGATGCTACCAACACCTGTAGGTATGCTGTGTCCTTGAATTGATTTATTTTTCAAGCTTCAGATATGAAAGTATCTTTTTACAAAAATCCGGTCGCAAAGAAGTTCGACAAACATTCATATGACTGTACGTTATCTAGTGACATTTAGGAAGAATACGAGAAAGTTCTGCGAAACTTTTTATTTAAAAATAAAATCCTTTTTCAAGGATTTGCTTAATATTTTTATTTATTTTATAGAAAAAAAAAATACACTGAGAGGATAGCAAGCAGCATTCATCGCGAAATATTTTCCCAACTCAAATCATTGAACGAGAGCGAGGACAGCGCTCTAAACGAGCACCTCGCCGGGTGTTCTATTTGGCAATTTTGTGATGAGATTCAGTTTCGCCAAACTGTCAGTGTGGTCCTTCACACTTTACAGTTGAGTTGATTGATAACATTGTGTACGGTTTTGTTTCGCGAAATATTTTTCTATACACAAACATTTCTGAATACGTTATGCGATTGATGATTTTTTGACAAGTTTTTATTTGTTCCTTTAGGACATGCTTACGTTTTTGTTTTGGTTATGTGTTGACAGGTTGTCTGTTGTAGAAATTCTGTATGCACTGATTTGCATCAAACTGTCAATATCCAGTGCTGTAGCTGTAATAACACATCAGTTTGGTTTTATTTTGCTTCCATGTGGCAATCACATAGGTATGGGTATAGGTATACTGGTTTCATTCACCATAAATTGATTTTTAAAAAGATAATACCAACACTATTATAAAGTAAGTTTTAGTTAAAACAGTTAGAGTGTACGAACCAGGACTTTAACTAACAAGCTTCATCAGATAGTCCGATTCTTATCCAGTTGCGTCTATATAGTTGTGCACTGCAAGTCGGCTAAGGTAACTATTTTTTTCTTAGAGGCGGGACTTTGGTTGATAAAGAGGGCCATTTGTTCTGATAGTTTGTCAGTACGACAGCCCATGGTTAATCTAAGAAGAGACACTGATATACTATACCCAAAATTAAATTAGTGATATCCTCAAAGAAGCGAAAATGGAACTAAAGTTAATCTGGACTCCTAGCTCTGTACTAATTTGTAGACGTTGCTGCGAACGCGGCACTAAGTACTCCTATCCCTACACGCTACACCGTCAACACTTTTTCCCATCTTGATTTAAAAATATATATAAATCAACACTGCTCAACACTGGGAACACTACAAACACAAACACCACAACCACTTATTAACAAACACCACAATCACTTATTAACCCGAGGAGAACACTGCCTAAATTCCCAACAGGATATGTAACGAAATCTAAACTAAAAACATACATCCGCCTACGACTTGGTCACACCGCTTACACCCACTAATATCTGCTTAAAAAGGAACTTCCATCTACCTGGCTCAACTGTTTTAACTCTATAACCATAACGCACATAAAGCCATTGTTTTTTGTCACCAACAACTCTAAATCATCAACCACAACCCTAACCTCATCGAACTCTTAAAAGAACCGAAACGAAAAAGTATGTACCTATTTTTAAAATAAAAAAAATATTTAAATTTCTTAATTTTTTAATCTAATTAATATACTTTATTTCCTAGAGCTAACAATATTTGTATATTGATATTTTAATAAATAAAATAAAATAAAATATAAGTTGCAGGTTGGTACGCTGCACAATTGGGGTAGGTTACCGAGAACCAACGAAGGATGAGTTTGTAATTTTCTAAAAAGTCACTAAGAAGTGCACGGATACCTGTTAAAGGTTTTAATGGTATAACGCTAGTTGCTTAAAATTAAGGCCGCTAAGTGATCGACTATTAGCCGTGAGCATATTTCAAGCTATACGGTGGGTAACAAGTGGACTTTAAATTTGAATAACAACACCCTTGCTATTCTTTTAAAGTATGCAAAAGACTGTGGAAATTATTTGAGTAAACCTTCAAATTTACATAACCCCAAAGAAAGAAGTCTGAAGTTGTGAAGAGAATGAGCAAGTCGATCAGTTCCATTCGCCATGGAAACATTTCTGCAACCACCAATAAATTCGCAGCGAAATCAATGACGTTTTGTTTCCCAAGTCATAATGTGCCTACAGAAGCACATTATGACTTGGGAGAAACAATGGCAGTTTGTGATCTTCTCAGACGAAAAAAAGTTCAACTTTATTGGGCCGGATGAATATAATTTTTATTTGCATGATATCAGAAAAGAAAAACGTTTTTTGGACCGCCATCACAGTATAGACTAAGAGCTAGCAACGTTTTTTCTCAAGTCATTTTAGCAAGGCTGTAACTTTGTGAGCTTAGTTCGGGGTGACTACTGAACACGAAAATATATTTCTGGCGGCGCTGCGTTGGTTTATATATTAATGCCATAACCTCAATGTCAGATAAATTCAAAGTTTTGTTCCTTGGTTTTTGCAGTACGGACAATAATGCACTTGCGACTATTTTAACTGACTATATGTTTTGGAAGATAGCGAGGATTATGAATTTGCCACAAAAACGACGTAGTGTTTGGACGTATAGGATTGGGTGGCCCCTCGTCAGCAGGAAGGATTCTACTCCAAGTTACGAACAGAGGAACCAGAACTGTATCGCAATTTTTTGCGAATGGACTGAAAACAATTCGATAATCTTCTAGCTTTAGTGACTCCACACATCAATCCACCAATATGAGCGCGAGCATCACTCTGTTGGATTCCAACTCCAAGACCAGCATATGTTTGAAATATTTCCTGGAAATCGAGACGGTTTCTTGGGCAGCTTGTCCCGTATTTTTGTCTGTATTCGTCGTGGTTGCTTTTCAATATGGTTCGTCCATTTTCGTTAAGTGTCAATGTCAAGTGAATCGCGCCGGCGACCTTTTACCACAGGGCTTTTTTGGGTAGTTTATTCTCTGCGTTTTGTATTTTTGTTTTAAAATTCAAATTGGATTTCCAATTCCAATATTCATTGTTCTTATAAATATATTCTGAATTATTGTCCATAGTGTAAAAGCGCAAGCTTTGGTTCACATCTTCACCACTGGTTATATTGTCTAACAATAAGGAAATTGTAAGAAATTGTAAGAATTGTCATCATTTTCGACATGCTTTACAGAGCCCTTATCCTGGCTAGTTCTAATTTTTAGAGTTAACTGGACGCCATGTCATGTGACTTCTTCAAAATCGTTCTTGAAAGAATAGTGTCAAGTTCGTACTGGCTGGAGACGCTTGTTGGTTGAGGCCCAGGTCCACCCCGGACTATATCGCCACCTTAAGTAAGTAAGTAAAGGCCGCCATGTTTCCAGCGATAGTCAATTGACAGCTGACATCTGACATCATTGATTTGTGCTCATTTTGGTTTCTCATATAACCATGATTAGATTTAGATATAGATATGCTATAGTTGACCATGCCATGAGTATTGTATTGACTAACAAAACTCGAAAAATAGATTTCCAGGTGACACTTTACTTTACCCAGCCGCGGCACCTTGTATAATGCCAGAAATCACACAGTAATAGCACCAAACTATCTTTCTACTAAAGAATGGCGCAGTATTTTCATGGTACATAGCTTTGTATGGTGGTAAAACTGTTGGTGATTGTCTCCCTTAGTGAGAACCGAAAGGATATATTTTTTTAATTTCTGCAATAATTGCCGTACGTCTAATAAGGTCAGAGTAACATCATGCTGGCATAGAACATCAAAATTCATCCAGAAATTCCAAAATTTTAACATTTCATTGGAATATAGGAAATATGTCTAAAGCAGGTGTGGTGCCTGATGCAATCTCTATACTAACATAAAAACAACTTATAGCTCCTGCAAATTCCATTCAATGTCAGTGTTAAATATCCCAGGATATAGGTGTCCATGCCACCTCCCTAAACCACAATCCCCTGGACTGCAAAATAATTTTGGTTATGCACTGCACTTCCTGTTGAGGCTGCCACTCTCCCAAATGCTTCAAAATATAAATGGATGCACTCAACAGCAGACACAGAGTGGTACGGCATTTTATAGATTCTTCTATACGAACAGCTCCTCAATATGCTACATCCAGCAAATAAACATTCAATTGGCTGTCTCAAAACCGCTTAAGGCCATCTCAGTGCTTAATTCAAGCATGAGTCAAATTCACAGACTTTCTATGTATATATAGGAGAATCTAAAGATTCTTGTGGGTCATCCTCGTCGTTCATTTAAATCTCAAAAATGTGTCTCCTACCCTCTTTAGTCCTTATACATATATTTCTCATACATACTCGCGGACCGTATATAAAGTAGGCACTCACATCTCAATTGAATTTTGAATTTGCGGTTCCGTAACTGAAATACCAAAGGACTCCCTGGATAGCATACCCACAGCGCAACTATTCCATCCGCACATTATTTGATGGACGGCACTGTACAGAATCCTTGGTTCCGTTGAGATGTGGATACTGCTGCTGCACACATCATGACAAACGATTTCGATGTGCACATATGAGGCGTTCGATTCGGAGAAGCTCCTGCTGCAATCCTTGCAGAGCTAAACACGGAATACAGTCCGACACCGACGGTCGAATCGTGGTCGAAATTGATTGCTGTTTGAGCTGTCTATATGTGAGAGAGAAACGACAGGATATGCTTTATCCATTTGTGGCCGGCTGCGTGTATGTCTGCTGCATGCACACCATGTATATAGTGGCGAGCTTAACTAGGTATGTCAATTGATTGCTTCGAAACCTAAACGAACAAACGGACGTGTGGTCTGATGTTTTTCGGGGTTTGGCCGATTGTGCGATGTTTCCTAAATTGGTTAGCCAAGTTTTTCAATGCCCAGCCAGCAAGGTTGGGCAACAGCATTTCAACTCCCACCTAACCCACGCCACTCCCGTTTGATGTTATTTTTGAGGAAGCTCCCAGAAGTTAGCTTAGAAACTTTTTCCGCTATTTTATCCGAATACGAACCGAATACACTGTGCTGACACTCCTGATGGTGGCGATGGTGGTGGGTTGTTCCGGCAGCAGTGGTGGCCTGCTGTCAATATTGAATCCTCAATGGTTTATTAGGCCCTTGTCAGAAGTGATTTAAATTTTCACAGGGGGGAGACGCAGTTCTCTGAGCATTAATTGGGCGGAATTGAATTTTGAATGGTGGAGCAATTTTGTAGGAATTGCAGAGCAACTTTGTCTTCGTTTGTGTGGCTAAGTGATAGACAATAGCTCTGGCAGGATGATCCAGATCCACTGAAGTTGGCATTAATTGTGGCGGACATTTCGGTTGAGTATTTTCAATTGGCAGTATAATACTTCAATGAATTGGTATAGTGTCTAATTCAGAAAATGTCAAATCGCATGAGGATTACGTATGACAAAGCGTCCCTGGATGACAAATCGGAATGCATTTTTTTCAAAAGCATCTCCCATACATCACAATTTATCAATGACGATTTTTGGAATACGCAAACATGTCCATGTCCATGTGCTTGCTCAGTCATGAGCTTCGAAGTGGAAGCTCTACATTATTCAAGTGGTATTATAGGTATATGTATAGTGAAGTAACTTTTCGAAGGATTTCTTATTCATTTATATCGTTGGGAGAGTTTTCTTATTTGCTTCTTTATTTCTTATTTGTAGTTACAGAAATCATCAAAGGATAAAATGAAGTTTATAACGTTCTCTAAAATTGATACTGAGTACCTACTCTTATTCAAGGTCCTTATGAATATTTATTTGCATGTAACTCATATTTATCCACGCATCCTTGAGCAGTATATGTATGTATGTTATGCAGTATGTGCGTGACTGTTAACAGACGTTTTCCAAATGTTTGCTAACGTCTTACAAGCAAGACGGAGATATGGCTTTGTCAGTTTATAAAGTTTAATTTGATTTTCCAAAAATAGGTAGGTAAATTTAGTCTGGATTTACATACATATAATTAGTTTAAAAATTACAGATAGCAGTGTAGCATTTTGCTGTCAAAGAGTTTTAGGGTGTTAGGATATACTAAACGGCTAATTGCAGTATGATTCAAAATACACATATATCCTGCGCTCTTCTTTTTACACAAATCCCGAATTGGGGATGAGTTTAATATCATTTCCATACCATATGAGTGAACTCAAATGCGCTTACAAGTCTATGAAAGGTCATTCATAAAATCTATATCTATACATATAATAAAATGGCTAAAATTTTTTCATCTACAAATAAATACAGGGTCCGTCAAATAACTTTTTTGTTTTGAAAATGCTATAAAAAAAAACTACTGAATATTTTCTCAAATTTCTTTTTTTATTTGAAAGTACAATCCTTCCGGTTAATAATGGAAAATAATTTCATTCAAATGGCTGCTTCGGCTGGCCATGCAGTAGCCTACACGATCGGTCCAATTTTTAAGCACATTATCGATTGTGTGCAGCTGTATTTCACCAATGGCTTCACGAATATTGTCCTTTAAAGCGTCAATTGTCTCTGGCATGTCGGCGTAATACTTATCTTTTACGGCACCCCACAAATAATAGTCCAACGGTGTCAAATCGCAGCTCCGCGGTGGCCAAACGACATCAGCTCTGCGGCTGATAATGCGATCTTCAAAAACAGGGCGCAAAACATCGAATGTAGCTTCGGCTGTGTGGCACGTAGCGCCGCGCCGTTCTGTTGAAACCAAATGTTGCCAATATCCTCCTCTTCAATTTTTGTGAACAAAAATTCGTTCAACATGGCCCGATAACGATCGCCATTGACTGTAACGGCCACTCCTTGCTCATTTTCGAAGAAAAATGGCCCAATTAGGCCACACGCACACTTTCTGCCACAGTAGCAATTTTCTCGGGTGTACGCACTGTTTTTGGCTTTTCACGCTTTGGTTTATCAATGAGGATGCCAGTTTCTTTCACTTTTTTCACAAGATAACGAACATACGGAGCCGACGGTTCTTCTCTTCTTCCAAAATCCGTACGCAATTTTCGCACACATTCTGCAACATTACCATGTTTTCAAAGTAATGTCGCAATATTTCCCAGCGTTGTTCAAGCGTATACACTTATACAGTACACAACCATATTCGTTCAGCGGAAGGATAATACCCTATTCACACCAAGCCGAAAATCGAGTTTTCGTCAAAAAAGTTTAGAAAACTCGTAGATGCATTCACACCGAACTCCAACTCGTTTTCGTTTGACGTTTCAATTAGCTGTGAAACTAGCTATGAAATGTTTGTGGCGACTAGACTTTTATTTTAGTTACTAAACTTGGCACGTATTGACATAATATACAAACAAAATGATTTAAGCTACTTGATAATCGTTAACTTATGGCTAAATAATAATTAACATAACCGACATTCAAAATCAAAACATCTGAAAATACCATTTAGTTGTGGCAGGCTGGCAGGTAGTTTGCTCTTTATGGTGCAAGCAAAGATAACAAAAAAACTCTCACTCTCACTCAGTCTCTCACATCCTGTCAGCAGTTTTGCTGAGCTCGCTGAATGTTGCAAAAGGTGTGTCTGCTTCAACAACCCAACGATCGTACTCGTTTTCGTGGCGTTTTCATGGAAAACGACCTCAAACCTCATGTCAAATCAGACATGAGCTAAATGTTACTATTCGCGAAATAAGCACTAGTTGAGAAAAAAAAAAAAAACGTTAGATGTCGGACCCTTTAGTTTTTTTTTTTTTTTTTTTTCAGAAAAAAAATTGGAAACGTCGGCAAAAATCCAAATTTAATAGAATTCGTCTGAAAATAAATAGAAATCACTAGAAAATCAGACAATTGGAAACGTCTGAAACAATTTGTAAAACGTCACTGAAAACAAATGGTAATCGTCTGAAAAATATAAAAATCGTATCCGCGGTGTTGAAAACAATATCATAAGTTTGAGTAAAAGGGAATATTCATAAATGAATTTTGAGAATCGGCGTTGCGGTCTTTAATTCTTTAAAACAGCGGTTCCCAAGCTTTTTTGGTCGTGGGGCACTTTTCTGGGGGGAAATTCCTCGCGGAGCATTTCGTTGTCCGTACGTATCCCATTTTTATAGTTATGGAAAACGCAATTACTATTTTCCGATATAAAATATTTAAATCTAGTAGATATTTAAAAAAAAAATAATTCAAAAACATTTTTAACTCATTTTCCAGTTTGCCAAGGGATAAACAAAAAATTTAAAATTCCAGGTTCCAAAACTTATAAAAATTACCAATATTTATTGGAAAAGCCTTTATTTTTTTAAAACAGCAGTCAATCTTTTCTGAAGACTTTCCACTAAATTCGGGCATCTTGTAAGTAAATAAATATTTGGAACAATAGGTGCGTATTGCCACCCTAGGACAAGCTTCTCACAACAAACTGTTTTGTGAGTTTATATTTTATGCCGAGTCCGAACGGCTGATTTGAGAAAGTTTTTCGAAAAGCTTTTCAGCATTTCTTGATTTTTTGGCTTTTAATGCTCTTTCTATATCGGCCCACAAGATTTCAATTGGGTTCAGGGGCCAGTACCACGAGACAACAACTAGTATTGTTATTTATCGGGTATAGTAACAATTTATCGGAGCAATATGTTAAAATTCTCTCATTGCACGATACTTGTTGTTTCGTGGTACAGGAACCAGGTCGGGACTTTGCGCGGGTCAATCGAAACCATTAATTTTGTTATCTAAGGATCGTTGTGGTGTTAGAAATCAGAGTCGACTCTTGTACAGGGTTTTTCAATAGGGACGCTACAAAAGTAGACCGACAGGGACAGCAAACGACGCCGAATTTCTTGCCGCTCTTTTGACATTTCTCTTCAGTAAGGTTTGCCATTTCATGATGGAAAGATATACGAGCCAACAACGAGTCGAAATTATTAAAATTTACTACCGAAATTCGGAGTCAGAGCGCTACGTCCAATTTATGGTCGTCATAATCGTCCTAGGACATCAACAATTGAGCGTCTAGTGGAAAAAATTGAATCCACAGGCACAGTACAAAATGTTCCCGTGCCAGTGAGACAAAGAAGTGCCCGTATTGTCGAGAATATTGCTGCCGCTGAGGCTTCAGTTGAAGAAAGCCCAAATGATGAACTTCGTATGAATATCGAACGTGAAATTGCAGCAGTATCGGCCGATTTATGCTTGAAAACCGTCGAAAATTGGGTTCGCGTCTGGACTTCTGCAAGAGTGCCCGTGGTGGCCATGCAAAAGAAATCGAGTTCCATACATAATGGCATCGAACGTACTTTCACAGGAATAAAGAATTTCATAACCGTTTTTGTTTTATTTAAAAAAAAAAACTTTTGTAGCACTCTTATTGAAAAACCCTGTACAACTAATGGACCAACACCTAACCAAGAGAATGCACAGCAGACCATTACTTTCTCTACTCCATTCTTTATGGTCTGAAGTGTTTACTTTTTTGGAGGACGCCTTAACACAAACTTTTCCATCGGATCCAATTAAATTAAACTTGGATTTGGTACTCCAAGGACGTTTTTAAATTTTTTTCGAAGTGGAGTCTTCAAAATTCCAGCTCTTTCTAAGGTTTTTGTTCATGTAATTTGTTTTTTTTTTTGTGGAATATGCATCCAGAAGAATTTTGTTCTACGACATCGCGCCTGTCCGTGCATTCTTGGTGGAGTTTAGGTGCAACAATCTCCCTAATTTTTATGGACATCAACAATGGATTGGCTCTACTTGTCTGGCAAATCTTTCTTTGGAGTAGTTTTGCGTCCAATCTCCTTTCTTTTGCGGTTCTCAAAACTTCCGGTCCTCTTAGCAACGCGTATATCCCCGAAAACAAGGTTCGTAGAAGAACCAAATCTTTTCGCTGTCAACGACATTGATTCGTTTCCATTCTGGAGTACACGATTTATTTTTACGCATTCTTGTACCTAATGTGTAATCAATACCCAAATTCCATTGCTACGAACAAAAGGACAACATTTCAGAAGCACAAAATTAGCTAGTCTGATGGAATTTTCATACTTTGTCCAACCTTTCCTCGGAGCACTTGGATTTTCATGGCGGAGCACACTTTGGGAAACTCGGCTTTAAGCGATTATGGAAAAATAAGTTAAAAATAAAACCGACTTGAAAAAGTTAAGACAAAACTAAACTTTTTAAGACAGCCGTGGAGTCTGAACCTACTTAACTTTTCCGTATACTTAACTTTTTCGCGTCTTAACTTTGACGAGTCTTTACTGTACTAACTCACACGAAAACATTTTGCATGCCTATTATGCAGTGGCGAGGTTATTAAAGCATCGGTTTTACTTGTTTTTTGTTTTGCTTGCCATCCAGAGAGTATATCATATCCTACACTCAGGGCCGTAGCCAGGATTTTGGTTCGGGGGGGGGGCTAGCTTCAAAGTCTTACGAAACAGAAAACTATTCCAATTCATTGATTCCTATTAGTCACATTTTTTCAAAGCAGAAGACGTCTAGATTTTTTTTTGATATGAGATCAATCACCTTATCTGGATTCACAATAATATCCGAATGAACAGATATCATAGCAAGTGAACTTAACCTTGCATTCTCCATAACGCTTCGGGACATTGTTTCAATCTTTTTCATAGCTAATAAAAAATAAACAGGTGGCGCTACAGTCGGTAGACACCGTAGGCGTAGCTTCATAGCTGAAAGGGTTCCTTCAAAACTGGATGTGGTCACTGGAAGCGTTGCTAAAACCGTAAGCAAGAAATTTATAAGTCTAAAGTAAGTCCTGTCACATAATCAAGCAATTTCAAAACTTCGGTAGAAGGGTCACTCGACGATTTTTTGTTCGCACCAAAGAATGTACTCAGCTTTCACAGCTGACAACGAAATTGCATTATCAAAGTAACGTGTTAGCTTTTCCATTTCGTTCACTCGCTCAACTGCCGCAAGACCTATGGGAGAACAGCTTGAAACGATAATACAACGTCTTCGTTGACCATGAATATGCCCCTAAGATTTTGTATTAATGAAACTATACAGGAAATCAGTATCGACTCTAAAATAGGCTTCAGAAGGAGAGTTTTCTGGATTGGAGCGCGTTGTTTGTTTCAATGAAGTTCTTCAAATAAGTCCTCGGCAAGTTGGGATGCGGATTGAAAAGCCTCTCTAAAGAAATCTTCGCCATTTTCTCTGATGTCCTTAAGAGAACTGAGAATTTCTTTTGTGCGGTCGATTGCAGAAACGAAATCTAAGGATTTGTTCTGTAGGGAAACTGATAAGGGCAGCGCTAAACTGAATAATTTTTCGTATACAATGAGGCTTACTAGGCAATGACTTTTTTGAACCGCTGCCAAAAGTGTTACTTTCGAAGATACTTTCGAAGACTTCACCCACTTTCTGCTCGTTATTTTTTCAATACTTATTGAGATGCATTTGAAGAGCTCTACAAAGGAACTAACACTGTCATGCCTTTCAATGAATTTTGTTTTCGGCTCTCTGGTGCGTGTTTTTTAATGACAGTTTTGAAAGTTACATAATATACATTTGAAAAGTTGCGGAAGAAATTAGCTATTTCACTAACTACACTAAGGCAATTGCGAATTGCAGGAGTTGACATGGCATTGCAGGGTTAAAGCTATGGCTTGCACAGTGTACATACCTAGCGTTTGAATACTGTATATGTATACCTACCGGGATAGTCTCCTTATTTTTATAGATTTGATATTAAGCCCCATTACGGTCATTTCAGTTTTAGTTGCAAACAAGACACAGTTCACAACGTTTTCTAGGAAAAAATGCTTCAACAGTTCCTCAGATCCAAATGGATGACCTATCAGGATCACATACCCTATATCGCACGATCGGCGTCCGCTAAGTTAAGCTACCTATTTAGAGCAAAGAGGTACTTCAGCCCCAAGCAGCTTCTCCTGCTGTACAAAGCATAGGTTAGACCAGGCCTAGAATATTGCTCCCATATATGAAGCTTTTCCCCAAAACATTCACTTAACCTACTTGACAGCATACAGAGACGAGCAGTTCGACTTATTGGAGACCCTACACTCACATCGAATCTGCAAATGTTGGTGCACAGAAGACAAGTCGCTGACCTATGCTTGTTCTATAGGTACTTCCATGGTAGATGTTCCGAGGAACTCAAGGCCATTATCCCTCGAAATGCAACTCGCCCCACAAGAAAGGCTGCTAATGCTTCATGACCATACAGTACAATTGACAACCTCGAGGACATCAACTTTCCAAAACTCCTTCTGTTACAGGAGAAGCATAATTTGGAACTCGCTTCCTGGAAATATATTTCCAGAAGACTACAATTTGAAGCAATTAAAGTGCAGAACTAACAGACATCTGCAAGCATCTCGGAGCGCTGCTGAAGCGTTATAGGTTCGCCTTTCCCAGGAGAAGTATTTAAAAAAAAAGTTGAGCTATCAGTTAGAAAATTTTAGTTTTTGTCTTTTGTTTAAGACTTTCGGGGGGGGCTTCAGCCCCTCAAGCCCCCCCCCCCTGGCTACGTGCCTGCCTACACTACTGTCTACTTTGTAGCTATCACTCTAGGACCTCCCTAATTGCTCCCTATTTATTTATTTATTTTTACATCTACTTATTCAACGTGGTGATACGAATGTCATGCCTCGACTATATTGCAGAGCTGACTCTATGCCGAATAGCGTAACGACTACACTTATTGGCACTGTTTGAGATCTATTTGTGGCTCACTGAGGTTGACCACCCTGCTTTTCTTTAATAATAACTGGCGACATCTCTATTTAAGCATTAGCAACCAAGCATTAGCAACAAAACTTGTTCTGTCAAATTCGATTCATTTTTTTCTCTCTTCTTTTTTCTGTACCCGAAGAACGTGGTTGATTTGGTAGGTTAAGAAATTAAAAGAACTGAAATCTATTGGAAATTGCCTTTCATTTTTATCTTTAACATTTTGGTGCCTCCTGTGAGGAATATATATAAATTGATATATATTTTTCCCCGAATTGGACTGGTTTTATTGGATATACCGCGCTGGTGCGTACCCTGTCGTTGGATATATATTTGTACTGCGCTTGGCATACGAGTCTGGCAATTTCACATACGGTGTAAAATTGGAAATTTGGAGTGGCTGCACATTGCATTTTATTGGACTTTGGCTTTACCGAGACTGTGCCTATACGAGTGCGATTAAGTTTGGAGCATTGTTCATCCGAACATGGCGGAGCTAAACTTGCGTATGGCCGCTCATAACGCGATTAAACGTATTCATGATCGTATACTCGGAGCTAACTATGATGCGTGTGACATTTCCCAGTTGCAGCAGGAGTTGAAAGCCGTCACGGCGCATTACGATCGCTTTGTGAGTAACCATCAGGTATTGGTTGGTACTGCCGTAGCAGATGAATTCGCGGCACACGAACTGTTGTGGGAGCAGGTGGAGGCATTATACAACGAGACGTGCGTCAAACTCAACCGCAAATTATTGGAGATCGCGAACGAAGCTACAAAACGGCAGCCAAACAAGACTGATGAATCCACTTCAAGTTTGTCAGCGCAGAAGTTTGACGTGAAATTGGATCCGGTGGTGATTCCTGCATTTGACGGATCGTTACATAATTGGTTAGCGTTCAAGGACACATTTCAGAATTTGGTTCACGAAATGGAGTTTCCAGAGGCATATAAACTGGGTAAGCTTCGACAAGCAGTTAGTGCTACCAAGGTCCCTTTAATTGGTGCAATGTATTCTGGTGGATATGAGGACGTGTGGAGCGCGTTAAAAAAGCGGTACGACAATCCAAAACTTTTAGCTGAAACTCATGTGTCCCGATTCCTCAACATTAAACCGGCATCGGATGAGACGGCGCGGACGTTGTTGAGTATCGTCGACACTGTTCAGGAATCTTTGCGTGCGTTAAAGGTTATGGAGCTGCCTGTTGACAAGTGGGATGCACTAGCAGTTCCTATAGTTGTTTCGAAGCTTCCCATTTCAACTCAGCGGGAGTGGAACATGAACTGTTCTTCAGATAAAATTCCTAGTTTGTCGTCTTTGCTCGATTTCTTAGAGAAACGAGCACATAGCCTCTCTACAGAGGTTATTAGAGCGCCGAATCGATCTGAATCCTCCTCAACAGCACGACAACGAAATCGTGCTCATCATCCAGTGCAAATGCAAACGTATGTGGCCGCAGCGGACGAAGGGAAATGCCATCACTGCCAAGGTCCTCATAGGGTTGGTCGCTGTCAATCGCTGATGGCAATGCGACCTGAGCAGCGCTTTGAAGCTCTCAAAACATCGAATTTATGCTTCAATTGCCTCAAGCATGGTCACTCTTCCAGGCAATGCTCATCGGGTGGATGCCGGCAGTGCGGTCGCAAACACCATACTATCTTCTGTCGTGAATCCAGAACGTCAACCCCAGCTGTACAGACGACCGAGGTTCCAGCCCAGGACATGCAAACAGCATCTTCATCATCAGTGGAAACATCTAGTTCATGACTAACCGGTGCGGTCAGTAGCTGTATCGTCCATAACAACCGAACTATTTTGCTGGCTACTGCGCGCGCATATGTATATGGACAGTCAGCTGACAAACAGCGCTTAGCTCGTATCCTCTGCGATCCTGGATCGCAGGTAAGTTTTATATCTGAACGTATTGCTAATCACCTCAATCTTCGCAGACGCAAATATGATGTTCCAGTCGAAGGAATTGGGGGCTTTGCCCACACTAGAACGAAAGGCAGCGCTATGCTCACACTCTGTTCCACACACTCTAACTTTACCCTGACGATCGATGCGTTAGTGATACCATCAATTACATCCATTACTCCATCTATGCCAATCGACGTCAATCAATGGACACACTTAGTCGGTCTCAATCTTGCTGACGCTCATTTTGGTACGCCTGGCTCCATCGATGCGCTAATTGGAGCGGATGTATGGGGTCTTATTGCGGAGAGCGATGTCATCAGCGGCAAAATTAACGAGCCTCATGCTCAGCGTACTAAATTGGGCTGGGTTGTCTTTGGACCAGTCTCTGCGGAGCCATCACCAACACGAGCTCTACGTTCCTTTCACGTACAGTTGTGTGAAGAGGACACAACTCTACATCAGCTAATCCAAAACTTCTGGAAGTTGGAAGAAGTGCCCGATATTGAGGTTGGAGATGACGAATGCGGGCGCCTATTCTCAACGACGCACTCTCGAACACAGGATGGACGATATGTGGTCCGGATACCCTTTTGTCGGGATGCTCCTAGCCTAGGTGATTCGTATACACAAGCATTGCGACAATTCCATTCCCTGGAGCGACGGTTGGCAGGTAACATTGAGCTGCGAGACAAATATGTGGCATTCATGCGTGAATACGCGGCGCTTGGTCATATGGAACGTGTCGATCAACCTGGCGATCACACAAACTGTTTCTATATCCCCCATCACGCTGTAACAAATAAGTTCCGCGTTGTGTTCAATGCTTCGGCGCGAACTACTGTTGGCGTCTCACTAAATGACATCCAGTTAGTGGGCCCAACGATTCAGGATTCTCTTATCAACATCATCTTTCGCTTTCGACGTTTTCGAATTGCGCTCACGGCTGATATCGAGAAGATGTTCCGCCAGATTTTGGTAGCCCCGGAAGATAGGAACTTCCAGCGTATTCTCTGGCGAGAATCACCTTCAGATGACATTGGTATTTATTGTTTGACAACCGTCACATATGGCATGGCGTGTAGCCCTTACAACGCAGTGCGTGCACTTCACCAATGTGCGTACGATAATTATGGCAAAGTGGCAGACCAAAATCATGGGATAGCTGCGCGAGACACAATCCTTACGTCATTCTATGTCTACGACTTTTTGGTTAGCTGCAATGATGTTCTCGAAGCTGCAACATTAGCTACAGATGTTGACACAATCCTTTCGGCTGGACATTTTAACCTACGAAAGTGGAACTCCAACAGTACTGAGGTAATTAATAAGTTAACTGGTGCAACTTCTTCTACTTCAGAGCTCATCATTGATTCTCCGACTGCGGCTGTGCTCGGTTTACGATGGGATCCAGTAAAAGATGAGTTATTCTTCCGAGTAAAGCTCAAATCACAAAATGAAAGTTTGACGAAGCGGCGTGTGCTTAGCGAAGTAGCCCAACTCTTCGATCCTACCGGGCTTCTTGCACCGGTCGTTATTACTGGAAAACTGTTTATCCAGTCACTTTGGATGACTGGCATCACTTGGGATGATCCACTACCTCTTGCACTGCGCGAAACTTGGCTGCAATTTCGCAATGGACTGGACGCAATCAACAGTGTTAAGGTGCCCCGGTGGCTGGGAATGGCGGATGGAGAAGTAACAGAGCTTCATGGTTTTTGTGACGCTAGCTCACGTGCCTACGCAGCCGTTATATACATCAAGACAACCGATTCCAAAGGGTGCTCACGTATTTCGTTGCTGACAGCCCGCACAAAGGTGGCGCCACTTAAGGGTGCTACTATTCCTCGCCTGGAACTCTGCGCAGCACATCTGCTAGCTGTCACTTTGCAAAACGTTCGGGTCGCCTTGGGACTTTCGAACACCCGCTGCTACTTGTGGTCGGATTCTCGAATTGTGCTATGCTGGTTGCGAAAGCAACCCACCACCCTCAAGCCGTTTGTATCTAACCGAGTACGTCAAATTCAGGAATTGACGTCGCCCGAGCAGTGGAATCATGTTCGATCAGCTCAAAACCCAGCGGATTGCGCTAGTCGTGGAATGGGAGCAACAGATCTCTTGCAACATCAGTTATGGTGGCGTGGTCCGGAGTGGTTGATGGATGGCTCGGTATGTCCAGGTTTACAACAAGACGAACTCCATCAGCATGAATTAAGTTCCATTCAAGAGGAGGAGAAAGTAACTGTGCTGACAATGGTAGCCACAGTGGGGCCCAAGTTATCAACACGACGACGAGATGGTCAAGTAATCGCCCTTACGGAATGCTTTAGTTCACTCAATCGCCTCCTATATACGGTAGTGCGAATGCTACGTTGGTCACCGAAACGACGTCACTTGCTGGGATCAGTTGTCAGCGCTGATGAATTAGACGAAGCATTGGATAAACTTATTCGTATTGAGCAGGACAGCGCTTTTTCGTCAGCAATTCATCAAATTCGAAGTGATTCTAAGCTCCCCAGTTCCAGTCGCTTGCTTCCGCTAAACCCTTTCCTGGATGATTCCGGACTTCTACGCGTTGGTGGTCGACTGAGCAAGGCAACAGTGTCTCACGATCATCGCTTTCCCATTATATTGCCGCGGACCGGATCATTGGTTTGGCTGCTCATTCAACAGGCTCATCAAAAAACTCTTCATGGCGGGACGCAGTTGATGCTTCACCATCTTCGCAGCAGGTACTGGATTTTAAACGCGAGGCAATCTGTGCGAAGTTTCATACATAGTTGCGTAATTTGTCGACGTCATCGCGGTGCTACCCTGACACAGCAAATGGCTTCATTACCAAAGCCAAGGGTCAATGCTGCTCGACCCTTTTTGTCAACCGGAGTGGATTACTGTGGCCCGTTTACACCGCGCATAGGTGCAAAGCGGTCACGCACAACTGTCAAAACCTACATGGCCATTTTTATTTGTATGGCCACTAAGGCGGTGCATATTGAGGTAGTGGATGACCTCTCTTCGCAGGCGTTCCTAGATGCATTTACACGTTTTGTCAGCAGACGAGGTCCGTGTAGAGATCTCTACAGCGACAATGGCACCGCATTCGTCGGCGCCAATCGTATGCTGAAAGAGGACATTGCGGCTTGGCATAGCGATCACAGTCAACAGTCACTGGCCAGTGTGGGGACCAATTGGCATTTTATCACACCCAGCGCTCCTCATCAAGGAGGATTATGGGAGGCTGCGGTAAAATCTGCAAAGCACCATTTGGTACGTTTGGTTGGCGGACAGACCATGTGGTATAATCAGCTGCATACCTTGGCGACGCGTATCGAAGCGTGTCTAAATTCGCGTCCACTTATTCCACTGCACGATGACCCAGAGGACAAATTCGCGTTAACGCCAGCTGACTTCCTCATCGGAGCCCCCCTTCTCGCCGTACCCGAACCAAGTGTAAACAACATTCCGACTAACCGCATCAAACATTGGCAATGGCTAAGACAAATACACCAGCAATTTTGGCAAAGATGGAGCGAGGAATATTTGGTAACGTTGCAAACCAGGAGCAAGTGGCAAAGGCGATTAGACAACATCCGAGTTGGTGATATCGTTATCATTCGTCAGGAAAATTTACCTCCGACTTTCTGGCGATTGGGTCGGGTGATTGGAGTTCATCCGGGAAGTGATGGACTGGCCCGCAACGCCACTATTCAGACAACAGCCGGCGTATACACCCGGGCAGTGCAGAAATTATGCCGACTGTTGGAGTCAGAAGATTTCGAGTCGAGCTCGACCGGGCAGGATGTTTGAGATCTATTTGTGGCTCACTGAGGTTGACCACCCTGCTTTTCTTTAATAATAACTGGCGACATCTCTATTTAAGCATTAGCAACCAAGCATTAGCAACAAAACTTGTTCTGTCAAATTCGATTCATTTTTTTCTCTCTTCTTTTTTCTGTACCCGAAGAACGTGGTTGATTTGGTAGGTTAAGAAATTAAAAGAACTGAAATCTATTGGAAATTGCCTTTCATTTTTATCTTTAACAGGCACCTCTAAGGAAATTTCAACTTTGATCAACTATAACATTTGCATTTATAGAGTTATTTAAATCCGTTGTATACCAAAGTATAATTTATTTAATTCCTCTTTGATTAAATTTTATAAATACGGTTTTAGTTATTAAAAACATATTTAAAATGCCAATTTACTAAAAGCTTACAAAAAATCACAATTATTGGCACCCTGACATAATTATTGGCACCCCAAAAAATATAATTATTAGCACCCTTTAAAACAGAAAAACAGTATGTTTAAGAATAATATTCTATTTACAAATGTTTTCAAAATGTTTTATTTAAAATTAGAAAATATAAATTAAAACATACATTAATGTTTTTACAAGGGAAATGAAAAAAAAATATATTTTCTTCGTTGGAAATTTAATTAATTGAAATAATTAAATAAATACGTATTATTTTTTAAATGAAGCAAACGAAAAATTATTTTTTTAATATTATTTAGATCTTTGTTAAATTTAATAAATTCAATTTTATACCGCACATATGCCCCCTCATGTAGCTGACCTCCCCGTGGTGGGGGGCGGGCAACATGTCTAGGTTCACCTAGACATGGCTAACGAAGCACACACCCAATGATGACAAAGCGACGAAAGCGAGCCTCGGATATTGCCAAGCCTGTCAAAATAGGGCGCCCTTTGGAGCCAGGCCTGGAGGGTGGCAGTTTGCGAGCGTCTGGTGGTCGGCTTGTCACGCTCGGCAGTCGGCCGGGTTTAACCCGAAACGGCTACGAGCTTCCTGTCAATGGTTTCGCAAACCATTATGGGGGTCAGAGGGTGGATGCGCTATGCACCAATAGGGGCATAAGTGGACTTTCGGTTACTCGACAACGGCATCGACTTAGGATAGGCACGTGGAACATCTCTTCGCTCACGGGAAAAGACCTGGAGCTTGTTGGGGAGGCTGTAAAATATCGACTAGATATAGTTGGTGTTTCCTCAACAAAGCAAAGGGGTTATGGAACTGTGGACCTTGCAGATGGGTGGAAACTCTTCATGTCGGGAGTAGCACCTTCAATGTCTGCTCAGGCGGGAGTGGGGATACTCACAAGTCCCAGGCTGTCAGGCAGAGTATTGGAGTGGATTCCATTAGGAGGGAGAGTTGCGATCTTAAGAGGCCTCTACCCAGAAATCGAGGAAAAGTGCGAAAAATGGCATTTTGTTTCCCTCCTAGAGAAGTCAATACTGAAGCGATCGAAATGATATTGGATGCATTGGAAAGAACAAAATATGTCCTTTGAAAGCTTTGAAGCATTTTTTTAAAGCGACATCTCGTTTTTCTTTTATTGAAAGAATTCCCAGCTGTGTTTGGGAAAATTGGCATAAAACCGACTTTTTGTTTGCCAACGCATGATATGATAGAGTTCGAAACAGTCTAAGATAACTTATCCATCTTAAAGGTCATATGCAAAACACAAATGAGTTTAAAATAAATCTTAAAATTTCATCCTGGTTTTAAAAAAACAGGTGTTTTAAACAAAGGCCTCTTAAGAGGCATCTACCCATATTGTAGAACGTAAAGTGGAACTCAAAGCGCCATCTATTTTTGATTTGCGAAGCTCTTATCATGGTGTGAAACCACTCTCGTCATTCATTTCACTTTTAAAATCAATTCAGGAGGCGGAACTTAGGTGGGATATTATTATAATATGTACTTGGATATGAAAACTTGTTTTGTGTCATTTATTGATCATGTGTGGGGGATGTTTTATTTTTCTTGCTGAGAATTGCATCCAAATGAATGTTGGAGTGAGAGGAAAATGTAGATAAGCATAAGACAAAAAATCCATTCTCCATTGATTACATTACATAGGTATAATGACTTTGAATGTGCAAGGGAAAATTAAATCAACGATGGGGTAGGTATTCTGCGCATATATGTATATAGATGGTGTGTGTGGTATGGTATTTTCAGCATGGCAAGGTTGATGATGATAAAGGATAACAACGTGGAGAGAAGGAATGTGAAAATGCAGATCGGATACTTTGCAATAGGATTTTGTATTTCTGTGATCCATTGAGTTTTTTGTAAGGGTAGTTTTAAGATTTTAATAGTATAAGGGGAGCAGGTGAGGTAGTAAATGTACTATTGGGTTAGGTAATGGCGGGTAGAAAATAAAATCGCTCCCACAAGTCAACAAACCCCCAATACACATAAATCCTTTTATTGGATCCTGCATATTATCGAGTGAATGTACACAGGTATATGTATATTTTTGCATCCAGTAATATTCTCTTTAGCAAAACTCACAATTCCTTCCCAACTAAGCCCCACTTGAATAGGTACCCCTTGCATCATCCCCTCTCACAATCCTGGTGTAGCTTTTGCTACTTATCTTGGTGATCTTCATAATGTTGCAAATTCTTTCCTCTGTCCCCCTCTTCATACGAAAAACCAAACACCTACCCTACCATAGCTCATAAAAGGTAAGATAATGGCAACAGCGCAAACAAAATTGCATAATCTTTCCTTGTAAATGGCAACAGCGCAATGCTGCTGGTGCATACTACAATTTGCTTTCAATTAAATCTTTTTCAGCCTAACCCACCATTTCACCCTCTCCGTTTCGTCTCTTTTCCTACCAACACAAACCAAACCATTATCTGCTTTACATCTGATCACGGTGTGACGGGCAAGCACTTTTCAAGATACAAATTTGCTATACATAAAATATATAGAATTTCTAAAAATCTGAGTACATTCATCGTTTAAATTAATTTTTAATTTTTGCTATGAAGTTTAAGCAATTTTGTTTAAACAAATAAATGCATTTTCAATAAGAATTTGTTAAATATAGCAACATATTGAAAAGTGCTTCTGTCGACCCCTCTCTCATTTTCATTTTTATTCAAGAAGCAAAAATTACTTTGAATCCCCATGAAGCAAAAATTACTTTGAATAAAGAATCCTCACCTGCTTACACACATATCAACACACGCATCCTTTGATTCCATTTCGATCACACTTCACGCCAAACCTGTTTCATTTATAACACACCTCTCAATGCAGTTGACAAACTACACATTTATCCCTTATAGCTTGGGTGTCATTCTGATTGGCTAATCAAATCAGACGACAGAACTACCGCCATCTAAATGAGAAACTTGGAACTTTTTTCTGAGAATGTGCAGCAACTATGACACATGAAGTGTATTTTTCTTGAAAAATATATAAAATTTAAACTCAGTATTTTGCAACAAAATACATGTAAATACATAATAATTTTTTTTGCATCCGATAGCTGGTATGATACTTTGTTGTTTTGAGTAAAAATTGCATCAAGTATAAATCAATATATACAGGAAAAACGTTGTTCATTAATTCAAAAAATTGTTTGTTTTAAAACACCTGTTTTTTTAAAACCAGGATGAAATTTTAAGATTTATTTTAAACTCATTTGTGTTTTGCATATGACCTTTAAGATGGATAAGTTATCTTTGACTGTTTCGAACTCTATCATATCATGCGTTGGCAAACAAAAAGTCGGTTTTATGCCAATTTTCCCAAACACAGCTGGGAATTCTTTCAATAAAAGAAAAACGAGATGTCGCTTTAAAAAAATGCTTCAAAGCTTTCAAAGGACATATTTTGTTCTCTCCAATGCATCCAATATCATTTCGATCGATTCAGTATTGACTTCTCTAGGAGGGAAACAAAATGCCATTTTTCGCACTTTTGCTCGATTTCTGGGTAGAGGCCTCTTAAAGCTAAAACTTGAAAGATCAACTCTAGCTCTGGTGCAGGTGTATGCACCGAATCTGGAGTCGGGGTACGCAGCTTTCTTGGATGAAGTTGATGCAGCCCTTGAAAAGGTTGCAGATATGGATTCTTATATCCTGATGGGTGATTTCAATGCTCACGTGGGTGCGGATTTCTCGACATGGGGCAGCGCGATTGGGAAACACGGTGACCCCGATCAGAACGCGAACGGAGAGAAGTTGTTGGACTTTTGTTGTTCAAATGGAATGTCCATTATGAACACTTTCTTTCCACACAAAGATATCCATAAATACACATGGTACCGTCGAAGTCTTCAGCAGAAATCGCTGATAGATTTCTTTGTGGTACCATCGTGTATTAAAAGGATGGTTTGTGATGTTCGTGTGTTGAGAGGGGCTGAACTGTCAACTGATCACCACCTGGTGTTGTGCAAATTGTATCTCAACGATCAAATACCTATCCTGCCAAAGCGTAAACCAAGGATGGTTACGCGCATACGGTGGGAGGGGCTGCAGAACGATGAGATACGGGAGGAATTTGCACGGCAGGTATCTGCAAGGTTTGAACAAATTCCAAATGTTCCATTGAATGTAGAGGAAGAATGGCAGCTGTTTTCAACAGCAGTTATTGCCTCTGCAGGACATGTTTGCGGAGTGAAGCGGCTCGGTGTGGCGGCTGGTGGTGAGAAAAGAACTGCGTGGTTTAAAACGCCCGGAGTTCAAGAAGCTATCAGAGAGAATAAGAAGGCTTTCAAGGTGTGGATTCACTTGGGGGACTCTCCTTCTCGAAACCGGTACATTGAGGCGCGAAGAACTTGCAAATTGGCTGTTAAAGCAGCCAAAGAACAGTCTTGGAAGGAGTTCGGCGAAAAATTGGACCGTGATCACAGATCTGCAAGCAAGGTGTTCTGGCAGACCATCCGCCGTCTTAGAGGAAGGAAGTGGAACATTATCGAAGGAGTCAAATCCAAAGATGGTACACTTATTTCTAATGAGGAGGACATCTTGCGCAGATGGAGCGAGCAGTTTTCCGAATTGCTCAATCCAATCCAGGGCATTGAGGATGATACATCCATCGCCTTAAGCAGGGCGGAAAATAGTCCCACGGTAGAGGAAGTCACTTTTGCGATCAAATCGCTAAAAGCTGGCAAATCTGCCGGAGTGGATGAAATCCGGCCAGAAATGCTAAAGGCCTTAGGTGAAGAGGGAGTCAAATGGCTCTCTCGTGTCATTAAAGTGGCCTGGGAATGCGACGAAACACCCAGCGATTGGCAGATTGGGGTGATTGTGCCCCTTTTCAAGAAAGGGGATAAAAGAGATTGCTCCAATTACAGGGGTATATCACTTTTAAGTCTCCCCGGAAAAGTCTTTGCCAAGGTGCTGGAAACGCGTTGCAGAGCTGTGGTCGAGGCACGATTAGGAGATGAGCAGTGCGGCTTTCGTCCCGGCAGAAGCACAACCTTCCAGTTATTCACTCTCAGAATGGTACTTGAGAAGGCTTGGGAGTATGCTACACCTGTTTACGCTTGCTTCGTAGATTTGGAGAAAGCATATGACCGAGTCCCTCGAGGGAAACTCTGGAGTGTATTACAGCAGTATGGAATTGATGGTTCTCTCTTGAGAGCCATTCAATCTCTTTACACAAACTGTAAAAGCTGTGTTCGGGTAAACGGCGTTAAATCAATACCTTTCACCGTGGGCGTTGGACTTCTTCAGGGGTGCGTCTTGTCTCCTCTCCTTTTCATTACTTATATGGAATGGATGTTACAGCGCAGTCTTGGCGAAGAACGTTTCGAATTGGGAGATCTGAGGATAAGTCATTTGCTTTTCGCTGATGACTTGGTCATCCTTGGATCCTCTCAGACTGAACTTCAGCGCGCACTCGATCGGTTTGTAACCGTTTGTGTTGAAGCTGAGATGAAGGTAAACGTGAATAAATCTGAAGTGATGGTCGTCTCCAGAACGCCTGTTCAATGCACTCTGCATGTTAGTGGAGTCCCATTGAAACAGGTGGAGAAGTTTAAGTATCTCGGGGTCTTATTCACGAGTGATGGAAGGAGCAATGCCGAGTTTTCCTGTAGGATTGGTCAGGCTGGGTCAATTTTGAGACAGCTTGGTCATTCTGTTATTAGGAGGACTGAACTTGGTGTCAAAGCTAAGTTGTCAGTCTTTAATTCGGTGTTTGTTCCAACTCTCACCTATGGTCATGAGGTTTGGGTAATGACCGAAAGAATAAGATCGCGGATACAAGCTGCCGAAATGAGATTTCTCCGTAGCTGGTGTGACCCGTAGAGATCGCATCAGAAATACCAGAATACGTGAGGAACTCAATGTCGAGCAGCTACTTCTCCGGACGGAGCGATCCATGCTTCGGTAGTTTGGTCATGTTAAACGCATGTCCCCGACCAGGATTCCACGACGTGCTATGGAATCCGTACCATCGGGTAGGCGTCCTCTAGGTAGACCAAGGATGAGATGGTTAGATCAAGTCCATAATCTCTCCTATACCCGTATGGGGATTGCCCTTGATGATTTAGAGTCGATGGCGGAGGATCGAGAGCTTTGGAGGGTCCACTTGAGCAACCTACACCCGCGACCCACTTAATGGACAAGCGGACCATTGAAAATGAATGAATGAATGAACCGCACATATCAGATCCAACTATTTTTGACAAAAAATTGGTGCAGAAAAATACTTTAATAACAAAAACCAACGAATAATGGTTGCATGATACAGTGGAACTTCCATAAGCCGAACTCTCAAAAGGAAAGCCAATAAATTCGAGTTATAAAAACTTCGAGTTATAGAGGCCAAAAGGTGTAAAGTTGAAAACGCAGAGTTCCCAATAAAGCTTCTAGTAATAGAGAAATTCGACTTAAAGAAGTTCGAGTTAAGGAAGTTTGACTGTACAACTATTGGCACTCACAAAAGTACAACTATTGGCAGTGCCAATAATTGTAGTTATATAGGATGTAATTATTGGCTGTTGCACTTATATTACTAAAGACAATTCCGTATACGACTCTATTAGGTGCGTTGAAAATGACCGGGTAAACAAATGCAGCCGCCGCTGCCCGAGAGGTTGTAAGTCGAAATGACAATTTCGGCGATCGGTCGAATAAATGGCGAATGGGGAGGGCAAAGAGAAAACCGAAAGTGCAACAAGCAGCACGTTGATGCTGTGATTTGGCTAGTCAGCTGGGTGTGGGTTCAATCACAATAATATTAGATATGATAAACAAAGGTAAATGATTGGTGTATTTGAATAAGGGCGCCACGCAGTCTTTGGAAAAGGAAGATTGCGAAACCTTTTAGGAGATAATTATGGATTTTGGTGAGCGATGTACGACGAAATGAAAAATGAAAATTATGTTTCCCAAATGGAAATTTGATAAGTTTATTTGTACTTATGGTTAGTAATGATTACAAACTGAAGAATGGCCACTGGTTTGTTAAAAAACATCACAGAGCTGGAAGCTCTCAGTATCGCTTTACACAACTGTTTTTTGTTGCGCGACTTAGTATCCTCTCTGTTCGAAACAAGAACGAGTAGGTTAGAACGCAAAGTAAAGAAAGAGTGAAATTAACAAGCAAACCCTCAAGATGGGGATGTAAAAACGAATTTATGAAAAAAAGAAAATTATTTAACTTTGCGGTTTTAGGCCAACGGATAACTTCCGATTACCTACCATACGGTTCTCGGGACAACGGTCACAAAAGACACAACGGGTCGCGAAAATACAGAGTAGCCGTTAATTGCTACTATAAAAGAACGGAACGAAATCTCACTCGACTATTTTTCACAAAGTGAAATTTAAACGATACGAACTATACCACGCTGAAAACACCCTACTTATCTGTTTTTTTGTTTTTACCTTTTTTTTTCCTTTTATCCTTCCTCTCCTAGGAAAATAACTATGTCCTCTGACCTGGCGGATGGGGGTGACCAAAAGCTCCCCGCTACAACCACTGGATAATGATGTCCACTCTGCACGAAAACTCTTTTTTCGTCCTGTGGATTTTTCTCGTCTTAACTTCCTTTTTTCTCTAGACACAACTTGTCTTCACTACTTATTTTCTCTGTTTTTTTTTCAACTTTTCTCTACGTCCTGTCTCTCAGGCGGTTAACCAAAAAGTGACGTACGCCTGCGCTGATAATCTTCCACACACACCCATACACGCACACACACACGCAGCCTTTCATACATGGGGCGAATTCAGCCATCTTTTTTTTCGTTCAAGGCCGAAATCGTAGAATTTATTCACTAGAATTTTTGTGTTTTAATACACTTATTTTTGGTTTTCGCTGTTCGATTTTTCGATATGCGTTTTTGGTGTTTATTAATTAAAATCTGACGTCCTTGCCGCCCTGTCATTTTTGGCGGGAGGAGTCTTTCTGGTATTAGTGTTGAATTCGCCCCAGCTGCCGTCGTCGTAGTTGTCAAAGCAAAGGGAATCACGTCCAGAGCTTTGACAACTTCTCCTTCGGTGATACATTCATTCCAGCAGTATTCACAATAGCGATCTAGCGCTGTTCGATTAGATATCTTAGTGGTTGCTTAGGTTCGCTTTTTGCCAACCCCGACCAGACTTAAATAGGATAATCTTTTAACAATAATAACAACAAGTAAGAGTGTTATCATCGGCCTGGCCGATGCTTTGATACCCTCCACTGCATAAAAGTCATGCAAAATGTTTGCCATGCGAGTTAGTATGTGTCTAATATTAGTTTTGTATGGTAGGTAGCAGAACTACTTTACCGACATAGACAATTTTCAATACCAACCTGACGACGGTTAAAAAAAGTCCTCTCACAAAATTTCATTCACCTAAGTCGATTCGTTTGGACGATATCGTGCTTTCAACAGACAGAGATATATGGGTCAAATATTGGCTTTGTATGGGAGGTAACAAAACTACTTGACCGACATGGATCATTTTTTATACAAACTTGAAGGCCATAAATATAATACCTCTCATAAAATTTCAGTTGCCTAAGTCAATTCGTTAGGGCGCTATCGTGATTTCAACAGACAGAGAGAGACGTGGGTCTAATAGTGGTTTTGTATGGGAGGTACCAGAACTACTTGACCGACATAGCCCATTTTCAATACCAACCTGGCGACGGTAAAAAGAAGTCGTCTCACAAAATTTCATTCGCCTAGGTCAATTCCTTTGGACGCTATCGTGCTTTCAACAGACAGACAGACAGACGGACAGACAGACAGACAGACAGACAGACAGACAGACAGACAGACAGACAGACAGACAGACAGACAGACAGACAGACAGACGGACATGGCTAAATCGATTCAGAATGTGATCCTGATTCAGAATATATATACTTTATAGGGTCTTCGGTGAATCCTTCTTGGCGTTACAAACGTAATGGCAAAGTGAATATACCTTCCTGTGGAGGGTATAAAAATAACAACTAGGAGTGGAAGGATAAATAACTCGCGACCCCCATACTAATGTCGAGTGAGCTTTCGCGCAGAGAAATGGTAAGCTAACTGAACCCAGGTAGTTGGAAGTTATCGTTTACAATATTATTTTTTTTTGTTAGTGATGGCTTGTTTTGCCATATTTATTTAGGATGGGCACGGGGCCTTACGATAACTTTTTATTCTGATTCGACGAGGACAGACGTCCTTTTTGGGATTAAACGCCTTAGTGAAAGAATTCTTTCCACGATCATTTTGATGTCGGTGGGGATCACCTGTCCCTTGGTTTTATCCATATATTGAGGACCGTCCGTCCGCCCATTGAGAGATTCCCGACCGTCCGTCTGGGCTCTACGAAAAACTACATTTGTCATCCCCCAGGAGCGAAAGGGAAGCGCCCGGAAGACAACGGGAGAAAATGGTTCAAAAGGCCAAAAGTGGAAATGGTTCAGGAACAGGAGGGATGGAAAGGTCAAAGGTTTTGTGCGTAAATTTTAACGCAACATGGCACCCCCTGCTAATAATTGAACGCCAGGTTTTGTTGGGCCCAATTATTGGCACCCCTTTTATTAATAAAATAATAATTTGTTTAACAAAATATATTTACAAACGACTTATTTAGTGTATTTTTATAGTAAATAAAAAAAAAGTTTTCATTAAAAAGTATAAAGGGAAGTAGGTAGTAAAAAAAAAACTTCCAAAATTATAGGTCCTTAACCAAAAATTGAAAATTTTAAAGGTTTATTTTTTTTTTCGCATGTGTTTTTATTTTCACTTATAAAACAGAAATGGATAGGAATGACTCCAAACTAAAATGTCTGTCTGTCTTTCTGTCTGTCTGTCCGTCTGTCCGTCTGTCCGTCTGTCTGTCTGTCTGTCACGATAGCGTCCAAACGAATCGACATAGGCGAATGAAATTTTGTGAGGGGACTTCTTTTCACCGTCGTCAGGTTGGTATTGAAAATGGGCTATGTCGGTCAAGTAGTTCTGGTACCTCCCATACAAAACCACTATTAGACCCACGTCTCTCTCTGTCTGTTGAAATCACGATAGCGTCCGAATGAATCTACCTAGGCAACTGAAATTTTATGAGAGGTCTTATATTTATGGCCTTCAGGTTTGTATTAAAAATGGTCCATGTCGGTCAAGTAGTTCTGTTACCTCCCATAGTCCCATATAAAGCCAATATTTGACGCATATATATCTCTGTCTGTTGAAAGCACGATAGCGTCCAAACGAATCGACTTAGGTGAATGAAATTTTGTGAGAAGACTTGTCTCTAGACTTGTTAAGTTGGTATTAAAAATTGTCTATGTCGGTCAAGTAGTTCTGGTACCTCCCATACAAAACCAATATTAGACACACGCGTATACCTATACAGTGGGTGGGTATGGTACGTTTGCCCAAAATTGTTTGGCGAATTGACATTTCGCCGGGGTTCACTTCGCAGTTTTTTGTTTTGCGTTTTGTTTATTAAGCATTTTGTTGTTTGGCATTTTACGTTCGGCGAGTTCTGTTTTGTTTTTTAATTGATCTGACAAACCATCGCTTCCCAAATTTTCATTTCGCAATTTTCATTTTGCTTTTTGTTTGATTTGAAGTTTTGTTGATTGGCAATTCTTTATTTGGCATTTTGTTGTTTCGCTAGTTTTTATTTGGCATATAATTATTTTGCGAATTTTTGGCTTGCATTAAATTAAATTAAAAGAATAGGCGTATTTTTTTGAGAATCTATAACTAGCTCACTTTAACTTTTACATACAAAACTTTTATACTCACTTTTGGTTTTGTTATACTCACTTCCCAAAAAAATACGCCAAATATTAACAAAATTAATACATGCATCTCATAACGCTGGCACGAATTGAATGCAAAAAAATTATTTACGTAGGTACATACCCAACATTTTTATCATGAAACACAAATTTAAAGAACGTGACAAAAACCGAAAAATATCCTTTATATTTTAAATTTTTTATTCATATATTAAATGTTTTATCCCGAATGAAATGGTAACAAAAAAATTAACATAACAAAATATTAATTAATTCCACTTAAAAATGAAAATATTTTATTCATTTTTGAATATATGAAACTTTAATGTCGTGTTCAAAATATTCGAATGTTGAACGCAAGTGCTTAATAACCCAAGATCAGTGTTGTCGAGTTGATTTTGCAAAATAGATTTTATTCTTGATTCTTTATCCTGGATTGTTCTTTCTTTTTGTGGTGCTGGGAAGCCTTTTCTATTGCTATCTGTACATTTTTAAATTCTTTTTGAATTTCATAAACAAAACGCCAATGTGTGAAGTGAACTACCAACTATAGAATATAGTCGAAAAACGTCGAAAATAATAAAACGGCGAAACGATAGTTCACAAAAATAATAACTCGCCAAATAACAAACTAGATAATAGAATAATGCCAATTAACAAATTGCAAAATGAATTTTGCGAAATGATCGAAAATCATATCAAACAAATGCAAAAGATAAAGACGCCCAATGGTAATCTCGTAATTACTGAAAAATTTAATGAATAAAATGCCTAACGTAAATTGCCAAATTCAGAATTGCGAAATAAACGAAGTATTTAACAACTAAAGCAAAACAAGAAAAAGCCAAATGAATTTTGCGAAATAAGGGTAACCCACAGTGGGTATGGTATAACTCGCGGTTTTTTTCTTGCATTTTGTTATTTCGCTGCGATCATTTCGCATTTTATTCTTTCACATATTTACAACTCGCATTTTGTTATTTCGCAGTTTTTATATGGCAAAATTTCATTTAGCATTGTAATTATTTTACCATAAAATATTTTGCATTTATTATTTCGCTATAATTTACTTCCGCATTATTTTATTTCGCTTTTGCCAAATGAAATAGTAGCAAAATCTTTTAAGATTCTTAATTTTTAACTTTTTATAATTTTTCTTTACAAAAACCCCATAAACACTGAAATAAGTTTAGGGGGGGGGCATGCTGCCCCCCTGCAACCCCCCTGCCTGTGGTCACTGTAGGATTTGGAGTAGGTGGAGTAGGGGGCCATTATATACATATAAAACAAAAAATTTTCTCTTGAAAGTGACAAAAAATTCATACTGATATAAACAAGTGGCTAAATAGCATGGCGCGAAATAACCTTTTACAAAATAAGCGAAAGCAAAAACTACAAATGCTAGTTGAAAGAATAGCAAAACATATCAATGCTAAAGAACAAATGCGAGTTAACCTTACAGCGAGATGAATGCAAGACGAAATGGCAATTTGCCACATGACTTCTGCGAAATAATTGAAAAATATTTAAAACGTCGCGAGATAATAGTTTGCGAAATGAAAACCGCGAATTGATAGGCACCCCCATACAGTACATACAGTGGAGGGTATCAAAGCATCGGCCAGGCCGATGATAACACTTTTACTTGTTTTTATTTTTATATGTAAATACTCAGATCCATTAACTAGGTATGTAGATTGATTAAAAATATCTCGTGAGCAAAAGAAAATTGTCAATTCATGCCCAAAGTGCATGAGTGTAGTTATATTACATCTCTAGACGTAGATAGAAAACAAAATGTAATTACCTGAACGCGTATGTCACTTGCAATTACTTCGTTTTGCTTGATAATAAAATTCTGGTTAATGCATTTACTGACCTTGATCTTGTACCTACTTGTAACATCGATTCAATTAAATTTTTTGTATCTGTCTTCAGTTCAGTGTTGTCATATGATTGTTATGAAAAAGTCCCTCTTGTTTTTTGTTTTTGAGATTTTCAAAAATTCAGCCAAAGCTATAAGCAAAATCAAAACAAATCCTCAATTAAAATCTGGGATCGTATCTCCTTGATCTTGCAAAACAAAAATATTTAAAACCCGTGTAGATTGGTTTATTAGGGAAACAAGGTCCGTAATAGAAAATTTGTCTTGACAAATTTGTAGAGTTTTTTTTTTTTTTTTTAATTTAGCCTATTTATAAACCACTTGATGGTTTCCTAATAAAAAAACCAAACCTGAAACGATTGATACTAAATTTTCGCAACATAATATAAATCACTTTGTATTAATGTACATGCTGACATTTATTTCCAATTTTATGAAATGCGATTGGAATTTCCTACAAATGTAATAAAAAGAAAAATTAGTTTTCTATACATCATACCTACACCAAGTTGAAGCACACATCTACAACCAGAGACGAAATCCCACTGTCTGACATCACTGCAACAGCTACATATAACCACATACCACCTCCCACCTTGTTCCACTCGTAGGTACTTAAGTTAAGTTGTTAAGCTCTTGCTATTTGTTGTTTCTTTTCTTGCTCTGATATCTTAAGTGTCAACTCAACGGCAGGTGTTATAGAGCTCTCCTCGATGTCATAAAGGTCCCTCTGGCATCGGTTGAGAGTACTTTCACCAAGAAGGCGTTAATGTCAGCACCGCCGCACAGCAATATCTAATTGCTACACCAAGTCAAAGGTTGCACATAACAGCAGACTATGTATACGATACGTCTACGCAGCTTAATGGTAAATTACAATTGATCTCTGAACGGCAGCGACGACCTTTCGACCAAATTACCCGACAGCGATTTTCCTCTTAGGGTCGTTGTTACCTACCTCAGAAGTTGGTGGTGGGATGGAGTGGAATATATGTGTAGGTATGCCAAACTACTTTTTACTTTGTCACTGTTTACTTGGCCACATTCCGTTTATGTTTGTGGACATTTAAAGTGTTTACCAATCGGGCGTTATTACCTCGCCAACACCGCCGGCGTGTCTACTACCATATCAATTACCCAAATGACTTGCCGGATAAAAGAAGATTTCTGTTTTCATAGTTGAGATTGAGATACATATCTATCTGCTTATCGCGGTATTAATGTTGGCTCGTTGACGCCGCCGCCGGCCGTCTCACGCCTGTGCGTGTGCCCGGTTTCTGTCAACCGATTGTCGTTGATTTTTATGGTAGCCGGGCGATTAATGTTAATTGTTTTCATGTACGCTTTTACGTTGATACTTTTGTAGGTTATTGTAGTTTCCGGTTTGTATATGAGATACTGAGGCCCGTTGTGTAGTGTAGGTAAAGTGAGGTCGAGGTGAGTATGGTAAGAAGATGAGGCTGAGTCACTAAAGTAATTTGTAGGCATTCGGAGTCTGATTTGAACGTACTTTAAATGTAATTAAGCGAATCACGTAATGGGTAATTTGTTGAACTCTGAGCGAGCATTCTATAAATATAATTAAATGCAATCTTCAGGATTTCAATTTAAATGACGTCTACTAATAACCTGTCAGGTTGCTAGCCGGGCTTTGTCATTTCGAACGTAGTCAGAACGCATATCATTAAAATTGTATGACTTCTATTAGTTGGTGTAGGTATTTTTGATAATAAGTGGTCATTAAGATGCTTTACCAGTTGTTCCATAAGGACTGACAAATAAATAAAATAAAACGCGAATATTTTTTATTAATTCCAGTCATATTAGCTTGCAGGCGAATACTATCCTTCGGCTAGGTTATGGAACTCTCTGTCAAGGGTCTACGTGCCAGGTACCTACCTACCTATGCTTATCGATATAAGGAGAAGGTATAGGGTGTTACTTAAATCGTATTGATAGTGGAAATCATGTTGTGTGCTTCAAGAAGAATGTCTGCTACTTAGAGAGCCTTTTACGTCGAAGGAAGTGCATTTTATATTTGTTGTAGTTAACAGAATTTTACAATAAATTAGCAATAAAAGTTAAAGAAAACGTAAATAGATAGCATTGGACAACATAGGGCAGCATATCCCGATGCCTCTCGATCAGTCCTACCGCAGCAACAGCTAGTGCAAAAGACCGGTGGCAACACTGCCAGAAAGCCATCATCAAGGCCGCGACTGATGTGCTGGGTTTCACCCGACCACCACCACGAAACCCCTGGTTTGATGAACAATGTCGACTAGCAAACGCAGCAAAACAAGAAGGGCATAAAGCGACGGCGTTGCGAAAAAGGACTAAAGCTGCTCGCGAGTTCTACAAGTAAAAGAGGCGAGAGGAACATGGGAGATGGGATCCTCAGAAAGAAAAAGAAAGAGCACGAGAAGCGTAAGATCGAAGAAATTGAGAGATGCTACTCCAGGAATAATGAACGGAAGTTTTACCAAAAGGTAAAAAGAACGTGCCGGGGCAGAAAGTAGATAAGGTCCGGAACTCACAGGCCAACACACAAGGCATGATCTTTCAAAAGTCCGTTCAATTAGGTACTTGCATACGCCGATGATCTCGACATTATTGGTAAAACACAGCGAGCTGTCAATGGTATACCAGACGTTTGCTAATATAGAATCGCGTCACGATCGACAGCTATACCTAACTTTGAGGTAGTGAGGGACTTTGTCTACCTCGGCTCTGCTATAAAATCTGACAACAACATCTTTGAAGAAATTAAAAGAAGAATAACTCTTGACTTTCTTCTTCGCAATTTCGTCCCGGCAGAAGCACAACTGACCAGTTATTCACTCTCAGAATGGTACTTGAGAAGGCTTGGGAGTATGCTACACCTGTTTACGCATGCTTCGTAGATTTGGAGAAAGCATACGACCGAGTCCCTCGATGTAAACTCTGGAGTGTATTGCAGGAGTATGGAATTGACGGGTTTGTCTTGAGAGCAATCCAATCTCTTTACACAAACTGTAAAAGCTGTGTTCGGGTAAACGGCGGTAAATCAATACCTTTCACCGTCGGCGTTGGACTTCGTCAGGGGTGCGTCTTGCCTCCTTACAGTGCAGTCTTGGCGAAGAACGTTTCGAATTGAGAGGTCTGAGGATAAGTCATTTGCTCTTCAATGATGACTTGGTCATCCTTGGATACTCTCAGACTGAACTTCAGCGCGCACTTGATCGGTTTGTAGCCGTTTGTGTTGAAGCTGAGATGAAGGTAAACGTGAACAAATCTGAAGTGATGGTCGTCTCCAGAACGCCTGTTCAATGCACTCTGCATGTTAGTGGAGTCCCATTGAAACAGGTGGAGAAGTTTAAGTATCTCGGGATGTTATTCACGAGTGATGGAAGGAGCAATGCCGAGTTTTCCTGTAGGATTGGTCAGGCTGGGTCAATTTTGAGACAGCTTGGTCATCCTGTTATTAGGAGGACTGAACTTGGTGTCAAAGCTAAGTTGTCAGTCTTTAATTCGGTGTTTGTTCCAACTCTTACCTATGGTCATGGGGTTTGGGTAATGACCGAAAGAATAAGATCGCGGATACAAGCTGCCGAAATGGAATTTCTCCTTAGTATTGCTGGTGTGACCCGTAGAGATCACATTAGAAATACTAGAATACGTGAGGAACTCAATGTCGAGCAGCTACTTCTCCGGACGGAGCGGTCCATGCTTCGGTGGTTTGGGCATGTTAAACGCATGTCTAAGACCAGGATTCCACGACGTGCTATGGAATCCGTACCATCGGGTAGGCGTCCTCTAGGTAGACCAAGGATGAGATGGTTATGGGGATTGCCCTTGATGATTTACAGTCGATGGCGGAGAATCGAGAGCTATGGAGGGTTCACTTGAGCAACCTACACCCGCGACCCACTTAATGGACAAGCAGACCATTGAAAATGATGATGATGATAACTCTTGCCAACCGCTGTTTCTGTGGGCTAAGAAGGCAATTGAGTAGTAGAGCCCTATCCCGAACAACTAAGTAGATTCTGTATAAGACCTTGATCATTCCAGTCCAGAATTAAAATTGAAAATCGAAGCTTGGACTCTATCTAAAGCAGTCGCTTTGAGAGAAAGATTCTTCGTAAAATTGCCGGTCCCATTTGCGTTGACGGGATTTGGAGAAGGAGTTTCAACGACGAACTATACGAGCTGTACCTACAGTGACATCGACCTGGTCAAAAAACTGCGAGTAAGTCATTTAAGATGGCTAGGACACATGTAGATGGAATGGAAGCAATTGCTCCGGCCCGTAGAGTATTCGAGTCTTGTATAATCCGGAGGGACAATACAGTAGAGTGGCGCGCGCAAGTCGAAGGCGACCTCAACCGACTAGAAGTGCGCAACTGGAAATAGTTAACTAAGGACCGGGCCTAAGTATCTAACCTGCTTTGTTGTTTCAATTTTAAAATAGCGTTGATCACAAGTTGGATGTTCAAACAATATTGTCCTCGTGGATTCCTCACAAATACATCCCATCCCAGAAGGTGAACATCATGGCAGTGCCAAGATCATCTGCGAAAGCTGTAACTTTCCCTATAAACGGTTGGAGTTCATGTAAATAAGGAACAGTATGGAACCAAGGACTGAAACCTGAGGCACACCTAAGTTTACAGTTTTCGTTCTGCTAGCAAAGTTGACCACGAACTCCTGCCAAGTATAATTTTCAATGCAATTTCTAATTGTAGAACTCTGTTGTAGTTTAGTAGAACTATCTTGTTGACCATGACAGATGGAAAAAAGTGGGGATTGATTCCAACGGTGATGCATTTGTTGTATCTATGTACATCATCGTGGTTAGATCCATCCTTACCTATGGGGCTCTCGTTTGGTGGAGAGCCACAAATAAGTTATACATACGGGATATGTTGAAAGGGGTACAAATAACAGCTTGCACTGCCACCACTGGTGCTTTACGTACTACACCCACATCTGCTTTTCAGGCGTTTATGTATCTTTTACCACTGGACCTACAAATAAAACAAACAGAAGGGAATCCTTCTCCAACATCCCTGATAAAACGGATGAAAGTTTAGGTGAAATTGACTTCGACACACAGTACGAAGTACAATACCCAGATAGAGAGGACTTGCAAAAGAATGAGGTTTCGAATGATAATGAAATTTTAATTTATACAGGGTCAGGTATATACTCTAGGTATATAGACCTACACGTGTCATAAAGACTTCCGGATATATGCAGTGAGTTCCAGGCAGAGGTTCTGGCCGTGCTCAAAGCTGCGGATCTACTTGATATGGGAAAAATATCCAACAAGAATATCGCTATCCACATTGACAGTCAGGCTGCGCTAAAGGCGCTAGAGTCCTTCATCATCAAATCTGAACTAGTCAGTATGGAAAGGGCAGGAGCGGAGAAAGACAATATATTTTATAAGTCTTTATTGAACAAAATCTGATTTAGGAATGAATAAATAAAATAAATTAATTTCAAACGTCTCTCAAAATTAATACAAAATAAGGATTGATCCAAAACTGATCTTTTACAGTGATCTCCTTATCAACACCCCTTCTCAATGTAAAAGTTAATCCACATCCACATCATCTCAGAACAAGCCTCGGAAAGGGGCTTCATATTCGGGCTCTGTTGAGGACAATGTTATATTAGTTTGCTTCCGACTTCCCCATGAAGCTGTACATCCACCTAGCAAGAACAGAAATCCAGTGGTAGATTTTGGAGTTTTCATGTTACCCGCCCAGTCAGCATCCACAAAAATTGTCAATTCTTCCAATCCCCTTCTGATCCTTCTAACTTCAACTTCATATCTTGAGTGTATAGAAGGAATTTCAGAACACGTCTAGCTTCAACCAAGTCTCTTTGCGTTGGCTGAGAGACTCTTTTTCCTAGTATTGAAACTGCCACAGCAATATCAGGACGAGTATTTACTGTTAAATACAGCAACGATCCTATTATTTTCCTGTATTCGTTGTTGTTTGGAAGTTTGTTATCATCGGTTTAATTTTTGACAAATCCTGGATCCATCAGAATTTTTGATGGTTTTGTATTTGACATATTGTATTCAGCGAGTATCTTCTTGATGTAGTTTCCCTGATGGATTGAATAATTAAATTACCCTCAGTGTCTTAATAAATTAATTTCAAACGTCTCTCAAAATTAATACAAAATAAGGCTTGATCCAAAACTGATCCTTTACAGTGATCTCCTTATCAATAGTCAGGAGCTGCCGCACAATACTCAGACCATTATGCTCGCAGAACTAAGTCAGATTGTGTTGGGTACCCGGACACTGTGATCTTGAGGGTAACGACCAAAAAAACGGAGCAGAGCTTCCACAAAATGAAACTATTGCGGGTATAAGACCACCAATAGCCGTGGCCAAGAGAATTATTATCGAGAAAATTAAAAATAGGGCAGATCAGAGATGGTTGGATTTAGTAGGGCACAGGGTCTCAAAGGCTCTGTAGCTACGAATATCAATAGGGATACTCTCTCCACACTGTCTTCTAGGAAAGCACGCTATGAGATTAGGTTTAACAGATACGGACACATGCAGGTATTGCGATTGCGAAGACTAAAGGTGCCAGTACGCGATATGTAGCGCGCCTCATATATATGTGGCTCTGACGTCACCAGATAGTCGACACATATGGTTGGCCTCGCAAACAAAATTGAAAGAATTTTCAGGTTTTGTATAGGGAAATTATTTGTTTGGGGGAAGTGGTTAATGTTTTTGACCCTTAATATTTCCCAGGGATGGCGATCGGCCCAATATGTTGCCTAGTCCAATATTATAAACTCACGCTTTTAATGAGGCAAAATGTAGCTTCAACTCTTTTTCTGCACATATAGACGTCTAAGTGCTCAGCTGCTATAATTTTTAAAACGCACAAACCTTCCCTGAGAAATGCAGATCACAAAAGTGAAAACCGCATCCGCATCCGTTGGTCGGTATATATGCGGGTAGGTACAAATGTACGAATTTTGGGGACTTCCTTTGATACTATGTAGTAAGTATTAGTGACGGTACGAATAACTTTTCGAATTAGGAGATCTGAGGATAAGTCATTTGCTCTTCGCTGAGGACTTCGTCATGCTTGGGTTCACTCAGACTGAACTTCAACTTTATCGGTTTGTAGCCGTTTGTATTGAAGCTAAGATGAAAAAAGTAATGATCGTCTCCAGTTCAATACACTCTGTATGTTAATTAATTCACTTTGAAACTGGTGGAGATGGTCATGTTTTGGGTTCATTCTCATTAGCTATGGAAAGAGCAATGCTAAGTTTTCCTATAGAATCAGTTAGGCTGGGTTCATTTTTGAGAGAGCTTGGACATTTATGTTATCAAAATGGTTAAATTAAGTTGTCAGTCTTTTGTTTGGTGTTTGTTTCAACTCTTACCTAAGTTGCATTGCTGGTGTGACATGCAGGTATCGTATAAGGAATATGTCAAGTAGGTGTACTCATACTCATGTCGAGCAGCTACTTATCCAATCAGAGGAAGCCAATGCTTCGGTGGTTTGGTAGTTTAAGTCTTGGCTTCCAAAATGTTCTATTACTTAGCTCGTTGGTTGAGCAACAATTTCGATGAAACGAAAAAGCGACATGAAACGAGAGAGGTTAGCAGAAGAGAGGAAAGTAACGAAAAGTCGAGCAGCCTCATTTTAACTATTTATCACTTATATCGCTTAGCTTTCAATAAGCTTACCATACTGACCATATTATTTTTACATTCATTGAAGTCCTCTAATCCAACAACCACTGCGCGGCTCCACTGACAAGAATTGTTACAATTTAAATTCAAGAATACAAATCAGCGACAATGAAAGCGAAACTTGTGTAGTACCCCCACTTGCCCCAGAGAGAGCGCGAATGAAACATAGAAACGAAAAAAAAAAAAGTAAATCTTGTTTACCTAGGGGCAACCTAACATAGTCTCAGTTCCACTAAGCAATTCACGGCCGACAGTCGATATATTCACCAGCGATTGGCTTACACATCACATGGGCTAACTGATCCAGAGTGTGCTTCCGCAGTTAAATCGTTTCACTTTAAGATAGACTCCGGAAAATCCGGTCGCAGAGACGCCCGCCGCCGCCACCGTTGACATTTTGAATTATCCTATAAACAACACGCACGTCTGTTCAATTTGTTTGCAAACTTGCACGGTGTATCGCACCGAATTGTAAATTGGTGGTGACCACAAATAATTAAGCTCTAAAACGCTGCCAACAGATACACCCGCGAACCCAAATGAGAATGCTAATTGACTTCGGCCATAGTTGTTGTAGTCGTCGTCGGTTTTGTTGGTGTAATTTTGACTGCAAGTGGTGCTTCAACTAATCCGCGACTAAAACGACCCCTATCGTATTATTTTTTTAGTGGTGCGCTACGAAATTTTTGTATTGCGTTTTAAGTTTCGGCGAGCCTAGTGTCAGTTACAGCGGTCCAGTGTAAAACGGTCCGTGCGACCGCTTCCAATCGAATAGAATCTGCCCGGTTATTCTAAACGCGAAATGCTCAGTTCGGTTCTAAGTGCTTTTGTGAGCTGTTTCTTTGCGGTTTTCATCAATGGCAGCCTTGGAATGGTGCACAAGTCCAGGTTAGTAGATAATAGATACAAATTTATGCCGTATAGATGGCAAGATGTGTGTGTGTTTGCATGTCACCAATTAGACCTTGCATCACGGTGAACTCACTGCACAAACATTAGAATGCGTATACGATGAGGCAGTGTTTAGTGGGAGTGGGGACTTGAACGTTTGCGAGATTCTGCAACTTTGATAAGAGTCTTGCTGACTGAGCGTGCAGCGACTATCAATCAGTGAAAATTTGTTTGCTTCGGTTGTGGCGATGTGAATTTTGATGTGCATTTGGAAAGGGCCACGCCACTACCGCATTTCATGCCGATAAGAGGCGGATGGACATTTGTTTGTGAGTGGGGGGCTGTGTATTGGAGCCGTTTGGTTGGGGTTGACAGAATTATGTACGCTGTAAACCGGAAATGTTTCATTTTGAAATTGATTCCGGTAAATATTTGCATTCCTGTGCAGTTGCGGCGAGGGTTGATTTCGTATATCTGTGGACGAATGGACGGTCTAACGAATAGAGATGGTGCTGACAATGAGTTACATTATTTGGTATGTCTATGTATATATGTGCGGTGTGCCGACTGTTGGGTCTATAGAGGTTGCCTTTGTTGAACTTGTCGTTGGTATGGTGTAAATGGGTATAAACCAGCCTATTTTAGGGATGACTTTGATTTTGGACAGAAATTTTGTCTGTGGTTTTGATGAATGGTGATATTAAGTTGTCGGGTGGTCAACTGAAGAAGAGTAGATACAAAGTCCCACACTGAGAATGAAGTAAGTAAGTAAGTGATTCATTTATTAATATATATATTTATTTATATATAAATGAAGAAATTTTGCACAGAGGTTTTCTTTATGATTTATACAAGCCCTAAGGAAGGATTTTTTGAAACTTTCTCCGTTGAATATGCTTATGGCTTCATCTAACTCCAGCGTACGTACTCCAAAGATATTCAAGCGGAATTCTGTATAAATGCGGCCATACTGCTAGAAAGTGGTGCATCTTTCTGGTTGCAAAAGTGCGTAATAAGATCTGGGAGGTGTGGAATATAATGAAGGGGTAAAAGCTCCCCCTATTTTAAAGATGGTGCTTATCATATCGCTGTAGATGCCAGCAAAGAAATATGTTTTGTCCCATAGATTGTGACTCAATCTGCCATAGTATGATTTGTGTTGTTTTCTCCAATAGGGCATTAAACCCATTTTTCAGAGATACTAACTTCTCCTTAGGTACTTTCTTAGGTAGGTTTTCTGCGCGATATATAAATATAAAAGAGGGAACTAACTGACTGTGAAGGAATATCTGTGTACCAAATCCTGAGGACTGCGCGAGTGAAGCCGCGGGCAAAAGTTAGTATAAACATAAAGTACAAAATATGAATTTAAGCGCTATACATATATAGCTTAGCTGTCATCAGTCTGGTTGGCAAATTTATAAATAGTACTAGGGGACCAGGCAAACGTTTTTTTTTTTTTTGCTGCTCGAATATTTTCATTGTCCGTCAATTGTTCTGCGACCGTTTTATTCAACCGATGTGTCCGGACTGATTCTGTACTCCGTGTACTACAATCGATATTTCCATAGACGTGTGCCCACAAATTTTAAGGTCTAGACATATTTTTCCCCATGACTGTCGATGAATAGCGTTTGAAATGTATTCTTTTTAGCTCCCATGGGTATCAAGAAATGGCATTTAAAAGAGTACCACACCTTTTTGTCCAATTTCGATCAAACTTTTACAGAGACGCCTTTGGGCCAATAACAAATATTTTCTTAAAACTTGAGTTCAATCAGTAGTTTCGGTAGTTTTCTAGATACACGATTTTTTGTTGTTTTTTTTCCGTATGCCACGCCTTTTGTCCAATTATCACCAAAATGTGAATCTAAACCATCCAAAATTTCACCAAAGTCGGTCCAGCCGTTTAGGAGGAGTTCGATTACAACACGCACAGAAGAATTACATACATAAATAGATGAAATTTAATTTTCGATATAAAAGAAAATGCTAAAGATTCAAGCGTACTCTGATATTAATAACCTTCTATACTTGTAAACTGATTTCAAAAAAAAATTGCATAGGGTTTTCCAGTCGCACTCGTTTAGAACTTGGACAGTTTCCTGCATTGTTAATAAGTGTTTTCCAAAGAAAATTTGCCTTTGCGGTCTAAATATTGCGCATACACTTATGATGTGAAAGCAATCTTCTTTGAAGTTCCGGTTACAGAGCGTACAGATTTGACTGAAGCTTCCATTGTAAGGGTTACCATTTAAGGGAAGAAACTTACACCTTGCTTCGAATATCAAGGATATTTTTCATCATAACTAATGTAGTTAGTCCTGGAAGTAGTTTCTACAGTTTAGATTGAAGTTAAGCTGTCCGTATAAGAACTTGCTTTCAGATTCCCGAGCCTTTATGATAATCTCATCTCCATTAGATGCTTCATTTTTCTGAAAAATGCGGTAAAGTTGATCTTTCAAATTACGTAGGTTGTTTATTGTCAATATTGTAACGAGTCTCCACACATGTTACTAATAGTTTGCCATCTTTCATACCACCAGTTCTTATTCCTCAGTTCATACAAAAGTAGTTTTTTTCGAAAGTCTGAAATCTTCATAATGGATCTTGATTATGAAGTCAGGTTGTGACTTGAGTTGAGTGTGTTCGTCAGGAGTTTTGGGAGCTAGTCAAAGTCCAGTTTCCAAGTATTTATAAAGTGCAACTACGTGTATTTTGGGGTAGATTGAAGAGTTTTTTTTTATAAAGTTCCTATGAAATTTTTCGATTTCTTCATGTTCATATGCCCTCAAAACTTGAGAAACATAGCAAAGAGTTGATTTAACAACTGAATTAAACACCTTATAATTTTTTTGCTTGAGAACACATTTTTCCATGAAAAGTTAAACAAGTTTTGAGACACAAACCACATAGAATAAACCGCCGACTCCTCCCACATAACGGACTTACAAACTGAGTGCGGACCAGGATTTTTCGTGGTCATCATCCATCATCATCATCATTTTCAATGGTCCGCTTGTCCATTAAGTGGGTCGCAGTTGTTGGTTGCTCAAGTGGATCCTCCATAGCTATCGATTCTCCGCCATCGTCTCTAAATCATCAAGGGCAATCTCCATACGGGTATAGGAGAGATTATGGACTTGATCTAACCATCTCATCCTAGGTCTACCTAGAGGACGCCTACCTGATGGTACGGTTTCCATAGCACGTCGTGGAATCCTGGTCGGGGACTTGCGTTTAACATGATCAAACCACCGAAGCATCGATCGCTCCGTCCGGAGAAGTAGCTCCTCGACATTGAGTTCCTCATGTATTGGTGCTGTACAAAATCAAAGGAGCGCCATTAACGCACGCATAGGTACTTGAAAAATCCTAGGCCCATGGTATATCATGGAAAATCATTGCCCCCATTGACTTTGACATTTCACACGTATTTTTAAAGAACTCATATGAGATACCATCTTCACCTGGAGCCTTTCCTAAAAATGACATAGTGATTGGAAGCTACCTATTTATTTTTTACTTAAGTCGTCAGCCATAAATTTAGTGGAGATGAGTCTATTTATATAAACGTCTTTGTATCGCATGGAACAAGAAACCGCATTCGGATCTCTCCTATCAATTAAATACTTCCTCCAAAATAGGGCTTTAGAAACCACCAACATCAGGTGGACAATATTAATACCTGACATACAAAATTTGGGCAAAGCTTAGGATGCCAAACGAACAAAGAGACTTCTGTCTATAAATAGAAATAAATTTGGTTCAACTTTAAAAGTTATATTGGGCTACTGTTGGATAGGCAGGCATGCCCGTGGAATGAAAGTTGGAAACAATGACTTCGGTAAGGGATGCAGAAGAAATAAAAGATAGTTTATCTCCTTTGTACCTATAATTGCAACTTTGCTGGGAATTATACCTTGAAAAAAAGAAGTAACTTTTTATGAACTTATAAAGGGTGTCCCATAATTCACGCAAAATGTAATTTTGATAGAAAATAAAAATTTTTAATTAGAAAGCCTAAATTTTTTATTCATAGAGTATACTTATACAGATTAGGGTTATGTATGGAAGAGCACATCGGATAAATGGCTTTGCTGGCAAGTACGTACTCTTTTATTGAAGTTTTCTTTGACCGTTTCGCATAAATGTGTCTGAATTTCATTAATACAGCTCCCAGTTTCTTTTTCAAGGCCATGGGCTTGTTTGCATAGACCTTTGACTTCAAAAAACCCTAAAGAAAAAAGTCCAATGGCGGTACATCGCAAGATCTGGTTGGCCAAATGACCCATGCAGTAATTGAATTGTTTCTCTAGCTGTATGACATGTGGCACCCCAATGTTGGTCACATCCATTTCTTGTAATTCAGGCACTAAAAACTGGGTTATCATGTCATTCGAACACCATTAATTGATACTACCTGACCAACCAGATTTTAGAAGAAGAATATAGAAGAAGATAATGCCTTCAGCCCAAAATCCGCACCAAACAGTCACGCGTTGCGGATGCATTTGTTTCTCAACGATTACTCGTGAGTTTTCTGGATTCCAAATGCGACAATTTTGACGATTAACGAGCCCATCAAGATGAAAATGAGCTTCATCATTGAAGATGATTTTGTTTGAAAAAGTAGCTGACAAACCTTCATTAATTTTAAAATATCGCTCAACAAGGAAATGCGTTGTTCTTTCATATAGCGCTCCATTTTTAAAAACCGCGCACTGTCAGCTGTCACATTGTTATATTTTTTTCCATTGGCATCACTGTACTATTAAATAGCGCAAAATTCGAATTTTGCGTGAATTATGGGACATCCTTTATTTGCTTTAGGACTACCCATTCTCTACTTGGTGTAGGCGAGCCGTTTCGGGTTTATTGTAGACGGCTTCAGTCACCATCATGTTTTATATGCACTGTATTAATTACATAAGTAACAGTTATAGACATTTATTAAGCCCTCATTCACTCGGTTCTCAAAATTAAGTGAGAATGACTCAGAAAATAAAACCATTGACCAAATCTTTATACATTCTAACAAATCTTAGAAAAAATTCAGAAACTCCAGATCGATACACATAACCTCATAAACGACTTTAAGTTCATCTATAAAAGCGAATGTAAGCCAGTTATAGTTGTAAGGAAGGGTAGTCTCACAGGCAGTGACTCTTCACAGAGACGGCTTAATTACACTATACTGCATGTAGGGATGAGTTATGCAAAGCCGCGTCAAGTCAATAGGCATTTCTACACAACTCTTTTGTCTGTGCAGAATCGAAGTTTTTCATTCATAGAAAAAATTACCGCCAAAGAACAGCGGGTTAAGAATGTTGCGCCACCTTGTAGGTTTCGCGGTCTTCGTTCTACTGCAGACCTGATGTTGAGGTATATAAAGCACTTATTTAGTGCTGAATTTAGCGACCAATGAGATCTTCTTTCCTAATGACAGCGCTCTTTTTACTTTGATTGCTAGTGAATGCAACTATGTACATTACGCAGTCAAAGATGCTATCAAAAACGCAATGAAGATCTGTACAAAATTTTAAAGTGTGAAAATGTATAATTGCTTCTGAATATAGCGAGCACACAGCTCTTGTCAAAAGAAAATGTGTCAACTTCCAATATATATATGTACCTTCTTGAAGTCACTGTTAATTCGAGAATGACATGGTGGGACCACTTATCCAAAGCTAAGTTGCCCACAACAACTCTTCCTTCTCTATAAAACACCAGGTTAAAATAGGCCTCAAATACTGCACCCTGTTATTGTAGAGCACGGGTCCAAAACATACACTTACCGAAACTACTGGGTAGTATACAGAGACGAGCATAGTTGAACTAAAAATATTTCCTATCAAATTGACTATTCGTTACAGTAGCAGACCTATGAGCCTATAACTATTCTATAAGTTCTATTATTTCAGATATTCCGTGGAATTTAAAGAAATTATTTCTCGAAATGCAACAGAGTGACAGCCCTACACGACTGACAACCAATGCACATCATCCATCAGTAAAACCATCTTTTTCTTAACAACCATGAGGATATAACTTTTCAAAAACTCCTTTGGATAGATAGCAAGTAAACTTTGGCCTCTATTACAGCATTTAAAGACAGGTTTATAATAAGTAAGGGACAACCTTTTTTCCCGACAGGCATCACAATGGGTCACGGCACGGAGTACTAGTACTAATCGCCTGTCCACAAACCTTGAACCTCGCTTCCTTGGGACATATATTTCCAGGCGACTATAACTTTGAACAATTTAAGTTCAGACCTAATTTGTATATGCAAGTAGCTATCTCGGTGTGCTTTTGAAGTATTTACAAAGCAAAACAAAATATCGCTCATTTACTCTTATAGGTATCCAATTTCACAGTGGCAGCTTGATCCTGGGCTTAGCTAAGTGTAGGATTAAACATAAACTTCGCTTAAGTAGTTTAGTCCATTTTTAAACTTGGTTTAGTTAAACCACGAATTGAGTGTCATTGTGAACCATTTATCATGAATTTATACAAAACTGGTGACTGTCTATGCTATTGTGTGTGGCATCTAAAACTACCTACGAGTGTCCGCGAAATCGAATATCGATGTTGTTGCAGTTGCATTTTCAATAGTAGAGATTGCGAGTATTTCCACCAGTGCTGTCGTTTTAGAAAAAGCCAAAGCAATACATTCAAAAAGGTTTTGCATAAATTTAAGGCAAAAGCAATACGCATATCATTTTTTTTTAATTCATATTAATTTTTTTATATTTTTAGTTCTTTCTAAATGTAAAAAATAAACTTAACTTTACAATGCACTCTGTGCTTGCTGTGCTATGCAGAAAGCATAACTGAGAACCAACAAAATGTTTTTAAGGGAGGAAACATTGGAGATTTTAACGCGCTTTTTAAATTAAAGGCAGCACTCCAATAATCTTCAAATTTTAAATCCTTGCTAATAATATTTTGTTGTAAGAGAGCTCCTTCGCCAAAAGTGCCGAAAAGCGGGGAATTTAGGATTCATTGCAATGGCTATTGTACCACTGTCCAAGAACAATAATTAAATCCCCGTCTCAATTACCTCATTTGAATATTATTGAGAATCGATGGCAAAAATTGGAGATCGAAATACGAAAACGTAAAATTTCAAACAAAATGGATTTAAAAAGGGTTCTGTTGGAAGAATGAAATAAAATTAGCCCCGAATTCATAAAAAAAACTAGTCGAATCAATACCAAATCGTTTAAAATCTGTAATAAAATAGAAAGGATTGCCGACAAAGTACCAGAGTTTATTTTTTATTTTTTATTATTTTTTATTTCATATATGTATAATGTTATCATTGACGTTTTTGATTGTGACATGAAATTTGCTCATCTTTGTTCCTTTATTATTTTTTTTTGTTGTTTTGGAGACTGAATTAATTTTTTTTTGTTTTGTTTAAATAAAATTTTCAAAATCAGTGAAACTGATTTTATTTAGTTTATATAGCTAATGAGTATGTACAAAACTGAGTCGATCGTATAAAAAATAAGAATTTTCCCGTACAAGCTCTGACCCCCCTTTCCCCCTTTGGAGTTCGATTTTCCCCAAATCGCTTCTAAGTGCTCACTTTTGCCATAAAAGAAAATTTGTTTCAAAATATTAGCTCTTCCTAAACACTAAGTTTAGGGTTGGTATTGATGACAAAAAGGTCAGGATAAATTGTTTTTATTTGAGACTTACGGGTTAGTTTATTTTTTACAAGAAGCCCTACAGATAAACAGGTACATAAGCCCTCAAATAAATTTCATTAATAATTCCTTTTCTTAAAAATTTGAATACAAATTTGCTTCAATTATGCTTTCGTTGAAATAAATTTCCAAAACTCGAAACCACTAATAGTATTGGTGTCGGTCGACTCGGACTAATTTGCACTCCTTCCTCATTGAATGACCCTAAATGCGGAGCATGCCAGAATCGTTTTATTTTTTCTGTCTTTTCTTTTCTTGGAATTTGGAATGGCAATTAAATTAATAACCATAACCACTTGCGCGGCAACACAGAAATAAAAAATATGATTTCTAAGCACGCAATCATCCAAAGTTCCGCATTTACCACCCCTTTCCATTGAAGATAAACAAATTCATTGGAATTTTGTTTAGATACGACACCCTTCCTGTGGAGATATTCAAACCCAAAACAACCAACGGCAACGATACCGCACCGAAAGTGTGAAAAGAACTCGAAATGGGCTTGTTTATCAATTTATGCTCTGCTCCCGGACTCACGGAGAGTTTACGATTTCTTTGCGTGTCTCGCGAACTGACATGGCGTATACTTGCGGAATTCGGAAGAGGATTGGTGGTGGTACACGTCCCCCATGGTAGTGATTGAGTTTCTTTGCGGTGAAAAGTGCTGCAGCAGCGGATAAACCAAATTACAGATCAATTTACGGATAAAGGAGACCACCCTTACTTTTTTTGTCTGTTCTTTTTCGTGTCATTTTCCCCCACCTCAACGCGGCATAGTGCTCCTCTAATCCACCGTAAATGAGAAGTTATCGCTTGCAAACAGGTGACTAAATCGTATTGAACGCGCATTTGACAGTGTTTGACACAAGCTGTTATTCAGCTTAAAATGAGAAAAATAGGAACAGCATCACCTTGACACTCAGACCCAACCCAACCCACACCATCCACGCCAGCAGGGAGTGCAAACTGAATTTTTTTTTAAGGTGAAGGGAACCCATAGCGGCCATAGCCTGGGAAACATTTTAGTGGAACGGTGCTCTTGTAGAATGGCACGTGATTAACATCGGTGGGCGAGACAACAATCAACATTCAAATTAAAGTCTTAATGGGGTGGATGTTCCAGTGTCGAGGAGCATTGTCACGAAGTTGGTGAAAAGTTTAATTTTCTTTCTGCTCTTTTTGTGGCACGTGGGTTGGTGGTGAATTCAAAGTTCTGTTTGCTTAGAATTAGGTCAGATCATCTTAATGGGTGCCCCGGAGCGGTATTCAAATATTTGGAACATTTTTCCTGGTGTAAAACTGTAAACGTGACATGGCCAATGGCAAATGTATGTCTGTTTAGGATGGGTGTCAGTGTCATGCATGAGAATGCATAAATTAGTTCAGAAGGTGGAAAACATTATCAGTTTTCTACATTAGGACTTGGGGAGGTTTTACGTTTTACTATTTCAAATAAATGTCTTACCCTAGGATGACTCATCAGGAGGTATCTATGTACAGTATAGTTTGACTTTTGACGCGCTCTAAAAGAATTAAGGGTACATTATGTAACTGGTGTCTTTTTGAAATTGTATCAAATTATATGGCGGGAGGCGTAATTTAAAGAAAATGATACTTTAATTGGAAAAAAATACATTGAAAAAAATGGCAACACTTATAATAAACTACTATATCATTTTTGAAAGCCCGGAATCTGTTCTTTCATAATATTTTTAATTCAAGTAATTTATGTTAATAGTTTTTGAAAAAAAAACAAAAACAATTTCAAAGTTGCAATTTAAGGACAAAAATTGGGGTGAACAATAATTTTGGCGATAAAAACTAATGACGGATTTATGTAGAGGAGTAAAATACAAGCATTTTTTTTTACTATGGGAGGGCTATCATCGTCACGTAATCATCCGACCTAATGCCAGTTTCACAATGCAGACGCGATAATGAGACGAGAGGGATGCGAGACATGCTGTCGCCTCGTTCTCGCTTTAAAATTGGCCGTCAATTTACAATGAAACCTGGTGAGTCCGTGAGTTTATTTGACAACGACTAGAGGGACCACTGAAACTACAGTCACTTACTTTTTTTTTTTTACAAAACAGGGCTGTATTTTTATTGTTTTTTATAGGTTCTGTTGGATCCTTTTTAAAAATAATTTGAAATTTGGAAATATCCTACTTATCTTAATACATAATAGTACAAATGGTTCGAGTAAAGTAAAACTTAGCAATTGCTTTAAATCGGTATAAATAAAATCTTATTTTGCTAAAGTAAGTTCGAAATCTCGAACAAAGCATTTACTTCGATGTACGTGTTGTACCTTCCTTCCCTCCTTGCAGTTCCTGCCAAAGTGACAACTGGCATATGGTTTTGCTTATTTTGAATTTCCCTTTGGAATTAAATAAAAAATGTTTGGGGAAAAGTGAACAAAAGCTAACGTAATTTAATAAAAAAACAAGCATACATAAATACCTACTACAAGAAACCCGGAAAACTATGGCATAATGCAGGGGTTCCTAATCTTTTTCATACTGCGGCTCCCTAGATAGGTTGAAATATCTTTGCGACGCCCAGATATGTGATATGAAGCTGATCTTACTGAATATTCACTAAAGGGCTTTTCAATAAAGATGGGTCGACGCACGTTGCAATATCGTTGTCCCATATTTATTGCAATTTTTCATACTCGCATTCCTTGTACTGGGGTAAGCCCACGTCAAGATTCAAAATTCGCGAAGTTGGAATCTGCGAAAAGTCTATTTCTTATCTACGGCGATGAATTGACTGCCTCAGCCCTTAGGTTCTCCTGTACACTCTCAAGGTCCACGACAATGCTCCCAACGAATATGGCTGGCAACGATCTGTACCAATCGAATTGAGGCAAATAATATACGAGTACCAGTCAAGAAGCAAGTCTGAATGGAAATGCAGGAAACACAAACGCGTTTAATCTTCGACTGCAACGTATGTAACTATTGGATTTCGCTTCGATCTTGCTCTTGGTATTCGTAATAAGAAACGTAATGCTTTTCCTTGGTTCGGAGTCTTACACCATTAAAAAAATAAAACTTGCGACGCCCTTAGGATAGCGTCGCGATGCACAGTTAGGAAACCCCAGGCCTAACGGCTGAGTGTAATCTATAAATATAGTTCCAATTGCTGCTGGAAACATGAATTTTCTTTGCCGAATCGCTTGGTAATGTTTCATTTCTTGTTCGACAATTTTTTGACACACATACCAATTAGTCAAAGAAACTATTTTTTTTTTCACGAACGTTAACAACAGTAAGTAAAACAGGTAGCTATATTGTAGCAACTTAACCCATCCATCTTTTCTATACAATCCACAGGAAGGTATATTCACTTTGATATTACATTTGTAAGGTGTCACAAGATCCTATATAAAGTATATTCTGAATCAGGATCACATTCTGAATCGATTTAGCTATTTCCGTCAGGTATATGTCATAACGCCCGGTGTCATAAGGCCCTCGCCCAACTAACATTTCAGCTTCGATAAGCTTCAATAGAGGATTACTTTTAGTTTCCAAAAGAATCCTATAAAACTTCGGTAAGGTCCGAAAGGCGAACACTTATCGAAAGCATTTTATCTATAAAGCCTCTAAAACGATTTCTATTAGGACTCTAATAGCTCAATAATCGAAGCTTTACCGAAACTACGAATTTGTAAAAAAAAAAGATGTTTCATTTCCATTCGTTTTATTTATTTTTTCATTTATTTGGTAATTATAGTAAAGTAGTATTAACTATGAATAAATGGGTGGCGGTGGGTAGTTGTTATTCTGTATTGTTTTATTTATTCTCTCTCTTTGGGATTCTTTTAGGCCTGGAATGAAACATGAAAAGACGTAACAAATTTATAGAACGAAAGAAAAAAACCCGAACTACCGCGGGATTCGAACCCCGACTTCTAAGTATCAGAAGTATCCTACTCATCATATGCGCTACCTGTAATATGCATTTTACAAACTTAAAACTTAACCAGTTCAAACTTTTCTCTATTATCAAAACAAGCTTTGTTAAGAGTTCCATTCGCATTACATATTTACCTTCGGAAGCATTACATATTTATCTTCGGACCTTTAACCAAACTGAAGAAATGTTTGCCTACGATGTTTTATTCTTCCTCCCTTCATATCTATAAAGCTTCGCTAGTAAAATAATGCAAGCCACAAAGAAGTCTTCTGTAAAGTTTCGATTAATGACTCTTGGAAGTTTTATACAAGTTTACTTATAGAAGCTTGTGTAATAATATTTAATCGAAGCTTTATAGAAACTGTAAGTTCCTCTTCTTTCGATAACTACAATAAACGAAGCTATGAATTTAATTGCTCTTTAAAGCTTCATCTTATTTTTCTAAAAGGCCTTAATGAAGTTGTTATAGAAGTCAAGACTTCGGTAAAGATTTTGCTTCTGCTAGAAGCTTTACAGAAGCTCTAAAGAAGCCTTGACCTGTCGGATCTGAAACATTTGTGCCTTAAGGAAGTTGAAATGTTAGTTGGGCGGGCGCTATGATACTTTTAAAAATGTCATATCGCCCGCCGGGCTTTAAGTCACTTTTTTGTAGGCTTTATGACACTGTAGAAAGTGCATTAACGCCCCAAAATGAAATAATATCCGAAATGTATGGGGGGCATGCTGCCCCCCTTCAACGCTCATGCTTGGGTTTACTGTCAGATGAAGGTTTGGGGAGTTATTTCTTTTTTTGGCGCACCCATGTCCGTCTGCCTGTCTGTCTGTTGAAAACAGGATAGCGTTCCAACAATTCTACATACGAGAATACAAATTTGTGAGGGGAATTCGTTTTACCATAACGGTCAAGTAGTGCCAATATTAGATCCATGCGTTTACCTGTACATACTAACTTACATGGCAAACATTTTAAATGAGCGTGACTTTTAAATGATAACACTTCTACTTATCTTACATACATTTTGGGATTTCATATAAGCCATTGATGGTTTCCAGATTTTTGACAAATGACTAGCCAAAAATTATCATGAAATGTGGTAGTACACGGCATGTAAAAAGCCACATACGTACGTAGTTCCGACGTCAACTGAGTGTGTCACATATCGTACACATACATATGTGTATACCATATTTGAGTATAACAAAGAGAGCTAGTATATACGAGGCATGTAGCCATTGGGATGGGGCCATATATGCTGACGTAAAAATGACATCAGTGCTACATACGTATGAGGCATTCTTTATGCCGTGTACTACCACCTTAAGACATCTTTGCAAATTCCAGTAGAGTCCTTACTATAGCTGATATACATCATTCGCCGGGTATGTTTTACCGCCTCTCGCGTCAGACCAGCTGGCGTGGCGGCGAGCTATCGGTACTCAAATTGGTAGATGGTTTGATTCCCAACCTCGATATTTGCATCTTCAACAGTATTTTGGCTGATTAGATATCAATACAGCCTCAGTCTTGATCTGAATTCTTGTAGTCAGCTATAGTTTTAGTCCGGTAGGCCCCAGCATTTTTTTTTTACTTTCTGCTTTAGGTAGTAAAAGGAAGATTATAATCTCAATTATTTTTGTACAAAATTCGTTATATGTGATAATTATGGGGAACTAAAAAAATTAGTCTCTGCATTTCGTCGCTCTGTACGTCTGTCTGTCAGTTTTGAAGTACATGTCATCTGCATATCTCGGTAACTTCGCTTCCAACTAATGTTAATTTCGATTCGCCAGAAAAAAACACTTTTTCTTTCCCGAGATCACTTTTTTCATTCGTTTGGTACAAAAAAAAACCATCTTTTTCAGAGTCGAGAGCACTTTTGCGAATCTAGATTTTTTCTTAGAGTCGCTCGAGATTTACAAATACACTTACACATGATTTGACATTTGGTAGCTGGCGTTAGTTTGTTTACGTTTAATGAAGTCGGTCGAAAAAGTTAGAGCTACTGAAAAACCATAATAAAATAAATAATTTAAACCAACATTTAATAAATATGGAACAAATCATAGAGGTGTAAATTTCATCTTCATCATGTAGCACATCTTCATCGTCGGCGTCGTCCTCTTCGGATAATACTGGCTCGTCTTCGTCATACGAGCAATTTATGCAGTTGCAGTATTTGTTATTTGTAAGAGAGAAAGAGCATAGCGGTTGCAATTTTGTGGAAGACGTGGTGAACATATAATCAGAGATTTCTGTTATAGTTATTTGAAAATGTATGTAAAACTTGCAATTTATATGGACTGGATGTTACAGCGCAGTCTTGGCGAGGAACGTTTCGAATTGGGAGATCTGAGGATAAGTCATTTGCTCTTCGCTGATGACTTGGTCATCCTTGGGTCCTCTCAGACTGAACTTCAGCGCGCACTCGATCGGTTTGTAGCCGTTTGTGTTGAAGCTGAGATGAGGGTAAATGTGAACAAATCTGAAGTGATGGTCGTCTCCAGAACGCCTGTTCAATGCACTCTGCATGTTAGTGGAGTCCGATTGGAACAGGTGGAGAAGTTTAAGTATCTCGGGGTCTTATTCACGAGTGATGGAAGGAGCAATTCCGAGGATTGCTGTAGGATTGGTCAGGTTGGGTCAATTTTGAGACAGCTTGGTCATTCTGTTATTAGGAGGACTGAACTTGGTGTCAAAGCTAAGTTGTCAGTCTTTAATTCGGTGTTTGTTCCAACTCTCACCTATGGTCATGAGGTTTGGGTAATGACCGAAAGAATAAGATCGCGGATACAAGCTGCCGAAATGAGATTTCTCCGTAGTATTGCTGGTGTGACCCGTAGAGATCGCATCAGAAATACCAGAATACGTGAGGAACTCAATGTCGAGCAGCTACTTCTACGGACGGAGCGATCCATGCTTCGGTGGTTTGGTCATGTTAAACGCATGTCCCCGACCAGAATTCCACGACGTGCTATGAAATCCGTACCATCGGGTAGGCGTCCTCTAGGTAGACCAAGGATGAGATGGTTAGATCAAGTCCATAATCTCTCCTATACCCGTATGGGGATTGCCCTTGATGATTTAGAGTCGATGGCGGAGGATCGAGAGCTATGGAGGGTCCACTTGAGCAACCTACACCCGCGACCCACTTAATGGACAAACGGACCATTGAAAATGAATGAATGAAACTTGCAATTTGCAACCACTCTACGAAAAAAAAAATCTTCACAACAAAAAAGGTAAACAACTTTTGGCAGGCACACCACCAACACCAACAAAAAACAGCTCAGATAATTTTTTTTGTTCGATTGGCCACACGAAATCTAAAAAAATCTCAGATTGCCAATCGAAATTAGCATAAGTGCACCTCTTTTCAACATCGACTATCTCACTGAATACAAAAACATCCTCTGATAGATCAGCTACATACCTAAGTAGTAAGTAGTTGTTTATTTCAAACTCATTCTTTTTGGATCATTCAATCTGATCAGACATTATTTTGCAAAATTACGCTATTATACGATACACACACAAATACAATCCAGTATCGCTTCTACGCTTTTGTGTACTCATCTTCAAATATTTAAAAAAAACCAACCAAACTTGCAACGAAATAGCAAATTTCATGCGATCCAGTCGTGCACTCTTTTCCTATTCTTCCTTACAAATCGAACCAATGGAATACACCTTTGCGCAATGAATCACCAAAACCATGCCAACCACAAATGCCTTGCTATTTCCGGTTTCGTAAATCTAATTAGCATCCATTTCGAACACCTCCCCTCTATAAACGTCCTCCAACGAAACCAAATTTATTCAAATCTCTATACCTCTTCGATAAAAGCTTAAATCCCATTTTCCGAGATTTAATTAAATCCAATGTCGGATATAAAATCGACATACGCTCCATATAACAAACGTACAGTTACAGAGAAACAATTGTTTTAGTGTTCCATCTCCATCTCCACCCACCCACTCATTGTTTGCACTTTCTCTCTCTTTAAAGCCAGAATGAGGACCATCAACTAACAAGCTCTCAGTTTCCGCCGCCGCCGTCCGACCCGATTAGGATTATTAGAGATGGAGGAACCAAAGTCAATAATGACATACTGCTACTACTGCAGCTGCAATCAGGGAACACCACATCTACATCAATGGATGTAACTATGGCAACGACATCGTCAGTCTTTGGGAACAACCATCAGCAACAACTGCGACGATTACGTCGAAATGACAACGAGGAACCGATGACAGATGGGCCCACCATCACCACCACAACCGCAACCAACAGTAGCTTTTCATCAGGCGAAGTCGGTTGGTCGAACATCAATGAAGAAGTCGACATGGTAATTCCAATGGTATTAGCACATTTACAAGAGCTCGGCCTGGCCCATCTCAACTTGCCCGACATCCAGGAGAGTATATCGGTGGTATGTGCAGATTGATCGTCCATTTATGATGATTTTAGTGAAATTTAAGCTTCGCCTCCTTCTCCTTTCAGAGACCGCTATTCATCACTTACTCCGCCGGACTGTTTCTGAATAATGGTCTCGTCTACAACCTGGCCGGGATAAAGCGAAATGGGGATGCATTGATGACATATTCTGATAAGTCATTCATATGCCGGTTCTATCTGCTCATTAGGAGTCTTCAGGTAAGTCAACTAATTCGTAGGTTTGTTTCACACACATATTCTATACATACACGCAATTATGGGTATAATTCCAGACCAATTTGATAACAAGGTTCGATGTTTGCCTGTTGTTTATAGCTTCTATATCAAGATTGAGCGCGCAACCTAATGGTGGGTGTTAATCCATTTTGTACCATAAAACTACACCCGCCCCAACCTGGGTGTGGGCGTGGTGCCCTTCTTGGCAAATCAGATGTCTCTATCTATGCGTAAGTTGCCATTAGCATTACTGGTCAGACATAGATTGCTTATTCCTTCGGCACGAACGCACCTTGTTGCTGTGGCTCTGATAGGGATCAGCAGGCGTTTAGAATAGATGTTGGGAGTGCGGCAATTATGACGAACTTGGTTGCGTTATGTACCTGGGACGTATCCCTCCGGTGCACTAAGTAGACATTTTCTCAGAAGGCTTTCAGCATTGTATGCCCTATTAGGTTAAGTACATGTTTTGTCAGTCTGCCTCCTTTAGTTAAACCGCACAGCCGACTTATGGACTTCTTTCCCACTCTCCTGTATTGTACTAAGAATAATTGGTTAATACCTACTCTGAATCTGATTATTGATTGAATTGTTATCGAAAATTCGATGAGTACTGCTCTTAATAATTGCCGGATATCATATCAGATCACATTTACATTAAGGGAATATCATCGAGTAGAGAAATGCTCAGATATAGCAGGGATTGTAGGCGTAGTACCTGAAAATAGATTTTCATTAGGGAGGGAATTTTTTAGAATATTTCCCGAATATACCTTTTTTACATCATCATGGATTTTGCTTCTTTTTTTCCCCTGGAAATTTAATAGGCGCACTTTATGTCGATGTAACCATCACATGGTAATTAAAGCTATCTAAAAATTTAACTCAGATCGGCAGTAGTTGACATGATTTACAACAGCGATGTGTTAAAATTCTCTCCTCTTAAATTTTTAAGGGTTTCTTTATAAACCAGGGCTTTAAAATAAACAACAGTCAGCTGTAAGATATATCCACACGAGTAAAGATTTTCTTTAAGGAAAAACAAATTCGTAGGCGTATACGTAACTAATTTACAGAAATGTTGACTTGATGTGGATTGTCATAGGATCCAATTGGAATTTCAAGATTTTTTCAACTTCAGACTATTCATGCCGCCTACAACAATTCTACAACCAAATTGACACCTCTCTTATGTTCTCTGTAGCAGTGTTGGTATATATGTCATTGGGATGGTTTTTCCTTCGAAAAAATATTTATTTTCCTCCGCCTATTGGTAGAATTCAAATATAATGTGCCCACGCTAAAAGAAAAATTTATTTTATAAATAGCTGCCAATATTTGAAGGCATATTTTGAATGAACGTTTTTCAACAAAGAGTCTAAGACATTGTGCTTTAGTACATTTCGAAAAGTTCTGCAACCGACTGATTGCTATTTCACCATGGACAGAATTACGCCCGACCAACGTTTGGAAATTATTGAATTTTATTACCAAAAATTTGTTTAGAAAGAACTTCGTCCATTTTATGGCCGTTGTAGTCATACTACTGAGCTGCGTTCGAAATCAAAATTGCTGTAAATGGTCAGCTGAGCAACAAGAAGCATTGCAAGAACTGTCAATATGTCAACAAAAATTTCCCGTTTGGTATGGTTTATGGGCCGGTGGGATCATTGGGCCGTATTTCTTCAAAGATGATGATGAAAATAACGTTACGGTCAATGATGCTCGCTATCATTCGATGATTTCGGACTTTTTTTTTGTCAAATTGGAAAAGCTGGGTTTGGTCGATATGTGGTTTCAACAGGACAATGCGATATACCACACAGCACTCGAATCCATGGACATATTGTGAGGTGAATTTGGTGAGAAATTCATCTCAAGTTTTGGACCTGTTAAATTGGACGCCAAGATCGTGCGATTTGACGCTGCTGGAATATTTTTTGTGGCGATATGTGAAATCTCCCGTCTATATGGATAAGCCAACAACTATTACCGTCTTAGATAGTGGACAACAAAACTCGTGTTATTGGTGAGATGCCAGTCGATATGTTAGAAAAAGTATGCCAAAATTGGATATTCCGGATGGACCATATGAGGTGTAGTCGCGGTCAACATTTACACTAAATTTTATTCAAGAAGTAAATGGTAAAAATTGATTTATCGATGCTATTAAAAATTTCACTCAATTTTGCAAATTTTAGTTTTTTTTTTTAATTTTAAAAACAAAACGCTTGAGCTAAAGTTCTTAAACTTGGAACTTTGATGTGCATTTTAGTTTTTAAGTAGGGCAAAGCTGGGCTGGTACAGCTATATAAATATAAAAGAGGAAACTAACTGACTGCGAGGGAATCTCTGTGTACCAAATCCTGATGGCTGTTCGAGCGAAGCCGCCGGCAAAAGCTAGTATAAACATATATATTATAAAAAGTTCCACGAAATGACCAGAGAAATCTTTCAAATTAATGCTATTCGATTACTTCTTGTTTAGATACTTCTTGTGGGGCTTGGTTTGTTATTGGGGAGATTGAGACCCAAATTCTAGAATAAATGGCCCAAAATTGACAATATATACAGTCCGTAACACTTGAATAGCCTCACACATTGTCTTTTTTAAAATTTGGTGTTTCCGTTACTTCTTTCAGGCTTACATAAGGAATTATATATTGCGGGACAAGGTAGGAGACTACTCTCTAAAACTTTGTCAAAATCTGAGAAATTTCTTTAAGAAAACGGAAAAAACGGAAACCAATTTTGTTTGCAGTCACTAAAATGTGAATTTTCACGAAAAGGTAAATTTCCCACGCACTAACACTGCTCTGTAGCAATCTAATAACAATAACACAATTATAAATCAAGATAGGGAAGACAGATGAAGATGTCTTTATATTCGTTTTACGATGAAAGGCTATTCAGAAGGCATCCGAACAGCAAACTGTAGCAGCTTGTCAATCTTATTAATCGTGTCACCTTATCGCGCTGTGTAATCGCCTTTCATTCGCCTGTCACTCGCATTTGTCATTCAGAGCCCACGCACAACATGACAAAGCGAGCTTGTCATGGAATTTGGGACAAAATGACACCCGCATGGCAGCACTATTAACATTTATATGACGATCTAACAAGTCAAATTTTTTTACGTCAGCATGTCAAAAATTTAAATTGAATTGGACATTTCTGAAACGGCATATACCTACGGACACCAACGCTGCAGCGAGTTTTCGACCTCAACTTAGGTATCGCGCTGATGCACATAAGTGGAAGATGACCTAAACCACAACTTAAAGTCCTTGAAGAACGCAAGTGAAAGAAAGACTTCATTCAGGGGAAAACAGAACCTTATTAGTTTTGATACGATATCTGCTCGTCTGTCTGTTGAAGCCACTAAGACCAATTTTCTTCCTACATAGGTCTATCTCGAGCATAAATTGACGTATAAAACAACATCTGCTATAGATAGCCTCTAGTTAAAGTCGTTGGCAATCCACGCAAAAGGTACATTATTTCCATTGCTGGTACATAATATAGTTTCCTCTGCTAATATGGTATGAGCCAAATTTTGTTCTCTCATAGTCCGGGAGCACCTGCACTGCCATACATTCTTAGTGTATATAGCTCAGCTCGATCGAGTGTAGGGTCAGTAACATTTCTAAGCCAAGCTGTGCAGTTAAATACTTTCCTGAAAATAACATAACTATGTCATCTGCGTAGGCGACCACATTAATATACCTTTGTTGACCAGCGATTTAAAAATGTGGCGTCCCTCGATTATCTGTTTTTTAAAGCGAGGTATTCCCTCTGATGTTAATATGCTATTATAAGCATTGCTTTACAAGTTATGCGAGAAACAGATTACCACAGCACCAGCAACAGCAACTTTGGCAGCAGCAGCAACTTCAACAGCAGAAGTCGCATGAAACACATTGGAAACATCGACAGCAACTTTGTCAAGGGAGGAAAACAAAATTTGTTGTGAGTTGATTGCAACGCAGCATTACCAGATTACCTTTTATATCTTCCAAAATAAATGGTAAAAGCGAAAAAATGATATTAGGTACATGACGACCTGTAAAATGTTAGAGCAAATCACGTACTTAGTACAAGCAGGTATGTACCAGTATAGATACTTGGTGCTAGCTAAAGTATAAAATTCGAAAAACTTATCTGATGTCATTTTCGACAGTGTTTTTCAGATGTTTGCTGCTCAATCAAACATCAAATCAAAATTTGTATGTACTTTTCTATTAGCTATTAGCTTGTCAAACACTAATTTTAACACAACTCACGACGATTGAATTAGTAGATAACTCGTTTCCTCATTGCATTATAGTAAAACTAGAATTCAAAATCACGTCCCACCGACAGTAAATAATTTGACGCCTGCAGATCACAAAAAACAATTGATTTCTTTTGCTAATCTAAAATGAAAGGCAATCTAAATCGAAAAAAAAATTAAAATAGTATTTTATAAATAATTTATATAAGAATAATTTGTAGACAACTGAAACTTTTTTTTGTCTATATCTGGTAATGATGCTGCACCTTCAGTATGTCAGCATTCGAAAGTTGAGAGAACTGAAAAAGTCACCGTGGTGTTGGTAGCCGTTGCACAGCAACATTGAATTTAGGACTTAGCTCTAACGTCGATGTCGATGTCGATGTTGCTGTGGTAATGTAACTTCAGCCATTAAAAAGCAGGGGCTCTAAAAAGTGCGCTGTGGCTGTCAAAGTTGCTGTTGCTGTTGCTGTGCCAATCTGTTTCTCGCATTACAACTTAGTTGGTTGTAGGTCAGGTAGTACGTTATGTTAAGTTATGTCTCTTATGGCACTAGGCGCCATTAGGGCCCATCGCGATCGCTATAGGGAGCCAATTGTATTGACCTACAATGGAGAAACACCTAAACACTTGCCCTTAAAAAAGCCCCAATTTCCCTGCAAAAACCAAGTATAGCCCTTTATATTTGGTATAGAGTCTATCTCATTTGAATGTTAGAAGAAGTATCTGCCCAGAAATTGCCTTCTACTGCGACATATTAACTCGCATTCACACAGTACCTGTGTTATAGCTTTCTCGGCTTTCAGGGCATTACAGAATCTGCAAGTGTCCGAGTTTACTAGTCCGAGCCTTTTGGCATGTTATAAGAAGACAGTCCCCTAACAATATACCGATCAGTGTTTGAGCTATTACCTGCCTAGTTTGATAATTTCCTTAGATCCCTTTCGGTCGAATTGCGGCCAAAGTGCCTTGGGCCGTTAAGGCCTGCCCACCTCCGGTCGGTTTGCTTTGTTATTTTATTCCTTAGCGCACTTTATGATGCAAGGATTTGGTTTAATATCCACCCCCTCTATATCTATCAATTCCCCGCCTCTTTTTGCAAGCTCATTAGCTCGCTCATTTCCAGCTATACCACTGTGTCCTACTGTCCTGGTACCCAACACAGTCTCACTTGGTTTTCTGATGTTCGTTGATTCCAGTGCCTCGAGTGCTGCCTGGCTATTGATGTAGATGGCTATACCCCTTCCAGAGATATAGATCTCATCCGCATTAGCTCTCCCGCTTTCAGAACAGCCAGAACTTCTGATTTGAAGACACTGCTTATTTCAGGTAGTCGTTAAGACAAGGTCTAAAGTTTGGATCTACAGAATAGTTTTCAGCTCCAATGCCTTCTGTTGTTCTTGAGCCGTCTGTATGGACTACAATTTCGCATTGTTAATTACTTTTTCCCTTTGCCATTCATACCTTTCCGGGAAATGAATGGCAAATGACGTACTGAGTGCCGAAGTCGACCAGAGGGTGAATTTTATCAGTTTGCACCTGTATGCCCGGGAGTAGCTATTCTAGTATTGTACGATATTCAAAAAATCAAAACTGCCCCCTCCAAAGCCCAAAGTTGTGAGCTGTAGTGCACTGCTTGCCGCAACCCGCTTAATATGCAAGTCTAGCGGCGCGTGAGGTATAGAAAGGTGTTTAGCGCTGCCGTAGTGGTAGCTACTGCTAAGTGTGACCGAGTGATCGGAGGTGTACCTACTGTACTAAGCGGGGTGATCTAAGTTCAATGGCCAGAAATAAGCAATAAAACAACCACGCGCCAGACTTATTTTTCGCGCATTATCTAAACTGCAATCTGAATGCAATTTCAGGTACCTACCATAAATAATAAAATTCGTGAATTGTTTGGTGAAAACATTTTGCAGAAAAGCCCCTAAATGTAGGCATTTCTATCCAAATTCAAAGGATATACGTTTCAACAAAATCCGCGATAAGTTAACAGATTCCATTCAAAGACCTATACTACTAACCTCATTCAGAGCGCTCAACACCAATTAGTTATCGCTTCAAGTGTAAGGTTTTGTATATCACCCGGTTCACCGGTAATTAAGCGGAGTAAAAGCACTGCTCCATCAAACATGCACAAACATTATGTATAAGCGCCAAACCAGAGCAAAGCCGACCACGTTCCCGCCCTTGTTGGGGCCACACGCCATGACTACGACGACGACGACGACAGTGCTTCCCGCTCTCGTTTATTGCTATTTACATAAACTGTTTTTGTGTGGACCGTTTTTGTGCCGAGAGGAGGAATGGAATTTTCACAAGCACTTTATTCTCAACTCGACGAGAATTCAAAGGATGCTCCCCTCCAGATTGTGAATATGCAGGAGTAACTTAAGTTGAAAACGCATTTTAACATGCATTACCTACATTGGATGTGTAGAATAGAACAAAAAAAAATATAACCGCTCCAAGAGAGCACTCAATCAAGTCCTCTTTCGCTGCGGTATCCTGACTCTTGTATTAAACTTTCTTTGAGTATGTTTGTGTATTCGCTAGCGCTAGCTAGCGCATATATTCTGAAGTACCTTGATTCACAGAACTTAATTAAGAGCAAATCCTGCTACATTGCTGGTGGCTGAGAGAGCGAGAGAGAATAGCAGGTATCTCAGGTGAAAACCCTTCCAAGAGCCAGGTTAACTTTGCATATACATACCAGCAGTCGAGAAGAAGGCTCTTCCTTTCAGTTTTTAACCAATGTGCAGTTGTCCTAGTAACTCACATATGAATGCAATTATGAATATGAAAACAAAAATGCAAATTCATTCGCTCCTGCCCCATTGCAGACACCCCAGAACAGTCCGCGATTGGGGTTACAGTTACAGGTTCTTATTTTTTTCATTCACTTTGAACCGAAATTGTCTATCAGATAGGGGAAAGGGTGGGTACGGAAAGGATTACTCATCGGTCTCTAGTGCGCTCTACTTCTTTCTCGGAATGGATGGAATGTGGTACAAGTGTAGGATGTCCAATTGTGTTCCTCGCAGCAGAATAGAACAAAAAGTATGAAGAGTATGTATCTGCGACATCTATTCTTCCTGATGTTTTATTTTGTTCTGCTTTACGTCAATATTCCTTTAAATAGACTAACGACGATATGACGCCACATCGACCGTGCGTCGGGGTCAATAAGGTCACCCTCGAAGCAAATCTACGAGATTTCTCAAAGTCTTTTTCAATTGCACTGAAAGATACTTGTGTTGTATACCTATCTCATTGACATAATTGGGAGATTGTAGGAGTAATATAATTAAAAGTCCTGGCTCTGGCATGAATTTTCCTCAGGGTATATTGTACCTTTGTCCCCACGCAAAGTTGAACATTTTGAACAACCATTCCTCTGTCGACAGGAATGAAAGCTGTTTTGTCTTATCGCGATTCAAAATGATTTGCTATATAAGACTCAGCTTAGAGACTGCATTTTATTTTCGCTATTACAACCACAATTGAGGGAATTCAATATTTAAAAATATATTCAAAGGAAGATAAACAGAGGAGTAATTTCATCAAAAAGTCATCGAAACGAACGATGGACCAGGCTTCGAATCAATTTTAACGACATCGTTAGCAACATTCTTTTGGTTGTCCTTCGAGAGAGGAGAGAAAATGGTGGTTGGGGTTGGGAATTTCAGAGGGTAGCTGCCCGCTTAATTCGCCCGCTCGTTTGCCTTTTTCTCCTTCGATGCTATGAATGTTCTAATGATGATGGCTTAAAGACTGCCAGATGGAGTTATTTTTTTTTTTATTTTATAGAGCAACATTTTTATGATGTTGATGTAGGCGGGAAATGGTAGTTGATTGTTCTGGCTAGATAGATAAGCTTTTTTTGTTGGACATATTGGATGACAAAAATCGCTCTTCTTCTCCTATAGGGACAATGGACTTCTTGACTAGTGAAGCAAGTAGATTGGGACTCGGCGCCCAATAAAACCACCACCCTTTTATAGAAAATGCTACTTTCGTATAGGGTACATGAAAAAAGAAGAATGAAAAGTTGTCAACAACGAATCTGAAACCATTGTATAAGAAAAGCATATCGTTGATTTTGGGCAAGCTTCTGACAGCAATTAGAGCACTTCTCAAAAGTTTACACTATGGTTATTAAAGGCAGTTATACATAAAAGCCAATAGAAAGGAGGAAAAGAAGATCTTACGTAGAAAGAAAAGGGCTGACGCGGCTTCCCAGCTCAAGGAGATCAAAGAGTCATGCGATCGTATTAAAATCCGGAGGTTTTACAAAAAAATCCAAGCAACGGGACGCTGGCTACAAAACCGAAACGCAGGCTCTTCGAGACAACGAAGGAAACCTAGCGCAGGAAAGTAGATGTGTTTTCCATCAGCAGCATTTTCCATCCAAGCGCTATCATGCGCTTTCTTCAGTCTTGTAGTGGAGCAGATAGTGCGCAGGGCAGGTGTCAACACTATCTTAAACAGATCCCTTCAGCTGCTGGAGTATGCGAACGATATTGATATCATTGATCGCTCCCAGGTCTGGTTAAAAACCTCCCACTGCGGCCACTGCCCAAGTCCAGATGGCATTCCGAATTTTAAGAAGGAACTGTGACATACACACTACACTGAACTCCTACTAATGCAACATATAGGAGCATCGGAAGCTGCAAGATTAAATTCGAAGGCACAATGCGCTTTTTATCTCTTTTGTAAAGCGTATCGTATACGCATGATAGGCCACAGCAATCTCTTATGCCCTAAACACATGGGCAGAAATTATGGACGCCTCACTGCAAGCAGTATGGCAAATGAAACAGATGTGCAGAATTTACTTACTTACTTTCTTAGATGGCGCGACAGTCCGGAGTGGACCTGTGCCTCAACCAACACGCCTCTCCAATTAGCACGATCTTTGGCTAACTGCCTCCAGTTGCGCACTCAAAATTGGTTGCGGTTCACTTCCACTTGTGCACGCCATCTAAGGCGAGGTCTTCCTCTACTGCGTTATCCCTCCGGGTTGGAATCGAAGACTCTTCGGGCCGGAGCGTTGGTGTCCACTCGCTCTACATGCCCTAGCTATCTTAGTCGACTGATACGTACTTTTCTGACCAGGTCGATGACGCTGTACACTTGTAGAGTTCGCCGTTAAATCTCCTCCTTCAAAGCCCGTCAACGCAAACGGGACCGAAAATCACTCGAAGAATTTTGCGTTCGAAGGGACGAAGGAGATCCGCTTTTGATGTTCATGATTCTGCGTCTGGGATGATCAGGTTCTTATATAGAGTCTCCTAGGTGTTTCTCGACAAGGCCTTACTAATCAATTGCCTTCTTAGGCCAAAGTAACAACGGTTGGCAAGTGTAATTCTTCGCTTGATTTCTGATGTGATGCCATTTTCAGAATTAATAGCGGAGCCGAGGTAGACAAAGTCTCGAACTATCTCAAAGTTATAGCTGTCTATCGTGACGTTCTGTCCGATTCGTCGATGTATGTGTGTCCCTTCTCGTTGACAGCATATATTTTGTTTTGCCCTCATTCACCACTAAACCCATTTTTGCCGCCTCTGTACTGATACTTGCAAACGCACCAGTGACAGCTCGCTGTGTTCTGCCAATGATGTCGATGTCGTCAGCGTATGCAAGTAGTTGCACAGACTTTTGGAAAATTGTGCCCCTGGTGTTGGCTTGCGAGTTTCGCACAATTTTCTCAAGTATGATGTTGAAAAAGTCACATGACAGCGCATCACCTTGTCTAAATCCTTTTTTGACATCAAAGGTCTCGGCGAGATTGTTTCCGACCTTTAAGGAGCAGCGAGCGTTCTCCATAGTCATTCTGCACAATCTGACAAGTTCCACAGGGATGCCAAAACTAGACATGGCTCTGTATAGTTGGTCTCTATAAATTCTGTCATATGCGGCTTTAAAATCGGTAAATAGGTGATGAGTATCGATTTGGACTCTTGAGTGTAGATGAATATCGATTTCATTTTTGTGGGCTCATTAGTGTTTTATTCATCACTACTAGGAAAAGAGCAAGAGAATGATCTGTCAAAGCCCAAATGAGTACTTAGTAGAGTCAGAACTGACAACGTTCCCAGCTGTTTTTTCAAGAATCCGTGAGTCGCCAAATTTTATGGGTTCCAAGTGTTAGTTTGGCTAATTCTTAAAAGTTTGGCACTTTTGGTAGAAGATTCCTTCATGCTTAGGTCTAGAGGTGTCAGATAGAAAATTACCTCCAGTCCAGCTGTAGATGTGGTTTTCATATAGCGTTGGTTTTCCCTTTACATACTAGTCTTTGTATGGTAACAGTAAATATATATCCATTTGCCAAATTTACAACCTGTAGCTACCATCATTGCCAGGATGTTGTTACAAATTATGTATACCCACGGATCTGCGACCTACCATAATTATATTCAGTGGGTACCACTTGGTGGTATATATTGTCACATTTCCAACTTTTATAGATTTCAAACGTAGATACCTACCTAACAATATCATCGAAATGATTTGAGGGAGAAATTTCATTTGTTTAGTGATTCGATTAAAAAAAAAATTTAACACCAAATCATAGATCTTTGCATTCAATTTTCCAAAATGAGTTGTATGCCGACAGTCTTTCATTACTTAGCTCTTGACAGCGTTAGCACTTGCATAGTACAAAACAAATCACCAGGTATCTCCTAACTAACTGATTGATGTTGTAACCTCAAACAAAAGCGCCTGCAAATAATGTACGTACGTATGTATCTGTGAGTGCTGGGCATTAAATTGATCGATTCGATGTCATCGACTTCTTGTTTATGTCCACCGATTGACACTGACTGATTGTCCGCCGCAACAGTAAAGCATAAAAGTCCTTTTCTAACTGTCAATGGTTAACCCTCTCTCGAATACAAACATTTTCTATCTGCGAACTGCGAAGCAATGAAAAGCAGCTTTAAAGTTTACTTTTCGTACTCTTGCTACCCAACTTTGTAAGCATAGAACAATGTACCCCCCTGCCCTCGGATGGTTGAATCTGAAGCCATTCAAAGGGAGTCTATGTTCGCTCTAAATGCTCGTAGCGGTTTCATATTTTTTTTTGTTTTGTTCTTTCCCGAAACTGAACCCTACAGACACTCTGCAAAGGGTAAGTACACTGCGGACCGCACAAGTGCACTGGCAGAAATAAAGTGAGTGTGCACCGCAACAATAATGCTTCCCTTCTTCTTTCTTTATTGCATCCAGGTCCTTATACACAAAAAAAAAACAGCAGTGACATTCACAACAGTATAATGGAAATATGGACAAATGTGCGACGGATCACTTAACAACAAAGGATTAGTACAGTGACATGGCACCACTTTGCTGCAGTATACATAGTACCTACATCCTTTGTAGTATAGTTATGAAAAGGAGTAGAAAAACTTACTAACTCCTTCGGTGGAGATTATACGGGAAAGCTTCTTAAATCCTCATCTTCGAAATCGACGAGAAGTTCAAGTAGTAAATAGCAAAAAGGATCGTAATATATTTTTAATGAAATTGAAGAAGGCCAATTCCGAACCACCCCCAATCTCCATCCAAATATGAAATAAAATGAAATGACAATATCCTGGAAAAGACACCGCGCGCCTTATCGATAGCAGAGGTCGATGGATATTCAAGCTTGTTTGTCAGTTGCATTGTTTTCTTCGTGTGCGGCGCGGCGTTGGGCGCCATTTTTGATGCTAGAAATGCCTGCACTCTTTTGTCAGCTATGTCGATGCAGATCCAATCCATGAAGTAGCCAGTCATGGTATTGGTAGTTCTTTGCCTTTTTCCAGATAAATCGCAAATTGACTGTGTAATGCAAAGTACTTTACGAATGGTGCCCTGCGACTACCCAAAGAATGTATAGTTTGTGTGTGTGTGTTTGCTATAAGGATGGTGAAGCAAAGCTTGTGGAAAGATTATTTTTAGATTCGAGTCTTTTTGATGCAGCAAATGGCACGGATGAGCTGGTGGTTTGATAAAAAATGCAAAATTTCAGTTTCCTTCCCTTGAGTTCCAGTAGATGATGCTACACTGCTGCTGCTACTGGATGGTGCATATTTTTTTATCTCGGATTTCACTACTCTTTTTGAATACATATCCGTCGCTGGGTGGGAATTACGAAGCAGTGCAAACCCGCTGAGATTTCTGTATAACAGATTACCTGCAATTTGCTGTTAGGGCAACAGAGACAAAATGAAATAGGGACGACCGACACGGTGACAATATAAAGGAGTCTTGAGGACAAATTTGATAAAGTTTTCATTTTCATTTTACTTTAGATTTTTTTTTGTTCGTCATTTTACTTTGGGAGTGACAACAAGTGAATGATGATGTCACTTTGTTTTCTGAATTTAAAGCATTGTTCGTTGGTCCTTGTATACAGATAAAGTTCCTGTTCAACAGCAGAGTATTCAATCTGTTTTGAAGCAATGCATATCTGAGCAGATTGGTGGCTTTTTTGTGCATGCATCGTTAGAAGTAGTCTAAGAAAATGCAAATCTTTCAAGTTCATTTTAAGATTTAGTACCTAGCAGTTCTTTTGATGATGGATAGATGGTAGTAGTCGAAATTAATTTTAACAATTGATCCGTTGCGATATGCAGGAAATCGCCTAAAAACAAAGAGTTTTGTTTTAACTCACTGTTGGCTATTCCATCAGTAACATTCGTTACAAGTGGCGCCCAACGTGGGGCTCTTTGAAAGAAAAGTCATAGGGATCTTTCTTTTTTTTAGATTTTTTTAGATTAAAGCCTTCTCGAAGTCTTAAGAAACATTTTAAAAAAATATTAATTGAAATCTGTGGAGTAGTTTTCACGGTATTAGGTAAAACAAAATAATCCTACAGAATGTATATGTAGTTTAGGATAATAATGGTTTTACTACTGCAATACAACCAATGCTATTCGGCTTATGCTCCGTGGGATACCTTTACCTATACCGCTTTCTTGCAAGAGCACAGCGCATTTTTAAAGTTTCTTTTCCAGTGCAGCTTCAAATTTCATTTTAAAACCAAGCAGCTATCCACCTTTGATATAGACGGACTTACTGTTGAGGGTCCTGCAAAAGGGAAACAGTACAATGACATTCGGATCTGTAGGTATGTGGAATTTATGATCAGACCCTGAATAGACCGTTTGAAGCCGAATAATTTAGTGGAGGCCCTAGACTGCTACAAATAAGATAATCCTGCCATTAAAGAAGTTAGACGGAATAGGCCAGATAAAAGACAGATTGAACGTTGTGATGTGACATTTATTACCTACTGTGATTGCTATAGAGAGCATCAGCGATTAGTGAAGGTATTCTGACAAGCTGCATTAAGGCTAAATCGCCAAAATTAGACTGATTGATATATAGAGGGGAAAAAAAATGATGCTGCCAAAGACTGTTTCAACGAGCTTCCCGAGCAAGGGGAGCATTTTGAAAGTTCGATTCGAAATCATGGAGTACATGACACCAACATCTGGCAATTATAGGACTTCCTTACCGCAATATTCATAAGGAAACGTAGCTCCCAAATTTCACCAGATCGTAAAACAGTCAACCAAATCGATTACGTTGAGATAGGCGTAAGGCACTTTCCTATAGTTTTCTAAATGTTCGATCTTTCAGAGCGGCCAATGTAGACTCGAAGCCAAGATCCGAATGCGAATTTCTCAGACTCCAAAACAACGGAGAAATACTGTGAAGAGATTTGATGTTAAAAGGCTATAATGGCAACAAACTGCAACAGCATTTGCCGACAGCGTATCATTCAAATTGTCAAGAAGACCATCCAGCCAGCATCTAGTGCCAACGACCAAAATTCTAGTAAAGAGGCCGCAACTCATTTGATAGGTGTCACTTGACCACCCCCACGAAACCCTCCATTCGATATAGACTGCCTTCAAGTCCATATAGCAAATTACCTGTATAGTGGACTTGGTACCACTGCAGAAAAGGACAAGAGCGAGAGAATGTGGAAAAAAAAGGAAGGAAGAACAATATCGGCTTCTCAGGAGAAAAAAGAAAGAGCACGACAAAAAAAAAAGGTAAAAAGATAGATATATAGATTTATATTTTATTTCGCCTAATATTGATTTACATTCGGTAAGCTACCACAAATTTTACATAAAGTACAGAGATATGATATTTTTATATCTTACTACTGAAACAATATATTTAACAAATCTGAAGGAAATTATTATTTAGCAAATAGCAATCTTTTTGAAGGAAAGTGCGAGAAAAACCTCCAATTTAAAACAAAAACAAAAAAAAGGTAAAAAGAATGTGTCCAAGCAACAAGACTCAAACAGACCCCTGTAGAGGCGATGAGCAAGAAAACCTTGTAGCAGACTCGCTGTCGGTATTGAGAATATGAAAAGATCACTAGTCCAGAGGAAGACGGTTAATCGGGGAAGACGATCAAAATTCTGTTGGGAGGCATTCAAGCCATTCAATCTGAACTATATGAAAGCAAAGATTTTCGTCAGCACGACTAAAAACGAAGTGAGAATAGTAGTATCTAAGCTCAAGTCCAGCAGGCTGCTGGGACCAGACGGCATACCACTACCAGCCGAGCTATTACGGGCAGCGGGAGATGACGTTTTGGACAGCATAAACCAACTCACCTCTAAGATTCGGCCGGAAGAAAGTATTTCTGATGAATGGAACCTCATCAGCATCCCACAAGAAAGGAAGCTCTTTCAATTTCACCGAATGTAGAGGCATAAGTCGGTGCAGGGAAATAAGTCCCCGGAAACTAAGTCCACTGGGAGACAAAGTTCCCACCTAGTGGGAAATAAAACCACTATCGTGAAGTGGACTTAGTTCCCATGTAAAGTGGGAAATAAATTCCAAAAACTCTGAGTGGTTTTATTTCCCTATCAATACCCCCAATTTCGCACATACTCCAAATCTGACTGTAAACCCAAGCAGGGGGTTGCAGGCGCATTTTTCACACCTATTAAACTTTTGAATGTGTACTACAGTTCCCATAAGAAAGTGGACTTAGTTCCCACCACAGTGGCGGTGGAGTGGAAACCAAGTGGGATCGTTGAAACCTATGTAAACAAATGTAGACGCCCTGAACAAAGCGGAGTGACGGCGCATTTTTCAGGTGCGGTGTGGGGTGTGGCAGGCGCCAGTCTGATGACATTATGGCAATCAAGTTTAATTTTTGAGTGGCAAGCGGGTGGCGGCGACGTGGAACTGTAGAGTGATATCATATTGTAGAGGCTGCTGCCGACGTGGATTTTGGCAACGCACAACTGCGAATTTGTGTTTAACCCTGAAATTAAAAACATGCGCGAGACGAGGCACAATTCCTTTAAACGTGCGTTCCCAAACTGTATGTCGCGACGCCTAGGGACATTTCTCTTTGTTTCACAGCTGTAAGACTCCGAACAAAGGAAAGGTATTACCAGGGCCGGACCAACCATATGTGCAAGATGTGCAAATGCACAGGGCGCCAAGTTCTGGGGGCGCATTGCTAGGAGTAAATCCTACTATCCACGAAGCTGCGCTTCATTCGCACGCTTTCGTCATTTGCAGCTTTTTGTACGCTTGCTTGCAGCTTCATTGCAATTTGCATAATATAAACAAACAAGCTCTGTCCACGGAGCGGTAAAGTCGCATGTGCGACTACGAAATGATGCGCAGCTACGTGGACAGTAGGCCTAAGAAAAATTAATTTTACCTTGCGCGAACTAATACATACTGCCATTTGCATTTTAAACAAAAAGCTTGTTCAGAAAATTCCAAAATAATAACATCCACCACACCTGTGCTGAATTATTTCTTGCACATTAACTCACATTACTTGCAATTTTGCAACTTCAGGGAGAGTCTAATATCTAACTAAAAATATCGCAAAATAAAAAATCCCACTAAACCTATGCAAGTTAATTTCTTACCTACCGTATCTCAAAATATTCCACCCTGTTCGTGTAAGTATATTTTTGCACATCTACTTACATTTTACAAAAAAACTAGTTCAAAAATCTCAAAACAAAAAAAGTTCCACACCGTATGTGCAGGTTTTATTTCTTGCACAGTCAATCGCAACATTTTCATAGGAAAATATTTCAAACAAAAAAATTCATTCTACGAAATTGTTTGTGTAGAACGTGCAGGTTTTTGATTCTGCACATATGGATGGGATTTCTCATCTACGAAAAAGAGCAACAAATTTCTCTTACAAAGAGAGCATGTAGCTTTGTTTTGTATTTGTATTATATGAAAATTTAGTATTCTCTTCTCTTCCACTTCAGATTCAGAGTTCAGACTATCGGCAGCGTTGCCATTTTGACTGCTTTCCAGTCAGATCTGACTGGATTAAAATGTGTTTAGCTGGAACATTTTTTAAAATCCAGCAAGCTTGTTTTTTAGCTGGATACGAATTTTGTTTCACTATTTTTAAATGTTTCGTTGGAATTTCTTTTCTATCAGTATAAATTTTTAAATTAAATGTGGCAATAGAAAAAAATAAAAAGAAGACCAAATATTGCTTGAATTTATTTTTGTACTTGCCTTTTCTAACTTACAAAGATGTTTGATTTTGAAAATTTATCTGTGTAAGGTTCAACTATGTAAGTATGTACTAATATTACTTACAAAAGCAGCAATAAAATATCCGACATAAGATAGTAGATGCAAATGATGAAAATGATGGGAAGGCTCAGAGAGATAACTATTTGTAAAGTTAATTTATGAGTTAATATATTTTGTATACCTTCCACAGAAAGGTAAATAGTATTCACTTTGTCATTACATTTGTAACGTCAGGAAGGAGTCACTGGATTTGATCAGGATTAAATTCCGAATCGATTCAGCCATGTCCGTCTGTCAACGAATCGACATAGACGAATTAAATTTTGTGAGATGTCGGTAATGGTCAATGTCGGTAAAGTATTTCGGTTACCTCCCACTCCTATACAAAGCCAATATTAGATAACTCAATAAAAAAAGCATTGAAAGTCTACTTCCTGGGTGATGGGGAAAAGACTAATGCATGTGTTCAAATATGAAAAAAGGGCGCTTTCTGTAAATCTTGCACAGGGCGCTAGTTTGGCTGGGGCCGGGCCTGGGTATTACGATACTCTTAAGGAATGTCAAGAGCGAGGTCGTAGCGAAATACAAATCCACATTAGAGCCACATTGCAGTAGAATGCTTTATTATCAAACATTACGGCAGGCGTGGAGGGCCGCCTCTCCAAAGGTTTGTGGCCAAATTCGAGACAACTGGCTCGGTAAGCAATCAGCCAACAACCACAAGTCAAAGAAACGTCAGATCGGCCGAGAACATTTGTGTCGTAAATTATGTATAGGTACAGGAGAACTCGAGGTAGTCAATTCTACGTCGTGCATTGGGACTTGGACCCGTACAAGATCATACTGATCCAGGAGCTCAAAGTTAAAGACCATAGACAACGCGGACGCTGTTTCTTCGCTGACTGGGGTTTCGGAGCGTTTAGAAGAGGACCCAATTTTTGCCGAAAAATCGTCTTTAGTGACAAGGAGCATTTTTGGGTGAATGGATATCTATGCTTTTAGAAGGGCGTCGAAAAAATATTTCAACCCGTATAGGGAGTCGCAGTTTGAAAAAGATTGCGAACCCCTGTACTAACCAATCGTAGCTATCTAATGTTATTTGGCAGGGAGGTAGTCTAGGACCTAAACAAGTTCATAGGGGACTCGAGAAATGTTGGCGTGATCGGAAAACGAGGCGTGGCGTCCCATACAGAAAAGTTATTTGAAACATTATAAGCTGACATTAATGGAAGCTTAAGTCTTGAAATTTTAAACATCGACGTATATTGCCTATTGAAGCACTTTACAAAATATGGGCGGTATCGGAAAAATGGGCATCGCAAAAAAAAATGGGAGTCCTGATTGTCCTGATAGAATGATAATAACATGTTTAAGAAATACAATATTCCTGGACATGAGCAAGGCTGGGCTGGTATAGATACTTACCTATAAAGAGGGCTCTCCTAAGAAACAAGAAACTGAGGAATTCAACTGAAGTTGAATTTTAAGTTGCATCTACCTTACCCGCATTCACTAAGTATCTCTTAGACCAATATTGCGAATATACTTGTATAACCTATAATTGCCTTTTTGTTTTTGTTTTTTTTTTTCAGTTCGACTATGACTTTGTCATTAAGCTAATGGCCATTGAAGGTAATGGCAAAGTGGTCGGCTCCTTGGACGACACTGTAATATATGCGGATCTTTACATCAACGTAGAAGATACACGACTACGATTGAATGATTTCCGGATAGTTAAGTTTCGGTAAGTGTACAACCACTCTTATCAGTTTACTCGCATCTTTTCCACCATAACTATACCATTTCGTCCTTAAATTCGCACACTTGAACCCAATCATCAAAGACAATCGAATAATCTGGAGTGCCTCCGATGGACTTGCTCTCCAAAAGTGAATGTGTATTATTTACCAATGAAATGAACACCAGTGCAAAATTAATCACTGCAAAGGATTTAAGGTCTTGAATAAACCATTAGGGAGCATAATGACTTCTTGGGGGAAGAACAGAAACCACAGCAGACATCCATCCAAAGAAGAAGATGAAGAGAACTGCCTGAATGCAATGGAACATAATCGAATCGTTTAACTGTGTTCCTTTAACCAAAAAGGCATTTGATTGACCAGAAACTAAAACTCATTCATTTGTGTCTCCTGTGTGGTGGCTGGGTGGTTTGCTGGCTGGTGGGCTGCGTGTGCATTGCCTCTTTGTGTGATCTGGGTGAAGTCTTTCCGGTCCTTTAGGTGAATGAATGTGTTTCCGTTTCTCACTTTTATGTCATCCCATCCGGTTGTCGGTGCAAACTTTCTATCATTTTCATATGATTTGTATACCCTATGTGAAATGTGAATTTGTATCTTTCCAGGAATATCCATGTTCAATTGAGTCAAAGGAGATTCATCCAAGAACTGACAGGGGTCATTTTGAGTCCAATTACGAATTTGTTCCGTCACAGAATAACAACATCTATTTCGGATGGTTTGAAGGAGCAAATGCAGGGGGTGATGGATGATTTCAATAACAAGGACCCACTGGAGTTGAGGACATTCGCAAAACAAATGTTGGCCGGTTTAACGGGACAGCGCTAGAAAAAGAAGAAGCAGAAGACACAGAACGCCCAGACTCTACAAGATTTGTGCCAAATTTTTGTGTAAAAGTGTGAGGGAAGATTGAGATTGATATGGGGGACAGGGGTGGGAAATAAAGTGATATAGTTTGTCTATCCTATTGTAAAAGTATCTAAAAGCTCCTTAAACGTTGACAAATGAAACAAAAGGCAGATTGCGAAGAGGGATTAATTTTGTCGACTGTCCAACAGAATGTTGGCCGATGAAGTAAACGAAAAGGAGTTTCCGAACGAGATAAACGAAAACAAAAACGAAACAATAGGTGGCGCATTGGAACGACTATAATGAAGAAGTTTCCAACTGAAGCGAGTCCTTATCTGGGAGAAGGATGAAACCAAGTCCCTACTGCCGGTTGTTGCTTTGTCAGTTCGATTTCGAATGGCTAAGGTGGGATATACACACACGTCTGCCTGGGTGTTTGTCATCATCATCATCGTCGGCCGCCTGAGGCAGTTACACATTTTGTTTGCTTGCTCACATTGTGGCTGCATGCTTTGTGTATGTGGTAAATGAAACAAAATATCCTCGGGGAATGACAGGGATACACAAACTTTTTCTAGAACGATAAATATTTTGTGTTCTTTGGCTTTATTTAAGGGGGGGTTTGTCATTAGATTGAATTGATGATGGAATGAATAGGTTTTGCAGGATGAATAATATAACGCGCAGGGTGTGCCATGTGAAGGACTGTAGGTGGTAATTATTTAGCTTGTTGACATGAAACCGAAGGCCGATACAACCGGGAAGGGGTTTATCGTTCACTTAATTAATTGATTTGTAAGTATATCGAACGAGTTGGGCTAAACCAATTACTTGGAAATTATTTTAAAAGTATTGAAGTAAAGGGTGTGCCACCTAGTGGTTTCTTTTTAAATCAAAGTTTTGACACTGGCAGCTTTTTCCCGCTCGAAATCTTGACAGGAAGTCAGTATCATACCTCCGCGCAACGAAATAAGTCGCTTTCCATTTGAACAATTTTGGGAAATATTGAAAACGCACAGTTAGTGCGGTGTAGCCCAAACAGTGCGTTTTTTGAAAAGAAATTTTGGCCGAAATGAAGCACCCACCTTGCTGTACGCAAGTTTGTGCATGCAGGATGGCGCGCCATGGCACATAGCCCATGGCAACAATCTTTTGCTCACCAAATTCCCAAATCGTGTTATCAGCCGTCTTGGCGATGTCAATTGGCCGCCTTGAAGCTGCAATTTAAACCCTTTGGACTTTTTTCGTGGGGAAAGAAGAAGGACCGTTGTTATGCCAACAAAGCGGTAACGATTCAAGCACTTAAGGCCAATATCATCCAAGCAATCCGCTACAGTTACAGCTACAGCTACAGCCCGAAACTTGGACAATTGGAGTGACAGAATGCAATACTGCGAAGCCAGCCGAGGCAGCCACTTGAATGACGTTGTGTTCCATTGAATCGTCAGGGGCAATCTCCATATCAGTTGAGGGAAGATGTCGGAATTGATCCAATAAACTCATCCTGAGACTATTTGGACTACACCTGCCTAATGTCCCGGATTCCATGGCAATCTACGACAAACTGACGGAATCTGGAGTGGAAACGGCAACGGAGGAAGCAAAAGAGCTCAGGAAAGAGCACTGGAGCTCGGAAAGCAGAGGACGATGGACAGCGATGCTTATCAGGATCGCGGCTAAGTGGAATGACTGGAAACACGGTGAGATTAACTATTACGTCACACAGATACTTTAATAACTTTTTCCACAACGGGTACTCCCAAGAAGATGACGCGCATCATACCTACCTTCTTCGCCTGCAGCAAGTGGGAGTCCAAAATCAGGGAACTGGAGAGAAATATCGAAGTAGCTACTCGACATTCAATACCCACGTATTCTGTTGATCTTTGTATAATTTTTGAGGGTCGCCCCTGCACAAAACGAGTCTAATTTCGGTCAATTCCCATATCGCATGATGACCATAGCTTAAATTTGGAACAAACACTGAATAAAGACCGATAACTTAGCTTTGACAACGGGTTTGGATTGACTCCGAGCTTTCTCAAAATTTACCCATCTTGACCAGTCCCAAAGAGAAATCATAGGTAATTGTAATTTTCATCGCTTGTGAACTTTAGACCGCGAGATACCTAAATCTCTCCAATGATCTAAATGGAACCTGCCTAAATGGAACTCTTGATGAAGTCCAACGGCCACGGTAAATGGTATTGATTTAGCAAGTTTTTAGAGATTCGATTGCTAATCTTCCTATTCACATTGACTTTTCTACCCCTCTGTTCTACATCTGCATAAGATGTCATTCTGCATAAGATGTCATTCTTATTCAGAAAGTAGGCCCTGTTAGAGTGTTGTTTTATAAGCTGCCGGACGGAGCCTATACGGAGTACAATGTCGAAGTTATGCTCTTGGACTTCATGCTAGAATCGGAAGGGAATACGTCTTTGGATGGCTAGTTGGTAAGTACAGTAGATGATACAGATCTCCTAGAAACAGATGCTAAAGCGGATAGAATTCCAAACATTTGTCGAAAAATCCAAAAAGTTCATTTGTGCGATGAATAATGGTAGAGAGATGAAAAAGCGACAGGATAATGTGGTCTTCAAATTAACATAGGTAGGTACATGGTAAGCCTAGAGTTCGATGGCAGAAGTGAAATTTCGGCCTCGAATAATTCAACGCATTTGTTTAAATGGAGCTAGATTGCAATAAGGAAAATAGACCCGGCGGAATCCCGGCTTTAGTACTTAAGAGCTGTGCACCAGAACTTGCACCTGCACTATGTAAGCTGTTTAGCACAAACCAGTAAGAAATAGACCGTCGACTCCTCCCACATAACGGACTTTGCCTACAAGCTGTTGGCACCATAGGATTTATTTATGTGTTGGGCCTGTATAAATCAAAGGGAAGAAATTACGGCACACGCATACTTAGTAAAATCCTATGGCAGTTGCACCTGGCAGTGGTTTATGGCAGTGGGGCTGTGTTCTGAAGGTTTTTTCTTTTTTTCCAGTTACACTTCGTTCACATCACAGTTTAGTTTTAGGAAATGTTAATTTGTTCAAACTGTTGATATCAATTAAAATTGGCGATGTAAAGGAATATTCACATAAGAATGAACAAACGAATTGATAATAACATCCGAACAAACCCCTTTAGATGTATTTATATAACAACAAATTGTTCATTTTACTATTGTATGACTACCTAGAATAATAAATTAATGCATCAAAATATGGGAAAAACAAGTTTGAAAAGAGTTTAAACAACGAAATTTCGAACTAAAAATGTTTGTCTCGAAGGAAAACACCTTTGGTGCGAATTTTCACAAGTTTATTAAAATTCACGACATTAAAACCCGCTCCACAAACTATCAAATACAAAATTCGTTCGAACTTATGTAAACTTAAATCAAAGATTAGTAGTAGAAATTGTTGTTTGAACTTGGCGAACTGTTGCGACAAATAAAAATGTTCATGTGAATGGACTGTCAAAACATGTGATAATATTCTTTTCGCTTATACTATGTTCCCACCAACGTGATTTAGCTAAATTCACTTGATTCAAAACAAAATTGGTCCGGAAAAGACTTGCTCCTGAAACTTTGGAATGAAGAGCTTCAGGAATTGACAGTCAAAACAAAGTGTCAAAATGAAACTCTTTTCGTGATTTATTTTTCACTTTGGTTTATTCACATAGTTATCCTTTATTTGTTATTTTGATTTTGTTATTAGACCGTGTTTTATTGCACATCTATCTCAGTGAAGTAAAGAAAAGTAGAATTTTTAACACGCAATTACAACAACTACACACTGCTTGACACTAAGGGTATTCATGCAACGTCGTAAGTTTACCATTCACGTAAAGAGAAAATTGAACATTTTACTATTCCTAGTGTAGAATAATTAGTTATTCTATCAAATTGTATTAAGAAAATAAGTTTTAAAAGGGTTTACATAACGAAATTTTCAATTTCAAACTTTTTGCCGTGAACGAAAACATGTTTGGAATTGAAAATTTCGTAATTTAAACTCTTTTAAAACTTGTTTTCTTAATACAATTTGATGGATTAATAATTTATCCTACACTTGGAATAGTAAAATGTGCAATTTCTATTTATAAAAATATCAAAAGTATTATAAATGCATGCAAAGTATTTTTTTCCTGATTTCGCGCCTTTATTTCAAGTGTGAAATGTCACATTGACCTCGTCGTAAGTTTACCATCTCGGTTTTTTTAACATCTTGTGTGATTTTCCATACAAAATTTTGACAGTTCATTTACCACGTTCGTTACGACGTTGCATGAATACCCCTACTTTATAGATGTGCAATAAACCAGGCATATTGATGAATAAATGCTGAAAAAGTTAAAGTGTGTCGGAGACAAGAATAAAACATAACTCGCTGAAAAGAAAAAATACGCGGGCGTTTATTCGAAATGAGCTGTAAGACAGAGAAAGCAGTATAATAATTTATGGTGATGCCACAAGGTAATTGTAAGATAATGTTCTCGTGTTAAACTAAACCACAATTCCAAAAGTTATCCCTTAAGGACCATTCACATGGGAGCGAACGAACGAATTGATGAAATGCGAACAAACCACTTTTTATGCATTTATAAACAGAAAATTGCACATTTTACTACTCAAAGATGAGGATAGTTAATTATTCCATAGAAATTTATTAAGAAAACAAGTTTATAAACAGTTTAAATAACAAAATTTCAAATTCCCAACTTTTTGCCGCGAACGAAAACACCCGAATTGTCAGTCTATTCACAATCCACATCATTTAAGTCGCGTTCCACAAAGTAGCGAATAAAAAATTCGTTCGAACTTAACCTTATTCCAAGAGGAGGATATCTTGGAATAATAAAATGTGGAATTTTCAGTTTATAAATGCATAAAAAGTGGTTTATTCGCATTTCATCAATTCGTTCGTTCGCTTCCATGTGAATGGTCCTTTAGTTGGAAGCAATTTTAATAAATTTGCTGGAACGTAAAATAAATCGCCAGCGATTTTTTTTTTCATTCAGTAATCCCTACCTCTCTTTTATTCGCGGGTGATTTGTTGTTGCGATGAATTTCTTTCGGTCAAAATTAAGCTTAAATCATTCCAACCAGCCGTCTAGCAACTTGCAATATGATTTTATCTAAAATGTAAACAGTACCTAAACTTAGTTCCCAACGTTTTTTAACACATCCCAATAAATGGCCGCTCTTATGTTTTATTTACATTCCCGCCATTAATTTTGACATTTACACGTATTCACAGACAGGGTAATTTTTTCCGGGGAGAATCGGGTAGGTGTACCGTGTACGGAAAGTCGGCGGTCTAGTTCTCTGTGGTTTGTGCTGTTTAGCATGTCATACCCTCAGAAGACGTTTCCTTCTTGATGGAAGACCGCTCGCATTCAACCTATTCCAAAGAAAGGGAGTAAATGTCTGCCACAAATCTATCGTCCAATAGCGTTACTTTCAATGCTCTCAAAAGTAATGAAAAAGGCAATAGGTAAATGTAGAAATAATCAAATATCTAGCAGGCCACCGATTAATAAGCGACAGGCAGGCGGGTTCGTGATGAAATCTCCTTTTCCAAAATCCCCTGTGCTGAAATCCCTTACTCAAAAATACCCTAAGAGAAAATCCCCAGGGACAAAATCTCGCATTTTTAGATTTGGTGTTATTAATTCTGTCGCCGCGACACCTAAAAATGGTGTTAAAAAGTGAGATACGAATGGGGGACATGTTGGCCCCAGCAAAGGTTGGGTACATGCAAAGTTCAGTTTGCTTGTGGGAGATTTTGGCATAGGGGATTTCGTTCCGGGATTTGGAAAAAGAGAAGAAAAAATAAAATGCGATATTATGTACAATAAGCGATTTTGGAAAATGGGATAACGTGTAGGGATTCCGCGATAAGCAATACGGATTTCGGAGTCGTCGCTCCACTGGAGACTTGTTAAGCTATACGTAACGCGCATTTATGGATGCAAGCAATTGAACAACACGGCGAATCCAGAGCCGTAGCATCCCAAGGACTCAATGCACCGTCTAGGAGTCACGGTCAATTCAGGAATCACATGGCAGGACCACATATCCTATATCGCAAGATCTGCGTCGGCTAAGTTGAGATACCTATTTAGAGCAAAGAGGTACTTTAGCCCCAAGCAACTTTTCCTTCTCTACAAAGCACAGGTTAGACCAGTCCTGGAATATTGCTCCCATATATGGAGCTCGGCCCCAGAACATTCACTTAACCTACTTGAGAGCATACAGAGACGAGCAGTTCGACTTATTGGAGACCCTACACTCACATCGAATCTGCAACCGTTGGTGCACAAGTCGCTGACCTTTGCTTGTTCTATAGGTACTTCCATGGTAGATGTTCCGAGGAACTCAGGGACATTATCCCTTGAAATGCAACTTTTGGCCGCCCCACAAGACAGGCTGCTAATGCTCATGACCATACAGTACACATGACAACCGCGAGAACATCAATTTTTTCAAAACTCCTTCTGTCACAGGCCAAGCAAACTTTGGAACTCGCCTCCTGGTAATATATTTTCAGAAGACTACAATTTGCAGCAATGTAAATGCAGAACTAAGATATATCTGCAAGCAACTCGGGGCGCTGGCTGTTCGGAACGATAGGACATCTAGGTTACTCTAAGGAGTGCCTAACATCGACTGCACCAAAATTAACGATTTTCTATCATTTTTCCACATATTTCTATTGCCGTCTATAATACCCATATGTAAGTGTCCTGGGCTTTCAGAAGAGGGAGGGGTCCAAGGTTCGCGGTTGATGGAAAAACGTTTTAAAGGTTTATTCACACTGTCACCTTTCGCGAACATCTAGTAAATATCCGACAGTAAAACTCACTGAAACAGGTTATCAATTCAGCCCCTCGGCCATTTTAGGCCCCTTCTATTCGTCCCACAAAATAAAAACTCACACAAACGTGTGTGCTGTTGAGTGAGCTATTTATTTAGGTACATTTTTATAGGCCCCTAATGTAGTCCACCATGTTACCTAACTTGGTTTCGCTTTTCAGTTTTCATGTGTAACATCATTTGGCAGATTTCAAATCATGAGTTTCTTAGTATGCTCTCTAACAAAACGGAATGCGACTGCATTACCCCAACTGATGTAGACCTAATTTTGTAATAGCCAAACTGATGGATTGTTTGCCAACAAGAATTCACCCAAAATGACCACAACATAGAATGGATTTGAACACCCTGTTTGCCTTCAGACATGACATGGGTTGATGGTAGTTGGCCCGCATCAAAAATTCATGAGCTTCGTGAGGGTCTGTTTCCTTTTTATTCAATCCAGACCGTCGTCGTCTTCGTCGTCGTTGTTGTTGTTGCCATTCTGTATAGATGTCCTTACAAAGTTCCTATATTCTCAACAGACTTACCTCTAAGGTTTGGTGACAGTTGAATTTTAAATTCACCCTCATCGTGTATGTTGTAAGTAACACCCTTTTACCTATGTCGGTGATGGTCTGGAAGCAACACATTGATTTACAGGTAAGTAAACGAAACACAAATATAAGGGTGCTTCTGGCACACCTAAGGGTTGAGTGACAATCAAAGGATTTATTTTATTTTTTATGCACTCATTTCTGTTTCAAATGTCATTTATCATCAGATGAATTCGAAGGCAGCTTGGGCAAAACCACAGAGACATGTAAGATGAGTGCTGGTATGGGTATGGGTAAGTCGGAAGTAATGATATATCCTGCACCCGTATACACTTGTTCTACTTTTTGAATTTCCTTTGACTGTCACTTTGATTGAAAATATTTTTGCACATTCGCTTTGACAAATTACCTATGAAAAAAAAAACCGACGAATCGTACATTAGGTGGGTGCCGATGATGACGCCTCCTTTGAAGATGATGATGATTTATTTGCATTGCTTTGGCTTACACTGCTCCTGGGCTATGACGAACAGGGAATGTATTTGTAAGAGCCACATCTTTGCACACGAGCACGTGTATGATGGACTCATTTGAAGTTCACAGGGGGTGAGTGAATCGGTTTTACCTTTCGCAAATATATTTAACTGCTGAAAGTGAAATCAGGAATGCAAATAAAAGGAAGCTGTGCGCTACTACTCCCCTGTTTTATTTGAATGCAAATTAAGCTGGGAGTACCTACATTACATATATGTGAGTTGGGGCAAGGGATGCAAAGTGGCCTCAATAAAGTAAGTGGACATACACTCCATTAAGCAAAGGGAAGTTTATGCCACTTTTGCATCAGTTACTTTACTGAATGTTAAGTGCTTTGCTCTAAGTTGTGGTGTCACTGCAGTGGTAAAGTGTACATATTTGTGGTCAAAAGTCATAACTACATTTACCTTGAGTTAGGTAGAAATTGAAATTGAGTGCTGACCATATTTTAATTAGCAAGTGGTGTAACATTATTTGTGGCTATTATACAACACAAGTTTCTATTTGAAAGATTAATGGACAAAGTTGTTTTTGATTACTCCCTCTTTTAACATAAAAAAGTGCCTTATAAAAATATACAAGTGCCAATTTAAAAAAAAATACGTAAATTGATGGCGAAATAGGCCCATAAGGGACCCTAGGATTTTCGTTGTAATAAACCATTATTTGGCGTGATTTTTTTATTTATAGAAACTACGATTACACTCATGTCATGAATTTGGGTCATTTCGTGACATTCTTATTGTCTGAATTTGTCCTAAGCTAGTCCTTCTACGTAATCGGCTGTCATGTGGCGTATCACGACTTAAATGTCAACACTAAAAGTGAATTTTTGATTATACCTTGTTATTGCTGTTGAGACTTAATGACTGACTTTTTTCAACAGAATGTCACAGATTGACAACGTCAACGAGTGACACTACATGATTTTCTAAAGTTGGCATGTTGCCACTAAATAGATCCCTTTCCCCATGGCACGTCCTTAAAGGGATGCTAGAGTCCAACGATTAGTCCAGACTAAATGGAACGTCAACATGGTAGATAAAGATCTTAAGCTTAGTCGTCATTGTCATCGTCACTAAGGCGATAACGATAACGATAATGTAAGAGAATTTATAACCATCAAGGTAACGCGGTTAGGTCGAGGGAACAAAGGTGTTTGAAGTAGCCGAGTGGTGTGCCAAAATGCTTGGTTATAGGCAATGCTGTCGTTTGTACTGCAGTAGCAGTTTTGTACTACCCTTCAGTCGTCCGTACTACTGTAATACCCTTGTTTTAATTTGTAAGAAGATACTGATATCTTTGGTAGATATGATCACGTTTTCTTTCAGCCAAGATAAGGCTTCTTTCACCGCCATTATTTCTGACAAAAAAATGCTGCAGTGATCAGGGAGGCAGAAGGAAAGACAAAAATTTAACTTATCGAAGAAAACACCGCCACCAACTTTGTCCACAATTTCTGATCCATCCGTGAAAAAGTGGATCGATTCATTTTCCAAGAATGCTCCCTCCTCCCAGAATTATCTAGAAGGAATGGAGACTTGGAAGTTGATACTAAAATTGTAGTGTCCTAAACGAGGCTGCCGTTTTGCTATTGAAGATGTCGATGGGTGTCAAATGAAACAGAATTTCAAGTGCAGCGGAAGGGGTAGCATGACGACTTGGACTTTACTTAGCCTATCACGATTTATCGCTTTGTCCAAGGCCTTATGACCGAGACGTTAAACCAGTGAGTATGATGCGAAGTTTGTTCCTATGGATTTTTTGCAAGAGAAAAGTAATAGAATGACTTTTTTAACTCTCTCTTATATTAGCTCAACTTTCTATCTAGAATAAGACCGAAGTACCTACGTACCTTTCTTCATTTGAGAATGACAAGTTAAACACCATTTACTGGTGGAGGGTCAATGTATGGAATTTTATATTTCCTTTAGAAGAGGACAAGTTTAGTTTTGTGGGGTGGGTTTACGCCCAAGCCACTTCGGTTTGCCCATTTTACTAACCTGCTGTAGCAGTTCTTTTGAAGTATTTAACTATTTTCCTGACACGGTAATAGCAATGTCGTCCCCATGGGCAACAACATTTCATCCCTCAATGCTTCCAAGCATTTCAGCAGCTCATTGACCACCAAGATCCAGAGAATGGGAGATAGGACGCCACCTTATTGGGTTCTTATACTGGCAGATTTTCTGACAGATATCTCACACAGACTAAAATTGATAATTCGGCTATTAATTAGTTTTCCAAGGGAGGTTCAGGACTGCACGTTCATTAGCGATTGTAGATGAGCACCCTAGGAATGCAACAAATGTATACTCCTTCTAACGAAAGGAATCCTCTATGGAACGCGTTAAAGTATATGTAAAGCCATCTTCACCAATTTACCCATACATTAAGCGTGTTAAGTCGTTGGTATAAGTTTATGTTTATGTAAATCATTCGTTCTAAAGCTTTTAGGCGAGGAATGATGAAAAACTAATAGGTCTGAGATCTTTTGGGATTACATGAGAGCATTTCCCCTGCCTTCATTCGTAAAGTACTACCATACAATGTTATTAAAAATTTAGCAACCAACAAAAAAAAAAGGAAACGACAGCCTCAGGGCTAGGCACCGCGCTGTGGAACGTTGTGTATGAGTATGATGAAATTCTGAGAATATCGATTCTCATAGAAGCAACTCTTTGATTTACAAAAACGGTGGTTACTACTGCGACTTGCGAGTACATAATAGAAAAGTTCAGGAAACAATAACATTTAGGATATGATATGAAGCCACCAAGCGAAACCGTTTTGGAAAACGCATAACGCGGCCTCTAATTGCCCACGATACTCAACCGAGGGAGTGGCGCACTCCTAACAATGTTGTAAATTACATTCGTCACAATGGCGAGACGATACTGGGCCATTTTATAATATGACGGTGTACATAAGTACTCAGCGATTAAGGCGTTTAAAGTGAATAGTTCCAATAATAAGGTCTTCATTCCGATCCTGTAAATTTGGAAGTTTTAATATTCAACTGGTGCCAGTAGATTGGTGAATTTTAGTTTAACTCGGAACAGTGGTCTGCATTATAGTCCTTTGCGTGGAGGGTCAATACTTACTTTACTTTAAATGGCTCTACAAAGCGTGGTGCTCCTGATGGGCCTTACTTTTTATGCCCCTCCAGCCGGCTCGAACTCTAGCCTGCCGTTTCCAATTTCGTACTCCAAGCAGTCGGAGGTCTCCTTCTAACTGGTCATGGCGTCGAAGACCTTACGCGCTGGAGCATCGTTGTTCATCCACTCTACATGTCCCAGCCATCATTTTTACCGCTGAACGGGTTTTTTTTACTAGGCTCATGTCGCTGTGTAGCTCGTTGTTGTATCTTTTTCGCCAAACATTTTTTTTATTGGTCGAAAAAACAGGATCATAAATCGTTCGTATGACTTGTCTCTCGAATACGGCGAGGGATCCTTCATCCGACTGGGTAAGGGTAAGGGTTCATGCCTCTGCACCATGTAGCAGGACTGGGATGACGACGACGAGTGTTTTTTGTATAGCGTCTCCTTGGTTCTTCTCGATAGGGATTTATTTCTCAATTGCTTACTTAGCCCAAAGAAACAGCGATTAGCAAGAGTTATTCTACTTTTTCCGCATTTGCCCAGGCCCCAGGTAAACAAATTCACTGACCACCTCCAAGTTATACCTATCAATTGTCACGTTCTAACCAAATCAGTGGTGAGATTGGACTTTTGTTGATGAAAGGCATATACTTCGTCTTGTCCGCGTTTATAGTCAGTCCCATTCTGCTTGCTACTGACTCCATTGTAGTAAAAGCACCGATTGCTGCTCGTCTGGGTGTTGCGTATTACCTTTTCATGCACAATTCTGAAACAACTGCATGACAGTGCGCCACCTTGTCTTAACCCTCTTGTGGTGTCGAAGGTTTCGGTATAATCCCTACCAATTCTTGGGCTTTCTCCAGGATCTGGCGAAATGTGAACGTGAACGTGCGTTTGATAAGAACCTATTAGATCGTCAGCAAACGGCTTAAGACTTTCCCTTAATACGCTCTACAGGATCTTATAGGCGATGTTTAAAAGGCTTTTACCTCTATAGTTGGTGCAGCGTAGGCGATCTCCGTTTTTGTAGATCAGGCAGATGGTACCGAGATTCCAATCGTCGAGCATACTTTTCTCCGACCATATTTTGCAGTTGAGTTGATGTGAACTCCTGACCAGGTCATCTCCAGCGTATTTTAAAAGTTCCGCTTGTAGACTATTGGCTCCAGATGCTTTGTTTGTTTTAAGTCTGCTGACGGTTACATTGATGTCATTTTGGTCGCGCGGATGTAACTCTTGGTTGTCATCTAGATCGAATGTTACAGGTCGATGATTGGCGGGATCTTGGCTGTCATCGCCATTCAACAGCTTGTTAAAATAGTCTCTCCAGATGGCTATCATCGACTGCGTATCCACTACAGTTTAGAATTAATTTAGAAAATATGTACTTCTCAAAATTGCCTGCAATACTTTAGCTTTAACAACCTTCCTTTGCTTCACATCATAAACGGTAATAATTGACGTATATGCCTTTCTTTTGCATTCATCTCAAAGGATGCAAATGGAACATTATGAAAAAGTCTACACCGAAAGAAAAACGTTGGTAAAATCAAGCATGAACCTTATTTGATTTTGCGTCAACCAATGGGCATTGTCATTTCAACAAATGTGACATTGTCAATTTTTTATAAGAAAACATAACGGGTATTTTTGCATAAATCTATCACGCCATTGTCAATTTCGTGTTTAAATAACCACGCATTAGGTTATTCGTATTAAAGCAAGCACGGTAAGCGATTGATTAAGCACGATCATTGTTGATTAACAAATTCAAAATTGTACAATGGTCGTGTTTCTTTTAACACGTCCATGCTTACTTTATCACATGGAAGCGATTGATCAAGCATGATCATTGTTAATCAACAACGAAAACATTGTACATGTACATTTTTCGTGATTCTTTTACAATGCTCATGCACTGGATAGTGTTTGATAATGCATGACCATTGTTCATCAGCAACGGAAACATTGTAATGTTTTTGTGCTTCTTTTAAAACGTCCATACTTACTTTACCATTTTATTTCTACTCGCACCCAGCTGAAAATAGTATTAAAAACTGAAAACTAATATTAATCTACGCAAAATTACATTACATTTATTTACATTTAAGCCCAGTATCCTGCTCGCGCTAAATTTTATCTTCCATACAAAAATGTCTACAGAGATAAAATTTATCGAGGCAGTTTAGCAAAGCAGTATCCTGTTCCGCACGCTAAATTCTTACTTTCATATAGATGGGACACACTCAATGTCAGTCCGGTATAACAATACTGAGTGTTATACGTACTACGTACAATTTTGTTATACTCGGCCAAGAAAATGTCTCCACTGATTTAGCTCGCGAAAGAATTGCCTGGTACATTAAATCGGCGATAAATTTTGACATTTTCGAAACAAAACAATTTTTTAATTGAATATTTCGTGGAATACTTGATAAACGATGTAAGTGAGTAGGAAAAAAGTAAAAAAAATAACAAAAATCAGAATACATGTGGCAATAAACTATGGGTGTGTGTCCTCTCTATATCCTGTACAAAGAATTTAGCGAGCATTTATCTGTGCTGTGGAGAGAAAAGCGCTCGCTAAAATTAAGCGCGAGCAGGATACTAGGCTTTAGTATTTATTGAACTTTCATATAACAGTTTGACTTAAGGTTAGTTAACAAAATGGTGATAAATAATTAATATTTTAATATGTTGGCTCAACAACAGGGGCCCAACGAAGTACAATTATTATTTTATAAATAATTATCATATATATATTTACCCTTACTGATTCTGTAACGCTCCTTACTTTTCTTATTTTTCTTATTTTAAATAAAAGTAGGCGGTGGGTATTTGAATAAATTTTCAATGTTTGTGTCTTCTCATTATTCAAATACGCACCGCCTATTTTTCATATATTTTAATTTTCTTTAAGGTTCAAACTCTACTATAGTAATGCTCGGCAAGTGTTTTCAAAAGGAAATTGCCAAATAAAACCAACCCTTCTTAGGGGGTCAAAGTTTGTACGGGAACATTTTTATTTTTCATCCGATCGACTTCAAACTCGGTTTGTGTACTCTATATAAGAAATATTTAGGTATTTTGCTTTGGGCTCGAGTTATTGGCAATGATTTTAATGAGAACTTTTTCATAACTCACGAAGGAGTTTGTCGTATCAATATGAAATTTTGTACATTTATAATAAAGAAGTAAAAAGAAGTAAAATATTATTTATACTCATAAATCTAAATTCTAAATCAATAGATACAAAAAAAATAGAAACCGTTTTTAGGCAATATGTACTTTGCTACGAATTTTAAGATCACTGATTTACTAACTGCTCCTCAGGTACTTTAATAGGAAATTTTATTTCGCGATATTTAAATATAAAAGAGAAAACTAACCGATCGTGAAGGAATCTCTGTGGACAAAATCCTGAGGGCTATTAAAATATGAGTCTTCTCATTATTGCAAAATTGCCGCGGGTAGCAGAAATGTATGAAGACGACGTTGTTGAAATTCCCACGGAAATTATATTAACAGGAGACTTAATTAAGACAATTTTTGGCGATCTGCTGCAAAAGTCAATGCAGGAACTTTCAGACCGAGTCATTGCCGCGCTGACAAATGTGCAGACATTAGAAATGAATAGGAGCGATTCTGTTATCAGTGAAGACTGAAGATCCAAATGATGCACCAAATTTCCCTGTTGAATTCCTCAATCAGCAAACTCCATCCAGCAAGCCACCTCATGTGCTGTACTTAAGCAAGGTGTCATCATCATGTTGCTGAAAAACTTGAACCCTAAAAAAGGACTGCAATGGAACTCGATTGATTGTGGAAGAGCCTGGACGAAATTTGATAAGAGCATGAATTACCACAATGATTCTAGCATACGCTATTCTAGCATACGCTATAATAATAAACAAGGCTCAAGACCAGTCATTTGATCACGTTGGCATGCATTTGAAGACCGGAGTATTTTCACACGGCCAACTGTATGTGGCTTTATCACAATCAAGAGTTGCAAGACAAAAGAAGGTGTATATTGAATCTAATCCACAGCAAGGAAGATTATTAATTAACCAGAGACAATTTACACGCAATGTAGTTTTCAAAGAAGTTTTTTAAATAAAATCAATTTGTTTATCAAATATTACTTTGCATACCCAGCGAAGCGGGTACAACCAACTAGTATATTATATTTACCTACATAAATTGTGAGTGTTTTCTCGTACCGTATGCACCGTTGGCTGGTGTTGACTTCAGGGTATTGAAATCCGGGTGTCGAATCTAAGGAAAATTTCAAAATTATGAGTGGTAAAAGTTTACGAAAAAAGAACTTACTTTAGATGGCGCTCACAATCCGGGGTAGACTACGGCCTCAACCAACAAGCGCACTACAAACCAAACAAAAAACGTCACTATACACTACAAAGAAAAATACACTGTTGACACTCGCTCGTAACGTAATGTACATAGTACTCGCGCTTCTGAATGAATACTGAAGATTTTTTTCAAGAAAAAAGATGACCGACGCCAACGAGGCAAACTAACAAGACAAATTCCGTTAAGCATGTCGCGACTACGATGTTTGTGGTTGGTTTAACAAGAAAACATGTGAATTAACTACATTCTGATAGTTATACAATGTTTGTGTTTCTTTAGCAATGTTTATGCTTGGCTGCATTATTATTTCAACATTTTCGTGATACATTTAACTGAAGTGTGATACTTTAACAACGTTTCTGATTGTTACACGTGACCGCTTTACAAACACGTCTTGGCAAGAATGTAGGTTGTGATAATGAGAAATATTTTTATAAAAACATGTCCGTAGATACTTTTAACATGTTCATGATACTTTAATAATAGTCAATGAAATTTTACCTTGAAAATGTTTGTGTTTAATTGCACTGTAATCGTTGTACTCCAACTCAGGGCTGACTTCGAAGATTTTGAAAAAGTTGCAAAAAAAGGGGGATTTGCATATAAAAAGGGGCAATACTAATCTGCCCACAAAAAAATGGCAAAAAAAACGCAAAACGAGTGAGTTCACTAAAGTTAAAATGGCTTACGCATATTCTCATCTTATTCTATCTTATTATTGCATTGAACATGGAAGTTGTGGCTAAATTGTTAATGCGTAAACTTATGACAATAGGACATATCTGATATAAAAAGGACGCATTCAGATCCCAATTAATTGTGAAGTAGTTTCGTAAAGTATTATTATAATGTCACATTTCGTATTTCATATAAAAACGCATTTTTTTTCAAAATGGGAAGGATTATCAACGAAATACAGAAAAGGAGCAAATATGGACAATTTTGGAAAAGTGGTCTCATTGGGGATAGAAAGAAAAAAAGGAGAAAAATGCAACTTTAGTCGCATAAAGTCAGCCCTGCTCCAACTACGAATGTGTTTAATTTATAAGAAATATGGTTGATTTTAAATTTATTGACCACGTTTGTGTTTAATCAAAAACACTTATGGTCAAATTAATTGTAAAGTCCCTAAGTTGTAATTTTATCCTGTTTATTGTTGTTTAACAATGAAATCAACAATTAAATTGTAGGCTAACAATGTTACCATTTTTGAAACAACTACAAAAATGTTCAAACTAAACATATCTGTGATACTTACGAGCATTTTAATCAACAACGCCAAAGTAGTTGTTTCAAACATGCAGCGTTGTTTGATTTAATCACATACGTATTTGATTTGACAATTTTAAGCCCATTGTTAGCTAACAACGAAACATTTTTGATTCAACCAATGTTTTTTCTTTTGGTGTAACTTTCTGATGGACAAGATACTCCGTCCGAGGGGAAGAATTGGTGTCAAAATTCAAGCATAAATCCACGTCTCGTCGGTCGGTTCATCCTTATCGTCATTCTATATAAAATGTGTTTCTTACTTGTCAGTAACAGATTCCTTACTAAATGTTCATCGCAACTGAAGCGACGTATCCTTATTTAATTTCAAATTATCGCTTCGGCTAAACTTTGTGCGCTTTCAGCAACCGTACCCAAAGACCAAGTTTCAAAACTTTTCAACGATCTGTCCCTTGGTGTGCTAGCAGAATCCGCCATATTCCACGAATTGTAATACGATGCAAATGCTGCTAAAATTTAAAGTAACTTGCAGTTTCCGCTCAACGTGTCCGATGAAGAGTAAACTCTCTGATACTTGCCACCAAACGGAATGTACACATTTGAATACACACTAACATGCATTGCACTGACGAGGGAAGTTAAGGGCGTAAAACTTTTGGGTGAACTTCATTTCCTCCACTAATTGCTATGAACAACCAACAGCTGCTGTTACCGTTTTTGGGAGTCTCATTGAATAATTTGGTGAATATACCAAAAGCGATTTAAGGGAATAAATTTCTATCCTTCTATATAAGTCACAGTGGCTCCACGAGTGTAGTATCTATGGCAGCCTTGTGACGGCTACGCCATAGGATATTAACTGCAGTATGATGAAATATGGAACATCAATAAGTCAGTATCAGGAGAGTTAATGCAGGCTTTAAGAGACGGAATACCTCTGAAAATAACACCGAACACAAATATGACGCTTCACAGCTACACACAACTTTCAGGCGAAGCAGCTGATAGGTAGGTGTACCTACCCATGCACAATCTTCATCAGGAAAATGTTTGAAATTGAATCTCCCTGAGTAGAGAATTTCATTTGAAATGGATGGCATGGAGGGAGTATGTATCCAGAAGAATAGACTATCGCCGACACACACTGAAGAAAATGAACCTACTGAATGACAATGAATGCAACGTCGTCAATGATGCTTGTGTAAGTCAATACAATTTCCAACACCCGTGCGTCGTCGTCGTCGGCCCGGCAATTCAAGCAAATCAAATATCAAGTTTACTGAATTGCTGACAGGTTGTGCGTTTTTTAGTCGTCCTCTTCGAATCCACACGAGTATGTATAGCTAGTAGGTATTCCTATCCTACCCGTGATCAATTTTCCCTTTGTGTACTTGTTTTGTGAATGAAAATGCCAGAAGGGACCCTGTGTGTCTGGCCTGTCCCTTCTTTATCCTATTGTGAACAAAGGCAACAAGATTCCACGGTAAGTACACATATCTGTTTTATTAACCCGCAAGTGATGGTGTTGCTACTTCTGTTGCTGTTGTGTTGGAGAATACTTTAGCTATGCTCCCTTTAAAGTACTTTTTTTTTGTTTCTCTGTCTTTTTGTTAGGATTTGGCCCATACACGTGAGTCGTGAACACGTGTACCAGGTGAAATGGGAGCCAGTGGGTGTTAATGTGCTGACGTTATAGTTTCAAGGTGATGGTCAGTGAACAACTCAGTAATAGATGAATTTTTTTCGAATCCGGAGATTACAACTACTCATACATTCAGAAAACCGGGGTTGAACTTGTAACTCCACAGTTTGTTATAGTCCATCAGCAAACTAACCACTGAGCTCTCTAAATATCTATATCTTTATTGCCCTTAAGAGATTATGAATAGTTGAATTGAAATCCCATACTGGAATCTTTCATATAGCAACTTTAGGGATCAGATGATATTGCTTCTATTAAGCACGTCGTACTGGAAGCTATTAAATCCTTGGAAGAAATCTTAGCCAGTTTTTATCGCTTCAAAATCTATGGCGATATTTTTGGATTCTATATTTTAAGAACTTGTTTTTTTTTTAGACTCACTTTACCAATTTGTGACCAGTCTTTCCCTAGCACAGTACATAGATTACTGTTTCTCAGTCTTCCTTCCTCTGTCTGGGTGATATGGTTATAAACCCACAAGTGCTGCCAGGCAAGATATCTTGAAAATTATTTGCAAGAAGCAGCAGAGCCCGCTTGTCCTCATTTTCTGCATAGCAATCTGGTTTCTTTCCAAAGTGGGAGGGCTTGAGATCGTCTCACAGAAGCTCCTGTAGCTATTCTTAAGAAATTCTAAGCAAAATTGGCACAACAGGTCCGTATAGGCACTCTTAGCCTAGTTTCTCGCCGTCATTCATTTGTGTGATTTTTTATCAGATTTTGACAAGAGGTGGCTCATTGAAGAAATCCTTGAGATGTGGTTTGTCGGGGGTCAAACTAGACAGATACCACTCGCTCAGCATTCCATAGCATACTATCCACTGAGCCACTGCCTCTACTATTCCTTTTAGATTGTCTTACAACCCTTATTGTAGGTTGTAAGAGTCATTTCTTAGCATTTCTAATCTCTGTTTCGCTTTGCATTGTTATTAGAGCTTGCGCTGCGAGTCTTTGATCTAATGTTTGACACATTTTTGCTCCATAATGTGTTACCTATTTTTTCGGCTACTTTTTTTCTTAAAAGCCATAGTATATCCTAAGCTAGCTTTTGCCCGCGGCTTTGCTCACGCAGTCCTCAGGATTTGGTACACAAATATTCCTTCACAGTCAGTTAGTTCCCTCTTTTATATTTATATATCGCGCAGAAAACCTACCTAAGAAAGTACCTAAGGAGAAGTTAGTATCTCTGAAAAATGGGTTTAATGCCCTATTGGAGAAAATAGTTCAAAGATTATATATGATCAATATTTTTGTTAGTACAGCGATATGATAAGCACCATCCTTAGAATAGGGGGAGCTTTTACCCCTTCATTATATTTCACACCTCCCAGATCTTAATACGCACTCTTGCAACCAGAAAGATGCACCACTTTCTAGCAGTATGACCCCATTTATACATAATTCCGCTTAAATATCTTTTTAGTACGTACGCTGGAGTTAGATGAAGCGATAAGCATATTCAACGGCGAAAGATTTTGGGACGCATTACAAAGTTTAAAATTCATACGACGAACGGTTCGTGATTTAAGAAAAGGGTCTCCTTAAAAGAGGTCATCGCCAATAACTTGGGTCCCAAGCAAAATTTTCAAAATCGGAAAAATTAACTATCTCTTTTCCTTCTAATAGTGTACGCAAACTAAGTTTGAAGTCGATCGGATGAAAACTAAACTTTGAGCCCCGTCTTACCCCTTTAGGGGTAGAATTTCCAAAATCAAAGAAAACATTTTCTTTATTTCTCATAGAGAATATACAAAAAGAGTTTGAAGTCAATCGGATGAAAAATAAAATTTCTCCATACAAACTTTGACCCCCCCTTTTACCCCTTTAGGGATCGAATTTCCAAAATCAGAGAAAGCTGTTTTCTTTATTTCTCATAGAAAGTACAAATACCGAGTTTGAAGTCGATCTGATAAAAAATAAAAATTGTTCATACAAACTTTGACCCCCCTTTTACCGTTTTAAGGGTAGAATTTTGCAAAATCGGATAAATCAGTTTTCTTTATTCTTCATAGAGAGTAAACAAAAAGAGTTTGAAGTCATTAGGATGAAAAATAAAAATCTTTCCATACAAACTTTGACAAAAAAATCCTTAGCGCTTGTATACATCATAAAAAAAACCTCTGTGAAAAATTTCAGCTTTCTAGAGCAAATGGTTTAGGCTGGACGTTGATCATCTGTCAGAGATAGAGAGTTTTAAGGAACTTATTTTATTTCAAGCCAGGATAGTTTCACTATTGGCCTTTCCTGGATTTGTTTACTAAATTTTTCGTGGGACTTGCGTTGTCTAACTCGAATTCGACAATTCGGTGGTCTTATAATGACGACTCACTAGATATTCACTTGACTTGCCCAGAGGCTTCTTAAGTCCGACACCGTCACCCTGGCCAAACCGGTAGCTCAAGGATTAGTTCGGAGTGGGATCGGGGTATATCTTTCCTACTACAGGCCATTAGTCTTATTACCTTGCCTATAAGCCTGGGTGCTATTTCCTTTAGAAATTCTGTCATTTGCAGAATTTTGCAATTGCGTAGGTATGCATTATAATTGGAGCTCCCATTCCAGTGTTATTTCCTTTACAATGCTTCCTCCAATGCTGTGAGGTAAGTCCGAGTTGCAGAGAACCTTTTCCATCGGGGGAACTGCAACCTGCTCAGCTATTGCACTTATTGTAGCGTGTTGTTCGCTGAGGCAGACTTCGTCGCTGCAGCATAGCTTCGACCCGCCACGGTACCTGAATGAATTTCACAGGCCCAACCTTGGCCATCCCAGCACTTTCTTTCTACTTCTGCTTTTTAGCTTAACTGCTAGTAGGGGAAGTAATGTTATGTCTGCCCCCTTTTTCCGACAACCACTTCTTTGGAGTCAGGTAGTACTCGATGCTCCTCTGCTTCCGATATTGCTTCCTCACTTTCGTAGCGTTGAGCCAGGTAGCGCAGTTACCATCGTATTCCAGCATCACTTAATCCTATTCCTATAGTGGAGTTTTTCTGTGGCTATTCTTGTCTTAAACATCAGGCGGTCTAGAGGCTTAAGGTAGTTGAGCTATTCTCATCACAGAATCGTGAGTCGTAAGCGTGCATTGCGCCTATAACCTAACTCTCGGCTTGTTCCAGGCCTATAACGAGTCGATCATTCGTCATGGATGTCCTGCTCCATGCATCTTATTTAGGTTTATGTTTTTGTTTTCCTTCGTCCATATATATTTTGGGTCATGCCCCATGAGTAGTACGGTAAATAGCGTCCGTCATGTAAGAAACCTTGTTTAAGATGGTATAAGACCTCTGAGGTGGCTCTGTGTCAAAGAGTCTCAGTTAGAGTACAGCCGGTTAGGTTATAGGTTTAGTTTATACGTAGAGTAGGGTGGACCCTACTGTAATAGGTACACTTAGGTCCTTGTGGTCCATGTATAGCCGGTTACACCTGACTGCAAACCATTCAATAGGCACGGGGGGGTATAGACTAAGTTCACCATCCTCATCAGTCTTTGGACTGAAACAACTCTATCAGGAACCGGCATACCTATGTGTAGTGTACGACGGTAGCTGGCAATGTTGCTCCTGTCAATATCTAGGTACCAGTAAGTTGGCATAAGTTCCCACATCGACGTCCGAATGGAGTGCCATCTATGCAGTGTCATCTGCATAGAAAAGTACTAGTTTCATCCTTCGCAGTGACCAGTGATGAAACCAAACCAAAACTTATATTAATTCACTCTAAACGTGCGAAGCAGGTCAAATTCCTATTTTAATCTGCATTCTAATCTAACACTAACAACTGATGAAATTCAATCTACCTCTGTGCGAAATTAAATTAGAAATGCCACAAGCTCTTCAACAACAACTATACTGCTAAAACTGTTCCTTATCACTTTGTGTCGCCACAAAACAGTCAAGAACCCATAGCTTGCTGCAGCTTATTTACAATTGATTCGCTAACAAACTTTATATAGTTTCATCCTCTCTCACTTCTACCATATCAGTCTTCGGAAACAACTCTCCTTCATCGATCGTCCTGTTTATCCAACAACTCACGATGACAAACTTTACAACCGATTGCTACGGATTATAAGTCACAGAGCGCACACTGGAGACATTTAGTTTGTCTGCACTGTATGATTGCCTCCATCCCAATCAATTGCAGTCCATTACACTTTGCGTTTGCAATTCCATAGTACCACCCTCGGGTGGCATTGGCATTTGGGGAATACATTTTCAAGTCGGAACTTAACCGGAACTAAGAATTCCCAAATGGCCACCATTTGGATTGAAACTTTCGCCGCGACAACGGCGAGAACGCTGTCTTCCTCTTTTGTTTGATTTTATTATCAAGAAAATATTATTCAATTACGTGATGGTGATATATAGGTCCTTCTCCCGCCCCTTTTCTGTGCTGGAGTTCAGTTCGAGTTATCTCAGCTGCAGGCAACCGAATGGAATCAGATACCAAAGTAAATACCGAACAGAGAAACTATGAGGACTGCCAGTAGGTATGACTGTGGTGGTGATGATGCTGTATAGTGTATAGATGGGGCTTGGCTTGGTGACATACTCGTATATGTATCTGTTGGATGCGTTTCGCTTTTCGGTAAACAGAAAATCATTTATTTGCGACGCCGACGTCCATCTGTATTCAGTTTCCATCTCTGTCGATTGGAATTTCAATTTGACGCTTGGATGGGGGTGGTGATGGCGAAGGACGCAACACTTTTATTGCCATCATCCCCCTCATCCGTATACTTGGCGCAATCCCAATGCATACCTTTACGAAGGACGCCATCCATCATCGTAATCCTTGCGATTCTCGTCATCATCATCATTATCATGAGCATATTCAAAGTCAATATTGGTTCGCCAAGCGATTCCTCTTCGCTCTCTCTATATCATTACCCATCGCATCGTCGTCTTTGGTGCGCTATCACTGTGCAAATACTCGCACACTAACCCAAACCCAACCCATTCATAATGTGGCCCATTAGAGTAATGATATATGAGTGAGAGACGAGACCTTATCTCATTATGATAATTTCTCTTCTGCTTAAGTTTGATTTGTTTTTGCTGCTTGTTCTTGGGTTGTGTACACTTATACGCTGCTGCGACGACACTGCCAACAACCGCACGGTATCCAATCCTAAGGACGATGATAGTGTTAGATGATGACGCGGAATCCATACATACATTTGTCTATGAGCTCTTACTCCGCTGCCGCTCCCGTTACCGATGCCTTCTGGCCTGTGTGACGTGTGCTTGTGATGTCCCAGGATAAGCGTTATGCCACTCGTGAATTAATTCTAAAACTTTGACACTTGCTGTGCGGTGGGGGCGGTCGGCGCGGCGCGCGGTGGTAAGTTGGCTGCCAGACCTCTCCCCCAGGAGATTTATTGAAATTGGAAAATGTTTTTCAAGGATTTAATGTTGAATGTGCGAATTATTGAGGGTTAATTAAGCGAGAATTTGAAAACGGAAAATTTTATGAGAGTAATTGGAAAATTAATTTCACCATCACCTCGGTTGGCAGATAAATGGATGGTTAGCCCATGGGAGACTTGTGTGCGGGGAAAGTTATTGCTGGAAAATCAATAGCAGTGAATTGGATCGGGGTCTTTCAAATAAAATCAAAGAGAAATAGCGGAAAGAAGGTAGGTACTTATTGCTTTCGCGTATAAAAAGGAAATTGTTCCTCTTACGAAAATACGAAAGGAAAATGCTGGCACGGTCAGTGAACACTTGAAGTAAGTATTGGCTATTGATGTGGACTGGAATTGAACTGAAATTTATTATATAATGCTGAGTGAAGGTGTGCCGTTTTATTTTTTTTTATAACGGTAATTGGGGCGAAAAATGTAATGTAACCTATTTGTAGTTGCTCCAAAATATAACTTGACTTTGTTGGCTGCCATTATATCGGCCATTTTTGTGAACTATTAAAGGGATATGGACTTCACGGCTTTGTCTGACGAAGCGCGAAGTTCAGTTGGTCCTTTATTGGGCGACTTTTTAAGCACTTGAATGTCCAGCTTAACAAAGCGCGGAAGATTGGATTGAAGGTTTAATAGCCTTTAAAAGCATTGCAAAGTTTAGAGTAATCGAGTGACATCAAGTCGAACGATCGGTGGCCAATTCATGGGCCCATTTCGCGATATAAGGTTGTCGTTGAGTCCAGTCCCTATTAAGACAGATCATCAAAATATGAAGACTTAATAGATACTGTGATGTAATTTTTGTTAAATGCAGTAGTGGCACCCTCCGAGACCTTAACATAAAAAGTTGATTGCATAGTTTCTAAATTTGTTGTTTTTCAATAATTATTTTTGAAAGTTTAAAATTTTTAAAGATTTATTTTTGTTAGTTTTCGATTTTTAAAAAAAAGCGAAAAAGCTTTTAATCTAACCATTTCATCCTGGGTCTACATAATCTCTCCTCTACCCGTATGGGGATTGCCCTTGATGATTTAGAGTCGATGGCGGAGGATCGAGAGCTATGGAGGGCCCACTTGAGCAACCTACACCTTTTTTAACTTTTAAATTCATTTTTATTAATTCATTTTTTAAACTTACTTACTAGACAAAAATGACTAAATCTAATTTAAAACTAACTTGTATCTTAATCTAGCTTACTGGCTCTTAACGAGCACTCTAAACTTAACTATATCCTTATAACTATTGCCTTTCGGCCTTAAATCTATCTTTTTATATAAATTGCACTGTTTTTTAATTTCCAAGAAAACTGGCTAAAACTTGGACTCTTTATTATTGGTTTTTTCTTAAAACTACCTAAACTACTTAGAACTACCTAAGCTACTTAGCCTAAATTACCTATAATCAGGGTGCTGAGCAATCTTTCGATTGGTCACCATCCCGATTGCGTCGATGGGCGCCTGGCAGTCGCCAACACGGTGCACACGCGCCGCCGGGACTCGAGCGAGGCCATAAGCATCGGTCAAGTCTCGGTAGCACTCATTCATGTTGACGAGCCCGGCCCCTCCCAAGGACCCCCTAAAATACACCTAACTAACTTACAAACTAGCTTAAAACTAAGGAGGATGTTACATATGTAACGCACCGACCCGGGAGAGCGTGTCTGCCCTCACCTCTTCCTCAAGCCACCAAAATTCGGTGAACTGCTTCAAGGTATCAACCGTGTCCCTATCCGCAATTGCGGTATTAAAACGGAGGAGCTCCTGAGCATTGGCGGCGTACCCGTCGTGGATGAGCCGCTTATCCCTCGCGCCGCGGTGGCTGTGGTACAATACCGGCACACCATCTTTATTCTGGACTAACCCTTTCATGTCTGCATGAAGAAATGCCTCAGGCGGGACAAAGCCAGACCGGAGCGTACTCTCGTGGTACATTAAATTCGGGTAATAACCACCCGAGATCAGATTGTTAGCGTTGGCCATCGCCCTTGCAACGTGCCTTCGAATCACCTTAATTAGGAAATTGTCAATCCTGTTCAATCGAGCCCCATCGTATAGGGTCTTGTTGGGATAATATTTTATGTACTCAGACTCGGGAGTTCTAAACAACCCTAGGCAGGTCCTGAGACACTGTCTCTCAAACACCCGAATCTTTTCCATATAGGAAGGCGCTATATTAAACCAAATGGGACAGCCATAAGCGATGATCGGCCTTATAAGGGCCACGTAGCATATGACCTTTACTCTGGAAACAAGTTGACTGCTGCGAAACAGTCTCCTTGTCAGAGCATAAGCCCTCTTGGCCCCAGCAAGACAAGCATCTATATGTTTGTCAAAATATAGATACTGGTCGAGCCAGATGCCAAGATATCTGACTACGCTTCGCACCGCCAATGGTTGTCCATTTTGTCCAATAATGGCTAATTTTCGCCAGTTTTTTCTGGTATCCCTAGAGGCCCTAGCCAATGGAGTTCTGAACAGGATTGTTTCCGACTTTTGGAAATTGATTTTCAATTTCCAATCATCGCAATACCTCTTAATTTGATCGAAGTCACGCTGCAAAAGGATGTTGATGACCTCGACTTTTGGACCTGATCTGTACGCCACTAAATCGTCTGCGTACGCTATAGCATGTCTGAGGGAACCCACCAGATCACTCGTGTAAATATTAAACAGGATCGGAGAAGAGCAACCTACACCCGCGACCCACTTAATGGACAAGCGGACCATTGAAAATGAATGAATGAATGAAAGCTTGTAATCTTTGCTTGTTAAATTTTTAAAATTAAATAAGAAAAAGCGTAGAGTGGGGCACCTCCGACAGCCTGTCTTAAACTGCACAAACGCCCAAAGGGGCGTGGCACCGCCCATACAAAAAAAAAACATTCAAAATCTTAAATCTCGAAAACCACAGAATCGATTGAGATAAAACTTAGAGATAATTTTAGGTATTGGCCCTAGAGTGCTTCTGTGAAGATTTGTCAAAGTTGGTTAAAGGGGCGTGGCACCTCCAATACAAAAAAACATTAAAACATTGTCGCCCGAAAAAAAATAAAAAAGCAAGAAAAGGCCTGGCAAAGCTGGCGGGGGTTCAGCTAGTTGAATATAATTTCCGAAGTCTCTTTCTTCCTCTGAATTTTCTGTATTCTCCATAATACGTTTTGGCGTAATGCCTTAGGTACCTACCATTACTTCATCAACTTTTCGATCTCCCGTAAGAATTAGGTACAATATACAAATAACTTAAAAAAATCACGAAAATCAGATAAAAAAAAACATACTGATCCGATGTTGGTTCCCAACAATAAAATATATGTATTTTTTTTAATGTCACTAGCACTAAACTAAGTCCAGAAATAGGGAAAACAATCGGCACGGCATATTCGACACAAAACATTTAGGTTATATTGAAAAAGTTAATGTGCGTTGTACCAATTGCATGAATATGAGGTACTTATGCTCAAAATCAAGCCTAAACAATATTCTTTGCAACTGGCTGCAAAGCACATTAGCAATAAACACTGAATTAAATAATATTGTAAACGCAATTTCGACATTATAACACGCGGCACGAATAACGAGGCAAACAACACGAAGGCACAGAACTAAATGTCAAATATGCCGAGCTGCCGATCTCAAGACAAAGAGCTGTCTCTGTCTAGCAACATGTAGTGCCTTAAGCAAATCGAGTGGTACGCTCAAACTAATTTGTAAATCGTTGTAATGCAACAAGTAAAACCCTATGTATTGTGTACTAAAAAAATAGTTATGTTGCACTCTCACTATAGACCCTTAATATGGGGCGTTAATACGAAAAATTGTGCAAATGTATTAATTGTAGGGGAATAAAGCGAATGTATTTTATATACAACATATTGCAACTATTTGTTAGGGTCATCGACCGAAAGTAAACAACAGCTGTTTTTTGAATAGATATACATAAAGTACCGAGATTACGTCAAATGTTCATAGAGAAAATTTAAATCACTCGCCATTAGATCGTCAATGTACACGGAAATAAACTATAATTTATAACGTTCGCCTAACGAGTTTTTTTCTGTCCTGTCAATTGCCAAGAAGTTCTTGAGCAATCATTCATTTGCCCAATTGCAACATCCTTGCAATTAAACCAACTTATTTTCCAACTCGCCTCAGTTCGGAACATCCGATGAGTGTGGTGGCGATTCGCCAAAAACCCACCCCAATGAACTAAATGCGAACATCTAGTGCAAATTTATGCGAATTGGTTCTGGTGGTAAACATAAATATATGAAAAATATTGGAACGGACTTGTTTCCAATAGTAACTCCTCCGTCACAAAAAAATATCTGATACAACAACGTGACAACTAACTTTCCACTTCTTTGATGTAGGTTGTGACTGGGGGATACATTGAGGGGCTATCACTTTCAACATCAGCCGAAGTGATAGCGTTTGGATTAAGTTACCGGACATAAGGGTGGGCTGGCCATTCATTGCCAACATAACATCTGGCAAATCTCAGGTTCATCATCTGTTTTGTTTAAGAGTAGGAATATTTTAAGTTACCTATTGTAATTGTAGTTTATAGCCTGGATTAAGTATTAGGTTAGTTTAGGTATAGTTAGGGATAGTTAGTATTAACACGTTGTTCTTTCCAGTCCTCACTGCCAGGGATAATGACACAGGTCCTTATAGATACTTTCTTTTCTTCATTTCACTCTTATTTGCAACCTATCTTCTTAAGATCGTCCGAAGTCCAGTTAGAGAACTTTGTTTCTTCTTTTTTTCTCATTGTTTGAATTATGGGAATGGATAAAAGTTGTTGAGCTGGTGGTATATGGTGAGGGAGACCTCGTCCGACGAGCTTTAGCCGAGCAACCACTAGCATACCGCGCCCTCCTGCTTATACCGAAGTTGCCCCTGTTTCTCGACCTTGTGGTACATCCAACAGGGTTACTAGTGCACAATACATAGAGTCCAAGTTAAACAGACCTAAATTGTGAAAGAACCTACCTACCCCATATTCTTCTTTTGAATTAGTTTATACAAATTCATAATGACTCGCATATTTGTTGACAATATTTTTTTGTTAGCATTTTTCATACATTTTACCATGTCTTTTTGTTTACGATATACCATTTTGATTTTTTAAATCCTAGCAACACTGCAGAACGATTATCTTCTGCAGTGTTGCCAGGAGCAAACATGATCAAATATCCGTCGAAGATTATTTCTTTCGAGGGCGCAACATATATCAGCTCTTCCTTCCTGCATATACCCCCCAGCACTCGGCGCCAAACAGAAAAACTGGCATGATAACGTAACTATAACAGCCGTATTAATAATAGCTGCGGAACTTCGTGTTATCCCTAACTAAAGACTAACCCACTTGTTAAACCCAAATTCCTATTTATAAACATTTTTAGAAGATAACTAAGCTTTCGTAACTTTTACATAACTAACTCACGGTGGTAGGTATATTAGCGATTTGTTAGCGATTTGTTAGCTTTGCAAAACATGTTTTCCGCGCAAAATGACAAATGATGTTTCGCGTTTAATTTCGTTTGATTGATATGAATGTGGTAAAAGGGTGATAAATAATTGAATAAGTTTGCAAAAATTGTGGAGCAAAATGGCTCACCCTTTTTGAATAATTTGAATATGCTAGACGAAAAAAAAAACGAAAAAATCCTATGAGAATATTATATATAAAACATTCAAAAATAAATATAAATTTTCAAAACGAAATATAAAAAAATTAATTGCATTAGTAAGAGTAAGAAAATGTTAATTGCATTAGAAGAAGAAGATGGCGGCAGAAAAGAAGGACGCATTCCTGTCAGTTTTCAATACAATTTGGAGAAGCGTTGCCATCACAAACCTACGATAATAGGAAACACGTCAATTAGTTAATGCATGGGTTATATTTCTTTATAAATAAGAAAATTGAGTCAATGAGTTAAATTTTTAACTACCAGTTACGTAACAAGTGAGTTAGAGAATGGTTTGAGATCTATTATTAATACGGCTGTAAGTGTTTTGTAAAGCATACTTTTCATCCTCCTAGGTATAATTATGATTATGAGTTTTGAACCCAATTTTGCCAGGCCGAAGTAACAACGGCGTCCGTTGGTAATTCTTCACCTTATCTCAAATGGGGTGTCATTCGTGGAGTTCATGTTTTCTCGCAGGTGCGTAAACTCCTTAACTACCACGAAATTGTTGTGACGTTTTGTTTGTTGATATCGTGTACTTAGTCCTCGTTTACTTCAAACTAAACAAATTTCACTTGGTCTTCAATCGTTGTGAAAGCCTCTATGATCGGCATACCCCAAAAATTGAACGGGCCTGTTTGGGGTTCCATGTTGACGCACTTTCTGCTTAAGACCGAGATTGAAGAAAGATAGAGCATCTCCTTGCTGAAATTCAGTGCATACTTGAAATAGTTTGGAGAAGCTACTTCGAAATTATACATTACAACGCATATTTTCCACCGACAAGGACACCTGAATCAGTTCAGTTTTGCCGGAATACCGATTTCGGCCATGGCCGTATAGAATCTGACGATAAATGCTTAAATATGCGGATTTGAAGTCGATGAGTACATGCGACCAACCAAAACATTGCCACCGTATTTAAGAGATCCGCTGGCAGGACACCAGACCCGGCAGCTTTGTTGTTCTTAAACTTTTTTAAGTAAGCTGAGTTTTTCTATACTGGATGCGTGAAACTGGTTCTTCATTGACTAGATGTTGGTTCTATATTGTTGCTTTATCTACATGATGCCATTTAGCAGCTGCTGGAAGTGCTGCTTAAGCACATCTGCTATCACCTGCCATGTGCTTATCGGTGACTAGGTTTCCTTCGGATTTTCGAAGACCCTGGTCTTGGAATTTTTGTAAAAAGGTACAATCGACGCAAGAAAACTTAGGTTAAAATTAGATCCTTTCGAAATCTTAGATGGACATGCATAATGTATATGTGACAAAATAGATTTGGCCAAAGGTAGGATCTAAAAGTGCATGATTCCTAAATGGCTTACTAACACTATGACACTTAGTCAACACTGGGGACACTCTCTGATAGGAGAACACGCAACTACCCTTAAATGATTTTTGTCGAAGTTGCGGAGATGGGGAGGACGATTAGGGTGGGTACAATATTTTTGTTTTGTTTAATATGTATGTATTTATTAAAATAAATTAATATAATTAATTTCAACGTATCAAAGTGCCATCGCTCTCTAAAATGACAATTGCTGGACGAAAATTAAATAAAATCATCACATTCAATCACATGTACTCAACGTCAACCTGATTATAATCAGTAGCATTTGGCAACCGTTAACAAGCATCGCTTCGACATTATTCACTTAAATCGGTTTATTTCTCTATAGCACTTACCATTCAGACAACATCAAACAAAACGTCAATTAAAGTTAATCTACGAAAACAATCGGGCGTCACGTTCATTGTTATCCTTTGTGCGTTTTCCATGTAACCAATACCAATACCTATACGTACTCCTGTTTTAATTAGCTTTACTGCATTTCCAATCAAATGAAAATAATTAAATTAATTATTTCCCGCATTAATATAAAATGCTAGAACTCAAAGACAGGCTTTGTGTTTGTAGTTGCCCCCGGCCTACTTATACAACCAATATAAAGTTTCCAAATACATACCTAGAGTGGAGTCGAATCATCCAGAAGTCTGATGATTAACCACGAGAAAGCAAACAATTTGTTGCCAACAACTTGCGTTACAGAACATATTTGCTTTGGCTTACCACTCCTAAAACAAAACACCGCAATCCGCAATTTTGTAGCTATATTCTTGTTATAATTGTCTATCTGTCTATCTATGTTCCAACCGCACAAGTCCTTGGGCAAAACTTTTCCCCTTCATAGTGGAAAAAAGGTGAACTTTGCTCCCAAGCCCAAAGGCAAACTCTGCGTAGATACATTTTCTAACAACAATATAAAAGTGAAACAATAAAATTTGTGTCTGCCAATTAAGCCGCAGCTGATGGACTCAGTTAACCTACTTTAGAAATATGTACATATCTCCGTTCAAACTTTTGTTGTGTTGAAAACATTCGTCCAACTTCAATGAACTTGACATCAGATTCAAGGCATTATGACTTTTAAAACTGCACCTAGCCACCGCAGGCACTACGTTAACACTTTTGAATGGAGGGGGAGCCACTAGCCAGTGACAAAAGGATTCTTTATTGTGTGAAGGTTTTAAGTAAACTGCATTTCTTCAAGTGATATTGTTGCAGCGCTTTACAACAAAATAAAATAACACGTGAGGACAGCAATTGTTCCGAATTGTCGTCAGCAGAAAACAGGTTCACAAAGAGGACTCTTGTTCCATGCACACACACAGTACACACATCATTTGATTTGGACAAACAAACAGACTTCAATCAAAACAAACAACATTAACGCACTCGTTCTCATTGTCATTATCCGCCTAGAGGAGTCCCCTATATATAAATTTTAGCAAAATACACAACCCTAGCCTGATACACGCTTCAATATCACATCAACAGCAATTTCCAAAATCGAGGTAATTTTGTGTATAGACGAACACATTCTCGAAATCGACGGTAGGTATGTTTATTGACGTCGACCGACGACGTCCCGACCCTGTACAATATTACTTGGGAGTTTATATGGTTCCCAAAAAGGACATGCGCAGTCACAGATACAATCCACATAGGCAATGCGATGTTTTTAGCATTTCTCCAGGGAGAGGTCAGTGGGGTTTTTCGATGTTTTTTTTTTTGTACATGTCATACAGCATTTGGTGAGGTTACGCTTATGAACATCTGGGGATATGTCAAAATGATTTGTTTGGGTTGGTTGAAACACGACGGCATGATAATGGAATTTTAAAGGACATTCAACTTCGATGTACCTAACCATTACAAGTAAAAGTTTATAGCGCGGTGATTCTAATGCTTTGGGATTCAAAAAATATTACTTGCATCAAGTCATTGTGTGAGGGTGTGTGTCGTTGCGTTGGTCGCCATCCTTAAGACGGAGAACAGTCTGTTTTAGTGCAATCAACCATTCGGCATTTTTGGCTTCATTTAAATACCTATAAATAAATAAACATATACAATCTATGGCAGCTTTCTGCTCATTTGACAGTACACAAGGTTTTTTTTTTTTTAAATACTTCTCCCGGGAAAGGCGAACCTATAACGCTTCATCAGCGCCCCGAGATGCTTGCAGATGTATGCTAGTTCTGCACTTAAATTGCTGCAAATTGTAGTCTTCTGGAAATATATCCACAGGAAGCGAGTTCCAAAGTTTGCTTGTCCTGTAACAGAAGGGGTTTTGGAAAGATGATGTCCTCGCGGTTGTCAAGTGTACTGTATGGTCATGAGCATTCGCAGCCTGTCATAAGACAAAAGTTACATTTTGAGGGATAATGCCCTTGAGTTCCTCGGAACATCTACCATGGAAGTACCTATAGAACAAGCATAGGTCAGCGACCTGTCTTCTGTGCACCAACGGGTGCAGATTCGATGTGAGTGTAGGGTCTCTGTTACGAATGTTAAGCAAATAAATAAAAATAGATAAAGTATTATTATGTAATAGGTACCTAACAAAATTACCTACAGGAACAAATTCGATGTTTTGAGCGTACTGTATTATCATGTACTAAAAACAAGCGGTCATTTTGTGCTAAACATCAAAAAGGAAACGAATACATTAAAATAAAAGGCAAAAAGTGTGGGTGACTAGCTAGACAATTTGCATGCGAAAGTTCTTTTACATTGTGGCGATCACAGAGAATAGTTCCTCATCAGTGGGTAAAAAGTTAAACCCGAATTCTCAAATTTTGGTAGTGTTTTTTTTGTTTAACTAAAACTAAAACTAAAGTAAAGTTTTTTTAAGTTTAAAAATATTCTAAAGAAAAATCTGTGGCAAAAATAGAAAACCCTAAAGCTTATATTGGTAGGTAAGTTCGTTGTGATAAGCCCTTTTTATTTGACACGAATTTATAAGACAATCTCTATAGGCGATTGTGGGTGCGATAATTTTCGCGGGAAGTGGTCAGCAGAATTTTCTGCTAGCTCTCTATCAATTTGCCGAGCTTTCCTACAACCGACGACTGTTCCACTGTGCGAAGCAGGGGGATTGCATTGAATCAATTGGTGTCACTGAGTAAGTGCTGCGTCCACGTGTTACGCATACAGTGAAAATCCGCTCAGGAGAGTAACCAAGCTCAGCAGAATCTCAAGGCCAGCATCATCACCTATCATTGCCGTATCAGTCCCGCAAGTGTTAACTCAACCAACACTTTCAGTGGAAACATATTGTCGTCATCGCTATACCCCCACAATAGAAAAAAGACCAACCTCAACGTAAACGTTACCTCACCAGGAACATATTGCCAGAGCGAATTCACTTGCCATCAACATTTCACCTCTACCCATCAACCTGCGGCTGCTGCCTGAAACACCAAGCCAAAGCACTTGTTTCAAGCGGTTCGCAGTCGAGCCCCCTGTATCACCGGCAACATCCACTGCATGCGGTACTTGTTTGCTGTCACCAGTGCCAAAGCACTTGTCGTTGTCGAGGCAAGAACAGAGCAGAAGCCGCCTAATCGTCGGAGTGAATAGCACTTAGAGCATAGACTACGATCGATGCTCGATAAATGCAGTATGGTAAAATGCTCGTATGTATGTAATATAGGTACCAACAGGTTGAATTAAAGAATCCAAATTTTTGTAGCGTTAAATTTTGTTTTTATAGTTTAAATAGTGAGTATAATAATACCTAAATAAGTATGTTAAATTTTGAATAGTAGATACTTAGAGATTAAAACTTAAAATATTAACTATAACTACATAATATTGAATTTGCATGATAATAGGTAATCAAAGATTTACTTAAACAATATACAATACATGAACTAAAATATCTCCAAATTACATTTAAACAGATTCCAACGAAGGATTGTGCGCACAACACTTCAACAATAAACACAAGATTGGAATACACATACACCCAAAAAAAATTTTCGTAATATGTACGAAATAGTTATTACTTTTTACGAAATCGTTTGTTCTTTTCAGCCGACGAACGCCTTTGTAAATATTACTTGTGACAGTTTGTACAATTTACGAATGAACAAACATTATATTTTACAAATACATTCGTTTATTTTACTAAGGTGCATTGGTAAATACGACTAAGTGGATTTGCAAAATGTACAAATACGTTCGTGATATATTTACGAATTCTTTTGTTTATAGTACATATGTATTTGTTCTATACACCAATGAACATTTGTAAATATTACGAATGCGTTTGTAAAATATAAAAATGCGTTCGTGATATATTTACGAATCCTTTAATTTATAGTACAAATGAATTTGTTCTATACACCAATGAAAATTTGTAAATATTACGAATGCGTTTGTAAAATATAAAAATGCGTTCGTCATATATTTACGAATACTTTAATTTATAGTACAAATGAATTTGTTCTATACACCAATGAAAATTTGTAAATATTACGAATGCGTTTGTAAAATATAAAAATGCGTTCGTGATATATTTACGAATACTTTAATTTATAGTACAAATGAATTTGTTCTATACACCAATGAAAATTTGTAAATATTACGAATGCGTTTGTAAAATATAAAAATGCGTTCATGATATATTTACGAATCCTTTAATTTATAGTACAAATGAATTTGTTCTATACACCAATGAAAATTTGTAAATATTACGAATGCGTTTGTAAAATATAAAAATGCGTTCGTGATATATTTACGAATACTTTAATTTATAGTACAAATGAATTTGTTCTATACACCAATGAAAATTTGAAGGTATTTCGCATGCGTTTGTAAATTGCAACGTAGGTATTCGTAGTATTAATGAATTTTCATTGGTACATAGAACAAATACATTTGTACAATAAATAACACATGGCCGCCATGAACAACCATTTTTATTTTAGGTACCTACTCTTCATTTTCATTTAAACATTTCCACTCAGTCTTTTGTTTGGCTTGTGACAATCCACAAAAATTGTCAAAAATTGTGTGGGCGACTTTAAAAATGTTTGGCCTGGGTTCTAACTGAGCACAAGTTCTAGAAAGAAAAAGCACGTCAAATGCACAAATAAGAGAGAAACTGTTGAAATTCGCATAAAAAAGTAGAACAAAGAAAAAATATTTTGCCGCCATTTGGCTCGTGCTTTCATTATAATCTTAATCAAATCCAGTAAGTAGACTGTAGACTTAGCGACTCACAATAGGGCTTTTTGCAGTCCTTCGATTTGTTTTATGCGTTGCAAATAGATTCATACCAAAGGCCTTCGTATCTCACCAGTCAGATAACTGACCTTAGCTAACCAGCATCCATTGAGGTAATATTTATCGGCAGCGGATCTATGCCATTAGCGCAAAACATTTTTAGTCCTCTGGAGCCGGCGCCAAATTATGAGCACCGAATCACCGAAATGAATTACAGCAAGCAGAATAAATTTAACGCACACAAACCAAAAGATGAACTGACCGCATAAAACCCCAGTAAAACCGAATGCAATTTCAAAAGAAATAAATAATTTTAATTATTGGCGGAAAAATATTAAAACCTTTAATTTAAATATCGTTGACATAATAATATAATAAAATAAAATATTAGATTATAATAAAAGCAAAAGAAACTTACTAGAAATTTGCTTGTCTTGAAGTGATATAATGATATAAGTACGTACTGCAATCAGAAAAGGATGCACGTCAAATGCACAAAAAAGAAAGAAACTGTTGAAATTTGTATAAAAAGTAGAACAAAGAAAAAACATTTTGCCGCCATTTGGCTCGTGCTTTCATTATAATCTTAATCAAATCCAGTAAGTAGACTGTAGACTTAGCGACTCACAATAGGGCTTTTTGCAGTCCTTCGATTTGTTTTATGCGTTGCAAATAGATTCATACCAAAGGCCTTCGTATCTCACCAGTCAGATAACTGACCTTAGCTAACCAGCATCCATTGAGGTAATATTTATCGGCAGCGGATCTATGCCATTAGCGCAAAACATTTTTAGTCCTCTGGAGCCGGCGCCAAATTATGAGCACCGAATCACCGAAATGAATTACAGCAAGCAGAATAAATTTAACGCACACAAACCAAAAGATGAACTGACCGCATAAAACCCCAGTAAAACCGAATGCAATTTCAAAAGAAATAAATAATTTTAATTATTGGCGGAAAAATATTAAAACCTTTAATTTAAATATCGTTGACATAATAATATAATAAAATAAAATATTAGATTATAATAAAAGCAAAAGAAACTTACTAGAAATTTGCTTGTCTTGAAGTGATATAATGATATAAGTACGTACTGCAATCAGAAAAGGATGCACGTCAAATGCTCAAAAAAGAAAGAAACTGTTGAAATTTGTATAAAAAGTAGAACAAAGAAAAAACATTTTGCCGCCATTTGGCTCGTGCTTTCATTATAATCTTAATCAAATCCTGTAAGTAGACTGTAGACTTAGCGACTCAATAGGGCTTTTTGCAGTCCTTCGATTTGTTTTATGCGTTGCAAATAGATTCATACCAAAGGCCTTCGTATCTCACCAGTCAGATAACTGACCTTAGCTAACCAGCATCCATTGAGGTAATATTTATCGGCAGCGGATCTATGCCATTAGCGCAAAACATTTTTAGTCCTCTGGAGCCGGCGCCAAATTATGAGCACCGAATCACCGAAATGAATTACAGCAAGCAGAATAAATTTAACGCACACAAACCAAAAGATGAACTGACCGCATAAAACCCCAGTAAAACCGAATGCAATTTCAAAAGAAATAAATAATTTTAATTATTGGCGGAAAAATATTAAAACCTTTAATTTAAATATCGTTGACATAATAATATAATAAAATAAAATATTAGATTATAATAAAAGCAAAAGAAACTTACTAGAAATTTGCTTGTCTTGAAGTGATATAATGATATAAGTACGTACTGCAATCAGAAAAGGATGCACGTCAAATGCACAAAAAAGAAAGAAACTGTTGAAATTTGTATAAAAAGTAGAACAAAGAAAAAACATTTTGCCGCCATTTGGCTCGTGCTTTCATTATAATCTTAATCAAATCCAGTAAGTAGACTGTAGACTTAGCGACTCACAATAGGGCTTTTTGCAGTCCTTCGATTTGTTTTATGCGTTGCAAATAGATTCATACCAAAGGCCTTCGTATCTCACCAGTCAGATAACTGACCTTAGCTAACCAGCATCCATTGAGGTAATATTTATCGGCAGCGGATCTATGCCATTAGCGCAAAACATTTTTAGTCCTCTGGAGCCGGCGCCAAATTATGAGCACCGAATCACCGAAATGAATTACAGCAAGCAGAATAAATTTAACGCACACAAACCAAAAGATGAACTGACCGCATAAAACCCCAGTAAAACCGAATGCAATTTCAAAAGAAATAAATAATTTTAATTATTGGCGGAAAAATATTAAAACCTTTAATTTAAATATCGTTGACATAATAATATAATAAAATAAAATATTAGATTATAATAAAAGCAAAAGAAACTTACTAGAAATTTGCTTGTCTTGAAGTGATATAATGATATAAGTACGTACTGCAATCAGAAAAGGATGCACGTCAAATGCACAAAAAAGAAAGAAACTGTTGAAATTTGTATAAAAAGTAGAACAAAGAAAAAACATTTTGCCGCCATTTGGCTCGTGCTTTCATTATAATCTTAATCAAATCCAGTAAGTAGACTGTAGACTTAGCGACTCACAATAGGGCTTTTTGCAGTCCTTCGATTTGTTTTATACGTTGCAAATAGATTCATACCAAAGGCCTTCGTATCTCACCAGTCAGATAACTGACCTTAGCTAACCAGCATCCATTGAGGTAATATTTATCGGCAGCGGATCTATGCCATTAGCGCAAAACATTTTTAGTCCTCTGGAGCCGGCGCCAAATTATGAGCACCGAATCACCGAAATGAATTACAGCAAGCAGAATAAATTTAACGCACACAAACCAAAAGATGAACTGACCGCATAAAACCCCAGTAAAACCGAATGCAATTTCAAAAGAAATAAATAATTTTAATTATTGGCGGAAAAATATTAAAACCTTTAATTTAAATATCGTTGACATAATAATATAATAAAATAAAATATTAGATTATAATAAAAGCAAAAGAAACTTACTAGAAATTTGCTTGTCTTGAAGTGATATAATGATATAAGTACGTACTGCAATCAGAAAAGGATGCACGTCAAATGCACAAAAAAGAAAGAAACTGTTGAAATTTGTATAAAAAGTAGAACAAAGAAAAAACATTTTGCCGCCATTTGGCTCGTGCTTTCATTATAATCTTAATCAAATCCTGTAAGTAGACTGTAGACTTAGCGACTCAATAGGGCTTTTTGCAGTCCTTCGATTTGTTTTATGCGTTGCAAATAGATTCATACCAAAGGCCTTCGTATCTCACCAGTCAGATAACTGACCTTAGCTAACCAGCATCCATTGAGGTAATATTTATCGGCAGCGGATCTATGCCATTAGCGCAAAACATTTTTAGTCCTCTGGAGCCGGCGCCAAATTATGAGCACCGAATCACCGAAATGAATTACAGCAAGCAGAATAAATTTAACGCACACAAACCAAAAGATGAACTGACCGCATAAAACCCCAGTAAAACCGAATGCAATTTCAAAAGAAATAAATAATTTTAATTATTGGCGGAAAAATATTAAAACCTTTAATTTAAATATCGTTGACATAATAATATAATAAAATAAAATATTAGATTATAATAAAAGCAAAAGAAACTTACTAGAAATTTGCTTGTCTTGAAGTGATATAATGATATAAGTACGTACTGCAATCAGAAAAGGATGCACGTCAAATGCACAAAAAAGAAAGAAACTGTTGAAATTTGTATAAAAAGTAGAACAAAGAAAAAACATTTTGCCGCCATTTGGCTCGTGCTTTCATTATAATCTTAATCAAATCCAGTAAGTAGACTGTAGACTTAGCGACTCACAATAGGGCTTTTTGCAGTCCTTCGATTTGTTTTATGCGTTGCAAATAGATTCATACCAAAGGCCTTCGTATCTCACCAGTCAGATAACTGACCTTAGCTAACCAGCATCCATTGAGGTAATATTTATCGGCAGCGGATCTATGCCATTAGCGCAAAACATTTTTAGTCCTCTGGAGCCGGCGCCAAATTATGAGCACCGAATCACCGAAATGAATTACAGCAAGCAGAATAAATTTAACGCACACAAACCAAAAGATGAACTGACCGCATAAAACCCCAGTAAAACCGAATGCAATTTCAAAAGAAATAAATAATTTTAATTATTGGCGGAAAAATATTAAAACCTTTAATTTAAATATCGTTGACATAATAATATAATAAAATAAAATATTAGATTATAATAAAAGCAAAAGAAACTTACTAGAAATTTGCTTGTCTTGAAGTGATATAATGATATAAGTACGTACTGCAATCAGAAAAGGATGCACGTCAAATGCACAAAAAAGAAAGAAACTGTTGAAATTTGTATAAAAAGTAGAACAAAGAAAAAACATTTTGCCGCCATTTGGCTCGTGCTTTCATTATAATCTTAATCAAATCCTGTAAGTAGACTGTAGACTTAGCGACTCAATAGGGCTTTTTGCAGTCCTTCGATTTGTTTTATGCGTTGCAAATAGATTCATACCAAAGGCCTTCGTATCTCACCAGTCAGATAACTGACCTTAGCTAACCAGCATCCATTGAGGTAATATTTATCGGCAGCGGATCTATGCCATTAGCGCAAAACATTTTTAGTCCTCTGGAGCCGGCGCCAAATTATGAGCACCGAATCACCGAAATGAATTACAGCAAGCAGAATAAATTTAACGCACACAAACCAAAAGATGAACTGACCGCATAAAACCCCAGTAAAACCGAATGCAATTTCAAAAGAAATAAATAATTTTAATTATTGGCGGAAAAATATTAAAACCTTTAATTTAAATATCGTTGACATAATAATATAATAAAATAAAATATTAGATTATAATAAAAGCAAAAGAAACTTACTTGAAATTTGCTTGTCTTGAAGTGATATAATGATATAAGTACGTACTGCAATCAGAAAAGGATGCACGTCAAATGCACAAAAAAGAAAGAAACTGTTGAAATTTGTATAAAAAGTAGAACAAAGAAAAAACATTTTGCCGCCATTTAGCTCGTGCTTTCATTATAATCTTAATCAAATCCTGTAAGTAGACTGTAGACTTAGCGACTCAATAGGGCTTTTTGCAGTCCTTCGATTTGTTTTATGCGTTGCAAATAGATTCATACCAAAGGCCTTCGTATCTCACCAGTCAGATAACTGACCTTAGCTAACCAGCATCCATTGAGGTAATATTTATCGGCAGCGGATCTATGCCATTAGCGCAAAACATTTTTAGTCCTCTGGAGCCGGCGCCAAATTATGAGCACCGAATCACCGAAATGAATTACAGCAAGCAGAATAAATTTAACGCACACAAACCAAAAGATGAACTGACCGCATAAAACCCCAGTAAAACCGAATGCAATTTCAAAAGAAATAAATAATTTTAATTATTGGCGGAAAAATATTAAAACCTTTAATTTAAATATCGTTGACATAATAATATAATAAAATAAAATATTAGATTATAATAAAAGCAAAAGAAACTTACTAGAAATTTGCTTGTCTTGAAGTGATATAATGATATAAGTACGTACTGCAATCAGAAAAGGATGCACGTCAAATGCACAAAAAAGAAAGAAACTGTTGAAATTTGTATAAAAAGTAGAACAAAGAAAAAACATTTTGCCGCCATTTGGCTCGTGCTTTCATTATAATCTTAATCAAATCCAGTAAGTAGACTGTAGACTTAGCGACTCACAATAGGGCTTTTTGCAGTCCTTCGATTTGTTTTATGCGTTGCAAATAGATTCATACCAAAGGCCTTCGTATCTCACCAGTCAGATAACTGACCTTAGCTAACCAGCATCCATTGAGGTAATATTTATCGGCAGCGGATCTATGCCATTAGCGCAAAACATTTTTAGTCCTCTGGAGCCGGCGCCAAATTATGAGCACCGAATCACCGAAATGAATTACAGCAAGCAGAATAAATTTAACGCACACAAACCAAAAGATGAACTGACCGCATAAAACCCCAGTAAAACCGAATGCAATTTCAAAAGAAATAAATAATTTTAATTATTGGCGGAAAAATATTAAAACCTTTAATTTAAATATCGTTGACATAATAATATAATAAAATAAAATATTAGATTATAATAAAAGCAAAAGAAACTTACTAGAAATTTGCTTGTCTTGAAGTGATATAATGATATAAGTACGTACTGCAATCAGAAAAGGATGCACGTCAAATGCACAAAAAAGAAAGAAACTGTTGAAATTTGTATAAAAAGTAGAACAAAGAAAAAACATTTTGCCGCCATTTGGCTCGTGCTTTCATTATAATCTTAATCAAATCCAGTAAGTAGACTGTAGACTTAGCGACTCACAATAGGGCTTTTTGCAGTCCTTCGATTTGTTTTATGCGTTGCAAATAGATTCATACCAAAGGCCTTCGTATCTCACCAGTCAGATAACTGACCTTAGCTAACCAGCATCCATTGAGGTAATATTTATCGGCAGCGGATCTATGCCATTAGCGCAAAACATTTTTAGTCCTCTGGAGCCGGCGCCAAATTATGAGCACCGAATCACCGAAATGAATTACAGCAAGCAGAATAAATTTAACGCACACAAACCAAAAGATGAACTGACCGCATAAAACCCCAGTAAAACCGAATGCAATTTCAAAAGAAATAAATAATTTTAATTATTGGCGGAAAAATATTAAAACCTTTAATTTAAATATCGTTGACATAATAATATAATAAAATAAAATATTAGATTATAATAAAAGCAAAAGAAACTTACTAGAAATTTGCTTGTCTTGAAGTGATATAATGATATAAGTACGTACTGCAATCAGAAAAGGATGCACGTCAAATGCACAAAAAAGAAAGAAACTGTTGAAATTTGTATAAAAAGTAGAACAAAGAAAAAACATTTTGCCGCCATTTGGCTCATGCTTTCATTATAATCTTAATCAAATCCTGTAAGTAGACTGTAGACTTAGCGACTCAATAGGGCTTTTTGCAGTCCTTCGATTTGTTTTATGCGTTGCAAATAGATTCATACCAAAGGCCTTCGTATCTCACCAGTCAGATAACTGACCTTAGCTAACCAGCATCCATTGAGGTAATATTTATCGGCAGCGGATCTATGCCATTAGCGCAAAACATTTTTAGTCCTCTGGAGCCGGCGCCAAATTATGAGCACCGAATCACCGAAATGAATTACAGCAAGCAGAATAAATTTAACGCACACAAACCAAAAGATGAACTGACCGCATAAAACCCCAGTAAAACCGAATGCAATTTCAAAAGAAATAAATAATTTTAATTATTGGCGGAAAAATATTAAAACCTTTAATTTAAATATCGTTGACATAATAATATAATAAAATAAAATATTAGATTATAATAAAAGCAAAAGAAACTTACTAGAAATTTGCTTGTCTTGAAGTGATATAATGATATAAGTACGTACTGCAATCAGAAAAGGATGCACGTCAAATGCACAAAAAAGAAAGAAACTGTTGAAATTTGTATAAAAAGTAGAACAAAGAAAAAACATTTTGCCGCCATTTGGCTCGTGCTTTCATTATAATCAAATCCTGTAAGTAGACTGTAGACTTAGCGACTCAATAGGGCTTTTTGCAGTCCTTCGATTTGTTTTATGCGTTGCAAATAGATTCATACCAAAGGCCTTCGTATCTCACCAGTCAGATAACTGACCTTAGCTAACCAGCATCCATTGAGGTAATATTTATCGGCAGCGGATCTATGCCATTAGCGCAAAACATTTTTAGTCCTCTGGAGCCGGCGCCAAATTATGAGCACCGAATCACCGAAATGAATTACAGCAAGCAGAATAAATTTAACGCACACAAACCAAAAGATGAACTGACCGCATAAAACCCCAGTAAAACCGAATGCAATTTCAAAAGAAATAAATAATTTTAATTATTGGCGGAAAAATATTAAAACCTTTAATTTAAATATCGTTGACATAATAATATAATAAAATAAAATATTAGATTATAATAAAAGCAAAAGAAACTTACTAGAAATTTGCTTGTCTTGAAGTGATATAATGATATAAGTACGTACTGCAATCAGAAAAGGATGCACGTCAAATGCACAAAAAAGAAAGAAACTGTTGAAATTTGTATAAAAAGTAGAACAAAGAAAAAACATTTTGCCGCCATTTGGCTCGTGCTTTCATTATAATCTTAATCAAATCCAGTAAGTAGACTGTAGACTTAGCGACTCACAATAGGGCTTTTTGCAGTCCTTCGATTTGTTTTATGCGTTGCAAATAGATTCATACCAAAGGCCTTCGTATCTCACCAGTCAGATAACTGACCTTAGCTAACCAGCATCCATTGAGGTAATATTTATCGGCAGCGGATCTATGCCATTAGCGCAAAACATTTTTAGTCCTCTGGAGCCGGCGCCAAATTATGAGCACCGAATCACCGAAATGAATTACAGCAAGCAGAATAAATTTAACGCACACAAACCAAAAGATGAACTGACCGCATAAAACCCCAGTAAAACCGAATGCAATTTCAAAAGAAATAAATAATTTTAATTATTGGCGGAAAAATATTAAAACCTTTAATTTAAATATCGTTGACATAATAATATAATAAAATAAAATATTAGATTATAATAAAAGCAAAAGAAACTTACTAGAAATTTGCTTGTCTTGAAGTGATATAATGATATAAGTACGTACTGCAATCAGAAAAGGATGCACGTCAAATGCACAAAAAAGAAAGAAACTGTTGAAATTTGTATAAAAAGTAGAACAAAGAAAAAACATTTTGCCGCCATTTGGCTCGTGCTTTCATTATAATCTTAATCAAATCCTGTAAGTAGACTGTAGACTTAGCGACTCAATAGGGCTTTTTGCAGTCCTTCGATTTGTTTTATGCGTTGCAAATAGATTCATACCAAAGGCCTTCGTATCTCACCAGTCAGATAACTGACCTTAGCTAACCAGCATCCATTGAGGTAATATTTATCGGCAGCGGATCTATGCCATTAGCGCAAAACATTTTTAGTCCTCTGGAGCCGGCGCCAAATTATGAGCACCGAATCACCGAAGTGAATTACAGCAAGCAGAATAAATTTAACGCACACAGACCAAAGATGAACTGAACGCAGAAAACTAGAAAATCGAATAGTTAAGATGATTAGAAAAACAAATAGAAGTGTTGTTATCGGCCGTCGCTTTGATACCCTCCACCGCAAACAAGTGGTGAAAAATGAATTTATATGTACATGGCTCTTATAATGGTATTGTGTGGGTCGATTCATTTGGGCAGATAGACAGACGGACATGACTATATCGATTCGGAATTTTATCCTGATTCAGAATATATATACTTTATGGGGCCTCCGTTGACTTCGTACATAGTACAAACACCATTCCTACTTTTATAATATGGCGACAGCATGGTTAAAACAGTAAGTATAAAAATACAAATGAATTCTTTGTAAAAATACGAAAATACAGCCATTCGTAGAATATACAAAGGGATCGTACATATTACTAACGCTATTTGTACTTTTAAAAATTGCCTGAAAATTAGTAAAACACTGTTAGTATAAAATACAAACGAAACCTTTGTAGAAATAAGGAACTACATCCATTCGTAGAATGTACAAAGTATTCGTACATAGTACATACGCTTTTCCTACTTTTGTAATATGGCGACAGCATGGTTAAAGCAGTAAGTATAAAAATACAAATGAATTCTTTGTAAAAATACGAAAATACAGCCATTCGTAGAATATGCAAAGGCTTCGTACTTAATACTATAACGCTATTTGTACTTTTGAAAATTGGAGCAAAAAACAATACTACGTATCTACTCAAAAATATATACATATAGCAGAAAAACTTACCGAATGGTACAGTCACAATTATATACAAAGGCATTGAAAATTGTCTATACGTTATGTAAGCAGTGCAAAAAAAAAAAATCACGCTAGTCAAGACAAAAAACAAATTGCTCAAATACATAGTCACAAAAATGCATCGATGCACTGCAAACACAATAATAAACAAAAAGAACTTAAGTTTACATACATACATCTATTATTTATTAATTTCACAATTTCACAATTTAAAACTTTTAAAAAATCTTTTTACTGCGTAGATACACGTCGATCTCTGTTGAAATATTCAATCAAACTGATGCCGCAAATTCTTCAATCAAATCAAATACTTACTTATGCCGCCTTTTGCTGAGATATATTTAATATAATATGTATTTGTAATACATACCTATATGTATTTTATTTCTTCGAGGGCTTTTGTATTAATCATCTTAACTATGTCGCCGCCGTACGGCGAAAGTACGAACAGTGTTAGTACTATTTACGAATGCTTTGTACATTGTACGAATAGCAGTATTTTCCTATTTTTACAAAGAATTAATTTGTATTTTTATACTTACTGTCCTAACCATGCTGTCGCCATATAGCAAAAGTAGGAATATCGTTCGTACTATATACAAATGCTTTGTACATTTTACGAATGGCTGTAGTTCCTTATTTCTACAAAGGTTTCATTTGTATTTCATACTAAAACTGTTTTAACCAATTTTCCGCCAATTTTCAAAAATACAAACAGCGTTAGTAATATATACGAAGCTTTTGTACATTTTACCAATGGCTGTAGTTTCTTATTACTATGTACTATAAAGGTTTTATTTGTATTTCATATAGGGTTGCCAGAAAAATGTTTAAGAAAGTAGTTGTCGCATGAAAATCCCGGACTTTCCCGGACAAAATAGCATCTAAAAAAGAGTAGAAAACTAGGAAAAAAATGCACGCACTATTTATTACAAAAAGATACATTATTATTGGGGTAGGTTTTTCATGTTTTGAAGCCGTGTATCAATTGCGCTAAATGATTATCCCTGGATGACTTTTGACACTATCGTGACGGAAAACGAATGTTCAGCTGTCAAAAAAGTAACCGGCTCCGAGAGCAAGGTAATACAATAATTTATAGGCTAATTTTTGTATGTTTTCTTTTGCTAAAATGTTAAAGAGGAAAAAGACACAGAATTTCAGTTAATAATATCGTGAAATTTTATAAATCTCTGTTTTAATATTGGAATTTGGTGAACATCTCTTTTCAACCATTTCATAAATATCAGAAAATTAGCCGAGGATAATTATTTAGCGCTATTAACATATGGCCTTAATAACCCGCTTTTTCATGTATGTAAGTTAAAAAAAGATTTAAAAATCAAAATTGATTTTAGTCAGATACTCCACTTAAAAGGATTTGGCATGCACAAAACAGTTTGTCCTGACTGACTGACGCTGGGAGCTGAAAGCTGGAATTTTGGGGTTGCGGCTAAGAGTGAAGAGATAAAGAAATTCAATTTCTCGAATTTTGAAAATTTAGCTTGATGGGACCAGAGCTATTGGCGACTAAATATATTGCATATTACACAAACAAAAAGCTTGTCTTATAAATTACGTTCGATTGATTTCAAACTTTGTGTACGTACGTATGTACTCAGGAAATTGAAACTTGGCATTTACGGATTTTCAAAATATCGGATTCCAAGAAGGAGTCACCGGAGACCCTATAAAGTATATATATTCTGAATCAGGATCACATTCTGAGTCGATTTAGCCATGTCCGTCTGTCTGTCTGTATGTCTGTTGAAATCACGATAGCGTCCAAACGAACCGACATAGGCGAATGAAATTTTGTGAGATGTCTTCTTTTTACCGTCGTCAGGTTGGTATAGAAAATTGTCTATGTCGGTCAAGTAGTTCTGAAAACCAATATTAGTCACATGCGTGTACATGTACAGTACATCCTAACTGCCATGACAAACATTTTGCATGACTTTTATGCAGTGGAGGGTATCATAGCGCATCGTACTGGACGATGATAACACTTATACTAGTCTTAACTTTTTTTAATATAATATTGTGTTTATAGAATTTAGAATTTAATGTTTATAGATGTTTAGAAACAAATGTCGTTCCACTACCGGGTGAAGGGAAAGCCGTTTCGTTTTTGAATGATATAAAAATGCCGTACCTACATTATGCACTGTCGAGCAATTTAGCAAAATATTTAATATTTTTAAAATTATTAAGTCGCATTATTCAGTTCTGGTGGACATACAACACCAATCATTTTCTCATTCTGTGTTTTCGAACCTTTGAAACAAAAAATGAAATATTTTGATATGACACAACATAACATAAAATAAACAATATATAAAAAACAGAAGCAGGAAGTTACGAATCAAAATCACTACCAAAAAGCTGGAATAAAATTGAAACTTTTAATCTAATTTCATTTCGAATTGCCTTTTTTCAATTCTTGATGAAAACGAATAACGAAAACCCGGATAGGTGGTAACTCTTATTTCATACCTACTTTGTGTATGACGAACGGCATTCGTACAATGTCCAAGTCTTTGTATATTCAACGAATGTCTGTAGTTTCGTATTTTTTTTAGAAAAAATTCATTAGTATTTTTATACTAACTGTCTTATCTTAAACATGTCGACGCGAAATGGCGAAAGCACGAACAACGTTCGTACTATGTACGAATGCTTTGTACATTTTACGAACAGCTGTAGATTCGTATATCTACGAATATTTTGTATATGTTTTTGTACTTATCGTCTTAACCGTTTTGTCGGTACTTTGTGTGTGACAAAAGGTGTTCGTACAATGTACGAAGCCTTTGTACATTTTACAAATGACTGTAGATTCGTATTTCTACGAATATTTTACAAGTATTTTTTGTACAAATAATCTTAACCATTCTGCCGCCAATTTGCAAATGTACGAACAACGTTTGTACTATGTACGAAGCCTTTGTACATTTTACGAACAGCTGTAGATTCGTATATCTACGAATATTTTATATATGTTTTTGTACTTATCGTCTTAACCGTTTTGTCGGTACTTTGTGTGTGACAAAAGGTGTTCGTACAATGTACGAAGCCTTTGTACATTTTACAAATGACTGTAGATTCGTATTTCTACGAATATTTTACAAGTATTTTTTGTACAAATAATCTTAACCATTCTGCCGCCAATTTGCAAATGTACGAACAACGTTTGTACTATGTACGAAGCCTTTGTACATTTTACGAACAGCTTTAGATTCGTATATCTACGAATATTTTATATATGTTTTTGTACTTATCGTCTTAACCGTTTTGTCGGTACTTTGTGTGTGACAAAAGGTGTTCGTACAATGTACGAAGCCTTTGTACATTTTACAAATGACTGTAGATTCGTATTTCTACGAATATTTTACAAGTATTTTTTGTACAAATAATCTTAACCATTCTGCCGCCAATTTGCAAATGTACGAACAACGTTTGTACTATGTACGAAGCCTTTGTACATTTTACGAACAGCTTTAGATTCGTATATCTACGAATATTTTATATATGTTTTTGTACTTATCGTCTTAACCGTTTTGTCGGTACTTTGTGTGTGACAAAAGGTGTTCGTACAATGTACGAAGCCTTTGTACATTTTACAAATGACTGTAGATTCGTATTTCTACGAATATTTTACAAGTATTTTTTGTACAAATAATCTTAACCATTCTGCCGCCAATTTGCAAATGTACGAACAACGTTTGTACTATGTACGAAGCCTTTGTACATTTTACGAACAGCTTTAGATTCGTATATCTACGAATATTTTATATATGTTTTTGTACTTATCGTCTTAACCGTTTTGTCGGTACTTTGTGTGTGACAAAAGGTGTTCGTACAATGTACGAAGCCTTTGTACATTTTACAAATGACTGTAGATTCGTATTTCTACGAATATTTTACAAGTATTTTTTGTACAAATAATCTTAACCATTCTGCCACCAATTTGCAAATGTACGAACAACGTTTGTACTATGTACGAAGCTTTTGTACATTTTACGAACAGCTGTAGATTCGTATATCTACGAATATTTTATATATGTTTTTGTACTTATCGTCTTAACCGTTTTGTCGGTACTTTGTGTGTGACAAACGGTGTTCGTACAATGTACGAAACCTTTGTACATTTTCCGAATGTTTGTTAATGTAAGAGCAGCATTCGTACTATATACCAAGCATTTGTATGTTCTACGAACCATGTTTGTACTTTCACTAAGTGCGGCGCCATTCTGGGTTTGAATAATTTTACAAACGTGAGTTCGTAAAATGTACAAATTCTACGAATCTAATAAATTTCATAAAACGGCCAATATTATTATTATGTACCAAACATTTGTATATTCCACAAATACTCGCTGTTCGTATTTCTACAAAGATTTCATTTGTATTTTTATACTAATCATTTTTTGAGTGTATACACAAACATTTACACCAACAGACAGACACAAAGAATAAACTATTTTAAAATTACAACAAAACATCCTTAAAGAGGATCAAAAAACGTAAGTCTTTTGTTACCCAATTACTTTAATTGATTGATAATTAAAATAAGAAGAGTACATAATAACATTTGTACAATACATGCAACATAGATACCTAAAACGATTATTAGATGAAATAGATTTAATCTCTAAATACAAAAACACTCACACATCGTAAAGTAAATTTTTTTCTTTTGCTGAAATCAAAGTATACATACATACATTTTGTTTGATTTGTAAATTAATTTATTAAGTGAGTCCTGAATTCTTTAATCAATTTAATCGTTCTCTACGTGTTCTAATAACTATAATTGATAATTTGAATACAATGATCCTACAATTACGAGTTACCATACATACATATACCTATCAATGTATTTAAGAGCGTATACATACCTACCCGTTTTAAATTTTAATGTATATATTTATATATTTTTTTTCTAAATGAAGTCTTTTAGTTATTTTTTGAATAAATTTGTTATGTTAGATTAAAGTAACATGATGGTCTAATTTTGAATTTATTTGGGGCTGAAAACATGCTGATCTTCTTGACAATTTCTTAGGTTCTAATAATTTTACATTAGGGGCAGCTAATTCAAATTGTGAGTATTTTAGTTGCCAACGGTGAGTCACATTGAGTGATTAGGGAGGGTAAAAATATACCCAATGCAGCATACCATCAGCCTTGCATGAGCATTACATGAATGATTGATTGTATACCTAATTGTTTAGTACTTTACTTAGTATGTACTCGTACTGTAAAGACAAATCTTGGCATGAGAATTTTGTTCTTCGAGTTGCTTTTTGGTGCTAACAGCATTAAGAATCCCCCCATATCCGGCGAGTTAGACCGAGCCTTGCCGCCAGCATGCCAAGTGCGATGCCTTGTTAGCATCTCAGATGAATTTTATTTGGTATCCTTATCATCAGCCAGATACGCAACAAGAAGAAATGGCGCCCAACAACGTGATGGCTCGTTGCTTTCAGCAATAAGCTATAACAAGAATTATTACTCTGATTTAAAGAAGATATCAAAGCAGGATAGTCCCGGTATTTTGTATTTAAGTTGAAATCCGCGTTGCGCTTGTTTTGTTATCGGATTAGAATCAAAATATAGTACAGTAGCATTTGTCCATGTGTTTGATTCAAGTTCGACATACTGTTGCATGCTACAAATAACATCTTTTCTTTCAATTATTAAATTGCAATCAAGTAAGTCCAAGCCTGATCTTTGATTGATCGGCCCTGTAGTTGCTACATTTGATTATTTTTCGGAAGTTAGTCCTTTCAAACTATGAAAAGTTGCACTTCCTTTTACAGTTAGATATAGAATCAGTCAATCATTTTTTTTAGAATCTGTGTGTTTAGTAACCTGCGTAAGATAGAAGTCAGCTTTGTTAAACCAGCCCCAGTCAGCATATGAAGATAAAAAAAAACACAAATTTAAAATATTTTAGAAAATAGTTCTAGATACATTAACTAAAGTTGTACAGAGTATGGATAGATCCCTTAGAAGTAATCGCGGAAGACCCAAACAATTACAAACCATTAAAACTGCCACATTTGAAAGATCGAGTTCATTATCCCAGTTAAATCAATCATTAGAAAGAGAGACGCCACTAGCATCTAGACCCCGAATTCATAGAACCCCTGATAGACCAACTTCATCATTTATCAATACGAGGTCGAAACAAGGTAATTCACAGCAGCCAAGCGGGCGGCTTAGCAGTTCTCAATCCCAATTAGATAATTTACGAAGGGAAAATATGGAGCAAAGAAATCCTGCTCCAATGCCAATAGCTGGTCCAGCTCCTGTGCCTGTCATTATTCCTGAAACTAGTTCAGCTGATGTCTCTAGTCCAATTCCTGTTCCTAGCCACAGTAGGCAAACTGAAAATGCATGCGAGCCTTCAGCTCCACCCCAATCTAGTACTTTAAGCGCAGAAGCAATTGCTGCTGCATTTCAGCGAATGCAAGAGGCCAATCAGAGAGTTTACCTAAATGAACTTAAATCCATAAGGGACACTCTTATAGAAAGACTAGACAATTTAAGTTTAAATAATAGAGCACCTAGGCAAGCCGAAGTTGTGATAAACCAAGCCCCTTTAACTGAGTTCGAACAATTCCTAAACGCTTCAGGCTCCAGTCATAATCGACAACCTGAAAATCCACCTACGTTTAGTATTCATTCAAATCCCAACTCAGCATCCTCTACCCAAATAGTTAAAATAGATAAATGGCAGATATCGTTTGATGGGAGCGGTAATGTTAGCGACTTTTTATTTAAAGTGGAAACACTGAAAGAAAAGTGCCAATGTTCATGGAATGATGTCTTAGCCAATTTTCATGTACTTCTGAAAGGAAAAGCGGAAACGTGGTTTTGGTTCTTTCTAAGGAAGAATCCAACTGCTTCCTATGGTTTACTCAAATATTCCTTAATAAAAGAATATGGTAAGACCGAAAATGACCATGATACAATAATTAAAATGTTAGGTCGGCACCAAGCCTATAAGGAATCCTTCGATGATTACTATACGGCTTTGATAACTTTAAACTCAAGGTTGAATGAACCGATGAACGACTATAAAATGATAGACTTGATAAAGAAAAACGCTAAGGAGAGTCTAGGTCCTTTACTCTTTCCATACCAAATCAATAGCTTGGAACATTTGCGTGATGTTGCCCGTAAAGCCGAAACGTTTCTACAACATCAAGCAGCGCAAAGATATCAACCCCCTAAGCGATCGATTTCTGAAATAGAAGATCCGAGTTCTATTGACAAAAATGGCAATGTAGACTGTGATGAGCAGGACATTTCAGCTTTGACACACGCTCGCAGACAATTTAATCCCAGATATCCATTGGATACATCCAGATTCAGATGCTGGAACTGTGATTTAACAGGCCATTCATTTTATGACTGCCCGTCAGAGAAAAGAAATCTGTTTTGCTTCCGCTGCGGCGAAAAGGATATAGCAACACCAAACTGTAAAAAGCATACGGAAAACAAGGATGTGAGCGAGATGGCTACCGGGGAATCTCGTTCGTATGTCCACCTCCCGAGTCAACAGAACCAATTCAATCATTAGAAAGGCATAGCCGATCTAATGATTTGAAAATCCCTAACACACCTGATACTAATAATTTTCCATTATCACACGTAATTATTGCTCGACGAGTTACTGATAAAATTAACACCTCTCAGCAGATAAATCCTCCGGAACTGTCGCTACATCAGAGAATAATCAACTATCACAGGGTTAGAGCAAAGATTTTTGGAACCAATACTAAACCAGATATTTCTAATAAAATTTTAAAATGCAGGAACCGATATAATAGCCGCCGGAAACACAGAAAAAACATAGAGAGTACATTTATAAATGACAATCAAGATCTTAGACCTTTTGTTAATATTAAACTTGGATCAGAAATGGTATATGCCCTGCTTGATTCAGGAGCTTCCGTAAGTGCGCTTGGCAAGGATTGTTTAGAATTTTTAAAACGTAATGCAATTCCTATAAAGCCAATCAAATCGCATCTAAGAACTGCTGATGGTACGAAGCAAGACATCCATGGGTTTTGTAAGATTCCGATTTCGTTTAATAATTGTACAAAATCAATAGACTTTTATGTGGTTCCTAGCCTTCAACAAAAGGCTTACTTAGGTATAAATTTTTGGAGGGAATTTAACGTTGCTCCCCAAATCGTTTCTGAGCTAAGTGTAGTTGACAACTCCCTTACAATTTCAGAAAATCTTCATAACTTATCCCCATTTCAATTGTACGAACTGGAGAAAGTAATATCTCTGTTCCCATCATTCGCAAAACTAGGATTAGGAAAAACCGATGTAGAAACACACTCAATAGATACAGGAGATGCTGTGCCTATTAAAGCTAAACATTTTCCCCTTTCACCCCCGCGACAAGCAGAAGCTTTCAGTGAGTTAGACAGAATGCTTTCACTTGGCGTTATCGAGGAAAGCAACAGTCCTTGGTGCTCACCAATAGTCCTCGTAAGAAAGCCAGGAAAAGTTCGACTGTGCTTGGACTCGCGCAAGTTAAACAGCGTGACAAAAAAGGATGCTTATCCGTTGCCACACATAGGTGGATTGTTGAGTAGGTTGAAGGATACACATTTCATAACCGGGATTGACTTAAAGGATGCATTTTGGCAAATCCCTCTTGAAATGGCATCTAAAGAAAAAACGGCATTTGCTGTGCCAGGAAGGCCACTGTACCATTTTACAGTTATGCCTTTCGGGCTATGCAACGCCGCACAAAGAATGAGCCGTCTCATGGATCGTGTGATTCCTTCACGCATCCGTGAGAACGTGTTTATATATTTAGATGATCTACTTGTGTGTTCGGCAACGTATGATGAGCATCTTGATTTGTTGAAAGAAGTAGCAAAATGCCTGTGTGATGCAAAACTAACAATAAATGTAGAAAAAAGTAAATTTTGTCAGAAAGAAATTAAGTACCTCGGCTACATCGTTGGTCAAGGCTGTTTAAAAACCGACCCTTCAAAAGTCGAGGCGATAACACAGTTCCCAGTACCAAAAACAGCGAGGCAAATACGGCGGTTTATAGGAATGACTGGCTGGTATCGTCAGTTCATTCCTAATTTTTCTGATCTTTCTGCTCCACTCACAGATTGTCTTAGAAAGTCGAAAAACTTTGAATTAACAGACGAAGCTGCTGTTGCTTTCGAAAAGCTTAAACAAGCTCTCACATCTGCTCCTGTGCTTGCTCAGCCAGATTTTGCGAAAGAGTTTACTATTCAATGCGATGCTTCATCTACTGGAGTGGGCGGTGTCTTATACCAGGTCGACAATGATGGTCACGAGCGACCAATAGCATATGTCTCGCAAAAGTTGAATAGTGCTCAGAAAAACTACACGGTGTCTGAATTGGAGTGTTTAGCTGCTATAGTTTGCGTTAGAAAATTCCGACCATATGTAGAGGGACTACCATTTAAAATTGTAACTGACCACTCAAGCCTAAAATGGCTTATGTCACAAAGGGATTTAACAGGAAGACTCGCCAGGTGGAGTCTTAAGTTGCAATGTTATGATTTTAAAATGGAACATCGTAAAGGATCCCTCAATATTGTTCCGGATGCGCTATCCCGCGTTAATATGGACGAACTAATAGTAGCAAAAGAACCCTTTGAAATCGATTTAAAGTCAAGTCATTATTCTTCAGTAGACTACGAAAAATTGATAGAAAAAGTAACTGAAAATAAAAGCAATCTGCCTGATATTTGTGTGTCAGAAAATTACGTATATAAACGCGTGAAATTTAGAAATGGTTCGGAAGATGAAGAGACAGACTTGTGGCGTCTATGGTTACCAGAAGCTTTAGCTGCTGAGGTTATCAAAGCAGTACATAATTCAGTAGGTTGTCACGGAGGATTCACAAAGACCCTTTTTCGAATCAGGCAAAAATATTTCTGGCCAGGAATGGCGAAACAAATCAAGGAGTATGTGAGCGCTTGCGAAGTGTGCAAGGGTGTAAAAGCCCCTAACACTACCCTTCGTCCTAAAATGGGTAATCGATTTATATCGGAAAGAGTAATGCAGCGTTTATATATAGACTTTCTCGGGCCATATCCTCGAACAAAACAAGGTAATTCAGTGATTTTTATCGTCGTAGACCATTTAAGTAAGTTCATATTCCTAAAACCTATGAAGAAAGCTAATTCGTTTGAGGTCGTAAGGTACTTAGAATCAGAGATTTTTCATATCTTTGGTACCCCCCAATTTATACATAGTGATAACGGTAAGCAATTCACGTCCAAGGAATTTGCAAGACTGTTAAGTGCCTATGATATTAAACATGTAAGAACTGGGAGGTATAGCCCACAAGCGAACGCTTCCGAAAGAGCGAACAGGGAAATTTTAGCTAAGCTAAGAGTATTAATAAAACACGAACACATTGAATGGGATCGACATATTTCACTGATTGCATCGATTCTCCGAAGCGATTATCATTCCGCAATCAGATGTTCCCCTTATTTTTCTATGTTTGGCCAAAACATGATTCAGAATGGCTCCGAGTATAAAGTTCTCGAAATGCTTAACTGTCTGGATGAGCCCGATATAAATATCTTACCAAAGCCCGATAGACTTAACCAAATGAGAGATAGGATTAAGAGAGATCTTGAAAAGGCACACGAGAAGGGTGAAAAAATTTATAATCTGCGAGCAAAAGACATACGATTTTTCGAAGGTCAGGAAGTCTTTAGGAGAAATTTTGAGCACAGCTCATTCGCTCACGCTAAAAATGCGAAATTTCTTCCTAAATTTTTGAAGTGCAGAGTTAGAAAGAAAGTTGGAAACTGTCTGTATCAGCTTGAAGATTTGAAAGGAAAAGTGATAGGAATATACCATGCGAAAGATATTCGCCAATGACAAGCTAAACCGTTCACATTTCGTTTTCCTTTTTGTTTCCTTCAGCAGGAGTCGTAAACAAAGAAGGTTTGTTACGAATGTTAAGCAAATAAATAAAAATAGATAAAGTATTATTATGTAATAGGTACCTAACAAAATTACCTACAGGAACAAATTCGATGTTTTGAGCGTACTGTATTATCATGTACTAAAAACAAGCGGTCATTTTGTGCTAAACATCAAAAAGGAAACGAATACATTAAAATAAAAGGCAAAAAGTGTGGGTGACTAGCTAGACAATTTGCATGCGAAAGTTCTTTTACATTGTGGCGATCACAGAGAATAGTTCCTCATCAGTGGGTAAAAAGTTAAACCCGAATTCTCAAATTTTGGTAGTGTTTTTTTTGTTTAACTAAAACTAAAACTAAAGTAAAGTTTTTTTAAGTTTAAAAATATTCTAAAGAAAAATCTGTGGCAAAAATAGAAAACCCTAAAGCTTATATTGGTAGGTAAGTTCGTTGTGATAAGCCCTTTTTATTTGACACGAATTTATAAGACAATCTCTATAGGCGATTGTGGGTGCGATAATTTTCGCGGGAAGTGGTCAGCAGAATTTTCTGCTAGCTCTCTATCAATTTGCCGAGCTTTCCTACAACCGACGACTGTTCCACTGTGCGAAGCAGGGGGATTGCATTGAATCAATTGGTGTCACTGAGTAAGTGCTGCGTCCACGTGTTACGCATACAGTGAAAATCCGCTCAGGAGAGTAACCAAGCTCAGCAGAATCTCAAGGCCAGCATCATCACCTATCATTGCCGTATCAGTCCCGCAAGTGTTAACTCAACCAACACTTTCAGTGGAAACATATTGTCGTCATCGCTATACCCCCACAATAGAAAAAAGACCAACCTCAACGTAAACGTTACCTCACCAGGAACATATTGCCAGAGCGAATTCACTTGCCATCAACATTTCACCTCTACCCATCAACCTGCGGCTGCTGCCTGAAACACCAAGCCAAAGCACTTGTTTCAAGCGGTTCGCAGTCGAGCCCCCTGTATCACCGGCAACATCCACTGCATGCGGTACTTGTTTGCTGTCACCAGTGCCAAAGCACTTGTCGTTGTCGAGGCAAGAACAGAGCAGAAGCCGCCTAATCGTCGGAGTGAATAGCACTTAGAGCATAGACTACGATCGATGCTCGATAAATGCAGTATGGTAAAATGCTCGTATGTATGTAATATAGGTACCAACAGGTTGAATTAAAGAATCCAAATTTTTGTAGCGTTAAATTTTGTTTTTATAGTTTAAATAGTGAGTATAATAATACCTAAATAAGTATGTTAAATTTTGAATAGTAGATACTTAGAGATTAAAACTTAAAATATTAACTATAACTACATAATATTGAATTTGCATGATAATAGGTAATCAAAGATTTACTTAAACAATATACAATACATGAACTAAAATATCTCCAAATTACATTTAAACAGATTCCAACGAAGGATTGTGCGCACAACACTTCAACAATAAACACAAGATTGGAATACACATATACACAAACATTTACACCAACAGACAGACACAAAGAATAAACTATTTTAAAATTACAACAAAACATCCTTAAAGAGGATCAAAAAACGTAAGTCTTTTGTTACCCAATTACTTTAATTGATTGATAATTAAAATAAGAAGAGTACATAATAACATTTGTACAATACATGCAACATAGATACCTAAAACGATTATTAGATGAAATAGATTTAATCTCTAAATACAAAAACACTCACACATCGTAAAGTAAATTTTTTTCTTTTGCTGAAATCAAAGTATACTTACATACATACATTTTGTTTGATTTGTAAATTAATTTATTAAGTGAGTCCTGAATTCTTTAATCAATTTAATCGTTCTCTACGTGTTCTAATAACTATAATTGATAATTTGAATACAATGATCCTACAATTACGAGTTACCATACATACATATACCTATCAATGTATTTAAGAGCGTATACATACCTACCCGTTTTAAATTTTAATGTATATATTTATATATTTTTTTTCTAAATGAAGTCTTTTAGTTATTTTTTGAATAAATTTGTTATGTTAGATTAAAGTAACATGATGGTCTAATTTTGAATTTATTTGGGGCTGAAAACATGCTGATCTTCTTGACAATTTCTTAGGTTCTAATAATTTTACATTAGGGGCAGCTAATTCAAATTGTGAGTATTTTAGTTGCCAACGGTGAGTCACATTGAGTGATTAGGGAGGGTAAAAATATACCCAATGCAGCATACCATCAGCCTTGCATGAGCATTACATGAATGATTGATTGTATACCTAATTGTTTAGTACTTTACTTAGTATGTACTCGTACTGTAAAGACAAATCTTGGCATGAGAATTTTGTTCTTCGAGTTGCTTTTTGGTGCTAACAGCATTAAGAATCCCCCCATATCCGGCGAGTTAGACCGAGCCTTGCCGCCAGCATGCCAAGTGCGATGCCTTGTTAGCATCTCAGATGAATTTTATTTGGTATCCTTATCATCAGCCAGATACGCAACATCTCCAATAAGTCGAACTGCTCGTCTCTGTATGCTGTCAAGTAGGTTAAGTGAATGTTCTGGGGCCGAGCTCCATATATAGGAGCAATATTCCAGGCCTGGTCTAACCTGATGTGCTTTGTAGAGAAGGAGAAGTTGCTTGGGGCTAAAGTACCTCTTTGCTCTAAATAGGTATGTAGCTCAACTTAGCGGACGCCGATCTTGCGATATAGGATATGTGGTCCTGCCATGTGATTTCTGAATTGACTGTGACTCCTAGAAGGTGCATTGAGTCCATCCGCAGAGTTATTGTGATAATCCATAAGACGCCAACTTGCCTAATGGGGCTCTATGCCCGACTTGGTCAAATGCCTTTGATATGTCCAAGGCTACGGCTCTGGATTCGCCGTGTTGTTCAATTGCTTGCGTCCATAAGTGCGTTACGTAGCTTAACAGGTCTCCAGTGGAACGAGGGCTCCTAAATCCGTATTGCCTGTCACTTATTAATCGGTGGCCTTCTAGATATTTGATTATTTCGACATTTATTGCCTTTTCCATTACTTTTGAGAGCATTGAAAGTAATGGAAAGCGATGCTGACCTCAGCCTGCCCGTGATAAGGATAATACCAATAAACCCCCATCACTATAAGTCGGTCAGCGCAATTCTCGTTGTTCTTATGGAGACGAAGTATGTAGAATGATTTTGCATTAGTTTAGGAAGCAAGGATCAAGGTCTGAGGATAAAAAAAAGTTAGTTCCATGTTTGGCTAGTTTAACAACAGTTTTTTTTAGTCTTTCAATGCCCCAGCACCTAGCGAAGGTAAATAAAAAACACATTCGTCGTACCGTGTGCCCGCGGCCCATCCACAAGAAAGGAGATACGCAGACCTACGCCAGCTACAGAGGAAGAAGTCTACTCTAAGGAACGACTAAAACCTTTTCGCCAATCTCATCTGCCCATATCAGTGCGGTTTTAGGCCAGGAAAGTTAACCGCTGACAAAATTTTCACACACCGACAAATCTTAGAAAAATAACCCAGGAATTCCAAATCGAGAAATACAGACCATCTCTATATCAACTTCAAGTTGGCGTGTGTAGAAACAGAGGCGGCGAAGATGGGCCTGGCTTTTAACAAGAACAAAACAAAGTATGTAATGGGTGTCCCATAATTCACACAAAATTTAAATTTTGCGCCATTTAATAGTACAGTGATACCAAAGCAAAAAACAATGTGACAGCTGACAGTTCGGGGTTAGTAAAAATGGAGCGCTATACGAAAGAACAACGCATTTTCATTGTCGAGCAATATTTTAAAAATAATGAATGGTTGTTCGAACTAAATCATCTTCAGTGCTGAAGCTCATTTTCACCTTGATGGCTTCAATAAAAAAAAAATAATAAATAGGTGGCGCAACAGGCGGGTAGACCTAGACACCCAAGGCCTAGCTTCTCGCAACCATTCGTTTTGTGTGTGTTTCTATTTTTGGGACGAATGGAAGGGACCTACAATTTTATGCCGAGTCCGACCGGCTGAATTGAGAAGCTCTTTCATGACAGTCATACTCTCGGATGTTTGTCAGACATTCGCGAGAGGTGGCGCAGTAGAAAAAAAATTTTAGATGTAATTTGTTTAGATGTTTTTCCGGGTATCGAACCTGGGATCCCTCGCACAGTAGTCCAGCACACTAACCACTGCGCTACTGCGCCCATTAATCGTCAAAATTGTCGCATTTGAGGTTCAAAAAACCCACGAGTAATTGTTGAGAAACAAATGCATCCACAACGCGTGTCTGTTTGGTGAGGATTTTGGGCTGGATACGTTATCGGAACATTCTTCTTCGAAAATGCGGCGGTGTTCGTTATCGTAACATGATATCCCCAGTTTTTAGTGCCTAAGTTACAAGATATGAATGTGACCAACATGTGGTTTCAAGAAGACCGTGCCACATGCCATACAGCCAGAGAAAAAATTAAATAACTGCATGAGTCATGTCCTAATTAATAATCGGCCGTTTTTGCGATCATTATTGGCCATTCGGATCTTGCGATTTAATGCCATTGGACTTTTTTCTTTGAGGTTTTTTTTTTAAATCAAAGGTCTATGGAAATAAGCCCATACGGGAGGTGTATTAATGAAATTCAGCCACATTTATGCGAAACAGTCATAGAAAACTTCATTAAAAGAGTACGTACTTGCCAGCAAAGCTGTGGCGGCCATTTATCCGATTTGCTATTCCATACATAACCCCAATCTGTAACACTATGAATCAATAAAAAAAAAATAAGCTTTCTAATTAAATGTCAGTATTTTCTATGAAAATTACATTTTTCATGAATTATGGGGCACTCTTTACTTACTATTATGCTGTCATCGAGAAAAGACTCTCAACACCACCTACCTACTCAATAGTAAGACCCTCTCTCATAAAACGAAGGAGTTATTATACAAGTAGGTACTTAATCATCCTAGTTCTCCTGTACGCTGCGGAAGCATGGACATTGTTAAAAGCCAGTAAAAACATTTAGGGAAAGGGGGCCCTCAAAAACAAAAAAAAAACCTAGGGCGATTTTTAATCCACTTTATGTCGAGAAGAAGATTCAACGACGAACTTTACAAAGTTAGATATGGTCAACAATCTTGAAATAAAATGGCATTGATGTGGTTAGGTCACGTGGAGCGCATAGGTATACAACAATACACAATCCCGTCGAGTCTTAGAATCCACCCCTGAGAGACAACGAATCAGATGCGCCAACAATTGGAAAGTGACCTCAATCAACTATAGGCTTGTGTTACTGGAGTTAGCTAGGGACCTAACCTAAGTTCCAAAATTCTGAAATAGGTAGGTAATTGGTATTACAGGACTTTACTCGGACAGGGTCGAAGCTGACTAATTGTTTAAGTGTTTGTCTATATTTGAAGATTTCTCAGCGGAATTCGAGAAGAGTCATCGTCTATATTGAAATGGATAGGATACGCTAGTTGTCTGTAAAGGAGTGTTAAGCTGATGGTACTTATTAATAATTAATAATCATCTGATCTACGAAGGCAGGAGTAATATCTAAAACTTATTGTCGCTTTTCTGTTATCAATTTGCTTATTTGTTCGCTATGAAGTTAAAATATAATCAGATATTGACTCACTTCTATGATAAGCGTTAGCATCAAATCCAATAATGACAACAACAACCGCAAAGCCGTCCCAAGAAGTGCTAAAGCATCTGTAATATCAGGCAGTTGTCCTCTATAGGTAGACCCAGGAAGAGATGCTTAGATAAAGTCGATTATCTCTCCTCTAACCGTATGCGAATAGCCTCGCTCACTTAATGGATAAGCGAGCCATTGAAAATGAATGAATGAACGGCAAACGGGCAAAGCCACCTTTTTTATTTTTTTTTTATATATAAAAATTGAGCCTTAAAATGTTTGTCGCCGATTCACGCTTTAACGCATTTACCGTTCTTAACCAAACTTTCGCACATCTTTGGTATTGGTCCATACATGAATCCTGTGAAGTTTGGTCAAAAATGGACAAAGGGGCGTGGCACCCCCATACAAAAAAAAAAATTCAAAATCGTATATATCGAAAACCACTAAATCGATTGAGCTCAAACTTACAGACAATCTTAGTTATTAGCCCTGAAGTGCTCCTGTTAATATTGGTCAAAATTGGACAAAGGGGCGTGGCACCGCCCATACAAAAAAATATTCACAATCGTATATCTCGAAAACCACCAAATCGATTGAGCTCAAACTTACAAATGATCTTAGTTATTGGCCCTGGAGTGCTCCCGTGAAGATTGGTCAGATTTGGTCAAAGGGGATCGGCACTTCACATCAAAAAAAATTTTCAAAATCTTATACCTCATATACAAAAAAAAAATCTTCTATGGGGTGAAACTCGATGACGTTGTATCTCGATAACCGATGGGCCGATTTTCATTATTCTTCTTTTGTTTTGTTCGTATTGCTGTATTTAGGTTTAGGCAGAAAGAAAATTCCATCAAGTCGATTTATTATCATTTCTCGCATTTTACGAAAGAACATTATTACCTAAAACCTAAACAATACAATTTCTGTGCACGGGCAAAGCCGGGCGGGTACAGCTTCTTCGACAGTCTTGGAATTGGAAGCCAAAGTTTAAAATTTGTAGCATAATGAAAGTCAATAATATTGTCTAGGCAATATGATTTCTAAAAAAAAATGTTGTGTACCACAGAGCATTACAATAAAAACAGTTTATCTATTTAATTATTTTGCACTACGAAGTGTGCACGGGCTATGCTAGTAATAAATAAAAAATGTCGAAATAACTTTTGGGATGATGGTGGAAATTGCGGAGACGGCGTATTTAGCGGCGTGTGTGCTGGAAGAAGACGATCTTGATTACGAGCCAACGCGACGGAAGTGGAATATTTGGCAAAAGAAGTCGTTGAGCCGTCGTTAGAAGAGTGGATTTTGTGCTGGATTACTACTCGACTTGCGCGAAGAAGAACTTGAACTATATCGCAATGTCCTTCATATGTCAGCCAATCAATTCGATTATTTGTTGACCTTGACATGCCGACTAAGCCGCAACCAGGTGATCTAAACTTATATAAGATTTGACTGCCCCAGTCACCCAATCACCTCTCAACGATGTAGGACACCCAAATTCGCAAGCAGCAATAGAATTCCCAATGTAATGCCCGGCACAAAGAATGGCCAATCCCGACAAGAATTTCGAGCCTTGCTATTTTTTGGAGGCTGCCATTTAAATGGTGCAACAGCCAAAAATTTTAGTCATTTGTCCTAGGCGTCATTGAAGAGCGATCACGCGGCCATTTTTTTCCGCCATTTAAATGGCACTAAATTCATGTCATTTGGTCCGCCATTTCCCTATAGTCATTTAAATGACTCCGAAAATGTTATCCCAAAAATGGCGATCACACAGAACGACATTTAAATGACTGCTTTGTGACGCAATTTTTAAGTCAGAGCGTCATTTAAATGACTCGAAAAAATGGCCGCGTAATCGTAGCTTTAGCTATAAGACGAAGAAGACGAAGTAGAGAATATTTTCAAGAAAAAAAAAATATAAATTCCATAAACGGCGGATTTTTCTTCTCAAATTTGTCAAATAAGTCAAACATAAATTGCCGATTAGTCTAATGATTAGTGAAGTTTAGTGCAATCAAATTCGGGAATCGGGGTGACGAAACAGTCCCCCGGGAGGTTTTTTAATTTGATTAAAGTCCCTCACTGTTGCAGAAATATTTCTCGCGTATATGTACAAGCTCTGCAATGTTCTTTTTATAAATTTGTTTCCCAGCAAATCTCTAAACCCAAAAAAAAAGATGAAAAAAAAAACGGACCAAGAATAGCTTAACTTAACGACGACGTGTGAAAAAAGCGAGCAGTTTAAGGGCATAATCGGTGAAATTCTCGTCCAGTTCGAAGGTTCGAACACTGATACTTCGAACCACGACGTAAATATTACTGATATGACCAACAAGAGCGAAGTCTGCAATGCGATCACAGTTCCAACTGAATGAGATATGAATCCGGATATCTTATCGCATACAAGATAGATCATCTTCGTTCGTCATCTTCTCCAACCTCCAAGGCAACGCACATCCCAGGGAAATATTTTCAAATATTTTTGCAGAAAAAGTGTCAAATTCGGTATTACAACAAAATTTATGGTGACAACTAGTTATCGAGTTTAAATAGGTAGAAACAAATTTGAAAGTTGGTGAAACAGTCCACAAGCCTGTAGGATTTTCCTTATCCTTTCTACCCCCTGTTGATCAGTCATTGTTACATATTAATCAAAAACATTCAGAGGGGTATGTTCAAATGCACATACGCACTAGCTCAAGGCTCAAACTTCACCTGCCACTTGTCGAAGTATTAGAATTTATTCAGCACACACCTCCATCAATAAAAAGTAGAACCATTTATACTTTGCCTTCAAACTTTGCTAAACGGTTAACTACATACTTGCATTTCTACCAGTTAAATGTATAGCCTTGGCTTCCCTTCATCAAGAGGACCATTTTGAGGCATTGTACAAAAGTTTGTTCCTTAAATCAAATGTTTATGCCATTATTATAAAACAACAACAACAATTTCTCTTTCTAGCAATTATTACAAATGTACGATACCTCAAACACCCTCTTACATTCACTCAGTGATGAATGTGTCCTAGATCCTTTTGAATGCAATAAATTTTATTTCTCTAACACAAAACTCGTGCAAACTGCAAACAAATTATTGCTTCCGTTCGGCATTGTTGTGTGTTGTTGTGCTTCCCCAAAAATTCGACCGAGACCGAGAAAATATTCACATTTGAGATTTATTCAACCATTTCTGGGCAACAAACTTCACAACATGATTGTAAATGTGCACACCTCTATACCTCTTCTAGAGGGGGGTGAGAAAAAAAAAAAAAAAAAAACTCTTCTAGAAACCCAAGGGCTAGCCAATGGACTGAGTTCCTTATGCATTCCTTAGAAAATTGCCACGATGATATATGGCTACTACCGCCCGCCATCGGGGGCTTTTGTCCTTTTGCCTCTGATAGGTGTGCTTGTGTGCACATGTGACCAGCAGTATACACTTTTTTCTGCCTTGCTCCCAAAATCAGAGCACACCATATGAATAAAACTCAACTCAAATGACATTTTCTATAAATGCCTTAACGAAAAGGAGGGCCACCAAGGACGGCAAAAAAATATAAGAATTCACAAAATTTGTAGGTACGTCGGTCGGGCGTCTCGTCCCAGGACTATTTTTATATAATGATTTATTAAAAGAGCTCCTTTGTGTTGCATATTTTTTCCTCCATTTTTTTTCTGATATAGGTAAGTTTTTGCAACCATACAAAATTATTATAGTGGACATGAGGAAAAAAAATTGTAGCCGATATGGTAGAAAATCAGGACCAAGACCAATGTCCATGTTGGATTGTTGTTTTTTTTTTTCAATCTCTCTCCAACCGGATGGTTTGATTTTTGGGTCAAAAGACTAGTTGGGTTGGTATTGGCTTTTTTTGACGATTGAATATTTTGCTCATAAGTGATGACGCGTGGCAAATACGCAGCATCATACCCACATGCCTACAGTTTTTCTATCTCATTTAATTTATTTTATTTAAGAAGAAGATACGAAAAGCTGTACGGAGGAAATTTCAACGAGTTTGGCTGGCGCGTGGGACTGGGACTATAGCAAATTGAAAGGGAATCAAATTAGGTTAAGTTATTTCCAAGAAATATATGCGTAGGATATTGGCTTAGGTGAAGCTTGGAGGAAGCACTATTAATAAAGGAAAGTCGGAAATATCCGCGGGTGATAGGGAGGCTAACATGTGGTGCTTTGTAGTATTATGCAATAAGAACAGACATTTCTATAGACTCGCATGTAACTATTTACTGAATACTGCCACTTTGTGGTTGGAGTATCGTATTTTGTTGACTTTCTTGTTTAACTGGATTTCCATAAGGTACAACAAGACTATCGATTTATGTTGAATTCCCTCTCGTTTGTAAGGATGAAGTTATAACATGTGGTTGGTATACTGAAAGTCGTTTAAGCTAAATGAAGAAGCAGTTTGTATATTTAGATAAATTATGATCAACCCTTAGCTTCTTCAAAGACGACTCATTGTTTACTCTTGCTTTTGGTTCATTTCTGACATTACAGTTTGTATAATGGTCTAAATTTCTATGACATTGAACTTTTAAGGGTTCCTTGAACCTTCAAGTCTATTGACCTGATGATTTCGGCTGTACGAAGATATGGAGATGTGATTTTATGAGAACAAAAGCTATATCGCATCAGATGCTCTCACAATTAAATACCTTCTACACTCAGGGAAAAATATCCCATTGAATCGTCAATGGTACGGCCATTGGTTTCATAGGACGTGTTTTAATAAGATTTTACTATTAAAACAATAGTTTTCTAATGAAATCAAAGGTATGTGGGTTATTAATACAATGGTTTTGAAACTATTATTATTAATAGGGTAAATATTATTAATTTAATGGGAAATACCATTGATTTAATAGTGCTGTACCATTAATTTTTTACAACGCATACTATTGTCCCATTAATCAATACTATTAATTGGTTAATAGTTCTGATACCATTAAAAAACACCGTAATAATATTGTGTCTCATTAGTTGAATGGGATATACCATTAATTAAATAGTATTCAATAGTATAGCCCATTAAATTAAATGTGACGGCCCATTAATACAATAGTATTTGGTACTATTGTTCAATTATTAGACACACCATTGATTAAATAAGAAATACCATTCATTTCACAACATTTTTACCTTTCAATGTCAATAAGATGGACTATTGTTTTAATAGTTTCATGTAGTTAAACATTTTCCATACCAAAATTCAATAGTATAGCCCATTAAATTAATGTGATATAATAGATTTAATGGTAGATACTATTAATTTCAATGGGACTAGTCGCATTGAATCAATAGTTATCCCATTGAAACAATGGTTTTGATCCTATTAAAACAATAGTATGATATACCTAATAGATTTAATGGTAGATACTATTAATTTCAATGGGACTAGTCGCATTGAATCAATAGTTATCCCATTGAAACAATGGTTTTGATCCTATTAAAACAATGGTATGATATAATAGATTTAATGGTAGATACTATTAATTTCAATAGGACTAGTCGCATTGAATCAATAGTTATCCCTTTGAAACAAAGGTTTTGATCATATTAAAACAATAGTATGATCTCATTGTTTTAAAACTTGATCCTATTATTTTAATAGCAAATTTTCAATAGTATGTACAGTATTGAATCAATAGTAATCTTATTGAATCAGCAACTGGTGACCCGTATGTTTGATTGGTGATTTAATGGTATTATTCGTAAATAATGGTACAGACTATTGACCTATTAATAGGACAAATTATTAAACCAATAGGAGTACACCATTAAATTTGTACCATTAAAATAATAGTTTGCAAACTATTGTTTCAATAGTGCCAACACCATTGACTAAAAACAATGGTAAAAAACCATTGATTTGATCGTAAATACCATTGTTTTTATAGTTCTATTCTCTGAGTGTATTACCTCCGAGCTACTGTTAGATAAGGATACTTAACACATCGACTAAAGATTGGTAACCCACCTCAGGTTCTTAGTGGCAGCGAGAGAGGGAAGGTAAGGAGTGTCTTCCCACTAGGGCATTGCTAAGCGGTAATGGACAAATTTCATAGATGGTCAGGCCAAACTTTTAAGTACTACCCCTATAAGAGCTGCTTTGACCTGAATCTTTGCCGAATAATTTCTTGATTTAGGGAGCAACGTCGACTACCAAACGCATCAAAACGTGAAGTCTATGAAGCGACGGCTACGCTACATGCGAGCTGTTCGAGCTTAAGCGACAGTTTAGGAATCAGAGACAAGATATTATACTGCCAGAACTTCGGCAGATTAAGGGCCAGTTTCGAGACTTGCTGATAAAGTTTTGAATACACTATCCGGAATTTATCTGTCAGCTAAACTTTAACTTTTGGTTTATCAGCCGGTTCAAGTGGCTGTTAAATCCTTTATCCGGAAGATAACACAAACTGACTCGGAAAAATATTATAATTTCAGGACATTGTTTCGTTAACAAGCGTAGATTGACCCGTAGGAACAGAGTATTTCGCCCAAGGCCCAAGGCGACTTTAAAAGGAAATTTTTATTCACTTTTCTCCTAAACCTTACTACCACGAAGGGGAAGTCATCTTGCCGTTGCGTCCTTTTATGGACGTTGGTGGCGTGGAGGCTTAAGTTTTAATGATATAACAGGCGGCTTTAGTCGTCGACTGACAGGCTGTTTTGATGCTCCACCTCTTTTTTGATTTTTGCTGCTTAAATTTTTTCTTCCGATAATTTTTCTAAGGTATTTTTTTCTTTTGGCTACCTAAAACCACCCTAAAATAATAAAAAACATTAGAAAACACAAAACAAAAAAATACAAAACAAATGACATCTGTATCGAAACAAACTAGTGGCTGATAAATTTTTTCCGCAACTTAGTTTATCAAAGATTTTGACAATGAAACAGAAAAAAAATATCAGCAGCTTTTATCTGGTGGATAGCGTTATGTGTCCTAACTATCCGAAACTTTATCCGGAACCTTTAAAACTGGCCCTAAGAGTTATATAATGTAGGTACCTATTTGCTTAAGCAAATTTTTTTCTGTTAACAAATTTTACACGAAATTTCTGGACAACAATTCCAAACAAAAAATTAGAGGACCAGCGGCAAGAACATATTGCGAGTAAAAGTATACCGTGCGTCTGGTAGGAACATCGACTCTCAGGTGGAAAAGGAAAAAGCACACCGAGAAGCACCCCATCGGAGAAAATGAGAGATGATACTCCAGATGATACAATAGAGGGAAGTCTTACCAAAAGGTGAAGTGAACTTGACAGAGCCCACAATTATGAAAGAAACCTTGTAGTAAGAATAATCACAGTCGGTGCTGAAAATATTGAAAACCTATTTCTGCAGAGTCAATAACGACGACCATCGTCTAGCTCAAGCAGAATCTATTTTAAAAGTCGATATACAAAACTTCCGTCCATACCTGATTAAATGGAAGTAAGGATAGGAATATGCAAGGTAAACCCCAACAAGGCTAGTGGACATATTTACAATTTATCTGCCGACCTGTTTAGTGCAACAGGAGATGATTTGGTAGAGAGCAGACACCAACCCATCTCTAGGAATTGGTCAATGGGATCTCAGTATCATTTTCCCGGTCCACAACTACAGAGACATCAGTCTCTTTATATTCGCGCGTACTAGATTCTATCTAACACATTGTGAATATCTAAAATAACCTTTTAAATTCTAAGCCTGGGTTTTGGTCAGAAAAATCAACTATTGGTCAATCAATATCTCAGATTTAAGACGCAAAAACCAGAGAATCATTTTTTAAGCCGCCTATGGCAGCATCTACAGATTCATGATTGATTTTGTATCCCTACAATTTTCACCCATATTTATGGAAAACAGAGGATTTAGGACAAGGAGTTTTGGCATACGATTTCTTTAATATCACACTTGAAGGAATTGTGCGAAATTCAAGATACGACCATTCAAGAGTTTTCAGATATTCAACGAAAGAATACAAATTTGATAACCTCTGTTTCTATGTGCTGAGAAGGCAACTTTGTAATAAGGCCTTATCCCCAATAACTAAAAAGACTCCTCTCTATGACCTTAATAGTCCCATAGTTGTTCTGCAATTCGGATCTGAAATATGGACTCTTTCGAAAGCGGATAAAATAATATATCCTTGGTTGCTTCGAGATAGAAATTCTTCGTCGCTGTCATTTGTGATAAAGTGTTTTGGACTGGCTGTGCCTATTTAACGAAGAACTCTAAGGGCTATACAGTGACATCGAGCAACAGCTATAGAAACATAAGCAATATAATTTGCTAAGGACCGGTCTTTACCGTCCAGGTTTAGCGAAAGCCAATGGACAATATTTTTTAGCTTGCAGTACCAAGCGAAATACTGATATGTATAACTATTCAGTATATCTGAACATTCCGAAATCAGAATGCTCTCATACGAGAACAACTTGGGTCTTAACTTAAGTGGATCCGGGCACTTATCTATTGCTGCACTCTCTATGGCGATTTAAAGCCTCAGAAAATCTCCATAAACAATTGTCGGTTCAAGATTTAATTTATTTTGACGATCAAATGACGGACCACTTCTGATAGTGTATATGGTGGCGGTGGGCAATGTCATGCCTGTGATCTCATTATTTTCGCCACCTTAAATACGATTTTACATTTTTCCAGAGCTAAGCAGATTGCCTTTTTCATGGCGTCTATTATGATAGTCCCCCCATATGGCTAACACCTTGTTTTGTCACAGTAAAGATGCCAAGTTATCTATTCATCGCCGCCTGCACAAATATATTTTAAGTACCTAACTGAAATCACACAGGACATCACAGCAATTAAAAGTAGTCTATTGTTATTACTAGCATTCCACTTCCATTTCCTTAGTTCCTTCATATAACTAAAATAAGCCATTTAATGGTCATTGACCATCTATTAAGATAACTATCTCGAGAATCATAAACATTTCTCCTGATAATATCAACGCCAAAGAGTTTATCCTCGACATTGACCTCGAAAAGCCTTCGCCTTTCCATAAGCATATACACTCTAACTAGTCGTAGCCCCCTGGCTATTAATTTCCAAGTTTTTATCTAGCTTTATGCCCAAATATTAAAGAACACTTCACTATACAAACAATGGTCACATTCATACATTATACTTAACTAATTTCTGAGTAAAAGTCATCAAAACTAATTTGTTCTCCTTTTCGGTAAAAGATAAACAAGAAAAAAAACCAAGTCGACTTTCCTTGACAAGAAACTTTTACCATCACGGTCTCTGCCCTGCCCACTAATTATCACTGCCCCTTGTTTCAATTAAGTATAATCCGGAAGTACAATATATACACTCTGAAGTTGCCGTGGTTGTTGTTGACAAAAAGTTGTAGAATTTATCCTGCCCCTTTGCTCCAGCCAGTCTAACGCAATTTTTCGCCGAAGTTGGTGTTTATTTTTGTCTACAGAAAAAAAAAAAGGTTAAAGGTTCGAGAAACTTTTTAATGAAAGGTTTACTCCACTCGCACATAGAGAATCATCAAGCCACTCGCATAAGCTGTTTAGCGAAAAATTCGTTGAATACAGTCTGAAAATGGGGTTCGGCTAATGTTGTATCTTCAAAGAGAGTCTGCACTCTCTGTGAGGTTGGCATCGTTCCGATTTAAGGATTTCTTTTTTGAAACCAATTATTGTTGCTACTTTTAAATGGTTTGCTTGCATTGATGTGAGATCCCATTCATGGAACTAGCCAAAAGTTCTACTCGCCGGATAATGTATATAAATCATGGAAAACTTTTCCACCCAATCGTTACACACATACAGATAGGAGTGCTTATAGAAGGTATACCTATACAATTGGGCAAAAGGATGAATTAGTGTATGGGGTATGGTCGGGGTCGCTTGAAGTTTCCCTTTCGGTGCTCACTCATTCGCTTTGACTCGCAGATTTATTGAGTCGGCCTACGTCTACCTCCTGGACTTTGTTGGCCATCCACTAAAAGTGCTGCGGGATATTGGCTTAGATGTTGGAATTTTGCGATTTTTCGCTTCATTTTCAGAGGCAATCTACTAATCGTTGGAAACATTACAAAAGTGATGTATAGATACTCTAATTTAAAGGAAATGTTGGCTTGAATTTCTTTTCCATTTTGAGGTCTGGTATAGAGCATTTTTTAAGTTAATATTGTAAATTGGTTATAGGTGTAGGGGCTAAAATGGTGAGTAAATTACCTGCATGGTCGAAAATGGATAAAGATTTTTTTACGACGCCACACCAGGAATGGCTCAATGTATTAAGATCACCTACAAATTAAAAACCTGTGTGGCATGGCGCGCCATTTAGCATGAATCACAGGTCGTCCCAATCCATGTCTTCAATTTCATTAAAAGAAAAAATTCGGTTAACATGGATCTGTAACGCCCAACGTCGATCGAAACGCTGTTCCCCAGCCACATTTTCGAAGAAAAATGCTCCAATAATGCCACCACTCCACAAGCTGCACCAAACTTTCACACTCTTATGTGGGTGCGGGTTTTTCGAGTGCCAGATGCGGCAATTTTGTTTATTAAGGTAGCTTCCGATATGAAAATGCGCATTGTCAGAAAAGATGATTTTTCGCCAAAAATCATTGTCCAATTCAAACTGCTCTAAGGCCAAGACTTCGAAGCAATAACGAAGCGGATGGTCGTGCGCCTTCAATGTCTGAGTCAATTGGACATTGTAAGCGAATAATCCGAGGTCTTTTTGCAGAATTCTCCTCAGGCTAGTGCGGGAAATGTTGAGCTGTTAAGATTAAGATCGATGGCGAGTTGACGGACATTAGGCAATAACGCCCAAGGAAATAGCGCCCAAATCGATTTGGACATAATCTAATGCCCAAAAAATGCCCTGCTTGGAGTTACTGTCAGATTTGGAGTATCTATATGCGAAATTGGATATATTGAAGGTTTTTTTGCAGTACAAACTCCCACCTACTCCAAAATCCAATAGAAAACATAAGCAGAGGGTATGGAGGTGGCAGCGTGCCCGGGTGCCTATTGTTTTGTTTTTTTTACTTCGCATTTTGTTGTTTCGCTTTTCTTACAATTATTTCTGTTTACTTCGTAATATCGTAGTTTGTTTTTGTTTTACTTTGTTTTTCAATCACTTCGCCCTACAAAAATTTCGCATTTCTTTCTTTCGCTTTTTACTCGTTTTGCATTTTCGTTAAAAGTGCAATGAGTTATTTAGGTCAATGTTATCTCACTAATGGTTTATTTCGCATTTTATTTTTATTAGAATCTATTGTTTTGGCGTGTGGATTTCTTTTCGAAATTCGTTTTCGTAGTTTTTGGCGGTAAAATTAGCAAACAACATAATATAAACTTTGCATATACCCAACCTTGCACCTACTCCAAATCCTACAGCGACCACAAGCATGCATGCCCTTAGGCTCTTTACATAAAAAAAAACGAAACAAATGATGGCGAAATAAACAAAAACCGAAATACCTAATCGAAAAACTAAACAATAAAAGGCGAAATGAGCTTAAAAGGAACTAAGTAAAAAACTGAATTATTTTTTTTCGAAACAAATATAAACCAGATAATTGAAAAACATATTAATAAAAATGCTGAAGCAACAAAATGCGAAACGACTAAAACGAAACAACTAAAAAACGAGATAAAAATGACGAAACAAACCATACCCAGCGTGCCCCCCATACTCATTCCACTGTTTATAGATAGATAGATAATTTATTTTCGTATTGAAATTTACATTTGGTTTGCCACCGCGCAGTTTTGAAGGAAAAATACTTTAAAAACATTCAATACAAAAAGAATTAAAAAGGAAAAGGGAAAACCTTAAAAACTAACCAGGTACATTGTAGTGAATAAATTATAAATAACAAATTTAAGCTAAGCAGGTACATTGTAATGGGTAAATAATTTTCAATGAAATAGTAAATAATACATACATAAATGTAAATAAATAGTAAATATATATATATATAAATAAATAAATAAATAAATAAATAAATAAATAAATAAATAAATAAATAAATAAATAAATAAATAAATAAATAAATAAATAAATAAAAAAATAAATAAATAAATAAATAAATAAATAAATAAATAAATAAATAAATAAATAAATAAATAAATAAATAAATAAATAAATAAATAAATAAATAAATAAATAAATAAATAAATAAATAAATAAATAAATAAATAAATAAATAAATAAATAAATAAATAAATAAATAAATAAATAAATAAATAAATAAATAATAAATACTAAATGATAAATAACAAGTAGTCTGTATATAACAAGTAACAAATAATAAATAATATAACAATAATAAATAATAAATAACAAAATAATAAATAATATATAACAAAAAATAAGTCTAATAAATAACAAATAAAACTTCCTGATACACAAGAAGCATTTAGAACAAAAAAAAACATGATTAAACATTTAGTTGGTTAATAAGTGGGTTTACGGAGATCTCACAGCTGCGGAGAAATTTGGTAGTTAGCTTTGTAATTCGATCTTGAATCAAGTCAATATTTGCTCTGGTATGAAGATCAGCGGTTGAGTGATGCGGGGGAAGATTAAGCATCATTTAGAGGATTTTATTTTGCGAGACTTGTAGTTTTTTAATATGACATTTTGCTGAATTACCCCATACTTGACAACCACATAGGAGGATTGACTGAGAAATTACTTTACAAATTATGATCTTCTTGGCTTTGTTCAGTAAGGACTTTCTATTTATAAATGGGTACAACTTGTTTATTGCTGTATTCACTTTTTGTATTGTTTTAGCAGTATGTTCCTCAAATGTGAGTTTTGTATCCAGATGTATGCCTAAATATCTCAATCTCACGAATGGGACCCAGTCAATTCTTGTGTTATTTACAATTAGCGGATTGCTTGGAAGAAAACAAGTCTTTCGTTTTCTGCTGAAAAAGATAGCTTGAAACTTCTCGGCATTTAATTTAATTTTCCAGCAATTATTATACCCACCAATATTTGAATCGCATTTGTAAGGTTTGTCTCCACGTTGAGACTAAACTCATGCGAAGAATATATTGCCTTGTCATACGCAAAAATAGATAATTCACAATAAGGGAGTCTTGGAATATCAGACATAAAAATATTATACAGTGAACTCCATCTTAATGGACACCCCTCTTATGTGGACGATTCTCTTAAGCGGACAATATGTAGTGTGATGGTTGGCTGGTATGATTTTGTTTGAGTTTTTTTCCTCTTAAGTGGACGATTCTATTAAGCGGACATGGACAGGACAGTGTTTTCCCTTATATTTGGTAAAAATATTCTCTTAAATGGACGATTTGAGCAATTCACATGAGAATGCGATTTTTTTTCTTTCCACGTTCGTTGTTTTTTTCGCCTCTGTATGAAAGATTATCGCTTATATTTCTGTATAACCACTTTACCAGCATTCGCGTGTAAAACGGGTGCCGATGTATGCAAAACTTGTGGAGAAAAATCGGGATCGCGACTGTACTTGCGCATATTAACACACACTTTTCCTTGATTAACGGCCCCAAGGCATGTGTCGTTTCTAATGCAGTCTGTAACTTGTACAAATTGATCTCCATTTGTATCATTATTTATTTTTGTTTTAAATTTGCTGGACAAAACAACATCACATTCACCCCTATCGTGGAATCCGCCGGGGGAAAGAATATTTTGGTATCGTTGAATCCGCAAGTTGAACAGTTCCCTGTTTCGGAAAAATTCGATTTCAACGTTTTTAAGGATACTCACAGTACCCATTTGGGGAACTATTCACTTTGTGGATTCGACGATAGCAAAATATTCTTTTCCGTGAATAATTCCCCCCCGGCGGATTCCACAATATGGGTGATTGATGTAGACCACTGGCCTCGGAACTGACTATATGGGTTGTAAAACATAAGAGGCAAATTTATTTTTTTAATTAATATCTACTAATAGATGGAATATAAATGACATTTTGTATTCTTTTAAAATTTTTTCTGGAATTTTAATGTTTGTCTTGTGTGGACAAAAATGTACGGTCCCGTGAGTGTCCACTTAAGAGAGATTTCACTGTACAAAATTGGACCCAAAAGCGATCCTTGAGGCGCAGCAGCAACAACGCTATTACAAACAGAATAACAGTAGTTCACGAAAACTTTGAAAAAACGATCGGACAAGAAGCTCAGGACAAGTTTTATGAGGTATGGGGGACAACGAAATATCAACAACTTATAGACGAGACCCAAATGCCATACACAATCAAAAGCTTTCTCAATGTCCAGCAACTCCAGGCCAGTTGATTTTCCCAAGGAACGATTTTGCTTAATATGCTGGCAGAGTACTTGATGGGATGTATGATTTCTTCTGAAACCGAATTGCTCATTTGGAAGTATATTATTATCTTCGATAACTATCGTAAGTTTTTCTTTTAGTACCTTCTCAAACACTTTGCTAAGACTACTCAGCAGACTAACTGGTCTGTAGCTGTTTGGTTTATTCTTGGCTTTCCTGGTTTTGAAATAGGAATCACCTTAGCTATTTTCCAAGCCCTTGGAAAGTATTGGATTTTAATACATACATGTAAAGTAAATGTTAAGTATCCAATGGCCGATTTGGGAAGTTGTTTTAGACACATATTTTTAATACCATCCATACCATCAGCTTTTCTTGCTGGCAAGCAACACAAAATATCTTTAACGCTCTGTTGAGATATAAGCTCTTCTCGAGGCATATCAGTAGTTTGTTCAATAAAATTTGTAGTATAGCCTCATTTCCACTGTTTATGCATTTCCACTTATCTACTATTTTCGGCTTTACTGCTTGTCGAAAATACGACCCTGGAAAGGAAATAACACCCAAAATGACGAAACATTTTGCAACAACAAATTGTACGAGTTTTTTTAGGGCGTTATATTTCCAAATTGATTTCGGCGTTATTTCCTTGGGCGTTGTTGCCTAACGCCGAATTGATGTTCGTGAATTGAGTCTCACCCTCTCGGCTACGGCAGCCATATTCTCCTCTGTACACACGTTGTTCAAGCGTAAAGCGACTCATTTCGTTCCGCGGAGATATAATACTGACTTTCTGTCAAAATTTCGAACGGGAAACAGCTGTCAGTGTCAAAGTAACTTATGATTTAAAAAGAAACCACTAGATGGCCCACTCTGTAGAAACAATCGATGGTAGCAAAATATTTTTCCTCTGTTCGTACATATCCAGGCAGATGTTTTAGAACTTAGACCTGATGTGTTAAAGGCGGTTTCTTTAACCCTTACTCTTACTTACGTAACCAAATCTGTACTAGTCAGGAGTTGCTGCACACAATGCTCACAGACTCTCATCAGATTATGTTGGGTATCCACCCACCTATGGACACTGCGATATGGAGGGTAATGAAGGAGTTATCTTTCTGGTCAAAAGTTGGTCAACATTTGCACAAAATAAAATAATGGAGTGCATTATTAATTAGATATTTATTATCATATTAGGATAACCCACATCGACCCTAAGGAAGCAGGCCGGAAATTTTAGATCCAGTTAACGTGAAAACTTCCGTTGACCCATAAAAAGTTCATCCGACACCAGCTTTCCTTCAGAAGCCTGGACTAGTACCGAAAAATCCCTAGTGTCCTTAGTTGATAGTTTGCAAAAGCAGCTCATGTAAGTTATCTGTCACTTTCACTATTGACGACACCTACGTACATCCCCTTTCTATAAAAGACTCACGCTCATGTTAGACTTCTGAAACTCATAGACTCAGTCATTCCAACAGACCATTGTAGTATTGCTATTGTCCATTAATAGAAATGTCCTGTGCCTGTTCTGTTCCTGTCGCATACTTCAAACATCTTCATACACACATAGAACCACCGGTCGGTGGTGTAAGATATAGGACACTATGTACCAGCATCAAAAATATAGTCTTAGTTTTCCTGTATAAAAACAAGAACTCTGAGTGTACATGCATTCAAACCAATGCCATCGCTTTCTACCTAGATACGTTTCCGTCTGTACGCCATTTAAGCTAGAGTTTTATGATTGCATCCCAGTTGCTAAATTAAACATTTTATATCAAACCAAAGAGAACAATACTCCCAACCACTTCACATCTGCAACTAATACCATTCAGAGCCACTTCCCAAATCCAAATGCTGGGTGAGGGGCTAACAATGAATTTGTGATTAGGTACCCCCCCCCCCCCATGCCATTGGAAATAAAACTCTAAATTAACACCCGCGACACTGTACATTATCCTGTTTTATAGTTCACTAACTTGCAGCACACGGCAAGAATTACCAAAAAAGGTAAGCAAATGCCAAGTCCTTGGAAAAGCGCGGCTTGTACAATGTACACCAAAATGAGAGAAAATAAAAAGAAAAGAGGAAACCTTTTCGCAGCGAATTTATTTTCGCAAGGAAAACTTTCGCGTACTTTGCTTGAAACTTAATTAAGTGTTAAAATGCCTGCATTGTTTTGTATTATTGTATACCGAAGGGGGTAAACGGATAACAAGGGTAGGAGCGCGGCAAAGTGAGTTAAACTTTCGAAGCAAAACTTTATTAATGCTCTAATGGTTTTTCGGCAGCATTTTGTTCGAGTCTTGGCCTACGCCATTCCTATATAGAGGTGTATCTCGAAGAATGGAAATTTCATTACACAAACATATTTTAGCTTCATTTGTATGATTCGCGAAAACACAAAGACCGACCCAAGTGCGGGTAAACGCCACAAGGATGGCTAATAAAATTTGGCTTTTATCGCTATTTGCTTCACGGTCGCGGTCGGTATGTGTCGAAGTTTCATGCACCTCCATCCATTTCACCGTATTGAGTTAGAAGAAAGGCGATACCATCTGAGTTACCCTGATTAAAGTTTCACTTTGGCAGTTATGAACATACTTTGATGACGACTATACTCTAACAAGATGAACAGAGGACGACGGACCGACAACGACCGACGGTGAAAAGATGATGATGATGATGATGGTGACGGGTGGTTTGAGAAGCCTTGATATGCCGGGATAGCATAATCGGTTCGGGGCGTTTGAAATCTGTTGCATGATTCATGTGATGATGGCTTCAAGGAAAATGCCAGGACATGGAATGGTGGTTTATTACATCCTTTGTTGTAATTGCTTGAAAATTAATGAACATGATTACGGTCCGAAAGGATAGCCAGTGTGCGATGGCGATGGTGATGATGATGAGATGAAGGACGACAATGCTGACGGAAGTACCACATGGCACGCAATTGCATGATGACTAAATGGAATTAGGTGCGATGTACCGTTCATGGCACTCGTTGTACATATTTGTGACAATTTTCATAAAAGAAAATACTATAGGGCAGAGGGAGAGTGCTTCACCGCATGAATAGCGCATGTTGTGACCGACAGATGTGTTTTTAAATGAGACTCACTTTCCAAACATCTGATGTGAGATACTTGCGTATACACCACAACAATTAACAGTAATTGAGTTGAGAAAGGTCCACGTCACTGGGGGCGGGGGTTTTGCCTTCTTTTCGTCCCTTTCTGTTGGTCTGATTACTTTTGCGAGTATTTAAGTCTAACCACCATTAGAAGAGGTGCTTGAGAGTGAAAATGAAAAATGGAATGGGTTAGACACTTTTGAAGGGTCATTGAAGCGAAGTTGAGGATTCTTCTGGGAATTTCAAAAATAATGATCATTAAGATGAGGAAAATAATGGACCTAAAGTCCCGAGAGAAAGAGAGAGAGTGAGAGCTCTCCTGTTTGGTTAAGGGGAAACAAGTGACATAGCTGTGACTGGAGGTGTGTATTTTAGTATCTCAGGTGGTAAAGTGTGGTGTTTCGAAAACATTTCAATGTTTTTCTTTAATAATAAGAAATGGAAGGTAGATACGGTTAGAGTCAAAACGCATAAAGACAGTCATGTAAATGGGGCACAGAAGTACTTTTTGTTTTGGAGGGACGTAGTACGTACATTATCTACCAGCCATTGGAATAAATCTTTTGTCTGGCATTCTGCTATAAGATACTAAAAGCAAGCCACTCAAAGGATTATCTTTGTTCGTAAAGAATACTTATTTGTATGTTAAAAAATTGGTCGCCGTCGCACTTAAAAGCAAATCGTTCTCAACAACTGTTTTAAGGGGTGTTATGAAATCTTACGAGCACTTTATTCGAAGCTATTTAATCATCAGAAGCAATGGTCATGCGAATAGAAAGGAGCCTTCATCTAACCATCTCATATCACTGAGTTTACTCGGAGGGCACCTTACTGGCGCCTACTTGATGGTAAGGATTTTATGGCAAATCTTGGAAGCACAGTTGCAAACATGTACATATTTCACTTGACTAAGGTGTCGGTTATAGCTATCTGTAAAATAAAACCGATAAAAAATGTTCCTACTTTCTTGGAGGACTCAAACTTGGTTAAACTACTATCGCGAAGGAAGAACGGAGAGGCGGTGCGTCGAACCCTGTAACCTGAAACCCCTCGCTCAGTAGTACAAGGTTCTGCTGCGGGGCTTTTTGTGGAAACGGACTAGATTTCTCGCTATTGGAGACAAGGAAAATTTCTACACTTCTACGGCGAACTATTTGCAACAGATTGGAAGCAAAGATAGAAGCAGCAGGCGAGCTACAGAAATACCAATTTAGTTTTTAGAAGACTCGCTCAACATTAGATGCAATCAGCTTAAGGGTTAAAATAGCAGAAAGAGCGACCGAAGCAAAGAGGTGGAATGAGGGTTCCAAGAAATATTGCTTAGTAAGCATAGATATCACTTCAAGCACTCAGATAATTACGAGTACTCTTCGGGCCGGAGCGTTGGTGTCCATCCGCTCTACATGTCCTAGCCATCTTAGCCGACTGATACTTACTTTTCTGACCAGGTCGATGTCGCTGTACAGCTCGTAGAGTTCGCCGATAAATCTCGCCCTCCAAAGCCCATCAACGCAAACGGGACCGAAAATCACTTGAAGAATTTTGCGTTCGAAGCGACCAAGGAGATCTTCATCCGTCATAAACCAGGACTGAGATGATGAGGTTCTTGTATAGAGTCTCCTTGGTGTTTCTCGACAAGGCCTTACTAATCAATTGCCTTCTTAGGCCAAAGTAACAGCGGTTGGCAAGTGTAATTCTTCGCTTGATTTCTGATGTGATGTCATTTATAGAATTAAGCGGAGCCGAGGTAGACAAAGTCCCGAACTACCTCAAAGTTATAGCTGTCTATCGTGACGTTCTGTCCGATTCGTCGATGTTGTGTGGGCCTTCTTGTTGACAGCATATATTTCGTTTTGCCCTCATTCACCACTAAAGCCATTTTTGCCGCCTCTGCACTGATACTTGCAAACGTATCAGTTACAGCTCGCTGTGGTCTGCCAATGATGTCGATGTCGTCAGCGTATGCAAGTAGTTGCACAGACTTTTGGGAAATTGTGCCCCTGGTGTTGGCTTGCAAGTTTCGTAAAATTTTCGAATCGATTTGCACTTCTTGGTTTTTCTCCATAATTTGCCGTAGTGTGAATATTTGGTCGGTTGTGGACTTACCGGGCCTAAAACCACACTCACACCAGTACAGCAGATATGATCTTATAGTCGATGTTGAGGAGATTGATGCATCTATAGTTCCAATCATCAGGCATGCATACTTTCCTCTGATCAAATTTTAGAAACGAGTTGGTGTATGCTCTTTACCAAGTCAATTCCCGCTGCCTTAAAAAGTTCGGCCTATAAACCGTCCGATCCTGCAGCTTTGGTGGTTGGGTGTGTATGAATCGGGCAGGCGCTGATTGGCGGTACCCAGCTGTTGTAACTTTTCATACATATCATTTGTGCTTATTTTACCTCCTAGTGGTTACCACCGGGTACTGGTCTCGCCCATCCAGGTTTGGCTTGCTAAACTTATAAGCGTGAGTGTTGAACACGAAGAAAATAGCAACACTATAATGCTCTGTCGGAAAGACTGTCTGACCGAGTCTCAGAAAGAGGACGTATGGCGGATGTATTCTCGCGATTGAATCAACGCTGACGCCAACAGTCGCCAACAGTCGGCATGACAGATACCTAATGAGCTACTTCGACGTATTTAGAGCTGAGGTCATTGAGAATTTTTCATTACTAGTCAGGGTGTTGAAAGAGAGATGGTGGCGGATGAACCCTTTATGGGCCAACGGCAGCACTCAAATCCCCGAAGCGGGTTACTGACTCCGGAATATCCGGCCCCTGAGTGGTAAACACTGAGGGGGAAAAGTAGGCGTGACACCAACCCCCGGGGCCATCATGAGAGGAAAGAGTCCAACAGGACTACCTCAAACCCAGATGATAACAAAGTCCAGAAAACCCCCTACGATGAAATAGAGAAAATAGGTAAGGAGGGAGGGAGAGCTGTTGCACTATTGTAACGAATTTTACTGATGCGACAAACAACAGTGGGTTAAAATAGAAGACAAGGGATTGGGATTATCTTTGATGACCCTAAAATAAAATAGCCCCACGTTGGGCCTCTATATCTTTAACTAACCTTCCATATGCGTCATCTGCATCGAATACCCTCTCGATGCATGCCACTGATGGAACGAAAGTCACGAGTATACCTAAAGAAAGATGTCCCGCTCTGTGCGCCATCTGTAACAATAACAAACGTACCACCAAGGAAACGATCAATCGCGGGTTAAAACAAGGAGATAACGTTGGAAGAACTCCTCTAACTTCACCAAAGTCGACGTTTCGAGCCCCACGTTGGTTGGTGCTGCTGCTTGACAGCCCCAAGTTGTGAGAAAGGAAACGAAGCAGAGATATGCACACGATTATCAATCCACCTAAACCTACCCAAAACTTACAGACCCTTCGAAAATGTCGAGGTGGACTAGTAGACGGGGGTGTTCAGCCCTCTTGCGGCTCAGGCATTATTCTTCCCTCCCGGTAGCTCGCAGATGGGGTGAGAACTTGCCACAAGTCCTGCGAACGGGGGTTACATTAGATTTAAATGCCTGAAACTTGCGATAAAAGATCTAGTGCTACCGCACTCGTAACCAGTTTACCAGTTGATTGCGAGGCCTGAATTCAGTATAGTACGCCTAATATGTATTAGCCTGCATAGTTAAAACTGAGGCGGAGAGTTTGTTGTTGTTTCTTCCCTTGAGCTGCCCCTTTCCTAGCTAAAACAAATAAGCAAGCGTGGCCTTTGCGCTGCTCTGTTACGAAGACTCCAAAGTCAGAAAATTTTTATGTTTTACTCTCGCGACTACCGACATTACGTCCGAGTTCGATGCTGGATCCACAAAAAAGACTGACTGCTCGAATTGATTTCGCTGAGCACGTACGCTGTTCGGCCATCACGTCATTCATCAGCTCGCTTGGTATTTCTGTCTCGTTCTCGCTCATAAGGAAATTCGTATTGGAAAACTTTGAAGCGCTCTAGCACATAAATTAATGTTTCCAAAAATCTGATTTTGGCAATAATTGTTGTTTAGATTTTTCTAGTAATTATGACAGGTTTTCCAGGTGAATTTGAATTAAACTTGAAGCGCTAGATCGATTCAAAATTCCTACTATAATCAGGGCGAAAAATGGTGGCGGTTTGAAGTGGTTTAATGGAACTGGAAATAGCTACCAGACTTCCTAAAACTTCAGGTCATGATTCATTTTTTTTTTCATTTCATTTCATTTAATTTATTGATTCAACTGGTTTGTACATTAAGATATAATCTTTTATAGTACTTAGTGATTGTACTCGGAACAATTTAAAATAGGTAATGTCTTAAATCTAAAGACCTACGCCATGTTTGAAACGAAATTTAAAAAGTTCGTAATGGAGGTCGAAGTTTATTACCTACCAAGGCGTTAATGAGCTTTGAAAATTTCTGATTTAAATTTTTTAGCGGGCTTTCGTCCCGGCAGAAGCACAACCGACCAGTTATTCACTCTCAGAATGGTACTTGAGAAGGCTTGGGAGTATGCTACACCTGTTTACGCTTGCTTCGTAGATTTGGAGAAAGCATATGACCGAGTCCCTCGAGGGAAACTCTGGAGTGTATTACAGCAGTATGGAATTGATGGTTCTCTCTTGAGAGCCATTCAATCTCTTTACACAAACTGTAAAAGCTGTGTTCGGGTAAACGGCGTTAAATCAATACCTTTCACCGTGGGCGTTGGACTTCGCCAGGGGTGCGTCTTGTCGCCTCTCCTTTTCATTACTTATACGTTTCGAATTGGGAGATCTGAGGATAAGTCATTTGCTCTTCGCTGATGACTTGGTCATCCTTGGGTCCTCTCAGACTGAACTTCAGCGCGCACTCGATCGGTTTGTAGCCGTTTGTGTTGAAGCTGAGATGAAGGTAAATGTGAACAAATCTGAAGTGATGGTCGTCTCTAGAACGCCTGTTCAATGCACTCTGCATGTTAGTGGAGTCCCATTGAAACAGGTGGAGAAGTTTAAGTATCTCGGGGTCTTATTCACGAGTGATGGAAGGAGCAATGCCGAGTTTTCCTGTAGGATTGGTCAGGCTGGATCGATTTTGAGACAGCTTGGTCATTCTGTTATCAGGAGGACTGAACTTGGTGTCAAAGCTAAGTTGTCAGTCTTTAATTCGGTGTTTGTTCCAACTCTTACCTATGGTCATGAGGTTTGGGTAATGACCGAAAGAATAAGATCGCGAATACAAGCTGCCGAAATGAGATTTCTCCGTAGTATTGCTGGTGTGACCCGTAGAGATCGCATCAGAAATACCAGAATACGTGAGGAACTCAATGTCGAGCAGCTACTTCTCCGGACGGAGCGATCCATGCTTCGGTGGTTTGGTCATGTTAAACGCATGTCCCCGACCAGGATTCCACGACGTGCTATGGAATCCGTACCATCGGGCAGGCGTCCCCTAGGTAGACCCAGGATGAGATGGTTAGATCAAATTCATAATCTCTCCTCTACCCGTATGGGGATTGCCCTTGATGATTTAGAGTCGATGGCGGAGGATCGAGAGCTATGGAGGGTCCACTTGAGAAACCTACACCCGCGACCCACTTAATGGACAAGCGGACCATTGAAAATGATGATGAATTTTTTAGCGATTTCAATTCAAAAGTGACTTGACCGTGGGACTGTTTTCTGCTCTGGTTGTCTTTCTTATGGTGCTTCTGCGAACCCGTATAATCTTTCGTATAATTGTCAGACGTTCGCGAGAGGTGGCGCTATTAAAAAAACATGTAAGAAGTAGTTACTGTTTGTGCCTGGATCCAACAACCTGAGACTCCTCGCTCAGCAGTGAAGCCAACTAACCAGCCACTGATGTGCACACAAAGCTAACTAACCAGGGAAAACGCTTACAGTATACATACAAAACCCCAAAGGTCTTGAAATAAATTTATTTTAAGTAAACAAAAATTGTAATCTCTAATAAAAGATGCAACGGCACACTCAACCTTCTTTGCTTCACCATAAATGTTATATACGCGCCCTAATGGAACCGCATTAAAATTAAATCCTTCGCCCCCCTAGTGTAGTAGCAAAGCAACTGCACTCCATTAACATCGACTACCCGCATCCTTTGGGGACCTGACGAAGCAATTGATGGTAATTTAAATTTCCTAGCACAGTTTAAAGTGCTTTTCCTCCCGCACACAAATGTAGACTACACTGTGTATGGGAATGTAATTAACCGACATAATACGCCATAAATTATTTGCGTGCGTATATGTAATATGCACCATCGACGTCGTCTGCCTGCGTTTTCCTGCCTGCAACCAGGTAACGTACACACTCTGCTTCTGCTGATGTCATATTTCGTACATCCATAATGAGGGATTAATGGTGATTCGGTTTCCTGATTAAGTCCCTGTAAAACGCACCCTCTCCAGATGTCCTGAATTATTCGTTTCTCCGGCTCATATGTGCTGCTGTTCCGTGTTTTTTCCGGTTCAACAGCTTCGCTAGCGGAACTGAACCGTCAAGAACCTACGAAAAAAATTTAATATCAAAATTCGACATCCAAATCGCTATATATGCGCTATAGGTAGTCCTTTGAACCAAGTGTTTCATACTCTGATGCTCCTCGTACTCCTGCCGTGGATGCGTAATTTATTCATCGTCTTCTATCCACCGAGATCTGTATACGCAATCATATATTCTCGGCAGCAGTATGCGAGATTCCGTTCTTGGCTTGACGTTGCGCCCACCACATACTCGGGCTATAAACAAATGCTGTCTGCCATATCTCTTCGTCTGAATGTCTCAGTTTGTATGCAGAACATCGTCTTAACAGTCATCCGCAAAGCAATTCAGGGACGCATGCTTCCGCAGAGGGAAAACATCTCACACACAAAGACCTTCAATAACCATCTATCACTGCGGGGTTACAGGAGGAGAACTGGAGGTACAAAAAGCAAACATACAGGACCTTGCGCTCGCACTCTGTGCTCTGTCCCGGGGGCTGGCACTGGGGGTAGCAAGGAAGTATTCCGCGACGACCCATAACCGATTTGTTGCGGAAGGAATATAAAACTCTATAGTATGTATTCCAAGTGGCGGATGTGTGGTGGGTGAGTGTGCAGCCATGACCGTGATTGTTAAATACTTACAACGAATTCACGATCATTAATTTTGAATCAGCGCTTTCGCGAAAGGCGTGACATAAGCATCCTTTTACTCGCGTTAGTAGCTTGGAGACCATCTGCGGTTGGGTTACACCACACGTTCGAAGGGTGGGTGATGGGTGTCGGTGTTTGTGCGAATCGGTGGCATCGTGTGATGCTACAGTAAACTTTGAGTCCTTTCAAATAATTTTATGACCATAACTTTTGATTTATGGAAGACGCGCATTATGCGAGAGGTTCAAGTGTATATAGCGTTACTTTGTTGACGTTCTATAGAGATTTCGACATGAGAGGGAAATTTCAGTGGCAGTCAAAATTAGTGGAATCTAATAAAAGTTAAAAAGAATGCGAAGGAGTGGCTAGAAGAGGTTTGGAGACATGTTTTATCATCGTTTCGAATGGCGCAAAGGCATCTCGTCTATGTCAGAAGTCTTTTAAGACTGATCTGCACTACATTGTCGTCACCGTGAAAAGATCACTAGCCATCAGGGAATTTAAAATTGTAACTTTCCTGGGCATCGAATAAGGAGCTTTCAACAATATAGAGCCGGGCGAGCTACAATTAACTCACTTGAGAACCTGAAGACTGACGTAAGGCTAAGTTGTTGTTATATAAAAATTCAAATAGCAGCATGTGCTTGTGTAAATAGTGCCCTGCGGTCCACTCCAACTGCACGATTACATTCTCCCCTTGGATACTGTAGCCAGACAATACCAAAACCGGCGCTTTATCTGATTAATTATTGAAACTGTCAGTAATGTGCCGACTAATCGAGTATCGAGCAGTAAAGGCGACTATTTAAGACTAGAAAGACTGTCAGAGATTAAGTGGGATCGTATATGCATCTGCCTCCGTCGAACCTGTCTCTATCTATCTAGGAAACCCCCGCTTTATTGCCTTGGAAACGCGATAAAACGTTTTTATTAGCATGTTCGAACTAAAAACTAGAAGAACACGAACAATTTTCGTTTGTATGCTTCAAAAACTCGAAAAGTTTTGCTCCAATTCAGCTCAAATCTTCAATTCAATTCAAAGTTTATTCATATCAAAAGTTCTACATTAATTTACATTAATCCGCGAAGCCTTATGGCTTATCTGCGGAAGATTATTTATCTTAGATTTACATATATTATTTCTTGCGAGTTTAGTTTTCAATTACAATGAGATTTTTTTATTTTTTTTTTTTTTTTTAAATATATAATACATAATATAACAAAGAGTATAACAGGAATTTACATAGAAAGGTAAAATTCTTTAATAAGATTCTTGCGGGCATTTGGATTTGGGATAGTTCTGAGCGTCTGTGGAAGTTCGTTAAGAATAGTTGGTACGCTGTGAAGTAGTTGTCTTCGACCATACGTATTATTGCTCATGGGGACTTGTAGCATTCCTTGGGCTCGCCTTCTTGTATTCACCTGATGTTCAATTTGCCTTCGAAAACGCGCATCATGGTAGTATTCAAGTGCTACCGTCATTTTATAGATTTGCTGGACTTTTAGTACTTTAAAATTGTTTCCTCCGTCTGCATTGGTATAATTTCGGTTGTTTATCCTTTTTATTATAGAGTTCTGTAGTTTTTGCAGTTTATCTATATGGGTTTTTGACGAGTTACCCCACGCAAGTATCCCATAACGTAGCTTTGACTCAACGAGGGCGTAGTATACTTGTTTTTGGACTTGTGGCGTTGAATGGTGTCCAAGGTAGAATATCGAATAGAGGGCTTTCTTGAGATCAGAGCGAAGTTTGTCGATATGTTTGTCCTAAAGAAAATGGCTGTCGATGGTCACTCCTAGATATTTGTATGTTTCGACGACCTCGATGACACGATCTGGAAGATTAGCTTGGCATATGTTGCTTTTTATGATAACCCCTTGGTCTGTTGCTTTGTGATGTGGTCCACGAATGTGCATAAATTTTGTTTTTGAAGCGTTCAAAATGATACCATTATCATCACACCATTTCACTGCTTTGTCAAACTCTGCTTGCATTATACTCAACGCTGTCTGAAGGCATCTATATCTTACCACTATTGCTGTGTCGTCTGCAAATGCGAATGGAAGGCTGTTCGTGAATACTCGGAGTAGCTCATTTGAAAAGAGGATAAACAGAAGCGGTCCAAGTTTCGATCCTTGAGGTACTCCAAAAGGAGCCACTTTTTCGTCGCTGAAGACATCTTTAATTTTTACTTTGAAGAATCTTCCGCACAGGTAGTTACGCAACCAATCAGAAAGCTTGCCTTGGATGCCGAGCCTATTTAATGCATTCAATAGCTTGGAGTGGTCTAGCGTATCAAATGCTTTACTGAAGTCCAAGAAAACTACCAGGACATGGTGGCTTTTATTAAGGCTTTCATTAATGACATTTGCAAATTCGCCAAGAAGCTTACCCGTACTTTTGTTTCTTTGGAACCCGTACTGTCTATCATGAATTATTGAATACTTATCAATGAAGTTTGTTAATCTTCTTGCCACTACTTCTTCCAGGCACTTCTCAATAACTGGTAGAATAGATATTGGTCTGTAATTAGAGACTTCACTTTTAATACCTCCTTTATATACTACTTCACGTTTGGCTCCCATATTTCTCCAAGATTTTTCGTTTACCGTGGTGCAGGGAAAATGCAATTTGCGACCACATTTTAGGCATGATGTGAAGTCGCCTTCAGGGGGGAGACGATCACCGCAATGAGAACACACATCCATACTTTATTTATATGAGAGAGCGAAAACTCCAAACGGATAAAGAAAATTATTAAAAGGAGATTGAAAAACAAAACACAATTGGTGAAATGTCACTTTTATGGAAAATTTAGATTTAGCAGGGAAATGCTATGAATATTTACACTTTCTTTTGGATTTTTAAGTGTTTCTTTAAAGTCAATATCTAATAATGTTTTTCAAGATCAAACTATCAATGATTAGTTAAAGTTTAAAAAGAAAAACAACTAAAAATAGCAGAGCGATAGAAAGACACGGTGGTACTTTAAACTCACAAGAACCAAAAATTGTGATCTTTGATATTGGACCGAGATGGTTTTTGTGAGGTTTGGTCAAAATTAGACAAAGGGGCGTGGCACCATCTATACAAAAAAAAAAATCAAAATCTTATATCTCGAAAACCACGGAATCGACAAGTTCAAATTTACAGACAATCATATGTATTGGCCCGGGAGTATTCCTGTAAATATAGGGAAAAATTCGGCAAAGGGCGTGGCGCATCCCATTAAAAAAAAAAAAAAAAAAACATTGCACACTCTATTCTTCGATAAAAAAGAAAGCAAGGTTTTAAAAATTTGTAACAATGATATTCATTAGCCTGATAGACAAGTACGATTCCTTGAAAACCCAAAAATGGTGTGTACCACAGAACATTACAATAAAAACTGTTTACCACTGGATTAAATGAATTTAAAATAGATTTTTTTATTTTGCACTACGAAGTGTGCAGGACTTATTTGAAGTCCTTTTCGATTAAGAGATGATGTCGGCAGGGCTTTCTACAATAGACCGCTTTCATCGACATTGAAAATGTCTTTGTTTTTAATTAAATTGGAGAGAACATCTGTATGAAAATCTTGGGCATCTTCTACATCAGCAGAGGAGCCTTCTCCACGGCATGTCAATGCGTGTGTTCATTTAACCGAGATAATTTGAAGTTTTACGAGAAGCTTTACTTTTAGTAGCGCAATTAACCGGATAACCTGAAGTTTCTACTTTACTTTACTTTGCTGAGATAGATTTTCAATAAAACATGTCTAGAGTAAAATGCACAAGTTCTTAAAATGTCAGTTCGATTTCAAATGTTTTTTGTCATTTACTTCAGTATTGCTATAGAGATTAGCAAATGGCATTGAAGCTAAGCTTGGTGAGAACATACGTTTCAAGTGATCCACCAATATCACGAATAATACCTAGGGGCCCCGACGGACGTCTCAAAATACAAGGATCATGCCTTGTTTGTTCGGAGCAGCGTATGCCCAGGCGGAAAACCAGAAAATGCTGCAGCGTCTGTGAAAAGCATGTATGCGACCATCATAACTCAACCATAAACAAATGTCATTCCTGATGCTCAAAAAGTTCATAAAGAAGTAAAAGTGTTATCATCGGATCCTTTGATACCTTCCACTGCATAAAAGTTATTCAAAATGTTTTGCCATATTCGAGTTATTATCTATGTCTGTACTCGCATGGGTCTAAGTTTTGTATGGGAGGTACGAGAACTACTTGACCGACACAGCTCTTTTCATTGGCCTAGGTCGATTCGTTTGGACGCTATCGTGTTTTCAACGGACAGACGGACATAACTAAACCGAATCACAATTTGATCCTTATTCAGAATACATTATATTCATATATCGTCGCTGTTTAAGAAAACTGGCATAACTCAAAAATCGAGTTTTTTAAATTAGGTATACCAAAAGACTAAGAAAACAATTATTTTTCTTTCTGTAAAACCGGCATAACTATAGTGCTTCAGAATCAGTGTTGTTATAAAGATTTTTTCTAGATCTTAACACTTTTGATTTCATATCTTAATTCATCTTAAATGGCAGTTATATCTATACCTAAAGTGACCAACTGTACAGTTTTTCGCTGTATACTACAGTTTTTCAGTCAGTCGATCATATATCATATACAGTGAAAACATGAGAATACAGCATTTGTACAGCTTTTCCACATAAACGAATATTGAGTAGGTATCTACCGATTTTACTTGCCTGTTGTGAAACGTAATTAGAAAACGCAGCAAATTTGAAATAATAAAATCGCTGAAACACATATGTACCTACGTTACGTATTCAAATAAATTCATTTCCTTATCTCCTGATTGTTATGAAATATACTTTCTTAGTGAACTGGATGGACTGGATGTTACAGCGCAGTCTTGGCGAGGAACGTTTCGAATTGGGAGATCTGAGGATAAGTCATTTGCTCTTCGCTGATGACTTGGTCATCCTTGGATCCTCTCAGACTGAACTTCAGCGCGCACTTGATCGGTTTGTAACCGTTTGTGTTGAAGCTGAGATGAAGGTATAAACGTGAACAAATCTGAAGTGATGGTCGTCTCCAGAACGCCTGTTCAATGCACTCTGCATGTTAGTGGAGTCCCATTGAAACAGGTGGAGAAGTTTAAGTATCTCGGGGTCTTATTCACGAGTGATGGAAGGAGCAATGCCGAGTTTTCCTGTAGTATTGGTCAGGCTGGGTCAATTTTGAGTCAGCTTGGTCATTCTGTTATTAGGAGGACTGAACTTGGTGTCAAAGCTAAGTTGCCAGTCTTTAATTCGGTGTTTGTTCCAACTCTCACCTATGGTCATGAGGTTTGGGTAATGACCGAAAGAATAAGATCGCGGATACAAGCTGCCGAAATGAGATTTCTCCGTAGTATTGCTGGTGTGACCCGTAGAGATCGCATCAGAAATACCAGAATACGTGAGGAACTCAAAGTCGAGCAGCTACTTCTCCGGACGGAACGATCCATGCTTCGGTGGTTTGGGCATGTTAAACGCATGTCCCCGACCAGGATTCCACGACGTGCTATGGAATCCGTACCATCGGGTAGGCGTCCTCTAGGTAGACCAAGGATGAGATGGTTAGATCAAGTCCATTATCTCTCCTATACCCATATGGGGATTGCCCTTGATGATTTAGAGTCGATGGCGGAGAATCGAGAGCTATGGAGGGTCCACTTGAGCAACCTACACCCGCGACCCACTTAATGGACAAGCGGACCATTGAAAATGAATGAATGAATGAAAGTGAACTGGAGGTCGACTGTTTTTAAATAACTATCTTTTTCTTTGAATTTATATTTTGTGTTTTGGTTTCGAGGAGTATTATTAGACAAGGCCCGCACCGAAGTGGTGTATCAGTGGCGTAGTGTCCAAGTGGCAGGTGTAGAGGCTGATGACGACGTGGATTTTGGCATATTGGTATTTTTGTTTACCCGGAAACCAAAAACATGCGAAACGTCCAAGAATTTAACGTAATGACGACATTTTTTAAGAACTGATGAATCGGTACCACCATAAGTTGTTTGCCTCTTCATTGTACGTTAAATCACTTTCATATACCTTTTCGTCACCATTTCATCGCCACACCACTCATGCCACCTGCCACTTGGTCACCACGCCACTGCCACACCACTACGGTGCGCGCCTTGTCTTAGAAATGTTAGAAATTAATGTTGTTTGAATAGTAAAAAATCATATAATTCGCTGTTAAGATGGTACAGTTTTTATACAGGTTTTCGGTCTCGGTTTTACAGCGCCGACCTGTCAAAGAGTTGGTCACGTTATCTATACCTAAAGAAATTTTGAATATGTACAATATTTTCTAGTCAAAAACTAGGTGTGCCTGTGTAGCGTTTTTGAAGGTGTTTTAGATATATGCTCTGTTTTTGAATCTACCAGTTTAAAAAACACATAGTTGGAACCGTACATTCATATGCTAAATTTCCTCGTAAATTTCATAGAAATCTTAAACCCATTTTTGAGTATCCATATCTCAAGACGATTTTTATGAACATCTTTCCGCGATTTCGATATTTGAATAAATCTGATGGGAGAGTTATTATGTAAAACCGCCATTAAATTATATACATAAGACCAATAAGTCGAAGTTTTAATATTTTGAGTTCAGAAGAGCTATAATCCCATTAAAGTGTGAATTTAAAAAAATCTTGAGAAAAGTACTTGTATATGTAGTAGGTATATTTTGTTTGTCGAGTGATTTGAGGGAACCCACTTTTAAAAGCCAATCTGAAACTTCGAAATTGTTGTCAATTATTTCTAACTGCTCTATAACTCGAGGCTGTGCAAAGCTCGCTAACTATTTACTTTGTAAGTTCTACTGTACTGGGTAAAATGTTCAAAACTTGGTCGTTTGCAGCTTTATTGCAACTGCTGAAATCATACTGAAACCGAATTGTGCAATGTACTCTACAAATATTCAACTTTACACTACAACATAAAAGGGACTCTGCAGAATTTGAAAATAAATAAGAACATACAATTATTTAAAACATTCAGAATCGCGAATTTCAACAGATTATCGGTGTAATTTGAAAACTGAAATTACAATCAATGTCATTAATGTTTGGCAACCAATTATGAGCGCTAAGACTAAGACTATGCTCAATTGAATAAGAATATATATTTTTTGATAAAATTTTTATTTTAAAGCTAATATCTGAACAAATCTTATTAAAATTCTACAGATCTTAAAAAATGCATTAAAATTGAGTGAATATCTTCTCATCCGGAGACCACCTCAATATCTTAAAAAATAAGATAATTAAGATCATATAACAACGCTGTTCAGAATACCGCCAGATAGATAATGTGCCAATTTTTACTTTACCTCATTTCTGTGTATGTTTATGTGGAAAAGCGGCATAATTTGAATTGTGCGCAAAAAAGTAAACAAACGTTTCTTGAAAAACGGGCTATTTGTTGTTGTGCCAACTTTTATATTGTAGTAAGTACTGTTCCACACCTTTTCCTACGTATTAAGACGAATTGTGCCACTCTTCTTAAAAATCACTTTTTTGAAGTGACACTTTTATGATTTATGCCATTTTTCCTAAAAATACTTTCTCACAAATCTTAAAAAAAATCGGGTTTAGCTATAGGTAAAATATTTTTCATAAAATATTAAACTTGCAATACCTTTTTTTAAAGAACAGATTTTTAATCATTTTCATTGCCTAACACCAATAATATTTTAACGTTATTATTTGTTTAACCTCCATGCTGAACTAACTTCAAAATCATAAAAAAGGTTATCCTAATATCATGCATTTTTTTGAGAAAAGTGACATAACTTGGAAGTCGCTAAAAAATACCTAAAAATTTTATACCGTTTTATTTTTAATTAGATAACATATGGAACTACACATTTCCGAAGAAAAAAATTTAAACGTTAAAAAAATAGATTTGCGTAAAATTTTCTGACTCAAAAACTTTAAACAGCTCTCCTGAAATATCGTGTTTTTTGAGTTATGCCGGTTTTCTTAAACAGCGACGATATGTTTTTGATGGGGACTTCGGTTAGGGCTCCCTGAAATTACGCCAAAAGAAATTACGCCAAAAAAATAAAATGGAAAAAAAGCCCAAAAACCTCCATACAAATTTGTGGCATTTTTTCCTAGGAAAAATCGCCCAAATATTTTGACACAAGTGCCGCTAATTTTGGCATTTTTTCCATAACTCTTTCCATAACATCAAAAAACTTTTTGGTATTTTTTCCAAAATTGAAAAGGAAAAAACGCCCAAAAAGTTGTTGTTTTTTTTAATAGAAAAGAAAAAAGCGCCAAAAGGTTGCATTCTTTGACTTTCTCTATGTATGGTTTTTTTTTCGCAAAATAACATAACATTACATGCTTTTACCTAGTTTCAAGAGCATTTTTGAAGCACGTGTGATCACGCGTGATCAGTACAAAAGTGAAGATTTTTCGGATAATAATGACGATGACGAAGTAGGAAACCAGACGAAAAGCGCAGAGTTGGAAACCGTTGTTTTATGTGTAGTTTGTCAAGTGCTACACCCAAACATTATAATGTTGCCATGCAAACATATAAAGGTATGTTCAGAGTGCAACATCAAATTACAAGCCCAGTCAGTGGCTGATGGAGAAGACAATTATAAATGTCCGTGCTGTCGGGAAATTGTCGCAGATACTCTTCAGGTGTACGTCTAATACAGTGATATGTACATATAAATTACATTCATGACTCTAAATAAAAAAAAGTTATTATAATTATTATTTGTTTTAAATGTGTTAGCTGGCTAAACTCTGAAATATAAATGAAATATAAATTGTCCAAAGAAGCGGCTCGCGACTACGCGTTGCCCGCGACCGCGCGTTGACCGCGCTGTCCGCGACCGCGCGCCGGCCGGTTGGCGGCTACGCGAGCGGCGCGACGGACCGCGCGCGCTCCCGCCCCCCTCCCGCATCATTAGTTCTATCTCTAAACAACTCTATCGGAGCGGGTAATTTATTCTACAACGAATTTTGGAGCTAATTTCCATATTAAATTTGGAAATTATCTAAGCCAAAAAAAAAATTGTGTTTTGGTTTTATTTCCAAACTAAACTTGGAAATTATGCCAAAAAAAAAACTTTTTGTGGCGTAATTTCCATTTTACTTTTTGGCTATTTTTCCAAAAATATGGCGTAATTTCCTGGCATTCTGGTGAATTTTCGTTTTCATTTTTTGGCGTTTTTGCCAAAACCATTACGCCGCAATTATTTTGGTCTTTTTTCCAAAACACTTTTTGGCGTAATTTCAGGGAGCCTTCGGTTAGTCCTTCTTGTCGTTACAAATGTAATGAATAAGTAAATCTAAATATACATCCATGTGTTTATATAGGGTATAAAAACAGTGTACATTATATCAGTGAAACAATAATTTTTAAAACATAGATTCTAAACTGAGTTAAATTTACTCCTGACTACTTTTTAATGCTCTATCTACATCAATCTTCTTCTTTTACACACAAAATGTATGGGGGTACCCCTCGCGGTGACCAACCGTGTACTTATTTCGTATTGACACGAAAGTTAAGCGAGGGTCACTTATCCTGGGATCACTGTAATTGTTGCACTAACCCTGCGCTTATTTCAGATTCACCTCTATAACACCATAACGGCCTCGACCATCCTTTTTCTGCGACTTTTCGAACTTCAGGGCGCATTCGATAGGTTTCTAGCCGCATTGAACTAGTCATATGTAACATTGGTAGTGAACACACATTTATCACAAGTAACAGACAGGAGGTCCTAGATATCACACTGGTCTCTGATAGCATTTATAATGCTGTCAAAGACTGGAAAGTATCTTATGAACACTCCTTCTCAGATCACAGATATATTCAATTTGGTATAACTTACCTCCCTCAAGTTCAAAGCGTCTTTAGGAATTATAGGAAGACAGTCTGGAATCAACAGCAACTCTAGCACTAACAAACATGAACTGGACGCGATGGTGGAGGAACTAACGAAGATCCTCAACCGCGCTATGTCGTTCTCCTGCCCAACAAGTAAGCCTAAAGGCAAGCCTAGACCACCCTGGTGGAGTCAGGAGATTATATCTCTTCGAAAAACATGTAGGCAGCTGTTTAATCAGCCAAAGCGAACTCGCGAAGCCACTGACTGGATCTCGTATAAAAAGGCTCTCAAATCTTATAAAACTATAATTAAGAAAGCCCAACGAAACTCCTGGAGACTATTCTGTGGAAAGATAGAAGAGATCTCTGAGGCCTCTAGGCTCAGAAAGATTCTCGCGGCGACTCCTAGGATACCAATTTATCTTAAGAGATCTGATTCCTCGTGGACTACCTGCAGTTCTCTAGATCTCCTACTAGATACCCACTTCCCAAATAGCTGCAATGCCGTTACGAGTCCGACTGCGACGTCGGCTAGGCCTATACTAAGCAGCTCCTCACATCTTGTTACCAAGAACAAAATTCTCTGGGCTACCCGAAAAGGAGAATCTTTATATGCCTCTCGCTACGTGTAAACTTTTTATTAAACCGAATGCGATCAGCGCCACTAATCGAAAGTGGTCACACTGCGCCACGTGCTACATCTGGAAACAGATCTGGCCCATGCTGGATTTTAAACGCTCCAACGATCTTGTAAAACAAAAAAGATCCAATATAAGCACATTAGTAGGTGTCATCACGGGACACAGCATTATTGGGAGACATGCTCTTAGAATGGGCCTCCCTTCTAATGATTTCTATAGAAGCTGTATGGACGAGGAGGGAGGAAGAGACAATTCTTCACCTTCTATGGACGTGTCCAGCTCTTTCAGCTCGTAGAAAAGTATATCTCGAAGAATACTTCTTCGACAATCTTGGTGAACTTGCTAATACAAGCATAGGCTGCCTCCAAGGCTTCATTCTCAGCTCCTCTTGGTTCAACGAGTAGTTGTGAGATCATTAGATCCTGTGGTAACACAATGGGCCTACTCTGGCCTAAGTGAGGCTGCACTCAATGCGGCCTGCCACTCTAACCTAACCTAACCTAGCCGCATTGAAACAGAAAACAGGGAAGTATAATCTCGAGTCTCATTAACGAGAGTGTGAAGTAGGAAAGTTTGTGTTTTCTTGTAGGATTGATAAAACTGTTGTCGGTCTTCAGTTCGGTGTTTGTTCGAACTCTTACCTATGGTGATACTAATATTTGGGTACTGGCCCGAAAGAACGAAAAAATTACAAACATCACGTTCCTTCGTTGTATTACTGGGGCGACTCGGAGGAGATCGCGTAAGGATTAATATTGAACTCGGATTCGAAGATGTGCTATGGAATCCGAAATATTAGGTATAGGCGCCTTCTACGAAATATACGCAAGCAGTTTTCAATTAGGCCAAGAGCTTTCCTGAACCAATATACAAAGAGACCCACAAGGGGAACAAAACCAGCATTAGAAAAGCCTAAAATGTTCAAGTGCTGTAGGGCAATCGCACATGGAAGGGAATTCCTTATTTCTAACTCGAGAGGTATAACTGGATCGGCATGCGGTTAGAAAAAATAAGTTGACCGAAGCCATGGGTCACTGCTAGTATTAACACCACAAAGCCATGTTAAATGTAGCAGTGATTAGCAATTTTGAGACCAATCAAGTAACAAAACTAACAAACTGAAATCGGCTTAATCGGTTTATGCAGATGGATATCTGGAACCTATCTGCACCTATACAATTGAACCCTAAGCATGGAGCATTTAAGTGCGCTTTATTTTAGCATCAATTTTTTAATTACTGACTACCACAAAACACTGGCAGCAAACATGAAAAACGAATTCTTTCAAATTGAAGGTATGCTATAGTCTACCGCTACCCCTAGTACTCACGTCTTTATACTGCTTAGTATTCTCTCTTTCGAAATTATCTTACTTCGTAGAACCAGTGATGCCAACTGAGGCATAATTATGCCTTAGGCATAATTCCGATGCTTGAGGCATTGAGGAATAATTTTGAGAAAAAAGGCATAATTTTTTGTGAACTTTTTTTACAATCAATTCGTAAAAATAAATTTTAAATTTAGTAAATTTGGTACTTTGATCAAAGCACCTTCACTAATTCTCATTACCACTGTGCTCATGCTTACGAGCACATACGACTAACTTGCATCCAATGTGCGGTGCGGGCTCCCATAGTACCTACTTAGAAAGTCGGGATCGCTCGTCCGTTTTCGTACCTGATCGCACGGGTCAAATTCGTAACGAAAACGCTTCCAATGCGCGGCAGACCTTAAAGTTAGTTTTCGTTGCTGGTAAAAAATAAATTAAAAAAAAACAGTTTGTAATAGTTTATTTTAAAGATGAGTTAAAGTTTCACTGATCGTGATGAGTTTGGTGCAGATCCATTGAATAAACTCTGTCTTACGTGAAGTTAGTTTCTGTTTTTCCTAATTTTAGTTACAAATGCTACACATGTGTATTTATGTCTAAATTATTGTTTTTTTTTAACTATGTGCCTACTAATAAAAGTTTAACACATAAATTGAAACTTTTTTCGTTATATATCGTTTTTACCAAAAAGGCATAATTTTTAAGAAAAAGGCATAATTTTTTTCGGAATGAGGCATAAAAACTTCGATCCGGGTTGGCAACACTGCGTAGAACTCTAAATTCGAAGTCTAAATATTCGAAATGTAATATTTTCGATTAACTCCTCTGCTCATTTTCTTTTCCATCGATAGTGCTTCTTTTGCTACTATAAATTGCTTCGTAGATAAGCCATCTTTGGTAGTGTATTCCAATTTTCTCTCTTTTTTTATTGATAGAGTTAAAAAGGATACGGAAACACAAACGAACGGAAAAAAATAGAGCTTCCGATTATATCAACGGATGGCAAACAAAGGTATTCTGTTAGCTTAAGACTGGGAACGGATGGAAACCCTATTCAAAGATACTTTCTACCCGAATGCATTCGCAAAGTCAATTGGAATTACAATGCACAGTGGATGGGTGGAAGGGATTTCGTTTTGCAAATGTATACTCAATTAACTGTCAAAAGTTGTTCGGGATTAGAGTTACTATACTACATACATTCTCCAACATACTAGTAGATATATTTTTAAGGTAAGTGTACACAGGAGCACCTACATAAAGGACCTTAAATGCAACGTGAGTAAATATCGGATAAAAAGATTTGTGGTAATAAGATTGTATACTTTGAAGATTTAACTAAATCGATGAAAACTTCTTTAATATCTGCCTCTAACGGAGTTTAAAACAGGTTGGCATCAAAGTTTTTATCGATTGAAGCGAAATACTTATACCTATTTAAGTAAAAATACCTTTGAGCAGAAAAATGCTTCCGCTCTTGTAGTGAAGGAGATTCGATTAGAAAGTACAGTAAAAATAATATACACAGATTTAGGTAATCTGTTCCAACTAACTCTCACTAACACCTTGACCAGGCAATCCAGAAATGTATGATCTTTGGAGGCTAATTACTGATGTGCAAAAGAGGGACAGTAGTGGACTGTGCGAAGGATCCCAGGTTCGAGTCCCGGAAGAACACAAATTACATCTTAAGGTTTTTTCTACTGTGCCACCTTTCGCGAACGTCTGACAAACATCCGAGAGTATGACTGTCCTGAAAAAGCTTATAGACGTTCGGACTCGGCATAAAATTGTAGGTCCCTTCCATTCATCCCAAAAATAGAAACTAACACAAAACGAATGGTTGTGAGAAGCTAGGCCTAGGGTGTCTAAACGCCTCTTGCGCCAACTATTTATTTATTTTTTATATCCAATTTCTGACCTACTACAAATCTGGCAGTAACGCCAAACGGGGGGGTTGCAAGGGGGCAGCATGCCCTCCATATCAATCTGCAAATTATTTTTGGGCTTTATTTCTATCTCGTTGCTTATTTTTGGGCGCTATTTCCAAATCGATTTGGGCGCTATTTCCTTGACCGTTATTGCTTAACGCCAGTAGGACTCTTTTGTGCCGACAAACACAGGCGAATGTATCTCCCCCAAAAAAAACACAAAGAACTTGATTGATCACGTTTGCTCGATCGAATATAGGCGCAGGGGCATAAAGTCCTGAACCCTTTTTTCGGCCAAATAAAAGCGACATTCTTTCATTTGGCATTACGAGTATGACGCTTAAGTAAGGGGATTTATGTTTCTAGGTCTTCAGTGTCTAGTGTGAGAAATTTCGAAGTTGAACAGCTGCAATAATTGTAAGAGACAACCATAGCCCTTGCTGACCGTGTTTCTTCCAATCTCTTAAAACGTTTCATGCTGCCAGATTAAAGTACAATAGCCCAATGGCATCAGCGTTGCCAAGAAGCCGTCTAAAGTACGCCCTTTTCATACCCTTCACAGGAAGGTATGTATATTCACTTTGGCATTACATTTGTAACGCAAAGAAGGAGTCACCGGAGACTCCATAAAGTATTCTGAATCAGGATCAAATTCTAAATCAATTTAGCCATTTCCGTCTTTCTGTCGGTTTGTAATGAAAATGGATATGTCGGTGAAGTAGGGGGGGGTTGCCAGAACTACTTCACCGACATACAAAACTAATATTAGACCCATATGCGTGTACAGTACATACTAACTCGCATGTCTAACATTTTTCATGACTTTTGTGGCAGTGGACTGTATCAAAGCATCGTCCAGGCCGATGATAACAAATTTATTTGTTTGCGCTAGGTTTTTCCAAGCGATCAGTAAGAAGGAACTCATGGTTCGATGATAAAGATGTGGGAACATTTACATATATAGCTGATATATTAATACATTTTTAATCCAAAGGAATGCCTTTTGCAACCATTAACCTATATAAATACCTTAGATACTAGGGTGTTACGTTAGAAAATAACAACAATAAAAAAAAAGGAATTTTAACAAACAATAATTACGTGTTAACCCAAAGATACATTTTTTAACCATAACAATTCACATGCTACACATTTTAGGTTTCATAAATTCATTTCATTTTATGGCCCATAAACTCATTTTGAAAACGGCATTAATATAATTCCACTGGGATTAAATAGCATGCGAATAGGTAAGCATGATGTAGCCCAAATGGTATGTCGCATGTGGAATCGGTTTTACTGCACGTTACTTGAATAATTGTAACACTTATTTTTGAATCATTCGAGTTTCGGAGTGTTTGGGGCTTTACACCTCTAATTTGATGTTGCTGCTGGTTCTTTTTATATATCAGACAAAAGTTTAAAGGTGTGGTAATATCGTTAAGTGATTAAGATGTGATTAAAAATAAACAAGACCTAACAAAACTTGATCCTTGATTGAAACAAAATTGTATTTAGCCCGACTGATTGACTAAACAATAGATTTCGTTAGTTAAAAAGTGGTTGCGACGAGACAAGTGTAAATTAATCCGTATTGTGTGATCGATCCATTTTTAATTTCTTCTTTGTATATACGGAGGGGAATTCAAAAAATTCATTGGCACCAGTGGCAAACCAGGTGATTCTCATTTCGTTTATCTGAGAATCCTAAACAATACCTCTTTCGTGTGAAATATTATAGTGAATGCTGGTGGCGATACAACAAAACCAAAGTGGAAGAACATAATGCGAATATCCAGAGAAAGCTTATGCAAATGCAGGCAAGAAGATTATGCAAACTTCCAAGGTAGCGATTTGTAAATTTACGCGGATGGACTATGCGCAAATGAAGACAATGTGGGAAATGTGCGATCACAGTTGAATATTTTTTCTGTAAAAATTGTATTGCACAATAAATGATGAAATTTTTTATAATGGTTAGTTAGAGGAATATAGAGGGCGTTGGGATTTTGGGAATGATAAGTAGACATGAAATCAGGATGTTGAAAGGACCTACGGATAGGAGAGGAAATAGAAAGGAAGAGATTGTCGAGTAACGAAGAGCGTTACATGATCGACGGATGGGTTGGTTCGTGTCTTCGCTTCTCAACCTAACCTACAACAATATATTTAACTTGCCAACAAAAAAAAAATACCTGTTTAAAGCAGATCCCTCCCCTTCTGAAAGTTCTTGACCGTTGAATGAACTTCACCTTATGTGGCTGCCTTCAACTTCAATTGAGTGCATTTGCGCCGAAAGGACTGTAGCCAACCCTACCGCACCCTGATATAGTGAAAATGAAACACTAAATTTTATAATTAATGGCATGAATATAACATCTATTTACACCTGACCAAAACATAGTTGAGACTAACGTGGCACTAACCTAAACTCTTAAATTTTGCTCGGGCAATTCAAAACAAAGAAAATTAATAAAAAAAAATGTTTGATAAACTGTATTCAATTCGATTTCATCCGCCGTATCCTGCAAAGATAACTACCTTACCTATAAAGATCTCTTTATAGTGGCCATTTTGTTCGACAAAGTTCCACGCACGCACAACAAAAAAAAAAACGAAAGTGAAACGAAACTAAATACAGGAGCCCCAAGGATCTATTCTTTCTCCAACTCTATTTCTTCTCCACATCAACGATTTGTTTGGATCGACAAATAATAATATCAGAATAGTGTTGGCCTCGACTCCAGTAATGCGTTTCGCCCCGATGTGGTGGGTGGGTTCATCAGTAGACGACCACCACATCTGATCTAGGAGCACTGTTTGCTCGATTTTTACCGAGACTATATGATTTTTCAATCAACAAGTGACTGTGGATCATACCTCAAGACGAATCTTTAGTTCAAAGACTATCGAGGACAACACTATTGTGATGACAATCGTACATTCCAACGTTATTCAACTCATAAATATGTTTATGATTGAAAGTAGTTTGATTAAATAATAATATCTACAGCTTTGCTGATGACGACACTCTTATATCCTCCATCTCGAACAGTGGGCCTGTGAATGCGACTACATCACACAGTCAGAGATGTGAACAAATTAGTTATCTAAATGATGATCTGGACAAAATCTTGAAGTGGGGAAAAGACAACTTGGTTGTATTTAATGCAAACAAGACACAGCTCACAACATTTTCCAGGAAAAATGCATCAACAGTTCCTCAGATCTAAATGAATGACCATCCAATCCATCCCAAGGACTCAATGCACTTTCTAGGAGTCACAGTCAATTCAGAAATCACATGGCAGGACCACATATCCTATCGCAAGATCGGCGTCCGCTAAGTTGAGCTACATACCTATTTAGAGCAAAGAGGTAGGTACTTTAGCCCCAAGCAACTTCGCATTCTCTACAAAGCACAGGTTAGACCAGGCTTAACAATACATAACATATTACTTGACAGCATACAGGGACGAGCAGTTCGACCCTGGAGACCCTACACTCACATCGAATCTGCAACCGTTGGTTGGTGCACAGAAGACAAGTCGCTGACTTTTGCTTGTTCTATAGGTCTTCCATGGTAGATGTTTCGAGGGTCTCACAGACATTATCCCTCGAAATGCGACTTTTGGGCGCCCCACGAGACTGGCAGCTAATGACCATACAGTACACTTGACAACCGCGAGCACATCAATTTTCCAAAACTCCTTCTGTTACAGGACAAGCAAACTTTGGAGCTCGCTTCCGGTAGATATATTTCCAGAAGACAATTTGCAGTAGTTGAAGTGCAGAACAAACATACATCTGCGAGCATCTCGGGGCGCTGATGAAGCGTTATGTAGGTTTGCCTTTCCCGGGGGAAGTATTTAAAAAAAAAATTGGATATACATATTAAAGGTTTTTTTTTTTGCAGTACAACCTCCCACCTACTCCGAAATCCAACAGAAAACCCAAGCAGTGGGGAGGGATGGAGGGAGGCAGCGTGCCTCCCATACTCATTCCACTGTTTATGCATTTCCACTTACTATTTTGGGCTGTACTGCTTGCCAAAAAAACGAAGCCTGAAAAGGAAATAACACCCAAAATGACGAAAAATTGTACGAGTTTTTTTAGGGCGTTATTTCCATATTGATTACGCCTATCCAATACTCATAACATAATAAATGTCGTTGCACTGAGGGAAAAAATGCAATAACGTAAAATTTAATATGATCGCTTTTGATTTCAAGTTGAAAAACAGGCCTATTGTTATTTCTGCACTATCTTGCTCACTTAAATCGTTTTCCAAGTATACCACAAAGTAATCAATTCACAATTTTGAGGGAAGGGATTTTCGGTGTAATTTACCAATATTTTCTCAACCAATTTAAAAATCAACCTGTCTCGCCTGAAACGACTTTCATGGGAAGGCATGTACCTGTGTATCTATGTACATTTCATGCACCAGACAATGGTGCATTTTTCCACAAAAATCTCCAAAAAAATATTCCAAAACAAGAAAAGTGAAAATGCATGTCGTTACATAATTTATTTATGAATTTTTTACAATTTTGAACAAATTTCCTCTCTACGATTCTGAGACAAACTGAGGGAGGGCAACTGAAAACATGGGCCCTCACACTGGAAAATCCGCTTAAACAATGAGGATAAACGGTCCTCTCCTATCAATATTTACGAAGTAACCAACATCACCAACTTCTCAACATGGTAAATCTCTGGTTACTAACCTGAACCTCTCCGATGGGCTTACCCCATTATTTGCCAAAAGCACCATCACAAAAAGTTTATCAAATTATTCAACACATTTATCCTACTACATCATTCGATATCACTGTCAAGTTAACAGTTAACAGTCCACTTTAACCACAGACAACAATAATGGTCTCATATCCGTTCAAAAGGCTTATGCAACTCGTCACAATTATGTTAATTAACATATCCATCTCTGACACAACCTATACCGACATTATTATAATTAAATTTATTCACAGAGAAAATATGACTGAATAAAAAAAATATTTTATAAAATTACCACCTGTAATTTATTTGCGTTGCATAAATATTTTCTTTTATTAATCGGAGTGTAATCAATTATTTATGATTGCGTTATCCTTTTCAGAGAGCCCGCGACGCGACAACAAGACCCTGAACGCCACGCAACCAACCCACATTAACAATGGTAATACACTTCGATGATTGATGGCTTAATGATCACCATTTGCCAGTTCATTAGCTTGAAAATGACGAATGCAAATGGGTTAGCAGCATGTTTGGGTTTACTGAAATGCGGCTCGTGTCTCGCTATCATGTCAATCTAAAAGCCACTTAATTTATTCCTCCCTTCTTTTTTCGCAAATGAACCTCTTCTGTCTTTCGGCTCAAGTAGTATAAAAAGGATGCTTATTTGGCAATCAGAGAAAGTAGCACTAATCCGCACGAGCACTCACTCACTTCTCACGCCTTTGTTGATACTGTGTCTGGATTGTATACCTGTACATTTATTTTCGGGGGGAAACTTTCATTATTGTGATGAACATTCTACCCCCTGGCAATAAAGAGGAACCTGTCGCAAACTTTGAAACTACACACACACCAAATTTGGAAGGGGCAACACGGAGCAATGGTATTTGTGTATTTTCGTGCTTTAAATCCTTGCGCCTGAATGCCGCCGCAAAGTGACATACAGTGCAAAGTGTTATCTCGTGTACATTCGTGTTTTATAGCTCCCGTTGGAGAGGAGGAGGAGATAGAGATGGTAGATGTAGATGGAGACCTTTTACGTTCATTAGCTATCTGTCGCGCAAATGTTTCTCCATGTTGAATTTAAACGCGAAGAATAAGAACATTCTGCTCTCGTCGTCGTTATCCTCTTTGTATTCTTAATGATAATTACAGGCCTATACAACCATTCTCACGCGCACTCGCACACAAACGCAAAACGCCACAGGATAATGACACACTAAGGTGATATAATAAACATGATTAACACTTTCTTGTAAAATCCGAGACATATCTAATTATGAATCATGTTACCATCATCTCGCACTCCACCTATGTATCTCAGACTAATCTCCTCACAGCCACAACAGGTGGTGCCGCATAGGAATAGTTGCCGTTGCAAGTTTAAGCCGTAGGTACAACGTACACCCCAGCCCCACACGTAATCCTATCATTCTCGTAATTTTTCAGCTTTTCCCTAGGTAGACGAAGACGCCTTCAAAATTAGCAGTGTTTCGTTGCCGAGTATGTTGACGAAGCCGCCCTCAGCTCAGTTGCTGAATTTACTTCGTTGGAAGCGCTGCAGGTATGTATGTATTATCCTTAATTACCGAACTTCATTTGAGAAACCTTTCGAGCGAAAAAAACATCAACGAAAAATCCCAACTCTGCCAAGAGGGGAGGCACTATTTTGTCATTTGCGGTTCCTATGTCATCGTAAGCCATTAGACTTTGCATGGTAATAATCAGCTAGAACCCGAGGGCGGATGTCTTTTGTGGTAATTGCTTTTCGTAGTTCAGCGATGTGATTGTTTTGTAAAATTTAATTACGTAGGTATGTCTGATAGCTTTGGAATTCTGATGAAGAGCTGTCTGTTGCAGCATACTGTGTGATTCTGCAGGGAGTTGAATTTGGATTTAACTTCTTAAGACATTTCGAGGGGATTGTGTAGTGGTTTATCTTTCAACGTCTTTGGTGCGTATTTGGGAAGTTTCTGTTGAGTTAAATATATGCTTGGGATAAAAGGGAAAATGGAATTTCATCAACTTTACTAAATTCAACTTAATTATTTAGGTATACACTTAGTTGTCGCAGGATTTTATTAAGATGTATGTTTAGCATGGATAAAAGGGGCTGGTCGGTGGTTTTGTGTTTAAAAGGATTTACCTTGGAACTGTTGTGGGTATTGAGCTTTACAAAAATATACAGAGAGCTGGATTTTGGGAACACATTTTTAACAAATACGTATAAATCAAGCGATTTAACGTTGAACTGCTACAATTGCAACAAAGCCCCAGAATCTTTGCCAAACGCGTATACCTCAAGTCAATATTAAGTACTGAAGACCCGTGGCCTCAATGCAAAGAAGCCACTAGAAAAGTCGCAACTTATGTGTTTGGTTTCACAAAACCACTACCTACTATGAAACCCCTGTTATGGAGAGAGAGCTGCGGCGGTCAAGAGAAGGACGAAACATTGCGAGAATCGCGCGATCGAGGAAAAAGAGGGTGCTACTCCAGGAACAATGATTTTACCAAAAGGTAAAAAAAAACGTATCACAGTAAGAGTCCCGAACAGAGGGCTGTAAAGACGAACAAGGAAACCTTGTAGTAGATTTACAGTCTGTGAAACCGAGGAAAAACCATTTATGCAGACTGTTAAACGGCGAAGACGACACAAACCCCGCTGTAAGGCAATTTTTACTGGACTATATGAAAGCTAAGAAATCCGTCCACCTGGTCAAAATAAAGTGAGGATAACAACATCCAATCTCAAGTTCAACAAAAGCCCGGACGGTTTATCTGCCGAGCATTTTAAGGGAGCGCGAGATGCTTTTTTTGAGAGAATACACCAACTTGTCTCCAAGATATGGTCAGAGAAAAGTATGCCTGATGAATGCACTGGAAAGGAGACCCTCATAAATGTGCCAACTATAGAGTCATCAGTCTCCTCAATATCGCCTATACGGTCATATCTGATGTACTTTGTGAGCGCCTGAAACCGTTCGTCAACAAGCTGATTGGTTCCTTTCAGTGTGGTTTTACCAAATATTCACACTATGGCAGAACCTGGAGAAAACCCCAAGAAGTACAAATCGATACTAACCATCTATTTATCATTTTTAAGGACGCATATGAGAGAGATATACAGAGCCATGTCTAGTTCTGGCATCACTGCCAAACTTGTCAGATTGTGCAGAATGACGATGGAGAACGCTCGCTACTCCGTAAAGGTAGGAAATATTCTCACCGAGACCTTTGATGTCAAAAAATGATTTAGACTAGGTGTTGCACTGTCATGTGACTTTTTCAACTACTTTAGAAAATTGTTCGAATCTCGCAAGCCAACACCAGGGGCACTATTTTCCAAAAGTCTTGAATACGCTGACAAGACAACATTGACATAATTGGCAAACCGCAGCGAGCTGTCACTGGTGCGTTTGCAAATATTAGCACCACAGATGCGGCAAAAATTTTAGTAGTGAATGAGGGCAAAACAAAATACATGCTGCCAACAGGAAGGGACACACAATATCAACTTACTTGGTCAGAAAAGTACGTATCAGTCGATTAAGATGGCTAGGACATGTATAGAGGGAATGAAGACCTCGCCTTAGATGGCGCGCACAACTGCAAGGGGACCTCAACCAACTTAGAGCGCGCAACTGGAGGCGGTTAGTCAAATATCGTGCTAACTGTTATTGGATAGACCACATATATTTCAAAATTATAACAAAAATTTATGGGCCAAGTCGATGAGATGGAACTGGTCTGCAAAATATCATTGCACTGGAAGAGAAACTGCCCAAAGAGAAAGCATGCAAAACCAGCCAAATGATGCATTTATATCAACTCTTCTATTGGGGGAAAGAGATGACAATTTTTAAGGTTGGTTTTTGGATTCAGGAGCAACGGACCACAAGACAAAATAAAAAAAACTATTTTCTTTATACAGTCATCGACCCCACATTGTACGCTTAGGTAATGGGGAGTTAATTAAACCATGCGGTCGTGGCGATGCGATGTACAAATTTGTTTGTTTAACGGTTCGAATCGGCTGGAAAAATACTTAAAAGATGCGTTGTTTGTGCCGTCCATACAAATACATTTATTTTCATCTAATTCTTCCCACGCCGCCTGAATAGATGATATAAAATGTTTGATTTTCGTCTTTCTGTATACTGCAAATCCTTTCGCTCTACCAAATTTTAACATTCTACGGCAATGGGCAGTGGCCCAAATAAATAATAATAAATGGGCGTATACCACGCCCCCTGAATGGAAAATCTCAAATTTTGGACTTTTCTCTGTGCATGAACATTCTGCCTGATTTCACGATTCTAGGATGGCCGGAAGTGCTTCATAATTTTGATGTTAATCATCTAAGTGAGTGAGTGAGTCGGTTAGCGTTTTTGCGATTTTTGAAGTCCTGAATGTTGAGAACCACTATAATGCTATAGAGATGTATTTTGATGAGGTGGACCTTAATGAGCTCGGTAATTTTTCCAATTTTTTTTTTTAAGTTTCTGGCTTGATTGGTTCCGAAGTTAGAGGGTCAAAAACAGCCTTAGTTTGTTCCTGCAAAAAGGGATAAGTGCCTTTACTAGAGAGCTTGGCACTACGGTGCCCTTTGATCTGACGTGATTTTTACAAAAACCACTTCAGTTTCTTTTGATGCCGTGGTTCATCCTAGTTAAGATGATATACCTACTATCGAACAAAACTAAACTGTTCCGCTTTCGATTTTCTGGGCGATGCAGTTGGTGTTTAAGCGATGAATGTAGGTGGCGATGCTGGCGGTAATGAAAGTTCCTTTTATTAATCTGTGGAATAAGAAGTAAAATATGTAAGTGAAGCTCAACCTAAGGATCGTTTGAGAAGTTCAGTAAAGGCTAGTTCTGCCTCAGCCATGTTAGCAGAATGTCCTGTTTTATAGCAGAATCTGGTGGAACCTGAAACTTCTCAAGATTCATTGCAGTCCGAAGACTCAAGTGGGAGCAGGTGATGGCAGAAATCAGGGCTCTTCAAGTAAATAAGACGAGGGAAAATGGCCTATAATGACAGAAAGGTTATCGGCAACAAATGGGTATTATAAATCTAAAAGATCCAGTGTAGTTTAAATGAGCCAGCTCATTTCAAAGCCGGACTGGTGATTAGAGGTTTCTCTCTGCTGAAAGACGTTGAATATGAAGAAACATTCAGTCCAGTAAACAGATTTTCATCAATTCGAACAGTTTTACGTTTAGCAGATTTAAAGAAATATTAAATAAAACTTTTCAGCATTTCGGCTATGCCCGACATATCTTTTGCGTTGGGCGTTGTTAGTCGATGAATGGAAAATCAAGCAGAAGTTCATATCAAAGTATTAAAGCGTATCGTAGGATCGTGGGCGCAGTAGCGCAGTGGTTAGTGTGCTGGACTACTGCAAGGGATCCCAGGTTCGATCCCCGGAAAAACACAAATTACCTACATCTTAAAGTTTTTTCTACTGCGCCACCTCTGACAAACATCCGAGAGTATGACTGTCATGAAAAAGCTTCTCAATTCAGCCGTTCGGACCCGGAAAAAAATTTTAGGTCCCTTCCATTCGTCCCAAAAATAGAAACTCACACAAAACGAATGGTTGCGAGAAGCTAGGCCTTGGCGGGTGTCTACCCGCCTGTTGCGCCACCTATTTATTTATTTATTTTTTATAGGATACGTAAAGGGAGCGCAAAACTATGGTATCCTATTTAATTGCCTATCAAACATTTTTTCGAGTCCTACAGTGACGTAGATTATGCAGGTGATTAAAAAACCAGCTGATCTACTAGTGGGCTTATCTGTTTCTTTGATGATGGCCCTATTTCCCGAGGCTTTTAACAACAGAGCTGTGTAGTGCTTTCGACGGCAGAGTCGGAGTACATTGAGGTAGCTGAAGCGAATTCAACGCATTATCTTGACAACGAAAGCGCGATTAAGTTGGTGAAGAACCACTAGATCCACAAGAGAACAGGGCATGTTAACGTCAGATGCCATTTTATAAGGAACAAGAATGCGGAAAACGTTTTTGATATTGAACATGTGCCATTATAATTGGAGAAAGTACACATACACATCTTTACCAAAGCTCTACCTACCTATACATAGCGTTTTGAAACATTGCGGAAATTGATAGCTGTTTTAACAGCAATCTACTTTGCGAAGTTCACACTAAGTAGCGGAAGGAAAGTATATACCTACAATAAACGTTCTGCTGCCTATACCATATCTAATTTAAATATTTTTGTAGAGGCTGCTACTTTCTGTATCTACCCTTTTTAATGAATGAATCACTTCAATCTACAATAATGCTTATAAACGCTAATGAGCTCACTAGCCAAATCCAAGGCAGAAATCTTAGATTCCTTTATAACCAGTCACCATATCAAGATAACCTTAACCGTTCAAAGGCATAATTAGAACCCAATATAAAACTTCTTCAAGGCCAATTGTGCCACCGCAAGGTTACATTTGTACCTAACGAACACATCGTTTCGCAATCGCAGCATCTACATAGCCCATTCAATAACATTGTATATGAACCTATCCAATCCATGTCATATCTTCGTTTATCGCATAAGCAACAGCCAAGGTAAACTTATAAAAATATATATCTACTTATGACAGTAAGAACGTGAACGCCTCGTGCAAAAAGCTCACAGACCTCTAATTAGATTTCGAAATTCCCCCGAAGCCTGAGATACATTTTCTTCGCCAATTCAATTCAATTCCCCCACGTGCGCCACATCAGCTGACCCCAGCCTACCGATTCTATACAACTTGCCAGCATCAGCATTCACCTCCACGGCCATATAACAAAATGACAAAAGTTGTTTTTTTCTCTGCCTTACAGGTGTTTAAAAATTAACCGCTCCGCAATGCACCTCATATCCCTGTTCCCTGCCTACTATAATTATTATCATTCCATCGCTCAATGCCACTTACAAGAGAGTACGGTACGAACAAGAAAAATGTCGAACAAAAGACCAAGCAAAAGAAATCCTAATTCAAGGATATCCCGGCATCAAGAGCAGCAACAACAACAAAAAAAAAAGGCAACCAATTCTATGGCTAAGAAGTATGAAATTTAATTACCCTCTGTGTGCTCGGCTCTAAATATGCTGCTAATTAAAATGAAACCTGTAGCCGTTTTCATTCTTTATTGACAGTCCCGCAAACTCTTGGGTTGCAAAAAAGGCTGGTAGGTACTGCTACCCTATTACGCTTAACAAATATGAAATTAAATTGAGCAAACTTATTCGCTGTTCTGTTGGTAATTTGTTAAATGAGAGACGAATACACAGAGAAAGAAAGAGACGGGAAAGGAGCTTCTGTCGGTGTCGACTGTCGACAACTTAGTTCATTTTTCGGCAAGATAACGACACGTTATAGCATACATCTTGGAAATTTCTTCAGCAAACAATCTTTTTCATCATCGACGTATAGTCGTCCTTTCAGGCATCTCTTCTCGTACCGCGTATACTATAGTGGGTTTGTGTGCTATACGCTTACGTTATACCCACCCCGCAACAAGGCTTTATAAATATTTAAACTGTAAATATTTAAGGGGAGAATATTTTCTTTCTATATATTTTGCATCGTGGCTGTGGCGTCACATTGGACAAGTCTTAAGCTCTGGGTATTTTTAAAAGATTATTTAAATTTTGCGGCAAGAGTCCCTTTTTTTGGACAGGAGTTTTAACACCTAAACCGCGACGATTCTTTTCTTATTTCCTAAGCGCAAACAAATTACAAATGCCCGTCTTATTCCTTCTCTACAACGTTCAAGGATTTCCGAAGGGGTAATGGCATTTTAAACTTGACCTTTATTTTGATCTTGGGGGTTTCTTTTTTCTAGCCTATTTTGCTACAAGCATAAGGATAGCCCTTGCTGTGGGATAGGAACACAGTTAATGGTTGAATGGAATAATGATGGTAAATATTTATGAGAGAAAAACCCTATGTAAGGATAAGGCGGAGGGGGAATGTAAGAGGTATATAATCAGGAAATTGAATATTTTGTCTAAGGAAGAGTATTTGGATCCTTGTTAAGTTCCATTACCACAACCAATGCAATAACTTATTTGGAATAAATTGCTTTTTGCTGACTGCGATTATTTCTCGTTACGTCGTCGGGCAGACGGGTTAGGGTTTGGGAAATCTCTATTCGTCTTCTTGTAAATTTTATTTAATTTCCAACCATTAGGTAATGATAAATAAAGAGGCAGGGCATTTATTTGTATTTTATTTTGAAAATAACAATTTGTGAACCTAAATCTAGGTACCATGAAGCCAACCGCTCACACAAGGCCAATGGCGCGATCTATTTTTTTGTGGATGTAATACAGAAGGTCATGTTTTGGTATTCTATCGGACTATGATGGCAATTTGGGCATAAGACGGATTTTTCAGCGTCACAACAGACTGGCTTGCTCTGGGAGAAGGGAGCTGCCTTTATTGGGCTGAATTAAATTTTATTTGATGTTGAGTGATGTTTTTTGTTGTATTTTCTAAAACAACATTAGCTTAATGGAAGCGTCGTCGTATTTCCGACAAATCAATTAAATTTTAGGGCTTTAAGTATTTTCGAATATCAGTGACGAAGAGTTTAATGTTTGGCTTTTACTATTTAAAAAAATTCCCCTGGAAAAGTTATTGACCCAATTTCAAAAGTTACTGTCGTCTGTTCAGATGGATTGGAAACCATAAAATAAATACGGTTCTTCTGACTGAACTTCATGATAATATGTCGACGGTTGACTAGATATTTACCCTAATAGACTCAACACAACATTATATTGAAAGAATGATAAAAATGTTAATTTTTGTTATTTGAATTGAAGGACTTTCAGAAAGAAGTACATTTATGGACTTATGGAAGCTGTTACGGAAGCCATTTTCCCAACCCTTTTTAATTTACTTTTTTAATTACGGTGTCATGGGAAACGTTTCGGTTTGCACTGTATGAATGCTGTGTGTCGTCAATATGGCAATGCTGCTCATGAATACTTTGTTAGGAAAGACTGTACAAAAACATACTTTTAGGTATTGCTTTCAAAATCAAAACTGCGCTTCTTAATTGTTTATTCTCAACCAATTAAGAAGTATAATACAGCCCAAAAAGATAAAATACATCGAATACATTGGCTACATCGAACGATTAGACAATATTGCTCCAGCTTAGAGAATCTTCTAATCCCAGCCGGCAGTTTCGAGAGGACAAATTAGGCCAAATAATCACGGAAGCCAGAGTACTTCATCCGGGCAAGCCTGTGAAGTAAGTACTGTTTCTAAGTAATGTTAGAAATGGTCCAATACTGTAACGGAACTTCAACCAAGAGAGAGAGAAGTTCCTGTTTCGTATTCCTGTTTGTCGAATTTCATAGTGGGAGGCAAGCGAAAGATGGTAAATGCCCTGAGTGTGACCACCCACATCGTAAAGACAGAATCTCTACGACAACCATTGGCTATCACGACACTCAAAATTTGTGAAAGCCCCTAACCTAAACGGTAAATCGTCTACATAATCGTCGCCATCACTTATCTTACCTTCGAACATGGTCACATCCACCTGAAAAAGAAACCTAATGAGATACCATGATCCTTTATGAATAAACTTCCCTCAAAATGTTGTCTCTTAATTTCATTTAAAGAGAATTCTTTCAAACACGACTCAACCAGAATAAAACATAAACCTTATTTATAAACTTTATACACTTTCTATAACTCTAAACGCAAAAACCTAATATATATTTTTGTGTTTAGACCTATTATAGAGAGTGTATAAAGTTTATAAATAAGGCTGATGAATTTTAAATGTTCCCTAACAAGGAATTATATAAAATTTATTCTCATGGAAAAAAGAAACTAAAACTAGATCTATACGTTTCGCCTATTTTTGTCAAGCATTTCAAAATATCATAAAATTTAACCAAAATTAATTCAAAAACAATCGAAAACGTCTTAAAACTATAACATTAAGCTACACAACTCCGAAAAGCGGTGTGGAAGAGCGTAAACTTCGGGACGTTCGGGGTCGTGACGAAATACTTTCGCTTTTCTCGATGTTATTGTTGGCGTCGACGATATGCTGGGCGAGCGGGGCTGACGAGTACCCTATAGCAGATTAGGCGGCTTGTTGTTGTTGCCGTATAAGGTGTTGTGGTTCTGCTCTTTCGGGAATAGTTATTTTGAAAGCTTTGGTTAGCGGCTGGTTTTTCTTTGGCATTGATTCAAATGTACTGACGATCGTGGCAGAAGGTGACGTTGGTTTGCCGATCGTTTGTGCGTGGAACTATCGCTGACGTGGCATAAATTCTTCTGGCGGAAAATGTGCACGATGTTTTTGGACACGTGCTGGCGTGGTACACTGGTATTGATGCACGGTATTCGGTGAGCGATTGCAAGATTTTCTCAGGTGACGAATATTAAAATCTGATATTTATAACATACGTAATACGCTGTATGTTTTGTTGTTTTCCGAGGTCACTTAATTTTTGGCTTCAGCTCGGATTTGAGAGTTTTTATTTCACGTGGTTATTAAGATTCACGCTTGAAACACATGCAGTACTAACACTTTCACCGATGAAGATGACCAGGTTGATCAGACTTTGATGGGTTGCGGTATCCATGAGCTGATGCCACCGTTTTTCGGCTAGCATATCGTCAGACTACTTCTTGGGTAATTTATGTGAAGCCTATTAAATATATGGTACACACAATGTACACTATCACACACAGCATCTGAGTGAGATGAAAGCCACTCTGAGGTAGTGGTAGAATTATTTTTGTTACCTACTCCTGATCATCATCGACTCGAACCAAAATAAAGCTGCTATAAAAAGGTTTTAATATGCGCTACGACATACAATGTTTTTTTTTCGTAAGTCTCCACTACTAGCATAGCTTTTCAAACCTAATTTACCTAATTTAAAATTCGGCTGTTAAGTAATCGAACGTTCATCACAATACATCTAACGGACAAAACTGATGTAAAGGTTTTTTTGTAGATATAGATGCTTTCAATAATTTAATTTTAATAATTGGAATAATCAGAATGGTAGGTACCTTTCACCGTGGGCGTTGGACTTCGCCAGGGGTGCGTCTTGTCTCCTCTTCTTTTCATTACTTATATATGGTCTGGAGGTTACAACACAGTCTTGGCAAATAATGTTTCGAATTGGGAGATCTGAGGATAAGTCATCTGCTCTTAGCTGACGACTTGGTCATCCTAGGGTCCTCTCAGACTGAACTTCAACGCGCTGTTGAAGCTGAGATGAAGGTTAACGTGAACAAATCTGAAGTGCTGGTCATCTCCAGAACGGCTGTACAATGCACTCTGCATGCTAGTGGAGTCCCATTGCAACGGGTGGAGAAGTTTAAGTATCTCGGTCTCGGGGTCTTATTCACGAGTGATGGAAGGAGCAATGGGACAAGGGTCAATTTTGAAACAGCTTGCTCATTCTGTTATTAGGAGGACTAAACTTAGTGTCAAAGCTAAGTTGTAAGTGTTTAATTCGGTTCATAATCTCTCCTCTACCCGTATGGAGATTGCCCTTGATGATTTAGAGTCGTTGGCGGAGAATCGAGGGCTATGGAGGATCCACTTGAGCAAGCTACACCCGCGATCCACTTGATGGGCAAGCGAACCGTTGGAAATAAATGAATGAATAAATAATTTATAGTATGTAATGCTAGGAAAGGTATTCCCATATTTAAATTTTGCAGATATTCCCACCCCAATAAGGGCATGTAGTAGGTAACTATAGTAACACTAAATGACCACGGGATTCTCCTGTCCTTTACTTTTACAATTTACTAATTAAAGTTCACATCAGATTTGTCCTTTAATTGCAACTAATTAATTAACATCGTTCGTTGTAAAACAGAATTCAATAGTGCAGATACAGACCCAGTTCGTCGCGTCCCACACATTCACAAACTAAACAGCATCGTGTCAATTAGTGCTTATTATGTTATACAATGAATTGCAAATTAGAACGCGAATCACAGCTCGCCCACGATACGCGATTCATTACAAGTGGCAGTCCAGACCCAGAGTAGTGTAGCAAATAGCATCCCAAGTCGAGCATGTAAATCAGGAGTAAAGTTAAAAACAAAAATAAATATTTTTAATGTCCCGCAAACAACGGGCCGCATTGTTTTCCCAACGATAACAGATCCTCTTTTGCACACAGCAGATATGTATTATGAAAATAGTGGCAGGGCAGGAGCAGAAGGGGTTTTCGAGAGGCGGGACAGAAGTATTCCAACAACCATTATCCCTATCAACACTGTCACTGCACATAGTTTTCCTGGTTGGAAAAGCAGGCAAAGAAAAAATTCAATTTCACGAAACTTTTCCAATTAAACAAGCGCTGAATGCAAAAACACTTTGTTTTTTCTTTTTTTTTTTTTTAATTAGAAATAATTTGCATGGCACGCCTTAGGACACGCAGGAAGCTGAGGGGAGGCATGTCGCGAGGAGGCGAAGAGAGGAGAACAACGGTTCATAAACAGAAAATATTGCATCTTCGGTCGTGTGTTTGGTAATTTTCAGCGCGAATTAACCGGAAATGCTTTTATGGATGGCTGCAGTTATGGGTTTTCTGGAATTAGGATGCACGTGCACCAGTACCATGCATGGAATGCGCGAAATTTGCCTTAAGCTCACTTAACAAAAACACAACACATTTTAAGATAAGACCAATGAATATAATATAAATCCAGTAACGCATATAGGGCATAGGTACATAGTTAGAAAAGTGCGATTATTTTAGGGAATTGGCGTTAGAAGATGTTGACTATACTATTGCATAATGGATGCAAAAGTTAGACTAGAATGCCTTATTATACCCTCCACAGGAAGGTATATTCACTTTGCCATTACGTTTGTAACGCCGAGAAGGATTCACCGGAGACCCTATAAAGTATATATATTCTGAATCAGGATCACATTCTGAATCGATTTAGCCATGTCCGTCTGTCTGTCTGTCTGTCTGTCTGTCTGTCTGTCTGTCTGTTGAAAGCACGATAGCGTCCAAAGGAATTGACCTAGGTAAATGAAATTTTGTGAGACGACTTCTTTTTACCGTCGCCAGGTTGGTATTGAAAATGGGCTAAGTCGGTCAAGTAGTTCTGGTACCTCCCATACAAAACCACTATTAAACCCACGTCTCTCTTTGTCTGTTTAAACCACGATAGCGTCCGAACGAATCGACTTAGGCAACTGAAATTTTATGAGAGGTCTTATATTTATGGCCTTCAAGTTTGTATTAAAAATGGTCCATGTCGGTCAAGTAGTTCTGTTACCTCCCATACAAAGCCAATATTTGACCCATATATCTCTGTCTGTTGAAAGCACGATAGCGTCCAAACGAATCGACTTAGGTGAATGAAATTTTGTGAGAGGACTTTATTTAACCGTGGTCAGGTTTGTATTGAAAATTGTCTATGTCGGTAAAGTAGTTCTGCTACCTACCATACAAAACTAATATTAGACACATACTAACTCGAATGGCAAACATTTTGCATGACTTTTATGCAGTGGAGGGTATCAAAGCATCGGCCAGGCCGATGATAACACTTTTACTTGTTTTAAATTTAATAATGTAAATATTTCTGTTTGTGGTGGGTATCGATTTGATTATGATTTTATTGGCTTTCAGACGATTAACGTTTAGTAGCTTATGCGATGCCTTAGGTGCGGGAGTTTTGTGCGCTTAGTAGGGGTGAAAGTAAATGTACGTAGAATGTGGTCTAGTGAGATAGTTTTATTTTTATAATACTTTTTTAGAAGTCTATAAGGTTAACCTACCAATTAATTCGGTTGCGTAGCAAAAGTCTGCAGTTGCATTAAGTGACCTATAGTGTCATCGCACAATACATGGCATAGTATTAAAAGTCAAAAGGGTCCTTATAAATGATTGGAGACGTTCAAAATTCTAGTTCGCTCAGTCTGAAGTGATGTGTCTGAGTTTTTATAGGCTTGGATGGAACAAGTAAACAGATTCTTGTATACCCTCCACAGGAAGGTATATTCACTTTTAAATTTAACATACATTCCTAAAGGTGGTAGTACACGGCATGTAGAAAGGCACATACGTATGTAGCTCCTGACGTCAACAGAGAGTGGAACATATCGTACCTACACATACAGTCCGTAACACTAGCCTCACGCATTGACTTTTTTAAAATTTGGTGTTTCCGTTACTTCTTTCATGCTTACATAAGGAATTATATATTGAGGGAGAAGGTAGGAGACACTGCTCTCTGAGACTTTGTCAAAATTTGAAAAATTTCTTAAAGCTAACGGAACTTTCGAGACCAATTTTGTTTGCAGTCACTAAAATGTGAATTTTTTTAGAATAGCCTCAATCACAGTTTAAGCGAAAATTTGGAAGCGTGAGTGCCGAAAAGCTATCGGGAAGTGATAAAGCAGTTTTTTTGTACCTTTTCTTTGTTTTAACTGTTAAAATGGGTATACAAAAATCATTAACAGTTGCAGAAATTGCCGCACTGTAGGTCATAAAATGAATCGAAGCCCGAAAGTAATTATTAATTGTTTAAAAAAGCCGTTATTATACCGTTATAATACCCTTATTATATGCAAAATAACTAATAAAAAGCCGCACTTCTTCAGTTCTTTCTAATCAAGACGAGTGGAAAATCATTGGATAGCTTCCAATTCCACCTTTTTCGTTTATTGCGAATCTCGCAGAATCTCAGAGTCATTTCAGCAAATTTTACGTTTAAAATCATACGCACTCAAGATGTACTCAGATAACCGAGCACATGTTAATTAACAACGCAATACATACTACATAAACATACGTATTAACTTTAACATTTACTTTTAAATTTCACCCCGAACTGACACTTTAATTTCGATGAATTTCGAATTATATTGCCACTGAAGTTCTGGGCTTTGCAAATATATACCGTATGTGAATAAAGATTTTTGAGAAATATTCATAAAACGGCAATATTCGAGTTTTCTGAAAAAAAAAAAAAAAAAAACAAAGTACGTGATCATGTTTAGAATGCTTATGTTGTCTTAAATATGTATTTTGATCAAAATTGTTAGAGCGGTTTTTTGTAAAATTATGCTGACAAATGTTAGCACTGTTATTAAACTGTTTAGCTGAAAACTGAGTACCTACGACGTATTCTTCAGGATATAACCATTACCTAGCAGTTACATTTTTAACCAAATCGAAAATGGCGTTTTCGAGATAGGTATGAGCAATTTTTAAAGTACCATTTTTACCGATTGGGGTGGAAATCAAAGAACGCATTGATGGTTCAAAAAACACTGTTCAAAGCTCAAAACTGAGCAAAAGGTATTACTATGGCTTTAAGCATTACCTGCCAGTTACATTTCTATCATAATCGAAAATGGCGTTTTTGAAATATGAGCAGTTTTTTAAAGTACTTTTATTAGGGCTTTGGGTGGATATCAAAGGACGTAGTCTTTTTAGAGAAAAACTGAGTTTGCTTTGAAGTTAAGAATGACGATAGTATATAAAAAACAAGTAAAAGTGTTATCATCGGCCTGGCCGATGCTTTGATACCCTCCACTGCATAAAAGTCATGCAAAATGTTTGCCATGCGAGTGTGTCTAATATTAGTTTTGTATGGGAGGTAGCAGAACCACTTTACCGACATAGACAATTTTCAATACCAACCTGACGACGGTTAAAAAAAGTACTCTCACAAAATTTCATTCACATAAGTCGGTTCGTTTGGACGCTAAGGTGTTTTCAGAAGACGGAGAGATACATGGGTCGAATATTGGCTTTGTATGGGAGGTAACAGAACTACTTGACCGACATGGATCATTTTTAATACCAACCTGACAACCGTAAAACTAAGACCTGTCACACAATTTCAATCGCCTAGGTCGATTCATTTAAACGCTCTCGTGATTTAAACAGGCGGAAAGACACATGGGTTTACTAATGGTTTTGTATGGGACGTGTCAGAACTACTTGACCGACATAGCCCATTTTCAATACCAACCTGACGACGGTAAAAAGAAGTCCTCTCACCAAATTTCATTCGCCTAGGTCAATTCGTTTGGACGCTATCGTGCTTTCAACAGACAGACAGACAGACGGACAGACAGACAGACAGACAGACAGACAGACAGACAGACAGACGGACATGGCTAAATCGATTCAGAATGTGATCCTGATTCAGAATATATATACTTTATAGGGTCTCCGGTGAACCCTTCTCGGCGTTACAAACGTAATGGCAAAGTGAATATACCTTCCTGTGGAGGGTATAATAAGTTTTTGTTAAAATCGTTTTTACCGTTTTCGAGAAAAAGCCAATTTTCTAAACCGTGGACTCTTTAGCGAAAAACTGGGTATGCACTCATGTTAAGCATGCCTACACTAACTCAACTATCGATTTTGGTTAAAATAGTTAGAGCCGTTTTTGAAAAAATTTAAATCGTTTAATATTTCGTAAAATTTGTATATGGGAGGTGCCGTTAATATTAGGGCTAGCATGAAAAAAAACTTATCCTAGTGGGAAGCCTACAAACTCTAAATACGAAGTTTGAAGCAAATCCGTCCAAGCGTTTAGATTCCCCAGGGGTGGGACAGACCGACATACGGACGGACAGAATTGCGAGACCCACTTTTTTTAGTTCCCCTATCATCGTAATATCAGAATTGATCAAAATCTCGAGTTCGAAATTTTGTACGAAAACAATATCTTTCTCTTACTACGTATATACGAGAAAGTTAAAAATAACGGGCAAACATATGCCTGAAACTGCGATACGACAATTCGGTGGACTTCCAAATTTTGGAACAACTCTTTCTGACTTGACAGTTTCAACTGTCTCGTCTTATTGATTCTTGCCGGAACGCTCTGCATAGAAAAAATCTTCTATTATACTTGTTAGAAATGCTAGATACTTGCAGTGTAAATTGGGCACGTCGTCCAGTATATACCTTGATACCTTGAGAACTTTTAGAGCTTAAGTGCGATTGTTTCGAATATTGATTTGCCTCAACGATGTTTTTTGAAGCAAGGCCACCGTACCGCAGCTTGGACTCAACAAGTGCATAGTTAGTAGAAATGTCTTGCAACAAGCACGGCTGCACCGATGGTACTTCAGGTGGGCTAGTGTAAAGGTGCTAGTACACGATATGTAGCACGCCACATGTATATGTGGCTCTGACGTCACCAGATAGTCTACACATATGACACATATTTCGTTTTTCGTTTGTAGCGCAGTGGCTACATAAAATTGTGCTAGTACACGGAATGTAGCACAGCGCTCAAATACCTATCGGTTGGCTGTTGGTTATTCGTTTATGATGATGCTATCCGCAGTTTTATTGCCCTGTGTGCAGTCTTGCACTAGAACTGTAGGTACTTATTGTTTTATTGCTTTGGGTGTATTTAAGTTATCCCGTCGCGTTCGCTACTTTAATGACCCACAAAAAAATAAATACCATGCTGCTCGTAGGTACAAAACACACGCACACAAACTAAAATACTGAAATTACATTCAAAAATCCATATACGAACCGTGCAGGTGCAGGTAACCACTCGACATTACGTAGCGTATTGGCACAAATCGTATGTGCTGGGGTAGTACTCGGAATGCCGAAAAGCCACACACGAGTGCCTCATATCGTGCCTCATACGTATAATTACCTTATGTGAGTGGCACAAAGAGGGCTAGTATACGGTATGTAGCCATTGGCTCCATACGCTGACGTCAAAATTACGTCAGAGTCTCATATATATGTGGCGTGCCACATATCGTGTACTAGCAGCTTAAAGGTTGTTTACGAGCAAACGTCTTCAAAAAATAATCAAAAAAAAATATATAGATATATAAAAACGAAGTGTCACTTGAGCCTAAAGCCAATAAGCAAAGAATCACGCCGTAAGCCATTGCAATCCATTGCAGTTTTTTCTAGTGCCATAGCCATTCGATGGCTTGGTGGTTCGTACTTTTTTTTGCTATCCAATCCACCATTCTTTTTTGATCTCTCGACTTGGCAGCAAACAGTTCGCAAAATGTTCTAATTGTAATAATTTTTATTTGATGTAATAAAGTTTTAGTTTTATTAAGAATTTTATTTGCGCGTTTTTGTATCTGCCTCTTCTCACTAACTTCCTTAAATCAATACGTTGCTTATCATGAAATTCGGATATACGAAACTGGTTGTAAATTTGTCAGGCATATCTACAAAAATTATGTTTCTAATTATTTTTAATGTACGAGTATCTACGACCCACACACAATCCAGGAATTTCAGAATTTTGTCTGCAAAGAATTTTATTTTCATCTCTAACTGAAACAAAAGACGACCCCATGACAATTAATTTTTATTTTTAGATTTCTTCAAAAGAAAGGACTTTGCCCTTCTTGTCAGAAAACAACGCGAAGGAGACTCTCGCACTTTGATAAAATCCTCTCAAACCCGTCCCATCTGTTTTTACATTTTCGCACAATGAGTCCCATTTGTGGTATATGTAATTACCTCATCTTCGTAATTCGATAAGTAAGTTGCTCTGTTGGACATTGTCACGAGAGGAGAGAACCACTGCCATCAGAAAAAAAATTAGTGTTTATATTCCCTTTTATTAGACATCCCTTTTGATGCTGCCAAGATGGGGGTAAATCGAAACCACTTAGGGTGGAATGGAAACCTCAGCGCATCATCTTCATTAGCTGTACTGAAATTTGAGGCATCCACTTTCGTGGAGCGTTCATGGTTTGCCGCTAAGGGATGACAAGGATTTTGTTTGAGTACGGGAACAAACACTATATTTTTCTGAGAGCGGGATTGTATGCAAGTGCTACGACTTTGCCCGCCATTTGTTTGATTAACTCAGCGAATCGAGTATAGTATAGGCAGATACTCAGTAGCTATAAGCTTTGTGTGAGTATAGACATTATAATGGTTATGCTTATCAGGATGACGATGACAATGACGAATAAATAAATGAGGGTCGGATGACGAGGTTAGAACTGAAATTCTATTTTCGTTTGCTTTTCTATCGTTTCTACATTACATTCAGTCGCTCGCATGATGGTTTTCGGTTAACAAGATGATTTGATTTAATTTATCCCAACGGGATAACTGCACATAAGATACAGTACGTGAAAAGGAGTCGCATTACATGGCTGTATCATTTGTATATTTAAAATAATTAAGCGATAATATTATTGACATGTTTTTTGGGGTGACTCTGACTATGGCAATCGGAAAAGTAATCCATTAGCAAAACTTACTTCGGCTGACAGAAAGTGATGTATATGTGTCAAAGGACATAAGGAGTTCGCATTTAAGCATGAGGTTGAGGATGGATAATAATGTCATCGAGTGGACAGTAATGTTGTTTCTTAATTGTTTGTTAATTAATGTTCTTTGTCACTAATACATCGCCATTTGATGGATATCCCAATAATCGATTGTACATGTACCTACTTATAAACACACACATTCGGTTAATAAATGTACGGATGCTCTACCTACCTACATTAACATAATAAATTGTGTTTGTCGATTAAGCGATAATCGAATATCCTTTTCGGAGAATTCGCTTTCAATGTGTTATTCAAGGAATCCTATGAAATCTGAATCTCTGAATGTATTATGCTTATTGCGTAAGTTATTGAATCGGAAAGCTCATTATTCAGTTTCAGATGTTTGAATGAAATGATAAATAGCTTTCCATGGCTATACAAATGAAAGTTAATTTACTGTATTAGCTTGAGGAGTAGGATACCGCTCCATAGGTAGCTGTTAAGTGTGCTTTGAGGTGACGAACAATTTAGTCACTTATGGAATAAACATAAGAGGACAATATTGACGGTGAAGAATCACTATCCTAATGTAGGCGATACAGTACAATATTTTTATCTTTTTCTTAACTTTCCTCTTATATTGATGCAGGCCCAATTTGTGGCTTGGAAGTGGTCTAAAAGTATTGGTCTAAGCCATAGATTGTTGGTCTCTGCACGATTCTCGCAGTCTTGTAGTTTCTTACAATAGTACTGATTTTGTTTTCATTGTTCTCATCTACCCACAAATACTACATCACCGATCACCTCAATCTCTTGCAACCTTTACTAATACGTGTTGGGCTTGGGTTCGTGTACCCACTATACGATTATGTTGGATCTACATGACCGCTTTGCCGATGAAGTGTAAAGTCGGGTATTTTAGGTTTATTTAGTTTGAAGTGGTTTTCGGTGACAGAAGTACTTAGGATGTTTTTTGTCCAATTGTGTATACCACTCGGATTAATTGAGGGAAATGATTTCTTTACTGGCTAGGGCTACTCATGCAAGCGATTTACTGCCGTTTATAAAGCTAAGAATGTTATCAGCGCTGGTATTACATAGATCACTGAGTTCATTAAGAAAATCTTTTCCTTTTTAGGCCCTTCTTAAATTGGCTAAGGCAGGGCAGCTACAAAGAAAGTGGATGATAGACTCATACCCCCTCCTCAGCTATGCAGAAGTCATTGTATGGCAGGCCAAATCTTTGCGCGTGTCTGTCTTATATGCAGTGCCCTTAGATGACATTAATGACTTTCGATATGCTATAATATTTTTTAAGTCTTTGGATGTCAGAAAATGATGTCAACAATTTAGTATATTACCTAACAGATCACCACTGTTTGTGAAAGTACCTATAAAGAAAATGCAATTAGTCGAATCAACGAAGTGCGCCGACTATGTCTTGAGGAAGACGAAACAACTGAGCATACCATGTTAAATAAATGGCGGTGTCACGCCATTTTGTCCAATTTTGACCAATCTTACACAACACTCCTGAGCCAATACCTAAGATCGTCTGTAATTTTCAACTCAATCGATTCGGCGGTTTTCAAGATATAAGATTTTGAATGTTTTTTTGAATGGGCGGTGCCACGCCTCTTAGTCCAATTTTGACCAATCGTCACAGAAACACTCCAGGGCCAATTTCTAAGACCATCTGTAAGTATGAGCTCAATCGATTTGGTGGTTTTCCACATTTATACGATTTTGAATGTTTTTTTTTGTATGGAAGGTACCACGCCCCTTTGTCCAATTTCCACCAAACATCACAGAATAGCTTTCGTGCAAAAAACACAGATTTTATCAAAATTTGAGCTCAATCGGTTTTGTGGTTTTCGAGATATATGTACCATATGTTTTGCATGGGAGGTGCCAAGCCCCTTTGTCAAAATTTTCTTGGGTATTCTTCTTGTTTGGCCGGAGACCTGTCCAATTTAGTGCGAGTCATCGAAATCGGTCCAGGCATTCTTAAGTTATAAGCGTAGTAAATAACGCCATCCTCTTTTATATAGATTATCAATTTTAATTCACAAAAACTCACAAAATCGCAATGAATAAATCCGAATCTGTAATTCGCAATGGCCGGCAAACGTTATTCGAAAGGAGAACAAAATACGAATTCGCAAAGTGCAATATGGACGCTGAGACCGCAACGAATGAAGACACTGCGCAACTGAATCAAATGGATGGTCAAAATAAGACATTTTGAAATTTTGATTTTTTGACTTTTTTTTCGAATTGCTTTTTTAAACACGTACTGAGGAAATACCTTTCCAACAAAGTGTAAATCATCAAAATCGGTTCGGCCAATCTCGAGTTATGGGATTACATCGCTTCGGACACTTTCTTTTATATACCTATGTATATAGATAAAGATTTTGTTTTTTCCAATTTTCGTTGACTGGATTTCTTCAAAACAAAATTATATTTTCGCTACTCTAATTATGTATTTTGAGATACAGTAGATGCTCGATACAGTGATCCGATCAAAATGAGGCCTGTTTACTAAATCGAGATTGTTCCCTATTTCAAGCGTGATAAGTGTTTGTTCACTATATCGAGATTTTGCGTTTTAGTAGTTACATAGGGTAGTCTGTGGAGTGTATGTTTAGATATATAAATTGTTTGTGTTCGCTGTCCCTGCTTACTCTTCACTAGAGTTGGGCAATTTAGTTCATTTGAGTGATCGATCAATTTAGTTCAAATCACGCTACTGAACTAGTTCGCTCATTTTAGTTCAATTTAGTTCATGGGGTTGTTGGATGCAGAGTATAAAGTACCCAAAGAAGCCCTGTGGTAAGAGGTCACCGACGCGATTCACATTCAAAAGCCACCTCGACAAATACAGAAACAAAGTTGGGTCAGGCTGCCAATGAAACCGTAAGTCAATAATCGCATGACGATACCGTTTCGACGATTTGCTTCTTGTAGCTCAATAATCGTAAGGGCACTATCGTCCAGACGATAGCGTTTGCACGATAGCTTATTAAATTAAGTATCGTCTCGTCATGCATTTCGTCATGCATTGATTTGTTTATTTTGCAGACAATTTTAAGCTTTTTACAGGAATTTTAAAGCGAGCAATTGAATTCAGATTTGTTTACGATTTAAATTACATAATAACTCATTGTTATTTGTCAAGTGTCATTTATGACAATAACGATGACGTCGAGTCCTTTTTTCAACTACTGTTTGTGAGCTCCTGAAATGTACCGAAAGTTCTCAAACGTTGTGCAAAATAAACGATGGTGGTAGAGTTACGCGAAGCAAATAAAATAAAAGAAATAAAAGATTTCGTGCACTACTATCGCTTAGATGACTATCGTCTTAAATTTTATGGAATGAGTACCCTGGATGTTCGCGTATACTGGCATCTTGATGAGTGGACTGTGGAGTCATCAAAGCTAGAATTCCTTCGAATTGTGTTGAGTCCATTCGCAAAAAATGTGGTAAAGTTCCGTCTCCTCAGCTTTGAATTTGGAGTAGAATCTTTCCTGCTGACAACGGGCCACCTGGGGCCTGTAACACAACGCGACAAGTAGTTGTCGGACAAGTGAATTTCGACAACTTGTAAAAAATTCTGTAACACAAAACGACAAGTCCGTCAACACTTCGACAATTGTCGCGATGAAAGATGACAAGTGGGAAATTATATAATTTCCCTCTTTCTGTAACAGAACACGACAAGTGTCAGGAAACACTTGTAGAACTATGGCTCAATGAGGACAGGTGAACTGAATATTGTCAAAAGCTGACAAGTGCATTTTTAATGAAATATCCTAATGCCTAACATTTATTTTGTGTAATTAAATTATTAATTCTAATGTTATTTATTTAATTAGTACTTACAATTGCGCGTTTCTTATCATTTTGCCCTTATTGTACGTCCAATTGTTATTTTGCGGAACTACGGCTTCTTGGCAGGCTGTGTATTTTCTTCCATTTAAACATTTATTTTCTTTTGTTAGGACATAATACAGAAAGCACCAAAAAGGCTATATTTTCCTCTCTTATTTTAGTTAAAATAGATTTTGTTTTTTTTTGTTTTGCCATCTTCTCCTGCTAAACACTTGTCGAAGAGTGCCCACAAGTCAGGGAAATTTAATTCTTTTGACAAGTGCAACGTTTTACGTTCTGTTACAGAATTAATTTGTACTTGTCGGACAAGAATAGTCAGACAAGTGAATTTAAACTTGTCGACTTGTCGCGTTGTGTTACAGGCCCCTGCACTCCTTCGTCCAAACACTACGTCGTTTTTATGTCAATTCATCATCCTCGCAGTCTTCTAGCACGTAGATTTAAAATAGTCGCAAGTGCAATATTTTGTTCCATTATCCGTACTGCAAAAACCAAGGACCATACATTTTAATTTGTCTGACAATGTCTGACAACGGATAGACCAATTTTTCATATTCAAATATCTGACAACCAACAATTTTCAACCTGACAACGTTATCAGAATGTGAACGGACAATTTTGTATTGTAAGACAGTTGGCATTTGTAAGCTTATTGTCACTTGTCAGTCATTGTCAGAGGATTGACAGATCTGACAATCGTGTGTGCTTAGCTTTAGCTTATTTCGTTTGTATGAAAAGCATTGCGCGGTACTAATTATCCAAGATAAATTTTACAAAGTCAAGAAAATTTCCATATAAAATTACCTATTGTGACCGTCAAAATATTTTTTAATATAGTTATTTGAAGGTTAAAAATTATTATTGGTAAGGCCAATTGAAAATAATAACCATGAACTAAATGAACTAGTGAACTAAGTGTATGTTCACTATAGTGAACTAGTTAACGAACGAACTAGTTCAATGAACTACACAAGCCTACTCTTCACTATATCGAACTTCTACTATATAGTAAACTCTGCTGAATTTAAGAGCGCGGAATACAATATTTTAATTCATACCCTGTGCAAAGCTGTAGATTGAAAGCCCTTTTGATTAACCATTTGATGAGTTGTAAACACATTTAGCTTTAATTCGGTATAATACAAATATTTTTAAATAATGACGAGGTAATTAAAATAATCTTAAATTTCAATTATCAACACAATGCTAAAACGGTTACACGTTTTTGGCTTCAAGGAAGTATTTTTTTTTTAAATCTTCAATTCGACAAATACCATCTCACTTCAAATATTTGCTTGTATATATCCTTTACCCAGGCCCGGCCCCAGCCAAACTAGCGCCCTGTGCAAGATTTACAGAAAGCGCCCTTTTTTCTTATATGCACAGATGCATACATAAGTCTTTTTCACCTCACTCAGGAAGTAGACTTACAATTCGTTTTTTTATTGAGGTATCTAATGTTGGCTTTGTATGGGAGTGGGAGGTAACCAAACTACTTTACCGATATTGAGCATTTTCAATACCAACCTGACGACCGTAAAAATAAGTCATCTCACAAAATTTCATTCGCCTACGTCGATTTGTTTGGACGCCATCGTGTTTTCAACAGAAAGAGAGACAGACGGACATGGCAGTATTTATTCGGAATTTGATCCTGATCAAATCCGGTGACTCCTCCCTGACGTTACAAATGTAATGAAAGTGAGTATACAAAATGTATGAACTCATAATAGACTGAGAGCTACTGAACGTTTTGCTAACCTCATCGTTAAATGGGAAATTTATAAATATTATTGTTAATTGGAGTCTTGCGTTCGCAGAAATCGCCGTCTGGCACCCTGGAGCTGGGGCATTTGCAAGGGGCAGTTCCCCAAACATGTAAAAAAAAAGTGCCCAATTACGTCATCGTTTCACGGCTAATTTTTTGTCAGGGAATGGTACTCGTACCCAGAAAACATTTTCATATAATGCCAGACGTTTTTGACGGTTCCTTAAGGCTGCCAGACGCTCATCAAAGTGCAGAAAAAATCGCCTCATTTACGTCATCGTTTCATGGAAATAATTTTTTTTATTTAATTATACAAGTGTCCCTGAGTCCTAATATATAGTTGCCAGACGAAAATTCCGGGTCTTTCGTCCTGCCAGACGCAGGGGAAAAACGCATTATCAACATTTATTCCTCTAAAGTGCTAAAAATAATACTTTAAAATCTTAAGATTTAAATAACTTTCGACCATGAATTTTGGAGCTTTTTTAGGTAATTGGTTAAAGAAATTATTTACAGTTTCAAATTAACTATCAGAACCTCTTATCCGCTTTAAAAAGGAAAGAAAGCGATCCTTTTTAATATTATTTCCAAATATTTACTTTCTGCTATTTTTTAGGGAATTATTATACACTTATTAAAGCTAACTTTCTGATAAAATGTTAGCCCAATGTTATCCACTGCGATACAATACTATACGGCGCACAGTGGGAAAAAATTGTCGATTTGGCGATCAAAAATCAATTTTTTGTGTTGCGAAAATTCTTAAGCCAATTTTTTTAAATGTCAAGACTACGATGTATTTATGGTGCACAGTGTTGCACAAGTTTAAGTTCTGGAAACAATGCTATGTAAAGTTATCGCACATTTCATTAATTTATCTACACCTTTTTATGTTAGTATGCCCAAACTAAAAATATAAGGGGAATAGTATCTGCATAGGATTAAGACCAATATAACTAAATACGTAGGTACATACAAAATGTTTCAATTACAAAGATGAATTCAACTTTTTTTCAATGTAAGAAATTGATTTTGTACAATTATTATGACAATAATGAGTGTTTCAGTGTTTAACGATAAAGATGAAATAGGATGCAAAGTATGGCTATAAACCAAGCAATTTATAGCAATAACAAAGTTAACAATAATTGAAATAAATAAACAAAAATTACTAATTAACTAACTAGTTAGCAAAAAAAAAAATAAAATATGAACCTCGAACTAAATAAATAAGAGATGAACAGTACCGTTTGAATTTCTAAGGCCAATTGATCTCTCAGCAAATGCACACCATTTCACAACTCTTTTATTACAGAATTAAATTTTCAAGAATGGGGACATATGAAGATTTAGTTCGAATGATGCTGATATCATCATAGATCATACCCCTTAATATACATTGAGAAAATTACAAAAAAAAAAATTTAAAGTAAATGGCTGAAGAGTGAAGACATTCAAAAAATTTTTGAATAACAATAGTGCTATGCTTTTTTTAAATGTGTAATAATTTTGTTTTGTTTTTTATTAATTTTTTTAATAAAAATACGTACTATACTTCGTATAGTGTGATGTGAACCTCGAAAATGTGAACTATTAAAAAATGTGAACCGGAAAATCGGAAAAGTTAGCATAGTTAGTACCTACATAACGTAAAATGTGAACTCAAAACAAATTCCTGATACGCAAATAATATGTTAACTTTTATTTTATAATTTACCCCTATTTTGGTTTAATTGTACGGTCTGAAAAATCATTTATTGGTGTCCAATATTCAAAAAGAAAAGACAAAAACTGTATATCTATGTAGAGTTTTTTGTCTTTTCTTTTTGTTTGGCGGGCGTGAGTGTGCGCTGAGACCACAGTTTTGTTTGTTTTGTTTGTGAATACGGCGCAATTAGTACTATATTTTTGTGGCTTTTCTTTTATTTTCAAAAATTAAGTTACAGGTCATTCTGGCATCCAGAAATGTGAGCCCCTCCAAAATGTGAACTGCTCATGTTTTAACTTGTTTACATTAAATATTGTGGTAGACAAATATTTAAAAAATTAATAAGTTTAAAAACTAAAAAATATGCCAAATCGATAATATTTTCCCACTGTGAGCCGTATAGTATTGTATCGCAGTGGATAACATTGGGCTAACATTTTATCAGAAAGTTAGCTTTAATAAGTGTATAATAATTCCCTAAAAAATAGCAGAAAGTAAATATTTGGAAATAATATTAAAAAGGATCGCTTTCTTTCCTTTTTAAAGCGGATAAGAGGTTCTGATAGTTAATTTGAAACTGTAAATAATTTCTTTAACCAATTACCTAAAAAAGCTCCAAAATTCATGGTCGAAAGTTATTTAAATCTTAAGATTTTAAAGTATTATTTTTAGCACTTTAGAGGAATAAATGTTGATAATGCGTTTTTCCCCTGCGTCTGGCAGGACGAAAGACCCGGAATTTTCGTCTGGCAACTATATATTAGGACTCAGGGACACTTGTATAATTAAATAAAAAAAATTATTTCCATGAAACGATGACGTAAATGAGGCGATTTTTTCTGCACTTTGATGAGCGTCTGGCAGCCTTAAGGAACCGTCAAAAACGTCTGGCATTATATGAAAATGTTTTCTGGGTACGAGTACCATTCCCTGACAAAAAATTAGCCGTGAAACGATGACGTAATTGGGCACTTTTTTTTTACATGTTTGGGGCACTGCCCCTTGCAAATGCCCCAGCTCCAGGGTGCCAGACGGCGATTTCTGCGAACGCAAGACTCCAATTAACAATAATATTTATAAATTTCCCATTTAACGATGAGGTTAGCAAAACGTTCAGTAGCTCTTAGACTATAAATGAACTTTAAAAAATTAGATTCAAGCAATATTTGGTCTTCTTTTTATTTTTTTTTCTATTGCCACTTTTAATTTAAAAATGTATACTTATAGAAAAGAAATTACACGAAAAATTTAAAAACAGTCAAACAAAATTCGTATCTAGCTAAAAAAAAAGCTGCCTGGATTTTAAAATGTTCCAGCTAAACGCATATTAATCCAGTCAGATCTGACTGGAAAGCAGTCAAAATGGCAACGCTGCTGAGAGTCTGAAGTGGAAGAGAAGAGAATACTAAATTATCATAATTCATATGCAAAGCTACTTGTATGTAAGAGAAATTTGTTACTCTTTTTCGTAGATGAGAAATCCCATCCATATGTGCAGAATCAAAAACCTGCACGTTCTACACAAACAATTCCCTAGAATGAATTTTTTTGTTTGAAATATTTTCCTATGAAAATTTTGCGAGTGACTGTGCAAGAAATAAAACCTGCACATACGGGGTGGAACTTTTTTTGTTTTGAGATTTTTGAACTAGGTTTTTTTGTAAAATGTAAGTGGATGTGCAAGAAATATATTTACACGAACTGGGTGGAATATTTTGAGATAAGGTAGGTAAGAAATGAACTTGTATAGGTTTAGTGGGATTTTTTATTTTGCGATATATTGAGTTAGATTCTCCCTGAAGTTGCAACATTGAAAGTAATGTGAGTTAATGTGCAAGAAATAATTGAGCACAGGTGTGGTGGATGTTGTTATTTTGAAATTTTTTTAACAAGCTTTTTGTTTAAAATGCAAATGACAGTTTTAGTTCGCGCAAGATAAAATTAATTTTTCTTAGGCTTACTGTTACTGTCCGCGTAGCTGCGCTTCATTTCTTAGTCGCACATGCGACTTTCCCGCTCCGTGGACAGAGCTTCGTTGGTTTATATGCAATCTGCAAGCAAGCGTACAACAAGCTGCAAATGACGAAAATCGTGCGTATGAAGCGCAGCTACGTGGACAGTAGGCTTAAGAAAAATTAATTTTATCTTGCAATGCGCCCCCAGAACTTGGCGCCCTGTGCATTTGCACATCTTGCACATATGGTTGGTCCGGCCCTGCCTTTACCTCATATAAACACATGTATGGATATTGTAACCCTTTAACGTTTCCTTTTTGCATTATCCATTTTTAATTGCCCAGCTGTTTACTTTACAAAAGCTATAGCAATTTCCTACTTCTCGGCTTGAACTCCTTATTAAGCGCTTATCTTCTACTTACCCTTTGACAAAATATGTCGTCATTCCCGCACCAGCATCCAACATCCTCCATTCAGCTCCCAGGCTACAGTCTTTCTTTAACAAAATTCAAATAAAATATTCCACACATGCTGAGGTTTACACACGTATTATATGAGTCCTTACCTCCTTTCTTTCATCAGTATCGCCATAGTACCTATCTTGTAAACGTTTAGGGTATATACGAACATTAACCCAATCATATAGCAAAATGTAACCTAGCAAATGCTTAAATCAACCCCTCCAGGGCCTGAAAACAAACGCGCTAACCTTTTTCTCTTTTAATAAAAAAAGGATTGCATTGAGAGCTTTCTCAAGTCTTCCAGCTATGACAGCCCAGAGAGATAAATAAAAATGCGTAGCTATTTATGATATATTTTCAACCGAATTCGGGGATTTTATTGCGTACCCTGTGATTAAAAAAAACAGAAAAGAAAACATTTCCATTATGTTCTCTCCTATTAAAATAAAAACAAAAGCCGACCCAATATACATTCATTCAAACTTCTTTGGAACAACGAAAAAGGATGAGGAAAGAAAATGACAAATTATTTACTAAATGTTGTTTTATACAGTTTTTTTTTTTTTTATGGGATTTCTCTGTTTTGATATACAAATGTCCTTTGGGCTTAACTAAAGTGTATTTAAAATCATTTTGTTTTTTATTTAATATAAATATTTTGGTTTTTTTTTTTACTTAATTTCAATAATTGATAATATTAATAATTAATAATGTTTTCATTTTTTAATAAATATACTAAATTCTCTAGAGACTCTTTATACAATTGCGATTTTTTCATTTAAATGTACAGTTTTTATTTTTATTTTATTTTTTAAATTTGATTTAGTTTTTAATTGTTTTCATTTATTAACTAGATTTTTATATAAACATTTTGTTTTTCTTATAACAATTTATTTTACAGCTGTTGGCGCAATGAGCTTGGAAAATATTAGACGCTTTTTATTCAGTAATGCTATTTTAGAGAGGTTGAAATTGGTACTATTTAAATTGCCATATGAGTCTATAATAACCAAGTTGGTTTAAAATCTTTTTTACCGAAGAAATAGAACTTATTGTAATGAACTTCGCACTTTGGGTGGAGTTTGCGTAAAAGACCGATTTTATCGATGGTGTTAGGATGGGGGTTGGGTCTGGGTGCAACATACGCCTTGCTGTTTTATCGCCGAAGCAAGGACAAGAAGTTAATGCTCAGGTGAGCTTTGATGGACGGTTTTTTCCCATCATAGATCTAAGCCTATTTTTTAAAAGTTTCATTTTTGAAAATGAGCGCTTTCCGGTGCAATTCGATACCATTAAAACCAAATACAGTCAGTGCTATTTCAAGGTTTAGAAACGTAGCTCTGAAATTTTGATCTGATCGAGAATTTGGCAGTAGAAAAGCTCTGTAGTCGATCAAAGATACGAATTGGTTCTAAATCATCCGTGTACACTTTCACCAATGCCTCTGCTGCAGCGTGCAAATTTTCAGCATCCATCTTCTCGATGTGATTAAGAAATTCAAATCTCGAACGTACCAGCTTCATATGCACGCAATCAGTGAGAGAAAGACAAAGCTGGTCGACCACTGGGATAAAGCCGGATGATTTTATGGTAAAAAAGAAATACATAATCGAGACATGGAGATGGAATCGAACATCCAATCTACGAGGCAACGGGCAAGTAGGTACTTCCCAGTGAGCCATTGGGGTACTCGATCAATATGGGTAGTATTACACTCAACGAAAAACATGTGTAAAATTTACCTAAATCGAGTGTTAACTTTCATAAGTCCTAAGGCCGTTTTGAGCTTACTTAGTTTTAAGGCAATTTCGGTTAAATTGCTTAGGTAAATACACCGCCACATAATCAGTGTAGAATTGCCTTAGATATAGCTTGAATTATCCATGTTTTCCTAAGGCAATATTTCCTAAGACTAAGGTGATTTTTGCCAATATATTTAGGCAATAACTGTGTTGAATTGCCTTAACCACTAAGGTAATAATAAAATGTTTTTGCCTTAGGAATTGCCTAATTTTTGCAAGATTGTTTATTTGCTAGCCTAAAGTGCGTTAAATTATAGATGGCTTTTAGCCATAATCCCAATTGAAAGTCAAATTATTTATTTTTATTTATTATATTTTATTTATATACCGGACAGTTTCACAATTTTTTTTTTGAAGGCTTGCATCAATATTTTCCTTGTTCATATTTCTGCATTTATTCGAATGGCTTCCATCTTTATTGAATTATCCCAGCAGTCACCAGTTTCATCCTAAGAATCTATAAAAAAAAAATATTTTTTTTTTTAACATAAATTTCTCTGTCTACCATTTTATTAAACAAAACCTTACCTTCTTCATTACATTCCTCGACAACATTTTTGTTGAGCTTAATTTTTTCTATGATTTGAATGTTGATCTTCGGGGACATTTTGGACATTTTTCCTAGAACTAAAAAGCAAGTGATAATGAACAGAGGATGTTGTTTTTTATAAGCAGTTAAAGTTAAAGTCCATAATAGAAACTATTGAAATTATTTATAAAACTCACCTTCTAATTGTAATAGAAGCCAGCACGCAGTTTTAATGTTTTAATCACGTATCAGGAGTAATATTTGTTTAAAAATGTAAGCATACAATGAAACGCGAATTCAACTATTACACTTCCGAAAGTTGCCCCAGGCGTAAGGCAAAATTACGTTAGGCTTAAGGTAACGTTACACAGTTTAAGATAATAAAAGGGGTGTCTGCTTACATCTAAGGCAAAACGCCTTCAGGCCTTAGGTAAAGTTAAAAAGCTCCCGAAATGTTTAAAAAAAAAGTTACCTAAGACCTAAGGCAAAATTACTTAGTTTACCTGACAGTCAAAGGCAAAGTTAAAAAAAGGCATGTTATTTCTTGGTTAAAACTACTAATAATTTTTAGGCAATTCAGCCTATTTCTCATTAGTTAGGCCGTACATAAATGGGCTTATTTTTAAGGAGAAATATGCTTGTCTAATAATATCCATACAAAAAAATTTACCTAATGCGGTTAAGGCAATATTACACAGGATTTTTCTTTGAGTGTAGTATAGCAACTGTTTATCAGTGGCATTTGACATGTTGATATTTTACTGATTGGAGTAAACAAATACATATAAATAAATTGTTTTTTTTTTTATGTTTAAGAACAATGTAATCATGTTTGTGCAAAGTAGGTACTGTAAAACAGCGAAGAAAATTGTTGGAATTTGGAAGTTATCTTTTTTTTATGTATATTGTGGGGGGCCGTTTTTTGTGGAGGCCCGGGCTCTAGCCCTTCCCAAAATACGGCCCTGTATGGGCATAGGTACTACATTGTTCCCTATTAGCTACTTCATACCCTAGACATTTATTCATTATTTAAATTAAAAAAAGCGATACATTTTAAACACAGTTTTCACCATAATTCAATAATCATGTTGTACCTTGTATATATACATACATATCAAATTAGGGACTCAAATGTGAAAGAAATGTCTGTCCAAAGATGCAAATTACCTATGGTGGTTAGTAACACAATCTCTATAGTCAATTGAGCCAATCTCCAAAATATTTTTGATAAAGAGCTCGTCCTCTTTTCAGACCCCGTCGGGATGATTTGTCGGGGGGTTAGACTGGTTCGGTCACTCTCCGCCGATTCCTCCCGACGCACGCAGTATTTCTTATCTGATCTGCATCAGCCATCCTCCTTACTAACGAACTGTCGGAGGATACCAGCGGGGGGGTTAGACTGTTTCGGTCACCCTCTGTCTGTTTTTCTGAAGACTAACAGCCAACGGGAAGGGCTGACCACGTCTAGTCAGTTTCACCTTCACACGTAGAACTTTCAGACTCCGTTGGAGGCGATAGGGGGGTTAGACTGTTTCGGTCATCCTTCGTCGCTCTCTCCTACCGCAGTCTCCTTAACTGATTTGTAACAGCCACCCTCCTTACTAACGGACTGTCGGAGGCTACCAGCGGGGTGTTTGACTGTTTCGGTCACCCTTCGTCGGCTTTCTAAAGACTAACCGCCAACGGGAAGAGGATGCGGAGTTTCAATCAAGCTTTTCTGCTCAGTACCAGTCTCTTGTCATGTGGACTGATTGTCAAAGGAAAATAAAAGGGAGGCAGACTGGTGTCCTTTTTCCAACAGACAATCCATCCACTGACTTTTGGTCAAGCAGCTAAGCAGACTGGTTGAATCGGCCACCTCTGCTACGCACCGGCACCAGTCTCCGTCCCTAGTAATGGCCGCGTCAGAGGCAATAGGTATGGGACAGACTGTTACGGTCGCCCTCCACCTTGACCCGAAGACTAAGCCGCAACCAGGTGAAGAAACTTATAAAAGTTTACCTCTCAGGTAGGATACCCAAATTCGCAAATTGCAACAGAATTTCTAAGGTAGCGCCCGGCACAAAGAACTGTTTAGGCCACTTCCTCCCCACCCCCTCTGGTGGTATCACAATGGACCAAAATTATGGTCTAAGTGTGTCCCCTTCGGGACAGCCACATTACCTAACCTAACCTAACCTCGTCCTCTTTTCCTTGACCTTTATCTAGGTACTTCAATTTCTGTTCGTATACCTACATTTTTAGAACATTTTCCAAAGATACATATTTTATAAAAACGAAAGTTTTTATTAGGTACACGTTTTGAGAAAAATGAATTTTGTAAATAATTTTAACAAGACATTTTCATAGTTTTGAGCTTAAGGAGCCATAACATTTTTGAGGCTGCATAAAATTACACAAACATTTTAGTCGCTACTGATTTGTCCAATATTATCTAGTGTCCCAAGCCGAACCTTAACAAAAACTGACGTTTTGACATTTAATTTGATTAATATGATATTTATGCCCGGTTTCACAGTCCAGAGTTAAGGAGTAACTAAATTTTGAAAAGAAACAAACAAATAAGTGTCAATGGGGTATATTTTGCTTTTCACAGTCGATTCACATTTCACAATTTATGCACTCACTCCAAAATGAACTTATCCAATAGTTGACAGCTAAATAGCTTGTCACCTGTCAAAGATACGGCTCCCGGAAATTACGCCAGAATTATTTGTTTGGAAAAAACGCCTTTTCTGACTTTTCTGGCAATCTTTCCACAATTTCAGCATTTTTTCCAAAAAGTTTTCTGAAAAACTTTTCAGAAAAGTCAGACCTTTTTTCCTATTAAAGAAAGCCAGACTTTTGTATGAAAAATTTTCTTGCATTTTTTCCAAAAAAAAATGCTGGCGTAGATAATTTCCTCGGGCGAAATTGCCGGTAGCCCAAAGACACGACTTACGAGTAGGTACAATATTGAGCCGGAAGTCTTATAATCAAATATGGCACAATGAAACAAAATCGATCCTTGAGTGCATTTTGAGAGAGAATACGTACTTAAGTTGGCACTGTGAAACTGGGCATTAATACAAAGAAATAATATTCACCCTTCGGTAGATAGATTCGAGGAAGTTTTTTAAGAAACGTAGCTTACTATATAGGTGAGTGATATTATTAGCTGTCATAATGTTTACCTACATTACGTCAATTTTATGTAACCAGCTCCACAATTGTTCAGTCTAAAAGTCCTTTCAACTTGATAACATTGTTTGTACTTTCCAAGCTCTACGCCCTCTCACACAGCCTTTTAATTTAAGTCAAAGATTAGAAAGGTTCTTACTTACACCTAATAATAATAACAATACATAGATACCTACTAATATTCTAAAATTAGTCTATTTATATAATATCTATATGTATATATAAAAAAAAAACAGTTTTGCTTCTTAAATTCGCGTGCAAAAGTCTTTTGCTTGGCGTTTCATTATTCAACGCTAAGCAAAAGCCATTTCATTCTTTGTGTGACTTTGGTTGTTGGTTTTTTGTTAAGATCTTTGGGTAGTCCTTGGTAAGGCAAGTTATTTCTCTCACTCTCACATACACACTGATTACAAAAAATTACCGATTGGAAAATTGGTTCACTATCACTCGGGGGTGTATCTTATTTTAATTTTCTCATTTTTGTGCTGATGCTATTTACAGAAAGACAAGGTCATCATCGCCTGACAACGCTTGCAATGGGCTACCGACGATCGATAATTTCGAATCAATGTATAAAATCCTGTTCTAGAAACAGTAAGTCCTTCCTGACGCACACATTTGCACTGCACTATTCACAGATGAAGGCGTTTGACCTTGCTGCTGATTCGTTTGCTGTGCCTGCTGCTGATCTTGATAAATTTGTTGTTGCTGTTGTTGTTGTTGTTGACGAGATGATGTCTGCTCCTGTTGCGCCTGACTTCGAGGTATCTTCAAAGCGTGCTGTTGATTAACTAAGGCTAAAGGTGATGGTGAACTCGACGATGACGACGATGAGGTCACTGTGATTGCGGGTATATCGGATAACTGGGTACCAGTGGATCCGGTTGGTGTTCCCGCTCGACTACCATTGGGATTGTAGCTGTTGATGGTACCCGGTGGTGGCATTGGCAGAAGGCTTATACCCGCGGGAGGACGCACTGCAATGGCGATGGGCAACGAAGCTTTCCGATTAAGTGAGTGTCATCCGTAAAAATATTGATTATTATCGGCCGACATACCGCGATTTAAATTACGAGGAATCGTGCCGTCGTAGTAGATGCTGCCACCACCCATTCCCGGGGGAGGTGAAGGATTGCTTATCATACCCATACTTGTGGGTATCATTGTACGTCGTAGGGTAGCGTGTGGATGCGGCCCAGACATAAGCATTGATCCGGGAATGTAAGTCGTCGGCCCCGCCGATGTGTGATGTGAGACTGAGCTAATGGCCGATGGCATCATGTGTCCACCTGAAAATTAAAAAGTCTCGTTAAAAATAGGTATACGAACAGGTATAGGAAGGTACACAAAAGAATGATTTACATTATGTAACGGCAATGAGCTCTTGATGAACAATGAATGCAGCAGTGATATTTATGAATGTATAGGTTTGCGTATGAGAAGCCTACTTATAATAACACTGACTATTTACTTATATATAGTAAATTCGGACTCATCACATTAAGACAGCATTGCAGTTAGGACTTGTACAACATATATATGTGGGTTAGTATGAGTGCGCCGCAATTAGTTAAGCGGCGTGCTAGTTAACAAGTTGTCCCATTTAACAGCGAATATAATGGTTTCGATCGTTTCGAAATAACTTACCAACCCTAATCGATTTTAGGTACTTGAACGATGTAAAAGGGTTTCCGTTGATATATGAATTGGGCTTAAAAATGTGTAACTTTCATGCCTTAAAGAAAGAAAATGTATTTTATTTAAATATTTCGAATTTTACTTTGACCCAATGCCTCTTCCCGCCGACCGGCATATTCGACTGATGCGTGGATTTATTTTATATAGGCTAAGGGTATTTTAAGTTCATTTCATTATGGCTATTGTACTAAGGTTACAGTCGAAGTATGTATAAGCCAAGCACCTTAAAAATATAAACTGCACGAAAATATGACGTCGAATAACTGCTTCAAAGGAGACTGCCATAACTTTAAACTACTACAATAAGATATCAAGGTTTCCAAGTCATAAGATACTATTAGACAAACTAACTTCTGCCCATCCTAAATATCTATTAAAAGCGACTTGTTGAGTCAATTGTTGACCACACTTTTAGGCTTAGACAAAACAGCTTAGAACTTTAGCTTCCCCGAAAAAAAAGACAACAGAATATTGATAGAGAGGTTGACAATTACGCTCGAAGGTATTACCAAAATTGTGAAAAAATGATTGTTAAAGGAACGAGAGTCCGTACTAAGTAGGTACTTGGAAGAATGTCATTGGCTGTCTAGAAAAGGGAAAATTCAATCTTGTTGACGAGTGACGACTCCCAAAATGCCCATCGGGCACTAAGTCAGTCGCTTTTTATAATTATATTTGTTTAATATTCTTTATCACTTAAGCTACGATTACACGGCCATTTTTTTAAGTCATTTAAATGGCGCTGTGACGTCAGGAAAAAATGTCGCATTAGAGCGACATTTAAGCTACGATTCGTCATTGAAGAAATGGCGATCACACGAAATGACTATCAGCGTCGTTTGTGTCCCAAAATCAAATGACGGACACTGCGAGTCATTTAGAATTTTCCGTTGTGATGCGTCATTGAAGAGCGATCACACAGCCATTTTTTCCGCCATTTAAATGGCAATTAATTCATGTCATTTGGTCATAGGAAAATGGAAAATGTCATAGGAAAATGGCTCCTAGTCATTTAAATGACGTTGCCAAAAATCGATCACACAAAGCGACATTTAAATGACTGCTTTGTGACGGGATTTTTACGTCAGAGCGCCATTTAAATGATTCGAAAAATGGCCGTGTAATCGTAGCTTTAGGACTAGGTATGTCCTTTAAAGTTTTTGAAACTTAGTGAAGGAGAGAAAGGAAAACGCATTTCGGAGAGTTACAGGTTTAAGTCGAAAGGACAGAGAGTGGAGGTTGCTATGCGCGTTGTTCTTGAATCTTTGTATGTCATAAAAGCCTGTGGATATAAAGGTAGGCAAATTATTCCATAATCGCGTGTGGCTAACATAAATGGCCTTCTGTATTGAACTGTGCGGCCGAAAGCAGGTTTCAGGGTGTGCTTCGAGTTAACAGGTATAGTATTCGAATTAAAGTCGACGGACTATCGGCCAAGCTAATTTTTAGAAACTGACTTGGAGCATAAACAATTTCTTTTATGAACAATTATGAACCATAAGGTAATAATAAATTGAATCGTAGGATGTATAGTAAACCCATTCGAAACAAGTAATTATTGCTTTTCATTTTTTTTTTACAGTAGAACTTGAAGATGACTTTTAGTTAACCAGATATAAATCGAATTAATCGATTTTTGTTTAAGGTTAACGATGTTTTGTTGAGCCATGAGGAATCCCCACCAATGTACTAAGCATCTGTACTGTAGAGGATAAGGTCGTATAGATCAGTCTCTGGATCCACTACGATGGTAAAAGTCATTTGGACACTATTTACATAGCTAGTACTGGTAGTTCATGAAACTTGGTTATCACGACCAAAGGATTTCCTACATCTACAGGTAGGTACTTTTATGTATTTAAAATGAAAAGCTGCCTTTAGTTTGAGTTTGTAAATGCCCGGCCCTTTGTGGTATAAGAAGGAAATCATTCTTCAGGGAAATAGTCAGTACCTACCCACCTAAGACCTAAGGAAATCCATTGGGAAAGTAGAAACGCTACTAACCTAAACATAATTCTGACGGCAAGCACAATAGATCTTTTAGGTCGACATGCATCTTATGGCTCCGACAAGTCAGTAGTTTACAAAAAAAAATTAGAGTTTGAGATTTTGTGATTCGTCATTTGTCCCCATGACATTATGGAGTAAAAAAACGACTTTAATATGGTTTTAATATTTTACTAGGGAGATCTTGCCCCAAAATAGGGGATATACTTGATGATACGAAGAACATTCTACATTTCACACACGTCTAGTAACAGACTTTGTCTAATTGACTTTGTAAAACGGCAGAATATAACTATAAGGATTAAGGAAGCACATTTGTTTCCGAATCTCTCTCTCTCCCTCTCTCTCTCTCTCTCTCTCTCTCTCTCTCTCTCTCTCTCTCTCCTTCTCTTTCTCTATGTGTGTATAAACATTAAACAAACCTTCAGTATATTCCAAGTGGCCGACGTTGAAATTGAGTCACCACATTCACATGGAAAATGTAAGAATGATACACCTCAAAGGAAAAAACTGCATGAGGAAATATCGTCGAAATTAGTCATCGCCAGGGGCAGGAGACTGATAGAATCTTGGACGATCACATAATCCGGTGCCTCATGATTAGTCATGTAACAGCAACAGCTAGTACCGACGACCAGCCAGCAACACTACCGGTAAACTATGGTTCATGCCACGATTGATGTGTTGCGCAGGAGCAGGGAAATAAGTCCCCGGGAACTAAGTCCACTGAGGGACTCAGTTCCCACCTAGTGGGAAATAAAACCACTTTCGTGAAATGCATACATTTTTTTAAACTTCTTAAAATGCTAATTCCGATATGCAGTGGAAAGTGATAAAGTCGAATTTAGTTTTTCTCATATTCGAAGAGAAACAAAATAACATAAGATTTTGCCTCTAAAATTAAAGAAAATAAAAGTGGAAGTTCCCGAGAACATGTTAGATGAGACATAACTCCCTACACGTTGTCTGCAAGGCAAGCAGACTATTTCAAATTGTAGGTCCTGCATATATAGGATCAAGTTGGGCATGTAAATAAACCAAAGGCGTATCCAAGAAACGATGGGAAGGGGATAATCCAGGGGTTCCCTAACTGTGCGTCTCGACGCCCTGGGGCGTCTTGGGGCTATCCTAGGGGCGTCGCACAACAACGGTTCGCACGAACGTCTGCACACGACGTTTCATCAGCTTTGAGCTCGATTTGAAAAGAATTTCGGGTCGGGTCGATGTTGGCCATTGTGTTTTGCCGTCCACAAGAAGTCGGTATTTTGCAAACTTCAACTTGGCTAATTTTGCGTCGTGACTTGGGCCTATACCCGTTTAAGATCCAACTGACCCAGGGGCTCAAAGTTAATGATAATAGATAGAAATATCATCTTTAGCGACGAGGCGCATTGTTGGATGAATGGCTATGTTGTTGAAATATAGAATTCTCAAATATTAAACAACTGTATCTAACATTATCGAAGGCTATATAAAGCCGCTTACAATAATAAGATTCTCTCTCTTGTTTGAATCGTCCACTTCTTTACATCGTCTTTCTTTCTTCCACAGCAAAGTATTTTATTTCTGCTAATATATGTTAACAAGCCACATGAGGTGACAATGCATAAAAAAAAACATTTTGTTGCGGCGTCGGTCGGCGCCATTGCTCCGTACTTTTTCTTGAAAATGACGATGGTAAAGGCCATTCCCATTACCATCAACGACGAGCGCTACAGAACGATATGCTAACCGACAGATGGCATGCGGTTCTAGCGCGACGTGACTGTGTGTCACTCAGCAGACGCTACTATGGTCATTCTGCATGAACATTTGACATCGACCGATGTCCTTAAGCCCAACACCAATGCCATCACTCAAATTCAGCCTGATCTGTGCGGGATATTGGACCATACTCGGCTCTGTGATAACGTGAGAAGCTGCAGCGGACATTATTGGACATGGTGTTATATTCCAAACAATAATGGCATGCATGGGATTCGTTAATACCTCGCACACAACTTGTTTTATTCCATTTCAACGGTGACCAATCCTCATTGAAAAACCCTTTAGTGAACCTTCAGTAAGCTCAGATATCTGTGCTTTTTCCCGTTGTGTACTTTTAGAAGGGCGTCGCAAAAATATTATAACCTTTATAGGTCGCAGTACCTATGGAAAAGATTGGGAACCCCTGGGATAATCGATTTTCAATGAACGTAAATGCGTAGCCGAAAACCGACAAGAAGTGCATTGTGGAACTTGTGCATGTAAATAACTTGAAGGCGTAGAAAGAAAAATATTTCGAAATGGAGGATCGATCGAAATTGGAGCATTTTTAATTTTTGTTTCGGGATAATTTTTCATTGACTCTAAATATCATGCAGCGATTACTAAACATTACATTCTTGATAAAATATCTTAATGCTTTCAATCGTTACTTAATTGCGCGAATTTTCCTTTTTAACAAAAAGTAGAATAAATAAATAAACATATAATTTTAACTTCAGTTTTTTATCATTAGAAAATTCGCGCGAGATTTTTTTAACGCTAAAAACAAGTTTTAGTTATTGAAAAATAAAAAAACACTTTTTTCTTACGTCTCAAAAAAATTTGGACTTATGTCGCTTTGGAAAAATTACATAAAGCCGAATGTTAAAATGTTGCCTTATCATGTATTCACGTCACTGCACCGCAACGATATTATATCCCAGTGAGCAAAAAATCCACCAATATTTTAAGTGAAATTATTTCCCACATTGGGTAAGAAAAAACTCCACACTGAAAAAGTGGACATATTTCCCACTGCGGAATTATGTGATTATAAAAGCTTCAAAAGAGTTGGCTCGAGGTTTTAACTAGAAATTATAGGTGATAAAGGTCCCGCACAAAAAAATTCCCTTCATATAGATCCAGCAACAGCCAACAGATAGGAAGTTGTATACTGACTTCAATATGTAAATATGTACTCCATTTACAACGATTTCAAAAAAATATTGTTGTTAGCTTTATTCCCGTACTGTCAGTTGCTGCCTAAACGGTGGCACAAATAAAATTTCTCTTCATACCTACCCCGAGGAATAATATGAATTTTTATTTTAGCTATAAAATGAACAGATCTTGCTTCGAACGATTTAAGTTGATACGCGCGAGCCAGTTGTCTTGTAGTAAAATTTAAGTTTGTCTGTTTGTATGTGCATTTGTTTGCGCATCATATTAAATTAAAACTACTCACGCAATACCTATATGTATGTATTTCTCAAATTTTACAAAGGGCTTATTGGGGCAATATTTAGTTTCTATTTTATCGCAATTGGCCACCTCATTCACGAGATATAACAATTTAAAGTTTTTTAAAAGACCGCTTGCACATGGAGTGATAGTAATCATGTCGCGTGTGATTTTTGTTCGATTTTATGCTTCCTTATCATAGGCGACAGGGAAATAATAGACTATAGATTTTCTATATATAAGTCTGAGCATATTGTTTCCAAGAAAGGCTAACCTAACCTAACCTATTTGCAACTTTTATCTTCAATGAAATTAGCCCGATTCAGAGATCGTATTATGTTCTCTTTGGTCATCGTACTCATACCATTTGGTACTGGATGTTCATCATGATCCGAAATTCCTAGGTAGATGAAGCTCTGGTTATATTACGTATTTATGAAATATTAAATGTGGGATGACCTTTTGCACCACTCTGACTTAACTGACAATCAAAAAAAGCTACCAAAATGCCAGTCACATACAAAAATTAATTATAAATCCTATAAAGGCTGTCATTCAGGAGATGGATCAAAAAGCTCTCAAGGGCATATTTTGTTTGTTAATTGGCTAATATTCTCATGATGAGTTGTAACTTTTCACAACCCAAACTACATACCTACGGTAGCTACTTAACTCGAATCACGGGAATTCTGCCACTTAGCATGAATATTTCAGAACTACAATTCTCTTTCAAGTGACCCACTACGGCCGGATGCGATACTAACATTCTTTTTCGATTGAATATTTATTTATTCCGAAGGACTGTACAGACTTCAATAATATTACGATTTTCTTTGGAATATCCCTAATCCAATTTGAATTCCTTTCATTTCAAGGTTTTGATTGATTAGTGGTCTGGCTACATGAATTTCACTTAAAAAGGAACCCTGCACACTCGGACACAGCCAAGGAAATGGGCAATGGGCAAATCGGAAACAGCAAAAGCGAATGAGAGAGAATTAATGAAAAATGAATGCAATGAATTTTCTGCGAAATTGACCTTTCACTTTCCCTTTTCGACTCTTTGTTCTGGCCGAAGGATAACTATATAAACATAGGAACGGAGCTAGCTATAATATCTGTACACCATTGTGTGCTGTCGGAAGTTACTCGTAGTTTTAGGCCTTGTGGGCTAAGTCAATTTGTCTTTGCTGTATCCATAGCCGTGTTTACACTTCTACGGGTGAATCTCTGGGGAAGGATAACGCACAACGACTGTCTGCAGTTTGTGCACAACTATTATGGGAGGGAGGGTATATATGCCGCCCACAAAACATGCCCACGAACTCGAATTCTGAACACAGAATAACGAGATACCATCGGCTTCCTCGGGCTAAATTGATTTAATGATCCTACCATTACAGCTATAAGCTAATTGAAAAGGTGGTCACGCACTTCCTAGGCCCATCCATTAAGTGGCTGCGTGCTAGAAGTGTGTCTACACTAGGTTCCTACTACTTCTTGCGGCGAACTCGCCAAATTTATATTCCCTCGCATTTGTTGGAGTGATTTTCGAAACTTACCCATGGAAAGAGACCCGCTAACTGGTGGCGGACCCGCCACCAACCCACTATACATGTTCGGTGGCGGTGGTGTGGATTGTCTGCTACCCGTTGGTCCGTGACTATTTGGTCCACCGCTGCCCAGTAACGCACTGTGATGACTCTGCGGCATAAGCATTGTGGTTGCCGTCGATGTAGGTGGTGGTGGCATACCACCACCGTATCCTGTCGGAGCGTACGCTATGTAGGTCTTCACACCCACAAGACAATGAGTAAAGATTTACATGGAAAGTAGAACAAAAAGGAAAGAAGAAAAATTCAAATTTAGTATTTGCTTGTTGTATTAGCACGAGTATCCTTGAAGGAATATACAATTTTTGCTTAAACATAACATACCTCGTTCCTTGATGACAAGCTCGGTACCGGCAAGGCACTTGTCAAATCGATATCGCCGTCGATGTCGGAGATGTCATCTCCAAACGAGTTTGGAATTTGCGTCTCTCCCGTCGTCGATTGCTGAAATTTGTTGTCACAGTTTTTGCCACTGTTGCTTCCACTAGAGTTGCTGTTCTTTCGTCTGTGACGTCGTTTTTGCATAGCCAACCGTCCTATTACCAGGGTAAGACAAAGCAGTACTCCAGCTGCTACCGAGATGATCAGGTAGAGGTAAAATTGTTCTTGATTCTCTGTAAAGGTGTGTATTTATTAAACAACTTTTAAATTATAGTTTCTTACAAAAAATAACTGACACTTTGCAAAAAAAAAAAAAATGCCAATGGAATAAAGTGTCACACGGAGTAGCGACATGTTGTCCTTAGCAGGACTGATGTTAATATTTATAGTATGTGTGATGTTTTAAAAGTTCCATCAGAAATAATATAAGACCTAATTTAGGCAACTGACAAAAATGGCCAGCACCAAAACAAACTAGAGGCACGAATAAGAGAAGTCATCCGAAGTCATTGATACGGAGTCAATCGAATTTTAAAAAATCTTCCTATTGGTTAAGACTGAATTCACTGGAAAAGATTAATACGACATACTTTGCTTAGGCACCATAATAGGTCCATCGCCATCGAAATTAGTGCTTAGTACCTAATATAAAAAAAAAATAACAGTGCTGGAAAATATATATTTTCAAAATCCATTTTATTACGTTTTTACACCTCGTAGGGGTAGATTTTGTTTTGGGAACAAAACCAACATAATTTGGAAGCTTAAACAGACAGGAATTCGAATGCGAAATCGGTAACATTATAAACGGGTGCTAAAAGACATAAGGTGGAGTAAGTTTTATGCACAACGCAGGCAACGCGAAATAATATCAGTTGTCGTTTTATCCAGTTCTTTGCTGGATTTGTTCGCCAATGTCACAATCTGAACACCGAAGGAGCGATGGAATTGCCCTGAATTACCACCAATAAGAATGGAAGATGTTCTTTAGAACATTAGCAAAGTTAACGTAACTCGCTGGACTAAGCAACAGCTAGTTGCAAGCCTTAAAGAAAATTCATACTCCAAAGCTGAATCAGATAACACTCCAAATCAAGGCCTAATATGCCTACCCTATCCGAAACAACAATTAAACTTTTTAACAAGTAATTTCTTAACATATAAATTTAACAGGCAAAGTTAGTTTCTGTACCAGCAAATTATTCGCTATGAAAGTTAAAAAGTAAAATTTCCCTTAACACTTGTTGTAAAGGGAACAAAGCGTCTGCTCGTAGGGAGAAAAGTTTAGTTTAGGCTAATAGGTATACACATAGTTCAAAGCAGAATGCAGATTATATGCATGAATAGAATGAACAATTCTCTGGAAATGAACGCAAACGACAACCTACTATGGAGTTTTTGCTGCTCGAGATTGCAGTTTGGATTGGAAACTTGGGCCTTGGCATTTTTGTCTTATAAAAGCAAAACAAACATTAAACTGTTTATAATATATGATTCGAATTTAATAGAAAATAAAAAAAAAACACTTGCAAATCTCGAATACCATATCAAGAAAAAATATAACTTGTTACGAGCTAACAATTTATCTAATCTAACAGACAATTTTAACAATTGTCGTTTTGTGGCACAGAAACCGGGAATTCATCAAATTCCACACTTGTTAGAAATTGTTAAGACGATTGGTAGCTTATCTTTTGGTGGTACAGAAACTGTTGTTTATTGTTAAAATTTGCGTGTTTAACTAGACTTGTTCTTGATGTGTTCCTTTTGTTGAATTAAACACAACATTAACCCTTTTTTTTTTCTTTCACTTTTAATCAAACTTTAACTAAACACTCAAACGCACTACACTGTGCTCTTACCTTAACTTAACTTCCAAAATTCTAGCTTATCATCTACTTCTTATATTAACTTATTCTAACCATCAAACCATCTGTTTTCCGGGATTAATCTTCCGGATTGCAGTGTCAAGTATTTCGTCATATTCATACATTTACGCCGACCTCATACTCCACCGTGGCCTGTATTCGCATAACCAAGGAGTGATGAGTCGGCATAATGTACGAATTACACCTGTGCAGCCCCATTCATATGACTGGGTTACGCTTTGTTTTGGTGTTATCGTTCACATTGACATTGCAATTCGGAACACCTTGAATGAGGGCACAACATTCTTTTGTGGTACAGGCCCCAGATCCACATTCAAAAAGTGACCGAAAGATCAAATTTCTAGGGTGCTAAAAAATTAAAAGTTTGTCTGGCAACATATTTTAAGTCCACCATTTTAGTATTGGTAGGTACTTAAAAAAGACATTCTTAGGTTTGCAATACTTCTTAAATTTAAACATTTGCAGAACCTGATTTAAATATGCGGTGTAAAGTTGAAGATTCGAAGAGTATCTACATTTTTAGTGTTACAATACCTATGATTTAAAATGTTATCTATTTGCCAAAAAAATTGTAAACGATTTCTTGAGCAAGGCAAGGAATTGACCAATCTGGCTGGCAACGACCTGTCCCAATTGAAAAACCCTTATTTACTTTTGAGTGCTAGGCGAATATACGCGTGCCAGCTATGAAGCAAGTCTGGCTGGAAATGCGGGAAACACAAACGCGCTTAATCTTCGACTTCCGCTTCGACCTTGCTCTTGGTATTCGTAAAGAGAAACGTAATACCTTTCCTTTGTTTCGAGTCTTACAACAGTGAAAAAAATAAAACTTGCGAAGCCCTTAGGATAGCGCCACGACGCCCAAAGGCACAGACAGTTTGGGAACTCCTGAGTTAAGGTATGAACCCAAAATTTTTCAAAAGTAGAAAAAAATATTTATATAACAAGACTGCGGCTTATGATGAATGTTTCGGTTCCTCAGATACCCATGCTAGAGGTATTTTATCAGCGCCAATCTAATATAAATGTTTTCAGTATCACCAATCTTAAGATAATATTGTCATATATGTATATTTTATATCTGCCACCGACCAGGATTCCACGACGTGCTATGGAATCCGTACCATCGGGCAGGCGTCCCCTAGGTAGACCCAGGATGAGATGGTTAGATCAAATTCATAATCTATCCTCTACCCGTGTGGGGATTGCCCTTGATGATTTAGAGTCGATGGCGGAGGATCGAGAGATATGGAGGGTCCACTTGAGCAACCTACACCCGCGACCCACTTAATGGATAAGCGGACCATTGAAAATGAATGAATGAATGAACTATCAACTTTGTAAAATTCTCGTTTGGGGAGAGGTTAAAAGTTATTTTAGCATTGTAATGGTATCACCAATATGTGCTACCACTACTTTGACATACTTAAGGTGAGGTTAAAAGGTAACTATTTTTGAAACTACTCGGTCGTTAAAAAAAATTCTTGACATAGTGACACTTACCGGAGCAGTATTATGTTACTTGATGATACTTATTATTACCTACACGCGACCCGAGGAGCAAGCATGGTCCACAGTAGATATCTACTCTATTAAAAGCAACACCTGCCTGATTCTTTGTCCCTAATTCAAGAACCACTTAACCGATTTTCGTGATTTTTGAAGCTATATGTGCTTCTTACCGGAGTTCGAAAAGTTGACACCGTTAGGCCTTCGGCAAAAAACGCCCCAAAAGACGCTTAAAAACACGGACCAAAAAACCCTTTAGAAAAACTCGCGGTATACAAGAACTTACTACAACCATTATTAATTCATATAAAAACTTCACTGTTAAATCGTTTCAAGAAATGATGTACGTAATGCAATTTCAAAATTGGTGGCACAAATTCTATAAAAGAACGTGCTTACATATTTGTGCACTTCTTTACAGGGAAGGTCTACCTCTACCCATTTCATGCATAACCCTTCAATGTATACTGTAGCATATCTGCATCATCTCTTAAAAAAAACCCCTATTAATAGGGTGAGTGCAGATATCTCTTGGATTTGGTCACTTTTTTATTTCCAATTAATTCCGTGATGATATGTTGTCCTTAAAAATTTATTTATAAGCGTATGTATATGTATATGTATATGTAATAAAATGGAACTTGAAGTCTAAATACCATGTCCTCTTATAATGGGTAAAACATGTGTGTTGAATTTAGTATAAACATAAATAACTATGTGTTTTAATTCATGTAAGTATTTTTTTTTATAGTTTGTTATATGTTCATTTTGATATCTGTGCAAAAAAAGGTTGAAAATATTGTACGAAACAGATATTTTTGCGATGTTTTTTTTAATGATGCATATCTGCAACACCATGCATTTAGAGTATGATTTTGATTCATTGAAAACTCGATGGATTCTCAGCACTTCCCATACAAAAAAACCATTGTCCATCTTATTCTCAAAAACCTCCAAAGTCACTGTGTTCAAATTTTCAGCCAATCTTCCGTATTGGCCTGCGAGTGTTTTTGTGAAGTTTGGTCAAAATTTGACAAAGGGGCGTGGCATCTCGTATATACAAAAGAAAACATTCAAAACTGCATATCTCGAAAACCTCAGAACCGACTAAGTTCAAATTTTCAGACAAATTTCCGTATTAGTCTGCAAGTGTTTCTGCGAAATTTGGTCCAAATTGGACGAAGGGGTGTGGCACCTCCCATATTTATAATATCATAAATATATACCGTCAATGCATGGCGTTGCAAATATGCATCATAGTGAAAAACTCGGTTTTCAAGAGAAGCGGCTAACCGAAATGTTTTTTATATTTTTTTTTTCGAGTTTAGAAAGATAGCTTTTTTACATAATAAAACATTTAAGTTTTAAAATCATGCATCGAGTGATTAGTTGTATTGGAAAAGTTATATGCAAGGAGTTCCTTGATAGATTCACAAGACAACACTCACTTTTATTTTATGGCTACCTATAAGAAATGGTGGTCAAGAAACAAGAAAAAAATGCCTAACTTTTTCCACAGGAAAAGCCTACATGAGCAAGATACATAAAAATGATAGCGGGTATTTTAAAACTTTTACACCTCTCTGTGCAAAAAATTCTTGTCCTTTTGCTTTTTGTTTAAAAATGCTGTCTTGTTTGATCTACCCCCAAGATCTTCGCCAAATCAGCTCAAAATAAATAAAATAACAAGCAAGACAGCATTTTTAAATAAAAAGTAAACTGAGTGTTAAGTCAAAATAACTTAAAGTACTTTAAGGTTATACCTATCAACAAAATGTTGGGTGAAACAATAATAAAATGAAAGTTTTTTTGTTTTAAATCTTCTTCGATAAAACTTTTTTTTTTTCAAAACCTTTAATTGTTTATAGCTGGCAAGACTACTTCTAATAAAATATTGGGATTTTATCCCTGCTGCACAAAAAAAAAAATCTGATATGGATAAAGTGCGCGGTATCCTAACGTCCTAAAGATTGCAGATTTATTATTCCTCCATTATGTCTTCTAAAAACCTTGGAACTATCTAGGTAACTGACTATACAATGGATTCATCCACCGAATTGTGTATTAAAAAATCGTAAAACATTTTCAACTAAGCTAACGAATCTTCTTCGAGTACCTAAGTATGGAAAATGTTCCTCATAAGCTAATAATGTTTAACATGCAACCAAATATAGCCTGTAAATGAATGAAAGCACTCTGATGATATAGCAGAGCATCTCTATCTACATACCTAGACCTACATAGAACAAAATAACCATAATCAGAATTCGGCGAAAAAAAAAATACACCTCTAGTCATGAACCAGTTTAAAAAACAAAAAACACAGACTCTAGAGGTAGAAGTTCCACTCGAATTTGGGGTGTCTGCAGCCCCAGGGAAATACATAAAACTACAAAACATCGCAATTTTGAAGCTGCAATCAACCTGAAACACCCCCAAGTGAGTTAGGCCAACGAAAAAAAAAAAGAAGACGGTTGCTACGTTTTCATTAAATTTCTGCACACAAAAGCAGAAGCGGAACCATGCATTAAAAGCACTCCATCCAGCATCAGGAGTACCAGCACTCTTCTCCATCATAGTCATCATCATCATCGCCGTCATTAAGCCGGGTTAATTTCAGCGCGCGCTACAACTTTACAAATTAACAATTAAGCGAGGATTTGCTGCTACCACTCTGGGGGCAAGGACTCAACAAGGATATTGCTTTGGCTGCCGCTTACAACTACCCACACACCCCCCCACACACAACTGATTGCCACTTCAGGGAGAATTCTAATTTAGTCAGCAACAGAGGCACGGTAGCCCCCAGTAATAGTAATTATTAACGTTCGGGTAGGGGCCTATACTCCCGTCAAAAAGAAGCATACAACCGCCTGAATATGCCTGGGATATTTTTCGCTAGTTGGGTTAATCTGCAATGAATGGGGAGCCCATTGAATACCATATATGAAAATGGAAATCCCAAGCTAAGTTCAACCACAACCGTAACTCACGTTTAATGAAACTGTACGTCTGCATCCAATTAACCAGGAATCCAATTACTTCCACGCGTTCCGAGTCCGAACAATTCGCCGCCGCCACGATTCCTTGACCAACATCTTCCTCGGCGCGAACACATTTGCGCTGGACAAAAAAGTTTCTCGTCGAATTAGTCGAGGTCAGTTCACTTTCACCATAGATGTTCACATCTGCTGCCTTCGGTATGAGGTAGTCCTCATATGCGGATCCTGGCGGAGTTGTTATTCCTGTTACGCTGTCAACTGGAATGGGGTGGTGGAAATTTGAATGGTCACACCAAAGAAAGGCGAGCGGGGTGGGTGACAAAACAAACCAAACCAGTAAATACAAGGACTGGAGTGTGTTAATGTATACAAAAGTCGAGACACATCATTAAACCTGTCTCCAGCGGGGCAATGACTTCCCGCTATACGCTTGGAGGAGCAGGCATCATTAGATGCATCAACAAAAAGGTCAGGACAGGACAATGTAATTGAAGATGCTCGCATGATGATGAATGAAGTGTGTTCCAGGTTGGGCGCCGCCACCGTCATTTTTTTTGGCAAGCAGTATTTTTTTTTCTTGATATGCAAATTAGGCGACCATGTATAACACGGCGCGGATAAGCGCCTCTGGTGTGATGTGATGATAATGATGCGATGTCGGCGGTGATGGTGTGGAACCCCGCTGGCTGGTTCTTCCACTTCCAGTCGACATTATTCAAATTGAATTCGTTTGGCATTGTAATGCTGGTGACGATGACGATAATGATGATGTCGAAGAGGGTGCTCGAAAGCTCAAAGCAGGGAAGGTCATGAACTACAACAGACAGGCTGGTTAGTTTCAAACAGCATAGGTTCTAGTTAGCTGGGACACGGGCAACAAAATGTATTTTTACAGAGAAAATGTATAGCGATGTGGGAAGGAAGGAAGACTATGGAGACCTATAATTGGCCGAATAAAGTCAAATGGAAAGCAAAAGTTATTGAAAGTCGTAACAATTTTATCGATTTTAAGTCAACCAAGGTTATGTTTATGATGAGGGTCGTTTATGAATGTTCAAACATACCTACTTATTGTATCTTTTAATATTCTTTTTGGATTTAGAGCACAAAACAATAAGGTATTTATTTATTCACACTAACATTATAAATACGAAAGTAAGTTGTTCTGTCTGTCTGCTTGTTACACTTTCACGACTAAGCCTCTAAATCAATCGTAATGTAGTTTGGCAAAGAGGCAGTCTGGGAGCTTGAGGAAGGACATATGCGACTTTTTATACTGTATAGAGCATTGGTTCCTAACCTTTTCAATGTTGTTACCCCTTTGACCTATGAGCGCAAAATATTTAAACATCGATATCTACATCGCCAACTTGAAGATGTTCGTCATATTAGGTGTAATAAAAAGAAATTCATTATTTTTGCATAAATTCAAGGCTTTATTTAGCTTCTTTTTGTATCCAGCGTCCATCCTTATTCAAATGGTTCCAAACGGTTTTTTTGTGGAATGTTTATCTTCTGGGCAGTGGAAAGTGTTTAAATGACGGTCAGATTCGACGATTTTATCGACATTTTCGACAATTGGCCTTCCAGAGCTCGATGCATCTTTGACATGGAAATTCCTCGAACGAAATCGAGGACCATAATAAACACTATTCACATTTTTAGCCGCCTAACTTGCGTTGTTGCCTTCATCGAAGAAAAACTGTTAAATATGACGTATTTTCTCTTTGCTAGTACGTATCTATTTTTAACGCGCGCTCAAAGGGTAAACGAAAAAGAAAACTATCAGAGAATTTTTTTTGTAAGAAATCTAATCTTTCCAAAGCCAATTTGTTTACGTCCGATAGCACGTATGAAATGTGAGATACAGATTACTAAAGCCATATTTTGAAAAAATTACGAACTTTTTTTACTAAAAAAATGAGAAAAATTCGCCGCTGCTGCGCTGCTCGGCCTACCGGCTCCCGCCCTCACATCTTTCTACCACTTCTGCTATTGCCCCGGAAGAGCGGCATTGCTGCTTCGCTAGATAGCACAATTTCTCGAATCGAAAGAAAAATAGAAACCATCTATCGGACTCCTGCCGCGCTCAAATTACATTTACACACCCCAGAGACGCGAATACATAGTTTACTTTTGTTTTTGACTCCGCTAATCTCAGGAAATATTTATATTAAAAAAGTCTACGGTCCGTCTATTCAAAAATAATTGCGAACTTTTGAGACGCAAATATATTGAGAACGGAGATTTTTAAAGAAAATCTTGCACCAATTCAAAGGGTTCAAAAATTATGGTCAAGAAACAAGTTTTAGTTTGATTTTGATGAGTTCAAAATTTTGATTTAATTATAATGGTTACAAAATGTATTATCTACTACCTGCCATTATTACCCCCGCATAATAGCTGCTTTACCCCCGCGGGGGTAATTACCCCAAGGTTCGGAACCCAGGGTATAGAGAGTAGAGGAAGGTTTTTGTCAATGAAGTTCCTACAAAATAAAATGCTATTTCTAAACTACTGCATAAGATGTAAAATTTGGAACATTGATGTGCAATTGCCCAAACAAAGTAAAGGGTGATTTTTTGCTGTTTGGTTCTTCAGCCTAATCTTTTTGACAGTTTGCATGTGATTCGAGACACGTGTCAAAGTAAAAAATTCTAAGTTATTACTGCCATTTCACCATGGATAGACTAACGCCCGAACAACGTTTGCAAATTAAGAATTTTATTACCAAAAATCGTGCTAAGTAAAAAATGTATCACGAATCCATATGGACATATTCCGAGGCAAATTTGGTGAGGAATTCATCTCACGTTTTGGAGCTGTGAATTGGCCACCTTGATCGTGCCATTTAACGCCGCTGGACTATTTTTTGTGGGGATATGTGCGAAGTCTCTCGTCTATTTGGATAAGCCAGCCAGCCAACTATTGCCGCTTTAGAAGACAACATAACAGACCTGTGTTATTAGTGAGATACCAGTCGATATATTGGGAAAAGTATGCCAAAATTGGACATTTACACAAAATAACATTCAAAAAGTAAATGGCAAGAATTGATTTACCGACAAACACATTGACTGCCAAGGCAATTTTGGATAAATTTCTTGGGTTGCCAACACAAAATATTTCGTTATTTACAGTGTTGGACAAATAAAACAATAAATGGATGCAATATAGTAAAGACTTTAGCTCTTTTTAATAAACTGAGAATTCTGCCAGTTAGACATCTGTTCTATTTTAAAGTTTTAAAAATGTTTTTTATTAGAGGTGGGTACTTACAGAGTCCCATCAATGATAACCATAACCTTCGAAGCAATTTAAGCTCCATGGTCAGCATACCAACTTTTCGCACTTCTAATTTAAGAAACTTTTACACAATTGTATCTCGTAAATTATTTAATACACTCCCTCCAGACATTCGAATCATTAGAACTTTGAGAATCTTTTTATCTAAAGTAAAACTGTGGCTTTTGAATATTAACCATAATGAAATCGAAATCTTGTTGCACTTCATCACCTAACCAACCCCAAAATTGATATCATCTTAAAATTGTTTCACTATATTATCTTCTGTTTGTAATTTTTCTCTCTTTTCTTCTTGCTTAATTGTACTTACTGTTCACCCCCACTTAATTAATTTAAATAATGTGACATTACCTCTATTTTTTTCATTAAATATAATATGTCACTAACTATTCTCTCAATTTATGTTTGGATAAATTTGAATTTATAATAATAGCATCCACTATTTTATACTGAATTTTGAGAATAAAGAAATTATTAAAAAAAAAAAAAAAAATATTATTTAATGTTAATCCATCCTTGACGTCTAGGACGAATTTAGTCCTGGATATCAAATATGATAGCCATGGGACCTAAAGAAATTTTAATGTAAACTCTTTCACTAGGTGCCATGGCTATCATAATATTGATAGCCAGAATTATTAATTATCTGATTCCTAATGTTTTCCTTTTTATGAATTTTACTTTTAGTTAATTATAAATAAAAATTTATAAACGAATTATCTTACAAAATTGATTTTTTTTTCCAAAATTATAATTATTTTTGGTTTTTCCTATACTGTGGGCATAAAACATTAAATATTCCAAATTTGCTTAAGCCACAAACGTCGATCTCATCGTATGGTGTCAAGCAATTTATTTTCATACTTATTTGTTCGTACCTACAGTCCACGACGGATATAGGAAACACTCATATAAGAACACATCGCTTAAGAAACGCATGTGGAAACACTGTGAAACTTTGTATATACGTGTTCGCATATAAGAACAACTCGGATATAAAAAACATATTTTTGGGGATTTTAGAGGTTTCTTATATCCGTCGCGTGGACTGTAGTGGCTATCGTTTTTGCATGCCACAGCCCAAAGTGAAAACATACCTGGCTATATCACATTTGATAGCCATGGTACACACGGAAGTACCACTGGCTATCACATATAATAGCTATGGCAGTCAATGTGTTAATAAAAATTCCAACCAACTTTTTTTTCATTTTTAAAACCAAACGCTTAAGAAATCACTCTTATTACCTTGCGAAATAAGGTGTGGCACCTACCTACCACACAACAAAGTTAAATAACTTTAACACCAAATCTTGGCAATTATGACAGCTTTACTGTCGTACTGGCAAATTTTTGAGCCCTAGCTCTAATTTCTTGAATTATTTTGAGCCCAAACTCTAATTTCTTAAGAAATCGTAAAGAAGACGAGCAGATGTAAATCTCTTTCAACACCTCCAATAATAACCTAATCTGCTCCGGCTGCCTACAATCAATATCTTTAGATTTTTACAAGTACAGATTTCGCACCTCAACTTTTGTGGTTCTTGCCTGTAAAAAAAAAAACATGTCTACACTCCTTAAATTGGCGTCCTTATACTGCGATACAATTAGCTTTATGTTGATTAAAAGAACTGCTGCTCCCTTCCTCTATAAGTGCGTTAAACTTTATGTACAAGTACAAACAATCTAAACTGTTAGGTTACACTTTAGTCTATATCAGTGGCTATAGCCTATGCAACTCTGATACATTTTACAGCTTCGGGAAAGTCGGTTTATCTGTTGTAGTAGTAGAAAGTGAGCGTCTCAAAAAATAATCACCCCTATTCCCGTTGGCGTTTGTCGTAAACGCCTAATATTTCATTTCGGTTTTAAGTCAGTGTTTGTAACTTTTTTGAGACAAGCAATTTGAAAATACAGTGAACACATAGAAAAAGAAGCAAAATCGTTAACAAAAGTTTGAAAAAAAATCTGAATATCGTTTTTATAACGTCATGACAAAAGAGTCGTATATGAAAAACGCCAACGGGAATAAGGGTGAATAACTCACACAAAAGAACGGTTGTGAGAAGCTAGGTATAGCATCCTAAGGCCAGTTGCATCAAGCATAGGACTTGTGCATATGTAGGTAAATGTGATTATGTACCTCAACTATATGGCAATAATTCACGTGCCTATATCAAAGACATAAACGTCTAACATAGTTTATAATACGTATGTCTATGTACCTATAAAACCATAGAAAGGCTCAGGGTAATTATAGATGTCTATTTCTTCGCTAGTTGAGTCAACGAGTCAGCGTGTGTAGTGAAAAGACAGATCGACGGGTATACCTTCCGCTGATGGCATTAGACAATAACGCCCAAATCAATTTGGAAATAAATATTCTTATTGGTAAGAGCAGCATGACCATCGGTGGGCGCAGTAGCGCAGTGGTTAGTGTGCTGGACTACTGTGCGAGGGATTCCGCCGGAATTATTCCGGTTCGATCTCCGGAAAAACGCAAATTACATCTTAAAGTTTTTTCTACTGCGCCACCTCTCGCGAAGGTCTGACAAACATCCGAGAGTATGACTGTCGTCATACAATTTTATGCCGTTCGGACTCGGCATAAAATTGTAGGTCCCTTCCATTCATCCCAAAAATAGAAACTCACACAAAACGAATGGTTGCGAGAAGCTAGGCTTTGGGTGTCACCCGCCTGTTGCGCCACCTATTTATTTATTTAGCATGACCATCGCTATAGTGACATCCAATATGGAGCGGTAACTATGCAAATGGTATAATGGTGCCATAATAAAGGCTCTTCATTGACCCTTTCAAAACATTTCTAGTGCCTCTTAAGAGAAGAATGCTGGTAAGTCATAAACAGGAACATATTATCATCAAAGCAACGCCCTTAATATACCCCAGTAATGCTAAATACCTACGCGTCATTTAAAAATCGTTTTCAATCTTCATGACTGACACAACGTTGACAATGAGATAGTGAACTTCCGAGTTCCTAATCCGGTTCAGGACCACAACAATTTTTGATGTGTTTATTATTATTTCAGGCCAGAAATTGAAATATAAGCCCAGTTTTTGTAGACTTTAGGGTGACTTTCCCCTTGGTTTAACTTTTTTTGTAATTGGAGTTGTCGCACAGTTGGAAAGTGGAAATTTGTTTTTTTTTTATAGAATTGATGCAACTATGTATTAGTAACGGGTTTTTCAACAGGGACGCTACAAAAGTAGAGCGACAGGGACAGCAAACGACGCCGAATTTCTTGCCGCTCTTTTGACATTTCTCTTCAGTAAGGTTTGCCATTTCATGATGGAAAGATATACGAGCCAACAACGAGTCGAAATTATTAAAATTTACTACCGAAATTCGGAGTCAGTGGCCTCAACGTTACGTCCAATTTATGGTCGTCATAATCGTCCTAGCAGATCAACATTTGAGCGTCTAGTGAAAAAATTTGAATCCACAGGCACAGTAAAAAATGTTCTCGTGCCAGTGAGACAAAGAAGTGCCCGTAGTGTCGAGAATATTGCTGTCGCTGAGGCTTCAGTTGAAGAAAGCCCAAATGTGTCTCTCACACGTCGTTCTCAAGCGTTGGGCATCTCTGTGACGTCGTTGTGGCGAATTTTGCGAAAAGATCTTGGCCTACATCCTTACAAGATTAAATTGACGCAAGAACTGAAGCCGCTTGACCACCAGAAGCGTCGTATGTTCGTGAATTGGGCTGAGCAACAACTTGAAAATGATTCGGATTTTTATCGAAAAATCATCTTCAGCGATGAGGTGCATTTCTGGCTGAATGGCTTCGTCAATAAACAAAATATGCGGTATTTGTCAGGCAGCAATCCACACGTACTCCATGAGTCATCATTGCATCCCGAAAAATTACGGTTTGGTGTAGTTTATGGGCCGGCGGCGTCATTGGGCCGTACTTCTTCGGTGGTGATCAAGTCCGGCACGTTACTGTGAATGGGAATCGCTACCGTTCAATGATAACTGAATATTTTTGGCCCCAATTGGATGATAGGACTTGGAGGACATGTGGTTCCAACATTACGGCGCCACAAGCCACACAGCGAATGTCACAATCAATTTATTGGAAACCAAGTTTGGACAACGTGTTATCTCACGAAATGGTCCAGTCGCTTGACCGCCTCGGTCGTGCGATTTGACGCCGTTAGACTAGTTCCTGTGGGGCTACGTCAAGTCTATGGTCTATGCCAACAAGCCAGCGACGATTGATGAACTTCGTACGAATATCGAACGTGAAATTACAGCAGTATCGGCCGATTTATGCTTGGAAACCGTCAAAAATTGGGTTCAGCGTCTGGACTTCTGCAAGCGTGCAAAAGAAATCGAGTTGCATACATAATGGCATCGAACGTACTTTCACAGGAATAAAGAATTTCATTGATATCCAAAACCGTTTTTGTTTTATTTAAAAAAAACTTTTGTAGCGCTCTTATTGAAAAACCCTGTACTAAAATGGATATAGGAGTTATTTGCTATCACTAACTTGTAACGAATTATGGTCTGTCCGTTATCTGGTATTCCTAAATATTGCGGAGTCACCTAAAAGGAGAAGGACCTTGCCTAAGGTGACGCTTACAAGTACTACATACATACACACATATATGCTAGAGAGACTACCTGTTGGTTCAGGCTTTGATTGGTCCCGGATGGTGTCGCTACTAAAGGAAGTAGCTATGTAAGAAAATGTGTAAGGACATAGCTCCTCTTAAACCATGAATGAGAGGGAACACCATAAATTTGAATGTCAAATCAGACTTTAAGAAGATTCTATAGGCTAAGCGCTAGGCAGTTAAAAATTCGACTTACGCTAAGCAGCTGAGCCAAACCTGTATCCCCTATTTGGACAAAATGATAGTATTGGAACAAAAGTGTAACCCGAAAAGGACGTAAGCTATTTAGAATTTCTATTATTCAAAAATACAAAACTGTAGATGCAACTAAGTAACTAATATTTGTTTCAGTTGAAAAATCTGGAACACAATTACAACGAAAAATCTGATGCATTCCGCTTAAATTAAATTGGACAAAGTTCCCTCGGCAAATACCTAGCTTTTATATCTACAAATCGTCTATGTTGTAACAGACCCCGACATTATTTAAATGTTGTTCAATTCGGACTGTAACTGTATTTATATGGATGAGTTGGACGAATGTGATTAATATCGGCTCGCGAGGAATTAACAAAATCTTCATCAAAGAAATGGAAACTTCACTGAAAGTGTGCATTGTGCAAACAGAAAATAAAAATAACTAATTTGACTTACCCTCCAGACTGCTATCATTCCTCGATAACAGAGGCGGCATCAGAGTACTGCTAGGCATCAAGTCACCCGCAAAGTCATAGGGAAATGCCGGATTCGGAATGGCACCCTGCAATTTTGGCGCCGGTGGTATCGCCTCCGATTCCTTATAAAATTGGTCCTCATCGTACAGTTCATCCTGGTCGAGGTCAAGTTCCGTCTGCTGTGGCTCATCAGTCTCTGGTGCAGTTTCGTATCTATCTTTCAGGACTTTACGCGGAACTGTAATACAAACAAAATTTAATTTCCGATGCACAAATCAACCCCATACACTTCCAATGACTTACTGCAGGTGTATACAACTTTCAGATACATTTTGGACTCCCCCTTACATGGCCGACCAAACGTTCCGGCATCGGCTGTGATTGAGCATCGTCTCCGGCCATGGCATATCTGCATCACTGTCTCCGTCGCGTACGACACCAGACAGGCTGCAATTCAAGGAAAATTTACAATGCGTGAATGAAAATTCGAGAAAATGCTATATACGCGTCTCGTTAATTGCCCGGCAGGACAACAACTTACTCTGTTTGCTGCTGGCATCCTCGACGGGATGATCCGATCCATTGGTACACTGTACACTCTCCCGCTCCGTGCGACCGAAACTGGCGCTATATATCGCTATCCGGGAGTAGGGATTACACACCAATGGCATGTTGTCATTCTCGCATGCCACTTTGCTGCGGAACTCATCTGAAAAGAGGACACGGAAACAGAGTCAGTGTATATGGCGCATCCTTGGGTACATTTATTTATAACTATCAATACGCTGGACGTCGCCGAGATAATTTGATTTCATTGGGACGATGGCGGCCTCCCCCCCAATAAACCGATTTGCTAAGGGTCGATGTATGTATATACTGTTATGTGGCTTATTGAGAGGAGCCCAACCGTTTATTCCTACCAAATTGATCCCCGATTGAAAGTGGATGTGAATATGGAGGAACACCGTCTCAGGATACTATCGTCGTTTTTACAACGGATCATAAAAGTTTATTTCATTGTGCTTTCGAATGGCGCGACACGGTTCTTGTGACATGCCAGTCGACGCATAGCGCACAAGGATAAGCATAATATTGTTCGATGAGGAGTTGCAGCAGAAGTCGGCTGGTGGTGAGTGGGTGTATACATTATACATGCATATGTACGAGTACATCGGGAAATTGCCAATTTGGGAAGTTTCGCAATAATTTTTCGGGCACTCTCTTTCCACTGACAACACAATGCGATGGGATATAGTGGGCGCCGGGGAAAAGCAGATTCCTTTATAACCCAAGTTTAACCAGCTCAATAATCGTGAAGACGTGCCATCGTGCTTGGAGTAGCTCTATAAAGGAGTTAACTATAATGGTGAAGGCGCATGGATATTGCATATGCTCTGCGAGTAAATTTGATAGGAAGTGACGATGTGGTTCCAGCAAATTGAATCGAAAGTTTGCATTTCGTAAGGTAGTCTAAAATGAAATGGGGGCCAAATTGGAACTAGTTGTATAAAAGAGATTTTTGAAAGTAGGTATAACAAATGTCTATTAGCTTTCCAAAGATGGAGGAATGGCTAACAAAAGGTAGTAGAGGAAGACTAATTCAAGAGTGCAGGTATGGTTTGTAAAAGTTTCTCTATTCGTGTTTACTGCCAACCATACATTTTAAAACAGAGGGCTGGCGTGTATGAGAACTGGTATAGGAAGATGGCTTGTCGATGAGGTTATGGGAATTTTAAGACAGTATACACGAACTTTGGTCTTTCGACTAAATTTTGATTTTGCAATCATCGTGGTCATGTTTTCATTTCACAGGATACCACCCAGACCAGATACATATATGTATAAGAAGAAGTACCATAAGCTATGAAAAGTTGCACTGCCAAAAGTAGCCTGTATATCAATAAAGATGAGATTACCAAATTTTTGGTAGGAAATCTCACAAAATTGTGCACACTCATAACTCATGGTGATGTTTGTATGCTCGTAATGGAATTTCCGCAAGGGCATATAGCTTAAAAAAAATATTCCGTTAAACAGGGGAAGTCTGATTACCCAATGATACCGGATGTGAAGTGGACTAACCTACTTTAAGAGTGTAAGAAGACCTGCTATCGGATACTCACTTTCCTGATAGATCACATCACTATGCTCAATCTAATCAAGGCTCAGACGGACGGACGATACAAAATCCAATATGCGGACGGCCTAAGGCTGCGTTCTTGGGGTGACAATGAGGGTGCTGTTAAACCGTAGGCAATAAGTATGACTTCACCATAATACCTAACCAAAGTAATGAGGCAACTTTGTGTCTCTCCTTCCGCAAAATTTCGACACGCTGAGTGTAATTTTTAATAATACCAAAACAAATTTACTCTTCCTTTTTACTAGACCCTCCCTCACAATGGTGTTGACAGTGCAGTAACATAACCGACCTGCGCTAGCCGACCTAAGGCTATTTCGAAATATGGCCTTAATAGACTTTCACAAAGCGACATAAACCTACATTTTTCTGCGACATACATAGGGTCACGATTCTATTATGACCTGAGGGTCTGATTTTGCCAAGTTTTCGTCAAATTTTCAACGATTAGAATATTGGTTTTTGAACTCGATATTTAATTTAAAAAATCGTAAATCCACAAAACATAAACAGTGGAATATTTTATGGGGGGCATGTTGCTCCCTGCAACCCCCAGGGGTTGTTTTAATTGCGTTGGTTGTCCCTGCCTAGCTCGCAGATAATGGCCGCACGATTGCCCGCTCTTTCGGAAAGCTACATAAGGCTACATTCCAACACATGGCCTATGTTGCTTTGCTACTGCGTCATCAAGCCATTATGACCTATGTCACTTTCAAAGTGATATACAATTTTTGGCAGCCACTTATGATGTGTGCATTATATTTTTCGAACGAAAGAAAGGGATTTGGTCCAAACCACAATTTTTGAAAGAATTTGTAAAGGGTTTTCCAATAAGAGGTGTTATTTTGGTATTCCAAGAAAAATGTCATTTTTTGAGATAAATGATCGGATGTTTATTTCATAATAAAGAGGAAGGTATGCCGTTAATAATGAAAAACAACATCAGCCAAATGGCCACCACGAGCACGCTTACAGGACCATATCCTTTTCATGAAATTTTCCATAACCAAATCGCTCTGTCCTCGATAGCCTCACGAATTTTATCTTTGAGGTCTTGAATCGACGCTGGGCTGTTGGCGACGTTGTTGATGATCGGCCGGCTTGAGTTCTTGTGTTAACTGAACTTTATAAGCCTTAAGACCCAAGATTTTGTGCAAAATACGGTGTAATGACGTTTGTGGAATGCCCAATTCCAAAGAACGACGAGGAATGGACAAACCTGGGTTTTCTTCAACACTTTGGGCTACAGCAGCAATATTCTCAGTTGTTCTTGAGCGACGTGCACGGGTTTTATTCTTCACATCACTAACTTATCCCAACAGCTCGAATTTTTCCACCAATTTCTGTATTGCGGTCCGACAAGGTGCTTCACGACGACCAAAAAATGTTTTGCGAACTGTGACTGCAAGATTTTCACCATTTTTGTAGTGAATTTTAATAATTTCAATGCGTTGTTGAAGCGTGTATCGTTCCATTTTTAGTAATGGCGTAGTTTCTACTTGTCAAATGTCAAAGAATAAAAGCTTCAAAAGTGACAGCTAGCGAAATAGAGGGCCATTGACAAGAACACCTCTCATTGGAAAACCCTTAATAACACACCTTTTAATATTTATGGGAAGGCATGGGGTCCCCCTGCTTGTGGTCATTGTTGACACAGTCAATGTTTTATTGTATAAACTTTGCATATAGCCAAACCCGCATCTATCCCCCAAATCCAACAGTGACCACAACCAGAAAGTTGGACTTAAGGCATTTCTCAATCTGAAAACTCTTGACCTATACATGGAGGAGTCTGCTACCAAAAGCGCCTTAAGGATCGGCAAACTAACACTTCAAACCCATGCAATTTTGGCCACGCAAAGATTATAGGATAATACCTATGTCTCCCCATCTGGACTTTGATTGACCATTATTTTGCAGATAGATAGATGGATAGATAGATAGATGGACTGTGGAACAGGTGTCGGTATATTCTAGGAGGAATTAAATAGGGAGGAAATAAAGTGTCTTCCATCCAAGTAGAGGTTCTGGCAATTCCACACAACGATTTTATAATTTACATTGACAGCGAAGAGCTCAAGGTTCCAGCATACGAAATGCAACAATTCTCTGCTGGGTTCCTGCCCACAGAAACAAAGCCGGCAATGAAAGGGTTCATAAAGTAATGGCGGGAAATGGGTCTGCAATGGATCATGATCGAACAATATAGTCGATCAAGCCACTACTCTATAATTCTTAGAGAAAGAGTGGTGAACTAGAATCGTAAGAAAACCAACAACAGGTGGATAGAACGACATGCGAAATATCACGGAAGCTTTAGCCAGAATATAATAGGCGCCAGACCATCAAACTTCTACAGTTTGACGGGTCATCGCTGTCTAAGCTGGTTGGGGTTTATAAATGGTCATAACTTCTTATCAAACTATACACAAAATCTCAAAGATGACGATATATCGTAGAGGCTGCAGACACGAATTGTGTCCATGAGGACACAACTTACTGTGACACTTGAAGAACAGAATATTTGGAAGTTATTACTTCCAAGATTTACAAGAGCTTTCTGTCTCACTTTCCGATCTTTACCTAGGTTTTTGAGGATATCAGGATGGCTGTGCGGTGTCGAGTAAGCACTAAAAGGAGGAACGTGAACATGACTGTGGATATGTGCGGGTACATTTTCGAAGTCTCTGAACATCTCAAAATTCTTCAGACGGAAATTCTTGCTATCCGCGAGTCTTGCCGCCAAATCAAACTACAATCAAACATAGTTCCGAGGCAAAAGATAGACATATTCATTGACAGTCAACCTGCTACCAGAGCTCGCCTCAGTCCATATAACCTCTAAATAAGTATTAGAATGCTGAGATGAGCTGGCCTCGCTTGATCGGTGCAAGATCACCCTGATTTGGGTTTCGGGTCATACAAATTTTTATGAAAACGAACAAGCCGACGAGCTGGCCAGGCAAGGTTCAGCTCTCCACCATTCAATGGCGGATTCAATTCACCTTTTGCTCGGAGCAGTAAAAGCAAACATTTTTTCAGTTTACTTATCGAAGGCCAACCATAGATGGAGGAGCCTATAACGAACTGTAACATATCCAGAAGGATGTCGTCAATCTATACAGCTCGGAAAAAACAAACTATGTACCTTCTAAGTAAAACAGGGAAATATATCGCCAAAATAACAGCCATCAACACAGGCCACTGGCCTATAGGGGATCGTGCGGTCATATTAGGTATCCCGTATAATACAAACTGTCGAAGTTGCAATCACGCAGCCGAAAACTATCAGCGATTCCTGGGAAAACCATTCTTCGACTCCCTCGAAGAGTACCTAGTATTAAACAATTGGTAAACATTCAGAACTCTACAGGCTGGATAATGGAAGACAACTGGTTTGATCGAAATGGAAAAAGAGAATGAATTTATTTTCAATAAATTAAATGAAGTATAGTATATAAAAGTATAAAACTACTAGGAAAATATTAGTCAGAAAGTGTTTCATTTCTTCACTGGATCTAAACCCCCCTTTTCCGACAAACTTACAACAACCAGGTCAAATGAGTATGGTAACAAAATGGCAGAAAGAGCTACTTTAGTTGTTTTCAAACCGCCACTTTTACCTATCTACATAACTAGGGACATGAAGCTAACCATCTCTAACACCAAAGGTGGTTAACGCCCGATAAAAAGGCGTCACAATGGATCCACAAGGACCTAAGTGTAGTACACTAGGGTTCACTCGCTTAACCAATCCGAAACCTAATCTAACCTACCACTGATTTACAGTCGGCAACCATTAAATCTTATAGACCAAATCCCTTATCTCAATGGTCAGATGATTGTACTGGCCATTCCTACTACATTCTACATCTATTTCGATGTCCAAACACTGAATAGGTACTCTATCCAGAGTAAAGGCGGTAGCAGCTATCTATCCAAGATCGTTATATATATTGTCATTATCAACAGCCCTTAGATAGGTACCAACTGCTACTCCCTGTCAAAGTATGGAATTACACACTTCCATATACATAATTAGAATCGCATCGCACTTTTGTCATCGTCAAATAGGTATCGCGTTTTTATTTAAAAAAAATAATAATAACTTTCACGTTCCGTCGAATAATTGGCAGGGAAAAATTACAAAAATATGATAGTCTACCCGTCGGCTATACCCTCACTTGGCAACGAATGCTCTGAAAGATAAACTTTTTTCACTTTTACGGGCTTTGCACTGATTTATGTTTTCAATTTGTCACGTCTTCACTTCATAGAAAACTTTTTTTTTTTATGTTGAACATTACATTGAGCAACCTCATTTCATAAATCATAGATCTCCCTATATCCTTCAGTCAGTATACAAGTACGAGTACATGAAACAGACCACAGTTATGAAGTAGGTTTCATTTTAACAAAGAGACCTACAATTTTTCAAAAACAGTCCATCCGACCAATCGACCGAAGGACTGACTTCTGTTAGCTTTCTCCGCTGAAGCGTTTAACCATTTTATATCTCTCTGCTCAATTGAGGGTGGAGAGCGGGCGGGCAAACAATAGTATAATAACAGTAGGTAGATATATAAAGGAGTCGAGTTCATATATACGCGCACAAAGTCATGAAAAATAACGAATTAAGTCCAGGATTAGATGACAGAAATTGTTTTCCCCAGTGATAAGCATAATATACCTATACTATCCGTCCTACGAACTATGTATAGGTATGTATAATGTTTGTATGTAGTACGAACGAGAACAAATCGAGCGACCTGCTACTAGAATAATTTTCCAGACAATTGAATCGACCGATTGTCATTTCTATCCCCTTTGGCCTCTCAAATATGGTTTCTTTTGTTTTTCCAGCTTTACTTCGGTTGGCCCGCCCTTTTGTTGCCTGCGGTGAAAGTTGTTCAATGGTTCATACACCGGGACTAATAAATGAGTGAAGTTGTCCTTTATAGTCCCTGGCCTGACGACAACAAGCACTTCATTACAATGAGCCCGAACTTTTTGCAATTCTTTTGTTTTTCTTTTTTTTTCTATTTTTTTTTTCATTGTTGGCAATTTATAAATAACATTCTTATCTCTGTCTTGATGGACCATTGACCCTGGCCCAAACCCACAAGCGAGAACCCTTTACACGACTGACCTTTGTTTTTAATTTTATTTGCTTTGTTTTTATTGGATAAAGGATGTTTGGATTGAATTCATTTTGAAATGTTTACATAGCTCCTTGTGTGAGGCAATCACCCTTTTTTCGATTAGCTTTCGGCTATAGCATGACCCATACGGTCATGCCTATTGCTAAAGTGTTTACTTAGAGCCTTTAGGTAGCTTATTTTTTTGCGAACGCAATAGATGAGGCGAGGCAATATTTTTCAATTTATGAAATTGTGAAAATTCTCAGAAACTACGTAAAGTGAGTCCCAAATCATTTCTAAAAACAAAAACGAAGGTTTGTAATATTTGGTAATTAAATTCGGTCTTCTCGGAGATAAAAGGCCATAAATCCGAATGAAGGTTAGTCTGCATTTTCTCTATAATACAAAATAAATAAATAAATGAAACAATAAAAATAAATCACGATGTCAACTTAAAGTGAGCGATATTTTGGGGGTAGATTTAGTCAAATTGGACTTGTTTCAATCTTGTATTCTTCGTACAGCAATTGATTTCGTTCAAATCTTGCAGCTACATTTTTTATTGGGAAATTGACCTTAAATTAGCATCGTCAACAATGCGTTCCCCGTTTCTTCTATTTTTGATGTCATCATATCTATTTATGGGGAGCAAAGTGTCCTGTCGAAAAAGGTTGAACATAAATCGACGCGGTATTGGATAACATCTCATGAGTCATGTCCGCGACTCAGGGGACCATTTTCAATTTTGGACGCATTTTCGTATTTTGCTGATACATATAATAGTTTATAAGTTATAGCGTTTTAAGTTGTAACACCTCCAAATTAGAGGTCACCTAATACAAATGTTTCGAGCTTTAAGTAGTATACGCTTAATGGAATTTTTAAACCCGCTTAAGTGACATTTTGTTTTAACTTATCCGGACTCCGTTTAAATAAAAATAAAATAAATAAATATTTGTCGCAACAGGCGGGTGACACCCAAGGCCTAGCTTCTCGCAACCATTCGTTTTGTGTGAGTTTCTATTTTTGGGACGAATGGAAGGGACCTACAATTTTTATGCCGAGTCCGAACGGCTCAATTGAGAAGCTTTTTCATGACAGGCATACTCTCGGATGTTTGTCAGACGTTCGCGAAATCGCGAGAGGTGGCGCAGTAGAAAAAAACTTTAAGATGTAATTTGGGTTTTTCCGGGGATCGAACCTGGGATCCCTCGCACAGTAGTCCAACACACTAACCACTGCGCTACTGCGAAATTTTTTTTCACTTAAGCGGGGTTCGTTTAAGTGAAAAACCCGTTTAAGTGAAAGAAAGACTGTGACATTTTGCTGTTTCTCTTAAGCGGGTTTTAAATGTATGCGCATCGGCTCGGCGATATCTCCAAGCTTGTCAAAGTAGTATTCTCCAAGAGTTTGCTTTTTCATTAAGACTAAGAGGAAGGACTACCAGCGGAGTTTTTTCTATTTAACCCATTCAAATGTGGCGACAATCATTTGTGGGGAATTACTAGCATCGCGGCATGTCTTGCTAGTACAGAATAACATTTTAGTAACGCGACAAGAGTCTCGACTCAATATGTGCTTTGATGATACCTAGCAGACTTTTAGTTGTGCGCCGTCTTACCCGTGGCCACGCCTGCCTCACGTTGTTAAAAGTGTTAATATTACACCATCTTGCGTTAGCTTGTTGCAGCGATTGTAAGATTTTGAATCTTACCATTTCTATTAACATAGGCTTACATTCCGCAGTCGATAGTGTCTTATACAGTTGCTCGGTTAGCATGCACTGGTTCGTTATCTCAGCTAGAGAATTACGATTGAGATCATACTATTGGTCACTCGAGTGCTTTTATACGACAACGCTATCTATAATATGCATCAGCTTGGGGCTCTCGTGATGCCAGCCCCTATCGCTATAGCAAGGTATTGGCTTCCAATATGAAAAAAGACTGAGATTAATCTTTGCCTACCAAATTTTTCAGTGTTTGTAGTTTCCACTGAGGGACTCAGTTCCCACCTAGTGGGAAGTAAAACCACTTTCCTGAAGTGGCCTTAGATTTAAGATACGTTTTTCAGATGTGAGGCTATTATGTCCCTCGTTTGAGGCAGCGTCCGCGCCATAGAGTAATAATATGGCAGAGGAAGATCCCACCTAAGATGCCGATTAGCTATATAGGAATTAGAGCTCTTGTTTCCTTTGATACCAATTTATTCAGCATCGAAACCTTATAGTCCTACTTCCGCACGATACGATGCCCTCTCAGATTGCCCAACCATCAAGTATATTATAAATAGAATGTTGCTTCTACGGTAGGTACCCGTGAGTTTTGATCACAGTTTCACCCTATACATATTTGAAAGGTTCCCTAGGTAATGCTTTAATTTTAAACTACTGTCCTAGCCACTAACGCCTATCTCCCCCTCGTACCACAGGTCTAGTCTCTACTATTTTAACTGGCCCCTCTCATGTGGTATCCCAATATGGATCTAATCGTGTCTTGATTATACCAAGCCTAAGTACCTACCTAGTCAAAACTCAATAGGAATAAATTGTTGATAACTGAGTAAGAAATTATGAAAAAAGGCTTATCCTAAGACTACGTTAACAAAACTAGCTGAACCCCCGCCAGCTTCGCCAGGCCATTCTTTGCTTTTTATTTTATTTTATTTATTTACGTGCGACGATGATTTAATTTTTTTTATCAGATTTTGACAAATCTTTACAGGAGCGCTCCAAAGTCAATATCTAAGATTTATCTATAAGTTGGAACTCAATCGTTTCCTTGGTTTTCGAAATATACGATTTTTAATGTTTTTTTTTGTATGGGCGGTGCCACGCCCCTTTCCGACTTTGAATTTGTTTAGCCTATCGCCCGATCACCGTAAAAAAAATTAACAAAATTGGTAGAAAATTACGGGCGGTAGAGGGAAACAGTTTTTCCCACTTTGTTTTATATTATCTACTAGCAATGCCCGCGGCTCCGCCCGCCGGTTTCATCTCTTTTAAATAAAACTAAATTCATATGACTTATCATTGTAGATACGTGTGTTTATATATTGTACTCTTATTTAGTTTACAAATTATTTTAACGCAATGTTTTTGTGTAAACTATACACTTTATTTTTTTTAGTGGGAGCAAGTATAAACAAATTACCACTGCAGCTCACACGCGACCATGCAACATATAGCTGTCCATGTGAAAAACATGGCTGTCGGAGGTAAACTCCAGCCGAGTAGCTCCAAAGATAAACCCTATACCTCCGTTTCCCCTTCCACCATCTTCTCCCTAAGTAATAACTTATATTGGATCCGAAAAATTTAGAAAATTTAGCCAGTAAAATGTTGTAAGAAGTTTTAGTTTGGAATCGGCCAAATAGTTCCAGAGTTAGTCCCTACCACCGCTTTACCTATCCCTCCCCCGTCCCAACTTATTCCTTGCGTAACCTGCACTGATCCGAACGGTGTCACCATGACAGCGGAAAAATAACTTTTAAAACCGGCCTAGTAGTTCGAGAGATACCCTTTTCCACCCCCCTTTATTTTCACTCCTATACCACTACACTAAAACCTAAACGGGCATCAAATCTATAAATGAAAGAAATGATATACATCGTACCAATAGTTTAAAAAACTAACAAAATATACTAACACCCTCACGGGATAAACATTGAAAACAGGTTAATTGTATTTTTTGCATTGTGCTATTATTTTATTGTAGGTACCTATTGTGATTAGAAATTAACCCCCATGCAAAATTTCAAAGACCTAAGTCAATGGACATACTATTTCACATAAATGAAAACTCGTCACAGGTATAATTTGATTAATAACGCGATCATATCGTTATACTTTCCATAGCTGCAGATTTCATATTATGTAGATATGTACAATAATTGTGCATAGCTATATACTTACGCATAACAAACTCCTTATAGCTACGTAGTTTGATTTATGCATTATCCATTCCCTACATCAAATTCAACTACGCATTTCATGAGCATTTACAATTATGCATTCTAAATGCCCGTCGTGCGAGTAATCATTCTATTTTTAGAACGCAAATCAAAACTACCCTTCCTAAGCACATAACTGCGATCGATGAAGCAATTTTTTCGCACTTGGCCAAATAAGATCTAGTTTCAATTTATTATATCTCACCCTCTGGATGGAGCAGAAAAACGAATGTTAGGTCAAAATACTCGGTAAAATATTGCCTAACAATTAAAAGTATATCCTGAATTGACATAAATCTATTTATCAGTATAATGGCAAGTTAAGAGTAGTAAGGTCGAAATAGAAAAGTTTGTTTGAAAAGTTTTTCAACTCCTATAGGACGAATTTTGAAAAACGATGAATGAGGCAAGTAATAATTTTGAATTATCTCTCAACATACAAACTTCTAAGTTCTTCCAACTAACGGTTCGTGAGACCCCTCTTACTCCCCGCGACCCCTTTACTCCTGCGCAATTCTCACCCACCCTACGGACTAAGTTGGCCACACATTTATAAATCAGAAAAAGAATCATGAAAATCGGACGAATGGTTCTCGAGTTATGGAGAAACGAACAGACGGACGTTGCATTTTATAAGTAGTATGGATATAGAGATGTATATAGAGCTAGTATAAAAATAGCAACACTTTGCATATCTTGCGACAGATACCTAATTAACTGTTCAACAAAGTTCAAAGACGCAATATTAGTTTAGAGTACCTACTCATTGTCCTTGCAACCTCATAAACAAAACTTAACTCTTGCATATATTCCACCTAATATTTCTTTCAAACTCCCAGATAATCTCCTCTTTCGTTGCAGTTACATAAAAAAGATGTAGACACATTCCTAAAAAAACACCAAAAATTAAATTGCTCTACAACAATAGGTCGATGAAAGCGAACAAGCTTTTCTTTCATTTTCAACCTGAACGCCTCTATAGCACAAAAGTAAATATAAACTTCATCCCTTTTGGCATACCTGTCCCCACTATAAAAAAAATCCCAAAAAAATATTACATACAACAAAAACAAAGAAAAGACAAACAAAATGTACGACAAGCCCTCATCCTGTGTAAGGCAAGAAATAATTTAGGAATTTTCTCCCTGTGTCCACTTTGTTCATATATGTCGTCCCTGTTGGGTGTTGTGCACACAAGGATGGGCTTTGTATCTTTCTTTTTTTTTTTTCAAATAAATTTCAACACCAGAACCAATCACCCAACCATACATACTCCCTATACTCACATCCCATCAACATCGTATAATGAAATCCCTTTTTCATCCTGTTTCACGCTTCAATAGGCTGGACCTACACGAATGAATGGCAAACTGGATAACTTCAGGGCTACTCCCGATACCTGGAGGGATAATGGATTATGGATACCCTGCAACGAAGCGAAGCAGAGATCGGTGCTGCGCCATTGAAAAGAATTTATATCCACTATGCTTGTCCATCACGTGGCTAACTATTGTCATTAGAAACACACACACACACACTCACACAACGGGATATAGGAAAAAAAAAAAAACAACCTTGCGTTCAATGGTCCAGGTTGTTGACACGGCTCCCCTTTTTCTTTCTCTGCCTCGACTGGAACTCGTCTAATTTCAATAAAATTATTATTTTGTTCACTGAGCCTTGAGCACACACAGCACAAACAAAGAACAGGTGGTGTCAGGACATAGACACATAAACTATATGCCTGTCCACTGACACTCCCGCAGAACTCGAGGGGATGAGTGACAAAGTAGTTGGGGTATCCTTTTGTGTTCTTAGGGCTTCACTGCAGATGTCCTGATGAAGCAAAGGAACACAAATTGAAACGTTGCTGCAGCCGTTGATGGAGGATTTCGTCTTTTTTTTTTGTTCTTTAAGTGTTGGTCTTCCTTTGTGTGTTTGTTGAGCTAATTCATTCCAGCTCTTGGCTACAGTGATACAGCAGGAATATATCTGAAACAAAGAAGAAGAAGTTCGCTCACTGCACTCATCCCCCTGTCCTAATAATTGCCACTTTGAACACTCTCAACTTTCAACACCACTGTACGTGATACCTGCAACATTTGAGGTGCAACATTCAAATGGTGGTACGTTACCCACATTTCTGTAGAATTCTTCTGCTAAACGAATTCACTTGGTTTGTTTACAACATCTGGGTAAGCCTAAGCATTCAGCAGCTGCTGTAGTGCTCCTTAAAGTCGGCACGCACTCGTGTGGAATTTCCCCAAATGCTCATCATACCCCTCTATTGCTTGCTGTAGCTGTAGACGAACCGACAAAATCTGAGGCACCCATCAATTTTGCATTCCACCTGAGCAGTGTATAGAACTGCCGCACAATTTTCAGGACATAAATGAATACAACATTCCACACACAGACAAGTTATATCATTTCTAAAAAAAAATTACCTTAAATCCAAAAATGTCCTGCCAGCATACTAACTTGCAGGCTTACCGCCCCAAAAGGGAAAAACCTCACCTATGCAAAGTGTACCCTCTGCACAGAAGGATATTTTAGAAGTGAATTCTTTTTTCATCCCCTCATTACTTTGCTCGTTTGCAGAGATGAGGCTGAGTTTCTGTAGAAAAGTATCTTTTCAGTTTCAGATACATATGTAAGATACTCTTAGATAGGTTTTCTCTCCATTTTCTTTCAGGTGACAAATTATTTCGATGTTTAGCAAAACTACATGACGTTGGTCCTTTGCGAGTAATTATAATGTGGGAGTTGTAGCATACGAGGATGGCGGCGACGAATATGTGCCGGATCTATGATCAAGGATGCGTGAAGTACCTAACCCCCAGTGCGTGTGTTTGTATGCTCATAAGAGAAAGAGAGAACGAGATAGAGTTCACGGTTGAAGTGGTACTTTGACCCATTTAAGGGATAACGTCAGGGATAGTATTTAGATGCGCGATGAGACCATGTGTGTATAGAAAGGGGAGCATCTGGCTTTATAAATCATCATCAAGTTGAAGAAATAGGAGGTGACTCATTTACATATGAAATGGAGCAAGCCATACCAGAGAGCGCGGGAAATAAGCAGTAACCCAGATTTTGAGAATGCCAGTGATTAAAACGAGAGCTTTTCACATACCTATAGCTAAAAGCCGCTCAAATTGGTTGCGAAACAGAAGGATTTCATTTTAAGTGCGCAACGTGAAATTGGACTGGAGAGAGTATGCTGTCTGAAGAGGTGAGAAAAAAGTAAGGAAAGGCGTACCACTACGAACAGATATGTAAGCAAAAGGCAAACGTGTCTGCTGAATGACTTTGATCCCACATAATCGATGATGTCAATGGGAATACGTATAAATAGTGTTTGTAAGGGACACTTGATTTGAATGGCTTAATATATACCTAGACCCGACTGATTGACTGACTCATCGACGCACAGTGTGTATTAGACTAGCTGTATAAACGCGCATTAAGAAGAGACCATTCTTTTGGAAAGGGATTTTTTATAATAAAAAAAAAAAATCGAATCGCTTATCCTATTCATTTGAAACACTGCATCCTGGTAGAGAGCTAAAAATTTATTAGACCACTCTACGGCCATTTTGAGAGGCAACATATTTAATGAGCTTTTATTAAGAGCTATAACTTCTACTTCCTAACCATTTATCACAGAGCAATTTGCATGTTACGGCGAAAGAAGGACGAAAATAACCGATAAGCGTTTTGGGGAACGAACTTTTTTGTTTAATATTTTTATTGACGCTGAATAACATGATTCTGCAGTACTAATAATGAAACATATTTCTCAAGATTTTCCAAAATTTTATCGCAAGGTGGTTTTTTCCGTATTGATTTCAAATTTTATATGCCATTCCCTTATTCTGTCCATCCACACCCGCATTTAGATGGTAACAGAACTGTCTTTCCTGGTGTCGCTCAAGTCCAATACATTTGAGTGTTTGGCAAAAGCTTGGTGGCCCGAAATGATGCCCACAAGCAGTCTGCAGCCGATTCTCCTGAGGCACAGAAGGATAGACGCGGACCTTTTGCAGATGTCCGGACGCAGTCGTTTGATCTGCCTACACCCAGACCCAGCACAGCCAGCGCGGTCATCAATGGATGACCTAACCACAGATATAGGCAGACTCAATGCAGGTTCAGGTCCTAGAGAGGCTTTTCTAAACCCAGCCTGGCAAGCTCATCAGCGATCTCATTTCCCTGGATACCAGTGTGACCTAGGACCCAAACAAGTTTCACTGCGTTTAGCCTTCCGATCAAGTTCCGAGAAAGCTTGAGTTCGAGCACTTACTTCGACGAGGTAAGAGGGTTAAACAGAGGCTTTTAGTGCAGCTTGGCTATCACTGCAAACGCATTTGCTTCTATTATACCTCCACCTGTTTGTCACAATAGAGCCGATAGCATTGCGTCAGATGGCATATACATATAACAGGGGTAAAAGGATAATTCTCGCACAAGTTCTTAAAAATTTCAGTGCGCGTGGTAGCAAAAGCCACTCAGCGTATACCCCATGATAAAAATATCAACCGGGGGAGGTTCATCATAGCATCTAGAGCAGAGCCCGGAGTGCTAGGGTAGGCCCCGGTGCAGCCAAGACAAACCGTTATTTGAAGTTTGGCAAAAGGGACAGTAGCACGTTTCCACGAAAGCCCGTTCCACCATACAACCGATGCGTATGAGAGAAGTGGTCTTACAATTGCCGTACAGATCCAAAGGACCCTTTTAGGAGATAAGCCCCATGTCTTGCCAGAAGCACCTTTGCACTGCCAGAAAGTTGACAGCGCTTTATCGGTTTTCGATTCAACATGCTTGGACCAAAGACGTTTTTTATCGAGGATTACTCCCAGATATTTGACTTCATCAGAGATCGGGAAAGGGACACCTTTTTGGCACAAGTTGAGTTAGATCAGTTACCTTCCTCCTTCCCGTGAAGAGAACAACGATATAAGTATATTGCAAACTGACTGTACTGATGCCATTTCCAGCGGATCCGTATATAGTTTGGAAACCCTTTCTCTAGCTGTGTTCATTAGCAACTCATTGAATCATTATGTCTGATAGTAAATAGCATGCACATCATTCTGCTTTATTGCTACAATGAGGTATCAGATATCAGGCATCCTTAATGCTTTGAAAATATGAATATAGTCTAAAGTTTTAATGAACATTGGCGATAAGCCTGCTTCCAACATGTTCTAACTTTGAGGTAGTAAGGGACTTTGTCTACCTCGCTTCTGCTAAAAATTCTGACAATAACATCGCAGAAGAAATTAAATGAAAAATACCTCTTGTCAACCGCTGCTGATTTCTTGCGCTGAGAAGACAATTTTGAAGTAGAGCTCTATCCTGAACAACTAAGGATATTCCATATAACACCAGATTATCCCAGCCCTATGGCGCTGAAACTTGGACTACTAAATCAAAAATGAGTAAAGATATCCGAGGAGGCCTCTACAGGGAAAAGATTCTTCGTAAAATGTTCGGTTCAGTTTGCGCTGATGGGCTTTGGAGAAGAAGATTCAACGACGACGAGCAATAAAGCTCGATCTGTACATCAACCTGGTCAGCAAAATGTGCATCAGTCTAAGATTGCTAGAACATATGGTCCAATCCGGAACACGCCCTTTGGAAAGACATCGCCTTAAGTAGCGAGTACAGGTAAGCAGAAGGCGACTTAACACCTTCATTAATTTCGCCATTGTAATGCAATTTTCTTTTTTCATAATATACCTTGTCTAACCTAAAGGTGCCTGTCCATTTGAGAGTAAAAATGCTGCGAGCAGCTCTCAAGCAGCTCTCGAGAGCAAACTCGCAAGTGGACATAGTCTTGAGAGTTAGTTCGCGGAGTGTTAACTTTTTACTCTCGAGATTCGAGCCTTTTGAAAGTCACTCGCAAGTGGACACCATGTTCCGGTCACTATAGGAGATTAGCTCGCAAAATTCCAACATGGTTCGTATTTTGGGAGCAGCTGTCGAGAGTTGACATGGCAAAACAATGGGTATCAGAGAAAATAAATCAACTCATAGTTATTACCAGTACACACTCACAAGCAATACGAGGGCTTCCCTGAATTTGGTATCCTTTTTAAAAATATTTGGCCTAACAGATTGAATTAATATTGAAATATTATTACTTGTTAAAATCCATGAACTCCTGATGAGCATCTTCAATTTGAAGCTCTCTTGTAAGAGCAGACTCTTCACCTAGTTGCCGACGACGATCTAACCATGGTTTAATCCAGCATTTTTTTTTTTCTTCATTCTTTTCGTTAAGAACAGTCCTAATAATTATTAACGCAGCGGTAACCTTTTGCTTGTAAGAATACATTTTAACTGGTAGCAGACGAAATACATCAAGTGGACACGGTTATGAGAGTACTCTCAGGGAATCTACTCTCAACTCAAAATGTTAACAAAGAACTCGCGAGATTAAAATCTCGAAATTACTACTCTTAAATTGACAGCCACCCGAGAGTAACTCTCGAGAGTTTACAATTTACTAGCGAAAGTACTCTCAAATGGACAGGCACCTTAAAGTTATATAACGGACAGCGTTGCCACCAGTCAGATCTGACTGGATTGATATGCATTTAGCTGGAAGATTTTTTAAAATCCAGCCGGCTGGTTTTTTTAGCTGGATACGAATTTTGTTTGACTGTTTTTAAATGTTTCGTGTAATATCACTTTTCTATCAATATAAATTTTTAAATTCAAAGTGGAAATAGAAAAAAATAGAAAAAACGAAAAAATATTGCTTAAATTTCACTATTTTTGTTACTCTGAGCTTGGAAGCATATCCCACTCATCCAATGAACCAATTTATGCGTTTGCATTTGCACAAGTACTTGCCTTTGCCAACTTACAAACAAATATTTGAAACTGAAAATTTAGCAGTTTTGTGAGGTTCAACTTTCCTATACCGGCCGAAGTAACAAAATAATTGGTTGGTACTAATATTACTTACAGAAGCAGCAATAAAATATTCGACATTATGTATGTTGATGCAAATGATGAGGAGAAAATTGAAGCGCTCAGAGAGATTGCTATATAAAGTTCATTTATAAGTTAATACATTTTGTATACCCTCCACATGAAGGAATATTTCCTTTATCATTACGTTTGTAACTTCAAGTAAGAGTCACCGGATTTGACCAGGATCAAGTTCTGAATCTGAATCGATTTAGCCATGTCCGTCTGCCTGTATGTCTTTCTGATGAAAACACAATATAGCGTCAAAAGGAAAGGAATCGACCTAGGCAAATGAAATTCTGTCAGAGGACTTCTTTCTACCGTTCAGGTTGATATTGAAAATATAGGCTATATCGGTCAAGTAGTTCATTAGTCAACATTAGACCAATGCCCAGCCCATGCCTCACATGGCTAAATTTTTGCATGACTTGTATATGTATGCAGTGGAGGGTATCAAAAGCAACGGCCAGACCATTGATAACACTTTTACTTGTATTTTTATTTTCATGACTGGATTTTTAGCTGGATTTTTGTTTGAATTTCTTTGACTGATTTTTTGACTGGATTTTAGGTTTTTGACTGATTTTTTTTCAGTCAAATTTGACTGGAAGGCGGATTTCAAAACGGCAACCCTAATAACGGAAGGTATTCGCCATATTTAAATGTATTAATCGTGTGCTTTAAAGAGTTGGCTAGTAATACAATAATCTACTGAGCTGAAAGACACTATCTTGGCCGCAAATAAACTTGAGCATATTCCTATTTTAGACCCTACAATGGCTAAAACCTTTTTTGTTAGTCTTCCTTTTCATCAGTCAAAATGAGTTAATTCATGTGTTAGTTCTTTATGTCTTCTTGCTGCTCAAAATATTCTATCAATTACATTTTGATGAAAATTAGAGAATTTATCGATAAAGGTAGTTGGTATTAATTTTCTTTTCATAATAATGGAGATAGTTATTGCTTTGCTGCACATATTTCAGATTAATGAAAAAATATAGATTTTGTTCAAACTCTTTCCGGGATCCTGCAGTAGGAATTACAAATTTGTATGTAATCAAAAGCATGCTACCTTACAGCCCACTGTTTAAATGTCATATGGCCGAATCGAATGGGGCATCCACTTTAGTTCATATGAAGCTCTCAAATATTCCAAATCAGAAAATTAATGTGTCTTGCTTACCTATAATCTTGTACCTACACCACTGTACCTATATCTACATTATTCAAACATAAGGATTAATACTTTGACAAACAATGTATGTACCTATTTCTTTGAAAAACGATTGTTGTTTTTTAATTAAGATCTATATAACCGATTTAAATGATTTTCATATACCCAAGCACACAGTACTTCAAGGACAATGGAACGACGAAGCAATGTAATAAATTACATATACCACATCTCAATTATTTACAATACGAAAATATTTCTAAGAAATTGGTACCAAGTCTACAAGGAGCTGTCTAAAAATTCTGGAAAAGTGAGTCTCCTTGTTTTATCTCGAGTGTGCCATAATTTTTATTAAAGAAAAAGGGAAAAGCAAGGCAACCACAAATTGGATTTACTCTACGAGTCCTTTCACAACCTCAGAGAATAACAGTTATGCGCCGCCACCCCTACAACGCCCAGTAAAAAATTTTCAAAAATAAATTAAATTGCAATATTTGCCTTTATTATAAATATTATATATTGTATACTATACATCTTGGGCAAAATGTAAAAGTATCTATTACTAAAAAAAAGATACTTACATGGCCTACATTTGTAAGCAATCTCCACGAACTTTCGTATTCCAGAACAAGGATCGCCCGATAGTGACTTGGCGGTGGCAGCAAACTTGCAATGGCGTTTCTTTTGGCACGCATCGACTACCGTCTGCAGAAGAACATACTAAAATGGGACAAAAAAATAGACAAAGTTAGACAGTCGAACAATTATTAAGAACTAAAGAGAGAATTTACAAAAAAAGAAAAATGATAAATGACCTGCAAATTACTGCGCAGCTCTTCCCACAGGCAAATAAATCAAATGAATTATGACAAAATGGTTTCTCTACACCTAACCGTGTATAACAGCTGTAACAGGGAAAATGTCATGTCCAATAAATTATCTTCTGGTAATATAATTTGTTATTGAGAATTCGTTTCACTGTCACATATCAAAATATCTTGTCTGTTGCATTTCATATATCACATTCAGTGCTCGTTGGGTTGGAATTTCATAGTAGACAAGTGTATGTAGGGACCTACCCAGATAGGTAGGTATCCCAAACAAAAAAAAAAAAAAAAAAATATATATATATATATTAAGACCTATGGTATGGTATATTGGTATGGGTGAAAGGTGTCAAAAGAAGTTCAAATTGCTATTCCCTCAGGATTGTGAACTTTCATACTAATCATTTTGACATTAAATTAAAAGTGTGCATGGTAAAGAAGCTGTTTTAACGTAAAGGTGTTAGTACACAGTATGTAGCACGCCACATTATATGTGTACACTTCACGATCTGTTATACACATTTCGATTTTCGTATGTAGCGCAGTGGCTACATACGGGCAAATTGTGCTAGTACACGGCATGTAGCACGGCGCGCACATATCGTATATCGTGGATTTCAAATGTGTATGTGGTTTTCTAGTACTACAAGAACACGATATGCAATATCAATTCAAAACACACAAAACACACTGACACAAATTGAAATGCCGAAATTACATTGAAAAATACATACGAACCGTGCAGGTAATCACTCGACATTATGTAGCACATTGGCACAAATCGTATGTGCTAGGGTAGTACACGGAATGTCGAAAAGCCACACAATGCGTAGGTATGTGTCACGAGTGCCTCATATCGTGCCTCATAAGTATGAGTACCTTATGTGAGTGGCACAAAGAGGACTAGTATACGGTATGTAGCCATTGGCTCCATACGCTGACTTCAAAATTACATCAGAGCCACATATATATGTGGCGTGCTACATACCGTGTACTAGCACCTTAAGGTTCATTACACTGTTCCATTTTTTATCATATCATTTTTATCTCACGCATAATTAATTCTCCACATTGGCTATAGGATAGGAATAGCGCTGCCAAACTTGTAGAATATGAATAGTTTCAAATAGTTAAATATGTTTGTATATGGAGATCAACAAACATATTTATTTGCTCTGCAACTATTTTATATCTCGATATACTAACAAACTATTTTCAAATCACAAAAATTCATAAAATTAATATATTGGTGGTGTAATAGGGGTCGTGGTTGAAATACCTTAGGCGCAAAAAATTTATATTTTGTAGAGGGGTTAACTAGGTACAAGCATTTTTTTCTATTTAAAGCATGAGGGTCAATTTAAAAATAATAATACTTAAAATTAACAAAAATATAAAAATAAAAAACAATGGCAACACTTACAGTAAAGTATTTTGGCATTTTTTAAACGCAAGGAATTTGTTCTTTAATATTATTTTTAAATAATGTTATTTCTGTTAATAGTTTTTGTAAAAAACTTGAAATTTAAGGACAAAGATTGGAGAGAGTACGATAATTTTGCGAGGAAAACTAATGACGGGTTTATGATTTATGTAGAGGGGTTAAAAACAAGCATTTTTTTACTACGGAAGGGAGAGTCTATTTCGCTCCGTTTAGACGGGAGGGGTAATTAAAAAGGAATAACACTTAAAATGAAAATAAAACATTAAAAACAATGGCAACTCTTACCACCCCATAATTCAACAGTGATGGAGTGCAGTGTGCAGGGGAGCACCATGCCCCATACACATTTCAAAGTACAATTCGCGCGCAGAAGATGCTGTTGTCCAAGAAATTTTCCATTTTATCAAAAACTAAGACATTGATCAATCTGGTTTTCAGTGTTCGATTAAAAATTGATTTAGGCAGCATAAACTATACACAAATTAAGTATCTTTTTTCTCAATATTGAAAAAATCTGCATTGCATACCTAAACTTTTTTTTAAATTTTTTTCCTTAAATTTCAAGTCTGAAAGTATTTTTTTCAAAAACTAGTGACAGTAATAACTTGATTTTATGTCTGACGTATTTTTGGTTTTCTCAAAAATAATGATCTTGCCCATGGTAGATATTATATAGGTACCTACTTATACCCTCCATTGGTTCATTTCGTGGAAGCTCTGCTTCGTTTTTGGCCAGGAAATCGGCCTTTTCGTTATCCTCAATATTAGAGTGTATACGTATAAGTACAGAGAACATAGCTGTCGTTCTCCGTACTCTGGCTGGTTAACATAGGTATTTCGTATATATTTACATTCTATTCCGCCTCCACCAAACAAGAACCCCATAAGTAAGTAGGTATGAGTCTGACTACCCATGATGACGCAGTGTTGGACAAAACTAACGAAACACATGAAATGTTAACGCTTCATTGAAAAAAGACTATAGATTATATAAAAATCATTATGATAAATTTATAGCTTGGAAAAGTCCATTAAAAGGATCCGTTCATATCGATCAGATGTAATAAAAATGGGTTAAATCTAGAAATCTCAATTATACTCTGTCCCATTTATATTTTCAGTACAGGGAAGATAGGGTATTTGCCTTTCACCCTTACTTTTATGGATTTCAATAAGCTGTCTCCATTATAAAGCTCTCACATGGTTGCCATAGTGAGCACTATAAACTGGCATAATTCTCTCACAAATATCGGTAGGGTTACCATCCGTTTATTAAGATTTCATGAACAGAAACATGCAGATCTAAACTAAATCTAAAAAAATTAAACTAAATTCAAAATAATTACCGAGTACCCATTACTCGAAATTACCAGGTATCCATTTTTCGGGTACCCGTTTCTTATTGAGTACCCACTATTTTTTGGGTACCCGCATTATAAAAAGTATAAAAAACTGTGTCTCAATATTCAATTCCAAGTACTTCTGAATCCCATTAGCCATTACCCGAAATTACCGGGTACCTGTGAACTTGGGTAATAAATTCAACTCGACAATAAACCTCATTGTTTCGACAGCTGGTGGGCTGTATATTAATACAGCCTCCTCCTCCTCCTCCTTATCAGTTTTCGATTTTTTTTACACATTTTTTGAAGCAGCAATAATAATATTTTTGAACATACAAAAAATTCCCTGATTGAGCCGATGATACAAAATAATAAAGTAAACAAATTAAACAGTGTTCCATTTCTGCTAAAAAACAAAATCAAAAAAATTGTTTAACTGCATATTAACAGATCCATCAGAATTACAAAAATAATTAAAGGAGTACCTAAAAACTGTATGGCATGGCAACATCCCACATAATCAAATTCATTTATTTGCTCTTAAAAAGCAACAAAACACGAAAGTTCTTTGACACAATCCATAGAAAAACCCGTAATGATATTTTTGCAAATGAATATGGTAACACTCTTCTGAGGTGCTTAAAACACACACCAACACCACACATGTTTATTTTTTGTGATAAAATAGCAACCGCACACGAGAAGATCACCCTCATCGTCATCCTCATTCTGCCAGCACATGCGAGGCAGACTGGTCATGGTGGGGTGTATGCGCCTTTGAGGAAAATTTCTCCATAAACAGACTGGTCATGGTGGGTTTTACGTAAATGACAACAACAATTCCTTGGTAAGTCAGTGGCTTGGTTTTTATTTCAGTGGCAATTCTTGTGATTGAGTGCCGTAAAAGTATCTACTGGCACCTTTGGTAGAAAAAAGAGCTTCCCATAAGGCCTGTACTGAAAATACAAATGGGACAGAGTAAGCTACCTCTGCCTTCAACTTCAAACTCGGCTTGTGTACTTTATATAAGAAAGTACCTGAACCCCCGCCGGCTTCGCCAGGCCTTTTTTGCTTTTTTAATTAGTTTTTTTTTTGTATTGGAGGTGTCAAGCCCCTTTGTCCAACTTTGATCAATATTCACAGGAGCACCCTAGGGCCAATACCTAAGATTATCTGTAAGTTTGAGCTCAATCGATTCGGTGGCTTTCGAGACTAAAGATTTTGAATGTTTTTTTTTTGTATGGGCGGCGTCACGCCCCATTATCAGATTTTGATCAATCTTCATGATTATCTGTAAGTTTGAACTCAATCGATTCTGTGGTTTTCGAAATATATGTTTTTCAATGTTTTTTTTTTTTTTTTTGTAAGGTAGGTGCCACGCCCTTTGTCCAATTTTGAATTTGTTTAGCCTATCGCCCGATCATCGTAATTACCGACATTTTAGAAAAATAATAATCAACTAAATTGGTTGAAATTATGGGCAACAGAGGGAAACAGTTTTTTCCACTTTGTTATATAGAGATAAAGAAAATAGATTTCTCCGATTTTGGAAATTTTGCTTGCGGCTCCAGCCGATGATTTCACGGTACCGAATTCTCGTTGGGCATCTCATGCACTTTCATGTGCGAAATCATTTATGGAAATATGATTAACAGATTTGGCCCTAGAATGGTCGCCTGGGAATGGTCCCTACAATAGGACTATCGGGCTCGGGCACAATCATATCAGCATTTGAACTCTAATCTGGGAATAGTTAAAAATCAAATTAATGACAGATTAGGTATTGCTTTTGACATAACACGTCAGCCATTTTAATTTGTTAATATTGCTCTCATATAAAATGGAAATATACACATGAAATGAATAAATATTATAAAAGAAATTAATTTTCACAGCTGCCCATCGTGCCGTTATAACATAATCTGATCTTTAATAATCCACATCTCATTTAGTTAAATTAAATGGTCGTTGTTTCGCATAATCGCTTCAATAACATTCACAAAAATGATACATTCATCGGGACTGTGAGGTAGCTCCCACTTTTCAACTGTCAAAAAGTCGATTAAAATTTCATTTAAATAATGTGGTACAGATTGGGGCTTGTTGTGATTGTATATTCCTATTTTGTTGCTGTATTCGAATTGCGAAAATATCCGCAGCCATAATGTGGCAATACCATTCACCTCGGGGTGGTAGAGTCCAACTATAGACCGCATCGCACTACACCCAATACATCAGTCGTTTGTATACGAGTATGTCTAGTGCATACTACATAAACTTGTCATTAGTGGAAAAAATCATGTTAAAATATTTTTTCACAGAGTTTTTTGTTATTTTTGTCGGATGAACTCTAAAGTCATTCCAAATGATGATGTGATTTATGTCACAATGTTTGTAACATGTATGGTAATGTAAGGCATTGTGTGAATTACATTGCAATCGGTGTGGTTAAATTTAATCCAATCGAATTTGACATCAGCTGCCAATCAGTTGCTAGGGTTTTTTTTTTACATTCTATCAAGCTAATTCCTTTTTTATAGGTACTCAAAATAGGCAGAAAAAAATGGTAAATTTTTAGAAAAGGCAAAAGTTGAAGCCTACCTCTCGGAAAGATTTTTAAATCGTCTAGTGCTCAAATTGAACACTTGATAAGAAACTTTGTAAAAAATAGTGTGTCTTAGGGAAACAACTACAAAGAAAGGATCGTAAAAGTTTTTTTTAACACCACAAAACAAGCGCAAAATGCAAAGCCTATTGTCTTATGGCGCACAATTTACAAAAAAAAATTAAGGAATTTGCTGTGTTTTATTTTAGCAAATCCACTCGAGTTGGGTTGTTGTCTATGCTCTATACACTATACCCAAAGTTAACAATACTACAAAAACACCACCGCCTAATCAAGCATGCATGCAACCCACGCCTTGAATTTGCAAGGTCTCACATGGCATGGGATATGAACATTTAAGTGGTCTCCAGAAATTGGAACAAAGTCGACTTATCGAACAAAAAGAAATTTAACTTGGGTGATCCTGCAACTACGACTACAGCTATATTACCTTCATAATCTACGAAAAGAAAATAGGTTTTGAACCATTAACATTCGAAATTAGGGGTAGCTTAGCTAGTTATTGCACGGGGTGCAATTTCATTCTTCGGCGCTTTTAAATTGGAAATCGTTTACAATAAAATTACTACTATTTCTTGCAACATTTTTTTGGCAGCTTTTCCCGCAATAAAGGACTTTTGGGGATCTACTCCATGGATATTCCAGAAGGATAACGTGCCTATGCACAATTCAATTCACGCCTTGCTAAGGAATGGCTTGCCAGTGAAAATATTAAAATATTCTACTGTCGCCACATTCGCCTGATTTTAATATTATTGAAAATGTTGCCCCGTAAAATTTATTGAGGCAACAATTAGTATCAACACAATCAATTTGCTGATTGCTGCGATTAAAGCTTGATGAGGGAATATATCCTCGAATTACCTTAAAAGTTCATATGGCTCTTTAAAGAATAGAATTTTTGAGGTTATATCCAATGGTACTGCCTCACACATTATTAAAATAACTGAAAACTGATTAAAATAAATAAAATAAAATAAAAATATCGCGAAAAAATTTAGTGTTTTGTTGTTTTTTGACTTTTTTACAGGTGCGTCTATTCAAGTGAACCAAAAAAAAAATGCATATGTTTTTGCATAATATCTGACTAGCTAGAAAAAAATTAACAAAACTAGGTACCGTCATGCGTCCATCATCAATTTTGGAATTATGTTTTTTTAAATTGTATGAATGCAGCTTTCTGCCAAATACATTTTTTTATCTCTTTGTTCCACATAATACGAACAAAAAAACCTAACTCTTGTGTGTCTAAACAAGTGAACCGCACTATATTAGTTCTGAATCACGGTCAAATTCTGAATCGATTTAGGCACGTTCGTCTGTCTTTCTGTCGAAAACACGATAGCTGGTATCTCTCATACAAACCAATATTAGACGCACGCGGGTACACTGTACCTACTACTTAACTTATTTTGACATAAAAAATAACGCCACATTGCTTGTCTGTCTGTCAACGACGATGAGAAAGCAAATTGACCCAATGCTATTTAAGAAACATCACTTTCTCGTGGTGTCGCGCACTGTTTTGCCTTTTTGCTGTTCCAGAAGTGTCAGCAAAGCGGTTTGTTGTTGTTTTGTCAACGTGGCTTGGTATTATTTTCGTTTCCGTAAGTTGCCGAGAGAAGTACTTCGACAAGTAAATGTGAAAAAATCGACATTATTAGCTAGGTTCCAGAACTTGAGTGAACTCGTTTTCAGTGTTCTGCATTTCGAGCGATTCGGAAACTCCGAATTTTTTTTCGAAATCAAAATTTCACTTTGTCTCAATTCGGAAAATTTGGAAACAAAAATTCATTTCCGATTTCATTTCGAGTGAAAGTGAAATGTTGAACCTAGCAGTAAGTGAAATCATTATTTTGTTGTATTTTTTTTTATACTTTATCATGACTTCGTATTATTGGGACAGGCGCTTAATTGGGACAAAACAGTCTAGTCCGATCTGTTCCAATTAAGTGGAATCCACTGTATATCGTTCAGATGCAAGTGACTGCAGCCAAACACTGTGACCCAAGATCACAGGACCCTTGAGGCAGGTAGGTAAGTTAGGTAGGAAGGAGTGGCGGTTGAATTAAAACCCAAGTAGCAATACCTATGTGCCGTTGGTATACACTTGGTCAATTGACAAGTCGAAATGCAATGTTGATTTCATGACAGGGGAGAATTGACTGTCAGAATTCGAACTAATTAAACAATCACCACTGGGCGCAGTAGCGCAGTGGTTAGTGTGTTGGACTACTGTGCGAGGGATCCCAGGTTCGATCCCCGGAAAAACCCGAATTACATCTTAAAAAGTTTTTTCTACTGCGCTACCTCTCGCGAACGTCTGACAAACATCCGAGAGTATGACTGTCATGAAAAAGCTTCCTATTTATTTATTTATTTTTTTAAACAATCACTTAATAGGAGTCTGATGATGAATTAGTGGTCTAGTTCGAAATAGTTATCATTCCTACCAATGTGACTGTTACTACAAGTTGTTGTTGTTAATGTTATTCTCTCAAACAATAATTCATAGATATTTCAAATAATTTACATATATACATGTACTTGAAGTTACACTACAGAAGTACGATTCCGAAATATATATTTTGAACATGGATCGGTTATTAAATTTTCATCCAATAATTTAATATGTAATAATTTTCTGTTTTTTCCGGTGATCGAACCTGAAAGCCATCGCACAGTAGTCCAGCACACTAACCACTGAGCCACTGCGCCCACGAAAATGCAACAATTTCATCTATATATAATATAAATTGAGCCTTAAAATGTTTGTCATCGATTCACGCCTTAATGCATTTACCGATTTTGATCAAACTTTCACACATCTTTGATATTGGTCTATATATGATTTCTGTGAAGTTTAGTCAAAATATGATAAAGGGTGGCACCTTGATTGAGATCAAATTTACAGATAATCTTAGTTATTGGCCCTGGAGTTGTCCTGTGAAAGTTGGTCAAAATTGGGTCAAAGGGGCGTGGCACCTCCAATACAGGTTGAAACTCGATAAAGTATCTCGAGAACCGCTGGGCCTATTTTCATGGTTCCTTTTTTGTTTTGTTAGTATTGCTGTATTTCAGGTTTAGGCAGAAAGAAAATTCCGATTTCTCAAATTTTGGAAATTTTGCTTGGGGCCCAAATTATAAGCGAGTTAATATATTTCATATTTCATCTCATATATAAAACAGTTTTTTCAAGCGATTAGCGGTTGGTAAATGGTGCTTAATGACCAAACGGCAAGAGCTAGGAAAGTGACATTTTAAAACAAATTTACTTTTAAAGCCGAAGTGAGCTATAAGAAGCGATTTATGGAAATTCAAGCTCCAAGTGGGTGAAAAGGAGGATCAAATTTTGCATGGGAAATTCTTAGAATGCGGATCGAATCCGCAAGTAAATCCTAGTAGGCTATGCACAGCTTTAAATGTTTCTGTGATTTCCACTATCCATCTTCTATCTCCGCTGGTTCGCAGAATTTTTTAGAGTAGTCCGTTCTGATATTGTACATTTTGAATACAATTTCAAATATATTTGCCTTTACTCTGTATCCTTTTGTTCTGTTGTCCTTTTTTTATATAATTTTTTTTGAAATGCAATTAAATTGAAGATGAAGCTACGTACAGCAAAAACCAAATAAACGTATTTATACAGTGTCATTGTCAATTGTCATCCATCAGGAGTGTAAAGTTGCGAGGTTATTTATTCGTTTTTTCTTTCAATGGATGTGAATTTAAAAAATAGTTTTTTTTTCATGAAATAAATTTGTTATTCGTGAGAATAAATCAATTTCTGCAACATTCAGTTGATTGAACATCACACTTATATTGCTTGTTTGGCCTTTGGCTATATTGGTCATAGGACCACCGAACGTGTAGTCATATTTTGTTAAATCACGCCGAACGAGTAGGTATAACTGTAGAATTTCCATATCGTTTTGCTATTCCATTGCATTGGTATTTTTTTTAGAAAACTCACAGAAAAAAATATATGCGTTAATGCTCGAGGATGCATGGAGTGACATTTTAATGTATTTTTAAAATAAAATTTAGCAAATGAAATTCGCGTAAAATGTCACGTAACTTATTGAAATGGTAATTTGACACATTTAGAATTTGCTTTTTTAAACTGTTGGGATTAAGGATACATTTTTTCAATGTTGAAATGTTAAATGAAATGTGGGAGTAAAAAACTAGTTTAAACAATTTGGCGAACATACAAATTCCTGGGAAATAATATATCGAGGTCGACTCCCTCATTTGTTACCTATATAGATGTAGTTTAAGCTTTATATCCGATTTGATTTTATTATATTTCCAACAAGCATCTATAGCTCATGAAATATCCTTAATCACATAATCTTCTTAATGACCAGCAGAATATGATTTCCGTGGCAAAAGATGATTTAATGGCTTATTCAGTGGAACCATCACTCCGGCGAAACGAAGGATTTTGCTCTTGATCAAAGGCATTTGACAGATTTTGGCATCAAGTTTTTATGTCGAAATTGCGTGCGCCCCTTATTGAATGGATTATAGAGAGAGATTACCTTTCTGGCTATTCAAATAAATTCGGGTTGGTGATGAAATCTCCTTCTCCAAAATCCCCTGTGCTTAAATCCCAAGCCTACGAAAAAAGACTCTAAGAGAAAATCCCCACGGGACAAAATCGCGTGTCCCGGCGACAGAATTAATAGCATCAAATCTAAAAATGGTGTTAAAAATTGAGATACGCATGGGGGGCAACCCTGCAACCCCCTGCTTGTGGTCACTGTAGGATTTGGAGTAGGTGCAAGGTTGGGCTTATACAAAGATTATATTATTTTGTTTGCTTAATTTTATGCGTTTTTTTAATTGCCATTATAGAAAATGGAATCATCATCATCGCATGTTGACTCTGGGTGAAGTTAAATTGATGTTACAAGAAGAAAAAACGGATAAGTTCTAAATTGTGCAAACAGGGTATTTTAACGACCGATTTAATAAGTGCTTGTGTAGGTAGGTGAGAGATTTTGGCATAGGGAATTTCATCCCGGTGGCGCTACAGTCCGGAGTGGACCTGGGCCTCAACCACCACACCTCTCCAGTTAGCACGATCTTTGGCTAACTGCCTCCAGTTGCGCACTCCAAGTTGGTTGAGGTCCCCTTCCTCTTGTGCGCGCCACCTAAGGCGAGGTCTTCCTCTACTGGGTTGTCCCTCCGGGTTGGAATCGAAGACCCTTCGGGCCGGAGCGTTGGTGTCCATTCGCTCTACACGTCCTAGCCATCTTAGTCGACTGATACGTACGTTTCTGACTAGGTCGATGTCGCTGTACAGCTCGTAGAGTTCGCTGTTAAATCTCCTCGAAAATCACTCGAAGAATTTTGCGTTCGAAGCGACCAAGGAGATCTTCATTCACTTTTGACAAAACGTCCATGATTCTGCGCCATAAAGCAGGACTGGGATGATGAGGGTCTTATATAGAGTCGCCTTTCTAATCAATTGCCTTCTTAGGCCAAAGTAACAGCGGTTGGCAAGTGTAATTCTTCGCTTGATTTCTGATGTGATGTAATTTTCAGAATTAATAGCGGAGCCGAGGTAGACAAAGTCCCGAACTACCTCAGCGTTATAGCTGTCTATCGTGACGTTCTGTCCGATTCGTCGATGTTGTGTGTCTCTTCTTGTTGACAGCATATATTTTGTTTTGCCCTCATTCACCACTAAACCGATTTTTACCGCCTCTGTACTGATACTTGCAAACGCACCAGTGTTCTGCCAATGATGTCGATGTCGTCAGCGTATGCAAGTAGTTGCACAGACTTTTGGAAAATTGTGCCCCTAGTGTTGGCTTGCGAGTTTCGCACAATTTTCTCAAGAATGATGTTGAAAAAGTCACATGACAGCGCATCACCTTGACTAAATCCTTTTTTGACATTAAAGGTCTCGGTGAGATTGTTTCCGATCTCTACGGAGCGGCGAGCGTTCTCCATCGTCATTCTGCACAATCTGACAAGTTTGGCAGGGATGCCAAAACTAGACATGGCTCTGTATAGCTCGTCCCTATAAATGCTGTCATATGCGGCTTTAAAATCGATAAATAGGTGATGAGTATCGATTTGGACTTCTTGGGTTTTCTCCAGGATCTGCCGTAGTGTGAATATTTGGTCGGTTGTAAGTCCACCGGGCCTAAAACCGCACTGATAGCGTCCAATCAGTTCGTTGACAAATGGTTTTAGGCGTTCACACAGTACGGAGGACAGGATTTTGTAAGCGATGTTAAGGAGACTGATGCCTCTATAGTTGGCGCAGTTTAGAGCAGTCTGCAGAAATGGTTTTTCCACATCCTCAGCACCGACTGTGACTCTACTACAAGGTTTCCTTATTCGTCTCTACAGGTCTCTGTTCGGGCCTTGTTCCCGTGACACGTTCTTTTTACCTATTGGTAAAACTTCCGAACATTGTTCCTGGAGTAACACCTCTCTATTTCCTCGATAGGGCGCTTCTCATGCTCTTTCTTTTTCCTCCGGAGAAGCCGGTGTTCTTCCCTCCTTTCTTTTTTGCTCGTAGAGCTCACAAGCTGCTCTCGTCCTTCTCTGCAGCGCCGCTTTGTAGGCCAGTTGCTTTGCTGCATGTTCTTCCCGGCACTCTTCATCAAAACAAGGGTTTCGTGGTGGTGGTCGGGTGAAACTTAGCACATCACTTGCGGCTTTACTGATGGCTTCTTGGCATCGATGCCACTGGTCTTTAGCACTTGATGCTGGCTGCACAGGACTTCTCGAGGGGTTGAGGGAGACGCGATCGGCAAAAGTTCTGGCGGTTTGTTGCGTTTGTATAGCAGTTCAACGTTGAATCTCCTCACCGTATTTCCTCGTTATTGTGGTGTCTGGGAAATCCGCATACGTACCTTGGCTACAACAAGGTAGTGATCCGAATCTATGTTGCCCGCTCGAAAAGTTTGGACATCTATAATACTGGAGGAGTGCCTTGCGTCCATCGCAACATGATCAATTTGATTGACCGTTTGATGGTCTGGTGACCGGCATGTTCCTTTGTGAATGTTGAGGTGTGGAAAAGATAAACGACTTTGATTTTAAATTGTACTCTCACGGCTGACTTTCGTTAATTTTCCAAAGATTTAAATCAGGTTCCATAATATTCACTAAATATGTAGACTTTTAGATGCGGTTCATTAAAGTAGAGTTCGTTTAAGTTCTAATACAATTTGTTCCATTAAAGATTTATTTATTTATTGTCGGAAGTTGTTACTATCCGATGGAGCCACTCAGACAAAACTACTCGTCCATTGTACTGCCAAACAGAAACCTTACTTTGCTGTACTTAGTTTTCCCGTCTTTCGAAGACAGATGAGAAGGATAAAGATACTTTGGCAGTGTTTTCTAATAAGCTCCTTGAAATTCTTTCGAAGGCATATTTCTACATTATCATTAACAATTCTTTCTTCGAAGTTGATATGCAAAGGAGTCCTGCAAAATTCCATTTTTGTCAAACGGTCATTTGAAGCCCTTAAAATACCCTTAGAAATAATTATTGAAGTAATTTTGTTTTCATGAATTTTTAACTTTGAGAACGTTAAACCTCAAAAAGGACATTTGAAAATTTAACTTTTTTTTATTAAACGGTTCTTGAAATACAGAACGCACGTATCCAAAATGTCTTTATTAAATAAGGAAAGATTTTTGTTTTCAAGGATATTTTATCAAGATATAGCTGTGCGACGCGATTTTACTCCACTGCGATATCATCGTTCGAGTGCCGTGAAAAGAGTGGTTGCCAAAGGGCAGCATCATATACGGCATAGCATAATATTATCTGACATGTTACATTTTTATATGTTTTTTCATGTTATATTTTTCTTATGCTGAATTACATATAATGACGGATGTATCATGTGGAGATTTGACTTCAAGCGGGCTGAATTATAATGAGTTTTGTATTTTTACAATAATGTTTTTGTGTGATTTTAAGCGGGTAATGACGTTAACTGGAGAAGAAAAACTTTCTGATGAAATGGGCATATAACGAAAATAAATCGAGCACTTCTTTAAGTAACTCAGGCGACAGACCTATCGCTTTGGGTAAGTAAAAATAGGCCTATAATAGAGAAGTCATTTTTTCGAACAAATAGCTAAGAGTTGGGAAATCTGCCGGAGTAGACGTAATCTGTCCAAAAATGCTTAAGTCCCTTGGTGAAGGCTGTGTGAAGTTAAGTAGTACCTAATAACCAAATGCAACGAAACACCTGAGTAATTGTGCCACCTTTTAAAGAAACAAAAGGTTAAATGAGTTTTTCTTCAGTTATTAAGAGAAATGCAATTTAAGCCTCCCGGAAAATTACTAAGGTTTTGGCAACACAACACGATGTAAAGCTGCTGTCATCGAGGAACGGTTGGTGAGTGAGCAGTACGTCTTTCGTCCGGCCAGAAGCGCTACCGATCAAATATTTTCACTCTTACAATGGACTTAAGATGACCTGGCACTCGGTTTATACATGTTTTGTAGACTTTGGAGAATGCAAAAGGTGTTGAACTCGCGTCAGGACCAGGAGTGTATTTTACCTCTTCTTCTTTTAATTACATTGGCGAAGAGCGTTTCGGATTTGACTTTGCATGCTAGTGGATTGCCTTTGAAACAGGCATAGAAGTTTAAGTACAAAAAAAATCAGAATCCAGAATTTTCCTGTAAGATACAATTTATGCAGCTATTATAGGATATTCTATATTATCAGGACGACCGAACTTGGTGTCAAAGCTTAGTTTTCGGTTCTTTAACTTTGTGTGTTTTCAAATATTATACCTAACTCTGATAATGCAATTTGGGTACTGAGCGAAAGATTAAGATCGCGGATACAAGCTGATGAATTGAAATTCCCTTGATTCAATATCAACTGAGGTCATTTTTAACAAATTTTTCTTTTGGTCGGCGGTTTTGCAGGTACGTTCAGGAAGAGATGATTAGATCAGATCAATTCCGACGAATTTTAGAAAACGCTGAAATAATTCCTCAGTTATTTGAATTGAGTTAAAAATTGAAATTGAACGTCAACAGCCGAGTCATGATCTTTCAAAAGTATGTCAATTTACTCGCGGCCAATGAGGGCAAGACAAAGTACATGCTGTCAATAAGAAAGGACACTCAACACCGACGCCTGGGACAGAACGTCATCATAGGCAGATAAAACCTTGAGGTGGTTAGAAAATTTGTCTACCTACTCTCCGTTATGAACTCAGAAAATGACACCAGCCAGCGGTGAGATTAAAAGCAACTCTAGCCAATAGCTGTCTCCTTGGGCTAAGACGGAAAAGCCCTCGAAGAACTAAAGTGACACTGCATAGGAGGACCCTAACAGTCCCAGTCGTTCTCTATATAGCGCAGAGGTATCAAAAGCGTACGACGTTACTCTTGGCTGTTTTGAGAGAAAAATTCTTCGATTAATGTTCGATGCCGTCTGCATAGACGGTGAATGGAGGAGGAGATACAACGACGAACTTTACGGGCTGTACAATAACGACAGGTAATGGCCCAACGATTGAGGTGGCTGGGTTATATAAACCAAATGGACACGAATTATCCCACCCGGATATTCGAATCCACTACCGAGGGACGACGCAGTAGAGGAAGACCGCGATTCAGATGGCGCACGCAACTGGAAGGAGACCTTAACCAACTTACCGTGCGAAACTGGTTAAAGATCTTTCTGGCTGGAGACGCTTGTTGGTTGAGGCCCGTGTTCACCCCGGACTGTAGCACCACTTAAAGTAAGTATGTGACTAACAACATAAGTTGATTTCACAATGGACTGGCTCTAATTTTGATCATGTAACCGCAAGAGTCCCAAATGTCTGTTGGAGAAAAGATGTGACTATTTTGTATGAAATTAATGTGCTCTTTCTCTGCGAGCAGGGTTAACCATAAATTGTACATTTTTCAATAGAGGGCAAGATACCTACAGGACATGCCTATCAAAACAAACCTTAAGTACACTTAGTCATACATGTTTATTTAAATAGATAAAGAAAATAAATCGAATATCTGTGTTCATCCACCACCAAACCACACAAGTATGTTTTACTATCTTTTTGTGAAAGACACTAATTAAAGTCATTAATAAGGAGTTTAATTTTGCCCCATTTATTTTTACATTTCATAGGAGAAACCTGCATTCACGTTCGAGGTCGGATAAACCCCCAGTTTGACGAATAACCTACCTTAAACAATTTCCTACATCAGATAAGTAAGTACATAATGATGATGATGCTCGCATATACGCGAGTGAATTTTAAGATCCTCTTTTATCGTTGCCATATAAAACATTCCTAATAAACAGCATTATAACAAAGAACCTAATTAACTATCCGAGACATTGTCTTTAAAAAAAAAAAAGCAAAACCCTGATTGCTTAAGTGATTTCTGTGTGTTATCGTTGACGCATCCTTCTATCTATGACACGGAACAACTCGTATAAAATAATCATTTCACTTTTACGAGTAGGTACTTAAAGAATTATCCTCCACTTGTCGTGTGACTTTAAGGTTGACAAAGACAAAGAACAACTAAATAGCATCACACGCATTTAATTCCCAACAACACTTAAGCGAGACCTGAAAGCGTTTTTGGTTTTAATTAAAATTATCTCCCGCGCCGCCCACTCGGCCACTTAGAGCAACCCACTTACCAACAATCTCTCCCTATAAATCACAGTGAAATACATGCGCTTAATCAAATCGACCACATTAATTTGCGCTGAGTGCAAATTTACATTTTCGCAATACCCTCTGACAGAGCGCAGCGGGCGCATATGCTTTCCGGGAGACGCGACGCGACGACAGTGTGAATCCTTTGTACGAAATACTACGGATTATATAGAGATCTGCTTCGGTATCCTTGTACGCTTTCAGGTAGAAGAAAATCCTTGCATCCGTTAATTGAAATGCCTTTCTTTTCACTGTATAGTCCTCTGCTCAACCTCAACTTTTGAGGTACACAAAAAATAGCACGCATTCGACACAGTGCATGTATGTAGATGAGATTCGTATCCGTTTGTATCGTTCTTTATGCCTATACGTTCCTCTGTCGCATTACCACCGCACACTCGTTTTTTTTACGGTTTTGTTCGACATAAATAAAATTAACAATTTAAATTACACTCAGACTCAGTGCTCAGTGGCATTGTCGTCGCTCACCAGGATATAGCGTATAACATGCCACCACTGCAATTCCGGTACAACGGAAATTGAGCCATCGCCACATTTGCTGTTGGCATGGCTTTATTTTACTACTCTTATATGTATGGCAAAAATAAAAAAAAATAACTGTCATCGAATGCCAAAGTGGGACCAATGTCACAACGTCAACTTTAACTTCGGATTGAGGTGCCATTTTGGTAGGTACCTATAGAAGGGAATGGCGAAACGGCCGCGCCGTCAGGTGGAGGGTTTTTTTTTACATTATTAAGTTGTCACCCCGATGTTGTCACGAATGTCGGTTTCAATGAAAATTTGCTCTACATTACTTTTTCGTTGGCAGACTTGACTTGACAGTTTTGTCTCACTCGTTTTTTGTTGACTTCGGATGCGTTTGGCGGTTCTGTTTGTTGTTATGTATTTTGACGGATATTTTTGTTGACAGTTGTGAAAAGTCAAAAAGGATGACTATACCTTTGCAACGGAAGTCGGAGTATACCTATACATAGATACCTAGTGCCTAGCAGCCACGGAAATTACACCAGAAAGTTTTATTGAAAATTCAGCCAAGGGACTCGAGACTGCGTGAAATTGAGTAACATTTTGGCTGTAGAGCCGAAATGCTATTGGATTATTGCCCAAATGAGGATGACGAAATTTGAATTGATATTTATGGTGGCTCTTCAAAGGTAAACGTTTTCTGCGGGCCTACATTTAAAAAATATATATAATTCCGCATCAACGGATTAAAATTAATAAATCAACCTAATATTAAAAATATGCATCTATTCCGATAATAAATGCATACATCTATTAAGACTCATTTTTGTTTCTTTAAATTAATATCTATAAAATATAAAAATGGATCCTTCTTTGTGTTCGGATACGTATAACTGGAAAACCGCAATTCGATTGCGCTCAAATTTACAGATAACCTTAGGTATTGTTCCAGAAGTGCACCTGTGAAGATTGGTCAGAATTGGACAAAGGGGCGTGGCACAGCCTATACAAAAAATATTAAAAATCCTATACCTATCTCAAAAACCGCCGAACCGATTGAGCTCATATTTACATAGGTACAATCCTAGCTAGGTATTCGTATTGGCCCATCAGTGCTCATCACTGGTCGAAACTAGTCTAAGGGACGTGGTACCTACGGGTTGGTGATGAAATCTGCTTTTCCAAAACCTCTTTTTCATAATCCCCTTTCCAAAATCCCCTGTGCTGAAATCCTTTACCCCAAAAGACCCTAAGAGAAGATCACCAGGGCCAAAATCCTCCATTTTTAGATTTGGTGTTATTAATTCTGTCGCCGCGACACCTAAAATGGTGTTGAGAAGTAAGATACGTATGAGAGGCATGCTGCCCCCCAACACCCTCTTTGGTGTCACTGTATAGGATTTGGAGTAGGTGCAAGGTTGGGTATATGAAAAGTTCAGTTTGCTTGTGGGAGATTTTGGCATAGGGGTTTTTGTCCCGGGAGATTTTGGGAAAAGAGAAAAAAAAAGAGAGATTATGACCAATAAGAGATTTTGGAAAAGGGGATAATGTAGGCATACCTCCCATACAAAAAACATATTCTATGGGGTGAAACTCGATGACGTTATTCGACGATATTATTCATGATTCTTTTTCTGTTTTGTTCGTATTGCTGTATTTCAGGTTTACGCAGAAAGAAAATTCCACAAGATCGAGCGTACAAGCTCTCTTTGTGCACTCTCTGTTGACGTAAGAGCTACATACGTATGTGGCTTGCTACATGCATTTATTTTTGCATTACATATATTTACTCTTATAAATAAACTAGCTGTACCCCCCTGGCCTGGCTCGTGCCCAGGAATTGTATTGTCTAGATATATTTTTTCCTATGACTGTCGAAGAATAGCGTTTGAAATATATTTTCTTGTTATGAGAAGCACAAAAGGGTGTTGTCAAATCCCGCCAAGTTTTCTAAAATGCTTAATAAGACAATGCTCAGATACAGGGTTTTAAATAACTTTGTTGTAAGGGTGGGTACCATGGGCCGTTTGGACAATGCACATCAATGTCTACAATCTTTGTCAAATTTTAATCAAACTCTCAAAGAAACAACTTTGGGCGAATAACAAAACTTTCTTAAAAATTTAATTCAATCAGTTCGGTAGTTTTCTAGATATACGATTTTGTAGGTTTTTTTTTGTATGGGAGGTGCCACGCTCTTTTGTCCAATTTTCACATTTGTTCGTCCCAAAACTCTTCCAACATTAATTGAGGCCATTTTGTGATCAGACCAAAAACACAAAGTATCTAAGGCTTTTTGGCCACAACTAAAACCAGCCAGGGAACAACTCATTGTGTTTCTGGGAAGATATTTCCTTTAACATTTAGTAGAGATAGACAGTTATTACATGTGGTTGGATCTATGATGCAACTATTGGACTTAGTTAGGTAGGTAGTGGTTTAGAATGATACCAAGTAGCACTAAGATGTGACTTTTTGTGACGTCCAGTGTTTTGTAGTGATGGGTGTTGAGTAGGGATGCCAGACGTCCCCCTTTTTCATACAAAAACGCTGTTTATCCCCCCTAATACAAACCACCGTCCCCCTTATTAAGTCAAAATTCAATAAAAGAAAATAACTTTAATAAAATGATTCTCATTCGTTTTTAGTAAATTGTTCTTTATTTTTGTTGTTTTTGTTTCATTTAATTTTTTTTTTAGTTGAATGCTTATTAAATACTTTTTATTTTCTTTTGTTTCTCTTAAATAAAGTATGTACATAAATAATGTTGATGCTTTTTCTGGTATCTATTCAAAAATAAAAAATAAATGTTGCCCCCTTTTGAACACTTGTTCCCCTAGCTTTTCGTAGCTTTTAATCTGGCAACCCTAGTGTTGAGGATGTGATACTGTGCAGTTATGCAAACGGATAAGATCTTGTATACGTTTACCCGAGATATCGCTAAGGCCGCCGAGGTATGGTTGGTTCAGTGTACGCTGGCTCTTGGCAGCACTCTGCACATTTGCAGTGGAAATGTGGGAGAGTTCCATCTTCATTTGAATGCGAATGCGAATGAATTTTTAGCTTACCCTTACCGGGACATACGGATAGGCTAAAAATCTATTCGCATTTGCCGCGAGTTAGCCGTATATTAGACCGTATTGAACCCACTAGAATAAATTCTCACATTGTTTGTAGGTACATTAATTTTTCAAATATGTGTATATAGCTCCTCTAAAAAGTGCATTAAATCAGTTTCTCTACACTTATGTACATCCGTATCCTGATTATAGCCTATAGCCAAATACATTATAATCTGGTATGAATTTATTATCAATGCATCTGGAAGTAATTCCCGTAGTCAATTTACCACCGGATATAAAAAGAATTTTGTGGAAGCACAATTCCGTTTCCGATTGAAATCAGAATTTTTGCCCTTACTTTTCTCATAAATATTTTTCGCCACAAAAGTTCTTCTCATTCCCTAGTCATCACCACCTGCCTTATTCATCGACAACTCTGATGGAAAACTGATTTTTTTTTTTTGCTCTTACCTGTCGCCGGTATGGGATTTACGACGACGTGCGAAAATGTCTGTGACTCCAAAAGTGAGGGCCAGTGCGGTATGCTTCCATTGCCTCATAGGTCAACATCCTTTTATGGTGCATGAAAAAATAATGAACTTTAACAAACGCACACACAAAAAACCCCTCAGAGGGAAAAACAGAAGTTCCACAAGTACAGATGAATATTCTGTGGCCAAAGGGTGGAAGAGTGGCAGGAGTGCTGCTGAATATTGGCCTTTTAATTTGATTCAGCCAAATTTGATTAAAAGCCAACACAGTAGCACCAGCCGCCACAAAACTTACTTACAGATGTTTGTCAGGTGTTTCCTGTCTCCGTTTGAGCAAATTCAATTAGGGTTCTGGTTACGGTTGAAAGGGTAATTATTGCTTCATTCAAAATGGAGGGAAAAAATAATGCGTGATTGGGGAGAAATCTTGAAGCCCAGGGACTTTACTGAATCGAATAAGATTAATGGGCACTGTGTGAGGCATTTGTTTTCAGTCGTCAGTCGACCAACCGGAAAAGGAGATTTGAGGTCATAAGTAATCAGAAGCTTTTCGAATTCTTCACCTTTAAGTGGTTATATGGTCTCTTATGAAAGGAAAATCTACTCGTTACTCTATCCTCGAACTGACATAACACATGCTCTCAGAATAATTCTTTGAAAAGTTCAAAACTCTAACCCTATCAATGCTTTCCAATTGACTTCGCACAATGCGCATTGTTCCCAAAAAACCTTATGGAAGCGACAACAGTCCTTTTGTTTCCTTTCATAATGTCGAAAAGGGGACGAAAGGATGCAAGACACTTTTTTTTAATATCTCTCTCAATTTCTTTACACTTTGTTGAGATGTCACTTCTTTCCAAGCTAAAGGAAGTTCTTTGCCCTCTGCTGTCACTTCAATGCATTGTCAGCTGTGCATTCTCTCCTTCGATCAGAAAAACAATGTTCTCCTCGTTACCGTTTTTTGTACTCCACAATCCTTTGTCTATTGACAACAACAAAAAAAAAATGGAAAAAATTGTAAAAGGAACACTTTCCATATCGATGCGAGTATGTGCGTCTATGCAGACTAGGAATGCATGCAACTGCCACTAAACGATTCGGAACGAACGTGACTTTATGCCAATTTAAAGTCGCTGTCACACCCTCTTGCATGACTCGAGCCATTTTCAAAACCCAACCCTATTCAGTAGCAAAACTTTTAAGCCATGATAACTATGTTAAATGGAAAATTGCTGGGTGGCGCGGCGGGGCTAGGCGTCAGGGTGTATGGTGATGTGAAGGCCTGAAGAATGATGTTGCCGATGATGCGCGTATCCTGATATAGAGTGCTTAAGAGTCATCGATATAAGCACCGAGATAGGATAAAGTGAATAAATCCGTACCCAGTCGGCAAACGTGTATCTGACACGATAGACACATTATAAAGACGTATGTAAGGTTGTGAGTAAGCGGAAGGATATGAAAAAGGATGATAAATGCAATTGCTGTATTTAAGTGGAAAACGATTACTGTCAAGTGAAGGCTTATGTGAAGTTGTAATTATTGTAGCAACTGCGCGTGAGATTGTGTGCGATGATGTGGGACGTTATGTTGGTTTCAAATTAAATAGAGTTGGTTTGAAAATGAGTTTTAAATAGGTACAAATTATAAATAAAGCAGGTGTCAACTTTCATTTCTAACAAAAAGACGGATTAATTGCCTTTTCAGGGTTAGGAAGTTTCCTTCCGTGTATCTGTACCTAGGGGTGTAGTAAAAGTGCATGGACTTCTTCTATAAAATCAGGTAACCAAAAGAAATTCCTATAATTTTCGACTCTTTTGTTACATTGAACTTTTTTTTTAATGATTTCGATGACAATGTATCTTAGTCAATATCAGCTAATATACAAAACGAACAAACTACCGAGTTGGCAGCAAAGAGAAAAATGCGCTCGCTAAAATTATGTTATGTAATACGACAGTGGACTATGTTCGGTGAACGTAGAAAAATATAAAAAAAAAATGCGTATAGTGTCGGTCGAACGCCTTTCTCTGAAATCTACTGAACCTACTTACTTACTTACTTAGATGGCGCTACAGTCCGGGGTGAAACTGGGCCTCAACCAACAAACATCTCCAGTTAGCACGAAATTTGGCTAACCGCGTCCAGTTGCGCACTCCAAGTTGGTTGAGGTCCCCTTCCACTTGTGCGTGCAACCTAAGGCCAGGTCTTCCTCTACTGCGTTGTCCCTCCGGGTTGGAATCGAAGACTCTAACCCTACTGAACCTACAGCACTTCAAATTGTGTCACTAAACCTTGACTAAACCTTCTATTAGGCCCTACGAACTAAGTCCCAACTGGAACTAACTCCCACTAGCCAAATGAACTAAGTCCCACCAAATATTCAGTGGGATTTAGTTCGTATGTTTGGGGGATAGTTCATAGTTCATTATGAACAAATTCCCAATGAATTAAGTCCCAATTTGAGAAAGTGGGAGTTAGTTCATTTAACTTGTTTCGAGTAAAAATAGTTCTGTTGAAAGTGGGAGTTAGTTCATTTTGTGAAAAAAATGTTCTTAACAAATTTTTAGGAATGGTAACGGGTTCAAATGTAAATCAGACATACAAATACGGTTTGTAGATTTCGTACAGTACATACATAGGTTTGCATTATGTACCACCAGTTATTAATGAGTAGTTGCGTTGTAATTGTCGGGCTAATCGGCTGGCTCAAAGCCAGCCCAATTTTTGAAACAACTTTTATTTTTATCTTTAAAAAATTTGAGAAAATAAAATTTCAAAATTCGCGCCAGCTCAATTTTTGAAACAACTTTTATTTTTAGCTTTAGAAAATTTGAGAAAATAAAAGTTAAAAAGCTCAAAGCCAGCTCAATTTTTTGAAACAACTTTTATTTTTAGCTTTAGAAAATTTGAGAAAATAAGAGTTGTTTCAAAAATTGAGCTGGCTTTAATGTTAACGGCAGGATCACGGCTGACAATTTTTTGCGAATGATATTCAAGAAAAATGAGATTTGTTACGAGATGGAGCCAGACGAGGATATTTTTGAGGAGTTTACGGATGATAATCAAGATAAAGATGAAGTTGAAACTGTATCTACAGAGGTTCACCGTATGAATAGTGACTCTTTGTGCATTGTTTACATTGATATGAAGCCAAACATCGTCCTTCTTCCATGCAAGCATATGATGATTTGCAGCGAATGTCATTTGAAGTTGCAAGCAGACAGCATCGCCAAAGGTTCGAACGATGGATATACATGTCCTTTGTGCCGCACAAAGATCATTGATATAATTCACGTTTACTTAGTCGGCTCTCACATTGAGGCAACATTCAATAAGCAACTGGCAATAGGAAACATGCAAAATTATCGCTCACAATTATTTTTCTTTGAATTAAATTAGACGTCTCACATCAAAGCAACTAAATATCACTCGAACGAAAAATATTGCTGATTGTTTATTGGCAGTTGCTATAGTTACTATAGTTGCTTATTGCTTGTTGCCTCAATCTGAGAGCCGCCTTTCAATAATAATATTGTATTATACGTCTATGTATTTAATTTACCCTTATTTTGTATCTTGTAACAAAAGTATATACCTAGACCTACCTATGCTGGATTAAACATTTTTGGGACTTAGTTCATTTCAAATCGTGAATTTTCGTTTTATTTTAAATAATTTGGGAGTAAGTTCATTTTCTTTATGAACTAAGTCCCACTATTGGGTTTTAATTCATTCTCATATTGGGACTTTGTTCATTCTTAGTTGGGTCTTAGTTCCTAAAAATCGTGGGAGTTAGTTCATATGAGCTAAGTCCCAAATTTTCTGGGACTTAGTTCGTTTTGGCTAGTGGGAGTTAGTTCTAGTTGGGACTTAGTTCGTAGGGCCCTTCTATTAATGTCAAGATGGAATATTTTAAATAATTTTTTTTGTTCGAATAATCACCCCTATTCCCGTTGGCGTTTGTCGTATGCGACTCATGTTTTGTGTCGTTGTAAAACGATGTTCAGATTTTTTGTTAACAATGTTATTATCCTTTCTATGTCTTCAACATCATTTCAATTTATTTGTGTCAAAAAAGTTACAAACACTGACTAACAAATTAAGTGAAATACGAGTGGTTTACGACAAACGTTAACAGGAATAGGGGTGAATGTGAATCGATGTGTATATTTTACAGCTTCTCTGAGTGTCGAGATACGGAAGATGCCACGCCCCTTTTTGTAGCCAAACTGTTGGATCAATTTTGACCAAAATTAAAAAAAAAAACTCTTTCAGGCCAATACTGAAGATTGCATAAAACATAAATTTTAACACAATCGGTTTTGTGGTTTCGGAGTCAATAGCATACACACAAACCAAGGTAGGAGAAGACGGGGCATGTTGATATCCTGCGGATATTGATACATCAGGCATAACTCTCAATGGAACGAACTATCATAACTCATAGATCAAAGGTAAGAATAAACATTATAAAGGGTGTCGCATAATTCACGCAAAACTTAATTTTGATAGAAAATGTATAGATTTTTAATTAGAAAGCATACAATTTTTATTGTTTTGTATGGAATCGCACATCGGATAAATGACCGCCATGGCATTGCTGGCAAGTACGTAGGTACTCTTTAAATGAAATTCCCTCCCAATTCCCTCTTTCAAGGCGTTGGTGGTCGTGGGCTTGTTTGCATAGACCTTTGAGTTCAAAAAACCACCCAAAAAAAGTCCAACGGCATTAAATCGCAAGATCTATATGGCCAATTCTGATCGCAAAAGCGGCCGATTATACACGATTGGGAAATGACTCATGCATGAATTGGTTCTTTGGCTGTACCTACACTGAAAAAAAATATTGGTTGTCATATAATTGACAATCGGTATAAAATTGTCGATATGATGAACATTTTTTGAAAATATCAAATACATTTCACAACCGGATAGTCAATATGAAGAACGGGCTGTCAATTCTCAATTCTTAGTACCAAACATTATGAAAAAAGTTGTAAGACTAACAATTGCAGTTGTCAATATGAAGAATGCGTTCGTTGAATTGAAAATCGGGGTTGTCAATATGACTACCAGATAAGTGCAGTATTTCAAAATCTTTAAATTAATGAACTTTGTTGTAATAGGGGCAATCGCAATTGTCAATATGAATACTCAAGAAAACATGTTTAGGTTTATGGTTCACAGTCACTTTTGACTTTGAAACACATGCTAGTCTCTGTAAACGTCGAGTAAACTGTGCGTCTAGATGTGTTATCGGGGTTATCGGGGCGAAACGCATTCTGGAGTATATGCCACAAATTATCAATATAATATGTTGACACTCCACTGTAAGTATAAAATCCTTAATCTAGCAGGTGTTTTAAATCTTGACGTTTTTATTTTGAAAATCGAATTCTATTATCGAATTTAATTACTTCGCTCATTAGATTGAAAATTGCGATTTTCATTATGAATATCGAGTTCTTCACTTTAACAATTGCGATTTTCATTATGAAAATCAATTCCTCCAATTTGACAATTGAGTTCATCAAATCAACAACGGCGATTGTCAATATGAACATTTAATTGATTTAAATTTAATTGACAACCCAAGTATTGACAACTACCTACGGTTGTTGGCTTAAAAATAACAACTTTTTCTTCAATATGACGAACTTTGTTGTTACAATGACGTAGCTTTTTGGTTCGGTGTATGGCATGTGAGTGACACCGCCTTGTTGAAACCACATGTTGGTCACATCCATATCTTGTAATTTAGGCACTGGGCTATCATATAACGATAACGAACACCATAAATTGTTACTGCATGACCAGCAGGTTCGAAAATGCGTCCAGCCCAAAATTCGCACCAAACAAACACGCGTTGTGGATACATTTGTTCCTCAACAATTATTACTCGTGGTTTTTCTGAACCCCAAATGCGAAAATTTTGACTATTAAAGTAGGTATTAAGATGAAAATGAGTTTCGTCACTGAAGATGATTAGGTTCGAAAATTGCGGACTGTAGCTAATAAGCCTTCATTATTTTTAAAATATTGCTCAACAATGAAAATGCGTTGTTCTTTCGTATAGCGCTCCATTTCTATACTAACCCGAACCCCGAACTGTCAGCTGTCACATTGTTATCTTTTTTCCATTGGCATCACTGAAGGTAGGTATCTACTAATAAATGTCGCAAAATTCAAATTTTGTGTGAATTATGGGACACCCTTTACATATAAATATGTCTTTCTGATTTCTCTAAGATCGGCAAATAGCTTCAGCTTGGGTTTTTTTTGAAAATCTTTATAAAAATCGTGCATAGATACAGAGGACAACGAGGCACATTGGTCCAGAATTCCGAATGCTAAACCACGCATGGGTGCGTTCTAAGACTCCGTTCAATAAGAACCTTTCTCAGGGCTCCTGTTTGTCTGTCAATCTATTATTACACATGTTAACATGCTGACTTCACAAAATTTGACTCATTAGATCGTCATGTAAATGTCATTTGTGAGCGAGGAAACCCCAATTGGCACTCGATCACACAATGTCAAACGTGCGGTCATTCAAGTGTCATAATGTGAATGTTAAAAAATTGCACGATTTTTTACATGACATGTAAAGGGAGGGTACAGTGGAGGGTATCAAAGTCTCGACCAGGCAGCTGATAAAATGTTTACTAGTTTTGCCTTTGTTTTGATTCTAATCAATGACTGTGGCAATTTTTCTAAAATCCAAGTAGCTCTTTCTCGGCCACTTTATTGACGTTTAATTTCCACTCTAATCTAGTTTTGTGCCACAAAATTGACGCAAGTATAATCTTAACCATTTTTGAATAATTGATGATTATTTCTGGAACCCAAGTAAGTCACCTTATCCCATCTTTAAGTGATCCTCTTCGCCTTTCTGTTATAAAATAATCACGACCGCTGACAATAAATCACAGATGCATGATTCCATGATTTCACAGAGCGCACGATTTAACTTCACAATTTGTGGCTGTGCCTCGATTTGCTATTCCTTTGCGTCATCCGGGCAGGTACCAATCTCCTTAAACAAAATTCTTGACATTGAGTTGGAAACGTTGACAAATTATTTCAACACGAATCAAATTCAACAATAGGTACTCCACATCGTGTCCTTGATACAATACCGAAAGTCTGCTTTTCTTCTCCTGCTGCTACTACGTTTTCACTTCAACGGATCTATCAATAACCAAGGAAATCGTGCAATCAGTACCCATGCTCTACACTCACCTTAAAACTGCCTTTTACCTATATACCTATAGTACATTGCCTGGGCGTGGTGTGACAAATGTAAATTCCTTTCTAATTTATCATTTTACGCTATGGATTTTAGCTGATCAAAATAAAAATATAGATTTTGTGGGTGGTGTAGGTATATCGAGTATCATCCCGAACGTAAGGACTTTTGACAGATGAAGCTCAAAACTTTTACATTAGTTATCAGTTGGATTTTGAAACTTAGTCACGTGCAAGTAATTTATTTGATCCAGTGGGAGTAATTAAAAAAAATAAAATTTTCAGTATAACAGTGAAGGAAGGAGGATAAAGTTTCTATGTCATTGCACTGTGAGTCAGCATAAAGGAAGGTGATTTTTTTTTCTTGTAATGAAAAAGTTTTATTAGCTGATATAAGGTAATGATTCTTCGGCAGGATAATTAGTTTTACATGGGCACATCTATTTGAATCGAATGAGATTGTTTGCAAGGATAATTAGTTTTGAATTGAAAGCTATGTAATTAACTTTAAATAAAAAAAGAAGGATTGGGATTTGTTCCCATTTGCTTGTCTCACGATGGATGATCAATTCGATTTATAATAGCATTCTGTAAAGTTGCCAGAAAGAGAAGAAAAATGTGTAACTAATTAAGCAAAGGGAACATGCATAAAAAATGTCATCCAACATGTCCTCAATGGGCCACACTGCTCTGAGATCGTGCATGTTGACATGTAGCAGCATTGCGAGGATTTTCATTTTCGGTCATCCATACTACTTATAAAATGCAACGTCCGTCTGTTCGTTTCTTCATAACTCAAGAACCATTCGTCCGATTTTCATGATTCTTTTCCTGATTTATAGATGTGTGGCCAACTTAGTCCGTAGGGTAGGTGAGAATTGCTCAGGAGTAAAGGGGTCGCGGGGAATAAAAGGGGTCTCACGAACCATTAGCCGTATGAACTTAAAAGTTTGTATATTGATAGATAAGTCAAAATTATTACATGCCTCATTCATCGTTTTTCAAAATTCGTCCCATAAGGGTTCAAAAACTTTTCAAACAAACTTTTCTATTTCGACCTTACTACGCTTAACTTGCCATTATACTCATAAATGGATTTATGTCAATTCAAGTTATGCTTTTAATTGTTAGGCAATATTTTACCGAGTATTTTCAGCTAACATTCGTTTTTCTACTCCATCCAGAGGGTGAGATATAATAAATTGAAATTAGATCTTATTTGGCCAAGTGCGAAAAAATCGCTTTATCGATTGCAGTTGTGCTTAGGAAGGGTAGTTTTGATTTGCGTTCTAAAAATAGAATGATTACTCGCACGACGGGGATTCAGAATGCATAATTGTAAATGCTCATGAAATGCGTAGTTGAATTTGATGTAGGGAATGAATATGCATAAAACAAACTACGTAGCTATAAGGAGTTTGTGATGCGTAGGTATGTATAGATAGCTATGGAAAGTATAACGATATGATCGCGTTATTAATCAAATCATACCTGTGACGAGTTTTCATTTATGTGAAATATTATGTCCATTGACTAAGGACTTTGAAATTTTGCATGGAGGTTAATTTCTAATCACAATACCAACATACAATAAAATAATCGCACAACGCAAAAAATACAATTTACCTATTTTCAATTTTTATCCCCTGAGGGTGTTAGTATAATGTAAGCCATATTTTATTAGATTTTTAAACTATTGGTACGATGTATTTCATTTCTCTCATTTATAGATTTGATACCCGTTTAGGTTTTAGTGTAGTGGTAGAGGAGTGAAAATAAAGGGGGGTGGAAAAGGGTATCTCTCGAACTACTAGGCCGGTTTTGAAAGTTCTTTTACGGTTGTATACTGGCTACATTTTTCGGATTCAGTAGAAGTTATTTAGGTAGAAGATGGTGGAAGGGAAAACGGAGGTATGGGGTAATCTTTGGAGCTACTCGGCTATTGCCGGAGTTTATCTCCGACAGCCATGTTTTTCACATGGACAGCTATATGTTGCATGGTCGCGTGTGAGCTGCAGTGGTAATTTGTTTATACTTGCTCCCACTAAAAACAATAACGTGTAAAGTTTACACAAAAACAATGCGTTAAAATATTTTGTAAACTAAATAAGAGGAAAATATATAAACAAACGTACAATGATAAGTCAAATAAATTTAGGTTTATTTAAAAGAAATAAAACCGTCGGGCGGAGCCGCGGGCATTGCTAGTTTTATATAAAGTTTACTCGTAGGTATTTATTTTTTTAGAATTTCTTTAATCATTGAAATTATTAAAATACTTAATAGAGCAGGAGCATTCTCTATAGTAGGTCTTCACAGCATGACGAGCATGACAGCGATGCCAACATTTAAAGTAGCCCTTTACAGCTATAAAAATATGCCTCAAAATCGATAATATGGTAGCATATCGATCTAGATTTCTCGAGTTTTCTACAGAATTATTGGTCGATTGTTGACTAACCGCGCCTAAAGCTGTGCTATTATAGTGGAAGACAAAATCAATTTATTGGTTCTTGAATGCGATAAAGGTGGCTGATGTGGGATCATGACGTTAGCTTGAATGACAAAAATTTCGAAAAGTTTTTTTTTTAATTCGAATGCAAAAATTTCGAATGTACAAAAATCCCGAAAGACTAGGTATATCTCGAAAAATTCTCGAAAATAAAAAGTAAATTCGAGATTTTTTTTTTGGATCCAGACCGTCGACTCCTCCCACATAACGAACATTACCTACAAGCTGCCTGCGGACCCAGGATTTTTCATGTATTGGTGCTGTACAAAATAAAAAGAGCGCCATTAAGGCACGCCCACTTGAAAAATCGTAGGCCCATGGTACAGTATGGAAAATCATTGCCGCCATTGATTTTGACCTTTCACACGTATTCACAGACAGTGGAAATAATTCCGGGGAGAATCTGGTACGTGCACGGAAGTCGGCGGTCTAGTTATGTGGTTTGTGCTCCAAATCCTACAGTGAGCACAAATAGGGGGGCTGCAGGGGGGCAGCATGCCCCCCATACGTATCCTACTTTTTAACACCAGTTTTAGATTTGATGTTATTAATTCTGTCGCGCGCAAATTGTAACCATTGTCTTAAAAATTAATATTAATTCGAGATTTTTGTTATTCGAGATTATGCTTTCTAGATTTTTTTTATTCGAGATTTTTACGTGCGAGATTTTTGCTTTCCAAATTGTTTTTTTTTTTCGAGATATCGTGGTAAACCCGGCTGATGCCTCTATATATGTATCTAATTGGTGCAGTTTAGAGGGAGTTTAGAGGGAACTCCGTTGTTATGAGGATCGGGAAAACGATGAGGAGGTTTCGTTCACCGAATAAAAAGTGTTGTCTGGATGCAGACTTGGTGCACGAAACTACGAAGACATTGCTAATCTTACTTCAGTACGATCGGGTAAGTAAAAGTCATCGTCCGGGTTCAATGGTTCATTTTGGTCTTTTTATGGCATTTAACAGTCTGCAGACAGTCTTTTCTTTTATCCTTATCACCAATTTTGGCGGTACTGCAAGATTTCCCTACCCTTCTCTATATTAGGTCTCTATTATTGGGTTTAGTTCCTTTGACATATTTTTACATCGGTATAAATATCCTTGTGACCATTTATTGGTCCAATCCATAGATATGGATCATATTGTAAAATCCAAGCGAATCACATAATGATGTCCGATAAAGAAGTTTTGTGTTTGAGGTTAGGTGAAGCAAAGTTCATCGTATAGTTGAAATGCTTGCTGAAGTGTTGACTGGTGTATCAATTTTGGTGCCGAATAAATGGAAATTGGAAGAAATCGCGAAGAAATTTTCTACACGAGAGGTTCGTTCTTTTCGATTTTTGCGCATCAAACTGAAGAGAAATAACCATTTTCGACCTATATTAGCGTTGCAATATGTCGATTTAAATATCATCTTCTTCCTTCAGGGTCTCAAGTTTTATAACCACCTCTTTTGAAAAACATTTTCCACGTAGGTATTGCATTCTAACAATGCTGCCAAATTCTTAAATTTTATGGTTAAAAACTTTGAGCACAGTTTACTGTGAATTTATTCTTATACATAGTTGGAAGTGTATCTATGGCCCCTATTGTGAGTGTCGATAGTTAATCGTTGATCGACAACTGTGATTGTCGATTGCGATCGATATTTGTCGATTTGACAGGCGCTTGTAGTCGATTTCAAATGTCTGATCGATGATTTCTCTTGGAAGTGAAAAAATTGTGTGCGTACGAATAGTCGTGACGATCGCTAATCGACAATCACAATAAGGGCCTATATTATAGCTATTAAGCAATCACATAGCAAACGCGAGTGTGTACAGCTATTAAAACTACCTCACAGTATCAAAGACAATCTCAGAATTTCAACCGAAAACACATTTTGACAAGAAATTTCTAGTTACTTTTATATTGACGGTTTAAAAAGCAAAAACCAAAAACAGTCTTGGTAATGGCGCTCTTCTCCGCTAATCTTAATCTTAAGCTCTCTTTCCATCTACCAAACTATTGTAGCGTGTTCCAAGCGGAAATTATGGCGATAAAATAAGTCTTATCTTGGCTTAAGAAAAGCGTATCGTCCGTTAAAGATATCTGTATATTTTCGGAGAGCCAAGCGGTTATCAAATCCTTAGACTCCATTTCTATAACTTCTTTAGTAGCCCTCGACTGCCGATCGTATCTTACGAAGATGTCCGAAGAGTTCAGCAATCAGCATTCACCTATTGTATGCCTGGTGCCTGTATGGGTCTCCGGGAAAAGAGACATCCCAAGGAATTGTAAGACTTATGAGCTTGGCAGAATAGGAAGAACTCTACCAATCAAGTAGGATAAAGGCTCCTTGTGTATATACCTACCAATCGCTACTTGCAATCAAAAATTAAAGCTAGATGCTATCGAATGTGCAAATCTTAAGCTGGATTTAATCCGCTCTAAGAATTTGATTTCTCCAACAGACTGCATATCGCATATAGGTATTTTTGCTGGGCTCTGCCTAATAAGAAAGAACACCATAAGGCCTTTTTGCAACCAACTTTTGCAAAAGCTGTATGGATGAAGAAGAGGAGGAAAAGCTCTCTTCCATAGTAGGAAGCTTCACCTAGGACTCTTTCATTATACAACGACTTAAGCTGGGTTTCCACTTGTCGATTTGAAATTGACAATTGACGTATTTTTATGCCAATTAAACAATTGGCAGGTGGAAATAGCGAAAAATTGCTTGTCAATGAATTGACTAACAGCGTTTGCCAATAATTGACAAAGAAAGCTCTGGACAAGTGGAAATAGGTGAATTGTCAAACAAAATGTCACTTTGTCTATAATTGACAGAGAAAATTTAATTGGCATCGAGTTCATAAGTTGGTCAATCAACTGACAAACAATTTTTTGCCAATAATTGGCATAAGTGGAAATGAACTGACGTTGGTGTCGTTCAATGACATAAACGCGAGGGCTGTCAAACTTTGTCAATCAACCGACATGTGGAAACCCACCTTTAGGTGGTCTGGCAAAAACAGACATCAAAAGCTTCTTACGCATCATCATAAGAAGCTTAAAATGGTTCAACGAATAGGAAGAGACAAATGTCCGTTCTTCGTGGTATCACAATAAACCAATGCCAGTCAGAGTATGTTGGCGTTTCCTTTCCGGCAGCCACTTTCAACCTAACCCAACCTACATTTTGATGCCGAGTTCAAATGGTTGACTTGAGAAGCCTGTCATATATTCTCGGATGTTTGTCATATGCCTTAAAGCATGTGGCGTGTATAATATCGCTTTCAAAAAACCATGCAGAATAAGGGTGAATGTGTGAGCCACAGTGACCCCTAGTTATAAGTAGCATCACATTCCTCCCCTATTACTGTTTTTGGATCCTCTTTTCGCACCCACCCAAACTGCAATTACATACTGGTGATCAATATCTATATCCATGCCTTGCCTAGGTACAAGCACCTCCAGTAATGTTCGATTTTACGAGCATTTTTTGGGTGCGAAAATTCTATATAGCGCGGCAGTTTGGTAGTTCGCAACCCAACTAATGTGATATACCCTTTTTTGTCTGATATGAAATGTACATACGACACTGGACAATTGACATAATCAAATTGATGCCTTCCCTATTTCTGTAACCCATAACCGCCTACGAAACCACTCGCCTTGTGACATACGAATATAATGTCATTGTCACCCTTCAACATTCAAATAAGGACTATATAACAAAAAGTAAATGATTCCCGATATCACATTCGATTTGTTCCAATTTCGCTTACCTGCAATCCACTCACGGTACACGTTTCCGCAGGCTTGACTTCAATTTCTGTCCCACTGTGCACTACACCATCGGATCTCGTTGTGGTGTCCTCCTCCGAAATCGGTGGGCACAAACTGTGATCACTCAAATCTGAAAAACCCAAAACAACATAAAAAAAAATAAAACAAAACGTTTATGTAGAAACAAAAGTAGAACAATTTGTGAACAAGGATATTTTTGGCACATGAAGGACACACAACTCACCTCCAGCACGACCATACTGGGCCAACTCAATTGATATGCTTGTACCTCTCGGACAACTCAACGATAATTGTTCCGAATCACATCCAGCTCGCTGATAGGTTCGTAATGTAGCGGCTAACAATGCTATATTGTGAATTAAATTCCAAAAATAAAAAAATAAACATTTTCATTTTCGTAATATAGAATTTTTTTTTTCGTTCATTTTGTTTTATTGCGGATATTGTCACAGGTGGTGCAGAGCCAGAACACACGTCCCAAGGTACATGATGTGCGGTGTCAGCCAAAAACACCGAACCGGAGATTGATATGAAAAGAAAAATGAAGAAAAACAAGTTTTAAATGAAAAGATAATATTTTTGTCGGTGGTGCACAATTGTTATTTTTAAGAGAATATTTTTTAGTTGTACTATATATAGTATATGTATTTATTTAGCAATTTTCTTAATTTCATATGAACAATGCGAAACAGTTTTGTTTTTTTAATTTTGTCAACGTTGGGACAGTCGTATTTTTAAATTTGTTGTCGGTGACTAAATAAAATTTTTGTTTGGATAGCTATTTTTGGAATAATTGTTGCGAGAACTTTTTTGTTCAGGTTCAATTTTGACATAAGTACATGTATGCCTACAGATTGTGTCTTTAAATTTGAGGCACTTATGTATTTGCGGTTAGTGATGAAATTTTCATAGAATTGAAGAAGTTTATCTTGGTTTACTTTCCTGGGGACTCACCTTTTTAGGTAATTGTATAGACTGAAAAATATTGTATTGGTTGGAAAATTTCACATCTGAAGACCTTATGAAAATTAACGCCAAAAAACTATAAATAGTTTCTATGGATATTTATAAACAAAACATAAATGGATTGGGGATATTTCCGACATCCCAGACACTAAAACTAAAATTACAATAAATAGATATTTCCAGGGTCGTTTTAAATTTTTCTACTTTTTTGTCTGTCAAATTCCACTTTGAAAAATGTGAACAACTGGTTCCAACGAAACATTTTCACTCATCACGATTTTTAGGCTAAAAGAAAACGATATCAATATAAACTTTTTCTTGTACAGACTTTGTAGTTGCGTCAGATAATGGTACTAGTTTGGTATGGTACATCTTGTACAGGGTCCATCAGAATAATCGGACGTTTTCGAAATACCTAGAGGTATTAGCATATTGTAAGGTCAACTCAATGCACATATTAACCGACTCGAATATTAACAAAAAAACACGAACTCCAAATTGACAGCAGAATTCACACGTAAACTTAAAGAAAGGTTTAAATAACATCCCAGGCTTTCAAGCGGTGGGTAGAATGGATTAATAGATTTATTAATGGGACTGGTGAACTTTTGCCAACAACAAAAATTGCTAACGTAATAGCACCCAAATCGAATACTGTCCAGTTACCTCAGTGGATGTACTGTCCCTTTCCACTTATAAAAAATATTTGAAGTGACATAAACTTACCACTAAACGAGTATTTACGTTTTCAAAAGTAACAATTATGTTAAATTATTCTTAATTATAACTATATAACTATTTAACTATTTTATGCTGAATTTGAAATAAAAAACTATGTAAACTAAAACAAAAATACTATTTTTTTACCACTTCATTTAGCATATTTTGGCAATTTTTATGCATATTTCCAGCATTTTTCATGCATATTTTAGGCTTTTTATGTTGCATGTAATCCGGTCTCTACCCATAACCATACAGTACATTTGACAACCGCGAGGACATCAATTTTCCAAAACTCCTTCTATAACAGGACAAGCTAACTTTGGAACTCGCCTGCGGATATATTTCCAGAAGACTAGAATTTGCAGTAATTTAAGTGCAGAACTAACGCGTTATATAGGTTCGCCTTTCCCTGGAGATGTAGGTATTTACAAAAAAAAAAAAAAACAGAATCTGCGAATACATTTTTTGTTTGTGGAAAAAACCGTTTGACCTTTCTGCCTGACACTGTATGTTAGGTAAGATTTATGGGAAAGATCACCAGGTTGATATTTTTATGTCGGGGAAATACTGTGAGGAGATTCAACTTTGAAGGGGTGCCATTGTAACAAATTGCCAGAATTTTTTCCGAGAGCGTATTCCTCAAGCCCTCTGCCACCTGCATGTTGTAGTGGCGAACCCAACTAACATTTCAATTTACTTAAGGCACAAATGCTTCAGATTCGACAGGTCAAGTCTTCTTTAGAGCTTCTGTAAAGCTTCTAGTAGAAGCAAACTCTTTCCCGAAGTCTTGACTTCTATTACAATCATTAAGGACTTTTAGAAAAATAAGGTGAAGCTTTAAGGATCAATTAAATTCATAGCTTCGTTTATTCTAGTTAACGAAAGAAGAGGAAGTTACAGTTTCTATAAAGCTTCCATTAAATATATATAATATAATATATTATACAAGCTTCTATAAGTAAACTTGTATAAAACTTCCAAGAGTCATTAATCGAAACGTTATGGAAGACTTGTTTGTGGCTTGCATTATTTTTCTAGCGAAGCTTTAATAGATATGAAGGGAGGAAGAATAAAACATTGTATTTGTAGGCGAAAATTTCTTCAGTTTGGTTGAAGAAGCTTTTCCGAAGGTAAATAATGCTAATGGAACTCTTAACGAAGCTTGTTTTGATATAGAGAACAGTTTCAACTGGTTAAGTTTTAACTTTGCAACATGATGATGAATAAGGTACTTCTGATATGTACTTATAGAAGTCTGGGTTCGAATCCCCCGGGAGTTTGGGTTTTTTCTTTCATTCTATGGATATGTCACCTCTTTTCATGTTTCATTCCAGTCCTAAAAGAATCCCACTCAGAGAGAATCACCATTTACTACCTACCAAATAAATGCAGAAATAAATAAAATGAATGGAAATGAAACATCTTTTTTTTACAAATTCGTAGTTTCGATAAAGCTTCGATTATTGAGCTATTAGAGTCCTAATAGAAATCTTTTCAGAGGCTTTATAGATAAAATACTTTCGGTAAGTGTTCGCCTTACGGACCTTACCGAAGTTTTATAGGATTCTCTTGGAAACTAAAAGTAATCCTCTATTGAAGCTTATCGAAGCTGAAATGTTAGTTGGGAAGTCCAATAGCATCGATATTAAGAAAACCGATCCTGGCGAAAACCGAAGACGTCCAGATGTCAAGGCCGCATATGGAATCATTTATAGAGACTAGCTATAATATTAAGCCATGTCTGGTTTTGGCACCCCTGCCAAACTTGTCAGATTGTGCAGAATGACGATGGAAAACACTCGCTGCTCCATTAAGGTCGGAAAGAAGCTCACCGAGACCTTTAATATCAAAAAATGACTGCGTCATCTAACTTCTTTAATACCATACTTAAAAGAATTATGCGAAACTCATAGACCAACGCACCCAAGGCACGATATTTCGTCCACTTTTTTTTTTAAACTTCTGACTTGCCGGAGCATTAGGATGCACGTCGACCTAAAAGATCTATTATGTGCTTGGCGTCAGATATATGTTTAGGTTAGTAGCGCTTCTACTTTTCTAATGTAGCTGATAATACATTCAGCAGAGGATTTCCTTAGTTCTTCGGTACTTATTACTTCCCTGAAAAATGATTTCCTTCTTATACCGTAAAGAAAGGTATAAACTTAACTCCACTTACTTAAAGCATAACTCTTGACAACCGACGGTTTTTGTGGCTGAGAACAGAAGGCATTTGAGCAGTAGAGCGAGCCCTATCCCGAAGAACTCATTTATGACGCTGAAGTTTGGACTCTATCCTCAGTCACTTCAAGATAAGATTCTTCGTAAGATTTTCTGTCATATTTGCATTGACGGGCCTTAGAGAAGTAGATTTAACGTTCAACAACACAAGCTGTACAGCGACATGAGTTTAGGCAACAAATTGTGAATCAGTCGTTTTAGATAGCTATGTTCTGAGTATGGAGGCCTCGCCTAATGTGGAGCGTACAAGTAGAAGAGGGGACTTCAGCCAACATGGTATGCATAACTAGAAGCAGTAGGCCGAAGACAGAGCTAACCAGAGAAGTGGTAAGTAAGTAAGTTATAGGCTGCTACAAGTTTTAACATATACTATTCCAAACTTAAGAGCACTTTTAAACAAGTTACTCGTGCGCCACCTATCGTACATTCTTGAAAGTTCATGTAAACCTCTTCGGTCACATAGACATTCATTTTTAAAACTTTCATCTCAATCGGTTGAAAAGTTTGTGCGCCTATCGGTGACAAACAATGGTCGGTTTCCATCAAAAACATTTCAAATAATTGGTGTTAAAACTTGACAGTTAAAATTTGAAACAAAGGCATTACAATTTCCGACCATTAACAGTATAGTTAATGTTTTGTTACTCAACAATAATTCTCTGCACTGCAACTATTTCCGTCATTTAACTAGAATATTAAAAGCTCTCCATGTGCAACCGCTGCCTGCCTCAGCGTATACTATTATAAATTTGTCAAGCATTTCCAGCTGAAAACCAAAATTTATTCAGCCTCAATTACTTTTAAACTATGAACTACCCCAAGCCGTATAATAATTTTATACCTTGCGCTGTAGTTCGGACTAGGGAGCCGGGCACGGCAACTACTACCCCAAAACACTGCCATTCACTCATGAAATAAAGTTTACTTCCAATTGCACAGTTAACCTTCCCACAAGTACCCATTCATCAAATGAAATCAAATTTTCAAATACAGTGCAGCACCGTTTAACTCGTACAACCAGACCAACTGGAAGGCGCAGTTTCAGGTCCTTCGTGCTTGCCCGCCATAGTAGCAAGTGCACATTGTCCAGTCTGCACAAAAGCCATTTATTTTGCTGACAATGATTTTTATTGCTCAAATATTTATATTTCATAGCTGGTGGTGTTAGTAAAAGACGAAGGACATTCGAACATTGTGTGGACCGTTTGTTTGATTTTTGGAAAAAAAAAAAAATATCCAACTGCTTGCTAAGACAAAGTTTCTCTCATTTAACGGTCGCATTAAATGCTGCCACCTTCACTTCATTCTTCTCGCACTTCCTCGTAGACCGCTGAAGGGACCGGAAACCCTTTTAAAAATATCCACAGGGCGGCGAAGGCAAAGGAAACAAGAAAGATATAAATTGAATTCATTAATTGCACCGAAGACAGAAGTAGTAACATAGTTCGTCCGACAATTGTTTGATTGCAACGTTAGGCAGCGCAGAAGGGAAGGTTATGCGCAGCCATGACAAGTTTCCCTAACGCAAAAAGAAAGGCGTCATTGAAGGCCTTAAGTTTCCGGTAATAAAGGCTGTATTGCGACAACGACTGCTGGAGCTGGTTGCTGGCTGCCATTGTTCGAATCTTTAAGTGTGCCCGCGAGAGGCCACCACTACATATATACTATAAGCACCAACACACTCCTTCATTAATGTTATCGTCCTCTCTTCAGCGCACTTCTCAAGTTATGGATTCAAAATTATGGGAACGAGGCTAAACGTAATTACACCCGGCACAGCATAGCAGCAATTCCTTTCTTCTTCTTCTTGATTATCATTATTTTTCTTTTCTTTTCCTTTTTTAGAAAAGTTATTGTGGAAAAATTATGTTGCCACAATGTGGAGCGGAGGACGATGGTACACTTCCTCAAAATGGTTGATTGCTTCATTTGACGGGAGAAGAATTTGAATTGGCAGACCCGATTTTCATATGTCCTCGTCCTCGCCCGAAAAGATAAAGGTTCGAGTTCGAGCATCTAAAATTATGCAGAGGCAGTTTTTCATTTTTATTTTTTGGGGGGCTAAAAATAAAACCAAACGAAGGGAGGAAACAAAGCAGATGTGCCAAATTGGCCAATAAATGTGCAAAGAATATGCGATTGCTTGTTTGCCGTACAGCATCTGTGCTTTGGGGGTAACAAAATGCATCTCCAATCATTTAATGGGATTAAACGGTTCTTTTTGTACAATTTTCCCGTTCTTAGTGAGATAAATTTCTTTTCAATGAATAATATGGAACAAAATATTATTGAGCATGTGTACTTGTAGAATGGGTATTCAATGGAATTTCCTTTCCAGTAGGTATATTTACGTGAAAGACGTGGCATTGCACCAGACCTGCTTCAAGGACAGCGAGGGAGATGTATAAATAGCTCCCCACACTTTATACAGTCGAATATAAAAACTGTGCCGAGTCGATTGCGAATTTGGAATATTTTAGGTCTTATAAATTCTTAAAGTGTTCTCTTCAGCGAATGGTAATGGATTTATCGTTATCTATGTTGAGTTGCAGTCAAGATTTACAATGTGTCAAGCATGGGTGTGAAGCTACATATCTACTATTACACACATGTCAAAAGTCATATCAATTTTTGACATGCTGACGTCAATATGCCATCAGATTTTGTCTACAGACAACTTCAGGAGAGAATTTAATGTAATATTGACGTCACAATGTCAAACGTTGACACGTGTAATAGTAGCTTGACACTGAGACCATTGACTGTGATATAAAACATGCATTTACTAATACAATGATCCATAACTCGGCTTACAGAGCCCGTCAATTTGGTGCTTGGTCAATCGCTTGCTTAGTGAGAACTAAGATCTCACCTTACGATTCAAGTGTGGCGCATGACGGCATGTCAATATATGGTCTATTGGGGCCTACATTCCATTCAAATTTTGTGCTGTTTCATGCCGCTTTAAAAGTTGTGAAAATAGCAGTTCAAATAAAATCGTAATTGAGCTTAAATTTCCAATAAAGCTCTGTGATTGGCTCCAAGGTATTTCTGGGAATATTCGTAAAATTGGACAAGGGGGCGTAGCACCTACCACGCAAAAAAAAAAGAAAACATTTCCAATCCTTTTCTCGACCTTATTAGAGAAGTATCAAGTCGATTAAGCTGAAACTTATGCTGTTATGAAGTAAACAGTACATGTTGATAAAACATTTGCATGTTTTCTGATAGATGGCGCTGAGCACCCAAATCTCAAACTACGCAATATAGTGATCCTTATGGCAAGGCGATAATGTCTTTAGAAAGTACATATATCATAAATATATCATGGGCAAGATCGAGCAAATAGGCGTGGTACTTCCCAATTAAAAAACAAACAAAAAATGCTACAAACGCTATTTTTTTCAATACTCGTGTTAAAGATTAAAATTTGGAATATTAAGGTGAATTGTCCTGACAGAAGAGAGCATAAAGCTACGATTACACGGCCATTTTTTTGCGTCATTTAAATGGCGCAGTGACGTCAGGAAAAAATGTCGCATTAGAGCGACATTTGAGCTACGATTCGTCATTGGAAAAATGACGATCACACGAAATGACTTTCATCATCATTTGTGTCCCAAAATCAAATAACGGACACTGCGAGTCATTTACAATTTTCCGTTGGGATGCCGTTGAAAAGGCGACTGAAGAAATGGCGATCACACGGCAATGACTTGCCTCATCAAAATGGCAAATGTCACCTTTCCTATTATTTCGATTTCCCCGTCATTTTCTGTTTTGCGATTAGACCGTAATGTCACACGAAAAAAATATAGCTAGGTACTGTCATTTAGTTTTTTTCTCTCGGCGAAGACGCATACATGCAACTTTTTTAATTAAATTAAATAGGAAACAGCAGTGAAAATAAAAAATAATATTTTAATAAATAAAAAATGTCGAAAAGAACTTTTGGGATGATGGTGGAAATTGCGGAGATGGCGTATTTGGCGGCGTGTGTGGTGGAAGAAGGCGACTTGATTACGAGCCAACGCGACAAGCGGAGTATTTGGCAAAAGAAGTCGTTGAGCCGTCGCGAGAAGAGTGGATTTTGTGCTGGATTACTACTCGAATTGCGCGAAGAAGAACCTTAACTATATCGCAATGTCCTACGTATGTCAGCCAATCAATTCGATTCTTTTTTGACCTTGACCCGCAGACTAAGCCGCAACTAGGTGATGTAAACTTATATAAAATTTGACTGCGTCAGTCATCACCAAAAACCTCTCAACGAGGTAGGAGGCCCAAATTCGCAAGCAGAAAGAGAATTCCAAAGGTACTGCCCGGCACAAAGAATGGCCAATCCCCCCCCCCTTCTCTTGTGGTATCACAATGGACCAAATAATTATAGTGTGTCCGCTTTGGGACAGCCAACTTACCTCACCTAACTTAACATAAAGCAACAACGTGTCCACAAGACAAGGGGGCGTCCTCTCGCCTCTCTTGTAGTTCCTATAGTCATTGACGACCTACTCCAATCCTTGTTTAATCAAGGGATCTCTATACTATTCGAAAATCATCGACCCACATTCCTACCATGGAGGTCACCTTTCCCTAATATATTATGGCTTCCATAAAAACTTCTCTATCATCATCCCTCCAAGGTAAGACTGGCAAAATACAAACCTACTCCATCGCGACTTGATCTAGTCTGGTATACGGACGGGTCCAAGATGATACCGATTCTGAGCTATGGCTGTAAAACTGTAGCCAACCTAGATTCATCCTCGTAACATTAACTGCAAAAACCCTTCCGGTATGATCACATTCCTGGATAGGTACTCGCGATAAATCATCGGTTGCAACTTGCATTGTTTTCTTGGCTATTACTATTACCGTCAAATTTATAAAAAGAAAAATACCAACATATTTATTTGACAATCTCACATTTTCACAAGTCAAGGTAGGACCGTCGGACATATGTAGGTATACCAAATTTTTGTTTTTGAATAAATAAATCTACCAACAAAATGTCAGGCTTATGTAGGTATGCCTAGCTTTGAAAAATAAATTATGCATCTATGTCTATATTTTGTGGGACATAGCTACCCATACATAATAAAATTTTGGACTTATGTTCCAGAGCATTTTTTTGTTTTTTGTGAGTGACGGTTCCCATACAAATGTACCTACTCAGCCACCCAAACGCAACCTTCTTAATTCCACCAGAGTGTGTTAATCTGCTTTGTTTGAGAATTCAAGTTTCTAAATATAGCTTTGGTGGTTGGGTGTGTATGAATCGGGTAGGCGCTGATTGGCATCAACTTGGCGGTGCCCAGCTGTTGTAACTTTTTCATACACATCAATTGTGCTTATTTTACCTCCGCGTGGTAACCACCGGGTACTGGTCTCGCTCAACCGGGCTTGGCTTGCTAAACTTATAAGCGCGAGTGTTGAACACGAAGAAAATAGCAACACTATAATGCTCTGTCGGAATGACTGACTGAACGAGTCTCAGAGGTCTTACATGAGCCCCTCAGAAAGAGGACATACAGCGGATGAATACACAAGATTGAATCAACGGTGTTGTCAACAGTCGAGATGGCAGATACCTTGCGTGAGCTTCTCTGACATATTTGGAGCAAAGGTCTGTAAGGATTTTCAGCACTAGTCAGGGTGCTGAAATAGAGATGGTGGCGGATGAACCCTTTATGGGCCAACGGCAGCACTCATATCCCCGAAGTGGGTTACTGACAACGGAGTATCCGACCCGCTGTCCTAGGGTTATCTTAGGGCCTGGTCCTCCAGGTTGGGGGTTGTGCGTGGGGCTAACTACCCAACCACGGAAAAATTAATGGTTACGAAGCAACCAAGAGCCTCGGATACGGATGGATTCACTGTTGACGACCCTGCAAAACGAAAAAAGGACAATGACGTTCGGGTCTGCACGTGGAATGTTCGAACCCTGAACAGACCGCGTGCAGCCGAACAATTAGCGGAGGCCCTAGACTGCTACAAGGCAGATATCACCGCCATTCAGGAGGTGCGGTGGGATGGGCCAGGCAAAAGAAGGATGAAAACCTGTGACATCTACTACGGTGATTGCTACAGAGAGCAGAAGCAGCGTCTATTTGGATGCGGATTCGTTGTAAGCGGCAGACTTAGGCAAGAAGTCTTGAGCTTTCGACACGTAAGTGAGCGCCTTACAACTATCCGCATCAAGGCTAAATTCGCCAACATCAGCCTGATATGCGCTCACGCCCCCACAGAAGATAAAGACGACGCTACCAAGGAATGTTTCTATGAGCTCCTCGACAAAACATATGAGCAATGTCCTAAATACGACGTTAAAATTGTCTTAGGTGATTTTAGCGCCAAAATAGGAAAGGAGGACCTCTTTGGTAGCACAATCGGAAAGCACAGCCTACACGACACCACGTCTGGAAACGGACTTAGGCTAATTGACTTTGCTGCGGGACGTAATGCTACTATAGCAAGCACACGGTTTCCACACCTCAACATTCACAAAGGATCATGGCGGTCACCAGACCATCAAACGGTCAATCAAATTGACCATGTTGCGATCGACGCAAGGCACTCCTCCAGTATTCTAGATGTCCGAACATTCCGAGCGGCCAACATAGACTCGGATCACTACCTTGTTGTAGCCAAGGTACGTATGCGGATATCCCAGACACCACAACAACGAGGAAATACTGTCAGAAGATTCAACGTTGAACGGCTACAAACGCAACAAACCGCCAGAACTTTTGCCGATCGCGTCTCCCTCAACCTCTCGAGAAGTCCTGTGCAGCCAGCATCAAGTGCTGAAGACCAGTGGCATCGATGCCAAGAAGCCGTCAGAAAAGCCGCAACTGATGTGCTAGGTTTCACCCGACCACCACCGCGAAACCCCTGGTTTGACGAAGAGTGCCGGCAAGCACATGCAGCAAAGCAACTGGCCTACAAAGCGGCGCTGCAGAGAAGGACGAGAGCAGCTCGTGAGCTCTACGAGCAAAAACGGAGGGAAGAACACCGGCTTCTCCGGAGGAAAAAGAAAGAGCATGAGAAGCGCGCGATCGAGGAAATAGAGAGGTGTTACTCCAGGAACAATGTTCGGAAGTTTTACCAAAAGGTAAAAAGAACGTGTCACGGGAACAAGGCCCGAACAGAGACCTGTAGAGACGAACAAGGAAACCTTGTAGTAGAGTCACAGTCGGTGCTGAGGACATGGAAAAACCATTTCTGCAGACTGCTGAACGGCGAAGACGACACAAATTCCGCTGTCAGGCAGAATGAACCATTCAACCTGGGCGATGAAAGCCAAGACTTCCGTCCACCTGACCAAAATGAGGTAAGGATAGCAATATCCAAGCTGAAGTCCAACAAAGCTGCAGGACCGGACGGTTTATCGGCCGAGCTTTTTAAGGCAGCGGGGGATGACTTGGTAGAGAGCATACACCAACTCGTTTCTAAAATTTGGTCAGAGGAAAGTATGCCTGAAGAATGGAGCCTCAGCATTGTTTGCCCGATCCATAAGAAAGGAGACCCTCTAAACTGCGCCAACTATAGAGGCATCAGTCTCCTTAACATCGCTTACAAAATCCTGTCTTCCGTACTGTGTGAACGCCTGAAACCATTTGTCAACGAACTGATTGGACCCTATCAGTGCGGTTTTAGGCCCGGTAAGTCCACAACCGACCAAATATTCACACTACGGCAGATCCTGGAGAAAACCCAAGAAGTCCAAATCGATACTCATCACCTATTTATCGATTTTAAAGCCGCATATGACAGCATTTATAGAGACGAGCTATACAGAGCCATGTCTAGTTTTGGCATCCCTGCCAAACTTGTCAGGTTGTGCAGAATGACGATGGAGAACGCTCGCTGCTCCGTAAAGGTCGGAAACAATCTCACCGAGACCTTTGATGTCAAAAAAGGATTTAGACAAGGTGATGCGCTGTCATGTGACTTTTTCAACATCATTCTTGAGAAAATTGTGCGAAACTCGCAAGCCAACACCAGGGGCACAATTTTCCAAAAGTCTGTGCAACTACTTGCATACGCTGACGACATCGACATCATTGGCAGAACACAGCGAGCTGTCACTGGTGCGTTTGCAAGTATCAGTACAGAGGCGGCAAAAATGGGTTTAGTGGTGAATGAGGGCAAAACGAAATATATGCTGTCAACAAGAAGGGACACACAACATCGACGAATCGGACAGAACGTCACGATAGACAGCTATAACTTTGAGGTAGTTCGGGACTTTGTCTACCTCGGCTCCGCTATTAATTCTGAAAATGACATCACATCAGAAATCAAGCGAAGAATTACACTTGCCAACCGCTGTTACTTTGGCCTAAGAAGGCAATTGATTAGTAAGGCCTTGTCGAGAAACACCAAGGAGACTCTATATAAGACCCTCATCATCCCAGTCCTGCTTTATGGCGCAGAATCATGGACGTTGTCAAAAGCGGATGAAGATCTCCTTGGGCGCTTCGAACGCAAAATTCTTCGAGTGATTTTCGGTCCCGTTTGCGTTGACGGGCTTTGGAGGAGGAGATTTAACACCGAACTCTACGAGCTGTACAGCGACATCGACTTGGTCAGAAAAGTACGTATCAGTCGACTAAGATGGCTAGGACATGTAGAGCGAATGGACACCAACGCTCCGGCCCGAAGAGTCTTCGATTCCAACCCGGAGGGACAACGCAGTAGAGGAAGACCTCGCCTTAGGTGGCGCGCACAAGTGGAAGGGGACCTCAACCAACTTGGAGTGCGCAACTGGAGGCAGTTAGCCAAAGATCGTGCTAACTGGAGAGGCGTGTTGGTTGAGGCCCAGGTCCACCCCGGACTGTAGCGCCATCTAAGTAAGTAAGTAAGTAAATATAGCTTTATTTTTGGTGAACTTTCAAAAACTGTACACGCACATACCTACCTTCATCTAACTAATTGCCTTTTTTCAAACACTTTACTAATTTAATTCATTCCAGCTCTTGCATATTCAATTAATGCCTCTAGGAACTAACCAAAAACTGATTTGCATTAAAATGCTTCCCGTCTTTATTAAGGTCACTGCACTATTCTATGCGCCGACCTCTATACATTCTGATGTAGATACCAACACTTGTTCCAAAATTAAATTGCTCCTGTCATTTTAAAGTGTCAACAACAACCAGATACTAGAACGCTGCAATTTACCTTAGGTAGTAGGTACCTCTGCGTCTACCTATCCACCACGGTAACAAAAAAAAAATTAAAATGAAACACAAACACTACCCAGTCGTAGCAAACAGAGAAACAACTTGCAAACACTTTTGGAGTGAAAAACACTGAGGGTGCTAATGGTGAGGTGCATTTGTGTCTCGACCCGCAGTTCGAAGCCCAGGTGGTTCTAATTATAGCAAAAGTTGCTGTGCCATTCCTCCACAAAACTTCCATAGAAAAGAAAAACAAAAACTTTGAAATTTTATTTTTGGTCACCGAGAATGTTTTTGTTTTCATTATTTCTCTCCTTTCCTCGGAAGGTAGGTACTCCTAGTTAATATATTCGCCTGCCCAACATGGTCGCACTTAACATTTTTTGACACAGCTCTTTCTATCTAGCTAAGTCCGATGTAGAGGACAACTCTGTGCTCAGGTGTATATACAAGGTTCCGAAAAAAACACGCATACTTAATGAAAGTAGAGTCTTCACATTAAATGGAAATTTTAAAACAAGAAAAGCAATGAATTGTTGTGTCGGACCGACAATGGGGGGTTAGATGACTTTTTCCAAAAAGGTATTATGTAGGTACTGTAGAGGTATGCATAAACACAATTTGGTCTGTCACTTAAATTGTACAAAAACAGCGAAAATTACATAGTAATGGGTTAAATATATTTCTAGAGGTTAATAGCTCAGCCAAGACCTGTACGTCCGTCAGTGATTAGTGAAAGATCTGCTAAAAATATGAGAAGGTCCAAGAAGGCGCCGCTCATAAGAACTCCTCCTTTCGCAGACACCAATTTGAAGAATTTTGCGTCGGGATTTCTGGTTAAAAGTCCAATTGACCCAGCTGCTGGAGGAGAATGACCATAAACAGCGTCATTCTTCTACCTACATCATTTAGACGTTGATTTTAGGAATAAAAATCGCCTTCAGTGACGAGGCCCATTTTTGGATAAACGAGTTTTTTAACAAGCAAAATTGATTTGGGAACATTTCAATCCACACGAGGTCCACTAAGTGCAAATGAATCTTTGGTGTAAATTGTGGGCCGGTTTCATCATCGGTCCATACTTCTTCAAAAACGAGGATGGTACTGCCATAACTGGCCCTACGAACTAAGTCCCAACTGGAACTAACTTCCACTAGCCAAAACGAGCTAAGTCCCAGAAAATTTGGGATCTAGTTTATATGAATTAACTCCCATGATTTTTATGAACTAAGACCCAACTAAGAATGAACAAAGTCCCAATATAAGAATGAATTATATATAAAATCCAATAGTTGCATCCGAAATGAACTTACTCCCAACCTCCAAATCCAACAGTGACCCCAAGCAGGGAGATTGCAGGGGGCAGCATGCCCTCCATACATAAACCACTGTGCCTACAGAAATTGATCTCCCATTTGACTGATTTCAACGGAGAGCGCTAGCGATCGATGAAAGCCAATTTCTTTTGGCCCAAATTCGACGATAGCTATAATAGACGTATGTAAGTGGTTGCAACATAGCTGATGAAAGAATGGACATTTTGCAGGATCGATTTGAGAGCATGGGTATCTCATACAGAACTTAAACTGGTCTCCAGAAATCCTACGATTTATTAAGTTAGACTTTATCTGGTAGGATCTATGTCGCTTAAGTCGCGGATCTATTCGGGTCCGTCAGATTCAGCCTCATCTGCGCGACAGGCCAAAAATTGGACCTTGCCATTGGAAGTGCCTCTATACACTGAAAAAATTATTGTACGTAATATTAATGATCGGCATTCATACAGCCAAATTCATTAAATTTTAATGAAAAATCATTCATATTATGTACGAAATTTATGAAAAAAATGATGATTTTCATTGTTTGTATGAAATTGCATTCATAAAAACATTTGTATGGCAGCTTTTGGGTATTAATCGATCATTGCTATTTTAATGAACTTTTTCATTCGCGTATGAACTATTCATACAGCTCTCGACTATGATATTTAAGAATCAAAACATTTAAGATATGAAAATAATCATTAAATTTAAGAAAGTATGAATTGTAGCATGGAAGTCATGGTCGATACTTTAATTTCATGAATCGATTCATAAAACAGATACATGATATGTACCGATTCATACGGAATATGTATTTTATTCATACACCATATGTATTTATACATACTTCTAACTAATACTTAGTTATAATGTATTTCTTCATAAACAACCGTTATCTTTACAGCGGCACTCGAATGATCAATGCATTCAATCTATGTACATGTTCATACGTATTATGCATCGATTCGTAAAATAAATGTATGAAGTGTTAAGCAATGTACCGATTTATACGGTATGTATTTTATTCATACACTGTATGTATGGATACATACTCATAGATGCTAAAATTAGTTCTATAATCCCATACTTAGTTAAAATGTATTTTATTCATACACTCAATGCACCAATACTTGGTTATAATGTATTTCTTCATAAACAACCGTTATCTTTACAGCGGCACTTGAATGATCAATGCATTCAATCTATGTACATGTTCATACGTATTATGCATCGATTCGTAAAATAAATGTATGAAGTGTTAAGCAATGTACCGATTTATACGGTATGTATTTTATTCATACACTGTATGTATGGATACATACTCATAGATGCTAAAATTAGTTCTATAATCCCATACTTAGTTAAAATGTATTTTATTCATACACTCAATGCACCAATACTTGGTTATAATGTATTTCTTCATAAACAACCGTTATCTTTACAGCGGCACTCGAATGATCAATGCATTCAATCTATGTACATGTTCATACGTATTATGCATCGATTCGTAAAATAAATGTATGAAGTGTTAAGCAATGTACCGATTTATACGGTATGTATTTTATTCATACACTGTATGTATGGATACATACTCATAGATGCTAAAATTAGTTCTATAATCCCATACTTAGTTAAAATGTATTTTATTCATACACTCAATGCACCAATACTTGGTTATAATGTATTTCTTCATAAACAACCGTTATCTTTACAGCGGCACTTGAATGATCAATGCATTCAATCTATGTACATGTTCATACGTATTATGCATCGATTCGTAAAATAAATGTATGAAGTGTTAAGCAATGTACCGATTTATACGGTATGTATTTTATTCATACACTGTATGTATGGATACATACTCATAGATGCTAAAATTAGTTCTATAATCCCATACTTAGTTAAAATGTATTTTATTCATACACTCAATGCACCAATACTTGGTTATAATGTATTTCTTCATAAACAACCGTTATCTTTACAGCGGCACTTGAATGATCAATGCATTCAATCTATGTACATGTTCATACGTATTATGCATCGATTCGTAAAATAAATGTATGAAGTGTTAAGCAATGTACCGATTTATACGGTATGTATTTTATTCATACACTGTATGTATGGATACATACTCATAGATGCTAAAATTAGTTCTATAATCCCATACTTAGTTAAAATGTATTTTATTCATACACTCAATGCACCAATACTTGGTTATAATGTATTTCTTCATAAACAACCGTTATCTTTACAGCGGCACTCGAATGATCAATGCATTCAATCTATGTACATGTTCATACGTATTATGCATCGATTCGTAAAATAAATGTATGAAGTGTTAAGCAATGTACCGATTTATACGGTATGTATTTTATTCATACACTGTATGTATGGATACATACTCATAGATGCTAAAATTAGTTCTATAATCCCATACTTAGTTAAAATGTATTTTATTCATACACTCAATGCACCAATACTTGGTTATAATGTATTTCTTCATAAACAACCGTTATCTTTACAGCGGCACTTGAATGATCAATGCATTCAATCTATGTACATGTTCATACGTATTATGCATCGATTCGTAAAATAAATGTATGAAGTGTTAAGCAATGTACCGATTTATACGGTATGTATTTTATTCATACACTGTATGTATGGATACATACTCATAGATGCTAAAATTCGTTCTATAATCCCATACTTAGTTAAAATGTATTTTATTCATACACTCAATGCACCAATACTTGGTTATAATGTATTTCTTCATAAACAACCGTTATCTTTACAGCGGCACTCGAATGATCAATGCATTCAATCTATGTACATGTTCATACGTATTATGCATCGATTCATAAGTAGTATGTTGTATTTCATAAACTGGTATCCACAGGCGTCGCATTGAATATGGAATACATGGGTGCGCAACTCGTGAAATTGTTGAAATTATTTTTTTAACTGCCTATTTTTCCTATTTTTTTCATGCAAATGATTCAGATCGGAGGCAAGGTATACTGAGACCCACATCTTTGGCATATTTACACTTACTTGCCTACGCTAAGTGTTACGCTCTCGCGCAAAGATTAGGAACGCTAGTATTTATTGTTTTATAGAAATTCGTATTGACAAATGACATGCACTAACCAATTCGCACCTAATTTTTGAAAATTTTTTGCACAATAGGAAATTTAAGAGAAACGAAGATGGCAGATTCAGAGAAAAATTGAGGAAAGAAGCGGGAAGAGAACTAGTGCAAAAACACGTGAATGGAGTTATGTTGTAATACAATTTCAAATGTACTTTATAGGTACTGCTGGTGACGTTCATCAATATGGATGAAAGTTGGTCGCAGGTACCCTTTTTGCCACATTTGGACTACCGCCGTCAGTAATGATAATGAGAATGCTATTATTTTAGGACTCTTTCATTACGGTCAGTGTCTGCAACTATGCGTAGATATTTTTATTGCTGTTTTTCATTTCCGCGATGAGTAAGTTGTAAATAATAAGGGAATTATTGTCTTTCAAGATTTCAACCGTGTCTCAAAAAACGAGTCCACTATTATCCTTTCAACATCAATCTGACCATCCATGATTTCCCTAAAATAATTCATTTAATTTATGTATTACCTACAACCCGAACATTTCAAAATGCATAAGATTCACTTTGCCTTTAAAACATTTAATTTTAAATGACGCGGACGCGCTTCCATTTGGACGCTCGTGTGTTCATTCTGATATATAACAATACCCCTCATGACGCTCTACGGATCGAGCGCAATGAAGGAAAGTCCAGTGAAGTGAAGTGAAGGGAAGCCCAACGATCCCAAATAAAAAACAAAATGCATATAGGAGTACCCCAGTTAAGTGGTATAATCCACCCATCAAAGTTGGTGACCTCTAATTTCGAGGTGTTACTACTTAAAACGCTATAACTTCTAAACTATTATAGGCACCAAAATTGTTTTGTATGTACACTTTGAAAAGACAATTTAGTAGCGCATACGATTTTTAAGCACTTTAAGCATATCTTTGCAGTTACACAAAAGTTATGGCTTCTTAAACACAAAATTGTGAAAATTTGTTGTTTCATTTTTTTATTTGAAATGCGTTTTTCTCAAAATTTTTACTTAAAAAATTTTTATTTTTCTTATGAAATTTTTATCCTTGAGCAATTTTCTAAAAATTATGTAAAGTAACTTTTTTACATACAATCAACAGAAGTTGTAGTAAAGGCCATTTTTTGTCAGACTATTACAGAAATATCGAGTCTTTAGACCATTTTTGTCTGACAAAAAATGGCTTTTACTACAACTTTTGTTGATTGTATGTAAAAAAGTTACTTTACATAATTTTTAGAAAATTGCTCAAGGATAAAAATTTCATAAGAAAAATAAAAATTTTTTAAGTAAAAATTTTGAGAAAAACGCATTTCAAATAAAAAAATGAAACAACAAATTTTCACAATTTTGTGTTTAAGAAGCCATAACTTTTGTGTAACTGCAAAGATGTGCTTAAAGTGCTTAAAAATCGTATGCGCTACTAAATTGTCTTTTCAAAATGTACAAAACTATTTTTGAAGCTATAATAGTTTAGAAGTTATAACGTTTTAAGTGGTAACACCTCCAAACTAGAGGTCACCTACTTTGATGGGTGGATTATACCGTTTAACTGGGACACCCTGTATAGCCAACGTCACACGCACTCCAAATCCTGAATCCTGAATCCGGAAATTTTAAAAGGTAAGTCGGTAGGTATAGGTATAGTAATCGGCGAATGCCACACCAATGAAACCTATTAGAGCAAAAAATCGCCTCAATTGAAGATTTCTTGGACGTTTTTTAATCCATTGACATCGTAGCCATCCTTTGATGGAATTTGTTACTTTATGGCTTGACAGAAAGAAGACGAACCATATTTTGGGATATACACTATATTTATTTCGAAATATCACCAGAAAGCCCTAAAATCTTAATTTTTCCAAGCGAAAAAAAAATCACTAAAATTTTTAATATTTTAGGGCTTTCTGGTGACATTTCGAAATAAATATAGTGTATATCCCAAAATATGGTTCGTCTTCTTTCTGTCAAGCCATAAAGTAACAAATTCCATCAAAGGATGGCTACGATGTCAATGGATTAAAAAACGTCCAAGAAATCTTCAATTCAAACGAAGGGTGTGCAATACACACCTTGCAGAGCCTGACGATACGCCACTGATATTTATACACATTGCATTGCAATGTATGGCTTCATACTTTAATGAACCCATTCTTCCATACAATGAATTTTCTCACAAACAGTCGGTATCGTTTAACGGCGCTCCACCAACAATACATTTAATCTACGTAAATGTGCATACGTAGTATGTTCCCATTCATTAAATGTATACATAAACATAGCCGCTCACAGCATTCAAATGAAAATATGCATACACTCAATGCAAACAATGTAAAACAAGCCGGGCAAGTACAGTTTTTTCCATGAGATCATCACTTCATCAGCAAACATTTCGCACATGCTCCATCTGCTTTGGTTGGGGGGGATATTGCGTGCTCGCACTCAGTGACTCAGTTACGTTTTTCCTTCGGTCGGTGTCGGTTCTCGGTTGTATTTTTTTCGGTTGTAATTTTTGAAACGTTTTTGTCGGAAGTAGTTTTGTATTAATGTGCAGTAAAACTAAATAATTTGACGAACAATCTAGTGTTTTTAAAAACTATATAAAGTGATTGATCGATGGGCTTTGCAGTCACCAGTGGCGAATGGATCTACCTTGAAAAAGTGTTTGGAAACAGGATTACTACAGTCTGAGGTAAATTAAAATGCATCCCACCCTTACATATTGGTTTTTAGTGTTTTAAATAAATTTGTGTTTTATTTAAAATAAAAATAAATGTATAGGTACTACTTTTATGAATTCATACTTACATACCTACATTGTAGTTCATACGCATTATGTATCGATTCTTAAAATGTATGTATGAAGTAATAAACAATGCACCGATTCATACGGACTATGTATTTTATTCATCACCGTATCAATCGATACTTAGGTACAATGTATTTCTGTTCGTAGATTGAAATCCATATTGCAATCACCTACGTTTTCCTTCAGTCAGTTTATGTCAGGAAGTAGATAGTTTTATATTAATGTGCAGTAAAACCAAATAATTTGACGAATAATCTAGTGTTTTTAAAAACTATATAAAGTGATTGATCGATGAATTTTGCAGTCACCAGTTGGGAATGTATCTACTTTGAAAAGGTGTTTTCAAATTGGATTACTAAAGTCATTTTCTGAGGTAAATTAAAATTCATCCCACCCTTACATATTGGTTTTTAGTGTTTTAAATGATTTTGTGTTTTATTTAAAATAAAACGTATGTACCTACTTATACTTCATTCCCTAAATGCATTGGTACTTTTATGAATCCATATACATACTTACATACAATATATTTTTTAACAAAGAGTCGGTATCTTTTAATAGGGCCCTACACACGATCAATGTTACTTGTCAATGTTACTTGAATGACTCATCATTCAAGCAACATTGATCGTTTGTATGCTCTTCAATGTTCTCGTCAAGTAACATTGATACATTGATGAAAACCAAAATTGTTTTGGTTTTCGTCAATTTTAATTGATAATTTTAATTGATAGTGCGTAGGGTGCATCAATGTTACTTGTCAATGTTGTCATTTTTTAAATGGTAATATTGGTGAAAATATGTCCAATTTACGAAAATGGTCGACAATAGAACGTCAGGTCTCTGAAATGATAGAAGTGTTAAGTGCTCTAAGTTTCTGCCAGTACCTAGCTACAAAACGTGTATTAATGAGGCGCTCATATGGCTTAATACACTTCCAGTCATTCAAAATTAATAATCTCCATAAAACTGTCGTTTCAGTAGATAACCCCCTTTTTTATACCTTTTCGATTTATTTTCATTTAATATTAATACATACGCTAGCTGCAAGCAGTTCAAGCAGATAAAAATTATGTATAATAGTATAATCCATCCTCATTCATATATTTGAAACGACTGAACATAATTCAGACAAAAACATTGTCAATATTCATTGATACGTGTGTAGGCAATTTATCATCAATGTTACTTGATGAAAAAAATCGTCAATGATACTTGTCAAGTAACATTGATCGTGTGTAGGGCCCTAATGGCACTCTAACGATCAATACTTTTAATCTATACGTAAATTTCCATACGTATTAGGTATGCATCGATTCTTAAAATTACTAGGTATGCATTTTATAAATTCACCCTATGAATCGATACTTAGGTACAATATATTTTTGTTCATAGATTGGGATATTGCGATCACCTACGTTTTCCTTCAGTCACCTGTGAAAAGTTTGTTCTAAATTTGTAAGACTATAAGGTGAGGTAATTTAACTTTCATCCCATCCTTCAAAAATTAAGTTGTTTACTTTTGTATTTCTCATTCCAAATAGCTCGCTCAAATGTTGTGCTTTCTTTGTAAGCTTTCATTTAGTAATATATGGTTTCTGACGCACCATTTAAAAAAAAAACACGATTTAAATGCAAATAGTACATATCGTTGTTACGAAAAAGAGTGTTCGTTATTATTTGCAAACTTATCGAGTTACAAGCGGCACATATTACGCATACATTCCGCAGCTAATACTTCAGATGGAAAAAAATCGCATAAGGGCAAAGAAAAGTCAGATTCCAATAGTACAACTGTAGCAATTGAGAAAAGCACAATGATTGAGAATGTTAAAAAAGATAATCCATCTCATCCGTCTTCGCCAATTAATCCTGAAATAAAATTTGAAAAACAAGATTTTAAAATGGAGATAGAACAACTGTTTCTAAATTCACTTAAATTTTCTGTTTCATTACATTCTAATGATAGTTTTTCAAGAAAAGACGTTTACAAAATTCAAAAAGATGTCTCAACTTTAATAGTCGATCAACTTCTACAAATTTTTAATAGCTTTGCTAAAATAAGATTACAACAGAATGATATTCTTTTAAATGAAATATCTAGTATAATAAGTACTTGCAAAGATCCATTTGAGAGGTGTAGTTCCGATTATCTCTTATCAAAAAAACTTAAGAACTCTGGCTGTATGGAAAGTCTCGAAGAGTTTGTTATCAGTGAAGATATAAATACGATTTTGCGAAGTGGAGAGTTACATTTAGATGAAGTAATTCACAAATGTGTTGTTTTGCCATTACGTTCACAATTTAAATTGTTTTTCGAGACTGACAACTTTCTTCCTAAGATGCTACAACATATGTCCTTTTTAGAAAAAGAAAAAAAAATCGTGAATTTTATTCAGGGTGAATTATGGAGAAAAAAGAAGAAGTTGTATCCAAATAAATTATTAATTCCATATTTTTTGTATGCAGATGAATTCGAAATAAATAATCCACTTGGATCACATTCTTCAATTCATTCGATCTGCAACTTTTATTATTCATTCCCATGCATGCCTGTTCATGAAGCGAAATTGGAAAACGTGTTTTTAGCAGCTGTAATCAAATCAAAAGACATCAAATTATACGGAACTAATAAGTGCTTGGTATCTCTTATCAATGAGCTAAAATTCCTTGATGAAGAAGGCCTTGATATTATGGCCAATAATCAAATATATCACGTTCATTTTATTTTAGGCCTCATTCTTGGTGATAACCTTGGTCTGAACACATTACTAGGTTTTAGCAAGTCGTTCTCTGGTACATTTTGTCGATTTTGTCGTCTACAGAAAGGAAAATGTTGTACAATGTGTACTGAAGACAAAGATGAAATGCGAAATATAGATAACTATGACGAAGATGTTATGAAGGACAATCAAACAGAAACTGGTATTATTAATGCTAGCTGTTTTAATTTGATCCCCTCATTTCATGTAGTGGACAATTTCAGCGTTGATGTTATGCATGACCTTTTTGAGGGTGTGTGCCACTATGACCTTTGCCATATAATAATTTACCTCACGCAAACAAAAAAATATTTTTCGTTAGAGTTATTAAACAAACGAAAACAAACATTCGAATATGGTCCAATCGAAATAGACAATGCTTCAAATGAAATATCTTCAACTCACTTAAAAAAGCGGCATTTAAGAATGTCTGCCAGAGAAATGCTTACGTTTGTCCAGCTTTTACCCCTGATGGTAGGGGATCTGGTTCCAGTCGATGACGAAGTTTGGAGTTTTCTTCTACTTCTTCTAGAAATAGTTAATTCGGTTCTTTGTTTTGAAATAACAGTTGAGTCGATTCAAACATTGAAACTTAAAATCAAAGAACATAACGAACAATATCTGAAACTATTTAAAGATAATTTAAAACCGAAATTCCATATTATGACACATTATTCAACAGTTTTACAAAATTCTGGACCACTACGAAAGTTTTGGTGTTTCAAATATGAAGCTAAACATAAAAGCTTTAAATTGCATTCTCATGCTATAACTTCGAGAAAGAATATATGTCTAACACTGGCAAAAAAATTTCAATTGAAATTTGCGAACAGAATATTAAACTACAATTTAAATATTACTGAATATGTAGTGTGGCAAAAAAACGAAACAAAGAGTGGGTTGGATTCTTTAATATGCCAAAAACTTGGAGTTTCAAAAGGAAATTTGAAGTATTTTAACAAAGCAGAATTTAATGGTATAAAATATGTAAGCGGCTATTTTGTTTCGATATTCTCAAATGACTTTCAAATTTATAAAGTGGTACACTTAGTTCAATACGAACGAAAACTTGTGTTATTTTGTCAGCAAATGAAAGAAATTTATTACGATCCTCACTATATGGCATTTGAAATAAACCCTTCAGTTCTTGGTGAATACAAAATTTTGAAATTTGAAGAAATTGTAGGACCTCCATCAACAATTATTAAGACTGCAAAAGGAAAAACCATGATACGCATCAATGAACACTTTTTTAATTAGGAATTAATCCTTGCACATATTTTAAAGAAAATCGACTGTGACTCTAAATATCAAGAATATAATATGGCAATTAAAATAAATCCTTTTGTTGTGAGTGAATACAATATTTTAAATTTTGAAAAATTGCAGACCTCCATCATAGTTAATAACTATTGCAAAAGAAAAAAAAAACATTATATTTTATGCATCAATAAACACTGAACAGTGATAATATAAAAAAAAAATTATAAACCAAAACCATGGATAATATAACAATTACTGATAGCCAAAGCATGAATCAAGAACTTGATATGATTTCATTCATAGAACTTACACCTTCGTATGGTAGACCTAATATATCCGCCTTAGAACTATCAAATTACTCCCAAGAATACGAGCTATCAGATCGGCCAAGTACGAGCTCTTTCCGACAGTGCGAAACAGATAAGAACTGCTCCCAAGTAGCCTCCGATTGTGACATGGTGACTTACATAGCAGTCACAGATGACGTTGATCCACAGGAAGCGGTCAAATCACTCCTTAGAAGCTGGAATTTGGAACATCTTACAGATTTTTTAATAAGTAAATATTCTTTCTTTCCTCGAGTTGAAAAACTTTGGATTAATTGATACCTCTTTTTCAAATTCTTTCAGGTGAAAATATTGATATTCCAATTTTGAAAATTATCAAGCCACGGCATATTGAATTGCTTTTCAAGAATCACAAAATAATTGATCTCATCAGGTTCGAGGAGAATTTGGCTCAATGGCGGAGAAAATTTTCATCAATCGTAATCGAAGATGAACCTATGCCTGGAATAAGAAATCTGATGTCCTTACCGAATTCAAATGTCTCATCACCGAGTTCTTCGAGAGCCTCACCTACAGCCACCGATTGTGTAGGCTTATCGGATATTTTACATGATTGCCGAAAGTCAAAAATAGTTACGGAGTATTATGAGGCGAATTCTAGGCTCATCGACGAGCATCGACACATCCTGATAACTATAATATGTAACTATTTTGAAGAGAATAACCTTCACATGTCACTGGCAACAAGCTATAGACTTGAAGAAGACATTTTGAATAGATTTCCGACCGAAAAGCTCGAATTTTACCGGGTTGGCAAAAGAGGCAAAATATATATAAAATACTGCAATGCCAAAAATGCATTTAGAGCTCATTTGAAGCGTTCCAGTAATGCTGCAGCTCCTGACGGTGAGCCCACCGAAAAACTTGGTGCTATGAAATTTAGTAAGTATCTTTTATTTCCAATAAATTATTTAATTATTTAAATAACAAGTTATGAGACAATAATGAAAACTAATAATAATGCTTGCATTTTATCACCCACAGCTCCTGAAGTTGATGCAGAAGAGTGCATCAGAAGCCTGAAGCACGATAATTTGTCGGCCGCTGAATTCGATAGTTGTTGGCAGTCATGCAGTCAATTTAGATTGCAACAACTAAAGGAGGCAGGTTCTCTTAGTAATATATTTGCTAAATGGCCGGAGTACAAGAGACCAAATGGCTATCGTTTTGTAAGTATGTAAATATATATATATAAAACCGTAGTGTAGTTTTTCGTTATTCACGAACCATTAGTTGTATTAACTTGCAATTTTGTACCTTGAGGGAGAAATAACATTTTTTACTTCCTACGAGTACATACTTTCAACTTGTCATTAAATATTCATAAATCTATATCAACACAAAAAGCTTAAAACAGTCTTAGGCAATACTTTCCCGAGTACATAGTTAGTTAGTAAGTTAATAATAACTTTTTTTAGATAAAAAAAAGAAAAAACAATAGGGGTATTCACGATTCGGTGTATCAGGTCTAGTATCATTTTGAAAGTCTAAAAGTGTGAAGTTTTCTTACATATAACAACAAAATATACTTGTTACACTTTTACACTTTTACTATACCACAGACCTATAGACCTGATACACCGAATCGTGAATACCCCTAATACATTTATGCCGTTTTTCATTGGTTTCACTCGGGACTCATTTTAAAGTCCAATGGGACAATAAAACTGCTTATGGTGGAATCTACTCATGTATTGGTGAAATGTCAAAAACTAACCTATGGCTGCTGCCTGCTACCTTGTATAATATACATAAATTGCAGTTGTGTACGTTTTTCTTGAGTGGATTCTGACTTGAAATCGATAAGCGAAATTCTCCGATCTTTTTATCTTTTTAGATTACAGTGTCCTAACAGCTTCTTAGCTTACCTTAGTCCTTGAAGGTTATTAAAGAATGCGGTTATTTTTAAAGGGTTTTACTTAACTTCAGGAAAAATTTCTTATGCTCAAATCTTGCAAGTCAAGTTTGAATCACTTCCTCTAATTTTAGAGCTCTGAAATTTTCCATGCTGGTTGGGTTGTGAAGACAATGCAATATTTATATTGGAATTTTTGAATTTTGACTTTCCCTGCTGCCCCTTTAAGGTAGGCTTTTTCATAACACATAAACCATTAGCCGCATTGACTTAAAACTTTGTGTGTTTATAGATAAGTTTTATTAATTTAAGATTAATCGTTTTTAAAAATTCGTCCTATAAGGGTTGAAAAATGGGGTTTGCACACTTTTCTATTTCGACCTTAATACGCCCAACTTGCCATTATACTCATAAATCTATGTAAGTCAACTTAAGATATGCTTTTAATAGTTAAGCAATACTTCACCGAGTATTCTGAGCTAACATTAATCTTTCTGGTCCATATATATCTGGCGAGATATATCTAACAAATTGAAAATAGATCTTATTTGGCCAAATGCAAAAAAAAATTGCTATCTCGATAGTGCTACGGTGAAGCTTATGTGGTGTTTGCACGCATACCTGTTTCCAACCCATAAGGCGGTAAAGAAAGACAACAGCGGAAAAAAAACAGTGGTGAAATTTACCATAAAGAGCTCGCAGGAGGCTTTTGTTTTTGTGGCCAGCAGCGTACAAGAGATGGATGACCATATACCAATTTTGAAATCGAAGTCAGAAAAAATACAACCCTTTGTTTTCGCTTTGGGTGCAAAAGATTTTAGTTCTTTTAAAAATTTTTATGTTTACATGGATGATGTTAAATTCATGTTCAATAATTTTTTAAGGGCTGTGGACATATGTTTTAAATGTTTTCATTTGTTTAATTTTTATTAGCTTTTTAAACTATTATTTTATTTCCTTCTCTATCCTCTTGAACTCGTCTCGTAGAGTGTGTTCCCTTATGCCGCAGAACGATGCAAGACATGTTATTATGATACATTGATCCCAATACATTTACAACTTTCCCGAGTATTTTGTGCTGAATTTTCTGCTGCTTCCAGAGCCTGAGCTACAATAAATTGAAAACAGATCTTTGACAAAAACAATGTTTTCTAATAAAACCTATGTTATCAATTCATATTTAGATTGACAAAGACTTTGGAGTCGTTTTTGGAAATTGCCCAGGGCTACTCAATCGTTGGCCAGAACAATCCGAGAATTTGAAAGATTTCCTTTTAAGAGAAAGCCATGTAAGGGATAAAGGAATGTTGGAAATGCTGCAAACAATTCACAAAGTCGACATTAAAAGTGGTAAGTTTGTACTTAAATTATATTTTATTGTAAAAAAATATTATTTCATTATTATTATATTATTATATTAAAACAAATATCTAAAATTAAATTTTTCTGTTTTCTTTCTTTTCTTAAAACTAAAATAAAGATAGTGCTGCGGTGAAGCTTATGTGGTGTTTGCACGCATACCTGTTTCCAACCCATAAGGCGGTAAAGAAAGACAACAGCGGGAAAAAAACAGTGGTCAAATTTACCATAAAGAGCTCGCAGGAGGCTTTTGTTTTTGTGGCCAGCAGCGTACAAGAAATGGATGACCATATAACATTTTTGAAATCGAAGTCAGAAAAAATACAACCCTTTGTTTTTGCTTTGGGTGCAAAAGATTTTAGTTCTTTTACAAATTTTTATGTTTACATGGATGATGTTAAATTCATGTTCAATAATTTTTTAAGGGCTGTGGACATATGTTTTAAATGTTTTCATTTGTTTAATTTGGAATATCCATTGCCATGCCTTCAATTTTGGGCCTTTATTGAGAGCCATTTCTATGAAATAAAAATAACAAAAAATACGTCAAAAATGTTTGTACTTTCAGACCACCTAAAACAAATAAATAAAACAATGTAAAAGAAATTACGTGTTTTGCGTTTTCATTTCATATTTCAGATTCCGGAAAAAATTTGAATTTACAGGTACAACATGGAACATGTTTTGAACATCGATATTATAATTGGTTATCATGGTAAGTGTTAATAGAAGCTTTTCATTTTTTTTATTTAAATTTATGAAAAGGTATTCTTAAATTTTCATATAATAAAATGTAAGAGTACATACATTTTATGAAATATTTCATACATTTTTATGAAAATTTCATAAACTTCAATGAAATATTTCATAAAATGAATGTGAGGTTTACTTACAGTTTAAAACTACATTCATGTATTCAATGAAAAAATTCATACATTTTTATGAAAATTTCATAAACTTCAATGAAATATTTCATAAAATGAATGTAAGGTTTACTTACGGTTTAAAACTACATGCATGCAATCAATGAAAAAGTTCATACCTTTTAATGAAAATTTCATAAACTTCAATGAAATATTTCATAAAATGAATGTAAGGTTTCATAAACTTCAATGAAATATTTCATAAAATGAATGTAAGGTTTACTTACGGTTTAAAACTACATGCATGCAATCAATGAAAAAGTTCATACCTTTTAATGAAAATTTCATAAACTTCAATGAAATATTTCATAAAATGAATGTAAGGTTTCATAAACTTCAATGAAATATTTCATAAAATGAATGTAAGGTTTACTTACGGTTTAAAACTACATGCATGCAATCAATGAAAAAGTTCATACCTTTTAATGAAAAGTTCATAAACTCCAATGAAATATTTCATAAAATGAATGTAAGGTTTACTTACGGTTTAAAACTACATGCATGCAATCAATGAAAAAGTTCATACATTTTAAGAATAAATGCATAACATTAAAAACAAGATACATAACTTTTTTTTTATATTTGATGAAAAAGTACATGATATTAATGAACTGATGCATTGAATTTGAGAACGGCTTCATACATCTAATGAATAAATACATTAAGAGATGTATGTATACAATACATAATTTCAATTACAGATTCTTACTTTTTATGAAAAGTTCATACGCGTATGAATAAGTTCATACGCGTATGAATAAGTTCATACGCGTATGAATAAGTTCATACGCGTATGAATTGGAATACTTATTCCGTATGAACTCGATAATTAGCTCAATTTTAATGAATTTTTTCATTTAGATAATGGATTTTTACATTTATATTATGCACCTTTTTGGTTCAGTGTAATGTTAAAATTGATTCTGAATTGGACTCAGAAGTTTAGCAGGAGCCCCTCGGAAGGAGCACTTATTGCGGATGAGGGCACTAGATTGAGTCAATATAGCGTCGTGAGAGATTTTGAGGACTAGGTATAGTCAGGCTGCCGAAGAAGAGATTCTGGCTGATGGACATCTGCAGTAGCTCTCACTTTTCCGAAATAGGTATGTTGTCTGATATATCCAGTCTGCGATCACAGGATCAAAGCAAGGGTCTGGCTCTAAAGGTTGGTGATTGTGCGTGTGGCACTCTACCCAATAGCGTAAACGATCGTCAGTAACGAATCCAACAATAGCCTCGGATAATGATGGATTTGTCATTAACGATAAATGGAAAAGGATGATGGCTTTCGTATTAGCATGTGGAATGTTCGGTCCCTTAAAGAATTCGCGGACAAGTAGCGAATGCATTACACTGCTTCTGGCAAATTGTTTAATTTGGATGCGGATTTGTAATGGGCTAATAACAAAGGAGGTAATAAGCTTCGAGCTACCAGCAGGTAAGTGAATGCCCTATGATAGCACGCATCAATGCCAATTGCTCTATCAACAGCCTGATATACCGTTCCATAGAGGAACGGACGATGCTGAAGGTTTTAAAAGAAATCCTCGTTCTTAGTATGACGTTCAAATCGAACGCTAAAAGAGGCATATAGGACGTCTTGAGTTCATAGGCTTAAACGACATCATGTCTGGAGCCAACTTAGGCTTTAGTTGATTTTGCTGCGAGACGTATCGTCACTGTAGCCAGCATACTTTCAGGCAGTTATAAGGCACTCAGATCGCATATCCCTCGACCTATTGAGAGGTCCTATAGCTACTTTTATATTTAGATATGTCAAAAATCGTGTCATATTTTGACACACAACCTTAGGACTACATCTGTCGTCAGCTTGTCAAAAGTTGATACGATTAATGACAAGTGAATTGTAGCTTTTTACACGAGCAACAGGGACGACGAGAAGTGATATCGTTGCCATGAAGCCATCACAAACGCCGGAACTAGTGTAAGTATGTACATACTTGGTTTTACGTGCCCACGATACGTCGCGTTTATGAATAAACTTGATTGGACCCTAATAGTACCTTTTAGTACCGATAGGCTTGCAGTCGGCCGAAAAGATACTTCTCGATTTTAATACGTCATACGACAACATCAGTCATTAAGTCATGTTAAGTGTTGGTTGTCAAATTCGAAAAGCTGTGTCAAGTGATGATGGAGTTCGCTCGCTACTCACCGAGGCCATTGGCATACACCGTAAAATGTCCTTCATATGTATATAATTGTACATACCTTAGGTGTATATCTTAAATATATAAAAGCCTATTCCATCAGCTTCTAGCATAAATACTGAAATAAGGCGTTGTCAAGAAGAACTAGGAAGACCCTATATAAGACGCTCTTAACCCGAGTCATGATATATGTCGCAGTATAGCGTGTACAATGCAGATGTTGTCAGGGCTGACTTTATGCGACTATAGTTGCATTTTTCACCCTTTTTTTCTTTTTATCCCCAATGAGACCACTTTTCCAAAATTGTCCATATTTGCGCCTTTTCTGTATTTCGTTGATAGTTCTTCCCATTTTGAAAAAAAAACCTTTTTGTATGAAATACGAAATGTGACATTATAAATACTTTACGACACTACTTCACAATTAATTGGGAACTGAATGCGTCCTTTTTCTATTCTATTTATGCCCTATTGTCATAAGTTTAGGCATTAACAATTTAGCTTTAACCATGTTCAAAGCAAAAATAAAATAGAACGAGATGAAAATATGCGTAAGCCACTTAACTTTAGTGAACTCACTCGTTTTGCGTTTTTTTTGTGCCATTTGTGGGCAGATTAGTATTGCCCCTTTTTGTACGCAAATCCCCTTTTTTGCGACTTTTTCAAAATCTTCGAAGTCAGCCCCGGATGTTGTAGATATTCTCGGTCATTTTGAACACACCTAATGTTCGGCCTCATTTACATCAAAGGCCACTGGAGAAGATCATTTAAGAGTAAATTCTACTAGCCGTATAGCAAGATCCACCTTACCAATACGACACACAGAGATTTAAGTTCCACTTAAGCTCTTATGTGAAAGTCTAAGCCTTACAAAAATTAGCTCTCATAAGAATTTGAAAAGAACTTAAACTGCGATGGGTCTTATAAGCAAACGGCCCTAAGTCGTCTAAAATGTTTAAGATAATGTAAAACGAATTTAGCAGCATTGCGGCTCAATAAGTCTTCGGCTCCAATCTGGATGAACAATCCTTTGTAAGGAGGACTTCGGCTTAGATAGTCCGCACTGGTTGTGGGGGACATCTGTCTCTATGCAGTGCGCGCAACGAGATTCAGTTAGGTTGATGCCAAGATCACCTTAAACTATAGTGCGACCATAGTAAATAGCACAACAACTCCTACTATCGTAACGTCAAAAATTATTTACGGGAAAAATTATCCTGCAGGACCATTTTTAAACGGCATTAGCCACTGTATATTAACGGAACAGTAATTCGTACTACCTACTGCATGCAATATCAATTTCCTTTTGCGGACCAACTTTGATACCTACCAACAAAACAACTTGAAGACGGCAAGCGATTACATTTAAAAGGGGTATTTCCTCAACACACTAAAGTCGGATTAAGGGTTATATCAACTGCACTTGGTCAGGGTATGCATAAATAAGAACACAGTACGAAAAGTATAATAAAACTACATTCCTTCCGCTTTTTACAAATTTCTCCCTTTTCTAAGATACCTATCCCCACTGAATCTAGAAGGAAAGCTTATACCGAACACAGACAAGAGGAGTAAAATCTTTACTCTTTCGTGAGCGCACATTTTCACTCCACATCCACACCTCGATGTCACGCTGACTGACTATTGTGTAATTTTCATTATTATATCCTTCTTATTGCTACTTCAAAAACTGCAGAACGCGCAGCTTTCCTGGATTATTGCAATTTTTATCTTCACACCGTGGCTTCCTTTTTGTTGATTTTCATTATCCTTGCATCCTGTCGGAACTATGCTTGTGTTTTGCGCACGCTATAAGTTTGCCTTCAATTAAACGCTTGCACTTGACTGATTTTGGTATTTCTATTCACCCTTGAGTGCCCCGTTGAGAGCGGATGAATAAAACGAAAAATGGTCTCTTGGGGAGACAATTACAAGCATCATCATCAGGACTAAGTGCGTTAAGGAAATCCATTATAAAAGGGACAATCTTGCTTGTCCGTCACTCTGAGATTGCAAATACAAAAGGGAAACGAAATATTTTGGGGTTCTCTTTGCCCGCATAGTGAACCTACAAAATTATGTTTTTAATACGATGGGTGGTATATATACTCACACATATTGATCTTCTTTATATATGCGGTACTACATACTTCTTTTGTCTATTTTGAAAATAAATATCCGCCATTCGGCACTCTTTCCGCGTTTCGTTGAACTAAGTGCGGAAGATGTGAATCAAGGACATAAAATCGTATGTGTACAGCGTACTCCCATCCTAGCCAGCTAGCCTAGTTCTCGCAGCGTTTGTATGTCCTTTTTTCGTCTTTATTTGATAAATTTGCTTCTGTTTGTTTGACTGTGTACATTGAAAACAATTTGCTTTGGTTTATTCAGAAAGGAATGAGGACTCCCAACAACAGAAACAGATACAAACAAGAATTAGGTATGGTTACACATATTTTTATTTGCCAGCTTTAGATAAAAATTGTAAATGGATGGAGGAAGTATGGAAGGGAATCTCGTGTAAAGATAATTTTCCGCAAGGATAATTCAAAGTAAATGTGTGTACACAAATCGATTGAGTGGTATACAGAAAAAAATAAATCGCACAAAAAAAAGTATTATATCTGATGCGGCAATTTTAAATTTTGATGTAGGTCGGAAGAGGAGAATCCCTTCAAGATAACGAATATCCTACGGGTTTTTGTTATGGTGATGGATTCTAGATACTATACGACATGATGAAGTTGCAAATTCATCCAAAGGATTCTTCTTATTTCTCTCTGTCTCGGAGTTTAACTTTAGGTATTAGATTCGAAGTAGAAAGGATTATTAGTTCATTATGTACACTCAGGAGAACAGCTATTTTTTTTTTTTTTTTTGGGATGATTGACTTTGATCTATGCGGGGGGCGGTTTAGAAGCTTATTGTGTATTCAGAGAATCTCAAGGGTTTCGATGTCTGGATAAATAATAATCTTTTCTGTTTGATGTAAGACGACGGGACAATTAATGAACAAACAAGTTGATCCGCTTGGTAAAGTCTACTTTATGTGTTTTTTTTATCAAGTTATTAAGTGCGAGTCGAGTTTACGAAAAATAAAACCCACTTGTCACTCAGACACTCATCTAACTTCGGGTAAAGTTTGTCTACTTTGCGGTAGCTTTGTGTCCCGAAGCAATAAAATTCACCACCTTGCGTAACCATGGGGTAGGTTAGGTACACTTTATTAATAACCTTTTCGATGTTGTGTTTCGACTTAAATGACGCTCCACCTCTTCTGGGTTGTGTCAATTTACAATTTCGCCTTTAAGTTATAGAACTCATTGACGCAAGGACCAATCGTGTGCGTATATTTTTGACGTACGGATTAATTTACGCATTCTTAGACCACATTACTCTGACATGAAAGAAGTTAGTACATATACGATTTTCTGTAGATGTTTTTATACCTATTATTTCTCAAAACAATTGACAGTAACAAGCTGTTCATGTTTTCAGTGTTTAAAGTGCTTTGACTATCCATATCCATATAAGAAAATTCGAAAGAGAAGAAGTAACGTATTCGTTAATCGAAAAATGGACAGAATTTCACTATTGTTGCTTAAGGTGCTACTACACGCAATTAGCAAGCCATATAGTGCAGCAATATTGGAAACATTCAGTTTTAAATTTATTCGCAATTGAAACAGAGTTTGTTGTTTGCTGTACACCTCTCACTGCATGTAAGTGATGCAACAGTAAATTCGACCAACAAAATATATGTCCGATAGTTACTGCCATAGACGGGCTTTTAGACTAAAATCAAAATCGCATGAAAGACGTGCCCAATTACTATATATTCTCTATCATTGAAGCGGTTAAAAAGTTATAGCCCTTAAGGAAAATAAGTACAACATACTTTTACACATTTTTAACCTCAACAAATGGGTCCACTTTGAAAATGGTAAAATAATGAGCCTTACCAATAACCAAACACTAAACTCGAGTTTAACTAATTCCTAAACTAACTTTTCGAAACGACTTTTAATTTTGATAACAACCAATTTAATAGAAGGGTTTACTAAACACGACTTTAGAACAAATATTCTAGTACAATGGAACCTACGAAATTCGCAAAATTGTCAGACTTATTCCAGCACAAATCAGATTTTTCGAAATTAGAGTTAACTCGAGGATAAATTGGTTATTGGTACGAATGTTTTTTTAGTTTCGACTTTTGTGTTAAAGTCGAGTCTAAATTTGGCTAACAACCAAAGGCATAATCTCTCTAAACTTGTACTTCTCTATCAAAGTCTAAAGTTATGAATACAATTATGTACTGGGGCCTGTAACACAAAACTACAAATCTACAGGTCCACAGTTAAGTACTTGTAGTAACACTTGTTGTAACACAAAAGTTGTACGAAATAAAAATTTCCCACGACTCATAGACTCTCTGTACAAGTGGTCATATAAGTAAGCGAAAGCATTTAATTGAATAAAGACGCTGTTGAAAAAAAATTGCCGTGGTTGTAAAAATCCACGAAAATAAAAAAATGCTATTTAGTGCATTTTCCGATGTCAAAAGAAATAAAAAGCAAAACATGGGAGGGAGTATTTTTATGTAATTTCGGTCAAAGCCTAAATACTGTTTTGCAAAATAAAGGGTGTACGTACATGCTAAATGTTTTTTTGTTTTTGGCAGAATTATCGAAAAACTGCAGTTGTAAGTATTTTACAAAGTCTTATTAGACAAAGTCTTTACTTAATCGAAGTTATATACTAATTGCGCAACAATGAACACTCAACTCTCAATGCCCCAAAAGAAGTAAAGGGTGATTTATTTAAATGTTTGTACCCGTCCGGCTTTGTCCGTTAAATTGTATTGCTTAGGTCTTAGATAAAAATGTTCTTTCGTATAATGCGAGAAAAAAAACCCCTTTGTCCGATTTCGATCCATCTTCACAGGACCACTCCACGGCCAATATCTAGGATTATCTGTTAGTTTGAGCTCAATCTATTCGGTGGTTTTCGAGATGTTATTAATATTATCCAAGAGTAGAGTCAAAAACTTGGTTAAAAGTATTCGTTTCTCCAAAAAGTAAAATTGATGTTTTGTGCTAAGAATGCAGAGGTATAGGCACTTTTCTATTATAAAACTTAATTTGCAGCCTTTGAATAAAATTAATTAAATAAAATATAGCTATATCGCGAAAAATACAGTTTTTTCCAAATCGATTTACCGCTTTTTCAAATTTGTTTGTATAATATGTAGGTATACAGATTTTGGTCTAAAAAAAGGTACGAGGACGAGGGTACGCACCTAAAAAGTAAAGTCTATACGATCTATACGTTAATGGCTTGCAGTCCATGATAAAGGTAAAGGAAAATGTCAGAAGTAACCTCTGAAAAAATCCAGCTAAGCCTACCGAAGCGCGTGACCCGTGGCAGGAAACACGATGGACCGCTTCCAGCAGTATGTGCGAAGGAGTTCGGCGAAAAATTGGACCGCGATCACAGATCTGCAAGCAAGGTGTTCTGGCAGACCATCCGCCGTCTTAGAGGAAGGAAGTGGAACATTATCGAAGGAGTTAAATCCAAAGATGGTACACTTCTTTCTAATGAGGAGGACATCTTGCGCAGATGGAGCGAGCACTTTTCCGAATTGCTCAATCCAATCCAGGGCATCGAGGATGACACATCTATCGCCTTAAGCAGGGCGGAAAATAGTCCCACGGTAGAGGAAGTCACTTTTGCGATCAAATCGCCAAAAGCTGGCAAATCTGCAGGAGTGGATGAAATCCGGCCAGAAATGCTAAGGGCCTTAGGTTAAGAGGGAGTCAAATGGCTCGCTCGTGTCATTAAAGTGGCCTGGGAATGCGGCGAAACTCCCAGCGATTGGCAGATTGGGGTGATTGTGCCCCTTTTCAAGAAAGGGGATAAAAGGGATTGCTCCAATTACAGGGGTATATCACTTTTAAGTCTCCCCGGAAAAGTCTTTGCCAAGGTGCTGGAAACGCGTTGCAGAGCTGTGGTCGAGGCACGATTAGGAGATGAGCAGTGCGGCTTTCGTCCCGGCAGAAGCACAACCGACCAGTTATTCACTCTCAGAATGGTACTTGAGAAGGCTTGGGAGTATGCTACACCTGTTTACGCTTGCTTCGTAGATTTGGAGAAAGCATACGACCGAGTAACTCGAGGGAAACTCTGGAGTGTATTACAGGAGTATGGAATTGATGGTTCTCTCTTGAGAGCCATTCAATCTCTTTACACAAACTGTAAAAGCTGTGTTCGGGTAAACGGCGTTAAATCAATACCTTTCACCGTGGGCGTTGGACTTCGCCAGGGGTGCGTCTTGTCGCCTCTCCTTTTCATTACTTATATGGACTGGATGTTACAGCGCAGTCTTGGCGAAGAACGTTTCGAATTGGGAGATCTGAGGATAAGTCATTTGCTCTTCGCTGATGACTTGGTCATCCTTGGGTCCTCTCAGACTGAACTTCAGCGCGCACTCGATCGGTTTGTAGCCGTTTGTGTTGAAGCTGAGATGAGGGTAAATGTGAACAAATCTGAAGTGATGGTCGTCTCCAGAACGCCTGTTCAATGCACTCTGCATGTTAGTGGAGTCCCATTGAAACAGGTGGAAAAGTTTAAGTATCTCGGGGTCTTATTCACGAGCGATGGAAGGAGCAATGCCGAGTTTTCCTGTAGGATTGGTCAGGCTGGATCGATTTTGAGACAGCTTGGTCATTCTGTTATCAGGAGGACTGAACTTGGTGTCAAAGCTAAGTTGTCAGTCTTTAATTCGGTGTTTGTTCCAACTCTTACCTATGGTCATGAGGTTTGGGTAATGACCGAAAGAATAAGATAGCGAATACAAGCTGCCGAGATTTCTCCATTGTATTGCTGGTGTGACCCGTAGAGATCGCATTAGAATTACTAGAATACGTGAGGAACTCAATGTCGAGCAGCTACTTCTCCGGACGGAGCGATCCATGCTTCGGTGGTTTGGTCATGTTAAACGCATGTCCCCGACCAGGATTCCACGACGTGCTATGGAATCCGTACCATCGGGTAGGCGTCCTCTACGTAGACCAAGGATGAGATGGTTAGATCAAGTCCATAATCTCTCCTATACCCGTATGGGGATTGCCCTTGATGATTTAGAGTCGATGGCGGAGGATCGAGAGCTATGGAGGGTCCAATTGAGCAACCTACACCCGCGACCCACTTAATGGACAAGCGGACCATTGAAAATGAATGAATGAATGAATGTTGTATGGGAACATTTTTATTTTTCATCCGATCGACTTCAAAGTCGGTTTGTGTACTTTATTATAAGAAATAAAGATAATTAATTTTTCCGATTATGGAAATTTTTGTTGGTGCCCGAGTTATTGGCGGGCCCTTTTCTTAACTCACAAACCGTTCGTCGTATCAATATGAAACTTCGCTTCATCTAACTCCAGCGTACGTACTCCATAGATATTCAATTCAGAATTCTGTAAGAATGGGGTGAAAGTGGTAGATACACATCATCACGATTTTCTGATTGTTGCAGGGTAAGAGTTCCACATTAGTCTAAAGATGGTGCTCATCATAGCGGTGTATTTGCCACTTTGCCAGCAAAGAAATATGTTTTGCCCCGTATAGATAGTGGCTCAGTCTGCTATAGTATGATCTGTGTTGAGATGCCAGCGCTTCACCAACAAATATTGATCATATAATTATTTTTGAGACACTATATTGCTTCTTAGGTACTTTCGTAGGTAGGTTTCCTGCGCGATTTATAGATAAATATAAAAGAGGCAACTAACTGACTGTGAAGGAATCTCTGTGTTCAAATCCTGAGAACTGCGCGAGCAAGGCCACTTGTAAAAGCTAGTTTGGTATAAAATGCACATTCCTTATTATCATTCAATTCAATTCAATTCAATTAAATTTATTTGCAATAATCTTAACACAGAAAGATACAGTATCTTCTAAAATAATTGTGCAAGCTTCAATAATGTATACATTATTATGTTACTTTTGAAAAAACAAGAGAGAGCAAAGAAACCACAATTCACAATTATTTTAGAAACCTTACGTTATGTTACTTGCAACAGTCGAAAAAGTAATAAAAAAACATATCCAAACGAATTTGAAGTAGATGATGAAGTAGTGCGCGTTGTAGTAAAATCTTGACATGTATTACTCGTATTTCATTTAATCTTGTTTTTTTGTCGGGTTTAATTGTGGATCAAGAAGCACTCCCAACCGACACGTTAAGGTTGTAAAAGTTATTATAGGTAAATTCGTCTGGTATTTTTATGTGATATATTTTTTTTTCTTATTTCAAGTTTGTTTTTTCTGTGAAAATTATACAAATTCGAATATGCTAATCGTTTCAACGCTGCTTTATCATCAGATTCACCATTTTTTGTTTAAGATATATGTACCTAGTTTGCTGCTTTGCTTATGCCAACGCCAGCTGTGTATTATTTCAATATCTTTTACCGGGAAGGTTTTTTGCTATAAATTTACTTTTAATGATTAATCACACTCCCAACAGCACATCTCCAGTCTAGGTATGTTTATTAAAAGATAAAGCCAGTCTCGAGACTAGGTTTTTTTTCCATTCATTTAAAATTATTTACTACTCTCCGGTGTTTTAATTTTTTTTATCCGTCATTTTACAATTATAGGATTTGGATAATGGGAACTCTGGGCGGATGGTGCGTGAATGAGAAAAGCGGACGACGAACGTAAGTTCATCTTTTTAATAGGATTTCACTTTACTTTGACATAACGAAGTACTTTTCTGTTTTGCACTCCCTGTACTGCTGTACCTACACGTACTGCTTCATTCGTGGAATCCTTGTTCCACAGAACGTTTTTTTTTTTTACATCGCGTCGCTTTAATAATTCACAGAATTAAATTGAAAATAGGACTTTTTTATGATAATGGAATTTTGCTTTGTCACAGAGTGAGAGGCGCAGATAAAAGGCACGATTGAAACAACCACACAACACACACAAACATAAAAAGAAGATAAATAGTATTTTTTCGTATGTGGGTGACGATGAAACGATGTAAGACTAATAGAGAAGTATAAAATGAAAGGGGAGCAAATATAGACAAATAGCTAGGAGTAAATAGGATATTGCGTTGCGACCATGTTTGAAAATAAAAACAAGAATAAAATAAAGAAACAACATCGAAGCAATAAAATCGAATTTTTCTCAGAAATGTAAGAAGAAAGAGCAAAGCTATGAAGTTCTTTTGTTGGTTTCGAGGACAACGAAACGACAACGACGACGACGATAGGAATCCGAAGATGTATGTATATGTATGTGTTGTGTATGCCAGGATAATGTTTTCGTTGTCATCACTGATAACAAGATGATTTTCTAATTCTTATATTTGAAAACATCTGTATTGGAGGACTTGGATTAAATTGTTCTTTTTAAATATCAGTTATAATAGCATGGGGTGTGTGTGGTTGCTATACAATTGTGATAGATAGATAAGATAGATAGATAGATAGATTTTATTTCATATAATATTATAAAGTATAATTTAAGTACAATAATATTCATTAAAATGATAAAATTATATGAAAAGTTGAGACATTCTATATTTTACTAACAAAAGTAGTGAAAATAGTTTTGAATGCCACTTCAAACAATTAATGAAATTTAAATTTAAGTTTATGATGGGGTGGCCATAAACATCAAAGTTGTGAAATTCAATAAAAAAAAGAAAACAGGATGAAGAAAAAAAAAACTAAATTAAATTCATAAATAATGATCAAAGAAAACAAAGAAATTTAAGTAAGAGTTAAATCGGAATGTCGAAAGTAAGAGAGTCTAAGCTAGCGTAGTTGAGATTTAAAAGCCAATTTTTCACACATTTTAAAAACATTCCAGGTGTTGTTATTGCTTTGATAGACTGTGGAAGTTTATTAAATAGCCGAAAAGACAAAACGGAATAAAAATTACGGTATGCAGTAGTACGAGCAAATGGAACAGATACCAAACACGAAAAGTTTCCACGTAAATTGTAATTAGAAATTAATCGAAAATTTCGATTACCAGATTTCATGAAGAATGACTTCAATACTTTAAAACAATATAGATGGCGAACAGGAAGGATTTTTAGGTCACTGAACAAAGGAAAACTAGGATATCTAACAGGTTTCTGACATAATTTTCTTAATATATGCTTCTGTAAAACTAATAGAGGTTGTATTTTGTTACGATAAGCACCTCCCCAACAAGAAATTCCATATTGCAGCTTGGAGTGAAAAATACCATAGTAGATTTTCTTTAGAAGAATTGTAGAGCAGACATTTCGCAAATAATAAAAGTATCTCAGAGTGGAACGTAAATAGTTCCTCAAAGATTCCGTGTGGTTCGTAAAACTCATATGGGAATCGATAATAAGCCCTAGATACTTATATTCATCTACTGCCTCGATAAGAAAACAGTTATCGCTACAACTAAGAGTACTACAAAATGTGGGAGTAGTAGGTTTATGCGTACAGTTGAAATTGGTAAATCTGAATTTTTGACACTCAGGTGCATGGAAGTGGAAATTGGCCCCTAAACTTTTTACCGATGACAGAGTGAAATACATTATTTTAGTTTTGGAGCTTATTAACAACTTATGATGCTCAAACCAGATTCTCAACAAATTCAAGTCCCAATTGATGTCAGCAACGAGTTCCAAAGGACAATTCTGACCATATGAAAAACCTATGTCATCCGCGAAAGCAGTTGGTGAGCCTTTGAAGTCAAGTGCAAAGAGTGAGTTGATGTAGATGAGAAATAAAATTGGACCCAAGACAGAGCCTTGAGGTACACCCATGTTAAACATTTTTATTTCGCTCCTTATCTCATCAATTTTCACACTTTGTGACCTATTTTTTAGATAAGACTTAAACCAATCAAGCATAAAACCTCGAAATCCAGCCTTTTCCAGTTTTCCAACCAAAATATTGTGATCGACCATGTCAAAGGCTTTAGTAATATCAATGAACAAGCCAGCTGTACACTTTTTACCATCAAGATTAGACATTGTTTGGGCACAGAACTGCAGTAGAGCATCTTCTGTAGATTTGCCCTTCCGAAAGCCAAACTGTATAGGACTAAAGTACTTGTTGCTGTCTAAAAAAATGTACTATTCTGTCTTTCAGTAGTTTTTCAAAAATCTTACTGAGCACAGGGAGGAGAGAAATAGGCCTGTAGTTACACAGTTCTACAGCAGAACCTTTTTTGAACAAAGGTATAACATCAGCACACTTAAGTTCTTCGGGAAAGACCCCTGCAAAAACACACCCATTGAAGATGTCCGTTAATACATCCACTATGAACCATGCAATTTTTTTTAAAATCAGACTTGAGATACCATCTGCGGCACAAGAATTTGTATTTTTTAAGCTGCGAATAGCTTTAAACAATTCAAGAGATGTTATAGGTTTGTAAACAAAGCTATTTCTTTGAAATGGTTCAGGGCACATACAGAGATCACAAGAGGAATTCATTGGACTGGGTTGAAGACTACTGGCAATATTTGTGTAGTAGTCATTAAATGCTTCAGCGATTTCGTATTTGTCAGAAACTAAACAGTTACCGATACGCAAAGAATAAGGTTTTTTAGAGGAAGAAGATTTATTAAGTAAGCTGTTCACTATTTTCCATTCGTGTCTAAGGTTTCCTCTGGCAAAATCAAAACAATTACGGTAATAGGTATCACGACAAATTGGAATCTTCTTTTTTAGTTCAGCGCATAATTTAGTGTATTTTCATATTCCTAATCCTAATCCCAAAACTCAAGAAGCAGATTGTTACTGAGTCTACTAAAATTAATTTTCTTAATTTTGTTTAGTGGTTTTGCATAAGTGCTATTCTTTCTCTGAGACATTTCTAAAAGCTGTCCTGTCATACAATGGTCAGTGATCATCAAATCGAATACACATTTCTCACATTTATTCGTAGACGCACATTTGAAACGCCCATAAATGTGATCCAAACATCTACCTGACACAATCCTAGTAGGCTCATTAATAAAGGAATAAAGTCCATGCGCTGCTAGTAAGGATAAGTATGCTGAAACAGTTTCGCTACTCTCTAAATTGTTAATGTTGAAATCCCCAACAACAATTAAATTTTTAGCTTTTACTTTAATTAAAAGATCAGAAAATTCTTTCATAAACATCGAAACATTAAACATATGCAGCCTATAGACACACAAGAAAACGAACACTTCATTTTTAACTACAATAGAAACCTTTAAGACATCCGCACTTACAAAATCGACACACAAAACTTCTTGAATCTGGTAACCCTCTTTTATGAAACACCCAGCACCACCCGCAGCGTAATTTTCATTCGTATTAGCAAAGAAATTAAAGTCGGGAATAACGTAATCAGTCTTTTCAAAATTGTAAATCCATATTTCAGACACAAAAACAATATCTGGAATGCACGCGAACGAATCAAGGTGCGTGGTAAGAGACGCAAAGTTTTCTCTCAGACTTCTGACATTCTGATGTACAATAAAAAATTTGTTATCGCAGTATGAACTAGATCTAAAGATAATATCACAATTGGAACTACTGGGTTCAAGGGCCGAAAAGTCTTCGATTAAATCACTTACATCGTTTGAGTTATTCATATTCAAATTTAAATAAGTGTAAGATCATTAAACGATTTAATCGAAGTTACTTTTCCACCCTCAACCTTTCTCACGAGAATTTGATTATTATTATACCATACATATTTAACGCCTTTTTGTTTTAATATTTCTTTTGCTTTCATAAGAAGCGCCTGAGTGTACTTGGTAAGAGAATCATTTAAGTAAATACTGTTTCCCTTGCTGTTGCTGCTGCTGTTGTTAATGCGACCACTGTCAGTGTCACCCGCGCCTGCGGCATCAGTCACTCGTGTGTTGAGGTTTTTTTTGTTTGCCCTCTTTGCTCTCATGATTTGTTGTTTCAATGTTGAGTCGGAGAATTTTTAAATCTAATGGCTTTATAATCGATTAGTAGATACATGAAGTTTTTCGTGCTAGTAGTGTAGCTGAGATATTTATGCCAACTTATTGTGATCTGGTCGTATTTAAATAAATAAGTAGGTATGCTTACTTGGCTTGTAATCAGCTAAAGTTCAGAAATATACTGTCTGTCTGCAAATAAGATCCATATATATATTTTTATTTCTATTTTTTTTTAAATACTTCTCCCGGAAAAGGCAAACCTATAACGCTTCATCACCGCCCCGAGATTCTTGCAGATGTATGTTAGTTCTGTATTTAAATTCCTGCAAATTGTAGTCTTCTGGAAATATATCCCCAGGAAGCGAGTTCCAAAGTTTGCTTGTCCTGTAACAGAAGGAGTTCTGAAAAATTAATGTTCTCGCGGTTGTCGAATGTACTGTATGGTCATGAGCGCTAGCAGCCTGGCTTGTGGGGCGCCCAAAAGTTGCCATATTATCCTTGAATTAGTGAAGAGCGGGTGAAATACATTGAGCAGAAGAGTGGCTGAGAGAGCTTTCAGGCTAAAAATACCCAAGAACTAGGTATATATAGGCAAAACAAGCAGAATGTTTTTTTCCGCACAGAGTAGGACTGGGACAAAGGAATTGTATAGATCCAATGTTTCTTGACAGGGCCCTACTACTCTGAGATTTAATGTCACGTTTTCCGAGTTTTTAGTCCGATTTCGGTTCATACATAGTATCGACGGATCGGAGAGAACATAGATTATAATAACGATAGCTGTTTTTTTTTACCTCATTCTGTAGCTTCTGTCTCAATATTTACAAATGCGCCGGTGATGAATGAATCTCGATATATCATCTGCAGCGTAAACAAGTGATTGCACAAACTTTTAGGCAATTTTGTTGGCTTTCTCAAGTATGCGATGTCGAAATTACCACTTGACAGCGCATTATCTTGGCTAAGCCCTCTTAGGAGAGTACTGAAGTTTCTCCACTGTCAAACATGACAAATTTAGCAGGAATACCAATGCTCGTATGCGGCCTCAAAGTCGACAAACAAGTAGTGGCCATTGATCTTGTTTTTTCTCCGTGATTTGTAAAAGTGTGATTAGGTGGACTTACCGGGTCTAAAACTGCACTACATCAATGACTTTTCAAAAACCTCTTTATACTCTTTCAAATAATTGTATCTGTATGTACAGAGCCAATCAGTTCATTGACAAATGATTTCTGGAGTTCACACAGTTCAGCAGATAGGATTTTGTATGCAATTTTAACTGATGCCGCTATAGTTGAAGCAGCTTAAAGTCTCTCGTTTCTGGTGGACCTGTCAAACGATTCTGAAGTAACATTCATCAGACATACTTTCTTTCGACCAAGTCTTAAAATGAGTTGGCTTTAATTGAATCGTCCCCCGTCGTCATAAATAGTTAAGCTGGCAGGCTATCTGATGTATTAGACTCAAGTTTATAGATATTGCTATGGCTACTTAATTTTGGTCGGGTATATGAAAACCTTGGCTTTCGTCGTCAAGGGTGAATATCCCATTCTGCCTAACAGAGGAATTTCACGAGTTTTCAGATGTAGTTATCCCATATCTTTTACAACGACTATGACTCTGCTCAAGGTTTCCTTACCCTGTTCCCTGAGTATCACCTGGTCTATTTACTCGATCGCGAGCTTCTTATTTTTCTTCTCCTCCTTAGAGTCTAATGTTCCTCCTTGCTCATTGTTCATAGAGCTAACGAGCCGCCATTTCGCCAATCTGCGGTTGATAGTTGGTTCTCAATCCTTAATCTCAATCGTTACTCTCGCTCTTTTTTTTAGCTGCAACTGCAACAAACACAAGATGACAAGAGTCGTCATCATCGAGCCGTTCAGTTGTCAACTTCAATTATCGTTTTCTTCTTAAATCAACCTAACAATACTTTTTTTGTAATAGATACTTTTTCCAAGCTAGTACAGTTTAGCTATTCACTTCCTCCATGTATATTGGGATATATCGCCCCGAAGGAAAATATTTATCATCCGTTACTTAGCCAACCCAAGATATTGCCTGTTCATATTCTGACGTCAAAATTGCCTAATATGATTTCAGAGTTATGTTACGGACTTTTCTCAAAGGAAAGTCCGATTTTGATCTAGATGATTGTAGAAAATGTCTTCGTTAGCATCGGCCTTATCTTCAGTGAAAATGCATGCGCGAATATAGGGCTAATGATTGCGAATTTAGCCTTAATGCGGATTGTCAGAAGACGTTCACTAACAAACCGATGATGCCTAAGTCTGCTGGGTATAAAAAGTCGAAATAAACGCTGTCCCTATTCATGTCACCGATAGCCTTTTGCTTTTTATTCTGACCCATTCCATCGCACTCCCTGGATGACATCAGTTATGTCTGCTTCCTAAATGAATCTCTCTACTAATTCCACTCAATTGGTATTGGCAATATGAGAATTTCCACCACAATTACCTGACTTACTGACCTTTGAGATGACTCTCGAATCTGTCAACCCATAGTCATGATTTTATTATCCGTTTATGTATATTTGGCCCCCTTTTCGGGATATTCGCCCACTTAACACCTTACCCTATTTCGTTCGTGAAACATGTTCCCAGGTACTTAAGCTATATAAGACACTTGTGCGTAATACTTTTATTGCTCTTAGTCGAGAATATTTCTCCAGATCTTCACTCCTTCCACCCGCATAAATCTACTTTCTCCACTGGTTCTGACATCCTCAAACAAATCCACCCTCCATTACCCACACCGCACACATATCCATGTGAAAGAGCTCAGATGTTTGCGAATGCAACACACAGTCGAGGACTCTTGCTCGCAATAAAATTTAAGGTTATGGGGGTGTGATACGAACGCTTTCCACATAATACTGACTTCGACTTCGACACAAGCACGGCGATCAACGGGAAAAGTAGGGCTAAGGGCTGGACGTGGACCTATTGCCACAACTTAATTAAAGGTTCTGCATGGTGAGTACAGAACAGGCCTGGACTGCTGCAGCCAGAAGAAAACTTTTACGCAGGAGTGCATTTGAAGCATCATCGTTCGTGTATGACTACTTTATTATGTGGATTGCTGGACGCAACTACATCCCCACCTTCCCACATCTTTCCAGATAATAAACGAGAGATAAACAAACAGGAACAGAAACAGAAGTCGGAAGCAAATAGTTGACAATGGCCTTAATGGCCAACACGTAGCTTGGTTTTGGGAGTTTGAGATTTGGGATTTGGGTGGCGACCAATGTATTTGTGGTATTGAAAGACCATTATATTTATAAAGTATCTGCTGGCACCACATTTATATGTATGCAAGAGAAAATATTGTGATTATACCCAAAGTCATATTTTACATTGTGGGAGGGATGCCCCCGAATGCCTCTTATCATAGAGAGATGGACGAGCCAGAAAGGTTTCAAATCGACTCATATACATTACACTTATCCTTCGACGACTTATGTTATTCCTCCTCGTGCTCCAGTTCAAGTGCTAAAACAATGACAATTGTGGTTGCACACTCCGCATAAATCATCCTTTATATGCAGTTGCAAGCGTTGCTGGAGAGGACTCATTTTGGCACCAGCAGCGGCAGCGGCATACTCGACTCACAGAGAAAGATAAACTAGAGTCCCACTTCTGCAGTTTAATTAAATTAGATTTTTAATGATACTTTGGAAGCACAAGTTTTCCTCGGCTTTTCTTCTTATTTTTCTGTTGGCTGGTGCTGTGTATGTGTGTGCGCGGAAAACTTTCACAAAATTGGCCAGAGCACCAGAGCAGCAGGAGGGTGGATTGTGTACAGTAGTAGGTATAGTAGATGAAGTCGCGCTAAAAGGAAGACAAGGCGCAAATAGTTTGATAGAAAGTGTGATTCGAATGTGTATAGAGTTGGGAATTGATGCGATGCTGGTTCATTCTTTAATTGGGTTCTGGAGAGCCGAAAATTTAGGATGTCAACGTGCGTGGGCATTGAAAGTTTTGGAATAACCAATGAATTGGTATGGTGAACTCATTGAGAAGCGAACACAAGCGGCACAGAGTATATAATAATTTGGTATGCAAATTGAGTTTAATGGAAGAGCCATTGGAAAGGCGTTCTCTGAAACGATTATGCAATCATTTATAAGTAGTTTTGCAAAATGGGGTTTGAGAAATTGTTGGTAGGAGATTTGGCTATTTAGTGGTTCAGTGGTTTTGTGGTATTCTATGCAGTACTATAGCCATTGGAACATTTTGACTACAGAAACAGTACCTACTTTAAAAGAGGTATTTACTTGCACATGAATCTCTTATATATATAAAACAAAGTGGAAAAAACTGTTTCCCTCTGTCGCCCGTAATTTTCAACCGATTTTGTTGATTTTTTTTTAAATGTCTGTAATTACGGTGATTGGGTGATAGGCTTAACAAATTCAAAATCGGACAAAGGGGCGTGGCACCGCCAATACAAAAAAAATATACAAAATCGTATATTTCGAAAACCACCACTTGGTGCACTTGGTGCTCCGCCATATTGAGCGCAAAATATGAAAATTCCATCAGACCAGGGGGGCCCAGGGCCCTATTTCACCAACCACTTTTCACTTTGCATTTTGCAATTTTGCAATTTACCTTTGCAAATTCCGTTTCACGAAACGCAAATTTGCAAAGAGGAAATTATTTTTTTGCAAAGTTGAAAGTTTTTCCTCTTTGCAAAATTCGTTTCACCAAAAACAAATTTTCAAAGTGCAAAGCATGTTTTTGCAAAGTGCAAAGTTTTGTAAATTTGCAAAGAATTCGATCATTTCGTTTCACCAAACAAATTAGATTTGCACTTTACATTTAAAATCGTGAAAAGTTTGTCAATAATATGCAAAGAAAAAAAAGCATTTGCAGTTGCGGTTTTATTGAACAGTTGGTGGAAATAGTTAAAAAATATTTAATGAACCGTTTCGAAACATGCTTTAAAGACAAAGAGGATACTAATAGTTTACAATGGGTCGTATTAAGGGCATATTTTAAATGCTATATCTATATAATAATATAAAAATCAATTGATGTGCTTTAGTCTCGCAAAAACTCGAGAACAGCTGAACCGATTAAGCAAACAAATTCTAAAAACCTCAAAAGTCGAAAAATTTAATAAATGGGAATTTCCACCACCAATAATAGCAAAATTCGAAAACGAGCAATTGAACTCAAATGTTAAGAAAATATTTTTTATTAGACATAAAAACAAGTAAAAGTGTTATCATCGGCTTGGGCGATGCTTTGATACACTCCACTGCATAAAAGTCATGCAAAATGTTTGCCATGCGAGTTAGTATGTACTGTACAAGTGTACACGCATGTGTCTAATATTGGTTTTGTATGGAAGGTATTAGAACTACTTAACCGACATAGCCCATTTTCAATACCAACCTGACAACGGTAAAACGAAGTCCTCTGACAAAATTTCATTCGCCTAGGCCGATTCGTTTGGACGCTATCGTGTTTTCAACAGACATACGGACAGACAGACTTTATATAGACTTTCTGGTGACTCCTTCTTGGCGTTAATGCATTATGCATAATCAATGTTACAACATTTAAAAACGTTGGCTTCCAAGACTGTAGAAGAATAGCGTTTCCATTTTTTTTATGGACGGTGCCACGATGCTTTGTCCAATTTTGACCAATCTTCACAGGAATATTCCCGGGCCAATACCTAATAACCTATTCACACCAAGCCGAAAACCGAGTTTTCGTCAAAAAAGTTTAGAAAACTCGTAGATGCATTCACACCGAACACCAACTCGTTTTCGTTTGACGTTTCAATTAGCTGTGAAACTAGTTAAGAAATGTTTGTGGCGACTAGACTTTTATTTTAGTTACTAAACTTGGCACGTATTGACATAATATACAAACAAAATTATTTAAGCTACTTGATAAATCGTTAACTTATGGTTAAATAATTAACATAACCGACATTCAAAATCAAAACATCTGAAAATACCATTTAGTTGTGGCAGGCTGGCAGGTAGTTTGCTCTTTATGGTGCAAGCAAAGATAACAAAAAAAAACTCTCACTCTCACTCTCACTCAGTCTCTCACATCCTGTCAGCAGTTTTGCTGAGCTCGCTGAATGTCGGTTAAGAAAGGTGTGTCTGCTTCAACAACCCAACGATCGTACTCGTTTTCGTGGCGTTTTCATGGAAAACGACCTCAAACAACTCGTTTTGAAAACTGCAATATGTATGGGAAAACTTCTGTTTTCGATGAAGTTTTCGACTGTTTTCGCGAAAACCCAGTTTTCGGCTTGGTGTGAATAGGGTATAAGACTATCTGTGAATTTGACCTCAATGAGCAGTTGCGTTAATTATTATCCGAACGCGATGCCAGGAAACAGTAAAAAATTGATTTACTTTGCAATAATGTGCAAAGAATATTTATAATGCAAAGTTTTGTTTTTATTTGGTGAAACACATAGACTTTGCGCTTTGCAAAAAGTTGTCAAAAATCGCAAAATGCAAAGTCGTGAGAACTTTGCATTTTTAATGAAACACATCGCACTTTACTTTGCAGGAATTAAATTTTTTGAAAAATTGCAAAATGCAAAGTGAAAAGTGTTGGTGAAATAGGGCCCAGCTAATTTAGTGCTTCTTTAACTTTGTCATTTTGTTCGCAACAATGTAATTTGTGTAATGATTACACAGTGCAAAAATGCGTAAAAATTAATCGTGTACTCCAGAACTTCCTAACTATCAAAATGGAAACGAATCAATGGCGTTGATAGCGAAAAGATTGTTTTTTTTTACGAAGCTTGTTTTCGAGGAAATACAAGTTTATAAGAAGACCGGAAGTTTTGAGAGCCGCTAAAGAAATAAGAGTGGACACAAAACTACTCCAAAGAAAGTTTTGCTGGACAAGTAGAGCCAATCAATTTTTAATGTCCATTAAAATTAAGGAGATTGTTGCACTTAAACTCCATCAAGAACTCAGGGCGCTGTGTCGCAGAACAAAATCTTCGTGGATGCATATTCCACAAAAAACACACATTATGTCAACAAAAACCTAAGCAAGAGCCGGAATTTCGAAAGACTCCTCTTAAAAAAAAACATTTGCAATTTTGGAACAAAGTACTTTGGAGTGCCAAATCCAAGTTTAATTTATTTGGATCCGACTACTGTGCGAGAAGGTCACAGGTTCAATCCCCGGAAAAACACAAATGACGTCTTAAGGTTTTTTCCACTGCGGCACCTCTCGCGACTATATGTCCTGAAACTGTCCTGAAAAGCTTTTTAAATCAGCCATTCGGACTCGGCCTAAAAATTGAAAGTCCCTTGTATTCGCCTCTAAAAAAAACTTAAAAAAAAAACAAATGGTTGTGAGAAGCTTGGCCTAGGGTGCCTGTTGACCTGCTGGCCAAATATGTCGGATTTTAGAAAAGATTGACTGCCCTTTTAAAAAAAATAAAGGCTATTCCAGTAAATATCGGTAATTTTTATTATTTTTTTTTTTGGAAACTGGAATTTTAAAGTCTTTGTTTTTATGTGGGCAACTCGAAAATGAGTTAAAAATGTTTCTGATTTTTTTTTGTTTTGAAATATCGACTTACTAGCTAGTTTAAATATTTTATAAAATGTTCAAAAGTCACAACACGTTACTTATTTCTTCAATTTAATAAAATTAATAAGAAAACAACTAAAAATAGTTATGGTGTTTTCTTTAACTACGAAAATTGGGATACTGAACTGACAGTGAAGTTCTCCGCGAGGAATTTCTCTCCAGAAAAGTGCTCCGCGACCAAAAAAGATTGGGAACCGCTGCTCTACGACATAGCAAAGTTCTCATGAGAACTTGTCATTCTCATTCTCATATGAAGGTAGCCATGATGACTATACGTGACACGTGAGTATACTCGGGGCTATAGTACGGGCCCCAGAGATTCACCAACGATCAACCACTAAGCTCATTGCAGTTAGTGCCCCACCATGCCCGTTGCTTCCTCTTTTGTTTCTTTTACTCCGAATCTATCGCTTTTTCGTTCCTCCGTTTCATTTGGCCCGACCTATATTAACACGCGCTAGGTATTCCCCAAAAATTTTTGTTTTGTTTTTTCGTTTCATCGGTGTTCAGAATTACTGCCCAATACTAAGGCTGCAGCTATAGCTATCAGAAAAGTCCATCCGTAAAAACGCGCAACAGAACAAAACTGAAACATTCAACCATAGCATATCATAGGAATTCAGTGGAATACTTCGTGAAACTGGTTGAGAAGTTGAACAGAAAAAGTTTTTCGTAGGTACGGAAAAATAAAGAAATTCTGTTTTTAGAAAATTTAAAGATCAATTGCTTAATTTTTTTTGACGAATTAGTTTTATAATTCAAAAGCAACTATTTAAGACCAAGATTGAGTTCAACGATTAAGTTTAAGTGCTCCAAAAAAGTGAAACAATTTTTTTACGGATGCATTTTACTGATAGCTATAACTGCAGCCTAAGACATGAAAAGTTTCACTACAAAAGTGTGTAAATAAACGCGTTGAAGGACAATTTTTAATTTTGGTATACCTAATGTGAATCTCTGACCGTGAAACAATTATTAGTTTTAAGTTAGCATTGGCTAGGTTTTTAACGGGTAGATATAGATTAGGTTAAATTAGACTAGTTAGAATAAGTTCAGGTAGGTAGTCTTCGAGTAGGCCTTGAACATTTTTCTTTACAGCTGTCCTTTTTACTTTTTCTTTCGTTCTAGTCCGTCCGAGGTCAGAGTAGAGTAGCTTTCGGTTCGCCAAACTTATTGTGCGCTACATTCATTTTACGTTCGACCATCTGAGCAAGTTATTCGGAACACGATGAAACGTTTTCGCACTACGTATGCACTCTAGTGGATAATACGCATCCCCAAAGGCGACAAAAGTGGAGCAAAAGCGCAGTGGTTAGTGTGCTGGACTATACTGTGCTAGGGATTCCAGATTCGATCCCCGGAAGAACACAAATTACATCTTAAGAAGGTTAAGGTGCCACCTCTCGCGAACGTCTGACAAACATCCGAGAGTATGACTGTCCTGAAAAGGCTTCTCAATTCAGCCGTTCGAACTCGGCATAAAATTGTAGGTCCCTTCCTTTCGTCCCAAAAATAGAAACTCACACAAAACGAATGGTTGCGAGAAGCTAGGCCTAGGGTGTCTACTCTACACGCCTATTGCGCCACCTATTTATTTTTTTTAAAGGCGACAAACAGTGCGAACAGAAGAAGCTATTGTCGTTGTGAACCGCAGTGAGCTTTATAGGCTGCTGGAATTATCGGCCCATATTTCTTTAAGGAAGATGACAGCCAGAACGTTACCCTGCCTCAATGGAGGGTAGAAACATGATTTCTGACTTCTTCTCAGTTGAATGGCATTGACGTGACGTTTCAACAAGATTGCGGGAAGCATTTTTGCTGGACTGGTGAACTGGCCTCCACGATCCTATGGTCTCACACCCTTAGATTATTTTCTTTGGGGCTATGTGAAATCGCTATAGTCTATGCCGATAAATCAGACACGTTGGACGATTTGAAATTCAACATTCGCCGTGTTATTGCTGATATTCCGCCCCAGTTGTCGAAAGTTGGACTTTACGATTGCGCTTCATTCGAACCAGTGAGAGGAATATGCCCTAAATCGTTATTAAATGGCATTAAATTATTTATTATGTTAAGCTAATATTTTAAACATTAACATTGGCTTCACGTGTTTTATTTCATACTAAATTTCTATACTTTAAAAAAACCCTTTACAATAATGCCGCGCCCTCCTATAACCTATGCCGAAGCTTCCCTTGTGGCTCGACTCTGGGTCACAACAAAGGTAACGAAAAGGCGGATGATTTGACAAGAGACGGCTCGAAAATAAACATCAGTGAAGCGGACACATTCCCATTGTCATTGATTGCGAAGTTGTAAAACATAATCGACGATATAATAGAGAAAGTGTCCAACACAACATGGTTATCTAGGAAGGACTGTGTCATCCCTAGTACATTACGACTGTTTAAGAAAGAAAACAAAGAGCCTTCTGCCAATAAATAGATCCCCTATCCTCGTAATAGCCGATGTAATCACGGAACATTGTCATTGGAATCATGAAAATGAAGTATAGATAGAGTCCAAATGTATGTATGCAGAAGCTTCTGACATAAGGAGGAGATAGAGCCAATCCAACTACAGCCCTGTTCTGTAAAAACAACGCATAGTTATCCTTGGATCTATAAATAAAAGAAATAAGGGACAAAAATCGTTTTTTTGACATGAAATTTGTTCCGCATTATTTATTTTTATATAAATGAAAATATTGAACTTTATGCGTTCTATAATAAAATTTAATTCACAATATTCTACTATACTGACTTGAGAAAATAAAAAATATATATCGCTATTGCTGTATTATATTTTTTGCTATAGATACAAGTCACAAGAGGTGAAAACTGTTATGATAGGTAGTTATTATAGTGTTTTGCAAAAATATTTCCTGACCAAGGTCGAGACCAAGGTGGATATTTTGTTGATGATGGTTTTAAAAAGTTTAATCAAATTTCATACTTTTCGTACGGAGAGGGCTTATGCCAAAAAGTTATTTCATAGAAATTGTAGCTCAGTAGTCGTGAATCCTCCATTGGTTCCCGATTCAATGGAGTAAAATTGCAAGGAGAGGCAGAGATCCTCTCAACAGAAATGTAATTAAGATCAGGTAACTATTTTAATTGGTGTGGTATAGGAGAAACTATATACCTACAGCCCCTCTCTTCATAGATAAACTTTTAGATGGACCATTTTGTTATAGGAGGTTCAACAAACTATTAAAAATGCGAAAAAGGAACAAAGCTATAGGTAGGTGAAAACCGCATCCTGTTCGAGTTTTGTAAAATTAAACAGCTAAATTTGCGACAGCTCTCACAAAGGAATATAATATAAAGGGTGGTTAAATTTTACGGGCCGATGTTGAATGGGAACCACATCTAAACGTCAAGTTTTTTTCTGCATTTCATTTGACATTTCTCAATTTCAGACTAACTCAATTTGAACGATGGAAAGATACACAATCGAGCAACGCGTTAAAGTTATTCAGGCTTATTATGAAAATGGGCGTTCAAATCAAAATGCATATCGTGCACTTCGTGATTTTTTCGGTCAATTTAATCGTCCAAATGTGTGTACAATCGGAAAAATCGTGCAAACATTTTGGCAAACCGGGTCTGTAGGAGATGTGAAAACACCAGTGCATGCTCGTACAGCTCATCACATCGTATAGGCATCATCGGGCCGTATTTTTTCCAAAATGAGGCCGGTCAGGCAGTAACTGTGAATGGTGTTCGCTATCGTGAGATGATAAAGAACTTTTTATGGCCCGAATTGGAAGATATAGATGTGGACGATATGTGGTTTCAACAGGACGATGCCACTTGTCACACAGCTAACGAAACAATGGCTCTTTTGCGGGAGAAATTCAATGGCCGTGTTATCTCACGTCGTGGCGATGTTAATTGGCCGCCACGATCATGCGATCTGACACCGTTGGACTTCGATAAGCCTGTAACAATTCAAGAGCTAAAGAATGAGATAATTCGGCAAATTCACGGCATAGAACCTCAATAATGCCTCAGCGTCATCGAAAATTTGGACCATCGGATGGAGGTGTGCCGCCGAGGTCGCTAAAGAGCTATTGCTTCGTTAGCTGTGTGGCAAGTGGCACCGTCCTTTTGAAACCACATATCGGTTTGTTGGTTATCGAGCATTCCGATCATTGATGGTGTACATTATTATACCCATACAAAACGAAAATTTCGATTTTCTGGCTTTCAATATGCGGTTTTCCCAATTTTCTAAACCACCCCTGATTCAAGAACAAAAAAACAAAAGAAAAATCATCTAAATTCCCGTGAAGATTGGTAAAAATTGGACAATTATGGGCCGATTGTCATGATTCTTTTTGGTGCCATGAAATAAAGTCTTATGCAAAAAGGTTCAAAACGTAATTTTGGACTTTTTTTGGACTTTATTGCACTTTCAAAAATGAAATAAAGTCCAAAACTCGTTTTGGATTTTATTGCAATTTCAATGAAATAAAGTCCAAAACTCGTTTTGGATTTTATTGCAATTTCAAAAGTGCAATAAAGTCCTGTACTGTATATGCATTGTGGATTTTATTTCCACTTTGATTTGGACTTTATTGCACTTTTGAAAATGAAATAAAGTCCAAAAATCGTTTTGGTTTTTATTGCAATTTCGGAAGTGCAATAAAGTCCAAAATTACGTTTTGGACCTTTTTGCATAAGACTTTATTTCATGGCACCTTCTTTTTTTATTTTGTTCATATTGCTGTATTTCAGGTTTACGTACACAGAAAAAAAATACAATAAAATCGATTTATTCTCATTGTTCGCATTTTCCGAAAGAACATTATTATCTAAGACCTAAGAAATACAATTCCTGTGCACGGGCAAGGCCGGGTGGGTACAGATATATTATATAAAAACCTTGGTGCGTATGTAAAATCAATAATGATTAAAGGCCACTGAACCATTGAAGCTGTCCGCCTTCATTCCTATTAAAAAAAAATGTGCACGACTGGGTCGCACGAAACTTTCTCGTTTATTGCGAATCTCGCAGAATCTCAGAGTAATTTCAACAAATTTTATGTTTAAATTTATTTCCACTCGTACCTACATCTTACGTAGGTTTAGTAACTGAACACTTGTTAACTAAACACGAAATACATACTACATAGACATTATGTACGTATTAACTACAACACTTTATTACTTACTTTCAAATACCAACTGACATTTGAAGAGATCAAGGAGGCGATGAATTTCGAATTCTCATTTTTGATTATTATTTAAAACAAGTAAAAGTGTTATCATCGGCCTGGCCGAAGCTTTGATACCCTCCACTGAATAAAAGTCCTGCAAAATGTTTGCCACGCGAGTTAGTATGTGTCTAACATTAGTTTTCTATGGGAGGTAGCAGAACTACTTTACCGACATAGACAATTTTCAATATCAACCTGACGACGGTTAAAAAAAGTTCTTTCATAAAATTTCATTCACCTAAGTCGATTCGTTTGGACGCTAAGGTGTTTTCAACAGACAGAGAGATACATGAGTCGAATATTGGCTTTGTATGGGAGGTAGCAGAACTACTTGACCGATATGGATCATTTTTAATACCAACCTGACAACCGTAAAAATAAGACCTGTCACTCAATTTCAGTCGCCTAGGTCGATTCGTTTGGACGCTATCGTGATTTCAACAGGCGGAGAGACACATGGGTCTACTAATGGTTTTGTATGGGAGGTACCAGAACTACTTGACCGACATAGCCCATTTTCAATGCCAACCTGACGACGGTAAAAAGAAGTCCTCTCACCAAATTTCAATCGCCCAGGTCAATTCGTTTGGACGCTATCGTGCTTTCAACAGACAGACAGACAGACAGACAGACAGACAGACAGACAGACAGACAGACGGACATGGCTAAATCGATTCAGAATGTGATCCTGATTCAGAATATATATACTTTATAGGGTCTCCGGTGAATCCTTCTTGGCGTTACAAACGTAATGGCAAAGTGAATATACCTTCCTGTGGAGGGTATAAAAAGTGGTCTCAATGGTCGGGATTTGGGTGGTAATTTTTGAGAAATATTTATAAAACGGCAATGTTCGAGTTTTCTGAGAAAAACTAAGTACGTGATCGTGTTTAGAATGCTTATGTTGTCTCAAATATGTATTTTGATCAAAATCGTTAGAGCGGTTTTTTGTAAAATTATGCTGACAAATGTTACAATTTGGATTCGAAAAGCACTGTTATTAAACTGTTTAGCTGAAAACTGAGTACGACGTATTCTTCAGGATATAAACATTACCTAGCAGTTACATTTTTAACCAAATCGAAAATGGCGTTTTCGAGATATGTGTAGTACCGCTTTTAGCGATTGGAGTGGAAATCGAAGGACGCATTCATGGTTCAAAAAACACTGTTTTTCAACTGTTTAGCTCAAAACTGAGCCAGTGGTATTACTATGGATTTAAGCATTACCTGAAAGTAACATTTTTATTATTATCGAAAATGGCGTTTTAGAGATATGAGCAGTTTTTTAAAGTACTATTATTATGGATTGGGGTGGATATTAAAGGACGCAGTCTTTTTAGACAAAAACTGAGTTTACTATCAAGTTAAGAATGACAATAGTACCTTAAAAATATTTTTTTTTTTAAATTCGTTTTTACCGTTTTCGACAAAAAGCCATTTTTCAAAACTGCTGTTGCTAGACTTTTTAGCGAAAAACTGGGTATGCAGTTATGTTAAGCATGCCTACGTTAACCGAACGATAAATTTTGGTTCAAATCGTTAGAGCCGTTTTCGAAAAAATCTTAATTGTTTAATATTTCGTTAAATGTTTATAAACACTGTTTAGCTCAAAACTGAGCAAATGGTATTACTACGGATTTAAGCACTACCTAACAATAACATTTTTATCATTATCGAAAATGGCGTTTTTGAGATATGAGCAGTTTTTTAAAGCACTATTATTAGGGTTTTGGGTGGATATCAAAGGACGCAGTCTTTTTGGAGAAAAACTGAGTTTAGTATGAAGTTAAGAATGACAATAGGACCTTAAAAATAATTTTTTTTTAAAATCGTTCTTATCGTTTTCGAAAAAAAGACTTTATTTTTAAAAATATTGCCCTACAATTAAAATGCATTTTTCGTTCTTATAGCGCTCCATTTTTACTAACCCCGAACCATCAGCTGTCAAATTGTTATCTTTTTTCCGTTGGCATCACTGTACCTACTATTAAATGGCGCAAAATTCAAATTCATACTTTATACTTACTTACTTACTTATCGGGCTCCCGACCCGTGAAGAGTCTCTGCCTGAGACACTGCAGCCTTCCATCCTCTACGATCCCGGGCACGCTGCTTCCAATTGTCCAGACCAAGCGCTCTGGCATCCGCGATGGCTTGGTCTTTGAAACGGAGGTTCGGTCTTCCTTGTCTTCTCGAACCTGGGGGCTGGGATTCGAAGACCCTCTTGGCTGGAGCATTATTGTCCATTCGCTCGATGTGGCCGAGCCAATGTAGTCGACGTGTTTTGGCTTTTTGGACTACATCCACATCTTGGTACAGCTCATAGAGTTCGCGGTTGTATCTTCTCCTCCATTCGCCCTCCTCGCACACAGGACCAAAAATCCGCCGAAGTATTTTTCTTTCGAAGGAGCCCAGTATCAGCTCTCCCTTCTTGCTTATCGTCCAGCACTCGGCGCCATAAAGCAGAACTGGCAGGATAAGGGTTTTGTAGAGCACACATTTCGTCCTTCGAGTTAGGAGTTTTGAACCCAGTTGTTTTGCCAAACCGAAGTAGCAACGGTTTCCTAGGGTAATTCTTCGCCGGATCTCCACTAGGGTGTCATTCGTGGAGTTTACGTTTACTCCGAGGTAGGTGAATTCCTTAACTACCTCGAAATTGTTGCTATCAATAGTGACGTTTTGTCCTAGGCGGTGGACAGATGCTTGTTTGTTTGTTGATAGCATGTACTTAGTCTTGTCCTCATTTACTTCAAGCCCAACGGATTTCGCCTGTTCTTCAATCGCCGTGAATGCTTCTATCACGGCACGCTGGGAGCGACCGATGATGTCAATATCGTCCGCATAGCCAATCAGCTGGACGGACCTGTTGAAGATAGTGCCTTCCGTGTTGACACCTGCCCTGCGCACTATCTGCTCCAGTACGAGATTGAAGAAGTCGCATGATAGAGCGTCTCCTTGCCGAAATCCGGTGCATGTTTGAAAAAGTTCGGAAGAGCTGCTTCCAAACTGCACGTTGCAGCGCGTGTTTTCCAGCGTCACGCGACACAGCTGAATCAGTTTTGCCGGGATTCCAAATTCGGCCATCGCCATATAGAGCTCCTGACGATGTATGCTATCATACGCGGCTTTGAAGTCGATGAATAGGTGGTGAGTTTCGACTTGAAATTCGTTGGTCTTTTCCAAGATTTGCCTCAGTGTGAAAATTTGGTCTATAGTCGATCTGCCGGGCCGGAAGCCACACTGGTACGTGCCGATTAGTGTGTTGCAGAACGGTTTTAGACGTTCACACAGTACGTTGGATAGGATCTTGTATGCGACATTTAGCAGGGATATGCCTCGATAGTTCTTGCAAGACATAGGATCGCCTTTTTTGAAGATGGGGCATATGGAGCTGATAGTCCAGTCATCGGGCATGTTTTCTTCCACCCATACTTGGTTGATGATTCGGTGCATGCTCCCTACCAAAACATCACCACCGTATTTAAAGAGCTCCGCTGGTAGACCATCAGACCCTGCGGCCTTGTTGTTCTTAAGCTTTTTTATAGCTAAGCCAACTTCTTCTATACTAGGTGGTGGAACTAGTTCTTCATTGACTGGACGTGGGTTCTCTTCTTGCCCTATCACTCTCTCTACTTGATGCCCATTAAGCAGCTGCTGGAAATGCTGCTTAAACACATCTACTATTCCCTGCGCTTCGGTGACTAGGTTCCCTTCGCTATCTCGAAGAGCCTGCGTTCCGGTTTTGTAGCCAGCAGCCAGTTGCTTAGCTTTTTTATAAAACCTCCGGATGTTATTACGATCGCGCGACTCTTCGATCTCCTTGAGCTGGGAAGCTGCGTAAGCCCTCTTCTTTCTACGCAGGATCTTCTTTTCCTCCCTTCTCCTGGCTCGATACTCTTCTCTCGCTGCCCTTGTTTTGCGCTGCAGCGCTTTCTTGTGTGCATCTTCTGTCACCTTTTTCCTGTACACGCATTCATCATCATACCACGGGCTCTTTCTCTGGGGTGGCTGGTACCCTACGGTGGTTTCGGCTACCTCTTTGATGATGTCGCGATACTGGCACCACTGATTGTTGGCGTTTGTGGTAGGTGAGTGCACAGAGGAGAGTTTCATACTCAGGCGCTCGTTGTAGGCTCTGGCTACTCCAGGTGTGCTAAGGCGTCCAACGTCGAATTTCTTCTTCTGGGCAGTTCGCAGCTTCTTTTCGTTGGACAGTCGAGCTCTGAATTTAGCCGCAACAAGAAAATGGTCAGAGTCGACGTTTGCCCCTCGGAATGTGTGCACGTCGAGGATGTTGGATGCGTGCCTCGCATCGATTTCATACTTTATACTGTATGTAATTTATATCAATAAAAATTTTCATCTTCTAAGTCAGATGGCTAGCTCAAATCTAACAACTTAAAAAAAATGATCTTTCATCAAAACGTTCAATTGCTGTCACCGCACCAAAAATGGTCGCTAAAATCCACTCTGTGATATCGGAGTAAAGGTGCGCGAATTGAAAAAGCTTACAGGCTTATCATATGGATCGGTGATTTTAGTTTTGCCAACATTTTTCTGAATATATGGCAAAAGTGTCCGACAGATGGCTGCCGAGTTTGCTAACAATTGCCTATAAACCCATTAGTTCGACAACTCCAAAGGAATGTTTGGCGATCTTCAATCACAATCATAATTAGTTTTTGCGTCGCCCGGTTTCGTAACCGTCAACGAAGCATGAATTCTTCACAACACACCAGAGACAAAGGAATCGCCAAGAGTGTGAAACTTCTCCTGGTTAATGGAAGCCAATGAATGATAAGTTCGGTCTGGCAGCCAACAACGACAATAGCGACTGTATTTTAGGATGCGCGTGGTATCATTTCCAAAGATTATGTACTTTGAAAGGTGGACACAGTGGTTCAGTGGTTAGTTTCCTGGACCACTCTGCGAAGGGTCCCAGGTGTATAGTAGGGGCTATCTTTGGATATATATATACACTCGCCTATTTAAATAATAGTCCAAGTAGATCGATTTTAAAAGTACTTTCGCCATTGCAAGGGTGACACTGTAGATTGCTTAAGATAAAGCGGCGGCGGCGGTTTAAAGGTGTCTATTTCGAAAGAACGCTAAGAACGTCACAGTCATTCATCTAATTCATATTCTTCAGTACTTCAGTATATATTCTGTTTCGGAGTGCCTTGGTAGCAAAACTAATCTCGAATACACAAAAACGTAATGCAGGGCAACATATACACAAACGTATGTCCAAATCCACCCGCTCAAATATGAATATATGTTTGAGTAAATATGTATAGTTTCTGCAGACATCTTTGTAACCACACTGAACCAAAAACATACGTAGATCCAACGAATTAATTCGTTGTCTCAACGAATTTTTCATTAAAATTCAGCCGATGAAAACGTTCGTTGGCTCAACGAATAGGAATTCATATATTAACGAAGCTGTTAATAAAGCAACGTATTTTTCATAAAACTAACGAAATCTGTTCATAAATTAACATTTTATTTCATCAATAACATTCTTCGTTGATTAACGATTTATTCGTTGAGTCAACGAATTTCTTTCATTGATTAACGAAATTTTGTTCAATGATCAACGCAAAACTTATACCGAGTCAACAATATTTTTCATAAATTTACGTACCGTTTTCATTGAATCAACGAATATCGTTCATAGGTCTATGTCCCACTTTCATTGGATTAACGAATTTTTTTCATAAAATTACGTTTTATTTTCGTTAAAACAACGTTTATTGATTGTTGGTTAACGAAAAGTGTTCGTTGAATCAACAATACTTTTCATAAGTTTACGTACCATTTTCATTGAATCAACGAATATCGTTCATAGGTCTATGTCCCACTTTCATTGGATTAACGAATTTTTTTCATAAAATTACGTTTTATTTTCGTTAAAACAACGTTTATTGATTGTTGGTTAACGAAAAGTGTTCGTTGAATCAACAATACTTTTCATAAGTTTACGTACCGTTTTCATTGAATCAACGAATATCGTTCATAGGTCTATGTCCCACTTTCATTGGATTAACGAATTTTTTTCATTAAATTACGTTTTATTTTCGTTAAAACAACGTTTATTGATTGTTGGTTAACGAAAAGTGTTCGTTGAATCAACAATACTTTTCATAAGTTTACGTACCGTTTTCATTGAATCAACGAATATCGTTCATAGGTCTATGTCCCACTTTCATTGGATTAACGAATTTTTTTCATAAAATTACGTTTTATTTTCGTTAAAACAACGTTTATTGATTGTTGGTTAACGAAAAGTGTTCGTTGAATCAACAATACTTTTCATAAGTTTACGTACCGTTTTCATTGAATCAACGAATATTATTTGTTAATTAGTGTACCCTGTTGCTTACCTGAACGAATTATTTCGTTGAGTAAATATGTTCTTTATTCTTACAGGATCACCTGGGAAATTGGAATTACCTATTCTGTAAAAGAAATTTGTGAAAGAAAACTAATGTCATTCAATAGTCAGTATAACAACAAAATTTATTGTAACAAAATTTATTGTAACAAAATTGAAAAGTAAAGTCAGACTGATTTCAATTGGGTATTAAAAACAGATAATTATGTACTTTAACAAATTTGCACATTTACCTAAGTGCACTACCCAAGATGCTAATTTTAGAGTTTTTTATTGAATATGGTATTTGGTACAAATGCTGTTGTACAAAACCCCAAAAGTTAGAACAAGCAATGGGGTATTCTAAGTTAAACAAATGAAATATTTTGAACAGAATGTCCACTGCTCTAATGCAGGATTTAAATTTAAATTTAACTCCGTCAAAATAAACAATAAAATCATTTATTAATGTAAGTTCATCCCCAATTCCTATTAGGAAGGGCTGAATACTTTCTGACCTTTGCTTCAAATGTAGAATGTGCTCCTCTACCTGCTGCGCTGTTTTACCAATGAACAAAAACGCTTCCTGGGAATCCTTAATGGTGAACTTGATCGTGTTTTTCTTGCCGACTTTGTCCTTCGCCACCGTTTTTTGCGTAGGTACCAAGAAACCGTGCATCGCGTACAATAGAACAGCATCCCTAGCAGCTGAAAATACAAATAAAATCACAAAAGTATATATTAGATTTTTGCGTTTAGAGCTATTATAGAGAGTGTATAAAGTTTATAAATAAGAGGGTAAAAGTTTAAAGAAAATGTCATGTATCTATGTTAATATATAATATATTAAACCTACTTTCTGTTATTTTGTTGTTCCTTAAATCATTAAGGAGCCCATTTAATCTTGGCTCTTTTATGTTTCGGTCTTCGGATAGAAAATGTAGTATTTTTTTAAATACTTCATCCCAGTTGTCTAGGAGGGATTTAGCGCCGCTGTGCATTACCCTGAAGTCCATGTCGATCTATATTTGAAAGAAAAAATGTTTTCGAGACTTAATTAAGCAAGTGGATGACATATAGGTATACATTTTTTATTTATACTTTTGCGCAATAATTAGATGTTAAGTGAATAAAAATGAATACGCTTGAAATACATTGCACGGCGCTGCGCTAGGAGTATTTTTAGGCGTGCGTAAGTTTAGTGTATTTATTTTAATATAAAATATTAGAATTATAAATTACCAATCGAAAACCAAGTGGCTGCTTATAGTTAGGCCATTTGTCCAAGGCCTCAGCAGTTGAAACGGATTCCCTAATTTGGTTTATTCTAAATTTTGCGCAACCCTGCCAATAATGGTCAAACTCGTCTGCTGAGAGATTGTCGTATTTTATTGTTCGTACAATAGCTTCAGCATTGCTTTCTGAGACTTAATAATTACGACAATTTTAGTAAAATGTGTCTATAAAATAATAATAAGGTTTTTTTTACCAAGTATTTTTTTATCGGAACGGCTACAACTTGGAGATTCAGTGGGAACGGGGCTGGAGCACGCTGACCCAAACGCTCTTTTCATGTTGCAATATTTGTTATAAAGTCGACCCCTTGTGGACGTTCTGTAATATTCCTGGAAAAATATCGAAATCAGACACACTTGTTTTGAGTTTCCGTTCCAGCACATACGATTTTTTTTAAATTCTAGTAAACTTTATTCTGATTTTCAAACATTCTAAACATTAAATAATAGAGTAAAAGCTAGCAACGATTTTTCTCAAGTCATTTTAGCAAGGCTGTAACTTTGTGAGCTTAGTTCGTGGTGACTACTGAACACGAAAATACATTTCTGGCAGCGCTGCGTTGGTTTATATTGGAATGCCATAACCTCAAAGTGAAAGAAATTTACCTTATTTTAGCAAACTTAAGATTTTGGTATATGATGAAAGCGGATTTTTGGTTTAGCTTTGAGGAATTAGTAGAATGACAATATCTCTAACATAATATCAAAAATTAAACTTTGCTATTATGACTTAAATTTTGCCTTTTTTGCACTTTAAAACCGGCAAACTGATATGGCAATTGCATTTTCTGGCTACATCGGTCGTAAATTAACACATACCAAAATCTTAAGTTTGCTAAAATGAGGTACCTACATTTTTTGCCCTTTTGAGGTTATGACATTAAAAATTCGTGTTCAGTAGTCACCCCCAACTAAGCTAACAAAGTTACAGCCTTGCTAAAATGACTTGAGAAAAATCGTTGCTAGCTCTTAGTCTATAATGAGTACATTATGTGTTTAAAAATACAAACCAATTAGTATTTTCAGTTATAAGAATACGGGTATGAGTATTCGAATCGAATGAAAGTCAGACAGGAAAAATTTCAGAATTATTAATTATCTCTTTTATTAATTTACCAATTTCTCTGTGGGAAACCGTTCGAGGATTTCTCTTTCGATTTTGTAGCTTTCTTTTAAGCTCAATGTTGTTTTGTTCTCCTCAAAATAGGTTGCCACAGTGCCTATGAGCATGATCCTCTGTTCATCACCAAATTGTTTCTTAGAATTATAATGTTCTATCAAAAACCTCCCTTTCAGTGTGTTATTAAGAATAGTTGACAAATTAACAGTTTGTTCAGATTTGTCACAAGGTGACCCAATACAAGAAGACGGATATGGGGATGAACGGGATGAACTTGCTTTTCGTAACACTATCGGTGAGAAATGCTCATTGCTATATATGCGGTTATGTTCCTCCTTCCACTTTTCTAGCTCGAATTCAAATAAAATTTTTAGCCCATCGGGAACTTCGGATAAGTAAAGGGGAATGTGGCAATTTTTCATTTTTCTTAAGACATCAATGGATATCCTTTTTCCTATGAGAAAGAGAAATTATAATCATTTTTTGATTTCAAAACCACGGAGACGTAAATAGCGAAAAATTAAAATTGCATTATCAAATTTTATAGACACTAGTGTTTACTATGATCATACAGTAAAAATTTATATAAAGAACAGTAGTTCATAAGTAGTGATCTACAACGCGGTCAATATTTATAGTACAAAAACATATACAGCCCAATTCTAAATGGTAATTCCCGGGGATTTTTTTTCCTTTTCCCATTTCTCCTATTCTAAATAAAAACTTCCGAGGAATTTCTTTGCTTTCCCTTTTCTCGTACTATTTATAAACTATTCTATTCGAAAATGGGAAAAATACTCCGGGAAAATAAGTAGGCATTTCAAATGTCAACAAAAGGGAGATTATTCTGCAATTTGCCGTGAGTTTGTTCCCCACGCATTTGCTAGGGAGTTTAATGACAAAATGTTAGCCTTTCTTTTTTTGCAAATTAAATATTGAGGTAAATTGAAATGATTTTTTTTAGGTTCAAAACAACAAGCAAAAAGCAAATTGTCTCCCGGGAATTTGAAATTGGGGAATTTAACTCCCGGGAAAGAATCTTCCGGCTAGTTCTTTTCGCCGGGAATATTTAGAATTGGGCTGATAATGTATTTTAATAACTTGATTTCATAATTCAAGTTGTTGTTGCTTTAAAATGTATTTATTCATATTCTTTTTGGAAATTGTGCTATTTATATGTTCATGGCTGCATCCGGCAAACCAAGATAGTATATTTTTGAAAACGGAAATGCAGTAAATTTGGCAATATAAACATTGCGAATAACGTTGAAAAAGGTTTTGACTTTGGGCGACTTTTATGTCCACTATTTTGTTCATATTTAAAATGCGTTTGCACGTTTTTTATTATACTGTAATTTGTTAAAAATATGGTGTCCCAGTTAAGAAGATCAATGCTGTGACTGAAGAGTCCTAAATATCTAAACAAATTTGAACAAGCAATGGGGTATTCTAAGTTAAACAAATGAAATATTTTGAGCAGAATGTCTACTGCTCTAATGAAGGTTTTAAATTTAAATTTAACTCCGTCAAAATAAACAATAAAATCATTAATTAATGTAAGTTCATCCCCAATTCCTATTAGGAAGAGCTGAATACTTTCTGACTTTTGCTTCAAATGGAGAATATGATCCCCTACCTGCTGCGATGTTTTACCAATGAACAAAAATGCTTCCTGGGAATCCCTAATGCTGAACTTAATCGTGTTTTTTTGACGACTTTGTCCTTCGCAAAACCATTTCTTTGCGCAGGTACCAAGAAACAGTGCATCGCGTGCAAAAGAACATTACTATAGAACTTCAGTGGCCTACACTTACCGGATTGGCCTTCTTAACTGGAGTACAATGTATTTAATAATGTTAGAAGAAATTAAATTCATGCTGTAGCAATGACTTTAACAATTTCTTACCTATAAGGATATCTGCCAGCTCACTTAAGCTAATATACCACTGCGATGAACGGCCCCTATTGATTGATCAATGGTGAATTCCTGTGCATTTTGCATATACTGCTCTTCCTTTAGCCATTGAAACAAACGATATTCTGTTTGAGACAATTTAAATGGACTTCTGCACTCAGTCACCAAATCCACAAACTCATTATGTATTTCTGGACAAGCAATTTGTAATTTTTTTGTGGAAAATACTTTAAACATGTCTAAGAGTGGATCTGTGATGTACTGCTTTATGTGTTCTTGAATTACATATACATCTTTTCTAGTGAAATTATTATTGGCATGCAACACCAACGAAAATTTAGCAGCGAACTGTAAAAAACTCTTAACAGTACATACATTGAATGACTGTGTGGCAGTACATGGTTCGTCTGTTGCTTCAAAAATAATTTCGGATGCATCAATGTTTAAAGCATTACTTTTGCCAGAATCTTCGGAAAATGTATAGTCTGATTTTATTGCAGTATGCTCTGATACTTTGATACTTTTATTTTTAAAACATAACATAGATTTATTTTCGGCAGTTCTGGGTTCATGCTTTCGCTTTGCATGTCTTTTAAAGCTTGCAATATCGTGAAACACCTGATAACAAGAACTTTCTATACATCTAAATGTACTATTAGTTTTGAGTTCGTGTTTTCTTTTGAAATGTGTGATTAAATAGTCCGTTGTGGAAAAAACTTGTTTACATAAGAAACAAATCATTTTGTTCTAAAAGAAATAATAAATATTCTTGGTGTAATTTGCAGTAAAAGTTGTGTGTAACAACAGTAAACTCTCGGTTAATCGGGCTGATTAGGGCCCAGCTTATTTCAGGAAATTGAAAATACCGGTTAATTGCTTTAACACAAAGAGTGCTGTAGCTGCAGCTCGCACGAACGAACTGCTAAATATTCAATACATACAAATATCTAATGATAGAGTAAACACCGAGTACATAATCTATTACAGAATAATTGAATGTCTGCTGAAAAGGTAAACTGTCTTAGATCTATTTTCATAGATTTTCAGGAAAAATTGGAGAATCGAATGCACTAAACTGTTAAAAATTCATTTAAGTCGACTTAATGTAGTTACCTTTTCAGCAGAGTAAATTTTTTCTCAGACGACGATTTTCTTTCCTTTAATTATTGGATTAATTTCGTCACTTTTCCTTGAGTTTTTCTAGTTTTTCTAATTATTTTTCACACAAGTCATACGCACAAAATGTAAAAAGTAAGCGCGCATATTGCTTATGTGATTTTGAGCCTTGTGCGAATAAAAGAATTTTTGCCAGAAAAAGTTGTACAAAATACACAACTAATACTGGCTTCGCTTGAGGATAGTGGTGCTATGCGATTATCCGGTTTCGACTGTATAATATCATCTTATTAGGAATAATTACTAAATACTGATACGCATTTTTATCGACTATGCAAATAGTATACGAAGATTACCTACAACTACGCGTATATTGAATTGGAGAATCGAATGCACTAAACTGTTAAAAATTCATTTAAGTCGACTTAATGTAGTTACCTTTTCAGCAGAGTAAATTTTTTCTCAGACGACGATTTTCTTTCCTTTAATTATTGGATTAATTTCGTCACTTTTCCTTGAGTTTTTCTAGTTTTTCTAATTATTTTTCACACAAGTCATACGCACAAAATGTAAAAAGTAAGCGCGCATATTGCTTATGTGATTTTGAGCCTTGTGCGAATAAAAGAATTTTTGCCAGAAAAAGTTGTACAAAATACACAACTAATACTGGCTTCGCTTGAGGATAGTGGTGCTATGCGATTATCCGGTTTCGACTGTATAATATCATCTTATTAGGAATAATTACTAAATACTGATACGCATTTTTATCGACTATGCAAATAGTATACGAAGATTACCTACAACTACGCGTATATTGAATTGGAGAATCGAATGCACTAAACTGTTAAAAATTCATTTAAGTCGACTTAATGTAGTTACCTTTTCAGCAGAGTAAATTTTTTCTCAGACGACGATTTTCTTTCCTTTAATTATTGGATTAATTTCGTCACTTTTCCTTGAGTTTTTCTAGTTTTTCTAATTATTTTTCACACAAGTCATACGCACAAAATGTAAAAAGTAAGCGCGCATATTGCTTATGTGATTTTGAGCCTTGTGCGAATAAAAGAATTTTTGCCAGAAAAAGTTGTACAAAATACACAACTAATACTGGCTTCGCTTGAGGATAGTGGTGCTATGCGATTATCCGGTTTCGACTGTATAATATCATCTTATTAGGAATAATTACTAAATACTGATACGCATTTTTATCGACTATGCAAATAGTATACGAAGATTACCTACAACTACGCGTATATTGAATTGGAGAATCGAATGCGCAAAACAGTTAAAAATTCATTTAAGTCGACTTAATGTAGTTACCTTTTCAGCAGAGTAAATTTTTGAGCTCAATGAGAGTTTACTGTAGGTACTCTAAAATTAAGAATGTAATATAAATGTTATGACTTACATTTTTACTTCCAGGCTTTCTTATTTTCGGCAGCGACTTTCCTCCTTTGATTTTCCTTTAGATTTTGCAAGTCACCAATTTTGTTTAGTTTTTCTATTTATTTTGCACTCACGAGACACGTCTGGTCTAACTCGGATTTCATTGAATAATGTAAAAAGTAAGCGTTCTTTTATTGTTTCGACGAAAGATTTAATTTAATATTCGTAACTTTATGAAACAAAACGTTCAGCCAACGTAAAATTTAATAAAGGTACGAATAGTTTACATAATCAAATTAAATCTTTCGTCGAAACAATAAAAGAACGCTTACTTTTTACAATATTGAATGAAATCTTTTGTTAATTTATCCATGGACGCGAAGCAGAGGATTTTCTTTTTTTTAATTATTGGATTAATACCGTCACTTTTCTTTGATTTTTTTGTTTTTTTCTAGTTTTTTTATTTATTTTTCACACTAAAAACACGCGCGAGACTCGTATGGTCATTATGGTCGGACACTCGGACAACGTCTGCACAAAATGTAAAAAGTAAGCGTCTTTTTATTGTTTCGACGAAAGATTTAATTTGATTATGTAAACTATTCGTACCTTTATTAAATTTTACGTTGGCTGAACGTTTTGTTTCATAAAGTTACGAATAGTTTACATAATTAAACTAAATCTTTCGTCGAAATGATAAAAGGACTCTTACTTTTTACATTATTGAATGAATTCTTTTGTTAATTTAGCATATGGGCGCGAAGCAGAGAAGGCGAAGATTAAAAAACATGGCTGATCGTGAGTTGCAGCGGCTGGTGATGTTCAATATTCATGGTGGGTTGGAGCTGTGTTCGGTAGATGTTCACATTTTCAGTTGTGCGGGGTTCACATTGTATTAAAAACAGTTTACGATTTTATGTTAATGGGTTACTTAAATTTTTAGACTGTTAGGTAGTATTAAATGAAACTGCCGATATAAATTTGACATGACATCTTAGGTATAGTTATAATAAGTAATTGTAAATATTTAGCAGAAATTCGTGTTATGATATGAGTCTTGAAAAATACAGCAAAGACTATTTATTGTAATTTCCCTGGTACATACTTTACTGTTTTAAGCTTTCTGTTGTATATTTTGATGAAAATAAGTTTACATTTATTGAAAGTGTTTGTTGTTGGTATTATCAAAAAGCGAGTACATTTACAACATTTTCATAAGCTTTTAATGTCGATTTCCATTTTGCAATAAAAATCACTTTTTCCAGTTTCAGACCAGTTTTTCTGCTCTAGAAATCAGCTGTCAAATTCGTTTTCCATTTGATGGAAAAAAGCACTTTATTTAAGATTTTGATCACTTTTGCGAATCTCGATTCACACATACTTTCACCAATACCAAAACAAGAGACATTTGTAAACACAAATTGCAATAAAAAAAATAGCTGACTGTCAACACACCAACCCAAATGCAAAAAAAAGTAATCTCATTTCATGTTCCATTGGGGCAGGAAAAATCTGAGATCTGAGAGCAAAACGGCAAAAGCCCAATGGAAATCGACATTAGTTGACCAGGAGTTAGTGCTCCCGCAATAGTTTTGAATCATATTTTGCCCAAATGTGGAAGCGATTTTGCAAATTTGGAAAACCTCAATACGTCAGAATATGTCATAAAAGGGTGCATGTCGTGTACTCGGCATATTATTGGCGCTAACATATGTTGGCATGCGTGTCACCCATATGTCCGACTCAGAATGGCATGTAAATTTCGGAGAATAAAAAAAAAATCGTTTGAATTGAAGATTTTTTGGACGTTTTTAAATCCATTGACATCGTAGCCATCCTTTGATGGAATTTGTTACTTTATGGCTTGATAGAAAGAAGACAAACCATATTTTGGGATATATACTCTATTTATTTCGAAATGTCACCAGAAAGCCCTAAAAGCGAAAATAAATCACTAAAATTTTTAATATTTTATGACTTTCTGGTGACATTTCGAAATAAATAGAGTATATATCCCAAAATATGGTTCGTCTTCTTTCTATCAAGCCATAAAGTAACAAATTCTATCAAACGATGGCTACAATGTCAATGGATTAAAAAACGTCTAAGAAATCTTCAATTGAGGCGATTTTTTGCTCTCCGAAATAGCCAATAGCGATGGAAGTGCGTGACATTTACTGACGCTTTAATATTAGTTAAATAATATTTCTGTTCAACACCTTACATATTACAACATATTACATGCATCTCCGGGGCGGCAAAACACATGCCAGTCACCGTCGACATACGAATATGCCAACTTTGATACAAAACGTGCATGCCGTGTACTCGGCATACTTTTCGCACATGCCACAATATAATAAAACGTGACATATTCTACAATATGTCGAGTAATTATCGTGACGTCAGAGTGGCATGCGTATGTCGTGTACTCGTAGCTTAACTCGCATGGCAAACATTAAGCATGACTTTAAGCAGTGGAGGGTATCAAAGCATCGGCCAGGCCGATGATAACACTTTTACTTGTTTTATGTAGCAGTATAGTACCTATTAGAGTAGGGTTCTGGGAAACAAAATTTAGGTATTTACAAAAATAGCGCTAAGAGAGAAAAGCGCGCTACATGATTATTGTGAGTGATTCGTGTTATACGACGGTTAAAAACCACTCATATATTTTTTTTATAAATATCCTTTAGTTGGTGTCAATTTTAATGAATTTGGTGGAACATGAAATACCTAAATCGACATGGTTTTTGTTTTGAACATTCACTAGGTAGCGATATGTTCCTAGCTTGTGATTTGTTGTTGCGATATTGTGAGTTTCGTGTGGTTTTCGAATATGCGGATCAAATATTATCAACAGTACAAATTATATTTTCGTTCAAAACTGAATTTACATAACCAGGCATCTACCTACGTGTAATACGTTTTTAATGAAATGTAAACAGTACCTAACGTAATTCTCCATACTAGGTATTATATCCTAACCCATGTGTTGTGTTGTGTTGAAATGACTCATCTTCCGAATGCGCCACACCACACAATTGCGCAATATGAGAGAAAGAGTACATATGACTCGTCTCATTATATTTACAACGCCAAAGCGGTGTTCAAAGAGCAAAACAAAAAACTATGTTGAATTCAACACAGCACACCACGCAAGTGTGCACATTCAGCGACACGACATAGCACACGTTAAGGCACTAGTTACAACCATCAGTAAAATGCGTACACGAAACAGTACAAAAATGAAACGTTTTGCAAAAAATCGTTTATTGCTATCGGAAAATATGTGCCAGTAAAAAAGCATGCATTTTAAACGTTAATTTACGGATCTTGTTCATTAGTTAATTAATATTTCTTTGGGTAATGACAATTTACGTAAAGCTATGAAAAGTATTCATAGTTAAACGAAACTATTCGTTGGCATGGCATACTGTTTCTTTTTATAAATCATGCGTTATTAAACGTTTTAAACGTTAATTTACGAATCTTGTTCGTTAATTAATTAATATTTCGTTGGGTATTGACATTTTACGTTAATCTATGAAAAGCATTTTATAAATCATGCGTTGTTGAACGTTTTAAACGTTAATTTACGGATCTTGTTCATTAGTTAATTAATATTTCATTGGGTAATGATAATTTACGTTAAGCTATGAAAAGTATTCATAGTTAAACGAAACAGTTCGTTGGTTTGGCAAACGTTTTTTTTATAAATCATGCGTTGTTTAACGTTTTAATCGTTAATCTACGCATTTTGATAATAGATTAATAAATCCTTCGTTGGGTAATGTAATTTTACATTAAACTATGAAACATTTTCATCATTGAACGAAACTGTTTGTTGGCGTGATGAGCGTTCTTTTATTAATAATGCGTTGATTAACGTTTCCTACATTAATCAACGAAAGTATTTGTTATTTAATGAAATTTTTCTTTGGGTTAATGAAATTTACATTAAGGTATGACGGTTTTCATTATTTTACAAATTTTATTCGTTGGTTCAAAGTTCATTAAATTACGAAAGCTTACGTTAAAATAATTTCATCAATTTGGCGTAGAGGAAAAAAATTAACGAATCAACTTTCATTGAACCAACGAAAGATTCATCAAACAACAAATACTTTTTATGAAATTTTTCGTTGAGACAACGAATTTTTCATTGAATCAACGAAAAACAAGTTAACGTAACGAAATTCGTACCATTACGAAGAATAATTTTTTCAGTGCAACAGAGCATGAAATAAACTAAAATCCATATGAGCCCAAACCTATAAATACACGAATGAATACGGGTATTTCCCATAAAATACCTTTTCATTAACAGTAAATATAAATACCACTCAATCGAAAAAGCTCTTTATCAAAATCCCATTTCGTGAACTAATATTCATTTCTTCATCCGCAAAATTGCTTATGCTCCTTCATTGGGCTGGGCTCCTTTGCTTTGCTTTGCTTCGTCGATTAAGTTCCGCATCAATTGGTTTAAAGATAATTCACTAATAACCAACAAGGAGCAGGATTCTTCCCAATAAGCTTCACTCGATTTCCTGCAAAGGAATAAGAAGAAAAAGCCTACCAATTCCAAGGAATTGCCTACGCACTCTCTAATAACAGTCATGTCCGGGGTTTGCCTTGTTATCTTTTATTTTCCAACTCCCAAGCCCCCAACCATCGCAATGATGAGAGAAAAGAGAGAAATTTACGACAACACAGGAAGGAAAACTACTTTGACAAGGAGCCGGCGATCATTACACGTCCTGATTCTATATACCCTCCCCATATTTGAACCTAGCTGTCTTTCCTACATCTCCGCGTCCGCATCTATGTGACTGGAATAGATAAACAAACAACCCGCCTAGTAGTAGTGGAAATTATTTTCATTTACTTGTTAGCGCTGGCTCCTTTCATCTTTAATCTCAGAGTCTGACAAGGATTCAAGGACTCTTTGCCGTCGTCTGTCTCATTAAACATGTATGATAGTTCCCTTTATTAGGTATAGCCGCGCTCGTCTAATTCGATGAGAACATCACCCCATGACACATGTTACGGTCACATAGGAATACATACAACCATAGCCATAGCCATTACAACTATTGCCGTTTGTTACTGCGAAATTGTTTCCGAAAATGTATAGGAAGTGTTACATAAATAATCTGCTAAGAGGAAGAGAGAAAGCTTTTCGTCCGATCCGATTCGTTGTCGTCCAGCAGCATCAGGACTCACGGAACTGGGTAATTGCCTCATAAATGTAATGTTGCGCACGCTACGTAATCAACTTGACCCAAATATGTGTGTGAGCAAAGTATCTGCTAACCAGAATATGTATAGTAGTGCACATGGATTCCGAGTTTAAACCAATTTCCGGGGAAACTTCTATCGAGGCGGGCACAACCCAAAAGTGGTCCGCTGCTCCTTTATCCGGTTTGCGCTTGATGGAGTCCTCTTATGACCCGGAGGTGCTTGTGATTTCCTTCATATTCCGACAAAAGTGCAGTTACCTATCTAAAATATCGCCAGTCATAGTCACCTCGGGGCGGATGTTCAACTTGAATGGGGGTTTTGCCAAGAGAATGTGCCACGAACACTGAAGGAAGGATTTGCGATGACCTCGGAAGAGGATTTTGCACCCGTAATTACCTTCATCCACTTTAGCTGCCAGATGGTGAGGTTTGAATATGCTCGAGATTTCTTTTTCCTGCAAATAGTAGGTACTCCGTCCAGAATGGGGAACTAGAAATCGTCGAGCCGATGGAAAAACTGTCACATCCTAAGAACCATCCTGGAGGGATGTTGAACTTTTTTTTTGCTATAGCTATAGCATAGTCGATAGGCGAATTTTATTTTGTTCTCTCTGAGAGAAGCGGCTTTGTCGTATCTTATGTTTTGTCCTGCATCTCACGTACCTATGAGATATGAAGATGGAGGAGCATATACATTAAACGTCTCCTAATCTGGAAAGAGGGGGGGGGGGGCAAAATTAATTAGAGAACACTTTTTTTTTCCTTGTCCATAAAAATAATATTTCTCTCTGGGACAATCTGAAAATGACCCGTGATGAAGTAATTACTGAATAATGTTAATGAAAGACAAAGGGAATTTTTATTTTCTTCGACAGGACATAGGATATTAAGCATATAGGACTCTGGAGCATTGAGGTAGAAGGAGATTATTAAATTCAGTGCATAAAAAGGATCTCATTACTCATTTTTTTTGCGACAAAAGTTCTGAAAGTTAATGATATCTTAATGGTTGTCTGATTACGAAAACTTTTCTTTACTTCACAATAACAGCAAACCCAGTTTAAGAGATGTTCGAAAATACTACACGAGTTTTTTGTGCATTAATTTAATAAAAAATCGAAATCAGGAAGAAGCCAAGCGTTGATATGTTTTCATAATTTTCCAAATTATCCCAAATTTGTGAAAAACAGTAGGTAGGTATCTACTAAAATTAATCTATTGGTGAAACTAGTGAATTGAAGTGTACCTATCAATTACTATTTTTGCTTAGTGAAAATTTAACTCAAGAGAAACAGTTAACTCAATTGGCTAAAAATGTTTGAATTTAGAATCTCCTGACGGATTGTCTTCGGGTAGGGATGAAGGGGAAACTGTAGCAATCTACCTTTGGTCTATTGCCTCGGACAGTCCGTCACTAAGGAGGGAGACTCTGGTGCATGTCAGAAATGCGTGAATGAATCAATCAGTTCTTCTGCTTGATCAAAATGTCAGTGGTTCTCACTGGATAACGATGGAGGGTAACCGTACCGTACACCCCCCCCCCCCTCGTTTATGTCTTTTAACAATCCGTCCACGAGACAAAGATTAAGTAGTTCTAGTTGAAGTAAACCATCCTACTGCTTGGTACCGAAAAAAGGGTTAGAGTTTATCAGGGAGAGCAAAGACGAAGGGTTTACGAAACAGTCTATTGCCGTCTACAGATCGACGTATCAAGTTAAGTTTGACCGATGTAACCAGCTCCTCACGGTGGCGTTATGGTTGACCGAAACAGTCTAACCCCCGCTTGTAACTTCTGACAGTCTGCTTGTAAGGAATGTGAAGAGATCTACTCTTCAACTTGACATCGAAAAAGGTTGACAATTTGTTTCAATGGGTAATAATGTGTTGATGTTTCAGTGAAGCCAGTTGGACTTTGTAACGAACATGCTGATGCAGCAAATATCGTAAGGTAGCCCTACGCAAGGTGGCAAGAGCTGGATAGGAGGAAAGAAGGTGAACGATGGTTTCCTCTTCCTCTGATGCGACCATGCAGTTCCTTCAGAAATCGTTGTAGAGTACTCCCATTCTGAGGGCATGATTGCTTATAAGTGTCCGCTTAAAGTCCCCACTTCGGAGCTAAGTCATTAGAGTCATTAGGTAAGGCATTTAAAATAAGTAAATACAGTCCTATGCCTTGTATTTCTAGTAGTGAGTAAAACAAACTATAAGTTAAGTTATGTTCACTCTTAAAAAAAAAACCATTAATAGATAAGCCTCGAATTATATCCTTCACAATTATACAATACTAGCTGTGCCCGCGGCTTCGCTCGCGCAGTCTTTAGGATTTGACACACAGAAATTCCTTCACAGTCATTTTTATAAATATAACGCGCAGGAAACCTACCTAAGAAAGTACATAAGGAGCAGTTAGTATCTCTTAAAATTATGTCTAGGGCGTTAGACATTGGTGAAAACACTTCAAAAATATAGATATGATCATGATCAATTAGTTTGTGAAGCATACGGTAATCTCAACAAAGATCACATTGTAGCAGACTGAGCCACTATCTATGGAACACAAAATATTTCTTAGTTAGCCAATCCTTAATAATTATATTCCACACTGCCCAGATCTTCCTACACTGTGCAACATATGCAACCGAAAAGATCGTGAGGATGTCTACCACTCTATAGCAGTATAACCCCATTTATACAGAATTCCGCTTGAATATCTTTTTAGTACGTACGATTTAGTTAGATGAAGCGATCAGCATATTCAACAGCTATGAAGTTTGGACGAATTACAATGTTTCAAATCGATGCGACGAACGGTTCGTGAATTAAGAAAAGGCCCCCCTTAAAAGGGGTCATCGCCAATAACTCGGACAGTCGGACCTCAAGCAAAATTTCCAAAATCGGAGAAATTAATTATCTTTATTTCTCATAGAGAGTACACAAACCGAGTTTGAAGTCAATCGGATGAAAAATAAAAATCTTCCCATACAAACTTTGACCCCTCTTTTACCCCTTTAGGGGTCGAATTTCAAAAAATCCTTCCTTAGTGGTTGTATACATCATAAAAAAACCTCTGTGCAAAATGTCAGCTTCGTACAGCAAATGATTTAGGCTGGGCGTTGATCATCTGTCAGTCGGATACTTCATTTTTATATATAGATATAGTAAGCAGGGGGATATAAAACGGCCGGGTTTGGGTATTTTCTAAGAAAACAATTTTGTTTGTTATCCAAAAAGATGTATGTAGGTATGTATATTTAGGGTATTTTTAGTAAAATACATGATTGTTAAAATTTATCATATTCTAAATGTAAAATCATTTCCTTAAGGTGCTAGTACAGGGCATGTAGCATGACGTATGTTGCCTCTATAAGGAAGCTTTTGGGACAAACAATACGCTTCGCTGTAGAGGGGTCTTCGCTATAATAGAGGAGCTAAAAAAACAATACATAATTATAACTTGAAAGGTAAGCGTAAAAACAATTGTACAAAATAAGCTTCACTATAGGGAAGTTCGGTATAGGAGTTCGACTTTCCTTAGCAGTATAAAGCCATCCCATCCGATCAACCCAAGTTTGTTACAATATTTTTATTGGTTGTAGACTATAAGAATAGCTTCACCAATACTATTCAGTGACTGAATCGTCTCTGAATTGAATTCGCATAGCATCGGCTTGCGTGGCCGCACGTACCCTCATCTTGTTGTAACCGCAGGTCGCCAAGTCAAAATCCTTATTTTTTACATTCGGTTATCATGCATCGGCTTCCCTCTCATGTGACTGTTATGTTTCTTCATTTGCGCCCAATAATTTAGGATGCATTGGCTTCTCTGTGACGACGTGTGAAAATGCTCGTAATACCCGATCTGAAAAGATCACGAAGATTTATTGCTTCAATTTCTTGATCAATTGGACCTTTGTAAGCAAAATTCCCCTCAGGATAGTGCGACATGTTCAGTTGCTGAGACCTTTGACGCGTTAAGTTTCTACGATTGACGAAGATATTCATCAACAGCTAAAGGGTTTTCCAATGAGATGTGTTATTTTGAATGGCCCGCTATTTCGGTAGCTGTCACTTTTGAAGCTTTTATTCTTTGACATTTGACAAGTAAAAACTACGCCATTACTTAAAATGGAACGATACACGCTTCAAAATTATTAAAATTCACTACAAAAATGGTGAAAATCTTGCAGTCACAGTTCGCAAAACATTTTTTGGTCGTCGTGAAGCACCTTGTCGGACCGCAATACAGAAATTGGTGGAAAAATTCGAGCTGTTGGGATAAGTTAGTGATGTGAAGAATAAAACCCGTGCACGTCGCTCAAGAACAACTGAGAATATTGGTGCTGTAGCCCAAAGTGTTAAAGAAAACCCAGGTTTGTCCATTCCTCGTCGTTCTTTGGAATTGGGCATTCCACAAACGTCATTACACCGTATTTTGCCTAAAGACTTGGGTCTTAAGGCTTATAAAGTTCAGTTAACACAAGAACTCAAGCCGGCCGATCATCAACAACGTCGCCAACAGCCCAGCGTCGATTCAAGACCTCAAAGATAAAATGGCTATCGAGGACATAGGGCAGCCACTTTGCGATTTGGTTATGGAAAATTTCATGAAAAGGATATGGTCCTGTAAGCGTGCTCGTGGTGGCCATTTGGCTGATGTTGTTTTTCATTATTAACGGCATACCTTCCTCTTTATTATGAAATAAACATCCGATCATTTATCTCAAAAAATGACTTTTTTTTTTGAATACCAAAATAACACCTCTTATTGGAAAACCCTTTAAAAATGTTTTCCAAATTCTGGTAAATGAGTAGGAGTTGATTATTATTTTAAGCGTATACTTGTGCAGACTCACTGCCAGTAAATGGCTTAATACGTCTTAAGTGATTGACTAATTTTTTCACTAATTTTTATCGAACATCATCAGTAAAAAAACATCGAGAGTTTTTTATTGATATAATTTTTTTACTGGTTTTTGGGCAGTAGACATATGGGTATGCTGTGGACTCTTCAATATTCCATTTACAAAACCAGAAATAAGCTCAAATATATACCTACAGTTATCTATATGGATATGGACATATTTTTTCTATGTCATAAAAGTGTGTCTCTCTAATAGTGCTCTACGATAGGGTAGATAAAAACTTGAAGAGCAAAATTAAAGAAAACCTTTAAATAAAAAAAACTATTCATTCATTTCCCATTCATGTTATATATGCACATTGTCCTAAGTACAATCTCAAGAAGCTACATCAGCCAAGAGTGCTCCTAAGAAAACCAACCCCATACAGAAAGTTCAAAGTCTGAAAGTGTGCATACAACCAACTAGATTTTTGGCCTAAAAACCAAGTGATACGAAAACAGATGAGACACTGCAAGTCAAATGTAAAGCAATTGCCATTTAGGCCAAACTACTATAGTGTTCTCTGTTCCTTTCAACCATTCACACAGAGACGCCTTCTTTCGTATTCATCTGCGCCATATACGAACGACCTATGCGACTGATGCATGCGTATAGCGTATTCGGGCCAGTGATTAGGTTTTGCTCCTCTTCTTTCTTAATGTTGATTATAATGACGTGTTTTGTCTTCCTCCTATCTATGGGTGTTTATTGTGCGGCTTGTTCATTTTTGTAAAAAAAAAAAAACTGTTCAGATGCTGTCCCAACCTTACCCTCCCGCAGCTTCTTTGTGTTTATATAATTTGTTGCCAAACCATGGCAAACTTTGGGAAAACGACGACGGGAGTCTGATCTCCTCTTGGGTGTGGAAAACTTTTTTTTTTCGGGACCAGAAACTTGGAGCGGAGAAACCTCCAATTGCGCTATAAATATTCAATTTGAGTATTGCTGTGATTTGTTTATCCCAAATGAGAGAATAAGCCAGAACTTGAACTCCCCAAAAGCCAGTAGTGACTTCTGGGAGGCAACCAAACTTTATTTAAATTTTGAGAGATTAACTTTAATACTTGACGCAAAGTAAGGTAAATGATGCGAATTTTTAAATCGCTTCGTCCTTTTATCTCGTCCCTTGAGAATAAAAATGCCAAAGACAAGAGACAATCAAACAAAAAAATATATACTTTAGAAGGACTTTTTCGCGCATGCAATATATCAACTATACATTTGGTGGCATATGATGCTTTACATCTGACAGTTGATGGTGAGCCTGTATAGTGTACCTATAGTCTGTATAACTGGGTTTATATGGCCATATATCCATGGTTAATAGGGTACAACATATCAGCTTGTCTTTGTACGTGTGGTGTTATGTGCTTATGCAAATGACATGACATGAGTTTGCCATAAAAATATTTTATATGATTACTGTGTCAGAATAGGCGCTTGCAAGTTGACATCTTTCCGAGGCTGTTAATATTTACTGTTCGTAAATTTGTTATTATCAGCCAAAGATATGAGAATGTGCGAGCCCACAAGATGAGATTTTAAGGGGGTTACAGATGATGTAGTACTTTTGAGACAGCGATGGTGAAAATTGCTTGTGTACGTCGTTCCTGCGGTTAGGATGAAACATGAGCAGCGATTATTTCCTGTGTATGGGGATAATGTGATTTTTTTGCTGGCGGAAAGAGATATTGGTATTTAAATAAATGTTATGGAAACAATTGGCTTACATTCAGTTAACTGAAGACAGATTGTTTGATATTTTCAGTGGACTTTGATTTAGTAATATAAATGCATTGTAATTTTTAATTTTTATTACGAGATATAAATGAGTAAGCGCGGGGTATTTATTTTATCGAAATCGTTTGAGATGTTGTCTTGGGAAAAGTTATAGTCAATCTCCTCACCATAGCATTAACTCTTAAACTTACAGGGAGATGATAGACAACATCAAGTAGATAGACAAACACCAGAAGCAAACTAACAACAGCAACAAACCAGCCGATTGACACCCGATCAAACAGTATCAATCGTGTGGTTATGCGTGTGTCATTTTGTCCCAAAATCCGTGACACGCTAACTTTTTTATGCTGTGACGGAACTAAATGATAGAGGCTAGTGACCGGCGCATGACAAGAGATTACACACCCTAACACAATTGACACAATAGCAATTTATGGACACTACTGAGGAGGTGATGTGTAGCACATTTGAACAATTTGTAAATTCGCTCGCTAGATTTTCCCACATGTGGACATCGCACGACCAACAACAATAACAGGAAAAATGTGTCAATTCCGATATGCATGACACAGAAAAAATTAGTGCAGTGTCACGCGTGGGAAGTGGCATGCTCCTGTCCACAATAGTCTGACATTCAGTCCTAATATTAAAGATAAGATGATCACGATCAATAAAATTTGGTCAAGACAATTAAATTGTGTCAATGATGTCACGCGAGATGAGGCAGCGAATGACATAGGCCGGACGATAAACGATCACACAAAATTGCCCATTTCGTCAACATGAGATGAGACGATTTGTAAAGGGTGGTTAAATCTTAAGGGCTAAGGGTACGATATGCTAATAAGAAAGACGAAGCAATGAAATAAGCTGAAAACTTTGCTACTTTCTTCAATCTTACACGGCTTAAAGACGAAAACACGAAGATTCCATACTCACTTACTTTTTTACTTAGATGATTCTACAATTCGGTATAGACCGAGGCTTCAACTAACAAATCTCTCCGCCCGGTCCTTAGCTTATTACATCCGGATCCATTTACGCACACTAATTCGTGGGATAGGTTTTAGCCATCTTAGATGAATAGTGCGAATGAATTTGAAAGGGATGTCAAAACAAGAAATGGCTCTATCTAAAATAGCTCATCTTTTTAAGATGCTGTCATCTCATACATGGCTTTGAAATCTATGAACATTTTATCGACGCTGGACTTTTTTGGTCTAAAACCACCGATAGGTGCCAATTACGTTATTTACGATGGTTTTTAGTCGTTCCACAATATGGCAGATAGGATCTTGTAAGAAGACTGATATGCCTCTGTGTATAGTTGACGCAGCTAAAGGGGTGACCTTTTCATGCGGACCGAGCAAACGATTGTGCGATTCCAGTCATGTTAGTCAATTTTTAAAATGAGTTGGTTGGTGATCTCTAAGTAATCTCTGTCTTCAGCAAAAAAGCCTACAAATAAACCATCAAGCACAGCATCTTTAGGTTTAATTTTGATATTGATATTCTTACTTCGCGTTGATCAGGTGGACGGAAGTTGTTGTCTATCGTATATTGAATGGAACTGGAATGTTATACTCAAAGGCGAGCTTCTGATCGTTAGACTAAAGTCTGCAGAGGACTGTTGACGAATGACGAAGGCCTTCAAAGAATGACGATCTCACACATCGAAACAAAAAATGCCTAATTTCGTAATAGAACTAACCAAACTTTATTAGCAAGAAAAGGTTCGGCAGCTGTTTCAGAACAAGCTGATCCCTCTGTGGATATCCCGCCTTGCACATTTAAGCTTGAAGCAGGGAGGAAAGCCACAAGAGAGGCGAACGCAAGATGGGCCACCTTAAACACTTGTAACACCACAAGAATGCTATGGCCGTCCTTCAACGAGTCCAAAACCGAGAAGATAATGCGGAAGGATAGGAAATCCCTGTCCACCCTCGTAGGTATCATAACAGGGCACAACACCCTGCGGTACCATATGAAGAAAATGGGCTTAACGGAAGAAGAACTTTGCAGAGGCTGCGGTGATGAGGAAGCTCTTGAGGATACAACCCACTTCCTATGTCACTGCCCAAGTCTCCAACACACCAGGTACAAATTCCTAGGGAGTCACTTCTTCAACGACCTGGACGAGCTTTCCAGCACATCAATAGACAAGATAATGAACTTCGTCAAATCAACAAGATGGTTTGTATGTAGCAGCACAGTAAGTAATTTGAATACAGGGTTATAATTGGGTAAGGGACAACCTCTTTCCCCCTACGGGAATCACAATGGGTCAGTATTGACCTGAGTGTGGCACGGAGAAATCCTCGCCAGCCCACAAACCTAACCTAACCAAACTTTAGAAACGGTGTAAACAATTTGGATAGAGGGAGGCATACTAAACACTCTATAGAATGGAGGAATAAACCTATCCATCCCAAGAAATGCAGGTACCTTCTTGAAGTCGCAATGTATTTGGTATAGCATGGCAGAGCCACATCAGAACCTGCAAGATCATCGCCATCAAAGTAGAGTTACCTTCTTTAAAACAAGTATATACTTAAGTCTAAAATAACTTCTTCTTCTATACTTTACAAATGCACGGACAATCTCCTTCCGAAACCCATTTAGCTATGGGACAAGCAACTCGCTTCATGGAGACATATTTTCAGAAGCCCACAACTTACCATTGACCAATATTTAAACGCAAAATTAACACTTATCTGATATCCTACGTACTTTTTGAGTATAAAGAAAAAACATTTCGAACTCACATTCAACTCATTTTATTTTAATACCTATGGAAGTTGGTACCTACGCTACGCATGTTTTCAACTCGACATATTAAATGTCAAAATAATTTCAATTTTAAAAGAAGAAAAATTATTTCAATAAGAGTAAATGAATTAAACCAAAATGGATAATGAAATAAAAGAGGTACGAAACTATAAAATGAATAATTGTAAGAAAGCTCATGTTTCTTCTCTTGTCCAATGTTTTTATTCTCTAGGTAGGGTATAAAAACATTATCTACGTTAAATCATTAAAATTTAAAATTATTTTTGACAGTAGTCGGAAATGGTATATTCAAAAAAATTAATACTAATTGGAGAAACTGAAAATAATTATTACATTGTATCGATTGCAACTAAAATTTAATGAACTGTGTTTCGAAATTCCAGCCTTATTTATATACTGTTGGCAGAGTGCAGGAATACGTGCAAATGTATGTTGATTTTGCTCTATTTGGTTGATTCTATATGAGTATTAAAATGCATACATTCTCTTTAAAAATATTCAAAATGAAATCGCGTCTATTGCATCTATTAAATGCTCAAGTTGCATTTTGTTACCTTATCTATACATATAATAAAAATTTAGGAATTTTCTTTGGCCGTTAAAAATTCGAAAACTACTGGACAGATTTCAATGAAACTTATTTTAAAATGTTCTTTAAGACTGTGAGACTGCTATAGGCTATGTCGTTTATAGCCACGTCCTTAGGAACAGTTTTTAGGCAAACATTTTTTCTTGAAGTGAAAATATATACATACACATGTCACATATAAAAAAATAAATAAATAAATAGGTGGCGCAACAGGCGGGTGACACCCAAGGCCTAGCTTCTCGCAACCATTCGTTTTGTGTGAGTTTCTATTTTTGGGACGAATGGAAGGGACCTACAATTTTATGCCGAGTCCGAACGGCTCAATTGAGAAGCTTTTTCATGACAGGCATACTCTCGGATGTTTGTCAGACGTTCGCGAGAGGTGGCGCAGTAGAAAAAACTTTTAAGATGTAATTTGGCTTTTTCCGGGGATCGAACCTGGGATCCCTCGCACAGTAGTCCAACACACTAACCACTGCGCTACTGCGCCCACATGTCACATATACATTGCTACAATTGGATGTTTGTACTTTTGCGATCGTGCGACAGGACAAACAAAAACAAAACAAGACTATCATTACGTATACCTACTACACGTTCGAAAAGGGTTATGATTTGTTTTCGCAGTGAGTGCTATGGTCAGCTGTATGAAGGTATGTATAATATTATGATCGTATGTCCGATGCACGATGAGGATGGGGTGCGTGCTGCAGTATGGCATGGGGTATATTAATAATCTTCATTTTCATAAGAAAAGAGACGTATAATACAAAACAGGTTTCATTTCAGAATTTCATTCTGATATGTGGTATGGTAACAGTGTAAGTTTGGAGTAGGTAGCAGCGTTGTGCTGAAGTACCCTTGAGTTACATATATGAGTAGACTCATATACATTCCTCATAGCTGCATGATACCAACGGAAGATGGTAACAAAACATGTTTACCAAAATTCCAAGGTTACCTACTCATACGATCTGTAGAACATGTCCAAGCTGCATGATACCAACGGAAGATGGTAACAAAACATGTTTACTAAATTCTAATAATTGCAGCTGCATAACAGGAACATGTTTACTAAAAATTCCAAAGTTACACATAGACTCATATACCTACTCATACGATCTGTAGAACATGCCCAAGCAGCATGATAACAACGGAAGATGGTACAAAATCATGTTTACTAAATTATAATAATTGCAGCTGCATAACAGGAACATGTTTACTAAATTTGCGCACAGCTTGCAGGTGCATAACCGAAAGTATTGGCGGATCTGGTAAACATGTTTACTAAAACTATGCTCTGCTTGCAGCTGCCTAACATCAAGCATAGCAACTGCATATATCTATTGTCGGTCTATTGTGTGTGATTTTTTTTGGCTATATCTATTATGTATATTATTGTATTTGTTTTTGTTCTTTCTTTTCTGTTGTCGGTGCTGCAAAACCGAGATTAGATTAAGACGAAAAATGGAAAAAGTTTTTAGTTGAAGTTTGGACGTAAAGCGAAGAAGATCCTTAAAATAAAAATAATATTAAATGTTTTCTATGTTGTTTTCCTTTTTTTTTTCAACTGGCGCAGTCGATAAAAACCGCGATAAGAACACGACAGTGAATTAAAAATAAACTTAAAGACAAATAAACTTATTCTTACAACAACAATAAAGTGTAAAAGTGTAACAAAATATATTCATATTAATTAAATAAAGAAAATAAAAAGTTAACATAGTTTGTGAAATTTATAAAATTAGTGTGGACAATAGACAATATGAGGTTTACCTGAGGAGCTGGATCTCTTTATCAAGCAAGTTGATTTTGTATATTTAAAAATGAATACTTATGACGAGAATTCAAAGGGATATCTTAATTTAAAAATTAGAAGTAAGATTAAAGATAAGGCAAATTTAGTATTAATAAATAATAACAATCCAACAAATTGGCCTGATATTAAAAATATTTTGAAGTTAAATTGTGGTATTGATGAAAGCATAGAAAGTTTAATAAACCAAATAAAAGTGTTAAAATTTGAGAATTCAATTGAAGAATTATATGAAAAAAGTCTAAATCTCTTAACTAAACTAAACATAAAATCTTCCTTAAGTTCAAATGTTCCTGATTGGTTTGATGGAACTCAAAATGAAAGTATGGTCTTAAAATTATTGATTAATAAATTACCTAGTGAACCCAAGCTTATACTAAACGCTAGAAATCCTTCTTCTCTAAGAGAAGTTAAAGAAATTTTGATAGACACAGACAATTTTCATCGACGTATTAACAGCAATTTACGTACACGATTTCCAAACCCTCCATATCTTCGGTACCCATATAATTTAAGTATGAGTCAAATTGGTCCGAGAAATATTGCACCAAATCATACAGGAAACTTTCATCCTAATTCAGGAAACTTCCGATTCATTAATCCGCAGCATTATTATAATATGCAATACCAACAATATAACCCACAGAACAATTTTCCACAAAATATAGTTCAAAATAGACCACAAAACTTTCAACAATATATTCCACAAAATTTTCCACCACATGTTTTGCAAAATTACCATAACAATCAACGAAGCATGCAAACCACAAGAAGCTCTGGTAGAAATAGAAATAGAGTCGACAACATGGAGGTAGACCATTTCCAAACAAATAATTTTTCAGATAATGAAGATATGGGAAACCAAAACGTTGTTGATTCTACGGTTCAAAATTTTCAGTCAATCACCTCAGAGCTCTACCCTATATAATAGTCCAGACAAAGTATTTTCCAATCAAATTGCTTATCGATTCCGGAGCAGGTACTTCCTTAATTCAAAAAGGAATATTTCACAGTTCTTTCAAAACAGAGCTTGAAAAACCGCTCTTACTTAAATCAATTAGTTCAAGCATTTGTGTTAACTCGAAAATTACAATCCCACTCTTCCAAGAATTTAAAAAGCCATGTATACAAATAGAAATGCTCGAAGCGGAATTAAATACTGATTTTGATGGTATAATTGGTTGCAACGTTTTAAAACCGTTGCAGGCAAAAATAGATTTTCAAAGTCATCAGCTTATTACGAACGAAGCTAGTATACCGTTAGTATTTTCTAATCCTCCGGTACATATTACTGAGGAAGAAATTCATACTATAGCTAAAAATATAATAGAAATTAATTTCGAAAAACCATGCTTAGAACAAATAACAAACCGACTCAAACTTGATAACCTTAATAGCGAGGAAATCAAATATTTGACAGCTACGATCAAAAAATATAAAAACGTATTTTATGTCGAAGGCGAAAGTTTATCATCTGTCACTAAATATAGTCACAAAATACCAACTAAGAATGATATACCCATATTTTTAAAATCGTATAGGTATCCAGAAATTCACAGAGAAGAAGTAAACGCACAGATTTCAGAAATGCTTTCGTCCGGTATTATTGTAAATTCGACAAGCCCATACAATGCACCAATTTGGATAGTCCCAAAAAAGATGGACAACTCAGGTCTCCAAAAATGGCGCATTGTAGTCGACTATAGAAAATTAAATGACGTGACAATTGAAGATAAATTTCCAATACCTAACATGGAAGATTTGTTTTCCAAATTGGGCAATGCTCAGTATTTTTCAACCCTCGATCTGGCGAAGGGATTTCACCAGATACCTATTAATAAAGAAGATAGACATAAGACGGCTTTTTCAACCCGAAACGGTCACTATGAGTTTACTAGAATGCCGTTTGGTTTGAAAAATGCTCCTGCATCCTTCCAGAGGATGATGAATGAGGTGCTTCACGATTATATTAATCGGATTTGTATCGTATATCTAGACGATATATTAATCTTTTCGACATCTCTGCAGGAGCACATCGATTCTTTGACTAAAATATTTAAAAGACTACTTGAGTTCAATTTGAAAGTCCAAATCGACAAGTGTAGTTTTTTTAAACACGAGACTGAGTATCTGGGGCATGTTATCTCAGAAGACGGCATAAAGCCAAATCCTCAAAAAATTGAGGTAATTAAAAAAATTAACATACCCAGTACAGTGAGGCAGATAAAATCATATTTAGGAGTAACTGGATTTTACCGGAAATTCATTAAGGACTATTCCAAAATAGCCCTTCCAATGACTAAATGCCTGAAAAAACATGCAAAAATTAACATCAAAGATAGACAGTATATTGAGTCCTTTAATAAACTTAAAGAACTTATATGTACTTGTCCAGTTTTGGCATACCCAGATTTTACAAAAATATTTACTCTGACAACTGATGCTAGCAATTCGGCTTTGGGGGCAGTTCTATCCCAAAATCACCACCCAATAGCATTTGCGTCCAGAACATTAAATGGACACGAAAGAAATTATAGCACGGTGGAAAAAGAGCTACTTTGTATAGTATGGGCTACCAAATATTTTCGGCCATATCTGTTTGGACGCAAATTTAAAATACAAACAGACCATAGACCACTAATATGGCTAAGCTCTCTCAAAGAACCGAATTGCAAGCTACAACGGTGGAAAATTCGATTGAATGAGTACGACTTTGAGATAGATTACATAAAGGGAAAGGACAACAACGTTGCTGATTTTTTAAGTCGCTTAGAAATAAATTGTTTAGATAACGACGAAGCTAGGTCTGATATAGCAACAATACATAGCGGCGTAGAAAACCAGAACGATCATATCTATATATCTGAAAGCCCACTAAATATTTATAAACACCAACTTATAATTGAAAAAAGTAGTTCTTATGCGTATAAGAACACATTTTTGTATAAAAAAAAAAGAAGGACCATTATTTACCTAACCGAATACAAAGAAGAATATATTTTAAAAATTCTAAAAGAACTCTTTCCAATTAGGGGAACAGTAGGAATTTATTGCCAAGATGATACCTTTTTTATAGATTTTCAAAAAACAATTGTTAAATACTTTTCAAACACTCCACATATGAAGATTCTTAGATGCACAAAACTATTGGTAGACATTACATGCAAAGAAAAGTTATTAGAACTTATCGAAAAAACTCACCTTGAAAGAAATCATAGAGGGATTGAGGAAACGTATTTAGAATTAAAGAATGTTTATTATTACCCAAACTTTAGGTTGGAAATTCATAAATACATAAATAACTGTATTCTTTGCAACATGTGCAAATACGACAGAAATCCTATTAAACCAGCATTAATGATTTCTGAGAACCCTAATAAACCTAACGAACTTGTTCATGTGGATATATGGTTTTTGAACAAGAACAATATGTTCCTAACAGCTATTGACAAACTAACAAAACATGTGTCTATTCACCCCATTTTTGACAGGAATTCTATTACAATTGTGGATATATTTCGGCATAGGTTTGCAATTTTGGGTAAACCCCGTAAAATAATTGCTGATAATGAATTCAATACGGCTTATATTAAAGACTTTCTCAATGGGGAGAACGTATCTTACCATTTTACCTCTCCAAATACTCACACAGGGAATGGCATAATTGAAAGATTTCATCTAACTCTCAATGAACACATTCGCTTGCTTAAACTAAATAAAGATTACAAAAATAGTGACGAAAAAATATTAGCATTTAAAGCTGTTGAAATTTACAACAACAGCATTCATTCCATAACCAAATACAAACCAAACGACCTACTCCATGCAACTTTAAATGAATCAGAATGGGACCAACTAAGAAATAGAGTTCTTCAAATCAAGCAGCAACAAATTGAAAAAGTAAATAGAACACGAACAGAACCTCAAAAATTTAGAAAACGGGAGCTAGTTAAGAATTTAGGCTTCAATAATATTAAACAACTACCACGATACATAATAAAAGATGTAAAAGAAAAACACAAAACATGTTTTACAGACCAGAATAATCATAAACGTGATAGACAAATAGTAAAAAGACATTATAAATACCAAAATTCAATAAAAAATATAAGTTTTGATAGAAAACTCACAGGAAGAGATTATTCCAATAGAAATAAAAGCATTCCAATAAAAAAAGCAAATGCAAATGCAAATGCAAATGCAAATGCAAAAAAAAAAAAAAACAATAAACAATAATGCCTAATTTTAAAATAATGAAACAAAAATTACATTTTAGTTAAGCGATTTTGTTTCCCTACTAGATTCTAAGATTGACAATATATATATTAGGCTACATAATACACCTAATAAATTATGTACACAAATAAAATAAACACAAAAAAAATTTATCATTTATATAATTATGTAATAGTTATTAATCAACGATAAAACAATAAACTCAGCGCATTCAAGCTTTTATACATAATTGTAAATATTTAAACTCAATTGAGTCGACTAGTTGTACAAATCCTGGAGTAAGTAAATACATATTATAATTTGATGTAACGATATTTATTTATTTACTTTTTTTTCTCTTTAGCGGTAGGTATTACACTATTAATTATTATCTAAGAACATGCATTTATCTATACTTAATTACAATAAAACAAAAATATAAAAAGTTTGTAAGCATACATATCATATACATCAACATAGTGTATAAATATGAACATACACATATTTGTAAATATATACACATAATAATTGTTTGCATCAAAGATATTTCAACTTAAATGTTTACTACATCTGCAACAGAAAGCAAAGAATATAGTGACTTTAACATTCTTAACTATCTAAATGAACAAAAAAAAAAAAAAAAATTCCACATACGCCACAGTAGCCCATTAACAATATTACTACCATCTATGTATATTCACGTCTTATCAATACGTTCTCTCCATACTATGGGTGGAGGAGTTACATATATGAGTAGACTCATATACATTCCTCATAGCTGCATGATACCAACGGAAGATGGTAACAAAACATGTTTACCAAAATTCCAAGGTTACCTACTCATACGATCTGTAGAACATGTCCAAGCTGCATGATACCAACGGAAGATGGTAACAAAACATGTTTACTAAATTCTAATAATTGCAGCTGCATAACAGGAACATGTTTACTAAAAATTCCAAAGTTACACATAGACTCATATACCTACTCATACGATCTGTAGAACATGCCCAAGCAGCATGATAACAACGGAAGATGGTACAAAATCATGTTTACTAAATTATAATAATTGCAGCTGCATAACAGGAACATGTTTACTAAATTTGCGCACAGCTTGCAGGTGCATAACCGAAAGTATTGGCGGATCTGGTAAACATGTTTACTAAAACTATGCTCTGCTTGCAGCTGCCTAACATCAAGCATAGCAACTGCATATATCTATTGTCGGTCTATTGTGTGTGATTTTTTTTGGCTATATCTATTATGTATATTATTGTATTTGTTTTTGTTCTTTCTTTTCTGTTGTCGGTGCTGCAAAACCGAGATTAGATTAAGACGAAAAATGGAAAAAGTTTTTAGTTGAAGTTTGGACGTAAAGCGAAGAAGATCCTTAAAATAAAAATAATATTAAATGTTTTCTATGTTGTTTTCCTTTTTTTTCCAACTCTTGGGTAATTTGGCTCAAGTACTTCAACTTTGGCTCAATGCTCCGAGCCAAAGAGAAATGGCTCACATTTATTTCAAAACTTAAAAAAAAATGATTAATTAAAATGTAGGTACTCGACTGAACCCCGTCACAAAAACAATAGTGGTTGAAACGATTCAGCAAGTGGAAATAATATTTCCTCTGGAATGTTTCCCATTCAGCAATCTAGTTTACATTGCTGACAAGGGAAACATTTCCACGGGCACAGAGGAAGAATTCTTAACCATTACTTATGTGATTTTGCATTGGGCACATCCGATTTTTATTTCAGATCTTAGATTTTTCGTGGCGAATGGACGGAACATGAAGGCAGATTGATCTGATTTCGTAATGTATAAGTGCGTTATTTGACAGTACATCAGCTGTGCAAATTGTTTTCGTTTGTAGATGGAAACATACGAACTTAATATGGATAATGATATCGTTGAAAAACCGAAATCCACAGATGACGAGGAAGAAGAATAAGATGACGAAGATGATATTAATTGCTCCAAAGTTAAGTCCATGCCCAGTATTTACGTTTTTGATCTGAATAATAATTGCTTTTCAAGAGACTTTTCGTAATTTCGTTTTGAAAACAAATTCTGAATGACGTAAAACAGCTGTGAAAAGTATATTGGTATTAGTGAGGAAAATGTGTAAATCTTGAAAAATATTGAGATCTACAAAAAGTGATCCGGATCAAAAAAAGATTGTTTTTTTTTTTTGCCCAATGGCAAAAGTGATAAAAGTGATCTAGATCAAAAACAAAAGATTAATTTTTTGTCCCAATGGAAAACCACATTAGAAGTAACAGAACTTTTAAGTACTGACAATGTAATCAGGAGATTAAGGCGGGTAAACAATTTTCTGAATTCTTTAAAATGAATTAAAAATAATAAATTGCCGATTAGTCGAACGACAAGGTCCAATGCAATTCGGAATGACGAAAGTCAGTCTCAGCGGATTTTTTTTGAGATCGGTTTTGTCCCTCACTGTTGCAGAAATATCCCTCGCATAATAGCTCTGCAATGTCTTTGGATTATTTTTCCTTCCAGCAAACCTCAAAAAAAAAAAAAATTTTAAATTTTGAAAGAAATCACAACAAATTAAAAACAGCACTCCCCCCCCCCTCCTCTTTAGCTAGAGTGGCTCAAACTTGTGTGAAATGGCTCGCAGAATGGCTCAACTCCAAAATTTCTCCGGAACAACGGTGGTAGGTAGGTAGCTGCTTGAATTCCATAGGAAGAGGGAAACAAAGGAAAGGAAATGCAGTATTACAAATAAGTAGCAAGATCTACGAGAGGGAGGATGTTTCTTTTTCTCCTAAAAGCGCGAAAACTACTGGACAGGTTTCAATGAAAAACTCAAAGTGTAATTTTATATGGACCAAATATAATTTTATGCGAGCGGGCAATTGCAATTGGGAATTGCAAAATATTTACCAATTCAGACAACAATCATAACGAACACATCCCATATTAGTGACAAATAACCAGGCTCTCAACGTTCAAGGAGGAAAAATAATTCCTCCCTATTCACAACACCTCACAGGTATATACTACAGGGATATAGACCTACACGTATCATTAAGACTTCCGGATACATGCAGAGTGTTCCAGGCAGAGGTTCTGGCCGTGCTCAAAGCCGCGGATTTACTTGATATGGAACAATATCCAACAAGAATATCGCTGGCTACATTGATAGTCAGGCTGCGCTAAAGGCGCTAGAGTCCTTCATCATCAAATCTGACCTAGTCAGGAGCTGCCGCACAATGATCAGAGCATTATGTGATATTGAGGGTAACGAAAGGGCTGATGTTCTGGCCAAAACCGGAGCAGAGCTTACACTTAATGATAGTATTGAGGGCATAAGATCACCAATAGCCGTGGCCAAGAGAATCATTCTCGAGAAAATTAAAAATAAAGTAGGGCACAGGGTTTCAAAGGCTCTGTGGCCTAAGCTAGATCGGAAAAAATCTGCGGAACTACTAAGGCACAGCAGATCAAAGCTACGAACAGCAATAGGGATACTCTCTGCGCACTGTCTTCTAAGGAAGCACGCTTATAGAGATTAGGTTCAACAGATACGGACACATGCAGGTACTGCGAAGACTTATATGCCGCAGAGGATATAACTCATCTCCTCTGTGAATGTCAAGCTATTGCTCGGTTGGAAGGTACTTCTTCGACAATTTGGAGGAGTTTGGCCTCGTAAACAAAATTGAAACAATTTTCAGGTTTTGCAGGGAAACTAATTGTTTGGGCGAAGTATGGTTTAGTTTGTTAACCGTTAAGGTTCCCCAGGGATGACGATGGGCGCAATATGGTGCCTAGTCCAATGTGATGAACTCACACCCTACTCAACCTACCCTAACCTATTCACAACACCGCCATATTTACAACTTTCCTATCTCCTCTTTGTTACTACGTTAATTACAGTCACTTTTATCCCAACTTTTGGTTTTGCATGTAAAAATAAAAACTATATTTCCAAAAAAATACCCTGTACCAATATGGGGGCTGCACAACTAATGCGGATGGGATAAAGATGTCGCCATCTATATCCACTGATTCATTGCGGTCAACTCTTGTTGGGTCTCTAGGGTATCCAACGTATGACAAAAATTATGTAACTAGCAAGAGTTACCTAAGGAAAACATTGCGACAAGCTCAGATTTTCGGTCACGTACCTATACCTTCTATAATATGCAGATTTTGAAGGCAGGTTATTTCAGAATTGAGCGAAGCGACAAACTTAAGCTATATCTTCTATCGATTCATCTACTCTCTTACTCGCAGAGTTCAATAACGCCTCTATATAGAGAACCACCATAATTAAGTAGGTACTGTCTTGTGTAGATCCCAATCTTCCCATGTACCTAATATTTATTTCGAACGAGCAATGAAAATTGATGAACCTTTGATTCAATTGTAATCCAATACCGGCAAAAGTAATCTTAAAAAAAAATTATATATTATACATAATAAAGATATTGACAAATTTCTTTGACAAAAAGCAATTTGATAAATAATCCATGTTATAACCTTCTATGCGAATGCCCAGAAGCTATTAATCTTAATTGCCATTTGAAATCTCAAGGCAAATAAAAAACTGCCCGCTTGAATGGTTGTAAATTCAATTTGACCACATTTTGAAGGCCAAGTTATAAATTGGAAGAAGAAAAAAAAAGATAGAGAAAGAATTTTCGACACGAACTTGAGAAAATTCATTTTCACACCCGTCACGCACTCGAGATGACTCCACTTCACAGCCAACGGCACCATCCCCAAATCGAGTTGTCCCAGAACTTTCGTTTTAATATCCTTTCCTTTCCAATGGTTTCCATTTTTCAGTATTTTCTTCTTCCTTTAAGAAGATGTCACTTTTGTCGTCGAAGTCACATAATGATAAATTATTTCAGACTGCCTTCAGCAGGTAAACACCACCAGGAAGCATTGGCAGCTTAACCACCTGGGTGAAGTCGTTCGACATCAATCTAATTTTAGGGTGAACAGAAAAAAAAATATATCTGAAAACTGAAGGTCGAAGACATTTGCTTTCCCATCAACATGTATGAACTTTGTCGTTTAAATGAGAGCGCTCACGAGGTAGACAGAGAGAAAGAGTGAGATTAATGGATGAACAACGAGGTCGGTCGGGCAGGACTTCGAGCTACACGTTGTGGTGTTGACAGAACGTTCGCACTCGAATGGACAAAATGACAGAACGTGTTGTTTACATGCATCATATCGTAAGTGTAACAGCACCGAGAAGATTAATGTAACCATCACATTAAGGCAGCAGCAGTCTGACATACAAAGGACTATACTGTTCTTCCCAACCCCCATCGCAACGGTCTTTTGTTACTGTGCCATCAGCGGAAGAAGTATCATTTCGACACATGTCACTGTTAGTTCATCGTCAGGAATCACTTTTTATTTCCGGATGCGCGCACGTGAGATGGTGTGTTATGTATGTGTGTTTATGTTTATCCTTGAAAGACTCTCTGAAAGACATGCAAACGCTTTTACGATTTGATTAAATCCGTCCCGGATATCCATGAAACGATGCAAATTTCCCAAAACAAAGACTCACTCTCTTACGCCCACATTCATGGCAGTGATTCGTTGCATTGTTCCAGTGGGTGGGTGGTTGGTTGTATTAGGGTCCTGACAATTTACTGTAACGATGCAACCCATCGCACGTAATCATTCTTAAATACGAAATCATTCTGCGCACCCCAAGGATTTCATTTATATTCGCCTGAAACACATATACACACAGAGCTGGAGCAAGGCTTAGCGCGTTGTTTCGACAGCTCCACGAAAGTGTAGGAATACATGAAGCTTTGTCCTTGCTTACATAAACACACGCTCACAGAGGTTTCTCGGAAGATTTATTGGCGAATCTATGAGTGTGAATGTGTATACTAGTCGTATTCCCTTTGTATCTTGTGGATAAACTAAAAATAGGTTGTCATTTGTTTTTTCAGGTTGTGAATGGGCGGGTTGGGTTTCGGGTTGTCACCTAGGGCTAGGGGTGACCGTAAGCCCTTAATGATGGAAATCAATTTGAAAGGATACACTCTACATGGGAAAATCGAATAAATGTTCGTTTTTCTTCGCCGATTCTCTATGTATTCTGATGGAAGTGCATGTATGTGCCAGGAGAGAAAAATCTTAAGGACTTAGCATAGACAGGGTACGCTCAATCACATAGATGAATATCATTGTCGTAATGTCATCATGAGCAAGTAAATTATCACTTCTTCTTCATTCAAAGACTTTTCACTGGATGCGCGCAGAGGGATGAAAGCTGCACCATTAAGTAATTGAAAAGTTTAAAGTTTCTACTAGTTTGACGTTTATTAAGAATATTATAAGGGACTGTATGTGGTGTATGTATGTATGTGGTGACAAAGGGATGACACGTCATGCAAAGTGATTTGATTAGCTATAGTAATGCTAATGCATGAGAGTGATGTTTACAAAGGAGTGAAAGGAAACGGAACCTTGATGAAATTATCTATTGGAAAAGCATTTCTAATACATTGATCTAATTATAGATAAATAACTGTCAATCAATAGCCAGTTAAGTGGTAGACGAGAAAGTCTATATATCAGGGTGAATAAGATGGCATTTTATAGCCTCAAAAACCCTTTATAGAACATCGCTCAGCGTCCTCCTGCAAAAGGAAAGAATTCGACACGATGACCAAACTAGAATTTAATCTGTACAGTTTTAAAGGCAACCTTCTTCTTCATCTTCTTCCTTTTTGTTGGGCGATGTTATGGTCAGAATTCAAGGGATCACAAAGCTCCCACTTTACTGCATCCCTACGGGTCCGCCGGTGGGGTTCGCCAATTCGACTTCAGAAAACACCTGCAGGCCTCCCGGTTTCGGTTTACTTCGTCACTGAGGCCATTCCTATGCTGCTTTTTGCATTTGTGTGATCGAGGAGGTTTTTCTCTTGCGCTTTTCTATGGAAACGTCGCCTTTTTGCCTTTTTGACAGGATTCGTAGGATCCCTTTTTTAAAGATGACAATGCCAACTAAGCCAGCCGTGCTCCAATTTGAACCGTATATGAGCGCCGGACGAGCAACTGCGGTGTAGAGCCTTCCTTTGAGCTTAGGGGGCATTTTGTGGTCACCGAAGATATCTGAGATTTCCTTTCACTTCATTGATCATATTGATCATAAGTCCTTTAGATTCCAAAATTACAAAAAAATTCTGGAATACGTGGAAGTGGATCAGAGGATGGACAGTACGAGTACTCTGTCTTTTATGAACTACCTATGTCCATACCCATTTCTCTCCGAAACATCCATCCATACGTCAAGTGCTCGTTGCAGGGACATTTGATCCTTACTAATGATGGCTCTATCGTCAGCAAATAATAACTGATGCGGTTTGGGTTCCGCCACTTTTCACATTTCATTCAAGCGGATATGAATTGCAAACACGCAATAGTAATACAATACCCTTCCCTGGTGTACAGCGACTTCATTTGGGAATTCTTTAGGTGACTCCGGCGGGGTATTTTTCTCTTGTCTTTGCCCATGATCATTTTTGTACGTATAGGCAACCTTAATATCGGAAAATTGATGGGTGTCAATTTATAATTTCTGAGTCTTTCCAAGATCTGCAGTAGCGTCTATGACGATGGTGGGCTTTCCTGTCCCGAAACCGCACTGAGTATGACCTAATCATGTTGTTGACGATCATGTATGGAGGCAGAATCTTATATGTGACTTTGAAGAGATTTGTGCATTTGGATTTGGTGCAGATCAAAGGATATCATGTCTTCAAGGATTGGCCAAACGTTTTTGCAATTCATCTCATAAAGCATATCTTTATTTTAACCTGATTTATGCAAACTTTTGTCCGGGCTTTATTATTACTTTAACACATTATTTTTACCTTTTGGTAAGAAGCTTTTTTCTCGGTCGTGGCCCTTGTATGCCGTTTTCCAAAACATATGCCTCTTCAAACCACGAGCTTCTTTTTGGAGTTTGTCTGGTAAAGACTGGCACATCAGAGAGGCGGTATATTGATGATACTGTTGCTATTAATATTCTGCTCTTGAATCTGGGACGGAACTTCTTGACAGCGATCGCAACAATTCGAAGTCAAACTTTCTTATAGAGGTCAACTCATGTTCTTGGAACAAAGAAATTACATGTACCTTAAAATAGGTTAGGTTAGGTTAGAGTGGCAGGCCACATTGAGTGCAGCCTCACTTAGGCCAGAGTAGGCCCATTGTGTTACCACAGGATCTAATGATCTCACAACTACCCGTTGAACCAAGGAGAGCTGAGAATTGTCTCTTCTTCCTTCTCGTCCCTACAGCTTCTACAGAAATCATTGGAAGGGAGGCTCATCCTGAGAGCATGTCTCCCAATAATGCAGTGTCTCGTGATGACACCTACTAATGTGCTTATATTGGATCTTTTTTGTTTTACAAGATCGGTGGAGCGCTTAAAATCAAGCATGGGCCAGATCTGTTTCGTGATGGAGCACGTGGCGCAATTTGACCACTTTCGATTAGTGGCGCTTATTGCATTCTGTTTAATAAAAAGTTTACACGTAGCGAGAGGCATATAGAGACAAGGTTGTGCCATGCCTAGCGAGTTCGTTGGCCCTGCAATTCCCCGGTATGTCCCTGTGGCCCGGTGAATGTTGAATTGTTCCGCCATCTCGTTGAGAGACAAGCGACAATTGAGGGCAGTTTTGGACTTGAAGATGACCGGATCCAGGGATTTAATCGCGGCTTGACTATCGGTAAAAATCAACCTTAAAATAAAATCGCTTGAAACCGGAGCTTAGAAGAATGTCGTTGTAGTTTGGCAGATGAGGAACACTTTTTGCTTAGAAGGCTGAGGTCTGAGTTGAAAACTTTCTACTATGAGTACCTTGTTTATTTGTATAAAATAGATAACAGACTTCGTTCCAGGTCGGACAAATTTTTAAAAGTTATAAATAAAAATGATAGTTTTCCAGATGATAGCTTTTCCAGTAATAGTTTTTAGATGCGAAATTGACTACAGGTGTATTTGTGAGTCCCCCACTCCTCTGCTTCGGTGTCCAGCTTAATTTCTGGTTCTGATGGTTGTCCTACAGTTTTGCCAAAGAACTTTATGTTTATTTTGCAATAAATCTTACTCCACATTTTTAATTTACCTTCAAAAACTGGCACATTCCCATCTGTTTCAAAACTTCTTTTTAGTTCCCCCGTTTTTAAGTTTGGTACGGGTAGGTCTAGGTATATACGAGAAATAATATTGGCTACTATAGAGGCATATGATATGTACGAGTATGCAATCTTCTCTTCCCTCATTTGTGACATCTTGTTCGGATTTCTAAACCGTGCTTGAGCTCTTTCCAACTCTGTCTTAAAGAGCTCAAAGTATGCTCCCCTTTTCTATCTTATTCTAGTTAATGAGGTTATGAATTTTTATCTTTACAGCACGAGTATAATTTGCTGACATCTGCTCGCTTTCGCTGTCAAAAGACTTGAGCGGACACACACGCATTACGCATCCTTAAGATGCTAGTTTTGGCTTGTGGCCGACGTTCTATCTAGTACATTTAATGGTACGGTATAACAAGACTGCACAAAATTGGCTTCGTCTTTGGTGTGGCAAAAGTAGGCGATGTTCGCTGAAGTGAATCCATCTGCTCTTGAAGAAAATGTTTCCACCAAATTAACAATTGCCCCAAACCAGCCGATTTATTCTTACCATTAGTAATTGTCGTTTGTGAGGTGATACCTGATGTTGTGTGCAAATTTTAGCCTTATACGTCAATTAGTTATTGAGATAGACCTAGGTACAAAATTGGCTCAGTGGGTTCGGACAGACACCTAAACATCGTAGTATCGAAAACAATAAGGTTCCGTTTTGTCCCTATGGGAACGGAACCTTAAAAACTAGGTAGGTACTAGTCCATTCATGCATATCGACTCAATTTATCCGATCAAACATTTTTGCAATGATAAAACTTTCAGTTAATTTAAGCGAAACACCCTGTTTTGAATTACATAATATTTCTGCCATATCCTTGGCCTCATTGGGGTCGTATCTACTTCGTGACCAAATGTTCATAAAATGCATCCACCATACAAATTTGTCAAAAAGTTTTGCCATTAAATCCATAATAAAACCGAACGTTTCGTATGTGTAAGTGTAATTCAGATACTTTGCATTTGCATGAATTTTCTTTCGAATTTGAGTACCATCGTAATGAATTCTCGGAAAATCTACAACCTCAACATAAACCCAGAGAGAGCATAACATATAAACACATCCTCCTATTGACATATAGCTAGCACTTCCAACTGTACTGAGCAGAGCTATATGGAAATGGATAACAACTTTCAAAAAAGTGTTCTAGAAAAAAAAGCAACAGAAACTTTTATTACAGCTTGGATGTAAAAAATCCAACGCAAATCAGCTTTCCGCGTTTACGAGCCACGTTTTACCAAATGCACCATAACCGCCGCTCTGCCAACAACATATTTACGACTTACGAGCGCTCTCAGCAAACAAAAAGTATCTAATATTGAATGTAAACACAAGTTTACTTGAAGCCCATAATTTAAAATGTTTACAAATGGAAAGTCTTCAAGCTACTTTACTTGTATAACCACAGGAATTCCTCGAATTACAATGCTGTAACCACAACATTCCTTTTTGAATAGGCAGTGGTTGTGTAGATTTCATCTGATTAGAGGACAAACAAAAAATCTACGCTACCTAAATACAAAATTTAATTTAAAATTAATAAGGCCAATTTTTCCGTACTTATGTATTTCATTGGCAGAAGTGTGTTTTCGTTTTTGTTTATTTTTTTCGCATATTTTTCCCAAAGGAGTGCCGTCGACAAAACCTACGACGACGACGACAGGACCTCAGCCGAAGGGCCTCAATTAAATTTACGCAATCTCCATCTAATGGGTGTGAGAAAACACAAACCAAAATTATTTTTCGTGCTCCTTATCGGGATTTCACATTTCGGGCAGTCATCCAAAATAAGAGAAGAAAAAAAAAAGAATCAAATATGCGAAGGAGAAGGACGAACCAGATGATGTTGCCCATCGGAAGAGGCTATCCTGTAGCACCAGCTGTACGAAGGGATCAGTTCATTTTATTTAAATTTGTTATTCCTGGCTTTTGGACGCGGTAGATTGGGTATTTTGTTTAAATTACTACAAGACGCTGAAATGATGGTTAATTGTGTTTGTAAGAGGGAACGGTTTTGCGAAAAAGCTGGCAAACACCGAGATTTTGTTATAGTTTGGAATTACGTTATAATGCCGAATAACATTTTAAGACCCTAAGAGGCAATAACGAAAACAAGTCGTTGTTTCACACGGAGACAAGAAGATTAGATTCACAAAGGAAAATAATTACGAGGCTATACTAAAATTGATATAATTTAAAAAATCGATAACATAACAGCTGTTACAGTATGAGCTATGAAGCTACGATTGCACGGGCACACATCATAAAACGTGTCAATTATTGACATGCTGTCGTCACAAATATTTTCCCGCGCATTATTTCGACTGGCATTTATGACAGTTTAAAAGACGTCAATTTGAAATTACCATTACGAGTGGCGTTTGAGCCTCGTTAAACGACAGTTGTCGTTAGTCAAATGCCTTGCGGATCCCATTAGTGTACGGCTTAAAGAACGAAATTTCACTGTCATTCTTTAAGCCGATTAACGCAACAAAACGACAAGAAAAACGATAGTATAGGGTCCGCCAAATAACTTTTTTTTTGAAAAGGCTATAAAAAAAAACTACTGAATATTTTCTCAAATTTCATTTTTTATTTGAAAGTAATGGAAAATAATTTCAATCAAATGGCTGCCTCGGCTGGCCATGCAGTAGCCTACACGATCGGTCCAATTTTTAAGCACATTATCGATTGTGTGCACATCGAGTGTAGCTTCGGCTGTGTATGGCACGTAGCGCCGTCCTGTTGAAACCAAATGTTGCCAATATCCTCCTCTTAAATTTTTGTGAACAAAAATTCGTTCAACATAGCCCGATAACGATCGCCCTTGACTGTAACGACCACTCCTTGCTCATTTTCGAAGAAAAATGGTCCAATTATGCCTCTGGACCAAAATCCGCACCAAACAGTGACTCGTTTTGGGTATATCGGGTTTTTAATGTATACGTGCGGGTTTTCTGTGCCCCAAATGCGACAATTTTGCTTGTTTACATACCCGCCAAGATCAAAATGAGCTTCATCTGAAAAGATGATTTTTTTGGCAAAATCGGCATCTTCTCTAAGTCGATCGCAGGCCCACTTAGCGAAGCGAAAACGCATTGGATGGTCAGTTGGCTTCAACTCCTGAACCAATTGGACTTTGTATGGCGTCATACCAAGGTCTTTATGCAAAATTCGTCTCGATGATGTCTCCGAAATGTTCAATTGTTTAGAACGACGGTGAATTGATGTTGATGGCGCTTCACGCACACTTTCTGCCACAGCAGCAATTTTCTCGGGTGTACGCACTGTTTTTGGCTTTTCACGCTTTGGTTTATCGATGAGGATGCCAGTTTCTTTCATTTTTTTCACAAGATAACGAACGGAGCTGACGGTGCTTCTCTTCTTCAAAATCCGTACGCAATTTTCGCACACATTCTGCAACATTACCATGATTTTCAAAGTAATGACGCAATATTTCCCATCGTTGTTCAAGCGTATACACAACCATATTCGTTTAGCGGAAGGATAAAACTAATTATCTGTTAAATCAGACATGAGCTAAGTGTTCCCACGAGAAATAAGCACTAGTTGAAAAAAAAAACGTTATAGATGGCGGACCCTTTATATTTGTCATTAATAAATAAGGGATCGTCAAATAATGAAAAACGACTCAAAATGTAACTTTTCTTGAATTGTTCATCTATTCGAATAACTGAATTAAATTAGATGATTTTCTCTTGGGTTTAAGAAAACCAGAAACAATTTAAGACTTTGGTGGTGTTGATAGAAAATAAAAATCTTCTTTCCTCATTGGCAAAGGGATATTAAGAGGGGAGTCTTAAATGCTGGCGCAATATCGAATTTAAGAAAGAGACTACTATTCAGATTCAGATATCAGATAGGTACGGAAAATATTAGCTCAAATTTATTGTTAGTTTCCCTTTAAAGGCTTTTTGAATGTGGGTTTTGCTATTTGTATTTCTAAATTAATATGGTTTCCTAAACCCTTCTGGTAGCTACCCTCAGCCAAGAATCGCAAAATCGTAGCAAGTTATTTTGCCAGACCTATCGGCGCTTATATTTTATTTCCTCAATTACATTAGGTATACATAGGTATGTATATGAAATTAAGCTTTCCTTCCTTCCTTCCTAAAGAAAATATTTGTAATGTGAAAATAATTTATTAATTTATTACTAACTTTTAAATGGATTTTCTGGTTATCTCTTCCTGGATGCGAATGGAATTAATTTGGTTTATGTTCTCGTCTTTATCAGCATTCAGCATACTCCAAAATTTGTATCTCATTGTATGCCACCATTTATCTGTCAGCGGTGGGGCTGTAAATCAGCTTATTTTGATCGTATGTGGACTGTGAACTACTCACCGGCGAGGTCGTAAAGCTCGTAGAATAAATGGAATAAATCTTTTAAAATAAAAAGCCTCAAATAACAACAAACGCCGTGAAGGCAAAACGCCTATCATTAAAGGTTATCAGGTCGTCATATAAGTGCCATTCGTTAACGTGACACCGATGATTGCCACGCGTGTGTCATTGTATCTCAATGGTCGCTTCGTCACTATTATAGAGGATTTTTAATATGTATGGTATCTAGCTATCTAAGTGCAACGTCTTCCATATCGATAGGTAGGTAGGATCTCGAGGCCGAGACCACTAAACCTTTTAGAAACCCCAAGAGAGTAAATTGAACCAAGTTTGGCCAAGTCCTTCGGACAAAACTCAAAAACACACCCAAAACAAATGCGGTAGCTATTGAAGAACTGAAGGCAAAGGTAATGACGCAGCTTACAAAGTCTAGTGCCCAGTTAAACGTAGTAAAAAAACACTTCCCCCATGGTGGAACGAAGACCTCTACAATCTGAGACAGATGACCAGAGCGATTTTCAACATCTGTCACAAACACAATTTCTGGCAGCCTTATAAGGACTGTTGAAGTCTTTATAAGAAAGCCATAAAGGCATCCAAAAAGGAGGCCTGAATGGATTACTGTCACTCGATAGAAACCCTTAAGGACTCTGCCAGGCTAAGTAAAATTCTGTCCAAGGAACACCCCAACCCTTCCTTTCTGAGAAAGCTAGATGGAGAATGAACCGAATCCTGCGCGGAGACCCTGGAACTCCTAACAAATACCCACTTTCCCGGATGCAGCGATACCATGCACCCTACTCTCGGAGACGCGCTAGAGTAGTCTTTATACCGAAGGTAGGCATGAAACCGCGAAAGATTTCAGACCAATTAGTTTAACCTCCTATGTACTTAAAACCCTAGAGCGTATTTTGGACATCCACATGCGAAGTTTTCTAGAAGAATCTATGCTATCTTAGATCCACGGAAACGGCTCTCCACGAGGAATTGCGTACAATCGAAATATCTCTACAGGATAAAGAATACACACTAGCCTCCTTCTTAGACATAGAAGGAGCCTTCAATAGCGTGCACACTGAAGCTCTGATTGAGCTGGGCATAGAGGTATTCATTAGTCAATGGATAGTCTCTATGCTCAGGACAAGGAATATTCAGGCAACACTAGGCAGCAGCCACATAACCAAATTCGCTCATAGAGAAACGCCGCAGGGTGGCGTCATCTCGCCCCAACTATGGATAATGGTTATAATTAAAATTCTGGTGAAACTAAACAGGGAACGGGTTAAAGTTGTCGCGTACGCGGACGACGTGGTGATACTAGTGTCAGGGAAGTTTCCCACCGTGATTAGTGAAATTATGGGGGCCGCTAGACAAGGTAAGCACCTGGGCTGCAAGTTATGGCCTCGGTGTCAAGCCGAGCAAAACTGAACTGATGATGTTCACTACCAAAACCAAACTACCAGATTTTGCCCTACCCCGTGTAAACGATCAACCACTCACACAGTCATCCAGCGCTAATTATCTAGGTATCATGCTCGATCCAAAACTTACTTCACGAAAGGCTTCCACGTTGGTTTTCCAACAAGGGATCAGTGGAAGAGGGACGAAGTAGTGAAGTGTGGTGTAGGGGCCGGTGTCTACTCGGAATCACCTCAAATATCAATTTCAGTACGCTTATGGGATTTTTCCAGCGTTTTCCAAGCGGAATTACTGACCATCCGAGAAGCTTGCACGCAACTACGGCGCGGCACAACGCCAACGCTTAAACAAATCATTGCTATCCTTATAGATAGCCAAGCCACCATCAAAGCCATCGACTCGGCTACCATATCCTCCAAACTGGCGCAGAGTGCCGGAACGAACTTGCCTGTCTGAGCGAGCGCTTCAGGGTCACACTTCTTTGGGTTCCAGGGCATAGTAACATAACAGGCAATGAGCGCGTAGATGAGCTGGCCAGGAAGGGCTCAGCACTACACGCCTCGCTCTCAACGAGGTTCCACATTCCGCTAGGAGCGGTAAAGGGACAAATGCATTCGCATTTTCTGCAGAAAGCCAATTTCCGATAGTCGGGGTTGACAAACTGCGTCATATCAAGGAAGATATGGCCTACCTACAACCAAAACAGAACAAATAACCTGCTAAACAGAACCCGCCCAGATATCGCCAGAATCACGGCAATAATCACGGGGCATTGGCCAATTGGAGACCATGCGGCCAAGCTAGGTATAGTTGCGGTAATACAAATGAAAAAGAAACTCTCTCTCACTTCCTCTGCATAAAGTCCAGCTCTAGCGAGAGCCAGACTGCGCGCACTGAACTATTCTTTGATGACCTCAGCGACATCTCGGGCAAAGGGATACAGGATCTTATCCGTTTCCTCAATTCCACGGGTTGGATATAGGCACTGACCGGACCACATCCTAAACAACCACCAGAAAACAGGTAACACGAGTCGTGGTAACAAAACGGCACATTTTAGTGCTAATTGGGTTCAAGGTGAACCGCCAAAGTATTTAAAAGTCTGCAGAGCCATTGTTGTTTCGTGTGACGTACTTCAGCCAGCAAGGACTATGGGAAACGCGGGTCCGATATAGGCTCTGAGGTCTAAGATAAGAGCACGTACATTACGCTGATGACATTGCATAATGGACTTACACGAGATGGCCAGTCAGTTACAGAGCTCCCAACAAAAACTAATGTGTTGATCTTGGTACTTGAGACAAACTCTTCGTCCTATATAAGGAAACCAATGATCAACCTAACATTGGCTTACAGCAAGGAAGACGAAGAAGATTAACTAACTTCTTATAGAAATCTTTAAAGCGAGAATTGTTGCCCTCAAATAAATGCTAGTTCCATGACGAGAAAAACGGTCATAAGGAATCTCTCCAATTTGATTTGCATAGGTATACAGAATAAAACCGTAGATCCTTGCGTTTTTTACAAGCTAGCGCATGCTTGTTCTGAATGCGCTGAAATTTAATTTTAAAAAACTGCACAATAGTTTAACGTTGTCACCCTCGGCTGTTTGTCAGACGTTTCCGCGAGTTGAAACAATGGATAAAAAAGACCCAAGTTTGTTAGTTTTTGTTTCGCCCATGGTAAAAGGGGTATCACCTAGCGCATTAGTCCAGCGCAAAAACCACTAAGCCACTGCACCCACTATGTATCTGGCTATGCATTTGCTAAACCCACTGCATAAATAACTCCAGTCAAATGAAAACAGAATTTCCTATACTACTGGGATATCCTATCCCGGCAGCATTCCAACGGCGAAATTAGATTTTCTTTTCTATTCGCACCTCTGTCGTCATTTGCACCTGTTCTATCTGAGAAAATAAATTTAGGGATGTCAGAGACCAGGGAGGCAAACAGGCATTCCATCGTCACAGGACGATGCATTTGAAAAGACACTCTGGATGGCTTTGCTCTTTTTTTTTCTACTCATCCTTACTTTGCTACGGATACGGATTCTCGGCTGATTATCGGTCTGCATTTCTAAAGAGACTGCACGAACTTCTGAAAGGGAATAGCAGCGCACCGAGCTACACAGCAAATTCTGACACCAGGCGGATAGACTGAACAGCATTCGAACATAAGTATACTTTCGACCTGATGGTATAGTAGATGGTACGTTGGAGCCCAAGGAGAAGGGTGAATGTATTAAAACACCTAACACAACCGACCGTGCCTGCTCAGGTCAACTTAATTAAAAATAATTCCCCGAGTCGGTTCCGGTTTTTGTTCTTCGTTTGCTTAGTTCATTCGCCTCGGAGCCTCACTCATGCCACTCCCTATCTCGAACACTGGATACCAACTACTCCTGATTTTGATTCCCTTTTTCCCACTGTTTCTTCTTCAATGCTTTTATAATTTGTTTTAATTTCGTTCATTTGATATATACCATTATAGTGATGGTGGATGAGGAGCACCTCATCATCGTCGCTATACTCTCTTCAATGCAGTCAAACATTATGCTGCAGCAGCTACATAACTTCAATGGATTGGATAGTGTTTAGTTCACTCCTTTTCATCATCTATACTACATTTGGAAGTGATATCCTAGTAGCCTACATCAGAGTTTATTATTTTCGTTTTTGCGGTGCAATTCATTTGGCAAGCGAACAGGAAGACCACCAGAAAAAAAACTACCCCAAATAGGTTAGAGTAGGTATGATGGCAGAGAAAGAATAAAAAGAGCCATCCCATTCTCTGATCAAAGGATACACCACTTAAATGTAACTCTATTGCAATTCCAATCTTAATGAGATGCGCTTGGATACGATTCCTTACAAATAAAAAGAATCACATTTTATATAGGATTTCAAGTTGTGTATCATACCCAATGGATCCACTCGGTAAATGACCTCTGGCAGCACAGGATTCAGCAAACATGTCACAAGCAACCAAACGACGGACCACTGTGTAATTGAATTTCGACTCCTTCGGGGTGTTACTGCTTTGCATAATTCAGACATCTTATGTTGAATTTGTTCGTATTATACTTATCCTCAAAGATTTATGTGTGACCTAAGTTTTATTTTTAGAGCACTTTGTGCGCACGTGTCTTTTGACTATGGATCACAGTCGAACATTCCCACTCATAGTATAGCTATAGTACTTTGCTATAACATTCACTTTGTGCGTCAAATTCTATGGCATTCATTTATTTTTCACTTTTATTATCATTTTTTCGTTCGGTTCGTGTTCGATCTAACTGCCTGTGAACTCATCCTTAAGAATAGTTAGGTATCTGAAATGGAAAACATAATATGTAATGTTAAATTTTGATACAGAAAATAAGAGAATTATGTTGATAATGTTGAGATTATTATGTAGATTCTCTGATAACCATGTACCTAACTGTGGAACATTCAGTAGCAAGCAGCACAACAAATTGTCCTACAGAAATTATCAAGGACTAGCGACCTACTTTCCAATTTCTGCGAAAAACATTGTAACGTTGAAAATAGTATTCAAGACTTGGGGCCTAAAACCTACAATGGTGCACAGGCTATATACTGTGGTGGTCAGGCCCATACTCACATATGGCGCGCTATAGTGTGGTGGATGGCGACAAACAAGAAAACAATAGTCGGCAAACTAGCGTCGCGTCGGTGTAGCAATAACGGGTGCACTTCGCAGCACCCCTACGGCAGCGCTGGACACATTTTCTACACCTCACGGCACTTGACTTGCATATTCAGCAGCTTACGGGAAGCAGTGCGCTATATGGCTCACATCTTTAGGCTACTTTATAGAGGGCAGTTTTGGGCACTGTACAAAACTAGCGGGGCTACTTTTGGGCGTACAGGTGCAAACTGATGAAATTCACCCTCTGGTCGACTTCGACACTCCGTACGAGGTATCATACCCAGAAAGATATGAATGGCAAAGGCAATTAACCATTGCGAAAAAGGAGTGTATACACAGACGGCTCAAAAACAGCGGAAGGAATCTACTCCGTAAATCCAGAACTAAAAGTGTCTACATATAAGGCTAACGGATACAAGCAGTGTCTTTCAATCAGAAGTTCTGGCTGTTCTGAAAGCGGCAGAGGTAATGTGGTTGCGATCTATGTATATCCGAAGGGATATAGCCATACATCGATAGCCAGGCCGCACTTAAGGCACTGGAATCTATACGAACATCAATTCTGAATTAGTCAAGACCTGTCGTACAATGCTTTAGGCATTATGCAGTAAGGAAAGAGTGAGACTGTGCTGGGAACCAGGACACTACGGTATAGCTGGAAATGAGCAATCTGATGAGCTTGCGAGAAGAGGCGGGGAATTGTTAGATGGAGGAGAGGTGAATATTAAACCACCTGTTTACATCATAAAGAGCGAAATTAGGAATAAAATAACTAAGGAAGCCGACCGGAGGTATGGGCGGGCCTCACCGGTTACGCAGTATCCAATGCCTTTTGGCCGCAATACGATCGTAAAAGATTTTAGGGAAATCCTCAAACTAGGCAGGAAACAGCTCAGGACACTGATCGGCACTGTCTTCTTCGAAAACGTGCCAAAAGGCTCAGGCTGGCAGACTCGGACATGCGGATTCTGCAATGACCTGCAAGGCGAGGAGGACATAACATAACACATATACTGTGTGAATGTGAGGCAATATGTCGCAGTAGAAGGAAATTTCTGGGCAGGTACTTCTTCCAACATTTGGAGGAGATAGATTACTATAAGGGGCTACTCGGTTTTTGCAGGGAAATTGGGGCTTTCTCAAGGGCAAATGTTTAGGTGTTTTTCCATTGTAGGTCACTGCAATTGGTTCCCCCAAGGGTTCGCGATGGGCCTTTATGGTGCCTATAGTGCCGTATGAGACATCTCTCTCATACCCATTTTTAACCTAACCTAACTCCTCCCCTTTCTTCATTATACTTAGATCATTTATCAGTCAAAATTATTGAAGCTATGTTAAATTCCACTCGTAACTGTCCTCACTTTGGAAAAAACTGTGTAAGCGCATCACTTTGAGAACAGCTGGACAGATTTAGCTATTATTCTTTCAAATGTTCGTAATCAGGTTTACAGGCGTAGAAAAATTGGAAAAGTTGCCCAAAATATTAAGCAAAACTGCAAGCGTTTTTTTTTGTATAAGATTTTTGTATTAAAACCGTATCTATATTTTTACATTTATGTAAAGCCTTAAAATTTGGAAAATTTATTGATAAAAATACCTAACATAATATGGGCTTTCGACAGTTTGAATCTGGTTGGCCTTGCGCAGGTGAGGGAGGGTAGTAAGTGTCACGTTTTATATCTGAGGATGTTGAAGTCCGAAGTGGATTACGCCAAGGGTGCATACTGTCACCACTATTGTTCTTGGTGGTTATCAACGATGTACTTCGTGAAGCAGTGACGAAAGGCAACTGGGGAATTCGATAGACAATGACATTTTACCTTAATCACCCTGACTACCCTGACGATGTTTGCCTACTTTCACATCGGATAATGGACCTTCATTTGATGGCCCACAATCTAGAAGCTGAGGCAAACAAAGTGAGGCTAAAAATAAACACAGCTAAAATGAAATCCCTTAGGACTTCCATAGTTCCATCCAACACCCGCACTCAACTTAACATTGCCGGACAAGAGGTCGAGAAAGTTGACGATTTTAATTATTTGCGAAGTATGGTCTCGGCTAACCGGGTGGCACCGGACTGGATGTGTGCAGCAGAATGCCATCCAAAATCCAAAAAAGCAATGTTTTCAGCAAAAAGAAGTTGCTATACTATTCCGCAACAAAGTAGAGTCAGTAAGGCGGTCAGAAGGTGGATAGGTATACAACAATTACCACACGCAAGTTGCAAACCTTCGTACAAAGATGTCTATGAATCGTCTTGAGGACTATTTGGCCTAATCGTATTTCTACTGGACAGCTTTATCATAGAACGGGCCAAGAATCCATAGATATTATTATATACGGAGAAGAAAGTGGCAATGGATTGGACACACCCGACGACGCGAAGACGGTTTCATTGCTAAACGCCATGCAGGGGAATCCGCTCACCCAGGCGGGCAGAACAGCCGGCCGCGAAACCCTATTTCCCGACAGTAATGTTAACATTAGATAACATTATTTTAAGTTCATTTACAGAGTGATGCATCATGCATAAGTTACGTTACGAACTCTTACCAATGGTGACGAGAATTAGTCTTTAGGCAATGCCCGACAGAATTAGCTAGATAGCGGGTACAAGCTGTCTAAATTATATTTCTCTGTTAAGTTGCTGGGAAGACTCGTTCTATGAATTCCGTACCATTACCTAAGTAGGTGTCCTCAATATAATGTAGTATAAGATCAAGTTTTATATGGCTATATCGACATCTCACTATGCGTATGGGGATTGCATTTCATAATTTCCAGTCAAGATCGATAGTTATTGAAACCCTTGTAATGCATATGTAGCTATCAGTACTTTGATATTTTTGTTTGCCCTATGTCTTTTTGCCATCTACCTACGCCACTGATTTATTTTATTTTTTTTAAATACTTCTCCCGGGAAAGGCAAACCTATAAGGCTTCATCAGCGCCCCGAGATGCTTGCAGATGTATGTTAGTTCTGCACTTAAATTGCTGCAAATTGTAGTCTTCTGGAAATATATCCCCAGGAAGCGAGTTCCAAAGTTTGCTTGTCCTGTAACAGAAGGAGTTTTGGAAAGATGATGTCCTCGCGGTTGTCAAGTGTACTGTATGGTCATGAGCATTAGCAGCCTGTCTTGTGGGGCGCCCAAAAGTTGCATTTCGAGGGATAATGTCCTTGAGTTCCTCGGAACATCTACCATGGAAGTACCTATAGAACAAGCATAGGTCAGCGACTTGTCTTCTGTGCACCAACAGTTGCAGATTCGGTGTGAGTGTAGGGTCTCCAATAAGTCAAACTGCTCGTCTCTGTATGCTGTTAAGTAGGTTAAGTGAATGTTTTGGGGCCGAGCTCCATATGGGAGCAATATTCCAGGCCTGGTCTAACCTGTGCTTTGTAGAGAAGGAGAAGTTGCTTGGGGCTAAAGTACCTCTTTGCTCTAAATAGGTAGCTCAACTTAGCGGACGCCGATCTTGCGATATAGGATATGTGGTCCTGCCATGTGATTCCTGAATTGACCGCGACTCCTAGAAAGTGCATTGAGTCCTTGGGATGGATTGGATGGTCATCCATTAGGATCTGAGGAACTGTTGATGCATTTTTCCTGGAAAATGTTGTGAGCTGTGTTTTGTTTGCAGTAAATACAACCAAGTTGTCTTTTCCCCACTTCAAGATTTTGTCCAGATCACCATTTAGAGAACTAATTTGTTAACATCTCTGACTGTGTGATGTAGCCGCATTCACAGGCCCACTGTTCGAAATAGAGGATATAAGAGTGCTGTTATCAGCAAAGCTGTAGATATTATTATTTGTCGATCCAAGCAAATCGTTGATGTGGAGAAGAAATTGGAACCATATAGGGTAATTGCCTTGAGTTTTAACAATTCTTTCCGATCTAACTCAGGCTACAAGACCTTTGAGACCATTATGTGCCCTTCTGAATGTAATCTCAATGATGATTAAAAATCGCAAATCCGCAAACAAGAAGAAAGAATAGGTTAGGTTAGGTTAGGCAAGGTGGCTGTCCCGAAGGGGACACACTTAGACCAGAATTTTGGTCCACTGTGATACCATGAGAGGGGGAGGGGGGAGGAAGTGGCCTAAACAGTTTTTTGTGCCGGGCATTACCTTAGGAATTCTGTTGCAATTTGCGAATTGGGGTATCCTACCTGAGAGGTGAACTTTTATAACTTTCTTTCCCTGGTTGCGGCTTGGTCCTCGGGTCAAGGTGGGGGGCGACCGTAACAGTCTGCCCCATGCCTATTGCCTCTGACGCGGCCTTCACTAGGGAGGAAGACTGGTGCTTAACAGAGGTGGCCGATTCAACCAGTCTGCCCAGCTGCTTGACCACAAAAAAAAGGCAGTGGATGGATTGTTTGTTGGAAAAAGGATGGGGGCAACCGTAGCAGTCTGCTTTTTATTTTTTATTTATTTACCTTTGACAATTAGTCCACATGACAGATTGGTGCTGAGCAGAAAGGCCTGATTGAAATTCCAACCTGCTGCATGGCACCGAAAGTAGATGTCGCGATTTGTCTTTGGTAAGAAGGGGTGACCGTAGCAGGCCAACCTCCCGTCTATAGCCGCTGACGGGGTCCTCTATTTGTCGAGATGGGGTTGATTGTAGCCAGCGACTTCTGTTGGCGGTTAGTCTTCAGAAATCAGACAGAGAGTGACCGAAACAGTCTAATCCCCTACTCAGGGCCGTAGCCAGGATTTTGGTTCGGGGGGGGGGCTTGCTTCCAAGTCTTACGAAAAAAAAACTATGTATATTCCAATTCATTGATTTCTATTAGTCACATTTTTTCAAAGCAGAAAACGTCTTGATTTTTTTTTTGATATGAAATCAATCACCTTATAGACTAAGAGCTAGCAACGTTTTTTCTTAAGTCATTTTAGCAAGGCTGTAACTTTGTGGTCTTAGTTCGTGGTGACTACTGAACACGAAAATACATTTCTGGCAGCGCTGCGTTGGTTTATATATTAATTCCGTAACCTCAAAAGGTCAAAAAATTTAGGTACCTCATTTTAGCAAACTTAAGATTTTGGTATGTGTTAATTTACGACCGATGTAGTCAGAAAATGCAATTGCGATATCAGTTTTTGGCGGTTTTAAAGTGCAAAAAAGGCAAAATTGAAGTCATTATAGCAAAGTCAAATTTTTCATATTATGTTAGAGATATTATCACTCTACTAATTCCTCAAAGCCAAACCAAAACTTCGGTTTCATCATATACCAAAATCTTGAGTTTGCTAAAATGAGGTAAATTTCTTTCACTTTTGAGGTTATGGCATTCCAATATAAACCGACGCAGCGCTGCCAGAAATGTATTTTCGTGTTCAGTAGTCACCACGAACTAAGCTCACAAAGTTACAGCCTTGCTAAAATGACTTGAGAAAAAACGTTGCTAGCTCCTACTATAATTCACAATAATATCCGAATGAACAGATATCATAGCAAGTGAACTTAACCTTGCATTTTCCATAACGCTTCGGGACATTGTTTCAATCTTTTTCATAGCTAATAAAAAATAAATAGGTGGCGCTACAGGCGGTAGACACCGTAGGCCTAGCTTCATAGCTGAAAGGGTTCTTTCAAATCTAGCTGTGGTCACTGGAAGGATTGCTAAAACCGTAAGCAAGAAATTTATAAGTCTAAAGTTAGTCTTGTCACATAATCAAGCAATTTCAAAACTTCGGTAAAAGGGTCACTCCACTCGACGATTTTTTTTCGCACCAAAGAATGTACTCAGCTTTTACAGCTGATAACGAAATTGCATTATCAAAGTAAAGTGTTAACTTTTCCAACTTTTCGCTCAGGCTAAACTGTAGCAAAACCTGGGAGAAGAGCTTGAAACGATCGATGGTAGGACGTCTTCGTTGACCATGAATCTGTCCGTAAGATTTTGTATTTACGAATCTATGCAAGAAATCAGTATCGGCAAACTAAAATAGGGCAGCGCTAAACTGAAAAGTTTTTCGTATACAATGAGGCTTACTAGGCAATCGCTTTTTGGACCGCTGCCAAAAGTGTTGCTACTTTCGAAGACATCACCTACGTTCTGCTAGTTATTTTTTCAATACTTATTGAGATGCATTTGAAGAGCTCTACAATTGGACTTTGTAACGAACTTGCTGATGCAGAAAATATCGCTGCGAGCCAGATCGCTTAGGTCCTCAAAGAAATAAGCCCCTAAGGTAGCCTTGCGCAAGGTGGCAAGAGCAGGACAGGAGCAGAGGAGATGAACGGTAGTTTCCTCTTCCTCCTCGTCCCTGCAACTTCTACAGAAGTCGTTATGAGGTACACCCATTCTACGGGCGTGTTTCCCTATAAAGCAGCGTCCCGTTAATATTCCCACTACGGAGCTGATTTTGTTTCTATTAATACAAAGAAGTTTCCTAGTTCTTTTGCCATCTAATATCGGCCAAATTTGTTTGGATGCTATGCAAGTGTTAATGCTGTTCCATCTGTTGTTGGTGGTTTTTAATGTTTCCTCGAGGAGCAGGGTTTTTACTGATTGCAATGGAACGTGCGGTTCTTCGCTAATACCAGTTATTTGGAGGCCGCTGCCTTGTCTAGCTAGTTCATCCGCCTTGCAGTTGCCAGGAATGTCACTGTGACCTGGAACCCAGCACAGGGTAACTGAACATCTATCCGCAATCTCGTTAAGAGATTCCCGGCATTGTTTTACCAACTTTGATCTGATTGTTGGTGTATTCAAGGCTTTTATGGCTGCCTGACTGTGATAGCTTTCCCATTTATCTCATACAAGGCAAGCCGGCATGCTGCTTCGCGAATGGCCATGCTTTCCGCCTGAAAGACGCTACAGTCGTCAGGGAGGCGTAGGGCGAGGTTGAGTGCAGGTGACCGGGAGAAAACGCCCACACCCGTGCCTTCTGCCATCTTAGATCCATCTGTATAGATTTCAATTGCGGAGTTGTTGCTTATCTTGCCATTGTTCCATTCGGCATGAAGAAAGAAATAGTGTAGCTTGAAGAAAGAATAAGTGTAGCTGAAAAATGAGTCAATGAAGTTGAGGAAATCAATTTTTTTTTTTCAATTGAGATGTTCAAGAGAATGGCTTTAGATACAATTTTTGTTAATTTTATAACTAAAAAATGTCACCATTCAAAGAGTATTAAATTCATGTTTTAAAAATATGCGATAAACTGAAAATGAATGAACTTCCATTGACATGACAACACAACTCAATTTTAAAGGAAAACAGAATAAATTAATGTACAAATATTAACATCAGCTAAGCCTACAATTCTTTTATATTAGGAACGGTATGCGAATACACCTGTTACTTGACGATCTCCACAAATAATGTCAAGTGTACAAGATTAAGGAGATACACATGTGCGTTGTCATCCTAAATCATTTTAATATCTTTGGTACTATATTTGGTATGCAGAACGACCCTCGAAATGAACTGTGTTTATTAATAACTCAATCCAACCCCTTAATTGTCACTCTACTTGACACCAAATGAAACCACCTAATCCTCACAAAAGCAGATTTGGCACAAGAACCATGATTGACATTGATCCTCAATTAGCTTCTCTCAAATATGTTGTCAGAGTCACATACTCGTGCATCTTCAGTTTCAGTTGGTATAGGCATTCAGTTAGTCACATCAATCATGTCTGACGTCTTTTTTGATTGAGTTTTTATGACGGAGTGCATTTCCGAAATACCAACCAACCATAAAAATAGGCGGAATATTTCTAAAAAATTTTAACTTAAGCTATACGAAGTTTGAGAGTTTATGCTGTCATCATCTCAAGACAAATGCTCAGAATCCATTGGAATGAAATATCAGATACAAGAGAAAAAAAATCCTGCCCGATAAGCAGAATTGATGATTGAATTTACTCTACGCAATAAAGAAAAGCAGAAACGTTTTTTGGTCTGTTTAGGGAAAGTCAATAAAATCTTGTTACTGTTTCAATTGACTGTCGAAAATTATGGTGCTAATGCTAACTAAGGTGCACAGATCGAGCTGCATATTTCAGCTGCCAGGTTTAACTTGTACAAGCATTATTAAGGATCTAATTTGCAACTTCATTATAACAACTGCCAAAAATGTGTCATCAACTCAAAAAAAGATTGGAGATTGGATAATTGGAGACGTGGTTTCCTTTTTTTTCTAATTCTAATAAATATTCTTTTGAATGTTGGTACGTTTTCATTGAAATTTAATGGGATACTTTACTTTTGGGATACCTTTTTTGACAATATTTTGTAAACATAAAAACAGGTAAAAGTGTTATCATCTGCCTGGCTGATACATGATTGTCTTCTGTGTCTGTATCCGTAGTCTGTTTAGTTTGTAAGAACACAGATATGTCATAAAGAAGAAATCATTGATACTTTCCATTAAGCTAATTACACACGATTGTGTCCCAAATGTCGTACCTACAACCGTCTGAACTCGAAATTGTTTCTGACTATGAAATTGTGAGGTTTGTGACCATCGTCCGAACAAGTCCGAACACACAATTTTTATCATTGCAGACAATTCGGACATTGTCTGACTCATTAGAAATTGTCGGATGTCGAGGTCGCCGACGAGATCCACATTCAAAAGCCACCTCGACAAATACAGAAAAAAAGTTGGGTCAAGCTGCCAATGAAACCGTATCGATTTCCTGGATGCTCGCGCGCATATTGGTGGTTTGATGTGTGGAGTCACCAAAGCTAGAATTCCATCAAATTGTGTTCAGTCCATTCGTAAAAATTTGCGATAATGTTCCGGCTTCCCAGCTTGGAATTTGGAGTAGAATCCTTCCCCCCTCCTTTGTCCAAACGCTATGTTGTTTTTGTGCCAATTAATCATCTTCGAGTCTTTCAACACGTAGAGCTAAAATAGTCGCAACTCGCAAGTGCAATATTTTGTTCCATTATCAGTACTGCAAAAATTAAGGAACAAAAAGTTTCATTTGTCTGACAACGAATACACCAATTTTTCATATTCATCTGACAACCATGTGACAACCCAATTTTTAAGCTGACAACGTTATCAGAAAAGTTAGTTTAGTTTTAGTTTTAGTTTAGTTAGTTTTTATTAAATCAGTAATGTTTTTTTTTTCATACATATTTACAAAAACAAATGAACTTGGCTTGTTAAAGATATGATATTGTTTATATTATAAAATGTTAGCGGTAATATTATTTAAAAGTTCCCACTCAAAATCCTTTCTCTATACGCTAAAGCCGCAAACATAAGACCCTTGATACACGTTCCAGCATACTCCACACCTCCCGGCAGTCCGAAAAAAGAGTTGGACTTAAGGCACATCCCTGCCTCACACCCGCTTTTGTCTCAAACCACTCTGATAATTCTTCTCCATTTCAAACTGCTGCTCGCGTATCTGCATACAAATTTTGAAGAATTCGTCCGAACTTTAGAGACATTCCCTTTGCATACAGTTTGTAGAACAGTGCATTTCTGACTAACGAATCAAATGCTGCTCTAAAATCTACGAAGAATATGTAAAGCTTTTTACTCTGCATCTGAAATGTCTCCCCGATGCTCTTAAGCACAAACACTTGGTCCACCGTCGAGTATCCTGATCTAAAGCCAGCCTGGTATACTCATTCAGAAGATTTTCTTGTTTCACCCATGTATCCAATCGTTTCTTCAACACTGCTGTAAAAATTTTGCAGCAAAAATTCAAAAACGAGATGCCTCGCTAGTTCTCCGGGTTTGCTAAACTTCCTTTTTTGTGTATAGGAAAAATGAGGGCTTCTGAAAATCTTTGGGGTATACCTAATTCCTGTCTCAAATACTTCATTAAACAACTGAAGGAGCTTATCCACCAATAATTCCGTTCCGTACTTGTAAAACTCGATTGCAATTGAATCTGAACCTGGAGCTTTACCATCCCTTAGTTCATTCAGCACCTTTCTGATTGCATTATAATAGCATCCAGCATATCATTTTGCAGTCCCGGAATCGCATACTGAAATGTTACAACACCAATCAAGGGGTTGAGTAAGCTACAAAAGTATGTACGCAGAGCTTCTGGGCTTAGACTTCGATTGATAACTGCTATCAGAAAAGTCATTTAGGACAAAATCTAACAATCGTGTGAACGAACAATTTTGTATTGTAAGATAGTTGGCTATTGTTAGCTCATTGTCAGTCATTGTCAGAGGATTGACAGAGCTGACAATCGTGTGTACTTAGCTTAAGTTTATTCCGCTTGTATGAAAATCATTACACGGTACTATAATAATAATTTGTAGTGTCCAAGCTAAATTTTACGAAGTTACGAAAATTTTGATCGTCAAAATATATAATTAAATATAATAATTTTAAGGTTAAAAATGATTATTTCACCATTGAAAATAATAACCGCGAACTATAATTTTCAATATAGTGAACTAAGTGTGTGAACTAGTTCGTTCACGAACTACACAAGCCTACGTTCCATCAGCTATGACACTCATCTCATCAACTGGTCTGTTCTTCAACTGTACTACATATGCTGCAGGCTACAGGCATTCTTGTCGAATCGTAAGGAAAATATGTTTTTGAGCCAAACTAAATAAAATAGATATACCCAGAACAAAATTTCAAAAACTCTTTTCACTTCATAATGAGTACAAAACTGACAAATTATCTCTAGCTTACTAATTATAGTATAGTACATACCTAACCTAGTAAAATAAATTATCTATTACTGCTCTGGTTATTCTGTAAATGTTGAAATTACAGCGCTTTCATAAAAATTATTTTCATAAGCTTAACATTACAAAACCTAAGAGTGAATACATAGATACAAAATACATTTCTCCAACTTCTGTATTTATCCAAGTATGCATACGCATGTGTAATGTGTATCTATAGCAAAGTGTACGTACCTACATCATTATGCGGTTTAATATTTTTTTTTTCTTTGCTTAACAACTTTTCTCTTATGTTTTACAATTTATGTCGATATCCTGAAGCTGTTTTAATGACTTTCCTGCCACTTAAAATGAAAAAAAAAACGAAAATGTGTCTGGAATTGGCTAATTACATTATATCACTGCCGACATGAGGTTAATTACCGCTGGCATTATGACAAAGTTTACCATCATCGGTCTCATTTGCATACGCACATGCTAAATCCTACTTCTACCTACCCTAAGGCAGAAGAAAAATGTTCAATTTTTCAACGAGATCGGGGAATGAGTATGTTGTCTAAAGAAAGTTTGATTTATTCAAGGTTTTACTTGTAATTCAGAATTGTATTCTTAAATCTGATACAGTGTAAAGCTACTGTAAAATTTGAATTTAGTTTCTGAATTTTAATTTTGTTGTCGTAAAAGGTAGAACACTGACGTACCTACATATAAGGGCTTTTTGAGCAAGACTTTTCAAAGTTTTTGTAACTTGATCGATTTCAACCCAGTATAGCATAAAAACTCAAACATAATTCCTTAATTGACGTGATTATGTTGAAACTATATTCATATCAAATATAAAGTTTTAGGCAAAGCGAATCATGAATGCACTTAAAGGCTAATATGTTGAATTCTTAAGACCCCTCCGTTCCTAATTATAGGGTGATGTGAGTACATATGTATATGACACATAGTTTCTAACGTAAATAAACAATGGGTCTTAAAGTAATTTAAAGCGTTTAAGTTTACACTTCAATAATTCCCACACTTACTTCCTTACATGGCGCTACAGTCCGGGGGTAGACCAGGGCCTCAATCAACACGCTTCTCTAGTTCGCCCGATCTTTGGCTAACCTCCTCCAGTTGCGCCCTTCAAGTTGTTTGAAATCCCCTTCAACTTGTACGCGCCACCTAAGGCGAGGTCTTTCTCTATTATGTTGTCCCTCCGGGTTGGAATCGAAGACCCTTTGGGCCGGAGCGTTGGTGTCCACTCGCTTTACATGTCCTAGCCATCTTAGTCGGTGATAAATACTTTTCTGACCAAGTCGATGTTGTTGTACAGCTCGTAGAGTTTGCTGTCAAATTTCCTTCTCCAAACCCCGTGAGCGCAAACGAGATCGAAAATCAAGGAAGATAAAGTCTCTAACCACCTCAAAGTTATAGCTGTCTATAGTGACGTTCTGTCCGATTCATCGATGTTGTGTGTCCCTTCTTGTTGACAGCATATATTTTGTTTCGCCCTCATTCACCACTAAACCCATTTTTGCTCTGTTCTGATACTTGCAAATGCACCAGTGACAGCTCGCTGTGTTCTGCCAATGATGACGATGTCGTCAGCGTAGGTATGCAAGTAGTTGCACAGACTTTTGGAAAATTGTGCCCCTGGTGTTGGCTTGCGAGTTTCGCACAATTTTCTCAAGAATGATGTTGAAAAAGTCCACATGACAGCGCCTCACCTTGTCTAAAACTTTTCGCATCGCTGAGATTGTTTACGACCTTTATGGAGCAGCGAGCGTTCTCCATTTTCATTCTGCACAATCTGACAAGTTTGGCAGGGACTAAAAAACTAACATAGCTCTGTTTAGATCATTTCTGTAAACGCTGTCATGTGCGGCCTTAAAATCGATTTATAGATCGTGAGTACCTATTGGGTTTTCTCCAGGATCTGCCATAGTGTGAATATTTGGTCGTTTGTGGACTTACCGGGCCTAAAATCATACTGAAAGGGATCAGTCAGTTCGTTGACCAATGGTTTCAGGCGTTTAGACAGTAAAGAAGATATGATCTTATAGGCGATGTTAAGGACACTCATATACATCTGCAGTTGGCGCAGTTTAGAGGGTCTCCTTTCTTGTGGGCTCATCAGGCAAACCTTCCTTTGACCAAATCTTGGAGAAGAGTTGATGTATGCTCTCAACCAAGCCATCTCGTCTCGCACTGACGCGGCAGTTAAACCGTCCGGTCCAGCAACTTTGTTGGACTTGAGCTTGGATATCGCTTTCCTCTTCTAATTTTGGTCCGGTGGACGGAATTCTTGGCTTTCATCGTCTGGTGTAAATATTTCATTCTGCCTAACACCAGAGTTTGTGTCGTAGTCGCCGTTTAGTAGTCAACAGAAATGGTTTTTCATGTCCTCTGCACTGACTGTGATACTCTACTACAAAATTTCCTTGTTCGTCTCCATAGGCCTCTGTTCGGGTCTTGTTCCCGTGGCACGTTATTTTTAATTTTTGGTAAAACTTCCGAACATTGTTCCTGGAGTAGCAATTCTCTATTTCCTTGATGATTTTTCATTTTCCTCCGGAGAAGCCAGGGTTCTTCCCTCCTTTTTGCTCGTAGAGCTCACAAGGTGCTCTCGTAATTCTCTGCAGCGCCACTTTGTATGCCAGTTTGCCCATACGACCGTATAAATGACTGGCGGCTTCCAATCTTCTTTTTTCCTTATATTAATGATGTGATGTAATGACTTTCTGATGGTATCATTGGTACTGGTCTGTGGGTGCTGCGGTTTGGACTCTTTATGAGTTATCCGGAAGCGGGATCGCCAACGAGATAGAGATAAAAATTTATTTTAAAGTCGTACTGCTGATACAATTCATAAATCTCCGCAATAAAATAATGGGATGGATAAAAAAGAAAAATGACAAAAAATCCATCTCATGCCTTTACGCTTTTGTGCCTACTTAAAGAGCTTTCATCGTATTTAACAAACAACTGAATAACATCCATTGTGTGCGTTCTGTATGAGAATCCCACCTACTGAATAACAAAAAACGGTAGAGACGGCTATGTACTTCAACGCATAAAAAAATACCTAGATATCTGAAAATTAATCTGACATATATTTAGTACAAAGTGTGAACACAACGTTTCCCAGACCTGTTTTTCTTTTTTTGAATATAAATGGCAACCATTCAAATTCAATGAGGCAGGAATAATTGATTTATATGTTCCTTGCTAATTCCAATGGTATACCTTCTAGGGAAGCGAGCTCAAGTGCATGTACGTGTAAGTATACGTGGGTTGGTGGAATAAGCAGATTATTCGTAACTCATGCGAGTGCCAGTCATACAAAAACCGCAAAGCTCACACTTAACATAGAGTGTAGAAAATATAGATCAACAGAAAAGTCGTTCCCAGTAAAAAAAACATCATAATCACAGCTGTTCTTCAATACACTGGTACATATTATAAAAAGCAGTATCTTCAGTTGTAAATCTATCTAATGGGGTAATTTAGAGATAGAGAAGAACTTGATATCCGTGGAACTTAATAAAATGGCTGTGGCCATAGGACAAATCGAGGATTGCTGCTGATAAAGATTAAAATTTCTTGTATTTAATCTTTGTTATAATACATTATATAGGTACCAAGCTCGCCCAATTATGTAAAGTTGACCACGTACGTTCTCTGTGTGAGGTTCTGCTTCACACAGAGTTCGACTTAGCGAATCTGTTTTGCGCACAGTATTGTTGTTGTAATGGACATAACTTAAAAATATTAGTTCGCCTTATTTGGAAATATTTTGTCGAAACTATAATTATTTTCGACACATCTATGAATGATAAGCTTTAATTTGGTATTCAAAAAATTAGAATTGGCTAACAATAAGTAGGGTAAATATGTACCACAAGAAATAGTGTTAATAATTAGTCGATATCTAAGTGGACGTTACTCATCATGGTCGCCTGGCAAATTCCAAGTTGGTGGCCGATGAACCTTTATAATGGGTCAAAGCCCGCAGTGTCTTACTGACTGCTCATATTCAAATGATAACTTACCTAGTCGTATGAATGCTCCATATACGATGGCGACTCTCAGAAAAATATTTGGATGGCAACTTCAGATCTGGACGTAAAATTACACCACGATCAGCTATAGAATGCAGAAAACACAAGAAGAATGATCATATGTGACAACTCAGTGAAAGTCCCGCAGGGAGCAGGATCAGTGTTTTTTTAACTATGAATTTGTGATTAGATAAGGACGTAGCCAAGTAGTCTTAGGCTTCGGATGAACATCAACTCTTATAAGAAAAGGGAGAGAGGGCCGCAAGACGGTGGTCGAATCTATATTGAAAGGATCTATTAGAGAATCACAATGTTCGATAGTTCTACTAGTACAAGACTAGAGGAAAATACTGCCTTCCCAAGAATATAATGCAGTGATGAAAGAAGAAGAATCCTGCAGTGATAAGCATCGGAATAAAATAAATAGTTGGTCCGTATTGGATCCTAGGCTTAAATTCTGATAACCATTCAGTTTAATTTTTGGGAAGAATGGTAGGAAAATACAACTTTAAATCGTTTCTGAACAGCTGAATTGGGAAGCTTTCTCAGGCAAGTTATTCACTCGGCTATTTGTGTCAGACTTACCCGTTGGGTGTCGGTGTTGAAAAAATCTTAGAATTTTTGTCGTTTTTTCTGGGATCGAACCGGGGATAAAACCCCTCGCTCAGTATCAGGAAAAGCAAACTAACCACTCCTCCCGTGGAATACGATAATATATTAACAGTACTGTCTGTGCTGGGGATTGGGAAATAATACTCCTGTAGCTATAGACATGCTAAATGAAAAAAATCGCAATCCGCTTTCAGGGATATAGGTTGAAAGAATGGAGATTGCACTTTTCTTTCAACCTATAGAAGATGATAGCCTCAGCTTTCGTCCACCCGACCAACACGAAGTAGGGAAGGGCTTTCCAAACTTAAGCCCATGAAGACTTCTTTAGAGCGTATGGAAAGTCCACCGGTCATGCTGTGAAAGCAGCCCGCGGGAGATGATTCAGTGAGGGGTATGCACTAACCAACTCATTTAATATATTGTCGGATGAAAGTATCTATTCCCGATAAATGGATCGCAAGAGTATCCCACTTAAGGAATACACAAATGTCTGCCTTTCTTGATATAGACGTGGCCTTTAACAATATCGAAACTCGTTTGATTGTTCAAGCCTTAGACAAGCCTAACATCGGCGATCTGTCATGTAATCACACATACATTCTTCCGAAAAGGTGGTGAGGTCAGGGCTATGGCAGCAGCGAAACTCGTGCACCAAGGCACCCCACAGGGCGTAGTGCTATCTCCATTGTTATGGAATAGACTTAACGAATTTCTGATCTCGATGGAGAACTTAGGGTGCAAAGTTGTGGCCTACGCGGACGATGTCGCTTTACTCGCTTCGGGAAAGTATCCTCAAACACTTTATGATATCGTGCAACTCGCTCTATATGAACTAGTCTCCTGGACCGATAGTTGTGGTCTAGTGTCCACCTGACGAAAACGGAGTTAGTCTTATTCAAGGTCAAGCTACCCTATGTCATTCCCCTCAAGCTTAATGGCACTCCACTCAAGTTTGTCAGCAGTGCTGAATATCTGAGGCTGAGGCTGGACAGGAAGCTTTTATGGAGAGAAAATATTTCCGAAGGTGCTAGGAAATCCGTAGTGGCTCTATACTCACGTAAAAAGGCTGTCGGCTCTAGATGGGATCTTCAACCCAATATAATGCACTGGCTTTATTCTGGAGAGGCCAACCGACTGGACACGCCAGTGTCCTTCTTCAGACGACCTCCTTACAAATTATTATAGATTATCTGCCTATGAAAATCAACTTTGAAAATGCTTCACCCATCAAATACCAGACAGGAAACACTGGGATTCACAAAATGTCCTACACGACAAATCACTGTCAATATTCACATATGGTTCCAAGACACTGGAGGTATTTGGCGCCGGAGTCTTTTCAGAAGCAATGAATCTGACCCTCTCATTCAGTCTTCCCAAACACTGCAGTGCCTCCCGAGCCGAAATTACAGCTATTTGTCAAACTACAGCATGGCTGTTGGTTTATTTGGTATCACAAAGGGATATCGTCATATAATATTGATAGCCAAGCTGCAATGAAATCCCTAATATCCATCATCAAAATAAGATCTAAGGCGATGGAAGATTGCCGCGGACAGTATAACCTCACCCTCTGCTGGGTTCCTGGTCACTGTGACATCCCAGGGAACTGTGCAGTAGACGAACTATATCAAGGCTAATCTCCTCTGGCGTGGATTGTATAAGTCTCCACAACGTGTATGCACCTGATGGACGCAGCAAGTAGAACAAGATCCAGATGGAAACATCTAGGATACTGTGATACTGCTAGGCTCACCTGGCCAGCTCTGGACACAAAATGATCCATGGAGCTTCTTCGACTTAAAAGATTCAGCATCTCGAAAGTCGTTATTATCATCTCCGTCATTACTAACTTTCTTTGCAGTTGCCCTACCCTGGCCAAGGAAGGTCCACTTGGGAAACTATTTTCTCAATGATCTCAGTGATCTAGATAATACCAGCGCCGCTACCTTTCTTAGCTTTATCGCCGGTAGAGAATAGTTTGCATGAGTAGCCAGAAAAGGAACAGCTCCCCAAACCCCAGTGGTATGCACAATGGGCCGAACAACGGTCTAAGTGTTTCTCTTCAAACTATAAAGGGACAAGTTTAACAAACCCATGTCAAGTTTTAGCAACCTAATCCGGAGGGACAACTTTAGACAGAGGTCCCCAACATAGCTAAAGGTAGTGAAAACAAGGGAAACATACCTTAACCAACATATAGAACACGCAGTACGCAGCTGGAACCAATTATAGCCAAATAAATAACTGGATGGGTTAAGATTGTCAAATGTTTCCAGCAAACAATTCTCTTTAAAACATAAACAAATAGAAATCGTTTCATCAGTAGATGTTGATCAACGTGATTGGAATACTTACTCGAAAGTCAGTGAAAACAAAAAAAATTGCAGTTTCAAAAAAACCCGAAGTAGCTATGACCCCTAACATAACAGCCGCAATCAGCAATCAACTGATAACTCCAATTAATAAAGACCCTTACCTATATCTAATGTATATCCATACGAAAGAAACTTTATTAATATGCAAATTGTTTTTAATGTAATATTTAAGTGTTCAAAAATTAATATCCCAAATATTCCATAACCGAAAATTACCATAGCGTCTTCCGCGCACACCCTCCCTTGGTATCAATACACCCTCGCTCATAGTATCCCAAATGCCCCGGAAACCATTATACATATAAGCATCATAAAATCCCTTCCTCAAGTAATCATCAATTAGAAGTTATCTAGCACACTACACAAGCAGAAGCGAAGAACTTTATAAATGCTACTGTCCCACTTAAGAATTGATGTGTAGAACGTGGGTGGATACAAAATACATACTCCATTGCCAAAAAGGACGATACTCCCCATGCTCGCCCTTTGGCAGTGCATTGATTCTCCATATTTACATGAGTTTCTTGGCAGCGATTTTCTGTTGAGAACAAGTTGATGCCGAAAGGAGTGATGATGGCCAAAAAACTTTCCAAGAAGAAAAAGTTTTAAGGTCCCATGTTCGGGTATTTGTAGGTACCATGGGTCAAAATTAATTGAATTTATGAAAAGTTGTTCCGTGTGGAGGAACATATTTGAACTATGCGATCCGGTAGATACAGAAAGAGCACTTAAGAAGTGGGCTGGTAGGTGGTACCCGAGAGAGTGGTACTCGTACCACTTCCGCTTTCGGTTATTATTATTTCGGAAGAAAAAAAAATTAGTTCATCTCACTTCCTGTCTGAAATGAATGGCTTTTAGTAGTATCCACTTGATGTGTATTTGTTATGTACATATATGTTTTGTATGTGCTATGAGAATCATTTGTAGTTGTAGAATTTTTGGTATGTTTCTGTTTGGATAAACCTTTTAGTGTGAGGGGAGAGTTGAGTGAAAGATGGTTTTCTCGTCCTTGGACTGTGTAATTAGTCGGTTGATTTTGATGAATTACCTTGAAACGTTTAGGAATGTGAACTACACCTCGCACCAAAAGAAAATCTCGTACAATTTGTTTACCCTTATTCTTAACTGAAAATCCACGAGCACAGAGAAACTCTAAGTGTGATTGATAACTCTGATTAGTTTCCTAAAACGGGTACTGGTTTAAGTTGTAAGCAGAATATACATTTTTCAGAGTCAGAGCGGGGAGTTGGAATCTTTTGGAGATATTTTGGAAATGGTAAGTTCTTTTAACGTCCCAATATATCTGAATATGTACACGATTTGTTTCCACTGAACTTTAAACTAAGCTTCTAGTTACTTTTTTTAATTGTGGATCTCGATTAGAAAAGCCTTTAGGCGGTTGATCGCCACTTTAGTAGGTATTTGCGGATATGGACTACCCTGTTGACTATAAATAGTCATGTAAACCTTTTCCATATAGGTTAAAACATTTTCGTCTGACAAGAAATTATTTTCATCTTCTACTTTGTTCATATTCATCTGCTAGTTTTAGTCAGCTTTTTTTTAAATATTCGTCTGAAAAACTTGAAATTTCGTCTGAATACCTATCTGAATACCTATCTGAATAAATTGTCAGCATTATTTTTGTCTGAAAAAAAATATAGGTAATCTTGAATACCCAAACTTATGATACTGTTTTCAAGGTAGGTATCTATATTTTAAATTTTTCCGACGATTTTTTTATTTTTCAGACGATAACTATTTGTTTTTAGACGTTTTAAAAATTGTTTCAAACGTTTCCAATATCTGATTTTCTGATGATTTCTATTTATTTTCAGACGTTTTCTATTAAATTTCAGACGGTTTTCCGATTTTTGCCGACGTTTCCAATTTATTTTTCTGAAAAATAGCTATCTACTATTTATTTCTAGCCGAAAAAATTTTAGCCTTTCCATATAGGCAGATGGGTAGATATTATAAAATTAATCGCCGACGACATTTCTTGTGGTACAAATTTACCATACTAAATGTTAACCAATTTTATTTTATGTTTTACCAAATTAAAGCGTATCATTTATAGATGTATCAACATTTTTTTTTAAATTACCTTGGTTACAACAATTTGCACAGGATGTGTATAAAAAAAAAGAATTATTTCGACGTACCTATACTAACAGATCTTTCACTGTCTTTCAAATCCGTTTTAAAATTACACAGCAAACTGACAAACTACTTTTCGACTTTGCAATTTTTAACGTAGACTAACCATTTTCGAGCCCGGGCGGAGGACAGCAATACTCTGCCACCGACCATAAAGAGAAACGAATAATATCAGAGACAGAGTTTCTCCACCACTACACCAAAAAAGGGGTTTCTGCTTGGTAGTACAATGGACCGAGATACGTCTGAGTGCTCCAGGATTTGGAATCCCCTAAAAAAAAAAAAAAAACATTTTCAATTGCAGCTGATTAAACCATATGTAGGGTAAACTACCTAGTGACCGACACCTTCTCAGTTATGGACACCTGCCACTGTTTTTCCATTTTTCTAAGGTTTCCTGTGGCTGGATGTTACGGAAGCTATTTTTAACGTGTTCAGGCACTCAAATGTCATACGAAATGACTTCTCTTGATATTTTGTAGTCGTTCAGTGTCTCGTGATAATAGGGATAATAGACTTTGATTTGAAAACTTTAGGAATTTCAGAAAACTTGAGATTTCCTTCAAAAATTTTATTTATTCTTAATTTAATAATAAGAACAATAATTACTATTTCAGCAAATTCTTTATTAAGAGCTTGAATAGGATTAGAAATTAATTTATTATCTTTTATTCCCCTAATAAGAAATAATAATTTAATATCTAATGAATCATCAGTAAAATATTTTTTAATTCAAGCTCTTGCTTCTTCTATTTTATTACACGTAAGAAACACGTAAGTACAGATCATTATTTTTTAAAAATATAACCGTGTAGTAACACTGCGAACAGTGAATTTTATTTAAAATAATTAAGTAGTCGATCTAGCTATTTGTTAGTCAGTTATTATTAAAATAACAAAACAATTTAAATTTATGTGGGGTGTCCGTAACTGAAATGAAATGTTCAATAAATCTGGTGACCGACACAGGTGTCTATTACTGGCACAAATGGACATTTTTAAGGATATTAGTTATGGACACCACCAATATTAGCCGTGTTTTATTATGCCCGTGATCTGAACCGGATCAGATCAGCATAATAAAACAAACCGGGATCAATTGTGATTTTTCTCTTCACGTGTGGCATTACTGAAAGAACTTGACGTTAATTCCTTCAAAATTTGACGTTTTTAATGTAAACAAAACCGAAATGTGTTAAAAAAAAACCTCAAGCTGTAAAGTAAATATACTTTGGTTGGCAATTGTGATAATTGTTGTTTAAATAAATTTAATATAATATTGCCTTTTTCTGTGGCGTATTTCGCGAAGTTATCCCTTTCACAAGTGCGCGCTCTCTTCGGTTGAAGCGTAAGAATAAGAACAAATAAGTTTTGGCTTAAAACGAAAAGAACGCGAAGAGAGAACTTCGGAATATGTACAGAGAAAGGCAAAGGTTTCTTTGTTTGTCTAGTTTCTCCTTGGTCTGAAAATATAATATGTATGCAGTATGCACACAATGTTTTAAAATACGAAATACAATCGGCCGTTTTCCATTGTTTACTTGTATAATTTTTTTTTTACATTTGACAGTGGCTTACAAATTTTATGCGAGAAATGGAGTGGTTTGATTGGTTATTGGGTTGTCCAAATTTTATAAGCCACTTTATTTGTATTTTGTTCATAGAACTACCAACATACACGAATAAAATTATTCGCCTAGAAGTATACTATCATACTATCTATCTGGATCATTTTTCATGAAGCTGGATCACGTGTTGTTGTTGCGAATTAGTGTTAATTTGTGATCTGGTTCAGATCACGGGCATAATAAATACGGCTATTATCTCCAACGATTTCTCAGGCTTTTATTTGGAAATGCTAAAATTTTGTTTGAGAATGCCAAAAGAAAGTTCTGCGGCTAAATTTAACGTTCCTCGTAACCCCTTATCAAAGATCAAACTGGTCCGCAATTAGGTACAAAAGCCAACTTTTGGACCGAAAACTGTACTGACCACTGATGAAGAACAGCAAATCCTTCACTGGATTGCCTAAAATCATGAAAGCGGTTTTCCACGACGAAAGGCATACATTCAGAACAGTGTTCATAAATTGCTGAAAAAATGTGCCAAGAAAAGTGTTATGTTCACATTTTCAGCGTCCGGTATGGTGACCCCTCCTATGATTATATCCCTTTTTAAGAATTCTCTTTGAGGTTGATAGTTTTTTCTAGGTATCGCTTTGTATTTATTTTTAAAAAATCTAGTAGTATATACATACAATTCTTGTATACGCGTGTTGTAACTGAGCTCCTCCTAAACGGCTGGACCGATTTTGATGAAATTTTGTGTGTGTGTTTGAGTGGGTCCAAGAACGGTGCAGATTCACAATTGGACCGGGTAGGCGGCGCTGTGATCCGGTCCCACAAAATTTCAAATATTAAACACTCAACAAAAAAAATTTAAATCAGTCCGGACACATCGGTTAAATAGAACGGCTGCAGATCAATTGAAGTACAATGAAAATGTTCGAGCAGGAAAATCAACGTTTGCCAGGTCCGCCAGTTTAAAAAAAACTTAGTTTATTTATTTGAGCTGAGAATGTTACAATTTCCTGTTTTAGGTACATACTTAATTTATGGAATTCCTTACATAACTGTTGTTATAAGTTTCTTACAGGAAATTATTTACAGTTATATTTTAACATTTATGCAACGGAGAAAAAGTTATAAATTTTCAAAGTCAAAATTTCTCTTAAGGGTGTCGGTCACTGGGTACTTTTTCTTACCTACTCTACAAATCATAAATTTTGCAATCCCTATTTAAATCCGACTCTGTAGATGTTAAATAAATTTAATTGAATAAAATTATGTTCAGAAACGTATATTTTAGGAAGTTCTCGATATAATTAAAAAAACTAAAATTACAATGGCTTGACAACCAATTTTTTCTGCTAAGAACTTGTAATGAGTTAACTGAGCAATCAAAAATATCACAAGGACCACAAAATTGGTACCTCTCTTCAGTATTTTGAAAATATGAAGAATGCTAATAAAGTTCTGATGTCGAAGGATTTTTTTTAGAATTAAAACAAGTTAAAAAAAAAACAAAGACTTTCGTTTCAATGCTGAAGGAATTTCGGTAATTTTTAGCATGTAAGATAAATCGCATCTATACATTGAAATTTTAAGCACATTCTTCAAGCATTAAAACGTCACAGTATGGCATAGGAAACAATTGACTTGATTTAAATGGGCATAATGGAAAAAACATGAAAAGTATTCTCCTTCAGCTGAGATTTTAATAGCTCCTGTGTGATCTGAAACATTTATAATTATGTGAGTTCTATTAGTCAAACTCATAATTTTCATATTCATTGCGTTTTTTCATTTTAAATTGTTACGGGTGTGGGATGCTTAGGTGGCTCTCTATAAATCTTGTTCTTTCGCTACCGACTCCAAATTATCAAGGCCTATCCTATCTATGTAGGTATGGGTAAAGGGGAAATGTCGGACTTTGTCTATGGTTAGAAGAGATGCATCTCATCCTAAAATTACCTTGACGAAATAATTTAACTGGAAATATAACTTTATAATCCACATTCCACCAAACCATCAGATTTGAAGCAAACTCTGGTTGAACAAATAGTCCAAACAAGCTGCTTCGTAGGGAAGAACAAAGCACTCAAAAAATGGCGGTCTCAATTATCGAAAAAAAATCTAATTTCACCGATGTAGATATCACCGATGTAGATACAACCACACTTTAGAAGCTGGAAAAAATATTTACAAAGAGGAAATCATAAACTTGCCCTAATGAGGCGTGGAACTTCTCGTTTTTCTTTGTGAAGGAAGACGAATCGCTGGCAAAAACACCTGTAAAACAAACATCCCACAATTGTAGGCGCCATCTATTCCAAGGGTGGACTCATCGATGACGAAATAAGTAAATCTTCGACCATATGCAACTCAACACATCCATAGAGAGCTGGAGCTGGATTATAATAAGATAACGGAACCCGATGAAACTCCAGCCATAGTATTTAAAAATTATGAACCGGAACTGACGCCTTTATAATAATGTAATGTAAGCTATTTAATACTGTTGTACTTCCAGAAGCCCTTCCCTTTTTACTTGCTTGCTATCAACCGAAAAGTGTTTGAGAATAATTTCCCAAGACGGGTAAGTCCACATTGTCCGCATCTAACTAAAGATAAACCAACACATTTGGATGTACACTCAATCGTAAAATGTCACCTCATTGAGTTATCTCTCTCATCCTTTGGCCAATTTTATTAGACACACCACTAAAACCGTGACATTTGCATTCCTCCCATCTCAAATCTAAATTTATTCATCAATCAACATTTTTATGTCACCCCTTTCAATTATTTTTATTTTATTGGCTCAATTAAACCAGTACACTGTTAAGACCGCATAAACATTGAACCGAAAAACGTTATGAGCAAAAATAAACCCAAATCAGATACCACCATATTGACCATTATTATGCTTCTTGGAAGGTTTGGCTAATGTAAAATCCAAGCTATACCAAAAATACATTTCTCGTATTTTCGGTCCACTGAACCGTTCTTTAGCTAGCCCCTACTTCCAACTGAATAAGTCCTTATGCGATTGGAGCAGTTATATTGCTATGCGGGTCGCACTTGGGGGCACTGATCCCTTAACGCAATACATACATTCCTTTCCCAAAGGCAATGGTATACGACTTAAGCTAATCAAACCAAACTCTCGTATTTTTAATACATCCCAACAGTAGAATAAGGGAAGGATTTCTTCAAATTCGCAGATATAACCGCACACTGAGTGAAGCATTGGCCTCTGGTAACAAAAACAAAAAAAAATATGACTTTTCCTTTATTGGCTATTAAAAGCAAATTTGAATACATAAATTGTTGAGTCCTTGCGGGGAGAAAGTATAATGAATAATTGCGAAAGCATGAAATTTACAGCGTGTATCCAGCTGTAAAACTGGACTTTTAAAATCATCTTCTTGTTAATTGAAAACTTTAATGGTAGTTATTAGAATTGTATTCCCACTAGACCATAGTGTATCTGATGTTATGTCGTGCTATATTCAAGAACACAGAATTGCACTTCACAAGAATGGTTTAAGTTCCAATAGCTCATACTTATGATTTTAAGTATTATTATTATAATTTTTGTATATATTACGGAGGACGCATTTTATGGTACTGTATAGTGTATTTTCCTTACGGAGATGATGTTTCAAAATAAAACAAAAAAACTTATTGGTTTAAGAACCTGCACTAAGTTAATAAAATATTTTTTTTAAAAACTTGTTGGGTGTGTTGGAGGTGTCAGATGATTCCAATCCAGGCTCCTCACTTAAGAGCAATGTTGCCTGGACATTGTATTGCTCCTTTGCCGGTTTTCCGCGCATTTTGGACAATGCGGAGTGGTGGTGTCTGGAAGGCCGCACTTGTAGCAGAACAGAGTGCGTTGTGGACTAGGGCAATGGTGGAATGAATGACCCGGGCTTTTGCAATTCCAGCAAGTGGTCACTTTCATTTCCCTAGGGGCTGTAGAGTTGTTGACGGCTTCTATTTGGGCGTAGGCATCGTCTTGAGTCTCATAATGGACCTCGTTTACCCTTTTGTGGAAATGAGGTGGATATTGCGGTTGTGGTCTTGAACGTGCAAAATGCTCCAGGTTATACTTCTCCACATTACGACAAGTACCATTTCGGGTAAACTGCTGGTTTTGAATGTGAGCAATTGGCCACCAATCTCCGGACGAACATTTTGTCTTATCAGGAAAACTAACCTTTCAGGACCTCTGGGAGTTCGACGCTTCGAATTCATTTTGAGGATGTCGGAATAAAAGCTATCGAAGGGATAATTTGGACCTTGGTGCCGATCGTCCATTTTTATACCCAGCTCCTCATCGGTCTCAACAAGGCTCCTGAAATGTTCTATCAAGGAGATCCTCAGTTCGTTCCATCCTAAATTTGGATGCGTTTTGAGGTGGATCCAAAACCACGAACTAACTTCACCGTCAATGAAGTGATGGAAATTTCTTACAATGTCTTCCCATCCTACGTCGTAAGACTCTCTCAAATGCGAGAGGCGGAATAGGAAGGAAGTCATCTACCCACTTGTGAAAATCTCTGTAACCAGAAGAGTTTCGACTCGAGGACTCAGAATGCCTAACATATATTGGTTTTGTGGTTGCGAATTTTGATTAAAATCGTTCAGATGAAGGTCTCGAAATTGGTTAAAAAAATTCGTTTACGGATCTGTCGGTGTTTGGATTTTGTTGTGGTATGTACGTGTGTACATCTGAAGTGATGGTCGTCTCCCGAACGCCTGTTCAATGCACTCTGCATGTTAGTGGAGTCCCATTGAAACAGGTGGAGAAGTTTAAGTATCTCGGGGTCTTATTCACGAGTGATGGAAGGAGCAATGCCGAGTTTTCCTGTAGGATTGGTCAGGCTGGATCGATTTTGAGACAGCTTGGTCATTCTGTTATCAGGAGGACTGAACTTGGTGTCAAAGCTAAGTTGTCAGTCTTTAATTCGGTGTTTGTTCCAACTCTTACCTATGGTCATGAGGTTTGGGTAATGACCGAAAGAATAAAATCGCGAATACAAGCTGCCGAAATGAGATTTCTCCGTAGTATTGCTGGTGTGACCCGTATAGAGATCGCATCAGAAATACCAGAATACGTGAGGAATTCAATGTCGAGCAGCTACTTCTCCGGACGGTGCGATCCATGCTTCGGTGGTTTGGTCATGTTAAACGCATGTCCCCGACCAGGATTCCACGATGTGCTATGGAATCCGTACCATCGGGCAGGCGTCCCCTAGGTAGACCCAGGATGAGATGGTTAGATCAAATTCATAATCTCTCCTCTACCCGTATGGGGATTGCCCTTGATGATTTAGAGTCGATGGCGGAGGATCGAGAGCTATGGAGGGTCCACTTGAGCAACCTACACCCGCGACCCACTTAATGGACAAGCGGACCATTGAAAATGAATGAATGAATGAATGAATGTACGTGTGTGTGTTGGGAGCTTGATTATCTCTGTTATCAAATGTGTGGATGTGGGCTTTGGTGCGAAGGAAGCTGAGTAGAATGACAAACGGAAGGGAGAGTTTCCCGAATAACTTCCGCAATCTCTGAACGGAGCTTCTTCCTTTCATCATCTAGCTTTTTACGCAAGGTTTGCATGTCTTCAGCTCGGCTTACACCGATAGTAGTAGTTACGACTTCTTCACATATCGATGGAGAGAATCATCGTTGTTTGTCTTTTGAAATGTGGTTTTTGGTGTTTAAGATATGCTCCGCCAACTCGTTGAGGTGCAACTTGATAGAAGGCAAGTTCACAAGTTTTGTTAAAGTAGCAGTCAGTGGCTCCAAAAGAATTTACAGCATTATTTGCCAAATAATATAGACTTTTCTCCCCCATTATGTTTTAACTTTTGTCTAAAATTATAGACTAATTTTAATTTGCCAGAATATTATACGTATAAGTACTAGTACACCTTCCTTGCTTTTTCTAACCTTCAGCTTTAATGTTTGCTAGTTCACAATAGATGATTTTATATGAAAAACTACGTTATTATGAGCTCGTAAAACTCTGGACACTAAATTATGTAATTTAAAATTGTAAAGGGCAGTTATTTACAATTTTGTTCAAAATGAGGTATAAAGTATGGGAGAAATGTGAAAGGTCGTACGCCAAGTGTGCTGCTGCAGATAAGCGGGCTATTTTGTGTAACGCTTCGAAATCGCAGGATTCCCTGGTAAAAAAAAAATCAGGGGTTCAACAAAGCAAAACAAATGTAGAGCGTTATTTCCAAAGCCGAACATATCAAAAATATTAAACTAAAAAAATCACCACTCATCCCTCAACGCAAAGAAATGCGGTAAATTTTTTGCATATCGAATCTGTCATGGAACAAAGAGCGGCATAGAATTCTTTTCTCGGGTGAGAAAAAAATTTACTTTGAAGGGCCCTCCCCTAAGCCTGGTGGTTTCCCTTATTATTTCCATGATTTTAGGAAGTAGATTCATCCTTATCATATGCGTATTATGGAACCTGTGAGCTTAAAATTTTAACAGCAACTATGAAAATCGTATATAAATCTTAAATTGTAGAGAAGACTTTTTCGTCATTCGACGATCTCTTTGGGCCTGGACTTTTCAATACCACAATGCTCCTTTACGCACTGCCCGTGTTGTGAAATCATGGACCGAGTTCAAAAATGTCACCCTTTTGGCCATACTCGCCGGGCTGGTCCGAAAAGTTTATTTGTCGGGAAAACAGTTTTCATGTAAAACTGAACTTTATCAAAACCATTACAGAAAAGCATCTACGGAAGTTCGCCTTTCATTTTAGAGTAAGAGCTATCAACGTTTTTTCTCAAATCATATAGCAAGGCTGTAACTTTGTGAGCTTAATTCGTGTTGACTACTGAACACGAAAATACATTTCTGGCAGCGCTGCGTTGGTTTATATTGGAATGCCATAACCTCATAAATATAACCTATAAATATTTACAGCTTTTTCAGAACAGTCATACTCTCGGTGTCTACCCGTCTGTTGCACCAACTAATGCTCATGAGCATTACACTTGACAACGCGCGAGGACATCAATTTTCCAAAACTCCTTCTGTTACTTGACAAGCAAACTTTGCAACTCGCTTCCTGGGGATATATTTCCGGAAAAGACTACAATTTGCAGCAATTTAAGTGCAGAACTAACATACATCTGCAAGCATCTCGGGGCGCTGATGAAGCGTTATAGGTTCGGCTTTCCCGGGAGAAGTATTAAAAATAAAAATAAAAAATACCCTTTACACTGTAAAGTCTTCATACCTCCCTTAGGAGGCGCGACCCACCCCACGGGTTACGAACCTCTGCTAACCGATCAATTTAAGTTACCTTAGTTAAATATTTGACAATAATCCCGCAAAGTACCGATCTTCGTTCTTCTTAAAGTATTCTTTTTATTGTGAAGACACTATGAATAGAGATTAAATTCTATTAAAAACAAAACCCACTTTCTTTCTTATTGTATTTAAACAAACAATTTAAATATTTCCATCGTCCCCGTGTAATCTATATAGATATGTATTAAAGCTATCATCGAAAAATTTAAAAAATGCTATTAAAAGTCCATTCCCCTTGTAATAACATTTTTGTTCGTCGTCGTTCAATTTAAAAGTTATAAAAATCTCCTTTTGCAGCACGAGCCATATAAAGATGCTTCTGCTACTCAACAAAGTATACGCACTCGTAGCTCCAACTTCAATCTCCCTCCAGTGAAGGAAAATAGGTTTATTATTAAGAAAAGTTTTTGTACAAATTTATTTTTTTTATGTTCTTTGGCATTTGAGTGTTTTTTTTATTTGTTTTATGTCATCACTACCCGTCCCATCAGTAGCACACGGACAGATATAAAAAAAAATCTCTGTTTGATTCGAGAAGCGGGAAAAGTATCTACACAATTATACACGGTGTAGTATGTAGCTCTGCAGCTGACTTTAAATGCCTGACTCCAATTTCTTTCAGCATAACTTCATTTAACACTAGAAAATGTCATTAAAACGAAAATTGAGTTTGGGGATACAAATCTGATACGGGAATGGTATAATTCTTTCAATTGGATAATTTCTTGCGACAAGGAGATAGGTTAGATAGAATTATTGCTGAACACACGCATGAAAATAGACAGACAAACGAATTACCTATAGCAACAAGATAGGCTCTAATGGGAACGTGCTGTGAATATTTGAAATTTTCAAGAGAAATTCTAATCATTCTCCGTATTGAGGATGTGAAGATATTTACTCTCAAGAGCTGCTAAGTACGATGATACAATAGCAAGATACTATACGCTCTTATTAGTAAACTGAATTAGCAACTCGAGCAGAAATTCGACTGCCTTGGAGTATTAATACTTATCAACTGTTGAAGTACATAATAATACATTACATACCACATTTTACGTCACAAGGATTTGAAGACGTACATAGACAAGATTAGCGTTGGTATTTATAGATAAGGGGATATAGGCCAACATAGAGAAACAGATATGGATTCAATATGGGATCATTAAGGGAGGAATCATCCTCCAGCTCGATGAACTTTAACCTTATCGGATTTATGTTGCTATTAAAACCGCAAAAAATACAAGGCTCCTAATGAAGCTAAGCCACCACACAAAGGAATCATTTGATTATAGAGTGATGTGATTTGATTGCATATAGGGTTGGGTTATATACGCAAGCACTTTGAAATTGACTAGGACTAGGACTTAATTATTAGATAGAATGGGGCAATTAGGGCATGTATAGGTACATAGTTATATGCACTTAATTAGTTGGTAATATTTATTGGCGTAGGCCTTACCACTAAGATGTTGATAGTCCGGTGCTTTGTATTTCGACTGTAGGTAACCATAATCCCTTTGGAATGGTAAGAGGAGCATTTTCTACAAAGGCACTCTTGCTCATTATTTCACGCTGAAGATAATAAATGTAATCAACAGTGACATCTACAACTTCACTCAGACCGAATTATTTAAAGGCGGACCCAACACTGATGTTCCAGCGAAGATGTGCTAACGGATGAAAGGCTGCAGTATTTCAGGAAGAGACTCTTCATCGGGAGCCCGTTAAGTATAAGCAAGTAAATGTAAGCCGCTTCGGTATATTTTAAATATAGGGTGTAAAGGAATCTCCAAATAGGGTGAAACGTAAAGAGTGTGTGGCGTTAGTTATTAACTTCGGAATACCTATGCGGCTATACTTCTGTCTAAAGGGTTCAACATAATGCCTGGTCCTACAGATGGGGCCTGTGCGGTTTGGGGGTAACCCTGCCATACATGAGATACAACTAATAAAGGCCTTTTTTTAAAGTAATTCTAGGAAACTAAAAAGTAACATTTTTCCAAACCTCGTTCAACTTCATTTACGTTATCAGGAGAACGCAAACAACTGCAAGTGGAGCGCTTATACTACCGGACCCGGCGAACTCCGTCTCGCCCCAATTTAACGCCTTCAGATAAACTCCAGAGTGATACTAAAACACAGATAGTTCAAATTTCAATATGATTTATTTTAATGAAATCGAAATCAGTAGAGAGCGATGTGATAAACAATATTTTTCGATTTGTCTTCCGGAACAAAAACTAACAACGAAGACGGTTTGTCAACACGCGAACGTACAGCCATTGTATATACACACTATAGTACTCTCATCCCATCGCATTGAATTACGCGTCTTCGACGATCCAGGTGGCGCTTCAGTTGATTTAGTTTGTACACTGCCAGCCAACTCCGAGCATTGGGGAAATGTGTATAGAGAAAACCAAAATAAACAAAACAAAGTCAAACTGGTATGCCTCTTCTCTTTCTTCATTCATATCGCCATCAGTAGGTATAAAATTATTTCTGATGTGATGTAACAGGGTAGGGTAGAGAAATGCAAGTGCAACCAGCGTTGCCGAAGTGGCACAATTGTGCCATTTTGGCACCCTACAGTCCGATTGGCACCTTGGCACCTTCAGTTCTCATTTGGCACCTTATGAGCTTGATAGGTACATTTTAATACATAATATGTATTTAAAAAAAAAAAACATTTCTTAAAATGTTTAAAATTGATTGAGAGTGCAAGTCATTTTTTCTTTCATCTGCGAACACTTATTTCATATTCACTGAACTGACTTTTTTTTTAAGTAGTGAAACATACATACCGTGTGTGTGTGAACGAATTCATACACAAATAATCGTAATGATACTAATGCGAAATTATATGTTTCTTGTGTTTTTAAATATCTCTCTGCCGTCGAAGGGCTGGTGGCACCCAGTTGGCACCTTTGGTAACCGTCAATGGCACCTAAGAACATTTTTTTGCGGCAACGCTGAGTGCAACTGGTTTGGTTTTTCTTAGTGATAGGAGAGGAGAATAGAGGAAAGGAGGTGCAATATTATGAGCAGGAGCAAATATAATTCAACAGCATGGTGGTGTAGGATAGGATGGTGGTGGTGGAGGATTTGTGTTTTTGGAGAGGGGTGCACGATGCAAGGGGTGATCAGTTGGGAAAGACAAATTGAATAAAAACTGAATTTGGCTTCCTTTCTGTCGTTGCAGAAGATTTGAGGATTGGGTATAAAATAATGTACGTTAGACTCACACTATTTTGCCTATATTTTTGTCAAATATGCATCGATTTAAGTGATTCTTTTTTTAATTGATTCTAAAATATTATAGGCATGTGTCTACTTTATGAGGTTTATAATGTAGAAGCATTTTATGTCGGTAAAACGAGCAACTATTATAGGTATCTACATTCTACATCTCTCTCTATATAAAAATCAATAATTGTTGTGCGTTAGTCTCGCAATTCGCAAAACTCGAGAAAGGCTTGATGCTAGACCGATTTGGATGATTCTTTTTTTTGTTTTGTTCGTCTTGAATCAGGGTTTGGCAAAAAAAAATCGGAAACCCCCAAATGAAAAGCCGAAAAATTGCAAAAAACCTGAATTTCCATTTTTTATGGGAATAGGTATAAGTACACCGCTAATGATCGCAAAACTCGAAAACCACCGAACCAAACCCAAAGGTAGGTAGGTATTTCTGTGAAGTGTGGAAAATTAGACAATACCTACAAACAAAAAATTTCAAACGCTATTCCTCAACAGTTTGTAAAATTTGTAACATTGATATGCATTGTGCTGATGGACAAAAATATATCTATGCAATAGTATAGATACAATTCCTAGGCACGTGCAAAGCCGGTTATCTTTATATGTAATGTAGTGCAATTATTGTCCCTTTCCCATAACCACTAATACATAATCATTTTGATAAAACTAATATAGGGAATTAAATCTAAAGAGTAGATACATATGTACATGGGAACATATTCAGGGGATTTATGCGGAACTATTTAAATAAAAGTATGTTTTTCTAACAGTGTAGGCACTACTATGTATTTAGGAGAAGTTCTAAGTTTGATTATCATGCACTTCGTAGTGCAAAATAGAAAAATAAAAATATCAGTTTCAAATTCATTTAAATAAGTGATAAAGAGCTTTTATTGTAATGCTCCATGGTACACATTTTTGGGTTTTCCAGGAATCGTATTGCATAGATAGTATTCTTGTCTATCAGCACAATGCATACCAATGTTACAAATTTTACAAACTTTGGCTCCCGTGATTGTCGAAGAATAGCGCCACATCCCTTTGTCCAATTTTGACCAGAATAGCCTTCGTACAAAGATTTTATCATTTTATCAAAATGTGAGTTCATATACCTACCACGATTTTTAAATGGACGGTGCCACGCCCCTTTGTCCAATTTTTTTTACATACAAACCTGCTACAGAAGAATATATGTACCTTTATAGAAAAAAAAAGAATCATCAAATTTTTCGCCCATAATAAAAGAGGAAGACTTTTTTGGCAGCAAAGCTGGAAAACATAGCCTAACTGGATGCTGGATACCATGTATGGACAAATTTGTAAGCTAATTGACAGTAAAGAACACAATGGAACATGGCTTCCGCCATATCATTAAACCACTAATGCACTCCCCCAGTTTTCGGAATATCCAAACATTGCAAACTGAAGCTGCCATTTGGGAATTGAACGGTTCTTGAAGTGAACCTCTTATCTGGTAAATATATAATTTGGTGCAGCAGAACCATAGGCCTATTTTTTCGCAACCAATTTAATTTGTTTGAGGCGAATGGAAGGGGCCTATAATTCTATAGTTAATCCGAACGGCTGAATTGTCTCAGATATTTGTCAGATATTCGCGAAAGGTATCGCAGTGGCAATATCTTAAGATATAATTTGTGCTTTCCGGGGATCAGACCAAAGATTCTTCGCCCTAAGTATTCAGCCATTGCACCATCTTATATCTAGCATAACTTTTTCACGCAAAACAATTTTCCGTCAATCGAATTTACGCGCGCGATTTGATGCCGGCGAGTTCTGAAGAACACAGGCTATTTGGCGACTCGATGCACTGCGAATAGTTCCGATTCTCGGCAAAATTGGCGTATGGAAATATCCTGCAAAATATTTGACGCCCAATGAGCATAAAAATGTCACCGTTATGACATTTCAGTCAAAAATGGGTACTAGACCAGTTTTTAGACGTATTATAGTCGTTAGTACGGTTGATAAATTTAGCTCCGGTACTAGCAATGTGAAGAAATACACAAGTACTAAGTTTTCGTTAGTACCGAGTATCAGAGCTAGTACCAGGTCTAGCTAGACCGGGTACTAGTACTCATGTGAAGAAATCGGCCGTTAATTTCATAGTAAGAATCTAATCTGAACTGCAAGTTTCTAAATACATACCTACCTATTCATCAATTGCCTACATAATACAATAATCAATATTTTAAATGTATAGGGATGATTGCTGCATTCATAGTAGCACTGCGACCTGCGTAAAGCTGGTCCTAAAATAATTGTATCTAAATACAAAAGGTTAATTTTGGGTTTAAAATTAAAATAAACAAATGAACTCAAACTGTCAGCCTATAAATCGCATACCTACTTATGCACAGTTTGAAACAAACAACTACTAGAGGTACAAACGAATCCGTCCTGTTGTTAAGAATACAGCTACCTACCACCACGCAGACAAACAGGCAGACAACAGAATTGCGAGACTCAGTTTTTGAGCTGTACCTAGTATCATCGTAATACCATAATTAATTAATCTACAAATTTGGACTTAAAACAATATCTTTCTCACACTACCTACCTACAATATGAGAAAATTGAAAATTTGGATCGATCTGGGTAGGTATACGTGATTTTATTTGCTAAGATCCAACCAAACTAGTGCACCTCACAATATGCTCACCCACCCCATAATTTTCAAATCATCATATCATAAACTACCCTTGACACCTAAGTCCAAAAGCCACGATCATGACACCACTGCTGCCCATAAATCCAAGAAATACAAAATATGTATTGTTAAACATCCGATCTATGATTTCATATTTCTCCTTTCCACATTGTTATCCTCTTAAATATCATTTCCAATCGTCATCACTCAACAGCATCACACTCATCATCATGCTAAAAGTACTCTCCCCACACACCGCACCCCTATATGCGAAAAGTATAAATTGATCCGATCTTTCATTTCATATTCCTTCTTTTCATATTGTTATTCTCATAAATGCTAAAAGTACACTTCGCCTAACCTACACACCACCACCACAAACTACATACATCCCTGCAAACCAAAAGTCAGTAGTTTCTCGAAAACACTACTACAGAGACACATGTTTTTGTGAATGTGTTTGCGCTCTCTTAGAGTATTAGTATTCGGCTTTATGTACTCTGCAAACTTTTATGTTTTGCCAGTTTTTTGTTATTGTCATCTATCATAATCCAGGTGCCTGGACAATAAGAATCTCGACCGATGTCTAGACACTTTACAAAATATGCAAAAGCAAATGCAATATTTTAAAAGAAATCAAAAATCATTGTTGGCTTTCAGTGCGTGCTAATTGGATCAGTCGGTAAGAGAAATAAAGAAAATAAACAATAATATTTAATAAAAAAAAAACTTCTTTAGCACTTCCTTATACGTACGAACGAAGTACTTCTTTAGTACTTCTCTTTTCATAGGAGCAAAGTACTTCTGGAGTACTTCCTTTTACATAGGAATGAAGTACTTTCTTTTACGTATGAACGAAGTACTTTATTTAGTACTGTCTTTTACATATGAACAAAGTACTTCTATAGTACTTCCTTTTAGGTAGGAACGAAGTACTTCTTTAGTACTTCCTTTTTCATATGAACAAAGTACTTCTAAAGTACTTCCTTTTATGTTGGAACGAAGTACTTCTTTAGTACTTCCTTTTACATAGAAACACAGGTTCAAGGCAGTACTTTTTTCAATAAGTTAGAAGGAGATGGGTGCTTCACGTATTCTTATATACAGAAGGTATATAACTGAGTTTTTTCCCGAGCGCCTATCCTTTTTCAGTGGAAAGAAAGTACTTCTTTTCCGTACATATTTCAGTAGTTATATTAGTACTTCTACGTTTGCAGGGTAGTTTCTCGAAAACACTACTACAGAGACACATGTTTTTGTGAATGTGTTTGCGCTCTCTTAGAGTATTAGTATTCGGCTTTATGTACTCTGCAAACTTTTATGTTTTGCCAGTTTTTTGTTATTGTCATCTATCATAATCCAGGTGCCTGGACAATAAGAATCTCGACCGATGTCTAGACACTTTACAAAATATGCAAAAGCAAATGCAATATTTTAAAAGAAATCAAAAATCATTGTTGGCTTTCAGTGCGTGCTAATTGGATCAGTCGGTAAGAGAAATAAAGAAAATAAACAATAATATTTAATAAAAAAAAAATAGCAAAGAGTACGTAAATGTTAATATCAATTTTTTTATTACAGTTTGAAGGCACCAGCAGAAAAAAAGGACTTCCTTAGTACTGCTTTTTACGTTGAAAAGAAGTACTTCTTTAGCACTTCCTTATACGTACGAACGAAGTACTTCTTTAGTACTTCTCTTTTCATAGGAGCAAAGTACTTCTGGAGTACTTCCTTTTACATAGGAATGAAGTACTTTCTTTTACGTATGAACGAAGTACTTCTTTAGTACTGTCTTTTACATATGAACAAAGTACTTCTATAGTACTTCCTTTTAGGTAGGAACGAAGTACTTCTTTAGTACTTCCTTTTTCATATGAACAAAGTACTTCTAAAGTACTTCCTTTTAAGTTGGAACGAAGTACTTCTTTAGTACTTCCTTTTACATAGAAACACAGGTTCAAGGCAGTACTTTTTTCAATAAGTTAGAAGGAGATGGGTGCTTCACGTATTCTTATATACAGAAGGTATATAACTGAGTTTTTTCCCGAGCGCCTATCCTTTTTCAGTGGAAAGAAAGTACTTCTTTTCCGTACATATTTCAGTAGTTATATTAGTACTTCTACGTTTGCAGGGATGCGAAAAGACCCACTTACTTCCACTCCTTACTACTGGAGAATAGAAGACAACAAAAATACTAATTGTTCTTTCTCTTTCATCTGCATGTTGTCAATGAGACGAATACGAAAAGAAGAAGGCATCATTTAATTTCGTTTCAAATAATCCAATACAACTACCATGTTCGATGTGAGTAGTTGGTCTCAGAGGTGGTTGGTGGCGCTAGTGCATAAATGCGAAGTGATAGTACTATAGTGTCTATATACAATGGTACAGCTGACCGTGCGAAAAACAGGGAAATCCGAGATTAATCCCACAGGCTTCTAACGATTGGCCGCTTGAATTGGAATTCGTGGGATAAGGACTTTCTCTCATTTGAATTTGCCCCTGAGGATCCTCACATATTGTTTATCAGTTTCTTTTTGGACAACTGCGTACCGTTGCACAATTTCGGGTGATTCAGATTCCTCAACATGATATTATAATTGATACTACCTTCAGCTGTAAATTACCCTGGAACATCAAGCGAGTTCAAAAATTCCGTCGGATAGTCGGTCGGTTCATCCTCGTCGGTCACGCTGTCAGCGGATTTGTACAAATGCAGTTCTCAACCAATTTGACGTTGAATAATGAAATTCAAGCTATCGACGTCCTTATTCTTCGCTGCTAGTATTGCCCGTTCACTAATCCAATCGAGATTTTTATAATTTTGTACAATGTCGGGGAACACTTTGGTGATTAGTTCCTCCTTCGACGATGTGAACCCGCAAAAATTTGCAATACAGTCGAAACATCAACGGGAATTTGGCCATTGCTAAGCGACAGCAGGTAACATCTCCACCCAAAATGCACGCAAAACGTCTTTTATCACAATGAATTTTACAATAATCCAAAAATTTTCCAAGCTTCACAACGAGATTTTCCATCTTTACATCGTCCAAAGTCATCAAATAATGTAATAAAATTCAAAATTTCGTCAAAAAAAAATTTTAATTTTTCGCGGTTTTCAGGATTTTTCCGAGTTTTCCACTAAGAAATTCCCATTCCATTCGAAAAGTCATTCCGGAACAATTGAACACAAAACTCCATACAAAAAAAAAATTGTTTTCGATTTTTCCACTTTCTCGACTTTTCCGGAGGTCCCAAAATTTTCTCTCAGAAGAACCTTCTCCTGGCAATTACGAACAACTGGAAAAGTTCAGCCGAATCGGCCCAGCCGTTCTCAATTGATGAATTACTATACATTTTTGCCACCATTTTTATATATATAGAAAATAAATTTAGAGACCACGAAGATGGGTCTGACTGGACACAATGAATTACTTATAATGTTATCAATCATCGAGAAAGCACTTGAAGCTTTGGAGAATCGTGCACATCTTTCATGATAGGAAGATCATACCAAAAACATAAATGTAAAAAAGGGCCAAGTTCTCTTATATAGAACAACAAAAATTAGGAGCGTAACTAGTCAGCCACGAAAAGTAATGAGATCTAAATGTGCGCCAAGTTCTTAGTTTAAGAAGATTAAATGTTTAAAAAAATGGTAGGTACCTACGTACACTGCAAGTCCGCTCTACCAAACTTCAACATTCTACGGCCATGGGAAGTGGCCCAAATAACTAATAACCAATTTTTAAATGTGGGCGTATAAAACGCCCTATGAATGTAAAATCTCCAGTTTTGGACTTTTCGTAGTGTATGCACCACAGGATTTAGCATTTTGCTAGATTTCACTATTCTATGATAGACGGAAGTGCTTCATAATTTTGATGATCATCATTAAAGTGAGTGAGTGAGTCAGTCAGTTACGGTTTTTCCGATTTTTTAAGTTCTGTATGTTGAGAACCACTAAAGCTATAGAGATGCAATTTGGTGAGGTGGACCTTGAGCTTGGTAAATTTTTTCAAGTTTGAAGTTTTTGGCTTGATTGGTTCCGAAGTTAGAGGGAGGTCGAATATAGCCTCAGTTTGTTCCTGTAAAAAGGGTAAGTGCCTTTATATAGAACTTAGCTGCGGCACTACTGTGCCCTTTGATTACCAAACTTGCATTTGCGGGAGAAAACGCCGATGAGTTACATACTACGTGCAATTACAAAATAAATTTAGCCCGCAGGCTTATTTTTTTAGGTTCATATTAAGAGTGGTCGTTGAAATGCATAGCTTAACGACTACAATTATTGGCACCCCTTGAAATTTCAACTTTGGTCAACTATAAGATTTTCATTTATAAAGTGATTTGAATCTGTTGTATACCAAAGTATAAATTATTAAATTCCTCGTTGATTAAGTTTTATAAATAAGGTTTTAGTTATTGAAAACATATTTAAAATGTCAAGTTACTAAAAACTTTAAAAAAAACAACAATTATTGGTGCCCTGACATAATTATTGGCACCCCATAAACTACAATTATTGGCACCTTTTAAAACAGAAAAACGTTATGTTTTTAATATTATTCTATTCACATATGTTTTCAAAATGTTTTATTTAAAATTAGAAAATATAAATTAAAACATATATAAATGTTTTTAAAAGGGAAATAAAAAAAAATATTATTTTCTTCGTTGGAAATTTAATTAATTAAATAAAAATTAATAAATAAAAATTAATTAAATTTAAATTAATTAATTAAATTTTTGTAAAATTTAATAAATTCAATTTTATAACGCACATATCGGATCCAACTATTTTTGACATAAAATTGGTGCAGAAAAACACTTCAATAACAAAAACCAATAAATAACGGTTGCATGATACAACAACTACTGCCACTCACAAAAGTATAACTATTGGCAGTGTCAATAATTGTACGTACATAGGATGTAATTATTCGCACCCCCTGCCTATAATTGAGCCCTAGCTTTTGTTGAGCCTAATTATTGGCACCCCTTTTATTAATAAAACAATAACTTTTTAAACAAAATATATCTACAAACAACTTATTTAGTGTATTCTTAAAGTAAATAAAAAAAGTTTTCATGGAAAAGTATAAAAGGAAGTAGTGAAAAAAAAAACTTCCAAAATGATAGGTCCTTAACCAAAACATTGAAAATTTTGAAGATTTAGATATTTTTTTTTCACACGTATTTTTATTTTCACTTATAAAACAGAAATGGATAGGGATGTCTCCAAACTAAAGACAAAGAAATATGAGAAAAATGTGCAAATTCAAAATAAAAAATAAATTAATTTATTCGAACAAAGGGTTATTGAGAAATAGTTGGGTCAAAAATTGGGGGTATCAATAATTGTGGTCGAGAATTCATTTATAATATATATATGAATAATTTCTTTTTACCCATTTGATACAAATATTTCCAAAACGGGTAAAATTTCCCACATCTGACATCGCTGGATGTAGGTACACCAACTTATAACATCCAAAATGAGTTTTTAGGTCTTACAGAAAAGTCTCACAGAGTTGTCCTCGCCTGATGGTATCATCATTTACACAAGGAAAGTAGAAACTCATAAGCATCTTTATGACTCTTTTGGTACAGTATATAGATCTACTCAGGTCGACGTGTCATATACATAGCAACGGCGAGTCAGAATTAAAAAAACATACATAACAATACATAATATCAACTATCAAGTATATAAACGTCCGTTAGTGCACTAGTGTGCATATAGATGCATGTTAAACTAACTAAAATTATAATTTGACGTAGGTATTTGGTTTGTTGAACCAACTTTTATGTAGGGTAGGTAGGTAGATTATGTATACCACATCTAAAACTACATTTATTCGAAATTTGAATTACAAACTCAATTGTGAAAAGTCAGCAAAACTCAACGGAAATCATTGCATTCGATCATGTTTACAAAATAACCCTAAACATAATTAAAATGTATAATTTATGAATTATCTACTGAAGCGTAAAGTCCCAATTGATTTTACTTAATTCATAAAGAATTAAAAAATAAAATGTTTATTTTTGTTTTAAATTTTAAATTAATTGTTAGGTATTATCACAGCTTAGAGAGAAATATTTACACAACTGTTCATTAATATAATGCGGTATGCATGTATTAAACAAGTAGGTAACCATTATATTGTGGTTAGATTAATATTTTAAAATAATCTGCATAACTGCTTACTCATGCGGTTTATGTTCAAATTCGAAATGAAATTCTAAAATATTTAGAGGTGATACAAATGCAATGAAGTAAAATAAATCTGAAAATATTTTTTTTTGTTTAAATAATGTATTTAGTATAGTCGTAGTTATATAGAACTATCTATATATTTTGCATAGCTGAGCGTAGATACAAAATGTATCTACTTTTTAGTATTATTTCCACATGGATAGTGCCTGTTCTAATCAGACGTGGTGGTTATAGATGATTTTTTGGAAACATACAATAATTAGTCAGGTTTGGTGCAAAATGCACCCCTTTTGGTAATAGAAAGTACGTTCCTATGTAGTAATGTTTTACTACTGTTTGATGAATGCTTTGAAAATTAACGATTCGTGTTTGGTTTTGACTAAACCACTAAACTTATAGGGCACTATTATATCACTACACTGAATGCTACCACCACCAAGTTACGACAATAGGACAGCAAGTCCATTTGTACCAGAAATGTTAAAACGAAGATAAGTCAGAAAGTTCCTGGAAGGTGCGCTCCTAGAGTCTACTTTCTAATCAGTGACAGCTCCGAGAAGTTACATAGTATAAGTTGAAAGTGGTGTTTTATCTATCTTCTCATACATGCAACTGCGGAACAGAAATCTTTAGCGGTGACGCCTTACCTCACGGAATATCTTCCAAGTGCACGGTGACCTATTAGTCTTTCGACAAGAGTTCTGATATACGCTTTGCTCACATTTAACAGCCTCTTTGTCCTGCGGCAATTTATCCGTACCCATGTCTGTTTCACATGGCTACAAATGTTAAGATTAGGTTAGGGCATCTTTTCTCAGCGCTCATGAGGAGATTTTGTAACTTGCCGTTTCTATTGGCATATCGAACTCACCTTCAGCATTCGAGAGCTCCCTTTTCGGGTCGTCCCTATATGAATATTTTGTCTGCTCTACAGTTGCCTGCATAGTGCATATCTCTATGGTCTATAGCACAGCGTTAAAGTGCACCTAGATCCAGATCTCATTTCAATATTTACCACAGTTAATTCATGAGCATGACCAATCTAGACTTTACACTTCTGGAACATGGTGCTTCTTTGTGAATAAAACTAGGCCTGCTTTAACTGTGTTTATATCCAGGCTGGATTTAAACATAAGGAAAGGCGAACATAAAACGCTTCATCAGCGCCCCGAGATGCTTGCAGATATATATGTACAGTACAATGTTAGTTCTGCACTTAAATTGCTGGAAACTGTAGTCTTCTGGAAATATATCTCCAGGAAGCGAGTTCCAAAGTTTTCTTGTTCTGTAACAAAAGGAGTTTTCGAAAGTTGATGTCCTCGCGGTTGTCAAGTGTACTGTATGGTTGCGAATAAACTTTGACATGATGACTAATGAGCATTAGCTGCCTGTCTTGTGGGGCGCCCAAAAGTCGCATTTCGAGGGATAATGTCTTTGAGTGGAAGTACCTATAGAACAAGCAAAGGTCAGCGACTTGTCTTCTGTGCGCCAACGGTTGTAGATTCGAAGTGAGTATATAGGGTCTCCAATAAGTCGAACTGCTCGTCTCTGTATGCTGTCAAGTAGGTTAAGTAATTGTTTTGGGGTCAAGCTCCATATATGGGAACAATATTCCAGGCCTGGTCTAACCTGTGCTTTGTACTTCACTAGTCTTTCAGTCAGCTTTGCACTGACCTCTTCATCTTGCAGTAGCAGCCAAGTTTTAAGTTAATAATCCTACTTTACAACATTTGGTTGATCAGGGCTGACATAATAGATTATGTAAATCTTCAGGTTTTCAAGTGCATTAGGCTAGGTTAGGGTAGTGGGTTGACTAGACAGGAGAAACTTGTACGTGCCACGCTTAGATCAATCTGTATCCGTTGTGATGCCCTAGGGGTTTATGACTCCCACACACTGGAAACCTATGAAAAACCTATACGGATTGATAAACCAATCAAGTGCATTCGTTATAGCTTCTACAGCTCTATATTAATGAGATCCATTTCGATGTCTAGAAAGGCTATCATTAAAAATCATTGGCTTCTAGTTATCTTCCATAGTGTCGAGAATGAAGTGTAAGAGCTGCTACCAACCTGCCATTTCAGTTGGCATGTTAGGATTTTAAGAGAAAAAAATCCCTAACGCCCTGATCCTGCTTTAGATGGTCTGATAACTGATACATCTAATCTACTACATCCACTATCCAGTTGGTCGCTCTTCAATTCTGTGTACCACCTATAAGATGCAGGTACAGTCTTCCTATGTAGCTTTTTCTTAGGATTGTTTTGTGTTTAACACGGTCGATGTGACTTAGTACAGATTATTTTTAATCGCTATATTTTAAGCTTCATTTCAACGTCGGTATAGTAAAGTATTTATGGTTTTTTCAACAGAGAGACAGATAGACGGACATGACATTGTTCATTTAAATATTCCTTAATATTTAAAATTTTCAATAATATAACCCTATATACATTATTTACATGCTTCAAGTTTTCCGTTTATAAGAAAGAAAAGAAAACAAAGACAGCTTTTGGTTACTTAAATCGGGTATTCCCACAAGCCCTAACATTGAACTTCTGTTTCTGTACAACCGCAAATGTGGTCTAAACTTTCCACTTACATAAATGTGTTATTTTCAGATATAAACGTAAATGATTATTGTCTACTTTACGTATTTTATCCAAATGCTGGTGATACAAAAAGTTGAAAGGATAGACCGCACACACTTACTTTCTGAATATCCAACCCTTTGCTATTTCACAAACAAAACTTTTAAGAAATAAGTTTTTCTGGAATGTTAAAAACTATCTAACAAGCAGTCAGATAAACATATGGGTGTGTTTGAGAATTTACAGGAATTGCGGTCATGGATGTAGTAGGTACTCGAAATATTATGTGTGGCATGAAAAAAAAACAATACATAGCTAGGTAGGTATACTATGACCTACAAGAATGCCACGTGCATTCGGAGAATTATTACATCCTAAGCTAATTCTGTCGGTTAATATAAAGTTTGTTAATGGCAAACAAGAGTTTTGCAAAAGCAATCATAGGAAAAGAAGGTTTACTGCAATATAAAATAATCATTTATGTAGTGTGTATACAATATTAAGCTAAGAGGAGTTGCATGCCATCAAGACGAATAATTCAGCAACCGGCAATAGAGTTAAGGTGCTAGTACACGATATGTACCCATTGGGACCATTCACTGGCGTAAAAATGACTTCAGTGCTACATATATATGAGACGCGCTACATATCGTGTACTACACATTCATGCAGATGCAGTCAATATTCTTCTCTCAACGATATTCCAAAGTCGGAAATAAAAAGAATAAGGAAAACAACTCATTCAACTATATCGACATAGTATATCTAGGTACATGTAGGGAAGATACCTCTGGCTCTATGAGTTTGTATGGTATTGAGATTGAATTGTATATTTGTTTCAGATAAATGGGCTGCAGATAAATTTTGCATTATAGGAACAGTACCTAAACGTATACTGAATCCGATAGACTGTTGGCTTGCTAGTTTTTGGTTGGACGGTATATTTTTGATGTCGTACATATAATTTAGATTTGCTGCTAATGCATGGATATGACCAATATAGAAACAAAATGTAGTATTAAAACAGTTCTACTTCAAACAATTAAAGTTATTGAAATGTCTTTGAATAGTAATCCTTGCATTTCGGGTCCTAAAGAAAATTAAGATTACATTTTTCAACAACATTTAGGTACCTACTTATATAAAGTGAATAAAATCTGTGGTAATAAGTTGGAGTAGCTTATGTCGACATAAGCGAAAATTGATTTCTTCGCTTTTTATATTCCCTTATTTTACAGCATTTTTTTTGGTCTGGGTCTCATCATTTTTCGTCACTAAAAAACAGTTCAATTTAACGAAAACTTCAAAGCTTAAGTTTATAGGCACTATTTGCATTAACATAATAGCTTTTTAAATTTAAAAAAAATTATATTATTTTAACAACACTCATGACACTAGCTATTTATTATTGTTCTTATGTTGACTGTAGCTATTTAAAAAAAAATGTGATTAGGGTTTTTTTATAATGGCTTAAATTGGCATAAGCCCTGAAAATAAAGAATTCAAATTTGTTAAATCATCTTGTGTCACTTAAGGTAGATACTTAATTGACTTAAAACAGTTTTTTTTTAAAATAACTTAAGTTTCAAATTATGCTATTAGCCACTCTGTTATTGTTAAAAAAAAGAACAAAAAATAATACATTTTGTACATTGTCAATATCACTATGTATTCTGAAAATAAAATTCATTTACCTAGCACCAGTACTTTTTCTGAAAACAATGAAATAGGTACCCTTTAAAAATAAGTGCTAATTTTTTGTTTGCTCGTAGGAACTGAAAAATGACAACTTATCACCACAGAAACATCAGAGCGTCTCTTATTCTTACTGGTTTTGTTTGAGACGTGTATTTCAAGACAAAATTAGCTTAGGCGATCTTTCCTTAATTTCAATAGAAATACTATAAAAAGGTATCTATATCCGTACTTTTCACGAGTATACATACAATCTGCTATTGTGGGAAGTCCTAACCTATATAACCTATAAGTAGCTATGAATATCATACCTTTTCAACCTACTGCCAAAGATAATATATTTGCTACTGCCATGGATATAAAAAAATTTAGGTAATGCAAACGTCATAGTAGATATGAAGAGTTTTGAACACAAAGACGAATTTTGTCATTAAAATTAAAGGAGATTTAGCAAGTTATGCCGTACATTTTTTTTAAAAACTGACAGTACGAGTACAGCCAACTTAATAAATCGGCACTAAAATCTCAATGAGTGGATAATGACGAGGTATAAGAAATACCTAGGTATATCTACTCAAATACATTACAGTTTTTTTGAATATGTACGGAATATTATTACGAATACATATTTATTATGTTCTTAGCTAAATATGGTAGTCCAAATATGTAGGTATGTATGTATGGTGCCAGGAAAATTATAAAATTTGGGAAAAAACTTGATTTGAAATTTACCAAATTTGTTTATTGTTTGTTGGGGTCCTAGGGAAAGAAAAATTACAAAGGAAAGTCGCAAAATTGGGACAAAGTAATTAGGACGGCTAGTTATTCAGAAAATTTCAAATGATGCTACAATTCTACAGAAATGTAGATTTTGTGACCTTAAAAGTAATATTTTTCTTAGGTACAAAAATATTTCCAACTAGTAGTTAGAAAGTTAGAAATGCATACACTTCGAGTCACCTTTTGGTTCCAAATGTTTTACGACTGTAGTTATTTCATCTATCCCGTGTCCGCCTGTGGTTTCAGCAACTGGGTCGCAAGAAACTTTTTTTTATTGCGATTTTCGCTGAATCTGAATGTCAGAGTCATTTAAACATTTTTGGGGTTGCTATATTGGATTTGTAATGCCACTGAAGTTCTTGAATGTACCGTGTGTGAATACAGAAAATTATGCAAATATTGGCTTCGAAAAACACAGTTCTTCAACTTCTCAGCTGAAAGTTGAGTACAAGGTATTCTTCAGGATATACCTAACAGTTAATTTGTATCCAAAATGAAAATTGCGTTTTCGATATGTACATACCTATAAACAGTTTTTAAAATAACATTATTAGATATTACGGTGGAAATCGAAGGACGCTGTCACGGTTTGAAAAAGACCTTTCTTCAACTTCTTTAGCTAAAAACTGAGTAGAAGGTATTATTTAGGCTATAAGCATTACCTGCCAGTTATATATTTATTCAAATCGAAAATTGCGTTTTGGAGATTATGAACAGTTTCTTAAATAACCATTATTAACGATTTTAGTGGATATCGAAGCACGCATTCATTTTAGAGAAAAACACTGTTTGCTATGAAGTAGGAATGGTGATTGTACATTAACAATGAGTTTTTATTAAAATCAAACAGCTAATTTTTAAAAGTACTATTGTTTAACGTTTTTAGCTGGGTATGCAGACATGCTAAACATGCCTACATTAACTCAGCTATCAATCAACTTAGGGTCAAATCGTTGGAGCCGTTTTCGAAAAAATTGTTTAAAATTTTGTAATTTTTGATTTCCCCAATCATCGTAATACAGTAGGCGCTCGATATAGTGAGATTTTTTTTATTAATTGAACAATTTAAAAAAAAAAACATCCTAAAACCTCCAACTCCAAGCTATAAACATCTTACTAAGGGGCTATCAGACAGAAATAGCCTACGGAAATAATCCTCCGAAAATTGTGGACATTTTTATCTTTGAACCAAAGATTCGCCATGAGGTATGATTCGCAGACACTTGTTGACTGAAATATCATTAGTCTCTGTGAAAATCAAGGAAACCGTGCGTGTTGATCATCTACGCATTACTGGGTTCGAGGCCAAATCAAATTTACAAATTTGTGATGAAAATCGACAGTCCAAAAATGTATTCTTTTCATAAATATGATTATGATTTGCAAACCGTTTGATTAAATTTTATGTTTGTTTCGAAAACCAAAACGGTGATATTGATGTCATAAAAATAGCTAATATTAATTCTGTAAAAATTAATTCTATAAATGAAAAGTTATTCAATTTTAGTATCAATTTATTACTGTCTCTAACGATGTATAGATAAATCTCCCTCCCATTACAGCTGCGTTATCGGTAGCCCAATTTTTGTTTATGCTCATTGGAAAATCATTTGAAAAGTAGTACCTACCTATTGCATTAACTTAACCTGAAAAATAATTTTGGTTCTTGACTGAAATTTCTGCCAGAGAAAATAATGAAATTAGGTAACGAAAGCGCCATGAATCCGTCCCCAAATCCCAATTTTCCAGAATTTGTTTTTCCAAAAGGAAATAGCTACCTAGGAGTGTTTTCAAATTGTTTGCAATGAGGAAGTAATTCTTGTGTTCAGTAAGTGTAAGAGTATCTATGTAATAGTAGGTACACAAAAATGAAGCATTATTAAGACCGTTACTTAGGTCGCTTCTATTGATCTACTGTTGTCAAAAATGAAACAAGTGTACGGACAAATGTTGCTTCAAGTTTGAACAGTTGGGGAGACTGGGGCACATTTTAACGTGAGGCACATTTGAACATTGCTAATAAGACCACATTAAAAAAAATTTTTTCAAAGTATAAACCAAAATTTCAACTTCGTAATACCTTCTTAATTAGTCGTCAACGACTTTCAGGTATCCTTTTAGTCTTGCTTGGAAGTAGCCGCATGAGGAGGTGTTTATGCTTAAATTTGCAAATTTTAATTTTTCTATTTGTAGGTAAGAACGTACAAATTTCATTGTACGCTTTTCTGTCCGCTTAAAATTATATCTCTAAGGCGAAACTTCATTTGAAACCGCATTTACGCACATATTTCTGTCACTTGTTGTCACCTATTGGGGCCAAAAAGCAATCAAAAATACTGCCGTTTAAAAGTGTAACAGCCTTGTTCAAAGCTGCCCCACATTGGGGGTGAAATAAAAAACACCTTTACTAAATTTAAGTAGTTATTTGTTTAAATCAAAGTATATTTCCATTTTTCTACGTGTGAATATTTAACAAGCCAATAAGTTAAACACATCGGATTTTATAAGACCTCAAAGCTAAAAGTTGTCAAAGGTGCCCCACTCTCCCCTACTCGTATACTTATTTATTTATTTATTTATTTCTATTTCACTTTAAGGTAGCAGTAGCTCAGTAATTATTCAGCTAGACTACTGAGTGAGGGCTCTCAAGTTAAAACCCCGGAAACACACAAAAATTAAGTAGGTACCTACTTAAAGTGCCTGCTCTCGCGGACGATTGACAAACATTCGAGAGTAGGAAGGTTTCTCTATAATATAGGCGTTCGGACTCGTCATAAAATTGTAGGTCCCTTCCATTCTTCCCAAAAATAAAAACTTACACAAACGGGTAGTTGTTTGAAGCAAGGCCAAGGGTGCCTATACGGACTTGTTGCGTCAACTATTTATTTATTTTACTTATCTCACTTAAGGACAAGTGAAAACTGTTTTGTAAGTCAAATTCAGCCAGATTTTAGTCCAGACCCTTTGCAGCAAAGTTTCATTTTCCTATGCATGTGCTCACATAAATTCATTTATAATACGGAAGATGTACCAACTCATCAGAAAGCCCATAGACATACAACATTCTCTAAATGCGTACAGTTCCTATATACAGAAATGTCTAATATTTCGCGATACATAATTTAGAAAATAATCTTGGCAAAGAAGTCCTGGGTCATTTCGAATAAAAATTTCAATATACATGTCAACATAGCTAATGTAGAAGATTTCGACCTCATTAACTTTGTGCCAATAAAAATGGCGTAAACCAGATTCATATTTATGGCGTCATAAATTCATCTTTCATTCGTTGGTAGCAATATAGATATAGGTTAGGTACTTGCCAACCGGACTTCCTTTTCGCACAGCTAAAAAAAATATTACTCAACCATAAAATTCCATAATTATTTGCTTATTATTCCGTTTTCTTTTTAAAGTAATAAAGCAAACAAACAAGAACAAAACAGATAAATAAAAAATCACTAAAGCACAGAATATACACTCAAAGTAGGTTAAATCATCCGTTCATCCCATCTCCACTCCACGTCCACCCCACACACTATATTATTGTCATGTGTGTGCCAAAACATTCTATACATTCTATAAATATCCTCCCCGAAAACTACTTGGCAAAAAAAGACCCATCACACTCTAAAAGTATAAACTGTTGATGTTTTCTCTTAGAGTGTAACACAACAAACGTATAGGTTCACATTTAAAAATAAATCACGTTCCATCTGCACATGGCAAAAGCGTCTATCTATATGTCCAACATGTAACCCTACTTTTTGGGTTTACTGCATGCGCACGCACCCTTAAATTATTTAAAAGAAAAAAAAAAAAAACGAAAAAAAACCTGAAAATTCCCACATAAATAAAGTACACTGCGCCCTTGGGAGCAGCAGTATTATTCTGGAAAAGGAGCAGAGGAGCTCCCCAAATTGTTTTAGTTAACTGTCATAAATAATTCAGCAGCACACTCTGCCGAAAATGGATGCGGGTTTTTCGTCTTTAAAAGAAACCCCGAAAAGAAACAATCGAGTGCACACAAGAAAATGGACCAGAATGGAAAGCAAAAAGGAAGACCAAAAACTAAATAAATTAATCTAGTAATCCGTTCAAACAGCATTGGCGGAAAAAAGCTCCTTCTTCAGAGATATCCTTTTTTGTTTGCTTGCTTGCTTGGGTGCTGCTGGGTGAAACAGTGGTGCGATGTATCTTATCTATCGTCGTCGTATACCATACTAACCATCTGAACAACATATTTCATGCGCGACGATGAAGTAAAATATCTATATCCTTCCCTGTGAGATGTAGGGAGCAGCTACATACATACTACAGCAGTGTCTTCTGTTTGGTATCCTTTTTTCTGCTTGTTTTTTTTTTTTGTTCTGTTATTTATCTGAATCCTTAATTTTCCTTAATTTGCTAAAGCACACAATCTCACAGAAACAAACACACGCGAGTACACAAAGGGGAGCCGAAACGATGTTGGAAAATAGCATCACCCAAAAAAAATGAGAAGGAATATTTAAATTTTCAGGAATTTTATCCTTTTTTTTATATTTTACATCCTTTTTTGTTATTTAATCCAATCGATTAGCTGATTATGCTAATTGGTATCTATTGGATCATTTTTTTCAATTATCGCTTAAGATTGAGGAGATCCTTTTTTGGATGATTTCACTTTTTGATTTACACTTTTAAGATTTACATTAACTCGTTCGCACTTCTATGTACACAATATGTATCTTTGTACAATTAGAATCGCGATAACTCGATTATGTGGGTTCACATTTAAACTAAAAACCGACACGCGCGTCGTTTACACTGTCTACCGAAACCGAGCACTCATATGGGGGTGTCGAACCCTCAGAAACAACAATAACACTGATTGTACAAGTGCACGCCTGCAATCAAAACGAACATACGACAACGATGACGAGGACGACAACGATGACGAGGACGACGACAATAATCCAATCGGGGGAATTCAACTAGCAACACACAACAAAACCGACGAGATGCCCACCAACGATTGAGCAGCGAACGCAGCCCATTGTATCTGCGAACTAAAGAATCACAGACACACAACGGCGAACCATGGAATTCCGTCAGAAAATCGGTGCGGATATTTTAATGTGGATTCTATTTTGGATTCCCCTTTCATGCGATGTTTATTTTTATTTTTTTTTTTAAACTACTTTCTCCTGAATGTTTAGGCACATTGTTTAGACACTTTTTGTAAGGGAAACGGATTGTCCTTCGAACTGCATCCACGGAATTGCATTTCTCCACCCCCGCATGTATCGACACAATGTTGCGCAACATTTTAGTCAATGCGCCGATGCAAGATTTTAAGAGAAATAAAATCACTTAAGAAAATTCTCAATTTATTATCAAAACAAAGCGTTTTTTTGTAGACAGTTCTGTGCTAACTTTTGGTGATGGGCTCAGAGATTGTGTTGCTATTCTCATGATAGAAAATAAAACGATTGACAAATCGAAATGACCAAATTGAAAATATTTCTCTTGGGAACGATATGAGTCGAATATGTTTATATACAATAGTGGAATCTCTTTGCCTATACCGGCCGGCGTCATAGATACATTCTTAACATTGTGGTATTGTTTTGGTTTTGAATTCTATGTTAAATTCTTGCAAGGTATGGAGATGAGGTGTGAGAATAAAAATAGAATACATCGCATGTGTAATACCCATCTTCGAAAAAAAAAATGCACTGTCGTCCCCGATTATATTGAAGGTTGTTTTTCAATTGCTGCTCTATTTTGGAATATGTTGAGATGTTGCCTATTGAGGGAAATATTGTAATAGTGTTGATGCGTTTCAATTTATAGCATTAATTGGTGTGACGATTGAATACACCAATTTTTGTGGGAACTACCTATACTAAAATCCTTTTTTGAAACCGTATCTAATGTCTATGGATAACTTATTAAAAATCAAGCTGGAAATATCATTGGATTACATTGAATTGCCTGCACTAAAACGTTTGTGACATGTGGTCTTTGTTTGCACGGCTATATCCAATTGTCAAATCGTGCCGATTGGTAATAATTGGCACATGTCGATTGTCGACGTTTGTGGTATTTAAAGGGACGTTATTAAATGGCTGAAAATAAATGTAGATATAATGTAGCTAAGCTATAGAGCGCCTATCTTGCAGTAACGCGAAATAAAATTTTATTACGTTTTTGTTGTTTCATTATTGTTTTAGGTATTTAATTTCAGCTGCTTAACTAGAGTTAGGACGAAGTGGAGTTATTGACACCATCGTGCCAGGCATGCTTTAATCTACTACCACTATTTTTTATACTATACTATACTATACCGATCATACTACAGCAGACTAAGCCACTATCTACGGGATAAAACATATTTCATAGCTGGCAAACCAACGGATATGATGAGCACCATTTTTAGACTAAGGGGAGAACTCTTTCCCCTTAATTATATCCCGCACCGCCTAGATCTTTCTAGGTATACTATGCAACATATGCAACCGGAAAGAACGTGAGGATGTGTACCACTTTCTAGCAGTTTGCTCAATTCTTACAGAATTTCGTTTGAATATATTTGGAGTACGTACACTCGAATTGGATGAAGCGATAAGCATACTCAATGGCGACAGATGATGGGACGCGTTATATAGATATACAACAATTGCCCTACATTATCGAAGCTGCATAACTGGAGAAAATTTTTAAATCTGAAATTTGAAATTTGTTAACTATAAAAATAGGTATAAATATTGTTTAAGGACTAAGATATTGTATTAAAACAAAGGAATTTATACATTTTATGAAAATAAATAGTCTAATTAACTAAAAAACTTAACCAACTAACTACTACTTACTTATCGGGCTCCCGACCCGTGAAGAGTCTCTGCCTGAGACACTGCAGCCTTCCATCCTCTACGATCCCGGGCACGCTGCTTCCAATTGTCCAGACCAAGCGCTCTGGCATCCGCGATGGCTTGGTCTTTGAAACGGAGGTTCGGTCTTCCTTGTCTTCTCGAACCTGGGGGCTGGGATTCGAAGACCCTCTTGGCTGGAGCATTATTGTCCATTCGCTCGATGTGGCCGAGCCAATGTAGTCGACGTGTTTTGGCTTTTTGGACTACATCCACATCTTGGTACAGCTCATAGAGTTCGCGGTTGTATCTTCTCCTCCATTCGCCCTCCTCGCACACAGGACCAAAAATCCGCCGAAGTATTTTTCTTTCGAAGGAGCCCAGTATCAGCTCTCCCTTCTTGCTTATCGTCCAGCACTCGGCGCCATAAACCAGAACTGGCAGGATAAGGGTTTTGTAGAGCACACATTTCGTCCTTCGAGTTAGGAGTTTTGAACCCAGTTGTTTTGCCAAACCGAAGTAGCAACGGTTTCCTAGGGTAATTCTTCGCCGGATCTCCACTAGGGTGTCATTCGTGGAGTTTACGTTTACTCCGAGGTAGGTGAACTCCTTAACTACCACGAAATTGTTGCTATCAATAGTGACGTTTTGTCCTAGGCGGTGGACAGATGATTATTTGTTTGTTGATAGCATGTACTTAGTCTTGTCCTTATTTACTTCAAGCCCAAAAAAAAAAAAAAAAAAAAAAAAAAACTATTTTTTATATTTTTTAGCTGCAGTAAGCAACTAAGCAACTAACAATTTTGTCAATAATCATTATGTACTTCTAGTAGGTCTTCCGGGAAAAGTCTTTGCCAAGGTGCTGGAAACGTGTTGCAGAGCTGCGTTCGAGTCACTATTAGGAGATGAGCTAAGCAGTGCGGCAGAATCATAACCGACCAGTAATTCACTCTCAGAATGGTACATACCTAAGGTTGCCAGACGGCCGGGACTCGCCGGGATTGTCCAGATATTTTAAGCGGTGTCCAGAGTCCCGGCTAAAAATGAGTTGTCCAGTCAAAAGTCCCGGCAAAACTTATTTTTTAAATTCCATCATTTATTGAAAAATGTGTATTATGTATGTAATATGTATTTATTTCCAATTTTATCAAATTAAAAAATAAAAAATGTGCACGAATGGGTCGCACGTAACTTTCTCGTTTATTGCGAATCTCGCAGAATTTCAACAACACTTTATTACTTTAAAATTTCACTCCGAACTGATACTTGAAGGAGGCAAGTAGACGATGAATTTATATTGCCACTGAAGTTGATATACCGTGTGTGAATACAGATCGGGATTTGGGTAGTAATTTTTGAGAAATATTCATAAAACGGCTATATTCGAGTTTTCTGAGAAAAACTAAGTATGTACGTGATCATGTTTAGAATGCTTATGTTGTCTTAAATATGTATTTGGATCAAAATCCTTAGAGCGGTTTTTGTAAAATTATGCTGACAAATGTTACAATTTGGATTCGAAAAGCACTGTTATTAAACTGTTTAGCTGAAAACTGAGCACGACGTATTCTTCAGGATATAAATATTACCTAGCAGTTACATTTTTATCCAAATCGAAAATGGCGTTTTCAAGATATGAGCAGTTTTTAAAGCACCATTTTTAGCGATTGGGCTGGAAATCGAAGGACGCATTCATGGTTCAAAAACACTGTTTTGCAATAGTTTAGCTGAAAACTGAGCAAAACGTATTACTATGGCTTAAAGCATTATCTGCCAGTTATATTTTTATCAGAATCGAAAATGGCGTTTTTGAGATTTGAGCAGTTTTTTAAAGTTGTTAAAATTATTAATGGCAACTCTTTTCTCTTAGTTATATTTTCTTATATAAACTCACACATTTACATTTCCTTTTTGAACTTAAAGCTTTTCCTGAATTATTATTTTCTAAAGTAAATCTATAAAATGAATTAAACCTTTGTATGGTGCTCAGTAGCAATTAGCATTTTGAATTATTAAAGTGTCATATTTCTCGAATGTTTCGGTCTTTCTTTTAAAGTTCTACCGTGGTTTCTAAAGGTTTTTTTTACAAAAGTACTATTATTAAGGATTTGGGTGGATACCAAAAAGCGCAGTCTCTTTAGAGAAAAACTATATCTACTATAAAGTTAGGAATGACTATGGTATCTTAAAAATACATTTTTGTTGAAATCGTTTGCACCGTTTTCGAAAAAAGCCCAATATTCAAAAGTATCGTTGCCGGACATTTGAGCGAAAAACAGGGTTATGCAGTCATGTTAAGCATGCCTACATTAACTAAACTATCAATTTTGGTTTAAGCCGTTTTCGAAAAAATCTGAATTTTGTAATATTTCGTGAAATTGTTATATGGGAAGTACCGTTAATATTTTGGCTAGCATAAAAAAAACGCTTCCTAGCGGGAAGCCCACAAACTCTAAATACGAAGTTTGATTTGTTTCCAAGCGATTAGATTCCCCAGGGGTGGGACAGACAGACATACGGACGGACAGAATTCCGAAACCCACTTTTTTGAGTTCACCTATCATCGTTTTATCAGAATTAATCAAAATCTCGAGTTCGAAATTGTGTACGAAAACAATATCTTTCTCTTATAGCTACGTATACGATAAAGTTAAAAAATTTCGATCACTGCGAAATATTTTTAATTTAAAAAAGTAAGAATTTAACTGAACTCATGATTGATCCACTTAACGAAATTACAATCAATTTCAATTTTAAGTTGAACACTACTATCAGTAAATGACATTAAACACGCTTGTAATTTATTGTATATAATCTGTACTTTTCACCGTAGGCGCTGGACTTCTCCAGGGGTACGTATTGTCTCCTCTCATTTTCATTATATATATCGATTACAGCGCAGTCTTGGCGAAGATCGTTTCGAATTGGAAGATCTGAGCTGAGCATAAGCCATCTGCTCTTCGCTGATGACTTGGTCATCCTTGGGTTCTCTTCGACTGAACTTCTATGCGCACTCGATCGGTTTGTAGCCGTTTGTGTTGAAGCTGAGATGAAAGTAATCGTAAAAAAATTCTGAAAAAATTAATGGTCGTCTTCAAAACACCTGTTCAATGCTCTCTCCATGTCAGCGAAGTCAAATTGAAACAGCTGGAGAAGATTTAGTATCTCGGGGTTTTATTTACGAGTGATGAAAGGAGCAATGCTGAATTTTCCTGTTGGATTGGTCAGTCTGAATCAATTTCGAGACAGCGCGGCCATTCTGTTATCAGGAGGACTGAACTTGGTGTCAAAGCTAAGTTGTCAGTCTCTAATTTGTTGTTTGTTCCAATTCCAACTCGTACCATTGGTCATGAGGTTTGGGTTATGACCGAAAGAATAAGACAGCGATAGCAAAATTCGTAGAAATTGTGGAGAAATATTAAGACACGTAGCATATTCATTCATTCACTGTATTTATTCATTTTCAATGGCCCGCTTATCCATTAAGTGAGTCGCGGGCTTAGGTTTGCTCAAGTGAACCCTCCATAGCTCTCGATTCTCCGCCATCGACTTTAAATCATCAAAAGTAATGCCCATACGGATTGAGGAGAGATTATGAACTTGATCTAACCATCTCGTCCTGGGTCTACATAGAGGACTCGTGCTTGATGGTATGGATTCCTTAGCACGTCTTAAGATCCTCTTTGGGTACATGCGTTTAACATGACCAAAAACCACAGAAGAATGGACCACTCCGTCCGGAGAAGTAGTTGCTGGACATTGAGTCCCTCATATTTGCATTTGCAGAATTAAAACTTATGCACAAATAACAACAACCTTATACCTAAGTCAATGCATTTTTAAATAAATGAACAAAATTGGTAAGGAACCGACCAAACTCAACTTAGTTGTCCTACTTTTAAAACTAAACACAAGGAATAAAACGACCTAAACAGTCTCGTTTTGTATCTCGTTTTGTATGTCGGTTTGTTCACAAGGAATATTTAATTTACAAAGTGCTATAAAGCAGTAATGCACTAAAAACTAAGGTCACTAAGCACTGATTGCTGTCCACAATTTGGAAAGGCATCCGTACCTATATACGACCCATGGCCACCTCTAGTCGCCTGTAGTCGTAATAAATCTATGTTCTCTTCTAATATACTTAGTAAAACTATATTTATAATCTCAGACAGCGAGCCAATCAGCTCTCAAACCCTTGACTCAACTGCCATAAATGCGAAGCTTGTCCTCTCCATCGGAAGGTCGCAAATAATCTCACCGAGACTTTTGATTTCAAAAAAGACTAGGGGCACAATTTTCCAAAAGTCTGTGAAACTACTTGCACACGTCGACGACATTGACATAATTGGCAGAATGCAGCGAGGTGCCAATCTGGGACTTTGCCTACCTCGACTCCGCTATAAACTCTGGCAGTAAAACCACAGCAGAAATCAAACCAAGAGTTACACTTGCCAACCCCTCTTTCTTTGGCCTAAGAAGGCAATAGTCAATAGTCATGGCCTTGTGAAGAAACAATAATGAGACCATATAAGAACCTCATCATTCCAGTTCTGCTCCATAGCGCAGAAGCATGGATGTTACCAAAGGCGAATGAAGTTCTTCTTGTTCGTTTCGAACGCCAACGTCTTCGAGGGATCGTAGGTCCCGTTTGCGCGTTGACGAAGTTTGGAGAGGAGAAGATCTAACAGCGAACCCTACGAGCTGAACAGCAACATCGACCTGGTCAGATAAGTAGATACGTATCACTCGTAGAGCTAAGGTACACCAACGCTCCGGCCCGAAGAGTCTTCGATTCTAGCCCGGAGGCACAACGCAGTAGAGAAAAACCTCGCCTTAAATGGTGCGTTCAAGTGGTAGACGACCTCAAACTCAACCAACTTGGAGTGGGCAACTTGAGGCGGTTAGCCAAAGATCGGGCTAACTGCAGACTGAAGAGGCGTGTTGGTTGTAAGTAGGTAAATAAGTTAAGTAGGCACTGACACTTAACAATATTTCTGACTTTAAAGATTTTGATTTTCATAAATATCGGACTTGCCGTGCAAGTTTAAAAATGTGTAGTAAAGGTGCCGAGAGTCCTTCTTTCCTGTAGGAGCTTCTTTCCTGTAGCTAATCGACATGAAAAATTGAAGCACAATTCTGCACCTCAATGCCAATATGCCTATTAGAAAGGAAAATCCGCAGAAGGTGCTCTAGCTGTTAAATATAACAGCTCAAATAAAAAGTAGGTATATAAGTTGCGCCTTTCTTGAAATAGGGAGTGTTTTTGACAATAGCTACTCGAATTGATTATATATATATTAAAAGTTTTAATTGCAATAGATGTATTTTCATATCAAATGAATGAAAATGATGACTGAAAGTCAAAAGATAACTAATTTGTCACCGCTGCCGACCTCAGTCGTTAACGGCTGCCCGCATCAAGGAGAAGTACTCTCGGCTCTAATGTTTTACTTTACTTTTGATGGCGCTACAAAGCGTGGTGCTCCTGGGCCTTATTTATTATGCCCCTCCAGCCGGCTCAATCTCTAGCCTTCCGTCTCCAATTACGCACTCCAAGCAGTCGGAGGTCTCCTTATACCTAGTCTACCCTACCCTACCCTCTGGTATGGCGTCGAAGACCTTACGCGCTGGAGCATCGATGTTCATCCTCTCTACATGGCCCAGGCATCTTTACCCTGGATATGGATTTTTTTTACTAGGCTCATGTCGCTCTACAGCACGTATAGCTCGTTGTTGTATCATCCTCGCCAAATATTGTTTTCTTGGTCGACGCAAACAGGACCATAATCGTTCGTAGGACTTTTCTCTCGAATACGGCAAGGGAGCCTTCATCCGACTGGGTAAGGGTCCGGCTCTAATGTGGTCTTTTGTTATTGATAACTTACTTCCAGGCATAAGTAATTTAGGCTTCACTATAGATAGATACGCCGACAACCTGTTCAAAAAGTAAATAGCGATGTCACAATAACATGTACGCGAAACCCCTTAAGATAATCATATATTGGTGCAGAAAGGAAAACATTTCTAAAAACTTGCAAGGCTGTCATTGTTCCATTTTCCATTCACAAAGAAAAAAACTGAATAAAATTGTAATCAGCGACACTTCAAATGAGCACCTTCTCTGACGAAGTCAATTATTATCTTAGAGTAATTTTAAAGACCATACTTGTTACCATATTAAAAATTAATTTCTATTTATCATCTGACTCCTTTAAGTGATTTTTAACTTCTTCTTATAATCTCTTTGCTCTCGGATTTTTTTTCCTTTTAACATAGAGTAAACGACGTCCTAGTTGCAACACATTTTGTGGGTCCTCTGATATTGCAGAATATCTATGCGGGCTAAGTAAATAGGTACGTAAACTTGCATAAGCAAAGTACCCAATATGGCAGCTCTTAAATGAATTTTATGGCATTCCTTCACGGAATACTAACATGAGCTATTTAAAACACATTGCTAGCTATCATTCCATACCTATAAATAACAGCACATTAAACGTCTCCCTCTCTGGCGCTATAGAGCATGGGAAATGAGGCTATAAACTCGAAAGAACCTTCAAATTATGTTTTATTGATGGGTTGCAATTAATATAAAGGATTATGCTTAAAAGCAAGATCACTCTTAAGAATACAATTTTGACGTATTCACCCATTACCCTATCGCCCGTATACTCAAATACAGAAAAATCTTCCCTAGCCGATATATCTAGATAAAGTATAGTGGAATCTTGTATAGTTCACTATCAATTAGTGACGGGTTGTGCACTCTGCTTTAAGACATATATATGCGTAACCCGGTCAGGCGTAATAAATCAGTTCCGGCATCACTTACGCGTCATTGACGGCACTTCAAAAATAATAAATTTGACGGTGCGACACTAACATAAAATGCATTGAAGCGATTGCGACTTGTCGTCAGCATGTAAGGTGCAGGAATGCAAAACACATGGTATGATGTATAGAAATAGATTTTTATAGGTGCGCCCTTGTAGACACATTGAAATGCACTTGAGATACAACGCCCATGGTACAGAATTATTTTGCGTTGCATCTGTTACACTTGGTTAGTTTCGCTCCAATATCACAGGATAGGTAAGCATCCCTTCCAGCATGAAGGACATGCAATCTGACGCCAGATACAAGACACACATGTGTACTAATTTATAGTCCTTCATTCCCCCCCCTACCTCAAGTAACCTGCAGGCGATTTATGCCACTTTGGTCTGAGTGAATGCGATTTTTATCACCATGAATCCATTTGTTCGAACATTGATTACAAGCGGTAAGAGAATAAAGATGATTGCCAGACGCCTTAAGTGATTTCAAGTGCCCAATACATCAGGTTATACAGAGATACTTCACCCAGCGAAAGACGGCTGTAGTTAATTATATCCCAGTGGGTATGGGTTCGTACCGTTGAAGCTCCTTAAAACCGTGAATTTGCTAAAATGGCCTGCAAATGCAAGTTTTATTTGCCATAAAATTCCCTTCTAGGGATCATAAAACACCAGCCAAGAGTCCCATTAAAAGCGAATGAACTTACCAAAGTCAACCCTTCAGTGTAAATCTCCCTCTAGTCATCAACGACCGACCCCCACCAAACACATATCTATAACCGAAGGAACAAACTGACGGCACTTTGTGTATTCGGTCCGGTTGTTGGGTTTTTCTTTTTCTTGTCTTTACGTATTCTTCGTAGGACGTTGGATTGGAATAAGTTTTGTGATTAATGCATTGACGAAATATAAAATGTTTGTCACGTATTTCCTTTGATGACGAAACGTTTGGCGGTGGCGTCTATTTTGGAGTTCTTTTTGTTAAATGGGGGTCTGGTATCTGGTTATTGTTTTGTTCTTTTTTTGTGGAATGCCGCAGTGCCAGACTTGATTGATTGTTGGATTGAGTTAATGTGTTGAACATTTGCATCTGTTTGGGTGCTTCGTGATTAATGTTGATTTCACGCATTTGCTGGAAATTTGGTTAATTGAATGAGTAAGATATAAATGTAGCACACTTGCACACAACACAAAGAAGTCACATGACAGCGCATCGCCTTGTCTAAATCCTTTTTTGACATCGAAGGCCTCGGTGAGTTCTTAACCGACCTTGATGGAGCAGCGTGCATTATCCATTGTCATCCTACACAAACGGACGAGTTTGGTAGGGATGCCAAAACTAGACATTGCTCTGTATAGCTCGTCTCTATAAATGCGGCCTTAAAATCGATGAAAAGGTGGTGGGTGTCGATTTTAACTTCCTGGGTTTTCTCCAAGATCTGCCGCAGTGTGAATATTTGGTCGGTGGTAGACTTTCCTGGCCTGAAGCCACACTGATAGGGACCAATCAAGTTGTTGACGAAAGGCTTCAGGCGTTCACACAACACGGCAGATAAGATCTTGTAGGCGATGTTAGGAAGACTAATACCTCTGTAGTTGGCGCAGTTCAGAGGGTCTCCTTTCTTGATGATCGGGCAAACAATGCTGAGGTTCCATTCATCGGGCATACTTTCCTTCGACCATATTTTACAGATGAGTTGGTGCATGCTCCTAACCAAGGCATCGCCTGCCGCTTTGAATAGCTCGGCGGTTAGGCCATCTGTCCCAGCGATTTGTTGGACTTAAGCTTAGATATCGCTATCTTCACTTCGTCCAGGTCGGGTGGACGAAATTGTTGGTCTTCATCGTCCAGGTTGAATGGTTCATTCTGCCTGACAGCGGGATTTAGTTCGTCATCGTCTGCAGAAGTAGTTCTTCCAAATCCTCAGCATCGACTGCGATTCTACTACGATGTTCCCTTGATCGTCCTTGCAGGCTTCGGTTCGGGCTCTGTAGCCATGGCAGATTCTTTTTACCCTTTGGTAAGATGCTTCAATGCTTGATGCTGGCTGCATAGAACCTCTTGAGAGATTGAGAGAGACTCGATCGGAGAAGGATCTGGTGGTCTCTTGCGATTTTAGCCGTCCGACGTCAAACTTCCTTACAGTATTTACTTGTCTTGGCGGTGTTCGGGATATCCGAAGGCGTACCTTGGCTACAACAAGGTAGTGGTCCGAGTAAATGTTGGCCCCTCGGAACGTTTGGACATCCATAATACTGGAGGAGTGCCTTGCATCGATGGCAATGTTGTCAATCTGGTTGACGGTTGATTGGTCGGGAGATCTCCAAGTGCCTTTATGAATATCGAGATGCGGGAACCGCGTACTTGCTATGACAACATTTCGCCCCGCCGCGAAATCGATCAGCCTAAATCCGTTATCGGAGGTGGTGTCGTGTAGGCTGTACCTTCCGACAGTACTACCAAAGATGCCCTCTCTTCCTATAATTGCATTAAAATCACCTGGGACAATTTTAATGTCATAGTTAGGGCACTGCTCGTATGTCCTGAAAAATCCTCACTGACCTCAGCTCCAAATATGTCGAAGTAGCTCAAGTAAGGTAACTGTCGTATTGACTGTTGACGACACCGTTGATTCAGTCTAATGAAATGAATTCATCCGCCGTACATCCTCTTTCTGAGGAGCTCATGTAAGACTTCTGAGGCTCGTTCAGTCTGTCTTTCCGACAGAGCATTATATAGTGTTGCTATTTTCTTCGTGTTCAACCAACACTCGCACTTATAAGTTCAGCAAGTCACACCCGGATGGGCAGACCAGTACCCGGTCGTTACCACTGGGAGGTAAAATAAGCACAATTGATGTGTACAGAAAGTTACAACAGCTGGACACCGCCAGGTTGATGCCGATCAGCGCCTGCCCGATTCATACACACCCAACCACCAACTATTTGTTTTCAGACGTTTTAAAAATTGTTTCAGACGTTTCCAATATCTGATTTTCTGATGATTTCTATTTATTTTTAGACGATTTCTATTAAATCATCATCATCATCATCATCATTTTCAATGGTCCGCTTGTCCGCGTGTAACAGGACCAAACCACCGAAGCATGGATCGCTCCGTTCTATTAAATTTCAGACTTTTTTTTCGATTTTTGCCCCGACGTTTCCAATTTTTTTTCTGACAAATTCTAGCTATTCATTTGTAAACGAAAAAATTGTAACCATAAGAAAAATGTCGATTTTGAGGTACGTGTCTCAGAAAGTAACGGTAATTAGGTATAATACTAGTTTTTAAGAAGATCAATTTTCTTGAAGAAATTTATACCTATGTAGCGTAATAAAGGGTGTCCCAAAATTGCCGCATAATTTGAATTTGCCGCCATTTAAGCGGTAGACAATAAGTGTTGGCAACCCAACGCTGGCTTAGGGTTAGTAAAAATGGAGTATCTGCTACGCTTAGTCGCACTTCGAGAGAAAGATTATTCGTAAAATGTAAGGTATCGGAGGAGATTCAACAACTATTAATACTATCTGTACAGCAACATCGACCTGTAGAGCCGCCTAAGTAAGTAAATAAGTAGCTTAACACCCAATTTATTTATCGCTATTCCTAATCTTAAGAAAGGTTTCTTTCTTCGCTGTTTGCTTCTGAAATTGTGGGGACCCTACCTAATAAAATAAAAATAAGTAAAAGCTTTTCGATGATGTGATACCTACCCTCCGCACTGTATACAAGTCATGCAAAATATAAGGCGTTAGTACCTATGTAGGTATAGATACACGATAGCGTCCAAACGAATAAACCTAGGCGAATGAAATCTTGTGAGAGTACTTCTTTTTACCGTCGCCCGTCAGGTTGATATTGAAAATTGTTCGGGTGCCTCCCATAGAAAACCAATATTAGACCCATGCGTGTACATAACATACTAACTAATTCGCTCTACAAGTCCTAGCTATCCGAGTGATACAGCTCGTAGAGTTCGCTGTTAAATCTCTTCCTCCCCCCTCATAGCTCTTCAACGCAAACGGGACCAAAAATCGTCTGTGCTTCTGCGCCATAGAGCCGGACTGGGATGATGAAGGTCTTATGTAGAGTCTCCTTTGTGTTTCTTGACAGGGCCTTACTAGTCAGTTGCCTTCTTAGGCCAAAGAAACAGCGGTTGGCAAGTGTAAGTCGTCATTTGATTCCTGCTGTGGTTTTACTGCCAGAGGAGGAGACGAGGTACACAAAGTCCCTAACCACCTCATAGTTATAGCTGTGTATCGTCACGTTCTATCTGATTCTACGATGTTGTGTGTCCCTTCTTGTTGACATCAAGTACATATTTTGTTTTGCCCTCATTCACCATTAAACCTATTTTTGCTGCTTCTGCAAACCTGCAAACGTTCGCTGCGTTCTGCCAATTATGTCGCTGTTTGCCCCTAGTGTTGGCTTGCGAGTTTCGTACAATTTTCTTAAGAATGATGTTGAAAAAGTTACATGACAGTGCATCACCTTGTCTAAATCCTTTTTTGACATCAAAGGTCTCGGTGAGATTGTTTCCAACCTTTACGGAGCAGCCAGCGTTCTCCATCGTCTTTCTGCACAATCTGACAAGTTTGGCAGGGAAGGGATGCCAAAACCAGACATGAATCTGGATAGCTTGTCTCTATAATGCTGCCATATGCGACCTTAAAATCGATTTGCCCTTCTTGGGTTTTCTCTGGGATCTGTGAATTTGGTCTGAGGTTTCAGTCGTTCACACACAGCAGATATTATGATCTTAAAGGCCTCTAGTCTATAGTTGGGGCAATTAGGGTCTCCTTTCTACTCGATCTAGTATTTGACCAAAAAATGCGCTGTATAAAATTTTAATAGAAGGTCTGCAAAGTAGGTACCTACCATTTATCTTGTCTAAGTGCGTACTTCTCCTTTTTTGGCATAAATAAATAATAACCCGACGTGGGCGTATACCACGTCTCCTGAACGCAGACAATGTGACTTTTTCCTTTCTGTGGGGGGGGCTGCAACGGTAAAATTCGAATTTCCAACTTTTTAAATTAAAAAAAATTCTGGAAATATAACACAATAACATTTATCAAAAAAGCTTTCAGCTATGAACTTAAAAACAAGTATATTTCACACTGAGTTTTTATGGTTCAGAACTTCGAAAAACATTTGAAGTAAAATTAAATAGTGGGATCAAATTGTGGATTGTAGCAGATTATGGGAACTTTCACAGCATTATAGCAAATGGTTTGTGTACTTGAAAAAAAATAAATGATTTTATGGATTGTACCGTGTCTATGATGTAGTTAAGGTACCAATAATATTTACCATAATTTACCAAATACTAAGTTAGAGATTATTAGGGTCAATATTTCAAAACATTTAAATTTTGGACATTGTATAATTTTTTGATTAGGTACTCTGTTTTTAAGAAACCTTATTAGACATTTTAAGCCAATGGGCCGCCCAATTCTAGTTTTAAGTTTAACTTTTTTTCACGTGTACGTGTATGACATAACTAACATGTACCTAAATGACGTTTTTGCGAGGTGACATGATAATTAATTTTATATCCATTTAAAATAAAAAGTGAAAATAGTTCAAATATAATTGAGTAGGTATGTCATTTCCGCGCCCAAACTGTCATTACCATGTGTGCCACGGAAACCATAAAAATGACGACATAGAAATGACGTTAAGAGGCCTCTACCCATATTGTAGAACATAAAGTGGAACTCAAAGCGCCATCTATTTTTGATTTGCGAAGCTCTTATCATGGTGTGAAACCACTCTCGTCATTCATTTCACTTTTGAAATCAATTCAGGAGGCGGAACTTAGGTGGGATATTATATAATACTTGGATATGAAAACTGGTTTTGTGTCATTTATTGATCGTGTGTGGGGGATGTTTTATTTTTCTTGCTGAGAATTGCATCCAAATGAATGTTGGAGTGAGAGGAAAATGTAAGCATAAGACAAAGAATCCATTCTCCATTGATTACATTATAATGACTTTGAATGTGCAAGGGAAAATTAAATCAAGGATGGGGTAGGTATTCTGCGCATATATATAGATGGTGTGTGTGGTAGGGTATTTTCAGCATGGCAAGGTTGATGATGATGAAGGATAACAACGTGAAGAGAAGGAATGTGAAAATGCATATCGGATACTTTGCAATAGGATTTTGTATTTCTGTGATCCATTGAGTTTTTTGTAAGGGTAGTTTTAAGATTTTAATGGTATAAGGGGAGCAGGTGAGGTAGTAAATGTACTATTGTGTTAGGTAATGGCGGGTAGAAAAATAAAATCGCTCCCACAAGTCAACAAACCCCCATAAACCTTTTTATTGGATCCTGCATATTATCGAGTGAATGTGCACAGGTATATGTATAATTTTGCATTCAGTAATATTCTCTTTAGCAGAACCCACAATTCCTTCCCAACTAAGCCCCACTTGAATACCCCTTGCATCATCCCCTCTCACAATCACGGTGTAGCTTTTGCTACTTATCTTGGTGATCTTCATAATGTTGCAAATTCTTTCCTCTGTCCCCCTCTTCATACGAAAAACGAAACACCTACCCTACCATAGCTCATAAAAGGTAAGATAATGGCAACAGCGCAAACAAAATTGCATAATATTTCCTTGTAAATGGCAACAGCGCAATGCTGCTGGTGCATACTACAATTTGCTTTCAATTATATCTCTTTCAGCCTAACCCACCATTTCACCCTCTCCGTTTCGTCTCTTTTCCTACCAACACAAACCAAACCATTATCTGCTTTACACCTGATCACGGTACGACCGGCAAGCACTTTTCAAGATACAAATTTGCTATAAATAAAATATATAGAATTTCTAAAAATCTGAGTACATTCATCGTTTAAATTTATTTATAATTTTTGTTATGAAGTTTAAGCAATTTTGTTTAAACAAATAAATGCATTTTCAATAAGAATTTATTAAATATAGCAACATATTGAAAAGTGCTTCTGTCGACCCCTCTCTCATTTTCATTTTTATTCAAGAAGCAAAAATTACTTTGAATCCCCATGAAGCAAAAATCACTTTGAATAAAGAATCCCCATCTGCTTACACACATTTCAACACACGCATCCTTGATTCCATTTCGATCACACTTCACGCCAAACCTGTTTCATTTATAACACACCTCTCAATGCAGTTGACAAACTACACATTTATCCCTTATAAGCTTGGGTGTCATTCTGATTGGCTAATCAAATCAGACGACAGAACTACCGCCATCTAAATGAGAAACTTGGAACTTTTTTCTGAGAATGTGCAACAACTATGACACATGCAGTGTATTTTTCTTGAAAAATATATAAAATTTAAACTCAGTATTTTGCAACAAAATACATGTAAATACATAATTTTTTTTTTGCATCCGATAGCTGGTATGATACTTTGTTGTTTTGAGTAAAAATTGCATCAAGTATAAATCAATATATACAGGAAAAACGTTGTTCTTTAATTCAAAAAATTGTTTGTTTTAAAACACCTGTTTTTTTTAAGCCAGGATGAAATTTTAAGATTTATTTTAAACTCATTTGTGTTTTGCATATGACCTTTAAGATGGACAAGTTATCTTAGACTGTTTCGAACTCTATCATATCATGCGTTGGCAAACAAAAAGTCGGTTTTAGGCCAATTTTCCCAAACACAGCTGGGAATTCTTTCAATAAAAGAAAAACGAGATGTCGCTTTAAAAAAATGCTTCAAAGCTTTCAAAGGACATATTTTGTTCTTTCCAATGCATCCAATATCATTTCGATCGCTTCAGTATTGACTTCTCTAGGAGGGAAACAAAATGCCATTTTTCGCACTTTTCCTCGATTTCTGGGTAGAGGCCTCTTGAGGCCTCTACCCATATTGTAGAACATAAAGTGGAACTCAAAGCGCCATCTATTTTTGATTTGCAAAGCTCTTATCATGGTGTGAAACCACTTCTCGTCATTCATTCCACTTTTGAAATCAATTCAGGAGGCGGAACTTAGGTGGGATATCCATATCATGTAATACATACTTGGATATGAAAACTGGTTTTGTGCCATTTATTGATCGTGTGTGGTGTGCGTGTGGGGGATGTTTTATTTTTCTTGCTGAGAATTGCATCCAAATGAATGTTGGAGTGAGAGGAAAATGTAGATAAGCATAAGACAAAGAATCCATTCTCCATTGATTACATAATAATGACTTTGAATGTGCAAGGGAAAATTAAATCAACGATGGGGTAGGTATTCTGCGCATATATATAGATGGTGTGTGTGGTAGGGTATTTTCAGCATGGCAAGGTTGATGATGATGAAGGATAACAACGTGAAGAGAAGGAATGTGAAAATGCATATCGGATACTTTGCAATAGGATTTTGTATTTCTGTGATCCATTGAGTTTTTTGTAAGGGTAGTTTTAAGATTTTAATGGTATAAGGGGAGCAGGTGAGGTAGTAAATGTACTATTGTGTTAGGTAATGGCGGGTAGAAAAATAAAATCGCTCCCACAAGTCAACAAACCCCCATAAACCTTTTTATTGGATCCTGCATATTATCGAGTGAATGTGCACAGGTATATGTATAATTTTGCATTCAGTAATATTCTCTTTAGCAGAACCCACAATTCCTTCCCAACTAAGCCCCACTTGAATACCCCTTGAATCATCCCCTCATCGTTTGCTACTTATCTTGGTGATCTTCATAATGTTGCAAATTCTTTCCTCTGTCCCCCTCTTCATACGAAAAACCAAACACCTACCCTACCATAGCTCATAAAAGGTAAGATAATGGCAACAGCGCAAACAAAATTGCATAATATTTCCTTGTAAATGGCAACAGCGCAATGCTGCTGGTGCATACTACAATTTGCTTTCAATTATATCTCTTTCAGCCTAACCCACAATTTCACCCTCTTCGTTTCGTCTCTTTTCCTACCAACACAAACCAAACCATTATCTGCTTTACATCTGATCACGGTGTGACCGACAAGCACTTTTCAAGATACAAATTTGCTATACATAAAATATATAGAATTTCTAAAAATCTGAGTACATTCATCGTTTAAATTAATTTATAATTTTTGTTTTGAAGTTTAAGCAATTTTGTTTAAACAAATAAATGCATTTTCAATAAGAATTTATTAAATATAGCAACATATTGAAAAGTGCTTCTGTCGACCCCTCTCCCATTTTCATTTTTATTCAAGAAGCAAAAATTACTTTGAATCCCCAAGAAGCAAAAATCACTTTGAATAAAGAATCCCCACCTGCTTACACACATATCAACACACGCATCCTTGATTCCATTTCGATCACACTTCAGGCCAAACCTGTTTCATTTATAACACACCTCTCAATAATGCAGTTGACAAACTACACATTTACCCCTTATAGCTTGGGATTCATTCTGATTGGCTAATCAAATCAGACGACAGAACTACCGCCATCTAAATGAGAAACTTGGAACTTTTTTCTGAGAATGTGCAACAACTATGACACATGGAGTGTATTTTTCTTGAAAAATATATAAAATTTAAACTCTGTATTTTGCAACAAAATACATGTAAATACATAATTTTTTTTTTGCATCCGATAGCTGGTATGATACTTTGTTGTTTTGAGTAAAAATTGCATCAAGTATAAATCAATATATACAGGAAAAACGTTGTTCTTTAATTCAAAAAATTGTTTGTTTTAAAACACCTGTTTTTTTAAAACCAGGATGAAATTTTAAGATTTATTTTAAACCCATTTGTGTTTTGCATATGACCTTTAAGATGGACAAGTTATCTTAGACTGTTTCGAACTCTATCATATCATGCGTTGGCAAACAAAAAGTCGGTTTTAGGCCAATTTTCCCAAACACAGCTGGGAATTCTTTCAATAAAAGAAAAACGAGATGTCGGTTTAAAAAAGTGCTTCAGAGCTTTCAAAGGACATATTCTGTTCTTTCCAATGCATCCAATATCATTTCGATCGCTTCAGTATTGACTTCTCTAGGAGGGAAACAAAATGCCATTTTTCGCACTTTTCCTCGATTTCTGGGTAGAGGCCTCTTAATTAAAAATTGCGATTTTAGTGCAAATTAAGAATTATGTTTATTTATTTCTTTAAAATAACTATTTTCCTTTATATCTAATAAAATTCATCCAATTGTTAATATAATTTAATTATTGCATTGAGTTATTTTTTATGTTGTCTCTTATCGTTTAAGCAATATTTAAGTAGTTTTGACCGCTTACTCCTGGGCCGTCATGGTAAGAAGCAACATTGTTTATATTGAATTCGTCCTCCCTTTCTTGAGAGGAAAGTTCAGGAGGATCTTCAACATTGTAGTTATATTAGGCAAATGTTATGAAGAGCACCACAAACATTTAAAATTGCAGTTCCTTTCTCTGGGGTAGCGAAATCTTGCTTTCAAAACACCAAAAACCCGTTCTATGAAGGATCTAGCCTTACAAAATTTATCATTAAACAATGATTCCATTGAATTTTCCGGAGCATTGCGATATGGTACTAACATTCATGGTTCGAGTGTATAGCCGGAATCTCCTATGAAGTGGAAGGGTAATAATCACGATTTTGTTTATTTTTGGAAATAAATATGGTTACCAATAATCCAAGTTGGTTTGTCTCTGTTTTTGGAGTTGTTTTCAAGGTATTGCCGCTGATTGGAAAGATTCCAAACATGTGAGTCGTGAGATGCTCCACCGTATCTTCCACTAACAGCTCGGATAATCATCCGGTGATCAAATATCTTCAAGAAACAAAGCTCCATAAATTAAAAAGAAAGAAATCAAGAATTAGACTTTAAACTTAGGTACCATCATTGCATTTATGCTGTGCTTCAGTTTCCGATTGAAAAATAAATGTTCATTGTTCTTCGGTCTAATAATTTGAATGTGTGTTCCATCCACGACTGCAACAATTCCCGGTATTCCAGATTTCAAATGGAAATATTTTTTTGATTCTACCTTTTCCTCATTCGTCATATTAAAATTTATGTGTTTTGGACACAGCGTTTTTTCGATAGCATTACAGACCTCAGAAATAACCGTTGAAACCGTCTGCTGCGCCAGCCCAGTGAATCGATCTTGACCTATCTGGTGCTGGTATCCGCCTTGTGCAAGAAATTTAAGCGTTGCACATAGTTTTATAATTGCAGGTATTGAAGACGATCTTTTTCTTTCTCTCAGTTCATCACTTATGCTGTTCAAAATATACATAAATGCATCTTTTGAAAGACGATAATTTTTTTACAAAACTGGAAAATATATTTAGTATAAATTATTGCGCCCTTAAACTCTGTGTTTTATCACATTACCTTTTATTTGATAAACCCATTATGTTAAAATTGTCTCTTATTATCTTTCTTTCAATTCTTTCTTCAGCACAAATTTCTTCATCAAACCACAATGCAACTGAATTCATATCGATAGTAAAATTCAATTATTAACGAATAAATTTAAATATGTAATCAAAAACTATTTATTTGACTTTTTGTTGAATTTAAAATGTTATACAGACACAGAGTAACATTTGAAATTAGAATCGGAAACAACTTTCGAACAGTTTTTACTTTCGAATCGAAATACAGAGTTAGGCCCCTAATTTTTTTTTTCAATTTTAGAAGAAATATATTCATTAATCCAAATATTCATTCATCACATCTAAACAAATTGCTTAGCAACATATTTTTCTTTGTTAGATATTATTGCTGCACACATGTCACTCAGTTAATTGGAAATTTCCCAATCGATTTTTTTGTTTGCTGCTGTTCTTGTTAGTTATTTACTATTTGTTGTTCAATTTCGGTTATGTGTTTGAATAGGATACTATGCAATTTGTAAATATGTACTGTAATACAAAATAAAAAAAAAAACAGTTTCCAAAAAAAACAAATATGTATAACGATGGCATGCTTCATTTATTTTTTTGATGGGTTGTATAGCTTAAATTCGACTGTTTGATTTTTGAATTTAATTTTTATTTTCAGTTGAATATTCAGCGAATTTAATTAAATACACATAACAGCGATAACAATTTAAAATTAAAGGGATTTTCAACTACTTTCGAAATTCGTCGGACTTGACATCTCTGAAAATGGCTGTTTTTTTTTTTTTTGAAAAGCCGGACTTATAAAGAATGTAGATACCTACAAGTACCAGAATTTGCAATATTTAGGTGGGCACCTACATTACAAGTCATATCTTAGTAGTCATACCATATTGTCACAATTTGTTCCGCACAGCATACATAATTTCTAGGCTATAGGATACGAGTATCTACATCTACATTATATGCAGGATGGTGATGCCATAACATGTGTTACTATTATCTGGACTTTTAGTTTCAGGATCCCTGCTATGCTACTCATAATAATATTGTCGATTACCGTTTTTGCGTTACCAAGCATGGAATTAAAAACATTATTGTCATTTCGTATGTTGTGGGGAAAAAATCCCTTCAAAGTAGCCACAAACTAACCAACAAGAAAATCTAAATGACTTCATAAACCGCAGGGTATCTACATACCTATTTTGATGCAGGACTAGATACATAACATATCCTCATAATATAATATAATACTGATAGCCCGAAGTCATAATTTGGATTATGAGATAGGTACATAATTATACACATTATTTTGTATATAGCTATCCACTGGTTTAAAGGCAAATTGCCTAAAATTGTTAATTCAAGCAATGCAGAGATTTAGATCTATCTATACTTACATACATGACGTTAGTTTTTATTGAACTTTTTGGTCAATCTTGCGGTTTTTTAAAGGTTAAAATGCTGCCAAAAGATGTTGTCTAATCTTCTACATATTTCTATAAATGTAAAGCAGGACAAACCACATCAGGGGGTACACAAATTTATATTGGGAGAAATATTTTTTTGATCAAATTTTTCAAAATGTTTCCCTTGGGCCAAGGAGTACAAGATGACCCGATTTTAAGGGGCATCTCATTTTTAAAAATGTCGTATTGATTTCAAAGATTACGCTATAGAAGAGAATTACAAAATTACCACTCTAGCCTATTTTTGTGGGCAAAATGTTTAAGGTTTTAATGCTTTTCATAGCGTCCTTCTTATCGAACGAGGGCAGTATAACGTTAAACCATCTGCTTCATATTATATTTTCGTTCTAGATCTACGGCCGAACAACAGGTCGTGGGTCATGGAATGATTATAAAAGGCTGGGGGTGCTGTCATCAGCGAAAGAGTGAAATGGATTGGAAGTGGCAAACAGGCGCCTAGGACTAGGAGTATTTATGAATAGATATGTGAAAATGAGTGGGGGACGGAAAAGAACTTATTCTACTGTTTATGCACTTCCACTTACTTTTTCGGGCTTCATCTACTGCTTGTCATGAAAATGAACCCTGGAAAGGAAATAACAGCTAAAATGGTGACCAATTTTGCAACAACAAATTGTACGAGACTTTTTGGGCCGTTATATTTTCAAACACCTTTCAAATATCAAGCGAAACAAATGATAATTGGAGGAATAAAGACTATTCGCCTTTTTAGACACAGGGTGGACAGTAATGCTGTTCTTCGTTAACGCGGTTAAAATACAGGAAAATAGGAGAGATGATGCATTGGTTTTAAAAGGTCGAACGAGCACCTCTTAAGAACGATGGATGAAGTACAGTTTTGCCCAAGGATTTATTTATGTTGATATCGCAACCTTCAATTGAGCTAGTATAAAGATTAGCAAAACAGATCAGATTTGTCTAAAGAGCTTATAGTTTTAAATTTGTTGCTATTATAAAAGTATAGGTTCACTCCCTATATTAGGCACCAACAAGAAACTTTGAACCTTACTGTCTTATTCTGTATGATGATCGTTAGCACCATATTTATTAACTCTGCCTCTGCCATTAACGTTTCTATGTAGGTTAACACCAGACAGTTGGTGATGGCCCCTCCTTACTAAGACCGCCTTTCTAGTAGTGCATCTATTCCATGTTCAGCTCCCTGATGCCATTCATCGCCCGACTTATATTTTATATAAACATAATTTATTTATTTATTTCAGGTGTTCCGCCACTATAACTTGCAAGGCCTGTGGAATTTAAAGTCCTAACACAATCTATATAATGTTTATATAAAAACAAGTAAAAGTGTTGATACCCTCCACTGTATGTACTGTATAGGTACACGCGTGTGTCTAATAGTGGTTTTGTATGGGAGGTAACAGAACTACTTGACCGACATGGACCATTTTTAATACAAACCTGAAGGCCATAAATAAAAGACCTCTCATAAAATTTCAGTTGCCTAAGTCGATTCGTTCGGATGCTATCGTGATTTCTAATAGTGGTTTTGTATGGGAGGTACCAGAACTACTTGACCGACATAGCCCATTTTCAATACCAACCTGACGACGGTGAAAATAAGTCCCCTCACAAAATTTCATTTGCCTATGTCGATTCGTTTGGACGCTATCGTGTTTTCAACAGACAGACGGACAGACAGACAGACGGACATGGCTAAATCGATTCAGAATGTGATCCTGATTCAGAATATATATACATACTTTATAGGGTCTCCGGTGAATCCTTCTTGGCGTTACAAACGTAATGACAAAGTGAATATACCTTCCTGTGGAGGTTATAATGAAGTATCCGACTGACAGATGATTAACGCCCAGCCTAAACCATTTGCTCTACAAAGCTGAAATTTTGCACAGAGGTTTTTTTATGATGTATACAACCGCTAAGGAAATTTGAAATTCGACCCCTAAAGGGGTAAAAGGGGGGGTCAAAGTTTGTATGGGAAGATTTTTATTTTTCATCCGATTGACTTCAAACTCGGTTTATGCATACTCTATGAAAAATAAAATAAACTAATTTCTCAGATTTTGCAAAATTCTACCCTTAAAGGGGTAAAAGGGGGGGTCAAAGTTTGTATGGAAATTTTTTTATTTTTTATCACATCAACTTCAAACTCGGTTTGTATACTTTCTATGAGATATAAAGAAAATACATTTTTTTGATTTTTGAAATTCGACTCTCAAAGGGGTAAAAAGGGGGGTCAAAGTAGGTATGTATGGGGAAATTTTATATTTCATCCGATTGACTTTGTTGACTCTCAATGAGAAATAAAGAAAACGTATTTCTCTAATTTTGGAAATTCAACCCTTAAAGGGGTAAAAGGGGGGGGGGGTGGTTGAAGTTTGTATAGGAACATTTTAATTTTTCATCCGATTGACTTCAAACTCGGTTTGTGTACTCTCTATGAAAAACAAAGAAAACTACTTTATCTGGTGATGGAAATTCAACCCCTAAAGGGGTAAAAGAGGGGGTCAATATTTGTATGAGAAATTTTAATTTTTTAGCCGATTGACTTCAAACTCGGTTTGTATATTCTCTATGAGAAATAAAGAAAATGTTTTTTTTCGATTTTGGAAGTTTTACCCTTAAGGGGTAAGAGGGGGTCAAAGTTTATTGTTCATCCGATCGACTTTAAACTTAGTTTGTGGCCCTTTTCTTAAGTCACGAATCGTTCGTCGTATCAATTTTAAACTTTGTAATGCGTCCCAAAATCTTTCGGCGTTGAATATGCTAATCGCTTCATCTAACTCCAGCGTACGTACTCCAAAGACATTCAAGCGGAATTCTGTATGAATGGGGTCATACTACTAGAAAGTGGTGCATCTTTCTGGTTGCAAGAGTGTAATAAGATCTGGGAGGTGTGGAATATAATGAAGGGGTAAAAGCTCCCCCTATTCTAGAGATGGTGCTTATCATATCGCTGTATTTGTCAGCAAAGAAATATGTTTTGTCCCATAGATTGTGACTCAATCTGCTAAGTATGATCTGTGTTGAGATGCCAGCGCTTCACTAACAAAAATATTGATCATATAATCTTTGAACTGTCCCACAAGGATCTATCTTGGGTCCGCTGTTATTCTCAATGTTTATAAATGATCTCCCCGAAAGCATTTTATTTTCTTCTATTCATATGTATGCTGATGATGTTCAGATGTATTTTAGTTGTAGAATAGGACTAATTGAGGATGCCATTTTTAAGATAAATAATGACCTTGAAAGTATATTTCAATGGTCAAAGAAAAACGAACTATGTCTGAACCCCAAAAAATCAAAATGTTTATTAATATCAAAAAACCATTTAGATTCGACTGATTTGCCAAATATATATCTAGGAAATGAACGGATAGAGTTCGTTGATAAGGCCAAAAATCTTGGCATTTGGTTCGATACAAAATTAAGATGGGATCTTCATGTTCGTACTGTTGTTGGTAAAATTTATGGATGTTTACGTAATCTGTATGTGTCACAGTACTATACCCCTGTAAAAACTAGATTAATGTTAGTTAAATCCCTTATTGTTCCAATTTTGTCATTTGGATCCGAAGTGACAATGTACTGTAATGCGGAATCTAGAAGAAAACTTAATGTCGCCTTTAATAATGTTACTCGTTATGTGTACGGTCTAAAGCGCCAAGATCACATAACCTCATATAAAAGTAGGATTCTGGGTCTACCACTGGATAAATACATGGACTATTGTGCCATCAAATACTTGCATAAAATCATAATATCACGGAATCCAGAATATCTGTATCGGAAACTAACTTTTTCAAATTCATCTCGTACTCTTACGATAATTCCTCCGCGAGCTACCACAATCACAACCGAAAGACAATTTTGTGTTTACGCCATTCGCTTATGGAACTCTCTTCCTCTTGGCATAAGAAGACTCTGTTTTATTGATAGTTTTAGTGTTTCTCTGTTCTCATACTTGGCTGGCAATTATAGGTGTTAGGGCTTTTCAATTTTTGATCTTTTAATTTATTTATCTTTTTGTTAAATGTTGTATTTCATTCATTTTCTTTCTTCTTTTATTTTTATTTTTATTTCATTTTTAACTTGTAAAATTTGAATAGTCAATTTAAATTTAATTTTATTAAATGCTTAATTATATTAAATAAATAATAAATAAATAAATATATACCTCTGAATTATCATGATCACATTTACGTCATTATAGATACAGATTGTAATCTTTGTAAATGTTTGTTAATAATAATAATAAAATATCAAATATCAAAATATCAAACTGTTTTCTCCAATAGGTCATTAAACACATTTTTCAGAGATACTAACTTCTCATTAGGTACTTTCTTAGGTAGGTTTTCTGCGCGATATATAAATATAAAAGAGGGAACTAACTGACCGTGAAGGAATATCTGTGTACCAAATCCTGGGGACTGCTCCATAATAAAATAGGTCCAAATATCCATATTTGTGGAACTCCACCAAATACGTACTGCCGTCGTAAGAAGTAAGGGCGCATCTCCATTTTAGTAGTTTTGAGATAAATGCAATTTACTGTTTTTGGTTTTCGCGCCTTCAAATTAAATGGCTTTGAAAATTTAAAAAAACGATTTCCTAATAAAAAAAATTATGTAATTTTATCGTGCCCGTAAGTTTCAGTAATTTTGGCGATTACTTTGAGAAAATGGACATGCGACTTTTTTTCTTAGTATAAGTTCAAAAAAATAGCTGGAATTTTTGACAATACTTAGTTTTTGCAATAAGTTCATAAACTTTTTTTAATGTTTTTGAAGAAGAAATTGAAATATTAATATAATATTATTTCATTGAGTTAAATTAGGTTAGGTTAGATGGATTTCCTAAAAGGATGCACTTAGACAATATTAATAGCTGATACCACATGAAAGGGAAGGGAAGGGAAGGGGAAAGTCGATAGAAAAATGTAGGGGCCTGATATGCAAATGGAAACTCTATGGCTATCTGTTTCTTTAGAGAGAAAAATCTGTGTATCTTACCTTGTAAAGAGGTCTTGGTGGTGTAGTAACTGGAGCAGTTAACTCAATAGGTTAAAATTAATAAAGTTACCACTCCTTGGTAGCGGTTTGTCTTTAGGGAAGTACGGAGGGTGACCGTAATAGTCTGCCCCTACCTATTGCTATTCGCAAGAAGAGAGACTGGTGCGTAGCAAAAATGGGTGAATGAATAAATCATCTTTGCTGCTTGACACCGAAAGTCTTTTTGACAGTTTGTGTTCCAGAAAAAGACGAAGGCCCCTATTGTGAGTGTCGATTGTTTGTTAATCGTTGATCGAGAACTGTGATTGTCGATTGCGATCGATATTTGTCGATTTGACAGTCGCTTGTAGTCGCTTGTGATCTCTTGGAAGTGAAAAAATGTGGTCGTGACGGTCGCTGATCGACAATCACAATAAGGGCCGAAGTATACATGTAGCAATCTGCCAACGTTAATTTCCTTTGACAAACCCGCCCGCAATAGAGAAACTGGTGCGAAAAGATTGATTGAAGCAATCCACCCTACTGCTTGGTACAGAAAAGAGGGTTGCGGTTTGTCTTCGGGGAAAAAGACGGAGGGTTACCGAAACAATCTAACCCCCGCCTACGTTTGTCTCAAGATAAAGCTGACTGATGTAATCAGTTCCTCCAGCTGGCAGTAAGTCTTCAGGGAAGGCAAAAAGGTTACCGAAGCAGTCTAACCCCGCGTTAGTAGCCTCTGACAGTCCATTTCTTAGGAGGGTGGCAGGCACAGGTCAAAGAAGGGTATTTGGAGTAGTCTGCTCTACAGTTTGACGTCGAAAGAGTGGCGGTTTGCCTTGGCAAAAATATGGAGGGTAACCGTCAGTCGGTTTTTACGTAAATCTGAAATTTTCCTATATTCCCTATCCCTATGTTTAAAACGAGGACAATAAGTTGCTCTTACCATTCACTTCAAAGATTTCGTCAAACTACAAATTTAACGCAGTAGCGCAATATAAAATCCCTTCAAATCGTGAGATCTTGTTTAACGTGCCTCTTTGTATACAGCTCTTGCACATGACAGTTAAGTAGCAAAAAAGGCACATTAACCAACAAAAATCGTATGACACTAAGCAAAAAGCTCACATAAGCAGAAAATGTAGGCAAATGGGCCTTTTTAACGTAGTAACTGGCAGATACGCCTTTATTACTTAGCAATAGAGCTATGCATGGTAGATGTGCCCATTTGCATTGCTGATTTTAAGCCATTTGCTGTTGGAAATGTGCCCTTTAAGCTTCGCACAAAAATAAGGCACTGTTTAACGATTCTAAATATGCCGCTAACTCAATTTTTGAATTTTGGCGTTTGTGCCCTTTTTTCTTAGGACGGCAGCGTAGTAGTCTCTTACTCATTTATCGGTATCGAATAGTAGAAACATGAAATGACTTTAAAAAATGGATCCTCCACTCCATCTCTTGTCTGCGTTCTCTTCAAAGCTGTAGTGACATTTGATTTAGTATAGCTTATACCAACAACTGCAGGTCAAGTTTTTTTAAGTAGTTTTGGATCTGTGAACATATATTTAATTTCATTCGGTTGATTTATACTTGAATGGATAATAATGTTCACACTCATTTATCGACTGTCATACACGTTTCAGAGAAAATGCATTATTGATTCTTCTTTATGGTGAAATGATTACTTTATGTTTATCCTTGAACATTTATACTTATATAACGACTTATATTCCATGCACCTGCATTTAATGTTATCTTCATCTACGATGATATACCTACTAGCATCAACTGCTTTAATTTTTCCGACAAAATTTCATTTTAATGTTGATTATGGAAGGACATTCAAAGTTGTCGTACATTCAAAGTACTTAGTCATACATTCAGAGTAGTCGTACATTCTCATTAAAGGAGTATCTACACTCTGAATGGAAGGACACATAAGCAAATAGGTTTGCCCCTTCCAAGTCATGTTCGCATAATGGTTTTATCATTTATATTTCCTCTTCTTAAATAGGTACTCCTTAGAACTTCACTTCCTGGTTTCTGCTTTACCACTACTTACACAATCAATTCCATATTCCTTAACCCGTCTAAGCAAGTCAAATAATAATACTCTTGTTTGATACTCAATTCCCATCCATGACTCTTGGCCTCATTAAAAATACATTGCCAAGTCCAGTATTCGTTGAATTTGGCCCTGGTTGTACATTATACTCCCGTAGAAGCTATTATAGTCCATAAATCGAAATCAAAAGTAGAGTTCTGTCCTCCTCTTGATCCAGACCGGAACAATGGGGGAGCCTAAGAAAGGGAGTTGTGTTGTGTCCTTTCTTTGGGTATATAGGGACGTGCTTTTTCTTTTCCATCGGATGTGTGCGTCTCGATTGTTTGTCAATTGGAATCACCAATAAATCTGTGCTACGACATGTGTGACACCGCCCATTGGGTACGAGTATTTGCAGCACGCAACTTAAGTATTGGACGGTAGGGGATTGGTCAGAGGGTTTTGTGGGCAACATGTTTTTCTGGTGCATTTCATATTTATTGGACAGTAGTTTGTTAGAAAGACTGAACGAGTGTTAGGCGACAATTGACAATCGAGTTACTTTATTGAGATACAGGATGCTGATGTAGGTACTCGTATCTAGGGACAGTATATCTAAAATGGTAGGTGGAATTCAAGTATGCTATTAAACAAATTTTATATGAGATAGGAGTTAAGTTATAGGAGAGGTTTCACTATAACCTAAGTGAAAACCAAGGTATACCACAAATCTTTTTATATTTGAACTAGGAAACTAGTTAAATGGTGTATTGAAAATTTAATTGTGTTGGAGTTGGGCTCCTGAAGGAGGCTTTTCAGGTTTAACTGCTGAATAAATAGGAATGAATACCGAAAGTTTTTTCCACTGTTTTCCGAATTCTTTTACTCGAATATGGCATTTTATTCTTTTACTGTTTAAAATAAAACTCCCAAAAATTAAAGTTGGAAATACATACCTACTTATGCACTAAGTACATTTACAATCTATAATTTGTACCCAATTATACGAGTGTTTATAACAACACAGAACGAAATCAGTTCAGCTTACAGTTCTAGGTACACAGCACGGTTTCATCCAACATGCCAGCCTCCAGTCGAGACAGCTCTAACCCTAGTTGGTTAGGGTAGGTCTCGCCAGGGCTGACTTTATGCGACTTAAGTTGCATTCTGATTAATTGGAATCAGAATGCGTCCTTATTCTATCAGCTATTGTCCTATTTAGCCATAACTTTCATGTTCAATGCAACAATAAGATAGAACTAGATGACAAGATGCGTGAGCCATTTTAACTTTAGTTAATTTAACTAGTTTTGGATTTTTCTTCGTGCCATTTCTGGGTAGATTAGTATTGCCACTTTTTGTATGCAAATCCCCTTTTTTTGCGAGCTTTTTGACCAAAGTTCGTTGTAGAATCTCCTACTCCACACTCCGTCGGAACAAACTGAGCCGAAAATCACTCGAAGAATTTTTCTCTTAAAGCTTTCCAATAGGTTTTCAGCTACTTTCGATAAATGCTTCTGCACTATACAACACCACTGTAATGATTGTGGTCTAGTAGGTACATTACATCCATCGTTCTGAGTGATATGGCTTTACTTCTTAGATCCTTTAATAGCTCGAAGAAATAGCGATTGGCAGGAGTAATTTTTCGCTTGATTTCTGCGCCGATGTCATTTTGCGAAATAATTATATCTGTAGGTGGACAAACTTTTTAACTACTTGGAAGTTATATCTGTCCATTGTGTCGGTTTGCATAATTCCTCCAGTTACATGATAGCACGTCAGCAATTGTCTTAGACCTTTTTCTCTCACACATACAGTGGCCGGCATAAGTATTTTGACAAAACTAAAGTTAATTCTGCTCATAATTTAAAAGTTACTTCATGTAAATTTTGGCATCAATAGAAAGGTCATTTAAATTCCGTTTGAATGATACAAAACTTTCCTTAACCCATTAAGTACCCATTTAAAAATTTTAGAATTTAGAATTTTTGTCAAGGTCTACTTTTTTGACTTTTTTTCCTCGGTATCAAAAAAAAAATGTTTTGATGCAAAAAGTTTCTCCAAACAATTCTAATAGTGACTGCAAAAAAAAAATTTTGAAAAATCTCTTCGCTAATATTTTTTATGATTTTTTGAAAATTGCTAAAAATGACTATTTTAGTCACTTTTTCCTCCTTTTCATACAAAATTTTTCTGAGATCATCCCATTCAAAAAATCATAAAATATATTAGCGAAGAGATTTTTGAAAAATTTTTTTTGCAGTCACTATGAGAATTGTTTGAAGAAACTTTTTGCATCAAAATATTTTTTTTTTGGAACCGAGGAAAAAAGTCAAAAAAGTAGACTTTTACAAAAGTTCCAAATTTTCAATGGGTAATTAATCGGTTAAGGAAAGTTTTGTATCATTCAAACAGAATTTAAATGACCTTTCCATTGATGCCAAAATTTACATGAAGTAAGTTCAAATTATGAGCAGAATTAACTTTAGTTTTGTCAAAATACTTATGCCGGCCACTGTAGTATAGATGACATTATTGCATTGCACTTTTATATTTCGAAGCTCGTGACCTCTTACAACCTACTGATGCTTCAACACACTTCTTTATCTATATCTGTATCTTATACGATTTCCCTTTGTTGACTGACGGTACTTGTAAGTACCACAATGTTTTACTTCAAATAAAAACTCTATATGACAAAAATATGGTATTGACGCCCAACGAGACTTTTAAGTTCCATTTAATTGCAATGTATTTTGTTGTTCATGAATTTTTTTTAGTTTTAGCCAAGGTTATAACGGTTTTTTTTGACAGCTTCCTAGACTTTGAAGAGAGTAATTTTAGTTCATTTTGGTGTTTGTAGATCTAAGTAGCCATTGCGATTTTCGTTAATTTTTTCAAGTGTTTAGTTGATTTGCATATTGAACTTTGGAAAAAACACGAAATCAATTGAAGTTATAGGGATTTCTCGTATATTTTTACTAAAAAACTACATTGGACTGGTAAGTACCGTTGGGCTGTGCGACAACGGGTGTTCCAATAGTAATTTTTGTTCTTCATGCTATTTTCATGTAAAGTGCATTATGTCGGCTGTGCAGAATGTTTATTTGAAGGATGATGAAATTTTGGCTGTGATTGAGGAATTACCTTTGGACAATAATGAAGATACCGACCTAGAATCCGAAGATGAGTTGGATCTTATAACAATACGTTCAGGAATAAGAGCTGCTGCCGAAGTGAATGAGGAACCAGATGAAGCTGTGCTTCAAGAAGAGCTTGAGCAGCTGTTGGGCGATGGCGAGGAAATTACGGATAATCGGCCAGGATGCAGTCATTCGAAAAAAAAGATTTCCGACGAGGAACCAAATCGACAATGGAAAGCTAACGATTGTGCATCAGAAATTCCTGAATTTGTATCGCCTGAGGGTCCAGTTGAAGGTTTGTTTGAGACCTGCTGTAGTCAAACAGACTTTTTCGTCTCTTTTCTTGAAAGTGTGCTCGATAAAAATGTTTATCAATCTAATCTCTACGCGGTTCAAAAAAGTAAGGTGTTGGACTTGAAGAAGGGTGAGCTACTTGCTTTTATAGGAATAAACTTTCTTATGGGATATCATAAACTACCCAGCTGGAGGCACTTTTGGAGTGAAAGTGAGGATTTGGGAGTTCCGTTGGTGGGTAAAACGATGAGCCGTAATAGATTTGATGCCATTTTGAGCAGCTTACACATAAATGACAACAGCCTTATTCCAAAAGATAATAAAGATCGACTGTTCAAACTTCGGCCAATGATCGATTCTTTGAATGATAAATTCAACACATCCTACCACGGAACAAGACAGCTTTCTGTTGATGAGTCAATGATTCTGTTCAAGGGCAGAAATTCCATGAAGCAGTACAACCCCATGAAACCTATAAAGAGAGGGTACAAATTATGGTGCTTATAGCAGATCAACATGGCTACATCAAGAAGTTTTCGATTTACCAAGGAAAGGACGTGCAGCTGGAAAGTAAATACGAAAATTACGGTCTCGGTGAAAGGGTAGTCTTATCATTGACTGAAAAGGAGTGGGGAAAGCAAAAAATTATTTTCTTTGATAATTATTTTTCGTCAGTGAGACTACTAGAGAAATTAAAAACCGAAAAAAACTCTAGCTTGTGGTACGATTCGAGCAAATAGAAAAGGCAACCCGAAAAATTTGAAAGACGATAAAAAAATGAAGAGAGGAGATTTCGACTATCGATCTTCAAAAGATGGGATCAGTTTTTATAAATGGAAAGACAACAGAACGGTACTGTTGGCTTCAAACTACCATGGCAACGAGCTTTCAACTGTTACCAGAAGAGATAAATCGGGAGTGCAACACGAAGTAAGTTGTCCTAAAGTCGTTAAAGACTATAATTCTTTCATGGGAGGTGTGGACCATGCTGATCAACTTCGGGCCGCATATTGATTAGACCGCAGGTCAAACAAGTGGTGGCATCGTCTTTTTTGGGGAATGCTCGAAATATGTTTCGTAAACTCGTTCATCGTTTACTGCCAAATGAATGAAAAAGTTTCCCTTCTGGAGTACAAAAGAGGTGTAACCCTTGGACTTATGTCACAGAAGGATTAACCTGTTGACAGACGTGGTCTAAAAAGAAAATCACTGAATGACGATTCTCCACAATGCAGCAAAAAACGAAGGGGCAAAGGAGAATCTGTTCCGAAGGACGTGCGACTGGGTAATCTGGGTGTTCATTGGCCAAAGTTTGTTGAAGCTCGGGGAAGGTGTGAGCTATGTAGTATCAACAAAATACAGTCAAAGCCATTTTCGAAATGCAGCCATTGCAATGTATACCTTTGCTGCAATGACAAAAAAAACTGTTTTTGCTTGTACCATGGAATACATTTTCAGTAACACAAATGAATGTACAGATTAAAATGCTGATCCTTTTTTGATAAAATGCATTTGCATTATTATAAGTATCATATTGAAATAAAAATGAATAAAATAAAATTGTTTTTAAAAAAAAATTTTTTGCATCCCATAGCCCAACGGTACTTTTGAGTACCACTTTAACTTTTAGTCCATGGAGGTCCTTTAAAAATCCAAAAGTGAGTTATCCTTCTTAAAACACCCTAAAATTAAAAGTTATCGAAAAACTTTTTTTTCAAGTTTTTCATAGCTTGGTCAACAAAGGGTTAAAAGCGCCGTAGAATGAAATTGCACCCCATACCATAACGCCCCCTAATTTGCAATGCTAACGGTTCAAAATATTTTTTTTTTGTCGGAGATCATGAAAGTAATATTTGTAGTTGCAGGACCATCCATGTTAAACTTATTTTTGTTTAAAAAGTCGGCTGTGCTCCAATTTCTGGTGATCACTTTAATCTTCATATCCCATTCCATATGAACCATTGCAAATTCAAGGCGTAGTAGGTTGTAGGTTGCTTGTGTGCTTGTTTAGGCGGTGTTTTTTTTTTTTGTTTTGTAAAATTTTGGTGTAAAGCATAGAAAATAACACAACTCGAGTGGATTTGCTATAGAAAAACACAGCAAATTCTGTAATTTTGTTTGTAAATTGAGCGCCTTAAGACACTAGTCTTTGAATTGTCAGCTTGTTTTGTGGTGTTAAAACTTTAATGATGCTTTCTTTGTAGTTCTTTCCATAAGATACCTTATTTCTTACAAAGTTTATATTAAGTGTTCACTTCGAGCCATTTCACGATTTGAAAAGCTTTCCGATAGGTAAGCTTTAACTTTTGCCTTTTCTGCAAATTCAACATTTTTTTCTGGCTAATTTTATAAAATTAATATAAAATAATAGTTGTCTTACTTTCAAATTACATTTTTACTGCTCTTTATCCGAGCACTTGTTGTTAACTAACCAATTTAACAGGTGCGTCTAATCAAGTGGACCAAAAAAATGCATAGATACGTTTTGGCATGGTACAGAAAAAAATTAGTATAACTGCCGTTATGAGTCTATCATAAAATTTAAAATTGTGTTTCTTTTATAGTGTATGAATGTGCCTTTCTGCCAAATAAGTTTTTATTTCTATTTACTCTTGTGGGTCTAAAAAAGTGAACCGCACTGTACATTAACGGCTTCAAAGGTAATCTTTACTTAACTTTATAAGAACATAAAGCAACAAAAATGTTAAAACATTACCACCCACAATTCAATTAATGCACATTTTAAATACATATCATTCCTCACAACTGTCTAAAATAGATAGGTACCTACCCTTTAAACAAACTGCATCGTTCTTTTTGTCAAATTCAAAATGAATAAAGCCAGTTTATTCAACATGAACTGTTTTGCTTCCCAAATGATACACCCAAATTTGAATGCCTCTGTGACTTTCTAAGTGCACACCACAAAGTGAAAGATGTCATTAATTTAATTTTCCGCAACTCTACCTTCTCGCTCATCCTTGTTCGCAAAAACCTCTTCTGAATCAACACCGAAAATTAATTACTCTCACACATGCAGTCATTACGTATGTATTCATATGTCTTCCTCAAAAAAACCTTCCGAATAAAATATAAATTACGGCGGTAGGAGTAAAAACAAAAAAAAAAAAAAACTTTCTTCGGAAAATAAACTCGAAAACTTTTAGACACCCTCTGCCGCTGTCAGTGTGGCACAAGTGCCATTAGTAACCCATCCTCAAATCATCATCAACGCAAACCACTTACCTCTAATGTAAGTGGAGAAAACTTTTAGTTCGATATCGTTTTCCTATTCCACACGTGCGTCCATTTAATTACACTTGCTTCAGATACATCTAAATCATGAGCGGATCTCAACGCAATCGATTGCCTTTCGAAGTTCAAATTGCGATAGGTAAAGGAAATCTTCTCGTTTTCCGTTAATAATTCAAAGACGATGAATATTTATTAGGTAGATACTTTAGAAGCTTAAATAATCTTCCTAATGTCAGTGCGAGTCAGAAGTTGATAATTTCGTGAAATGTATCTACATAGCCCGTGATGTGTGTAGATGAACTCAGCACCCAAGTTGTTGATAGTCATTCTCATAAATTGACGCGGAACGATAGAACAGATGTGTGCTCCTGCTTCCTTTGGTATCGAAAATAAATATAGAAACAAATGTCGGGATATCCGCATGAAAAACGTCAAGCTGTGGCCTTAGTCTCTAATTTCTCTTGACTGAGTTTGCATAAAAAAACATCTTTCTTGTTTCTTCGATCTTTACTTACTCAAGTTGTTATTCCCTTGCAAGAATCATTTTCACACCTCCAGAGTTCCCAGGCCCTCTGGGTCGGCTTTTCCTTCTCTAAATATGTATTCGCCTTTGTGCCCGATGAAAAGCATTTTCTCACGGTGCGGTGATGGTGGGGATAGTACCTACCTATACCTTTAAGGCAAATAACCAAGCATGCGAATGATAGAGAGCAGATTTTACAATTTTCCCGTCGACGTTCCTTACCCATACCTGCCTCGATTATGTATCCTTCCTTGGGGGCGCATCCTGCCACGAGGAAGAAATAAAAACGAAAAAATATATGAAAATAAAAAGGAATCAAAACAAAAAAAAATATATAAAAAAAAATCCTCCCACTGCCTCAACGTGCTTTTTATCAAGCATTCAGCGAGAAATAAAAGAACTTACTGCCTTGCCTCTTGAATGACATGAAAAGAGCAAGATGAACGCGCTCGCGGTAGTGTGGGAGCGTGTGGCATGGGGGTACCGGGTTACCGGGTTACCTACCACCTACACCGGAGTGCCATTGGGGAGTCACTTCCGTGTGTTTTTTGTTTGCCAACATGCAGTGCAAAAGGTTAGCACAACGCATTCAAGCCGCTGATTGAACGATGACGACGCAGTAGATGGCAACGAAATATGGTAATGTAGCAGGATCGGGTGATGGCAGAGTCTTTTGTTACTCGATGACAATATTCCTCAGCTTCATAGTGATATGCTTTTCATTGGGCGCCGCACCGTATCGCAAGAGCATTACTGCCATATCGGATCCCATTAGGAAAATTTGTGTTCATGCCCTAACGTATAGGATGGCAGTGATTACCTCCTTTCTAGTGAGTGGCATTGTTGTTGCTTTACGGCTCAGCTTCATTCCATTGCTGTTTGTCAAAATGTGTGCCAGGAAATTGTATAAGGCATTGAGCTTTTGATTAACCATCAGGAGAAACAAACCAAAGAAAAAAGCAAATTCTAAGCGGGAGATAAAAATAGATCCGCGCGCCCGTGTTGTAGGTACCTGCTTGTGATCTGTTTCGATTTATTTTTGTTTTCGCTCCATCGGGAAGAACAGTTCAAGGAGAGTTTTTTTTTTTTTTTTGCGGTGGCAATTGTAAAGGTTATATATTTTATTGGGTTCTAATAAGAGTGTACATGTGTGTTTGTGTTGACAAAAGGAGATTGACGTTAAGCGGATTAGTGCTGACGTGGAAAAATATTGACACAATTTGTGTAGGTACTTTTTAACTTATACCCTATTCACACCAAGCCGAAAACCGAGTTTTCGCCAAAAAAGTTTATAGAAAACTAGTGGATGCATTCACACCGAACACCAAATCATTTTCTTTTGACTTTTCAATTAGCTGGTGAAACTATCTATGAAATGTTTGGGGCGACTAGACTTTTATTTTAGTCACTAAACTTGGCTCTTATTGACATAATATACAAACAAAATTATTTAAGCTACTTGATAATCGTTAACTTATGGTTAAATGCATAAAATAATTAACATTAAGTCATGTGAAAAATAATAGGGACACTTTGCTGTGTTTCGTGAGAATACTACAAAGAACAAGACAAATTTCATTAAGTTTGGGGAGTAGTATTTTTATTTTTAAATAGGCTTATGCTATGTTATGATAGCGGTATGTATTTACTTTATCGAAATCCCAAAAAATAATTTAATGTGCCGTTTCTAACCATAATTTATGGCAATTGAAACAGAGTTGTGTTTTGAACAATTTGTATGCAAGTGTCCCTATTATTTTTCAAATGACTGTATAAGCAACAATCAAAATCAATCTGTTGAAAATCTCACAGCTTGCGAAAAAACCGGCCAAGTGCGATCACTCGCGCACCGAAGGTTCCCGTTCCGTACGTACGTATAGTAGTGAATTACATTTACATAATCTTATACATAATACATGCATAGTTAAGAACGTCGTCATGCCGTCATCGTCACTTGTCAGTTAAATCCACCGACTCGGCTCGACAGCACTGGGGCTCTCACTCAGTCTCTCACATCCTGTCAGCAGTTTTGCTGAGTTCGCAGAATTTTGCAAAAGGTGTGTCTGCTTCAACAACCCAACGATTGTACTCGTTTTAGTGGCGTTTTCATTGAAAACGACCTCAAACAACTCGTTTTGAAAACTGCAATATATATGGGAAAACTTCTGTTTTCGATGAAGCTTTCGACTGTTTTCGCGAAAACCCAGTTTTCGGCTTGGTGTGAATAGGGTATTAGTCGCTTTTTAGCTCGATGCAGTTCGTGCAACGTTTTTCCAAGTTTTTAATACACTCCAACAATTAAAACGGCAATTGATGAAAATAGCTATTTTCTTGTGCAGTTTATTGAGGACAACAGCTTCTCAAAAAGCCAAGTATCGCAAATTAAAAAAATCGATTTACAAACATATAAATGTATGAAAGCAGATCTAGGCTTAAAGACAAATGTGATGTAAATAAAACGAGAAATAGAAAGATTCACAGAATGACAGAATATTATATCCAATCTTCAATTCGCCAAAAAATGTTTCCACAACTTCACTAACTATTCTGTAACTTATTCTAAAATCTTTCGCTATGCCGCTTTGAAAACGCAGCCAAAATATTCGCCCCAATTTTGATCTATTGAAAGCACAAGTGGAGAGGGTTCGAAATGGCTAACAATTAGGGAATTAGCGAAAAACAATCATCAGAAACAAACAAATCAAGTGAATTATAAGAAAAATAATGAATTTAAAAATTTTGCATAAATTCAGAATTTTCAAAAACAGAATAAAAAAAGATGTTCATCATATCTACAGAATTTTTGTAGATTTACATAATTTTGGTCGTAATACGGAAGTATGGAATACCGAATACTGCCCCGCACGCAAAAAAACCATCATCCTGGTTTGATTACTTATTTTCAGGTATTCGTTTATGTTTGACAAAAGGTGATCAGTTATTCAATTCATTTGTACCGGATTAAATCTATAAATATCTTTGAAGTCCCGATTTTGTGCAGTGGCACCGAGAACGTCCAAATGCACACCCATTTTACCTAACGAGAAAACAAATTTCTAGTCTCGACTTTTTATGAGCTTTACCTCATGGTTGTGAGACACTGCCCTGTTTTTTGCGACGAAAGCGAGCCTCGGATATTGCCAAGCCTGTCAAAATAGGGCGCCCTTTGGGGCCAGGCCTGAAGGGTGGCAGTTTGCGAGCGTCTGGTGGTCGGCTTGTCACGCTCGGCAGTCGGCCGGGTTTAACCCGAAACGCCTACGAGCTTCCTGTCAATGGTCTCGCAAACCATTATGGGGGTCAGAGGGTGGATGCGCTATGCACCAATAGGGGCATAAGTGGACTTTCGGTTACTCGACAATGGCATCGACTTAGGATAGGCACGTGGAACATCTCTTCGCTCACGGGAAAAGACCTGGAGCTTGTTGGGGAGGCTGTTAAATATCGACTAGATATAGTTGGTGTTTCCTCAACAAAGCAAAGGGGTTCTAGAACTGTGGACCTTGCAGATGGGTGGAAACTCTTCATGTCGGGAGTAGCACCTTCAATGTCTGCTCAGGCGGGAGTGGGGATACTCACAAGTCCCAGGCTGTCCGGCAGAGTATTGGAGTGGATTCCGTTAGGAGGGAGAGTTGCGATCTTAAAGCTTAAGCTTGAAATATCAACTCTGGCTCTAGTGCAGGTGTATGCACCGAATCTGGAGTCAGGGTACGCAGCTTTCTTAGATGAAGTCGATGCAGCCCTTGAAAAGGTTGCAGATATGGATTCTTATATCCTGATGGGTGATTTCAATGCTCACGTGGGTGCGGATTTCTCGACATGGGGCAGCGCGATTGGGAAATACGGTGACCCCGATCAGAACGTGAACGGAGAGAAGTTGTTGGACTTTTGTTGTTCAAATGGAATGTCCATTATGAACACTTTCTTTCCACACAAAGATATCCATAAATACACATGGTACCGTCGAAGTCTGCAGCAGAAATCGCTGATAGATTTCTTTGTGGTACCGTCGTGTATTAAAAGGATGGTTTGTGATGTTCGTGTGTTGAGAGGGGCTGAACTGTCAACTGATCACCACCTGGTGTTGTGTAAATTGTATCTCAACGATCAAATACCTATCCTGCCAAAGCGTAAACCAAGAATGGTTACGCGCATACGGTGGGAGGGACTACAGAACGATAAGATACGGGAGAAATTTGCACGGCAGGTATCTGCAAGGTTTGAACAAATTCCAAATGTTCCATTGAATGTAGAGGAAGAATGGCAGTTGTTTTCAACAGCAGTTATTGCCTCTGCAGGACATGTTTGCGGAGTGAAGCGGCTCGGTGTGGCGGCTGGTGGTGAGAAAAGAACTGCGTGGTTTAAAACGCCCGGAGTTCAAGAAGCTATCAGAGAGAAGAAGAAGGCTTTTAAGGTGTGGATTCACTTGGGGGACTCTCCTTCTCGAAACCGGTACATTGAGGCGCGAAGAACTTGCAAATTGGCTGTTAAAGCAGCCAAAGAACAGTCTTGGAAGGAGTTCGGCGAAAAATTGGACCGTGATCACAGATCTGCAAGCAAGGTGTTCTGGCAGACCATCCGCCGCCTTAGAGGAAGGAAGTGGAACATTATCGAAGGAGTCAAATCCAAAGATGGCACACTTCTTTCTAATGAGGAGGACATCTTGCGCAGATTGAGAGAGCACTTTTCCGAATTGCTCAATCCAATCCAGGGCATTGAGGATGACACATCCATCGCCTTAAGCAGGGCGGAAAATAGTCCCACGGTAGAGGAAGTCACTTTTGCGATCAAATCGCTAAAAGCTGGCAAATCTGCCGGAGTGGATGAAATCCGGATAGGAATGCTAAAGGCCTTAGGTGAAGAGGGAGTCAAATGGCTCTCTCGTGTCATTAAAGTGGCCTGGGAATGCGGCGAAACTCCCAGCGATTGGCAGATTGGGGTGATTGTGCCCCTTTTCAAGAAAGGGGATAAAAGGGATTGCTCCAATTACAGGGGTATATCACTTTTAAGTCTCCCCGGAAAAGTCTTTGCCAAGGTGCTGGAAACGCGTTGCAGAGCTGTGGTCGAGGCACGATTAGGAGATGAGCAGTGCGGCTTTCGTCCCGGCAGAAGCACAACCGACCAGTTATTCACTCTCAGAATGGTACTTGAGAAGGCTTGGGAGTATGCTACACCTGTTTACGCTTGCTTCGTAGATTTGGAGAAAGCATATGACCGAGTCCCTCGAGGGAAACTCTGGAGTGTATTACAGCAGTATGGAATTGATGGTTCTCTCTTGAGAGCCATTCAATCTCTTTACACAAACTGTAAAAGCTGTGTTCGGGTAAACGGCGTTAAATCAATACCTTTCACCGTGGGCGTTGGACTTCGCCAGGGGTGCGTCTTGTCCCCTCTCCTTTTCATTACTTATATGGACTGGATATTACAGCGCAGTCTTGGCGAAGAACGTTTCGAATTGGGAGATCTGAGGATAAGTCAATTGCTCTTCGCTGATGACTTGGTCATCCTTGGGTCCTCTCAGACTGAACTTCAGCGCGCACTCGATCGGTTTGTAGCCGTTTGTGTTGAAGCCGAGATGAGGGTAAATGTGAACAAATCTGAAGTGATGGTCGTCTCCAGAACGCCTGTTCAATGCACTCTGCATGTTAGTGGAGTCCCATTGAAACAGGTGGAGAAGTTTAAGTATCTCGGGGTCTTATTCACGAGTGATGGAAGGAGCAATGCCGAGTTTTCCTGTAGGATTGGTCAGGCTGGATCGATTTTGAGACAGCTTGGTCATTCCGTTATCAGGAGGACTGAACTTGGTGTCGAAGCTAAGTAGTCAGTCTTTAATTCGGTGTTTGTTCCAACTCTTACCTATGGTCATGAGGTTTGGGTAATGACCGAAAGAATAAGATCGCGAATACAAGCTGCCGAAATGAGATTTCTCCGTAGTATTGCTGGTGTGACCCGTAGAGATCGCATCAGAAATACCAGAATACGTGAGGAACTCAATGTCGAGCAGCTACTTCTCCGGACGGAGCGATCCATGCTTCGGTGGTTTGGTCATGTTAAACGCATGTCCCCGACCAGGATTCCACGACGTGCTATGGAATCCGTAGGTACCATCGGGCAGGCGTCCCCTAGGTAGACCCAGGATGAGATGGTTAGATCAAATTTATAATCTCTCCTCTACCCGTATGGGGATTGCCCTTGATGATTTAGAGTCGATGGCGGAGGATCGAGAGCTATGGAGGGTGAATGAATGAATGAATGAATGAATACCTGCTACAGCTACTGCTTTACAATATATCGTGGGTATACAAGCAGAAGGCACTAACGCCTTGTCCAGCGTTGACACGAGAAATGCGGTGCGTGCGTTAATGTGCGGGTAATGCGGGCAGATTACGCAATCAAACCTATGTTGGGAAATACAGATGTCCAACGTAGGCACGATATTGCGGTAAATCAGTGCGTTGCGATATCTCCGCATCGCATTCATTGTTTGAAAATCAAACTGGTTTGATTTTGCCCGCATTATCGTGCGGAAATAATGATGGAAGTTTTTATTTCATAAAAGAAAGAAGGAGTGCAGAATAAAACAAAGTTTTCTGAAATGTCGAATGGTTTTATTTTTATATAATATTGCACTAGTTGTGTCGCGTTTCTTTTTTAGATTTTTTAATATTCTTATTTTTAATAAGCTTTGTATATTTTCTATTAAAAAATCTTGCTTGCCTAAATTAAATCCATTTTACACAAAATGACAGCCGTTTATTAGAGCCTTCCGCATGAACGCATTATCGTGTTCTAATTGGACACTTTGCGCATTCCCCGCAAATAAATGCGATGCGTTCAAGCAACGCACCACCCGCAAAATCGGGCCCGTGTCTACGCTGGACACGGCGTAAGTCAAAAAACATAGTTTTGAGTAAATTGAAATTCAAGATTTGTATGCTCGTAATAATTCGATAAATGCTGTTTTTAGTTGTTTGATCTTAATGAAATACTCTGTTTATATTTTGACATAAGTCTCCTACAGCATATTTTAGTTTTTGACAAACTAATAATTAAATATTAGACTAAAACTGGAAAATAAGCTGACTTAATGCATTTTAGCAGAATATGTTGATAATTTTAATATAAATGGGCGGTATAAGTCATATTTATATTTCAAAATGTTGCTTTCTATGACAGGCAAAAGGCATTAAGTCATACTTTAGTGCTTTCTTGCTATTCTATCATAGTAAAGGCAGATATCTTACAATGAAAGGCTGAATGCACTAAGTCAACTTAGTGCGTTTTTGCTGTATTATTCATTATTTTGTTGACTTAGTGCAAAAAAGCACTTTAAATAACTCAGTAACGACGTTAGCTACGACTTTTTGGGTTTTTGATTCATAAAGATCTCATCAATATGAATCATTTTGCATTAAAATATGAAAATCGTTAAAAAATGACTTAGTGCCTTCTGCTTGTAAACCCACGATATATATAATACATATACCTACAGCTACACATCCTTCCATCCATTTCATATCTACTGCGATTGGGCAAGTCTGATAGGTATGTAGCTACATTGTATAATTTTTGTAGTAAATCCTTTCGTTTTTCAAATCCTCTTTTAAATTTTTGAAGTTTATACTCCAAGTAGCTATGTAGCAGGTATGTTTTTCGGCAGTCTTCCTTCTCTGTGAATAGCCTGGCAAACCTGTCGGCGATAAGGAGGTGACGTTGAAGGCAAACATTTAACTGTTACTCGCACGTGGTGTTTCGCATTTTTCTGATATTTCACCTGAAAATAAGTAGATATTTTATTTACACTATAAACCGCGATAGACTATTAATTTAAGCATACTAACATACCTACTACCTATGCATTTTTTTTTTTGCTTAATTGGTAGATCCTGTATTATTGTATCGTCGGTTCGATGGTAAAGCTCATCAACTGACAAAATGGACAAAAGGATATAATTTGATCTTTATTCTTTTGGTTGTTATTTACATTTACCTCCCAGTTTTTTACAGTTATAAAACGTGAATAATTACCTACATAAAAAAAAAAAAATAAATAGGCGGCGCAACAGGCGGGTAGACACCCAAGGCCTAGCTTCTCGCAACCATTCGTTTTGTGTGAGATTTTATTTTTGGGACGAATGGAAGGGACCTACAATTTTATGCCGAGTCCGAACGGCTGAATTAAGAAGCTTTTTCATGACAGTCATACTCTCGGATGTTTGTCAGACGTTCGCGAGAGGTGGCGCAGTAGGAAAAAACTTTAAGATGTAATTTGTGTTTTTCCGGGGATCGAACCTGAGATCCCTCGCACAGTAGTCCAGCACACTAACCACTGCGCTACTGCGCCCAAATTGAACGGCTGGACTATGAAAAAAGCAAACTTGCGGCATTTTGAGTCATTATTAAGATGGCATTACTTCCAGAAGTCACTGTTTGCTGTGCTTTATGAGCTGGTGCAATCGTTGTTCCATATATCTTCAAAAATCACGCTGGCCAGATCGTAAGAGAGAGCTATACCTAGGTAAATGGCTACTGATCTGGTCGTCATGGAAAGACTTAACCCTCAGCAATGTCTTCAAATTATTCAGCTGTATTACCAAAATCAGCGAGCGAAACAATGGCAATACTGGTGGACAGCTAATTTCGCTTTTCGGACCTGCCAACAGTCCACCACTACTTTTTTTTACATTTTTCATAGGGTTATATCTTGTATGAAGTCAAAAGCAACGGTCCAGGATTCGGAAGCCAAAATTCCTCGCATAGCTAGTTGAACAACTATACCTGCCACAACGCTGAAAGCAGTGATCCAAAATTGGGCCTCAGAGTGGACCATGTTTGGCGGCGTAGTCGAGGCCAATATTTACACCAAATTAATATATTCAAAAAGTAAATGTCCGAGACTGTTCTTTCAGGCCATAATTAAGTCTCCACCATCCAAATTCATTTAATGTGTTTTATTTAAACTTTAAAAAAACTGGTCATAATGAATGACCCATTATTATGAAATGGTCTCGAAGATCGTAAAAGTCCTGAAATCTTTTCTGTTCGGATATGCACTCGTAAGCCGATAAACCAAAGACGATTTGGAAGCCAACATTCACAGCGTTATTGCCAATTACGAGGTCAGCTGCTCGTTCAAACCAAGCCAATATACAATGGCCCTTATACAACGACTTTTTTCAGTCTTATTTCTATGGCTGCCTTTATCAATTTTCTTTCTAATTAAATGCCCTTTTAAAAGAAGAAATCGGAATATACTTTAGCTGGACAGCTCAGATAATTTACAATTTTTCTGCAAAAATGCAAATCCAATCGAATTGTGTTTTAAGATCAGTAGAACATTGGATCCTTATTTGGGTCACACCACGACTAATTTTACAGCTACAGCTCCTCATAAACTAGTTTCTTAGACAATATTAAGAACAACAAATCTCTTTAAGATATGCAAATATCTTACTGTTACTTTAGTTCCTATTGGCATGAGCTTAGACAATTTATGGGTACATGCAAGACCGCATAAATTTCACTTGGCATATCTACAGCTGAAATGAAGTACATAAAACAAAGAAGATTGCTGGTTTCAGTGTACATACCTACGTAGTAACAAGCAATTATTATTCCAGCTAAGGCACTATAGGTAGTTCAATGTATACAAACAATATTTCTTATCTTCTCCACAATGAAAATTGAAAACCATTCTTCACACCCAGGGTTTGGGAATTGATTTTTTTCCCCGCCATACACAAAACACAACACTCCCGAAATTCTGTAATCAATTACTCTTCCAATTGACAGTGTCAACAGAAACGAGAAACGTTTATCACAACACTGGCAACTTCTATCCCTCTTTCCTCGTTCTATAGGACTATAGCGCGTGTCCCTGCGATTCAACTTCAACATATACTCGTAAATATCAACAAGTATCAGTTTAATGAACTTTTTTTCGTTCCGCCAGTCAACATTCTCTGCTCAGTTCCACCACCAACACTCGCTTGCTCGGCTTGACTTAATTGAATGACCTTTTCATCGATGGGCTCACGCACATTTCAACAAAGGCACATCATCACGCGAGCGTCAATTAACTTATCTACTGACGGCATGCTATCGCACAAAATTCACTCGCAGCGAAATTCGCTTCCAAAATATATCATCACATACACACACATCCTGTCGTTACACTTGTCCCCTGATGCAAGGATCAGTGTAGAATAAACTTGTGCAGCTGAGTGCCAGAGGAATAAATCCACCGCCGCGCCGCGTCACCATCAATCTGCGTTGCGAAATTAATCCACACCGGATTGTTGCTGAAAATGTTGCTACCGAATCCTCGCCGTTGGGGATTATCACATGCGTTATCCTCTAGGAATGGAGAAGTATGAATAACAAAATCTGCCGCCCAAGTGAACATCGATGATGTACAATGTTTGAGGAAAAGCAATGGAGGCGCATATTATGGCGAAGGATAGTAACCCGCGAAAATATAACCACAGGGTGCAGGACTCAAATTCCCTACTTGAAATGTAGGTATAGGTATACCCCGAGCTCTTCACTGTGAAATGCTATCGAGATATTTTCAGCAGTGGTGGGTTGGTTAAGTCTGCAAAATCGAATACCAACAGTCAGTTTTAGTTGAATGACTAATTTATGGTAGTTTGAAATGACTGAAAGCTTAACCGTTATGTCATAATGGGCAAGCAAAGGATAATACTAATACACTAGCGCTATTGATATAGCTCTTACTCGAATGTGCGTATTATGTTAACTGAATTTTAGGAAATCTATTCCATAGAGAGGTGTCTTGTTTACACATAGTTTTTGCACCATCGTAGATCCTTAAATATATATGTAGTTAACATCTTAGGGACGAGTCCTATCTGCGTTCAACGGATGGTCGGTATTTTTTAAGTTAAAAATGTTGAGCCAGAAAATTCTGGGCGGTATGTTACAAGTTGGAGCCTTGTTACCACGTGCGAAATTCCTTTGATCTGAGGATAGTGTCTCGATGAGAAGCCATAAGAGTAACACAGTTAGCTATGCCGATGGTGGATTGATGCAAATAGCACCATCTAGCTAGCTCACTTTTACTTTTACATGAAAAATTATTATACTCACTTTTGGTTTTGTTATACTCACTTCCCAAAAAAATACGCCAAGTGTCGGTTTGTCTTTGGGGAAAACGCCTATTTCCTCTAACATTCCGCCTTTAGAGAGGGAGACTAGAGCGTTGCAGAAATAGGTGCGATTAAAGCAATCTACCCCGCTGCTTGATACCGAAAATTGGTGTAACAGTTTGCCTTCGGGAAAGAAAAGGTGACCGATGAAGTCTACCCCCCCGTCTATTACCTCTGACAACCCGTCGTAAGAGAGGAGGATTTAAAGAGCAGGAATTGGCGATTGAAAAAAGGTCTTACTACTTTGCCACTGACCGACAATTTAGGGGTGTTCGATGTATCCAGGTGAAGTTGATTAACGTAGTAAGCATCCCTCTAAGGAGGGAGACTGCTACGCTGCAGAAGAAATCGAAGCCACCCCTAAAAAATGGTCTAATATACAGAGTAATCGTTCAAAGGAGCACTGCAGATTATTTTCAGTACAACCATTTGGACTTTGTATTAAATACAGAAAACGTCAGTTTAAGATAGGTCGCTTATGTCTTTAAAAGTACATTCTGCGGGCGTGCCTGCCTTAGACATAGTCCCATTAATGTGCCCCCAATAGAGCTCATTTTATTTCTAATTTATTGTAAACATGAGTTACCTTTCCTTTTGGCGTCTAATAACCCCCAAATTCCACCTATTGTTAGTGATTTCTTTAAAGCCTCATCAAGAAGAAAGAATTGTGTTGATTGCAAGTGAGCGTACCGGTCCCCTCCTGATGTCAGTGTCAGATCGCAGTGTTAATGATGTCACCCTCTTCTGAACGGTCACAGGTGGTCAAGAGGAAACTTACAGGCAGTCCCCTGACCATCATGAGGGAGACACTTAAACCAACCCATATCACTTGAAACTTATCGCTTGCGATAATATGAGATCTTGCGATGATTTATAAGCTTGCAGTATGCAGCAGACTAGAAGAAGTTTGGCCCGCTCCGAAGTTCAAGGTTTTTACAAAGGAGGACATCCCACAAAAACACCGAGAACCCGTACATAGGACGCAGGCAAACCATCTTTCATTGCAGAGATACTTATAGAATAGGCAATCCGTCACTCCCGAATCAGAACTGGATTGAAACTGATGGAAGAGGGCAAAGGGGTCATGTGATCAATAAATAATCTTTTGATGAAAGCTATGTTTTCCAAAGAAAAAAGGACCTTAAAAGTTTATAACAAAGATGAACTTTATTCATCAGGCAAACTCACAGGTTCTCAGCCCTAAATCTCAGTATCGAATAGCAGTTTTTCGGACATGTACACAAAAGACTTAAAAAAAAAAATAAGTTCTTGGATCATGTTTGAAAGTGAAAGACCTGACCATAAACTGGAGAGGCTGATCGCAGAATCAACGATCATTGGGCTTCAAGGGGAATCCGCATTTGCTGAGATCATTTAGGCAGTAAACAACAGGTCACATCTTTCGTCGACCTTCTGCTACCTTACATAATAAAAGTCAAGAGTTAGGATCAAGGGTATTCTATCCCTGTTTTCCAAACGACGATAACTGCTTTTGTATACCTTTTCCCAACCATAATCTTAATTTAAAAATAGCTATTCAACTGCAGAATTAATTTGTATACTTAATTCCTGGTATGGGGAATTTTTTTAACGCATATTATATAGGTACTTATGTGAATTGTAATTGAAAGAATTGCCTACTTAAATCAGATTCCGCAATCATTTCCTTAAAAAATATTAAAAAAAATTAAAAGCCGTTTATTAAAACCCTTGTCAAAATTAACTGGGTACATTTTGATCTGTCACCCCTACTCGCAACAGCGAGACCATTATCAAATGCAAGAATTAATTAAAAGACACCGCTAATATTGCTGCAGGATGTTGATATTATTTGTCGTGCTTAGAACGTCATATCCTTTTCATATGCAAAGAACAGTGTTCTCCCTCAACGGTATATGGCACTGTGTCTGCACCCCAATAAAGCGTATCCCTTCGTAAATAAGTTTTGACAGTTTTGGTAGAAGGAGAAACCACCACCAACATTTTGAAGTTCCTTCCATGCTCTATACTTATTTACATTGATTGCCCCCTCGCCCTCCTGATGGTAGGTAGGTAGGTACCTACTTGATGTGTTCCTCTGCAAATAGTGTACCTACAATAATTACTTACAATGCGCGTGGGAGTAGGCACTACCGCGTTCTCTTTTGTTTAACTTTTATAAAGGGCATATAATTAATTATAGTTTGCTGCACTACTTCACTGCAGCCACTTGCTACTGCGTATGTTTAACCAATGTCAAGAGTTTGAGGTTACTCTTGCTCCTCTCAGCTATATAATTGCCCCTGAAAGTGTTTCCGTTGGCATACATTACATTATGTACACAATATGCTATAGAGGTAATGAAAGGCAATTAACCAAGCGTATACGGCGTGCACACAGAGCTGTCAACGAATAATTTACATGTGGTAAATATTTGAATTCTTAAAGATGTCATTGACATTATGGTGCAACTACAAAGCATATGCCTCTAGTCTAACAATAAGCATCAAGCAAAACAACTTACGAACCGACAATGCTGGTGTCCAAAAGAGGCTTTTATTGTATGCCGAGCAAACTTAATTGCCTTAATAAAAGCATTCAGCTTCCACTCCATTGAGGACTCAATTGAATTTTGGGAATTTGTTCTGAAATTTCTTGGTTGTTGGTATTATGTACCTTTTACGAGTAATTTGTGTATTGCAAGTTTCACTTAGACCAAAATAAGTCCATTGTTCTGCCACTGGGACAGACGGGTGGGTCCTGGAGACAATTACTTTTTTGTGAAGCTATAAATTTTCGAGATACTGACATCATTGAGATCGTGTTAAAGGTAATGGCCTAGTGTGCCATCCCGGATATTGGAGGGAACAGGGCAGGTTCGTAAGAAGTGCATTATTGTCTCATTCTGCTCCTCATATTTGCAGCTCCTGCGAAAATAGTTGTAGGGGATACCTAACCTCTAGGCATGCCAACGGATTGCACAATCTCGTATAATGACGAACCCTTTCGGTACCTATACATCTATTTTGTTCTAAGGTTAAAAAATAAAATATTATTTTTCTTTTTGTTGCTACGTAGACCCCTACTTAAAACATTGGAACATTATTTTTGGTAAATATTGGTTCTAAAGTGATTTTTGGAGACTTTGCCATATGACATCAATTGTCTCCAGTGGCAGCAAAATAAATGACAAAACTAATATTTTTGTTTTAGTTTCTTATTTTTTAAAATAATTTTTTAACAAAATTGAAAAGAAAAAATGTGCACGACTGGGTCGCACGAAACTTTCTCGTTTATTGCGAATTTCGCAAAGTCATTTCAGCAAATTTAAAATCATCATACCCAATTAAGATGTCCTCAGGTTTAGTGGTTTCAATGGTCGGGATTTGGGTAGTAATTTTTGAGAAATATTCATAAAACGGCAATATTCGAGTTTTCTGAGAAAAACTTAGTACGTGATCATGTTTAGAATGCTTATGTTGTCTTGAATATGTATTTTGATCAAAATCGTTAGAGCGGTTTTTTGTAAAATTATGCTGACAAATGTTACAATTTGGATTCGAAAAGCACTGTTATTAAACGACATATTCTTCAGGATATAAACATTACCTAGCAGTTACATTTTTAACCAAATCGAAAATGGCGTTTTCGAGATATGTGTAGTTTTTAAAGTACCGTTTTTAGCGATTGGGGTGAAAATCGAAGCACGCATTCATGGTTCAAAAAACACTGTTTTTCAACTGTTTAGCTCAAAATTGAGCAAATGGTATTACTATGGATTTAAGCATTACCTGACAGTAACATTTTTATCATAATCGAGAATGGCGTTTTAGAGATATGAGCAGTTTTTTAAAGTACTATTATTAAGGATTTGGGTGGATATCAAAGGACGCAGTCTTTTTAGAGAAAAACTGAGTTCACTATCAAGTTAAGAATGATAATACCTAGTATCTTAAAAATAAGTTTTTTTTTTAAAATCGTTTTTATCGTTTTCGAGAAAAAGCCAATTTTCAAAACTGCCGTTGTTGCTGGACTTTTTAGAGAAAAACTGGGTATGGAGTCAGGTTAAGCATGCCTACATTAACTCAACTATCAATTTTGGTTCAAATCGTTAGAGCCGTTTTCGAAAAAATCTAAATTTAGGCATATTTCGTCATATTTCGTAAAATTTTTATATGGGGGGTACCGTTAATATTAGGGCCAGCTTAAAAAAACAAAAACGTCCCTAGCGGAAGCCCACAAACTCTAAATACGAAGTTTGAAGCAAATCCGTCCAAGCGTTTAGATTCCCCAGGGGTGGGACAGACAGACATACGGACGGACAGAATTGCGAGACCCACTTTTTTGAGTTCCCCTATCATCGTAATATCAGAATTGATCAAAATCTCGAGTTCGAAATTTTGTACGAAAACAATATCTCTTACTACGTATACGAGAAAGATAAAAAGTATAGGACTTATTATTATTATTTTTTTTTTTTAATTTAGAAGTAAAAACACATATTTTCATATATACATACATAGAAACTACCTTTCAGGCCGTTTTATTCAAGTTTTATTGGACTTTTCAAGTTGGCAATTCACCGTAGGATGTTGGTGTTCTCCAAAGCTCTGCTTTGTCTCAGACACTCGTTCTCATATTTATTAATGATTTGTTGTATGTCACTTCTAATCCAATACATTCTTTCGCTGATGGAAGCACCCTCAGTTTTTATAATAATTTAATGATTCAAGTCCCTTCTTTTCGGTCGAACTGGAACTAGAACTGGAATGGCTACGTATGCTAAATACATTAAATTCCTATCCTAGCGACATTCTAAAATGGGGTACAACAAATAGAATGATGCCTCCTATCGTGAGAGCAAAACCTGAACCTTTAGCCATTATCCATGAATGGCAATTGAATTGACGAAACCGAAAAACTGTCTCCGTTGGAGTGACCACATATATGAAGTCGCAGCGAGACATTTCGCTGTCTCTTAAATCGATGCAAGAAGTACCTCAGACCTCACATTCTCACAAGGCATTTATTGGGCCTACACTTGAGTACAACACTCATATCTGGTCAAGTGCACCAAAAACTACATTACACCTCTGGATAGAATCAAACAGCGCGCTATAAAACTTATAGCAAAGCTTAGGTGATATAAATAATATAGCGGAGTCAATTGACCCGCTCGAACACCACATAAATGTTTCTTGCTATTCCTTTTTCTATCACTATTTCCACCACCAATACTCTGATGAAATAGCTAACTGCATTCCGCCCGTTCAACAATATTCTCTACTCGTAATACTTGTCACTCATGGAATGCACACATGTTCACCCTTAAGCCTAGCTTCGGACGTACCTACTGTTAAATAAAGGGATTGTTTTATAAGTCGAACAAGTCGAGCATGTGGAATGTATTGCCTCGCGCTGTTTTCCTTCTCAATTTAACCCACAATTGTTTAAAACCAATGTGCAGCAGAACTTTTTCTCTATCCTTTCTATTAACCCTTTAACTCGAGCTGTGGATTTGCATTATAAGAGAACGAAAACCCTTTGAGCACTAGTCAATTATAAAAAAAAATATTTACAGGGTATTATTAATATTGGGAAATTTTTCCGCCCCCTAAACGTGCCCCCACTACTCTACGCCACTGCTTTAACTACTACAATTATAACAAATTCAAAATCAAGCATATTCCAAGATAAACACGTGTATTTATATATATAAAAAAAATTTAAAATATTAAAAAAAAAGAAAATAAAATATTCATAAAATTCAATTTTTTTAATTTGAACTAAATTAAGAAGTAGTAGTATTCAAGAATATTTATTCATAAAAATAGATTTATTTTTATACATATAATATAGGCACATAATTATATTTAATTTTATTTACAGAAATGATGCCTTAAAGTGCACCTCTAAACAATATTCATCCCATATGGCAGGCAATACAGAAAAGGAAAATTGTGCCAAATTGAATAGACGGAAATCATTTGTTTATTTTATTTTTTTAATTGTGTTCCCGATATAATTTATTTAAATAAAATCGAAAGTAATAATATATTTGACAACTATCAATGTAAGAACGAAATATGTAGTAATAAAAATAGTCTTCCGACGAAAAAATTTTAACTCTATTGCAGCCCGATCTTTCACGAAATCTAAAAGCACAATGACGATAAATAACACCCAGTTTTTTTGCTTCTAATAATTCTGCAGATCCTTTAAGAAGTTAATCAGAAAAAAAATAGAAAAAAGAATGGAGAGAGAGAGAGAGAATGGGTATTAATTATGAATATTCGTGTTGCCATATGGCATCAAAATACCGAAAGGGTTTATGACAATGACTATCTTTTTTGCATTTGCGTCTTAGAAGCAGCGTTGCCACAAAGATGCAATTGTATAAAAATTAGATACACTTTTGTCTCCGTGCAAAAAGTTGATACATAGATATTTTTTTTTTGATTTTGGCTCTATTTGATACCATTTTATAATTTTCAATGAAAATTCAGCAATTTCCCTCTTGTTTCATATACATATTTAACATTTTTTTTTTTTCAAATTCATTTTTAAATGATTGTGGAAAACTCTGGACCTGGAGTGTATTACAGGAGTATGGAATTGATGGTTCGCTCTTAGAGCCATTCAATCTCTTTACACAAACTGTAAAAGCTGTGTTCGGGTAAACGGCGTTAAATCAATACCTTTCACCGTGGGCGTTGGACTTCGCCAGGGGTGCGTCTTGTCGCCTCTCCTTTTCATTACTTATATGGACTGGATATTACAGCGCAGTCTTGGCGAAGAACGTTTCGAATTGGGAGATCTGAGGATAAGTCATTTTCTCTTCGCTGATGACTTGATCATCCTTGGGTCCTCTCAGACTGATTTTCAGCGCGCACTCGATCGGTTTGTAGCCGTTTGTGTTGAAGCTGAGATGAAGGTAAATGTGAACAAATCTGAAGTGATGGTCGTCTCCAGAACGCCTTTTAAATGCACTCTGCATGTTAGTGGAGTCCCATTGAAACAGGTGGAGAAGTTTAAGTATAACGGGGTCTTATTCACGAGTGATGGAAGCAGCATTGCCGAGTTTGCCTGTAGGATTGGTCAGGTCGGATCGATTTTGAGACAGCTTTGTCATTCTGTTATCAGGAGGACTGAACTTGGTGTCAAAGCTAAGTTGTCATGTCAGTCTTTAATTCGGTGTTTGTTCCAACTCTTACCTATGGTCATGAGGTTTGGGTAATGACCGAAAGAATAAGATCGCGAATACAAGCTGCCGAAATGAGATTTCTCCGTTGTATTGCTGGTGTGACCCGTAGAGATCGCATTAGAAATACTAGAATACGTGAGAAACTCAATGTCGAGCAGCTACTTCTCCGGACGGAGCGATCCATGCTTCGGTGGTTTGGGCATGTTAAACGTATGTCACCGACCAGGATTCCACGACGTGCTATGGAATCCGTACCATCGGGCAGGCGTTCCCTATAGGTAGACCCAGGATGAGATGGTTAGATCAAATTCATAATCTCTCCTCTACCCGTATGGGGATTGCCCTTGATGATTTAGAGTCGATGGCGGAGGATCGAGAGCTATGGAGGGTCCACTTGAGCAACCTACACCCGCGATCCACTTAATGGACAAGCGGACCATTGAAAATGAATGAAAATGAATAAATGTGGAAATATCAAATTATTTGCTTATTTTTAAAACTGACTATGGTAAATGTATTTCAATCTGATGTGCACATACTGGCCTATAGGTATATGAAACATGGTATAACATTGAACATGACCGTCTCCTACCTCATAAAAACCATACTAAAATGTATGCGTTTCTTTTCTTTGACTTCACCCCCGGCCAATACCTATACTAAAATGGCTGAACAAATGAGATTGAGAATACAAACTGCTGAAATAAGGTTTCTTCGTTGTATTTCTTTTGTAGCTCTCAGAGATTGTGTAAAAAATACCAGAATACGGGACCTACTGGCAGAATGCAGCTATGTTATTCTAAATAAATGGAGCGTTTCAAATTTCCATCTCCATGCCAACTATAGAATTCCACTTGTCGTTAAATTACATCCCAAATATCTATTCCACCTGTATGAAGATTGCCCCTGAGGATTTGGAGTCGGTGCCGGCTGGCGAAAGATCAAGAGCTGTGGGAGGCTTATTTAAAACGCCAACATATCGGCGAAGCTTGTACTAAATAGGCTAGTTTTTAAAAATGATCATTATAATAACAAAATATATGTTCTAATGTACCACTATCATCTCGTTTTAACTCAATTTCCCACCCGATCAAAACCTAAACTTTGTGAATATGTTTTGTAGTTATATTTTTTCAAAGCTATAATCACTCAATCACATTTTTATTAATTGATTAATTCTATATTTCACAAATTAACATACGAATTTCAACTAAATTTGTACTGTAGTATCAAAATTGCGACACACAAAATTTGTCTCCGGAATGTCATAAGATGTTTTTCTTTTTTTTTTTTTGTACAGTTCCTATATATGTATGGTATGACATGTAGTGTGAGTTATTCAATTCAAATTCATTGCTACATAACCCTCTACAATTTCAGTTGCGCAACTGACATAAAAAACCGATATTTTCTTGTGATACAGTTGATACATTTTACAGACAGAAATTTTGATACTTTTGATACAGTTTTCAAAAACAAAAGATACATTTTACCAAAAGTCGACGGCAACGCTGCTTAGGAGTAGAGTGGACCTTATTTATCATATCGTCGCCTGGATAAAATATTGTCGTAAGTGCAAAATTGAGGTTTTCTTATTTTAATTTGTAACTACCAATCATTGTTTACATATTATTTTTCCATACAAAATATGTTTTGCCTCTGTTTGGTAAATAATTATCGTATGTGTTATTTTTACTACACGCATAGCCAAAGTCATACGACAATATTTTACCAAAATTCCGGTAGTCATTTGTCGTAAGTCCCATAAGAAAAAACACAAACAGTGTATCATTCTTGGACTTAATTTTAAAGTAGTCGAAACTTTTATATTTTTTTTCTTTTGTAGGATATTTTGAATCGCCTAAAATTAATATACGTTTGTATTTATAGTATTTACCGCCACGCAGCCAGGAGCTTATGGAATGGCATCGACTTGACCAATAATTGGTGAGGTCGAAGGAGAGGTGGATGTATAAAGGTCTTCCGTGCATCGACTACATTCTACATCCTCTATTTTTCACCCACCGGTGTCCACTCCTATCAGAGTTTTGTTGTATACCGTTCAGATTATTATTCAATGCACACCAAACTCAAACCCAATTTCAGATAACCAATTCCGTCAAACACAAAAGCCTCAAATTTGTATTGATTGAATTCGACACACGCGCCAATTCCTTATTTTAGTTTTTTTTTTCTATTGAAATCCATCTATATAGGTACCTACAAATATGGTGTCTTCAATAATATCCTCCCGCAGTTCGATACAAAATATTCGAGTGGAATGACAAGATAAACAGATTCATTCAGATGGCAAATTCGAAGTCACCATTTCAATTCATGTTCGACAATATTCAATCGGATTCAACGCCGAGATCAATAAGAATTTTGCTCCTCTTATTCAACATTTTTGTGGTAGTAGGTATACAAAAAGCCATCTCACCGGTAACCTTTCTTCAGAGAGCTATACCTACTCTAATATTCAAATCATATAAACGCAGAAATATGTTTGACATTTTTCAATTCACTTACCCACGGACTGATAACTAAAATGTGACCAAAAATCCCATTACTACTCACTCGACTAGGTCGCGGGACAGCATCAGCAATATTCCTTTCATCATGAAATCAATTTAATCAACAATGGAATTTCAAGTACACGAATTTGCATTCATAATCTGAATGAGTTTCACAATGTGCGGAGACGGTATACCCAGTTGAGGTACTCGAGAGATTTATGCTCTGATCCCAGTAAGTCCTTCGGTGATGGCGAGGTGGATGCCAAGCCAATACCACTTTTCTGCAGTGTGGCCTTATTGCTTCTGGCAGCCGCAGCATACCTCCGTCCATATAACAACCGGCCAAAGGAAGTAATAATTCTTTCTGAAAGATAAGTTGCTTTTCAGTGTGGATGACTTTTTCCTATTTGCATATTCGAATTGGTAAAGTTGTATTTTTTTTTCTCGGTCTTTGAACAGTAACGGACTTGGGAGAAGTTCTTAAAGAAGGCAATGCGACGTTTTTTTTTTTGGGGGTCTTTAGGGGGCGCGGTACTGAGGTGGTGTGCTGGACTTCTGAGGAAAGGGTCTCAGGTTCAATGTTAATTTTTTTTTTTTTTTCAAACATCCGAGGGTATAACTGTCGTCAGAATGGTTCTCAATACAGCCATTTAGAAGCGGCATGAAATTGTAGGTCCCTTCCATTCGTCAAAAAAAAAAAGAAGAATTTTATCCTGATTTAGATTATGGGGTCTTCGGTGACTCCTTCTAGGAGTTGCAAATGTATAATGTAATGACAAAGTGAGTATACCTTCCTGTAGACGGTAAAAAAAAAGTGTTGAATATGGAAGGAAAGGTTAAAGTTGAAACTAAACTTTATGAAAGCTTTTTAAAAGTGAATTGGCTCCTAAAATTAGTCAAAGTCCGATGTTGGATTGTTCTGGCCAAACCTCTGCAAGCCGCTGGCAATAACTTCCTCCTATTAACATAGCTGTCTTAAAATTGATGCAACATAACCAACCCTACAGGAAAACTTGGCATTTCGCGGTGAATAAGGCCCTTATTGTTATTGTCGATCAGCGATCGTCGCGACAATAATTGTCGATTGCGTCGATTGATTTTAGCTATTCGTACGCACAAAATTTGTTCACTTCCAATAGAAAGCATCGATCAGACATTTGTAGTCGACTAAAAGCGACTATCAAATCAACAAATATCGATCGCAATCGACAATCACAATTCTCGATCGATCGACAGTTGTTGTCGATCAACGATTAACTATCGACACTTACAATTGGGGCCTAAGACTCCGAGATATCTATATTTAAGTTTTCTAGCATTGACCACTCACCTGATCACGCCTTCAGGAGACGTCATCACTTCAGATGTAACGAAAGGGGTAAATTCATGACATGCCCATTGACACTCAATCAGACGGTGTCTATGATGTGGTCATTCTCCTTTCATGGTGTCCCAAAATCAATGCCTTGCACGATTTGTCATACTTTTGCAGAACTGAATGACAGAAGCAAGTGACAGCGTTACACGATCCTACTTTAGAGGTATACTACTATTGGTGATGTACAGGACATTTGCATGGCAGTTGGTCGCAGGTCCTGATCCGTCGCTGGATTTTTTTCCAACACCTAGACTTTCATTGATTCTGTGACCTCTTAATCACGTTCATTTTCTCATTATAATTGTGTGCAGATATTTTTATTACTGATATTTCCGCCATGAGTTCTAACTCAGTTGTAAATAATGAGGGAGGTATTTTTTAAGAATTCCAGTTACCCTCGAATAGGAAAAAAAACTCACAGGTCTAATCCGTGGTATTGTTAAATCGAAAGACTGTTCATTCGCACGAACAACTTCAACAGGGAAAAACCGTCTCAATCAAGAAATGCATGACACTGTAGAAAATTGTTCAGTGTGACGCGTATGACGGTCAATCTGAGACATTCTGTCAAACAAAGTCTGTCATCCAGTTCCAACAACATTTACAAGGCGATTACACAGTCATTTGGTGGTGACCACAGAATGACCACTTTAGGATAAATTCAGACGCCATAGCGACATGTCAGCATGTCACGAAATAAAAACGATTCGTGACATACATCATGTTGCCTACTGTAGGTTTTTACGAGAACTCGGGGTATCGATGTCGCTTTGACAATAACGACATTTTGTAGTGACAGATACAACTATTGTTAGATTTCTGCAGCCAAATCCAAATTTGAATTTCAAATTCAGTCGCCTAACAAGACATCTTTGCTCAGAGGGCGGCTGAAAATAGTAACCCCTCCAAGTCCGCTACCGCATATCACGGCTTTTAATTCTTATATTTATTTTTTCACAATTTTTTGTGTGTAACTTGCACTTAATGTTCGAATGTCCTTAAAAATATATTTCCAAACCCCTGGCTCACATTTCAGGTGAGCAAAAAAAAAAAACTGTTCAAATGCTTTTGCAACTATTGAGTATCTACCTAACCTAACTCTTAAAAAAAAGAAGAAAAAAACGGGGACAAACACAAACTCAAATTGAATTTTTCAATATTTTTCTAGTGTTTGTTTGCAATTTGAATTATTCTCCCATCCTTCTAACGCTCTATGGGGGTTGAGGGATGTGCGACACTTATTTAGATTTTTTTTTCTGAAGGACATAAATCTGCGGGGTGTATGTGTGCGTCGCTTCGCTACTACCCCCTGAGTCAATGATTGGGCTGACAAAAATATAAATGCAAATTGGCTACCAATCTATAATCAAAAGAATAACAAAAAATAAATAAAATAAATTGGATTTCACACCGTGTCGCACAATTAGAGAAGTGAATAGAGAGAAACACTTGTCTGTCCCAAAATTAGGGAATATTATAAAGACTTAACAGGACTTGTGACTCCACTAGAATTTAAGTTGAATCGATAGACAGCTCTATAAAGATAACGATCACGTCAGGAGGGAGGAGTTTTCTTTTCGTTTGAATGCGCGCAAACAATTTTGGACGTGAGCCTTTTAATGAAATCTCATAGTATTGACAATGAAAACGATGGCATATGGATGGCATCGATTGTCATGAGAGGACAACAACATAATGGTGACTCCTACGTGCCGGTGTGTGGTGGATGGTGGTTGTTGCTTCAGAAAGATGGCTTTGACCACAACATTACACAGAACATTAAGTGCAGAAACACTATGCTACCAGATGACCTGATTTCCCATATACATAAATGGGATAACGTCTGTTTTATAATATCGAAATAGGTTGACCGAAGCCAAAAGGATGGTTGACCAAAACTATAGTAGTACAGTGGCGCCAAAATGTGGTGGATTGGGAATATTGTCGTTTGCATAAAGGAGTTAAGAATACTGATACTTGATATCACCCCAGATGCACTAAAAGCTATTTTGGCTTGGAGCCTCTTTTATTGTCTGTTGTGTTGTGTCATACAAGGCGCATTTTACGGCGATTCTTACTCTGAGTCTGACCCTTACACAACGTTTGTCGTACCTATTTTTAGAAATTATTGTTTCATACATTTGGCTAGCAAAATTTCGTCGAGCAAAAGAACTTAGGATTAGGTAATTTCCTATAGGAAAATCGGACTTTAAAGCGGAAATAATACTTTAATGCTGAATAGTGAGGGCACTAGTAGATACATTTAAGAGATTTAATGATCAGCAGTTTCCACTAAACCATCTGCACATTTTTTTACATTTTTTTTTTATTATTTTAAGCAGTCATCTCTATTTCTATATAATATAAAACAAAGTGGAAAAAAACTGTTTCCCTCCGTCGCCCGTAATTTTCAACCGATTTTGTTGATTTTTTTTTAAATGTCGGTAATTGCGGTGATTGAGTGATAGGCTAAAGAAATTCAAAATCGGACCAAGGGGCGTGGCAAAAATCAAAATCGTATATCTCGAAAACCACAGGATCGATTGAGCTCAAACTTACAGATAATATTAGGTACTGGTCGCAGAGTGTTCCTGTGAAGATAGGTCAATATCGGACAAAGGGGCGTGGCACCTCCCATACAAAAAAACATTCAAAATCGTATATCTCGAAAGCCACAGAATCGTTTGAGCTCAAACTTACAGATAATCTTAGGTATTGGCCGTAGAGTGCTCCTGTGAAGATTCGTGAAAATTGGACAAAGGGGCGTGGCACCTCCAATACAAAAAAAAATAAAAACATTTTTGAAATTGAGGTTCAGTCTTCCTATTTATTACTGTCCAATCGATCAATATGGCTGAACCAATGCTCTTTTACTACATCGAGGTATTTGTACAGCTCATAGAGTTTGCCTCCGCCCCGCCGTTGTATGTCCTCATCATCTCCTCGCACACAGGGCTAAAAGTCTGCAAAAGAAAATCTTTTAAAGGGGCACCGTACATTTCAGCTCATTGTCCATTGTTGGTAAGGCAGTCAATCCGCATTTATTGCTTTCGACTTACTCACATACAATTTTAAGAAGCTTCTGTTTCAATGAACAAGTCTCCTGCCTTCACCACTATCTTTCAGTGGAGCATCTCACATTCATATTGGTGTCACCACTGACGCAACGCAGTTTACTGTGTCAGATGTTCCTTTATTGTTTTATTCCACCACAATAGGACACACATGTGGTGCAAACTCAGGTATTTCCGTATTTCCGTATTTCCCGACCGAGGAATGTGGTCATGCCCACCATAAGCAATTAAAGTAAACCTTCCCTTGAGTCATTTCCTAATGAGTTCTAGATGACATAACATTTTAATATCACGACCTTCTGTTCGCATTTGTATGAAGAATCAATCGATTGTCCCCACCCGGCCCGTTCATTTCGTAGCGAATATTACTCAATAGGAAAGTTAATAAAGAAATCCGTAAAATACGATATTGTTTTCTAACCGCACAGATATGACTATAACCTTCGATACACACGCCCGCCGCGACGACCTTCACTTGCGATAAATCTCAGTCGGAATCTCAATCTCAGAGAGACAGTGGATAGCAAGGAGGTGGAACATCAGAAGTCGTAAATAACCGCACAACTGTAATTACATTATCCTTGAACAGAGAGGTACATAAGCACCACCAAAACGGAGAACGAGCGCAGAGGACGAATGGCCATAAACAACCCGATGCCAAAGCCATTATCCTCTTTCTATGGGCGACATTATTTAAAAAGCAGTATAACAAATCTCAATTTCAAAACGTTTACGTATCGCGTGTGTGCGTCATAATTCCCGGTTGCGGTTCCCTGGGGGCAAACTCATATGTCAGGCAATAAAAATTGTTCCAACTGATATCAGACTAAATCATATCCTTTATCGTCGCCGATCTCCTTTTTTTGTCGCCTTAGTAGGGCATTCCACTCTTTGAATTGGAAACTTAAATGAAAATCAATGGACGCGCAGGATGAGGTGGATGTCGTGATTACTGTCCATCTGAGAAATCCTTTGAATGCATAGCATCGTCGTCGGTCGTTGCGAAATGGCCATGGGAATCTCGGTACTTAATCTGTCTTTTTTCTCTTCGCACTTGTTCTTGCGTGGTGTCAAGTTGTCAACAAAACTGTTCGCTTGGTCGGACTGTTGGAGCTTCTTATATATCTATATGAAGACTTCTCATTGTGTATGAGAATCACATTCACGTAGTGACCAGTCGAAGAATATCTGTGCTGAATGTTAATTATCTTTTGAAATAGCGTGGCGTGGGTAGAAGGATTTCGTGCGAGGAAACTTTTCACAAAGAAAAAAGCTTTGCGCACTGAAACTCACCATAAAGTGCCATTGTGTGTATAGAGTTTAAAGGCGGCAACCATTTTGATTTGGTTTTCAGCACTGCAGCCGGAGCTATCGCAAGGGGCAGATGCAGGATATAGGATTTGGAGGACAACTAACAGAGGCAGCAAAAAATAAGGCCATCAACAGAAATTCAAGAGACATTGTAGACAGAAATGGGATTAGATGAAGATTAGTTGTAGTGAGGGATCAGTTCGGCGTTTAGATGATTCAGAGATAGGTAAGTAATGCCATTGAAAGCATAGTTTGGTAGAAAGGCACTCAAGTCGTTTAATTGGTTTGCCACGAGGATTTTAATTGAGTTTCTCAATGCTTTGATGTGTACACGTGAACAGTCTTCGAGATTTAGGCATCATTGCCATAGGGAGCACATTTGTCTGTCAGAGAAATTGAATTGTCGTTTTATGTATCATGTTAGCTTGTTCAGATATATATTTAAGACGTGTTCTGTTGAGAAACAGGAAGTTTTATAAACAAATATATGTACATACAATTAGGGATCTATAAAAGAAAAAAACATGACTAGGGTGACTAAGTCGTGTGCTATACCTACAAGTTTGTCTAGGGATCCCTACGTTATCCCCTTTTTCAAAATCCCTTATTGGATATAATCTCTCTTTTTTATTTTTTTTATTCTCTTTTTCCAAAAACTCTCGGGACGAAATCCTCTATGTCAAAATCTCTCACAAGCAAACTAAACTTTGCATATACCCAGCCTTGCACCTACTCCAAATCCTACAGCGATCACAAGCAGGGGGGTTGCAGGCAGATGCTTACGCATCTCACTTTTTAACATCATTTTTAGGTGTCGCGGCGAGGCGAAAGAATTAATAACACCATCTAAAAATGGGGGATTTTGTCCGGTGGGGATTTTCTCTTAGGATCTTTTAAAGTGAGGCATTTTACGGGCATTATTAATGTCTACATACCTAACGTATTCTGCTGCGTGTACCACAAGGAGCAAGCCCAACGTTTATTTAGATGCAAATTTGAGATTTGAGGAAAATCTATAAGGCTTGCCAATGTAAGCCCTCGCCTGGTGACAATTCGCATCAGGGATAAAATTTAAAAATATTACGCTAATTTGTGCTCATGCCTCAACAGGAAAAAATACTGACACTAGCAAGGATGGTAGGTAGGTAATTGGGTGGTTTTGTGGCGGTTGCCACAGCTTCACATAGACCATCAGTTGTGTCCATTGTGTCCAGTCATGGGGACCTTCCATTTTATAGCTGTTGGAGACAAAGAATTTACCGCTTTTATTTAAGTCACCTAGATTTAGTATTAATCACATAGGCATTCACAAGCTCTTGTATCCATAATTCTAGCTTGTCCTATAAGAGTAATCGAAGGGGTGTGTAGTTTGTTGACCTACTGGAACCACCCCGATTTAAGTATGAATCTCAGGAGTTCCTTAAGATCAACATTCTCCAGATCTTCTAGTTCATCGAAGAAGAAGCTGCTGACAATCCTCTGTCTACTGTTTTTAAAGGCTGGGCATTCGCAAAGCAGATGGCGAACATTGCGGCTAAGACCGATAATGAATTCGGATACCCATTCCGGGCCATAATTCTTTTGCATGCCTGCAGATGTTGAGATTGGTCTAGCGTAGATTTGTTCTACTCAAAGATTCAATGTCAATCTTCCCAGCAGGCGTCAGCTTTTTCATAGCTGAAAGGGTTCTTTCAACACTAGCTGTGGTCACTGGAAGCGTTGCTAAAACCGTAAGCAAGAAATTTATAAGTCTAATACCCTATTCACATCAAGCTGAAAACCGAGTTTTCGTCAAAAAAGTTTAGAAAACTCGTGGAAGCATTCACACCGAACACCAAATCGTTTTCGTTTGACGTTTCAATTAGCTGTGAAACTAGCTATGAAGTGTTTGTGGCGACTAGACTTTTATTTTAGTTACTAAACTTTGCTCGTATTGACATAATATAAGAACTAAATTGTTTAAGCTACTACAAGCAAAATTTGGAACTCGCTTCCTGGGCATATATTTCCAGAAGACTACAATTTGCAGCAATTTAAGTGCAGAACTAACATACATCTGCAAGCATCTCGGGGCGCTGTTGAAGCGTTATAGGTTCGCCTTTCCCGGCAGATGTATTTAAAAAAAAAGAAAGACAATTTTAGTTTTTGTCTTTTGTTTAAGACTTTCGGGGGGGGGGGGGGTTTCTTCAGCCCCTCAAACCCACCCCACGGCTACGTGCCTGCCTACAATAATTCCACGCCGCACCGTGGGGCCAAATGTCATCATTGCCAGCATACATTTTCAATACCCCAATATACACAGATTGACTTGGCGGTATAAAGATCATAAACATCAATCAAACAAATTGATTGTATTGCAAGAAAAAATATAACCTTCCTCCAGTGCGCAGTGCCTTCAATGTACGAGTTACTTGCACGGTCAACGTAGACAGAGACTAATATTTGGTGGAAATAGCCAAATTACGAACTTCAACATTCATCATGCCAAAACAACAAATTCTCTGAAATACAGAGAACTAAGTCTAATGAATGTCGCGTATATGTTCATTTCCCTTGCAATGCATAAAAAGACTAGAAGTCAAATCCGAAAAATTTTAGAACAAAAAATTGGAATTATTCAAGATTGATACAGATCACCTGCACCTCCTTACCGACTACATACCTCCCGTCCAATTAAGGGACGAGTTATTGAAAGCCATGTCAACTTTCGGCATTCCAGACCAAGTTATTTGTCTATGCAAGATGAAGATGGATAAATTTCGCTTAAACGTCGGAAAGAACACTACCGAATCCTGTTATGTCAAAAAGGTTTAAGACAAGATAACGCGCTATAGAACTTCTTTAATACTCCATTAGTGAAGTATAATGATACGAACCCGGCATTAAGAGGTACAATATTCTAAAAGACTGTTTAACTGCTAATTGGTATTGCGGCGAAATTTGATCGGCTTCTTTGTAAGTTTTGAAGCGGATGCGGCTATTATAACTTCGAAAAACATAGCGAAAGAGTCACCCTTGCCATCTTAGAAGATGAGCTCTATTTCATACAACCTATATTCGACGAGACCCTAATCTTTGCTGTAGGTATGTTGCAGAAGCGTGGAATTTATCAGAAGCTCACGAAAACCTCTTGGAACGCTTTGGGAGTAAGATTGTTCGGGGGATAGCTATTCGGTCCAGTTTGAATCGATGGAATATGGAGCAGAATATTCAACCAGTGACTTTACTGGCTAAACAACAACATCATAGACTTGATAAAAACAAACCTCAAAAAACACAATGACTGAGAGGGCTGCTGGTGCATGCTTCATCCGTGACGGATTCTATCTCGTAGACGTATTCATCCGTCATTATTTTTTTTTATTATTTTTTACAGGAGGGGTCCAGGGGTGCTTCAAAAACCTTAAGTTCTACAGTAACCTTGTAGAAATAAAGGCCATTGTCAGTCCGGTATCCTAACCCACGAGTAGGTACTATATAATTTTCCCAGTAGTAAATTAAAAAGTGCTGTGTATCCATCCAAGCGTGAAATTTATTAATATAATGACCAGTTATCCAGTTACCAGTAACTGTTAGTTAGTTAGGTGGTAGACATGGTCCCATCCACCTGTCGCCCGGTGAGATACCACCACATCATGCTATAGGCTCCTTGAAGTAGTCTTGATTACGTTTCGGAGTTTGGCAGATGGGCCGGTGCAAAACGGATGGGACACAAAAGCCATGATGCAACTTCCTGAGATAAAGAATTCCGGAGGAATCCCATTCGGATCTCCGGGGAGGACTATCTCAGGGGGTTCAACATGCAAATATTCACCAACAAGGTCACTAACAGAAGAAAGCTAGATACAGATAATCTTAGGTATTGGCCCTAGAGCGCTCCTGTGAAGATTTGTCAAAGTTGGACAAAGGGGCGTGGCACCTCCAATACAAAAAAAAATAAAACATTGTCGCCGGTAAGTAAATAAAATAAAAAAAAAATTAAAAAAGCAACAAAAGGCCTGGCGAAGCTGGCGGGGGTTCAGCTAGTGCTTTATAAGATAAGTTATTCTTTCAAAAGCAGCCTCCATTCTTAAATATCCGAATGTATCTATGCATTTCGCAACTCCTGTTCAGAGCATAATATCCTTGAAAAGACGCTTAAAATTATTTTTTATTGCATAAAAGGGACTCGACATTCAAAAGCTTTTGAATATGTTTCTACTCAAAGCAATTAACGAGACGATTGCACTTTCAATATCGTTCTCGAAAAATATTGTAAAGAGGAAAAATTCAGATTACAAGTTCGAAGTATGTCCTCATACTTACTTCTTCTTATCCTGATCACCATCATCCAGCACTTATATAGTTCGTTGATATAAAATCTTACCCCCAGTACGAGTACATCCCTTAATCTCTATTCAAAGAACTTCCATTGATATCCTGCACTGCATTGAAGTATCCAATCGATTTGGATTATTGCGTATATCAAGGCAAGAAAAAGGAAATGCTACACAAATATCCTTTATAGTTTGCTCACTGGCAAATTGACAGTGCATTGACAGTGCATGCGACTTCTGATATAGGGATATAAGAGAACTTGCCTGTGAATAACTGAAACGAGACATCGCATTTCAGTTTGCTGATTGCTTTCAAAGGACAATCGATTCTCGACACTCGTACACCTGCGTTTCATGCATAATAACGACACAAAAAGACGCCCGATTGTTGGTGAATTTTCTATAGTAGGACAATAATGACATCTGTTGGAATAGATGTGGTGCAGGGTGCAGCTATCGCAATCAACTTTAGTGAATGTAGACACTTTTACGGAGGCGTCGAAACACTCGAAACTAGTCGTACCCACGCTCATGTTGGGTACACATTCTCACCATTTGGCAAGTGAACTTTTAATTCATTTTAGTCGATGTGTAGGTAATAAGTGAATTGTCGGTGCGCCCGCCCTTCCTAAAAGCGCCATGCAAACCTTCACGAACCGTGTTTGGCTTATTGTTTGCGAGTCCATTATTTTAAGGTAAGTTGAAAACAGTTTGAAAAATTTAGATGCCGCTCGCGTGTCCTTAGAAGGATGTTCGTGATATGAGAAGGACACAATATCAGCAGTAAGTAGTCCTTGGGCGGACGGTACTAATACCGGTGTCTGCGAAATTTGTATAAATCGTGACTGTCACAAACAGAGGAAAACGGACGTTTTTCTTTTGAGGTCGTGTGTACACACCGACTAAAGGTATGGCTTCTGTTTGTGGAACTTACCATTTCTCATTTCCACAGAAAATTGGTTTAAACAAGTGGGTAGGGTATAGGTAGGTACATGGGATACAGACCCACTGCTGAGTATGTTTTCACCGCCAAAGGTGCGGTTGAGCTTGTTTGCGTTGTGTGGCCTGAATGCTGTGTGTAGTATGTACTGTACTTAAGTCCCGTTTACTGGAACAAGAAACCTTACCCATGTGAGGGTAATTGAGGTTTGTTCGCATTGTGGTGAGGTAGTGGTTTGTTTGTGATGGCAACTGGCGAGGTAAAAGCACAGTCAGAATGCAGAAGCTGGGGATTGGCTTTTAATTTGAAGGACATTGTCCAGTGTGGAATTCAAATTCATTTGTGGGGTGCGGTTGCTATTTGAAATGTTTGCCTTTTCTTGGAGCAGTTTTCTTCAAATTATGATAGACATCTTAGGAAACAGTTATTAACCAAGAGGGTATTTCCAACATAGAAGAAATTTTCCCGCACAGGTGGAAATATTCAATGTCGCGCGGCTATACCGACCGCGGGCTGTGGTGTTTTTCGTAAATTGCTTTGTTTCCAAAAAGGTAGGTATTTAAATGTTTAATTGCGTTAAATAACTGTAGGGTGCGAAAGAGAATCTGCTAATGACGGTCAGAAATTTTAAAAGGATTGAACGATTTAAATGAACTGCGAATAGGGAAACCGCAATGGTGGTTATAACAAAAAAAAAACATGTACGACTAGGGTAAGCCGTCAAACCCTATTAGGGGGGTTTTATTTGGTAGGTTAGGTACATATTTGTTTTTTTTTTCTGCTAATTAATTTTGTTGGGAGGAAAAATGTCACATAACAAGAAAACGCATTCCCCATATCTATACTCATAAGGGGGCATTCCGGTGTCCCAATAAACAAACTGGCCATTGGAGTACATATTTTAGTCCGAGCGTTCCAAGCGGTTAATACGGATTTGGAACGCGAGTACCGAAAACACCTTAACAACAGAGTAACAGATGAGTTTTTTTTTCGTGAAAGACGAACTTTACGATTCAACAGCGTCCTGAGGGAGATGTTATGTTGATGTGTAGTTTTCGAAGTTGGTATGTATATCATGTAGCATAAGGAGTTTTGGAAAAGTGTTGTCCCCGCGTTTGGCAAGTACTGATAAGTCATGACCACTGATTGCTTGCATTAGCTTGTAGGGGGTTATACATAATGTCGCATTTTGAAGAATAATTATGTTACCTATTTTTGTTAAGTAATTCTGATGGAAATACAATTATGTAGGACAACCATAGTAGTAGAAAATTCCTCCCTCTCCAAGATCTTGCTACTTACGTATTTATAATACTGCATTTCCTTTCCTTTGGAAAGGATCCTATGGAATCCAAGCAACTATCCAGAATGAAATTCTGAAATGAAACCTGTTTTTTATAATACGTCTCTTCTCTTAAAATGAAGATGAAGATTATTAATATACCCCATGCTATACTGCAGCATGCCCCACATCCTCATACTGCATCGGACATACGATCATAATATACATACCTTCATACAACTGACCATAGCACTCACTGCGAAAACAAATCAACCCTTTTCGAATGAGAGGTATGTACATATGCTAGTGCTGTTTTTTTTTTTTTTTTTTTGTCCTGTCATCCATTTGTAGCAAGTTGAAACATACATTTTGGCTAAAAACTGTTCCTAAGGACGTGGCTATATCCAACATAGCCTATAGCAGTCTCACGGCTTTAAGGAACATTTAAAAAAAAAGTCTCATTGAAATCTGTCCAGTAGTTTTCGAGTTTTTAACTGACAACGAAAATTGCTACAGTTTTATTATATGTATAGATAATGTTAATTTTTTACTGTATTACTATTCTTTGCCTCTCCGGCTATGAAAGGCCTCCATGGACCATGAGTCCATGCACAGCTCGACGAAGCTTTTTCTTTTGCTATCCCCGTTGTGGGCGCAGTAGCGTTAGTTAGTGTGCGAGAGATCGCACGTTCGATCCCCGGAAAAAACACAAATTACATCTTAAGGTTTTTTCTACAGCGGCCCCTTTCGCGAACGTCTGACAAACATCCGAGAGTATGACTGGCCTGAAAAAACTTCTCAATTCAGCCGTTCGGACTCGACATAAATAGAAACTCACACAAACGAATGGTTGCGAGAAGCTAGGCCTTGGATGTCTTCCGCCTGTTGCGCCATCTATTTTTTATTTTGTTCCCATCCCCAATAGCATTCTTCGAAACTCTTTCCATAGTAGCAAATCTTTCGTCAAGCTTACGCACTGGTGCATTCTCCTTGCTGGGTTGTCGGATGTGTCGGAGATTGATCTAAACGATAGAGATCATTGCCGTTATTATGGTAGTGATTTGAAATTGTTTGATCCTCTAACAGTTTATCGGTTTCGACGTCAGAGGGCGTTGCGTCTGGCCGATCAGAAGTTTATTCTAAAATCGAGTTTCTTAACTCTGCAGTGGATTACAATTATTATGTAAAACTATTGGTAGAGTGGGGTCGGGATTCTTTGGCTCTTCTATAGTAGTACCTACTTTAAGTTGAAAAGTTTGCACGTAGTATGCTCCGTTTACTCATAGGCGTCGGTCGCTTGTTGTGTTGTCACGCGAGCTTCATGAATTCAAATTTGTACTAGGTATTACGATTACAGGAATTTTGTCATATCTAAAATTGTTGTAGGTATTGCTTTTTATAATAATGTAATAATTATTATAGTAAAATTTTGGCTTATTAGTGTATTTTTCGTGAAACTATTATAATCTACCTAATTTTAGTGCTTATAAGAAATGGAAAAAATGTAAGATATATATTTTTTTAAATTAATAAATGAATAGACCTACACTACATATTTTACTTATTTAAAAAAAAATAATAAAAATTGTACATAGAACAAATGGTACCTATATCATCAAGCCATTTAATTATCTCACGCCAAAGAGCACATGCCATCTAAACCTAATTATATTGCTTTCAGCCACAAGTCGATTGAAATAAAAAAAGATTTGACAAGAGAAAAAATGCTCTGTCCGAGACATCCTGAGAAAGCTTCTCAATTCAGCCGTTCGGATTTGGACTCGGCATAAAATTGTAATTCGTCCCAGAAATAAAACTCACACAAACGAGTGGTTGTGAGGAGCTAGGCCTAGGCCAGGGTATCTACACGCCTGTTACGCCAACTATTTATTAGTATAATGGTTGCAATTTATTGGGTGTGAAATAAATGCACCTATGTAAGCGTTCAACCAAAAATTCAATACAAATTTTTGGCATTCTAAACCTCTCAATAAAATATGGATCGTCCATATTGTAAGGATTTAAAAGGCGAGCGAAACTTCATTAAAACAACGTCAATCAGCTTTGAATTATAACATTCTTTATTAACTATAAATTACTTTAAACTAAAACGCGTCCACATAAGCAAAATGCTTTCATCAGTTCTTTATTAATATCACTCATCATCGTCCTCTCGTCAACGCGGCCACTCTTCAACTGCCACTGCTCTCATCTGCTGCAGGCATTCATCGTAGCGAAACATGTTTTTGCTTGTCAACTACTACTACATACTACACACACTACTGATACGTTGGGTTTCTTAGTATTTGAACCGCTACAATATTATTAAAATTGATATATTTAGGTACATATATTTAACTCAAAATCGTCGTCAAAAATATTAAAATCAAAATCGTCCATTTTATACAATCCTTTATGTATAAAATGTCAAATCAACTACATTAACCACATCAATTAGCTACATCATACAACACTTCCAGTGTAATGTGTGAAACAGAAAAATGTAACTGATGTACATAGTGTAGATATAGAATCGACCCTGTATGATTTAGTTGATGCAGTTGATGTAGTAGCGGATAAACAAGGCCCCTGGGGTCGAAAAATTTCATGAAAGTGTGAGTAGCCATCAGCTACCAACGCCTGTTTAACACAGTGCCGAACAAGTGATGCTTGGTTATATAATAGATATGTATACGAGGGTATCAACGCGTACATCAGCTATTTGAGCAACTACGTGTTTATAGACAAAAATTAAATGGAAGCGTTCAGTAAATTTTATTTTTTGGATATATTTATTGGTGTTTCGTACATTTTCATTTTTATACCCGGTACCACACTGTGGTGACGGTATATTCACTTTGACATTCCATTTGTAACGCACATAAGGACATACAACGTATGACAAACTATATATATATTATTGATCAGCATCACTTTCTTAGTCGATCTAGCAATGTCCGTCCGCACGATTACGGCCGTTATCGAATTGAAATTTGGTTCGTAAGCTTTTATCCACCAAACTGAGGCTAAGTTCGAAGATGAGCAAGATCGGATGAAAACTACTAGTACCTCCCATACAAAAATATCGGATATAGCTTTTTCATATTAAAAATTAAATTTAAATAGCTACAGTAAAGATAGCAAGCTTAAACTTTGCACATATCGTTTTAATAATATTTAAAATTATTTGACAAAAAATGAACTTGGTCGAATAAAAACTATCCATACATCCCATACAAATATATAGTAATTTTTTAATACTAAAATATTTTTTACAATAATATAGTACCGGGCATTTCAGCTTCGGCATAGACTGGTTTTGCGTTTTTTTTTTTTTTTGTTCAATAATGGATAAAATCTTACTTAAATAGAAAAAGGAGCCATTTTGGTAATTTTTAAAGGGGATCATGACGTTAGGTTAGGTTAGGTATGAGGGAAGTGCACAGCTTTAAGAGTGCTGTGCTTTCACGGGGGCCTTTTGGTCCATTGTGATCCCTTTTCATGACGTTAAATAGAACGACTAAAATCTAGAATGGTCAAAATCTCGAAAATGAATTTGATAAATCTCGAATGAAAAAATCTCGAATGGCTTAAAATCTAGAAAGTACAAACATCTCGAAAGACTCTATCTCGAAAAAAATCTAGAAAATAAAATTGCTTTTGAGATTCATTTAATTTACTCCGAAAGTAATGAAAACAAGTCTATAATGAATATTTTGTAACTTCTTTATTGAAAATAATAAATTTTTAACAAATAGTCATAACAAAACACATTCCTTCGAGACCATAACTATAACTATTCAACAGAAAATAAGTTTACATATTAGTTTCATTAGTCCAAAAGTATGTACCTAAATATATAGTGTCGGAGCTAAGCCACGCTGCGTTTTGACAATAGCACGTCAATAAGATTTTAGAAGACCTGGGATCTATAACACAACGCTACAAGTACTTGTAGAATAAGTATGTGAATTTCTACAATCTTTTACACATTTCTGTAACACAAAGTTACAAGTTCAATGCTGATCACGTGCGGTCAAATTCAAGACGTGTAAGACTTGGTGATGTGCCGCGTTATGTTATGGGCCCCTATTATTTTTTACCTGACTCATTTGTTTGCAGGAACAGTGAATCAAATTGTTGTTACATACGCATGCAATTCAAATAGTTTTCCATATGAGTAGATTTTTTTTTCTAGATTTTTGTTTTCGAGATTTTGGTTTCGAGATTTGTTCATTCTATATTTTTTTTTTCGATATATTTTTTTCTAAATTATGGTTTTCTGTATTATATTTTTCTACGTATCGGGGTAGACCCTTTTTAAAGAAGTGGAGGCCACGGGTCCTGACGCTCAAAAATAGTCCATTTGGCTCGTAAAGATTTTCAGAAGCATTCGGATTGCTTCCGGACGGTTCTGAATGACCAATTGAAAATGACATAACTAACTTCGTTTTTAATGTCATTTCATTCCGCAGTGTCGGTCGCGACATTTTCCAGCTAAAACAAGCGCAAAATCAATTTCAGATTGAACAGTAAACACTGAACTGAACTCAATTTCACGATAAATGTCAAATTGACATCAAAGCGACATTTGATTTCATTTTGTCGAATACCAATGTCATTACATTTCTACTATTTTCCTTGGGGCCTGTTTACATTTCATAAATTTTACGGTGTTTCTTGTATCAAACCAACTTTGAATGGAAATAGAAATTTAGTGTTACAATAAATGTTTCTTTATTCAGTGATTTTCTTATAAACGTGTTTCGTAAACGCCCCTTGGCAGCCGCCGTCAATAAAAAGCTGATATTTTTGAAGGTTATTCTGGTTTGATGACCCCTATCATCATTTTCAAAGAATATAAAGTACTTTCGGATTATTGTCAAACTGTGAAGGGAAATAAAATGTATTTAGATATATTTTTGTTCGCCTTATGCCATATCATGTTTGCCTAGCTACATAATAAAAATTAGTAACTTTTAGGGATACAAAAATTGAGGTAAGACATAACCCCCACTTTTATGTACAAAATAGAGTTCCTATTTAAATCAAATTAATTAAAAACAATATTAATATTTATACACCAGTCTCCAGACTCCAAATTCAACGGGTCTATTGCTTCATCTATAACACACCTAAGTACATATACGTAGCATAACAAACTTGTACATAGAGTTTCAATAGAAATTATTAATTTCAATTTTCAACAATTAAAGCTTCTGCTAGTGACAAGGCGACCACCAAACTAATCCTTTAATAAACCAACTATTATTGCACCCACTGAAGGGTAGGGTGCATACACTGTAGGTACACCTACGGTTCAAAAAATAATCCCTAGTCGCGAACATACATTTTATAATTAACCTGCACTCAATAGGACTAGGTACCTACACGTCGACAAAGTTTGTACACTTTGCCCGTAGAGTTAATAAATCATGCTCCATCGATAAGCAAGTTGCGATTGGATCAATTAACACACCACGCCTCGCCGCCGCCGCCGCCGCTGCCGTGGGTTACTACTTTCTGGTGAAATGAGAATTAATTTCCGAATCGCATACAATTACCACAAAAAATCACGGATTAACCCTTGTCAGCATGAACCAACAACAAGTAGTACCTACCTATAGCAGTCAACTGTTCAAAAATATAAAGGCACAGTATACATTCCGTCTCCCAGCGCACAAGATGTTTAGATCCCTAGATTTGGAATCTATTGTCAAGAAATTGGATTGAAATTTATTGCGGAAATTCGTGTCTGTCAATTTATCATACCCCAGTCGCACTTGTGGGTAGGATGCGGCGAGGGTGTCTGTGTATGCTGGCGGGTGATGGTGTTGAAAGGATTTTTCTTTCTCTCTCAGCTTTGGGTTGAAAATTTTCTTTTAATGTAAATCGTCGAGGCGGGTAACAAATTGAATGTCAACCTGCTCACTCTGTCATTCGAGGTACACCAACCAGTTGTACTCGTATATAGCGCTTTATACTAGCATTACCGCGCACCCACTCACTCAGTCTCAGTGATGGGTAAGTGGGGTTGCGGCTTATCCTGCACGCAGTGAAATTGATTATTGTTGCAGCTTTTTTTGTCGTTTTGAATTGCTTCAGAGATTTTCCAAACACGATTTGTGCTTTGGCTTTGGCTGTGTGTAGTAGAGTTATGCTCCACTAATTGGGGGGCGTTAGGAGGCTGTGACATTCTGTGGGATTTGCATGATCTAAATTTTAGTGTGGTTGTGGAATAGTATCTTCCCTTTGTCTGTGTATATGTTGGCTTGACATGTCGGGCCGATGTTGGCAGATTCTATCTAATGCTCTTGCATCTCTTGAGTGGAATACATATGCAGATGGTATTGTTGGGTTAGCCGGCAGTGGAAATATGAGTTATGCGACATCTGCAGATGGAGTTCACTAATCGCTTTTATATGACAGCAATGACAAGTTTAACACGAAAGAGAAACTCATTCCAGATCCCGCAGAATGATGGCATGGCTGGGACGATGCCTGACAATTTATTGGCAACCCAAATGGCTTGGGTTAGATAGAAATGCGTGTTTTTAATACGGATCGATTGAGAAGAATGACTGCAGGGGTTGTTAGATATTTTGTGACGTGATTTGGCTACCACAAATAGCCGCGTTCAATGGGAAATAAATTTAGTACTTTTCTTTTCATAGGTTATGCACTGATAATGGAGTTGAGCTTGCGTTCAAAATGTTTTTGAAAAATCGTTAATGGCAGTAGACGAGGAAGCAGATGCATCAGCGCATGCTGAAAATTCAAATACTTACAGTGCAAAAAAATACATGTAACAGTGACCTGAGAAATAGACCGAGAGCCCACAGTAATTTTTGGGTGTATTTTATTTATTTTATTTATTTTATTTATTTTATTTATTTTATTTATTTTATTTATTTTATTTATTTTATTTATTTTATTTATTTTATTTATTTTATTTATTTTATTTATTTTATTTATTTTATTTATTTTATTTATTTTATTTATTTTATTTATTTTATTTATTTTATTTATTTTATTTATTTTATTTATTTTATTTATTTTATTTATTTTATTTATTTTATTTATTTTATTTATTTTATTTATTTTATTTATTTTATTTATTTTATTTATTTTATTTATTTTATTTATTTTATTTATTTTATTTATTTTATTTATTTTATTTATTTTATTTATTTTATTTATTTTATTTATTTTATTTATTTTATTTATTTTATTTATTTTATTTATTTTATTTATTTTATTTATTTTATTTATTTTATTTATTTTATTTATTTTATTTATTTTATTTATTTTATTTATTTTATTTATTTTATTTATTTTATTTATTTTATTTATTTTATTTATTTTATTTATTTTATTTATTTTATTTATTTTATTTATTTTACTTATTTTATTTATTTTATTTATTTTATTTATTTTATTTATTTTATTTATTTTATTTATTTTATTTATTTTATTTATTTTATTTATTTTATTTATTTTATTTATTTTATTTATTTTATTTATTTTATTTATTTTATTTATTTTATTTATTTTATTTATTTTATTTATTTTATTTATTTTATTTATTTTATTTATTTTATTTATTTTATTTATTTTATTTATTTTATTTATTTTATTTATTTTATTTATTTTATTTATTTTATTTATTTTATTTATTTTATTTATTTTATTTATTTTATTTATTTTATTTATTTTATTTATTTTATTTATTTTATTTATTTTATTTATTTTATTTATTTTATTTATTTTATTTATTTTATTTATTTTATTTATTTTATTTATTTTATTTATTTTATTTATTTTATTTATTTTATTTATTTTATTTATTTTATTTATTTTATTTATTTTATTTATTTTATTTATTTTATTTATTTTATTTATTTTATTTATTTTATTTATTTTATTTATTTTATTTATTTTATTGCATCAAATTCTATACTAATACTCTCGATTCTAACACCGATTAAATCCCAAACACTTTTGGTAGACAAAAATCGGTCCTTGGCGTGTCCTTATGCCTAAGCTATTCATAGATGCAATTGCATAACCAAGTCAAGTTGACGCTAATTATATAGCCTTAGCCTCCGTTCATTTCAGAATAGAGCTTCAAACCTTTGTTTTTGTGTGCCGTTCCATTTTGAAAACCATTTTTAGCCCCTGCTTTGATAGTTTCCTAAAGTGCTGTATAAGCGTCTCAATTATCATTATGACCACATTTAATCTTCCAACCATCCATAGTAACGCAAACAATTCCAATTCAATTCCTATTTCAGTGCTTCAGTGTTTACAAAGCGAAAATTTGCACGCAGTCATTGTAATCAAGAACAAACCTCGGGCTACCTCACAAAGAAATCCTGAGAACGGAAAAAGGAACAAAAAAAAAAATAATAAAAAATTTTAGCTCGATTAATTCGGCTGAACAACTCGTAATAATAAAATCCACTTTGCATTTGCACCCTCCGAGTGCAAATAATCGTCTCTTCTTGTCAATATTCTCTCATTGTGATTGTGCATTGTTAAAATGGCACAGTCATACAAGGTGACAATTAAAATGTTCCATTGAGCGTTAAAGACTTCGCCCACTAAAGACATCCCAACCCAGCCCGCATCGCATATTTAATTCTAAATCCATAAGCGGATAAGGCGCCTGTATCGTCATCGTTCACAGAAATAAATATTCAATTTTTGCCCCAAAAAATAAATGGTGTGGCGTGTGGCTGGAGAAAGTAGTCTTACATTGCGAAAACAATATTTCAAACCTCCAATGTCCTTGTTCCGGAATACAACATCCATTAACACCGATTGGCGTCGTTGGTGTCATGAAATGTTTTCTGTTTTTTTTTTTTTTCGTCGGGGCTGTGCTTGGCGTGGTGTATCCAATTCAAATACGAAATGTAATTGAAGATTGTGTCGTTATATTAATAAACTGTGGCACGACGAATATAAGCGATAAATGGTGGAATGACTAAGGAAAATATTCCATTCTGTCTTGGTGGTGGTGAATAAACTGTTTGCGCTTGAATAAATCTTTCCGTCGATTCAAAAGATTCGAGAAGGATATGCGAGAAGTTGACAACAAAAGATATTTATCTGCCTGCAGTTGGGGGATTACCTACCGGAAAATACCACTGATGAAGCGGTGCACCACCGACACATCACCAGCGTACCAGTACCAAAAGAAAACGATAAGGGACACTGAAATTCGCTCCACCAAATTGCATACTTCATCCCCGGTGGATTTTCGTATCCTCTTCAGGTTTTGAAACTGCGGCATAAGGAAATGCAAGGAGCTGCTGCAAGAAATCGAGCGGAAGTTACCACAAGACAGTGGGGAATAAACTTTGTTCCGCGTTTCCAAGCGAACATTGTGCGAAAATTGTCTTCGTCGACTTTAATGTCGCATGACGTGATGGCATTAATTGGAGTTCCGACAAAGCTGACCCTGCTCAAATGCTGGAAGACATACTGTCATACTATGCAATGTGCAATTTGTAAGATTTTCGGCAAGAGGATACGACCTCTTCAATCCCTATAGAGCGCTGTATAGAGTATAGCAGGGGTCTGCGTTATCTTCACCTAATAAGGCTATAATAATAAAAATGCTTCAAGTGAGTAAAAGCTTTTACGCGCTTGCCACTATTGAAGAATAGGCGACGTTGATTGCTCTGGAAGAAAACAGGGACAAGACTAATAGCCTAAGAGCCGGCAGTAATATTTGATTGTCAAAGGTAACCAAATGATGTGCACTGCATATTAATATTAAGCCTTAATAAAGGGATTTTAAATCTTTCCGTCTGGCAGTATAAAATAGTGTTCTATCAGCAAACAAACAAATATCTATCTTGCACAAAAGCGCTTCTATATCGGATAGACAAAACAGAGAGCTTCAACTCTATCGACTCGAACGGGGAAATGTGTTATGCCCTAAAAAACCCTTATTCTGTCGGTTCAGCTTTTTGGCGCCAAGTGCTGGACGATAAGCAAGAATGGCAAGCTGGACTACTGAGGAGGCGATTATAAATTCGACCTTCGGAAACACTAATTAGGTATAGGTATACCTTACCGCTTTTTCTCCAGTGTAGCATCTCTTGCGAAGTGTACCATCTTCGACGGTATTTCGCTTTCATAATGGGAAATAGTCCCGAAGCTTGAAATTCTGCCTTATTTCGCTCGGCGTTATTTCACAGCACTGCCTTCAAATTAGTAAAGTCGGCGGACCGGCTGTTGCTATATTCTGTGCGGTTTCACTAAAACTATTTTATACTGCGTATATCTACTGCAACCCTATTAAACCTTTACCACCATGAAAACTTGTAGATCAACGTGAAAGTAGTCTTATCTCTACAAGTAAAATAAAATCTTGTAAAATAAATGCAGACCTCATACACAGGACTATATTGTGCGTCCGATTTCTAATATAAATCCTCCCAGATTTTCATATTCTCAGAGACAAGGCTCAGTTGTTTCACTCTTGTCCACTATCAATTTGACTATCAATCTTTCTACCAGCATCAACAAATTTGCCGACACGTAACACAGATTTATCACCCCTGACCAAATTCATTTTGTGAATTGAAAGAAGGGAAATCATGAAGAGATAGGTACCTACTAGATTTAGATAAAAAGTGTTCATGCACAAAATTAAGAGATTCTCCACACGAATTGGGTATAAGTTGCAGATATATACCCATTTTAGGAGACATTTCTACAAAACAGCACTAACAGTAGATCTCCTGAGTCATGTGAGCATCTTAAAGAGATTCATGGGTATTCACTCGACATAAATATCCTCTTTTGGTATAGGCTCATGTGATATTGGCCACCTTCATGGTTGCTAGGTTAATTATCCCCCAAAATGGGAAATGCAAATCATTGTGGTCATTTTAGGATCATAAATCTACGAGAGTATAATTGTTTATGCCCAGTGTTGCCATCAGATGTTCTAAACTGACAGCCAGAGGCGGAGGGTGCTACTATACATGGCACTGGTTCTCTGGCCATCGCATCGTTTTGAATTTCACTTGGAGAATACAAATGTGCTGTGCGTACGAATAATTGCATCAATAATGTTTGTTGGCTTACAGCAGATTGTGAAAATGTGCAACCATAACTGTTATTGCAATGACACCGACAGTGTAAGGAGCTAAAGGGGATAATTAGTATTCTCGGCACGTATACGAATTACACATTGTCAAAGCAGTTACTGGCGGAACTAGTAAGTGATTATAATTTATCCGAAATGTCAGTGTTGTTTTGAGGGAGGAACTGTTGATGTTATAATTGGATGAAAGTGGATGTTTGTGTTTATCAGTTTGAAATAGATTATCGCAAAAATTGCCCATCATGCTTTGCGGAGAGAATGTTAAAGTGAATGCTTGTTATTATTACTGCTTTGGATTGGGGTTGTTGTATTGAGGTTTTAGATACTTGAGTTCACACTGAAACCCAGGTACCTAGCTAGTAAGATCTGCATTAAAATATTGTACATATTTAGGTATCACAGTAGTTGCGCGGTATACACAGTATACACTGCACATAAGCTCGGGTGGAGGTTATTTTGTTATTGTCTTCACCCGCCCTTATGTGTTCGAAACCCATTTGCATTTTGGCGGAAATGATACAATTTTAAACAACTAACTTCAACTTTCTCAACCCTTAAAAATCAAAAATCTGTCACTTGAAGTGCCTATAATTTATAAGGAAACAAAAATTTCTGACAATAGCCTTGAAATCAACTTTTCAAATGATAATTTAATTTTGTTCAAATTAAACATTTACGAGGTAGTACTTAGTGATTACTTTACTTTAGATGGCGCTTGCAGTTTGGGTGAGCCACTATCTCATTAGCCTTTCACAGCCCCTCTAAGGCTTTCTGAAACCCTAGTTAAATAGTTGTCTACCGTCTTCATATTTTGTGAAGGAGTCGGCGGTCTAGTTCTATGGTCTGTGATTTGAAAGACCTCGTTCATAACCCCGATACACAAAAATGGGATTAAAAAATGAAGTTACTTCAATTACAGTCCAATTGCGAAACTCTCTCCTATACTCAAACTTTGTGAATATATTTTACACTTATAAGGCTTAAACTTTCGGAGCAAGTCTTTTATTTCCACCAACCAACATGGTTTTCTGAAAGGTAGATTAAATATGTACTGCAAATCTCGTCGAATTTGTATCAATTCCCCTCTCACCCTTATAGAGAGTCGCAACGAAGTCGACGGCATTGCAATTGACTTCAGTAAGGCCTTCGATAAGATATCACTCATCAGTGAATTCCCATCAAATTGTCTGCCCTTGGCTTTGAACTCATATTGATATAATAGATATCTTCCTACCTTGAGAATCGGTACTGAATAGCGTTCCCTTTAGGTCCGTAACATCTGGTCTGGATTTTGATAAGGTCATTAAGCGCTCAACGCGAACGATACTAAATTCTTCAAAGTCATCTCTTCACCTCAAGACTCTCCTTTCTCTTTCAACAAAACGTTAATCGTTTTTCGACCTGGTGCTTCAAAAATTGATTAGAGCTCAACATCACTAAATGCTAATCGTTTACCATAATACGCAAGCGCAACAAGTTCCTTCACTGACTTTACCTTCTTCCACGGTCAACCAATCTCTCTCCCTCTATGTCACATTTGTTCGCCCTCTCCTTGAGTATGCTAGTCTGACCTAGATTTCATAAAGTTCATGTGCTCAGAATTTCCGATTCCGTCCAACGTCGCTTTCATCTATAGGTATGCTACTCGTAGTCTGCACTGGGCGACCCCTTCATCTGCATCAAGACCGCTCTTCTAGACATTCTTTCCATTTATCACCTTCTCTCAGGCTCCGTCGATGCCTAATTCATGACCGGGTTTTGCACTAAGTACCTACGGTTTTTTGGTGGCGCTTTCGTGTTTCAACCCTAACCTAGTTTGGCGGGGAGTTGGGTAAAAAACTAAAACTCAGTAGAAAAAATCCTTTGATGACTGTGGTTCTTCGCAGTCTTGGAGGATGTATGATCACTATTTCGTTTAGTCGCTATTTACTATTTATTACTATGTTCAATTGTGAATCCAAACCATTCACGGATCCACTCAAACACACACAAATCTTTTCATCAAAATCAGTCCAGCCGTGTAGGAGGAGACCTCTAATCCGAACGCAGCGCCAGCTACCGGGTTCTTGTAAACCTTATTTACGTTGCTCCTTGATATTTTCCTGATAAGTAGGAGGGTTGGTAGAGGCATGATTTATGAGACTTTCTTTCTCCATCCCTACGAAAAATTTTCTTCCGGGTGTCTATTGTCTGCAAACCAGATCCCTAATCTTTATATTTTGGATTCAACCAATGTCAAGTGGAGAGTGCGTTACGTACTTGGCAGGTTCTTGCATAGTTGGCATTCGGTCCCATTGCACTTCTTGGATGACTGCAATGTAAGTTTTAAAATTATCCTGGATCTCTACTAGTTTTTCGAGTACACGCGATTCTCACATTTTATATAAAAATCCCAACTGCATCCATCAACATTAGACTCATTAGATTCGATACCTGGCGATGGTTCTTAATACACAAACATTGTTCCTTAAAAACGCACAACTAGTCCCATTGCTGAACCCCTTCGACATATGAGGGGCAGAATACCAGTTTTTCTTGACCCAGTACACCGACTATGCCTGAGTAGCCCTTTAATAAGATTGTTCAAATGTTGTCCTGTACTCAGGCTCAGTGGTTTCAGTAAGCGACCTGCCTCAAGTGGAAATCCTAGTATACATAAAAAAATAACTTCGAAAGTTTGCTAAACAGTCGCTACCTATCGCGAGTTTACCTGTCCTGAGAAAGCTACTCAACTCAGTTGTTTGAACTCGGCACAAAATTATAGAACACTTCCATTCATCCCATAAAATTAAAGCTTACACAGACGGGTCGTAAGAAGATTTGTGGTCATACTGTACTTTATTCCGCTGTTGCGCTAACTATATTTTTTTTATTACTCAGCTTACTTTAGCTCTGAGTACCTACCCTCGTTGCAGTAGTTGTAAGCTCTCGGCAAAGCAGGGTAGGTACTGTGTTGTAAAACCATTATCTTGGAAGAAACTAGATACCTACGAGTAAGTTTTATATTTATTACCCTCTACAAAAATATTAAGTATATACTTCCTATTTATTGGCCAACGTTATTTACTTTCATTAAGATAGTTCTTATACATATTTCGAGTATGGAAGATGTATTGAAATGCAAAATTTAAAGTCTGCTATTTTCGAATTGCTAAAGAAACCGAAAGCTTCCGCTCCTTAAGTACATTCTACCTTTCATGCGCTATGCATAAGTTACCAGCATCTAACAAGAAGTATCATAGTCGTAAGTACCTCATGTTCTTCCTATTTGTGATAGTATTTAATATCTTTCTAATGAGTCTACCCAAGGAGCCAACTACCGAGCCAAACCACCACCATTAGCTATACGAGTATGACATTTAGTCACAACGTCTATGCTTCAGTCGCTTTCCACTGATATTTGTATTTACCGTCAGCCCACTCGTCTTCATATAAGTATAGTCGCATCAAAAGAATAGTTGAAAAGCTCTGACATAAATCAGGCGGAAACGTAATCATTTACGGGACACATCAGACAAAGTGACACCTTTTATCATGGTCACGCTACGCATAACACATTCCTACTTTCCGTCCAGTCCACCCATCATTGGAAAAATTAAATTTAAAAATGTTGAATGGATCCCCCGTTTTCATCTTCAGAGTGTCCTGTCGCCATGATTGTCAAATTGAAAAGTGTTAAATTGAAAAAGAAGAAGAAAGAAATAAAGATGAGGTCGAGAGATATGGTCAAGATACACAAAAAAAGTCGTAAAACTTCGGACAACAAATTGGCCAGGTGACGATAAAATGTTTACGGACTTGCTTCTTTATTTTGTACTTTCGTTTCGACCTTATGGATGAGAGATCAATGGACACAAAGAACAAAAGGATACGGATTTGAAATTGGTTTAACCTCACTTTTCTTTAACTACAGGTTTTTACCCTTAACATTAATGGGGAAAAAGTACTGTACTGACTTGTATAATCCGTTGAGCTGGGATTATGTTGTGCCCTCTTCTTACGACATCACACTTTTGTGAGCACATAATACGTATTGTGCTTGATATCTGATAGCTGGCGTTGAGGGAGGTTATTTTCGCCATCATTTTGATGGTAATCTCTGTTTTACTAATATTGTACATTATACAGGGTGTCCCAGCTAAGCGGTATAATCATTTAAGGGAAGATTCCTAAAGTTCCGCCGAAAAAAAAGTTCAATGTCAGGGGGGGTCTATTCGCACCATATTTCCCGTTATAGACCATCAAAGTAGACCTCTAATTTCAAAGTGTTACCACTTACAACGCTCATCATCATTTTCAATGGTCCGCTTGTCCATTAAGTGGGTCGCGAGTGTAGGTTACTCAAGTGGACCCTACATATAGCTTTCGATTCCCCGCCATCGGCACTAAATCATCAAGGGCAATCTCCATACGGGTATAGGAGAGGTTACTCGACACTTTACGCTATAGACTATTATAGGTACAAAAATATAGTTTTGTACATTTTGGGAAGGATCTGTGAATCTACAATAAAGTTATGACTCCTTAAACTCAAAATTTTGAAAATTTGTTGTACATTTTTTTACTTAAAATGTCTTTTCCCCAACATTTTTTCTTAATAAATTTTTAGTTCTTTTTATGAAATTTTTATCCTTGAGAAATTTGCCAAAATTTATGTTAGGCAACTTTTTTACGAACAATCAACAGAAGTTGTAGTCGTTTTTTGTCAGACAAAAACGGTAAAAAAAAGTAAAGACCGAAATAATTATGGTTGAACGAACCATAGGCTTGCTGAAAAGCAGATTTAATTTTCAAGGATCCGGGCCTTTAGTTCAAGCTTTTGGTTGGTTCATCAAATTCCTTAATAAGCATCATGCTCTTGCATTTTTTTTTTAATTTTTTCTCTTCAATCTCACACGAGCTGTCTAGAGATTGGCCGACTTTTTTGAAACTTTCATTTGTCGTACTTGGTAGAGGTAGAGTACACATTTCTTTGCAGTAATCCCCTTGAAAGTTTACTTGCCTCTTTAGAAGCTGCGTGGACTAGGAAGTGGTTTTCCTTTGATAGTTGAGCAACCAGCGCTTAATTCTGCTGTTTTCAATCGATTCGTGACAATCGATTTGTAATTTTGACGATGTCCTTGAAGTTGAACTCTGATGAGCTCTTTTTTCTTGGCACCGAGTCCGTAAGTCTTTGCTGAATTGCTCTTACTCCCTCTACTACATCATCCTTTATGGCTAAAGTGACCAACTGTACAGTTTTTCGCTGTATACTACAGTTTTTCAGTCAGTCGATACAAAGTTTTATAAAGTTTTTCCACATGAAAGAATATTGGGTAGGTATGTACCGAATTTACCTGCCTGTTGTAAAACGTAATTAGTACCTAAACGCAGCAAATTTTAAATAATAAAATCGCCAAAAACACATACCTACGTTATGTATACAAATAAATTCGTTTCCTCAACTCCTAATTGTTCTGAAATATACTTTCCTTAGTGAACTGGAGGTCGACTGTTTTCATATAACTATCTTTTTCTTTGAATTTATATTTTGTGTGTTTGGTTTCGACGAGTATTATTAGACAAGGCCCGCACCGAAGTGGTATGTCAGTGGCGTGGTGTCCAAGTGGCAGGTGTAGAGGCTGATGACGACGTTTTGGCATTAAAACTGCGTATTTTTGTTCACCCGGAAACTAAAAACATGCCAAACGTCCAAGAATTCAACATATGACGACATTTTTTAAGAACTGATGAATCGGTAGCACCATATAAGTTGTTTGCCTCTTCATTGTGCGTTAAATCACTCTCATACCATTTCGCCACCATTTCATCGCCACACCACTCCTATGCCACCTGCCACTTGGTCACCACGCCAATGCTACACCACTTCGGTGCGCGCCTTGTCATAGAAATGTTAGAAATGTTACTAGAAAAGTAAACAAAAATCATATAATTCGCTGTTAAGATGGTACAGTTTTTATACAGTTTTTCGATCTCGGTTTTACAGCGCCGACCTGTCAAAGAGTTGGTCACGTTATTTATGGCAATTATTGCTATAACAGTAAACAGTTTCATCGACGGAGGTAAAACTCTTTTCCTTGAAGGGTCCACCAAACTGTGGATTTACCTTTTGGTCTTAGCCAATTTCATTTTTATGTATTTGTTGTAGTAACTCCAAACCTTGAATTACATTTTTTTTTAAAACTGCTTTAAACTTAAATTTTGTATACCTTTTTCCAGCCAATAACACCTCTAACAAGTGGACCCAATATATTTAGTTCCGTTTCAATATTTTGCCAAAAGGGATTGCGTGCTACATTAGTTTCATCGCTCACAGCCGTCCCGTCGTCATTGTTCATTGATCATTGGAATAAAGCACAACAAATTATTTATTTTTTAATATTGATGGCGTTTCCATAATTGCAAAATTTTCCGCAGCAATTGATTGTCGGAGAACTATCAAAGAAATTTCCAGTGTAGCTGTCAAACGCTAATGGCATAACGTTGTGAATCGGAACGGATACCTCGAATGGAATTTCTCCGATTTCGTAGAAATATATCAATAATTGATGATTTGTTAAACCTGTTGACAAATAAAAACAAATTGTTCGAAGAAGCAATCAATACTGACGTTACTATGCAGGAGTTCAAAATGTAGATAAAGATACATAATGTTAGTGTTCTTTGTGTTAAATGTTGTGAAAATGAACGTACAATTCTGTTGCAGCCATGTAATCATTTCAAACGAAATAAGGTCAATATTGTGAAAGTTGGTCTTATTTCACGGCACCTTAGACTTCGACTAGTTGTGAGGTTGGTGTATTCAAATTCAAAGTTTATTATATTTATCAATGTTTTATGATCAGAGAAAAGAGATTTCGATCAGAAATGATCGTAATCAGGGCAGAATGGCATCAGTGCTATTGTAGCTGAACTATTAAGTTTAATTTTCACGCAAACTCCTGGTGATGATTTAGCAGCGCACGCGCAATACTTATATCTACTTTTTTCAACTGGTACATAAAAATCATGTAATTTTATCTATTATAATATAAGACGTCTGTATTGTAGAGCAGACGACAATGAATTTTCATGTAAAATAAAGGATTATTAGAAGTTTAACCACAGTCGGAACAAGTCGTTTTCTTTACTTCTATACTATTAAACACAGCTGGTCAAACTGCACCATGTATGCTTGATCGATTGGTAGGCGCACCATTGGGAGGCATGCTCTCAGGCCGTCTCGTTAAAAAAAAACTCACCTTCTATATATGCACCTGCCGAACTCACCTAAATCGAAGACGACTAATATTTATATATGTATCTCTAGAAAAATACTATTTCAACTTTCTCGGCGAACTCGATGACCAACAGCTTCCATCAGCGCTTTATATTCTGAAACAGTGGGTTCGCTGCGGTGTGACATAACAAAACCCTTTCCTATTTGAATATATGCCGTAATCGGGCTTAAACACAGACTGGACTTCACAGAAATCCAGCTTAACCTGATCGAGAAAAATACGTTCTTGGGACTCGGGAGGTCTGTCTTTCTGAGGTAGAACCTTTAGATCCTGGATAAGTATAAATAGCACACTATCCACTCAGCGACACACTGCCCACATTTTCCCAGCAAACAAGAAATTATTTGAGCTAATTTCAAAAGAACGAAGGTTAGGTTAGGTTAGGTTGAAGTGGCTGCTAGCAAACACCAGCACACTTAGACCAATTTAGGTCCTTTATGATACCATCCTGATCATGTATTACTCCACGCCTAATTGTTAGAACCATTTTAATGAAGCGTAATAAACTCCTGATGTCATTAGTGATGAGATCTCCAGGATCGTTGAAAAATGAAGCTCCTAAGTATATTCTCCTATTCCGAGCAAGGGCAGGGCAGGAGCAGAGAAGGTGGGGACACTTTCCTCCTCCTCCTCATCTCTACAGCTTCTGTCAAAATCATTTGAAGGAACATCAAGTCTGGTTGCGTGTCTACCTATCAGACAGTGTCCAGTGATGACACCTATCATAGCGCTAATATAACGTCTTTCTAGAGATATCAAACACTTAGAGCGTTTCAGATGCAGCCTTGGCCAAATCTGCTTTGTCGCCAGACACGTTGTACCATTTGTCCATCTGAGATTTGTTTTCTCAAAGGCGTCTAGCTTTAATTTATGTTTACATGTAGCAATTGTTATTCCTAAGTTAGCTTTTTCAGGTAGCAAAAGGTAATGTTATTCCACGTCTGGCGAGTTCATCGGCCCTACAATTCCCTGGAATATCTCTATGCCCCGCCACCCAGAACAGGTGAATATTGAACTGCTCTGCCATCTCTAGAAGAGACGAGTGGCATTCTTGGGCTACTTTTGAATTATTGGAGAAGGAATCCCAAGGATTTGATAGCTGCTTGACTATCTGAAAAGATGAAAAGAATGATCAAATCATAATTGTCCTTCATTATACACACAATATAACACGAAGAAACCATTTTGATGTTAATCAATTCAGTTTTTTTCCGTATCTGGATCTGCACTGTCGACCTTAGCAAATTGCCCTTTAAGTTGAGGACAAATTCGAATGGATCGAAAATATAAGATACTCAAGGATGGAAGCAAAAAAAAAAAAAACAATCGCAATGAATTTTTATTTGGTCTGAATGCAGCAGACTGCATTTGATTATTTTCGACTAAAAGTAACAAAAACAATTGTATATACCCTTCGAGCTTAGATAACAGATACACAACATGTGTATAGCATCTCCCAACTGAAGAACACCTAGTTTCACGACGTCTTGCTATTGTTGGTATAGCAGTGCATTATTTGCTCAAAATTTTGTTTGTTTCCTGCTTTTCCGTTTTTACGGGATACTGAAGATAAAGTGGAACTTCTGACTTCTGGATGCACTTTATGTAATTTTGAAAACATACGCTGCCAGTCTGTTTTGCAAATGTTAAAGTTTCTTAAAGACAATGTTGTGAACCGGAGCAGTGAGCATGGCGTAGATTTTATTTATGTAGGTATGTATGCCGTAGCTCGTACAATGAGCGGGAAGTTTAAACCGGATTTGTGTTGCATTAATATTAATATGTACTGAGAGGATGTGTAGCTTTTTTAATGTTTTCCGATTATGTACCTCTACCTTGTCAGTTTATGTTTATGTTTAAATATTTATTACTCGAATTTGCTTATCAAGCCAAAAACAACCGAAACTATCGAAAATTTACTTGGATACGTTCCCGCTGGAACTCGTTATTTGATTCGGTTAAACATTTATTAAAATGAAAAGAAAAGGTTGATGGCCTTTTGTGTTTGGGTGTTGTAAAATTTAATTTTACAGAAGTGGAATATAATGGAGAAGTATTACTGTTCCTTCATTCATTCATTTTCATTCATTTTCAATGGTCCGCTTGTCCATTAAATGGGTCGCGGGTGTAGGTTGCTCAAGTGGACCCTCCACAGCTCTTGATCCTCCGCCATCGACTCTAAATCATCAAGGGCAATCCCCATACGGGTATAGGAGAGATTATGGACTTGATCTAACCATCTCATCCTTGGTCTACCTAGAGGACGCGTACCTGATGGTACGGATTCCATAGCATGTCGTGGAATCCTGGTCGGGGACATGCGTTTAACATGACCAAACCACCGAAGCATGGATCGCTCCGTCCGGAGAAGTAGCTGCTCGACATTGAGTTCCTCACGTATTCTGGTATTTCTGATGCGATCTCTACGGGTCACACCAGCAATACTACGGAGAAATCTCATTTCGGCAGCTTGTATTCGCGATCTTATTCTTTCGGTCATTACCCAAACCTCATGACCATAGGTAAGAGTTGGAACAAACACCGAATTAAAGACTGACAACTTAGCTTTGACACCAAGTTCAGTCCTCCTGATAACAGAATGACCAAGCTGTCTCAAAATCGATCCAGCCTGACCAATCCTACAGGAAAACTCGGCATTGCTCCTTCCATCACTCGTGAATAAGACCCCGTTATACTTAAACTTCTCCACCTGTTTCAATGGGACTCCACTAACATGCAGAGTGCATTGAACAGGCGTTCTGGAGACGACCATCACTTCAGATTTGTTCACATTTTACCTTCATCTCAGCTTCAACACAAACGGCTACAAACCGATCGAGTGCGCGCTGAAGTTCAGTCTGAGAGGATCCAAGGATGACCAAGTCATCAGCGAAGAGCAAATGACTTATACTCAGATCTCCCAATTCGAAACGTTCTTCGCCAAGACTGCGTTGTAACATCCAATCCATATAAGTAATGAAAGGGAGAGGCGACAAGACGCACCCCTGGCCAAGTCCAACGCCCACTGTGAAAGGTATTGATTTAACGCCGTTTACCCGAACACAGCTTTTACAGTTTGTGTAAAGAGATTGAATAGCTCTCAAGAGAGAACCATCAATTCCATACTCCTGTAATACACTCCAGAGTTTCCCTCGAGGGACTCGGTCGTATGCTTTCTCCAAATCTACGAAGCAAGCGTAAACAGGTAGCATACTCCCAAGCTTTCTCAAGTACCATTCTGAGAGTGAATAACTGGTCGGTTGTGCTTCTACCGGGACGAAAGCCGCACTGCTCATCTCCTAATCGTGCCTCGACCACAGCTTTGCAACGCGTTTCCAGCACCTAGGCAAAGACTTTTCCGGGGAGACTTAAAAGTGATATACCCCTGTAATTGGAGCAATCCCTTTTATCCCCCTTCTTGCACAATCACCCCAATCTGCCAATCGCTGGGAGTTTCGCCGCATTCCCAGGCCACTTTAATGACACGAGAGAGCCATTTGACTCCCTCTTCACCTAAGGCCTTTAGCATTTCTGGCCGCTTTTAGCGATTTGATCGCAAAAGTGACTTCCTCTACCGTGGGACTATTTTCCGCCCTGCTTAAGGCGATGGATGTGTCATCCTCAATGCCCTGGATTGGATTGAGCAATTCGGAAAAGTGCTCGCTCCATCTGCGCAAGATGTCCTCCTCATTAGAAAGAAGTGTACCATCTTTGGATTTGACTCCTTCGATAATGTTCCACTTCCTTCCTCTAAGACGGCGGATGGTCTGCCAGAACACCTTGCTTGCAGATCTGTGATCACGGTCCAATTTTTCGCCGAACTCCTTCCAAGACTGTTCTTTGGCTGCTTTAACAGCCAATTTGCAAGTTCTTCGCGCCTTAATGTACCGGTTTCGAGAAGAAGAGTCCCCCAAGTGAATCCACACTTTGAAAGCCGTCTTCTTCTCTCTGATGGCTTCTTGAACTCCGGGCGTTTTAAACCACGGGGTTCTTTTCTCACCATCAGCCGTCTTCTCATGTGTTTTGATGTGAATGGTGCAGCTTAATTTGAGTTTTTGTCTCTCACTGAGTATAATCGTCTAATTCAAAGTCAAACTAGAGTGGAAGTTTCTACTCCATAATAGAGGTTTTTCTTTTTTAGCTCAGATCAGAGCCTGAATTGTCAAAAAAAAAGTTCGTGTTTCTTTTTTAGCTCAGACACATCAGAGCTCAGAATCTGTTTTTCTTTTGTTCAGAGAATGATCAGACTACCAGAGCGCGCTCTATGAGCACAGAATAAATTGACTGAACAGGCTGAGTAAAAAGCTAAATAGGCACTTACAGTCACAATAATTGACAGAAAAAAAAACAGGAAACCTAAACAAAATACAAGAAATGGCGGACGAGCCTTGTTTTTCTGGCACAGAAGATAAACCAAATATAAACCATAAATAACCATAATGACAGCTATATGTTCAAGGCTGTTCCATAAACAAATGAGAACGATGCTATAATTCGGATTAGATGGGAATTTATGTGTATTCACATTTTTTGTATACATTTTTTTTTATTTCGCAAGGTTGCATACACCCAACGTCGCATCTACTTCAAATCTGGGAACTCTAACTCACCCCCATCAGTTCTTATCATCAGTTTGTGCGATAGAAACACACTTTATCAAAAGATATTTAAGTGATTTGGTTTAAATACCCATCGCCTACCCTATATTGTCCCAATCGTTCCATTGGCAGCTATATCTTTCAAATCCACACCAATCACAGTTCGCCCATCATCATAGGTGAAACTAAAAAACATAAACTATTTTCAATAAAGGTCAAAAAATGGCTTAAACTTTAAATAAAACTGAATTTATAGCCAACATTTTCGGCCTCCTTACCATTTTCTGTTTGAGCTTGTTTCTTATTTCTCCGTAAACAAAAGAATCGTCCTAATTGTTCAAAGCTATTCATGCCGTCATGCGTGATTATTTTTTTTGTATTCCTTTTTGTTTTGGTTCTGCTATCGTTTCCTTTGTACCTTCTTGCTTCTTCGTTTGTTATTTAAAATTCATCGTTTTTTAAAACCTTAAATTAGATTTCTTATCTTAAATGGGGTTCCCTTGGTCAGCCCAGAAAATTCTACGATAATTTAAAAAGTTTTCCTTCCTCGTAGGCCAAAAAGGAAAACAATTTCAATGATTTAGATGCAAGCTTTCAAAGGATTTTCCTGTCTCGTATTTAAATCGGTCCTCCAAAACCGACACCCAATACAGCATATCACTGTTATCCGAAGTGAGAGGGACCTGTATTTTCATTTTCATGGATAGTGTTTCCTATTTTTGGGAGTGCCTCTCGGCAAAAGTGTCAGTAAAATCAAATGTCCCTTCTAAATATGATATCTACATCTACTACAAGTTGGGAGATAAATAGTTGTACCTATACTCAAAATTTCAAAATTGCTATGACGACAGTATAGGCACAGGCACCTGCAGGTGAAGCACTCTTCACCAGTTCACCGATAAATGGACAGATTACAATTTCGTTAAAATGTAAACGAAAATAGTATCAAACAACTAAAGATAAATATATTCACAAAATACAACAATTTTTGGCAAATGATATCTGAATACTTACAATAGCGTCCATTGGAAGAGATAAGCTACGATGAAACGGCAGCAAAAACACAAGGCTTAGGGGCGCAATGAGGATTGTGTTAAAAATTTTAAATATTCCTGTCAGTACGAGTACACCGTCGCATACCACGAATGGAACCATACCAACACTCAATCTAGCATGGGGATGATTGGCGAAAAGTTGGGTACCAGGTGTGTTGCCGTTGGAGAGTTTTATCTACCTGAAGCAATTAAAAATTTAGTAGATCGATATTTTGGGGGAAGCGTGTTTGCATAGAGTGGGAATTATTGGCTTAGCAATTCTGAACTTACCACTGTCGCCGCAAATTTAAGATTTTTTTTTTATGCAAATGCCTATGTTGTTCCGTTTTCCATTTTTATTGCTTGAATGAACGACTAGAGAGAAGCTTTGTGAATTAGACGTGTGAAAATTTGGTGGTGATTATTTAGTGAAATTGATTGGTTTTTATTGTGTAGTATATTACAAAAATATATTAGTTTTTTCACTTTGACTGTGATAACAGATCAAGAGTGTTAAAAAATCGATACGATGGACGGTTTTTGTGGAAAATGCGAAATACAATTCACTCGCGGCGATGCATTCATAGTTCCGTGTAGTGGTTTTTGCAAAAAACTGTTTCATCGTAAATGCTGCGAAGGGTCGTTGTCTGAATACGATGTCAAAATGTTGCAAACGAATCGGCATGTTAGCTATTTCTGCTTGCAATGCATTGTAATGCCTAACAAGATTCTTCAACAATTCGATAATATGCTTGAAACACAAAAATTTCAATTTGATAAAATGATGGACACTCTAAGAAATAACTCGAAATCGTTGACAAGCTACTATACGGATTTAAAAACTGTAATCGAGAGTGAAATAATTAAACAGAATAATCAAAAAGAGATCGACAATAAGCTAAACGAAGGAGTAGAATATATTTCTACAACGGTGTGTGATTTGAAAAAAGAGCTTTTAGGTAAAATGAAAGAGAGTGAAAATGAAAAAGAAAATATCTTAAAAGAAAGTGCTAAACTAATTTCGAAGTCCGTAAGTGAAATCAAAAATGAATTAAAAAATAATAAAAACGAAGAAGATATAAAATTTATTAAAAACGAGGTTAAAAAAATACGCGAAACGAAAACAAGTGAAACAAAGTTAAACTACGCAGAGCAATTAAAGCAATCGATATACATAAAACCAAAATCAAAACAAGTGAATTCTATAACAGAAAATGAAATAAAGCAACAAATAAACCCTTCGTCTCTTTCCCTCAAAGTTGAAAGTGTTTCAAATAGAAAAGAAGGAGCAATAGTGATCAACTGCCGTGGTGAGGATTCGGTAAAGAAAATAGAAAGTGAAGTGAAAGAGAAGCTCGGAGAAAAATATGATGTGAAGATTTTCTCAAAGAGGTGCCCCCAAATAATGGTAACCGAAATGAGTGAAAATTGGAACATCAGAGAGCTAGAAGAAGCAACAAAGAAACAAAACAATCTTGATGCAACGGTAAAATGTGTAAAATTATTTAAAAACAAAAACAGAGACACATACAACGCAATTATCGAGGTGGGTGAGTGTGACCATTCGAAAATTATGGAAATTCAAAAAATTAACATCGGGTGGGAGAAATGTCGAGTGTTTGAATACTTCAGTGTGAGTAAGTGCTATAAATGCTGGGGATACCAACATAAAGCCAATGACTGTAAAAATAATGTGAAATGTGCAAAATGTGGTGATGATCATGAAACAAAAGACTGTACTTCTGAAGTGCGTAAATGCTCAAATTGTGTGAAATATAATGAAAAATATAGACTTAGCTTAGACTGAAATATTTTAATTCACAAGTTACAAAAATATGGAATTAGAAATAACGAACTAAAGTGGTTTCAGTCCTTTCTGAATGGGAGATCTCAGAAAACAAAAGTAAATGGTGTAGTGTCGAACAGTATACAAACATTAATTGGTGTTCCACAAGGATCAGTTTTGGGTGCATTGCTCTTCATCATATATATTAATGATATAAAGGATGTGATAAATCACTCCCAACTCGCCCTTTTCGCTGATGACGCACTCATTTATATATGCGGGAAAAACATCGTTGAGTGCGAACAAAAACTACAAGAGGACCTGATCACGATAAGTACCTGGTTAATGTCAAATAAGCTTAAGTTAAACGTTAATAAGTCTAAATGTATTGTCTTCAAAAATAATTCGGTAGTCAGTTTATGTGTAGATAACACAATAATTGAACAAGTTCAAGAAATTAAGTACTTAGGTGTATTAATTGATGCTAAACTTAAATTTAACACTCATTTGAGCTATATATTGAAGAAAATCTCTAAAAAGATATATTTTTTTAGGAGAATACGAAATAAAATTTCAATAATTTGTGCAATTAATATATATAATGTGATGATCAAACCTCATTTTGAGTACTGTTCTACGGTGTTATATTTATGTAGTGATTTTATGTTATCTAAGTTACAACGACTGCAAAACAAAGCTATGAGAACTATCCTAAAATGCAATAGATTTATATCGATATCGCTAATGTTAAATATGTTAAAATGGATGAGTATTAAGCAAAGAATTCTGTTAAATGTTTTGTGTTTCATATTTAAAATTAAATACAACATGTTACCTAGCTATCTAAGAAAATACTTAAGATATGTAAGCGAAGCACAACCATATGAACTACGAAATAGAGATGATTTTAGATTACCAAACTATCTTGTAAACTTGAGTCAAAATAGTATTGTATATAAGGGCTGTCAGCTATTTAATACGTTACCACTTGAAATTAAAATGGAAAGTAACTTTATTATATTTAAAAGAAAAGCCATACATTTTATTAAACAAAAATTTCCATATAATAATCAACCACTATAATTCCAAATTTTATAAATTTATTTTGTAATGAAGTATGAATAGCAGAATCTGCTAAATAAATAAATGAAATGAAATGAAATGAAATGAATAAATAAAATACATTGGTAGTAGGTACATATTAGGTATAAATAAATTTTCTAATAATTTTTAATTCATAATGTGATGGGCACTATGGCTCAATTGCTAGTGTGTTGAATTATGGATGGAGATCCTGGAGGTTACAGGGTCTAGTTCTGGAAAAATAATACCCGACGCAAGTGTGTTTTTTTTGTTTTTTTCATGAATGGAATGGACCTTTAATTTTATGCAGTATTCTGCTCAGGACAGTTACACTCTTAGGGATTTGTCGATTTTCGCTAAAGGCAGGGCAGTGTAAAGATTTATTTTTTTTTTCGAAAGAAACCAGATGAACGTCATGTATGAAATGTCATTGTCGTTAAGTGATTAAGTGATCACTAAGTACCTAATGAAAAAATATTGTAAATTTATTTAAATAAATAAATTAATTCATTGGGTTAAAAAAAATAAGGCCTTGGTGGAAGAATTTCTAATCCTGCCGCCAATATTGATTGGGATTGTACATAGCTATACACATAATTTTAATAAATTATAATAACCCTCAACTCTTACCTTGGGACGAGGTAAGTTATTGTTGGCATCTCTTTAAAGGTTTTGTAAAATGTTGGTTGTGCTATAGTTTTAAATTAAAATGGTTTTCTACACCCTTCTGGCAGTTACCTTCAACCAAAAATAGTGCTGCTGCAGCAAGTTTCATCTTTTATTTCGCCCAATAAATGTAGTAAAGCTTCCTTCCTAAGCAAGATGCGTATTGAAGTGATGAGGAAGTGGTGTAACAGTGGCGTATGGTGACCAAGTGGCAGGTGGAATCGCTAAATTATATTTAAGCAAAACGGACGCATCAAAGCGGAGTGGGGGCGAAGTCGTATTTTGAAGGTGGGGTTATGCCACAGTGTCAGTGAGTGACGACCTAAATTTGGAGAGGCATATCTCTTGTAGATACAGATACGTAATCATATTGTAGAAGCTGTTGACGACATGGATTTTGGCATTGCAACTGCGTATTTTTTTTAAACCCGAAAAATAAAGTCATGCGAACACCTTTAGTGTGCACCTTGCTTTAGACATTCTAAAAAAAATATTTCGAATCTGAAAATAATCTATTAAATTGAATTTTTTTTATAAATGAATGGTTGTCCTCTTACTGACTTTATATCGCTAGATCAAATGGATTAGATTTTGTCCCTATCTATTCCCGGTTCCCGGATACGAATAACATCAGTTTGTCTTATGTCCTCGTCTTCATCACTACTCCAAAACATTGCTACACTATGCTTTATTTTTTTTTTAAGGGGATTCCAAATCCTGGAGCACTCAGACGAATCTGCGTCCATTGTACTTTCAAGCAGAAACTCCCTTTTTGGTGTAGTGGTTGAGCAACTCTGATATTATTCGTTTCTCTTATGGCCGGTGGCAGAGTATTGCTGTCCCCTGCCGGGGCTCGAACCAATGTCGCTCGGGTCACAAGTAATGACTCTAGCCGCTACAACATGGCCATCGCAAACTTACTTAACTTTCAAGATAAACAAAAACGTAGGTATATTGCCATGTATCTGTCGCCAAAGTTTTGGAATATATTTTCTGTGTGAACTCCTAAAACCTTTCGCAAATACCTTTAGGACCAGAAAATCAACCATCGACCAAATCTTCACACTCTGATCCGCAGATCTTAGAATATACCCAGCCATTGTACATAGCCATGTTAAATTTCGACATCCCTGGAAAACTTGTCCGTCTGTGCAGGATGACGATGGCTGCTCCGTCAAAGTGGGAAAGAACACCACTGAATGACGAGCTATCATGTAACTTCTTTAACATCATTCTTGAAGCAATTGTACGGAACTCGAAAGCCAACATCAGAGCAGAGATAAAATTTGTAAAAGTCCGGCAACTACATACCTGCATATACTAGATGATATATGTATTAACATTATTGGGAGAACTAGGCGAGCATTCAACGGCGCGTTTACAAGGATTTTAACGGAGGCGGCGATGGTGGGTCTGGCTGTTAATGAGGACAGAACGAAGTATATGCTGTCATCGAGAAATACTTTCAACATCGGAGACTCGAACAAAACGCCACAATGGACAGATATAACTTCGAAATAGTTAAAGACTTTGTCCACGAAATCGGCGTAGAAACTAAATGAAGAATCACTCGAATCACTCGCGATTGGCAAGCTGTTTCTTCGGGCTAAGACGGCATGCAGAAGTAACATAAAGCCCTATGGTGCATGCATAAAGCTATATGGTGCAGAGCATGGTCCTTATCCAAAGCTGAGGAAAACCTCTTGGCATGCTTTGAGAGAAAGATTCTTCGAGTCATTTTCGGTCCAGTAAGTAAGTATCATTGATCCAGAAGAGGTACCTCAAAATTAACAAACTTTCAATAAATCACCAGCACGCTGAGCTTGTTATACGTCTTCATAATAGTTTCTTTCAAATCAGGTATTTATAGAATTTCAACAGATTGTTAACAGTTACACATAGCATTATCACGATAAGCCATGTAAGTCTTCATAAATTCACATCCTCTAGTTGCTACAGCTCGTCCTTCAATAGAGCATTGCTCTCTCCTATACTCGTCCTCCTTTAGCCAAAATGATTTATCACCCCAACAACTGTATATGCTGGTAGGTAACTGTAAATACAACAATTAATCAATGGCACTCATTTCCATTTGTCAATGCAAACAAGTAACACATTATCCCTGATAATTGCAAACAAATTAGGCACAAATTAAACTCAATTGACGCATAATGATTGCAAATTGTATAATCAACCTACTTTAACTCTACTCGACAAAGCCTTACACACAAAATAGCCAACTTCCAGTCTATTGTTTGTTTAACCTCTCGAATTTCCTTGCACCCGGCCCTACCCTGCACAGTGAACCTTCAAATAACTGTGTGAATGGTAATTTCCATTTCCATTGTTTTTGGCAAAAAGGAAGACGAGAAGTATCCAAACAGTGCGAATGAAAATGAATTGATTTAAAGTTCTTTCCTTGTAAACGAATTAAATTTTAAAGTGCTAATACCTCATTTTCATTAGCAAACGTATACGTAGGTACATATAAGCTAGGCACATATGTGGGTAACAAATGGTAGGACCACCACCTTGGGGTAGCAACACAAAATGAAATACTTTTGAGAAAATATGTGCCCCTTCTTGGCTCAGTGCTGCTAGCATGCCTTTTCAACCTTGTGAATCCTTCGTCACCCGCCTCTTGATGACATTATGAACCTAATTAAATAGGGCATCATTCATTCTCTTTGGGGTCCGTATATACCAAGAAACTCTGGCGTTACCACAAAAATTGCAAAAAGCCAAGCATCCATCCATCCACCTGTTCGCATCCAACAAGCGACATGTCGTCCTCGTCGTCCTCGTCGTCGTTCGTCATCCTTTCGTGTTGCTTTTGAAAGTCTTCATAATCAGCACCTACAGCTATAGTGTTCCATATATGCGAGTGTGAAGATACATATTCCTATACCTACACTAGTGGGAGAAACGCTTTCAAATTCCTTTTGCTGTTCTGTGTGGCCCAGTGCTTTGCGCTCCCTGATGTCAACTACGATGATGGGTGACAGTGTGAAATGTGTTGAAGAATATTTGAGAAATTCCCAGAAAAGGTACGCTACCCTACTATAAGCATGAACAAACCCAACCCTCTTGCGCATAAATATTGACGCAAATGTTTCGGGTAACTGTTTGGATACAGATGTTAGATTGTTTCCCACACTGACCCAACTTACGAGAACAAAAAAAAAAATTACAATAAACCACAGAAAGGAAACATCAAGTCTCACGAGATGACTACCCCTTCTTTAGATAAAAATCACCAGTAGGAGCTATTATGGGTGTCAAGGGATTGAGTCCAAAGTGCTATAACTACGTTATCCTTGGTCTTGGTAGTGGAAAAAGTTGGTAATAAAATTTGCAAAAGCACTTTTCCTTGGGTAATGTTGCTGCGAAACATGTGCTGATGGCCAACAATAGATCCGAAAATTGGCTTTCCTATGAGAGCGATGGCCACCTGCGGTTGACGACGCACACAATAGACACAAAATGTTCAAGTCTACAATTCGTTGTCTCAAAGGATTAATGAAAATCTTTGCAGTCTGAAAATGTAATCTTCCACAAGTATTCTTAAGAAATACCTACTCTACTCACACTCTATCCTTTAGATCGATTATGACATTGAATAAAATGAGGGACATGTGTCATCTTTGAGAATCCTTTCAAATGACGACGTTCTAAACAACTTTTCTTAATTATCCTTTCTCAACTACACAATATACAGAAGAGAAGCCTCCTGTTTGCCGTTGGTCGTTGTAATTAAATACTGTCCCTGTAGCAGTTGACATTCATGCTGTGACACTTTTAATTCCAATCCAATGCTGTATCAGATGATTGTAAAGTTGTAAAGTGCACCACCAGTATTCCCGTAATGACTGCACTACTTGGAAGGCGCATTCTTCCTGTCTTGGCTATAACAGCCTCCCTGATGGTAGTTTCCATCGACATCAACATGGTCTCCTTAAATGGCTTTGTTCCGGCTATGTATTATAATGAAAATATCAGGGGATTCTGTAATTTAAGTCCTTCGACCACAAACGACGATTTAAATAAATACGAAGGAGCATTGTGTCAGCATTGGGATTTAGTGGCGCAGGATGCATTAATCTTAAAGAGGGACAAAAGAGAAGACGAATTGGTTTACACTCTGGTATGTGGAGTAATATTCCTTTTGTATTTATTGATTTTTTTTTGTTCCTCCTCTATTGAAGAATCGTCGGACCGTGGGAGAGTCGTATCGATTTTATTTTATTTGTCTGTTTCTTTTAAGGTGGATTTAGTTTTTCTTCTTGTAGTAAGATTAAGTATTTTTAGCAATTCCAAAAATTGTAATTTAAACGTAGTTATGCGACTTAATAGTCATCTACTTATGTCCAACTTAATCCAGATTTAGCTTATAGAGTTCTGTTCTTAACTACCTCTTAGATTATTTAGGTATAGATATTTTTATCATTTAAACTGAGGAAGAAGGAAATTGAACAGAGAATCTATACTTTTGCAATTGGAATAAACGATTTGTGCAAATTCACAATTCCAGTAGATGCATAACCATCTTCGAAAGCTGTCTTGATAGTGACATTTAAAAAAAAATGTGCACGACTGGGTCGCACGAAACTTTCTCGTTTATTGCTAATCTCGCAGAATCTTAGAGTCATTTCAGCTACATAATTTTACGTTTAAAATCATACCCATCCCACTCAAGGTGTAATTAATAACGTAATACATACAACACTTTATTACTTTCAAATTTCATCCCGAACTCAGGGGCGGATACAGGAATTCTGTTTGTGTATGGTAAGGTTGGCCGATGCCAGCTAAACAATAAAAAATATTTATAGGCAATGAACCTGAACGTGAACTTTATGCCTATAGTCTCAATAAAAAAAATTGGTAAAAAACATATCCCATTGAGTTTCACAAATTCTTTGTACAGGTGTTCCTCCCAGACCCCAGCTCTTCCTCGAAGCCTTTGTGTCTCTTTGCTGAAGCATTGGTAAAGGCTTTAACTTTTTTCTATAGTCGCTGATGCATCCCAACAAAACGTCACTTTTGAAGACTTTGCCAAGGCGTTGCTTAAAGCATGGTTGTTGCATGGACAACGTTTAGTGGGAGTAGCTTTTTTGCAGAATTCATTTATGGACTGCACCTGCACCCTTTGTGTCAGATCAGAAGCCATCACAGAAAAGCTGTCAGTACCAATCCCTACGCAACATATTAAATCAATGTCGAACTCTTATAGCAAAGATCTTCTACTATATGTGATATTGCAACACCAGTCAACCGACGCGACGTTGTTTCATCGTGTCTTCTTCACATTGAATCTTCTCATATGCGTCGCAAATGTTAAGAAATCCTCTCTGATTATTCATGAAAACATCGAATGGCGCTACCTCTACCCTACCAATGTCAAATATTAACGTTTAATATAACAGACAGAACTTTGAAGTCTAATAAAAATGACTATTGTTTAAAAATGAAACACATATTTCTTGTTTAATCCATTTATCAAAAATCGGTCAATATAATTATAACAATTCTCAAAAATAAATGTCAATGCATAATATCTGTGGTAGGAAAGAAACTTCATATAGTATAAGTTTTAAATACACCGCCAATATTCCGACATGTTAGTTGAATATTCCCCGGTCCCAGTTTTGGTTACAATATAAACTCTACAAGCTAACAGCTATTAAACCACAATTGAGTTAGTAACATGATGTAATTGAATTTCGAACTTCATGTCGGGCACTTTTCATCCATTGACATGGTACGTATGTGTGTGTAAATGTGTCCGCACATGCCATGCACTGCACACATTCACATGTTCATTTTCAGATTCGCCTAATAAGTGTCAATTTTCATTGCGGGGTATGGTTTGACCTGTTATTCTAAAACCCCCATGACTATCCGATAATACTATACTGTGCAATTCAGTTTGCTGTTTAAATTTTAAAAGAGGGACAATTTGTGTCAGTAAAATTGTGATATTCGCATGAAATGTCATGTCCGTGTGGTAGTTGAACCAATATTTGCATTGCTAAATATATTAGATTCACAGACACAGCCAATGACATATAGAAATCAATAATGGAGCGAGAACTTCCACCTACAGCAGACAAAGTTTGAATACACCAAAGTATCCGTATCTATGCGGAGTTATGCTGGTTGAATGCGTACTTTAAGTGAAGCGTAAAATGGAAAAGGATACACGAAATCAGAAAAGTTATTTCTTTATAGATAGCTATTGGAGTTCTATAAATTCAATGCAAATGCGAGTGGATTTCGTTCGGCTTTAATTTGGTGGCTTTTGTGATATTCTTTTATAAAACAAAAAGTAAAATGTCCCAAAAGGAAGGTGTATAACAAACCTAGGTACATACACTGGCGATCACTAGGATGAGGCCATAGATTTTCACTCTTTATACCTGTTGCAAATGTTTTACCCGGAAACTTTTACTACCTGTGAACAGGTACCTACATATTTTCCCAAAAGTAAGTCACAAAATTAAAGGGTAAATAAAAACCTACGGCTGGAATTTCCCAAGATCAAACAATGAGCTACCTGAAAAGCGTATAAAAAGATGCGCCGCAAGGATGTGGCCATTGCGAATATTTCGTTGCAGGAGTGCACATCAGCGATTTTTTTTTCACAGTTTTGTTAAGAATATTTAAAAAAGCGTTAAAAAGAACTGTTTTTATTTAGTTAGTTAGTTTAGTTTAGTTTATTTAGTTAAAATTTGAAGGAGTTAGGACTCTCAGGCCGAGAAATTGCAAGGAGGTTAATTAGAAGCAAGACTGTTGCAAACAGTTATATATCTTGCGGATCCACAACACTATGGGAAAACTCAAAAAGGACACACGGCGGAAGCAATAACATTGCGAGGAAAGCGGTTAATTCTACGGCTTCCCTCAAATTTTACTCTACCAGCGACTAAATTAAGGGCCAACAGTGGAGTAACAGCCAGCATAGCAACGGTCCGAAGGAAAATACGAAAAAGTGGTACTATACAGAGAATAAAACTTAAAAAGAAACCTGGTTTTGAGGCAAATACACAAGTAGCATCGAATGAATTTTGCAAGTAAACATGTCGCTTGGAGCAATAAATGGAAACGCGTTGTCTTTTCGGATGAAAAAAAAAATGTACCTTGACGGCCCCGATGGTTACAACTTTTATGTCCATGATCTAAGAAAGGAGGAGCTTATTTTCGCAAGACATCACAGCCGTATACATCAGGTTTAATGGTGTGGGGAGTTGGAGTTTTGGTGCACAACAATGAACGGAAACAACTACAAATGTTTGTTGGAACGGTCATTTGCAAAAGTGAAAAACATTTTTGGACCGTCTTATAGAGTTCATATCGGGCATACGCATACTCATTATTAATGTAGAAAAACATAATAAATAAATGTTTTAGAACCACAAAATGTAATCATTTTATTAATTTTTTGCTTTCTTTCGAAAATTTTGCATGTGGGCCTCATCCTAGTGGCGCATCTTTATATACGCTTTTCAGGTAGTTCAGTGTTTGATCTTGGGAAATTCCAGTTCAGAGGCAGCCAAAGTTTCCGGGTACAAAATTTCCAACAGGTATAAAGAGTGAAAATCGATATGGCTTCATCCTAGTGATCGCCAGTGTATACCTATGTACCTATTTAATTTTGCAAATCAAATTGTTAGGTAGATGGAATATGAGTATCTACAGACTTTCAAAAAGTTTGTCCTAGGGGCGAACTTTAACAGAAAAGCAGAAAGACTCTCAAAATATTGTACTCTTCTGTCATATTGGTTTTTGAAGGGAATCAGCAGGGAAAAGTTATGTAGGATAGCAATTATCTTATGCAGTCGGAATAGATCGTTATGAAACCATGAGCAAAATCGGTTATTCCCGCTACTCTTGGAACCATTCTGACTGCTAGAATATTTTTCGTATTTTGGTGATATCCGTTTTGGCAATATCCGCAAGTTCTCTGAAAAAGTAATCTCCTAGAGTTTGCTATCTAATCGAGTGTAGCACCGGGCAGTTACATAGTAAGTTGCAATATATTTTCTTTTCCTACTCATCCATTCAATTGCGACAAACAAAAACAATTAGCGGTGACTCCAAACCTTCTAACATATCTTTCTTGTGCACAGTGGTTTGCTAATAATGTACTCTGAAAAGAATTCCGGTATGTGATATACTGACAATTAACAGCATCTTTATCTGTTTTGCATGGTTACAGCTTTCAAGATCACGCCATCTTGCGTTAGCCTGTTGCAGTTCTAGTGAAGATAATTATGTTATATTTTGCCGTTTCTATTGGCACATGGGGATGGGACTCACCTTTTTCACTAAAAAATTTCATTTTAGTGCCGTCCATTGCTAGTTCATCTGCTTTGCATTTACCTGGTATATCTCTATTGCCTCTATGACCAGGGACGTTGAAATGAACCTACCCGAGATCTTATTTAAAGACTTACAACATTGCATGACCAATTTGGATCTTACTGTTGGTGATTTGAGTGTTTTAATGACTGCTTGACTGTTGGTCTAGATCAGGGGTTCCCAAACTTTTCCATACTGCGACTCCCTATACAGGATATAATATTTTTGCGACGCCATTCTAAAAGCACACAACGGAACAAAGCACAGATATGTGAATATAAGCTGAGCTTACTGAAGATTCACTAAAGGGTTTTTAATGTGGATTGGTCAACTTTGGAATGGAATAAAACAAGCTGTGTGCAAGGTATTAACGAATCCCATGTATGCCATTATTGTATGGAATATAACACCAGGCCCAAATGTCCGCCGCAGCTTCTTACGTTGTCACGGATCCGAGTGGTCCAATCTGCCGCATAGATCCGGCTTAATTACAGCGATGACATTGGTCACGCCACCACCAGTCCCAAATGCGCACCAAACAGCTATTTATGGATGCATTGTCACCTCGTGTTGGTTGGCGTCATCCCATATATGGCAATTTGGCCATTCATCCAAAAATGCGGCCCGCCGCTTAAGATGATTTTCCTATGGTCATTACATTATCATTTACCTTGAGGTACTGGATCAGTTGGATCTTGGTATAGGCCCAAGTCTCGACGCAAAAGTTGAAGTCTACAAAATTCTTATACTTCTTGGGCACGGCAAAACACAATGGCCAACATCGATCGAACCCGACCCGATATTTTTTTTTCAAATCCCCTGGGCGTCGCAGTTAGGGAACTCCTGGTCTAAATTATGTTTGAGTTCCTTCAGCAGTTCAGCGGATTCGCGAACAGCCATAAGTTCTTCCTGCAGCTATTTGTTAGTCTCTAAAAGACTGTTTTAGGGAGAATGGAACTGAAAAAATCCCCGTTCCTATATTCCGTCCACGTCTGTGTATATTTCTAGCGTGTTTTGGTTAGGAACAGTCAGAGTGACCATAATTATTTTCTTAAATCTGATCCTGCTAAAAAAAGTGCTAAACATTTTTGGCTTATGGATTCTGCTATAATGCCTGCTGAATTAAAAAAAAAATCCTAAAATTAAATAAATAATGATCGGAATTAATTTTATTTTATTAAAACTCATAATGAATACAGAATTAGTAAAACAGACATTTTTATCATTTTTACGTGTGTTCACTGTTCACCTTAATAAAATGCGAGATCATTAAGAACTGCTTCACTTTCACGATTATTTTCATAATTGTTTTCGTTATAAATCTGTTCTAATCCCACGTGTCTTACAGTAGGCATATTTTATTGAACGTCTATCTCAGCAAAGTAAAGTAAATATATGGAAAATGAACGTTTCGGTGGGTATTCAAATTGAGTTATTCAGAATCACGATACAGACGACTTGGATTTGAATATGACAGAAAAGGGTTGGAAAGACTATAACTCAGTACTATATCGAACGCGATAGGGCTATCCCAGTTCCCAGTGCGCACTAGTGCGCCAAAGGGTCAACGTTAAACAAATGTATTGTTCATTGAGTTCTTTCCAGCTTTGTTTGCTTAGTGGATGAGTTCAGCTCTATTTTAAAAATAATTTAGTTTGAATTTGTTCGATGTGAAAGCCTTATTGATTGCATGCGAATTTAAAAAAAAAAATTATTAAGAATTCAGCTAGATTTCCTGCCAGATCAGAAAAATCTGCTAGAAATTATGCCGGCAGATTTTTATTTTTTTTCCGGCTAAAAAATATTTTTTCCTGCTAGATCTGACAGGAAAAATGATAAAATTGGTCACTCTGGGAACAGTATACATATTGATATTCTCTTCCTACTGCTGATGGTCGGGGACGGGGACACTGGTAGGTACGATCACTTATGTCTTAATCTTGAAGGATACGAGATCAAATGAATGCAAGAGCATACAAAATCTATTTCTCGATACTAAAAATAGCTTAAGATACATAAAAGGCATTGTGCGAATAATGCACTTCGCTAAATATTAGCGGGATTGCAAAACGGGCAAGGAACCTGCGATGCATTAAAATTTTCTAGCTATAACAAAATTTCGCTGGAATAATTTATTTTTTTCAGAATGACATGTGAGGGACCAGAGCATGGTTTGCTTTTAATAGAAAAAAAATGTATGGAACATTTAAATACTTGCACCATGTTAAATTGGACGCCCAGCGGTTATTAGTACGCTAAATTACTGACTGATTGTCTTAGATTCAATGCCCGGAAACACACACATTATATAATTTTAAACAGCCGAGAGTACAACAGAATGTAGAATGTAGGTAGTTCCCCTCCATTCGCTTCATAAATAAAATCTCACTCAAAATAATGGTTTGTAGACCTAAGGTGCAAACAGTGGCGTAACTATACCATCTGAGGCCCGTGGCAAATTCTTTGGATGGGGCCCTCCCAGTAAAAATCGACACGTTATAATTTAGTTTTAATAAACCCCTTAATTATTAACTATTAATTAATAGTGTTGGTAACTACTAATATTGTTTGCATTTTAGTAAAATTTCTATCTAATAAATTTTATTTTCAAGAACATATTTGAATGAGATAATTATTAATAAAAGTCTTTTCTCCGAGCTTTCTGACCCGCAAAACTAGGTATCTATGACATCATCGAAATTTAAAGATCGGGCCATAAAAGGTTCAATAGGCAGAATAGCCAAGTTACGTAGCCTGCCTTGTCCCATATAGAGTTTCTTAAATAGGTTTTTATTAATTTTAGTTTTGAAAATCATCGTTCAGCACAGGAATTGTAATAAATAACATTAATACAGTACATACTGAGTGAGGGCAAGACAAAGTATATGCTGTCATCAAGAAAGGTCACCCAACACCAACGTCTTGGACAGAGTGTCACTATAGACAGATATAACTTTGAGGCGGTTAAGGACTTTGTCTACCTAACCTAGGCTCCGCTATGAACTCAGACAATGACACCAATGCTGAGATTAAACAAAGCTGTTTCTTTGGGCTAAGAAAGCAATTGAGTAGCAAAGCCCTTTCTCGAACAATTAAAGTGACCCTTTATAAAACCTTAATCATCCCAATCCTACTCTATGGTGCAGAGGCATGGACACTATCAAAAGCGGATGAGCTTACTCTTGGTTGCTTCGAGAGGAAAATTCTTCGAGTAATTTTCGGTCCCGTCTGCATAGACGGTGAATGGAGGAATAGATACAACGACGAACTGTATCTGTATCGCGGTCTATCTCTACTGCGCCGTCCCTCGGGTGTGGATTCGAAGATCTTCCGGGCCGGAGCATTCACGTCCATTCGCTTTACATGACCCAGCCAATGCAGTCGCTGGACCTTCACTCTTCTGGCTAGGTCGATGTCGCTGTACAGCCAGAAGAGTGAAGAAAGATCTTCGGAAGATCTTCGAATCCACACCCGAGGGACGGCGCAGTAGAGATAGACAGCGAATCAGATGGCGCACGCAAGTGGAAGGGACCTTAACCAACTTAGCGTGCGAAACTGGAGGCAGCTGGCCAAAGATCGTGCTGGCTGGAGACGCTTCTTGGTTGAGGCCCAGGTCTACCCCGGACTGTAGCGCCACCTTAAGTAAGTAAGTATGTACATATTCAGGAAAGCTGCACGACATTAAATGATTCTATATTCTCTAATACACGAAGACTTCTCTATTTCGTCTCTGAAAGTGGGGCAAAAACTGAGAATTTCCCTGGAAAATTATTCAGATATGTCTTTTTGTATATATCAACAAATTCTACAGTTGTTTTTAAAAAGATCAGTGTCATTTAACATTTGCAAAGTGAAATGTTGCAAAACACTGAAATTGGAAACAATTTTATTCATTGGAAACGCGGTTTCAGTTGATTAATAATTATGTCCAATACTCGATAAAATATGTTCACTTTGAACAAACTTTCTGGGTCTTGGAGACGCTCATCTTCGCAAAGTTCGTCAGAATGGCGTTTTACCTTCCTCTGACCAGTTTTAGAAAATTTGGGGTTGATGGATCATTTTTCTGCTACACTATTTGCTTTCATTTTTAAATTTACAAATTCTTGTCTATACCTTTCCAATTTGCCTATACACATTTTCAAACCCTTTAAGGTTAATGCATTTGAAAGATCGGTGGCTGTAGAGCTTATATTTTTTTTTGAACACTTAGGTACAAAGTTTTTATAAAAATGTTAGGTTATTTCTGAGCTCGCGGCTTCTTGGGCCGGGGCCCTGACGATTTTATGTCAAATTAAAATCTGCCACATTCCCATACTGGCGATATAAGTTCATAACTTAATAGACTATGGTTAGGGGTAGATATATGCGGGGCAGTAGTTAATATACTGGAGCACGAACGATGGTCCCAGAAGAAAACTTAATCTTATTGAATCAATACAGATAACTCACACATACTCCTACCGATATACATTATACATACCTACGTTACAGTAAAAATAATCTCCACTCCTGCTCCGCTGGCCTCTGGTATGGTAATAGCACTTAAACACTTACAATAAGCTCATTCAGCAAAACTCAACAGCGCAGCGTTTGGATTTAATTTTGCTACTCCTTCGTTATAGCGTTCATTTATTGCTCTTTATCTACTCTCATACATCCTATCTACGTTAGATATAAAACGTGTGCGCTCAGATGGGTATAGTATAGATACTCCTTTCCTTAAGTCACAAAGTTGTTAGGTATGGAATTCATCTGCCACTGTTAAACATCCGAAATCTCGTAGCCGCTTTATCATTTTGGTGAGAAGATTTAGAAGCCAATAACATTTAAAGATACTCCATTCATCCGAGCTATTTTGCTGTTGTTGCATTTATTTATTCTTTTGTTAAATAAAAATTCCACAGCGCAAATCCCTAGAGATAATTATACGCAAATAATCCACGCATTCCTTTTTGATTAATGAACCGTATTTCAATCCCATTACGAGAAGAAAATCTGCCCTACCCCTCGTCCCCTACATAAGCATAAGAAACCACCACTCCGTCACAACCCTGCTTCTTTTCGAATAACAGTCTTGGTCTTGGAATGTAAACAGACTGATTCACAACTGAAAGACATAATGCCGGAGTCAGAGAATTCCTAACAAGAAAACCATAGGCCAGAGAATACCCGCAACCGGAAAATCCTTTTTACGATGTGCTTTTCTAAGCCCGTTTGCTATCCTGGTTTATCCTTTATTTCCGCTAAAGTGATGTAATTAATTTCGTGTTTCTTCGAATCGAATTAGAGGTACAAGTACAAGGCATGAACCTTAATTTATTTCCGAACGTTCTGTGTGCCTTGGCGCGCTACCGGTGATAAAATTCGTTGGGTTAATTAATCCCATCCAGGATGTGGGCCCCTTGGAAACGGCCTTAAGACTAGCAATGCGTAAGCACGGAATAATGAGATGATTTTTATTATCAAGACTAAAATATAATTACAAAATTACAAATGTTTAGGAAGCGTGTATATACGGTGTGGCGCGACTTATTTAGCGGAATTGTGAAATACCTTTGCCACGCATGCCGTAGCTTTGTGTGTGATGAGCTCAACTGCGGTTGCGGTAGGATATACCATGTGCGTGTGTATGCGGAATGCCGTATGGCTTTGTAATTTTATATTTAATTACAATGTAGGTATATAGTGTGGTTTTCATTCAAGAGTGAGTAATAACTTTTCAGCTAAGCAACTACTGAATTTGCAATGCCTTAGGATTATTGGGCGCGATGTTATTAAGCTCATTTGGAAGCTTCCTTAAAGTGCTAAGCGGCGTGCGGTTATTACGTGATTTACAGATTCAAAGAAATAATCGTTTGAATGGAACATTAAGCAATAAAATATTTTTGAAAGCGAAGTGAGAAAGGCACTTCTTATACATACGAATACAATTTTGTTTGGCTATAGAAAGCAATAACAAAAACAAACGGATTGTGCATAAATGTCCATGTCCTTATTGAGTGGTCGTCATATTGGGTTTACATCTCATTACTTTTAATTACGTGGCTATAAACCGTTTAAGGGTATCATTATTATGACCAGACCGGTAATGGAAGGAATTGAAATTCATTGCCGAAATAGAATTACCAATATATGGTACCTATGTATAGCATGGCCGTTAATACTAACAGCTATAAAGGGGAAGATATATTACCCATTGCATTGAAACGGATACTTTAGTCCCTCAACCTAATTAGGTATTATGTATGTATTTAGACGGATATTTAATACCTATACAACGGCATGTAATCGACACTTTATGTGGGATGATTTATTTTAACAAAGTCATCCCTCCAAGTTTTGTCAATGTATGTGACTGGAAGGAGAATTATGCTCGATTTGGATTATATAGAAGCAGTTTCGAGAAGAAGGTTTAACGACAAGCGGTTTGATAACCCCTACATGACAGTTTAAGCTTGGAGATGCATTTTAACACTCAGTGTGGTTAACAACGCCCGTGCGGATGGAGTCACTAGATTGAATCAACCGAGTTGTCAACAACTATACAAATCGTCCAAAACCAAAAAAATTAAGAAACAATTAGGTGATTTGCCATTAACTTCAGGCACATTTTAATTTTTAACTTTTTAAATCTTTGCAACTACATCCAAATCGCATTAAGTCGCTAAAACTACTTGTATATAATATCAAAGGTGACGTAAAATAGCACCCTAATCTAAGCCCACAATGCTTGATCCGTACACACGTGCACGAGGAATATGTATAGGGGCATGGTGCCCCCTGCAGCGGAGGTGGGAGTAGGGGTGTAGTTTTCCCTGGTAGCAGATGGTGGCACGCTTGCGGAAGGCCGGGCAAAAGCTCGTCGTATTGGGGGGGGGTTCTTCCTGCTACTTATCCTCCTACAAAATAAAAGATCGTGCCAAGGTAGCTATACAGATATACTACCAAATAAAAATGCGGATGTCACTAGAAGTGACTCAAACATCTGTATTTGCCAAGTCCGAAAGAAGGGTGGTAATGGGTTTACCAAAAAAAAGGTGGAAAAGGAAAATGAATTATGTCATACGAAAAATTACAGAAATCCCTTAATGAATGGCCAAGACCATAAGAGAGGAGGTATACTATGTTTGAAAAGTAAGAGAAAGGTAAAGTTTGAAAAAAAAAGAAAAGATCAAAGTATAAAAGAAAAAGAAAGAAAGGGGGATGGTCAGCTGCTATCGACCTCACGGTGATCGGTAGGAGCGGAATCCGTTTTGCCACCGTGTCTTCGGCTATACCCGCCCTGACTGCGAACTATACTCTGCAGCTCCATGGCTACTTTACGCCGGTAATGATATTAAGTAGCCCCAAAATTGATAGGTTACGCCTCACCTACTTCATCATTTTGTTCACCCTTCACACCTTGTATCGCACAGTAAAGTTATTTACCAAATCATTGTAAGCCAAATGAAAAAGCTAATATGAAACATATATATAACATTGTTTATTCATAAATGAAAGGGCTTTAGAATAAGAGAACCAATATTTCTCTTTATCATTTCGTTGAAAGAGCAACAAATTATATGAAAAATGTGATCAATTGTCTTAGCATTAGAACTTAGGTTTTATGCAGATTATTTATATATGTATATATTATGTGGTATAGATAAGAATAGGGATAATTATTAATGTAAGAAAATTGTGACGTGAATTTATTGTATAATTGAAAAAGTGTGATGTGTGACCCGTATTTGGAATTGAATGGTAATTTAGAAAATTGGTATTTAAATAAATTAGAATATTAAACTCAATAGAAAAAAAAACTCATAGATTGTTTGCCAAAAGATAATACAAAAATAATAATTGACTTACGTAGTTTTGTTCGTTATTTGTGTAATTATGTACCGATGAAATAGTTTGTAATGTATGTATGTAGTTCTTGTAAACAGCTGACTCCTCATGTGCGCACAATTGGTTGTCTGGTGTTTGTTCTGTGTTGATATTGCTTGATTGGTTTTTGTAGATATGTGTTTAATTAGCTGTATGGAATGAATTTGATTAATTATAATGTATGTTTGTAAGATCTTTTTATGGCATTACCTGGGGGTGGGTCACTTAATATACGTATTACGACTTATATATGTATATACCTATACAATATGAGAAAAACAAAAATCTAAAACTAAATCTAATTCTACACTAAAACTAACTTAATCTAAGATTCTTTTAAATATTTGCAAGAAGATAGTTTTTGCCTCATGCATCGATGGTAGACGGGTGTAATTTAGTGGTTGCCGGAATCCAAGGAATGTGGACGTAGTGAGGAGCAGTTGGCCTAGGTGGCTTTTGACCCTTTATTGCGAAATTACTGCAAACTCACACGTGTACATACACTTGCTTCACTTCACTTTCGCTAGCGATGAGTCTGATTTTTGGAACACTGTTCACAAGACAGCTTTGATCGCACTGATAGGTAGCTTTGGGGAGGAGAGGGAGTGTTGGTTCCTCAAGCCATTCGACCAGGATACACACGTGGTTATTAGCTGTTCTATGTGTGCACGGGTTTAGCCAGTGGAGGTGAACTTCAGCGTAGGTATGGTTCTACAACTTCCGTCCCGGAGACGTTGTTCTGATGTTCCACTGCGCATGCAGCTATAGCGAGCGCAGATAGAACGATATGAATCCGGGTTTAAAAGGGAGGTGGAAATTTCACTCTCGATCTAAATTACCTGACCTCGTGGATGACCTTTAGTACGTGGGGGTCGTACGAGTGTGAGAAAGCGTGGTGAATTTTTGGTGATAGGTTGGTGGCACCAGAAGCACGACAAAATGCGGCAGAATTTGAGGTTGTGGGTGTGGGACACGTTTTGGTACGTCCGAGTGAGAAGCGCCTCGCGACTGGTGGTGGATGTTGAAATCCTCGTTAGCCTAGGTGCGTTGTTAGCACGTGCGGTTTCTATGAATCACGAAATCAGTGAGTTGCTTGATCACCGGAGCAAAAACACTATAACTTACCCTGACGAGGGATAATATTAATTTTAATATTATATGTGGTGGGTAAAACACTCAATAATTTCTCTTAATAGGACTTGGTGTCGGATTTATAAATTCCGATCGACTTTTACGAACTCGATTTTATTCGCGGATACTTGCACGCTCACTCACTATCACTCTTGACAAAATAAAAAGAACGAGCGCGCGTTCACAAGGGTTTTTATAGATGTAGGAGCATCGAATGAAATGGGAGATAACTCTCCAAATATGTACACGTTGCATTTTATCTTTGGTGCAGTGGCTCTTCCTGTGGGAAGGCGCCATATGCGTGATGGTAAGGTAGTATGTCAGTTTCTTTTTAAATAGCTGTGCAAGCATACAAAAAAAAAATATTTTTTATGGTTTGTTTTTGGGAACAAGTGTTACGCTACAAAGTCATGAATTTTGGGAACCCCTGTGTGGTCAAAAGACATGAAAATCGGAACACTTCTAGCTCTAAAATGAGGTAGGGGAGTACGTTGATAGTTTCTCGACCCATGACCCTGTCTCAATGTTATCTTTCGAGTAAGTCGACGTATCTTAGAAGCGTTGAGGAAAAGAGAAAAACAGAAAGGTTCGAGGTATCAATGCTTTAAATCCTTAGCATGATAAATGCCAATTGGCTTACCTCGAAGGTTCTCAATTTCGTACAACGATCTTCCAATTTGACGGACTATTCGACATCGGACAAATTTTTGACAAAGTTTCGCGTTAAAGTTTTTCGAAGCATTACTCAGAACGAAGTTTCTGCGGTATACTTCTTCTCCGGGCTGAAAAATTCGTACTGACGAGCGTAAGTTGTAAGACTTTTGGTTTCGCCTATATGCTTCTTGTAATTTCTCTTTAACTTTCTCTCTCACTAGCTGTAGTGCATTCGAATGAGGTAAACATTCAATTTCGCCATCGTTCAGGGTGTTAAGTTTTTTGCATATCTTATAACAATCTCCGTGTGACATCATATGACGACCGAACAAAACGAAAAAGGGGGACATTCCAGTCGACTGGTGCACTGAGGTAACTAAAGCCTGTTGTATTTGAGTTAAGTGAACATCCCAATCTCTTTGATCCTCTTTCAAATATGTCCGTATTGCAGACAAAATGGACCTATTTACCCGCTCCGAAGCATTCGCTTGGGGTGAATAAAATGCATTTTTAATGTGAGTGGTTCCGTATTTCGATAAAAATTGACTGAATTCTTGCGACACAAATTGCTTGCCATTGTCGCTATGCAAGAACTCTGGCACGCCGAATTTTTGAAACACTTCCTTCTCCAGAAAGTCGATCACAAGTTTGGTCGTGGCTTTGTGCATTGCTTTAAGAAAAACAAATTTGGAAACATAGTCTAAAACAACAAAAATAAAAAGATTCCCTTTTTTAGTTCTGACATATGGACCCATAAAGTCAATGTAGATCTTCTGAAAAGGAAGATCTAACTGCTGTTGTGCACCCATAGGTGGTCTAAGAGTTATATTTGGAGATTTGTTTTCCTTACAGTCGCTACAGTTTAAAATAAAATTCCGCACCTGCAATGCCATATTTGGCCAATAAAAGGTCTGTTTGATTCGCTCTAGAGTCTTGTGAATTCCTCCGTGTGAACAATTTGGTGGGTTATGATTAAGTTCAATAACCGTGTTCGTCAAACCAGTTGGTATCCACAATTTCCAAACATATGTATCACTCAAATTGTCACTTCCGCTTTGCAAGACTCGTTTGAAAACCAGGTTGTCTTTGATTTTTAGATCAGGCAGCCTTTCTTGATTTTCAGTAATGTGTGAAATAAGATCTAAATACTCCGAAGATTTAAATTCCGGTGAATTTAGATCAGGTAAATTACTTGCACAATTTATTGAGGAAATATGTTCCACATACGCCCTCGATAACGCATCGGGTACAATGTTTTGGGTTCCTTTTCGGTGTTCAATTTTGAACGTAAACGCCTGGAGCTTAAGAGACCAACGCGCAAGCCTACCGCTTAGGTCTTTTAGCCCCATAAGCCACTTCAGGCTGGCGTGGTCTGTAATAACCGTAAAGGCGGTACCTTCTATGTATGGTCGAAATTTATGAATTGACCTTACTGCGGCAAAACATTCTAACTCCGTTACACTATACTTTTGTTGGCAGTTGTTAAGTTTTTCTGAAAAATAAGCAATTGGCTTTTCGTTTTGCTCCTCGTCGTATTGAAATAGTACACCTCCAATGCCTTTCGACGATGCATCACACTGAATGAGAAACTCTTTTGAAAAGTCTGGATTGCTCAGGAGTGGTGCAGAAAGTAAAGCAGATTTTAGCGCTTCGAAAGAAGCAATGGCATCTGGTGACAAGGTAAAAGATTTCGCTTTTTTAAGGGTATCCGTCAGGGGTGTTGCCAGTGATGAGAAATTTCGGATGAATCTCCGATACCACCCACAGAGACCTAAGAACCTTCTAACTTGTTTCTGGGTAGATGGGATCGGAAAATCTTGAATGGCAGATACTTTTTCGGGATTTGGTTTTATATGCCCTTGTCCAATAATGTATCCCAGATACCGCAGCTCTTTAAAGCAAAAGAATGATTTTTCGACATTAATTGTCAAATTAGCTTTCTTTAAGCACTCTGCTACCTGTTGAAGAACTGTAATATGTTGGTAAAAGTCCGGCGATATAATCAGGAGATCGTCAAGATATACGAAAACGTTTTCCCTAAGTGCGCTGGGGATCACTCTATCCATTAACCGACACATCCTTTGGGGTGCATTACACAACCCAAATGGCATGACGGTGAATTGATAGAGGGGTCGTCCTGGCACAGTGAAAGCCGTTTTCTCTCTTGACTTCTCCTCTAGAGGGATCTGCCAGAACGCGTCTTTGAGATCCACACTACTAATGTAGTGTGTATCTCCAAGTCGGCTGAGCAGACCCTCTATATGCGGAAGCGGGTACGCATCTCGCTTGGTGAGAGAGTTCACTTTGCGATAGTCCAAACATAATCTGTTCTTACCCGGTTTACGGATAAGGACTATGGGAGAACTCCAAGCACTGTGACTCTCTTCAATTACACCCATAGCGAGCATGCGATCCAGCTCCGCATAGACCAATTGTTGTATGACAGGCGATATAGGGTAATGGCGCTGCTTTACCGGTTCAGCGTCATAAGTATCGATAATATGTTTCTCGACAGTTGTTTTTCCTAACCCAAGTTTGGCAAAGGAGGGGAAGAGGGAAATTACAGACTGTAGCTTCTTCTGTTGCTCCGTAGTGAGTTCATGCATTGGAGGCATAGGTTTAGTGCTTTCGCTGACATCTCGCTTCCCATTCAATTCCGAGGAAACTTCGCTGATGATGTGTGGGGCAATCTGGAATTTGGACCAAAAGTCTACGCCGAGATAGAGTGGTTGTACTAGGTCCGGAACCAAGTAAAGATCTAAAGAGTTCTTTAGATTATTATACTCCATTTCTACCACAATTCGACCCACTATCTTTTGTCCTTTCCCATCAGCGGTATTTACCTCGGAATTGAATAGCAGAATCGGAATATCAAGTTCCCGCACCAAATCCATGCATCCTTTTCCTAAACAGGAAATTGAAGCACCGCTATCCAGCAGTCCTTGAATTTTCCTACCTCGCAATAAAACATCAGCATACGGTCTGTTATCTAACAACTTATCTTCGAGAAAACTTTCGCTTATGAGCTTCCGGTAAGCTCGCCTTTTCCTATGTCTCTGTCGGGTTTTAAGTAATTTTCGGGAAATATCTGGTGTTGTAATTTCGTCTAAGTTAAATATTCGGTTTCTTATTTTGTTGTATTCAACTAATCTTTCTTGGTACGATTTCTTATAAAAAGGTATTGATTCTAGTTTAACTTGCTCGAAAGCTGAGCTCGCCTCAGCAATGGGTATCGCGCAATGCACATTACTGGGCTTACATTGGTCAAGCTGGGTTTTATCTAAGTCGAAGCAAGTGTTGGTTGACGCATCTTGTTTTGTTACTCTGGGTTGGTTTGTATCGAACGCGACTCCCCAGGATCCGTCACGTTCGTCCTTGTGTTTCCCAGTTGTGGATGACAGGTGGGACAATCCAAAACGGTGTAATTGTCAGTACCACATCTATAGCAAAATAGTTGTCGCACTGGCAAATTACAATGAATGAAATGATGACCTAACTGTTTACAGTTGAAGCACACTATAGTGTTATTGGAACGTCGGTCAACTACATTTGAACCTCTGGCACGATTTGAAAGAGCGACAGCAGAAATACCTCTATAAGAGTCAAGATCTGGATGAACTTCAGTTTGCTGCTCATCGACACATTCCAATTCATTTATGTTTCTCACCCGATTTTGAGCAAGATAACGAGAATGGAGCATCTTCTCTGTCCTTCTACATTCATCTCGGAAATGTTCGAAAGAATCAATCTTCATGGGATATATGAAGTTCATTAACCGAGTGTTAATATTATTTCTGAGAATTTTAATGAGTTCTTGTTCTCTAATTGGTTCCCGTAGTTGGCTTTTCAAGTGAATGATAGATTTAAAAAAATCATCAAATGGTTCATTCGGCAATTGCCTCCGATCCATTATTTGTTTAAGGATCTCAAAATCGTTTTCGAATCCTTTAAATTGTTTGAAAAGGGCTGCTCTAAGCATTGGCCAATTTCCCCTTGGATTACTCCGAAGATATTGCCAATACCAGTCTTGAGCAGAACCAGATAGCAAGTGATGGAAATTACGTATTATCTCTGCCCAAGGGCAATTGTAATTATTTTTCAAAACCTCGACTCGAAATACAAAGTCTTCTATCGGAATACCTTTCGCGGTATCGTCAAAACGAATACCCCAACGATCCAACTCAAAACGTCGGTGACTGGGTCTGTCGAATTGATCTTGATTAAAGATATTTCTCCTATTAGAGTTCGGATTATAGTCAGCGCCATTATCGTAACGATTATATGACTCGAACTGAACGTCTGGATGAACATCAGGTGGAATAAAATTTCTATTAGGTGTATTTTCTAATCGTGAACTAGTTGACATGTTACCTTGTACTGCACTATTGTTGTAATTAGCAATTCGGTTTCGGTGACTTAAATTGGAATTAACAGGTTCAGTCAGATGATTATCATCATGACTTGGTGGCTGTGGAAGATTTTGTGTAACACGTTGTGTTAGGGAAGCATTCTGAATAAGCATATTTTGCATGCTCTGTTGTACATTCATTTTAATTAAACTTGGCAAATCTTTCAGCAGCGATCTCTGCATGTCCGCTAGACTAGCCTCGACCACACTCTTGATATGCGAGTGGAGATGTCCAACTGAAGACTGCTGTGGCAAATTATTATGCACATTACCAAAGGCCGTAGCCGAACCGTGTGCACCTTCAGTGTTACTTGAATTGACATTACGATCAGCTGTTTCGTTTGCGAAAAGAGACATAATAGGGATTGCAGAAGAAGAAGTATTGACAGTTGTTGTTACTGAACTAGTGTTATCATTAGGATGAATGCTATTTGTGGGTATTGTGGCAACAGACGTCGCTAATCTCTCACACATAGTCTGATTGAGTACTCTACTAGCGTTTGCACTTATATTGCTGTTAACTAAGTCATAGTTAAGAGAGCGATTATTTACGTTTGATCTATTCTCATGTTGAGGTGGAGAGTGTTGTACCGGTCTACTAAAACTCGAATGAGACACAGTGATGGGTGTGTCAACATTGCTTCCTCGATTACGAGTTTGCATACTGTGCTGCCTATTCGCGTCGAAAACTATGTTTCGCCTCACTTTAGGAATAGTTCCGTTGTTTTCTTTTGCACTCATATTTAAAATTAGTGATAACAGAATATAAATGATAAATGATTAAGAGAAAAATAAAATAAAGGGAATTCAATAATGACTGTTTATATAAAATAATATGATATATATGTAGGTAGGAATGAATATAGGTGTATGAATAACTTTGCGAATTGAGGTGATCTAGGTGAATTTAAATGAAATATTTTAGGCGTAACTTTAATAAAGATAGATAAGGAGAAGATAAAGAATTGGACAGGCACTATGCATCAGGATGTTGTCATATTTTGCAAACAGTGAGAAATAAAATGGCATCTTTCTATGGCAACTTATGCGCGATCTAGATGACCATAATGCATAAGGACTCACAGATGAACTTCCGTAATTATACACTTAATGCGTTATGTCGACACTTGAATAATATGATATCCTTGTGCAACTAGTCTTAGAATCTAAGTTCTTTAAAAACAGGACTCCAAGGATATGAAAATAAAAGGTACTGACATTTATATGATTGATGCATACTAGATGTTGAACAGATGTTTGTTGGGTTTTTGCAGCTAATAACGAGTATCCGCAAGATAACTCATTAATGCAACATACGAGATGGTAAAGGCTGCTATAATAATAGTAAAAGTTGATGTGGGGTGCAATGTTTCCATCGCAGGCCACACGTTGTTGGGCGCCAATTTTGCAGCGGAGGTGGGAGTAGGGGTGTAGTTTTCCCTGGTAGCAGATGGTGGCACGCTTGCGGAAGGCCGGGCAAAAGCTCGTCGTATTGGGGGGGGGTTCTTCCTGCTACTTATCCTCCTACAAAATAAAAGATCGTGCCAAGGTAGCTATACAGATATACTACCAAATAAAAATGCGGATGTCACTAGAAGTGACTCAAACATCTGTATTTGCCAAGTCCGAAAGAAGGGTGGTAATGGGTTTACCAAAAAAAAGGTGGAAAAGGAAAATGAATTATGTCATACGAAAAATTACAGAAATCCCTTAATGAATGGCCAAGACCATAAGAGAGGAGGTATACTATGTTTGAAAAGTAAGAGAAAGGTAAAGTTTGAAAAAAAAAGAAAAGATCAAAGTATAAAAGAAAAAGAAAGAAAGGGGGATGGTCAGCTGCTATCGACCTCACGGTGATCGGTAGGAGCGGAATCCGTTTTGCCACCGTGTCTTCGGCTATACCCGCCCTGACTGCGAACTATACTCTGCAGCTCCATGGCTACTTTACGCCGGTAATGATATTAAGTAGCCCCAAAATTGATAGGTTACGCCTCACCTACTTCATCATTTTGTTCACCCTTCACACCTTGTATCGCACAGTAAAGTTATTTACCAAATCATTGTAAGCCAAATGAAAAAGCTAATATGAAACATATATATAACATTGTTTATTCATAAATGAAAGGGCTTTAGAATAAGAGAACCAATATTTCTCTTTATCATTTCGTTGAAAGAGCAACAAATTATATGAAAAATGTGATCAATTGTCTTAGCATTAGAACTTAGGTTTTATGCAGATTATTTATATATGTATATATTATGTGGTATAGATAAGAATAGGGATAATTATTAATGTAAGAAAATTGTGACGTGAATTTATTGTATAATTGAAAAAGTGTGATGTGTGACCCGTATTTGGAATTGAATGGTAATTTAGAAAATTGGTATTTAAATAAATTAGAATATTAAACTCAATAGAAAAAAAAACTCATAGATTGTTTGCCAAAAGATAATACAAAAATAATAATTGACTTACGTAGTTTTGTTCGTTATTTGTGTAATTATGTACCGATGAAATAGTTTGTAATGTATGTATGTAGTTCTTGTAAACAGCTGACTCCTCATGTGCGCACAATTGGTTGTCTGGTGTTTGTTCTGTGTTGATATTGCTTGATTGGTTTTTGTAGATATGTGTTTAATTAGCTGTATGGAATGAATTTGATTAATTATAATGTATGTTTGTAAGATCTTTTTATGGCATTACCTGGGGGTGGGTCACTTAATATACGTATTACGACTTATATATGTATATACCTATACAATATGAGAAAAACAAAAATCTAAAACTAAATCTAATTCTACACTAAAACTAACTTAATCTAAGATTCTTTTAAATATTTGCAAGAAGATAGTTTTTGCCTCATGCATCGATGGTAGACGGGTGTAATTTAGTGGTTGCCGGAATCCAAGGAATGTGGACGTAGTGAGGAGCAGTTGGCCTAGGTGGCTTTTGACCCTTTATTGCGAAATTACTGCAAACTCACACGTGTACATACACTTGCTTCACTTCACTTTCGCTAGCGATGAGTCTGATTTTTGGAACACTGTTCACAAGACAGCTTTGATCGCACTGATAGGTAGCTTTGGGGAGGAGAGGGAGTGTTGGTTCCTCAAGCCATTCGACCAGGATACACACGTGGTTATTAGCTGTTCTATGTGTGCACGGGTTTAGCCAGTGGAGGTGAACTTCAGCGTAGGTATGGTTCTACAACTTCCGTCCCGGAGACGTTGTTCTGATGTTCCACTGCGCATGCAGCTATAGCGAGCGCAGATAGAACGATATGAATCCGGGTTTAAAAGGGAGGTGGAAATTTCACTCTCGATCTAAATTACCTGACCTCGTGGATGACCTTTAGTACGTGGGGGTCGTACGAGTGTGAGAAAGCGTGGTGAATTTTTGGTGATAGGTTGGTGGCACCAGAAGCACGACAAAATGCGGCAGAATTTGAGGTTGTGGGTGTGGGACACGTTTTGGTACGTCCGAGTGAGAAGCGCCTCGCGACTGGTGGTGGATGTTGAAATCCTCGTTAGCCTAGGTGCGTTGTTAGCACGTGCGGTTTCTATGAATCACGAAATCAGTGAGTTGCTTGATCACCGGAGCAAAAACACTATAACTTACCCTGACGAGGGATAATATTAATTTTAATATTATATGTGGTGGGTAAAACACTCAATAATTTCTCTTAATAGGACTTGGTGTCGGATTTATAAATTCCGATCGACTTTTACGAACTCGATTTTATTCGCGGATACTTGCACGCTCACTCACTATCACTCTTGACAAAATAAAAAGAACGAGCGCGCGTTCACAAGGGTTTTTATAGATGTAGGAGCATCGAATGAAATGGGAGATAACTCTCCAAATATGTACACGTTGCATTTTATCTTTGGTGCAGTGGCTCTTCCTGTGGGAAGGCGCCATATGCGTGATGGTAAGGTAGTATGTCAGTTTCTTTTTAAATAGCTGTGCAAGCATACAAAAAAAAAATATTTTTTATGGTTTGTTTTTGGGAACAAGTGTTACGCTACACCCCCTATTTGATAGTCACTGAGTAGGAGTAGGAGCAGTGTATGCAAAGTTACTTTAAATTCATACGAAACATAGATAAACCTAAAGAAATTTCTCATACCGCCAACTTTACATATTCATATTCAACAGTGACCCCAAAAGAGAGTTTTTATTGGGGTTGCAGGGGGCAACAGGACTCCATACGTCCCGCAGAAAGGTCGAACGATTTTCAAATAGGTAGTACCTACTCTTCCCCTATTGGGATGACAGCTGTGCGGCATGCACCGTTAGATTTGGGAGGTCTTAGCATATTTTTACCAATTGAAAGCCATGGAGCCGTGAACGGTAGAGCACCGAAATTTTGTCTACGACAGTTTTGTCTGAAATAATGAGTCGTTCACACGAGTTTAGCGTGAATTATTTCTTGGGGGGCAACCCAAGTGTTTACATCCATAGCCACAAGCGCGGAAACCTGCAAGAATTGAAACGATTCGCGTAGAAGTTGCCAAAATCAACCGGCAAATGTTGGATAGAGTGAAAAGACCACGTGACAGATGTGATTTTCCACACTTTATTTTTTCAAATGCCATGGAAAGACAAACCAGAATCTGTTAATAAATTGTTTTGTGGAAAAATTAACATTTCTGACGGAGCCTGTATTTTACGAGTTTCAGCTGTTTCAAAATACAAATTTGTGGTAAATCCCTTTTATTCGTGTGAGAAATGAAACACAAGTGGCTTTGAAAACAAGGGCAGCGAGAGAAGAATATCGAGCCAGGAAAAGGGAGGAAAAGAAGATCCTGCGTAGAAAGAAGAGGGCTTACGCAGCTTCCCAGCTCAAGGAGATCGAAGAGTTGTGCAATCGTAATAACATCCGGAGGTTTTATAAAAAAGCCAAGCAACTGGCTGCTGTAAAACCGGAACGCAGCCTCTTCGAGACAGGGAAGGAAACCTAGTCACCGAAGTGCAGGGAATAGTAGATGTGTTTAAGAAGCATTTCCAGCAGCTGCTTAATGGGCATCATGTAGAGAGAGTGATAGGGCAAGAAGAGAACCCACGTCCAGTCAATGAAGAACTAGTTCCACCACCTAGTATAGAAGAAGTTGGCTTAGCTATAAAAAAGCTTAAGAACAACAAGGCCGCAGGCTCTGATGTTCTACCAGCGGAGCTCTTTAAATACGGTGGTGATGTTTTGGTAGGGAGCATGCACCGAATCATCAACCAAGTATGGGTGGAAGAAAACATGCCCGATGACTGGACTATCAGCTCCATATGCCCCTGCCCCATCTACAAAAAAGGCGATCCTATGTCTTGCAAGAACTATCGAGGCATATCCTTGCTAAATGTCGCATACAAGATCCTATCCAACGTACTGTGTGAACGTCTAAAACCGTTCTGCAACACACTAATCGGCACGTACCAGTGTGGCTTCCGGCTCGGCAGATCGACTATAGACCAAATTTTCACACTGAGGCAAATCATGGAAAAGACCAACGAATTTCAAGTCGAAACTCACCACCTATTCATCGACTTCAAAGCCGCGTATGATAGCAAACATCGTCAGGAGCTCTATATGGCGATGGCCGAATTTGGAATCCCGGCAAAACGGATTCAGCTGTGTCGCGTGACGCTGGAAAACACGCGCTGCAACGTGCAGTTTGGAAGCAGCTCTTCCGAACTTTTTCAAACATGCACCGGATTTCGGCAAGGAGACGCTCTATCATGCGACTTCTTCAATCTCGTACTGGAGCAGATAGTGCGCAGGGCAGGTGTCAACACGGAAGGCACTATCTTCAACAGGTCCGCCCAGCTGCTTGGCTATGCGGACGATATTGACATCATCGGTCGCTCCCAGCACCAGCGTGCCGTGAAATCCGTTGGGCTTGAAGTAAATAAGGACAAGACTAAGTACATGCTATCAACAAACAAACAAGCATCTGTCCACCGCCTAGGACAAAACGTCACTATTGATAACAACAATTTCGAGGTAGTTAAGGAGTTCGCCTACCTCGGAGTAAACGTAAACTCCACCTCCACGAATAACACCCTAGTGGAGATCCGACGAAGAATTACCCTAGGAAACCGTTGCTACCTCGGTTTGGCAAAAGAACTGGGTTCAAAACTCCTAACTCGAAGGACGAAATGTGTGCTCTACAAAACCCTTATCCTGACAGTTCTGTTTTATGGCGCCGAGTGCTGGACGATAAGCAAGAAGGTAGAGCTGCTATTGGACTCCTTCGAAAGAAAAATACTTCGGCGGATTTTTGGTCCTGTGTGCGAGGAGGGCGAATGGAGGAGAAGATAAAACCGCGAACTCTATGAGCTGTACCAAGATGTGGATGTCGTTTAAAAAGCCAAAACACGTCGACTACATTGGCTCGGCCACATCGAGTGAATGGACAATAATGCTCCAGCTAAGAGGATCTTCGAATCCCAGCCCCCAGGTTCGAGAAGACTAGGAAGACCAAACCTCCGTTTCAAACACTGAGCTATCGCGGATGCCAGAGCGCTTGGTCTGGACAACTGGAAGCAGCGTACCCGGGCTTCTCTCCGGGCTTCTCTCCTTTCCTTTCCCAGCTTACTGCCGCCAGATCGCCATAACTGTAATTATTCATTAAGAAAGCCTTTATGCTAGTTTTGATTAGTACACATGCCCTAATTTTACCTTCGTTTGCCTTATAGTATAAATTATACTGCCTTGTACTTAAGCTCTGAATTTAGTTTTTCGTATTGATCCAGGGCTCTTGATTTGATACTCAATCAAGCAGGCCGTTGCTGCCCTACTGTGATGCAAGTTTACTTGCAGTATGTCCATCTTCGTTGGGTTTCTCCTCCTCCTTTCCCTTAGTGGTGGGTTGAACCCTAACTCTTCCCACGCTATATCGTTCGTACCATGTAGTTGGTTTTCTCCAAGAGTGGTACAGATTCCCGGTTTAGGGTCAGCAAGAAATGCTGTCCGTATTGCCTTCTTGGACCTGTCTTTATTACTCTCCATGTGTTCGGTTTAATATCGCGATTCTGCACATGGAGAAGGCCTAATAGTTTATCTGGGGACGTGTATGGCGTTGGTACCCATACCCAGGCTTTTTGCTCTGGAAACCTTCTTTTTGTTGCTTTGGATCTGCCTTCTTACCCGATTTTATTGTTGCGGAAGCATTCTTCTTGTCTTCGGCTAATTGCTGATTAACTGCCGCATCTGTCAATATTGCTTTGGCTCGCTCATATTGGCTTTTTTCCAACACACTCAGGAGATTAGGGTCGATTCCCTCAAACTTCTCCATTTTCCTTTTAGCTCCGCGTATTAGCTGTTTTGCCCTTTTATTCGCGGTTGTCCTTGCATCTTAAAGACCGGTTTTGGCGAAAATGAAAGATCCAGCGGTTGTGCCAGCTGTCTTCACCTCCTCCTCGACCTTACTGCCCTGTTTGTCGCTTATGAGAGTTCTTGCCTTCTCACTCGTAACTTCGCTAACGTTAGTGAGTGTTCTGTCTGACTCGACGGGGGCAATGAGTCCTCGTCACTCCGATCTATTCTTTCCCGGAAACGGAAGAGACTTTCTTTTTCTTTTGTTTCATTTTCGTTCTTGTTTGTTTTGTTTTGGTTTTGGTTTTCCATTATTTTTTGTAAATATTGTTCCCACGAGTAGAGCCGGAAATTTGGTCCACCCAGGCAGAGCCTCTATACCTGGGTAAGGCTATTTACCATCAGTTCTTCTCCCGGGCACGCCAAAGAGTTTGGCCAGCTATACCTATAAAAAAGCTGAAGAACATTACGACCGCCGGCTTTGATACCAGCGCAACTCTATGAATACGGAGGTAAAGTCTAAAGCAGTTTGCAGTCGATCACAAATGGGCCAATAGTCTTCCTTTCTAAAATACATATATAAACAATATCAATATAATACAAGTTACCTGACTTTAAGTAGCGCTATTATTAAGGTGAGATTTCGTCTGAAATACAGAAAATTAATTTATGGTTTGCTAATTAGATTTCGAGTTGAAAAACGAGATAATTTTGTCCAATATCCAGCGAACTGATTTTTCTTATAAATTCGTCTTTTCAAATTTTTAGATTAAAATACATAATACCATTGTCAGTAGTCAACCACCCTTGGGAGAATTAATTTTAAATTATCAAGAAAAAAACAAAAATATGTAGGTACTTGCCCACAATTAAGTGGATCGCGACAGCGACAGTGAGGCGTTCTTATGACATTCCTCATTCCTTGTTTAACCTATTGAGTGGAAGTCAAAATGTAAATTCCACGCTACCGACGGATGAGTCTTAGACATAATATGTACTTAGATTAGAGAAAATTCGAAATTAATAATGTCTCGTTCTTCTACGTAGACCTCTACCCACCTCTTCAACTTAATTTGGTTTATTTGGACTTTTTTTTCTATCTACCTATCTCTCTGCCACCACCAAGTCCTTCAGCAAGTAGATGCCTTGACTAAATTATTTTATTTACAGATACGTTTTTTATTCTGTTTCAGAGTTCACTGTACTTTGTTGATGGTGCGGATGCCGGAGCCGTTACCAGGATCATATCATATTATATGTACTCTGATAGACGTTGAATAAAAAATTTTTTTAGCTGACTGCGCTCTTTTTTTTCTATCGTGTCTACTTGAAATGCCGTCCAAAGGAAACCAGTCGAGACGGGAGGTCCATGAATTTCCCTCATCCTTAATATCATATTGCAAATTAACTCAATAGCGATATGGCGCAAACATTCAATTACTCCTCTGAGGACATACATTTTTAATGGGTATATATAATATATCTCCTTCACTCTTGCATACCACCCCCTATTCAATTAAACAACATTGATGTAGTACGCCTTCGCATATAAAAGCGCTCAGTAATCCCCTACCGCTTTCGATAAGAGTTTGTTTGTTGTTTCCTCGAGGCTAACAAAACAAAAGGAAACGTAAACACGACAAAACAGAAAAGAAAATCAATTTTGTCCATATTTATCGCCAAGGATTTTTATTTTATCTTTTCTCACTGGATGTCACTGAACGAAAAGATATAGGTAGAAAGATATCAGTGTTTATGCTTACTGAGGAGATTGTGGGTGGATAGAGACTGAAGAGGCTATCCTTTATCTACGACACGAAGGGTAGATTTACACAGGTGGGTTCATGTAATATGGCGCGACGAATTGAGAGCCGGTGGTATAAGAATCCGGTAGTCACAATGAATCATCCACAGATGACAGCAGAAACGTTATTATGCTTACACTCTGCGTACATGATGTTAGTTTACCACCATATCGTTGAAGAGTCTGTATGTGTACATTACAGCTGCACCGTGTTAACTTGTGCTGCCCCAAAGGGAATGATGATGCATGGGAATATGGAGCACATCCGACACGATGTCATCATTTTTATCTGCACGTCATATTATCTCATTTCATATGCAGCAGGATATTTATACAAACTCTGACTATCTGGAGATACTATATACAGAACAGAAATTGAGACAATGAATTGAAAGCAGTAAAAGTAAGAGAAATCTGATTTTTTTTCCTCATCCCTTGAATAATTCCAGCAGAAGAGGTGAAGTCCTGTTGAGTGGAATTGATATACTGTTTAGTTGAAAGTTCAAGATGATGCCTTCGTACATTGACTGGCAAACGAAGAAGAGGACGTAAATGGGAACGGAAATCGCTCAGAACAATTGCTTTCGTTCTTTTTTTCATCTAGCTATCAATGTCAGCAAAAATTGTGATTGCAATACATCTAAAGTCAAACAGATAGACGACACTTTAGTACAGGCGGGAATAAAAGTCACAATGACATTCCGATTCCGATTGACTAAAGATGTCAAAGAAGAAAGCTTTATAAAGCATCAGGCTTTACTATGGGAATGGGATGCTTTCAATTTATATGATCTCTCCAAGTCAAATCCAGTAATACAAGTTCGGCCCTGGCAATTGTAGATAAATTAACTGATCGGTATAGTCTTGATTACAGATAAACCGTGGTTGCACCATTAACAGTCGTGGGTAGGTGTTCTATTTTTATGTTTATCGGGAAACTGTCACTGTTTGACATAAGGTTTATGCATCTAGCCCAAATAGAAGCAACAAAAAAAATAAAAATTCAGCATGAAGTGCTTGCTCTACCTCTTTGTGACGGACTCCATAAAGCAACTTCCTACCTACACCATCTCTCATAATACATACCTATAAAAAATGGTTTCCTCACTGATTGGTCTCAAATCAACGCCCAGTCTAAACGGTAAGAACTAGTAAGTTGAAAGAAATTTCGTTTTATGGGCAAAGTGATCACTAAGAAGCGATTTGGGGTAATTCTAACTCCAAAAGGGGGAAATGGTTGACCCCCATTTCCCCCTTTATGAGAAAATTCTTATTTTTCACCCGATCGATTTCAAAATCGGTTTGCGAACTACATAATAATAAAGAGAGAAAACTGATTCCTCTGATTTTTTAAGTTTTGTTTGGGCCCGTGTTATTAGCGACGGGAAAGGGGTATGCGGAACATTATTTTTCATCCTATCAAACGTGTACCAAAGCACAATATGAGGCGGCTTGTTATGAGGGGAGTAATTCGACCACAATAGTTTTTTTTAGAAACCCTAGGCGCGTGGAGTTCGGCTGCAACTTTTTCTTCATACCTATACTTGGTAATGCTCTAGCATCTATAGCTCTACCTAATGGTTTTAGTTCGCTTCATCGAAGATTTTGATTGCCCTGCTTCTTTTCCTTGCCACCATATATTGATCTTGAGACTTGATGTAGCACTCTCTGTAGAACGCATTACAGCCGTCTTACTCAATGGCCCTTTGCGCATTCATAAATGCGCAAATTTTGCCATCCACCACCAGTAGTGTGGAGCGTGGAGATGCTGATTTAGGTCCCTTCTTATTATCAGTAAGTCGTCGCCGTCGTAAGTTCCGGTCACTTACTGCCCTGCTTCCCACAGGTGGTGTAAGTACCTACGTCTCTATTTAAGGTGGAATATAAACGCCTTTGCATAACAAGAGTTTACTTTCCATCCATTTTTTGTTGTTTACACCTGCTGAGTGCTGATGGTCTTATCATTCTAGTTTCACTACACGCCTATAAACGTCGCAGACTTACATTTTTTAGATGGAAAGTGCAGTAATAAAGCCCCGCTATAAACAAGAACGAGAGCAATTTGTAAGCTCAACAAGTACAAGATTCGGCTTCTTCTCGGAGGAAAAATGTAAAGTTGCGAATATAGGAAAAATGTCTGGAACTTATATAAAAAGGTTAAAAAAAAACGTATCAAGGCAACAAAACTCGAACAGACCCCTATAGAGATCAGCAAGAAAACCTTGAAGTAAATTTGCAATCGGTATAGTGATGGGGATATTATGGAAAAACCCTTTTCTTAGCCTGTGTTAATCTAGGTACAAGAACGAACCAGTTGCGCTGGCAGATAGAATGAACTAAAACAGAGTAAGGACAGCTGCATCTAAACGGCCTAGGTATAGGCTTACCATGTAGATAAAGCAAGCAAATGCAATCAATTACTTCGTCAGTATTTATTTCTATCTTCCGATGAATTGACATTAAGGCTAAACCATTAAGTCGATCTTCACCGGTAGAGTTTCTTAAAAAAGTTTTTAAGCGTTTCATCGTCGAAAACGTTCTTTTTTGGTGTACATGACGATACTGGTAAGGTTGCCTAAATTTTTAAAAGTCGATGTATGTTGGAAAAAAAAATGTTACTGCAGTCTCCTAAAGCTGTTATGGCGTTCTGTGAACGCAGTGCCTCGGGTTGTTCATGACATTTTGTCTTTCACCGTAGAAACTCAGCCTTCAAGCTATCCCAATCCAAAAATCTTTTATAAAATTTAAAATTTTCTTCGTTAAATTTTGTTTTGCTTTTTCCAAGTATTGACGGGACCAAAATATATAACGTTGATAGAACGCTCTAATGGTCCTCGAACCGCGTTTGGAGCTGTGTTATGAAGTCGTCCAAAAGGGGAATCATAATAACTATCCTATAAAAGTTTTCAGGATCAGACGCGTTTACATTGGCCCTATGCTGCTGCTTCGATACTGTTCGTGGAATTTTTAAGGTTTCAGTTTCATCCACAATACTTAAAAGGCCTTGTGCAGTCTCAAAAATATCTTTAAATTCTGAACTAACATCTTCTCGAATTGTTTGAAACGTATTTAAAACAAGCTTTACGTGGTCCAGAGCTGACACTAGGTCACAAGAAGCGGATTGCAAAATTTTAAACAATGGTAGTGTGTACGAAAACAAAATTTTTAAGCAGCACAAGCTTATCAAAAAATTACTGGCCAAAACAATTTTAAAAAAACATGGAAATTCCAAAAAATCTTTTCGTAAGATAAAAATGTCGTCTTTATAATCAACGTAGCGAATGCATATTGACATCTGCTCCTTTCGTGAAATGTCAGTAGTTTCATCTGCTAAAACTGCAAAAAACTCTGCTGAATTTATTGCCACTGACACAAATCTAGCCGACAACCCCGTGGATGATGACACCTTATCAACACCAGAGGAAATCGCTGAAATAATTCAGAACAGTCACTCTAAGAAGTCAACTGGACCGGACAAAATATCCAACTTCGTCCTGAAAAAGCTGCCGCAGTCAATAATGATCCTGCTAGCTATAGTGATGAACAACTGCATCAACAACTGCTACTTTCCTAGGAAATGGAAGACCGCTAAAATAATAGCCATTCCGAAGAAAGGCGACCCCAACAACGTCAGAGGATATAGGCCTATATCGCTACTTTGTAGTGTGAGCAAAATACTCGAGGAACTCATCCTGCGGAGAGTGAAAGATGTGTCTAACCAACTCAACATCATACCGGACATACAATTTGGATTTCGGGAAAAACATTCTACGTTGCACCCATTAATGAAGTTCCACCATGATGTCACGAAGGCTCTCAACAACCACCAAGTCACAGTCGCATGCTTTCTAGATGTGGAGAAGGCATTCGATTCGGTGTGGATTCAAGGACTTATTCATAAACTTAAACAGCTAAGTTTTCCTTTACCACTTATTAAAATAATTTGTAGCTTTCTTCACTCCAGGTCCTTTTTTGTACAAATAGAAGACAGCCATTCCCAAACAAAAAGCATCAGAGCCGGTGTAGCCCAAGGGTCAAAATTGGGTCCACTACTTTTCAACATCTTCACATCCGACCAGCCTTGGCTCGAGAACACAACCAATAGCTGCCTGTTCGCCGACGACTCCGCCACATATAGCAGCTCAATGTCCCCCGCCATAGCAGCACGAAGAGTTGAAGTCCATGTCAGCAAACTTTTCGAATACTACCAAAAATGGGGCATACGAATCAACACTGCCAAATCAGAACTAATCTGCATCAGAAGACCAATTAGAGGAAGAAGTAGAGGTAGATCAGCCACCAATTGTCGTAATGTAACGCTGAGACTACCTGATGGATCAGCGCTGTCAACCACAAACGACATTAAATATCTTGGAGTCAACTTTAACGAGCGATTCAAATTCAACCCACACCTGAACACTGTTCTCAGGAAGGCTGCATTCGCGTTTCATCGAGTCTACCCGCTGATGAAGAAGCAGAACGGACTGAGTAAAAAAACCAAACTGCTGCTCTACAAACAGCTTATAAGACCGGTAGTAACATACGGTTTTCCCATTTGGTACACTATTTCCAAGACGTACATGAAGAAGCTGGCCATTTTTGAGAGAAAACTCTTAAGGATCTGCACAGGACTACACTATGATCCAATTCGAAAGAAAAACGTCAGAAGTTCAAGACTCTACGAAGAAGCCAGCATCACCCCCCTGGAAAAGTACATGGTCACACTTTTCCAGAGAATACTCGGGAATGCATCCAACCATCCAAACCCTCTAGTCCGAAGGATTGCGGAAACCCAACACATCTCAGAGCATCGCTACCTCCATGTATTGGCTCTACTAAACGAGGACCTATTCCCAAGAGACACAGACAGGGCAACTATACCCTTCTACGATTTGACCGAGACATCCCACCATCGAGGATAATACCAAGATGAACAACCCTCTCTACCACCACAAGGACATCGACACCCGGATTTGAACACCCTGAGGTCAACCCTGACAACGATGCATACTACGAGTATGAATCTGAGAAAACAATTACCTAGGTGCAATTTATTTATGTAAATCTAATTATTTAAAAAAAAAATCATTGTAAACCGTTGGGCCCCTGTTGTTGAGCCAACGCACAAAATATTAATTATTCATCAGCACTTATAAACTAGCCTTAAGTCAAATTGTATATATAAAAGTTCAATAAAAAAAATTAATGTAATGTTAATGTAACTGAATTTATTGCTTCAACTATTTTATTCTGAACAATATTACCACATACCTACCTATACAGCAATCAATTCGTTTTGAATGGTAGGGCTTAAATAAGTAGCGTTCAAATTCAAATTTTCGGAATATTTTTTAAGATTTAAATCGCCACATTTGCTTCGCCTTCGTAGCAAAGCTCGAAAGTTACCATCGTTAACTATTGGTTCTGGCTCATTAAATGTGATTGGACCGGAGTCACATGTCCCTCTTAAGGCTAATTCTTGCCGTCCACAAATCTTAATAGTTTCAACAATAGGTAGGTATCAATTTTTTCCTATTGAAAAAAGTCAATGCTATGCTTGATTTGATTTGAATCTTTTTGCATTTAGTTAAGTAAAATGCCAAATTGGCTCATTTTTGTTAGGATTTGCTCTATTCTGGTTTTAAAAAAGTGCACTTGTTAAAAATTTCGGTTAAAAACCGTTTTTTGCGATTATTTTATTTTTGTCCTTTAATAAGTTAATTTTTAAGTTCTTATGATTTTATGTTATGTTTTCTATTTTTTAAAAATAGAAATGGTCTGTAAATATAATAAGCATTTTGTGCACATTTTTCGTTAAAATTGGAGTCCAATATTACTTCGTCGATTCGACGAATGATTGCCTTTAATGTACTAAAAAATATGATTACCTTTCTAGGGCTAAAATTGCATACAAGATCATGTCTGCCCTAGCTATGTGATCGATTGAAAAAAATGTTCAACTAAATTGGGCCCTACTGGTGCAATATTATAGGCCAAGGCGGTACATCCACTACTGACAAAATATTCGCTTTACGACATACCGTGAACAAAGAATGCAAGCGAATTACCGCAGCGAAAAACAAGGCTTTCCGTGAATGGCGGTCAAACCGATCGGAGCAAAAAAGATAAGAATTCAAAATTATTCGAAATAGATGCAATCTAATTATTGAATCGGCGAAGACAACTTACAACGAAAGAGTCACAAACAAAGTAATTGGATGTCCTAACGGCTCACGCGCATTCTGGTCCATGGCGAAGACAATCAGTTCTAACTTTAGTTGCTCTTCCTCTAGTAAAAGAAGATGGCACGCTAGCAACAACTCCTAAAGAAAAGGCAGACCTTTTCGCTAGCATGTTTTCACTGAACTCCACCCTAGATTCTGCACAACTAGAGCCACCAAATATCCCGAGGGTGCAAACATCGATGGCAGAAGTGAAATTTCGGCCTCGAATAATTCAACGCATCCTCTCAAAAGTAATGGAAAAGGCAATAAATGTCGAAATAATCAAATATCTAGAAGGCCACCGATTAATAAGTGACAGGCAATACGGATTTCGGAGCAGTCGTTCCACTGGAGACCTGTTAAGCTACGTAACGCACTTATGGACGCAAGCAATTAAACAACACGGCGAATCCAGAGCCGTAGCCTTGGACATATCAAAGGCATTTGACCGAGTCTGGCATAGAGCCCTATTAGGCAAGTTAGCGTCTTATGGATTACCACAACAACTCTGCGGATGGATGCAAAATTTTCTTCTGGGAAGATCGATCCAAGTTGTGGTAGATGGTGTATCATCTAATACGTTTGCTATAAATGCAGGAGTGCCCCAAGGATCTATTCTTTGCCCAACTCTATTTCTTCTCCACATCAACGATTTACTTGGATCGACAAATAATAATATCTACAGCTTTGCTGATGACAGCACTCTTATATCCTCTATCTCGAACAGTGGGCCTGTGAATGCGGCTACATCACACAGTCAGAGATGCGATCAAATTAGTTCTCTAAATAGTGATCTGGACAAAATCTTGAAGTGGGGAAAAGACAACTTGGTTGTATTTAATGCGAACAAAACACAGCTCACAACATTTTCCAGGAAAAATGCCTCAACAGTTCCTCAGATCCAAATGGATGACCATCCAATCCATCCCAAGGACTCAATGCACCTTCTAGGAGTCACAGTCAATTCAGGAATCACATGGCAGGACCACATATCCTATATCGCAAGATCGGCGTCCGCTAAATTGAGCTACCTATTTAGAGCAAAGAGGTACTTTAGCCCCAAGCAACTTCTCCTTCTCTACAAAGCACAGGTTAGACCAGGCCTGGAATATTGCTCTCATATATGGAGCTCGGCCCCAAAACATTCACTTAACCTACTTGACAGCATACAGAGACGAGCAGTTCGACTTATTGGAGACCCTACACTCACATTGAATCTGCAACCGTTGGTGCACAGAAGACAAGTCGCTGACCTATGCTTGTTCTATAGGTACTTCCATGGTAGATGTTCCGAGGAACTCAAGGACATTATCCATCGAAATGCAACTCTTGGGTGCCCCACAAGACAGGCTGCTAATGCTCATGACCATACAGTACACTTGACAGCCGCGAGGACATCATCTTTCCAAAACTCCTTCTGTTACAGGACAAGCAAACTTTGGAACTCACTCGCTTCCTGGGGATATATTTCCAGAAGACTACAATTTGCAGCAATTTAAGTGCAGAACTAACATACATCTGCAAGCATCTCGGGGCGCTGATGAAGCGTTATAGGTTTGCCTTTCCCGGGAGAAGTATTTAAAAAAAAAAAAAATATGAGCTTTATAACAAATGCTCAAAATGAATTTTTTTTGCGATTATTTTATTTTTTTAAGTTCTTATGATTTTATGTTATGTTTTCTTATTTTTCTATTATTCTATTTCTATTTTTTATTTTATTTTTTTAAATAGGAATGGTCTGGAAATATAATAAGCATTTTATGCACATTTTTCGTAAAAATTTGAGTCCAATATTACCTACTTCGTCGATTCGATATGATTACCTTTCTAGGGTTAAAATTGCATACAAGATCATGTCTGCCTTAGCTATGTGAGCGATTGAAAAAATTTTCAACTAAATTGGGCCGTACTGGTGCGATATTATAGGCCAAGGCGGTACGTCCACTACTGACCAAATATTCGCACTGCGACATAAAATCGATCCAAAGTCATTTCAATCGATTCTTAAGGCCCATACGACTGCATTTACAGAAACGAGCTGTATAAAATCATAAATGACTAATGATGTTAGGGAAGGTCAGTGTTCCCAGGTTGAGGGGAAAATCGCCATTTTTGCCGATTTTTTAAGACGAAAGGGGAAAAAAAGGGGAAAGGGATAAAAACGGGGAAAACATCCAAAAAGGGGAAAAATCTTAAAATCCTATCAAAAACAGTTTGTAACAAAATCTTCTAGAATAAATAAATGTTAAAAACCTGTTGCCCATGCAACAGCCACTTAATTTTTGTTTGGTTTCTGAATTTGACATTTAATAAAGTTATTGCGCCATGTCCATGGCCATACACTCCTTACCATGAAATGAAGCATGATCATTGATCATGAACGTTGTGTACAGAAAGACAGGTAGATTTTGAGTGAGTAGAAAGGTAGATGGTAGATGGTTCAAAAAATGGACCAAAAATCCAATTTCAGAAATAATTTTCGCATGGGCATGACGTATGATTACGAAGGTTATTTTCCGAAACGCTTTCGATCGAAATCTTCAATTTTTATTTGCGTTGGTAGAGTGAGGGCATAAAAAGCGGGCGTCCGCTTCGACTTTACCATAAGTTTTGTATTTTCGGTTTTATTATTCCTGTATCTACCTGCCAAATTTTATTTTATTGCAATAAGGCCTTGTTTTTGTGTGTAACCAAATCGTTTATGTGAATGAAAGTCATGCCCAGTGGGCCACACATCCCTTCCTATGATAGTCGTTTCCTAGACAGGTCGATTTTAAGTAAGTAGAAAAGAAAAGGAATTTTCAGTGTTATATAAGCTTCTTTTCTCAACTAACCTAAAAATCTACCCGTTTCTCCAGACACGTCTTTCATGGGAAGGCATGTGTGGCCTAGCACATAGTTTGTCCTGTCCATGCACTATGTCTAAATTAAAAATTTGAAGCGAATTTCTAGACAACGGCAGCACAACTTAATACGTACCTAAGTGAAAATAATTCTAATTTTATTTTGGATTTTGAAATGAAGGAAGAAGGAAAAAATAAATGCAAATATGTATCTAAAGCAATTGGAAGCATTGCCCGAGCTCAAAAGCTGGTTATGCTAAGATTTGTTTTCTTCGGGGAAAAAAAGAGATTTTTTTGTTTTCTAAAGGGGAAAAATTATCATTTTGGTGTTAAAAAAAGGGGATTTCTTTTCGTAAAACCTGGGAACCCTGGAAGGTCCTTACCAGTACCTACTCACGCGTTCGATCCGAACAGTAGAAGCATAAAATAATCAACACGACTGGCAAGCATTAAGTTGATAAACGTTCAGTTTCTTGCGCTTTATTGACAATGTCCGGTACTTGGCTAACTTTTACGAAGTCACAATGACGAAAATGTTTATACAAAGTGATCTATTGTGACCATCAAAATATCTAAGTGGAAGGTTAAAAATGATTTAACTCTCAGAGTGTTTCACAAAAAGAGGGATCTCCTAAATGAAATACCTAATGTACTTACTTTTGAGCCATCCTGTTTAAATCATCTTCAAAAATTCTCCCAGGAAAATAACTATAATAGCGTCCCAAGCCATTTTAAAAAAAAAAAAAATCTTATAGCCGGTATATACTTCCTATCCAATGTAACCATTTCTTCTTTGCTATAGCGTTCGTCGTTTTTCGTATACCTCGTTGCCCCGCGCTAAGTGGAAAAATTGCTAAGTTTTGCATCTTCAATCTAATAACCCAACTTCAACTTCAACTGGCAACTCATCCTTTTTTACATCCTTTTTCTTCTCATAAAACGAATGAATGAAGGAAACCATCAGTAGATGCAAAAGAAAGCAACACAAAGACGCAAAAAAAGGGACAACGAATAATGAATCTTTTTTTTTCCATAGTTGTCAGGCAAACATGTAGCAGAGTCTTATAGTTTTGGAGTAGCAATCGACACAATGCTCTCCCATGTCTCGAGTGTCAATAAAATGCTGAGAAGGGTTGAGCCAAAATAGTTTCAATATTATACTAAAAGAAAAAGAATTCACGAAAATTGTTTCATTTCAGCAAAAACGATTTTCGAAGGACATGATATTCTCATCAACTCAACGGACAAATGAAGGATACTAACCGTTACGTGATTCAAATGAAATTCCATTGAAAATGCATTGTTAAAGGAGAAAAGGTGATATGAGAACTGTTTCGATTGAATATGTACAATTTCTTGAAAATATCATTTAAAGAACTCTAACAGTAATGATGCCATATTATAGGAGGGGACAAAATGGTTGCAACTATGATCATTAAAGATGCACAAAGTACCTACGGTAGATGGTGGACTATTCACTTCCTTTATGCTCATTTCGAACAAATTTTTATCACCGTTTGAAATGGAAATTCTTTCGTCTCACACCTGCGACTATCCCGCATATCTTAATTAAATCTTCACCTAATTAAATAGCCGTACTTTTCCTCTAGAAAATGTACTGCCAAGATAAATACAGCCATTCGTTGTGCGCATTTCGCATTTTTTTTTCTCATAATTAACCACTTAGAAAGCTTTCTACTGGGGAAAATTAAATCATCCGCTTACAAACCAGAGAAATCACAACACCACTTAAATGCTCTGCATATTCCAAATGCGAATACACTATTATCAAGTTCACAACTTTTCGTAAAAAATTGTAATTACAGTTCTGAACTTGAGTAATTCTGGCATTTTGCGAAATGCGAACTTTTCAGTTAAAACAATTAGCTCGCCCCATTCCGTCTACACAGAACGCACCCCGATGCCGATCTTCAACAATGCATGCATGCTTATACCCTGGCGCTGGCGCTCACCTTTTTTACCCGTAATTAGCTCATCGTGCACCTTATGAAATGTAAAACCTGCCCGAAGGGCGAACGTATAATGTTTTCCAGAGCGCTGTTTCATCCAAGTTTCTCAGCTCCTTCGCAACCTCAGTTTATGCAAATTTTAAATGAGTTCATGGATATCTTCTTTCCCTCTTGTGGGAGACGAGAATATAGCACTTAAGGACATTATATTATGAAGGTAGATGGTGTGGAGAGTGAGTGGAGCAGCACTCACTTAAAGTAAGACATGCATTTAAAGTTGTGGCGAATTGAAAAAAAAAATTACGATTAATATGGAGACGGAGAGGTTAAGTGTATAAATATGAATCCACTGACATTAATAAAGCAGGTGAAAGTATTGGTAGGTGCCATATGCAGTCAAAGTTGTTGGATTATGAATGGTTCTGTAAATTTTGTGAAAGTACTCTGATTTTAAATAACAGAAGCGACACGCTGTATATAGGAACAATATTTAAACTGACCCGTCGAGGTGTAAAATTGTGAGAATTATGAAAATACTGGCATTTTAAGCGAAAACCCATAGATAGGTATGCTTCAAAAAATTCAGAAAGTTAAAATTAGTTTTCTGAAACCATAAATATTGAAGGTATACATAATTATCTTTATCTATATAAATATAGGGTGGTTAAATCTTAAGGGCCGATGTTGAATTTGAACCACACCTAAACGTCAAGTTTTTTTTTTTTCTGCATTTGACATGTCTCAATTTCAGACTAACTCAATTTGAACCATGAAAAGATACACAATCGAGCAAAAAACTAATAATGTTAAAAGGGAAGTCACAGACTACGTAACCACGGTCCTAGACTTCAATATTAAATACAAGACCAGTATTCCCGACCGACAGCAATGGGAAGAGAATACGGTTATAGACAAAAATACGCTAGAAGTATACACAGATGGGTCGAAGACAGAGGACGGAGTAGGAGCCGGGATTTTCTCGGCTTCATTCTCCCTAAACCAGTCTTTCAGACTACCAAATAACTGTAGTGTCTTCCAAGCAGAAGTTATGGCTATTCGCGAAGCCGCTGAACTACTGAAGGTGAGATCGATATCGAACTCGGATATCGTCATCTATACCGACAGTCAAGCAGCTATTAAAGCACTCGAATCACCAATATTAAGATCCAAATTGGTCAGGCACTGCCGCAAATCTTTAAATGAGATCGCGGATAGGTGCACGTTAACGCTGTGCTGGGTCCCTGGCCATAGAGATATACCAGGTAACTGTAAAGCAGACGAACTAGCAAGGAACGGCACGAAAATGGAACTCTCTACTGGTAAAGGAGAACCCCATGTGCCAATTGAAACGGTAAGATACAACATCTCCACACTAGCACTGCAACAGGCTAGTGAGAGATGGCGGGAACTTGACACCTGCAACCATGCAAAACAGACCTGGCCACGAATAAATCGGCGCAGGACAAAGGTCCTGTTAAACGTCAGTAGAACACATATCGGAACTCTTGTCGGAGTACTAACAGGCCACTGTATACTAGGAAGACATGCCGCAAGGCTCGGAGTTATCGCTAATGACTTCTGTCGCAGTTGCATGGATGAGGAGGAGGAGGAAACTCCGTTCCACCTACTATGTGACTGCCCGGCGCTATCCTCGATTAGAAAGCAGACTCTAGGAGAGTACTTCTTCGGGGAGCTTGCTGATATTGCCGAAACGGATATCAACAAAATACGGAAATTTCTCCATATTTCGAAATGGTTCCAAGAGTAACGGAAATAACTGACTCTGCATGTGGTATCACAATGGACCTTACTTGGTCTAAGTGAATTACTCCGTATTAACGGATAATTGCCACCTAACCTAACCTAACCTAACCTACACAATCGAGCAACGCGTTAAAGTTATTCAGGCTTATTATGAAAATGGGCGTTCAAATCAAAATGCATACCGTGATTTTTTTCGGTAAATTTAATCGTCCAAATGTGCGTACAATCGGAAAAATCGTGTAAAATTTTGAGCAAACCGGGTCTGTAGGAGATGTGAAAACACCAGTGCATGCTCGTACAGCTCATCACATTGTATAGGCATCATCGGGCCGTATTTTTTCCAAAATGAGGCCGGTCAGGCAGTAATTGTGAATGGTGTTCGCTATCGTGAGATGTTAACGAACTTTTTATGGCCCGGATTGGAAGATATAGATGTGGACGATATGTGGTTTCAATAGGACGGTGCCACTTGCCACACAGCTAACGAAACAATGGCTCTTTTGCGGGAGAAATTCAATGGCCGTGTTATCTCACGTCGTGGCGATGTTAATTGGCCGCCACGATCATGCGATTTGACACCGTTGGACTTCTTTCTTTGGGGTTATTTGAAAGAAAAGCCAGCAACAGTTCAAGAGCTAAAGAATGGGATAATTTAGCACATTAACGGCAGATAACCTCAATTATGCCTCAGCGTCATCGAAAATTTGGACCATCGGAGGAAGGTGTGCCGCCGAGGTCGCGGCGGCCATTTGGCCGATATTTTGTTTCATACACAATTGAACCATACCAATATTATCATAATAAAAAGAAATGACAATAATTTCCTAAATAATTTGTGTTTTATTTAAAATCAACATCGGCCTTTAAAACTTAACCACACTTTATAAAAATAAGTTGTATTGTGTTTGTCCGTAATGTTCTCTGTAATACGTGAACCGATTTTGATTCTGGAAATTTCCCATGAAAGCTGCCATTAATACCATGTTTTATATGTGTATACGGTCTTTGTAAGTGTATTGATTCATGAGTTATAGAGGCGTGGCGCCTCCCATAAAAAAATGCATTCAAAATCTTATATATCGAACGAATCGATTGAGTTCAAATTTACATATTATACAATCTTAGGTATTGGCCAAGGAGTATTATTATGAAGATTGGTCAAAATTGGACAAAGGGACGTGGCGCTTCTATACAAAAAACATCTTCTACGGGGTGACACTCGATTACATTATAACTCGATAACCGCTGGACCGATTCTCATGATTCTCTTTTTGTTCTTACTGCTGTATTTCAGGTATACCATACGCAGAAATTCCAGATTTTCCAAATTCCAAATTCTCATTTTTTCCCAATTTATGAAATAACATTATTATATAAGACCTAAGCAATAGAATTCGTGTCTACGGGCAAAGCTGAGTGGGTAGGTACAGCTATATTATATAAAAATGTTGGTGTGTATAAAAATAAATCATGAAATATTTAAAATAACTATTTTAGGCAGAAAACCGTTTGCGGACATTTTTACATTTTTAACTTCAAAAAACCCATTGCCTTTGTATGTATATTTACCTACAAATTCCAACTTTTTATATTACTTTCACCCGCACGGCTTCCCCAGTGCAGGGGTTTTGTAGATAGGTATCGCTTTCATCTGTTCTTGTCTATCAGGACGGTGCAAATTTTACAACTTTAGTTTATATATCAGTGTCGAGGAATAGCGTTTGAAGTGTTTTTGTTTTTTGTATGGGAAGTGTAAAGATAATTTGTCCAATCCCGTAGGTATGTATCTATTAAAGTTCTTCACGATTTGTCTACTGATGCATGTATCCTCGCTATTCGAAATTTTAGCCAATAGTTGAGAGACTTGGCAAATCTAATTTGCACTGTGGCTGAGAATTATATTGATAACAAAGAACGGCAAGTGCGACCGCCCCACTATGAATGTAAAGTAAACCTATAGTTAATCCCACTTCTTCCTTTTCTGACATTTGTCTCGAATTTTTTTTTAGATAAATCTATGCTCATTTGCTAAGAATTCCCGCGCAAAACACTAATTATTCGATAATTTCCAATTTATTTATCAGCCGACTTCTTCCTCGTAAGGTAAGGAATTAATTTACATATTCTCATTACCTAAAAATCAAATGACACGGTAGTGCCACAGCCAAGTTCTGTAGTAAAGGTATTTACCCTTTTTACAGGAACAAACTCAGTAGGATTTCATCTCTATAGCATTAGTGGTGCTCAACATACTGCACTTCAAACTTCGCCAAAACCATAACTGACTGACTCACTCACTCACTCACTCACTGACTCACTCGCTTAGATGATGATCATAAAAATTATTAAGCACTTCCGGCCATCCTAGAATCGCGAAATCAGGGGACGTGGTATCTGCCCACTTTTGAAAATCGGTTATTATTTATTTGGGTCACTTCCGATTGCCGTAGATGGCTGAAATTTGGTAGAGCGATGCATTGTACAAAAGGAGAAATATCAAAAATTTAAAATTTTCCATTGGAATGGGCGTGGAATCTGCCCACTTAAAATATGAATCTACCTGCTGAATATCTATAATTTTGTTGAATAGTTTTTAAAAAAGAAAGTGGTGGTAGTCAGTATCTATTGACATTTATTAAAAAGCAAAGACGTTTCAACGTTGTTTGTGAAATCCAATAAAAATAAAAAACATCCGCAAAAAGTATTGAAATCACACCAAAAACATAAATGTAAAAAAAGAGCCAAGTTCTCTTATACAGAACAACAAAAATTAGGTGCGTAACTAGTCAGCCACGAAAAGTAATCAGATCTAAATGTACGCCAAGTTCTTAGTTTAAGTAGGTAGGTTTTAAATGTTAAAAAAAAACATGTAAAAGTCTTATCATCGGACTGGCCGATGCTATGATACCCTCCACTGCATGTACTGTGTAGGTACACGCATGTGTCTAATATTGGCTTTGTATGGGAGGTAATAGAACTACTTGACCAACATACACAATTTTTACTTGACAACTGTAAAAACAAGTCCTCTCACAAAATTTCATTCACCTATGTCGATTCGTTTGGACGCTATCGTGCTTTCAACAGACAGACGGACAGACAGACAGACGGACATGGCTAAATCGATTCAGAATGTGATCCTGATTCAGAATATATATACTTTATAGGGTCTCCGGTGAGTCCTTCTTGGCGTTACAAATGTAATGGCAAAGTGAATATACCTTCCTGTGGAGGGTATAAAAATTGGTAGGTTTACTTGGAAAATCAAAACACCTCAGATATAAGTATAATTTCGTATGCGGCAAAAATTTCGTTGTCATTTTAGGTTAGGTCATGGGGGTGCCTATTGTTTTGTTTTTTTTACTTCGCATTTTGTTGTTTCGCTTTTCTTACAATTATTTCTGTTTACTTCGTAATATCGTAGTTTGTTTTTGTTTTACTTTGTTTTTCAATCACTTCGCCCTACAATAATTTCGCATTTCTTTCTTTCGCTTTTTACTCGTTTTGCATTTTCGTAAAATTAGCAAACAACATAATATAAACTTTGCATATCCCCAACCTTGCACCTACTCCAAATCCTACAGTGACCACAAGCAGGGGGGGTGCATACGCATCTTACTGTTTACGCGCGAATTTGAATGCCCTTAGGCTCTTTACATCAAAAAAAAAAAACGAAACAAATGATGGCGAAATAATTGAAATCGAAATAAACAAAAACCGAAATAATCTAAAAACTAAACAATAAAAGGCGAAATGAGCTTAAAACGAACTAAGTAAAAAACTGAATTATTTTTTTTCGAAACAAATATAAACCAGATAATTGAAAAACATATTAATAAAAATGCTGAAGCAACAAAATGCGAAACGACTAAAACGAAACAACTAAAAAACGAGATAAAAATGACGAAACAAACCATACCCAGGTCATGGTTAGGTCCATTGTAATTCTCACGTAGTGAGACTGATAAAGATGAAACAGACTGATAGCCTTATGGCAATTATTTGCTACCCATAAAAAAGAACAAGAAAGCCGATATCTGAAATCATTCTAACTCTGCAGGACAAGCAAAGACCATCGATCCTAGGGTAAGTAGGCCGTTGATCTTCAAGAGAAATTTCAGGACAGTGGCACAGCAGTGGCACCTCCTCCTCATCTCCCCAGCTCCGGCATAGATCATTGGACTCTGTTCTCCATTTACAAAGCATGACTCCATTGGCACAACATTTCTTAATGATGCGCATAGCAGATCTATGTAGATCAGGGCATCCCAAAATTGCTTAACCGCACTCAGAGAAAAAAATAGTTATTTTTAAGTATTTTTTAACTATTTTCATAGTAAAAATCGGGAACACTATTTTAAATAGTTAAAAATAGTTATTTATGACTATTTTCATTGTCAATTAATAATTTTCGTAAAATCAACTGCTTAGTGGTTAATGTTACTAGTTATAGTTATTTGTAACTATTTTACTGTCAGTTAATGTTTTTTTCAAAACTAACTATTCCATAGTCAACATTAGCTATTCAATAGTAAAATCAACTATTTAATAGTCAATGTTATTATTAATAATAGTAATTTGTGACTATTTTGATTTTCAATTGTTTTTTTTTTTTTTGCAGAATCAACTTTTTAATAATCACTTTAACTATTTAAGCAGCAATTTATACTTATTGTGCATAGTTAAATTTGAACTTATCGAATAGTCGTTGAATGACTATTAATATGGTCATCTTTAATACTTGTCTCACGTTTTGGAAATGCTTACCTGATAGATTTTTACTTGCGGCGTATACAATTTTAGTTTTCTGAAAATTCTTCAAAAAATCAACAACAGCAAAATTTTTGTAAAATAATTTCATTTGACATTTTATTATATCTTATATAAGAATTTAAAAAAAATTACAAAATGAAGGTGAAGCGGTGGGGAATTAATTTCATTAAACTTAAAAATTAAAGGTCTTTTGTATTCAGCAAATTAAATTTATCTTATTTAATAAAATAAACACAAACGAGTTACTTACATAATGTCTGGCATATGTTGAGCTCGAACTATAGGAACTTGAGGGTAATGATGGCCTTATATTTGCGGAAGAACCACTTATGCTTCACTCCACTGTAGTAGCGCTAGCTGCCGAATGCATTATAAATCCCTGGATTTTATTTTGCATTAAAAGTAAAAGAAATGTAAAAATAATTAAGTTAACAGAGTTACCTAAGATTTTTTCCAGATTAACAAATTTTCCCGCAATCAGACATACAATCCGTACGATTTTGTGTCACTTCTCAAAATTTCTTTTAGATCGTCGTTGTCTGAAATTTTTAAAATATTAAAATCGAGGCCCAGATCTTAAAAAAAATGTTTTAGAACATAAAAACACAATAGCTTCGGTGCTGTGAAATAAAGCCAAAGCTGGCTTCGCTCGTTGGCCATTTTGTATTAGACAAAACCGTGTACAATTGGAAAAATGTTTCGGTTTTGCCTTACACAAAATGGTGACAAAGCTTTACTTCTGTTCAATACAAAAAATGTATAAGTAAGCTATCTAGCTATAGTTAATATATTAAAATTATAAAAACTTACCAACAAAATGTTGATAGAGAATTTCCAGATCCCAATTCTGTCCTCGATTATCTATCACTAGTATCACTAGTCTGGAGAATATTTTCACTTTGGCTTAGGTATAAATATATTTAATGTCCATCACTGTCGACAAATTCAACTTAAACTTTTTCTCCAATTGCGTCGAGCACTTTTAGATTTTAAGTTTTACCAATATGATTGGAATCGTTTTAGTTATTAATTTAATTTTATTTTTGTTAAATTCGTTATCTACCACTTATTTTTTGTACACAACTTTTCCAAAAGGACACTCAACACAAAATGATCGACATGCAATAAAGAGATTGACGCGCAAGGGAAACTACTACAACATAGTGATTTGTAACTATATTGTTACTATACACAGTCGTTTTCAACTAAGTGGTAGTTGTTTTGTGTATCTTCATGAATTAAATAAAATAAATACTACTATTTCATAGTAGGCAGTTATTATAAAATAGTCAGAATTGATGGTTATTTCTTATTTTGAAGAAACTGTTTAATAACTATGCTTTAAGATCAAAATAGTCACAATTAACTATTTTGTATAGTCACTGAATAAAATGATTGATTTTTAACTATTTTTTAACTATTTTGTAACTATTTTCAATTTATTTTTGTGCAAAAATAGTCATTTGTCAAATTTCATTGGATTTCATAGAATGACTATGGCAATAGTTACAAAAGTAACTATTTTTTTCTCTGAGTGCGCTCTTACTATAATTATGCTAAGCGTAGTAGATTTCACGGATGCTTGAAGGTAGATTTCCGACGGAGGAAGGTGTCTACTAAAGGGTGGTTAAGTTTTAAGGGCCGATGTTGATTTTGAATAAAACACAAATTATTTAGGAAATTATTGTCATTTCTTTTTATTATGATAATATTGGTATGGTTTAAATGTGTATGGAACAAAATATCGGCCAAATGGCCGCCGCGACATCGGCGGCACACCTTCATCCGATGGTCCAAATTTTCCATGACGCTGAGGCATTTTTGAGGTTCTATGCCGTTAATGTGCCGAACTATCTCATTCTTTAGCTCTTGAATTGTTGCTGGTTTATCGACGTACACCTTTTCTTTCAAATAACCCCAAAGAAAGAAGTCCAACGGTGTCAGATCGCGTGATCGTGGCGGCCAATTAACATCGCCACGACGTGAGATAACACGGCCATTGAATTTCCCGCAAAAGGAGCCATTCTTTCGTTAGCTGTGTGGCAAGTGGCACCGTCCTGTTGAAACCACATATCGTCCATATCCATATCTTCCAATTCGGGCCATAAAAAGTTCGTTATCATCTCACGATAGCGAACACCATTCACAGTAACTGCCTGACCGGCCTCATTTTGGAAAAAATACGGCCGGATGATGCCCCCAGCCGGTACGAGCTGTACGAGCATGCACTGGTGTTTTCACATCTCCTACAGACCCGGTTTGCCAAAATGTTTGCACAATTTGTCCGATTGTACGCACATTTGGACGATTAAATTGACCGAAAAAATCACGAAGTGCACGATATGCGTTTTGATTTGAACGCCCATTTTCATAATAAGCCTGAATAAATTTAACGCGTTGCTCGATTGTGTATCTTTCCGTGGTTCAAATTGAGTTAAGGTGCCAGTACATGATATGTAGCACGCCTCATATATATGTGGCTCTGACGTCAACAGAGAGTGCACAAAGAGAGCTTGTACACGGCATGTACCCATTGGAACCATTCGCTGACGTCAAAATGAGGCGTGCTATCGTGTACTAGAACCTTAAGTCTGAAATTGAGAAATGTCGAATTAAATGCAGAAAAAAAAACTTGACGTTTAGGTGTGGTTCACATTCAACATCGGCCCTTAAAATTTAACCACCCTTTATGTGCAGGTTTTACTTATGTCTAGATCTCAGCGTGGTAACACTATACCTGGTAAACAAGAGATTACTGTTTTGGCAATGCTTCCGAGTACAAACCGGCCCCCCGTACCTACATATATCTCCATTTTCAGACGCATCTGTAAATTATGATACACAAGTCGTATCTACACTTCCCGTCTGCCCGGCTTGAGAATAGAATTGGGATATCAAGTCTAAAGTCATTATAGGAAATCATTTAGTCCAATCAATACGTGGGCTGCATACTCATATTCTCATAACCTCTTATTTCGATAGAGCCTCTAATGAACAATGTGGAATCATGATTAACACTCTTGCGGCGCGTTTCTCACACTTCTCGTCCTGCAAAGTGCTGCTAGCACAGTTCTTTTATATTGGGTCTTTATGCCAGTTGCTGTCCATAACTTGATGGGCCTGAATAATTGAAAATCCCCAAATCTTTTGCCAAAAGACCCTTTACATTTCCTTTACGCTTCTTCAAAATTTCTTTTAGAAAATAGCTTAGAGAACGACGCGACGCCGATATATTTCCCCGTCAGATGCGATGCGAGATATATTGCGGAGAGATTTAGCTTTAAAATCATTAGTTGTTTAATCAATGTACAGTACATCTTTTTGTTAAAAGAACATAAACTGGGCTTTATTTATGAATTCAATATGAAAATATGAAAATGAATGCAGATATATTTGTTTGATAGTTTATAAAGTGACCCCGCTGTTAGGTATACAAATAAACCTCATTAGCACCTTCAGTCAAAAATTAATTTTATTCATTATCCTAAAACACTATTCATAACAACGAAGACAAACAACACATTGAACGCACCGCGACTCCATACTTTCTATTGTCTCTACAGAAACCCACAAACTATGATTAAAATCGATACCAGCACCTGACAGGCATCTGCAACTTAGTCTGCACCCTCTTCATTGAGACCTGTGAATTAACGTAAATAATACTTTTTGGCTTATTCTGATACACTCGTATAGCCTTGCCGTCCCGTCTTTAGTCACACAATAGCCTTCCATCTCTGTGCAACTAGTATATACATATATCATTCCTTATACTCAATCAAAAGGGGGCACACAGCTTTTGTATATACCAACTGAGGTACGCAAGGATATACGAGTACTCCACTCAAAGATATATAATTAATTAGTAGTCTGACAGACCGTTTTCATCAGCATCAACAACATCATCCGAAGCAAAAGCAGCAGCTGCTATAGCAGCCTGAGCAAAGTATTGCCAACGTCAACCTTATGCCCATCATTACCATGAATTCGGTGTGCGCCGCTGCTGTGTGAACAAAAGGCTTAGCTGCAAAGTTTACTCAAAGCGGAAAGGTACAAAGGGAAGCGAGTCCTTCACCGCCAACAGAAACCCCAATCACCATCCCCCAAAACCGCACTATACCACCTTCATCATAATGGCAAGTGGCGCGCAGCGCAGCAACATGCAGATTGAATTATTGCGTCCAATTAAAGTCCGTAAAACTTCATTAACGAAAAAGCATAACTTCTTCGCTTTTGAGCCGCCCAACGCCCACCCCATTTGGCTCTTTATAAGAAACAGTTAAATTTTTTCTCTGTTTCTTCATTTATTTTAACAAAATTTCAAACTTGCTCCCTGCTTAATAGACCGACCTAATTGCCGTTTATGCTCCCATAGTGGAACCCCTAACCCGGCACGCCATACACCAAAATGCCAGAAGTTAACATTGTACCCGCAATTCTCTAGAAGAGGCTACATGTAATTCATCGCCCTCGTGCAACTGACAATTGAACTCAGCCAAACCCTCCTTTCCCTATACCTCTAGCTCTAACCACGAAACATTCTTAATGAACGAAAAATGGACGAAAAGAAGAGTGTACAGCAAAAAAAAATAACAAAAATAACAAAAATACAAAATGAAACGGCCAGTGGAAAACTGAGTAAAAAAGTAATTTGTTCTGCGGGTTCATTTCCGTTGATATCCTTGAAACGTTCCTGTAACGAAGGAGAAAAAAAATTCTAAATAAATCAGTTCAATCGGAGAGCGGGTGGTATGGGAAAAAAATGAGCAAAGTCAAGAAATGCAATATATAAAAGGTTGCATTGCAATATTAACAGGAACGAGTTAATGCCATAATTATTGAAGAGTACAGTACGTAGTTGTATGGGTATTTTACAGCCTTCATTCTCTGAGTAGGACCGACCATAAGGGTTCAATGCCAAACATAATATGGAAGAGAAATAATTAATTCCTTCGTTTTCTTCAAGGATATTATACCCCTAAACATAATGTGATGATAATTATGCTTGTATCTCGATGTAGAAGTGTCAACAAATTTCGAACGCGCTCGGTGTAATGTGGAAGCGAAACGTCACAACAACAGCCAGACATCACCTGACAGATTCATACTTCACGACACATTTTCTCGGAAGGATATTGGGCTTAGCTGCCCTTGAAGTGTTACACAATAATAGTTTCGGAACTAATTATACGGATGCGGGCTGCTGCAGACTGAAGTCCTTGTTTGTTGTTTGGATGGACAGCGTTTGTCTAAAGAAAGGATTCGCGTTCGTTCTTTCGTTTCTCAAATATGAACATAATATATGTTGATTGAGTGAGTGTGGGGTGGGACTGGGGGCTTTAATTATAGATATTGTATTGTGGCAGCACATGTTGATCTATAATCGGAAGCATTTATTTATATGAATTGAAATGAGAGAAGCAGTGTTAGCGGCTGTGGAGATATGCATACATTTTCAGTTTTCGAGCGGTCCGAAATTTTACACTTAGAACGCTAACCAAAAACTGAATTGAATTTATCTTTATACATATTATAATTCTTCTTTAGGTGTGTTGTAATCGAACTCCTGCTAAACGGCTGCAGCAATTTTAATGAAATTTTGTGAGTGTGTTTGAGTGGGTCCAATGATGGTTTAGATTCACATTTGGTGAAAAATGGACAAAAGGGCGTGGCACCTACCGCTTCCATACGAAAAAAAAAACAAAAAAAAATCTTATATCTAGAAACTGATTGAACTCAAGTTTTAAGAAAATTTGTTATTGACCCAAAGGTGTTTCTGTGAAAGTTTAATGAAAATTGGATAAAGGGGTGTAGTAGGTACCTGCCGTAAAAAAAGTAGGTATACATTTTAAATGTTATTTCTCGACACCCATGGAAGCAAAAGTCGTAAAATTGTAGACATTGATATGCATTGTCCAAACAAACAACCCCGCGAAGTGTGGGTGGGATTGGAAAACGGGCCACGACGGAAGCAACTATGCAACAAAGTTATTTAAATCACTGTACCTGAACATTGCCTGATTGAAGCATTTTACAAAACGGCCGTAGAGCAATCGACGGACAATGAAAATGTACGAGAAGGCAAAACAACGTTCTGTCGGGTCTGCTAAAGTAGGTCGCAAAAACTCGATAACTGCTGAACTGATTTGGATGGTTCTGCTTTTGTTTTAATTGTCTTAAATCTGGGGTTGTGCCAAAAACCTCGAATAAAAGGTCGGAAAATCGAAAAAATCTGAATATTCATTTTGTATGGGAAAATTCACCACCAATAATCGCAAAATTCGAAAACCACTGAACCGATTGAGCTCAATTTTTGTAGAAAATCCTTTTCATTGGCTTAGAGTGGTTTCAGTAAAGTTTTGTTAAAATTGGACGAAGGGGCGTGGCACCTTCCATACAAAAAAAAACTTAAAAATTTTACGTCTCGAAATCTACCAGATTGAGTTTAAACTTTGAAGGAGTGTTTGCAATTGACCAAAATCAGTTCCTGTGGAGTGTGCTCAAAATTGAACATCGTATTATCTCGAAAACCACCGCAACCATTGAGCTATCACTTTTAAGCATTCTTAGCCCGAGAGTATTAATGTGAAGATTGGTCGAAATTGAACAAAGGGGTGTGAATTCATTTCAATTACGAACGAGTTTCATTTAACTACCAAATCAAACTTCAACTGTACACAGTGTGCCCAATATCGCCGATCTGAACTAACTGGGGTTGGAGCTGGAGGGTTAATTAGAACTCATAATAGCTTATATGAAGAGTTACAAATAAAACAATTTTAGGTTTTACGAAATTCACCCGGTCATCTAGTGCTTAAAAAAAGACAAGTCTCTAAAGTAGGTATAGTTAAAAGGCGAAGTTTGGTTTCAATTTTTAGGAAAGGGAGTACACGGCACTATTCCATATACAGAGGTGTAGTATTACTTACAAGACTCCTCTGCTGATAAGTTTTCGCTTATATTTAGGTGTTAGAAACACGTTGAAGAGCTATGCTAAGGTCAGTGTTTGGGCGAGAAGCAAAACCGACCAGCTTCTCACTCTCAGAATGGTAGGTACTTCAGAAGGCTTGGGATTATACCACACAATGTTGACAGACATTTTGTAGATGTATGAGAGTGTACTGCTGGGGAACGGGATTGTCAATTCTCTTATGCGGGGCATTTGGTCTATTCGTATCGACTGGTAAGTAAAGCTTTATTCGGGTTAACTGGATAACTGGATTAAATCAGTAGGTTTTACAGTGGGCGGTGGGCTTGTATGTTGTCTACTCTTAACATTTTAATAACATGGATTGAATATGACCAGCCGAATTAGGAAACGTGCATTTGATCTTCGCTAATGTCTTAGCCATCCTCTTGATTAACCCAGATCGAACTTCAGCACCCTATCGAAAAATTTGTAGCCGTGTTGGTGCGTTAAAGCGATAGTCCTGTAGAGGATACCTTTTAAATAATTCAGCATGCATTTTTGTGGAGTCACTTTGAAACAGGTATATAATTGTAAGTAGGTATCCCTGGGTCTTGTCTAAGTTATTTGAATAGAGAAATCCGTAAATAAAACTCTTGTCTTCGATGACTTGTTACCAAGTGACTGCCTTATTATTTTCAATATTTGAAAATAACTTAATCTTACCTTACGTAAATTTTATGCGCTCGTGCTGGGTGTTGGGTTGCCGACTCGAGGTTGCAGGTTATTGTCCGGTTCCATGTCATGTACCCGTGCTGGGTTTTGGCTGACTTGTCCGCCGCTTTGCTTAAGTTGCATGTTGTGTGTTAACTTCTACAAGCAATGGTTATGGGCGATTTTTCGTTTCTGGTTTGGAACTCGAACGAAATGCACAATCTCATCTTTATTGGTTTCACTGTGGAGTAACCTGGTTTATAAAAGCTTTTGTCTTTGACTGTCTAATCCATTATGCTGATCGCGTTTTATAGGATATGACTGAAGGACTGAAAAATAGATGAGTCTATACTATAGATTTTTAATATTTATCTAATGCAGAAATACACGCATTAGAGTTTAGAGTCACTAATACCAATTAACATTGGTATCAACTCTCGACTTGTCTCAATTTCCTTCGGCATCCTGTTGTACGCCGTATTCATACAACAAATTAAGATACTCATGGCTGCAAACACCCTATATTGGCCAGCCTGTTCTAATGATCTAAATCCCATTAGCCATGTCTGGGACATACTTTAAGATATGTAGTTCCAAGTCCATCAACCTTGGAGGAGCTTAAAAGTAAAGTCATTAGACCAAACCCCCTACCAAAACATCGACAACGTTATATAAGAAGTATAAGGGACTTATTTCTGTTATTAGAGCAAGAGGCGGTAATGCCATAGTAATAACTCATCCCCATTTTCACTAAGCCTTCAATGTACCTACACTTGAAATTTTATAAATCAATGAAAATCCTTATTCTGAGCAAAATATCCTCCTTTTGAGCAAGACATTATAGCCTCATTAAAAAAATATATATAAATCGACAAAAATAAATCTGTTTTAATTTATTTTGCTTACGCTCTTCTTATTTTGTCCAGTTTGTAGTAGGGTTTTTGATATTCAGATTATCATATGCATTATTACAGGTAGATCTAGATATGTATAAAAATAAAAGGACCATAGGATTTAGAATTTTTCGATTTTTTTAATTTTGAAAACAGATTTCTTAGAAATTTAACCAAAATTAATTTTTAATATGGGGTGGCCGTAAGCCAGTGGGTAATTAATTATTTAAAGTCAATACCAAGTCTGCGATATGATTTCTTAAAAGAAAGTACCTAGATACAAAAAGTGGAGCGTAAGTTTGGCGCTAAGTAACGTTGAAGTTTGACTATGTGCGAAAACACTTCTGGGAATACCCACATTTTCCGGCAGCACAACCAGCAACTAGCGCTAAAGGTATTTGTCCCCGCTACTGAAATGAACGCCTTGGACAAGGAATGATCACAACATGTTGGCAACTTTTGGCTAATGTACCCGAGCTTTGGTTAATTTATCCGAAGGTTGGATTCAAAAGTTTCAACGACAGTTTATTCGGTACAAATTTATATTATTGAGGATTAGTTAAATAATTAGTCGGCGCAGTAGCGCAGTGGTTAGTGTGTTGGACTACTGTGCGAGGGATCCCAGGTTCGATCCCCGGAAAAACCCAAATTACATCTTAAAGTTTTTTCTACTGCGCCACCTCTCGCGAACGTCTGACAAACATCCGAGAGTATGCCTGTCATGAAAAAGCTTCTCAATTTGAGCCGTTCGGACTCGGCATAAAATTGTAGGTCCCTTCCATTCGTCCCAAAAATAGAAACTCACACAAAACGAATGGTTGCGAGAAGCTAGGCCTTGGGTGTCACCCGCCTGTTGCGCCACCTATTTATTTTTTTTTTTTTTTTAGTTAAATAAGATAGTTCGACTTGGTAGAGAACTCATTCCCAATGGACAACACTGTATTTCTCTACTTTGGGATGTCAAAGTCCCAGAGAACACAGAGTGGGTCATATTGGATGTAGGCCAATATCGGCCAGATTCCGGACTAGAATACCTATGACATGACACTATCATACAGAGTATTATAACCTATCGGAGCTATGGGCTAAAGATGAAAACGATGACTTCTACAAGCAATAAAGCGACGCACGTCGAAAGTAGATATCGTGAATGGGATGGGGGACCTGAATGCGAAGGTAGGCAACGCTAATAAGGGTCTCCGACATTTGATAGGGAAACAGCTAATGCAATGGAGATAGTGAAGGATTAACAGAGATTTCTGAAACACATAAATCGCTTATAGTCATCGGAGGCACCATGTTTAAGCACCAAGTCTTGTCACATAATTTCAACTAGGTGCCAACTGACAAGCAATTAACGTCTAACCTCAATTTGCAACGTTTAAAAAGCTGTCCGAAATAGAAGAGGAACTAATATGGGGTTGACGCGAGATCACGAACTTATGGATGCTAAGATTGCATACTGCATCAATTCGAAGTATTCCCAGTCCCAGATGTGACCAAATTACTAATTCTGCAATAGAATTTGGATGCCCCTTGCAGTTGCTAAGGTAATACATACTTGAAGTTGTATTAGACTTAAAAAAAAGAACATCCGGAAAATTGAATCAATACTGAATAAAGAAGGTTTCCGCTCTGGGTCCTCCTGTGTCCAACACATCACCGCATTTTTACCAGCTTTTGATTTTGAAATGCCATTCGAGAAGTGCATATCGAGTGATTTTATTTGGCTTGCCTTGCTTGGAAGAGATAGATAATAGATATACATTATATACTTATACGTATACGTATACCCAAAAAAATTATAGCTATTATAAGGCAATTTATGATAGCTCTAAGTGTCATATTCTGGATAGAGGAAGGCTCTCATAAGAATTTAAAATACAAAGTGGTACTCGACAAGGTTGGATTTTATCGCCAACGCGAATTTTCTGGCCTTATCTAATTTGAACCCGCTGCTCCATGAGAGAAGGGGTCAGCAGCCATAACAAAAACATCAGTGAATCTGACACATATTTCTAAAAGATGACACTTCCATAGCTAATTATACAATGAAACCCAGCCCGCTAATTCATATTCAAGATGTAATAGAAGAAGAATGGGTGGGCGTCTGAGAAGTATTTATCTACATGGCGGGGCTCAGTTAAGGAGGAATTGATGCAACTGGGGAAGAGTTGATTAGAGCTAAGGCAGCCACCAGAAACCGCAGCCGCGTATAGCCGTATATAATAGATTCCTTAGGACACAGTAAGTGCTCATAAAATATATACAAATATTATTAGCAGATTTAAGGATTAAGCTAAGTACGCCTACGCAGCTGCGGCAAAACTAAAATTCAGCTGCTTTTCAAATGTTCTCTCCAAGCATTAACCAAAACTCTATAGCTTGTGGATAAGAATAAAAAAAAACAGCTGTTATTAAAAATTAACATCATCATCATCATCATTTTCAATGGTCCGCATGTCCATTAAGTGGGTCGCGGGTGTAGGTTGCTCAAGTGGACCCTCCATAGCTCTCGATCCTCCGCCATCGACTCTAAATCATCAAGGGTAATCCCCATACGGGTATAGGAGAGATTATGGACTTGATCTAACCATCTCATCCTTGGTCTACCTAGAGGACGCCTACCCGATGGTAAAAATTCCATAGCACGTCGTGGAATCCTGGTCGGAGACATGCGTTTAACATGCCCAAACCACCGAAGCATGAATCGCTCCGTCCGGAGAAGTAGCTGCTCGACATTGAGTTCCTCACATATTCTTATATTTCTGATGCGATCTCTACGGGTCACACCAGCAATACTACGGAGAAATCTCATTTCGGCAGCTTGTATCCGCGATCTTATTCTTTCGGTCATTACCCAAACCTCATGACCATAGGTGAGAGTTGGAACAAACAACGAATTAAAGACTGACAACTTAGCTTTGACACAACTTAAAAAAAAACTTCTTTCGAAAACTCATTGACATTAAAAAGTTTTTTTTTTATTTTTGTTGCGCTTTCTTGTTTTCCTTTTTCGTTGCAGGGACTTTCTTTTTATCACAACAATTTTTCACTTTCTAGGTAGGTATTCCTTATCGAGGTTATCTATTTAATGAAAGAATTCCTCCTTGTTTACTTTTCTGCAGAAAAAAAAACAACACGAACTGTCAAATATCCCGTCCCGGACCAGTATTTTATTGGGCGCGCTAAATTTTGACAGATAAGTAGGTATATGCAGTGTAATGTGAAAAGAAAATTTGCTTTTTAGCTGGAGCTGCGTACCGCAGAGAGATTTTGTATCGAAGCTAAAATTCAGCTGGAGCAGCGTACTAAGCTTAAAGGGATTTGCCTTAATTTAGCTTAAAGCTAAATTTTGGAAAAACAATACATTATTATGTACTTATTAATTTTTAAATTTTGGAGAGAATTTTGAATAGAATCTAAAATTTAGCACGAGCAGTGTACCACGCCTAGTGGTGAATGTGTTGGATGTGCAGTGCAGCAGGTGACACATTCCGGACGATAAACATCAATCGAATTAATGTAGGTAGAATATGTGTCAAAAAACGAAATAACGAATCCAATAATTACTCTGCAGGTACAAACTCTATCCACTTACCAATTATCCAAATTGAACTACACACAAACACACTCTTACCAACTCTAATATAGTCCACACGAAATATTTTAATCCCAAAAATTCAAACGTTCTACTTCCTATCAGGAAATAGCACAATTCAAAAAGCATGCGAATATCAACGCGTAAGCATATAAATTCACTGATTAATATTTCAGCCCCGTATATTAATTTGGTTCGAGAACCGTAATTTATCTGATTGCTCCCCTTTTTGAGTTCGTTTACCCAAAAAGTGACTCTGATGAATTGATGCACGCTTGGCAGTTGACATTATGCCATTTTTCAGTCACACCCAAACAAATGAACAAAATTTAATTTTAATAAAATTTTTTTTTTAATTTTTTGCTTTCAAATAATATCAACACGAATGCCATGCTCTGAGAGTCGGAAAGTCGAGTGCAATTAAGTGCGAATGGGGCAATAAACATGAAATTGATGAAGCTCCACCGGACCCTCTCACATTATAATGTGGGTCGTTATCGGGCTCTTTTGTATGATTAATGGGCGAGCGGTCCGACGTGATTGCAGCATCGCATCGCAATCCAAACAAAAAAAAACATAATTTTCCCTCAAAAGTAATAAATATGTACGTTTTAAATGACGACGATGCAATTTCAATTAGCAGGGTAATTTTTTCTGTTAATTATTTAAAAATTACCTTTTCGTTGTTTAACACAATGGTGGTGAAAAGAAGGTGTACACAGTACACTCCATGTATCAGGAAATGAATTAATTGTGCATGGCATGGACAGATGTAAAACATGATATGGAAATCAAAGTTATAGGTATACATTAACATTATGATTTGTATTGTTTTCTTTTCTGAATCATTGTTTGCTGTTGAAATAAATGCATTGATCCATTTTTATTATCAAAATAGTTATTCATTTTAAATGCATTATTATAATTAATTACCTCTTTTGTCTATAAATGAAACTAAAAAGCAAAAACTTTGCATTTAATATCAATCCGATTTCGATAAAACAATACCACAAGAGTAACTACTGCAGAACAAATAAGTTTCAAGTACTTACACAATTTTTGCAACACAAAATCAGAAATCCAGTTAGATGTATGATTACTGCCAAACACGGCACGCACTATGTAGTTAAACTGTTTGACTATATTTGTCCTCTAATACTCGGATAGCCCCGTTTCCAGTGATGGGACTTCTACCACTTAAGTGGTATTTCTACCAATTCTACCACCCTCAAATCCAAATCTACCAATTTTTTTAGATTGAAAGAAAAATGGAACAATAACTCAAATAATAACAAATACCCACACACTATAAGACTTATTTTCCATCACCCGACTAAAACATGAAAATCGGCCCAGCGGTTATCGAGTTATAACGTGATTGAGTTTGACCCCATGAAAGATGTTTTTTTTTTTGTATGGGAGGCGACAGGCACCATTTGTCCAATTTCGACCAATTTTTACAGAAATTATCCCCGGCCAATACTTAATTTTTTTTGAAAACTTTAGCTAAATCGGGTTAGTGGTTTTCGAGATATAAGATTTTGAATGTTTTTTATACCCTCCACAGGAAGGTTATTCACTTTGCCATTACGTTTGTAACGCCAAGAAGGATTCACCGGAGACCATATAAAGTATATATATTCTGAATCAGGATCACATTCTGAATCGATTTAGCCATGTCCGTCTGTCTGTCTGTCTGTCTGTCCGTCTGTCTGTCTGTCCTACTGTCTGTCTGTCTGTCAGTCTGTCTGTCAGTCTGTCCGTCTGTCTGTCTGTCTGTTGAAAGCACGATAGCGTCCAAAGGAATTGACCTAGGTGAATGAAATTTTGTGAGACGACTTCTTTTTACCGTCACCAGGTATGGTATTGAAAATGGGCTATGTCGGTCAACTAGTTCTGGTACCTCCCATACAATACCACTATTAGACCCACGTCTCCCTCTGTCTGTTGAAATCACGATAGCGTCCAAATGAATCGACTTAGGTGAATGAAATTTTGTGAGAGGACTTTTTTTAACCGTCATCAGGTTGGTGTTGAAAATTGTCTATGTCGGTAAAGTAGTTCTCCTACCTACCATACAAAACTAATATTAGACACATACTAACTCGCATGGCAAACATTTTACATGACTTATGCAGTGAAGGGTATCAAAGTATCGGCCAGGCCGATGATAACACTTTTACTTGTTTTAGATTAGATTAGATCATGGCTGGGCAAACGGTCTATCGCACGATCTAGGCGGCCAATTCACAGGTGCAAAACGTGAGATGAATTGTTCACAAAATTCGCCTCGCAATATTATGTCCATGGATTCGCGATACATTTTTTACTGTGCGCAATTTTTGGTAATAAAATTCAATAATTTGCAAACGTCAGAAGATTCAACGTTGAACGGCTACAAACGCAACAAACCGCCAGAACTTTTGCCGATCGCGTCTCCCTCAACCTCTCGAGAAGTCCTGTGCAGCCAGCATCAAGTGCTGAAGACCAGTGGCATCGATGCCAAGAAGCCGTCAGAAAAGCCGCAACTGATGTGCTAGGTTTCACCCGACCACCACCGCGAAACCCCTGGTTTGACGAAGAGTGCCGGCAAGCACATGCAGCAAAGCAACTGGCCTACAAAGCGGCGCTGCAGAGAAGGACGAGAGCAGCTCGTGAGCTCTACGAGCAAAAACGGAGGGAAGAACACCGGCTTCTCCGGAGGAAAAAGAAAGAGCATGAGAAGCGCGCGATCGAGGAAATAGAGAGGTGTTACTCCAGGAACAATGTTCGGAAGTTTTACCAAAAGGTAAAAAGAACGTGTCACGGGAACAAGGCCCGAACAGAGACCTGTAGAGACGAACAAGGAAACCTTGTAGTAGAGTCACAGTCGGTGCTGAGGACATGGAAAAACCATTTCTGCAGACTGCTAAACGGCGAAGACGACACAAATTCCGCTGTCAGGCAGAATGAACCATTCAACCTGGGCGATGAAAGCCAAGACTTCCGTCCACCTGACCAAAATGAGGTAAGGATAGCAATATCCAAGCTGAAGTCCAACAAAGCTGCAGGACCGGACGGTTTATCGGCCGAGCTTTTTAAGGCAGCGGGGGATGACTTGGTAGAGAGCATACACCAACTCGTTTCTAAAATTTGGTCAGAGGAAAGTATGCCTGAAGAATGGAGCCTCAGCATTGTTTGCCCGATCCATAAGAAAGGAGACCCTCTAAACTGCGCCAACTATAGAGGCATCAGTCTCCTTAACATCGCTTACAAAATCCTGTCTTCCGTACTGTGTGAACGCCTGAAACCATTTGTCAACGAACTGATTGGACCCTATCAGTGCGGTTTTAGGCCCGGTAAGTCCACAACCGACCAAATATTCACACTACGGCAGATCCTGGAGAAAACCCAAGAAGTCCAAATCGATACTCATCACCTATTTATCGATTTTAAAGCCGCATATGACAGCATTTATAGAGACGAGCTATACAGAGCCATGTCTAGTTTTGGCATCCCTGCCAAACTTGTCAGGTTGTGCAGAATGACGATGGAGAACGCTCGCTGCTCCGTAAAGGTCGGAAACAATCTCACCGAGACCTTTGATGTCAAAAAAGGATTTAGACAAGGTGATGCGCTGTCATGTGACTTTTTCAACATCATTCTTGAGAAAATTGTGCGAAACTCGCAAGCCAACACCAGGGGCACAATTTTCCAAAAGTCTGTGCAACTACTTGCATACGCTGACGACATCGACATCATTGGCAGAACACAGCGAGCTGTCACTGGTGCGTTTGCAAGTATCAGTACAGAGGCGGCAAAAATGGGTTTAGTGGTGAATGAGGGCAAAACGAAATATATGCTGTCAACAAGAAGGGACACACAACGTCGACGAATCGGACAGAACGTCACGATAGACAGCTATAACTTTGAGGTAGTTCGGGACTTTGTCTACCTCGGCTCCGCTATTAATTCTGAAAATGACATCACATCAGAAATCAAGCGAAGAATTACACTTGCCAACCGCTGTTACTTTGGCCTAAGAAGGCAATTGATTAGTAAGGCCTTGTCGAGAAACACCAAGGAGACTCTATATAAGACCCTCATCATCCCAGTCCTGCTTTATGGCGCAGAATCATGGACGTTGTCAAAAGCGGATGAAGATCTCCTTGGGTGCTTCGAACGCAAAATTCTTCGAGTGATTTTCGGTCCCGTTTGCGTTGACGGGCTTTGGAGGAGGAGATTTAACACCGAACTCTACGAGCTGTACAGCGACATCGACTTGGTCAGAAAAGTACGTATCAGTCGACTAAGATGGCTAGGACATGTAGAGCGAATGGACACCAACGCTCCGGCCCGAAGAGTCTTCGATTCCAACCCGGAGGGACAACGCAGTAGAGGAAGACCTCGCCTTAGGTGGCGCGCACAAGTGGAAGGGGACCTCAACCAACTTGGAGTGCGCAACTGGAGGCAGTTAGCCAAAGATCGTGCTAACTGGAGAGGCGTGTTGGTTGAGGCCCAGGTCCACCCCGGACTGTAGCGCCATCTAAGTAAGTAAGTAATTTGCAAACGTTGCGTTGTTTGGGCGTAGGTTTATCCATAGTGCAATGGCAATACTAACTGAGCATTTTCTACTTTGGCACGTGTCAAGAATCACACATGAACTTTCAAAAAAATCGGACTGAAACATCAAACAGCAAAAAAAAATCACGCTTTACTTGTTTTGTGAGGTGACAAATGTAAATTTACAACCAATGGTTGTTCACAAATTTTAACATAAAAATAAATCCTTCTTGTTGACATTTTCGCAGCTGTCACACTGATTTTTAAAGACCGAAAGCTACTATTTCACAATGTCAAAAATCGTGTCAATGTTTATGGAATGCTGTAATCAATATGACGTCAGATTTTGTCTAATGTCTACATACAACCTTAGGACAGCATCTGACAATATTGACAAGCTTATCTTGACATGTGTAATAGTAATCTAACAGCGAAAGAAGAATTATTGTTATTGACATTGATATACCTATAAAAGCGCAATTCAGAGGTGAAGACAATTACGATGCTTTTGAAAAATACATTCTTTTTTTTAAAAAAAAAAGACGATCCAATTCATAAACACAATAGATTGCGAATGATGGGCATAAATAATGGTTTCGTAGGATTAGGTATGAAACAGGAGGATGATTTCCAATCCAATGTGTCTACCTTATCACTGTACCTAGTCACCAGGAAGTTCTGTGCTAAAGGTTTGAATTTTCCGCATGTTTTTGAAACATGCAATAAAATTGTTCAATTCTAATTGTTTCAATTAGAATAAACGAGTCCGTTCATGGGGAAAGGAATCTGTTTTTAGAAGGATTTCGGGACTTATTTGACGAAATAAAAGATTTTCTAACATCCAAAAATGAAATTCAATGATTTTATTCCACAACTTTAATAAAAAAAGGCAGTATTTAGGCCGCAGGCCTATCACAGACAGACAGACGTAAGTCTTAATAGCGCGACCCAATTTTTTGAGTTCTCCTTTCATCGTAATATGAAATGATGATTAAAATCTTGAGCTTGAGTTCGAAATGTTAAACGAAAACAATATCTTTCTTTCACTTAGTACGAACTACGTACCTATACGAGAAACTATTCGAGAAAAGAAGGCCGTATCAGAAAATTTTACTCCTTCAAGTGATGTGCTCTGCAAGACTCATAGTTCGGTTACGAACTTGGAGGACATGCTTAGTGTCATGCTTCAATTTCTAACAACTGTTGAATTTCTTATATTTTTAGTGTACAGCAGTAATATAATATAGATACTTTTATTTGTTATAAGTAAACTTTTTTTTTTTTAACTTTTTTAATTATGAAAAAAAATATCAACTACAATTTTATTTCTAAAACAAAAAAAATATAGAATTTGAATAAGATATTGTGGCTAAAATTGCCAAGTGAACCGTGAAGTTTTGTAAAATGTTAGTAGTAGTCACCTGAAAAGGTTTGCCCACCCATTGATTAGGTTATTAGAAGGGGGGTGCTCATGGGGCTCTGGCATTGTGGCCTCTTTTAAAAAAGGAGCTTATACATATTCAGCCTTATTTATAAACTTTATACACTCTCTATAATAACTCTAAACGCAAAAATATGTATTAGATTTTAGAGTTTAGAGTTATTATAGAAAGTGTATAAATAATGTTTAATAATGTTTAATAATGAAAGTGTATAAAGTTTATAAATAAGGCTGATTGTGTCTTTCCTGATGAGATTCTAGAAGAGCAATCTTTTCACTCTGGAGGCAGTCAGGAAGACAAGGATCTTTTCTGGGGGTATATCAGAAAGATTGGCTGGTGTAACGATTTCATTCCTGAACATTCCATGAGTAGGTATGTGGAAAGAGGATTCATTACTCTCTTTTAAAAATGCAATAAAATGAACAAAATTAAATTTTTTTAATTTTTTGTGGTCTTATTAGTAAGAGCAAACATTCCCATTAATGTCTTGGCTGGCTTCGCAGTAGCGCATTCTGTCACTCCAAATTTCCAAGACCTTGTTGATGGTTTTGGGCTGTAGCTCACGGATTGCTTGGATGGTATTGGCTTTAAGTGCTTTAATCGTTTCCAGATTATGTCAATTGCACCGATATGCTATGTTTGGTGCGCAAAATATCGATTGTGGCATGGGCTGTGTCACATGGCATGCCATCCTGCGTGAACCAGAGGTCGTCCAAATCCATGTCTTCAATTTCAGTAAAATAAAGTCGGTTAGCATGGATCTGTAACGAACATTTACCGAAACGTTGTTCCCAGCCTCATTTTCGAAGAAAAATGGTCCAAAAATGCCACCACTCCACAATTCGTACCAAACTGTCACTCTCTGTGGATGCATTGTCTACTCGACAGTAACGAAGCGCCTATTACCAGATACAGTCCCTGACTATATCTTAGAACCGTCTGTGTACCCGACTACGCCAAGTCGTGATGGATTGGGTTTATTATTTCCCCAGTTCCGTCTTGGAGGGACGATAATAGAGACGTTTCTTTGGAAGCCATATTCCGGTAGTTCGTCATCGAGAAGCATGCTGAATGGACTTTCAAGCCTCCATAGCGTCAAGTAAGGACAGATGACCTGGACCTCCATGTGGGGAATAGGGGTCGATGATGTTCGAATGGAATAGTCGATGAATGCTATCCTTCCGCACTTCGCAGCAAGACCCACACCCTTCCAAATTTTAAGCATTGGTGCTACTATCTTTAGTCATTCCATAGTATCTATGATGTGAAGTTTCGCTGTCGCATGACATCATCTGTAGTCAGAAGGGAATACAGTCACTTGTCGCAGTCGCTAAATCAGAATCAGGCTTGGAGTTGTATTCTTCTATCTCATTTCTTGTTATCCTCAGGTGCAAAGCTATTTTCGAATTATAGCGAAGGTATATCATTTGCTGCAGACACCGCTGAGTCCTTTTCGAAGAGCGCCACCTGGATGGCCCGACGAGCGGAGAAATCGGTGGCTTCTTTCCTTTAAACCCCAGCTGCTTAGGGTTATGTGATCATAGGTTAATACTAATAGGCTTGACTCACTGAGGTCGCCGCATTGCCCACTGTAGCGGTGGACAATGAATGGTCAAGAGTATATAGAGCTTGGTTCCGATGCTGGAACGTCGGTAATTCGCGATTGCATTTTGCACTCAATCCGTCCGAGTAAATTCCTCATCACGCGTGTTATTTCCTCCATTTTCGTTCCCTACTTGGAGTCTGTCACTTTTTCGTTACTCTTCTATACTCTTCTGCCTGATCTGAATCAAAATGAGCGCTACTCCCTTTCCCTACCATTAACCCTACCATTTTATTTCATCGGAGTTCGGAATTACTGCCCAACGGTGCGAAATGTCCATTTGTCTTTACGTCGCGTCGGTTTGCTTTTTTCGTTTCATAACAGTTAGTGAGTTAGCTACTGACTTTGTCTACCTGGGCTCAACTATTGCCTCTCAAAAAACCAAGCGACGAATGACTCTTTACCAATTGCTCCTTCGTTGATTTAAGAAGAATCTACTTTAAAATCGAAAGCGAAGAAATGTTATACGTGAACGTGACCATAATTAAGACGTTCGCGGACAAGACGGCATATGCCGCTCAATTTTGCCGTTTTTGGTGGTACAAAGCGGCATATCCCGCCCAAATAATAATGCTCACTTTGAATTGTTACGCATTATGTTTTATGGTTTTTTTTTACACGAAAATATCTTTTTCAGAATGTATTTTTGTGCAAAAAAACATTGTTTTTTGAGAACGGCATTTCCCACTCTGCCCCTCCCTGTAAAATATATATTTAAAATTTTGATCTGCTGTGACAGACAGAGCGGCATTTGCCTCTCCTCTTTCTATATTAAGAAAAGCATGTAAATCATGACCAGGATCCCCTTGGTTGTTTTTTCGTTAATCCCAATCCGAACAAAAGTTATGGTTGGTGCATTTTCCACAACCGTTTGCAATTTCAACTGTTCGCGAACGTGCTAATCAATCAAACAAAAGCCACATTTGAGAATTGAATAATTTTGAAAATCTATTGGCATTTATTTTTTATGTTTCAAAATATACTTTTCAAGTCTTCTGAAATAAATCACTTTGGTTGTTTCTTTTCAATTTACATACAGGCAATCATCTCTTTATGTCCATGCCAACAATAACTTTTCCTCTTTTCCCAAATAGGTATATATAAAATTATTCCTATACTGTCTCATCCTCTTAAATTCTTTGACCTATAAAATATGCCTTCTTACATCTATCAAAATAAATTCTGAAGGTTTGAAAAAGCAAGTTGTGCGTGTATCGTCTTATTTTCAGACAAGATCTTAATCCTTCGTAGTATGTATGTCTGGTCTGCTGATATCGACTTTGAAATAATTTTTCTCAGCTATAGGTAACACCCTTAAGACAGACAAAACGCCGCTGAAAACCTCACACGTACATTCAAAATCCTCCTTGAATATCTGCTCGTCCCTATTAACATTTCTCCATCTCGTCTCCAATAGCTGAAAAACAGCAATTTTAATTTAATAACTCGATCTCAACACTCCGAGGACAAATAAAAACGAAACTTCTAAATGTACCATAGGACCATTCATTGCAGTAAGTGAAGAGCACCCAACCCATACACCCAGCAATACCCAAATGTAATAAATATCCAATACACCAGTCATAAATTTTGCGCAAATTTTGTACCCTAAAAAAAACTGTCAGATGCTTACCTACGCTCCTACAGCAACAAGCCGGCAGAACAAAGAAGCAAATAAAAGACTGAAAGTAGAAGGTCGGTGGGTACTCCTATACAATGAGAAAACGTTAGAAGAACCGAGCCCATGGGAAGAAGTGATATGAATGACTACGGTACAAATATTCCATGAAATATGTCAATAAAAAGAAATGCGCGTACCGGTTCGTACGGAACGTACGGTCTTATCATTCTGGCGTAACGTTTAAGAATTCATATCTTTTCAACGAGCCAACAAAAAAAGGGACTAAAAGGAATGCGCCTTCTTTGTTTTGCCAACCCAACCCCACATCTTTGGCAGGGTGTGCGTTGTAAGTATACACAATTTGTTGAATTTCTTGTGTACGAGTACCTACACCCTTATCCCGTCCTTTCGTAATGAGCGTTTGGTTTTTGAGAATACCCAACCCACTGCCAAAAGAATGTACCTGTAGCTATAGAATATAAGGAGCTATAGCCCGCACTTTATGTAATCAACGAGACCGTATACAGTACCTACCAGCTTTCTTGTCAATCGTCAAGAACTGCGTTTTTTGTGTTTTTTCTTGAGAAGGATTAAAAAATAAATTCCTGCGTATACCTAAGCCGAACCCACATCTGCTTTTACAGATGGGACCCCGCAGGCTTACAACTTACAAGTCACGGCACATAGCGCACGTAGCGTTAACCCCGAATTTAGGGTTTAATTTCGTAATAAATTTAATTTTCCCAATTCCTCGTCAGCGATGCATAAATTTAATTTTCCCTCAGTTCCGTCAGCAAGGAATTCCCTCTGATGAAGCAATAACGAACAAAGGAGGAAAATGAATCTGAAAGACAGGTACAAATCATCAACCCCGGTATTTAACTAATTTTATCGGTTTCTCTTTTGTTTGTTGACATTTTTTTGCGCTTTAATTAATAACTGAAAATATGAAAACGTTTTTTTTTAATGAGCGGAAAGATGGAAAAGAATGATGGGTTTGGCTTTTTATATTATAACTATAATTGGAGTCTGAAACGCCATAAAAGCAAAATGATATTTCAAGAGCTACTACTACAACTATTATTGTCAAAAAAAATACGAAAAATAAAAATAGCACCCATGGTTACTCAAGGGAATCTCTGCAAGCAAACCACTTTCAAGCATTGCCAGGAACTGGAATCTTTTGAAATTACCTAATTTGCATAGTGTTTATCGTTGTTCTATGCATGAACTCAAATCAGTATCCTCCTCAGGCGATTCATACTTCGTTAAATATTTTTTCTAGTTATGTTGTTGTCAAAATATAACCTTGGCCCAAAAATATTTGAACATTTTGTAGGTGCTCCGAAAAGCTTTAGGTGCAAAGATCGAAGAGTGCCGGTATACGATCTCATAATAGTTTGTCCTTACTGATAGCCGATTGGTGATCCACGCCCATTCCAACCGGTAAGAGCTAAGGGAGCTGATATTTTAAAAGAACTTTCCTTTTTTGTATTTTGTTCTCAACAGCTTAAGTTGCGGAATTTGGAACATTAATACAATGCATATAAATGTTGCAAATTTTGTGATAGAAAATGTCAATATTCAAAACCAAAAACAAAAGTTTTCGATTAATTTTATAAACTATAATTACAATCGAAATAAAATGTATCTCTTTATAGGGATTAGTATAATTACATTTTTGTTAAATCTCTGTCAAATTATCATTCAATTTTTTTCGATAGGATCTCTATTCTCGAAGCATGCCAAAGATTCCAAAATTTTGAATGAAATCGAACTGGCAAAGAAGGAGCTCAAGGAAGTGGAACAATCCGAATTGGGTGACTACACTAAAATGGTTCGGAAATTACGGGCAGAGAACAAAATCAACAGCTTGCGCCAAAAAATGAAAGGAGATAGGGATATGACCTGAATCAAGGGCGCTTCAATAGACCTTATATGTGGGTACGTTGTTAAAGCTGCGCTTTTACTGGCTCTAGTCATCACTTCCTTTAAGTATCTATAGATATATACCCCAGTGGTAGTATTCGACGATAAATTTAATTTTTCACCATTCAGTGGAATTGTCACGATTCACGATAATGCTGTATCTGTGCCTTTTTGGGTTTTGTCCTGTAACCTTACCTTTAGATGGTTGGGGGGCTTCATTAAGGGAAAATAACCACATTTCTTGTTTAAATTATTTACTCTCTGTTGCAATAATAAAAGAAGATAACGTATATTAAAACAACAGATTAGATTATAAGTCGGTGGAGCCTTCAAAGGGCTCTAGCACTGTGATCATTTAAATTTTTTAGTATGTAATATGTATGTAATAATAAAGCACTGTGTTTCCAAACTCAAATTACAAATTTTATTCAGTATCTAAAAAAAAAATAAATAGATGCGCATCAGGCGAGTAGACACCCTAGGCCTAGCTTCTCGCAACCATTCGTTTGTGTGAGTTTCTATTTTTGGGAGAATGGAAGGGACCTACAACCAAGTCCGAACGGCTGAATTGGGAAGCTTTTTCAGGATAGTCAAGTCATACTCTCGGATATTTTTGCCAGACGTTCGCGAGAGGTGGCGCAGTAGAAAAATCTTAAGTTGTAATTTGTATTTTTCCGGGAATCGAACCTGGGATCCCTCGCACAGTAGTCCAGCACACTAACCACTGCACTACTGTGCCCTTAAAGTATTTACTAATAGAATTATAAATCTTAATATTACGCCCTATAATACGCAACCGCACACGACACCCTCAGTGACAAAAACCAACTACAACTATTAACTCTTGCGGCTAATTACATCTACCCACACTCTAAAAAATGCGTGTAAAATTACTATGAAAAAGTATGTAATTTTTAATGTAAAAATAGGCAAGTTGCGACAATAGGTCAAACAAATTTAAACACATAATGTTAGATTTTACAAACATTTGTTGCAAATGTACTCCTAATGTAATTTTGAGTACTTTTCAACAACTTTTGTTCAATAATATTCTACCTATTATTGTTTAAACATTACTCTCAAAAAGTTTATAAATAAATATATTTTGTTTAAATATAAGCACCTTATGAAATTTACACACACAGTGTTTAAAGACCAACACCCATTTACACCAATCTGATGAAAGTTACACATGTATAATTTTGCAATTCGATTGTGAGTGACGGTGCATTTGCGAGCTCATACGTGATCAGACCTTTGAATGAAGCGGTTGGACCTGCGCTTCCAAGTTCCATCGCATCTGTTAGTGAAAGAAGTATGTTTTACTTTTTTTACGAAAGTATTTTTTTTTTTGTTAAATCGAATAATTTTTAATAAATATCTTAAGCATTTTTGGATTGTTTTATTTCGTTTAGACAGGTTCACTGCAGTGGAGGATATCAAGGCCGATGATAACACTTTTACTTGTTTTTAAATTGTTTTGAATATACTTTCTAACGATGTACTACAATTTTGTTTAATTGTACACATTAAATATTCAATTTAAGCAAAATTACATAAAAAAGTACACTTTTTAACATCTTCATACACAATTTTGTTGGATTTTACACATTGTATGTCGAATTTTGCTACAAATTTAAACCAGGGGCGTAGCGAGGGGAGGGTGTGGGGGGATGTGACACCCTTCCACCGTTTTTAAGAGTCGGCAAATCAAGGAAGTAACATTTTAACTTGAGCAGCTAAAACAAAAAAATCAAAAAATTTCAAAAAAAAAAATTTAAAAAATTTTAAAATTTGACTCGGAACAAAATGTTAAAAAATAAGAAGTGAGTTTGGATTTTCATTAGGTATATGTTTTCAAACTTGTAAATGTATACAAGACGGCATTTTCAAAGGTTCCACCTTTCGGAAATGTGAATTTTTATTTTTTGCTGTATGTACCTTTTCCGAGTTTCGATTTTAAAAATGACGGTCAGCATCGGTGAATTTGCCGACTGAACACATTAAAACTTATCGATTTTCGATTCGGTTTTAAAAAAGATTGTCGGCATCGCTGAGTTTGCCGACTGAACACATTAAAATTTAGCGAGTTTCGATTCGATTTTAAAAAAGATTGTCGGCATCGGTGAATTTGCCGACTGAACATATTAAAATTTAGCTAGTTTCTATTCGATTTAAAAAAAGATTGTCGGCGTAGCTGAATTTGCCGACTGAACATATTAAAATTTAGCTAGTTTCTATTCGATTTAAAAAAAGATTGTCGGCGTAGCTGAATTTGCCGACTGAACATAATAAAATTTAGCGAGTTTCTATTCGATTTAAAAAAAGATTGTCGGCATCGGTGAATTTGCCGACTGAACATATTAAAATTTAGCTAGTTTCTATTCGATTTAAAAAAAGATTGTCGGCGTAGCTGAATTTGCCGACTGAACATAATAAAATTTAGCGAGTTTCTATTCGATTTAAAAAAAGATTGTCGGCATCGGTGAATTTGCCGACTGAACATATTAAAATTTAGCTAGTTTCTATTCGATTTAAAAAAAGATTGTCGGCATTGGTGAATTTGCCGACTGAAATCCTTAAAATTTAGCGAGTTCCGATTCGATTTTAAAAAAGATTGTCGGCATAGCTGAATTTGCCGACTGAACATAATAAAATTTAGCGAGTTTCTATTCGATTTAAAAAAAGATTGTCGGCATCGGTGAATTTATTTTATCATAAACAATTATTTTTTATAAATAAATAAACTCCTTCAACAATTGTGCAATAATAATATGTATAAATATTCATTAATTCATTATTAAAAATAATTTATTATTTGGATAAATTGCTGCAATATAAACATTAACTTGAAAACGACTTGACCAAATTGGATACTTCCTTGTGCGGGTTTGTTCGTAATTGCTACGCGAAGGTTTAGGAAAAAAAAAGTCGGAAAATTCTCAACATGTGGCGCTGTAGTCCCACATTTAGATATCTTGAAGACCATCAAATCGATTGAGCTCCAATTTACAGGTAGTATTAGGTATTGGCCCAAGAGTGTTCGTGTTAAGATTGATCAAAATTGGACAAAGGGGCGTGGCGCCTCCCATACAAAAAAAAACATTCAAAATCCTATATCTCGAAAACCACTGAACTGATTGGTCTCAAATTTTGAGGCAATTTTAGGTATTGGCCAGGGGTTCCTGTGAAAATTGGTCAAAATTGGACAAAGGGGCGTGGCACCTCCCATACAAAAAACATCTTCTATGGGGTGAAACTCGATGACGTTATAACTCGATAACCGCTGGCCCGATACAGTCGGCAAGTTCCTGAAATAAGTCGGCATTTCAATGAAAGTCACCCCCACGGCTCGAACCCTCGCTACGCCCCTGATTTAAACATAAAAGGTTTAAATTTACACATTTTATGTTGATTTATAAGCATTTCTTTCTAAAATTCTGTTGGATTTTAAACATTAATTATGTAGATGTACATTTAATTTGAGCATCTTAAGTGTAGAAATACGCATTTATATTTGAAATCTGTGATTGAATTTACACAACAAAAATTTTAGATTTACGCATTAACAGTCTTATTTATAAACTTTATACACTCTTTATAATAGCTATAAACGCAAAAATATATATTAGATTTTTGCGTTTAGAGAGAGTGTATAAAGTTTATAAATAAGGCGGTTAAATGTTTAAAATTGATACATGCGTAAAAATACTGCAATTATGGTAGGCAAGTAGATTCCTCGCTTAATGATAGTAAAATTACACGATCTTAATTTAGAGTGCAGTTGTTGCTGTGAGTTTAAAAGATGAGAGTTAAACAATTAACTTTTCTCTTATTAATTCCATATTGCCTGGGTACGTCAGTGGCGTAGGACTTTGTATCGCAAAGAGGGGTCTTGACGACATCGACTGGGCATATTCTAGAATCAATGTATGAAAAATATAATTCATATATACTCAGAGTAAATATCGACTACTAAAAACTTTGCTCAGGTGCAGTGAGGTGCACTTGCCCAAATACTTGGTATGGTAGACTCTAATTTTTTTATTCTCTATTTCCTACAAAGAGTTTCAGCACTTTAGAAATTTCAGACAATTATAATAAAGCATTGATATTCTGCTTTGCATCGCTAATAGTTTTGCAGGCTATATCTTTTTGAACTATCTTTTCTTTTTTTTTTTTTTGATATTTTCCGAGTTAAGTCCTTAAAGGCGAAAATATGAATTGGTTTTCTGTTTCCATAGGAAAATTGCTGTAAATCGTTTCGGAATGCTACGACCGCTACACACAAATTCTTATTGCAGTAGGTCCATTATTATCTTGTCAATAACGATAAAATTGATTTAAATTTGAAGAAAAAAAATAAATGGAAATAATTCCATAATATAAAGTGCATTATAATGTAGACAATACGAATTCTCATACAACTGCATTGGGTGGTTGGGAGAACTACGAGTTTAGGTGCATGTACTCCCCTTTCACTCGTTCCTTAAAGTGCAATTTAACGTCTTGTGGTAGAACTGGATTTACCCGAAAGCGCGGGAGTTGTGTGTAAATATAGATGACATACGAGGATTTTCGGTTTACCACAGTGTTGAGTGAATCACTTATGCAAATCCTGTGATACGTCCTAATATAATCTGGTAACATACTTGCCATTAGCCCCTTCGCCCAGGCCCGCTGTATACGGATTGTGAATAATAAAGTGTCCTCATATAAACCTATTAAATTGTTAATCTTCTTGTAATCATACCGCCTGTCATGACTCATGATAAACTTTAGCCACTTCGTCTCTGCCCATTTCGTGTTAATTCAATAAATGGGCGAGCATTTGATTTCCCTTTCAGGCAGCACTAAATCCTTTCTCCAACTTAATGCAAATAAGAAAAAAAAAACTTTTATTTATTTTCAAACTCAAAGTTCTCTCATTCTTCAAAAGTCAGTGCGCATCCTGTCTAAAGCAAGTACCAGTTTTATTGCAGGACAAAGTCTTCCATAGAAGGCAGCGAATGGATTTGCAATCCGTATCTTATTGAGTTTTCGGATAGCGAACGAATTGAGTTCCCGCTATCAGAAGTGCCAAATTTACATATTATCTACACTGTCGAATTAAATGGTGATGGTGGTGACGAACGACGATGGTTGGGCGGAGGTGTGGTATGGTAAGCTCTGAAAATTTGTGTAAGAAAACTTCCTCTGCTTAATCTATAAAGCAAGGAGGAACGGAAGCAGAATCAGCAGCAGTAGCAGGATATATAAAGCTAACACGAGTTTTGACTGAGCCACTATAAATCAGATTAGGAATGGAAAATGAAAGTGTATTTATGTTTCATTCTTGTATCTTGGGCAACAACAATGTGGGTAAACAGAACATGAAGCTTTAAGGAAAGGACATCCAAAAACGATGATGGGGCTGAGATTTTTAGGTAGTTGAAAGTTTTTCTTAGAAATTTGAGTTTGATTTACTGCGGCACGTGGTTGAATAATTTTCCAAAGTTTTTTCTAAGTATACCCACTAACGAGGCTTAATCTTCTCATTCAAATTTCATACAAACACGTTGTTTGCAAAGTTTCTATAGAAAAGAAAAAAATGATGAACATTTTACCTACTTCCAAGAAATACGTTGCTCACCGTGATTTTCTATCGTTGAATAGGAACAGGAAATTATGCTGCCAAAATCATTATACTTCAAAGAAATATGGTATAATTCGCTTTTTGACAAAGCAATTCACAGGGGTATACCATATTTTGATTGTGTGTTGAAGGTGGTACAGCGAATCCCAAATCAATGCAGCCACAAGTGGTCCAATTGTGATGAGGGTACCATATCTACTCATCCAACTCGAAAATAACATTGAACGTCCTATACGTATTCGGAATTTTCAGAATGTAGCTATATCTAACCACTGATTAAACAAACAAAACATTCATTTGTCTTGATATTAATAGATTCGGCAGTAGTTAGGTATATCTTTTCGAACAACTCGCTCGTTTTTCCCGCTCGCACAAAGTTATATTTGGTTTATTTAAAATTACACTTTGAGTGTTTCATTGAAATCTGTCTAGTAGTTTTTGTGCTTTTAGGAGAAAAAGAAAATGCCTCCCTCTTCGAAAACAAATCAACCCCTTTTCGAATGAGAGGTGTACGTATGCTAGTGTTGTTTTGTTTTTGTTTGTCCTGTCGCACGATCGCAAAAGTATAAACATCCATTTGTAGCTAGGTATATGTGTAGGTATGTATATATATATTTTCACTTCAAAAAATACTGTAAACAACATAGCCTTTATCAGTCTCACAGCCTTAAGTAACATTTTAAAAAAAGTTTCATCGAAATCTGTCCAGTAGTTTTCGAGTTTTTAACGGCCAAAGAAAGTTGCTACAGTTTTATTATATGTATAGATATAGATATGTTCATACATTTTATTAAACTTCAGCCGACACCGTGATAGAATTTCAGAAAGATCAGTACATACCTATTATGAGAATGTTATTCATAATATGCAAACATTTTCAGGACATTTATAAAAGAGCCCAAGATACCTCAAAAACGTTCTCAAATTGTATAAAGTGATTTATAAAATTAGGTCCCTATAGAGTATAGACAAAGACAGCCAATACTATACAGTGCCGGGGCTTTCTATAGTGCGCACAAAAATTGGCACTTATTGTGATTGTCGATCAGCGATCGTCACGACAATTCTCAATTGCGTCGATTGATTTTAGCTATTCGTACGCACAAAATTTGTTCACTTCCAAGAGAAAGCATCGATCAGACATTGATAATCGACTACAAGCGACTGTCAAATCGACAAATATCAGTCGCAATCGACAATCACGGTTCTCAATCGATCGACAGTTGTCGATTAACTATCGACACTCACAATAGGGGCCATTGCAATTGACCAAAAGTGATTGTGACCCTCCACAAAGTGAGCGGTTTTAAAAAAGATCTTGGGTAAAGGCTGACAATATCCAATAAGTGACACAATTCAGCCCAAATGATACCATTTACGTCGTGAAATAAGCCACATGACATAAGCCGCTTTAAGTGAACCATATCATGTTTTGTATGTCAAATGTCAATAGCTTCTTTGGGGCTGAAGCGCTTTCTAGTGAAAAGGAATTAAAAGAAGACCAATTATTTTGTATGCATTTGGAGTGAAGATATATTTCCAGAAGACTACAATTTGCAGCAATTTAAGTGCAGAACTAACATACATCTGCAAGCATCTCGGACGCTGATAAAGCGTTATAGGTTTGCCTTTCCCGGGAAAAGTATTTAAAAAAAAAAAACAAGGCGTGGCAAAACTTTTTTTAAGGTTCAGTTCCCATATGGACAAAACGGAACCTTATTGTTTTCGGTACTATGTCTCTCCGTTTGTCCGAACCCCGTGAATTTTGAAGCTAGGTCTATATCAAAAACTAATTGCCGTAAGAGGCTGAAATTTGCAAACAACATCAGGGCGTATAACCTTTAGTTAAACGACAAACACCAATGATAGCAATACATTGCCTGGTTTTGCAGTAATTATTAATTTGGTGAAAAGAATATTTTGCTTTATACAAAAAACTGTAATTTTGTACCAGGTACCAGGTCTATCAAATCAAAGAACAACCGAACCGACACACTATCGTTTTGAAGACACCAGCTCTGGCCAAGTGCGCGAGAGACTCGCACCTAATCGGTTTTTTTTTTTTTGCGTTTTTATAACTTTGTGTGAGGCGATTTTTGGCATATTTTTTGAATTTTTTGACGCGTTTTTAAGTAGGTTTTTATGTGCATTTTTTGGGGCATTTTCCTGCGGTTTTTTTTATGACTTTTGAGTTTCTGGTGCATTTTTGAAGCATTTTTTTGAGAAGTTTTTTGAATCGTTTTCTATGGCTTTTTTCCTGCGCTTTTTGAGATGGTTTTGAGAACAATGTGTTAGATAACTTCTGTTTCACGATTATCCGTTACCATTTTCATTTACCGAATGTAATTTACAAACCATTAGTTTACATCCAATCCATTTTATACTCCTAGACTTATTAATATTCATAAATTCTTAATTAACCCTACAAAGCGCAGGTAATTACTTCAGTGACCCTAAATTAAATGTTAACCAACATTTTTAGGACGACTTTTCGACCTTTACAACTTTTTCTAGTCAAATGGGTGTCGACCTCACCCGCATTTACGGTCATTTCATCTTTTCTATGAGGAATAAAACACCGAAAAAATATGCCGAAATGATAAATTATCCCTCATCTTCAGGTAATGGGATTGTCATTGCTCTACCTCTCCTGTTAGTGCAAACAAATTACAAAAATCCCATCACTGCCACCACTCATCCATTATCCAGTACCTACCCTTCTCCTCAGTGGTGACGAATATTAAACCGCAACAAAAAAAATCTCATCATTTTCATGACACTTTATCTATTTGGCCTACTGGCGTAGTGTCATTGGTGGTGTAACCACACCCCGAGAGGACCTAACCAAACTTCCAATCCGCAAACGGAAAAACTTTTCGAGTGTCGTGTTGTCAAAACATAACCACACTATTGAGCAAAAGTTTGTTTGTTGATCGTCTGGCTGGGACTGGGATATATTGGAAACCTCAGATATCCTATACGTATACTCACAACTATAGTACGACTGTGTAAGTAATGTGTATGTACCCACACGTAGAGTGCCCACCATCATCACATCAGTGGTGCGCACACAAAACGCAATTATCTACCCATTCTATCCCTAATGGAAAGCCATTACTACGGCATCAAAACTCAGGAATTAAGGGCACAAATAGGCAATAAATTTCCCTTCGATTAAATCCGATAAAGCTATCGCACCCCCAACAACCCCGAAACTACCTCAAATGATATCCTTGTTGTTGGTATAAACTGTAAGTGATGGACAGGACTGTATTAGGATTTGATTTATCCCAAAGCTGATGCAAGGAGAAAATATTTCAACGTTCCATAAAATTCCATGCGAAATATAATTGCTTATGTCTCTACAATAGACTATACATAGTCCCTAAACTAAACCACAAAATCCCGTAACTGCCTGAAAGTGGGAAAGTGGTGTTCCTAGGCATACAAAACTGTCGATGACCTACAAAAGTAAAACGAGTGCGGACCAACTTTGTCTATTATTTGCGAGTCCATTATTTGTGAGAGAAGGTGCCTCTGCCTATACCTAACATGATGGTCGAAAACGGAAGAGGAATGGCTTTGTGTACATTCCTGTGTACATATGGACGTCTTTGTCATGTCATCATTAAAATGGCAGAGCGGCAATATCGGACACTTGTTTGGCGCTAGTTCAGCAGAGAATGACTAAAAAAAAAACTTTTCTAATAAACCAAATGAAAATTTCTATTTCAGGTCTTGTACACAATTTGTATTCAGACATGGTAACACAAAATTATAGAGATACTCGTATATAGGCATTCGCGAATGTAAAAACAATGTCACAGAAAACTTGCTGAAAATAATTGTATTCTCTAAAAATAGGTGCCATGAAGTCGTAACTAATACTAAATCTATGTATATCTGGTTAGTCGTTAGTGCAGAGTGCGGTATCTGGTTCTGGAGTAAATCCTGTATCCCTACATTGAGATTTAATTCTTAAATTACCTTTCCTCGTGCTTAAAAGTTATTTATATCAAGTCAGGTTGAAGAAGGTCAGTACCCGGTGGTTTCCACGGGGAAGCAAGATAAGCTCAACTGTTGTGCGGCTATGGTTGCAGCACTTTGTAACTTAAGGTTGACACCAATTAGCCTATTGCTTCAAAAACCGACAACTTGTATAGTTTATTAGATATCAAATCCTATCAAACCTTAAAATTGATGGCTGCAACCTTCTCAAACTTAAGAAAGTTCAGAAGCAAATCGTTTATTTGCGAAGCCTTATTCGTGTTAAATTCAGGTACCTACAGTGGCCGGCATAAGTATTTTGACAAAACTAAATTTAATTCTGCTCATAATTTAAAACTGACTTCATGTAAATTTTGGCATCAATGGAAAGTTCATTTAAATTCCGTTTGAATGATACAAAACTTTCCTTAACACATTAAGTACCCATTTAAAAATTTTAGAATTTAGAATTTTTGTCAAGGTCTACTTTTTTGACTTTTTTTCCTCGGTATCAAAAAAAAAATGTTTTGATGCAAAAAGTTTCCCCAAACAATTCTAATAGTGACTGCAAAAAATTTTTTCAAAAATCTCTTCGCTAATATTTTTTATGATTTTTTGAAAATTGCTAAAAATGACTATTTTAGTCACTTTTTCCTTCTTTCCATACAAAATTTTTCTGAGATCATCCCATTCAAAAAATCATAAAAAATATTAGCGAAGAGATTTTTGAAAAAAATTTTTTCCAGTCACTATTAGAATTGTTTGAAGAAACTTTTTGCATCAAAAATTTTTTGTTTTGGAACCGAGGAAAAAAGTCAAAAAAGTAGACTTTTACAAAAGTTCCAAATTTTCAATAGGAACTTAATCGGTTAAGGAAAGTTTTGTATCATTCAAACGGAATTTAAATGACCTTTCCATTGATGCCAAAATAACCGGCACACTGAGCCTAACTTCAGGCGTAAAATACAAATTCAGTTGTTGTCTTTATGTTATTACTAGTTGGTTGTACCCGCTTCGCTGGGTATGCAAAGTAATATTTGATAAACGAATTTATTTTATTTAAAGAACTTCTTTGAAAAATACATTGCGTGTGAATTGTCTCTCGGTTAATTAATAATCTTCCTTGCTATGGGTTTGGTGCATCACTGACAACAGAATCGGCGCTAAAATAGATTTAGGAGTTATTACCAATTAAATCGATTAACTTCCTATTCATTTCTAATGTCTGCGCATTTGTCAGCCAGCACGGCAATGACTCATTTTGAAAGTTCCGCATTGACATTTGTAGCAAATCGCCAAAAATTGTCTTAATCAAGTCTCCAGTTGATATAATTTCCGTGGGAATTTCAACAACGTCTTCTACATAGAGTTCTGCTACCCGCGCAATTTTGCCTTATGGGCTCATATCCTCACTGAAGACAAGGACGACAACTCTACCTAACAGATACAGATTTTATAAGCTCCGATGTCCGAACTTAATAGAGGGACCATGCACCAATTCATTTAAAAAATTTGGTAAGATGAATGCATGTCTGATAAATAGAGCTTCAGTACTGTTTGTTTGGTTCACAAGAAAGGAGACACTTCGATACCCATAACCTTTTCATTGATTTCAAAGCCGCCTGTGACAGCATCTTTACTTCTAGAAGAGCTATACACAGCCATGTCTAATAGAGAAAGCCCGCTCCTGCATCAAGGTGTGTGCGTGTGTGGCGACCTTTCCAAAAGAAAGAGAATTTAGATTGTCCAAAACTTACAAGCCACACACACAAGGCATACGATCTTTCCGTTCAATTATTTGAATCCTTCCATGATAGTGGCATAGTTGGAAAAACACATCCCATTGATTTATAAGTGATGCGCAGAATTAGAATGAAACCAACCGTGCGCAACTGGAGGCTATTAGCTAGGGGGGGGCTTATATAGGCTTGTTATTTTAACCATCGGTTCATCTCGAATTGTTAGAGCTGCCTAAGACAAATCCGATACCAGTACAGACCTCAGTTGCGGATAATACAATTTACTCAGTGTATTCTATAGAACATCTTGTATGCCGTTTATATTAAGTGCTCAATGCACTTAGGCCCATTGCGATGGTGATTAGCCGGGATTAGATTTTTAGAAATCTTTAGGATAGGCAAATGATGCTGAATCAGGCACGGGTCTGAAAGAAGCTGAGGTATGTACATACTAATGGACTTCCTCACCACTGCGGCCCCTACACATACATGTAGCTTCCACATGAAATATATGTCGCCTTGCACTGATGGGGTATTAATAATTTCTGATTTTCGCATGTGATGCCCACGGCCATCCATTTCTTTCTCAGTCAGTTTGACAAACTTACTCAATTTTTTACGACTTGACGTATTTTAATTAAAATCTTATATGGATTTCAAGTCATTCGGATTTTTTTGGTTCATTGTTTTCATGCTGATTCTGATCCTCATTCCCATTCCTATTGGCAGTCAGATTTTCATTCTCGTTCTCATGATTATTCCTATTTGTGGCTTTCTCGTTCACCAATCCAATCGTAACTTCTTTTGCTTCATCGATTAAACTACTCAGTAAGGTAGTGTGATGTTAATGAATTTTACTTATCAAACACTGTCGTGCATGTGATTGAAATCTCAGATATTCTAAAGCCGATGAATGACGAAAATGCCTGAGTGGAGAGCCTATAATTACTCTATCAAAAGCAGTTAATGAATGTACGAAACGAATCGATTTCCTTCTTTCGGACCATTATGAAAATGGGTTTCTTTGCATTGACTTGCTTTGCTCTCGATCTACCGAAAGCTTCTCATATCCGACATATTAGTGCATCTAACCAGAACCCATTGAGAGAACTTTCTGTCTGTGAATATTGTGACAAAATTCACTGGTTGCCATTCACATCAGTATCTAAATTTAGAATGCAGCTCCCCATCTGTTGCCATTGGCCACCCTTATTATATTCTTTGCCTTTTATCATACCAAATATACCTACCTACTCAGGGGAATGTCATTAGATGGTGGGTTGAGAGAACAAGCGACTAACATAGCAACACATAGTTTCACGCCGCCTTACCTCTCTTAAGGATACAAAGGAACGTCGGTCGGCTAAATGGTCGACATAGATGCCCTTAGGTAAAAGTTTATTTATAAACTTTAAGTCCATTTATTGTTCTTTGTTTTCATCTTATTGACTTGAGAAGAATGTTTCAAGTCATTACAAGTTATTGGCAAAATTCCAAACTTTGCGCCAAGATAAAAGGTCCTTAGCATTTATGAAACGTATTCGGTACCTAATGCAACGCTATGTCAATATCTATGATAGACTTTAATTGGTTCATAATTTCAAACGAATTTAAGTCATGGTAACATTTTGATACAAGATTGTTGGCCACATAAGTTAGCTTTGATATCTTATTTGGACGGAAGATAAATTGCGGTACATAATATTTATTTTTTTTCTGAAGTTATGGTAAAGTAACTGGGGGATAAGTGTGTTAGGATAAAAGTTTTGATTTGGTTTTCCGAGCAAAAGAATAAATAGAAAAATTGCTCGGAAGAGGAAAGTCTTTTACTTTATACCAATTGCTTGTCATATGATATCTGAAGATTTTCACTATAAGGTTCCTTAAGTACCTAAGTATGAACAAGGACATCAAAAATACGATGTCCGCCACCATCCTATGTATAATAGGGGGGACGTGAAGATATCTGTCTTGTATTTTTCTTTTGATATAGTAATTAGGTAGGGAAATATTTGGAATTATGAAATTGTGGTTGTTTGACCTAGTTGTGGAATTTTGTCTCGTTTCTCCTTCCCCCATCGGCACACTAACTAACCTTATGTTATAACTTATACTGATCCGGAGAATGTGGCCCGCACAATGTTGAAAGAATGTTTAAAATTGGCTAAATAATTCCAAAGTTAGTCCCAACCACCCCTTTCCCCTCCCCCGTCCCCAACTTAGTCCTTACGTAACCTGTACTGATCCGAAATAATATTCTATTTTTGGAACGCAACATATAACTACCACTATGCACAACTGTAATCGAAGAAACAATTTTTTTTGGACTTAATTTATTATATCTCAACCTCTGGATGGACCACAAGGATGAATGTTAGCTCAATATAATCGGTAAAGTATTGCCTAACAATTAAAAGCATATTTTAAATTGACCTACATAGATTTATGTGTATAATTGCAAGTTGAGCGTAATGAGGTAAAAATACAAATACAAAAAATTTCAAAAGTTTGCACATCCTTTTTCAACTCTTATAGGAATAATTTTAAAAAACTATGAATGAGGCATGTAATAATTTTGACTTATCTATCAACCTACAAACTTTCAAGTTCATACAGCTAACGGTTCGTGAGACCCCCCCTTACCCCTTTAGTCCTCTACATTTCTCACCTACCCTACGGCCTAATCTTTAAATCAGAAAAAAAAATAACGAAAATCGGACGAAAGGTCTCGAGTTACGGAAGGACGAACAGACGTTGCATTTTATAAAGTCGGTGGTATGGATATGTTAATTTATTTCGTAAAGGGTAGAAATAGAAATCATTATGCGCCTTTCCTTTTATAAAATCAGATATGAACGTAAACGTACCTATCCACACTTTTTCTGAATAACAATAGATACCTCAAACTTTGCAAATCCATCAATAAATCAAATTCCAATTTTGCTCAATCAATTAACTTCCCTTATGCGTTTTACTCTATCTACATATGCGGGGAAGTTAAAATATGGCTAAAGCAAAATGGGATCCTGATTGCGTAGGGCTCTTGAATAATTTACCCCAACAGCAGATGGATGGAGTTGCGCACACAAAACAGATCATGAAAGTATTATGGTTCATATGGAGGAAAGATGAAAGAACAATCACTTCGTGGTTTACCCTCAGCGAGGGGGAAACAGACATGAATTTTCTTATAATGTAAGAACCGTCGGAAATCAAACTTTCTAGTGATGACGAATTGGTGGTGTTGTACCAAAAGAGTCGGTTCTATAGTAGTAGTAGATGTGGTACAGACCTAAGCAAGGCGTCTCCAGTTAGGAAATGCATTAGGTACTATATACTTTCCAATGACATGCAAATGACACACTTTGCAAATTGAAATATCTACTCAGTGCCAAGACAAACTAAGCGAAGCCTAGAGATGAGGCTCTACATATTATAATAAAATTGTAAATTTTAAAATGTTTGTCCACGTTCACGTAAGAATTACTAACCCAATTGGTATGGATCTTTTTGGAAAAGGTAGGCCTTAACAATGAGCAGGCCGTAAAGTGCATAGCGCTCATGTCAAATCATGCTGTGCTACATGCCATGCACTAGCACAATTTTCCCGTATGTAGCCATTGCGCTATATACGAAAAACTAAATGTGTCAGAGTCACATACGTATGTGGCGTGCTACATTCTGTCTTCGTATTTCATTTCTTGCTAACTTTTTTAAAGTTCGTTTTGTCATTTAAAGTGTAATCTTAAATGGACAACATTTTTTTTTTGTTTGCTAAAGGCGAGCGAACCCAGGCGAAGCAAGGGTAGCTTAAAAATAAAGTATCTACACTCCTGGATCGCACGAAATATTCCCGTTTATTACAAGTTTGGCTACCAATTTTCATTTTAAAATGTAGGTACATACATATATCTAAAAGCTCAAAACCTAATAAAAAAAATCAATAAATTATAACAATAGTGTAAAATAGAGTGAACGTTTGACTAAAATTTAAATTGAACTCTTACAGACAGCTTTCAAGTTTTTTGAATTAATGTGTATGAGGTACTTACATTATATTTAGAAGAAAATATCGCATCACTTTTCTTAGCATTTCAGGTTTCAGCACTCTCACTTCTTATCCGATATTGATCTTAAGCTGTTGCATGGTTTTTGGCTTATTGGCATAGCATACACAATATGAAGCCGTTAAATCTGCCAGTTAAATTAAAAAAATCGCAATATTATTCGATCGCCAAAAATGTCTTTCATATGTCTTTCAGCCATAGTTTTACGACCTGCATGAGCTGTGGGTCCCTCTTATTGGAACTACAACTCTAAATTGTTCTCTACATCTGGCCTTAAAATAATTTCATTCACTGTGCGGTATTAAATGCCATTCAATGTATAATGATCCTTTCCTTTCATTTCCTTTCATTTCCTTTCCTTTCCACACTATAATGTGCATCTAAGTAGGTCCACTGAAAGCTCAACAATAATAGAATCTTATATGGGATAAAGGTGTACCTGCCTTACAATTCTTTGCAAAGACCCCGTATAGATCACCTGGTGGAACTTTCGTAGTTTTTCTCAACACTTGCTTAGCTTGCTCCCGATCAATTTTCACATCGTTTCGAACTGCACGAGCAGTGTTGGGACTTGAGAGTATAGGCAAAAGGTGGTATATTGGGAAACCAAAAAGTGGTAGATTTTTGAAACCATAAATGCTAAAAAAAAATTAAGTAACGCTCTTTTCTTCTGCTAACAGCGACACCCTGCCACGCTTTTCAAGAGTCGGCAAATCAAGGAAGCTACATTCTTATTAACTTGAGCAACTAAACAAATTGACAAAATCGATAAATTTTCAAAAATTAGCTTGGAACAAAATGTAAGAATTGAGTTTGGATTTTCATTAGGTATAGGTTTTCGAACTTGTAAATACATACAAGTCGCCATTTTTAAAGGTTCCATATAACGGAAGTTCCAATTTTTTGTATCTTCTCCGAGTTTCAGGTAATCTTAGGTATTGGCCCGGATTAGTTTCTGTGAAAATTAGTCGAAATTGAACAAAGGGGTATGGCGCCTCCCATACAAAAACCTTCTTTTATGGGATCAAACTAAATGACGTTATAACTCGATAACCGCTGGGCCGATTTTCATGATTTCTATATACAGTCGGCAAGGCGTTCGTAAAATTAGTCGGCACCCCCCACGGCTTGAACCTTCGCTACGCCCCTGAATGTGTGGGTTATTTGTTATTATTTGCGTTATTGTTCCATTTTTTTTTATCTGAAAAAATGGTTGATTTGGATTTGAGGGTGGTAGAATTTTGGGTTAAGCAAAAAGTCGGAGTCGTAGAAAAACCACTTGAGTGGTAGAAGTTCCATCACTGTTCACGAGGTCTTCCACCAAATTGTTGGAGCACTGATTTTTATGTCTGAATAATCAAATGCCAACTTTCGAAATAAAATTGAATTTGGTTTTTTCTTCTGCGCTGAGTCTTTCCATCATAAATTTCCCAAACTTTTTTAAAGTTAGTATAATATACTGTAGAAATTATTCCATAATTAAATCATAATATTACTTATGCGCCACCCTGCTTATATAGCATTAATGCAATAATGTAATTATGTAGCTAACATTTTGTTGTTTTTCCCGAATTTTTTATTTGGTAGAAGTTTGTGTATTTGATATAAATCATATCAAATAAGTCTCTGAACCAAAATAAGCTTTTGATAACACGAAAGTATTCAATTTTGTGTTATACAGTCTTCATAATTCAGGTATTAAATGCAAAATATAAGAAGGTAAGTCTGTGTGAACTTAATCGCATTGGCGCTCATGGGATGCAAGTAATATTAAGATGGTACTATGCATTTTAAAAATACTTCTCTCAGAAAACGCAAACTTATCACCCTTCAATAGCGCCCCAAGATTAGGGTGACCAGATCCATGCCCACCAAAAAGAGGACACCTTCAAAAATGTCAAATGAAAAATTGAAGAATCAAAAACAATAACCAAATACAATATATTTTTTTAAAGTATTCTATCCATTTTTCGGGCATATGTATGTAAATTTAAAAAGTTATTCTTTTTTTGTTCTTGCTCTACAAATATTTTTAGGTTACAAAATTGGTCAAACAATTTATTGTAGTTTAATTTGACACATTTGATTCGCAAATGAAGCAACGAATTTTCGATATCGCTCCAGTTGGAAATTTTGTTTAAATCCATCAATGTAAATTATTGTAAAACAATCAAACTCATCGAGAGATTCGGCCCATCTCTGAAGATATTTTAAACACCATGAAGAAACCTCTAATACATTTTTTTCACGTTTAGGTAAGGCAAATTTCTCATTTAAACTACAAATTTTAGGTCGTGTTCAGTCCATACCAGAAAGATGGAGAAAATATCTGAATTGGTGTTGAAAAACGTAGTAGTTTTGTGGTGTTGAAACATTTCGTAAATTAAGAAATCCCAAAAAGAGGACAAATTGCATATTTTTCCAAAAAGATACCGGACAGTTTTTTTCTAGCTAAAAAGAGGATTATGTCCTCTTAAAAGAGGACGTCTGGTCAGCCTACCCAAGATGCTTATAGATTGGTGTTTTAGAAGTTCTGCACTTCAATTGTTGTAAGTTGTAGCCCCTAGAAGACAGCTCCAAAGTTTATTTATGCTGTAGTAGCTATAACAGAGTTTTGAAAAGTGATGTCCTCAAGATTTTTAAGAGTACCTACTGATATGACATGCATTCGTTGTCTATTTTGTATTGAGCTCATTTCGAGTCGAATAATTTCTTTAAGTTCATCCTAGCATCTGTATACCTTCAGAATATTGGCATAGGTCTGTGCTCCAGTGGTAGAAGGTTTGATACTAATGTGGGATCTTTTATTAGTCGAGTTGCTCGTCTCTTTGGAGTTCCATATAGTAATGGGTGCAATATTCGAGGCATGGTCTAAATTGTGCTTTATAGAGAAGGATCAGTTGGTTCTTTAGCGTTATGATTGCCAATCTTATGTTATTCGATATTATTCCCGAATTGACATTGACTCCAAGAAGGTATAGTCACTTCTTCATTAATAGATGTCTTTTTGGATTTCCTTTGAAGTATGCTGGCTTTGACTTAGGACAGACTGATTTTTCTAATATAGCCCACAGATGGTTGATCAGAAGACAATCAGGAGTCTTTAGTAAAAAGGAGGTCAGGCTGAATGGTATGCAATCTTTCGCGTTTGGAATAAAAACCATACTCTCAGTCGCCTTTATGCTTTGGGCACGTGGCTTTTAAGTATATAGCTCCTAAAAATTTGTAAAAAAAAGAAAATAAAAGTGCTAAGTCCAGTGGTTTTTGTAACATACAATGCCGCCCAATCCGACCAGTTTGTATGGAACGAAAGTTGTTTATGGTTTTTCCAAGCGTTATATTCAAGAGTATATCTAGCTAATCAATTTATATTGTGCTTATTTGGCTGCTGGTATGAAAGTTTCGGAGCAAATTTATGTCCAGACATCATTATAAAAAAAAAAAAAAAACTACCATACCAACCAACGCCTCGACATCAAAAGCATCAGAAACCAAGTGAATGGCATTATTTTCTGAGTGATTGCCAACGCAAACGTTAATCGAAATAGGAAATCAGAGCAACGTTGTAAGGAAATGATATTTCAAGCATCCTCAGTTCATCTCGTCTAACATAAACCCTGGAATTGTTGACCGTTTATCCGGCAAAAAGGCTATTGCCCGGAGCATAATTTGGTTTATCTAAAATCGATTTATCTTTCGGTGTGTTTTCGAAACCAAATTGGGCTAGTCAAAAGGATATTGAGCCGTAAATTGCGCCTACCGGTTGTTCTATAATATACCATACCTATTCGCATACAAATTATAGTGGCGAAGTTTATATTAGCGCCACCACCCTAAACCAAATTTATTTTGCGGCGACAAGCTTCATTATTATGTCCTACTTCTGATTAACAAACCCGTCTAGTTGGTCACGTACCAACAGCTTTCGCATTGTGAAAGGTTAGTTCCAAATCCACTTGACGTTTATCAAAAGGTTAATGTACCAATCTCACCTCGCGTATACTCTATTGATGAAGTTGCAATTGGGACTTGAAAATATATCACCCCATCACGTAATGCCGCTGATAGACATTGAACCACACGGTGCAAAAAAAGGCACCCCCTTATTTGTTTTCATTCGTGCAGAACCACTTCGGCCTTACCTGACGTGCTTCTGAGGATATTGCACTTACAAAATCGCTCAACAGTCAAAACTGAAATTTTGTGTGTGGTAAGACGTAAAAGTATCGAAGCATATAATACCAATTGGAAGCTTTCCCCACTTCACAAACCATCTGGGCTACTCTAACTTATATAAGCTTCGTATTCACTGAAACATCATCTATACTGCAACTGCTCACGTCTAAGGGGAAGTACATGCGCACCATTGCGACAAGGACCACCCTTCATCCATTGAATGAGAAGATACTTTCTACCAAGAGCTTTCACCACCAGCTTCGAAATCTTTAATGGACCACCACAAAACTGCGTAACCTCTTCGGTTTAGTCGTTGGTTAGCATCAACACAGTTATCGCTAACTAACTCATTCAAAACGAAAATTACGTGAGTGAAAGTCCTTTGCTTTCGTCTTTGGATATTACGTACGCTAATTCCCCACCCCAACTCATACCGCCTGTGGATATCAAAACGTGGCCTGGTGGATAACACACCCTCATCCATCTAAATATGCTTAAATAACGTACCTACCTTAATTCTTCTTTTAATTAGTCCTTGCATGCAAATCCTTACTGTGGTTGTGGTACTGTGCGTAGTGCCTTTAAAAGTGAAGTATACCACTCTTTGAGAATAAGAGCGTGATTCCTCTGCCTCTGTGTGTTCTACTTCTAATTTGCGTGTGTGTCAGCAGCGGTTTACGAAGGATCTCATAATTTTGTCATTCAAATTGTTCATTGGGCGCGACAGTGTAACACTTCAGTATACCCGTGGTGGCTCATTCTGTGTTTTCATTTGTTACGCGAGTGTTTGGTTACCCTGTGCACGGTGTGAGGTTCAATTCGTGAGTAATTTGCAGTTAAAGTGGCCTAAATTGTGCCTTCGGGTCTGGTCCTTTGGTGTTTTCGTTTGCTTTTTTTGTTCCTGTTCGTAATGCTTACGGTCAAATGAAAGTAAGTCCAGCGGAAATACGGGTACAACATAATAATATTCTTGTGGTCTGAAGAATTTGCATACGAAAAGTTTTCCCGTTAGAACGGCTAGTGCTGGAAATATAAGCAATCAAAAGTGACTAGAAAGGATAAGCTTGTTTGTTACTTCTTTACTGAAGTAGGTACGAGTAAGTGTACTCCTCGGGGATGGTGTGAATTTGTTTTTATAGTACGCGCCTTGTTTTCGCTTTCGATACTAAGCAAGGAAGGAGAATTTAAATTTAATTAAGAATATTTTCTTTTTTTTTTAAATTGTTACGGGACGCACTTTCCCAAATTTAAAATAAAAAAAGATTGAATAAATAATATAGCTGTACGAGTGCACACCAACAATGATGATTGCTTCTGTTAGAATGAAAATAAAGTGGAAAAGTTATTGAGAAAAATGGGAAATGAAAATTGCCTGTTAAGAGTGTTAAGACAACGACGAAAATAAAAAAATCAAAATAGTCATGATCATGAATAAATTAGGATGTGTGTATTAAAATAAATGGTCCATTCTAATTTGAATAGATTCAGTGAAAGTGAATAACTGTGTTGGAAAATTATTGTGGTTTGCTGTTGGAGTGGTGACCTTCACAACGGCTATCTATTTTGGTTGAATTTGATTAAATACACCCAACAAGTGATATAGAATTATGTGCTGTGCATAAATGGTGAAAATTTTCTTATAAGGAAAATTAAAAAATATGCTCCGAAAAATTTAACATTCCTTAACATATTGCTGGTAATTATTTATATCCTCCATTTGGTTCCTCAAACAAGTATCTAATTACGTAGAGTGCACTCAAGTAAATTAAAAGGATAACCGTTTAATTTTGTGTAATGGAAATCCGTTCGGACCAAGGATTAGTTTAAATGTTCATCATTACTCATTTTAAAAGTGTTGGTAAGGTATGCCTTTTGTACCTTCCAATGAACTTTTGACCATTTGTCTTTATGGTAAGGGTTACTTTCGGGAAGTATCTACCTACCAATTGTTTTTATGATGGAATTAATCTCGAAAAAGATTATGCTGAAAAATTTGTTTATTATAGATATAATTTCGAAACCCTTGTTTTAGGATACCATTCCCATTTATAAGAACAGCAAGGCGTTCACATCAATGAGTATCTGAAAAAAAATAATATTAATCTAGTACATTGTGAAAAAGTTTAAGACCGCAACTCTTATGCCTGGTTTGGCAGATCAGATATATAAGTGCACGTTTGAGTGGAGCCGAACAGAAAAGTGTCACCCACTCGCTTCACTAATTTTCATTTGCCAATACGCGTCATACTTATTTTCCAATTCTCTACTAGAGTTAGCTACTCAACAAACCTAAACAAGAAATGTGGTTAACTTATTCAGTAACTAACTATATGGTATGCAAATGCATTGGGGCAGCCGCAAATTAAATATCAATTTATATGGTTCGTAAACGTATGAATATTGGTCGCACGAATTGAGTGCGAACACTGAATACGATTTTCACATTGCTTGATGATGATGAATAATCTGTGTGTTGAAGACTAGCTGTACCCTCCAAGCTTTGCTAGGCACAGGAATTGTACTGCTTAGAGCTTAGGTCTTATATCATTGGTTCCTAATCTTTTGAATGTTGTTTCCCCCTTGACCTATTACCGTAACTGATTTTACCCCCACCCCCTTTTCCCTCTATTGTCTTTATTCATTACTAGCTGGACCCGTGCTCGCCTTGCCCGCTCGAACAAAACTATATGTAGGTAGGTACATATTTGGTTCATTTTAAACTACACTTTAAGTGTTTCATTGAAATCTGTCCAGTAGTTTTCGCGCTTTTAGGAGAAAAAAAAATTCCTACCTCTCCTAGATCTTGCTACTTATTTGTAATACTGCATTTCCTTTCCTTTGTTTTCCTCTTCCTATAGAATCCAATCCAAGCAACTACCTACCCCAAACCTACACTGTTACCATACCACATAATCAGAATGAAATTCTGAAATAAAGCCTGTTTTGTGTAGGTATTATACGTCTCTTCTCTTATGAAAATGAAGATTATTAATATACCCCATGTCATACTGCAGCACTCACCCCATCGCCCCATCCTGCATCGGACATACGACCATAATATATCTACATACCTTCATAAAACTGACTATAGCACTCACTGCGAAAACAAATAAACACTTTTCGAATGTGTAGTATATATGCTAGTCTTGTTTGTTTGTCCTGTCGCACGATCGCAAAAGTATAAACATCCATTTGTAGCAAGGTATATGTGTATGTATATATTTTCACTTCAAAAACTACATTTTGGTGTTCCTAAGGACGTGGCTATAAACGGCATAGCCTATAACAGTCTCACAGTCCTAAGGAACATTCAAAAAAAATTTCATTGAAATCTGTCCAGTAGTTTTCGAATTTTTAACGGCCAAAAAAATTCCTACAGTTTTATTATATGTGTAGATAATTTTCTTCTAACTCGGAGATTGGGGAGGCCGGCGTCGTCACTATCTAAGAACCGAATAGGTTCCCGAAATATTTTTAAAAAGAGATGAATTCAGTGAATTGTATCATATTATAGAAGACTTACCCATACCTACAGTCCGTACGCCGACATGTACATATACCCCCAGAGTCAAATTCGTACAAAAACGCGTCCAATGTATGGCCGACCACAAAGTTTGTTTCCATTGTTCTACCGTGGTTGGTAAAAAATTAATTTAAAAAAAAAAACAGTTTGTAATAGTTTATTTTGAAAATGAGTTCAAGTTAAACACGGTTTGTGAATGTCAAATTAAACCTATCTAAAAAAAATAAATACCTTTGTTTATTTGAATTCGTAAAACAAAAAAATAAAATAAACTTGTCAAATTGTTGACAGCTGATTAGTTTGACACCTGCCAAACACACGAGTAGGTAATACATACTTAAATGATTGGACACCTTAGAAATTGGACACTTAGTCGGCTCTCACATTGAGGCAACATTCAATAAGCAACTAGCAATAGGAAACACGCAATATTATCGCTCACAGTTATTTTACATAGAATTAAATTAGAGGTCTCACATCAAAGCAACTCAATATCGCTTGAACGAAAAATGTTGCTGGTTGCTACAATAATTATCGCTAGCGATACACAGCGCATGTTCAAAAGCAACATAATATTGCTTCTAGTAGCAATATTTGTCATTATTGACACATTTGCGCATACTACGTTTCGGGGCTCATTCGATAACAGTTTTGAAATTGGGTCTGATGTGCTCTGAGTTCCTTAGCGCAAATATTTCCACCATGATTTATTAAATTAGTAAATGCAGGGTGCACCCAAAATTTCCTTTGCTTTTGTCTTTTTTTTTCTTAAATGGAACCACATTAGAAAAATCGAATCATCGGAGTCGTCGGATGACATATTAGTTAGAAATTTCAGGCAATACTGTTGCTTCGATGTGAGAATAGGCTAAAATAAAGTTGCGTATTGCTTATTGACAGTTGCTAGTTGCTTAGTTGCTTATTGCTTGTTGCCTCAATCTGAGAGCCGCCTTAAATTTTAAAATCAAATGTTGCACTATAAAACAAGAATCTCCCTTTGGGGAACGAATTTGAGGGACAGTCGATTCTTAATTGATCACTGTGAAAGCGGGTTTTAGCCTCGCTCAACTCGCTTAATAGAATTTAAAAATCACAGTTGTTTAGTGGATAGTGTTCCTACTGGGAACTGGGAGTACTGAGCAAGGACGACTTGGTTCTGTACCCATAATGTTTTATAAGGATTGAGCTTCAATCCCTTATTATTTTCGATTTAGTATAATTTAATGTCAGCGCCTTAAAAGCAACCTGATTATCGATGAAAATGGTGTCGGATATCGACTCCATCTCTAGTAGTTCTGCGGCTTTAAGAAAAGCCTGAATCTCCGGCCGAAACACAATTGAACTATGTACTATCTGCCAGTACCTATTAACATTTTCAGGTTTTGAATTTCACAATGAATGTCATATCCTGTTCAATTTGTAGATTTTGATTCATCGGTATAATTGCCATCAGTTCATTTGGATTTGTTAGTTATTACGAGCCATTCATTCTTCCTTTTCTGGGCACGATTTAGTGTGTGGTATATCATCCGTTTTTATGGGATTACTATTGAAAAAGTTGTCCATTGATTGAGTAATATAATTTATTGCTTTTGTGATTGCGTGAGTTTGTGAGTTCGGGCGGACTATTTCCACCTGTGGACTTAACCTATAAATCAAGCAGCAGTAACTTATCAAAGGTGTCGCGGCACTGCGGGTTTAGGTTGAAGTGCAATTTCAGCTGTCTCTGAGCCACTGCTAATTTTCTCGCAATACATTTCCTTCCTATATTCGTTGGCTTCAAACGAAAGGTGTTGCCAGCTGTTTTATGACATGCCTAGCCTATAGAGCACAACTATAGAGTGTGAGTTGTTTGAATATTTTTCTCTGCGTATTTCGATTTAGATTCCAATCAAATTTACTATGTTCAATTATATTATTATTTTGCTTGCCCTGAAAGTGGTAACTCCATACCATCAACCGAATTGTGGTGTTTTGCTTTTTTCTGGTGAAGAGAACAAGTTTCGTTTTAAAACGATTGACATTAAGCTGTGGCAAAATTGACTCAGGCCGACCGAAGAAAACTCAGCTTCCATTAAGACTCAGCTTAAGTAAGACATTGAAAGGCTTGAAATTTTCCACCTGTTGGTTGTTTAAAGTGACTTTACTAAAATCAATATAGGCGTTTTAGAGAATACAATCATTTTAGGTTTATTAACGTTTACCTCCATTTTTACGGAGATAGTCTGACTCTGGTCTGAATTTCAGTCTGTGAGTGCCAAAGAATGATCAAGTCGTCAGAGAAGATTGTAGTATGACTTATTCTTAGGCCTTCTCATTAAAAAGTTTTTTTTTTTTTGTTTCATGAAAATAAAATTGAGGGGCGACAAAAAATCTCAAATTCCCATAATTTACTAAGTCAACTTTATTTATTTCAGAATTTGTATTTTCCATGCTAAAGGGATTAAGTCAAAAATAGTAGGTAGTTTAATTGCTCACCAGATTTAGTGATGTCTTATCCCCCTAAAGAAATATGTCTTTTGCTATCCGCTTGTCAAGTCCAAAACTACTATAATTTAATAGAATGCTATTGAAGAACATAATAAATGTTGTTGGGTAACATTGCTGCAAACTGAAGCTAAAGCATTTGGTTGAGGAATTATTTTGAGCCTTTTGCTTACCTATCAATTCTCTTTGCGGCATAATGCTGAATTTCATTGCTTCTGATGAATTTTTAGCTTATTTTCTGCACTTTTCTTTTTGATTACCTGTTTTTGTAGCAACTTGCATTGATACTCATTCGAAGCGTATCGCATTTGAAGCAGAGGATTTCTAAAAGGGTGTTTTAGCTTTCGGTTCGGTTCACAGGATTTCTTCGTCCTTCTTTCAAAAATCGTACATTATTCGTTAATTTAAATGAGATTGAATTATATGACTTATGTAAAAGGGAAAACGTTTTTATGTGAGCTTTTAAACTCTTAATTTTTTGATTTTCACACCTCTTTTGTTAGCGGTAGGATTCTTCTTCTTGTATCATCTACGTATCTAGTTTTCTAGAAGTATTAAAGCCTTCCTTAATCTTTTGTTGAGGTTGCAATAAATTTTGGCTTTAATAGCGAGAGAGTAAAACGTATCGGTATCATCGAAATTCTGGAATGAATCCTTTCTCTGCCTTTTGAACTTGATTTTAATTATGGTGGCTGTGGCTTGGGTTCTTGAGTTTCTTCACAGTCAACCTTGTTCCATTGAATCCAAAGTATTGATATTATTTTATTTATTTAATAAATTATTTATTTATTTATATTTATTTACTTGTTTTTTTTTGTTTACCTATTTATTTATTCATTTAGTAATTTATTTATTTATTTATTTATTTAATTATTATTTATCTATTTATTTATTTATTTATTTATTTATTCATTTAGTAATTTATTTATTTATTTAATTATTATTTATTTATTTATTGATTGATTTATTTATTTATTTATTTATTTATTAATTTATTTATTTATTTATTTATTTATTTATTTAATTATTTATTTATTTATTTATTTATTTATTTATTTATTTATTTATTTATTTATTTATTTATTTATTTATTTATTTATTTATTTATTTATTTATTTATTTATTTATTTATTTATTTATTTATTTATTTATTGATTTATTTTTTTATTTATTAAATAAATGCAATTAAATCATTTTTAAATTAATAATATAACAATTTAATTGAATTGATTCATATGCTATATATTACATAATACTAATGAATTTATTATTATTATTTTTTTTTTGTCTTGAATTAGAGGTTTCTTTGGTATTTTCCTCTAATCGCATTTTTCTCAGAAGAGCCGTTTTTACGTCTAATAATGTTTCAGTAGAAAGATATCATTAATATATCGCATTTCTGTATTAAATATATGTGCGATTACAAAAGAAATTTACATTTTTATACCAATAAAATTTATATCTATCTATTTATCTATCAAATTATCGATTGGTTCACATTACGCAGTATTACGATGACAGAGCCGACCTTATCTTGCAAATTGTACGGTGGTATAGACTGGGGACATGCAACGAATTCAAAAATTCAATTGGATAGTTTGTTGCTTCGTCATCATTTGTTACGCGATGTGAACTAATTCAATGTAGCTGCGATTTGATGCTGAATAATGGAATTCAAATCATCAACGTCCTTATTCTTCACAAATAATTGCGACCTGTTTGGGAACACTTTGCTGATGAGTTCTTCCTTCGATGATGTTTTTTCACAGAAATTCGGCGTGAACGATATCATGCCAGTTGCAGCATCAACCGGAATTCGACGTCAACTGAAGCTTCTCTGCTAGAAATAGGATAACCTCAAGCAAGTGTTGAAAACTTGAAATCATCTGCAGGCGTTGATCGAGGGATGATCGGCCAGCAGTATAATTGCGCCTGCTAAGTGTCTCGCATTGTTCCTTAAATCTTTCATTGTTTGATCAAGTGTCTTAAATGCTCGCTTCCAGATGATAATATTTTGCATGTCTTAAAACCTGTGCAACTGCAGAGTATTTTAAAATGTTGCATGTTGATTATCGGCACAGCACAAAACACTTTCGTTTATTTATTTGTGAAAAAAAAAAAACATTTGCGCAAAGTATGTAATTTTGGTTTTTTACCTGGAAATTCCCCATGTAAATTGGATAACGTTAAGTCGAGTTATGGATGGAACCAACACCGATTTCATTTTCAAACCTACATATTATAGATGTTTTTCTTTCGGGTCTACTTTGTCGAAGATATTTAAGAAAATAATAATCAAAACGTCGTGTATATGAGAACACCGCGACCGCACAACTAACATTTTACGAATTGTTCAGGAGAAGCAAAAACCTGTTTTCTGCGAAAGAATTTCAAGTTAAAACTAATGCGAAAAACACATCAATAATATTTTTAGGTTGGAAATAAGTTTATTAAATTCATCTTAAAAAATAGTATCTATCTGTGTTTGAAAAGACAGTTGTGTAGTGATGCAATTTATATTTTTATAAATTTTTTGAGATAATGTCTGAATTTATATGGTACGATTTGTTAAGGAAACACCACACAAGTTCTTTATGGGAACTGGTAAAAGCACACATCTGCAATTTAAATTTTAATTTTCATTTACGTTATTTAAGAGCTTTAAAATACAAATCAAAACAATAGAACTATCAAAAATATTGATAAATAGCTTACCAATGAATCCAAAATAGTAATCAAACACAAACTAATTCTAACAACAATTTTAAAGCAAAATTACGTTAGCCAAATCAAAGCTCATATGCTCGGGAAATGTGCAGATGTGCTAAATTTCTTAAACAAAAAATGGTGAGGTTGCATTTGTGCGGTATATCAAACCAATTTTTACACTTAAATATAGATGTCATCACCACAAATAATGACTTAAAATGTGTATTTTGAGTAGTAGATGACGCTGATAGCAAAAATTGGATTTTCGAAAAAATTTCAGTTGTGCGGTGTTCTCATATTACTTACTTACTTACTTATCGGGTTCCCGACCCGTGAAGAGTCTCTGCCTGAGACACTGCAGCCTTCCATCCTCTACGATCCCGGGCACGCTGCTTCCAATTGTCCAGACCAAGCGCTCTGGCATCCTGGGGGCTGGGATTCGAAGATCCTCTTGGCTGGAGCATTATTGTCCATTCGCTCGATGTGGCCGAGCCAATGTAGTCGACGTGTTTTGGCTTATTGGACTACATCCACATCTTGGTACAGCTCATAGAGTTCGCGTTTGTATCTTTTCCTCCATTCGCCCTCCTCGCACACAGGACCAAAAATCCGCCGAAGTATTTTTCTTTCGAAGGAGCCCAGTATCAGCTCTCCCTTCTTGCTTATCGTCCAGCACTCGGCGCCATAAAGCAGAACTGGCAGGATAAGGGTTTTGTAGAGCACACATTTCGTCCTTCGAGTTAGAAGTTTTGAACCCAGTTGTTTTGCCAAACCGAAGTAGCAACGGTTTCCTAGGGTAATTCTTCGCCGGATCTCCACTAGGGTGTCATTCGTGGAGTTTACGTTTACTCCGAGGTAGGTGAACTCCTTAACTACCTCGAAATTATTGCTATCTATGCTTGTTTGTTTGTTGATAGCATGTAATAAGTCTTGTCCTCATTTACTTCAAGCCCAACGGATTTAGCCTGTTCTTCAATCGCCGTGAACGCTTCTATCACGGCACGCTGGGAGCGACCGATGATGTCAATATCGTCCGCATAGCCAAGCAGCTGGACGGACCTGTTGAAGATAGTGCCTTCCGTGTTGACACCTGCGCTGCGCACTATCTGCTCCAGTACGAGATTGAAGAAGTCGCATGATAGAGCGTCTCCTTGCCGAAATCCGGTGCATGTTTGAAATAGTTCAGAAGAGCTGCTTCCAAACTGCACGTTGCAGCGCGTGTTTTCCAGCGTCGCGCGACACAGCTGAATCAGTTTTGCCGGGATTCCGAATTCGGCCATCGCCATATAGAGCTCCTGACGATGTATGCTATCATACGCGGCTTTGAAGTTGATGAATAGGTGGTGAGTTTCGACTTGAAATTCGTTGGTCTTTTCCAAGATTTGCCTCAGTGTGAAAATTTGGTCTATAGTCGATCTGCCGGGCCGGAAGCCACACTGGTACGTGCCGATTAGTGTGTTGCAGAATGGTTTTAGACGTTCACACAGTACGTTGGATAGGATCTTGTATGCGACATTTAGCAGAGATATGCCTCGATAGTTCTTGCAAGACATAGGATCGCCTTTTTTGAAGATGGGGCATATGGAGCTGATAGTCCAGTCATCGGGCATGTTTTCTTCCACCCATACTTGGTTGATGATTCGGTGCATGCTCCCTACCAAAACATCACCACCGTATTGAAAGAGCTCTGCTGGTAGACCATCAGAGCCTGCGGCCTTGTTGTTCTTAAGCTTTTTTATAGCTAAGCCAACTTCTTCTATACTAGGTGGTGGAACTAGTTCTTCATTGACTGGACGTGGGTTCTCTTCTTGCCCTATCACTCTCTCTACATGATGCCCATTAAGCAGCTGCTGGAAATGCTGCTTAAACACATCTACTATTCCCTGCGCTTCGGTGACTAAGTTTCCTTCGCTATTTCGAAGAGCCTGCGTTCCGGTTTTGTAGCCAGCAGCCAGTTGCTTAGCTTTTTTATAAAACCTCCGGATGTTATTACGATCGCGCGACTCTTCGACCTCCTTGAGCTGGGAAGCTGCGTAAGCCCTCTTCTTTCTACGCAGGATCTTCTTTTCCTCCCTTTTCCTGGCTCGATACTCTTCTCTCGCTGCGTGTGTGCATCTTCTGTCACCTTTATCCTGTACACGCATTCATCATCATACCACGGGCTCTTTCTCTGGGGTGGCTGGTACCCTACAGTGGTTTCGGCTACCTCCTTGATGATGTCGCGATACTGGCACCACTGATTGTTGGCGTTTGTGGTAAGTGAGTGCACAGAGGAGAGTTTCATACTCAGGCGCTCGCTGTAGGCTCTGGCTACTCCAGGCGTGCTAAGGCGTCCAACGTCGAATTTCTTCTTCTGGGCGGTTCGCAGCTTCTTCTCGTTGGACAGTCGAGCTCTGAATTTAGCCGCGAAAAGAAAATGGTCAGAGTCGACGTTTGCCCCTCGAAATGTGTGCACGTCGAGGATGTTGGATGCGTGCCTCGCATCGATTAGCACATGGTCGATTTGGTTGGCGGTCGACCGTCTGGAGAGCGCCAGGTTGCTGTGTGGATCCTTAGCCTTGGAAACCTAGTGCTACTTATCACCGTATTACAAGCTGCTGCAAAATCGATTAGTCGGTAGCCGTTGTCTGTTGTCGTTTCGTGGATTCTGTGCTTACCAACTAATCCGCCAAAGATGTTTTCCTTTCCGACTTTAGCATTGAAATCCCCGAGTACAACTTTTACATCATACTCCGGACAGGCTCCGTAGGCTCCATTCAGGAGGTCATAAAACTCCTCCTTGATAGGATCTTCAGCCTCGTCGGTAGGGGCGTGTGCACATATTAGGCTTATGTTTTGGAAGGTAGCTTTGATGCGGATCACAGAAAGGCGATCACTTATCGGCTTGAAGTCAATGACTTTTGTCCTAAGCCGATTTCCCACGACGAATCCGCATCCTAATACATGCAATCTTTTGTTGCAGCTGTAATGAATGTCGCAATCTTTTCTTTTCATCATACCTGATCCTATTTATCTCATATAAGTACACGTGTGTTCTCATATACACGACGAAAAGTGCATTTTTCAATAAATGTTTTAGTGTAGATACAAAGGACATAATAATAGTCCACTAACGACTTTCATACCAAACAATTTTAAAAACTTCCTGACTGATACCCTTTACACAAAATAATTTCAATTGGAAAGATGTACGACAGACTTATGCTAATAGCACCAAACAATTGAGAAAATTTCTTACGTAATATAAATCTGAAAGCGGAATTCTTCGACTTTTTTTCTCTTTCTACACTGCGCCTCCTCTATTGATAACACTATATTTAGTGTTAACTAAATTTAGCAAACATTTTCAAAATATTGTAAAAATTGTGGCATCTAATAACTCTCCGCAATTAATTGCTAAATTTATTTGGAAACAATGCCCATCATAATAATAGAAAATAGCGAAATGAAAAACAAATTTGCATGCAAAATACTATTGTTTTATCTTAATACCTACATACATACGTAGATAAGCCTAATCTACATATTACGTACGTACGTGCACTGTTTTCTTTTTTTTTAATAAAACTGGTAACCCAAATCCCGGAATTCTCACTACTCAGTCTGCCCAGAGTCCATTGTATTACCTACCTGTATAACTGGCCTACTGCCTGACTGAAACACATTTTCCGGAGTGGTTGGCTAAACTTTGATGATGTTGTGTTTTTGTTTCGGCAGATTGGCTGTAGATTAGTATTCATCACTAGGGATCGAAACTCCACGTTTCAAATTACAAGAAAACACTAAGCTATGGCTAACATCATATATCTACAACCTATATTAATACAAGACGCGAGGTCCTATATAAATACTGAACAAATGATGTGATGTAGAGCAATGCAAAGTAGGTACCCACGTAATTAAAGTACAATGTACAAGTATGGCCGGATAGCGGTTACAAAATAAATAAATAACTAATGATTTAAAGCGTAACAATAATCGTCTACAACACTTTTAATTTAAGGCAGCATTTGGTATTAATTGTGTTTCCCACGCGACACACTTAATGATGATTACATAAAAATAAGAATTTCATTTGAATTTATTTAGTTAGGGGATGAACAAGGGCACAAAATACCACCACTTCACTACTATTATCCCTAAGATCCTATTCAGAGAAAAGGGTCGCTTGGTGGTTTTAATGATTTTATAATGCTCTAAGCGGTTCTTCTTTTATGCTTTTATTTCGAACCTAAGGTTTTCAATTTAAGAGGGAAACAAAATACCATTTTTGTTATTATTTCACACCCTTTGATAGGTATCCAATTATTGTCCCAAAAAATGCGTTGGAATTTCGCTCAATAAACCTCATTTAACAATAACGTGTATTACTTTATTTCAATGAAATCATTTTCAGGCAATTGAACTGCCTTCCAGGAGCTGCTGATAGATACCCTTGTCACTCACATGCCAGGCATAAAAAAGTTCATCATTCATATTCATTTACAGCGAAAAGAGGGTTAAAAATGTTTTATTAATAAGAATATCGTTGTCACTATCAATGTAGTGAAAACAATTGGGATTTTTAAACTTTTTCCTGTGCAGTTTGGTTTGATGAAAAACAGTTTTTGAAAAATATGCTAAGGCTTTAATACCTTCAACCGAGTGTTGTATTATTTTAACAATAATCCGCTTAATAGAATGAGTGATGACGTGCAATATTATACTATAGGCATAATGTTTACCTAACCTAGACCTAGGTACTTAAAACTATAGATATGGGAATAAAAAGTGTTGGATTATTTCTGTTGTTCCTCCGTTGGCATTTATACTCCATTTGCAGCGATGAATGGCTTTTGATTGCGGGGTGACCTGTCAGTATGACTGAGAATGCCAGTTGAGTTCTTGTCTAGAGTTTTTAGGTCTTTTAGCGTTTAGTTTTGGCCATAGGGCTCGAGCAATGTTGCAGTTTATAATTGAGGACTAGTGGCCTATTTCGCCAACTTACAAACAAGTTGTTGTTTACGGACATTATTTTTAACAAATTTGTTCCAAAATCGATTTTTTCTGTTTCACAAAAATCTGTGTTACAAATTTGTTTTTGTTGTTTACAAAGTGAAATTTGTAGAAATTTCATTTTTTCCATTTCACCAAAAGTTAAATTTCTTTGTTGCTTACAAGAACAAATATGTTAAAATTCATATTTTTTTCAAGTTTGTGTTTCACCAAATCAAGAAATTTTACAAATTTGTTCAATTACTGAAAATATCTTACAATAGAAAGATCGTGTGTCGATTTAGGTTAGGTTAACGGGTTGGTGAAGCTGAGTAGCCTCCTCTTCACCCCACTTAGGTCCTTGTGGACCCATTGTGTGTCGATATAGTAACAATTTGTTATTTTCCAAAGGAATCGCTTTTCATACCTAAAAATGTCTTTACGTCAAAAGCATAGTAGCAGATAGCTAGTGTGTAAGTTTGTGCTAAATAAACGAAGACAAACTTATGATCACGAATTAACTACTACGACATTTCAGATTCTTTTGTTTTCAATGAAAAGTTTCGGTTAAAACGTGCTAAGGCAGAGGAAATAAACGACATTCACATGAGAGCTAACGAACGAATTGATGAAATGCGAAGAAACCACTTTCGATGCATTTATAACAGAAAATTGCACTATTCCAAGAGAAGGATAATTAATTATCCCATCAAAATGTACCAGATTAAGAAAAATAGTTTAAACAACGAAATTTCGAATTCCAAAATTCCGCGAATGAAAACACATTCAACGCGAATTGTCAAAGTTTATTCGCAATCCACATTATTAAACCGCTAGAGAAATTTCTATTAGAAACTGATTGCTGAAATTCGCGAACTGTCGCGACCATGAAAAGTGTTCATGTGAACGAACTGTCCAAACTCGTGAATATTCGTTCGTTCATAGGAAGTTTTTTCGCTTTCATGTGAACAGTCCTTAAAAAAAATTGGACCACGGATTGCAAATCAGCCTGAAAAAAACTTTTCACTGACACCGATACGTCAATTTCTAACAGGTTATAAAATTTGCTGTATAAAACATTTTTCTTATCTGTTAATTTTGTTCTTTGATATTATCGGTTAGAAGAATTACAAAAATTTGAAAAACAGTTGTTGTTTACAACTCTGAAAAATAAACGGTGAAACGTTTTTTTTCTATTTGTAAATAACAAATACAATTTCCCTTTATTTTTTTTTCTCTTTTTAACAAATTTGTTGGAATTAAGTAAAAGTAAGTAAAATCAGATAACCAATTTGAAAATGTAATCAACAAATACAAATGAGTAATATTATAATTGTAATTTGTTGAAATAGGCCGTGGTTTTGGTCTTCTTTATATTTGTAGCTTTTATAGTCCCAATGGTAGGGTTATAGAGATATATCCGCTTGTAAATACAAGAATACGCGATAGGGTAATGCGAGTGGTAGGGTACTCGGTCGATGGTGGATAGGTTTGCGGACTACATCCATTAAGGGACTTAATAGCCATACCACACATCTGTTTTTTAATTTCTCTCATGGTTATGGCTTCGTTCAAAAATTAAAATTTCGCCCCTCAAAGACGTATATTACTCTACGTATGTACATAGGTACTCTATTTGGATCGAGGATGCTAGAGACAGTTATGTAACAGTTATAGTTACTGGTGACCGCTATTGGCACATATTAGAAAACTCCCTTTATGCACAAATTGGATAAATTAGCCCACGTGGTTCTAACAAGAGGGTGCATTATAACACAAGACAGTGCGAGCAATTTTTCCCGCCCAAATAATATCGAAAAGTGGTGATATCGATTGTCCCTCATGGCCTACAATATTATGCCAAGTTCGAAAAGATCTATTCGAAAAGCTTTTCCAGGGCAGACAGAGTTGGCGTAGTGGAAGAAAATCCTTAAGATGTATTTTGTGTTTTTCCAGTTTTCGAACCTAAGACCGCTCGATCAGTGGTTCAGCATAATACATAGCCACTGTGCCTGCAGTTTACACTCGTCATAGCCAGATAAACACATAATCCAATGATGTACAAAATCGGTTTAGGTACCTAGATACTCTTAAAATGTTGTACCAGCATGATGAAAAAGGTTATGAGACGTCGATATTGAAAAAAGTGCAGAATTTAGCAAAGCAATTATTGAATGGAAAAAATTATAAATTAACTACAAATTAAATTTGCTATGTAAATCCTTCTGTTCATGTGTTTCCTTTGAAGTGTAAAAATATTTAGAACTAGCTGTACCTGTTATGCACAAATTTTCTCAGAAATAAAATGCAAGTTTATTACAGACGAACCGCTCCGTTTGAGTACTTTATTGTAACTGAATCTTAAAAAGAAATTCTTGAAGGAGAGCTATACATTTGAAATACCAATAGTCGATACCTTCATCGAATTATGATTATGTTTGCATTTTATATTCAGGACGCCTTCGAATGGTAATTATACCCTCCACAGGAAGGTATATTCACTTTGCCATTACGTTTGTAACGCCAAGAAGGATTCACCGGAGACCCTATAAAGTATTTAAAGGGTCCGCCATCTAACGTTTTTTTTTTCAACTAGTGCTTATTTCGCGAATGGTAACACTTAGCACATGTCTGATTTGACAGATAATTAGTTTTACCCTTCCGCTGAACGAATATGGTTGTGTATACGTTTGAACAACGCTGGGAAATATTGCGACATTACTTTGAAAATCATGGTAATGTGGGCCTGCGATCAACTTAGAGAAGATGCCGATTTTGCCAAATGAAGCTCAGATGAAGCTCATTTTGATCTTGGCGGGTATGGCGGGGCACAGAAAACCCGCACGCATACATTGAAAAGCCGATATACCCAAAACGAGTCACTGTTTGGTGCGGATTTTGGTCCAGAGGCATAATTGGGCCATTTTTCTTCGAAAATGAGCAAGGAGTGGCCGTTACAGTCAATGGCGATCGTTATCGGGCCATGTTGAACGAATTTTTGTTCACAAAAATTGAAGAGGAGGATATTGGCAACATTTGGTTTCAACAGAACGGCGCTACGTGCCACACAGCCGGACCGATCGTGTAGGCTACTGCATGGCCAGCCGAGGCAGCCATTTGAATGAAATTATTTTCCATTATTAACCGGAAGGATTGTACTTTCAAATAAAAAAAGAAATTTGAGAAAATATTCAGTAGATTTTTTTATGACATTTAAAAAAAAAAAAAGTTATTTGGCGGACCCTTTATATCCTGAATCAGGATCACATTCTGAATCGATTTAGCCATGTCCGTCTGTCTGTCTGTCTTCGGTGGTTTGGTGATGTTAAACGCATGTCCCCAACCAGGATCCCACGACGCACAGTGGGGCCCTTTGTATGGGGGAGCGGAAAAAAAATCTGAACTAATAAACTTAGAGCAATGAAATTTTGCACACCTATTTGGATCGGGCAAATACATATTTGGACAAAATTTGGTTAAAAAAAACGAAAGACAAGATACTGCATTTTTTCGGAATTATAGGGTTTATTGTCTTGTAACAAAAAAGTTTTGTTTATTTTTTGCTAGGTATATTTTTAAGCGAAATAGTTAAATACATACATAATAACACAGGCATATATCAAAAATAAAAAATAAATAAATACACTGGTCGGCATATGTATTTTGACAAAACTAAAGTTAATTCTACCCATAATTTGAATTTTGATATCAATGGAAACGTCATTTAAATTTCGTTTGAATGATACAAGTTCGAACTCAATGTCGAACAGCTACTTCTCCGGACGGAGCGATCCATGCTTCGGTGGTTTGGTCATGTTAAACGCATGTCCCCGACCAGGATTCCACGACGTGCTATGGAATCCGTACCATCGGGTAGGCGTCCTCTAGGTAGACCAAGGATGAGATGGTTAGATCAAGTCCATAATCTCTCCTATACCCGTATGGGGATTGCCCTTGATGATTTAGAGTCGATGGCGGAGGATCGATAGCTATGGAGGGTCCACTTGAGCAACCTACACCCGCGACCCACTTAATGGACAAGCGGACCATTGAAAATGAATGAATGAATGAATGATACAAAACTTTCCTTAACCCATTGACAAATTAGAATTTTTGTGAAAGTCTACTTTTTTTACTTTTCTCCACTGTCTTAAGAAAATTTTTTTGATGCAAAAGGTTTCTTCAAACAATTCTAATAGAACCTCTTCGCTAATATTTTTTATGATTTTTGAAAAATTCTAAAAATGTCTATTTTAGCTAAATATTAAGGTATACATTTTGTTAACTACTAACAATTTTTTGAATAACACCATAAAACAATGTATTCTTACACCAAATTTCCAGGAAAAACAAGTTAGAAATTGGAAAAATATTGAGGTAGGAAAAATGAGGTTGATCTAAAAGTTGAATATCTCAGCCCTTCCTCAACGGATTAATTTTATTTTGCATTTAAAAGAAAGCCCTATATTTCTTCTTAAAATAAAGTCCTGGTTGAGTTCATTCCAATTATTATTAGAAAAGAAATTCTTACTTTGGTAACATTACCAAAGTCAAAAGCGTGCTTTAGTCTAAGCCAGTGAGAGTAATTTATATACACTACGTTCAAAGTGGTCTCAAAGGGGCTCCAATTCTTTCAAAAACAGTTAGCTGAATACTATAGCTTTCTAATAAATGTAATCACTAGACGTAGCTTAGTGTAGCTAAAACTGTACCTCAAGGGAAAGAACAGTAAAGTATAAATTTTAGGGCACTTGGTACTAACCCTTAAATATTTTTTCTCTTTTTTTTTTCTTTTGGAAGCTAAAGATAGATGAGATGAATGAGATGGTTAGATCAAGTCCATAATCTCTCCTATACCCGTATGGGGATTGATTTAGAGTCGATGGTGGAGAACCGAGAGCTATGGGGGTCCACTTGAGCAACCTGCACCCGCGACCCACTTAATGGACAAGCGGACCATTGAAAATGAATGAATGAATGAATTTCTTTCTGAATAAACCTGAAATACAGCAATACGAACAAAACAAAAAAAGAGTCTTGAAAATCGGCCCAGCGGTTATCGAGTTATAACGTCATCGAGTTTCACCCTACAGATGTTTTTTGTATGGGAGAGGTGTCACGTGTTTTGTCTAATTTTGACCAAGCCTATTAGCAACACTCCTGGGCGAATACCTAAGATTGTCTGTAAGTTTCAACTTAATATATTCGGCGGTTTTCGAGATATACTGGTGCCACGCCTCTTTTGCCCCATTTTGATCAAAAAAAGCCTATGTGGTGCCCATTGTTAAGGGCTGCCTTTTCCAAAAAAAAAAACTCCGTATCAATCGGGTAAGTAATTCTTACGTGATAGTGGAACAAACAAAAAAATCTACAATTTTATTATGTAGAGATTTGTATACATTTCGGAATTGAATTTAGCAAAATTAAATTACATGAATAAACATTTGACAATTGAATTGATTTCAAAATAGAATTGGTAACCTACCGCAGTGTAATTCACTGTCCTTGTAAAAGTCAAATACGTTCACATAATAGAGAATGTTGGCCCTTTTACATGAATGCTTTTCATTGGTTTGATTTTCTCTTTAGGTAGGTAGCCTTTTTATGTCTTTTATGTATCCTTATTCAGCTGCATTCAGTTTCTATCTCTGTTTTGTACAAATATCAATGACATGTATTTATCTGGATTAATTTAGAACATCTGGTTGTCTGAAACTTTCCTTTTATCGACAATAAATATTTGTTTGCCTCAGCTGTCTATTATATGCTTGATGTAATAAACATTTTATTTGCGTACCCTTTTAAACATTTATGAGGTTATATGACAATGATGCCTGTAACTATTCATTAATATTAACGACATTAGTTTATTCATTCTCGTCATGTACTGTGGTTGTGATTTTATTGATGTACATATATGCCAATGATAATATAGGTGGCAAAGTTAATAATTTATTGGTTCCTATAATAAAGATATAACAATCTTATGATTAGCTATGCTGGTGGAAGTTAATGCTAAAGGATCAGATTATTTTTGTAAATATATATAATAAAATTGACACAATGATAGCCATTTTGCCACGCCTCTTTGTCCAATTTTGACCAATATTCACAGCAACACTCCTGCACCAATACCTGGGATTGGCTGTAAGTTTCAACTCAATCGATTCGGCGGTTTACGAGATATAAGATTTTGAAATTTTTTTTTTTTTTGTATGGGCGGTACCACGCCTCTTTGTCCAATTCTGACCAATTGCCTATTGCACTCCCAATTTTAAGGCCTACCTATTCCAAAAAGATAGAGTTAGTGGTTCTTACGTGATAGTGGAACGAAGAAAAAATCTACAATTTTATTATAATTAGGCATAGATTCGGATACGGCATCCGTTTGATTCGATTTAAAAATAAAACTGTTACAAGTTTCGGCTTTATAAATATGTTGCGCAATTATTTTGCTCATTTAATTTACATTGATTGAAAAAGTTTTGTGCGACCAAGTCATGCACTGTACTTATTTCCAGGATATTTCCATCGCAGTGAGCGCAATGGCTTAGTTGTTAGTGTGCTGGAGCATTGTGCGGGATGTCTCAGGTTCGATCCCCGAAAAAACACAAATATCATCTTAATGTGTTTTCACTGTGCTGTCTCTCACAAAAGTCTGACAAACATACGATAGTATAATATAATGGTTCATAATAGAGTTGGGCAATTTAGTTCACTTGAGTGATCGATCAATTTAGTTCAAATCACAATACTGAACTAGTACGCTCATTTTAGTTCAGTTTTAGTTCAAAATAGTCAAATTAACAGAACAAAATTTTTTTTCTTGAAAATATAAAAAAAGATATAAGTGTGTGAGCTGAGCTGTTCTCTCGTGACATGATTGTCTTCTGTGTACTTATCCGTAGTCTGTTTAGTTTGTAGGAACACACGTCATTATGTCATAAAGAAGAAATCATGGATTGCTTTCTTTAAGCTAAGCACACACGATTGTGTCACAAGACAAATGTCGTACAACTCACAATTTTGTCTGACCATATTGTCGGAAAAGTCATTGTAAGCCCATTGTCAGGCCTCTTTTTGACTATGAAATCGTTAGGTCGCTGACCATTGTCTGAACACACAATTTTTATCATTGCACATAATAATTAGGGCATTCTCTGACTCATTAGAAATTGTCAGATGTTGTTGTTTATGGAAGTTGACAATAATTGCTTACAATTTCTACATTATCAGACAATATAACCACTAACCAGTGGTTTAGGAGCGAAATCGAAGTTTGTATGACATTCATTGCGCGGTAATAATAAAATAACAATCATTTTTAGTGTCCAAGTTAAATTTTATGAAGTCACGAAAATGTCCATATAAAATTACCTATTGTGATGGTCAAATATAATTTAATATAATAATTTTAAGGTTAAAAATGATTATAGGTAAGGCCCATTGAAAATAATAACCACGAACTAAATAACTAAATAGTTCACTACAGTGAACTAGTTCGTTCGCGAACTACACAAGCCTAGTTCATAATTCAATAGCTTGGACTCAAAAATAAATAAAAGTCACACAGACGAATGGTTGTCAGAAGCTATATGTAACCTGTTGCGCCAACTTTTTATTTATTTTTGTCTTTGTAATAGAATACTATATTGTTTTTTCATTGTCGAAGTCAACTTTCTATCTTTTTCGACATTTTAGATATACTAAATAAAAAAAACAAAAAGCAAACAAAACTTTATTGTTAAAACATTTTTACGACTTAATACACAAATATAAGTTATCTTTATTTGTTTTTCAGCCGATACAAAAAGTTGAAATTATACTCACATCTACGTTACCTTTTAGTAGGTGTGTTTTTCTGAAACCAGTAATTCCCAGTTGAGGCACATTTCACATATAAAAGTTCATTGCCTGCTGAGATCATTTAATAATATAATAATTAATTTAATAATCTAAACATATAATAAAACTGTAGCAATTTTCGTTGTCAGCTAACAACTCGAAAACTACTGGACAGATTTCAATGAAACTTTTTTAAAATGTTCCTTAAGACTGTGAGACTGCTATAGGCTATGTCGTTTATAGCCACGTCCTTAGGAACAGTTTTTAGCCTTGCTACAAATGGATGTTTATACTTTTTCGATCGTGCGACAGGACAAACAAAAACAAAACAACACTAGCATACGTACCTATACCTCTCATTCGAAAAGGGTTGATTTGTTTTCGCAGTGAGTACAATGGTCAGTTGTATGAAGGTATGTATATTATGATCGTATGTCCGATGCAGGTTGGAGATGGGGTATGGCATGGGGTATATTAATAATCTTCATTTTCGTAATAGAGACGTATAATACAAGACAGGTTTCATTTCAGAATTTCATTCTGATATGGGGTATGGTAACAGTGTAGGTTTGGGGTAGGTAGTTGCTTGGATTCCATAGGAAGAGGGAAACAATAAACAAAGGAAAAGAAATGAAGTATTACAAATAAGTAGCAAGATCTAGGAAAGGGAGGAATTTTCTTTTTCTCCTAAAACGCGAAAACTACTGGACGGATTTCAATGAAGCACTCAAAGTGTAATTTTAAATGAACCAAATATAATTTTGTGCGAGCGGGCAAGGCGAGCACGGGTCCAGCTAGTAATAATATAAAATGTGGGCGGGATCGAAAAAAGGAACTTTGCACTTCCCATACAAACCAAAAATAAAAACTCTGCCACACTCATGATAACTAAAGTTGTAAAATTTTGAATTGCATTGGCCTCACAGAAAAGAACATAATTTCAGCATTACAATTCCTGGGTACGGCCAAAGCCGGGATATTGGCTGCGTCATGTATCTCACTTAGATTTAGTAAATAATTTTACCCCTCAACATCGATAATTTATTATCGACTACTCAAATCACCAACCAAAAACCAATCTCAATGATAATATTCCAATATAAATCATATGAGTAAGCTGCAGTTTCATCGATGCAAACACCATCAATCGACAAATCCTTTAATCGTATTAAGCTTATAACGAAATCTAATGTTAGGGCATCATTAATTTGCTCATATTAAATTCAATTTTAAAGTTACCTCCTCATAGTCATACCTGATGAAATTTTATGTCGGTGGTAGATGACCAAACGAGATTAAGGAAACGATGAAAGCCGAAAGAGGCTAAAAGCCATTTAAATTTGCATGCAGATAAAATTCTAAAATATTACCACTAACACTAACGCTTGCTCGTTTTTTGGCTTGTTAGTTTAAGTTGAGGTGTTATGTATATGTTACGAGTACCTCATCCTTATGTGCGTTGTCTTTTGGTCTTATGCAAAACAGAATGGATTATGCTTGGGAAAAGGTAGGTATCACATAAACGAATATGGAATATTCGAATTTATTGGGGGAAAGAGAATAGGTTGATGATGAATATAATCCGAGATTAGTTTAAACCCTAAAACAGCATCTCGTTTACGGGTAAGAAATTAGTTAACGTAGGTGGAGAACAAATGCCATATAGGAAGGACGTTCTAAGCGAAGCGTATATTTATTGATTTAAGTGGGTTGGCTATGCCATAAGGATATTGCTGATATTATGAAAATCTTTCAACCGGCAGGTCGGGTCGAATAGGCTTTATTTTGGTTTCCAGTGAAACGTGAGATTAAAATAATTATTCATGTTTTCTCTCGCAAATAGGTCATCATATAGGGCAAACACAAATTATCTCAAACTTTATTCATAATGAGGATAATTATTTGCAACAAAATGTTTATTCTCATTACAAAGTATCTTTTGTTGCGGAGTCATGCTTAAAGGAGAGTGTTGTGGCATGTATAAAATCGATTTCCTGCATACCGGCGCGCGTTGTCTATAAAAACAATATTATTGTTGTTTAGCATAATGTTATTATGATTGTGTACTGTCTTGAATAGATTCCTGTGGAAGTTTTTTAAATGCATTAAAAATCTTTGGTAATTAATTACCTGATGCTTACATAATTGATTAGTAGGTGGGCTTGACTACCCAAATCCCGATCTGTATTCACATTTGGGCTTTACAAAAATGGCAACAATAAACAACTTCTTCTAAACAAATAACTGTAGGTAGGTATTTACGTTTAAAATTAACAAGGGTTCAGTTACTAAACCTGAGTACATCTTGAGTGGGTATGATTTTAAACGTAAAATTTGCTGAAATGACTCTGAAATTCTATGCGAGATTCGCAATAACCGTGAAAGTTTTGTGCAACCCTGTCGTGCACATTTTTATAGCTAACATTAAAAGTCATTATATAAAAAAAACTAAGCCGTGTTTTCACTTAAAAAAAATTTAAAAACATAAAAGTTAGAATTCACGCAAATCTTCTAAATCTTAAATTAAGTTATTTAAAAAACTAAGCTAACTTTTAGCTTTTTAAAAATTTTAAAAATAAAATTCTATATAGAACAAAGCGTTTTTTTTAGAGAAATACAAATAAGCGTTAATTTTATGAAATTAGTCTCAACGGAAAAATGTGGCTTAGTGCTATGTTGATACGAAAATAATGTATTTTTTGATTTTGCTTTCTCTTTAATATGGTCTTATTTTCATGCTTTAATGCTCTTAGCTATATTGAAAATAAAATCTGTCGGACGTTCATTCATTCATTCATTTTCAATGATCCGCTTGGCCATTAAGTGGGTCGCGGGTGTAAGTTGCTCAAGTGGACCCTCCATAGCTCTCGGTTCTGCCGGACGTTATTTTCTTTTCGTCATGGTAGTAATGCCACATTTTAAATGTATATTAATTAGGACGCTATTTCACGTCACCATTTTCAACGTGAAGCTTACATATTTAGGTAATGTATTATGCTAGTAAGAGAATAGGCCAAAAATATTATAATGTATTGTCTTATTTCATTATGAAATTTGAAAAAAAAAAAAAAAAATAGGGCAACAGAAAGTGAAATTACAACTCAAATTTATACAATTTTTGTTGTTGTATGCATATTTCTGGGACCATATTTCATTTTTATTGTTGGGGCAGTCCTTTGTGGGGCCTGGTTTCTGCGTGCCACATTTCTTACAATCGAGAAATTGAGTGGTTTAGCTTTTAGAAGATGCTTCCCTATCGAATCACATCACGTGTAATCGAAACAACTCACAGGTTAGGCCAGTCTACGAATATTGCTCCCACATATGGAGATCGGCCCCTAAACATTCGCTTGACATACTTAACAACAAAAACAGACAAGAGATTCCACTACTACAGTGACATCATTTACAACCGCTGACGCAGACTAAGCGCCGACCTAAGCCTAAGGTACTACCGAGGCAGATGTTAGAAGGAACTTCAACAAATTATTCCTCGAAATCACCTGTCAGTTTTAATAAACTTTAAAATCGCTGTTTTCAAAAGTTTTTTTTTTTTTTGCTGCAGGGCAACAAAATTTTGACGCTTTTAACTAACTTATCAAAGTAGGGCTAATAACACCTATAGAAACGGCATGAATGAATGTTGAATGAAGCATACGAATTAGGCAACAAATAGAGTACATAGCCAGTCCGTCAGAAACAGACAATATGATAGTTTATACCTATTTGAAGCAAAATAATAAACCATGGTCAACGAAAAATGTTGCCCGTTCAGAAAGACGATCAAGAAGAGGTGCTTATCAGAATCAAAAACGATGTAGGTATTCCACTTTTTGAAAAAATTGATTTGATGATGCATTTTAATTCTCCCTCTATCTATTGCTGTTTTTGTTTGTTTTCAAAGGCAACTAATTCCAGAGTTATTTTGATTTGAATTTGTGGGTTAGAATCAAAACCGGTGTATTCCATATACCTATCTATTTCTAGTTAAAATCAAAATAGCTCTATTCCAATACTAAATTAATTTTTTTTTATTGTGAGAATCAAAATAAATGTATTCCAAAAAAGGCGGGAAAATCCCCGAATCTGTCAAGCTTTTTATTTTGTTTTCTTTCACTGTCGGAGTTTGTAGTTTATTTATTTATCAGTTGTTCTTAATCGATGACTTGAAAAAATAACAACATAAAAAAAAGTTTGTGTACCTACATGAACGATATTTTTCCGGAGAGAAAATTTCAAAACGCATGTATTCCAAAATGCATTGCTAAATATTTGCTAGACCTTTTGAGGTTTCACAATAAATTGCATTTAGTAAATCTTAAAAACCTATGATAATATATAAAAATGAAATAGTTGTTATTATTTCGAAAGCAAAGTCTTAAGAAACGTTTTTTTTTTTTTTTTTTTTTGAATATCTCAAAACTATTAAAAGTGGAATACGTTGCTTTTGATTCTGATGAACACGGTCTCCGTGATGGAATGGAATGAAGATCTTAACCCTTAAACCCTACCCTGGGGTCCAACGCGATGCATAAACAAAACTTTTGTTAATATTTTTTCAACTAAAAACCACACGATGGCGCTATTCAAGCTAATCCTCTAATGTATCAGAAGGCGTCTCGTTATTAGTAATTTTTAATTGTGCGTCGTATCTATAACAATATTTCTGGGTCCCCTAGACCCCAGGGTAGGAATACTGTAATATCGGAAGACAGAAATTCTCATATAAAAAATACCTTCTGAACATATGAATTATGACGAAAATGAGGATTTATCGACTTTCGCCAGTCTACGCTACGTGTGTGATCTTAATAAAAAAATAATTTATATCAAAACGTCTTTTTGTTTTTGAAATAATTACAAAACTATATTGGGGTTTTCTGAACCCCAGTGTAGCAATAGTGTTTCTCCAGGTATGGGTAGTGTTTAAGGGTTAATTCCAAAACAAAAAAAAAAAAAAACAGGTCAGACCTCAGACATTTGTTCAAATGAACTAAAGTGATGGGGGATGATGTAATGAATAACGAGCAAATTAAGAGTTGTAATACTTGATCAGGCAATCTAAAAAAAAGTTAATACGATCTTTATTGTCTTTATTGTCTTTTACACCGTTCAAGGCGCTTGTCCCTGACCTGATGGCATTCTACCAGCTATACACGTACATAATATAAGTACCTACATATGTATATGTAAATATCTGGAAAACGCAATTAGCGGACAACAGATCAAATCCAAATCCAATTCTTTGGATGTGTGTGTATCGATCTTTACTAAAGGACGCACGGTAGTGCCCCCGCCAAATTATCTAGTAAAGGCACTCACCCATTTAATCCTTTTACAGGACCCAAAGTTCATTAAAAAGTTAAATAACATGGTTTATCTCACCAATTTACAACTCTGTAGCATTAGTGGTTCTCAAGATACAGGGCTTCAAAATTGACAAAAACCGTAACTGCACTGAATGACTCACTCACTGACAGATCAGCAAAATTATAAAGCACTTCTTGCAGTTGCCATCCTAGAATCGTGATATTTGGCACAGTTCTAAATCCTGTCATCCCAATCAGGAGCATGAGCAAATAGTTGTTATATTTTTTTTTGCAGCACTTAAGATTGAAATCTGGTAGAAGGATAGGACTTGCATTGCACAAAAAGACAAAAATTTAAAATTTTCCATTTATGGGGCGTGTATTCTGTCCGTTTAAAATGTGAATAGAAGTTAATTTGCATGCTGAAGGAAATATTAATGAATAGTTTACAACAAAGCCAAAGTAACGGTAGTCCGTGTTTGCTGACATTAAAAAACGCAGCCAACGTCTAAAAAAATCTTCGCAAAACATAGTGAAATCACACCAAAACCATAAATGTAAAAAAGACCAAGCTCTTAATATAAAACAACAAAATGTAACTTGTCAGCCACGAAAAGTATTGCGATCTAAATGTACGCCAAGTTATTAGTTTAAGGAGGTTTAATGTTTAAAAAGTGGGTACCTAGGCAAATTTTTCGTATAGAATCAATTTTTGTTTAACATTGAACCTTCTACTTAGAACTTGGAGTAAATTTAAATTTCATTACTTTTCGTGGCTCCATAAGAGAACTTGCCCTTTTTTACATTAAGGTATGTTTTTGTTTTTGGTGTGATAAAAATGATCACGTTGAGGCCTACCTTGGAATAAAATTAATGTTTGGCGATTGACATTTATGGCATTTTATCAATAAATAGTATCAAGATATTTTTATTTTGATAAGCATTTCATGTCTTTGTAATTTATTTTTAATTTTACTTTTTCAGGGAACAAAATAGACTTTTGTAAAGCTATATCCTTAACTATCCCAAAGGAACGCTTAATATCGATAGATACTCAAAAACTACATAAATCAAAGTGCTAAAATGAATAATTACAACAAAAATACGTAATACGCAGAGTGAATAGTGATCAAGTCCCCATTGCCACTGCCCAAAGCCCTAGGGTGTTTAAATGTTAAATGAAAGCCAGTGAATAAACATAACGAGACACTAAACAATATATCAGACAATAAAAATGTTTATTTTATGCTTTGTCGTGTAAAAAAAGCTATTTGTGGAACAGAGTGCCAATAGAAAGTCATTAATCTTGGCTGTCCAAGCGTCAAAGTGTAGTTGCGAAATTCATAAATTGGTTAATTGCTTTTCAAACAAGAGTAATAAAACTTCAATCAATAACCAGATAAACAAAATAATAAGTGAAAAGTTTAAATTCAGTTTCCAATTGAACAACTTGGAAAAAACATCCCTGTTCCGAATCTTAAAAATACATAGTAATAAAAAAGCAAACAACTTATATAAATAAATACGCCAAATCATGAAATAACAAACTCGTTCAAAAGTTTTTGACATCGCCCACTTGACAAATCGATTCTTAATCCACATACTCAACATGATGGGCTATAACCGTATCAAATAAAATTCGAATGTGAATGAATGCGGCTAAGATTATCATAGAAATAAAGTGGAAACTACCAAGAAAAGCTATAGAGGAAGTTACTGAATTAAATAATAAAAAAAACCTAATAGCTATGTATAATATATTTTTCAATAACTATCTGGAAAAAATTAGTCTAAATTATTTTTATTATCAAGTGGTTAGCAATTGTGCCACTAACTAGAGTAAAAATAAAAATACAGACCTATTTATAATTAAATTTAATCTACATAGACACTAACACAATAAACTAATTAAACCTTTCAAGTTCAGCAAATTTCCAATTAAATTTAAATCGCAATACATATCAGATATCACCCAAAGCATTTATAAATAACAGACATTTCTACGAGTATACGCGAGAATTCGTCCTGACAGTATAATAATTTGTTTTAAATTTTGTGCACAAAAAAAAAATGTTTCTCTCGAAAGTGAACAGTGTTTCAATTTAATTGAAAAATTTCTGGAACTACATAAAACAATTTGCATCACATAATATAAATAGCATAAACTAAATAAAAAAAAATTTAGTGTCCACTTATGCAACACTCTTTCAGATTCAGATACAGTTGTTGCCATTTAGATACAAAACAAAAAAATATATCCCAGCATCAAAGTTCAGTGAAGTGCAGTTTTTCATACTTCAATTATTTTTGTATAACAAATTAAATATATAATAAATAGCCGGCGGAAAAAAAAATTAGCCCAAACCCCTTTGTATCAAAATACGTATATATTTTAAGCCAAATATGTTCCCAAAAAACAGCATCATGAAAAATATTTTCACTCAGTTGCTATCCCTTTGAAATAGCCCCTCCCTACTGTGAATAAATAAAATTGCCGGCTTAAGTAAACTCAAAGGAGTGTCAAGTAGCAAAGAGCACAAGGCAACTCGAACGTGAGAAATGTATAAAAGAAATTAAAACATTAAGCCCTACCATCGCGAACCATTCCGTTTACTAAACTCCTTCTATTAGTGTAGTCTGAGAGATAATCTATCCAGATACTGTTACACTTGTGCGCGTTAAAGGATTTACAGAGGCAACCGAGAAAGAGAAATATAAACGAAACTGCGTGCGGTAGTCATTTATCAGGCTAAGGACAACCAACAAAAAAGAAGTCATATTACTATGGAACGACATATTTTATTGCTGTTAGCTGCTGGTTTAATATTGGCCAAATTACACAGCGTCGAATGCGGAGAGAAACTAGGTATGTAATTTAATTACATAAAATGTATAAAAGTTTATTTGACGTTTTCAGAATCATACAAAATGATGGTACTAAAATTTTTGATAAATCTTATTTTTTAACGAATTACTAAAAGTTTATTTACAAAATAAAACTTTGCAATAAAAATTTACTCAAGCTAATATCTATCTTGTGGGGGTCATTGACATGATAAATTTGTTTCGCTTCACACTGAGCGAGCATTGAATATTTTAGTAAAGTTTTTATTTGTGTAAAATTGTGATAATGGTAATAATGGTAAGAGGAAATAAATGTCGTCCAATCATTATTTTATTTTAGTACTTACACTAAGTCTATTTTGAGAAATTTAATCATATTACAGGCTAACAAAACCAAAAACATTATACATTGTGAGCAATATTATGGGCGCAATGCTTTAAAAAAAAACGACCCAACTGGTTCACTACATTATGTTTTATAGATAGATTCGATCAAAGAATTTTAGAAGAACGGAACAGAAAATTAATAAATTTCTCCTAAAACTCCCATCCTTTGATGATTTTTTTCATTACCTAAGTGCTTCAATGTTTAAGGGACTTTATGTTCCTTCAGTCTACTGGACTACTGAGCGGGGGTGATTTAATTTATCTGTCCAACTTTTTACGGACATAACTCTTTTTCGCCTTTGCAGACAACGCCTGGAATAGTTTTTCTAAATTTTAGATTTTTCATTTTTCTTATCTATCATTAAGCATTTGAAGAGAGGAAATTCGAAAAAAGGGATCAAAACCACAGAATTTGAAAATAATTAGTGTTTTACGAGTACATGTCCACTGAGTACTAATGTACTAAATAATTTTAAAAATATATACCTATATATAAAACATAGTAAATACAATATTTTGCTGAATTGCTCGACAATGAATTTCTCTTCACCCGGCAGTATAACGACTTTTGCTTATTTTTGAAACTCTAAAATCCGAAAACATCAAAAATTTACCGTAGAAATTCTTATTTTCCAAAATTCTTTAAGGGAAGTGTAGATATTTGTTCCTTGTTCGTTCTCTCGTAATATGCGTTTTTAAATAAACTTTAGGCAATAATGACCAAAGAAATAATGTCCAAATCGATTTTGAAATAATGAAAGAAAAATACCTACATAGCGCCAAAAAATAAACAAAAAGATGCATTCAGTGCTGTGGAAATGTATCATTTGGATACTATGCCAGGGTTTGAGATACTGGGATACCTAATACATATTCTAAAATGATACCCGTCCAAAAATATTTTCGTATCAATATTTGGTACCTAGGTACCTACTAGATATCATTTAAACCTGTATAAATTTGTTAACACAGACTTCGTCTCGCCCCAATTTAACGGCTTCAGATAAATTACAGAGTATATAATAAAACACTATCTGTGTTCAAACTTCAATGTAAATTATTTGAATGGAATCGAAATCGGTAGAGAGCGATATGATAAACAATGTTTTTCGATTGTTTTCCGGCGCAAAAACAAGCAAACAACGAAGACGGTTTGCCAATACTCGAGCAGGCAACGTACAGATGACCGTGCGAAAAACAGGGAAATTCGAGATTAGTCCCACAGACTTCCTTCCAACGATTGGCCTTGTGATTTCTTGATTGTCAACACAAAAGCCTATCGAACGCGGAAATGAATCCGCTTGAATTGGAATGGAAGATCAGTTGGAATAATCGGAACTCGTGGGATAAGGACTTCCTCTCCTTTGTATTTGCCCTTGATGATCGTCGCTTGAATCACATTGCTCATCAGTTTCTTGACGGACAACCGAATACTGTTGCACAATTTCGGATGATTCAGATTTCGCAACATGATTATGATGGATCCCCTTCAGCTTCAGATGCGGCGGATTTCCTGGCACCTGGCACATCAAGCGAGTTCAGAAATTCCGTAGGTCAGTTGGTCGCTTCATCCTCATCGATCATGCTGTCAACGGATTTTTACGCATACAGTTCTCCAGTGATTTGACTTCGAATAATGACATTCAAGCTATCGACGTCCTTATATTCTTCGCTGCTAGTATTGCCAGTTCACTAATCTAATCGAGATTTTTAAAGTTTTGTGCAATGTCGGGGAACACTTTGGTGATAAGTTCCTCCTTCGACGATATGAACTCGGGAATTTGGCCACTGCCAAGCGCCAGCAGTTGTCTCGAGAATTCAACAGACGATAGGTCCTTCTGCAATGCGACTCTCATGTTTGTGGTCAATTTTAACTTCTTGACATGCCGCTAAAAAGAGGAAAATTGCAGGCATGCATTAAGTTCATCGGCAGCAGTAGATTTCGGGATGACGGGAAGCGTTTGGCAAAAATCTCCGTAGAATGTCATTGCCCCACCAATCGCCTTGTAAATCCTTCATCGTTCAGTCAACTGTCTCCAAAGCTCGTTCATGCGCCATCGTTCATTCATCCCAAATTATGACATTGCATTCTCGCATCAATTTCGCTGTCGCCGAGTTCTTGGTCTCAATGACGTCGTTGCGTGAGAAGATTCATCGGCAGCTTCAAACCGGAATGTGCAGTTCGACAAAACGTCTGTTAACACAATCAATTTCACAATTATCCGAAATTTTCCAACTACAAAGTTTCACAACGAATTTTTCACGTTTACACTGTCCAAAATCATAATCATACGATAAAATGCAAAATTTCGTAGAAAGAAAAATTTTTAATTTTCGCGTTTACCCGGAATTTTCTGAGTTTCCATTTGAAAAGCCATTCCGGAACAATTGCACACAAAATTCCATATATAAAATCCATTTTCGATTTTTCCAATTTCCCGACTTTTTCGGAGGGTTTTCCCAAAATTTTCTTTCGGAAGAACCTTCTCATGGTAATTACGAACAACTGAAAAAAAATGTTAGTCAAATCGGCCCAGCCGTTCTCAATTGATGAATAACTATACATTTTTCACACCATTTTTATAATATACATAATTACATATAGATAGAAGATGAGTTTCAGAAATATTTTAGGCCGAATTTCACAAGGTTTCTAGGTTTGCATTAGCAAGGTTGCTTATAGCTTTAATAATTCTCTAGCAGTTAGTAGCTCTTTTAAAGTTGATGAAAGATAGAAAAGCGAATAGGAAGCAATACATTTGTTGCGAAATGAAGTTTATAAAAGTATCTACTTATAGACCTTGATAATATAATTGGTTGGTTTGAAATCGTCTTCGACGAGATTTATTGTGCTGAAACTGCGAAGGACTGGTGGTTTACTTTGTCTGCGGTTGACGTTCGTCATACAGGCATCATTAAGATTATTTAGATGGCTGAATTGGTGTTTGGTCTACCGCATTCTGGCGAGAGCAGGACACGAACACAGGCAGCGTTGCTCCATTATTTGCAGCCTTTTGACATACATCTCTATCGCACAGTGTCCAATTATTACATTCCTGCCTTTTGGAACTTATTATCCTCGATGTGTGTCTGACTGTCAATTTTCGATATTATGACGATACTTTTGTGTGAGATAAATTGAGAATTAATGGATTATTTCCTCCAGACTAATGAGGTTTTGATAGACCATTCTAAGAGTAAACTCTTCACCTTCCCTTTCTTTCATGTGCGGCGGAGGCTTTTGATGACGGTTGCAAATTGTTGTTATTGCCTTTTTGTTTAGGGTCACTCTTTAAGGCTGGTGAATTTAGATGATTTTTTTTGTCTGAAAGTTGTTGCTGTAGCGGAAACTTGACAATTCATTATGTATGTATGTATATTATTATGTGTATGTGTTCCATTATAATAACAATGTAATATAATTATTTGAGGATACCCTTTACTCGAATATGATGCCCTAAATGTTTGAATTGGAATATAGAAGGATTGCAAAACGACAGCACTCCAACTGTGAACCCAAGCGAGTGTTGAATGCTGGCTCCGACTAATACATATTTTTCTACGAACGCTGTCCTAAAACTGAAGTTCTTCGTTTAGCTTTAATTCTTTTTTTGTGATAGTAGCTATTTCCAGTTTTTGGCATTGTTTCGCTTTCAAAAACTTCCAGTTGTTATTTTGGACTATTATTATTGCCTGTCGTTACGAACCCTGACAAGGAAATATCCTATACCCAAAATGATGACCATTAGCAACAAAAATGTTTACGAGATTTGTTTGGACGTTAAATATTTCAAATTGATTTGGACGTTATTTCATTGGGCCTTAATGCCTAACAATATTTAAATACGGTATTAAAAAAATATGAATAAAAAGCCAAATCTATTAAGGGGATATTCTAGAAAACCCCTTTCTTCTACACGGGATGTCGAATTTCCCCAAATCACTTCTAGTGCTCAGTTCAGAGTCTCAGCTCCTAGCTTTTAGACACCGGTCCAGCAATCAGTCAGTCAGGACAAATTGTTTTATGTATAAATAAGCCATGTATTTTATGCCGTGGTCCGACTTACCCCACTCACTGGCCCAACTTGCACCACCAACGGGGTAAGTTGGGCCACTTGGTGCATTTAGGACAATGTTATTCTCTTGCGGATTAATATTTTCAATTTTTTCCAAAAACATTAAGAAGTACGAACTCAATTCTTTCTTTTGATACCACACTTGAAGGTATAGTATGGATAATCTGGTTAATAAAGGACTTTAAACGAAAAGTGGCCCAACTAGCCCCGCCCTACCCTACCTAGGTGTCCTATTAAAATCAGTTTTTGTTTTTAGCTTCTTTTGTTAACATGCCTACCTACATGAAAAAGTATCTTATAATATTTAATTTATTTTTCCAATTATTTTATTTTATTTGACAATATGAAGTATTTACTTAATAGTTATCCTTTGATAATTTTCTGACTTTATCGTGGTAGAAGACAAATTTTTCAATAGTCAACGAATTATCTTAAGGAATCAAGGGTAACAAATTATCCAAATTTCTTGAGGTTTTCTTTCCGTTTTATAATATGTCCCAGAAAATTAGTCGAAACATGGTCTTGAAACATAAAGTACTTACTTACAGCAATTAAAATTTATCTTTATGTAATAATTACGATGTGCAGTTTGGTCCTAGTTTCCTACTCTATTTTAGATAACTAATTTCATAAAAATATTTCTTGCAACCCTACCCCAAAAGGAAAACCAAAATTATGCCTCACGATTTTCTCACTGTTGCAGCTCTGGCGAATGTCTGACAGAGGTACATCCCAGGATATAATTCAACCGATAGAATTCAAACTAAAATTTTAAAACCCATTCCATTCGTTCTAGAACAAAATAAATATGCGCAGGTTTACAGAAACGAATGACTCGACTGTGAATAGCATTGTTTTATTAAAGCTGACCTTAAAATGATTTACTTAGTGTGACTTAGTGTTAGTATGTCGTGGGAAATTTAATTTTTGTGGCGAATTCGATTGTAAAAAAACATCTCGTATAGAAAAATGGCAAAAACATAGACCATAGAGCTACATTTTAATTTTGTGAGAAATTTTATCAACATATAAACATAACACACTGTTTCCTCATTTGAACAAAATTGCAGGAATAAGGGCTTCTCGTGTGTTTTTGACAAAGCGCCATTTGCAACTGCAATATCCAATATTATATTTATAATCATAGGAAGAGATTCGAAGTTAATATAATAAGAATGACAACAGTCACTTTCCTCTATATTGGAACGTATTCCACTATAAGCTTCTTTATGGACTGCGCCTGCTGCTTATTCTACAATGGAAACTCTTTTACGATAAAGTGTGGTCTTTCAACCCCTTTCATCTGAAAGACTTAGAACCATTCACCGCCCTCTATTTGACTTAAATGCTCATGTTAAAAAGGTTTATGAGCATTTCTCTATAGATACCCGTCCCAAGTTATACCCTTACAAGGTCCTTAGTTGTTTCTTCAAATGAATAAATAGCACACCAAAAGTTGAATCGTCTGCCACTGCTGAATTATTCAATGGCTTTCTGCACCGCAGAAACGCATATTAATTTGTTTACTGAGGCTGCCATTGAATAGTGAAAATGAGATTCGTCTGACATTGCTACTCGTAATTAATTTCACAAAAAATTATGACCTTCATTTTGCATTTCAAGTAGACTATTGAGGTCCCTCGCTAACGCAGTCACTGATTAAATTTAATTTAATATAAATAGTAATGCAGACCCCTTTTCGCGGCAAGGTCGTCCGTGTAATCAATGCATAGGTGGGACAAGTGTCGTCTTATCGCTGCCAAAGGCTGACGTTTGGTAGGCTGCTTCTATGTTGTTCCGCCGACCGACGTCTGGTGAGAGATTGTAGGTAGGTATAGGTTAAGTATAAATAAAATAAATTCAATTTTTTTGTTTTAATTTTGTCATTATTGTTTATTGATTTTACCAGCATAAGTCACTTTTCTAAAAAAATGTTAATGGTCAAATAAGTACAAGTCACCTTATTTCTTTATTTACTGCAAATTATAAAAAAGTCCGTTTTCTATTTCTGAGTTCGACATACAAATAGAAATTCACAATTTGATTTTAAAAAAATATCGAAGATTGAAAGTTTTATTAAGTTTTTTATCTCTCCTGAAAAATTGCAATTTTCGACTTGTAGGTACTCCTTCTACCGCCCACCATAGATATTTGCCCGCAGCTTCTTTTTTTTGTGAGGTTACATGAAGCAAAACTAATTATAAGCCCGAATTACTTTATAGGAAATCAGAAATCAACTTCAGCCAGCGATAAAAACTATAACTGCACAAGAAAAAAATCGAAGATTGTGAAATGCTGTAGCGAAGAACTCAAGGTTCTTGGAACACAGCACAAGGTATTGCTCTGCTGGGTTCCGGGACATAAAGATATTCCAGGCAATGAGAAAGCGACCGAATTAACAAGATAAGGTTTGACAGCTGTTTAAGAAGAAGCTGACCCCTTTTTGATGATCCCACCTTTAGATGGACTGCTGTATAGGAACTTGTTGTACCAAAGGAATCCTATGACCCTCCCTTCAAGGAAACCAGGATCAAGACCCTAAGGTAAGAATAGAAAACCATTAACACCCTCGTATAGGAATCATAAGGGGCCACATTTGCATATACGTACTTACTTAAGGTGGCGCTACAGTCCGGGGTGGACCTGGGCCTCAACTAACAAGCGTATCCAGCCAGCACGATCTTTGGCCAGCTGTCTCGCTGAGTCGCGGTCTTCCACTACTGCGGTGTGGATTTGCAGATCTTCCGGACCGGAGAAATCACGTCCTTTCGCTCTACATGACCCAGCCACCTCACCTCAGTCGTTGGCCCTTCACTCTTTTGGCTAGGTCGATGTCGCTGTACAGGCACTGCCGTACAGTTCGTCGTTGTATCTCCTTTTCCATTCACCGTCTATCTAGACGGGACCAAAAATTACTCGAAAAATGTTCCTCTCAAAACAACCAAGAGTGACCTCATTCGCTTTTGATAGAGTGATTGCCTCTGCACCATAGAGAAGGACTGGGATTCATAGGGTCTTATAAAGGGTCACTTTAGTTGTTCGGGAAAGTGTTTTGCTACTCAATTGCTTTCTTTGCCCAAAGAAACAGCGATTGGCAAGAGTTATTCTTCGTTTAATCTTAGCGCTGGGTGTCTGTCTGAGTTCATAGCGTAGCCTAGGTACACAAAGTCCTTAACCACCTCAAAGGTATATCTGTCTATATTGACATTCTGTTCGAAACGTGTCGGTGTTGGGTGTCCTTTCTTGATGATAGCATATACTTTATCTTGCTCTTATTGATTTGCGGTACCACATTAGAAAATAAAGCCATTGACTGAGGAAATACTTTTTAGAGGGTACATACGGTAATGACTGAGTTCTTGAGGATACAACCCGTTTTCTATGTCACTCAGGGCTGACTTTATGCGACTAAAGTTGCATTTTGCCCCTTTTTTTCTTTCTATCCCCAATGAGACGACTTTTCCAAAATTGTCCATATTTGCCCCTTTTCTGTATTTCGTTGATAGTTCTTCCCATTTTGGAAAAAAAAAACACCCTTTTGTATGAAATACGAAATGTGACATAATAAATGCTTCACGAAACTACTTCACAATTAATTGGGATCTGAATGCGTCCTTTTTCTATCAGCCAGAGGTATCAGATATTAGCTATTTATGTCCTATTGTCATAAGTTTAGGCATTAACAATTTCGCTATAACCATGTTCAATGCAACAATAGTGAACTCCCTCGTTTTTTTTCTGACATTTGTGGGCAAATTAGTATTGCCCCTTTTTCTACGCAAATCCCCTTTTTTTTGCGACTTTTTCAAAATCTTTGAAGTCAGCACTGATGTCACTGCCCAGGTCTCCAACATACCAGCACATCAATTAATAAGATACTTAAATTTATTAAAACCTCAGGATGGTTTGTAAGTAAAAGGGTTACAATAGGTATGGGACAAGCTATTTCTACGACGGGCATCACAATGGATCAGTACCTTAGCACCTGGCACGGAGTACAACCTAATCTTACCTATAGGATAATGATGTTTGTGACATCTATGTCACTATCAAAGTCGCATAATGACCAGTTAAATAAATGGTTTTTGTTCACTTTAGTGAACTAGTGAATTGAGTTCACCTACTTAGATTAGAATTTATACAATCCATTAATCCAAAACAATTTCCAGCAACAGGTAAACTATAATAATTCTCAATACTAGGTAGGTATACCGCATACCTGCATAAGCATCCAGAATTGATGTTAGAATATAGCAGGAGGTACAGGAATTTAACATTATGTGTATCGCAAGAGAAATGCATATAGAATGCTCCACCTCCTACTGTTCAGTTCAGCAATTCATTAATGCAATGCCATCAGAATGCGCAAAGAGAAAACCGTGGAGTAAAAGTGAACTATGATGAATACAATGTCAGCAAACCAATGGTCGAACCATAAGTCCCTGGGACCTGTCGAAGGCGAAGCGGTTAAGGATATGTTCGTAGAAATATACAATGCTTGGTTAAAAGAAGGAGTTTCCCAGTTCAACGGAAAAGACAGAGCTACCAGACTCCCCAAAGGATACAAGCTACCGGAAGAACAATCATCATACAGGAAAAGTTCTAGAGCGAATCATTTGCAATAGATCGAAAGAAGCAATTTAGCAGCTATTGAAATACCAATATGGCTTTGGAAAGGCTCGCTCAAGAGTGGATGCAATCAGCTTAGTGGAAAACAAATTTCGTAGTGATTATCCTGGATATTAAAAATGCATCCAAAACTACAAACTGGGAGCGGATTATTTGTCAGGCGCAGAGTTTGAAACTACATCACAGAAAATAGTGTTAAAGCATATAACGTCACCGGCGGAGTACCACCAGGACTCAGTGCTGGCTACTTTGAAATTTTATGAATGCGTCCTCAAATTCTTCAGGTTTCAACGATAAGATTGCAATGGGCCTAAGGGGAAAACTTCTTAAAGAGGTGCAACAGTTAAGCAACTCCACAATAAGAACCTTCCGGAACTGGTTGAGTTCGAATGGCTTCTACTCTTGCGGAACACAAAACGAAAGCGTTTTCTTAAATCAGTGAAAAAAAGGAATTGATCAATGTTAAAATGCGTGCCCACACAGTAACATTAAAGGGTGCCGTGAAATAACGCTGAGCGAAATAAGGCCGAATTTCTAAATTTGGCTTTATTTCACATTATGAAAGCGAAAAAGGTAACGCCGAATTTTGAGATTCGGCCTTATTTCAATTTTAAATGCGGAATAAAGCCGAACATTGTTTGCGAAATAAAGCCGAATTTTAATGCAAACTTTCTTTAAGCCCATGGCCCCTAAAACCTCGCACCCACCCCATAAATATGCAAACAGGCACCTATCTCTAAATGTGTGTATAAACTTAAAGTGTAATAAAGCCGACTCTTTTAAAAGTGACATAAGGCCGAATCTCAAAATTCAGCGTTATTTCGCTTTCATAATGGGCACCACATCAAAGCTTTGCATAAAATTCTTTGGTGTCGTGCTAGATACGAGGCTATCCTATAAATAAAATAATAGTTTAAAAAACTAAAAAAACGCTTTTATCAGTAGGTAGGTACTGCACTAAAAGCAAAAAAATAAAAATTAACCAATCTATTTTGAAGGTTTATCCTGGAAGGGGCTTAGAGTAAGCCATGTTTGTGTAGTTTACACTCAAATAATACAATACATAACTACAAACATGGCTTACACTAAGCCCCTTCCAGGATAAACCATCAAAATAGATTGGTTAATTTTTATTTTTTTGCTTTTAGTGCAGTACCTACCTACTGATAAAAGCGTTTTTTTAGTTTTTTAAACTATTATTTTATTTTTTGCTTTTTAGTGCAGTTTAATATCTACCTACATACTCACAAAAGCTTTTTTTACTATAAGTTTATTGTATTATCATCAAAACTGAAACATCAGCATGCAAAATTTCAAAGTCCTAAGTCAATGGACAAAATAGGTAGGTATGTAGGTATTCCACATAAATGAAAATTCGCGACAGGTATGGTTTGATTGATATTACTACGCGTACCTACCTTACCTATACACTTTCCATAGCTGCAGATCTCAAATATAAGTATGTACGATTGTGCATGTGCATACCTACATATTTACGCATCACAAACTCCTATATAAGTACATATGTACATAGTTTGTTTTATCCATATCCATATTTCATACATCAAATTCAACTACGCCATACATGATATGAGCATATATTCTGAATGCCCGCCACAGTGACAATTCTATTTTTAGAACGCAAATTAAACTACCCTTCCTAAGCACAACTGCAATCGAGATAGCAATTTTTTTCGCTTTTAGCCGAATAAGATCCATTTTCAATTTATTATATCTTGCCCTCTGGATGGACTAGAAAGATGAATGTTAGCTCAAAATACTCGGTGAAGTATTGCCTAACAATTAAAAAGATTCTTTGAGTTGACCTACATATATTTATGAGTATTATGGCAAGTTGAGCGTAGTAAGGTAAAAATAGAAATGTTTGCACCCCCTTTCTTCAGCCCTTATAGGACGAAACGGTACAAAGTATCAATTAGGTATGTAATAGTTATGACTTATCTATTGACATATAAAGTTTCAAGTTAATACGGCTAATAGATCATGCGTTATGAAAAAGCCTCCCTCAAAGGGGCAGGGGAAGTCAAAATCCAAAAATTCTTTCTAAATATTGCATTGTCTTCACAACCCAACCAGCATGGAAAATTTCAAAGTTCTAAGTTTAGCGAAAGTGGTTCGAATTTGACTTGCAAGATTTTGACACAACAAATTTTTCACGAAGTTAAGTAAAAGCCTTTAATTAATAAGAACACCTCAAGTGCGTGAGTCACAAAGCTCCATAACTCTGGAATGGATCAAATAAAGGTAGATGGACACCATTTGAATTCCACAAATTCATCCGTGCATATTGTATATAGAGAGGTGATGATCTTTAAAAATGGCGGAGGAAGAAACTGTCTTAACGAACATCTGACATTCAATGGGCAACAAATCGGAATTGTGAGTGACTACAAGTATCTAGGGATGTACTTGTACTTGACAAAGAATTTAGGTTCGGAAAAACACCTGAAGGAAAAGCTACTTACGAAAGCAAAAGCAGCTATAAATGCGACATAGAAAAAATCCTTTGCAATTTAAAATGTTGCTCATAGTAGTAAATTCAAGGTATTTGAGGAAGTCATCGAGTCCATTTTATTTTATGCAGCTCAAGTATGGGGAAGTAAAAGGTACGATACGATTGAGAAACTGCTGAGATTCTATATTAAGCACATTTTGCACCTTCCTACCAGTACACCGAACTACTTGCCAGCAATCAAATCGGGGCTGTCTCTTCTATATGTATATATTAAAACCTTCAAATTACAAATCGGTTACGTGCTCAAGGTTCTTAAGATGAAAAACCATCGTCTGGCCAAAAAAGGGGCGCTTAGGGCAACTAGTAGCAGGTCTAGTTGGTACGGAGACTGGCTAAAGTTGGCACAACGTTGTGAAATCGAGTTGAATCTCAACCCGGAAACGCCCCAAAACTGGTAACCAATTCTTGAAGACCCCAGATATAACCGAAGTGCTTTATTGTCTTTTCAAAATGCCCAAAAACAATTTTTGTACCTATAATAGTTCACAAGTTATAGCGTTTTAAGTGGTAACATTTCCAAATTAGATGTCACCTACTTTGATGGGCTATAACGAGAAATACGATGAAAATAGACCCCCCTGCTATACAATTGTTTGTTCGGCATACCTTTAGGAATCTTCCCTTAAAGGATTATCCTTCTTAACTGGTACACCCTGTATTTGGAGTTAGCTTTCAACAATAGGTATCAAAATTTGCATCGGATATTTTGTTCCGATGATTCTAATTACATTTTTAATAGTAGTAATTAAAATCATTAAGTAATTAAATTACATGGCAATTACACGTCGAAGTAATTAATTAATTATTTAATTACAAAATTAATCAACCCATCACTGTTTGTGGTATGCAATACAGCTGAAAGGGAGGTTGTCTTTCATTTTATGGGTATATTATATGCCCAATTCTGCGGGAAACAAGGAGACATTTCTTCGGAGTGGACTTTTTATCAGAAGAACAAGTAATCGAATATATTATGTATCAATGAGTTGAATGTTCCAAAACTAATACGGATACTGCAAAAAGCCAATAAATCACAGAAACAGGGAAATGGTTATGATGGGAGAATCCTACACTGTTACCAGGTAAGGGTCTGCATCCGGAATCGTCTTTGGAAAATTTCCACCTCCCAGTCCCAGTGCAAAAAAAACAATACTCCAACCACCGTCACCATAAAAGCCTATGTACATATTATATATTATTTAAGTACGTGTATAAATAAATAAATAAATAAATAGTTGGCGCAACAGGCGTGTAGACACCCTAGGCCTAGCTTCTCACAACCATTCGTTTTGTGTGAGTTTTTATTTTTGGGACGAATGAAAGGGACCTACAATTTTATGCCGAGTCCGAACGGCTAAATTGAGAAGCTTTTTCGGGATAATTATACTCTCGGATGTTTGTCAGACGTTCGCGAGAGGTGGCGCAGTAGAAAAAACCTTAAGATGTAATTTGTGTTTTTCCGGGGATCGAAGTACGTGTATACTGAGATGAAATACCTATTTCGATAAAATGATTGAAGAAAGTAGTTGTCGACCTGATTTAGGTAGGTAGACCCAAGGTAAAATTTAATTTAACGGGGTCCTCATTAAAGCTCTGGACTCAAAACGCCTTTTAAATTAATGAAAACTGAATTACATGCACATATCAATATCACTATATGACCCATACCCTTCTAAGACTTGTACCTATATACACTTACCTATACTTTTTCTCTAAATTGATTTGATTTCTGATTTTTCTGCTGCTTGGTACGGATAACCCCAATGTAATCAGTAAAAAACTGTTTGAAAAGTTTTTTCATCCTTTTAAACCAATTGAACCAAACCAATACCTTACTTTGTTTAATATTGTTAATCGATTCATGAATAAATGGTTCTTTTGAGGGCAGAACGTTTATAAGTCTTGCGTCCTTTTTATATTCGATTCATTTTGCAGATGCACTTGTAAGAGTTCCAAGTTGAGCCTTGAAAAAAAAGATAAATAAGTGAATCAACAAGTTTGATTACTCTCAGATATGCTATTAGTGTAAGCTATGGAATTGCGAAAGGAAAATTAAAAATACAAAATGGACAGGCTATGAACTCCCCCCACTTTGTTCACAGCAAAGTATTAATAGCTTTCCCCATGGCAGGCTCACTGACGATGCGAATCAAATGTCCTTAATTAACAATTGGGGGGGATAAAAATACAATTTTTCAACACCCGACTTCACAAAGGGCGAATCCGTAATATAACAACAGTTCATTAATGTGGCTTATTACAAATTTAATAATAAAAGGAAAGAAATCGGAAATTTAATTTGAAATCGCAGAATTTGGCCAAGCTCATTATTATTGTAATACAAAGATGGGTGGCAACTAGGCGTTGGTTGTATTATTCGCGACGAACAATTTAAACGATAAATTGATTTGGTATTTAGCTACGTTGACACCACCAGAAAAAGGGACATGAGGCTAACCATCACTATTTTAAGATGGCATACAATGGGTCCACAAGGACCTCAGTGTGGCACGGAAGGAGGACCCTACTCTGCCAACCCGTAAACCTAACCTAACCTAGCTACGTAAACCCCATTATATGTATATGTTATTATAGAGCCCTTTATATTATGACAATTTAAACTTTGTCAACTTAGCAGACTATCTATCGGTGAGCTATTGAGAAAAAGATAAGAAAAAGCGGTAAAGGTTAACTAGATGTTATGACTTTTGACTTTTAAATTCATTTTTATTCATTCTTTCTTTAACTTACATACTAGACAAAAATGATTAAATCTAAATTAAAACTAACATTTATCTTAATCTAGCTTACTGGCTCTTAACGAGCACTCTAAACTTAACTATATTCTTATTACTATTGCCTTTCGACCTTAGATCTATAAATTTTTGAATTTAGCGCTGTTTTTTCGTTTCCAAGAAACTTTGCTAAAAACTTGGACTCTTTATTATTTTTGTTTTCTTAAAACTACCTAAAACTACTTAAAACTACCTAAGCTACTTAACCTAAATTACCTATAATCAGGGTGATGAGCAATCTCTCGATTGGTCACCATCCCGATTGCGTCGATGGGCGCCTGGCAGTCCCCAACACGGTGCACACGCGCCGCCGGGACTCGAGCGAGGCCATAAGCATCGGTCAAGTCTCGGTAGCACTCATTCATGTTGACGAGCCCGGCCCCTCCCAAAGACCCCCTATTAACTAGATGTTATATCCCGGATTGTGTGTGCAATCTTCAGCCTTCTACGTCAGTTGGTTTTTGAGATAGACCTAGGAAGGAACAAAATTGGTTTTAGTGCTCTCCGACAAACAGACGGACAGATATCGTAGCGAAACTAGTAAGGCTCGGTTTTTTTCACTTTGGGTAAGGAACCTTTAAAATGAGAAGAAGTTGCGACAGATCGACAAACTTTGTAAGCACCAATGATGCTGTAGTATCCTGAATAAATGACATCCGTCTGGTTCTGTAGTCTTGTATAAAGTAAGTTTTATTTTATTAAATCTGACATTTTATACAGTGTGAGCATACACTAAAATTCTGACAATTTATACAGTATTTCAAGATACTACAGATGCATTATAGTGTCAGCCTCTCTATTGTATTCAATAATGGTAATGGTGATCGACCTATAGTCTTCGACGCTCTGTTGGCGCAAATGGTATTCGCTTGCATATTTTGTCGTCGAATCGAAGTGCATGTTCGCATTTAAATAAAATGTATTTATTTTCCATGCTCTGTCATATGCCGCGGTCAGGTGCAGGTCGCAGGCAGATACCTTATCAAATACAAATACAGGCCAGCGCAGTACATACCTCAATGAAGTGTGATGTACCTACTGCTGAGGGGCGAAAAAACACAAAATGGAAATTAAGGTTTTTTTCACTACGCCACCTCTCGCGAGTATCAGACACTAATCCGAAAGTATAACTTCCTTTTTTTATTATCAGTTTGACATTGACAGCTATTATTATGCGTTAAAAAAAAAGTTTACAGAAACTTATTAGGTATAGGAAGGTAGATATATTTTCGAGCTACGAAATGGATCGATTCACACTTGAACAATGTTTTACTTGTGAAGTTGATGCTGTGTTGCGGAAACAGTGCGAGAATCTTGGAAATGATCCAGGAATTTCAAATCGACATACCACCCCTTCATCGATTTTAAGGTTGCCTTTGATGTAGAGATGAGCTATGCAGAACCATTCCTCCTTTTGGCATTCTCGCTAAAGGCTTTCGTTTATGAAGGATGAGGCTGGAGAGCTCTCGGCGCTCCATAGAGGTCAGTAAGAACAAAACCGAACCATTTGATGTCAGAAAAGGTGACGCGCTGTCATCAGATTTCTTTGACATCATATCTGAAATAATTGTTCGAGACTTGCAAGCCAACTCCGGAGGTACAATTTTTCAAGATTTTCAGTCTGTCTTTGGTGCATGTGTCAGTATTGAGGCATCTTAAAGATGAGGCCTGAGGTGCTTATGCTGAAGGACATTCAACATAGGCGCTTAGACAGAACGTAACAATTGACAGATGAACTCAGTGATAAGATCAAGCGAAGAATTACCCTTTCAATGGATATTTCAAAGAGCTTTAAAGGCAATTGACTAGCAAAGACCCCTCAAAGGTAACTGAGAAGATGTTTTAAATGATATATGTCGCAGAACCATTAAATCTGTAAGTGTAAAGGGTGAATAATAGATAAAACATTCAGTTGATTCAAGGGACAATTTTTCCGTGCGATCTTTGGTCCAGTTTGGATGTCTGGAAAAGATGGCAAAGAAATATCGACCCAGTTAAAACGATTAAAGTTGATAAAGGAGGGAAAATTCTTCAATTCATCTCCGGAGGGAAAATAGGGTACATATAGGACAAGCATACTTTCGGTGGCGAGAATTACGATCTACGATTAACCTATTATCCCCACAAATATGTCGTCAAGATTATGCTGAAAAAAAAAAAAAAAACATAAGCGAAGCAACGAACAATCGACAATAAACAAAGAAGCAAAAACCTCCAAGGGAGTACTGGGAAAAATAAAAACCCAATCTACCAAGACTTATAAACTAGACTGGTAGACATATGATTCTAAAATGAAGTCAGGGACTATGGATCTGGAATTAATGAAGAATAGCCTCTAGCGAACTATTCAGTCAACCTTGACAAAAATGTGTCTATATTCCAGACGGAAGTTTTTGCCATTAACTATTATTAATCAACTCTTAAAGTAGGTACTTGATTCATCTGAAATAAAATTGAAGCTTGTCCTGAAACATACATGGCCTGGCCATCTACAAACTTGCTAATAAAAACCTAGTCATCCTCTACTGGATTCCAGCCCCCAGGAGCTTTTGCTGTCAATAAAACATCTGACTCAATGGCCAAATTCAGCGCAATAATACCACTTATCGGACCTGAACTCTTCTGTGGTGTAAGCAGAAAACATTTCAGGAACTACATCAAGAGCTTGTCTCAAACCGAATCCAATGAAGTCTGGCCGAAATCTACCTGGGCGCAGAGCTACACCAGATAATTCTTCCCCAAATTCTCCTCCAGAAAATCTTACTTCGTCATTAATATGAACAAAAATAACTTGAGAATCCTGACTGGAATAATAAGTGGCCATTGATTCATAAAAAAAACATCTTCACCTACATGCAGACTCCATCTTGGAAGTGACGAATCCTCTCTTCCCATACTTCGTCTCAGAAAGAATATCCTTGACTGGCATACCCCAGAGAAGATTCGTGTCCCTATTCCTGACTGCTTCCGGAGTGAAAAACCAGCTCACAAAGTATGGCACATTTAAAAAAGGCCGAAATGCCAGACCCCATGAAGGCTCTTTCGACTAATAATTTAATCATCCTGTGGATTTAGAGATCGATTGTTATAGAGGACTTTATCTGGTACCTAGTCCGAGTGGTCCTTATTTATTAGGATATTATATAGATCGCCCCAGGTTGATTCCGTGGTTTATTCCCATCATCTATACTCACTGGTAGATTGTGTGTACCCTTACGTTTCTTTTTTCTCATTTAGGTACAAACATTTTACTTTTTTTCGAGGGATGTACGTACAAAGTCTAGGTACATGTACATAGCAGCACCACCTGGGCCTGAGAACTTATACCAAAGCACCCACAATGCACTAAAAACCTTTTGAAAACTTTTCTTGTCCCAATTGCAAGACGTGCTGCCCCAAATAATAACCCCAATTGCGGTAATGTTACAACATGCTCTCCCAAGTTGGTCAAAGCGGACCTATGTCGATGAAACCTGCTACCCATGTATGTGTACATGCGGTTACCAAAAAACATTACAACAAAAATCGTAAAAAGTTTGCATTTGTCCACCCATTTCTTGTAAGCACTCACATTACATTCGATGAGCTCACACTAAAGACATGATATCACCATAGTGTGGTTTATCCATTTATCTATGGATAAATGCCCCAAGTAGGAAACTACAAACTTTAGCTTACGGAAACTTTATTTTTTGCGATTTCAATATACGCCCTACTAGTTCTTCCTCGTGTTACTTTTGATTTATTTACTTCCGACCAATTTAATAAATCTAAAGCCGTCATGAACAACTTGTTAACTGCTCTTGGAGCATTTCGTAGCTCCCTCAGAAGGATAACATGTCTTCATTCCATCACGATAGCAAACCCATCTTTGCAAGCAGATGCCGGCTTTATGGTGCCGACATTAAGTTGTTTATCATCCCCTTGCATATAGAAAAGATTACAAAGGAAATTCTCTGAACACTTACATAACACGCAAGGCTTATAGTAAGCGCCCTGCAATTCGTTCATTCGTTAAAGTATTGTTGGTCAAGCCCAAATGCCCTGCCATGCCACATAAAAACAAGGATAATTTTAATTTAATTATTCCGAACCCGTCATGCGTCCCTTCTTCATCGGCGAGTTATAATACAAGTGTACTAAAACTAACACGTCATGTACTACTGGCGTGCACTCACAATCACAGTAGGTGGCCCATTTTTAAGGGCTTGGCCAATGGAAAAAGAAAGAAAAGTAAAATATTTTCGAGCATTCCACAACAATGCTGGTGTGTATGCCTGTGCAACCTTAAAACATATTCACTCAGCGCAGTTTGGATTCCTTTTGCCACTAAGGGAAGCTGCGGTCGAACATCAACTTGTTTTTCATATTCCGACCCGGGGGCTAAGTGTGAGCATTTGATTGCTTGCCCCGCAAAACTTTTTTACGGAGTCAGAACTAAGTGTGTGAAGCACAAAGGAAAAGCATCCAAAACGGAAGCAAAGTACAGCCAAAAAATAACAGCGACTCTTGAGAGTCTGACAGGGCGATAGCGGGTTTTCACCATATAAACCATGCTAACCAAACGGTATTCCGTATCCGTATTCCCCAAAGAAAATTCTTAAAAAATGTTTCGAAGTTGCCAAGAATTCTTCATCTACTTTTAGTTCTTCTTTTGCAGCTCCACTGCATGCCGTCGCACTATTCGTCCGCCACCCCTCTACATTTCTACAACTCATTCCATATCGTTTGTAATTAGGCATGTGCAGTGCACTCATCCACAAACGATATGTGGGCCTCTGAATGATGCGCGTTGCTAGACAGAGATCCAGGAACTGATACAAAACCCACAGCCGCACAAAAAGTATCTCTTGAATTGGGCAACGGTGGGGTGAGGTGGCTTAAATTTAATTAAAATACTTTTAGCCATAGATAAAGGGAGCCATTATCTTTCATGGTCATTCAATTGAAAAGTTTCTCCTTCAGTTTTTCCCACTTTTCGGCCTGGCAAAAACTATTGGGAAGTCGTGAAAAGTCCTTTATTGGTTTGAATGTGTGGAAGGAGGTTGAACGAAAAGCAAACGCTTTTTCTGATGAGCACCTGAGCAGGCGATAAAGGTTTCCACTTGAATGCGAACTTGTTGGGGGAAAGGTGGTTGGCGTTAATTCTTTTTGTTTATTTTTTTCCTTTTTCCTTGTGTTTTTTTTTTTTTTTTTTTTTCTTGTTCGTTGGGAGTTTTGCCGCAGATGTGATTTCATATAAAAAGCTTGGGTTGTTCTTTTATTTTTCCATCGGCCATTGGAAAACTTGCGAACGGTGCGAAGAGCTATTGTTTTATGCCACCTTCCATAGCATGCCTGTGGGTAAAAATGAATTTATTTTGAAAGGTTTTTGTGCAACGGCATCAAGTTTAGTGTCATTGCACCCTGCGGCTAAGGCTTGCACTGGGGGAGGAAGATAATTTAAAAATAGCGCACACGGAACATCTGTTAATTATTCGGTTATTGGAGCACAATATCCAACAGGTGACAGTCCATATTGGTGAACACCATTTTATGGGTGGAATAGTTAGCCAGAAAACCGATAGGACAAAAACCGATGATGAAGTATCTTTGGGTAAGAGTCAGCTAACAAGTTTATCCTTTGAAGTTGTTCGGGCTGAACATCGGGTATGGTGAGCTAATATTTTTTTGTTGGCTTTATTTGGTTGCACAGACCACGCAATGCATGGTTGGTTGAGTGGATAAAGGGTTTACATAGACAAAAAATCGTCTGCTAAAATGGGCCTACAAATTGAAGAGGTAATTGTGTTATCTTGTGGAAGGGTAAAATGTGTAGTACTATGAGAATTGAGGACTAGTTTCAGGCCCACCAGCACAGCAATATGTAAAATTTGAAGATTGAACTTGCTCTATGCTACTGAACAAAACCATATGAAGTATAGTAACAACTTTAAGCATAGACATGTGGTGGTGATAGTAACAAAATACAGTAGGTATCTCTATCTATATGCAAATATGAAAAAAACGTAAAGTTCTGGCAGACCTAGTTCATTCAGTTTTTTTTAGCCAAACTATTTAAAGCTAGGTCAACGATTCGATTAGTAGATACCAACTCATTTGTAAAACTATGTTTATAGTAAAAGCAAGTCTTAAGAACAAGAGAGGACGCGCCTTCTGCTCGATAGTGCCAACTGATAAATAAATAAATAAGTACTTGGCGTAACAAGTAAGGACATACTTTGGCCTAGCTTATGTTATAACAAACACTTTTTAATTAATTTATTTTTAACAAAAATAAAGTCAAACTGATAGGCACAAACGTAAATTTTTGTTTGATAAGAAAATTAAAAAAAAATCATTTGTGTTTAGACGGTAGGTATAGAACCAGGTCTTTATTAGTCATTATTAATATGTTGTATAAATGGTATAAGGAAATATATTTCGAAATTCAACTCTTAATGGGGTAAAATGGGGACCAAAGTTGCATAGGTCGGATATAATTGTCGTATGTTACTCTTTAGGAAGGTACTACACTTTTGGGAAAACGCAATCAAAGTTTAAAAAAACGTTTCTTAAAATCCTACGGTAGATTTTCTTAAAAATTAAATGACTTATGCAAAAAACATTTGTCAACTACTGAATAACTGTAAAATTAGATCAATATTCTAATTAAGAAAGAGATCAAACTAAATGTTTCCCAAAATGCCGTTGTCGTGGGGGGCTTACTGCCCCCCTGCAACCCCCCTCCCTGGGTTTACTGCCAGATTTGGGGCCTTATTTCCATTTTAAAATTGCGGTCATTTTTCATTATAGACAACAGCCCCAATTTTGGGGTGATTTTTCATTCTTAGTTTAGGGCCATTTTTCATTGGGACCAAATTTCATGTAGCCACAGGGGTGGCAAGCTTCCACTAGATATTACTCAGCTGCTGTCAACGAGTTGACGCTTATATTGAATTTTGTGGAAAATAAAATTATATTGTAACTATTTTGTGTTCATTGATTTAATTCTTAAAATATATAACAATTTGTAAATATAGATGCAGATCATGATTTAGATTTTGAAAGTGACTTTGCATAATAACGAATTTAGTTTAATTTGACTTCGTTTTCACTAAAGTTAGGCGTTCTTTGGCGATCACAATCAATTTTGAAAGTCAAATAGATTATCAAATTATGCTGTGTAGAAGAAAGTTTTTTTTTTAAGTGCTGCCAAGTTTTTTGTACTATTTGACGTGAATATTTCGAAATAGGTAACTGTGAAACGCAAAATATATCTGCATAACATAACTAACACTTGGTCGTCGTCTTCACTCAAACTCAAACTATACTTAAGTGCACACTTCATCATCAAATCTGACCTAGTCAGGAGCTGCCGCACAGAGCATTATGCGCGCAGAACCAAGTCAGATTGTGTTGGGTACCCGTACACTGTGATATTGAGGGTAACGAAAGGGCTGATGTTCTGGCCAAAACCGGAGCAGAGCTTCCACCTAATGAAACAATTGAGGGCATTAGACCACCAATAGCCGTGGCCAAGAGAATTATTCTCAAGAATATTAAAAACAGGGCAGATCAGAGATGGTTAAATATAGTAGGACACAGGGTCTCAAAGGCTCTGTGGACTAAAGGCTCCGTCAAACAGAGCGCGTTTTAACGCCGCGTATCACCGCTGCGTTCCACCGCCGCGTTATAATCAACTGCAACACATATCCCCTGACACACACAGCGCGTTTTCAACATCGCGTTGAACTTACCGCGGCGTTAAAACGGTGAAACGCGCTGTTGTGATATATTACAGATTATTTCTCTGACGCGGAGCGTTGAGAGTCATTTTTATAGTGTCAAACAGAAAAATTAATCGAATTTGTATAAAATTACCCATGTCTTTATGATATGGGTCATGAAATTGTATAAAAACATTTTTTAAAGGGCGAATGATTTGAGAACTATATTCTCCGACTTATTTTCACTTTTTATTTATGTCGTGCTCCCAAATTCTTTTTCTTTTTCGAAAATTCCGTAGCACGCAAAAAAAATTCAATAATTCGTCATCTGTTTGCCGTCGTCTAACGCGGCGTTGAGAACGTCGTATCAAAATAATCTCACCGCGGCGTTTATAACGCGTTCTGTTTGACGAAGCCTTAAGCTAGATCGGAAAAAAATCTGTAGAATTACTAAGGCTCAGCAGATCAAGGCTACGAATGGTAATAGTAATACGGATACTCTCCGGGCACTGTCTTCTAAGGAGGCACGCTATGAGATTAGGTCTAACAGATACAGACATAATGCAGGTATTGCGAAGACCTGCATGTCACAGAGGACATAACTCATCTCCTCTGTGAATGTCAAGCTATTGCTCGGTATAGGAGGAAATTCCTCGGTAGGTACTTCTTCGACAATTTGGAGGAGGTTGGCCTCGCAAACGAAAATGAAACAATTTTCAGGTTCTGTAGGGAAATTAATTGCTTGGGCAAAATGGTTTAGATTATTTTTGACCGTTAAGGTTCCCCAGGGGTGGCGATGGGTCCAATATGATGGCTAGTCCAATGTGATGAACTCACACCCTATTCAACCTAAGTGCACACTGTAAAACTGGGCATAGTTAGGTGGGATTATCGGCTTCATCATCCGGGGAAAAATCTTCGTCATTAATCCAGCCTAGCTTCCTCTCTAACAAAGAATACGATATTAAGCGTATTTTTTTTGAGAATCTTAGCTAGCTCACTTTTACTTTTATAGATATGCAAGACTTTTATACTCACTTTTGGTTTTGTTATTGTTGTTGTACCTACACATAAAAATAATTTGTGTTAGATATCTAATATTATTACTTGGAATTTGCATTTTTCATTATTTAAAATACATACGCATAAAACGCGTCCGATTTGCACGACACATCCAGTGACCCCAGACTTTGGAAGCAGGTTATCCCACACTTATGCCAAAAAAATCCCTTTTATCCGTCGCCAACATTTAAAAAATCCCACATTTATCCCATGAAATAATAGACAAAAAAAACATGTATTTTATTAAATTCAGTCTTTTTTACTATGAACAAATACAAGTTACATTAACATTAACTATATGCAAGTTAACAAAAATAAGCATATTAAGATAGGTACGTTTGTATATAATACAAAAATAAAAATGTGGGTACATCTTACACATTGTTAAAACGTTAAAAAAGGGAACATAAAACTGCATTCGGCATTAAAATGAAAATAATATTTAACATAAGTTAGGCTAGGAACCATTTCAACGATGGCAGTCTTATAAAAACTGAGACAGTTTTTCTTAACCTCCAATTTACCATCAGCATCTAACTCTGTCAAGGAGTCTTTACATTCCCAAAAACAGACTATCTAAATTATACATAAAATGTGTGCTGGAATCTCTAAAAATTTTAAGTTGGGCATCCCCTGGAAGTTCAAAAAAGTCTGCTTGAACAAACAAGCGACACATTTTCAAAACCAATATCTTGCTCTCCCGCACAATGCAGTGAACTAAAACCTTTCTGTTTTGAAAAAGTGAGTTGAACTGATTAAATAAAGTAAGTACATGTTTTAAGAAATAGAAATAAGTTCTATAATTTTATTGTTTTTAATGAAACTAGCAAATTAAGGACAAAAATTGACCATAGAGTAAAATCCCTTTTTTTTGTACTATGAGGTGAAAAATCCCTTTGGCCCTTTTAGCTTATTTTAAGTGAGAAAATCCCTCAAAAAGAGGAAAATCCCTCAAAAAGGGATAAATCCCCCGATCTGGTATCACTGGACACATCTTGAATGAGACTGAAATTACACACGGCTGTGTAGATATTTCACCCCAATTGTCGCTGTCGTTTACGACTCTAAAAAAAAAACGACACGACTGTTTGGTATTGGCGACTAAAAATAAACGATTTTTGTCGCGGCGACGATCGACAAATGGCGTCTGAAATGTCAAAAAATGTGGATTGTATTTTTTGACGACGATCGTCGGTATTACGTAAGTCGTTTTGTGACGACGTTTGTCGTGGAAATGATGCATTTCAGTCGTCGACTATTTTGCGGACGACTGTGTGATAATGGGTGGTATGCATAAAAGACAGTAAATGCTTTTACTGGGGATTTTCTAAGTAAATACTTATTTTAGTATGCATAAAACGGAGTAAATACTAAAAATTAAGTATTTACTTCAAGTAAAAGCATATACTTTTTTCGGATGAATTTTTTCAGTAAATACTTTTTTGGAATGCATAAAAACTAGTATTTACTTTTTTTCTTCAGTAAATACTGGAAATTTTTCAAGTTGCTATCGACCAACTTGAAAATTTCATAGCATTTACTTTTTTTTTAATTTAGCATTTTTGTAAGGAGCAATACTAAGAGGCTTTAGTCACAGATCGAGTTTAAAGCGATTAAGGTCGTATAATAATTCAAATTTAAAAAAGAAAAGTCTATATTCTAATCAGAATGGCAGAGTATGTGCGTGTTAACTCCACATAGGTATATAAGGAACGACGATCGGGGACCGACGCAAATTTCAAGCAACTGTATCGTTTTGAACGAGAAAATGTAGAGTGGTTAAGTGAATATTTCATTGGTAAGATGCATTTGGCAAATTGACAAATTTTCTAGCTCTTTAGTTGCCATCACTTGTCACTTGAAGAAACTAGTTTAGTATGACTAAAAAGCTCAAGGCGATGGATGTGTACAATAAAGAAAACTAGTCCAACCGTACATTTTTTAAGCCTGGATAAGTACAATAAAAAAAACGAAGCCTACCGTACATTTTTCAAACCCGTTTGTAAAAAAATAGTATTTACTATGATTTTGGATGAATTTTAAGTATTTACTTAAATGAATTCAGTATTTACTTAAAGTATTTGCTATCAAGTAAAAACTTATTTTTATGCATACGAAACGAAGTAAATGCTGAAAATCGGAGCTTCTACTTTAATTTCAGTATTAACTTAAACCTTTTACTTGAAGTAAAACCACATAAAACCACAGTATTTACTTCAAGTAAAAGGTTTAAGTAAATACTGAAATTAAAGTAGAAGCTCCGATTTTCAGCATTTGCATAAAAATAAGTTTTTACTTGATAGCAAATACTTTAAGTAAATACTGAATTCATTCAAGTAAATACTTAAAATTCATCCAAAATCATAGTAAATACTATTTTTTTACAAACGGGTTTGAAAAATGTACGGTTGGCTTAGTTTTTTTTATTGTACATATATTCAGGCTTAAAAATTGTACGGTTGGACTAGTTTTCTTTATTGTACACATCCATCGCCTTGAGCTTTTTAGTCATACTAAACTAGTTTCTTCAAGTGACAAGTGATGGCAACTAAAGAGCTAGAAAATTTGTCAATTTGCCAAATGCATCTTACCAATGAAATATTCACTTAACCAATCTACATTTTCTCGTTCAAAACGATACAGTTGCTTGAAATTTGCTTCGGCCCCCGATCGTCGTTCCTTATATACCTTTGTGGAGTTAACACGTATATAAGTTATAAAACTAAATTCTAGTTTTATTTAAAAAAACTTTATTAAAAAATTCGGCAGCGTTTCTGCCTCCTGACTTAAGACTGACATTGAAATTCTTACGACTAGCTTAAATACTAATTATCTGCTGCCACTGCACTTCTGCTTCAAATGTATTTTCCTGGAATCGTACGGTCGTCGCCGGTCGGTGTCATATGCCCGTGCGAAAGTGCTTTCGATGCAGGTCTCATCGCAGGTTGCTAGATGGCATGATTTCGGGTCGTTGCTCCGTGTGACGGTGGCATGTGTTATAGATTGTTTTACGTTAACTCCTCCGCCCTTAAGAGTGGACGCCCTCGTCCGCTTAAAAGAATGGTATTTGGCTTATGCGGGATGTTCTTGCTCTTGGTTGTGGGGACGGCTCGCTTTTGATAGTCTCCAAGGCTTCTGTCGATACTTCTGGTTTGGTTACGGTATTCTCTACTGAGTTGTTGGCTTTCGTAAATTTCCTGAAGATGACCAATATGACAATGCAAGATAGTAGACACGCTCCAAAACTTAGCATAGTATTATTTTTGAAGTCGGTTTTCAGGAGCTGGATGTACTGGGTGTTGTTTGTGTGGAGTTCTTTTACCATTTCCAGCGAGAGAACTTCTTCTAGTATGTTGTCCGATGAAGTTGGTTGCAGGATTGGCGGGAGAGGGTTGAGATGACTGATTTCGATGGAATTAAACGTGTTCTTTCCAATTTGTATACTGCTGTTATCATACCTTATAAGGAACGTACCGTTGAGTGAGACCATATTGTTGTTTATTGAGATTTGCCCATCGTACCGATTCAGGAAAATGATGTCTGATGATATCTCTTCGACCGCAGGAATGTGTTGGTTGTTGATTGCAGTACAGTTGGCTGGAATACTACGTATTAGGTTTGGAATACATGTTGTATTGCTTATGTTAATAATATTAATTCTAGGACAAATGGATAGTTTATTCACTGTTTTACAATCTGTTACAATTCCATAGATTTCGTTTTCACATTCTATAATTTCCTTAAAGTCGATTTTTATTATTTTTGTTTCTTCTCTTACTGCTTTTATAATAATTTTTTTACAAATTTCTTCATTTACAGTTGGTAAACTTACTATGTATAATAAAATAGCATTGTTAAATGCTATCTTTATTTCTGAGAACTCAATTGCCTCTTCTATATTCTTGAATGGTATTTCTTTATTATTTATAATTTTTTCGATAGTATTTATTTCAATATTCGACAGGATATATGAATTTATAATATTTACTCTTGCCCAATGTAAGGCGTATGCCACGTTTGTTATTTCTTCTTTTAATAGATCTAATTTATATTTTATGTTGAAGACTAACTGTTCTATTATGTTTCCATTTTCTTTTACATATTTATTTATTTCGTTAGTTCTATTAGCTACGTTATTTATTTTATCTATTACAAGTTTGTTAATTACTATCTGTCTATTATTATTTTCTAGGACGTTATTAATTTTTTCTTGAATTATTTGGAAGTCGTGTTTATCTGGGTTGCCAGTAATGAATTTCCAAGCGCTTCCTAGGAAGTCAATTGACCTTCTGGATTTTGGATGGTTTGGGACTAAACGTTTTATCAAGGAATTGATTGTTGATATTTCTTCGGATAACAGGTGAAAGCTATTGTGGGAGGTTGGTAGATTTTTTCTCATGGATGTCTCTATGCTTTCTATGGCTTCGGAATATTTCGACAGATCGATCTCGTGAATAATCTTATAGGTTCCTGTTTGTAGTCTTGATGTACCCGTGTTTATGGTCACAAGTCTTGCGTTTGTATAGTCCAGTATCTGTACGTCGGCTAAGCAGTCGGTCATGTATAGGTACAGTTGTCTAGAAAGAAAGGTATAGAAGGATTTATTATGATTTGATGTGTGATTTGTGAACAACTTTGCCGGATTGAGTAAGAATCGTTGTTTTTTTATTTTCTTTTACGATTTCCTTTGCGTATCTCGGCGTAAGTTTTGAGCCTAATCTTTTGTTTCTTTTGACGTATATTACGTCGCCTGTTGAGTAGTTCTTTACTGGTTGCTTTCCCTTATTATGGTAAGCTAAGTCACGTTCTTGTTTGACTTGTAATTTGTCCTTGGTTTCCAAACGGATTTTGTTAATTTTGGTAGGGTCTGCGTTTCTACTGAAAAATATATCGACCGGTTTCCTACTGGTCACAGAGTGTATTGAAAAATTATATGCGTTCGTTGCTGCCTCTAAAAGTTCCGTGAAGGATTTGTGTGTTTGTTCACATTTTATGCATCGCATGATTTCAACGAGAGTCGAGTGAAATCTCTCGACTTGTCCATTTGAGCTGCTCGTGTATGGTGGTGTTTTATACACTTCGATGCCGAACTCGTCCTCAATCATGAATATGATCGGGATTGAATTAAAAGACTTCTCATTATCGAATACTATAGTCTTTGGAATACCGTAAGAAAATATAATCTCTCTAAGAGGTGTTCGAACATCCTCTATGGCCTTCGATTGTATTCTTTTGGCCTGGGCGTATTTGGAGAACTTATCTACCGCAGTCAGTACAAGATTGCCTTCAGTTGAGAAAATATCTAGGTGTATTATTTGTCCGGGGTAAGTTGGTATCGGGGTCGCCTGAATTTCGATCTTCTCCGGGTGCCGGTCATACTTATTTTCTCTACAAACCGAGCATAGTTTTGTTATTCTTCTTACTTTGCGAGACATACCGGGAAAATAAAATTTTTCAAGAATCTGTAATTTATTTTCGCGATCATTCCTATGAGCACGTTGATGTGTCCTTATTATTATCTCTTCTTGTTGATTTTCGTCGGTTACATCTTCGACAAGAACTTGGGAGAATCTAATGCGATAACTGTGAAGATGGTCTCTATAGATTTCTTGAATCATACCCTGAATTCGTTCCTCTGTTCTGATGCAATTTATAACTGTGGGGTTCAGTCGTACTTTTAGGATTTCTATTAAATTATTATAGGTAAAGGAGGGCTCTGTTATTAGGTGTCTATGGTAGGTGGGAAATACTATGCGAAACTCTTGTTTACTCGTATCACCAATATTTAAGAAAATTTGATTTTTATAAGCATTTATTGGCGTCTCAACACTGATTATGAGGCCATGGGACGAGCTTTCGTCACTGTGTACGGTTGGAGTGAGGGAGTTAACTTCAGTTCGAATGGGGGGTCTGGAGAGGGCGTCGGCAACTATGTTTGTTTTTCCTGGCTTGTACTTTAGCTCATAGTTGTATTCCTCTAAGATCGCTTTCCATCTCTTAAGTTTGGTGTTGTTGTTTTTGTTACTTAAGGAGTAGGTAAGCGGTTGGTGATCAGTGTGAATTATAACCTTTGCTGGCCCATATAGATAGTTCCTGAAGTTGTTCAATGACCAAATTATAGCTAGCATCTCCTTTTCATTAGCTGCATAGCTTTCTTCGGTTTTAGTTAATGTCCTAGATATGAACATAATGGGCCTGTCCTCTTGTGATAGGACAGCTCCTAGGGCGTAATTTGAAGCATCGGTTACTAACTCAAAGGGTTTCGTGAAATCGGGGTATGCGAGTATGATTTCTTCTGAAGTTAAGGTATTCTTGATTTTCTGAAAGGCTTGTTTAGCTGGTTCATCGAGGTGGATTATTTTTTTGCCTGAGAGGTTTTTGGACATTCGTCCGTCCTCCCCCCTTAAAAGGGCTGTTAGGGGTTTCGCAAGCTTTGCGTAGTCCCTAATGAAGCGGCGATAATACCCTGACAGACCTAGGAATGAGCGAAGTTCCTTTAGGGTACGAGGGTAGGGGAAGTCTTGGATTGCTCTGACCTTTTCTGGATTGGTTTTAATGCCGTTGGGCGAAATAACAAAACCAAGGAATTCTACTTCTTTCTTGTAGAATTCGCACTTATCCAGTTGCACTTTCATATTTGCGGCTTGTAACGTTTGGAAAACTTTCCGAATATTTTGCTCGTGTGTCGCCTCATCTTTACTAAAAATGACTATGTCATCTATGTAGACATAACAAATTGCACCAATATGTTCACGCAGTATGTCATCGAGTGCTCTCTGAAATATAGATGGAGCATTCTTGAGACCGAATGGAAGCCTCGTGAACTCGTACTTGCCATTGTTGACCGAGAAGGCCGTTTTTTCGATATCAGATGCCTTTAAGGGGATCTGATGAAACCCGCTTTTTAAATCTATTACAGTAAACCATTTATTTTGGCCTAGTTGTGCTAGCACATCATTTATTTGAGGGATCGGGTATCGATCTGCCACGGTAATACTGTTTAGCTTCCTGTAGTCTATGACGAGTCTGTATTTTTTCTCTCCGGAAGCATCGGCTTTCTTAGGCACTACCCATACGGGAGAATTGTAAGGGGATCGTGAAGGCCTAATTATACCATCGTTGAGGAGTTTGTTGATTTGTTTTTCAACCTCACTTTTAAGAGATATAGGGTAGGGATAGCATCTGGTGTACACGGGTGAATCAGATGTTGTCCTAATCTCGCCTTTTACCACGGTGGTGTAGGTTAATTTCTCTTCAGGTTCATCGAAGAGTTTCGGGAAATCGAGTACAATTTTGTCTAAGGAATTTCTTTGTATTGAGGTCATGTGGTTCATCCTAATGTTAAGTGAGTTAATGGATTGCGAAGCCATCTGTTTTATACCTATCTTTACTTTGTTATTGATAACCATGTAGTTATCTTTGGTATGTATAACTGCAGAAAGGCTCTTAAGACTGTCATTCCCGAGAATGGCGTGAAACGATTTGAGTTTGGGCATAAGAAAGAATTTAATTTTTATGTTTTGAAGACCAAAAAGATTGACAAAAGTATGCTGAGTGACTTGGACGTTACCTCCGATCGAGTTACAACAAAAAGGTTTTTCATTTAACAAAGGGTTCTTTACTAGGGATGATTGTATGTAATTTTTATTGGATCCGGTATCAATAAGAATTTTTAATATATCTCCATTCTTCGTTGCACATTCAAAATATGGCAGCGAAGAATTGGTTAATCTAAAAAATGTATATCGGTTAGTTGCATGATCTCGGTAGAATCGTTATTGTCCGGTTGCGTCATGTCAGTATAGTCTTGTAAAGTTTGGTCATATTCGTTCGAGTTGTCTACGTTCGCTTGTATATCCTCATATTGGCTGATTTCCTCTTCTTGAGTCATATCGGTACCAATATGAAAGTTTCTTTGCATCTTGTTAGGGTGTGCTTGCTGAGAATGGGGAGCTGATGGTCTTTTCGGTGCTGGGGGCCAATTGTGCATACGGGGTCTGTTTATATAGTTTACTCTGTTCGTCCGAATTGTCGATGTATCCATAGGCTCTTGTGGTGGTTGCCGGGGATTGCCAAAACGTTGTTGATATTGTGGATTAAATTGTTGTTGATTTTGCTGTGGAACAACCTGCCTTTGAGGTAGAGGAGGCCTAGCGTTGTATTGATATGAAATTTGTTGTCTGGGTGGTTGAGGTAAATATGTTAGTTCTGGGTAGAATGACTGGCGGCTTGGGCCTTGTGGATTGTTGAAGTTTCCTCGTCTAGGTGGGATTGGTGGCGGTTCGGGGTGCTGAGTTCTTCTGCTATTGTTATTTGCAATCGCATACTGTGATCTAAAGTTTTGATTTTCTAGCCTTAGGCACAGATGCAAGGCTTGAGGTAAATCCAAGGGTTCTTTCATTCCCAACAGTCTGGGAAGGTCACCCTTAAGCCCTCTAATGAAGGTGTCGAGTGCTTTATCTCTATAAGTTTGCATAAGCAAATTGAGAGCGTCCGCACTGATATCCATGCACGATATTTTGTTGAGAATTAATGAAAGATGCGCGTATACATTTTGATAGAATTCCTGTATAGATGTGTTGCCTTGCACAAGCCCTGTCATTTGGTACTCTAACGTTCCCAAATCACGCTTGTCAGCGTAGTGCATGGTCAAGCATCTTGAAATACATTTCCAATCCAATGGAGTGTTGTACGACTCCAGGACATGGTCTGCATTTCCTATGACTTTGTTTCTGATGGTATTTATAATACCAAAGTATTTTGCTGATCCTTTGATCGAGTCATATATTTTTAGGATCCTCTCTACGCTCTTGCGCCATGAACTAAATTCTCCTGGTTCCCCAGAGAATTCGCGCAGGCTGCGTACCACATCGGGAATTTTATCGAGGTCGTTAATGTTTGCTTGTTGGTCGGGCGATATGGCTTGGTCAGTTCCCGTGAACTGATCCGCATATGGGTTTAGAATGGATTGTACAAGATTTCGACCCTCGGTCTGAAGAGCTTCACGAACCATAGAAACGATGACGGATTGCAAGGGAGGGTTAACAACAGGATTTGATGACCCTGTTTGGCCAGCATGGCCATCAAGCGCGGATGGTCGTAGCAAATTTTCATTAGGCATTTTAAGTGGAATTGAAATTAGACCGACAACCAAATAATTCTTATTCTTATAATGTAAGTTGCGATGATAAGTGGAAATTAATTTCCTTCAACTGCCTTATGCAATAATCAGGTAGTAATTCTCTTTCAAGTTATTCTTACACTATTTTCTTCCTTTAGTTTCTTAAGGAGTTTCACTTTCTTTGTAATTACGTAGACTTGTATAATATTCTTTTCTTTACTTTAATTGATTAACTATTTATGTTCCTAAGTATATCTTAATCTATGCTTACATTAAATACACGATCGTCAGCATGTTGTTGGCGGCAGTAGTCTTAACTACACCTGTTCACTGTTTGTTACTAGGGGGCCCTTGATGTTTTCTCCAACTCTGGTTCACCAGCACTAGTTGTTTAAATGTTCTTTTAATGTTTTGAAGTTTTTCTTTGCACTGTACCGGTTACACTGATTTTCGTGCGGACCCTGGGTTTTGACGCACTCTTTACACGCACGTTACACTGGTTAAATGTTTTATCGGTTTGTACCACTTGGGGACTTTTCCGGATACGGTATAGTTATTGTACCACTTGGGGACTTTTCCGCGACTAACACACGTACCACTTGGGGACTTTTTTTTTTTTTTTTTTTTTTTTTTTTTTTTTTAAAAATGGTTAGTTAAGTACTACTTAAGTACAAGCGCGACTAACTATAGTGAACTAATTTTAACCGTGTTACCAGGGTCCCTGCTCGGGCGCCAGTTATAAAACTAAATTCTAGTTTTATTTAAAAAAACTTTATTAAAAAATTCGGCAGCGTTTCTGCCTCCTGACTTAAGACTGACATTGAAATTCTTACGACTAGCTTAAATACTAATTATCTGCTGCCACTGCACTTCTGCTTCAAATGTATTTTCCTGGAATCGTACGGTCGTCGCCGGTCGGTGTCATATGCCCGTGCGAAAGTGCTTTCGATGCAGGTCTCATCGCAGGTTGCTAGATGGCATGATTTCGGGTCGTTGCTCCGTGTGACGGTGGCATGTGTTATAGATTGTTTTACGTTAACTTATACTCTGCCATTCTGATTAGAATATAGACTTTTCTTTTTTAAATTTGAATCACTATACGACCTTAATCGCTTTAAACTCGATCTGTGACTAAAGTCTCTTAGTATTGCTCCTTACAAAACTGCTAAATTCAAGAAAAAGTAAATGCTATGAAATTTTCAAGTTGGTCGATAGCAACTTGAAAAATTTCCAGTATTTACTGAAGAAAAAAAGTAAATACTAGTTTTTATGCATTCCAAAAAAGTATTTACTGAAAAAATTCATCCGAAAAAAGTATATGCTTTTACTTGAAGTAAATACTTAATTTTTAGTATTTACTCCGTTTTATGCATACTAAAATAAGTATTTACTTAGAAAATCCCCAGTAAAAGCATTTACTGTCTTTTATGCATACCACCCAATGTGTTAAAAAAAAGTATGTGTATACTTAATTTTTAATTAACTAAAAGACAATTATAGTTATTTTGCAGACTGGAGATAACAAATAAAACACAATTTCTACATTTAGTGAACGAAATGCAGAAAAATATTCCTTTGGCAAAATCATTCACGAAGGCCTGACAAAAGTAATGTTAATCGGCATCAATGGTACGACATAACCTCATCTCTGAATTGTCTTGGACCACCTTCGACTAAGTCTAAAATACTTTTTAAATCTAAAATTAATTATTGTTATTCAGTTTGCAATTTAAATTATTTCTACCACTCACCTAACGTCGGGCAAATCCAATGTCTTGGATTTGGTTAGAATTTCCTTCCTTAACTTTCCCAGCTTTTTTTTTCTGGGTTTCTTCTTTATCACTGCTTTCAAAAAACACCTCAAGACTGTTATTCATTTTTGATTTGTTTTATTAAATGATTAACCAACTCACAGACAACACACCAGACCAAATATAAATTCGTTGACTGAAATGTCAAACCGCATGTAATAATGTATGTGGAATGTGAGAGTTCAGAGAGTCGAGTCGTTTCAGTTACGCAATACCAAATTCCAAACGACTCGACACGACAAATGTCGCCAGTCGTTTGCGACAGACGACGACGACAATAGGGGTGATATTATCTTATGTCACATTCACATACCTACCTAGTACCTACGACAAACATTTTCCCGAAACTCAGTAAAAAATAATTGTTGTAGGTATGTGCATTGTGCAGTATAAAATGCATATACGATATTATTTTCCCAAATTAAGAATACACAGTTTTTGTAGGAATTAATTGTTGTATATAGTATGTGTGCAAAATGTTTGCACATACCACAAAAATACTATTCAAACGTTTACGACCTTGTAATAGGACAAAATGGCAGCTGGTTATCTTAAAAACTAAAGCAGCTATCGAAAAACCGATTTCAGAACATGAAAATAAAAATTGTAAAAGCAAAACTGTATGTCGACCGAAGTAACATAAAAAAAATAATGGAATACCTAAAAGAATAAATAAATTAAAATAATAACAACTCATCAAAGATAGTTTTCTATTAGAACTAAAATAATTTTGAAAACATTCAGTAGTTCCACATCCACAGATTCCCCCAACAAAAAAATCTCACTCTTAATAAAGTTGTGTAGATAAGATGGTCTTAAGTTGTTTTCCACTGCGCCATAGCCATACTACCTTTCCCAAACGTCTGATAAACATTCAAGAATATAATTGTATTGGAGACACTTTTCATTTCAGCCGTTTAGATGCGGCAGAAAAATCTCAAAAAAAAGAAGATTAATTTTTGAAGAAGATAAGACAAAAGCATTCATGAACAAGAATAAATCCAACGCCCAAAGTGAACAAAGGTGTAGGACAACAAAAACAAATGCCGTCACTTTTTTTCATCTACCAATAACGAGATTCAGTGCATTGTGCATATAAGAAAATCAATGTGCATAGCGCCTACCACCCAATTCACCCATTAACGGATTAGCAAGCTGATGGAAAATGTTCTTGGCCAATTCCCTATGTCGGTCGGTATAATAACCCCATTCACGTCCATTTGTGAAACTCAAAATGCAATCAAATTGGGTGTTCGACTAATAGGTAGTAAGTAATAAGCGGCTTTCAGCGGTGAACTTTTATTTGTAGAAACAGAATCAGAAGATTACTATGTAATTTTTTTTTTCTATGAGGTCAATATTTATCAGAGTAGGGTCCACGTCATCTGTCAAACTAGTAGATTTATTTTGCATCACACTTCAATCATTAAAGTTGTTCCGATATGTCATATGTGGTCCTTAAATATGTACCTACCTACATATATAGAGTCGATGAATATTTTGTTGGCGGTTTGAAGAGCAAAATTAATCAAAGACCCAATCCACACCGAACATAGTGCAACCAATTCACTCGGATAATAGGGACCGTGAAGAGGCATCATCTGTTAGTTATCTAATTCACGCAAAAGAAAGGCACTTTCGGATTGCGAAGACAACGCGCTGTATCTTTTGGGGTTTGAAAATGGGAAAACAGAAATAGTAACGCAGTTGAGCATGTACCATGCAAGTTTCTATTCAGTACAATAAGTACATATACAATTAGCTATCTACCAAAAGCAAAAAATTAAAACATTCCGACTGAGAAAAACTAACTACCTAACGAAAAACATTTCAAATTATTGGTAGGTGTACTATTTTTAGATTTATGTTTCATCATACCCAAACCCATAAACCCAATCGATATTAATTTGTACGATTTTTCAGTCGAAGTACATTTCTGATAAATTTTGAGAAATATGTTGAATCCCAACCCCAAGTTGAAGTCCCAAATAATTTTGGAGAAATTCATCTTCATTATTGCGATAGAATTTATTTTGCAATAGTAGCAGATAAAATGTATACCTATAAATGTACTCATACCTATGTAGAGTTAGTCACAGTAGAAACGCAATAATATAAGAAGGATGAAAATTGGATGAGAACGTGTATAATAATACTATGTAAGAACCGAAACAAGCTAAAATATAATGGAGATTAATTACCTAATTGCTTTATTGCCCTTTTTACCTTATTAAATCATAAGTGAGTGACATAACAACCGATATCGCCTCGATTTGTTAAGTTTTCCATTCCCAATTAATTCAACGATGATATCCATGATACTTTGGCTAAAATCATATTCAGCAGGTAAATTAACTTAAATTCATGTTTTATGTAAGCAGATTCCACGCCCCTTAAGCGGAACAATTCTAATTTTTGATATTTCTCCTTTCGTGCAATGTACACATTTCAACATTCTACGGCAATGAAAACTGGCCCAAATAAATAATAACCGATTTTCAAAAGTTGGCGGATACCACGGCCCCTAAATGGAAAATCTAAAGTTTTGGACTTTTCCCAGTGTATGCACCAAAGGATCTAGTAATCTGCCAAATTTCACGATTCTAGGATGGCCGCAAGTGCGTCATAATTTGGATGTTCATCATCTAAGTGAGTGGGCATTAGGTCTTATCGCCCAAAACAATAACGCCCAAATTGAAAAATGTCAAAACGCCCAAAACATTCCTGGGCAATTTGTTTGTTGTAAAATGTACGTAACTTTGGGTGATGCGAAATTGATTTTTGGCTTAATGGCATTATTTTTGCTAAAGCCCAAAAAATGCATAACGCCCCAAAACAAACATCAAAAAAGAAATAAAGGCCAAAAAGTTGCAGTTTAATATGTATAGCTTTTATTTACTGTCAGATTTAAGGTGTATGTGTTACTTTGGGCGATATGTCATTCTATTTGGGCTTTGCGACGCTTAATTCCTTTAAATTTTGGGCGATGTGGTGGTTGTTGGACGTTATGACATTTTTCAATTTGGGCTGACGGACTCTACGACCACGATAGGGATGAATGATATATGGAATAGATTTTCCGAAGTCTCTTTCCTTCATTTTTTTGTTTTGGATAAACTTAAGTGTAAGACAAAACTCGTTTCTCGGGGCATTTTTTGATGTGTATTTTGAGGCACTCCTTTTTTTCCTGTTTAGGCATTTTGAGGTTTTTTTTATTAAATTTTTGAGGCGTTTTTTAATTTGCGTTTTTTTGGGGTTTTTATTTTTTGCTCTCTTTTTTATGCTTTTTTAAAACTGTTTTTGAAGCATTTTTAGGGCGTCTTTGGATTGTTTATGGTTTGTTTTTTTATGCGTTTTTTTAGCCGCCTTTTATGGAAAAGTTTTGGCGACTGAGGTATTTTATGGTAACATTTTATGGTTATAATTCCATCATTAAATAGCAACTCAACATACTCAAAACGAAGCCAAACTATCGAATGGTGACAAAAACTAAAATAAATTGTCATCAAAGTCACGCATTAATTGTAGGTACTTGGGGGGACGTCGGGCGCTGCTGAATGCATTCACTAAGTCATTATTATTATTTTCGTACTATCATGGCAACAATAATATTTTACGTTGCTCATTATTTGGTAGAAAGAATTCAAAAGCCTTTTTGGCAATAACAACCCAAATGCTGTAGATTACAATTTTTTTTTCTTGGGTCAACATCAAGTATATGTAGGTATACAATACTGTATACTGAATATTAAGAATGCTTTCTAATGTTAAAGGATTTTAATAAGGAAAAACAACAGAAATAATAGGTAAGGTATGTCATAGTATAGTCCACCACGGGTAGTTCAAGTTACTAAAACTATCATAAGTGCACAGATTGTGTCAGATACTTGAAAGTTCAGATAATAAAATGCATATACTCTTTGAATTTTTAGAAGTTCAAAAATACATTCCCCATGGATCATAATCTACTGCAACGTTATTTAAAACTCTGAAGGTACCTACTATAAAAGTTTATTAGTTATATAAGGGTTATCTTACGGAGTACCTAGCTATAGATATCATTCTCCATAACCGAGTAAAGAAAATATGTAGCTATGTAGTTTCAACAGATGTCGATGTATCCATGAAAAGTTATGGAACCAAGCTAAAACTCTATGAAAACTATAATAACTCATGGTCATAATTTGAGGAGTGTGAGTTTGTGTGTGTGTGTATTTAAGTATAGCTCGTTCTATAGGTATGATGATTTTATTAACTCTTCAAAAATAAATATCCATATACCTACCATAAATGGAGCCAAGAGTCGACAAATGTAAACAATACCGAAAACTTGTTTAGTTCAGGTTTTATAAATATGTACCTCTATACCCTCTACGAATTCTGCCGAAGTGTTAAATTAAGTTTTCTCACAGCAAGAGGGCAGAGATAGCGTTAATTAAACTTTGTTCATAAAATGCCAAATGAAAAATTTAAGTTTCTGGTAAAAAATAACCTTCCTGTGTGCACATAAGAGAGTGCATGACCAACTCAAATTTAACTTGGCCTTAGTAAAGGGGTTTTGTTTTCTCTACGATATATTTTTAGATAAAAAGAAGGATATACTATAATACAGCATGAGCACTACTTACGAGTCGTAAGCGAGAACGGTTGCAGGATCGGGTGATGGTAATCTCAATTTCGAGCAGGTGGAACGCTCGCGGTTGTACGGCGAAATGGGATTTTGCTGCGCTTACCTACCTTACCTATGTACCTATAATATCGTGCCCGATAGCGGGGCATAATATAATAATTCCTGCAAAAGAAGTGTTTCAAAATGTCAGTTAATGCACCGCACATTAACCCCACCGCTTAATCAACACCAACACCACATCCGCACCCGAATCATCATTTTCATAATTTCACAATGCACCGAACATTAACCCCACAGCGCAACCAACACCACATCCGCACCCGAATCAACACTTTTGTTTAATCGACCTAGTTTATCCGCACCCGAATCAGCATTTGTTTAATTAATTATTTGACCTAGTTTAAGTTCATAATGTTTAATTCAATTTTAAGGAATAAAAATAAAGTCAGTTGCATTCTAGCAGCGGAACAAATTGGTTCTTTTATTGGCGCCCAACAACATTTTTTTCTAAAGCAGCGCGAGTTCGGTTCCAAAAATTCCAGTAAAGGAATAATAGACCCGTGTCTACCGCAACTCATTGCCCTAAGTTCTAAACCCGTGACCCTCGATATTTTTTCTAAGGCAACGCGAGTTCGGTTCAAAAAAAATTCCAGTAAAGGAATAATAGACCCGTGTCTACCGCAACGCATTGCCCTAAGTCCTAAACCGATACCCTAAAAAGAAGGAAACTCGTGCTAAAGACTATCCTAAGAAGATTAAAAAGGAATTAGTTTAAAATTTGAAACCAGTGTCCAAATTAGTTTAAGAAGAACTTTAAAATTGTGAGTGCAACAGAATGAGGATCATTTTCATGTAAGTGGAGTGCTCAGCCGTTTTGATTTATAAAGTATTTTAAAGTAAAAATTTAACTTCCCTAACAAAACGAATAAAGACTTAACAAAAAATGGACGCACAAACACTACAAACAGTAGTTACTGCTGCAGTACAGGCTGCCATAGAACATACTAGGAGGACGTTCGAAGGGCAAGTTACTGAACTAACGAACCGACTGCAGGCATTAGAAACTCCAATTACTGTAGAGGAATACAAACCTGTAATAATTGACCAGGACAAAATTTGCACTGAATCTCTGGATTTAGTGAAATCCCTACCTGATTTCGAAGGAAATCAAGCTCGTTATGTTTCATGGCGACAAGCTGCATTTGCTGCCTACAGGTTATTCGAGGACCATGTTGGTAGTTCCAAACATTACCAAGCAGTTGCAATAATAAGAAATAAAGTCATTGGTTCAGCGGATCTTGTCTTATCCTCGTTCAATACTGTTCTAAATTTTCACGCTATCATATCACGTCTAGATTTTACTTATGCCGACAAGCGGCCAATTCATCTCATTGAACAAGAGATGTCCACTCTCAGGCAAGGTAGAATGACTATAACCGATTTTTATGATCAGATTGAGCAGAAATTGGCTTTAATTCTTAATAAGACTATTATGTTCAATGAGGGAAACGCTGCACTCATCGAATCACTTAGTCAGAAATATAGGCAGGATGCTCTGAGAATTTTTATCTCTGGTTTAAATAAGCCAATGTGTGACATTCTATTTTCATCAAAACCCATTGATATGCCGAGTGCATTAGCACTTGCTCAGGAACTAGAAGCTAATCAAGCGCGTTACGCGTTTGCTAATTCTTTCTCTACCCGGAATGAATACCTGAACAACAAACAAAACTTGAATGCCCATTATAATTCTCCTCATTATAAACAAGTGCAAAATAATCAAATTCGTCCTGTACAGACGGCCATGGAAGTTGATCCATCAACTTCGCACTTTAGACAACAGACGAATTACCAGAATAGGCCGATCATTCAAAGTCCCCATTCAAGAACCCCGATGATAGATAACCAAAATAGATCACCCAAAAGGTATCGTGAATCAGACCGACAGCCAATAGCTAAGGTACAGAGAATTAATCATCTAAACCAACAACAACAACCAGTACTCCCTGAATATAACGGCGATATAGACGACCATTGCTACCAACAATACTATCATAAAGACGTCGGAAGATATGAAGAGCAGCGATATGAGCAATCGTACGACAACGCATGCAACAATGAGATATTGGATGAAGTAAATTTTTTAGGGGTAAATCCCTCCTACCATATGTAAGCCGAATAATAGGAGGGAGAGAAATAAAGTTATTAATAGACACCGGTGCTTCTAAAAATTATATTAAGTGGCTCGATAACTTAAAGGGAGTAAAGCCAATTGAGAAACAATTTTATATCAAATCTATACATGGTACAAACCAGATCACATCTAAATGCTTGATTAATGTTTTTGGCAGAAACGCTTGTTTTTTCATCTTACCTAATCTCGATACGTTCGATGGTATAATTGGATTTGACTTCCTAAGAGAAATCCATGCTCAAATGGATCTAAGAAAAGGTACTATATCTTACAATGGCGTGGAAGAGAAATTATTGTACTTTTATTGCAAACAGGTTAATTATATTTCGTACGACTGTACAACAGTACCCACAGATCTACGGGAACAATTTACATCTCTGCTGAAGTATTGGTCAAAAGTATTTGCAGACCCAAACGAATCCTTACCCTACAATACTAACATCGTCGCCTCTATAAGAACAAAGGATAGTGAGCCTGTCTATTCCAAATCGTATCCATACCCTATGGCTGCTGCCGAGTTTGTTAATAAAGAAATTTGCGATCTACTTACGGATGGCATTATAAGACCTTCACGGTCGCCATATAACAGTCCAATCTGGGTAGTCGATAAGAAGGGAACTGATGAAAAGGGACAGCGCAAGATGCGAATGGTTGTAGATTTCAGGAAATTAAATGAAAAGACCATTAGTGACAAGTATCCCATTCCCGACACATCCGTTATTCTTGCAAATTTAGGCAAATCCTCGTTTTTTACAACATTGGATCTTAAATCTGGGTTTCATCAGATTAAATTAGCAGAACAAGATAGGGAAAAAACAGCTTTCTCTATTAATAATGGGAAATACGAGTTTTGCAGACTTCCCTTTGGCCTCAAAAATGCCCCCAGCATTTTTCAAAGAGCAATAGATGATGTTTTAAGAAAAGAAATCGGGACAATTTGTCACGTTTACATCGACGATGTCATAATCTTTTCTCAAACAAAGGAACAACATATTCAAGACATTAACCATATTCTAACGAAACTTTACAAGGCTAATATGCGTGTTTCCTCCGAAAAGTCCAAGTTTTTCAGACAAGAAGTTGAGTTCTTAGGATTCTTAGTATCAAATAAGGGTATTAAGACCTGTCCGGATAAAGTGAACGATATTGTTAACTACGAAGTTCCTAAAACACTTCGTGGTCTACGGTCCTTTCTGGGACTCTCTGGTTATTATCGGAGATTCGTCAAAGATTATGCTCAGATTACAAAACCTCTTACGAAATATTTGCGGGGTGAAAACGGCAATATTGGTACCAATAAGTCGAAAAATTTAAGCATAGATCTAGATGAAGATGCTCTCATAGCATTTGATAAAATTAAACAAATCTTAGCCTCCGAGGACGTGCTTCTACTTTACCCAGATTTCAACAGACCGTTCGATCTAACTACTGACGCTTCTTCACACGCACTAGGAGCCGTGCTGTCACAAAACGGTAGGCCGATTACAATGATCTCGAGAACTTTATCCTCAACGGAAGAGCATTATGCTACTAATGAACGAGAGCTTTTGGCCATAGTCTGGTCCCTGCAGAAATTGCGTAACTATTTGTATGGCGTTAAACGGTTAAACATTTACACAGATCATCAACCGTTGACCTTCGCGGTATCTGACAAAAATCCAAATGCGAAAATCAAAAGGTGGAAGGCATTTGTAGAAGAGTTTTCTCCAAAATTCTTTTACAAACCAGGAAAGGAGAATTTTGTTGCAGATGCACTATCTAGACAACACATAAATGCCTTGGAGCAAACTGAATCATCCAGCTCCGTAACGGCACACAGCGAAGAATCTCTGTCCGCAACCATAGATACCGTCCCAAACCCAGTAAATTGCTTTAAGAATCAGTTAATCCTCAACGAAGATAAAAAAACATCAAAAGTAACCAAGATCATTTTTAGAGCAAAAATCAGACACACAATAACATTTTGCAATTTTAACGAGCTTTTTGAAATCCTTAAGGAAAGCATAAATCCTGATGTGGTCAACGCAATTTTTTGTGATCTACCTATCCTTGCACAAATCCAAAACAATTTGGTCAACGAATTTCCATCTGTGAAATTTCTGCACACTTCAAAATTCGTCACCGATATTTTTAACAAAAACGATCAAGAAGAAATTGTCATTACTGAGCATAACAGAGCTCATAGATCCGTACGTGAAAATATGAAACAAATACTGAACGATTACTATTTCCCAGATATTAGGAAAAAACTTAAAGAGATCTATTCCAATTGCAAGATCTGTCGCGAAGCGAAATATCAAAGACATCCCCTTAAAACCCGAATAGGCAGAACACCCATACCCACCCAACCCGGTGAACTCCTTCACATCGACATCTACTCAACAGACAAGAAACACTTCCTCACTTGTTTGGATAAGTTTTCTAAGTTTGCGATGGTAATACCAGTGAAATCTCGTGCAATAATCGATATTAAAGAACCGCTTTTGGAGATTATTAATGTTTTCAAAAACACCAAGACCGTAATTTGCGATAACGAAAGATCATTCAACTCTGAAACCATCAAGTCGCTACTCCAGAATCACTTTAACGTTAGCGTTTTTACAACACCCCCATTCCATAGCACAACAAACGGTCAAGTAGAAAGATTCCACAGCACACTATCAGAGATAGCCAGATGTATAAAGCTAGAACAAAATATAGAGGATACTTCTGAGCTAATCCTTATCGCAACTGCCAAATATAATAGGACGATTCATTCCGTTACAAACCGAAGACCTATCGACATAATACACTCAATGCCCCCTGAATTAGGAAACGAAGTTAAAAATCGAATTGAACAGACTCAACAATCAGACCTTTGTTACCACAATAGAAAAAAAAAGACACGAATTTTCAAACCTGGTGACAAGGTATTTGTTCGAACCAATAGACGAATAGGGAATAAGTTCACAAAACTTTTTATAGAAAAAACTATACAGAGAGACTTAGGAACTGTAGTACTCATTGACAATAGGCAAGTACATAAAGATAACCTGAGATAATATTTTTTTTTTTTCTTCTTCTTCTTTCTAAGGGCTCTTCATTTGATTTTTTTACGAATCGCAAACACGAGACTTCTAAATTATTCACACGCCCATTATATTCCTGTCCCCAATGGAAGGGTTGCCATCTACACCAGTAGCGGTTACATTACGCATTGCACTAATTTAACGGCCTATGAAATTATGTCCTACCAAACCCTAAAGTTTATACCATTATTTAAAAAAATTGACGAAAGGAAGGCAATTCAGGTTGACGTCGAACAAATATTACACCTTCTAAATACTCTCCGAGTTCACCACCGACATGCTCGTGGTATAAACCTGATAGGCACAGCCTTAAAATATATAGCTGGTACACCTGACTTTGACGATTTTAATGAGGTTAAAACCAAAGAGGAAGCACTTATTGAAGCGAACGAACGCCAAATCGTGGTGAACACTGTGTTGCAGACGAAAATCAACCAACTAACAGAAACGGTGAATAAATTACTAGACGCTACAAAGGAAATTAAAACTGATACAGGGCATTTATTTGAGCTTATTCTGAGCAGAAATAAAGCAATGATTACTGACCTAGACAATATAATTTATTCCGTTATGTTGGGGAAGATGAACCTAATAAACCCAATAATACTAGACGACGCAGAAATTGAATCTGTAATAAGAGCAGAGCACTTTACAAATATTAGCATTACCGAAATTTTAAATAGCTCTAAGTTAAAGATAATGCAAAATAATGATTTGATACTGTTTTTAATAAAATACCCTATAATTCAGCTCACATGCAATAGAATAAGTTTATTCCCTGTAATACACGATAACAAAATAGTAGTTTTAGAAACATTTGAAATTGCGCAATGCGAAACCATCTATAAGCCTTTAAAAAACTGCAGGAAGGCAACGTCACTGACATTTTGCGAACTGGGCTCTGACTACACGTGCGTGCAGCACTTGATGAATAATAACACAGCGCTATGCAAAACAGCGACGGCTCATCAACTCGACCCTGTGAAGGTCATCGAAGATGGTCTCATAATTATTAACAACCAAATTGCCGAAGTCCAGGAAGGAGATAGTCAGCCAATTTTAATAAATGGTACCTACGTTTTGATATTCGATGAAAAAGCAAGGATCAACGGGACGATCTACACTAATGCCAAGCAGATCGCTCATTTAAGCCCGGAACCACCTAGGGTACAAGCAATCAATTTTTCGGAACACTTGACGATGCTCTCCTTACCATACCTAAACGAAGTCCATTTGAAGAATTTAGAACATATCGCAACCCTGAAACAGGAAGTAAAGTCACACAGTCTAATATGGCTTGCTTTGTTTTCCTTTAGTATTACAATGGTATTCCTAGGTGCCCTTATTTCAAAGTTAAGGAAGAAACGAAATGATCGCACCAGAGAGGGTCACAACAATGTCAGCTTAAAGGAACTAGATAGGGAGAAGTTCGTACAAGACCTCCTGAAAAGTCTGCAAACAGCTGCGGACAGCTCCGTTTAAAGGGGAGAGTAGTTAATGCACCGCACATTAACCCCACCGCTTAATCAACACCAACACCACATCCGCACCCGAATCATCATTTTCATAATTTCACAATGCACCGAACATTAACCCCACAGCGCAACCAACACCACATCCGCACCCGAATCAACACTTTTGTTTAATCGACCTAGTTTATCCGCACCCGAATCAGCATTTGTTTAATTAATTATTTGACCTAGTTTAAGTTCATAATGTTTAATTCAATTTTAAGGAATAAAAATAAAGTCAGTTGCATTCTAGCAGCGGAACAAATTGGTTCTTTTATTTGTCCACGAAATATAGAGAGACTCTATCTATTGTAATTAAAAATGCAAATCCATCATACAGCCTATCTTGAGTTAAAAGCATATTCTATAAGCAAGAATGGTTTGACAAGAAATAGGCAAACGCTAGTGGTAGGTAGCGATTTTTAAGTTTTTAAGGCGGAGCAAACATTGAGCTGAAGTGATTTTGTCATATAAAAAGGTAAATTACAAGCATCAAAAGATTGCTGCTGCCTCGGGTGGCTTCGCAGTAGCTCATTCTGTCACTCCAATTTTCCAATACCTTGTTGATGGTTTCGGGCTGTAGCTCACGGATAACATCGGTCCTTCACGGTTTTCCACAAAAAAAAGTCCAAATGGATCAAATCATAGCTCCGAGGCGGCCAATTGGCATCGCCAGGACGGCTTATAACGCACGATTTGGGAAGTTGGTGCGCAAAAGATCGATTGTGTGTGGTATGGCGCGCCATTATGCATAACCCAGAGGTCCTCCAAATGGATGTCTTCAATTGCAGTAAAAAAAAATCGGTTAGCACGGCTCTGTAACGTTGTTCCCAGCCTCATTTTCGAAGAAAAATGGTCCAATGATGCCACCACTACACAATTCGAATCAAACTGTCACTCTTTGTGGATACATTGGCTACTCGACAATAACGTGCGGGTTTTCCAAGCCCCAGATGCGGCAATTTTGTTTGTTAAAAAAGCCGTCGAGATGAATATGCGCCTCGTCAGAAAAGATGATTTTTCACAGAGCACTCAATTTAGAAACAAGTTTTCAACATTTTCATTGTTCTAGCGTAAAGCGGCTCATTCTGGCATTTCGAGCGGGAAACAGCTGCCAGTGTCAAAATAACCTATAACTTAAAAATAAACCACTAGATAGCCCACTGTATACAACCAGTGTCTTCCAACCTAGCGCTGGCTGTTCTAATTTAGATGAGATCCATATCTAGAAGGTATATCACGATCTACATTGGTAGCATTTAAGGGAATGGCATTATACATACTAACATCAATTCTGAATTGGAAATTTTTAAAGGAAAGTTGAGGTTTCTTCTTTTGTTGTTATTTCAATTGATTTCCTATAAATCGTGATGGGCAATTTTGGTGTCTAGGGCCATATTAGAACCTACTAGGTATGTATCTCATACCCCTTTTAGACCTCAATCACATCACCATCACCATCACCACACCACCATTACAGTGTCTGACATGAAGGGATATTCGCAGTCAAATGCTCTCTGGCTCTTTAAGCTTCGGTCACATATGGGAAATTACATAAAAGTTACATATTTTCTTTATATCTCCCACTATTATTTGTTTTTCTTCTTCGAAGGAATTTTCATCAGGTCTAGACACATTTTTGAAACATTATGATTACTTTTCAAATTCTAATATGTAACTTGTACCACCCGCAGATACCGCTAAAGTTCTCTTATAGACTTAGACTGAATACCGATTTTATCAGCCAAGCTCCAAGTTGAGATATAATCTTAATTTAATAAACATTCTTAAATTCATGTGTACTTAAAATCCTTATTCGCATTTTTGCAATTTAAATGATTTATTCCACTTTTAAGGATTACACAAAAGGGCTGCCATAGAGACAAAAAAATATGCCATCTTAATATTCCCTCATCGTAGATAATAATGTCCTACGAAACATTAAATTAATGTATGAAATTTGAGATCGTTTGTGATTTAAGGTTTAATTTTATTAGGTACCTATAGTGACGCATTTCTTGTAGCGTATGAAATACACATTTGCATAAATTCCAGAGAATTCTACACACAAAGCTATACGTACGTAGTAATATTCTATAATATTAGGTACAATTCAAATTTTATTCATAGAAAAATACCAGAAATTGATTGTCGACAAATTAACCCACTGCCTTACTTTAATTTGATTGTATGTATACTGTATATATGTATATAGTGCTATATATATTTAGCATATTTTTATGTTCGACCAGGCAAAGGTCAATGCTGAGCAGAAGGATCAATAATGGCTCTTCTAAAACAAGTCCAACATTAAATGCTCATTTGGTTATTTCACGATAGGCATGTACGATATTTGCATAGGAATTGATTGCCTTCCCACTTGTGAAAGCCTTGTGAGGGCTATTATCGTGAGAAGTACGTAATGAAAATGTAGGAGGATATGTTGAATAAACATGTCGTTTGTTTGGGTCTGGTATATATTTTGTGAATCTTTGTCATTTTAAGCCTAACGAATTTATTTACTGTTTAGGACTTTTTATGCAGCCGGTACCAATGATTTACCAATAATAATCGAGGCATCCTAAGGACTGTGACCGCAAACTCCAAAAATAGATACATATGGGTATAGGAAGTAGGTACCCACGTCCCATTTTTGTGGATCGTTATTCAGATTTAATGATGTCATTTACGTAGGCTAGAAATTGATTTCTTAAAGCTGTTCATACCATAAGTTATGTTAACTAAATATAATGTATACGTTCTTATCAAATAATCGAATAGAAAAGATACACCTGGTATCTACGCATTACTGTATCTATGTAACACTGTTACATCATTCTACTGTTATTTATTGCAAAATCGTTATTTCTATGCAGTATAATTGAGAAAAACACAGGAACATTAACAGCAAATTTCAGCAGCAAAAGTAGTATGTATAACCTAGCTACAGGAAACATCGACAGTAACTTTGTCAAGTGCGGAACAAAATATGTTGATTGCATTGCATACGTATGTGGCTTGCTACATGCCATGTACTACTACCTTAATGCGTGGCGTGGCTGCTCAAAAAATGTATTTGTGTGATTCTTACTTCTGAATTTTTGTAACAAACGAAAAGGGGCTACAATTTTAAGCCGAACCGGATTATTGTCAGAATTCCATGATAAGCCAGTGGAAACAAATTTAAGGAAATTTATGTATTCCTGTGGGTTCAATCCTACACTTTCGTTCAGCCACTGAGGAACTACGCCCACTCGGTTGTGGAATTATATATCTATACTGCTCAAAGTCGCATCAAAAAAATCGGGAGCGATTAAATGAAAGAACATTACCTCAAAAACGAACAATGATATCTCTTTCGCCCTCTGGGAAATTTTTGAACAAGGCTTTTAATACTCTATCTCCTTTATATTTTTTTAAATACTTCTCCCGGGAAAAGCAAAACTATAACGCTTCATTAACGCCCCGAGATGCTCGCAGATGTATATTTGTTCTGCATTTAAATTGCTGCAAATTGTAATCTCCTGAAAATATATCTACAGGAAGCGAGTTCCAAATTTTGCTTGTCCTGTTACAGAAGGAGTTTTGGAAAGTTGATGTCCTCGCGGTTGTCAAGTGTACTGTATTGTCATGAGCATTAGCTGCCTGTCTTGTGGGGCGCCCAAAAGTTGCATTTCGAGGGTTAATGTCTTTGAGTTGCTCGGAACATCAACCATGGAAGTACCTATAGAACAAGCATAAGTCAGCGATTTGTCTTCTGTGCACCAACGGTTGTAGAAGATTCGATGTGAGCGAAGGGTTTCCAATAAGTCGAACTGCTCGTCTCTGTATGCTGTCAAGTAGGTTAAGTGAATGTTTTGGGGCCGAGCTCCATATATGGGAACAATATTCCAGGCCTGGCCTAACCTGTGCTTTGTAGAGAAGGAGAAGTTGCTTGGGGCTAAAGTACCTCTTTGCTCTAAATAGGTAGCTCAACTTAGAGGACGCCGATCTTGCGATATATGCAGGATATATGTGGTCCTGCCATATGTGATTTCTGAATTGACTGTGACTCCTAGAATGGATGGTCATCCATTTGGATCTGAGGAACTGTTGATGCATTTTTCCTAGAAAATGTTGTGAGCTTTGGTCAAAGAAACAACGATTGACAAGTGTATTGTTTTGCTTCATTTCTGGATGACATTTTCAGAGTTTATAGCGGAACGTAGGTTGCAGTCACCCTTATATCGGAAAAGAAGAGGAAGATGTAGTATCCAGTCCACGCCCAGCGACGCTCTGATGCTAATCTGTTGTATTGATTATCTTGTAATCTTTCACCGATCTTACATTACACTAATTAACTATGATTGCAAATTACGTTATTATATGCAGCCGGAGGCAAACTCTTTGTTATTCTATATTCTAGTAAGTTGTGGAAGGAGAACCTACACCCGCCCCGCATAGAGCCTTTTCTGTTTTATTGGTATGCTTTTGTCTATACCTACCTCATTTCTTAGAACTGTGTTATATCCAGAAAGATGCATCCAAATGATGCATAAAAAAAACCGTCCTTCAAAATGAAATGCGTAAAGATATTACCAACAGCGATTACCATAGGTCGCAGTCAGGTTTGGTATCATAACACATAACAATAACACAAAATCGCGTGGTTGTAATGAAGCTGTAGTTCACTTTGCATGCTCTTGTCCGGCACTCTCCTCCAAATCCTTTAAGAAATTCTCCCAGAATAGTAGGTAGGAAGTAGTAATCTTCCCGAATTTCGCAGGTTGTATCTATAGATTCTACTGGGGCTTATATACAGTTGATCCGCATAGTATCGGCTAACGGGTATCAAACTTACTCTCAGTTACTATTGCTCAGCAGGCAGTCGTATTAGATTTTTCTAACTTTTACGTTTAGAAGCAATTGGGGAAATGCTCCTTTTACAGGAAAACGTTCCTTTAGAGTATATAGTTCACTGTGTTCAACTCGATATCTTTAGAAGTACCTAACGCACTATTTATAATAATTATCCATGAAGCCATCCTATTCTATATTTAGGACATAAAAGTCATATAGTCAAGTGAAAGCCATTTTTTGGGTAAATCGCGGTCCTTTTGATGTTTGCTTATGCTTAAATAGTTGGTATACTTCTGATGTGGTGCAATAAAACTAAAATCCACAAGCGAATCTCCTTAATTTCTTCAAACAAAATGTTCACCTCAGATAGAGAGAAATACGAGTAATTATAGCCGAAAGCACATACGCTCTGTTCAAAAGTGGTTTCAAGCTCTAAATCACATTACGAATATATTTTGGTATAAAGGGCTGCGGCAGTGTGGTTGTGTAAGTGTGTATTGTATAATATAGGATTTTGGTTGACATCAACTTTAAGGTATACAGTTGTCGCAACTATCTCATACTAATCAGTTATTTTAGTCATTGAGCATATATGTACTGCTCCTACCTACCAGGGCTTGACTTGGTAATCTTATAAGCGTGTTGAACGCGAATAAAAGTGCAAGGGTTTCAGTAAACAACCTGACTCTCCAGGTTGGAGTATGTGCGTCTGGCGGAAGTGTCTACCAGGCAACAAAAAAAAAAAATAAACAATTGTTACGAAGCAACGACAATGCGTCGGATAATAGCGAAAGATATAAAAACTAACAACTTCGGACCTGCAAGCGTGGAATGTCCAGACCATAAAGAGACAGCGTATACAGGCGAACAAGATTAGATTAGAGGAAGACTAATTATAGTAGATAATTACAAATCGTATGCCCTGGCTGGTCACAGTTCAACCAAAATTTAAAAGTAGTAGGAGACCGCCAAAGCTTCTGCCAATTGCGTCTTCCTTAACCTCTCAGCAGCAAGCACATCAACAGCGATGACAAGACTGAGGCATATGGCCAACATATGTACAGTCAGCATTGCTGCCATTAATGGTAGCCATGATGAGATTCATAGTTATTGATAAGGATTTATAAAGAACATTTCTGAAGAGAATGAGAAGACTATTCGACGACGAACTTTATGAACTTTATGGGATTAAAAGCTTAAAACATAACCACTTTGGAGCATGTGGATAATAAAGAGCATTTAAATCCAAAACCGAGGTCACTCACTACGTTATGTTTCGAGCACAATTGGAGAGCGACCTCAGCCCTCTTGGTGTGCGAAACTGGAAGGGGAAGCAGTTAGCCATAGACCGAATTGTCATTTAAATTAGAGTCCCTAAGTAGGCACGGTGTCACTCATCCCTAATCGCAATACCGACCGGTTTTAAGTGCATCCGGCACGTTAGGTGTAAGATGTAAGTGTTGGCAATACTACGAAACGATTACCATTTTCATTGACAGCCAGGCGGCTATAAATGTAGCCTTTGCTAATAACATAAAATCCAATCTAATTCACCGCTGCCGCTCAGTGTTAGCTACATATTTGCTCGCAGTATACTAACGTAATCATAACTGACGCATCATACCTTCCTAAGAAACCATACTATGGAACTAGATCTGAAAGCTGACGATAAATCTAGACGTAGATGCTATAAAGACAAAGCGATTTATGAGTCAATACTATATACCTATGCCTCACTTCCTCCGCCCAGTCCGAGTCTATGTCACTTAAGTAACAGAACACTTGGGATTACATATCTACATGACTTACAGCTTTTTAATGATATCAGACGCTACGCTGCACGGCGTAGGGTTATGAAAAGAAACATGGATATGAAGCCAAACCCTCTCTAACACCAAAGGTTAAACTAGACAAAAGTCAAATGATCTGTTCACATTTGAGGATTCGCCGTGCTCTACCAATCCGTAAACTTAGTCCTATGCAAAGGGCTTTACACTTTTAAATTTAAAATGTCGAAATATCTACTGGCGTGCATTCATTCAATTTTCACATAATTATTTTCATTTCTTTCTTGGCATAAAGGGTGTCCCATAATTCACGAAAAAAGTAATTTTGATAGAAAATACAGGTTTTAATTAGATAGCTTACATTTTTTATTGATTCATAGAGTATTCAGATTGGCATTGGGGTTATGTATGGAATAAAAAAAAAATTTGAACCGATTTTGTTGATTTTTTTTTTTAAATGTCGGTAATTACGGTGATTGGGTGATAGGCTATACAAATTCAAAATCGGACAAAGGGGCGTGGCACCACTCATACAAAAAAAAACATTCAAATTCGTATATTTCGAAAACCACAGAATCGATTGAGATCAAACTTACAGATAATCAAAGGTATTGGTCGTGGAGTGTTCTTGTGAAGATAGGTCAAAATCGGACAAAGGGGCGTGGCACCTCCCATACAAAAAAACATTCAAAATCGTATATTTCGAAAACTACAGAAGCGATTGAGATCAAACTTACAAATAATCTTAGGTATTGGCCGTAGGGTGCTCCTGTGAAGATTGGTCAAAGTCGGACAAAAGGGCGTTGCACCGTTCATAAAAAAAACACCCAAAATCTTATATTTCGAAAACCACCGAATCGATTGAGATCACACTTACAGATAATCTTAGGTAGGTATTGGTCATAGAGCCCTTCTGTGAAGATTTGTCAAAGTTGAATAAAGGGGCGTGGCACCTCGAATACAAAAAAATTAAAACATTGTCGCCCTTAAAAAAAATATAAAAATAAAAAAGCAACAAAAGTCCTGGCGGGGGTTCAGCTAGTTTCTCATAAATTTCCTCTTTCAATGCGTTGGTGGTCATGGGCTTGTTCGCATAGACCTTTGACTTCAAAAAACCCCCAATAAAAATATCCGATGGCGTTAAATCGCAAGATCTGTATGCTCAATTCTGATCGCAAAAACGGCCGATTACACGATTAGGAAATTACTCATGCTCATGAATTATAGGGCACCCTTTATATGGTGTTGACAAATTAGACGAAATATTCTACTATACCTACCACATAACAGTGTTAAATATAAATGGAGATATCCCATTTTGCAAAAGCTATAGATTCTTATTTGTTGATATGAGTGAAAAGGATTTATTGGTACTTTTTTTACTATAAGGATATATAAGTATCGATTTAATTCAAATGTCAGTCACTATTAAGAGCCAAGTCCAAACAATATTTCCTAAAAGTTGCCTATGACATCGCTATAAGAAAATCATATTAATACGTCATTATACGTTTCCATACAGAACTTCGAAACCTATTACGAAAGCAATTTCCTCATAAATACATTCAAAGTTTCCGAAGTGTGTAAATGACACTCCGTCTTTCTGTGACTTCATCAAATTTGTGCTGCTGTAATGCCATACCAATGTATATTTATATGCACATTGCATGGTCTTTGTGTGGTATACATACGTATCAACATTCCATTGCGTCTTTCAGCACAACTTTTGTCGATTGAAATTTATTCACATATGAGAGAAATTTCTTTATACAAAAGAATACGTGTCGACAAAAAGTAATTCTGGAATTTTCTTAGATCGTTTCAAAACGTTCCTTTCCCTTTTTATTGCGGATCCTATTTATTCCCTTATACTCTCCTTTCATTGACTCAATCGAGAGGAAGTAACATGTAATTACAATTCATAAATCATTATACTATATTATCTATCTACAGAATAGATAGAATAGAAATTATTGCAAAGGTATATGCTCACTCATGATATTTTAGAAAACGTTTTGTTTTTGCAAACTATTGGTGTCAGCAAGGACATCCCTTTACAATATCCACCCCACCATGGAATCTACGATATAGCAAAATCTATGATGTTCCTCATCCTCTCTGCTTTGGCATTAATGTTCACAGGATATTTTAAGAGGAAAATATTACAAACAAAAAAACATACATCTACATTCCGTAGGGAAAATAGTAATTTAACAAATACCTAAGTATTTACTTTGTAGCAAAAGGCGTGGATTGATTTTCTTTCATTGCGTGACTTGAATTCCATTCCTGCAAAAAACAATACGTTTAAAATATTACACGCCTTTTTACAAGGACATATCGTAGGACAACATATTTTTGGCGAACAAATATTTTAAAATAAATAATAAAAAAAAAATCGTAGATAGGTATTTGCTATAAATACAAAGGACTATGGATCCAGAGATAAGGTCATTTCATCAACTTGCTAGGATATTTAATTAAATTGTAAAATTGATATCAGGTACAGAGTAAATAGCTGACGGAAGTATGCTACGTGATTCAAAATATTATAATCCACAAGGAATTAATTTACAGAATTGAGTGTTGCAGATGGCTCATAAGCTTTATTCCAGCACGGTAGGGAAATCCAAACAAAAGGTGGGTATCTGTTGTCTTCGAATCGAGTTGACAGATGATTTAATATCATAAAATCAACTATATGAGATATTATATTGGGTAGGTACTTAACGATTTTCACCTATTCAGTTCACTGGGGATTGTTTTTAATGCGGTGTGGCATATTATGCAAGAATGATTTTTATTTGTAAAAAAAGGAACCCGAATTAAAGAGATGGTTTCAAACGTATATGGACTTTAACTTTAATTGATGTTTCATTGAGAAGTACGTAGTCTTTCAGACTGTTCTACACCAAAAAGTGTTTAGGAAAAAAGACCAAAATAATTTCGGCGTAATGTTTTTGGCATACTTAAACACCAAAAAATAAAAAAGAAAATGTACCAGAATGCCAGGAAATTACGATATATTTTTGGAAAAAATAGCCAAAAATTAAAACGCCACAATAAGTTTTTTTTTTGGCATAGTTTAGTTTGGAAATAAAACAAAAAAAAAAAAACAATTTTCTAGCTATTGAGTTATTTAGAGATAAAACTTAAGATGCGAGGGGGCCGCACATCCCAGCTCTTGTGATCTTTCGCGAAACACAAGCGTTGTTTGTTCCTTGCGTCATTAAGTGGCGGTTTTTTCTTAAGCTTCAGGTGCCTGAAGTGTTTAGTATGGCGAATTGTGCAGGTAACAGTGAATAAGCTGGCCTTAACATTAGATTTCTCCCCAATTTTAGCTGCCGATAAAGCTGAACTTGGCGCTATTCTAAGGATTCTTCGCGTTTCGCGAAGTTTTAAGCAGAAGAAGTGGTTCCTTTATAGTTTTTTGCGTATTACGAAGGGTTTTTTAAATAATTGCTGACACAATCATCACTTCGCTTTATTTTTCAGGCTATAACACGGCATGAAAGACCTACAGAGCAATAAACATCTACCCTTGCCCTTTCCTTCACTGTTAAACATTTTTTCTTGCGGATTTTTATTAACACTCAATAAAGATTTTATTACCTTAGAAAATGTACCATTTAAACCGAACAAAAAGTATTTATTTAAAAAAAAAACGTTAATTTGTTCCATGCTCCTAATCTAATGACCCGATTTATTTCCCCATATTTTTTACTCAATTTACAATTTGTCTTCAAAGTTCGGTTAGCTAAATCTATCCTATCCACAAATTTTATATTTTGTTGTTAACAAAATAATCTGTCATTTACCAAAGTCGTTTTTTTTCTAATCCATCATTTAACGGGAGAAATATCGATTTTACTTTTCAAAAATATCTGCTTCCAATCTTATGACTTGCAGTGTACCTTCATAATGATTGCATGGAAACATTACAATGTTTGGGCTGACAAACTACACATCTAACAAAGTCGAAAAAACTGAAAACATTCAAAATCTTATATCTCGAAAGCCACAGAATCGATTGAGACCAAACTTACAGATAATCTTAGTTATTGGTCGTGGAGTATTTCTGTGAAGATAGGTCAAAATTGGACAAAGGGGCGTGGTACCTCCCATACAGAAAAAACATTCAAAATCGTATATTTCGAAAACCATCAAATCGATTGAGATCAAATTTACAGATAATCTTAGGTATTGACCGTAGAGTGCTTCTGTGAAGATTTGTCAAATTTGGATAAAGGGGTGTGGCACCTCCAATACAAATAAATTAAAATATTGTCACCCGAAAAAAATAAAAAAAAAATAAAAAAATAAAAAAGCAACAAAAGGCCTGGCGAAGCTGGCGGGGGTTCAGCTAGTAAAATAACATTTTACAACTGAAACTAGGTAAAAGTATGCTATTTTAGGTTATTTTGCGAACAAAATCATACATAGAGTGAGTCAAAGAATGCAACTTTCTGGCGCTTTTTTCTCTATTAAAAAAAACACAACTTTTTCCGGGTTTTTTCCTTCTCAATTTGGAAAAGAAACCAAAAAGTTTTTTGGTGTTTTTTCCAAAACATTTTTTTTGCGTTTTTTAAATTTTCTTAAATGGAAAAAATGCCCAAAAGAGTTTTGGAAAAAATGGCAAAATTAGCGGCATGTGTGTCAAAATATTTTTCCTAGGAAAAAAGGCCACAAATATGTATGGAGGTTTTTGGGGACTTTTTCCATTTTATTTTTTTTTTTTTTTGCGTAATTTCTTTTGGCGTAATTTCAGGGAGCCTACACCATAGACAGGTGCTCGTACTACTCGCGGAAAATGTTTCGGAAGCTAACAAAAAGTAAAAAGAACGCGTAGAGTGTAAATGTCCCGAACAGAGGCCTGCTGTAGGTATGAGTGATTAATTATTATGGTACGGTCAGAGTATTGATAATATGTACATAAAACACTTCTGCGGTATTTTAAACGGCAAAGACGACTGAGATCTGACTACGAAGAAAAGCGAATATAGCAAAATATAACCTGGCAACTCCGTCTCTTGACAATAATAATAAATAAGAAGGAGATAGTCATCTAAACACATCGATGGAGGGGGGAGTTATGACTTATGAGATGGAGTATTGCGGTCACGACAAATTGAATCGTAAAAGATACAAGTGGACTTACAAATAAATCGAGACATTTGTTGTGTTAAAAAACGAATAATTCTACTTCCGCCGTAGTAAAATAAAATGAGGATTTCAGTATCTACCATAGCAGCAGATGATAAATTGGTGTGGAGTATAAGCCAATTATTAATTTCCATGATTAAGATAGATGATAAGATGATAAGAAGAAAACATTATTCCCCATCAGAGGAACCACAGTCTCCTTAGCGTTGCATTATACGAGATGCTGGTCGGCTGTACTGATTGGCTGCTTTCAGTGCATATTTAGACCCGGCAAGTCACCAATCGACCATATAGGTACTGCATATTCTGAAAAAAAAAACTCCAGATCGAGATACCACCATCATCATAATTGATTGTAAGGCCGTATACGATGAAAGCCAAGTTCTCTACACATCCTTTTTACAGCAACAAACTCAGGCTGTTTTCGATCCCCCCTTAACTTCGGAACCAATTCAGGCAAAAATTTCTAACTTCTCGCATTTATCAAGCTCATTAAAAATGTCCACCTAACAATTTCATCTCTATAGCATTAGTGGTTCTAAAAATATATGACTTTAAAAATCACAGAAACCGAACTGACTGACTCACTAATCACTTAGAACTTAGATGATGATCGTCAAAATTGTGAAGCACTTTCGGCCATCGTAGAATCCTGAAATTTGGCAGAATGCGGTGAAAAGTCGAAAACTTCAGATTTTCCATTATAAGGGGGCGTAGTATACGCCCACATATAACATTTAGTTACCGCATTTATTTGTAGCATTTCTGATTGTCGTATAATGTTGAAATTTGGTAGAGCGGTAGGACTTGCAGTGTAAAGAAAAAAAAATTATATATTCTCCATTCAGGAGGCGTGGTATACCATCACTTTAGATGGTACACATATTTTCGTTCTAAAGTGATGAACGAAAAGTAATGAGATCTAAATGTACGAGAAGTTCTTAGTGTAATAGAATGTTCTTCAATTCAACATAATTCTCTGGCTTAATACCGCGGATATAGGACCAACAATTCTATACGACGACATCGTTGTATAGGTCCAAGGTCGGCCTTGGACTAAAGCTCGAATCTAAATGTATTAGAGAAGACTCAGCGCTTGTCATGCCTGGGGATCACGGGTGCAGTGGGAACATCTCCAACTACTGCTCTGCAAACGAAGCTAACCTTTTTCCGCTAAACATATTTAGCATAAACACCACAATCACACTAAGGGACTAAGGGAACTGATTATCTGTCTACGAAAATGAAATTCGAATAAGGCTTCACACATGAAATACCTGACAGAAATCAGTAAGATTCACGAAATTTCTTTAAACGATCACTGTCAATATTCTCTGACCGTTTCAGAGAACTAAATCAGTAGAACTAAATTTGGAACTAAATTTAGACCTCTCCTTCTACCTTCCAAGCCGAAATCGCAGCTATTCGTCAAGACAGAGCGTGGCTGTCGATTAGCTAATATGGTATCAACGGACATACTATGCAGACACGCGTAAAGATTTGGACTGCCATATGCAATGACCTCTGCAACAGTTGATGAAGACTAGGATGAGTCCGTCACCCATACTTTAAAACGGCTTACTTAGGAAACCATTTCTCAATGATCAGTGTCTGTAGGTAATACCACTAACATTCTGAGCTGTATATAAGGCAGTTGTTATGAATCGAGAAGTTTTCACCTCAACTAGAACAAAAACAAAACTTATAAACCATGTCATGGTCCATTACTATGGGAAATTGGCCAACAATTTCTCGAGTTGCGTTTAGGCTGTATTGGTTTGCACTTGCACCCCGATCCTATGATCGTAGTCTCAAGTCCCAACGATGGCTTTTTATTTATATTTTTTTTTACTTTATTTGTTTTTCGGAAGGAGCTTTCAAAAGCTAGAGGTCATAAAGGACATATAGAAACCGCTCGTGAAGTGGAGTGAGTAAGCGCGTGTTTGATTTGACAGGCAGTTGGCTCAGAGTTCTCGTAAAGAGTGGTTGTGTTAGCAATTGGATTTAAAAATTATTTTTGCTGGCCCTCATAATTGGGGTTAATCGAGGTTTTGAATACTATAGTGAAAAAAATTAATATATATGAATACTATATGTTATCATCTATAGGTTATCATTTTTGGTGTGTCGAGTGCATTGTCCAACATCTCAACAGTTGGCTTCCCATACTATATATGTATATATATAATTGTGTATCATATGCAATATACAGATATACAAATACCTATCCAATTCATATGTGCTGACATCCCTTACACTTGGTGGATAATAAAATTCTAAGATAGATTTACATCATCTAGAGGTAAAATCGGATTCTTCTTATTGTTGCGCTACAGTGGCTTAGTTCTCTTTTCTGTTTTGTGATCTAGGCAATTCTGAGCATAAACACATACTCCAAATAGAAGAGTATCTGAGGTTTTCCTTTGACGTGCAAGAACCAAGAAGTCGAAGAAGTCTGAGAGGGACGAGTGCGAGGATTTGTCGCAAGAGAAACCGAGTCCAAAGTTGGCGAAGTGTCTGCGAGGTGGACGGTGGCCTGGAGCATATGCCATCAGCTGTCGAACAGGAGACTCGGGTTCGAGTCCCAGGCTGAGTCTTGTCTATTTTTTTATTTTCTTATATTAGTATTTTTTTATTATTGCCATAATTGCTGGCTTCTTATTTTTTTTTTCGAGAAGGGAGGGGGAGAATTATATTATTTGATTTGTTTAGAGGGAATTTAAGAAAGCCTATTTGTTAGTTACCCAGTTGGCCGTGTTAGCCTAGGTGTGAACAAAGGGGTGGCAACGTTGCGACGCTTTTGGGTGTGGGTACAGGCATTATTTTGTGTATTACCTTTTCCTCCTTCTTTTTTTTTTCCCCTTCTGGGATTTCGTACGCGATAATAGTATTATCTATAGTCTAATAAACAGATTGAATTGTATCCTTGTTGTTTAGTGACGGTTTGCGAACCTTTCTGGCGGTCGCGATTCTTCCGGAAAGGCATCTTGGGACACTAAGGTAAATCGCGTGGCGCCCACTTTTAACATCAATTTTCCCACGACCTTTTCCATTGTGTTGGTCGGCCCTTATTGTCCTGAGTCGCGAAATTGCGGAACTTAACACAGTGAATAGCTTGCATATGACTAGCCAGTAAAGAAGCCATTTTTCTCAATTGGAACCGACTAACGGCCAGATATATGTGCTTATCTCTTCGAGAGCCACTTTAAGTTTAAACAAACTAACTAAACTAACTGAGTTAACAAACCCGGTACATTGGCCTCAGCAATGGATTCAATCCAAATGGATTTCTTTAAAGAAAAAATTATAGATGAAAGATAAACAGTGCATAGTATTTTCCTTCACCTCTGGCAATTTACATAATCATGTCTTAAGAATGTCGACTGTCAAGCCCTTCATTGATCACTATATATTCACTGAATATAATTAAAAGTAAATTACTCTATTTTCCGCTGCTGATTGAGTGTCATGGCTGCTACTTTCTCAATTAGTGTTCCCTTGCGTCACCATTGGCAGATTTCATGCATTTTTAGCAGCCACTAAGCCATTCTCTCCTCACCTTTACCTTGCTCTTCTCCTGAAAGTAAAGTAAAAATTAGTAAAAGCCAACCGAACATTAGAACCTGTAACAACAGCCACCACCATGAAAGCGCGCACCTATCTAATGCGGTTGCAACGCTAAAAGTGCTCAGGTGAAAGTTTCCCTTTTTCTTTAATTTTTTTTCAGGTTCCTGTTTCCTTCTGTTTTCCGATCCTTTATTCTATATATTTTTTACCGCTTTCTCTATTTTTCCGCAAACTTTTTAGTTTTGTTTTGACTTGGGCTCTACTGGCGATGTTATCCATACAGTCTGATGGTCCACAGCGGTGTGCTGCTGTGGCGCGCGGTGGTGCAAGGAGAGAAATGCATTTTCCACAAATTACTTTGAGTGCCTGCTCTCATCGTCCATCCGCTAGTGGTCGTTCTATGCATTGCTGGATGGGGCAGTGGGGGGCTTATAACAACCGCATTCGAGCAATTTGAAAGCGGTTTCTGAACGTATAGTATGAGTAGGTCTTTAGTGCGATATGGCCTGGTGAAATATTTTTTGTTGCTGCACTTGTTTAGTTGGCCGCAATTTAACGGTCTATGCACGAACATTCCGGGAAAATTCAAATCTCAAAACGAATCTTGAGCAATTTCTAGTTTGATTTCTCTCTGTCTCTATATACATAATGCATTTTCGTATGCCACACTCATACACTCGTGTATCTGTGAAGGGAAAAATAATCCCAGATAACAGTAAACAAGCTGCCAACTTTGCAACGATTTATAGCCTCTTTGGGGGGAGGCTAACCGAGTAGGTAGTGGTATTGGTTACGGTGGCCACTGGAATAGTTAGTCTAACTATTGAAGGGGTTCGGATTTTAATACACAAAGAACAAACAAAAAATTGCGAAAAACACTCGGAGTCCTTTTTCAATTTTATACGAGATTGTCCGGAATTTATGGTGTGCTATAGTTTGAACTTTCACCTCGATCAAAATGAATTATTTAAGCGAAAACGCACGCAAACAAAACGGAATGAGTTAACCGCAGGATATCTCAGTTTGGCTATTTGTCGATTATTAAATATTAACATTTCGAAGCACTAAATAATGGAATGGATGTATATAACAAAGAGAAGCATGAATTATTAAACCATTGACGGCAACACAAAATACAGTACAACCAGAATTCAAATGGACACTTTTATTGCTCCCCAGAGGAGGCAAGCAACGATCCTTTGTTTAAATTATTTCCAGAGGCAGAGGCATCAGTGATGTGTCAACTCGGTGTGTGATAAAAGGTTATATGTCAAAAATCTGAATGAGAGTGTGACATGTGTGTGGTTAGATATGTGGACACTTTAAAATGTATGGACATTGGGGGAAACTAATTGTCGTCATTTTTAGAGTGAATACTTTTTTTTTTCGGTTGGTGAGAGTTTTTGTTGCATTAATTTAGGAGACTCCATCTTCTAAGTGTATCGAAGTGGGTATAAGTTAATGTTAAAACTATACCTACGTCATCTTCTTAATTCCTAAAGTAGAGTTGGATGTCCAGGCATTCTCAACACCGAATCCATTCAGTGATTTTCTGCCATCAAGGAATATTGCCAGCGGCCCATTAGGAGGACATTGTTTTGTATCCACTCTGATATGTCCGGTATAGAGTGTTTCAAAAATGTATTTTGGGGAGATTGGCAAGATGTTGTTGCATCATGGAAATATATTAGCACGACCAATATTTTGTTCTCCCCTTTTTCGAGAGTCTCTCAGTCGTAGCGGTGATTTGGCCTTGGACCACTGGCACTGGTCCAAGACAGTTACAGTTCATCCAGCTTTACGATGATGCACATTACACATGCCTTACATTCTAACATTTCCACTTTTTCTCGACAAACTAAACTAGCATCCGCGATAAATTGATCTTTGAGATACACGGTATTTTATATCGAACAATTTTCTTATCCTTCGAGTCAGGAGCTTTGAAAACATTTGTTTTGCCAAACCGATTGATTTTTACTCTGAGGTGTATTAACTCCTTATACAACAACCTCAAAGATTCTGATTTGTTTTACATTAGTTTTGAGACGTTCTCGTATGTTTTTATTATTATGAAACATTAAGCAGGGATGGATGTCAAAGCCATCACCTCCGTACGAGCTCTGCTGCTATAGCGGTCGTCCAGACCGTCCAGAAAATTGTAGGTACTCAGATCTTTCTCTCAAAACGATCTAGAATATTTCCATCCCTAATATCCTAGCAGGACTGGGGTGATTGTTACAGAATCTTCTTACCTAGTTGTTTGGGATTATGTCTCTAACAATATTGCCTTCTCAGCTAAAAGAAATAGCAATTGGCAATAGTTGTTTTTCGTTTAATATCTACTGTGATATAATTTTCGAAGGTAAAAGGCTATTATACCTCAAAGTTGTACCTAATATCTGTATGTTATGACATTCCGTCCGATTCGTCAATATTGTGTCCCTCCTTCTTGAGAGCCATCATTCACAATTAAGCCCATCTTTACGAGAGTGATAATTCTGCCAATGTCAATAATTGTCAATGTCATCCGCGTATTCAAGTAATTGAACAGACTTGTGAAAAATTGTGCCTCTGGTGTTGGGTTGTGACTTTTGAATTCCACACGATTTTCTCAAGTATGATTGTGAGAAAGTTAAATGACAGCTCATCAGCTCTAAATCCTTTTTGTAGCGTTGCCGATTGGCGATAATTGGGGCGGTTACACCTCTGTTGGTGCAAAAAAAACGCTGCGTGGTATTTTCGTTGTTTTTTTTTTTATTAAATCAAAAAATACTCCGAATAACAAAATTTTAAGTGTTATGTAAATTTAACTCCTTAAAGGAATCTTCGCCCACAAATATACAGTCCGTGGTCTGCACTCTGCAGTACTTGCCGAAGCATCGATTACTGAAAGGTCAGCCAAGGGGCAAAAAAAGATAAGCCAAGAGGCAATAAAAGTGTGCAGTGGTTACCGGAAGGCAGTGTGTAGACCACAAACCAGAGAGAATAGACCACCAGCTTCGGCCGAAAATGAGAGTTTCATAGAGCCAGTTTCAAAAAGTTACTGCGTGGTTAAGTATGCGTGCAATGTTAAAGTAAACGGAGGGTGAATTTGGTCACGCATACACTGGCACATAGTAACATTTACAGTTATTCTGTGGTAACTTTGAAAAAATTCAAATAATTCAAATAAATTGGCCGTTATCGGGACGTGTTAAGCAAATTGTGTGTTCGGTGTGGGGAAATTATTACCAACTTATATTTCATTAAAAAGCATGTAAATATAAATGGGTAGTTACTGCAATAATGTGAATTCCTTTGACATTATTACGAAAAAATATTAGTTTAAGCTGCAAAACTAAAATGCATGACACACATCAGGGAAAAATCATCAAACACGATTCGTTTAGTTTTGCTGATATGAATTTAGGCCTTTGTCTATATATTTTAACGAAAATTAATTTATTTTCTTTAATTGTTTATTTTATTAAAGTGTACCTACTGAGTTTTGGAATAAATAATTAAAAAAAAGATAGGTAGAAAAAATTAGTTTTGTCAGGACTCAGGCTTAATTATGTTTATTGTTTTATTTCATCTACTAAGGAAAATGTGACGAATTGATTTTAAACAAAAAAATTAGTAGGTCATCGGAATTTGAACAAATTTTACGTTCTAAAAAAGAAATACGTTTTGGACACACAGAACTACAGAAGACTAAATCGTATCATATCGGCTTTTATCACGAGCAATCTGTATCAGGTGTAAATACGAATTTATTAACTTATACACATTACGCTTTCGGTAGGGAAAATATGAGAATTTCAGGAAATATTTATTAATACAATTCAAATTTTTAAAACTTGCTGTACCTATATATTTTTGTATTAGCTAATTCGTTAATTTTCCACTACTTTCCAATATTTGTACAAAATATGACTCAAAATTCGTTAATGGAATATAACAGAATAATGGATAGTAACAGAATGTCAAAACTAGAATCAAAATAGTAAAAACACACAAATGTTATTTAAAGTTTGTGGATTATTAAATTATATTATAATTTCATTGTGAAAAACAAAAGAATACCTACATAAAAAGCAAAACCATGGAGCATTTAAAGAACAGAAAGTGGAAAGCGAAATTAAGATAAGTACGTATTTTAAATTAAAATATTAAGTACAATGTACATACATAATGTACTTTGAAAGCTCACTTTTCGCTTTAGTTTATGCGTTACTATATAAACGACCTTTTTTATGGAAACAATCAAAAATGCCAGTTTTTTATTTAAATTTAAGTGTGGCGTGTATACGCTACGTTACGCATTCCGTTGCACGTATTCTGTTTTGAAACACGTTTTCCATCAGGTTTTGTATAAAAATGACAAGTATTTTGATTTTTTGAAGTATTTTGATATTTTATTTCGTATATACAATTTACAATGGTAGTTGGTAACCGCACATTTTACAGTACAATAATTTGATAATATGGTAATTATCTTTCTATTGGGATATGGTTTTATTTATTATGACAATTTAGATAACAGGAAAATCCAGTTGTGAGGAAAATACGAAAAAAAAACCTCAATTCATGCATGCATGACAAGCATTCAATGTTTAAAGTGACAAATGTATCTACCTATTTAATTTTTGAACAACCAATTCTTTATAATACCTAGGTACCTAATTCAAAATCCATTCATCATTATTCTATATATTCGAAAATAAATTAATTTTCTTTAAAATATAAGAAGAAAGAGCTCAAAATGTATGTCAACAAAATTGCAAAGAATCGCGTTTAGCTAATTACATCGTGCATGCAATTTAGTTCTGCAGCTTAAAATGTTTTTTTTTTGTATAATAATGTCATAGGAATCATATTATTAAATTTTTAATCACCCAAATAGTATATTACATATTATGCTTTTTAATGAAATATAAGTTGGTAATTAATTCACCACAGCATACACACCATTTGCTGAACACGTCCCAATAGTGGTCAATTATTCAAATTATTTGAATTATTTCGAAGCCATCTGGGATTCAATTGTCTTATTTCATATTTTTTTGCTTATTCACACGTATTCACAGATAGAAAAAGAGGCGGAGCTACTTATTTCAAAACTGGCTCTATGAAACTCTCATTTTTGGTTGAAGCTGGTGGTCTATTCTCTCTGGTTTGTGGTGTAGACTGTAGAACACTGTCGAAATGGTTTTTACTCAAAGCAAACTTTGAATCAAAATAAAAATCAAAAGAAGAATTAGAGCGCAAGAAGTGTGGCGGGTTTACCAAAAAGCAGTTGAAAGCTGTCGTGAGAAGGTAACTACGTCAAACTCTGGATTGAACGAGATTAAATCATGAACGATCGGGACTGATCTTTTATACCCATTTGGGAGAGCTTTCTTTCTAAATGTAAATAATAAAAATAATCAGCTAGAGGAGCGTTTACTATAAAAATGAGCTTTAAAAGCTTTTACAATTTTTACAGCACATCGAAAGCTTTAGGAGCTTTATGTACACTAATAATAGAAATTTATTCTGTGTTCTCTTATATAATGCAAAATTATGAAAGAGCTTATTAATAATGTAATCTCAAAATGGTTTAAAGTTATAAATAGTAATTCATGATTTTAATAGTAAATTAAATGAAAATGGATGAAAATGAATAAAATTTAATGAACATAAAAAATGTATAAAGTGTGGTTTTGGGTTGTTACATTTTTAAGTATCTGACATCGAAGGTTTCCAAATTAATTGAGCAGCTAGTATTCAATGGTCGCTATGCACAACCTGAAGACCTTGGCAGAGATTCTATAAACGGCTTTTCAAACAGGCCATTATAAACACAGTCATATGCGGCCTTAAAATCGATAAACAGTGTGTAGGAAACCACCGTCAGACATAGCCGCCTTTTTAAAATAATAAAACAAGTGGCGTAGTAAGTTATAGCAAAAGTTAGAGAACCACTGTTGGTAAGGCAATATCAAATGTAAGCATTCCAATTCCAACTCGGGCAGCCATATTCTTTTCACTCTAATTATAGATCGATTTTCAATTTGCTTTAACACCCCTCCTTCTAGTCCGCCCGGACTGACTCAAAGGTCCAGTGAGTTTGGGTCACATGGGTGGAGAAAGAGTTTGTAGGAGGGTTAGTTTATGGTGGCGACCAATATTGCCTCGAAAACCTATGGTACTGGGATAGTTGTGATTAATTTGATTCCCATCCAACGTGAGGTCATAAATAAATAAATAGGTGGCGCAACAGGCGGGTACACACCCAAGGCCTAGCTTCTCGCAACCATTCGTTTTGTGTGAGTTTCTATTTTTGGGACGAATGGAAGGGACCTACAATTTTATGCCGAGTCCGAATGGCTGAATTGAGAAGCTTTTTCATGACAGTCATACTCTCGGATGTTTGTCAGACGTTCGCGAGAGGTGGCGCAGTAGAAAAAACTTTAAGATATACTTAATTAGTGTTTTTCCGGGGATCGAACCTGGGATCCCTCGCACAGTAGTCCAGCACACTAACCACTGCGCTACTGCGCTCCGTGACGTTATCTTCTTTTAATTTTACCCAGGGTTGGCCGCTCCCACTCCCACCAGAAGTTTCGTTACAGGTGGCGCCCAACGCGGGCCTGAAACCTACGACCTTCGTGAAATGAGAGGAGCCCGTCCAACTTGAGGTTATCTTCTTTTAATTTTACCCACGGTTGGCCGCTCCCACCAGAACTTTCGTTACAAGTGGGTTGATATCGATTTGGAATTCCTTATATTCCTGTGAACTGCACTTACCAGGCAGTTCGTTGACAAAATGTTTTCAGGCATTCACATTATATGAGAGACTGGTTTTTGTATGTGCCGCTGGTTGGGCCTTGTTTCTTGTGGACCCAAACGTTTAGTACCAGCAGCATATCAATCAGGATCCTTCGATTTACAACCATAAAAAATAAGCTTAATTTACTCACCAACTCAATGAACATATTAAATCTATTGTAAGTACAAGTGATGGAAAATGCAAATATTGGCGGCATATGTAAGCCTTTATAACTGTCGAATCCATACGACTGCTTTATCTCAAAATGTCACGCTTCAACAAGATGCAATCGTTCTAAATTTCGAACAACCATATACAAATTGAGACAACCCTTGTTCAGTTGCAATCTTTCTTGTTGACTACACTGTAAATCCATTAAGGTTAATCTAAATTGAGTGAGACTTCATCTGTTTCTTCTGCTCCTGCCACATCGCCCAAGGAAAACACTGAACACTAAAGACACTAGAGAAGAACCGCACTTCGTTCGTATACTCAATTTACTCCATTCGTTGATCCGCATTGAATTCGAATCGATATGCAAATTACCACTCAATACACTATATATTATTCCTATATACCCATGGTTATTGCGTCAGGGTATAGGGACTATAGGTGACGGGGTGGTGGTGGAGTATTACCGCACAACCATACCGATACCACACAATATACCATCCCATAAGAATGTGTCCTTAAAAATTAATTCAAAATTTGTAATCACATGTGTTTGTGCACAAAACCATTCATATCGGATAGTATATCGATTTCGATGTTTGAGCTTGACGGAGTCTGTTTAGTTAAGCCTCTCTGTACCCGTACTGTACTTGAATGTGGTGCTTCAATGACGCCACGAGACAAGTACATTCATTGAATCCCTCTACGATCACATTAACAAAGTTATTTGATGCCAATTCGCAGAGATGTACAATTGTACACATTACACAACGCAGTACAGTACTCGTATATGGAACATCAGTAGCAACGGCAATCCCTAGGATATCGAATATCGATGGTGTTAATATTGTGGGTGAGCGTGTGGAAGTGTTCCATTGGTAGTTATTGTGGTTGCAATGATTCTGATGGTTTCACGCATAAGTTTTTACGACTACGGTTATTATCGCTTACGACGTTTATTATAAATTGATGCCGCGAGGGTCTTGCATTGTAATGTTTATTTTATCATTTTAAAGAGTATTTATTACTGGTATACCGCATACGAAGTGAGTATTTTATCGCTCCTTCACATACGGACAAATTGGTTATTATTAGTTTTTTTTATTGATAAAATTAAATAGGTATCGTATATATATATGCCAGCGCAGTGGCAAAATTCTTTTTTAATATTTTGTAGTAGGAGGGGTGTTGGATGAAACAGGACTGAGATGTTGGCAGTTCCTTACACATAGCAGCTGGGAGACACGAATGTTGTGCTCAGCTAGGCTCAACGGTTATGATTGGGATGTGGGATCTTGCTGCTCTCTTTCCACTACAAAAAAATTGTGTCTCCTAAAAAGGGGGGATGACAGCGATGATTCTACCTATGGGAGGTGATCGGTTGCTTTATTGTGACGTAGAAAACTTGTATGCTATTTGGTTGGGGATGAAAAATGTGTTTGTATGCGTATGTTTACTTTTAAAACGAAAAAGGAAGATGGCAGTCTCTTTCGGTATTACCTTTCGTTTTATTTCGATGGCCGGGTGTTATGCCATCTTAAAGGGTGCCCGCCCTCTTACAGCAATGGAGTCTCCACCATTGCTCCTTGACTATCCGCGCCCTTAATACTTTAATGGGATAGTCCCTATATCGAATACGCGCAAAAGTGAACTCTGTGATGGGTTATTTACCCGTGTGCATGCTAGGATCTGAATCTCACCCGGAAAATTTAATTCAAACCTTCATATTGAATTATAACACCAAAAATTGTACTAATAGTTCCGCAATTGCAAGCATTTTATTCACGAATAAGTAACCTACTGTAAATATATTTCAGAAATCTTAATAGCCATATCCTTGTAGCTTTTGTAAATCCAATATTTTATCAAAATTCGTATACTTAAACGTTAGGCTCATATATTCAAGAAAAATCTTTATCGAATAATTGTACTTTGTCATGAATATGTATACAAAAAAAATATTAATTTTACTCTTATACCTAATTTAAATTTCTCTCATGGTAGATCGTAATTCGATTAAATTGGAACCGCGCGAAATATTTAAATTTAATAAGAATTTCAGAGCGAACTAATAATTACACATATATGATGTTTAAACAAAAGAACGTGGGTACTCACTTTTTATCTCCACTGTAGTTATTGTAGGTATGAATTATCCGTGATGCTGTTGTGGCCACAAAAACACTTCGACGGGGACGCTGATATCCTGACGCGTCGTTGAGGATGAAAAAAAAAAGAATCTAGGCATATATGTATAAACATATCTTATTTCTCTTTAGCGTTTTGCTTCCACAGCGTTCTCGTGCGAGTAGATGATGATCTTCCGTGGCTTGGCTGGAAGGATCCGCTATCCGCTATTCTCTCCGATTAAGATGGGATTGGAGTGAAGCGATTTTGCTAGTATGTCGCCTGTTCGGCTAGCTGATATGAGTTTTTTTTTTGTCTTGGCCTTGAAACTAGGCGAGCACTCGATCTATGTATTGTAAACGATTTGCGCGCACGCTCTCGTGTGTTGTTAATGTACATAGGGTGCTGCGCGGGTGTGCGGTGCTTCGTTTTTACCACAATGTACCAACTTAGGACAAGATCGCTTAACGAAATATACGCCCATGCGGGGAGTATCTCCTCCCGCAATTCTAATTTCTTGGTCGCTAAGGACTTGCTGCTTTAATTCCCCGCTAGGCGATTTCAATTGAGGGCAAAATTTTATAAATATTCACAATTTTCTAAAGTTCACTATAGGTACTGGTATCAAATATCCAAGTTTATATTGAGACTTGCAAAAACCACCAAATAAAACGTAATCTTAGCTTTAGAGCGTGATAGATGGCAAAAGAAAGGATCGCTCCACCGAACATACATCCTTATATAGCCGCGGTAACGCCACTATACGTGTACACACCCATACTCAAAAAAGTACATACAACCGAGCAAAGTTGCTGAATCTGCAAGGTTTCGCGGCTGACGATTCGTCAAGTTTTAAGGCAGTGTTCACACTTTGACGGAAATACAAAAAAAAATGGAGTGCCTTGATTATAGTAGCACACTACAATTTTAATGATTGCGCTTCAGGTAAATTCTGGTCTTAAATCTTGGAAGTGTATAAGGTAGGTAGTATAGGTACTGAACAAGCGCAAAAGGCGCCAATAGTAACCTTACAGATTAAAGTTTCGGATTATTTTTCGATTCGTGGAAGAAGTCGTCAGTAGGACCGTATATGTAGATATGTGAATTAATACCTACTTTTTATATATTTTACCTCTGATATTAAGCCGCATTCGCTCAGTCCAATTTCCAATCTTTTTTTATTGAAATGTGAAGTTTAAGGACATTTTCAAGTTATTTCTAAAAATCCTGACAAATTGTTATGTACATAATGTAGTTACAGGTTCGTAAACCCATGACAGCAGTGTTGTTAGAGGATGGGCGAACTATGAAGATTGATTTGAATGTATAGATGGCAACGGTTGAAATCCATAATATTATATTTTCCGCGGAATTAAAAATTCAGTTGCGTTTTGTGCAGTTTTAGGTGTTATATCAAGTGAACTTGCACGATATCTATACATATAATAAAACGGTAGGAATTTTCGTTGTCTCTTATAAATTCGAAAACTACTGGACAGATTTCGATGAAACATTTTTTAAATGTTTCTTAAAACTGTAAGACTGATATAGGCTATGCCGTTTATAGCCCCTGCCTTTGGAACAGTTTTTAGCCAAAATGTATTTTTTGAAGTGAAATATATACATACACATATACCTTGCTACAAATGGATGTTTATACTTTTGCGATCGTGCAACACGACAAACTAAAAGAAAACCACACTGGCATACGTATACCTCTATTTTGGGCTGAGTTGTTGCCCAAAGCAAATTTAAGTCGATGCCAAAAGATGAAGCAAACGACCAGAAAAAGAAGTTGCACGTTTAAAACGTTATAATATTAAATTTTTATTTGTAATTTAATTAGTATTGACAAAGAGCTGGTTTTTAGCTGGTAGATGAATAGCGAATAATCCCCGAATCGTCATCCATCCTTCCAAGAAATTTCGGTTTTTTATTTACTTTTGGCCAGCTGATCCAAAAGTACTAATCGGCCATCATTTATTAGATACCGATTTTCGGAACAATGAGATGGTCTGCTGCATCTGCGAACGGCTAGAGGGAGATAGCATGCTTGACTCATCGTTGGTGTTGAACATTGCACATCTGACGTTTGGTTTATTGTTTCGCGTGTTTTTCCCACAAACCACATAGAACTAGACCGCCGACTTCCGTGCCCCTACCCGATTCTCCCCGGAATAAATTCCCCTGTCTGTAAATACGTGTAAAATGTCAAAATTTATGGCGGCAATGATTTTCCATGCTATACCATGGGCCTAAGATTTTTCAAGTACGAGTGCGTAAAGCGGCCCATAGACACCACACTTGTGTCTGTAGTGTCTTTGATTTTGTACAGCATACCAATACATGAAAAATCCTGGGCCCGCAGGTAGCTTTTAGGCAAAGTCCGTTAAGTGGGAGGATTCGACGGTCTAGTTCTAGCTATGTGGTTTTTCCCTTTTTCGGTAGTGCGGTGGCTTCTTCGTCGGTTTTCGTGAAATTAATTAGTTAAATTTATTTGCGGATGTATTTATTCGTGTGCGCTTTCTGAAGTGCGACTTGGGCTAAACATTGATTTTGTGCAAGCTGTGATTACAGTTAAAATAAGATGCATATCAATGTTTAACCCAGTGCACAACTTCGATAATGCTGGGCCGGAGTTAAATTGTTTGCCCATATATAATTTGTGGCGTGGTGGTAGATCCTGCATCCTGATTATGATGGGTTCAGATATAAAGTTTGAATTGAATTGACCACTTAAAATGTTTACGTTTTTCGAGAAAAACCAACAAAATCCGACCACTCATTTAGCCTGCAGGGAGGCTTTAATTGATCAATAAGTCTAGCTCGAAATTACCTTACTACCTATACCTACAAGAAAGTTAAAACCATCTGTCTATGGCCAAAAGATAACTCTGATATATTTTAAATTTAATATTCAATATCCGTGCATAAAGGTTTTTACTACCAATATCTACGCTTCCTATTTATCCTCCTCCACTTTATTACAGTAGGTACAGTCCCGCGGAGAACATTCAGTCAATTTGTCAATCTTAATGGTGATTGATACGAATTTAATAAGCCCTTCACACAAAACGAGAAACACCCCCAAACAGCCTTTGCCTTTGTTAAATGAGACATGGTACTTTGATGGTGATATATATTTGGGATAATTCACCATCAAAAGGATGCACATATACCAATATAAATTTCACAGAAAATCCACGTCAAATCGTTAATTCTCATTCAAATGTCTCTCGGAAATGGCACAGAAAACCAATGGTAAGCCATTAAAAGGCCGCCATGCTTAAAATTTATTTCGCCCTATCCGGTCACTGGCACAATGTGCGGATAACCCCCGTTCATGTGTCAGATATTTGCTAACCGAATTGAAAATTTATTTGATGTTGCTACGCTGTTGCATATACTGCTGTCGCATTATTATAAAGGCAGCGCAAAAGAATGAAATCAAATTCAATTGTCCAAAAAGTTGTTATCCCCAATTCCAATTCCAATCCCCCAATCCAACCAAAGCCAACTACTCCCCAGAGTCGCTCCTAACTATTATGAATTCCCATGATGGTGGCGACCGTTTAATGCCACCCTCATTGTTGAGCCGCATACGACCATCACTGTTAACCAACCACACCATACTACAGTAGTATACCCGTTATCGCTCGCTAGACTCAAAGTCCCTTTTCATTTGTAGTGTTACGTGAATATTCACCGCATTCTATGGGGCTAAGCGCAAGGAACAAGGATATCCCAAAGGGGATGTGGCATGGTTGCAGCTATACTACGACGACCGGAAAATGAGCACGAAGGCAGGCCAAGAAGTCCGACGGTGAAAAATCATATAATAAAGTTATAAATTTTAAGTGGATACAAGTCAAGTTTTATAGTTTGCCTTGAGCATTCAATGCGAAATTATTGGATTAGAGTGCGCGAGCGTTGTCCTGGTCGTCGACAGCGGCGGCGGCGGCGGCATAGCACTGCGGAATATTTTGCTGTGTCGTCGTTAGGGGACCAACTATGAAGTTTTCAAAAAGAAAATGGGAAAAGCTTCCATGGTGGAATAGAATGCATATATTTTACCATTATTGCCCCCGCTGGCCAACACGCGAGCAACCCACATCGACCAGCAGTTGCATGAAGCGCAAGTAAATTGTCTGAACGCTTGATGCACTAGCGATCTTTCCTCTCCGGATACTAGCTGTGGCATCCTCGCCGGCGACAGTGCCTCGGATGTAGTTGAAATTGATATCAGCTTTCGGTGTGGCGCGGCGGCCGGGCGGGGGAACCTTCAAGGGAAAACCCTGATTCACTTCTCTGATACTTCTTGTTCCGCACTAGGTTTTTTTGGAAAGGAATATTCTATTTTTTCATCGTGTGTTTTGCGGGAATTGTTTTACGAGATGATGGAGCAATATTTTCAGCGGCAGCTTACAATCGTCTAACCATGGTGATGCATCATGGTGGAATTTGATTTATGGAAAAGAAAATCTGTGAAATGGAGCAGCGTGAACTCTGGGAAGCGAATATCTGCGGTGAGAATGTATATTTTCTAGATGAAAATAAACATCGACCCCCGATGGGTGAGGAACATTTTTTTACTTTTCGTTTTTAGTTCGTAGGTGGGCAATTTATTGTTTTCCAATCAACAAAAGTTCCAGGAACTACAAACATGAGCCATCGACATCGAGTTGCCGAATCTATATAATATGACGGCTACGCGACGCCAAGGGTTTGTTTGCAATCGTGTAGAAGGAAATTGGAATGAAACGAATTTCGAAAACAAGAGGGAAGCGTTTTTATCTACTTTTGGCAGCCGCTTTTATTGCATTTGTTTATGCACAATGCACTCGCAATATGGAGTCTTTCTTTATTTTACCTTTCAGTATGCGCTGCGCTATTGTGTGGGTTGGATATAAAGCTTTAAAAATAAAAGTGGGTTTTGGGTTTTGAAATATTTGTACCTCCTGCTACTGTTGCGAGTTGTATACATATTTTTAACTGTCAAGATGTCTTCTGCATTATTTTCTGACTGCTAACTGACATACCACAGGCCAAATTGTAACGGCTGCAATAATATATTGGTGTCAGCTTGGTTATGATTTTTTCAAGGTGATTTGACCGTCAATGTCATTTTAGGCAACTACTTTTATTTATGGTCACTCTTGTCATCGTGTGCATCCATAACGAAAATCAACCTGGTGAGTTTTTGTTCTTAAACTTCTGACTCGTATAGGCAATGAAAAGATACTAACAAGTAACCATCAGTCATCAAAGTAGGTTTTTCACATTTTCGCTAAAGTTGGTATGACCACAAAGCCTAAAGCTACGATTACAAGGCCATTTTTTTGAGTCATTTAAATGGCGCTGTGAAGTCAGGAAAAATGTCGCATTAGAGCGACATTTAAGCTACGATTCGTCATTGGAAAAATGGCGATCACACTGCGAGTCACTTAGAATTTTCTGTTGGGATGCGATGCGAAAAAATGGTGATCACATATGGCAATGACTTGCCTAATCAAAATGGCAAATGTCACCTTTTCTATTACATATTTCGATTTCCCGTCATTTATCGGTTTTGCGATCAGACGGTAATGTCCTATGAGAAAAATATAGCTACTGTGCAACTTTTTTAATTAAATTAAATAGGAAATAGCAGTGAAAAAAAAAATATTATAATAAATAAAAAAATGTCGAAAAGAACTTTTGGGATTATGGTGGAAATTGCAGAGAAGATCTAACGCGACGAAAGCGGAGTATTTGGCAAAAGAAGTGGTTGAGCCGTCGCGAGAAGAGCGGATTTTGTGTTGGATTACTACTCCAATTGCGCGAAGAAGAATCTGAACTATATCGCAATGTCCTTTGTATGTTAGCCAATGAATTCGATTATTTGTTGACCTTAACCCGAAGACTAAGCAGCAACCAGGTGATGTAAACTTATATAAGATTTGACAGCCTCAGTCACCACCAAAAACCTCTCAACGAGGTAGGACACCAAAATTCGCAAGCAGCAATAGAATTCCCAATGTAATGCCCGGCACCAATCCAATCCAACCTCTGTCTAATCAAGGGATCTCTATTCCATTCGAAAATCATCGACCCCCATTCCTACCATGGAGGTCACCTTTCCATAATATAATAATATAATATGGCTTCCATAAAAACTTCTCTATGATCATCCCTCCAAGGTAAGACTGGGGAAAAATACAAACATACTACATCGCGACTTGATCTAGTCTGGTATACAGACGGGTCCAAGATGGATACAGGGACTGGATCTGGCATGTATGGAGAATCGCTTCAAGCGAACTTTTCAGTCAGCCTAGGCAAATACTCGTCCATATTCCCCACATGTAGACTATGTCTGGAAAGCGACGAACCCTCTCTTCACATTCTCACGGAATGTCCGGCTCTCTTTCGCCTTCGAAAGAATGTCCTTGGCGAAGAAATCGTTAACTCAGCAAATCTTGCTGAAATACCCCCAGAAATATACATATATGTACTTTTCTTCCTGACTGTCTCTCCCGACTTAACATCTATTCTAATCTAATCTAAAACGTCCTTTCGCCACGAGACAAAACTCAAAATGAAAGCACAGATATCCTTCTCTCAGATATTCTCTTTACTCACCAGCCTATATATCTCTACGAAAAAATAAGATTTTCAGCCTCTGACAGATCCGGTCACTTGATCCCTCCTCGTCATACTTCCTTGACTTCAGAGCGGCAGTTCTTTATAAATGCGATTCGAGTATGGAATTCGTTGCCTAGAAATATTAGAAGGATTGGTAACCCAACAACATTTCGACTGAAATTAAAAGCTGCTCTCTCAGTAAATGACTAGCTCTCTTTCTCTCTACTTGTCTATATGAACTATGAAGTACTTTAATAATTTGATCTCTGTAATTATTTTTTCCCTTTTTTTGCTTTTTTCTCTTGAAATTTAGTGCCATCGAGTACACTCTATTCTTGTAGTTATCCAACCTAACTTAAGCTTAGCACTAATTTATAAGATAGTATCTTACCGTGTTTAAGCTCCAATCATGAAATAAAATAATAATAATAAATAATAATATCGTATTAAATGCTTCGTCATTTGCGGAGTCATTTTTTGGAGGCTGGCATTTAAATGGCGCATCAGCCAAAAACTTTAGTCATTTGTCCTCGGTGTCATTGAAGAGCGATCACACGGCCATTTTTTTCCGCCATTTAAATGGCACTAAATACATGTCATTTGGTCCGATATTTTCCTAGTCATTTAAATGACGCCGAAAATGTTATCCCAAAAATGGCGATCACACAGAACGACATTTAAATTACTGCTTTGTGACGCGATTTTTACGTCAGAGTGCCATTTAAATGACTCGAAAAAGTGGCCGTGTAATCGTAGCTTAACAGAGGATTTTTTGAAGATCTGCCTTCTAAATCTAAAAAATAAATGGCTGAACATTCGCATATTATGTGTTCAGCTGTTACGTTTTGTTCAAGATAAAGACACTCTAGAGAGTCGAACAGTGATGTCCAGTGAGGAATCGAACTAGGACTCTGTTAACATGTCTGCTCAGATTTAAGATCCTTTCGAAAATGTTGTAAAAATACTGGATAGCTCGTTTAACCTGTCTCAGTTCTGAAATATTCTTCTAATATGAGATAGATTTCGTATGTTGCCAACTTTTTAGGACTCAATTGTTAAAGTCGATTTAGGTGTATAATATAAGCTTTTTCTGACCAGTTCGACGGCTTTTTCAAAACCGGCATTCCCAGGAATCTGTCAATTTGGTTCTATTTCTGAAGAGTTTTGAAACAGTGTAGATAGGTACTACCAATACATATATGAAGTCAATGGTATGTGAGCTGAGACTGCTTAAGCCTTCTTGTGGTTATGGTTAGCGCATTCTGGCGTACAGCTCTTGTGGCAGTACACTGGGGCTTTCCTGATTTATATTTTGAAACCATTCGTATGAACCTTTAGGCCATTTAGGCAGTTTGAGGGGCTATTGCTTGCTTACGGATCTCTTCATGAGGATCTCCTTAGAAAACCGTTTGTGTAAGCATAAGGTTTTGAAGGTGATCTGAAATCGCGAAGATCATCTCAAGTTCTGATAGTTGACTGATGAGCCTAATCTAGCGTTGGTCTGTGATGCAGATCATTTGACATAAAGTCTATCAAGTGTTATTAAAAGTACCTACACTCTAAATTTAGAAAGACGCAAAGTACAATTTCCTTGCTCTCCTTTTTATCTGTCTTGTTGGTTTAAAATAAAGCACCTTTCGTTGATTTACCTCTCTGTGAATAGGAAACCAAAGAACCTACATTTGTATGTGAATTCGACTTCGACTTCGAAGCCTCATATGAAAAATTTAGGAGTTCTATTGGCGACTGAAATTGCTATTCCGGCTATATGGGAGGCATGTAACTGGAGATTACACATTACAATGTGCATTTTTGAAAAACCTCTCGTTTAGTGATATTCTGTAACATCGAAGATAATGGTGAGGTAAGCATTCGACGACAATTTTTTCGGGCTTTAGAGCGACACTACTAAAATCGCTAAGATATGTAGATAGGTCACGTGTAGCTTTATGAACAACAACGGATCAGCCCAACCCCAACGAGTATTTGATTTTATTATACAATGTAGTAGGTATCTTAGCTGGTACTGAAAACTCGAGATCAGATAAACCTGGATTAGATTGGTGTGTTTAACTATAGATATGACTATATGTGGGACTGAGCTGGCTCGCTGATTGAGTCCACGGTTCGCCCAACGGACTGTAAGAGCATTATTAAGTAAATTATTCAATAACAAAATCTATTCATCTGTTTGACTATCCCTAACAAATTGTCACAATACCTCGAAGTGGCAAGAAGTCTTAAGTTAGAGTTTACTCTTTAATTTAAAGAAGACCATAATAATTAAGTTACAGATAACGCATCCCAATCTATTTGGAATGTGATTTTAAAGTACACAAAATGATACTAGTTGACCAATTGACTTTCACGACTCACTCACTCATTACCTACCTACATCTATCCGTTAAAATATTAGTATTCAGATACTAGATGCTAAACTTACCCGCATATATAGCTAAACATGTAGTTAGAGTTTATTTACAAAATTGTATCAGTGGTTGGCTTTTTGTATAATTAAGTAATCCTACTAGTATTTCCCAAACCCAACAATTACAGACCACAATTTGCAGTACAACACCACAAAATCATCAGTACCTACTGGTACAGATGCCTCAATTTCAGCATTGCATTGGCATCTTGGATAAATACTTGATAGAGGTGAATAAATACCCCAAATACCCTATACCTACATTCCAACAAGAAATATACATATACAATCGTTTCTCTGCATTGATAGATACGCAAAACACTCCTCAGTGTCTACCTAATGTGTCCCTAACCATATCTACGTGTATCATCTGTTAGGTGCATAAGTGGAATATCTTCCTTCATCAGGAGATCAGACTAAGCCTCTACCAACATTCCCCACCAATTAACTTGCTTAAAATTTGAATTTCTAATTTAAGGGAGAAGGAGAAGAAAGTTAAGTCGTCCACTCCCCAAACCCTAACCAGAAATGCAGCTGTTCACTTATTTATACACAACCCTATTCCCATGAATATATTATGGCACTTAATTTAAGAAAATACCACCATAAACATAGACCCGACAATGTCTTGTACAAATGTTACTCGTACGACTTGTTAAGTAGAAAACTCATTTCAAGCAGTTGCTTCGAACAGCTGTAGGAACAGAAAACACACAATACACATACAAAAGCAAAACTAAAAAAAAAAACCACAGAATATATTGTCGCTCTATAGCTAGTATCTTATAATTTGTCTCCTCCTCAAATTGGAGATGGTACACATACCTACACCTAATCCTGCAGATATAGTCAAGTAACAAGATTACAAAATGCATCAACTGAATGCGACCCACATGCACTTGCAAGTTAATAAAACTTCCCAAGTTTGTGTAGAAGCCTCCTCTATCGTTGTCTCTAAGAGGAATGAAGACAAGGACACAAGAGCAAACTTTACATTTTCTTAGCACAAATTCTGTACTGGAAAATGTCGCCTCCCGACAGATGACACTTTGACAGACTGCATAGAGTGCGCACACAGCAATCACGCAAGAGAATGCTTAACAACATAGTTGTGTACGAGTATTTCCTATTTCTCTGCAAAAATGTCAACGCTAATGCCTATATGTGCCCTTATGGCGTGTGATTCCTGCTAGGCTGCGTAATCTGTTGCTAATTGCAATTACGCTATAATGGCAATAACATGACAAACCATTCTCTCCTCCAAAATAAACATTTCCGTCTCATCCACCTCCACCGCCACTCCACGCAGAGAAAGGCGCTTACAATTTTATTGCTTCGGTGAAGGTTGTGCCTAAACGCAACGCTTATTGCTACCCCATCATTATTACCATTGGCGTTGAAATTAGGACCATCATTTACGATGGGAAAGCTAGTGAGTAGGTAAGTGAGCGGGCGGTTGATGGCTCCCAAAAGGATAAACTAAACATGTACACAATGGTGAGACATAGTCATCCTAATGGCGATGGGTAGACAGTTAGGCAGTGCGAAAGTACTATACCCAGCATAATGGGGATTTCTATTTTAGATTTTTATTAATTGCGAATTACTGTTATAACGACGAGAGGGATTCGTGTGGGTGTGGTATACCCTTAAGAAGCATTATGCGCAAAATCTAACAACAAAGTTTTATTAAACAGATATCGAAGAATTGCAATTTAATTACAAGGAATTATAACAATATCGGGCTTTAATATTTTCGACCTTGAGTTCGCATGTACACATTTGTGGACAGTGGGAGAGATTACGATTTTAAGAGCAGAGTATCTACACTACAACGCGAGTAGAGTAGGTAGATAGCGTTAGGAAGCAAGTTACTAATGAAAACGAGTCAATTATATTAGGTCAGAATAATTACTGATTTGAAATAGCAGAAGTGGACACCAACATCATCGGTTCAGAGGCCATTTTCTTAACTTTGTCGTAAAAGTTACTTACTTACTTACTTCGGGCTCCCGACACGTGTAGAGTCTCTGCCTGAGACACTGCAGCCTTACATCCTCTACGTTCCCGGGCACGCTGATTCCAATTCTCCCAGATCAAGCGCTCTGGCATCCGCGATGGCTTCGTCTTTGAAATGGGGGTTCGGTATTTCTTGTCTTCTCGAACCTGGGGGCTGGGATTCGAAGATCCTTTTAGCTGGAGCATTTGTCCACTCGCTCAATGTGGCCGAGCTAATGTAGTTGACGTGTTTTGGCTTTTTGGACCAACATCTTGGTACATCTTCGCGGTTGTATCTTCTCCTCCATTCGCCCTCCTCGCACACAGGACCAAAAATCCGCCGAAGTATTTTTCTTTCGAAGGAGCCCAGTATCAGCTCTCCTTTCTTGCTTATCGTCCAGCACTCGGCGCCATAAAGCAGAACTGACAGGATAAGGGTTGTGTAGAGAGCACACATTTCGTCCCTTGAGTCAGGAGTTTTAAACCCAGTTGTTTCCCAAACCGAAGTAGCAAATGGTTTCCTAGGGTAATTCTTCGCAGGATCTCCACTAGGGTGTCATTCGTAGAGTCCATGTTTACTCCGAGGTAGGTGAACTCCTTACTACCTAACATTTTGTCCTAGCCGTGGACAGATGCTTGTTTGGTTTCTTTTTGAATCATTTATGTTATTTTGACAGCTGTTAGATATGTGTTGAAAAAATTACAGAAATTGAAGCTTGAACAACGTAAGGAAATATTACAAAGTTGTTTTTAAAGCACGGATGCTGTTACCGAAACAGCGCTGATTTTGAACAAAGCTTTACAAATAATGCACCAACTGCAGCTTGGTGTAAGCAAGCCGCGACTTAAAGCCGTTGAGTATTTTTTTGTGGGTGCCATTAAAGTTCAATGCTATGCGAAGAATTCTGAGTCGATGCAGGCACTCAAGACATTGTTCAAGCTATTTGTGAAATAGAAATCGAAACCATAGCAAATGGATTAAAAAAGTGGGTTGACTGACAGGATGGCCAATTAATTTTAATGAAAGAATATTTCGTAACTAATCGAAGGTTTTTTTTATACTGGGAGTATGTCTGGTCGATATTTGACAAGCTCCCCAACAATTTGCAGAACTTTTCCTTCGAACGATTAGATATTACATGTGCCTATCCGAAGTCGATGCAGTTGCCCCTATATTAATGTATAGCGCATCCATCAAAGCTATTAGCGGATGAGTTTAGATCCGCTTGAAAAGTCGACTATCAAAGTTTGCAAGCTGCCACCCGCGTCAGGCCTGGATCCAAAGACCGCCCTATTGTGACAGGCTTTGTTATATAACTATAGGATGTTCGCTTATAGATCGTTTTGTCCCCTCACACATAAGAAACAAGTAGGTATACTACAAATTCTAAAAAAAAAAGTCCTCGTTCATGGATGCCGTAATTCGGCCTTTTTTTGTGGCTTGCAAGTTGTGCTAAAGTACTATATTAATCAAGCTTCAATACTTCGTTTGCAGACCAATTTGGTTAGCGACTTGACAACCAGATGTATACCTACAGTAGTTGAACTCCATGTCCACACCCTAGGGTGCGTTTATGTTGGAGCTGTGATAGGCAGCAAGAGAGCTACGATTACATCAGAACTTTGCTGTCTGCTTTTATGTGTATTCATGTTCGAGCTTCGATAACGGCGAAAATAAATGATGATTTGCTTCTTTTTGATCCCACAATGCGGCCATGCGGGTCTGGCAAAAATTCCACTAATTAAAACTTCTACGTCCATCGTCGATGAGAGCTGAGAAAATATACAGCCAAATTATCGATCAATAGTAACTTGTTGCTCAAATTACTGCTCCAACGTAAACAGTTATGTATATGAGAATCAATGTAAAATTTTCTTCGGTTTGGTATAGTCGTCCCTCTCATTGGTAATCGCAGCTCTAACATAAACGCACCCTTAGATACATAACATGACGCTAAATATGACCTCGTTTAATCTATGGCAATAAGAAGTTGCAAGCGAATCTTTTTAGTTTGTGCAACCAGCCTAATAAATAATAAATTGTTCACTTAGTTGACGCTGCTTTTCGTTTCTTTCTTATAAGTTCATTATGTCAACCTAGTTCCACAGCATTTAAGGAATACATAAGTCCACTGTTACATAGTTAACATTCCTTTTCCGAGCCCATGTTTTTGTTGTAGTTTCCACCATGATAAATTTCTACGGATTTTTGCTGACTTCAACACGACTTTGTTGCTCAAAATTTACTACTTCAAGTAGCTTAACTATACCCACTACTTTGCTTGTCCATTTAATGGCGCACAAGCTTCCCACAAAAAAAAAAGTGGTAAGTCGACAACTCGAGACTGTGCTATTGTGTTGAGTACTCTTTCAAATGAATAGTACGAAAACGGAAAAAGTAAATGCAGGAGCAGGACTCACTTAAACTGAGAACCATGATGAGGAAAATAATTTAGTTCTAAAATTACCATTCGTTGACGAAATGAAACTATTTGTCAACGCAAGTATTAAAGTAGCTTAAGAAGTTGTAGTTCTTTCTAAGTATACCTACTTATGATAATATTAATTTTTTTTAATTTGAGTGTCAACTGATTTTGGTCGACAAGTATATTTTTGAGTGATGGGTGGTTTAAAGAACACTAGTTGTGTAGATATAGATAGTATGTACAGTTACGTAGGTACTATAAAGCATTCAGGAACGTAACGTAATTAAATTACTTTTTCTCCGAACTTAGGTCTTGCCAGGGCATCTTGTTCGTCTTTTAAACTAGCCGGCTCATCTACAGAGGGAGTGGACGGATTTCGTTGAAACTTCGTATTTGTGGCCTAACAGTTGGGGGCGATTTATTATTGTGAATGTCAACCCCATATAAAGATACTTTACATGAAAAAAATTATATTTTTTTATAAACGGCTCTAAGGTTAACATGTCTTTTACCCAATGTTTGGCTAAAACTATGCGAAGTGACGCTTTTTCTTCACCATTCTTTTCTTCACCTCATCAAATCAAAGTTAAAATTTAAAATTATTTCGGCATACGGTTCAGTTAATGTTTTAAAAAAAAATTATCATAAAGACCACCCCAGAAGGTGGTTCCAATTAAATCGTTCATGCAGGTTTTCCATTCGTTTCGCATGTAGCAAAATCCTGCTGAAACCACATCCCGTCTACCCGTATACCTACCGTTTAATTTGGGCCAGCAGAAATCGGTTAGCATCGTTCTGTAGAGCTCACCGTTAAAGGTGATTGCCTCACACCAATTGACTCCAAAAATCCGCACGAAACAGTCACTTTTGGTTGGCTTTGTAACAGAAAGATGACTTTTCGGCCAAAAGTCAGTGAACAAATTTTGCTTTGTCTATGGTCATTATCATTACATTATGATTGAGCTCACTGCTGTTTTAACAGACAGTTTTCATATGACTGAGATTAAAAGCGATATGACAATCAAGTCGCTTAGCTGTCTTGATTATGTCGGCGAAGGCTGTGTTCGGGTATTGTTGTTGCATATACTAGTGGGCATTTCTAAGCTCAATGAAAAGGTTCCACTTTTATGCCCAGTTGTACAGTCAGAGTTTAAACTCTCGTTTTGGTTTAAACCTTCGTTCAACAAATTTTCGGTTTTATTGTGTTCGTTTAAACCCAAAGTGGAGTTCAACTCTCGGTTTAAGTTAAACGCCTGCATTCTGCCGTTTAAACTTTCGTTTCGCATTTTGAGGTTTATTTTGACAGCTGCTATTTCATACAGAGAGATAGAGAGAGAGAACAGAAATGAGAAATTGTTTGGGTGCTGCACTTCTTGAATTTATATGAGTGAAAAGTAGAGCTATGATTAGTTCCAGCATTACTGCGGTAAACCCACTGTCATCAGAAAATTTCAATAGATTTTTAACCACTATAATGTACTTTTCAATGAAAACGCCTTTTTTCAAGTGAACATCAGGTAGATCTTAGCCCAAACATAATGTAGACAAGCGTAAATTGTATTGAGGTTTTTTCAATGCAAATTATTTCTTTTCGTGTGTGGAAATGACAAATTATTTTTTTGTAATGTACTAGTGATTTCTTTAGATTCTTCGCAAACAAAATATATTTCTATACATACTCAAATCTTTCACATTTTGTTTTGGCTGAAACAAGACACTACCCACTCTATTCTTTTTACAATGCAATTTGTTTGTCCGATTTTGAACACACTTCTCGGGACAATGACTGTTCAGTTCAAAGGTTTCGGAGTTCATACCATTTTTGTATACAGATCTGGATTACCTACATTTTTTGTTTAGAAAAAAAGTAAAACCAGAACAAGATAGCGCAGATTTTCGTAGAAACACCAGCAAAAAACTTTGCGCCTACCTATTACCAGACAATGACCCTAATTAGAGGCTCATAAAATCCTTTCAATATTTTACTGGCGACGGGTGATTGGATGTGGTAAAAACCCAGCGAGTTACAAAGAAGCAGTGATCGCATCCGTCTGAATGCCACATACATTTCAACAACTAGATATGTATTATTATTGAAATAAAAAAGAAATAATAATTACTGCAATAATTAATTGGTGAAAGTAGATGACAGTTCAAACATGTGTCGAAAATAAATCAATTCACTTCGTTAATACCAAAATACACAATGTAATAATATTGCACACATTTTCTTTTATTTACAAATGGTAAAATAGATAAAGTAGAGAAAAGCAATAACCATTTACTTTGTCAAAAGTGCGCTGGTAGAAAAATATCCCCTTAAGGGAAATTGTTCTGCGCTTCCACAACTGCGTTTAGTTAACTGTCAGATTATTTTGTACTGTGAAACTGAACGAGTTAAACCAAAAGTTTAAACTCTCGGTCAGGTTTAGTTAAACTTCGGTTTAAACTCTGACTGTACAACTGGGCATTAGAGTATTTGATTGAATGGCAATGGAATGGTTTGGTTTTTAAACTGGCAACACTGTTTCTACAGATTGTCAATTTGACAGTTGATTTGTGGTTAGTACGTTTTACCATTTTACGATGAATTATTTAACGCCAGAGCAACGCGTGCAAATTATGCAAACATATTTTGAAAACCATGGTTCGATTCACCAAACTTATCGTGCGGTACGTCCGTTTTACAATCGACATAATTGTCCATCTGGTCATTCTATTCGGAAAACGATGAATCGTTTTCGCACCACGTAAACTCTAGTGGATTATACGCATCTCCGAAGACCATAAACAGTGCGAACAGAAGAAGTTATTGCTGTTGTGGAGCGCAATGTTGAAAAGAATCCGAATGAGTAGATTCGCCATCGTGCACAGCAATTGGAGCTATGCCTATCCACTTTGTGGACGATTTTACGGAGAGATCTTGGCTTAACAGTTTATAAGATCCAGCTTGTTGGATGGCATTAACGTTACAGTCCTTTGGTCTCAACAAGAAGGAGTTACATGCCACACAGCGCACGACAACAGCAACTTATTGGGGGAAACATTTGCTGAGCGCATAATTTCGCGTAATGGACATGTGAACTGGCCTCCACAATCCTGTGATGTTACACCTTGACATTACTTTCTTTGGTGGGGTATGTGAAGTCTGCCGATAAACCAGAGACGTTGGGCAATTTGGAAGTTAACATTCCCGGTTTTATTGCCGATTTACGGCCCCAGTTGATCGATAAGGTTGTCGAAAATTGGTTTTAGAATTTATTTCGTTACAAAAAACTTACAAAGGCTAGCCACCGCACAATTAACAGTAGGTGTTGAGAATCACGGCAACATTGGCGCTATTGAGCAGTAGATGGCGCATACTATAAGTATGTATTACCTGAATTGATCCACTTCATTGAAATGTCAAAAAATTATTTCTTTTTCTATTAAAAGCAGCGAAAGCGCATGGTCATAAAGTTAACCCTTTTACATTTTAAGTGTATAATTCCTGCTAAATTGCTAAAATTAACATTGTTTAATCCAAAGGCCAAACTAAACGTAAGAATTAACGTATAAAAAACAATAGATATTGAATTTATGTATTTTTAGGAAATTTTAGCATTAAATAAAGTGCTCAAAATTCGGAAATTGGCGTACATATTTTTTCTTGGATTTAACACCCCCTACAGAGATATGATATAGGAGTACATTTATATCTTTCAGCTGAAATATTTTACATCTATTTCTTAAGTAACACAAAAGTCTAGAATACACTAAAATATTTGGTGTTTTTTTGCATTTCGGTGATATGCATTTTCAATATAAAAAACACACCACTTTTAAGTGCAGTTTTTGCACATTTAATTTCGATACCGTGTTGTCATATTATATTATATTATATATTATATAATTAACACCGGCTGTACAAAAATTATACCGATTTTCGGTGTATAAATTGTGCTAGTGGTATAAAAATTGTTCTGGTTACTAGGATATAATACCTATACTCCAGAGGTGTTCATATATTATGTACTGATATTAGTTTAAATTTTACACCAAATGGTAAACAGTTTACACCAAAAATTTGGTGAAAAACTATTTCCTTGAGAGTGAAAATACGCCATATGTAATTCGATGGATAAAATACACCATCAGCGTATTAAAATCCGAAACTTAGAATTTATTCTGATTTAAAATTTAAACCAAAGTTCATTTTTTCAATCGGAAACAGGGTTTGGACTAAAATTTTCCCCCTTTTTTTATTTTTTCATGAAAGATGTATCTGCTAGAATTATAAATTCATTCTATGATTCTAAGTATTCACATTCATAATATATACGCAAGAAAATCATCAATAAATATTAAAGTGAGTGCCTAATTTAAACACGAAGCCAAATCTGTCGATTTATTTTAGGTCCTACCCCGTCTGAAAATCGAGCTCCTCGTAAATTTTAATAATTAAACATTTTTTATTCGATGCGTGAAAATTAGTTTTTCGAAAATTATAATTTTCTGGTTGTTTTTTAAATTTTTTTAGAGACGTTAACAGTACGTCTCTCAACGAGTCAAAAATAAAAAAAGCGGCGTAATTAAGTCGATATAGTAAAATAAATAATCATTGTCTTCATTCTAAATACGGCAGTCAGCCGAACCTCATTTTTTCCTAATATTCCTTGAAAAATATGGCCGTAATCCAAAATATACACTAATTACTGAATTTGGATATAAAAATGCACCAATTTCAAAGAAGAAGAAGAAGAAAAATACACAATTGTAAAAGTTTTATGCAATATTCTGTTTCCGGTGCATTTATTTTGCTCGAAACTGTGTAAAATATTCACTGATTTGTATCATTTCGTTGAATTGACACAAAAAATGCACCAAAGTTAAAGGAGAAATGAGAAAAATGCACCATTACAGTGCGGTTCACTTGAAATAAAACTTAACTCTTGTGCATCTAAACAAGTGAACCGCACTGTATCACTAATATTTAATACACCGAACTCCCTGTGGTGCATTTTTTTACCAAAAAGTGTATTAATCACCCCCAACTCTTTGTGTAGTGTATTCAATGATGAATATTTTACCAAATAGTGCATTAAAAACACATGAGGCATATTCAACCAATGAGTGTATTAAGTAAACCAAACTCTCTGTATGAATTTTTTCAACCAACAATCATTAACTGTGAAAAAATATACAATTGACGAGATCTTCTTTCAGTATAATTTATATTTCCAACAATTTTTTTCAGTGAACAAAATACACAAGTAGTTTCAATGATGTACAATATTTGAGATATCAAAATGTCAATAAAATAACAATTTATAAAGCGTGGATTAAAGGGAAAAAGACGCCTTGTCTTGTATCATATGGATGTAAACAAATAAGAGTTTTCATTCATTTTTTTGCTTAATGGGATATGCGGCTGATTTTGAATGCAGAGAATTCAACTTTTGCATACTAGTGGAGCGCATTCTGAAATGGATATGCAGAAATATTTCGCAACGATACAAAATTCAGAACGTTATCATGAACATGTGTAAAATTATGAACATTTCAGCTGAAAGGGTCCCTTCCATACAGAACAATAAATACTTCCAGATAATCATTCATCAAATCTCTAGCGGACGCTAAGAACTGTCAGAATTTCTACATATCGTCCGCACTAATGTATAGTCGTTGCCAAAACTCAATACCAACGTGTTTATAAAACTCATAATTATGGTAATAAATGTTTCATTATCACTGGGCCAAAGATACAATAAAAATTATATTTGATATTCGATAGATTTTGTAATTTTTTGATGGGACAGTCTGCACATTCACCCCACACTTGACAACCGTACCTACAATAAAATTGACTGGAAGATGACTTTGTGCATTAGTATTTTATTTTCATTTGACAATAAAGAATTCCTATTTATCCCTTTCGGTATTTTGATGCCATATGGCAACACGAATATTCATAATGCCCATTCTCTCTATCTGAGTATATTTTTTTTATTTTTTTTTTCTGATTAACCTCGTTAAGTATCTCCCTAATCATTGGAAGCAAAAAAATTGGGTAATAGTTGTCATCGTTGTGCTTTTAGCTTTCGTGAAAGATGGGTCTGCAATAGAGTTCGAATTTTTTCGTCGGAAAACTATTTTTATTATTTATTTTTTAAATTGATAATTGTCAAATACATTATAAATTTCGATTTTATTTCAACGTTTAATATCAGGCGAACAATTAAAAAAATATAATGAACATATATGTTCCGTCAATTCAATTTGGCACAATTTTCCTTTTCTGTGCTGCCATATGGCATCAATATTATTTAGAGGTGCATTTTAAGGCATAATTTCTATGAATAAAATTATATATATACCTACATATGTATAAAAATAAATGTATTTTTATGCATAAGTAGTCTTGAATATCATTACATTTTAATTTAGTTTCAATTAAAAAATAAATACTTAGATTTTTTTGAATATTTAATTTTTTTGTAATATTTTTTTATTTTTTAATTATTTTTTTTTTTATAAATACACGTGTTTATCTTGGAATATGTTTGTTTTTTAATGTGTAGTACTTGTAATGTTTGAAGTAAACAAAGAAAATCAATTATAAATGCAACAATTTATTATTTTTTTATATTTTTAATTTTAAACATATATGAAAATATGTGCTTTTTTTAAATATTTTAAAAAATCCTTATTTTTTTACAATGTATTTAATTTAAAAAAATTAATTATACATTTTTCTCTTCAATTTTGTTTAAAAATTAATTTATAAAAATAAGAAACTAAAACAAAAATATTAATTTTCTCATATATTTTGCTACCACTTGAGACAATTGATGCCGTATGGCAACGTCCCCAAAAACCACTTTAGAACCAATATTTATCAAAAATAATTTTACAATGTTTTTAGGAGGTGTATACGTAGCCACAAAAAGAAAAAATATAATTTTTTAGCCTTAGAACAAAAAAGATGTACCGAAAGGGTTAAAAAAGGATATAGCATCTTAATAGCAATGGGGTCCTTGCATTATGTTCCTTAAAGTTTAATTTTTGATCCATATAAACTCCTAAATATTTAACAAATGGTTCCCAATTTATCTGATGTCCATTTATAATCAACTGATTAGACGGTAAGAAACAAGGCTTTCTTTTTCTTGTAAAAAATGTAGCTTGAATCTTGTCCGAATTTACTATTATTTTTCATTTATTATAAAATGTACTTAAAATTTCAGCCGCATTTTGAAGATTGGTCTCAATGTTAAGACCAACTATATGGCCCCTAGTGAAAGAATTTGCGTTAAAATTTCTTTAGGTGCCATGGCTTTTATATTTGATATCCAAGACTAAATCCGTCATAGACGTCAAGGATGGATTGACAATAAATAATATTGCTTCCATTTATTGTTTTATTTGTCCAAAACTGTAAATAACGAAATATTTTGTGTTGGCATCCCAAGAAGTTTATCCAAAATTGCCTTGGCAGTCAATGTGCAGCAAATTCTTTTATATTTTATTAAACTCAGACAGAGTTAAAGAATTGTACGATGTACATACAGCTAGTGTTTAATAAATAATTAATAAACATCCATCCAAGGTTTTGTTTTTTTACTGTGTGTTAGTGTGATATCCTTTATTTTCTACTTTGCACAGGGTAGTATTGCGGAATAGTACGTTTCAGTTCTATATCGTATACAGAATTTTTTGTTTGTTATCTATGTCCTGCCGTAAATATTATGTATCTGAATTGCAAATGAAATAAACATAAATTTTTTGATGAAAACGTTAAGAATTCTCCTTTGAACAAATTTCCAAGTCTTTTGTTATTTGCCAAGTCAAATGGTAAATTGTATGTGATACCTGCTTTTATTTGTATTTTATGAAATTACTGTTGACAAATCATAATAATCAGTATTAATTTGTTCTTCTTTCTTTTCAGGTGAGTATAAGAGCTAATAAGTACCTACCTGTTAATAACTTGACAACAAAAGTATGTAAATCTATAAATTAAGTACCTACTTATTAAAATGCTTTCTTCGAACTTTTACAATAAGAAACCTGAACTGAGCCTGATAATACTAGTTCTACAACTGATTAATACATTTTCAGCAAACAGATTTAAAATAACCTACAATATGACGTCAATATTTTATTAATATTTTTAATTTTAATAAATAAATAATATAGGCACTCTAGGACATTACAGGCTTAAGAAGCAAAACGATTTTCTGAAATCGTATGGGATCCGAAAGTATATAATTTTAAAGGATATAATATAAGATAAAAATTTATAAGATAAACATTTAGATTTCTCCTCTACAAATCTTATATACCGACCTACAAAGCTTGAAATAAATCCATTTAGGCTTTAGCTGAGTGTACACACAAATTGCCAGATCCGAAATTACGACTATGTAAAATGTCAAACAGACGTTTTAATATTTATTTAATTTAATTAACATGAGAGGTAGGTATAGCCCGCCCCAAAGCAAAAGAAACAACATGCGCAGTAGCACTTTATTTAAGGTACATTTTTTTCTCTTAAGGATTTTTGATCGCATGAAATTGTTAATGCTTTTCTCTACTTTAACACAAAGTATACCGAAAATTCCATTTCAACCCATTTTAATACATACCTATAGTGGGTTTCACGCTGTTATAATAAATTTACTCAGTAATCTGGCTTTCATAACTAAACACACATAGCTATTTTAGAAGTGCAACACTCAGTAAATTTCCCTCTTCTTTGGGGTGGGTAAATGTGTATCTTTTGCATAAGCCAACGACGGTGCTGTGCTGCTGCTGTGTGGACAATCAGTCATGAATCGATCGCGAGTGATGTCTTCGCAAGCAGGGGTATGCTTGTTGTTTGAAATGTGCACCTATTTTTTTTAGCTGTAGTTCTGGTTGGAAAAGTTGTTTTGTTGTCGCTAAGAGAATAAAATCCCTGATGTGAAGAGACCTGCGCAAGAAATTTTCACTTAAGTTGGGACAGGCTATACATATTCAAGCGTACTGCATACAGACATCGACGGCTTTTATGTACCTCAGATAATACAAGACCGACGAACAAAGTAAACTTGCCGGGCCGTTTTTTATACAGAATATGGATGTTCACCATCGATCACAAGTAGGTTAAAGCACGTAGTCGATCACTGCATTCTATACAGTTCCAGATTATCTGTATATTCTATACCACCTATATGTTTAATATATGTCCTACTTTTTTATAACTTCTAGAGATCTTCTATAACAGGAGTTCCCTAAAGGGCGTTGCAAGTTTTATTTTTTCACTACTGTAAGATTTCGAACAAAGGAAAAGCATTACGTTTCTCTTTAGGAATACTAAGAGCAAGAATCCAATAGTCGAAGATTAATCGTGTTTATGTTTCCCGCATTTATAGTCAGACTTGTTGCGTGGCTGTCACTCGTGTTTACCTGGCACTTAAAATTAAATAAGGGTTTTTCAATTGGTATGGATCATTCCCAGGGAGATCCGTCGGAAGCATTGCCGTGGTCCATGAGAGTGTACATGAAAACTCGATATATTCAATTCGACGTGCGTAAGAAATCGGCCTTTCGCAGATTCTACCTTGGCGAATTTTGCATTGAGACTTGGGCTTATGCCAGCACAAGACCCAACTAATCCAGGAGCTCAAAGTTAATGAACATAGACAAAGCCAAGGCCAAAAAAACATATTTACCGACGAGGCGCTTTTTTAGATGAATGCGGGTATGCGAACAAGCAAAATTGCCATAAATATGGGACGACGATATTTCAACGTTTACCAGTCCTTATTGAAAAACCCTTTAGTGAATCTTTAGTAAGATAAGCTTCACATATCTCTGCTTTTAGAAGGGCATGGCAAAAATATTTCAACCTCTCTAGGGAGTCGCAGTATAAAAAATATTGCGGGATTCCCTGTTCTATGTATCAAATTCCCGTGAAATTGCACATGAGAACTAGCTTTTCTCATACAAAGCCAGCTATGATTTTATAAGTTTATCGGGTCTGTACTTTATAGTACGAAGATGAGATGGACACCAACAACACTCCCCTTACTGTTCATGTCTCATTTCGCTCTTTAACCTTAAAAAAATTAAACGATAGTGCCCGAGAATAGACTTATGAGCTGTGTCCCAAGTTCAACAAACAGAGGCATACGCTTATGTCATACATAATTTGAAGAACACGGCGACCTGTCACCAGTGGCGTATTTTGTGAGTGTTGAGGTGTTGAGAAGCGGCAAACATGGGACTAGCGGTAAATGATAGCAAAAACAAAATATAATATATTGTCTATATAAGAAAGGACATTCAACTCGACCAACACAGAATCACAGAAGTCGACGATCTACGTCGACTGGGTTATTCAACAATTGAACAAATTGAAAAACTACTAATGGATGTGCCAATGTGCCAAGCTCGTACGTATCGCGTTTAACCCGAATGCCTTGTTACTTCTATATGTGAGCATTACTTCACCAGGCGTTTCTTTCTTTCCCAATAGGGTTGCTCTTACAGTCCCTTCGCTTGTAAGTTTTGACCTACTTTATATCGCGTCAATCATGCTTAACACCCTGTTTTCTTGTTCTCCTTTTTGGTCCTAAAAAAAACTCTGTAAAGCAGCGAATTCGGCTCCAGGATTGTTTGCTGGTCAACATCTTTTCGAACACCCTTTGCAATCTTGTGTAATGACTTAGATCTTCCGACTTATTGCAGGCGGGGTGTAATGTATCTGTTGAAGAGTTCCGGCACTGACGTTGTTTGTTCCGATCTTTTGGAGGAAGCAGCAAGGCACTGAAATATTCGTATAAGATGAGAAACTGTTTGAACCAAATTAATTTATATTTCGGTAACTTAACTCAAAGACCCCCACCCACTTCCCAGCGCTGAGAACTGCAACAACATTTTCATGGTCTTTCATCTCAAAAAAATATTATCTTCATTCGCACTTTACAAATCTCTCTTTGGCATATTTTAGTCCTGGACAAATAAAAGCGGTTTCCAGAAACCTTACATTAATCTGTTGAAAGTAAACAAAAATAAGTAGAGCATGTCTGAAGTTCACTTAAGACGACGACCACATTACTCAACGAGTTCTTTTGCAAATTGTCCTGCCATTAATATCCTCAAGCAAAAACAAAAAGTGCCTATCCAGTAGAATCCTAAGAGCTAATTAATGCGAAGAGAGCTACCATTCGCGGGCACGTATAACTCACGAGCATTCATTACAGCCGCGCGACAGCTTCATCACCATACGACGAGGTCTAAGTCTTACCCTGCCGCCCTAGCGCCAGTACGGGGTTTGTAATTTAACAGGATAACATCAACTCTAGTAGCTTAGATGTAGCAAATGAGAGTGAAAAGAACCCCAAAATGATCACTACGAGATAATGGAATCGTATGAAGTGACGATAAGAGAAGACCGTCAGACAACGCACGCAACGCGACGGTCTGATATTTTCCATTACGACTCTAATTAACCATCACTAATCCCTTTATAGAGCGAATTATCCCGTCCATTCGGTACTTTCTGTGTGGAAAAATTAATCCTTGAACATTTTTCATTCGCCCCAAAGAGTATGGGGTCCGAAACGTCTACATTATATACGAGTACGTATTATTCTTGGTATTGAAGAAATCAATGGTTAATTGCTTTGCAAAGACCAACAACACAGACTAGTTGTTCTATATAGTGATGCTAGCCCTGCCCCTGCCTGTTAATTTCTATTCCTATCCGATGGTTTGTTTGTAGTTTGTTTTTTTCCACTCGGTTCGCTTTGATTAAATTAAGTGATGTTTTACAGGATTAGAAACAGTAGCGAGGATGTCCTCATTAAACGGAATGATACATTGAAATGGTTTGTTTGATGTCCTTAGAGCACAGAAACACAGAAACAAACGTGAGTCCTTGAAATTGGGATGTGTAAATATGTACGAAGAACAGATTTAGAAAAGTGGTAAATTGAACAAAAAAAGAGAAAAGTGAAAAATAAAGAAGCGACGCGTATGAAATAATGTCCCTTTATGTCTGAGAAATGCGTTAGATGGATTTCTTTGCGGGCTGCCTCAAAGCATTTTTCTTACAACAACTCCGCGTTTGTTTGCTTGGCTTTCAAGTCCTTGCTTTGTGATGACGTTTTCGCATAAGGAATACTTGAGTTGAAGTACTGTATTTAATTTGTCGCACGGCAATTAATTGTTGTTCTGTGGAGGGGACTGCCAGTGAGCTACTCATACCATAGAGTTGGGTTATTCTTTTGATTTAACGAAACATTTGAGACGCTGAAAAGAGGAGAGTTTAAAGTATTTTTTTCTGTTCATTTTTTGCGGGCAAAAGAGCTTAAGCATTATTCGACGTTTTATCAAGAAAATTTGTTTAGACGCACAGACAAGTTTGTGCCCCCTAAACAAGTGGCTTTGAAAGTATTCTATAGTTGAAGTGAGACAATGGATTACAAAATCATTTGGAGTTTTGTCTATGAAGTAGGTAGGGTATACCATTCATTATTTCTACACTTAGTTGTATAAGTTTTAGCTTTAAAAAGATGTACGGATTTTTAAAGGGGATATAGTCAAAATGTTTTTTTTTCTTGTATCCTGCATTTTATAGTTTTATCCGATTCCCAATAATGCCTATAAATGAATATATTATAGCTTGTTGTGTGCGGACCAATGATTTTGCATAGCCTCGTAGAAGATACAAGTAGTGCATTGTGGTGGAAACAAATTCCACGATCTCGGTGAATAATAATTCAGTGGTCCATTTCGCCAAAATAATATTGTCGATAAAACGAGTCTCCAGTTAGTCACTGAATTCGTTGGCATAATAATATGACATGTAGCCCCACTGTACAATTTTAGAAAGGTATTTTTAGAAACGTTCCTGCTCTTTCAAAAAAACCATAATTTTTTTTTTTTTGAGAATGAAGATTTTATTTACTGCGCCAATGATGCCATTATTGTGAATAGATCTTTGATTTTTGTAACTCTACCAGCATTTGTTTTTCCAAATCTCCGCAGCAAACGTTTTTGAGGGGGTGAAATGTCCTCCTGAATGATAACCATCGAAACGGCTATTAGTTTCGGCTACTTAGCTTCCTATAAACGCTTTCAGAAGTGCATCTTCATGTTTTTGATTCGACGGCACATTTGGTTGCTGCGAATACATACCACTTCAGCCTCGGCTTCAGTTCCTGGATAGGATTATACTAATAGGTTCTGCGAAACATCCAACATCCAACATTTGGTACCTGTCTGCGGCCTTGAATGTAAAACATTCAAAGACTGATATCCGTTTTTAAGGAACATTACCACGAACCCTGTGGTACGAAAATATATACGAAATCCACAAGAAATCGACGCTACGATGAACGGTCCCCAAGCGATGAGTCTATCTGTTGGAAGATTGCACATTTTTTGTTGTAGAAACTTGGGTTTGTAATTTGTATCGGGCGCAATATTACTCATTTGCTGATTATCGTGCGTGCAATGTGTCTGGCGGTTTGAAAATCTACGAGCTGGAGTTATGAATTGTGTTGGATAGATAGATTATTGGTAACGACTTTACTGCATATGAAAGCTAAATTCTTCTGTATCAGTGATAACTGTTCCAACGAAACTAAAAAAAATTGGGTTTGAATGACATTTTTTTGGCGGATTTTAGTTGTCCAGATGGAGAACCAAAGTTCTTCCGCAGTGCATCCACGCGAGCATTTGTCCATAGTAGGTTACGTGTCTCCACTAGATATCAGCTGTCTTCGCCCAGATCTCCGCAATTCGGTTCCGAATGAAGGTGCTTAACTTTTTCTTTTTTCTTTTTTTTGTGGTGGGAATTTGCTGGAAGGAAAAATCATAGAAAGACATTGCAGAGCTATTACGCGAGGTAGATATGCTTCTGCAATAGACAGGGACTTTAACCCGATCTAAAAAAAACTCCCGAGGGGACTGACTTTCGTCATCCCGAATTGGATTGCACCTATAGCCGTTCGACTAATCGGCAATTTATTTTTGATTCATTTTAAAAAATGTAGAGGATAAACGTTGACAAACGTCCGTTAAACGTCGGATTTCTATATTTTTTTTATTGAAAATATTACCTACTTTCTTGGTCTTAACTAAGATCAAGAGGTTTTACCCGACTTCATCTCCTGATTACATTGTCAGTATTTAAAAGTTCTGTCATTTCTATGTTAACATGGTTAAGAAGTCTACTTCTGTGCCTTTTGGGTAACTTTTTTAACTTCTTTCTCAACCATTTCAATGTTAAGATCTCTATGTATAAATCAGCCTTGCTTATGTATCAAGGTGCGTTGACTATAGACTATGTTCCTTAGTACTTTATTTTGGAAAACTTGAATTTTTTGCAAAATTGTTTGGCATCTACCTACACGCCAACGCAGTTTAGCATCTAGAGTCATGCCTAGATATTTGGCTGTATTTGAGTATTCCACTACATTGTTGTTTATGTATACTGAAATATATGGTACGTTTTTAAACGTAAAATTAATATGGACTGACTTAAGGCCATTTAATCTAATCTGCAATTTTTTTTGTCCAATTGTCTATTGCCCTTTGAAGCTTTTTTGTTGCTACTTCGACAGTTGCTCCCACAGCAAGGACAGCTGTGTCATCTGCAAAAGTAGCTATAGTGGTTTCCCCACTTTCAGGCAAATCGTTAGTAAATAGAAGGTATAAAACTGGTCCTAGCACGCTGCCTTGTGGTACACCAGCTTTAATTTCTCTTAATGTTGAGTACTCTGTAAGTTCTTTAGCTGTTACCGACCGTATAGAGGTCTATCTTCTTCGCACCTTAATTCGAGTCCTTGATAACCTCTATCTTCATAAGGTTTAAATACGTCTTCAAGATACTCTGCAAAAGTGTTTGCCTTTTCTTGGTTGCTTTTCGCCCAGTTACCTTATTATTTTCTGGTTACTGGGCGAATATGAGCTATTGGCCTGTTCATCCTCGTTGTTGCCTTCCAGAGCGAGTAGTCAGTGCTAGCATCATTTGTAAGGCTGGTGAGGTAAGTTTTTAAAGATTCGTTTTTGAATTCTGTAATAGATTTTCTAAGCTTGTTATTTTAGTTGTTCAGTATAGTCTTGTCGCGTGGCGCCCTTGTCTGTTGCCAGCGTTTTCTAGCTTTACTCTTTTCTATAATAATTTAACATATTTTGCGAGAATAAAAGTTTTATTTGATCTTCTTTGCTGTTGTGGGAGCTGCAAGCCCACCCAGCTTTTTGTATATTGAGTATTAGGTAATATTTGGACTGCTTTAGTTGATCTTCTGTTTGAAAAGCTGTTGATAGTTGAATACTTTCTTCCAACTTCTGTCTGAAATAGCTACAATCAGTCAGCCTATTAACTAGTTTTGGGCTATGTTATTTGATTATTATTTTATCGCCGAATACGAAGTATAGAGGAATGATCTGATTGAAGATCTGGCCCTTCTTCTGCTTATATTGGAGGTATGGGCCGAAGTACAGGGCAAAACATCCGACGAGTTGGTCCAAAAATATACCTGTGAATATGTACAAATCTTTGGAGATGCAATGGATCGAAAAGAGACGGTACTATGAATAAAATGTATCTCTTTGTGAAGGCTGTGTAATTGTGTATATTTGTGTGAGGTTATAGGAAGTAAAAGTGGTCATCAATCGAATTTCACGTTGTTTCTAACGCGCTTGCCACATTTGACTCGTTAATGTGTATAGATGATAAAAATAGGGTATGGAGTGTGGTCGCTAAACCACTTGGATAGCTCAAACCCTGCAGGTTACCGACTCAATTGGCCAGGTGGTAAATATATTGATGCTATACAAAATACCCAACCAACAGAATTGCTGCCCATACTGCTAATAAAACTAGAAAACTTAATTGTTTTAAAATTTTTTTGCACACTTAAAGCTGATATCAATTTAGCACTGTATCAGATCTTTCTTCTCGCACTTCATTCCAATAAATTACGATGAGGGATACTTTTCGATGCAGCTCCTCATTACTGTGTTTATATATTTTCCACTTTCTCGCCCTTAAAGCTTAATTAAAAAGTTCTTGGTATCTTTTGGGTATACTGTGCTACATTATCCAAAATAATGAAAAGCTGCTATAAATCCTCCAGCTATTTACGAACTTTGTCCTTGGTTTTCCGATACCCAGTTGTTCTTGTTTGTCTAGTTGGTTAATAGTATTTTCTTTAATACAGAATTCATTACAGTTGTCATAGTTAAGTTTGTTTTATCTTTCATCTGAGACATGCCAATTGGGGTACTATAAAATAATGAACATAATTTATAGTCATAAATATAGCTACATCTGTAATTAAATCGAGAAATTTGTTTTATTAATTTGTCCGATGAAATGCTAATCAAATAGAAATTTCTGTTATTTTTTATGAAACACTTTGTGCTTGGTTTAAACAACATAAGAGATTGGAGACATTTTTGTGCACCGTAAATGGCATTGCAACAATCGAGTAAAAAGACGTATGTTTAGTATTTTTAAAAAGAAAATTTCCATCTTTAAGGACCATTCACATGAGAGCGAACGAACGAATTGATGAAATGCGAATAAACCACTTTTTATGCATTTATAAACAGAAAATTCCACATTTTATTATTCCAAAATATCCTCCTCTTGGAATAAGGTTAAGTTCGAACGAATTTTTTACTCGCTACTTTGTGGAACGCGATTTGAATGATGTGGATTGTGAATAGACTGACAATTCGCGCCAGGGTGTTTTCGTTCGCGGCAAAAAATTTGGATTTCGAAATTTCGTTATTTAAACTGTTAATAAACTTGTTTTCTTAAAATGTGCAATTTTCTGTTTATAAATGCATGAAAAGTAGTTTGTTCGCATTTTATCAATTCGTTCGCTCGCTCCCATGTGAATGGTCCTTTAGCCACAACTAAATGGCGTTTCAATTCTCGGCTTTTCAATGTAGTCAGAGATTGGTTGAATTAGATTAGGGTGGGTGTCATTCTTGACACACTTAGACCATATTAGTAAGTTCATTGTAATACATCATGAGGGGGAGAGAAGCAGTCTTTACCCATTTGGTTAAATTAATGCAGTTACCACATTCTGGTGGCGATTTGTCTTCGGGAAAGATGGAGAGTAATCGAACCCACAACAAGAAGTCAGAGAGTCGGAGTCAACAAAATTTTGAAATGACGAAACAAGTAGGTACCTACATGATAAACTAATATCGAATGGCTGCATCGGGTTGCTTTAGAATCCTAAAACACGTTTACTATTGAAAAGTGCAAGTACAGTGAGACTAAATCTTTCAGAAACTTTGGTAATCAACCTTGCAGACTGTGTTATTACAATGATGAAAGACGAAAAGTCCAAAATGACCAATTTAATTCAAACGATACTTACAGGAAATTGTTCTACGAAATTAGTCAACAATTTCAAAAATGGCAAAATTATAAAATGCCTGGCTCTGGAGTTAAAAATGTAGCACTTTTAAGCAAGTATCTACGTATTAATTTGGAATTATGTACAATCTTCAAAAGAACGTGTTGCTTCTCTAAACTGAAAAGCATAAAGCATAAAGAAGTATACCCAAGGTCACAAGAGAAGTTGGCTCTCATGCCCATTAAAGCGGAAAAAGCCGATATCGTTATGAGAGAGCCTAGGTATACAAAGTCTTCAACTATATGTACTTCACCATTGTGACACTTTGCCCGAATCATCGATGTTGACAGTCCTTTCTCGATGACAGCATATATGTACTTCTTTTTTTCCTTAGCCAGACCCATCTTCGGTAGCTCGCTGAGTTCTCCCGATAATTTCAATATTATCTGCGTATATACAAGTACATAGTTGGACAGACTTCTGAAATATTTTACCTTTAAGGTTGGCTTTTGTGTTCCTTACAATTGTTTTAAGAATGATGTGAAAGAAGTTATATGATAGCGTGTCGCCTTGTCGTAAGCCACGATTGCACGGCCATTTTTTCGAGTCATTTAAATGGCGCTCTGACGTAAAAATCGCGTCACAAAGCAGCCATTTAAATGTCGTTCTGTGTGATCGCCATTTTTGGGATAACATTTTCGGCGTCATATAAATGAATAGGAAAATGTCGGACCAAATGACATGTATTTAGTGGCATTTAAATAGTGGAAAAAAATTGGCCGTGTGATCGCTCTTCAATGACGTCTGACAATGGCAACCCAACGGACGCAGTATACGTCATTTGATTTTGGGACACAAATGACGATGATAGTCATTTCGTGTGATCGCCATTTTTCCAATGACGAATCGTAGCTTAAATGTCGCTCTACTGCGATATTTTTTCCTGACGTCACAGCGCCATTTAAATGACTCAAAAAATGGCCGTGTAATCGAAGCTTTAAACATTTTTCGACATCAAAGGGTTCTGTGGAGTTCTTTCCTGCTTTGAGGGATCAGCGAGATTTCTCCATCGTCAGGAATGCCGAATTTTAACATGTCTTTGTACAGTTCGTCCCTACACTACACATGCTATCATAGGCGACCTTGAAGTTGATAAAGAACTGGTGTGTATCGATCCTGCGTTTTTTTTCTAAGATCTGTCGGAATATGAAGATTTGGTGGTGCATGCCATCAGGTTTTCTCTGATATCTGCAAATGAACGAGAAAGAGGACTAGACTATTCTTCACCGTCTATGCACCTGCCCAGCCTTATCAACTCGAAGGCGACTATATCTACAAGAATACTTCTACAAGAACTTCGGCGAAATCGCTAAAGTATCAGACGATTCCCGCGCTATATTTTAAGACCGATCTAACCGGTAGTTTTAAGATCATTGGAAATTGTGGACGTGATTGGGCATTCTTAGGGTTCAGTGGATGTGGATTGACACAAGAACCTAGAGCCATTTACGATAAAAAGTGATTCGAGGTACTATTTAATTGGTGCTGACCGCCACACAATGAGCCAATAGCGACTTGCGTTATTAAATCCTTACATATAATAAAACTGTAGGCATTTTCTTTGTCAGCTAAAAACTCGAAAACTACTGGACAGATTTCGATGAAACTTTTTTTAAATGTTCCTTAAGACTGTGAGACTGCTATAGGCTATGTCGTTTATAGCCACGTCCTTAGGAACAGTTTTTAGCCAAAATGTATTTTTTGAAGTGAAAATATATACATACACATATACCTTGCTACGAATGGATGTTTATACTTTTACGATCGTCAAACAAACACATTCGATAAGGGTTGATTTGTTTTCGCAGTGAGTGCTATGGTCAGTTGTATATTATGTAGGTATGTATATTATGATTGTATGTCCGATTAAGGATGGGGATGGGGTGAGTCGTGCGTGCTGCAGAATGGCATGGGGTATATTAATAATCTTCATAAGAGAAGAGATGTATAATACAAAACAGGTTTCATTTCAGAATTTTATTCGATACTAGCTGGACCCGTGCTCGCCTTGCCCGCTCGCACAAAATTATATTTGGTTCATTTAAAATTACACTTTTGAGTGTTTTATTGAAATCTGTCCAGTAGTTTTCGCGCTTTTAGGAGAAAAAGAAAATTCCTCCCTCTCCTAGATCTTGCTACTTATTTGTAATACTGAATTTCCTTTCGTTTGTTTCCCTCTTCCTATATGGAGTCCAAGGAACTACCTACCCCAAACCTACCCTGTTACCATACCACATATCGATAGAAATTCTGAAATGAAACCTGTTTTGTATTATACGTCTCTTCTCTTATTAAGATTATTAATATACCCCATGCCATTCTGCAGCACGCACGACTCACCCCATCCCCATCCTTCATCGGACATACAATCATAATATACATACCTACATAATATACAACTGACCACAGCACTCACTGCGAAAACAAATCAACCCTTATCGAATGTGTAGTATACGTATGCTAGTCTTGTTTTGTTTTTGTTTGACGATCGCAAAAGTACAAACATTCGTAGCAAGGTATATGTGTATGTATATATTTTCACTTCAAAAAACGCATACGTCATATCAGAATGAAATTCCTACTGCGTTGTGTGGCGATATCGATAATGGATGTAATGTATTGGATATATGCACCCTCTGCATCGCCCTCCCTCGCTATACTCTTGCTACTTGTTTGTAATACTGCATTTTCTTTCCTACGGAATTCAAACAACTTTGTTTTGTTTTGTTTACACACAAACAATATAACCAAAATCAGTCCAGACGTTTAGATGAAAAAAATAATAATAATACATAATAGGCGTATTTTTTTGAGAATCTATAGCTAGCTCACTTCTGCTTTTACATGCAAAACTTTTATACTCACTTTTGCTTTTATTATACTCACTTTTGGTTTTACATGCAAAATTGTTATATGTACTCACTTTTGGTTTCGTTACCCTCACTTACCAAAAAAATACGCCTAATAATAAACTTCCTGGAACCCGATTGCAGCGCCACCTATCGGGTCCAATTGTGAATCTAAACCATACGGCGACCCACTCAAACACAACAAAATTTCAGAAAATCGGTTTTTTATCTCGCGAAGGAATAGTCCGAGCTAATTTTTTTTTTTAATCAGAGCCAAATTTTTTCGGACTTACCTTGCTGATGAAGTTTAAATTCAGAAATCAATAGGTATCTATGTATTCAATTTCACTTCTAAAATCAATAACAATTCAAGTACATACGTATCTAACAATCGGCTTTCGTCTTAAGAAAGATATGTATATTTCACAAACTGGCTGGACAGAAGTAAGTCACTCATACACAGCACCTATCTGTTCAAGAAAAATTGCTTTCGATGTGCGACAACAACCCCAAAGTAGAACTATGGAATCCAAACAACTACCCCAACCCTACCCTGTTACGTCATATCAGAATAAAATTCCTACTGCGTTGCGTGGCGATATGCGATAATGGATGTAATGCATTGGATATATAATGTGCACCCTCTGCATCGCCCTCCCTCTCATTGATCTTGCTACTTGTTTAATATACTGCATTTCCTTTCCTTTCCTTTGCTTCCCTCTTCCTATAGAATCCAAACAACTACCTACCCCAACCCAACACAGTTACCATACCACATATCGAATGAAATTCTGAAATGAAACCTGTTTTGTATTATACGTCTCTTCTCTTATGAAGATTATTAATATACCCCATGCCATTCTGCAGCACGCACGACTCACCCCATCCCCATCCTTCATCGGACATACAATCATAATATACATACCTACATAATATACAACTGACCATAGCACTCACTGCGAAAACAAATCAACCCTTATCGAATGTGTTTGTTTGACGATCGCAAAAGTATAAACATCCATTCGTAGCTAGGTATATGTGTATGTATATATTTTCACTTAAAAAAATACATTTTGGCTAAAAACTGTTCCTAAGGACGTGGCTATAAACGACATAGCCTATAGCAGTCTCACAGTCTAAAGGAACATTTAAAAAAAAGTTTCATCGAAATCTGTCCAGTAGTTTTCGAGTTTTTAGCTGACAAAGAAAATGCCTACAGTTTTATTATATGTAAGGATGTGGTATGGTAACTGTGTTGGGTTGGGGTAGGTAGTTGTTTGGATTCTATAGGAAGAGGGAAGCAAAGGAAAGGAAAGGAAATGCAGTATATTAAACAAGTAGCAAGATCAATGAGAGGGAGGGCGATGCAGCGATTATATATCCAATGCATATAGTAGGAATTTTATTCTGATATGACGTAACAGGGTAGGGTTGGGGTAGTTGTTTGAATTCCATAGTTCTACTTTGGGGTTGTTGTCGCACATCGAAAGCAATTTTTCTTGAACAGATAGGTACTGTGTATGAGTGACTTACTTCTGTCCAGCCAGTTTGTGAAATATACATATACATATTATCATAGTAAAGACGAAAGCCGATTGTTATAGATACATACTTGAATTGTTATTGATTTTAGAAGTGAAATTGAATACATAGATACCTATTGATTTCTGAATTTAAACTTCATCAGCAAGGTAAGTCCGAAAAAATTAAGCTCTGATTTAAAAAAAAAAAATAGTTCAGACTATTCCTTCGCGAGATAAAAAACCGATTTTGCTGAAATTTTGTTGTGTTTGAGTGGGTCCCTGGATGGTTTAGATTCACAATTGGACCCGATAGGTGGCGCTGCAATTGGGTTCCAGGAAGTTTACTATTTTTTTTTCATCTAAACGTTTCGACTGATTTTGATTATATTGTTTGTGTGTGAACAAAACAAAACAAGTGAGACACATAAATGTACTATTCAAATATGTATATTGTTATTAGTTTAGGTGACTGAATTTATTTTGGTTGTTTTGCCGTAACAGGGTAGGGTTAGGGTAGTTGTTTGAATTCCATAGGAAAGAAAATGCAGTATTACAAACAAGTAGCAAGAGTACGGCGAGGGAGGGCGATGCAGAGGGTGCATATATCCAATACATTACATCCATTATCGATATCGCCACACAACGCAGTAGGAATTTCATTTTGATATGACGTATGCATTTTTTGAAGTGAAAATATATACATACACATATACCTTGCTACGAATGGATGTTTGTACTTTTGCGATCGTCAAACAAAAACAAAACAAGACTAGCATACGTATACTACACATTCGATAAGGGTTGATTTGTTTTCGCAGTGAGTGCTATGGTCAGTTGTATATTATGTAGATATGTAGGCATATTATGATTATGTCCGATGAAGGATGGGGATGGGGTGAGTCGTGCGTGCTGCAGAATGGCATGGGGTATATATTTTTTTTTTTATAATTCACACGCGCTAAAGAGTTTATGGGGTATATTAATAATCTTCATAAGAGAAGAGACGTATAATACAAAACAGGTTTCATTTCAGAATTTCATTCGATATGTGGTATGGTAATTGTGTTGGGTTGGGGTAGGTAGTTGTTTGGATTCTATAGGAAGAGGGAAGCAAAGGAAAGGAAATGCAGTACATAATACAAATAGGTAGCAAGGTCTAGGAGAGGGAGGAATATTTTCTTTTTCTCCTAAAAGCGCGGAAACTACTGGATGAAATGAAACTCGCAAAGTGTAATTTTAAATGAACCAAATACAATTTTGTGCGAGCGGGCAAGGCGAGCACGGGTCCAGCTAGTGTATAATATAAACGTGTCTTTATCATCTTATTACGTTCTTTCTTACTCTTCGTCACTCAGAAGAGTGAACATCTCCATAAAACCAATTTCCTTAAACCATTTTATTCATTTAGTGCCGCCTAGTTATTCATTTGGGAAACCCTGCTTAAACATTCATGTAGATATGATGAACCAAAATATCGAACTAACCGACCATGCAAACAGGAATGGGGATATGCTGATTTTCTTGAAATAGCTATAATCCATCACCCACACTTTTCTTCGGAAAGCTCAGTCCGCCTAGGGGAATGTTACTGACTTGCCATGAAGTAATAGACATCATTACATGCTTTTTCACTTCTTGCCTAACCTTCCAAACCCATGAGATTGACTTCCACCGGCAAAGTCAATTTAAAAGTGGGTATAAATAGTATACACATACAAGTACCTCAATGTTTTTTTATACCAAATCCACGCATCTCTAGGACATTTACCATATGCAAACACCCTTTAATATTATAATAATATGAAATCCCCCACCATACCATCGCCTGATTTTGAAATAACATATGAATCTCATCACCCTATTTCACGTATCAGTCTTGAAACAAAGCGTTGAGTACCTAAAGGGATGTGAAAAAAAAAACAAAAACAATTTTCATAGCCTCTTTTAAGTTCATAGCCCTTCGAAATTGGCCGCCGACAAGGACGACGCCAATAAATCCCAAGAATACCTTCTTCGTTCCAGAAGGCAAATAATAAAATGAAAAAAAAAAAAATACAAAAACACCCGTTTAACTTGAGAGAAATGACGCCGATTCATCAAAAACGTTCAAGCGAAATCAGAAAAACCAGAAAAGTGTGCACACACGCCTAAAGGTACGAGCATATTCCCTCCCAAGCGAGTGGCTTAAGTAATTCCACAGCTTCAGTCGCTGTTTTCCAAAATGGTATCCATAAATTATGGTTCTCCATCACCTTACCACTGGGAAGGGCGAACAAAAAACAGAAAATATTACCCTGAGTATGTGACAAAAAGGACATTTGGCAGACGGAAATATGTAGGATATGAGGCGCCTTTCCACCTACATCCGTGTTGAAACATCAACCAGTCCATCCATCCGCACACACGCAGAGTCGCAGAGTATTCCTTTGGAGCCGATTTTAACCAGGTGAACAGTGAACATCAGCTGAAAGGACCTACAGTGCCAGTATATACCAGCACCAGCCAAACGGAACAGTATCCTTTTTTCCAGAATTTTCCCAGCCCATTCCACACCATGAATCTTGTTCTCGAATCTATGAGTGAAGAGCTCAAGTGAAAAATACCCATGGGGTGAATCACAGAGTTCAGTGTGGTGTGGAGACTACGGAGAGTGTAGGTACCCAGTACCGAAATGTTGGTGTTCTGTGGCGTAGCAGTGATAAATTGCCAAAAACAGGACCCACAATTCAGTGACGACAAAGGTGTGCGTGCGTATGTTCCAATGTGTGCTATCGGGATGAAATTCCTCGGAAGGATAATATGTAACGTCTCGTGCTCGTGCTCCTTCCTGTGATTTTACTCCTGCACTCAAATTTTTTGTGTGTGATGGATATGTGAATCAGTCGACGTGTCACGCAGGAATGCTTTCGACCCCAAAAGCAGGTCTTCTTCGTCTTCCTACATACCGCCGTTATTTGCTCATCACAATAACCACAACTGCGAGAAGTCGTCTGGATCTATTTTAGGTGCTTCGGTTACCACATTGACATATGTTTACGCTGACAAAGATGATATTCTTCAACGCGAGATGTCAAAGGAGTCTTGTCCTGCATCGCTGATCGTTATCGTAGTGTTACCGTTTGATATCATTTTTGTTGACTATGTTCACTAATGGAAATTTATGTAAAGCATTAAATGTGCAAATGTATGACAGGAAAATGGCAGTCACTGCTTTTAAAATTGGAGGCCGCCCGGCCCGCCGCGTCGCGCCGCTCAGTGTGAAGCTTCGATATGGGAGTAATTGTTTCCGCTGGGGTGTGGGACTAACGTGGTGGATTGTGGATATGAGGATATGATGTTCGGGTCGATTTATTTTGATTAAATATAATCCTTCGGCGTTTAAATGGGAATTTTGTGACATGTTTGCAGTGTGAAAAGGTCACGGGTCATTCGGTTGACTTAAATTGATGGCTCTCACTTTACTGTAGGACAATATAAATCAGATGAACTAGCACGTCACAGCTAACAGGAATTAACTCTTTTCGGCTATGCTTCACAGTGACTTATAGTATTGTGGTGTGGGCCACATACCTATCCACACTTGGGGTTTGTCTGGTCACCTCACCATAGACGCATGGAACTGAGAAAGATAGAGTGTGAAATGTAAATCTGAATGAGGGTTGGTTTGAAATGAGCGACATTTATCCTACAGCCCTAGTTCCATGCATTTGCCGGAACTTTGGCAGCCTTGCAAGAGTCGAATTTCCTTACATTCAGTACTGGCTTCACTTAGTGTCTGACTCTGACCCTGAACCGTGATGTAGTCGAATCTTCACAGATGGCTCCAAAACTAGTACGGATAAAGGGTCCAGTGGTGGTATCTTCGTAGAAAGCCACAACACTATAATTCACAACCCTATATGGCTTTAATTTTAAAGGCGGGATATATGCTATCCAATAACGGCTGCCGATTGTATATTGCTAGAAATAGGTGAAACGGTCGGAGTATCTAATGATCTGTAGCGAAAGTTTTGGCTGCGCTTAAAAATACTTTGGGAATGTAAAAACTCATGGACTGAGCTCTTATGTGGGTGGGTTACAGGGCATACTGGGATTGAAATACGGTATTCGATGATATTGAAGAGCACGGCAATGCCAGGTCAGGTCCTTCATCCGCGATAGGGTTTCTTACGAACACAATTTTCTAGGTATGTCACGGCTTTCTTGGATACGGGCAGATTAAACGCATGCTCCTAAAGGTTTGTATAATAAACTAGCTAATCCGGCAAACGTTGTTCTGCCTATCGGGTCCAAATTTTTGCAAATAATTTATCCTGATTTAGATAGGTATTATCTACATATTTTGAATTTGAGCCGAAGGTCTACATAAATAAGAATTTTCGAAAAAAGCAAACCCAGAGCTTCATAACCCGACATGTTGCATCGGACTCGGACATACGATCATAATATACATACCCTCATAGGTTCTACAACTGACCATAGCACTCACTGCGAAAACAAATCTATCCTTTTCGAATGAGAGGTAGGTATACGTATGCTTGTCTTTTTATACCCTCCACAGGAAGGTATATTCACTTTGCCATTACGTTTGTAACGCCAAGAAGGATTCACCGGAGACCCTATAAAGTATATATATTCTGAATCAGGATGACATTCTAAATCGATTTAGCTATGTCCGTCTGTCTGTCTGTCTGTCTGTCTGTCTGTCTGTCTGTCTGTCTGTCCGTCTGTCTGTCTGTCTGTCTGTTGAAAGCACGATAGCGTCCAAACGAATTGACCTAGGCGAATGAAATTTTGTGAGACGACTTCTTTTTACCGTCGCCAGGTTGGTATTGAAAATGGGCTATGTCGGTCAAGTAGTACTGGTACCTCCCATACAAAACCACTATTACCCCACGTCTCTCTCTGTCTGTTTAAATCACGATAGCGTCCGAACGGATTGACTTAGGCAAATGACATTTCATGAGAGGTCTTATATTTATGGCCTTCAAGTTTGTATTAAAAATGGTCCATGTCGGTCAAGTAGTTCTGTTACCTCCCATACAAAGCCAATATTTGAGCCATAGATCTCTGTCTGTTGAAAGCATGATAGCGTCCAAACGAATCGACTTAGGTGAATGAAATTTTGTCAGAGGACTTTTTTTAACCGTCGTCAGGTTGGTATTGAAAATTGTCTATGTCGGTAAAGTAGTTCTGCTACCTACCATACAAAATTAATATTAGACATATACTAACTCGCATGGCAAACATTTTGCATGACTTTTATGCAGTGGAGGGTATCAAAGCATCGGCCAGGCCGATGATAACACTTTTACTTGTTTTTGTTTGTCCTGTCGCGCGATCGCAAAAGTATAAACATCCATTTGTAGCAAGGTATATGTGTATGTATATATTTCCACTTCAAAAATACATTTTGGTAAAAAACTGTTCCTAAGGACGTGGCTATAAACCACATAGCCTATAGCAGTCTCACAGTCTTAAGGAACATTTTAAAAAAGTTTCATCGAAATCTGTCCAGTAGTTTTCGAGTTTTTAACGGCCAAACAAATTCCTACAGTTTTATTATAAGTATAGATGAAGGTTAAGATACCTTAGGTATGTCACTCCTCCTCAACTCAATTGAACTACACTCGAGTTGGTTAGAAGCGCTAAATATTTGGGGCTAAGATTCAGCAGCAAGCTTAACTATATATTACTGTAAAGTAGGTATTTTCGACTCTAAATGGGGCCTTCAATTCAATATAATGCACTGAATCTATACCGCAGGTATCATTCAGGTAATTCTATGCATCATCGTTGTGTGGTGGCCGGCCGGCTTTTATTGGCTCCAATCTAAAGGACCTAGAGAAGACTCAGCACTTGTCATGCATTGCATATGGATCACATTTCCAACTGCCGCTCTACAAACGACATTGTCAGTATACTATAGAGAATACACCACAAACGTGGCAATCAGACTAAGGGAACTGATGGTGCCTTAACATTAGGCACTTTACAAAAGCGTCATAAGACCATATTTTCATGCGCATAGGGCTATATTTCCATCATGCTCTGAGAGCCTTCTTTTGCTCACTTCAAGTTAAATTTTACCGATATTGACTTCGAGATTTAATTTAAAAAATCATAAGTCCACAATTCATAAACAGTGTAACCCCCTTAGCTTGTCTTCATTGCTAAGTTTCGGGATAGGTGTAGGGGGTAGCATGTACCCCTGCTAAGTTTCTTTAAATCCATGCGAAACATAGATATACAGACACTTTGCAACACCCAACATGAAAATGACTTGAATGTGACATAAGGCTATAATGTCATTATGACACATTATCAAAGCGACGCACGTAGGGCCATGTGGTCTTATGTCGCATGGCCTTAGGTATGTCACGGCACCGAACTGATTACATGTTTACGAAAATCAACTTCGAAAAAGGCTTCACACATGAAATACAGGACTGAGACCAAATAGCTTTCACGAAATGTCTTACACGACAGATCAGTTAAAATATTCAGACAGTTTCAAAACACCGGAGGGAGTCGGTGCAGATGCCGGGGTCTTCTTAGAGTCTCTCTTTTTGTCTTCTGATACAATGTAATGTCTTCCAAACCGAAATCACAGCTACTCGTCAAGGGTCAGGCCCAGGGATGGAAAGTGCCATTTTCGATTTGTACTGAAAACTGTTGTAAGATTGTACTGAAATGGAGCCAATTGTATTGAAAACAATTTTTTGTCTCTTGTGCCGGTTAACTAACATCTTTTGTACGATTTCTGAATCGTTAATGCTTTTTTTAAGTAAAAGATTGAGGTGGTCAATAACGGAAAATGGTAAATTATTTTCGGCGACAAACAAGCACAGCGAAACTTAAAATTTTTTCGCATTATGGATAGCGTACAGGACTGTTGTTTTGCAAATGAATTTATTTTTATATATTTTTCTGCCGCCAGAAAAGCTTTTTGGTGGTTTGAATTGGATTCAATCATGCCTTTCGAGATGTGTTTTCCCCCATGAAAATGCACCTCATAGCAGTGACAGTAACTGTGATGTGACTGTCAGGACACTGACAGCCGATGGCGATACTCGATAGAGATAGAGACTGGAATACAAAGTTAAATCGTTCAGAGCGTTCAGAATACAAATTGCAAGAGAATTTGAAAGATACAGAGAAAGATAAATTGTATCGAATTAAGGCGAAATGTACTTTTGTACTCAAGCAACAAACTCATTTGTATTGAAAAAGCTTCTCAAATCAACCGTTTGCACTCTCCATAAAAGTAGAGGTCCCTTCTATTCGTCCCAAAAATAAAAAAATTTCACACAAACCAATGGTTAGAAGCTAAGCCTACGGTGACAGACAGACCTGTTGAGCCATTTATTTATGTATTTTTAATTTTTTTTTTATAAAATTAAATTTAGGATTTCTTCATTTTTTATTTTAAGTTGTAAGTTGTCGTCCTCTGGAAATATTTCCCCCCAGGAAACGAGTTCCAAAGTTGACTTGACCTACACCCAAAAGAGTATATAAATATCTACATAGGTGTCAGTGGAGACGATATGGTCGTCGAAAATACACTTTGGCCCTTCTCGTGAATAGAAAGTCAACCATCGCGCACTTAAAGCTATTGGCAAAAGAGTTCGCTGAAAGAAAGCAAACATTACCCTATTCGTGAAGTTATTTCCCGATTCGTTGGACTTGCCAATTTTGCTAATGCGCTTCCATAATACTCGTTTACATTAGAGGAAAAATCAGTTTACGTGAGTCGATGGAAATTCTTCTCCAAATGGTATCTCTCTCTTCCGAAGTGGGAATTTTCGAAATATCGCAATTCAGAATAAAGAAGGGTAAACACAATTCGCACACACAATCGGCAGTCGGCACTTGCCCGTCTGCTCTTGAATTAATTGTAATCTTTTTGGTGGCAAGCATATTGAGGGAGGAGTTCCAGGAAATCTTGTCCATTCAGACTGAGTGGCTGTTACACCCGAGCTATGTAAGCACTCCTCTGCATTCTCATGGTGAAGCACCTCGCTGAAGTGATGCACATACATCTGGCACTGCCACTGCTGCTTGCCGCATGAAGGGCTAACAAGATAAATGGCCACTTTACGTAACGTAAAGACCACTAAATTTAGTTTATTTTCATCTAAAGAGGAACGAGCGAGCAGACATTTCGTATACTTTTGCCGTTTGTTTTGATTAGATACTGCAAATGGAGGGGGAATTTTCAGAAAAAAATAAATATAATCTCTTGATACAAAGAAGAAGATCTATGTGACAGAAACTCTATAAAATTGATCGGTCTGATATACCTACTGATGTATGCGACAGTTATCAAATTGACATATTTATTGATTGTAAGTCATCGCATGACAGCTAGAGAATAAATGAAGTTGACGGCCTTAAAATAACCCAAATTTTCACAGCACTTTCGCTCAAACTGAATTTTCTGGATGTTCAGGTATAGTTTGATTCAAATGTAGGAATTTATATTGTGCTTAGAAGGAGCTCAAGAGATAAAAGTATAATGAGGGCACAGGAATATGCTTTCCCATCGCACTTCCGATATCCGCCATCGCTTTCGTTTACTTTTGATTGATGTCATAAAGATTAGGATATATCTCACGCATCAATATTCAGTAGAAACATTGGAATTTGTACAAATAGCTTCCGTCATTATTGTGTTCCCTAATCCTATATCGACATTTGTGAGACCATTTTCTGAACCACTATGGCAACGTCGTCTCTGATGCGATTTGTCATTCCTCTTCTGCCAAAAATGAAGTCAACGATTTTTTCAAGGAATCAGTGTGGAAATTCATTTGAATGGATTTCATGAATCTCATTGTATATTTTAAATATAAATCTTTCAAATTGAATGACAGTAGGGAAAATGTTCGCAGTTAGGTACCATTACCATGCATCGTAGAGAATTTTTCCCCAGAAATATCAGCATAGCGCCTTTGAGTTCAGTTTTCTTTTTAAGCCAAATAATTTATGCATGTGGAATATCTCTGTGATGGGTATAGCCAACTTAACCTAATGGCGAATGTAAACATTAAGCAATAAATTCTATTTTTGCAGGCTCCGAGGAAGTGCTTTCTTTTTTCATCTTTTTTTTTTTTACTGTCAAAAGGGTCAATGTTAACGCATGATTTGAATGGCGATGCCATTTAATGGCTCTGAAATGGGAAATTTATGGGGACGTAGTTTATTCACTAATAAATGGCAATAATAACGTGAATGATGGTAACAGAATTATCTGTCTTGTCTGTGGGGTTTTTTTTTTTCTTTATTCGAGTTTATTGGTAGATACACAACACATAATATTATGTATTCCTGAACATCAAAGAAAAATCAAACGGCGATGAAAGAGTATTGATGGTAATGGTGATCTGATTGAGAGAACTTTTGTTTTGCGAAAAATTGACAGAGGTTAGTCTGAACTTCCGGACGAAGTCTTAACTACAATTTTCCGGAAATCCTTCAACAAAGTGTGGAAGAAAAATTAAAGAAAACATTTGGAAGAAATTCGATGCTAAGTGGGTGGGTATTAAATAGACAGACCAAAAAGTATTTGGACCTGTAACTAATTTAATTCCCGGCTATCCTGGGAAAAATGTCCACGAAATATTTTCCAAGTAGGATTTGAGAATGAATTTCGAACGAGGAAATAGGTATACCTATGTGTTCAGAAAAAAAAATTGCTTTCGTTGAAGAAATTCCCTCTGGAATTTTAATGCGATTTTACTCGAATTATTTTCTGCGTTTGTTGTGCTGAGGGAATTTAAAAAAAAAGGAATACACTAGAGACTAGAGAATAAGTTGATGTTGACAATATCAAAAGCAAATTTTGTTAATTTCAACTGAGAATAAAGGCCGCGATGGACTAGTCACTGGTAGGTATGTCCTTATGAAAAAGGACGTACCATTCTGTAAAGAGGCACATCCAAAAAAGTATATGGGCGGATTATCCGAGACTTTTAAACATTGACTTTTTTGACTGAGCGAAAGCATATACAAATATTTGTATTATGATCTGCGTTTCACACTTAGATAATTTTTTTTTTGTTATTTGCTCATCAAAATATTCTTCTTCTTCGTGTTTCTTTCTCGTCTTTATTTTACCTTTCTTATAAAGGCATTTATTGCGCTTAAAATATACAGTAAAATATACTTTTCGCCATTTTTTTAGTGTTTAATAATGTAGGAAATTTATTGTTCCAATTGTATATAATACATTGTGGTTTAGGCATAATTTACGCAGTATAACTCGACGTGAATTGAGCAACGAACTATTTGTTTAACTATTTATGTACATAATATCACATTAAATTAATTTAAGACTTTAATGCGCCGCAGTGCAAGGGACAAAGCAACATTCAATATTTGAAGGACTGTTGTCTTTCTGTGACTGAAACTGAAAAAGCAGACAATTTATATACAATTGAAAGGGTAAAGGTGAGGCCGAGGAGTAACAACGTTTCTCGCTTAAATAGGGGAGCAACCCCTGACCATTTTGTGTTAGGAAATTTTATTGTTTTTATCATTGAGGTGTTAATTGAGAGAACAACAGCTTTTTGTTAACTTCTAACCAAAGTGTTTGTTAACAAAAAACAGATTGGGTGAGTAGTTTGAAAGTGATAGATACAATAAAGCGTTAATGTCACATACAAACAGCAAACCAGACAATTTTTTACATGTAAGAATAAGGATATTTATTTTGAGAGATCGAAAAGAAAATTACATAATGCTCAAGTGAAATACAGTGTAGCAGAACCAAATACTTTCCAGAATGAGTGTTTATATTCCTATAGGCTCCTAAAGACTAAATATAACTGTGGTTCGAAGAACTAGTCCTCCAATTATCTAATTCATTCAAACTAATAAGGAGAGAACTTTTTAAGGCAGAGGAGATAGCCTGGAGGAGAGCACATACTCGAACTCGTCTCCGAAAGAGGAAAGTATGCCTGATGAATAGAAATATCCACAAGAAAGGATGTCCTTTATAGAGGCATCAGTATCCTCAGCATCGTATATAAGATCCTATCTGCTGTATTGTGTAAATGCCCAAATTGCTCAACGAACTGATTGGTCCCTACCAGTGTGGTTTTAGGTCCGGTAAATTAGAAACTGAAAAAATACTTACTGGAGAAAAACCTTAGAAGTCAAAAATGATACTCGGTCTTAAGGCCGCATATGACAGTATTTATAGAGACGAACTATTCAGAGCCATGTCTAGTTTTGGCATCCCTGCCGAACTTGTCAAATTGTGCAAAATGGTCGGAAATTTTGTGCACGCACTGAACGTTAACGAACCAAAAAACGAACGACTCATCCTTGGCACTCGGCAGCCGACGAGACTACCTTAGATTTAGATTTTAGATCCATCATGGTTTGTAGTATAAGCGTATAGGTATTTCCAGAAAATTAGTTGTACCCGCTAAATATAAAAACAGTTTCTTACAAAAAAACAAGACTGCAAAGGGAACCCTGTGCCATATCCTCTAGGCACATGAGCTGAGCAGCAAGTATAGGTATCCATACTACTTATAAAATGCAACGTCCGTCTGTTCGTTTCTCCATACCTCGAGAACCTTTCTTCCGATTTTCATGATTCTTTTTCTGATTTATAGATGTGTGGCCAACTTAGTCCGAAGGGTGGGTAAGAATTGCTCAGGAGTAAAGCGGTCGCGGGGAATAAGGGGGTCTCACGAACCGTTAGCCGTATAAACTTGAAAGTTTGTGTATTGATAGATAAATCAAAATAATTACATGCCTCATTCAGCGTTTTTCAAAATTCGTCCTATAAGGGTTGAAAAACGTTTGCACCCTACTTTTCTATTTCGACCTTACTACGCTCAACTTGCCATTATGCTCATAAATCTACATATATCATTTCAAGAAATGCTGTTATTTGTTAGCCAATACTTCACCGAGTATTTTGATCTAAAATTCATATCTCTGGTCCATCCAGAGGGTGATATGTAATAAATTGAATATAGGTCTTATTTGGCCTTGTCTCATATAAGAAGCTGAAATTATGATGATAAAACAAATATATTGTATATCTACAGCTACAGTATCTACACACACAAATCTTCATTCTACTTTAATAACTTAGTTCAAATTTAACCATACCTCAGTTGCTCCCTATTCCCTCGAAAATCCCTAATCCCAAAAATAGAACAAATCAAACTCAATAACATATTCCCTCGTCGTTTATTCGAACGTGTCGTTGCCCGTTGGTAATTATCACCAAAAATTATCGAAAATAACAAACAAATCATTCTCAATGTCCCTTTTGCCAGTACTACTAATTGTTCCCGATGCAGTTTCCAAAAAAAAGAAAATATCGCAAAGTTATCTCGCCTCGCTCCCCATGTTAAGCTATTCTCGTTCCAAACGCAGATATTTATCATACCGTGACAGCACAAGCAGTTCACGAACGGTACCATCATCCCATGCATTGTAATAAGGAAATGTCATTCGCTAGGTATCTCTCTGCACTTGATGCGGTTTTCATTGTCACGCGCTATGACAAATCATTTCTCGGTTAAAGAAAAGTAGGGGAAGAAAAAAGTCCTAATGGTGTGTCTAATGATTTTACGATATTGTCGTTTAAATGACATTTTTACGTCGGCGTTCAGAACGGATTTCAATCCAAGAGGAGACGAGATGCGAGTGAAAAAAGCAATAAAAGAGAAATCAGAGATAGCGCAGAGGTGTTCAGGGGGAGGAGGAAGGTGACAGACGGAATATCACCACAAATTGTATATTCCAAAAACAAACGCAGTCAATAGCATTTGTTCATGACCGCACATAGCACAATAAAAACCTCAAAAATTCAATAAAGAATTTTTATTCTCTGGATTCAATTTAAGTAAAAATGCTACATACCTACATGCATGTTGTGGTATTTGATGACAAATTACAGCATATATGTATGTATAGCTATGTAGCTACGAGTGGAGTATTATTTTACCATTTTTTCGCACAGTCACGTATATACGATACAGTCTGTTGTGCAAGATTCACTGTTATCACAGTTGTATAGTTGTGCGGTTGGTTTTCATATGCTACTAGCGGACCCCCTGCACACATCGTAGTGCAAAATCTATACATATAATAAAACTGTAGCAATTTTCGTTGTCAGCTAAAAACTCGAAAACTACTGGACAGATTTCAATGAAACTTTTTTTTAAATGTTCCTTAAAACTGTGAGACTGCTATAGGCTATGTCGTTTATAGCCACGTCCTTGGGAACAGTTTTTAGCCAAAATGTATTTTTTGAAGTGAAAATATATACATACACAATACATATACACATATACCTTGCTACAAATGGATGTTTATACTTGTGCGATCGTGCGAGAGGACAAAGAAAAACTAAACAACACTGGCATAAGTATACCTCTCATTCGAAAAGGGTTGATTTGTTTTCGCAGTGAATGCTATGGTCAGTTGTATATCAACTGTAGGTTTGGGGTAGGTAGTTGCTTGGATTCCATAGGAAGAGGGAAACAAAAGGAAAGGAAATGCAGTATTACAAATAAGTAGCAAGATCTAGGAGTGAGGAATTGTATTTTTTTCCTAAAAGCGCGAAAACTACTAGACATATTTCAATGAAACACTCAAAGTGTAATTTTAAATGAACCAAAAATAATTATGTGCGAGCGGGCAAGGCGACCACCGGTCCAGCTAGTAGAAATATAAAGAAATTAATATAAAATTAATTTAAATCATTGTTTGAGAGAATTACATTAGCAACAACTCGTAGACACAGTCACTTTGGTAGGAATGATAGCTATTTCGAACTTCACCACTAATTCATCATCAGACTTCTTTTAAGTGATTGTTTGAATAGTTTTTGAATTCTGACAGTCAATTCTCCGCATATAATCCACTTGGGAAGACACTTCTGCATTCCCCTTTTCCTCCTTTTTCGAATTTTGACCAATTTTCACAAAAATACTCCGCCAATACCTAAGATTATCTGTAAGTTTGAAGTCAAATATTAGGTGGTTTTCGAGATATACGATTTTGAATGCATTTTTTCTGTGGAAGGTGCCACGCCCCTATAACACATGAACCAATACACCTACAAAGACCGTATATGTATACTTATAAACCATGGTATTAACCTTTCATGGGGAATTTTCATAAAAATCGGTTCACGCATTGGCGACAAACGCAATACCTTTCCTAAAACTTATATAGATAATAAGGGAAACAAAGCCACACGTCAGCAAAAGACAATGCATATCTAAGTCTTATAAGGTCTCTAGCGTCACATTTCCTCAGAACTCGAAACTCGAAAGACTTCTCGACATCCATCTCGACTTTATGAAAGTCTGGGTTCAATTGACTTTGACATACCGTACGAAGTAAAATATCCTGATACTTACTTACTTACTTAAAGTGGCGCTACAGTCCGGGGTGGACCTGGGCCTCAACCAACAAGCGTCTCCAGCCAGCACGATCTTTGGCCAGCTGTCTCCAGTTTCGCACGCTAAGTTGGTTAAGGTCCCTTTCCACTTGCGTGCGCCACCTGAGTCGCGGTCTTCCTCTACTGCGCCGTCCCTCCGGTGTGGATTCGAAGATCTTCCGAGCCGGAGCATTCACGTCCATTCGCTCTACATGACCCAGCCACCGCAGTCGTTGGACCTTAACTCTTCTGGCTAAGTCAATGTCGCTGAACAGCCCGTACAGTTCGTCGTTGTATCTCCTCCTCCATTCACCGTCTATGCAGACGGGACCGAAAATTACTCGAAGAATTTTCCTCTCGAAGTAACCAAGAGTAAGCTCATCCGCTTTTGATAGAGTCCATGCCTCTGCACCATAAAGTAGGACTGGGATGATTAAGGTCTTATAAAGGGTCACTTTAGTTGTTCGAGAGAGGGCTTTGCTACTCAATTGCTTTCTTAGCCCAAAGAAACAGCGATTGGCAAGAGTTATTCTTCGCTTAATCTCAGCGCTGGTGTCATTGTCTGAGTTCATAGCGGAGCCTAGGTAGACAAAGTCCTTTACCACCTCAAAGTTATATCTGTCTATACTGACATTCTGTCCAAGACGTCGGTGTTGGGTGTCCTTTCTCGATGACAGCATATACTTTGTCTTGCCCTCATTGACCGCCAAACCCATCTTTGCCGCCTCCGTCTCAATGCTCACGAACGCGCCAGTGACATCACGCTGCGTTCTCCCGATTATGTCGATATCGTCGGCGTAGGCGAGTAGATGGACGGACTTTTGAAAGATAGTGCCTCTGGTGTTAGCGTTTGAGTTTTGCACTATTCTTTCAAGAACGATGTTGAAGAAGTCACATGACAGCGCATCGCCTTGTCTAAATCCTTTTTTGACATCGAAGGTCTCGGTGAGTTCTTTACCGACCTTGATGGAGCAGCGTGCATTCTCCATTGTCATCCTACACAAACGGACGAGTTTGGCAGGGATGCCAAAACTAGACATGGCTCTGTATAGCTCGTCTCTATAAATGCTGTCATAGGCGGCCTTAAAATCGATGAAAAGGTGGTGGGTATCGATTTGAACTTCCTGGGTTTTCTCCAAGATCTGCCGCAGTGTGAATATTTGGTCGATGGTAGACTTTCCTGGCCTGAAGCCACACTGATAGGGACCAATCAGGTTGTTGACGAAAGGCTTCAGGCGTTCACACAACACGGCAGATAAGATCTTGTAGGCGATGTTAAGAAGACTAATACCTCTGTAGTTGGCGCAGTTCAGAGGATCTCCTTTCTTGAGGATCGGGCAAACAATGCTAAGGTTCCATTCATCGGGCATACTTTCCTCCGACCATATTTTACAGATGAGTTGGTGCATGCTCCTAACCAAGTCATCGCCTGCTGCTTTGAATAGCTCGGCGGTTAGGCCATCTGCTCCAGCGGCTTTGTTGGACTTAAGCTTAGATATCGCTATCTTCACTTCGTCCAGGTCGGGTGGACGGAATTGTTGGTCTTCATCGTCCAGGTTGAATGGTTCATTCTACCTGACAGCGGGATTTAGTTCGTCATCGCCGTTAAACAGTCTGCAGAAGTAGTTCTTCCATATCCTCAGCATCGACTGCGATTCTACTACGATGTTCCCTTGTTCGTCCTTGCAGGCTTCGGTTCGGGCTCTGTAGCCTTGGCAGGTTCTTTTTACCCTTTGGTAAAACTTCCGAACCTCATTCCTGCTGTAGCATCTCTCTATTTCCTCGATCGCGCGCTTCTCGTGCTCTTTCTTTTTTCTCCTGAGAAGCCGGTGTTCGTCTCTTCTTTTCTGCGCGTAGAGCTCACGAGCAGCTCTAGTTCTTCTTTGCAGCGCCGCTTTGTATGCCTCTTGTTTCGCTGCATGTGCTTGCCGGCATTCGTCGTCGAACCAGGGGTTTCGTTGTGGTGGTCGAGTGAAACCAAGCACATCAGAGGCGGCGTCTCTGATGGCTTTTTGGCAATGTTGCCACTGGTCTTCAATGCTTGCTGCTGGCTGCATAGAACCTCTTGAGAGATTGAGAGAGACTCGATCGGAGAAGGATCTGGTGATCTCTCGCGATTTTAGCCGTCCGACGTCAAACTTCCTCACAGTATTTATTTGTCTTGGCGGTGTTCGGGATATCCGAAGGCGTACCTTGGCTACAACAAGGTAGTGGTCCGAGTCAATGTTGGCCCCTCGGAACGTTCGGACATCCATAATACTGGAGGAGTGCCTTGCGTCGATCGCAATGTGGTCAATCTGGTTGACGGTTGATTGATCGGGAGATCTCCAAGTGCCTTTATGAATATCGAGATGCGGGAACCGCGTACTTGCTATGACAACATTTCGCCCCGCCGCGAAGTCGATCAGCCTAAATCCGTTATCGGAGGTGGTGTCGTGTAGGCTGTACCTTCCGACAGTACTACCAAAGATGCCCTCTCTTCCTATCTTTGCATTAAAATCACCTAGGACAATTTTAATGTCATAGTTAGGGCACTGCTCGTATGTCTTGTCCAAGAGCTCGTAGAACCTCTCTTTGGTGTCGTCGTCTTTCTCCTCCGTGGGGGCATGGGCACATATTAGGCTAATGTTGGCGAATTTAGCCTTGATGCGAATTGTCGTGAGGCGCTCGTTTACGCAGTGGAAACTTAAGACTTCTTGCCTAAGTCTGCCTCCAACGACGAATCCACATCCGAATAAGCGCTGTTTTTGTTGCCGATAGCAGTCGCCATAGTATATGTCGCAGTTCTTCATCCTCTTTTTGCCGGGTCCATCCCATCGCACTTCTTGGATGGCGGTTAGGTCTGCTTTATAGCAGTCCAGGGCCTCCGCTAGCTGTTCGGCTGCACGCGGTCTGTTAAGGGACCTAACATTCCACGTGCAGATCCGAAATTCGTTGTCCTTAATTCGTTTGCCAGGTTCGTCAACAGTAAAATCATCCGTATCCGAGGCTTGTTGTAGTTTCGGAACTATTGTTGTTTTCCGCAGTCGGGCAGTTACCCCGGCGTACAACCCCCAACCTGGAGGGCCAGGCCCTTTGTTGGACCCCTTGGACGAAAGGGGCCGGATTCCTCCGGTGTCAGTAACCCACTTCGGGGATGTGAGAGCTGCCGTTGGCCCATAAAGGGTTCATCCGCCACCATCTCTGTTTCAGCACCCTGACTAGTCCTGAAAAATCCTCACTGACCTCAGCTCCAAATATGTCGAAGTAGCTCAAGTAAGGTAACTGTCATCTTGACTGTTGACGACACCGTTGATTCAGGCTAATGAATTCATCCGCCGTACGTCCTCTTTCTGAGGGGCTCATGTAAGACTTCTGAGGCTCGATCAGTCAGTCTTTCCGACAGAGCATTATAGTGTTGCTATTTTCTTCGTGTTCAACACTCGCGCTTATAAGTTCAGCAAGTCACACCCGGATGGGCAGACCAGTACCCGGTGGTTACCACTAGGAGGTAAAATAAGCACAATTGATGTGTACGAAAAGTTACAACAGCTGGGCACCGCCAGGTTGATGCCGATCAGCGCCTACCCGATTCATACACACCCAACCACCAAAATATCCTGATAGAGAGGAAAGGAAAAAGAATAAAAATTCGAACGAAAACAATAATTGGATTTAGACGGAAGGTTCCAAAACTAATTCTAGAGGTATAGACCTATAGATAATAATAAATACTTTCCAGCACATGCAGTGTGTTTCAGGCAGATGTTCTGGCCGTACTCAAAGTCGTGGAACTACTTGAGAAGGCTACTTTTTTTGCCAAAAACGGAGCATCGTTTCCACAAACGACAACATTTGAGATCAACAATACCAAAAGCTTTATTCTCAAGAAAACCAAAAATACAGCATACTTAAGATGGTCACATAAGTAGATCACAGAATCTCCAAAGGCCTTGTGAGTGTGACCAGCGTTAGATCGGAAAAAAAATTGTAGACTTTTTAAAACTCAGCAGATCAACGTTACGATTTACGAAAGAATATTGCCTTCTAAGGAAGCGAAGGAAATTTCGTAGGTTTAATTAATATGGGTACGTACAAGTTGTAAGGACCTACATGTCTCAGAGGAGAGGATATTACTAATCTTCTCTGTGAGTGGCAAGCAATTTGCTCGGAACAGAAGGAGCAATTAAGAGGAAGCTGGCTTCTTAAACAAAATTGAAACCATTTTTAGGTTTTAAAGGTTAAGGTTCTACAGGGATGGTTATATTCCCGCTATTATACTGAACTAACACCCTACACAACTTCACCTAACCTAACCTAAAGCAACCGGTAACTTATTTATGGTAAAACGGAAGTAGGTATGTGCTAAAAATACTATAACTATCCTTGCAGTTGCACCTTAGTAATCCCGCACTATTCACATATTCGCATATTTGTTGTTACTGTATGAGTATGACTGACAGAGAAAAAATGTGCACGACTGGGTCGCGCGAAACTTTGTCATTTATTGCGAATCTCGCAGAATTTCAATGTCATTCATACCCACTCAAGATGTACCTACTCAGCTTTGGTAACTGATCCCTTGTTAATTAAAAACGTACATACATACATAGTTATTAACTAATACACTTTATTATTTTTAAATTTCACTCCAAACTGACATTTGAAGGAGGCAAGTAGGCGATGAATTTCGAAATATATATTGCCACTAAAGTTTTTGCCTTTAATATGCCATGTTGTGAATACAGATCGGCAGATGGGTAGTCATTTTTAAGAAATATCCATAAAACGGCTTTATTTGAGTTTTCTGAGAAAAACTATGTACGCGATCATGTTTAGAATGCTTATGTTGTCCTAAATATGTATTTTGATCAAAATCGTTAGAGCGGATTTTTGTAAAATTGTGCTGACAATTCGAAAAGCACTTTTGTTAAACTTTTTACCTCAAAACTGAGTACAACGTATTGTTCAGGGTATACACAATACACATTACCTTGTAGTTACATTTTCATTCAAATCGAAAATGGCGTTTTCGAGATATGAGCAGTTTTTAAATGTACCATTATTAGCGTTTGGGGTAGAAATCGAAGGACGCATTCATGGTTAAAAAAAATCACTGTTTTGCAACTGTTTAGCTGAAAACTGAGCAAAATGTATTACTCTGGATTTAAGCATTAGCTGGCAGTTATATTTTGATCAAAATCGAAAATAACGTTTTTGAGATAGGTAATATGAGCAGGTTTTTAAAGTATGTACTATTTTAGGGATTTGGGTGGATATCAAAGGACGCAGTCATTTTAGAGAAAAACTGAGTTTGCTATCAAGTTAAGAATGACCTTAGTAGGTACCTACCTTAAAAATAAGTTTTCGATAAAATTGTTTTTACCGATTTCGAGAAAAAAACAATTTTCAAAAGTAGATAGGTACCATTGTTGTACTTTTGACCAAAAAACTGGGTATGCACCTGCAATCATGTTATTTATGCCTACAATTACTCAACTATTAATTTTGGTTCCAATCGTTATTCGTTAGAGCCGTTTTCAAAAAAAATATAAATTGTTTAAATTTTTGGAAAAATGTTATATGGAAAGTACTGTTTAGTAAGTATAAGCGTTTAGGTTTCAGGGCTATGGGACAGAGAGACATACGGACGGACAGAATTGCGAGACCCAATTTTTTGAGTTCCCCTATCATCGTAATATCAGAATTGATTAAAATCTCGAGTTCGAAAACAATACATTTCTCTTACTACGTAGGTACCTATACGAGAAAGGTAAGAATCCTTGTGTATGAAAATAATATCTAAAGAATTTTGTATTCAAGCATTTGAACATGTTGTTGCAAACATACTGTTAATGAAATTCCTAAAATTCATTATGCTGCACCCAAAAAGCAGTACCGCATCATTAATTATTGTTTATTTCAATTCACATTTTATTCTATGCGTATAAAAGTTCACTTACCATAGCTCATTAGAAAATAGTTTCGTGGTCAATCTGGGGTGTTTGTGTGGGTGTGACAATCACACGTATACAACCTGCGATTAACTAAATTAAATCGCTTTTCGGCTACCGTTTTAATTAGCTTGCTGCCGAAGTTTGTAGAAAATATATTTTTTTTTTGCATATTATATCTATCTATACCTACAACATGCTACGCTATTAGTTGACGCACACAAATTACGCCATATCACCAGAGATATTTGAGGTTCTATACCACAGGATAATATACCGCGACATAAATAATGAATTATGTCCCGGAATGTTTTATTGATTCGATAAATTATACAAAAAGTGTACGCCCTTCTCGAGGGTGGGTTTTGTAATCTGCTACCGATAGTGAGTTCGTTTGAGGGTTGGTGCACTTAAACAAGGCTCAACCGCTAATATTTGATTAATTGGCCGCATTAAGCGGTATGCAGTGATCCACATTTGCCGGGCATTCTTCCGTTTTAATATAAATACAATTTCGCAACCGGAACAATGCCAATGTTGTGGACAATGTGCGTTTTTGTAAGCCTTATAGCAAATTACACCATTTTCATGGGTTTAAAGGTCAGCCTAAATGTGGTTATTAAATTAATTGTATTTCAATAATGTAATTTAGTGACAAAATGTGGCTATAATAAGATTATTGTCAATATATTCGCTATGGTTTTATTTTTCTATTTTTAACTTTCCCCTATACGTGAGAGGTATTGTTTTGTACGTTGGCTCATGTGCTTTCAGTTGCTGCGGGCTAAACATTTGCACGGATTTGTTTCAAACATGAAACATTATATGTGGGGCTTGTGAGCTAATAATAGGGATTGTTTTACTTTTTCCAAATTTGTATTGTAGTTATAATATTAGGTACTTGGAAAATAATTAATAAATTAGATACTAGTATCGCCTGCTAGGGAAACAAAGTTATACCTTTCTATATATTTAGCATTGTTTTTGTTTGTTTATTATATTATGTTTTTAATCAAAATACATTCAATTAATTGATTATAGTGAGTCTGTATTGGCAAATACACTTTATGGTGTCCGCCCGAACGGCAAAATACAAACATTTGTATGCACATATATGGAATTCTATCGAATGCAATATATCTATAGGTACTTCCACTTCCCTGCCTTTTTACTAAAAAGTTATTACCTATAAAGCTATGTGACATCAATGAAACTTCATGAAGATTGACATACAGTTAAAATGAGGATGCTCGCCCTAGATCTGTGAGGTATTTAAAAAAAATAGAAAACCATTTTTCATTGTTGAGGATTGTTTGCTCACTTTGCTAAGTGCATTTTTAGCATACATTCGATCTCTTCATCCTTCTGACTACAAAGCTTTTGGTGTAAGCATGATTTACACTTAAATATAATATAACCTCAATAATTTCGACCTACATGGCTACTACGAGTATATGTAGTTACATATTATAAACTTGATAAATAACAAATGCAAATTTTCTTTCATTTACATAATTGTGTAAATCAGCGGTTTCCATTTTTTTTTTCGCGGAGCACTTTTCGGGAGAGACATTTTTCTCCTAGCACTATCCCATTTTTCGCAATTGGGAAAACGCAATAACTAGCTATTTTCCATATTTTTTTGTATTCTATTGAATTGAAGAAATAAGTAAAATGTAGCATGTCCAAAATGAAACTCTCGATTTTCTTTTTTTGCATAGATTAATATTTGAAGGAGCACGATAATTTCGTATGCGTTTCTTATAGCGTTTTTTTCTTGTATGGAGTTTTATTATATCCGTTAAATACGTCTAGATAAATATTAACTTAAAAGAAAATTAATTCATCAATATGTACCTACATAAATGTGTTATATTTATTCAAATAATTATGTCATAGTTCCTAAATTTATATTTTAGTGAAAGATACCGTTGTGACCACCGAATTAGAAGCCATGTTCTTATATGTATCTCTTTCCAACAAAATATTTCTTTTAGAAACAGTTTCCAGAGAGAAAGGTAGTATTAATAAGTACTAAGAAAAAAATTTTAAATTTACTAGATACCTATGTACCTACATATTTAAAAAAAATAATTCAAAAGTATTTTTACCTCATTTTTGAGTTGGTCACAGAATAACATAAACTTTAGGGTTCTAGTTTGCAAAACTTAAAAAACAGGCAATATTTATGCCCAGTTGCACAGTCACAGCCTTATTTATAAACTTTATACACTCTCTATAATAACGCTAAACGCAAAATCCTAATATATATTTTTGCGTTTAGACCTATTATAGAGAGTGTATAAAGTTTATAAATAAGGCTGTCAGAGTTTAAACTCTCGTTATGGTTTAAACCTTCGTTCAACAAATTTTCGGTTTCACTGTTTTCGTTTAAACCCAAAGTGGAGTTCAACTCTCGGTTTAAGTTAAACGCCTGCATTCTGCCGTTTAAACTTTCGCTTCGCATTTTGAGGTTTATTTTGACAGCTGCTATTTCATACACGAGAGATAGAGAGAGAGAGAATAAAAAAGATAAATTGTTTGGGTGCTGCACTTCTTGAATTTATATGAGTAAAAAGTAGAGCTATGATTAGTTTCAGCATTACTGCGGTAAACCCACTGTTAAAAAATGTCATCAGAAAATTTCAATAGATTCTAAACCAATACATGTATGTACTTTTCAAGGAAAAATTTGTTTGTCCGATTTTGAACACACTTCTCGGGACAATGTCTGTTCAGTTCAAAGGTTTCGGAGTTCATACCATTTTTGTATACAGATACATTTTTGTTTAAAAAAAAGTAAAACCGGAACAAGATAGCGCAGATTTTCGTAGAAACACCAGCAAAAAACTTTGCGCCTACATATTACCAGACAATGACCCTACAGCTCATAAAATCCTTTAAATATTCATTATCATTACTGGCGACGCGACGGGTGATTGGATGTGGTAAAAACCCAGCGAGCCGAATGCCCACTACATTTCAACAACTACATATTATTATTGAAAAAAAAAAAATAATAATAATAATAATTTTAATAATTAATTGGTGAAAGTAGATGACAGGTCAAACATGTATCGAAAACAGATCAATTCACTTCGTTAATACCAAAATACATAATGTAATAACATTTTCTTTTATTTACAAATGGTAAAATAGATAAAGTAGAGAAAAGCAATAACCATTTATTTGGTCAAAAGTGCGCTGGTAGAAAAATATCCCCTTAAGGGAAATTGTTCTGCGCTTCCACAACTGCGTTTAGTTAACTGGCAGTTTATTTTGAACTGTAAAACTTCAGTTTAAACTCTGACTGTGCAACTGGGCATTAGTGGAGAAGTCTTTAACTTTATTTGTTTTTAAGTGATAGTCAATCTTTTCTGAAATTTTTCCACTGAATTACATACCCCATCTAAATAGTGGTACTTAAGTTATTTGATCCCTTCGATATTTTGTCTAGATATAAATGGACTACAATTTACAATATAACTTTAAAATTACTTGAACAGAGCTATTTTGGTAAAAGAAATTTTTTGTAATAACAATAAGTAATAAAAGAAATATCAATAGTTATTGTTAATTTATTAGATGAATTCTCATTTAATTATTACATTGGGAGTGAAATTTGTCATCAAATCGGCTTTACCAGATAGCAGACACTAATGCCTAAAGAAGACCTCAAGTAGGCAAAAACGAAGAAAACAAGAACAATACCCTTTCTATGTTCTACTTCTGGTATTATCCAATTGCGAAAAAATTAAATGAATTCAAAATATTAATTATAAATTTTTACAATAAAAAAGAATTCCACTATGCAGGGAAGCAGTCACTGATCACGTCGCAGCCCCAGATCAAAAATAAAAACGAAAGTAAAATAATTCACGAACCACAAATTAATTAATAAAAGATATTGCGGAAATTCCCAAGCCACATATTATTAATAAAAGCTGTTCTGGTTGTCGAGTCCCATATATATGTTGTGTACCACTCTGCAAAAAATAATACGAAAAACGAAAACATCATTTCCACTATGCCTTTGGTTTTTCGGTCGGAGCAGAAGATACTATACGCAGGTTTAATTTTGTCAAGGGAAACTGAAACATTCCTGTCTTTCATTTTGATGATGAAACTTTTCTCATAAGGGCGTATGGACCCCCAGCCGCCACCCTATAAAGTGGCATAGAAAAATGTCTTCGCAATCGCTTTTTTTTTAAATACAAATATGTCCGAATTGCCTTGTCTTGTCGCGTATCTTTTGGAATGCGGTTTCTCATAATATGAACGAATCTTGAGTTTGCTCTCTTCTGAGAGTCTGGGGGTTCGGATGACCGTAAACTATAACTGCAGCAGAGCAATTTAAGTCTTCTTAATAGCATCGAATACCTAAAAGAACAACTGGATGCTCTAAAATCCGATATTGGATTTTGAGTTGGCGGTGAACTTGTTCTACTATTTCGTTTGCTTGAAAATACGTTTAGGTTAGGTTAAGTTAGCGGGTTGGTGAAGCTGAGTAGCCTCCTCTTCACCCCACTTAGGTCCTTGTGGACCCATTGTGATACCCTTCGAAGGGGTTAGCCGTGTTGTACTGGCTTTATTTCATCCTTCCCGTGGTTACTCGACTCTGTCCAACCATCTCGCTGCCCTCAGAAACCTGTAAAGATTGGATATTGAGACGTTATAGAGTTCTTGGATATCCTGGAAGCAGTAGCTTCCAAGTGTTCTATTCCTCAAGTGACAGAGACTCGGGCAGTGACAGAGAAAGTGAGGGGTGTCCTCGTGGGCCTCTTCATCACCGCAGCCTCTACAAATGTCGTCGTTCGGCAAGCATACTCTCTTTCCTCCGCTTTAGTGAAACCAAAATGTATGTATGTATGTTTGTAGTAGAGACATTAGCACAGGCCTCGCCCCCCATTTTAAGCTAAGCTCTAGACTTTGAATGTTTAGTGTTTAGTAATTGTTAATTTGTCAAAATGTCTGAAAATACAGAGAATCTTTTAAAATCGTTAATGCTTAAAGAAAAGTTGATTCCACCAAATGGGCTTACTCCCAACTCACACTAATGGTGCACGCTTTTACATCAGTCGTACGTCGCAACGAATCACAGCGTACAGCTGATATGCAAGTGTGACCCTTGGCTGACACTAAACAGATAGGCTGATTAGCCATTTTCAGCGGGCGCCGGCGGGAAGGAACAACAAGTAGAGGATTTTTGCCCAGCCTCTCCGCTGTATTGAAACCAAAATGATTTTAAAAAATCTTTGGAGTTTAACCACATTTTTATTGATATTTTTGTGGGCAATTTCTTTTGTTTTTGAGCAAACGACCCATTTTCAGCATGTTACTTGCATTATCCGACATGACTCCATAAACAGTTATTTTATATTTTTAGTTTAATTTTGGTGGGGGCAAAATGTCTCCATTTATAAGGCTTAATACAAGCTAGAAAAACAAACTTCCAATACTAGGCTTAAAAACTAAGACTTATAACTAGGAATTAAAGCTAGGGTTTAGGGTGAAGGAAGCTCAGTTTAATGGAGGGAGTGCTGCGGTTGGAAATTTTTGGGTTTACCTACCATTGGTAGCATACGGGAAATTGGTTCGTTGAAGCCGTAGGACGTGCATTGGGTTGATAGATACAAGAGGCGAGGGTATCTTAAATTACGACGGTTTGCATTAAAGAATATAAAGTTGTAAAGAGACGCCGGGCAATCGATAGAGCTTGATAGAAGTTGAATAAAGAGAATGTCTGCAGCATCTCTACGATCCTCAGGGCTATTCAAGTTAATGAGTTTGAGGCGGTCTTATGATACTAACGCAAAATTAGGGGATCGTTCCTGTTTCGCTTATAAATATGAGTAAAGTCGAACGATTGAATAAACACTTATTGACCAATTATTGTCTTCATAAATAGTCAGGAAATTGTGAGTGTTGTTGATGCTAAAAATTAAAGATATATTACATGCATGATGCATAGCAAAATTTTGGAATTCATTTAAGTTCTCACCTTCGTGTGCGTCTCAGGACATTTCGTATTTCGAAAACAAATCCTTCTGAAATATTTTATTAACATAGTCATTCATTTAAAGACTAATTTTTCATTCTGTTTCAGTATTTATGTACCTGTGTGCCTGAATTTTGTATTGTTTTTAAAAATGTTTAAGTATTCTTTGTATAGAGTTAAAAAATCAGACAAGGTATATAGACGAAAAAACGACCAGCTGCATCTATACAATGCACGACAAAATAAAACGCTTTAATTTAATGATTTTGATGGTAATAATTTGGATTTGACAGTTGACCTGACAAAACAAACTACATTTTGATTCGTTAGCGCTACGTCTACTACATTTGGCTACGTTGACTACATCAGCTCCCTCAGTTACATAGCAGACGTTAAAAATGTAATTAAATTATTCAAACAGGCATTTTAGCTGCTATATCTGGTGGTAAGGCACAGTATGTATTGGACAGTTGTGATTCTTAAAGTAATTCATCAATCAAAATATGTATGTAACATCTAATTAACATTTTCGCAATCAAGACAATAATGTATCTAAGAAATCAAACTCTATGCGTCACCTAGCGTAAATAGCAGAGCAACGTCTGTTTATGATGAAATAAAAGTACTTTTTGGTAGCAACAATAATCGATATTTAGTAATTACACACGCGATACAAAATCCGAAAAGTATATACATACATACATGGCATTCACAATCACGCATTGAAGCAAATTTTATTCAATTTTGTTTTTTCTCGATTAAGCGATGTCATACATATGACTTGATCTTTTCAATATCCATCCGCAACCCTTTACGTCCGCATCTTAAACAAGAGTGGGTATACTTACTTTACTTTGACACGTATCCACCTTCTTATCTCAATTTACCCAATGTCATGGACTTGTTTTCAATGTTTAGCAAATCCTTCAACAATCCGTTGGTACACAACACGATCCGGGTGAAAAATAAAATACACACTAAAACAAACATCTTTGCTCCCTGTCAAGAATACCACTCGACTTGTCCCAACCCTACCATTTGGCCCGACCGTCGACGCGACGATAACCGTCAGTAATTTGACCCGAAATATATAAAATAAAATTTCATCAAGCAGTCCTCCCCTATGCCCATCGACACTTCTATAGTCTTCTCGTTGAAAATATACATTGATTTGGTCTTGTCTTATGCCGTCAACTCTATGACAGTATAAAACGAAATCCAAACGTATACACACACGAATATATTTACCTAGGCGGTGATAGTATGTGTGTGTATTGACTTTGTGTCGATAGATAGACGAAGACTGGTGCTCTGTAAGTCAGACTCTGATTTAGAATTCCCAACAAAAACTCCTTTGGGCCAATGTTTACTCAGAAAGCACATCAGTCCATCCCATATCAACCGTTCTGCCACCCAACCCACATCATCAGCATTAGAAAATGTTTATTATGAAAGAGGATATCAGCATCAGTTCATGACCTTCGATTTGGTTCCATCTTCTCTACAGGTCTTCAGTAATGGATTATCATTCATTATTCAATCGAATTGAAGAAGGGAACTTGAAGCTCTATTTGCCTTATGGAATGCTTAGGACGTCATAACGTGTGTTTTTTAGATATAAAGGCGGCGTGGCGATAGTGGATAGTGTAATGGGTAGATATTCGGGCTAGAGCGCATTTCAAATTACTATGGAGTATTATGACTCATGGGAGAGAGAGTCACACGTTTCTGCTGCAGTAAATTTCAAATTTCTTAGTTCAGTACCTACTCAAGTGATGTGTCATGACGTGCAGTAGCAAATTCTTACCTTCGCCTGATATCACAGATCGGATAAGTGATTAAAATCGAAGACGTGCGACTTTTGCTCTAACCCACCGTATACAGGAAGTATGAGTATAAAGTTCGAGATAAATTTGCGCTCACGAGATTGGGAGCGAAGTTCAAATAATGTTGTTTAAATATAGAAGATAAAGATACTCTGAAGAAAGACTGCACAGTGGAATGCAAATTTATAGAACATCGTTCGGTAGTTGTAGATGGTACAACAAAGTTTATAAAAGAGTATATATACTCTTGTGCATTTTATCACCGAACTTTAACTCAATTTAGGTCAAAGTAGCAGAGTTGGGAAACCCCCAGATCTATCTGGATGATGTGCAGAGGGATATTATGTTAAAGGATATTTAAATTACAAATTTGGCTTGGGTTATTCCGAAATAAGAAACCGTGCTCTTATTGGGTATTATAGCTATTCATAATATTTTGATAACCATATATTAATCTGCACACATTGGTAAATGGTTGTACCTAATGGCCTACCGAGTGGAGTGTTCGTATTTGGTTGAAAAGGAGGGAATTTATTGGGTTTGAATAAAATATTCCATAATTTAGGAATATAGAAGAAAAGTATGTGAGGGAAAAATCGATCAAGCAAAATCGTATTAACTTAAAAAAATGTTCCGACTTGTCTAATGTAAATAAGAATATTTAGGAATTCATTCATTCATTCATTCATTTTCAATGGTCCGCTTGTCCATTAATGGGTCGCGGGTGTAGGTTGCTCAAGTGAACCCTCCATAGCTCTCGATCCTCCGCCATAGACTCCAAATCATCAAGGGCAATCCCCATACGGGTAGAGGAGAGATTATGAATTTGATCTAACCATCTCATCCTGGGTCTACCTAGGGGACGCCTGCCCGATGGTACGGATTCCATAGCACGTCGTGGAATCCTGGTCGGGGACATGCGTTTAACATGCCCAAACCACCGAAGCATGGATCGCTCCGTCCGGAGAAGTAGCTGCTCGACATTGAGTTCCTCACGTATTCTAGTATTTCTAATGCGATCTCTACGGGTCACACCAGCAATACAACGGAGAAATCTCATTTCGGCAGCTTGTATTCGCGATCTTATTCTTTCGGTCATTACCCAAACCTCATGACCATAGGTAAGAGTTGGAACAAACACCGAATTAAAGACTGACAACTTAGCTTTGACACCAAGTTCAGTCCTCCTAATAACAGAATGACCAAGCTGTCTCAAAATTGACCCAGCCTGACCAATCCTAAAGGAAAACTCAGCATTGCTCCTCCATCACTCGTGAATAAGACCCCGAGATACTTAAACTTCTCCACCTGTTTCAATGGGACTCCACTAACATGCAGAGTGCATTGAACAGGCGTTCTAGAGACGACCATCACTTCAGATTTGGTCACATTTACTTTCATCTCAGCTTCAACACAAACGGCTACAAACCGATCGAGTACGCGCTGAAGTTCAGTCTGAGAGGACCCAAGGATGACCAAGTCATCAGCGAAGAGCAAATGACTTATCCTCAGATCTCCCAATTCGAAACGTTCTTCGCCAAGACTGCGCTGTAACATCCAGTCCATATAAGTAATGAAAAGGAGAGGGGACAAGACGCACCCCTGGCGAAGTCCAACGCTAACGGTGAAAGGTATTGATTTAACGCCGTTCACCCGAACACAGCTTTTACAGTTTGTGTAAAGAGATTGAATGGCTCTCAAGAGAGAACCATCAATTCCATACTCCTGTAATACACTCCAGAGTTTCCCTCGAGGGACTCGGTCATATGCTTTCTCCAAATCTACGAAACAAGCGTAAACAGGTGTAGCATACTCCCAAGCCTTCTCAAGTACCATTCTTAGAGTGAATAACTGGTCGGTGGTGCTTCTGCCTGGACGAAAGCCGCATTGCTCATCTCCTAATCGTGCCTCGACCACAGCTCTGCAACGCGTTTCCAGCACCTTGGCAAAGACTTTTCCGGGGAGACTTAAAAGTGATATACCCCTGTAATTGGAGCAATCCCTTTTATCCCCTTTCTTGAAAAGGGGCACAATCACCCCAATCTGCCAATCGCTGGGTGTTTCGCCGCATTCCCAGGCCACTTTAATGACACGAGAGAGCCATTTGACTCCCTCTTCACGTAAGGCCTTTAGCATTTCTGGCCGGATTTCATCCACTCCTGCAGATTTGCCAGCTTTTAGCGATTTGATCGCAAAAGTGACTTCCTCTACCGTGGGACTATTTTCCGCCTTGCTTAAGGCGATGGATGTGTCATCCTCAATGCCCTGGATTGGATTGAGCAATTCGGAAAAGTGCTCGCTCCATCTGCGCAAGATGTCCTCCTCATTAGAAAGAAGTGTACCATCTTTGGATTTGACTCCTTCGATAATGTTCCACTTCCTTCCTCTAAGACGGCGGATGGTCTGCCAGAACACCTTGCTTGCAGATCTGTGATCACGGTCCAATTTTTCGCCGAACTCCTTCCAAGACTGTTCTTTGGCTGCTTTAACAGCCAATTTGCAAGTTCTTTGCGCCTCAATGTACCGGTTTCGAGAAGGAGAGTCCCCCAAGTGAATCCACACCTTGAAAGCCTTCTTCTTCTCTCTGATAGCTTCTTGAACTCCGGGCGTTTTAAACCACGCAGTTCTTTTCTCACCACCAGCCGCCACACCGAGCCGCTTCACTCCGCAAACATGTCCTGCAGAGGCAATAACTGCTGTTGAAAACAACTGCCATTCTTCCTCTACATTCAATGGAACATTTGGAATTTGTTCAAACCTTTCAGATACCTGCCGTGCACATTCCCCCGTATCTCATCGTTCTATAGCCCCTCCCACCGTATGCGCGTAACCATTCTTGGTTTACGCTTTGGCAGGATAGGTATTTGATCGTTGAGATACAATTTGCACAACACCAGGTGGTGATCAGTTGACAGTTCAGCCCCTCTCAACACACGAACATCACAAACCATCCTTTTAATACACGATGGTACCACAAAGAAATCTATCAGCGATTTCTGCTGCAGACTTCGACGGTACCATGTGTATTTATGGATATCTTTGTGTGGAAAGAAAGTGTTCATAATGGACATTCCATTTGAACAACAAACGTCCAACAACTTCTCTCCGTTCGCGTTCTGATCGGGGTCACCGTGTTTCCCAATCGCGCTGCCCCATGTCGAGAAATCCGCACCCACATGAGCATTGAAATCACCCATCAGGATATAAGAATCCATATCTGCAACCTTTTCAAGGGCTGCATCAACTTCATCTAAGAAAGCTGCGTACCCTGACTCCAGATTCGGTGCATACACCTGCACTAGAGCCAGAGTTGATCTTTCAAGCTTAAGCTTTAAGATCGCAACACTCCCTCCTAATGGTATCCACTCCAATACTCTGTCTGCCAGCCTGGGACTTGTGAGTATCCCCACTCCCGCCTGAGCAGACATTGAAGGTGCTACTCCCGACATGAAGAGTTTCCACCCATCTGCAAGGTCCACAGTTCCAGAACCCCTTTGCTTTGTTGAGGAAACACCAACTATATCTAGTCGATATTTGACAGCCTCCCCAACAAGCTCCAGGTCTTTTCCCGTGAGCAAAGAGATGTTCCACGTGCCTATCCTAAGTCGATGCCGTTGTCGAGTTGTCGAAAGTCCACTTATAATTTAGGAGTTATTATGGCGATAATATAAACAAACCCCTATTGTACAAAAAGGTATACCATGTACTTATTTTATGTTCGGAATGGAATTCGAAAACTTATAAATGGATTTCGCTAAAACCTTCACTAAAAAAATGGAATTCCTCTGCTATGTACTTTATTCCTACTGACTTGGCTTCATTCCTTCAATTACCTACATACAGTGCACAGTGGGCGTCAAAAGTGAGTCAACACCAGTGCAGTTTTCATCTGTTTTTGGAGTTTAGAAATATATATATATATATATATTTTTTATTTTTTTCAAATATCTATAAAGTATTTCATGCTGTCGAAATTAAGTTCGTTTTGTTATTAAACTTTTGACCTATTGTTGGTTTTTTAGACATGTACTGTACATGTTCCAAGACATTAAAGGAAACATTAAATTAAACATACCTACGCTCACTGTATAGGTATATTAAAATTCTTCGAATTGTGTGGTGTGTGCCAGGAATTACCTTAGTTTGCTTGCCTTGCAGGAACGCCACCGTAATAACGTTTTTTTTTTTGTGATGTTTTGGCTGATAAGCATCATGAATGAATTAGAGAAATTAAAAAGGGTCCCCAAGATTTAAATATTCCCAAATCTTAAATTTTAACTTCAGTTCATTAGAAAATTCGTGGAAAATTTTTTTACAATCAGTGATCAATTATTATTAATTCCAACGGTATAACAATATTTTGTTATGGAAAAATAACACTTGGTCTTATGTATCAAAATAATTTGGGTTTATGTCGCTTTGCGAAATGCTAGATAATCAAAATTTGGAATTAACTGATGTCCCTGCGCCAAACTTTCACTTACTAATCAAATGAACTTAATTCTTACCTAAAAACTTTTACCATGTCGATTTAAAAAACGGTAAATTCTTCTGTGATCTAAGACACCAAGACCAAGTTGGCCTTATTACTCAAATTTTGTTGGCGTTATTGCACTTGGCAAAAGGGAAATAAGACCAACTGTTGAAAGTTGGCCTTATTACGCTTTTGCTTAGCGAAATAAGCCCAATTTTTAAAAGTTGGCCCTATTGCACTTGGCGTTATTTCATGTCACCAAATCGGGTCATTAGATTAGAAGCAGTGAACAAATAAACGTTGTTTGTGAAGTGAATACCTACTGTTTAAACGGTACATTTTATAAAGTAATCGTAAATTGTTAATAACAATTGGCAAGAAAATTGTTTAACAGTGAAGGAAAGGGCAAGAAAATATGTTTATTTCTCTGAAGGTCTTTCATGCCGTGCTATAGATCATAATATAGAAGTGATCATTGTGTCAGCAATTATTTAAAAAAAAACCGTCGTCTTACCCAAAAAATTATAAGAAAAAAACTACATCTGCCTTCACACTCTGCGAAACGCGAAGCATCCTTAGCGTCAAATTCAGTTTTATCGGCGGCTAAAATTAGGGAGAAAGCTAATGGGTTTTGCCCCCATGTGCGGTTTGCCCCCACTACCATTACATTTACAGGATCTTACGGCATGGAGATGGACTCTTTGTGAACAACAGAGCATTTTCACTGCTCTATTGGATAAAATCACGGATAGAGGTAAACGGTTAACATCAGTTCAAATGTCGGCCTCTATTCTCTATACCTACCTACTTCTCTTTTCGATACATACATTACTATGCTGAAGCCGAACTACCTTAACCTATTTAGCAAGCAATATACCTACGAAAAGCAAGAGCAGCCATGAGAAACAAATTTATACGCGAAACATAAATGTACACAATTATGTTCATATAGGAAGAAAATTTAAGTAATTGAATGATAGATTTATAACAGCAACATCCCAGAAAAATAATCTGTATAGGATAAAACTTATACAAGGGTGCTGTATCGAAGGCTTTTAAAGCGATACCTTTTTCAAACTTAATCCGATTATGTCTGCAATACTCAATACATTGGGGTAACTATCGCAAGAAAAATTCCAAAAATGACCTGTAATCTGTCATTACTTTAAGGACTATGTACCAGTACCTATACCTAAACTTCTGCAAATTATATTTTACATTTAATTGGCGATACCCATCCGTCTTAAATACCTACAACAGACCGGTTGTGCTTTTTATCACTTGTCTTAGGTTGCCACCCCCATCTGACTCTGCTCTTGTTTATCCGCACTCGACCTACTAAACTTCCAACTTCCAAGTGGCTAGCATTGAAAAGAAAACAAATTGTAACATTACATGGTGGCGACTGATTGAGAAGGTGGTCTCGTTAGAATGGGTCAGGCAGAAAGTTGTTTTCAAAACATGCAGAAGCCGGTGTGGAGGAGCACTCATTTTCTTTAGGGACTTATATTTTCCACACGTTTAAATATTCGGCAGTTGTGTTATAGTTTTAATTTAATGAAAGAGCTTAGCTTCCCTGGTTGGTGGTTCTCCTAAGCTACCCAACCCAGTCACAGGAAAAAAAAAAGCATAAACTGCTTCGGATAAAGATGAAATTAGCGCCGACCATCCAGCAAATCGAAAACATAATAACCACCTTTGCATCTGCACAATGAATGTACCTAGGTATGGTATGGAGTGGACCATGGTAATGTAGCAGTATCCCTAGATTGCTGAAAACAAAATATCGTCAATTATGAAGGAAGCGTAATGGAATGGATCAGGAAGCGGAACTCATGAAAAACTCCGACATTCTGAGGAGTTCTATGCAAATATCATCAAGTGCCAAAGATAAGTGGCATCTATATGTAAAGAAGTCATTAAAGATGAAAACGCTTGGCTTGATGAAGAGTGCCGGCAAGCACATGCAGGAAAACAACTCGCATACAAGGCGCCTTAAAAAGCTTGGACTTCAGCTTGTATACTGCTATCCTTACCTCATTTTGGTCGGGCGGACGGCTACAAATCACCTAAGATGATTTTAACGTCGTAGGTACTTAGGACATTGCTCATACTTTTTGTCGAGGAGCTCATAAAAACATTCGTTGGTAGTATCGTCTTTATCTTCTGTGGGGACGTGAGCGCATATCAGGCTAATGTTGGCAAATTTAGCCTTGATGCGGATAGTTCTAAGGCGCTCACTAACGTGTCGAAAGCTCAAGACTTCTTGCATAAGTCTGCCACTTACAACGAATTCGCATCCGAATAGACGCTGCTTCTGTTCTCTGTAGCAATCATCGTAGTAGATCTCACAGTTTTTCATGCTTTTTTTTGCCGGGCCCATCCCACCGCACTTCAATTATTGGTTCGTTTTTTCTTATAAGCAATAATGCTATTCAATGCACGCCACTATGGGCTAATCCCACCACCATCCCACCGCACTTCCTGGATGGCGGTGATATCTGCATTGTAGCAGTCTAGGGCCTCCGCTAATTGTTCGTACGAAAGTCGTCTCCATTCCGACGAATATCTCGCTAGGGCCGAGTAACATTGTCGAAAAATTGCGGCAAAATAATTGCAATCATTTTATCCCCATTGCCAAAATAATGATTTGGCAGAACGCATTAGTCGGTTAGGTTTTTCTTATAAGTGGCTGAATAGAAGCGTCATAAATTCAAATGTCCCGCAGAAAGGCCCCTTCCACTTTGGCGTTGAAACATGTTATCAATGTTTCCCAGAGCTACCCTGCCTTTTAATACCTGTATCTACTCAATGACCTTTAATATCAAACTCCTAAATAATTTATTTTACCCCAGTGTTAAGTTTTTCCATCTAAAGCCTAAGCAGCACCATTGCCCCTTATATGTGTCACCTTTCACTCATCTAATCCACAAATAAAATTAAAAATAAATGTTCCTCCTACAAAAATCTACTCCATATAACGGAGATTAGCTTAGAAGCCCCAAATTTTTAATCCACCCCACCCATCCGTGCCAAAGGATTTGCCACCGAAATACAAGAAGAAATCGTCGCCCTAACAACAGCAACCAACGTCATTCCATATGACAATCTTCTCCCACTCACCGCATTAGAGACGCCAAATAAATTAAATTTTTGTAATCTCTGTTGTATGGCGGTGGCAGCGGGCGGTCGTTTTGTTGTGGTTCGGGTTCCATTTTTCTAAAAAAAAAAAAATACATTTCTGTTATTCCTCTTTCATACCCGTGTGCAATGCATGTTGGCTTGGATGGGATCCCTATTTATTTCTCCTTAATGGCATCGGATCCCATTCAAGGGGATTTTAATTGAAATGACGCTCCCTTTCACACATACATTTCTTTATGATTAAACGAAGTGGCACGCATCCGGAGGATAGATAGCGCGATGCCGCACTCTGCATATGAGTACGACACGATGACGATGAGGTAGGTCTAGGTACTCGTCGTACTCGTATTCTACGTGAGCGCAGCGCTTAGTGGGTGCTTATATGAACGAAATGTGTTGTGCATATGTAGGTACCCACTTCATGCCGATATGCAGAAGCATTATGAAATAATTGTGCATCCTAAAATAATTTCCAACCATGATTGTGTCGTTGTCGTCGTCAACATTGAAGAATAGTTGATGGAAACATGTTTAATGAGCGGAAGATTATCCTGTACAGAATGTAAGTAGGTACAAATGCCGAATCTGGTGTCCCCTTAGCCTTACATGTTATAATGTGCCTACATGGGGATGGGGTGCCCGCGTGCCATTCTTAGGGCGCTATTAGTATGCCAAGTGCATAGAGGGAATGATTGGAGTACGCATAATAGACTCTGTAGGCACACGCGTATCTATTACATCAGGTTTATGTTGTGTTGCGGCAATCAATAGAGAATACTGGTGGCACGTGTTTATGAGAAACAATTTTGTACGTACCTGTACGTATGCCTACATACTGTTTACTAGTAAGTAAGTACTTGAAAACATTCAACAGGTCCCTATTGTTATTCAATGCTATTGTCGTTGAGGGGGTGGAGGTTGAGGACTGAGGAACCATTGTCTTTTTATTTGATAGTCGGGCGCCATCTATTGGAACTTGCGGACAAGTTTATGGAATGTGCCTTGGGTAAAGAGGACTTTCTTTCTTGTATTCTGAAAGCTTTCAATTTATGGTAAGAAAATATCCCTTTTCTGACTTGCATGCGCGTTAGAACTTATAGGAAGCTTTAATATTGGGATTTTTGATTGAGAATGTGCTATAAAATAAGGATTCAAGTGTTATATTGTGTTATATTTCCAGAATTTTTGTCGTTAAAATAATTTAAAAAATTGGAGAAATTAATTTATTATTTTCATTAAGCCCTTATTTATTTGCTCCACTCTTTGACTGTATGTAAATATATAGTGTCGGAGCTAAGCCACGTGGTGTTTTGACAATAGTCATTAAGGTTTTAGAAAACCTGGGACCTATAATAAAACAACGCTGCGAGTAGTACTTGTAGAACAATTCTGCAACACAAAGTTACAAGTTCAATGCTGATCACGTGTGGACAAATTCAACAAAGGCTCTTGTTAGACATGGCGATATGTCGCGCTGTGTTATAGGGAAATATGAGCCAATGATTACACCAGCACATTAAGCAAACCAAACAGTGAATTTTAATTGATTGAAGTGCGTTTCGACAAAGACATCTGGTGGCTTTTTGGGGACTTGAAATCATTTTCTTTAGCCAACGACTACTATCATACAGACAAACCTACACATAAAAAATAAAGCAACAAGTATGCTACCAGTACTTTTTGAAATAATCTAAAAACCCAACATCAACCCCGCATTATAATCAAATCATTAAAATCGATTTTCAGTAAGTACATAAATAATTATCTTAAATCTGGGTATACATAATTTGCGAAATGACGTAGCGAAACATTTTATTGATTCGCGTGCATCATTTACAATTACATGGCAATTGATATTTTTTATAAATAAATAATTTTTGAAGTCATATTTTTAACCATAGGTATTTGTTTATAATAATTGATTTATAAATCGAAATGGTTCCGGACACACGCCACACAATTATCAATTTTAAAAATTGATAATCATTCCTTATTGTCCTATTTTTCTTGCAAAGAATAATTTAATATTTTATTTTTTTTTGTTTTTTCAATTTTTCATACTAACGTAAAGATGAGCTGCTGCCGTATAAATCTTTGGCGACATTTTAAATGCTAGGCAAAGCTAATGAAAATGAAGCAATTAATCCTCGTAGACATATCGTAGAGAGGGATGAGGTATAATTGTGATGTAAAAATTCCTGCCGAAGTTATTTAATAGAAGTTTAAAAAAATTTAAAAAATTCAACTAAATATATTTTATTAAGGTGATATTTCAAACAGTGGTGACCTGCTGATTTTGATATTTGCATAAATTAGGGCATAGTTTTTAAAATGCTGAATAGCTTTTTTAACCTGTCTAAGATCTGGAATTTTTTTCCAGTATGAGATACGATTGTCGTGTTCCCAGCTTTTTATAGCCGAATTTATAGCTGATTTGGGGATTGTGCGGAAAGGTTCAGGTCCTCTAAATAGAGTTTCCTAGCCTCTTCTGGCTAGTTCATTAGCTTTTTCATTTCATACAATTCCATGATGGTTGGGAACCTTACCTTATTTTATTCCTGGTACTAAGTGTTGTGACTTGTTGTGAATAATTTAGGTTAACTAATTACTTCTTAACTGATCGACTGCCCGTGTCTGTTATATACCTGATAAGGTACTAGTAAAAATATTAAGATATTTACTTTTTCAAAATATATTTTCTGTTGCTTTTAAAATTGCAAAAGATTGTCATTAAAGATCGTTGCTATGCGAACGATCGAGAGAAGATTTAGGAACTCAAGAACATGAGTTCCATGTTATTCATGAAATAGGGTCCGAAACTTTCAAAAATGCCATTTAAATGAAATGGTATTCCATAAATAATTGGAAGGTTTACTTTTTCAATAAAGCAGCAATGGCTTAGATAGGTATGTGTTCTAATATTCAGCTCTACATTGTACCTTACCTATACACACTTTAATGACTTTGGAAGTATTACACAAATGTTTGAAAACTGATTTGATTTCCAAAGTTTAGATTTTCAGATCTTAAAGAGTCTTTAATACTCTGTACCGGACGCCATGTAGGATGTAGTAGGTATAATGGACCAAACCGAAATGTCGCAATATCAGTGTATTTTAGGCATGGAGCTCTGCCAGTAAAGAATGTTCAACAAGTAGGTATAGTATCTTATGCATATTGGAAGAACATCACAGGTCTTAGAGTTTCCAAGAAATGATTTTCAGTCTTTTAAAAATGAACCCTAAAAGCTATTTATTCTACGGAGGCATTATGTCATCATCATCTAAACAAAACGCATTTAGTCAACTCACTGAAGTGACGACTACCTATGTCTTGGGGAAAACGAAACAGCTGAAAATATGATGTGTGAATGCCCGACCCTTTGTGGTATTAGAAGGAAATCAGTTTTGATGAAAATAATAAGTACCAAAGAATTAAAGAAATCCTCTGCTGAATGTATCATCAGCTACGTTAGGAAAGTAAAGACTCTACAGCTTAGTATACTATACTATCCTAAACATAATTCTGACACTTTAAGCTTTGGCGAGTTCCACCACCTAGTATACAATGGTGGCCATAAGTATATTGACAAAACTAAAGTTAATTCTACTCATAATTTGAACTTACTTCATGTAAATTTTGGCATCAATGGAAAGGTCATTCAAATTCCGTTTGAATGATACAAAACTTTCCTTAACCCATTAAGTACCCAAACCCATTGAAAATTTCGAACTTTTGTAAAAGTCTAATTTTTTGACAATTTTCCTCGGTCCAAAAAGAAATTTTGATGCAGAAAGTTTCTTCATACAATTCTAATAGTGACTGCAAAGAAAATTTTTCAAAAATCTCTTCGCTAACATTTTCTATGATTTTTTGAAAATCGCTAAAAATGTCTATTTTAAACACTTTTTCCTTCTTTTCAAACAAAATTTTTCTGAGATAATCCCATAGGTACAAAAAATCATAAAAAATGTTCTTCTGAACTATTTCGAACATGCACCGGATTTCGGCAAGGAGACGCTCTATCATGCGATTTCTTCAATCTCGTACTGGAGCAAATAGTGCGCAGGACAGGTGTCAACACGGCACTATCTTCAACAGGTCCGTTCAGCTGCTTGGCTATGCGGACGATATTGACATCATCGGTCGCTCCCAGCGTGCCGTGATAGAAGCGTTCACGGCGATTGGAGAACATGCGAAATCCGTTGGGCTAAGTCTAAGTACATGCTATCAACAAACAAACAAGCATCTGTCCACTGCCTAGGACAAAACGTCACTATTGACGTTACGTACAATTTCGAGGTAGTTAAGGAGTTCACCTGCCTCGGAGTAAACGTAAACTCCACGAATGACACCCTTGTGGAGCTCCGGCGAAGAATTACCCTATAGGAAACCGTTGCTACTTCAGTTTGGCAAAACAATTGGATTCAAAACTCCTAACTCGAAGGACTAAATGTGTGCTCTACAAAACCCTTATCCTGCCAGTTCTGCTTTATGGTGCCGAGTGCTGGACGATAAGCAAGAAGGAAGAGCTGATACTGGGCTCCTTCGAAAGAAAAATACTTCGGCGGATTTTTGGTCCTGTGTGCGAGGAGGGCGAATGGAGGACAAGATACAACCGCGAACTCTATGAGCTGTACCAAGAGGTTGATGTATGTAGTCCAAAAAGCCAAAACACGTCGACTACATTGGCTCGGCCACATCGAGCGAATGGACAATAACGCTTCAGCTAAGAGGATCTTCGAATCCCAGCGCACCGAACCTCCGTTTCAAAGACCAAGCCATCGCGGTCTGGACAATTGGAAGCAGCGTGCCCAGTATCGTAGAGGATGGAAGGCTGCAGTGCTTCAGGCAGAGACTCTTCACGGGTCGGGAGCCCGATAAGTAAGTACTTAAGTAAGCTTTGGCGAGTAAGACGTTTTTTTTTTTTGTTTTTGTAAGGTACAATGTCATATCGAGTTTCTTAAGTAGTTGCATGAAGCTTTGAACATACCGATTCAATTCGATTATTGGAAAACAAAATTTCCACCAGATGGAAGTCTTAGACTCAAGCTACTACAGTTCAACTGCAGACGTATCGTACGTTATACGCAACGTTTTGTGTCAGAGCAAGGATAATTTTGCGTTTCTTGTATAATTACGACAAACAAGTAATTACGAACTTTTCCAACGAATTTTGGAATTCCTCTTAATCGGCCAGTATGATTAAAAGTTGAATATTTTTCAGGAATTATTATATACACATAAACTGCTGCTTTAATAACAGTTATTTCATGTAGGTACAACATTACAATGTTACTGATTAAAAGTACAACTGAATATATGTACATATGCGTGGACACAGGGTGTACTTAACCACATCCTCTTTTATTGTGTGTTTAATTTAGCACCGTTGATAATTCTACTTAAATATGCACTACAGTCCGGAAAGAGCCACAAACACGCCGCGTGCCGCTTGGAGCATATCAATCACTTTCATACAAAAAATATACTTTTTTTGTTTTCAGTTTGCTTTTATGTTAACGTACTTTGATTCCCATAAATATCAATAAAATATTTCGAATTCTGTTGACATTTTCATTGTTTGTGCAAGTAAATAAGGACAACTAACTACGTTCGATCAGTCATCGTGTGCCATCGTTCGTGACACTGACAACAGCCTCGTTACAATTAATTTTTAATTAAAAACTACATCACTAAAGCTTGTATATGAATGGTGCCCGCATATATGAACAACGAAAGCTGAACACTATATAGGCTGATGATGGTGAAGCCAGTGAAACGAAAATTTTCCATACAGATACAGCCCAAATCGGGTTGATTAAAGAGCTCCCTTGTGCCACCCCCGAAAAATGTGAAATGTGACACCGGGTTTTGTTGCTGAGACTCTTTTGCGCTCCATTGGCATCGTTGTAGTCTGCCCCCGGGCCAATATAATCAGAGTTAATTGCTTAATGCAGGCATTGCTTTAATCAGAGTGAGGCAAGCAACACCAATCGAATTATGTTGCCAATTAATTTGCCGTGTAGCTATATGGAATCCGTACATTATTATTTTTCAGTACATATTGTGTTAAATGTAGTTTAATATGTTCAACGGATGAGATACTCTAGGATGATCACTGATTTGTCGGTTCAGGTCCTGCATTCGGTATTTACAACTTTACAGATATGATAAACCGATGTTGAAGTCATCTCCTCTTTTGTCGGTATAGTTTCGAAGTTACCGATAAGTATGTTGCAAACGTCATTCTGTATGCAGTACAAATAGATACAGTTCCACTATACAGATTACTTGTATTCAGGCTAGGTGTGTCGCATATCCGTAAATACTTCAGAGAAACGTTGGCACACCGAAGTTCATACAAATAAAAGATTATAAAAAATGGATTATGTGGAAAAATTGCATCCCGCCAATAAGAAAAATATCGCTCTTGTTATATGTACTAATAAAAATTACCCCATCCAAAATATTAGGGGCCTTATAACACGCCAAAAACAAGAAACTACAGACAAAGATGCGGAAAAAGCGAGGGCTCTACAAAAGCGTCGTTTAAGTCCGAAAACTATAGCCCAACATTTTAAAGAAATAATTTTTAACTGAACTACGGACGTTTACCTGGTGTACCTCCAAGTATAGTAGAACGCTGTCTTTATATTTCCCTAGCTTAAATCGGAAATCTACAAGTTGAAGCTCACAGATGTTGTGTACAAAATTGGCTGTCTATTGATTGGCTGTAAACTTGCGGCCTCTACTATATTGAGCATGCAAAGCAATTAATTGGCCAAAGAATGTGTAACCATAACTTCAGGTCAGATACCGGGGAAAGGAATCCAGAAACGATAGTTGATATTGGACTAGGCTGACCAGACGTCCCCTTTTAAGAGGGCATGTCCTCTTTTTATCTAAAAAAAAAATGTGAGGTATCTTTTTGAAAAAATGTGCAATTTGTCCTCTTTTTGGGATTTCCCACTTTACGGAATTTTTCGACACCACAAAACTACAACAAAACTTTTTTTCAACACTAACTCAGAAATTTTCTGCATCTTTCTGGTATGAACACGACCTAAAATTTGTAGTTAAAGGTGGAAATGAAAAACGTACGCATTGGCAATATCTGCCTCAGACCGATTAAAACTCACCTCAGGGGTTCCTCAAGGCCCCCATTTAGGGCCATTGCTCTTCATAATTTTCATAAATGATTTACTTTGGCGATTAAACATTGTCAATGTTTGTTATACGCCGACGATCTAAAACTATATCTAAAAATTAAAAGCTTAGAGGACTGCCATCTATTACAGTTAGATCTAAATTCTATTTCAGACTGGTGTAACTCGAATGATTTAAAGCTGAACATAAAAAAGTGTTTTGTGGTATCTTTTTCAAGATTGGTTTCAATTTTGAACTTTGATTAGGTTGTTGATTCAAATCCACTTTGTAGGGTGGACGAAATCAACGATTTAGGTGTTATCCTAGATTCTAAATACACTTTAAAAGTCATATTGACTATATTATTTTAAAAGCCAATTCTTCCATTGGATTTATCTATAGAAATTGCAATAATTTTAGGGATCCATATGCCCTCTGATCTTTATTTATATCTTTGGTAAGATCATTACTTGAGTATGCTAATGTCAGCCCTGCGTTTAAGACTCAATCTGATCGCATCGAAAGGATTCAGAGGCGTTCCACTCGACTAATTTTTTTCAAAATGCGATGGAACTTCTGCCCAACGTATTTTGCTAGGTGCAAATTGCTTAGAATTAATACCTTAAATCGAGGCGTGCCATTCTAAAAAACGAGAAAGTTAAAAAACCGGTATTTCAATTTTTCATTTGAGATTTTTGAAGGTGTCCTCTTTTTGGTGGGCATCTATCTGGTCACCCTATATTGGACAGACCGTACATCCACATACTAATGTAAGAATCCTACAAATAGAAGAATAATGTGTCAAAAAGACATACGAAAACAAAAAAAAAAAACATGAACAATGAACATACATACATTTTGGCTTGTAAATGTATTTGCTTCACGCTTAAAGGACCATTCACATGGGAGCGAACGAACGAATTGATAAAATGCGACAAAACCACTTTTTATTCATTTATAAACAGAAAATTGCACATTTTACTACTCCAAGATGATGATAATTAATTATTCCATCAAAATTTATTAAGAAAACAAGTTTATTAACAGTTTAAATAACGAAATTTCGAAATCCAAATTTTTTGCCGCCAACGGAAACACCCTGGCGCGAATTGTCAGTCTATTCACAATTCACATCATTTAAATCGCGTTCCACAAAGTAGCGAATAAAAAATTCGTTCGAACTTAACCTTATTCCAAGAGGAGGATATCTTGGAATAATAAAATGTGAAATTTTCTGTTTATAAATGCATAAAAAATGGGTTAATTCGCATTTCATCAATACGTTCGTTCGCTCCCATGTGAATGGTCCTTAAGTGTTAAGTACGCAACTCGCTTAAGTTTTCAAAAATATCTGGGGTGGGGGTGGGGTTCGGATTCTGAAAGACGAAAACGTTATACAGCGCGTTACAAAATATCTATTCGTTATACAGTCGTAATACAGTAGTTTTTTTTTTCATTCACGTTTTGATTTTGAACAGCAAAATCCCATTTGCGGCTATTCCTAACAATGATAAAGAGAGAAACAACTTTGGAGCAGTAATGATTTGCGTAAAAGAGCCTGTCTTCAATATGGTAATGATCTTATCATGGCTACTTTGTGCGCAAAGACTGCACAATTAAATCAAAACAAGTGTAACCAATACTAAATTGAATAAAAAATCAATAGTTATGTGGCTATATGAATACAAAAAAAAATAAATTATTTATAAATTAAATTATTCATTCATTCATTCATTCATTTTCAATGGTCCGCTTGTCCATTAAGTGGGTCGCGGGTGCAGGTTGCTCAAGTGGACCCTCCATAGCTCTCGATCCTCCGCCATCGACTCTAAATCATCAAGGGCAATCCCCATACGGGTATAGGAGAGATTATGGACTTGATCTAACCATCTCATCCTTGGTCTACCTAGAGGACGCCTACCCGATGGTACGGATTCCATAGCACGTCGTGGAATCCTGGTCGGGGACATGCGTTTAACATGACCAAACCACCGAAGCATGGATCGCTCCGTCCGGAGAAGTAGCTGCTCGACATTGAGTTCCTCACGTATTCTGGTATTTCTGATGCGATCTCTACGGGTTACACCAGCAATACTACGGAGAAATCTCATTTCGGCAGCTTGTATCCGCGATCTTATTCTTTCGGTCATTACCCAAACCTCATGACCATAGGTGAGAGTTGGAACAAACACTGAATTAAAGACTGACAACTTAGCTTTGACACCAAGTTCAGTCCTCCTAATAACAGAATGACCAAGCTGTCTCAAAATTGATCCAGCCTGACCAATCCTACAGGAAAACTCGGCATTGCTTCTTCCATCACTCGTGAATAAGACCCCGAGATATTTAAACTTCTCCACCTGTTTCAATGGGACTCCACTAACATGCAGAGTGCATTGAACAGGCATTCTGGAGACGACCATCACTTCAGATTTGTTCACGTTTACCTTCATCTCAGCTTCAACACAAACGGTTACAAACCGATCGAGTGCGCGCTGAAGTTCAGTCTGAGAGGATCCAAGGATGACCAAGTCATCAGCGAAGAGCAAATAACTTATCCTCAGATCTCCCAATTCGAAACGTTCCTCGCCAAGACTGCGCTGTAACATCCAGTCCATATAAGTAATGAAAAGGAGAGGAGACAAGACGCACCCCTGACAAAGTCCAACGCCCACGGCGAAAGGTATTGATTTAACGCCGTTTACCCGAACACAGCTTTTACAGTTTGTGTAAAGAGATTGAATGGCTCTCAAGAGAGAACCATCAATTCCATACTCCTGTAATACACTCCAGAGTTTCCCTCGAGGGACTCGGTCATATGCTTTCTCAAAATCTACGAAGCAAGCGTAAACAGGTGTAGCATACTCCCAAGCCTTCTCAAGTACCATTCTGAGAGTGAATAACTGGTCGGTTGTGCTTCTGCCGGGACGAAAGCCGCACTGCTCATCTCCTAATCGTGCCTCGACCACAGCTCTGCAACGCGTTTCCAGCACCTTGGCAAAGACTTTTCCGGGGAGACTTAAAAGTGATATACCCCTGTAATTGGAGCAATCCCTTTTATCCCCTTTCTTGAAAAGAGGCACAATCACCCCAATCTGCCAATCGCTGGGAGTTTCGCCGCATTCCCAGGCCACTTTAATGACACGAGAGAGCCATTTGACTCCCTCTTCACCTAAGGCCTTTAGCATTTCTGGCCGGATTTCATCCACTCCGGCAGATTTGCCAGCTTTTAGCGATTTGATCGCAAGAGTGACTTCCTCTACCGTGGGACTATTTTCCGCCCTGCTTAAGGCGATGGATGTGTCATCCTCAATGCCCTGGATTGGATTGAGCAATTCGGAAAAGTGCTCGCTCCATCTGCGCAAGATGTCCTCCTCATTAGAAAGAAGTGTACCATCTTTGAATTTGACTCCTTCGATAATGTTCCACTTCCTTCCTCTAAGACGGCTGATGGTCTGCCAGAACACCTTGCTTGCAGATCTGTGATCACGGTCCAATTTTTCGACGAACTCCTTCCAAGACTGTTCTTTGGCTGCTTTAACAGCCGATTTGCAAGTTCTTCGCGCCTCAATGTACCGGTTTCGAGAAGGAGAGTCCCCCAAGTGAATCCACACCTTGAAAGCCTTCTTCTTCTCTCTGATAGCTTCTTGAACTCCGGGGGTTTTAAACCACGCAGTTCTTTTCTCACCACCAGCCGCCACACCGAGCCGCTTCACTCCGCAAACATGTCCTGCAGAGGCAATAACTGCTGTTGAAAACAACTGCCATTCTTCCTCTACATTCAATGGAACATTTGGAATTTGTTCAAACCTTTCAGATACCTGCCGTGCAAATTCCTCCCGTATCTCATCGTTCTGCAGCCCCTCCCACCGTATGCGCGTAAATTAAATTAACCATTTTAATATCAGAAACGAAAATTAAAAGACGAAGAAACATACATGTACGTACAGCTGTCGAAAGCAAACGTTTTTCGAATTGTGAAAATTCCCTAAAGTGGCAATTTTAACTACACTCATTTTTAGACATTATTGCGAAGAGGAAGAACAAAACGATTGGAGTTACATGAAGCAAATTTTCGCATTCGCATGATTTCTTTCGTTTTTTGAAAAGCGAAAACACTTTTCGTTTCATTTTTTGCCGAATCCAATCCAGATTTTAAAGTTTGTTCAATATTTAATTATTATACATTTATACGGATAAGTACCTACTCCCTGGTTTTTTTACTCGGTTAATTGCCTTTAATTTGCAACTTTTTATGACTAACTTGGTCAACTTTAACTGGTTTTCATTGCAACAACCTTCGTTGTATATCCAATTATCTTCAGGCTGATTCTCTTTATCGTTTTGAATGTCTAAATCAAAGAAATTTATACTTACTTATTTTAGATAACGCTAACAGTCCGGGGAGGACAACGGCCTTAACCATCAGCTTTCGATAAGGTCCATGCTTCTGCATCATACAACAGGACCAGGAGGAATATTGTAAAATATTTCTTGGTTCTGCGATACTTCTTAGATGCCTTGTTAGACCGAAGAAAACAGCGATTGGCAAGAGGGATTCTTCGTTTGATTATTACGTCGATGTCGTTTTGCGAGGTAATTGTAGAGCGTAGGTAGACAAAGTCTTTGACTATTTTCAAGTTAAATATATCTGTCCACTGTAATGTTTTGCCCGAGTCGCCGATGTTGGGAGTCCTTTCTCGAAGACAACAAATACTTCGTTTTGTCCTCATTAACAGCCAGACCCATCCTCGTCACCTCCATTTCAATACTTGCAAACGTGCCGTTGACAGCTCGCTTGAGTTCTCCCAATAATATCAATATCATCTGATGCATAATGCAAGTATAGTTGAACGGACTTTTGAAAAATTTTACCTATTATGTTGGCTTGCGAGTTCCGTACATTTGCTTCAAGAATGATGTTAAAGAAGTTACATGATAGCGCGTCACCATATCTCAAACCTTTTTCGACATAAGCGCAGTGGCATTTTCCTTTTATACATTAATTTAAACAATATCTATTTCTTGGAAATTTAATGCGAATTTTACAAAATACAATAGTAAAATTGAAACCATTTTCATTCCAAGAATTACGATTAATAAAACCTATCCAATATTCTGTACTTTTATGACGTACAGAAAAGAAACTGAAATTCTGACATTTTATTGAAAAATGCATACGAACTGTCCAGGTAATGACTCGACATTATGTAGCGTATTGCCACGAATGGTATGTGCTAGGGTAGTACACGGAATGTCGAAAAGCCACACAATACGTATGTGTCACGACCACGAGTGCCTTATATCGTACACAAACGTATGAGTACCTTATGTGAGTGGCACAGTGAGCTAGTACACGGCATGTGTAGTCTTTAGTGCAATCACTATACAACATCGCAATAACTTCAGCATCTGCTGAATATTAGCTGAAGTATTACATTTCGTCTGTTTCCAAAATTGCACATTTTTTTCACGAATCATTTTGTGAAATAGTATTCAGAGTTTTCGAAAACCATTCCAAGTATTGAAATCAAAAGAGATCTGGACAATTGACACAGACGTCCTATTATTGATTATGGGTATGAAATCCTCTATTTGAATAAAATATTTACTTACATACATACTATGTATTCAAATTAATGTCCCTTGGTATCGTAGGTAAGAAACTCACTTAACAGCCTTCTTGATATGGGTAACTGGAACTGAAACCTCAGATGGACTCGCCTGAATCATTAGAACATATATATATAAGGTAATATGGCTTAGGCCGTACCATAAAAGGCCCACCGGACTTTTAAAACCCAAAAGAGATAACATTAGACGCACCAACAAACCTCATAAGAGAACACTATGCAAAGTTTTGGTATCCCTTAGAACGGTTTCTGGTTTCTGGAGGACCTGCACAGATCATGTACTTGTTCAACTAACACCAGTGTCGGAAAAGCCACTCTAGGAAAAAACCTGTATCACGAACTTAACGATCTTAACCATTTCGGCATTTTGATGCCATATGCCAACGCGAATATTCATCATAACACCCATTCCCTCTCTCTGAGTATATTTTTTCTGATTAACTAAGTTAGTAACTGCTTAATCATTAGAAGAAAAAAACTGTGTGATAGTTGTCGTCATTACGCTTTCAGCTCTCGTGAAAGATCGGTCTGCAATAGATTTCGATTTTTTTCGTCGGAAGACTATTTTTATTATTTCTTCTTTATAATGTATTTTATGCATAAATAGTCTTGAATATCATTACTTTTTAATTTAGTTTGAATTAAAAAAAATTACTTTGATTTTTATGAAAATTAAATTTTTTTAATATTTTTTTATTTCTTAAATATTTTTTATATAAATACACGTGTTTATCTTGGAATATGCTTGTTTTCTACTTTGTAGTACTTGTAATGTTTAAAGTAAACAAAGAAAACCGAGTAGATATATAAATGCAACAATTTATTTTTTTTTTTTTTTAGTTTTTTTATTATATGAAAATATGTGTTTTTTAAATATTTTCAAAAATCCTTATTTTTTTACAATACATTTTAATTAAAAAAATTAATTATACATTTTTCTTTTCAATTTTGTTTAAAAATTAATTTATAAAAATGAGCAACTAAAACAAAAATATTAATTTTGTCATTTATTTTGCTACCACTTGAGATAATTGATGCCATATGGCCATGTCCCCAAAAAAAACTTTTGACTCAATATTTACCAAAAATAATTTTTCAATGTTTTCAGTAGGAGTACCTACCTATATGTAGCAACAAAAAGAAAAATTATGTTTTTATTACCTTAGACCAAAAACGATGTACCGAAAGGGTTAACGATGCCCCTCATTAAAGAAAGTAATTGGTTCCGGGAGCGGACAGTGTGACCCACCTGTTCTTTCCAGTGCCTGCACAATGGACCTATTTCTGATCTAAATGCACCTCATCGGCCGCCTTAATCCACACATACAACACATGCCACGCTTCATTTTCAAAACCCCGTCCACATTTCGCTAAGTGGTTTGTTCGTGCAATTCACATCATAGTTTCAAAGTTTATAACTCTAGCACCCATGGGTGTCTATGTAGAATTAGCACTTGTAATGATTTCTTTTGTATAGAAGATACCACGACTAGAAATGTGTCCTAGGTCTGCTCTGAGTTCATAGCATACATTCAGACATAGATACATTATAAAAGAAACTTGCATCATTATGCTTGAGTTTACACATTTTATATTTGTGTTTGCTGTTATAAAATGTGAAGGGAAAATTGAAATCCTATATTCACTCTACTCCTTTTTGATGTAACTTTAAAATACCAGAAAACTCTCAGAAAATATTATGAAATACAAATATGCATAAGAGCATTGAGAGCAGACTATTATGTTGACTTTCAAGGGTAAGGAAGACTACCTTACCTATAGATAAATCTATTGTAAGTAAGTTCAGAGTGAAATTATTTTTCAGAAAGCGGAAACCATTTCCGTCAATCATTTGTAATTTGCCAAAATGGGTTTGTTTTCAGTCTCCAGGAAATAATATTACACTGCGCCAATTAAAAAAATACACCGGTTCAGTTTTAAATTGTTTTCTTTTTTACTTATCTTTGCGAAAAAATAGAGGGATACATATAATTAAATTTCTTTGGCATAAATTCATTTGAATCCCTCTAGGTACATAACATAGCCCCGGGAATGGCACCATAGTGTTCGATGTATACTCCACATCCACACCAAATCCAAATTCGACGCTAAATTCTCGCCAAAACAATGATAACCTCGAGCGCGTACCAAGAAGGGATTCCAATCTAAACCCGAAATATAGTAAAGCTTTAGTTTAGAGGATAAAATTCGCAATGTCTCTATGGAGAAATTTCATTTGTTGCCTCAATAAATTTACCAACATAGGGGTGGCAACTGTGGACAAAAAAAAATATTCGCTCGGAGTCATGCTAAAGTTGGATTTCGTATTATAACATCAGACAATGACAAAAGGGACCGACAAAGAAGAAGGTGCAGTACACCACAGTGTAGACAAATGGAGAAGAAGAATTAGAATTAAATACTATAATAAGCGAACTGAAACCACGACAATAGCGAGGATGGGAATCCCGGAACACACTCCCGTGGTAGTAGAGGAATGCGATTCTCTTTACTGTGTGTATGAGTGTTTCCTAACCCAAATGCTAATACGAATTGGCATCGTTTTGCCATTAAAAACGCCTTTGTTCGATATTCAGTGTTCAATGTACGGTATGAAATTGAGTTTGTCGTTTCGATCCATTCGTTTGAGTTTAGTCCTGCCGGATGGATATATACGAACGTTAGATTCTTGTGTATGCGGTAAATGGTGCGATTCGCGAACTCCTGTACCTTGGGCATTATACGCTTGTATGTGCACCATTGGAAAGTCTTTATGTTATGTATGTAGATGTAGGTGATGTGCTTTGTAATGGCAGAGGCTATTGATTACCAGCCCTTAGCTGGTGTTTTTCCCTTGATAACATGTGTTGCTCTGCATTTTTACTTGATAAAGCTATTAAAGTGTACACTGAGTATAACATAAATTTCAGCTGATCGAATAAAATTGTTCACACTTATTAGGAATATCTTGTAATTTGTATCCATAATAGCAGATATGGAAAACTTTACATCTGGACCAGGAAATTTAAAGGTAACCAAACCATTCATAAATAATACGTTGTTAAGGACTACATGCAACATGCCTAAGTATTTCTGGTTTAATAATTAAATTTCTTTGTAACTTTAAGCAAAATACCTTTTTATGGGAGTAGTCGTAGGAGAATATATGTATAGTAGTATTGTCGGTTTTGCGCTTTTTGGTCGATATCGATAATCTTTCCTGGGGGATTGCAAATTATAAAGAACTTATAAGAAATATGTAGCGTAATTAAGTGAACTTAGGTTTCCCGTCTATTTCGTAGGTCACTCTAAATAATAAACTTGAGTGTTTTGCAGTCTTTTTCTTAAGGTGAGGCTACAGTCCGTGGTGGATCTGGGCTTCAAAAAATAAGCCTTTCCAGCCAGCGCGATCTTTAGTCAACTGTCTCTAGTTTCGCACGCTAAATTGTTTACGACCCTTTCCACATGCGTGTGCCACCTGAAGAGTCGCGGTCTTCCTATATACTGCGTTGTTCTATATGGGTGTGGATTCGAAGATCTCCCGGGCCGAGTCGAAGTTTTCATTATTTTACTAGAATTTATTTTGAGTTTTGTTTTACTATAAAAACACTTTTCTTTTTGCGTAGGGGTAGGTAGGCTGATTGCTTCAAATAACATTCCAGCGCGGGTGAACTGAGTACATCCTTTGTGCTTCCATCGGAATCACTTTGATCAGTTATTGATTTTGTCCCGACCGAAGGTACCCTAGGGCTGTTGTCGCTGCTAAGTTTATGGTGTCTTATTCGCTAGCTCATCAGCCCTGTAGTTGTCCTTGATTCCTTCATGAGCTATTGCTTGGATTGAAACCAGCGCAGGTATAATATTTCATCATAAAAGCCCGTTTAATATTGACAAGCTTATACTGTAAAACCGGGTTGGCAACGTGTCAAATATTACGACAACAAGAAAAAATTGATGTCCTCGCGGTTGTCAAATGTACTGTATGGCCATGAAATGAGCATTAGGTGCTTGTCTTGTGGGGCGCCCAAAAGTCGCATTTCGCGGGATAATGTCTTTGAGTTCCTCGGAACATCTACCATGGAAGTACCTATAGAACAAGCAAAGGTCAGCGACTTGTCCCCTGTGCACCAACGGCTGTAGATTCGATGTGAGTGTAGAGTCTCCAATAAGTCGAACTGCTCGTCTCTGTATGCTGTCAAGTATGTTGAGTGAATGTTTTGGAGCCGAGCTCCATATATGGGAACAATATTGCAGGCCTGGTCTAATCTGTGCTTTGTAGAGAAGGAAAAGTTGCTTGGGTCTAAAGTACCTCTTTGATCTAAATAGGTAGCTCAACTCAGCGGACGCCGATCTTACGATATAGGATATGTGGTCTTGCCATGTGATTCCTGAATTGACTGTGACTCCTAGAAGGTACATTGAGTACTTGGGATGGATTGGATGGTCATCCAATTGGATCCATTTTAGTCGTATTATTCCAAAGATTGTTGGCTTACACATCACCCTTTCGTTCATTGCAATGCTTTCACACGACATTTCGTGTTTTGTTTCTTGGCGCATATTTTTTATATGGGAGGTGCTACGCGCCTTTTTCAAATTTGAACAATCTTCACAAGAACATTCCTGGGCTAATACCTAAGATTGTCTGTAAACCTGAACTCAATCGATTCGGTGGTTTTCTTGATATTAGATCCTTGGCAGTTTTCGCATCGTGCGGGTGCGCTCTCAATGGTAAATATTGCCTTTACGCCACCATAGAAAGGAAAGCCTTTGTTTAATAACTGTACTAACTGTACCCGCCCGGTCTTAGTATTGCTTAGATATCTATGTTTTTGTTTATGGCGACAATGAACCTCAATGTTCCAAATTTTACATAGCTCCAATTAGTATTGAGAAAAAACACTATAGTATCAATATACTAATCTAAAATCTAATTTTTTCAAATAACAATGCGCCACGCCCGTTTTCCAATCTTGCCTACATTGCGCAGAAAAAACGTTATGACTGGTAAGTAATAAACAAATCGATGTCAAAGTCTTGTGCACTCTCAGAAATTGTGGGCACTCTCAATAGAAAATTTCCGTACAAAATACCTACTATGTAAGAGTTTCTGAAATTTTCCGATTTTTCTTTCAAATTTGTATAATTTTTCTTTCCGTTTAAACCTGATTTGGACTATTGCTGACATTTAAAAAAAATAGCAAATGGGTCCAGCCGTTATTAAGTGTTGTTAAAATTTAAAAGAAAACAGGTAAAAGTGTTATCATCGGCCTGACCGATGCTATGATTGATACCCTCCGCTGCATAAAAGTCATGCCAAAAAGGGAGGCGATTGCCTCAGTCCTGCATTACCTCTAAGCGAGTACATATATCATCCCGCAGTTAGTGATATTTTCATAACCTCTATCCTTGCAATACCTTTGTATAATTAGTTTAAGAAAAAAATACGCCTGTAGGAAGACCTTACCAGGAATGAGAAAGTCTTATTATAGTTGAATGAAAATTCATGGTTGGTACTGCATGAACCTATTCCTAAGGTAATAATATAATATTCAACACATGGGTCTAATATAGGTTTTGTATAGGAGGTGCGAGAACTACTTCACTAACATAGTCCATTTTCAATACCAACCTGACAATAGTTAAAAGAAGTCCTCTCAAACTACATTTGCCTAAGTAAATTCGTTTGAACGTTACCGTGTTTTTAAAAGACAGACAGACGGACAAGACTAAATCGATATCGATTCAGAATTTGATCCTGATTCAGAATATATACAATTTTATGGGGTCTGTGGTGAATATTTCTTGGCGGTTCAGTTTTTCAAATGTAATGACAAAGTGAATAGACCGACCTTCCTGTGGATGGTATACAAACATTTTACATTTGCACTTACTTGCTTTGAAAACACTCACTCACTCACTTATCAAAAATGTCCACTCATATATATACGTTTTGCACTTATACGAACAAATTTGTATAGAAATCGAGTGAGATGTCTTGGGATTTTTAAACGCGTTGCACTTAGGCGATTTTTCCACTTAGCCGTTCTCGTCTATACCTAGATGAAACGAGTCCAACTATCTGAACACAATGGTATTGACGCAGCAATTGGACGTATTCAAATTATATTCAACTCCTCCGTGTGCAACTTGTTGTACTTTCGTGTATACCTATTCGACGTTTGACAGTCGTTTGAGCTGCAATTGGCAGTCCATTTTATTCAGGCAGTAAGTCGATCTGGTACTTTTCACAAATAAAAGGAAAATACCACAGTTTGCTACACCCCCTGTTGGCGGCACACCCCTCAGAATCTCTGATAGCGCAAAGTACCTGGGACTTATACTAGACAAAAAACTAAACTGGAAATTGAACACCAATGAAAGAATCAAAAAAGCCACAATAGCCTTTTATTCCTGCAGCAGAATCTTTGGGAAAACCTGGGGACCATCTCCCAAAATTAAGCTCTGGATGTACACGGCTATAGTAAGACCCATACTGACCTACGGCAGTCTCGTATGGTGGCCGGAAACCAATAAAGCCACCTACCTAAAAGCGTTAACGAAGGTTCAAAGACTAGCGTGCATCGGCACCACCAGTGCGATGAGGACAACTCCAACCGCAGGACTTGAGGCTTTCCTCAACCTGTGTCCGCTATAGACATTCATATACAACTATCGGCCGCAATTAGTGCAATGAGAATCAGCCAATCGGTAAAATGGAATATGAACGCAACGGGTCATTCTACGATCCTACAGAAATATTTCGGCCATGTACCTGTCACGGACTACATTACGCCATATCTAGATTTTACAAGACCCTTCTCTAGCGCCTATCCCAGCAGGGAAGAATGGAGAGACGGACTCGTACCTAGCACACCAACCATAGCCGTATTCACAGACGGATCAAAAATGGACACTGGGGTAGGGTCAGGTGTCTTCTCTGAATCGCTGGGTATATCAAAATCGATTCGCCTCCCCGACCATAGCAGAGGTCCTGGCAGTGACAACAGCAGCCCGTGAGTCTGTGGTAAGGGCAATACCACCTGAAGGTATTACCTTCTTTATCTACAGCCAGGCAGCAATAAAAGCCATAACTGCACCAGAAATAAAATCGAAGCTTGTGAAGTGCTGTCGCGAAGAACTCAAGGCTCTTGGTACACAGCACAAGGTATCACTCTGCTGGGTTCCGGGACATGAAGGCTTTTCAGGCAATGAGAAAGCAGACGAATTAGCAAGACAAGGTTCGGCAGCTGTTTCAGAACAAGCTGATCCCTCTGTGGATATCCCGCCTTGCACATTAAAGCTTGAAGCAGGGAGGAAAGCCACAAGAGAGGCGAACGCAAGATGGGCCACCTTAAACACTTGTAACACCACAAGAATGCTATGGCCATCCTTCAACGAATCCAAAACCGAGAAGATAATGCGGAAGGATAGGAAATCAGTGTCCACCCTCGTAGGTATCATAACAGGGCACAACACCCTGCGGTACCATATGAAGAAAATGGGCTTAACGGAAGAAGAACTTTGCAGAGGCTGCGGTGATGAGGAAGCTCTTGAGGATACAACCCACTTCCTATGTCACTGCCCAAGTCCCCAACACACCAGGTACAAATTCCTAGGGAGTCACTTCTTCAACGACCTGGACGAGCTTTCCAGCACATCAATAGACAAGATAATGAACTTCGTCAAATCAACAAGATAGTTTGTATGTAGCAGCACAGTAAGTAATTTGAATACAGGGTTATAATTGGGTAAGGGACAACCTCTTTCCCCCTACGGGAATCACAATGGGTCAGTATTGACCTGAGTGTGGCACGGAGAAATCCTCGCCAGCCCACAAACCTAACCTAACCTATGTCGTATCATGTCAAGAAAGGGGTTTTGCTTAGTACATAATACAATGGACTGGGATTGGTTTGAGTACTCCAGGACTTAGAATCAAAAAGTCGAATATTAGAAAATAATGTTAAACCCCTAATAGTAATATCCTATTCTAAACGTTATATTTAATTCGAATCTAATAAAACTGTGTATTATCTCTGTTTTCTCTTTTTAGGTGAGTAAGAATTAAAGCTACACGTGTGTAAGAGAGATTCTCTTGATAATCGCTGTGAGTACCTACCTATAAAAACATAGATATTAAACATCTTTAACATTAAATTACAGTATCAGTCCCCGAAAGGATATAGGAATAAATTAAATACCAAAACAGAACTTAATCTCAATTCCTCTTATACTAAAGTCATACTCATCACCATAGGGAACGGATTTTGTTGACCTTGCATTATTTTGCTAGCACACGTTGGTTGTGAACTTCCGACAAACATCCGAGAGTATAACTGTCCTGAAAAATCGTCTCAATTCAGCCGTTCGGACTCGGCATAAAAATTGTAGGTCCCTTATATTCGTTACAAAAATAAAAACTTACACAAACGAATAGTAATCTTGTAACACATTATTATTATTAACACACTCACTGCCACTTTATTCAAATATGAATGACACTCATGTTTCCGTGCGGGCCACGTCATTTATATGTGTATGACGGTTACATGTCTCTATAATGCCATGACATTCAAAAATGAATGACATGAAATGTTCCATTTAAATTTTTCAAAAAATATCGGACGTGAAAAAAAGTTGATTTTTTATTGAGTTTTTTTTTGCAATTTTTTTTTCATTCATTCATTCATTCATTCATTCATTTTCAATGGTCCGCTTGTCCATTAAGTGGGTCGCGGGTGTAGGTTGCTCAAGTGGACCCTCCATAGCTCTCGATCCTCCGCCATCGACTCTAAATCATCAAGGGCAATCCCCATACGGGTAGAGGAGAGATTATGAATTTGATCTAACCATCTCATCCTGGGTCTACCTAGGGGACGCCTGCCCGATGGTACGGATTCCATAGCACGTCGTGGAATCCTGGTCGGGGACATGCGTTTAACACGACCAAACCACCGAAGCATGGATCGCTCCGTCCGGAGAAGTAGCTGCTCGACATTGAGTTCCTCACGTATTCTGGTATTTCTGATGCGATCTCTACGGGTCACACCAGCAATACTACGGAGAAATCTCATTTCGGCAGCTTGTATTCGCGATCTTATTCTTTCGGTCATTACCCAAACCTCATGACCATAGGTAAGAGTTGGAACAAACACCGAATTAAAGACTGACAACTTAGCTTTGACACCAAGTTCAGTCCTCCTGATAACAGAATGACCAAGCTGTCTCAAAATCGATCCAGCCTGACCAATCCTACAGGAAAACTCGGCATTGCTCCTTCCATCACTCGTGAATAAGACCCCGAGATACTTAAACTTCTCCACCTGTTTCAATGGAACTCCACTAACATGCAGAGTGCATTGAACAGGCGTTCTGGAGACGACCATCACTTCAGATTTGTTCACATTTACTTTCATCTCAGCTTCAACACAAACGGCTACAAACCGATCGAGTGCGCGCTGAAGTTCAGTCTGAGAGGACCCAAGGATGACCAAGTCATCAGCGAAGAGCAAATGACTTATCCTCAGATCTCCCAATTCGCCAAGACTGCGCTGTAACATCCAGTCCATATAAGTAATGAAAAGGAGAGGCGACAAGACGCACCCCTGGCGAAGTCCAACGCCCACGGTGAAAGGCATTGATTTAACGCCGTTTACCCGAACACAGCTTTTACAGTTTGTGTAAAGAGATTGAATGGCTCTCAAGAGAGAACCATCAATTCCATACTGCTGTAATACACTCCAGAGTTTCCCTCGAGGGACTCGGTCATATGCTTTCTCCAAATCTACGAAGCAAGCGTAAACAGGTGTAGCATACTCCCAAGCCTTCTCAAGTACCATTCTGAGAGTGAATAACTGGTCGGTTGTGCTTCTGCCGGGACGAAAGCCGCACTGCTCATCTCCTAATCGTGCCTCGACCACAGCTCTGCAACGCGTTTCCAGCACCTTGGCAAAGACTTTTCCGGGGAGACTTAAAAGTGATATACCCCTGTAATTGGAGCAATCCCTTTTATCCTCTTTCTTGAAAAGGGGCACAATCACCCCAATCTGCCAATCGCTGGGTGTTTCGCCGCATTCCCAGGCCACTTTAATGACACGAGAGAGCCATTTGACTCCCTCTTCACCTAAGGCCTTTAGCATTTCTGGCCGGATTTCATCCACTCCGGCAGATTTGCCAGCTTTTAGCGATTTGATCGCAAAAGTGACTTCCTACCGTGGGACTATTTTCCGCCCTGCTTAAGGCGATAGATGTGTCATCCTCAATGCCCTGGATTGGATTGAGCAATTCGGAAAAGTGCTCGCTCCATCTGCGCAAGATGTCCTCCTCATTAGAAAGAAGTGTACCATCTTTGGATTTGACTCCTTCGATAATGTTCCACTTCCTTCCTCTAAGACGGCGGATGGTCTGCCAGAACACCTTGCTTGCAGATCTGTGATCGCGGTCCAATTTTTCGCCGAACTCCTTCCAAGAATGTTCTTTGGCTGCTTTAACAGCCAATTTGCAAGTTCTTCGCGCCTCAATGTACCGGTTTCGAGAAGGAGAGTCCCCCAAGTGAATCCACACCTTGAAAGCCTTCTTCTTCTCTCTGATGGCTTCTTGAACTCCGGGCGTTTTAAACCACGCAGTTCTTTTCTCACCACCAGCCGCCACACCGAGCCGCTTCACTCCGCAAACATGTCCTGCAGAGGCAATAACTGCTGTTGAAAACAACTGCCATTCTTCCTCTACATTCAATGGAACATTTGGAATTTGTTCAAACCTTTCAGATACCTGCCGTGCAAATTCCTCCCGTATCTCATCGTTCTGTAGCCCCTCCCACCGTATGCGCGTAACCATTCTTGGTTTACGCTTTGGCAGGATAGGTATTTGATCGTTGAGATACAATTTGCACAACACCAGGTGGTGATCAGTTGACAGTTCAGCCCCTCTCAACACACGAACATCACAAACCATCCTTTTAATACACGATGGTACCACAAAGAAATCTATCAGCGATTTCTGCTGAAGACTTCGACGGTACCATGTGTATTTATGGATATCTTTGTGTGGAAAGAAAGTGTTCATAATGGACATTCCATTTGAACAACAAAAGTCCAACAACTTCTCTCCGTTCGCGTTCTGATCGGGGTCACCGTGTTTCCCAATCGCGCTGCCCCATGTCGAGAAATCCGCACCCACGTGAGCATTGAAATCACCCATCAGGATATAAGAATCCATATCTGCAACCTTTTCAAGGGCTGCATCAACTTCATCTAAGAAAGCTGCGTACCCTGACTCCAGATTCGGTGCATACACCTGCACTAGAGCCAGAGTTGATCTTTCAACCTTAAGCTTTAAGATCGCAACTCTCCCTCCTAACGGAATCCACTCCAATACTCTGCCTGACAGCCTGGGACTTGTGAGTATCCCCACTCCAATTTTTTTTTCTTTGTTTATATCTGGCAAATTTTTCTAGATTTTCTTAAACGAAGTACGCAGTAATATGATCATCAGAGGCCAGGCTAATTAATCCCTATTCGGTTTGTTCATATTGTCGTGCGTTATTGAATGTCACGGCCTTTTCTTGCCAATGTCCCGTCATTCACATATGAATGACGTTGTGTGTCCTTCATAATTGAATGATATGGCCCGTACGAAAATATATTCATTTTTTTAGTTAAACGGTTAAAACACATTCAACAATATTCCGTTTTCACTTTCAGAAATATTACCAAAATTGGCTTGGCAGCGAATGTGTTAAAGATATTATTTAAAGATATGAATTACGCTTATGCTTTCTAAGAAGATATTGTATCTTATATTGTATAAGTTTATACGAATAAAATTATGAATTATGAATAGTTGTGAGCAGCTAGGCCTAGGGTTCCTATACGAAACTGCTACTATTTATTTATCTTTTTTTTTTGTGTCCTGTGTGCAATTGATTGGAGATATGTACCTACTTTCAATATTTTAAGGGTGTCGATGAGAAATTGCAAACAGCAAAAGAACCAGCTGCTTCCTTTTCTTTTCTGCAAATGAAAGACTCATCAAAGAAAGAAATAATGTAGTAAATGACACTGAAAATTTTAAATTGCCTCCAAATATTGCAGACGATGACAAGACGTCTTTTAAATGGTCTCCACTTGTCTCTGTCCATGTCCTCTCTTCAACTCTTTCAAAGCTTTTCTGAGGGACAATCGCTTTGTTTGTTGCCAACAAATTCTAAAATGGTTAGATATATGTAAGGTTGTACAGCGTCATTATAAGCCTTAAAAACTGTTTCCTTTTAATAAAAGGCATTTATGCCGTTTTTACAGTTTTTTGATTTGTTAGGTGTTCGGTTTTAATTTTTGCAAATGGCGGCAAATGCCTATTCTACTTTGACATTTGCGAAGTAGACGGAATTCAAATTCACGTCAGCTTAAATCTGCAGCTTTAATTTCGTCGCAGATTAAATTTCCCTGTCGTCCGTCACCAACTGGCTAACTTTACGTCATTTAGCCGCTAATCTATAAGAGTATGGGACAACGTGAGATTCTGCCAGCCCCGGACCAGACATACTGCTGAGAATATGGCAGCTGTGGCTGAAGATGTCGCAGAGGGCGTTAGGCAATAACGTCCAAGGAAATAGCGCCCACCCCCTGCAACCCCCTTGCTTGGGTTTTCTGTTGGATTTTGGAGTAGGTGGGAGTTTGTACTGCAAAAAAAAAACCTTCAATATATATCCAATTTCACACATACTCCAAATCTGACAGTAACCCTAAGCAGGGGGGTCGCAGTGGGGCAGCATGCCCCCCATACGTATTAAACTGCAAATTATTTTTAGGCTTTATTTCCATCTTATTGTTTTTTTGGCATTATTTCCTAATCGATTTGGGCGCTATTTCCTTGGGCGTTATTGCCTAACGCCGTCGCAGACGCAGAGGACCAGGGGACCAGACGATGTGATGCGACGCAAATGGGCATCAATCGGCAGTTTTTGCGGAGAAATTCGGTGAAAGACTGTAAGATGTTCTCTTACAAAATGCAGACAGTGCATCTACTGTTAAGCCACAACACTTAATGGAAGATTAAGACAAGTCGCAATATGTCTCAAAATATGTCCCAACGTATCCTCACAGTGATTTGTGTGCTGGCATGTAGAGCTGTCAGCTTAAGATCTTTGATGCCCACAGCGCTTAATTGGCCGGACGGTGCCTGATACCATTGCCGTCACACAGCGTTCTCAACCCTCAACACCTACTCCTATAGAATGCGTACCTGCCAATATTTTCGCAACCTATACTGCTGTCAAACTAGGTACTACTACTATTATACGAGACTCACTGCCTATAAATCATTAAAGTCCTTGGAAAGGCAACTGCTTGTGTTACCACTTTTAAACTATTTTTTTTTTAATAAACAGACTTACAATCGCAAACTCATGAGGATGACATACACTCCATATGCATATGAGTAATACAGCTGATGATTCTGCTGATGCCTGGCGATAGTGCAGATGATGCACACGGCACACCCAAAGCAAAACTCACTCCTACCACATGGAAGAAAAAGCTTTACTATATTGTTGGTGCCTCTGGCAACAGTGGCTGCTGAAGACCGCATAATGATGCTGATGCTGTAGCTGCTGGTGATGATGATGATGATGAGGACGCTTACTACAAGCATCACGCGCGCCGCGCCGATTTCCTTTTTTTCTCTTCGAGTCTAGCCTTCTATATGAGAGGCGCACAAGGACACATTTGAGATAGATACTCGTATAGTGTGAGGCGGTGTTTCACTCCAGCAGTGTACCATGACAACAATAGACACCAAAATGAGGGAAGATAGCAGTTAATTTCTAGCACTCCTTCACCTCCCACATTCGTCCTTTATTATGTCAAACTGCAGTTTTTGACGCGCCGCTTTGGGTTTTTTTTTTAAGTGCTGCGACAGTTTCATCAACATTTTTTTTTTTGCTGCAAATAATTACAGTTAGTTTTCAGGACAACAGCAGACAGCACAAGTTTGTTTGTCCTTTAGTGTAGTACTGTAATAGCGAGTGGAACCTGATTGTACCTTATGTTCACGATTTCAGTTTACGTTACACTTTTAAGTGATTACTTTGCAGATAATGATGAAAGTCACTTTGGAAGTTCAAGTCGCTTTTGGCTATGTATCCTGTAGAGTGTAGACTGTAATTTCACAGAGCATTCTGCCTTCTTCTTCGAAGCGAGGTAAAGTAATTAATCATGGTGAAAACAGTCGTGGCTCGTAGGATCGCTGCCGGAGAGACAAAGAACTACAGACTACAGAGTGACCTAATGAATGAGGTATCTGTCTGGCGAGAATCTGGACTTCATGGCCCAGCAAAGAAGATTGCTGGGGAGGATTACATTTCTTTTGTATGAAACAGGCATTTACAAGGCGCCTTAAAATTATACATGATGGGGCATGTTTTCAAATCAATTATTTTTCGGGTTTTCATTAAAGGTCGTTGTTGAAAAGGGGTCTGCGTGTGATCTGTGATTTTGATGTGTCATATAGGAGCTTGTTTTACGAATTGACCAGTTCTCAAATGGGGCTTTTATGATTTAGGGCGTACTGATTTTAAAGTATTAAAGCAAAAGTAACTGACATATGCATTTTGAAACGGAATTTTCGATCCAGGTGATTTCTGCTGGTTTAAGGGTAGTGATGCGATTATATGAGAACACAAGCGTTCCCACTCTAGCCTCTCACTATCAACTCCGACTCTCACCTCCACGTTGGTGACTGGTGGGTGCCTAGTACCTCGACTGGAGATGGGGTAACCAACCCCTGTGGAAGGTCGTTGGTGGCAGCGAACGAGAGAGGGGGGGAGGAGTGTCTACGCACTAAGACACTTCCTCTTGTTTCAGGCGGCAGCGGATGAATTCCCTAGATGGAATCAACGGTGGCGTCTACAGTTCCGGTCAGGTCGAACTAAAGTGTAATCCCTGTATGAGCTGCTTCGACATATTTGGATACCAGGTCTATGGGGATCTCCAATACTGAGCCAGGGTGTTGGAAAAGAGTTGGTGGCGGACGAACCCTAAACAGGTCAACGGCAGCGCTCATATCCCAAAATTGGGTTACTGACATCGGAATATCCGACCCGCTGTCCTAGGGTCAAAACAGGGCCTGGCCCTCCAGGTTGGGGGTTGTGCCGTCGGGGTAACTTCCCGACCATGGAAAAAACTAAATAGTTATGAGAGAGACGCAACCAGCCTCGGATAACGGAACTCCTCAAATGGCAACCAGACCCGAAACGTCAATGGACTATGATTTAAGAGTATGTACCTGGAATGTAAGAACACTCTACACCCCAGGTGCCACTCAAAAACTTGAGTCTGTCCTCATGCGGTACAAGGCAGACATTACCGCGATCCAGGAGATACGATGGATAGGATCAGGCATGATGAAAAGAAAAGATTGCGACATTTATTACAGCTGCAACAAAAGGCTGCATGTATTAGGATGCGGATTCGTCGTGGGAAATCGGCTTAGGACAAAAGTTATTGACTTCAAGCCGATAAGTGATCGCCTTTCTGTGATCCGCATCAAAGCTACTTTCCAAAACATAAGCCTAATATGTGCACACGCCCCTACCGACGAGGCTGAAGATCCCATCAAGGAGGAGTTTTATGACCTCCTGGATGGAGCCTACGGAGCCTGTCCGGAGTATGATGTAAAAGTTGTACTCGGGGATTTCAATGCTAAAGTCGGAAAGGAAAACATCTTTGGCGGGTTAGTTGGTAAGCACAGAATCCACGAAACGACAACAGACAACGGCTACCGACTAATCGATTTTGCAGCAGCTCGTAATACGGTGATAAGTAGCACTAGGTTTCCAAGGCTAAGGATCCACACAGCAACCTGGCGCTCTCCAGACGGTCGAACCGCCAACCAAATCGACCATGTGCTAATCGATGCGAGGCACGCATCCAACATCCTCGACGTGCACACATTCCGAGGGGCAAACGTCGACTCTGACCATTTTCTTGTTGCGGCTAAATTCAGAGCTCGACTGTCCAACGAAAAGAAGCTGCGAACTGCCCAGAAGAAGAAATTCGACGTTGGACGCCTTAGCACACCTGGAGTAGCCAGAGCCTACAGCGAGCGCCTGAGTATGAAACTCTCCTCTGTGCACTCACCTACCACAAACGCCAACAATCAGTGGTGCCAGTATCGCGACATCATCAAAGAGGTAGCCGAAACCATCGTAGGGTACCAGCCACCCCAGAGAAAGAGCCCGTGGTATGATGATGAATGCGTGTACAGGAAAAAGGTGACAGAAGATGCACACAAGAAAGCGCTGCAGCGCAAAACAAGGGCAGCGAGAGAAGAGTATCGAGCCAGGAGAAGGGAGGAAAAGAAGATCCTGCGTAGAAAGAAGAGGGCTTACGCAGCTTCCCAGCTCAAGGAGATCGAAGAGTCGCGCGATCGTAATAACATCCGGAGGTTTTATAAAAAAGCTAAGCAACTGGCTGCTGGCTACAAAACCGGAACGCAGGCTCTTCGAGATAGCGAAGGGAACCTAGTCACCGAAGCGAAGGAAATAGTAGATGTGTTTAAGCAGCATTTCCAGCAGCTGCTTAATGGGCATCATGTAGAGAGAGTGATAGGGCAAGAAGAGAACCCACGTCCAGTCAATGAAGAACTAGTTCCACCACCTAGTATAGAAGAAGTTGGCTTAGCTATAAAAAAGCTTAAGAACAACAAGGCCGCAGGCTCTGATGGTCTACCAGCGGAGCTCTTTAAATACGGTGGTGATGTTTTGGTAGGGAGCATGCACCGAATCATCAACCAAGTATGGGTGGAAGAAAACATGCCCGATGGCTGGACTATCAGCTCCATATGCCCCATCTACAAAAAAGGCGATCCTATGTCTTGCAAGAACTATCGAGGCATATCCTTGCTAAATGTCGCATACAAGATCCTATCCAACGTACTGTGTGAACGTCTAAAACCGTTCTGCAACACACTAATCGGCACGTACCAGTGTGGCTTCCGGCCCGGCAGATCGACTATAGACCAAATTTTCACACTGAGGCAAATCTTGGAAAAGACCAACGAATTTCAAGTCGAAACTCACCACCTATTCATCGACTTCAAAGCCGCGTATGATAGCATACATCGTCAGGAGCTCTATATGGCGATGGCCGAATTTGGAATCCCGGCAAAACTGATTCAGCTGTGTCGCGTGACGCTGGAAAACACGCGCTGCAACGTGCAGTTTGGAAGCAGCTCTTCCGAACTTTTTCAAACATGCACCGGATTTCGGCAAGGAGACGCTCTATCATGCGACTTCTTCAATCTCGTACTGGAGCAGATAGTGCGCAGGGCAGGTGTCAACACGGAAGGCACTATCTTCAACAGGTCCATCCAGCTGCTTGGCTATGCGGACGATATTGACATCATCGGTCGCTCCCAGCGTGCCGTGATAGAAGCGTTCACGGCGATTGAAGAACAGGCGAAATCCGTTGGACTTGTAGTAAATGAGGACAAGACTAAGTACATGCTATCAACAAACAAACAAGCATCTGTCCACCGCCTAGGACAAAACGTCACTATTGATAGCAACAATTTCGAGGTAGTTAAGGAGTTCACCTACCTCGGAGTAAACGTAAACTCCACGAATGACACCCTAGTGGAGATCCGGCGAAGAATTACCCTAGGAAACCGTTGCTACTTCGGTTTGGCAAAACAACTGGGTTCAAAACTCCTAACTCGAAGGACGAAATGTGTGCTCTACAAAACCCTTATCCTGCCAGTTCTGCTTTATGGCGCCGAGTGCTGGACGATAAGCAAGAAGGGAGAGCTGATACTGGGCTCCTTCGAAAGAAAAATACTTCGGCGGATTTTTGGTCCTGTGTGCGAGGAGGGCGAATGGAGGAGAAGATACAACCGCGAACTCTATGAGCTGTACCAAGATGTGGATGTAGTCCAAAAAGCCAAAACACGTCGACTACATTGGCTCGGCCACATCGAGCGAATGGACAATAATGCTCCAGCCAAGAGGGTCTTCGAATCCCAGCCCCCAGGTTCGAGAAGACAAGGAAGACCGAACCTCCGTTTCAAAGACCAAGCCATCGCGGATGCCAGAGCGCTTGGTCTGGACAATTGGAAGCAGCGTGCCCGGGATCGTAGAGGATGGAAGGCTGCAGTGTCTCAGGCAGAGACTCTTCACGGGTCGGGAGCCCGATAAGTAAGTAAGATTTCTGCCAAATTTGATACCTTTACACTCAGAGAAAAATCGCAAACTAAAATCTAGTATGATCAAGCTTGATTTTAGATTTTTTTTATTCTTATGTGCTAAGCTAAATCTTAATATGGAACACATTGGCCCTTAGTAATAGAAATTCGTAAAGTCGCTCCTAAAGTCAAATTTTGTTAGGTGTAGCTAGGGTACTTTTAAGTTTTCGTAGTAATAAATCAGTTTTAACAAAACTCGAATTTAACGTAATCATTGTGACTCAAATATACCTACCCATTTACGCTATTGTAAGCTAGCACAGCTAATTTTGGCAGAGCAACAAACTGCAAATTTGAATTTTCATTTCGAATGTGGTAAATTCATTAATAAATTCCACTTTCATTAATTTCTTTTATCTATTATTATACATAAATTTAGAAACGTGAAAGGGAGTGTAATTGGACTATTGAGGAAATATGTGAACATCGTGGATTCAAAAACCAATAGCACCACAATGATAACAAAAAGAAAGAGATTCGTGGAAAATAATTGCCGAAGAAATGACTAGTATTGGTGTCAATTTGCCAATGCCGAAATTACACAGTGGATGAGGATGAAAACTTTAGCACGCTCCAATACATCTAGTTATCGAAAGGAAACGCATGCAACTAGTGGCGGAGTCGAGCTCGAGCCTAAGGAATCAGATTCCTCGTGGGTCTAATGTCGTCGTCAATTAAATGCGTTATCCAATGTACGGTTTCCTTGTAAAATCTTAGAGAAAGACTTATTTTATATGAAGTGTGTGCTTCCAAGAATTTCATCTTACCTTTAGTTTTTCTTAAATTCTGCATTACTGTAATATTCTAGTGCATTGAATTGTGTTTTATATATTTTTAAGTTCTATTATTTTCCGTATCATTAATAATATCAAAATCTTGTAAAATTCGTTCGAAAATCGTTTTAAAATGTTTGACTATCACTTTTAAATTCGACTTAGTTACGACTCGGCCATAACTAAATATTTTTCGATTTTAGAATTGGATCGATCGTTTATTACTACGGATTTCGTGTTAAATTCGAATTTACGTAAAACTCGAGTTTAAATTCATGTATTACTAAGGGCCATTGTTCTTGAAATAAAGCCGAAACAATCTTTAAAGATTAGATTGAAACACACAAAATAAAGGACAAAACAATCTTATTTCAAGCTTGTTCATGATTGAATCAAGCGCAACAATACATACTTGAAGTGCATGAATGCATTTTGATTTCTATTTGTGCCTAAAATGCACACTCACTTACTGAGTGAATTCTCTAGGCAACATTAAAAATGCAATATTATTATCAACTGATCTACTGATGTAAATGAAAGATGTGATGATTATGGTAGGTATCTAAGATTTAAGGTTTAGATCTTGAATACCCAAAATAAATTTGTTTCAGACATAATGTAAGAACCACATTCTAAAAATAATCGCGAAACAGGATTAAAGTAAGATTTTGAAGCTTACTAAAAATGAAAAAAAAAAGTTTTATGGTCTTGAAAAAACTAGCTCAAAATAAGACTTTTGTACGTGGAATACGATTTTCCGAGATAACCATTCTTTCGTCAACGAACAGGCTGGGAAATGACACTGATATTCTTGATTTTAGCTAGTTTTTTTTTTCTAAGTGTACCTAATTTATATGAACTAAATCGCATGATTTTTAGGAACTAAGATCGATTTCTAGAATAAACTAAGTCCCCATATGAGAATTGAGTAGGTATATTCTATAAGTTTGAATTTAAAGAATTTTTGCATAATATCCAACCTCGCGCCCACTCCAAATTCAACAGCGACCCCTAACAGGAGGGTTACGTTACAGGGGGACATCATGCCCCCATACGTATATCACTAGATATTCATGCATTATAAACTTACTTCGTTGATAATTATTTCATAACTACTACGCCCAAATGAATTATCTCCCAAACTTGTAAACTAAATGTCATTTCTTATTTGGTGGGACTTAGCTAGTTAATTTTGGCTAGTTGTGAGAGTTATTTTCATCATTAGGTATTGCGGCTCTGAGGTTTACTCTAATCCATTGGAGATATTTATGTATTGTTATACAACCTACAGATTTGCAAGACCCCTAATTGAAAGTAAACGGTAGGGGTAGCCCAATACATTTTTCATAAACATTGACAGGTGACAATTCAACAAATTTGTCCCACTGTTCCATTTCATAAAATATTGACAGGTGACAAAAATATCTTGTCTTATTTTGACATCCTTTTTGTGGGATGCTATTCATATTTTAAAACGAAATTATATTCTGCTGCTGTTGCCTGAACATAGAATTTGTCACTGTCGCTTGGAGCAATATTTTAAATCGTACTTGCCATTTCAAAACCAAAATATTTTACCAAAACTCTATAGCGTGTCGAAATTGTCAATTACAATATTGCTGACAAAATTGTTGGCTAAGTTTTTGAATATGAGATAATTTAACTTTGCACTTTGCACTGTGCGAGGGATCCCAGGTTCGATCCCCGGAAAAACACAAATTACATCTTAAAGTTTTTTCTGCTGCAACACCTCTCGCGAACGTCTGACAAACATCCGAGAGTATGACTGTCCTGAAAAAGCTTCTCAATTTAGCCGTTCAGACTCGGCATAAAATTGTAGGGCCCTTCCATTCGTCCCAAAAATAGAAACTCACACAAAACGAATGGTTGCGAGAAGCTAGGCCTTGGGTGTCACACGCCTGTTGCGCCACCTATTTATTTATTTTTTACTTTGCACTTAGAGAGCGATGTGATAAATTCGTGGGATAAGGACTTCCTCTCCTTTGAATTTGCCCCTGATGATCGTCGCTTGAATCACATATTGTTCATCAGTTTCTTTTCGGACAACTGCGTACCGTTGCACAATTTCGGATGATTCAGATTCCGCAACATGATATTATGATCGATCCCACATTCAGCTGTCCTGTAAATTATGCGCTGGGGTTCCTGGAACAACAAGCGAGTTCAAAAATTTCGTCGGATAGTTGGTCGCTTCATCCTCGTCAGTCACGCTGTCAAAGGTTTTGTACGAATGCAGTTCTCCAGCGATTTGACTTTGAATAATGAAACTCAAGCTTTCGACGTCCTTATTCTTCGCTGCTAAAAGTGCCCCTTCACTAATCCCATAAAGACTTTTATAATTTTGCGCAATGCCGTAAACTCGCAAAACTTTGCCGGGAACGATATCAATCCAGTCGAAACATCAACGGAAATTTGGCCATTGCTAAGCCATTTTTCCAATTTCCCGACTTTTCCGGAGGGTTTCTCCTGGCAATTACGAACAACTGAATTTCTGCCAAATCGTCCCAGATTAAAAATAGATAATAAAAAATAGATAAAAAAAAGAATATTTTTTTTTATTTTTGAAGGCAGAAAAAATTAAAACTAAAATTTTAAACCCGCCCTATTTTTTTGATTTTTTAGATATATTTTTTCTATTACATAAAAAATTATTCCGAATTTGTCAAAAAATTCATGGCAGTTCTCGGAAAATTTTTGACAGTTCTTTGTCATTAAACAGGACAATTGGTAATTGGTTATTACCAGGACCGTAGCTAAAAAAGTTTTTTTGTTTATGGGCAAAAACTATCGCTTCTAAGTAGGCTTGTGTAGTTCGCGAACGAACTAGTTCACTTTAGTTCACGGTTATTATTTTCAACTAGTTGGTTGTACCCGCTTCGCTGGGTATGCAAAGTAATATTTGATAAACAAATTGATTTTATTTAAAGAACTTCTTTGAAAACTACATTGCGTGTAAATTGTCTCTGGTTAATTAATAATCTTCCTTGCTGTGGATTAGATTCAATATACACCTTCTTTTGTCTTGCAACTCTTGATTGTGATAAAGCATCATACAGTTGGCCCTGTGAAAATACTCCGGTCTTCAAATGCATGCCAACGTGATCAAATGACTGGCCTTGTTTATTATTATAGCGTATGCTAGAATTCATCGGAAATGGAATCATTGTGATAATTCATGCTCTTATCAAATTTCGTCCAGGCTCTTCCACAATCAATCGAGTTCCATTGCAGTCCTTTTTTAGGGTTCAAGTTTTTCAGCAACATGATGATGACACCTTGCTTAAGTACAGCACATGAGGTGGCTTGCTGGATGAAGTTTGCTGATTGAGGAATTCAACAGGGAAATTTGGTGCATCATTTGGATCTTCAGTCTTCACTGATAACAGAATCGCTCCTATTCATTTCTAATGTCTGCACATTTGTCAGCGCGGCAATGACTCGTTCTGAAAGTTCCTGCATTGACTTTTGCAGCAGATCGCCAAAAATTGTCTTAATTAAGTCTCCTGTTAATATAATTTCCGTGGAATTTCAACGACGTCGTCTTCATACATTTCTGCTACCCGCGGCAATTTTGCAATAATGAGAAGACTCATATTTTAATAGCCCTCAGGATTTTGTCCACAGAGATTCCTTCACGATCGGTTAGTTTTCTCTTTTATATTTAAATATCGCGAAATAAAATTTCCTATTAAAGTACCTGAGAAGCAGTTAGTAAATCAGTGATCTTAAAATTCGTAGCAAAGTACATATTGCCTAAAAACGGTTTCTATTTTTTGTTTATCTATTGATTTAGAATTTAGATTTATGAGTATAAATAATATTTTACTTCTTTTTACTTCTTTATTATCAATGTACAAAGTTTCATATTGATACGACAAACTCCTTCGTGAGTTATGAAAAAGTTCTCATTAAAATCATTGCCAATAACTCGAGCCCAAAGCAAAATACCTACATATTTCTTATATAGAGTACACAAACCGAGTTTGAAGTCGATCGGATGAAAAATAAAAATGTTCCCGTACAAACTTTGACCCCCTAAGAAGGGTTGGTTTTATTTGGCAATTTCCTTTTGAAAACACTTGCCGAGCATTACTATAGTAGAGATTGAACCTTGAAGAAAATTAAAATATATGAAAAATAGGCGGTGCGTATTTGAATAATGAGAAAAAACAAACATTGAAAATTTATTCAAATACCCACCGCCTACTTTTATTTAAAATAAGAAAAATAAGAAAAGTAAGGAGCGTTACAGAATCAGTAAGGGTAAATATATATATGATGATTTTTATACAAACGGAATAAACTAAAGAAAACAATCCATGATTTATTCTTTATGACATATGTGTGTCCCTACAAACTAAACAGATAACTACGGATTCCGGATACAGACACAGAAGCCAATCATGTCATGAGAGAACAGCTCAGCTCACTCACTTATGTACCTCCTACCTACCATGCACTTGAATAGGGGCAGTAACTAGAAACAAGGATCAATAACAAAACGTTGCAATATTCTGTTAAAATTCATTTCTTTTTATATTGTTAAGCTTAGCTAATAATGGGTCTAGCCGCATATGTTGTAAATAAATTCATTAATACCGTTTGGAAGTGAGTTAAACGTAGATTCTAGGTCGCTCTAGGAAATATCGCTCCATGCGGCCGGCATTGAAGGCTGCTGTTAATGATTTAACATCTAAAAATTGTTTACCGAATTTGTATACTTTCCAATCTTCAAACAGTAGGTATCAATTATATTGAGATCAGGGGAAAAAGGTGGTCACACCAGTGTAGGCACGTTTTGGGTACGGGTACCCTCTTTTACCACGCTTGCGGTATGAATAGGGGTGTTATCCTGCTGGAAAGTCCATTGCACGGGTCCAAATACATTACCGCAGTTAGGAAGAGTCTTCTGCAGTACGTCTTTGTAGTTATTCGCGTTAATTCTTGATAACGGAAACTGTAGTTAACATTGGCCATAATAAGAGATCGCACAACATACAATTACAGCCCTTTTACGGCTATAATGACGAGACGGATAGTGCATTTCTTTTCGTAATTTAACCGTCAGGGTCATCTAAATTAAATCGGGTTTCGTCCGAAAAAACTAATTAATGCCACTAGCTTTTCAATGTCATGCAATTCCGAGCAAAAACGACGCGAGTCTCCTTACGAGTAGGTAGTGGTATCTTTATAGATATACAGCACCAGCTCTCCAATTACTCGTCTTACCGTGTCAACTCTTGCAACAATTCCCAAATTTGATCCGATCTGCGAGGCGGAACAGTGAGAATTTGATGCTTCTCCAAAAATCCGTCTATTTGCAGTAGATGTAGTTGCTTTTTTTTTGTATATTCTGTGAATTTGACGAAAATGAACTAAATTGAACTAAAATGAGCGAACTAGTTCAGTAGCGTGGTTTGAACTAAATTGATCGATCACTCAAATGAACTAAATTGCCCAACTCTATTTCTAAGTATAATGTATACTTGCCAGAGTTTCGATTTACAAAGCATTGTCATGTCATAAACTACTAAAGACATCTTCTGTGAGCCAACGTAAATACTAACTATGCCTTCCCTTCCATTAACTTACTAATAGGGTAGGTATATTGTGCACAGCTTTTCTTAAATAGTTAATGGAAGTAAACTGTTGGTAACATCCATTCCATGTGAAAGGTGTTCGCCTAATTGTGACTCACTGATTGGTTCGTCAGCTTGTGAGTGCTATACGGGTGATATGGTTATAAATTTGACTTGATAAAAGTTGTAATTCTATGTAGATGCTCTATAGGTACTATAATTGATGACATCCCCTTATGTTTTTTTATGACATGTGGTACCTCACTGTGGCGAGGGTATATTCACTTTGACATTCCGTTTGTAACCCACATAAGGAGGCGTTGTAGGTATGACAAAGTATATATTATATTATTGATCAGCATCACTTTCTTAGTCGATCTAGCGATGTCCGCCTGTCTGTCTATTTGCCTGTCCGTCTGCACAATTACGGCCGTAATTTTAGAGCTATCGACTTTGGTACGTAAGCTTTTATCCACCAAACTGTGTTCGAAGATGAGCAACATCGGATGAAAACTATTGTGTACAAAAATATCGCATTTATGTAGGTTTTTAATGTAAAAAATTAATTTAAATAGCTACAGTAATAATAGCAAGTTTAAACTTTGCATATATAGTTTTAATAATATTTAAAATTTTTTGAGAAAAAATTAGCTTGGTCGAATAAAACTATACCCATATATCCCATACAAATATATAATTTTTTAATACTAAAATATATTTTTTATTTTGAGCTTCGGCATAGTCGAAGATAATTGTCATACTGGTCTTTAATTTTTTTTTTTTTATTCGGTTGGTATAGTAAAAGTTACGTGCATCATATATACCAATTTTTTAGTTCTTTTGCATAGTTTTATATAATATTTTTTTAAACTTCTACTATCCACACCTTTTCGAAATTTTTATTTTTTTTTAAATGTTTTAATAAGCTGGGTGTCATCCAAGATTTTAAAAACTTTCTGCTTCCTAACTTATCTTATATTTGTTGTTGGAATTTATTTCTTATCTTTTATGGGAACTAATATTACGTAGATCATAGCATATAGACATCGCGCGGGCCGGAAGGAAAAAATCCATCCACCAACCACCATTTCCTGAACAACAGGGTCGAACCGAAAACATCAAAATAGGAGAGGTTGAAACAAGTTGATGTAGCCTTATGACTCAAGTTCATAGGACACCTGGTTTAACACTGTTATCCTTTTTGGCGTACTGGCGGTATTACTTTCTTGTCGTCGCTTTACTATAATAGCACTTAAGCACTTATTATTCACACCCTTTTCAAGCACACTCAAGCGTTTTTTCTTGGCTGTTAAATTTTCGAGACTGTACGTCAGAATCAGAGTTCCTTTTCCACCACAACTAAAGTCATTGTAACCATAGCAGAAGGGGTAAAATATTTCTTGCACTATTAGAGGAAACCTAGACATTTCGCAGAGTTCTTGGCGACTTCGTGTATATGGTCGTTCCGACGAAGGTTCTCATGAACACATATAGGTATCCAGAATGAACCGTCTTTCGGTGGTGGTAATGCAAGTGCCATTCATGAATAATCGCTAAAGGTGTAGATTTCGCTTTAGAAATAGCTGACACCATTGTGTGCAATTTCACTCTATTGGTTAAGCAACATTTTATAATGATCGGAATTGTATGAGCTCAACATGAGTTGCCAATGTCATTCCAGTTCTAAAGTCGAGGAGCAGAGACACGAGTCCTGGAAAGAATATAAGAAGCTGAGGGTGCTCTCATCAGCAAATGAATGAACTGATTAGAAATTTGCAGACAAAAGACCTTTCTTGAAAATTAGAAAGAAACTTGGAGACAGAAGAAACATTTATGTGAACAACATCATTTATACGGTGAGTTTTAGACTTGAAACCATTCCAAAACGACTTTAATTGGAGAAACATCGATTCCATCAGCGTGCATTTTCGACAATAGAGCTTCATGGTAAACTCTATCAAATCCCTTTCAAATATGAACTGCAACAATCTTCTTCTCACCGGACTGATGGATTTGGAGATATATGGTTTTGGTTCCCCTTTTTGGTGGGATAAGCCATCAAATCACTATAGTGGGTCTGTTACCATGCAAATCGTACTTCCAGTTATTGAGGAGTTTTCGTGACTCAAGATATTTCAATAAGCTATATCGCCAGCTTTTCAGCGTTTTCTTTACTTTAGAAAGGATGGACGTAAGTTCTATTGGTCGGTAATTGGTGGGAGAAGAAGATTCGCCTTTTTTAGGAACGGTCTGGACAAATTCTCGTTTCCACCTTTTCAGGAAGTGCCCAGTGGAGATGAAGAAGATCCCCTCTTTAGAACAGTTGGGTAGACACATACAATCTGGACCAGCGGATTTATTTCTGTAGAGATCATACAGTTGGTATACTCTTGTCGATAATATTTTTTTACAAATGGCAACATTTGTCACCACCCTTGCGACATTGCAGTAGTTCTTGCCTTTACTTTGGGTCATATGAGAATTCAACAAGTTTAATAACTTTGTGACCGGGGCGAAATACAAGAAAATTGGTCGGACGAGCCTAGAGGGTGCATGTAATTATTAAAGTGGGAGGTAAAAAAAAAGTCCAGTGTGTTGTCATTTTGGAGTAAGAAAGTAAGACCAAAAAAATCGGGTTACAATCTATACTTCACTCAGTGTCACATAATTCTCACTTGCACTCTGACTCTAGTGCCGATTGTGATGTAGGTACTCCAATGTCCAATTTTCTAAATGCATGAATGGCTGTATAGAACTTAAATCGCCTGCTTAATATTCCTGTCGCATTAAGGTCTCTAAGGAATTAAGTTCAGCGCTTAATTAGAATTAATTTTTGAACAGTTTGTCTCCGTCTGTCATTAAAATACGTTCTCCGTTGATTCTTTTGGAATTTATGCAGTTTTTTTGTTTGCCATAGGTACTAAAAAATAATTGTCCGAAGGTGTGTTAAATTATATACTTAACCAAATTACTTCGTTCATGTGTACGGGTACTGTCGCATGAATAGATAATATAGTCACGAGTGAAGCTTATACTACGTCTTAAACTCTCTTTAAACATAACATCTTGGCCTTCATTTTTGACCATTAAAGATTGAAAGTCCTGATACCCTAGGAATGAACATGAACTCATTTCATTGCCTCTTTCTAGTCGTATTTCAACGTTTTATTATTTAAAAGTCAAAGTGCAATGGACCATATCTTTGCGTCTGAGTGCTTGCGGGTGGTAAAAGCAAACGCCTCCTTTACTATATCTCTGGGATGTTTACACATTTTCTTTGATATTTTTGTTATATGTTGTTAATTGACAGGTTTTCTACTTGGATATTCTCAATGGTAGCGCATACCTAAGGATGCTGTTTACACTATACATCACCTTAGATGCCTATACGTTTAAGACATTTTGTCTGCGCAATTAATTTTCATGGCTTTAACCTTGTAAATGTTTTCATTGAGGTTATCCGAAAACATGTATTATTCGTCTAATCCGTGTCAAGAAGGCTGATGGAATTTCAAGTTTTTTTTTCGCAAAAAAAAAATAAATAAATAAAATAAAATTGCTTTGCAGAAGGTTCGTGGATGTAATGATGATTGGACATTTTTGTTTACATATAGTTCGAAGGTTACAAGCAAGGAGGAATGTCGGAAATCATCTTGTCGAATGGTTACTTTAATTCACATAAATATTTTCATATTTGTATACCAAGTTCTCCGAATTAATAAATTGTGTTCATCCATCAAAAACGGATACCACGTGCATTATATACATTGAACTCAACCCAACTTGCATTTTACTATAGGAGCTATTCCAACTCTATCATATAGTTCACATAATTCTGGCAGAATAGTGTGCTTGGAATTTTCAGTTTGGTTTCAAAATGATACAACTGACCTAGTTAGATGATGATATTACAATCTGTCGGAAATGTCTGTTATTTTTGCCATCACTGAGCATAATTGGAAAATGAGGAAACTGAATTAACCTCAAATTTACTTTATTGTATAGAAGAATTTCGAACTCCATTTATCAACCTACGACCGACGGTAGGCATGATGAGCATGTAGTCGTCTATGCCCGTTGAAACAGATGCAACAGCTTAAGTATCCGGGGTCTTATTCATAATCGATCGAAGGGGTTTTCCTATATGCGATTGATAGTACAGGTCATAAGGTTATGCAAATTTGTTGGTCAAAGTTAAGTTGTCGGTCTTCAATAATATTAAAATCAGGCGAATATTTTTACTATCAATCCATTCTTAAACAAGGCGTGAATTGTGTATAGGCACATTATCCTTCTGGAATAGCCATGGAATAGGTCCTTTATTACGGGAAAAGATACTTCCAAAAAAGTTTTGTAAGAAATGCTAGTAATTTTATTGGAAACGATTTCCAATTTAAAAGCGCCGTAGAATGAAATTGCACCCCATACCATAACTCCCCCTAATGTCGAATGCTAACGGTTCAAAATATGGTTTTCCCGGAGATCATAAAAGTAATAGTTGTAGTTGCAGGACCTTTTTGTTCGAAAAAAGTCGGCTTAACTCCAATTTCTGGAGTTAATCTTCATATCCCATGCAATATGAACCCTTGCAAATTCAAGGCGCAGGTTGCTTGCGTGCTTGATTAGGCGGTGTTTTTTTTTTGTTTTTTTTTGTAGCTTTTGTTTTGTAAAATGTGGGTGTAAAGCATAAAAATAACACAACTCGAGTGGATTTGCTACAAAAAAACACAGCAAATTCCATAATTGTGTTTGTGAAAAAAAAAATTAAAATTAAGACACTAGTCTTTGAATTATTTTCCCCTTGTTTTGTAATGTTAAAACTTTTATGATGCTTTCTTTGTAGTTGTTTCCATAAGATACCCTATCTCTTAAAAAGTTTCATATCAAGTGTTCACTTCGAGCAATTTTATTAGCCATTTCACAATTTGAAAAGCTTTCCGAGAGGTAAGCTTTAACTTTTGCCTTTTCGGCTAATTCAACACTTTTTTGTCTGACTATTTTAATAAAATAATAGAAGTCTCACTTTCAAATTAACTTTTTACTGGTCTTTCAATATCTCGAAAACCATCGTTCAGTGGACTCTCACAATGTCCATCTTCTGACTCGGAAGATACAGTCTATACACCATTTAAAATTTATAGGTACACCAATTTATTTTTAAAGCATTCACAGAAAAACAACATGACATTTGTCAGCTATCAAAAACAAATGCAGCAAAGAAAGGGAGGAAATGTCTGCCACAAAACTATCGTCCAATAGTGTTACTTTCAATGCTCTCAAAAGTAATGGAAAAGGCAATAAATGTCGAAATAATCAAATATCTAGAAGGCCACCGATTAATAAGTGACTGGCAATACGGATTTCGGAGCTGTCGTTCCACTGGAGACCTGTTAAGCTACGTAACGCACTTATGGACGCAAGCGATTGAGCAACACGGCGAATCCAGAGCCGTAGCCTTGGACATATCAAAGGCATTTGACCGAGTCTGGCATAGAGCCCTATTAGGCAAGTTGGCGTCAGTTGGATTACCACAACAACTCTGCGGATGGATGCAAAATTGTCTTCTGGGAAGATCGATCCAAGTTGTGGTAGATGGTGTATCATCTAATTCGTTTGCTATAAATGCAGGAGTGCCCCAAGGATCTATTCTTTCCCCAACTCTATTTCTTCTCCATACATCAACGATTTGCTTGGATCGACAAATAATAATATCTACAGCTTTGCTGATGACAGCACTCTTATATCCTCTATCTCGAACAGTGGGCCTGTGAATGCGGCTACATCACACAGTCAGAGATGTGAACAAATTAGTTCTCTAAATAGTGATCTGGACAAAATCTTGAAGTGGGGAAAAGATAACTTGGTTGTATTTAATGCGAACAAGACACAGCTCACAACATTTTCCAGGAAAAATGCATCAACAGTTCCTCAGATCCAAATGGATGACCATCCAATCCATCCCAAGGACTCAATGAACCTTCTAGGAGTCACAGTCAATTCAGGAATCACATGGCAGGACCACATATCCTATATCGCAAGATCGGCGTCCGCTAAGTTGAGCTACCTATTTAGAGCAAAGAGGTACTTTAGCCCCAAACAACTTCTCCTTCTCTACAAAGCACAGGTTAGACCAGGCCTGGAATATTGCTCCCATATATGGAGCTCGGCCCCAAAACATTCACTTACCCTACTTGACAGCATACAGAGATGAGCAGTTCGACTTATTGGAGACTCTACAGTCTACACTCACATCGAATCTGCAACCGTTGGTGCACAGAAGACAAGTCGCTGACCTATGCTTGTTCTATAGGTACTTCCATGGTAGATGTTCCGAGGAACTCAAGGACATTATCCCTCAAAATGCAACTCTTGGGTGCCCCACAAGACAGGCTGCTAATGCTCATGACCATACAGTACACTTGACAACCGCGAGGACATCATCTTTCCAAAACTCTTTCTGTTACAGGACAAGAAAACTTTGGAACTCGCTTCCTGGGGATATGTTTCCAGAAGACTACAATTTGCAGCAATTTAAGTGCAGAACTAACATACATCTGCAAGCATCTCGGGGCGCTGATGAAGCGTTGTAGCTTTGTCTTTCCCGGGAGAAGTATTTAAAAAAAATAAAAAAAAAAAAAATTGGTACAATGTCTACTCCTCCGGAAGCAGCTGCCCATGGTTCGGTGGTTGGGTCATGCTACGCCCATGTCCTCAATTAGGATTCCAAGACGTGCTATATAATCAGACAGGGGTATATGTGATGTTAAGATCAAGTTCGATATTCCTCCTCTAGCTTGTAGGTTTCTTTCAATTGCTTCAAGACTCAAGAATAAAAAGAAGTTATATGATAGCACATCAAGGGCCACCTGGTATAAAACCTTTTTCGCTATAAAATTCAGTTGCTTTTCTTTTAACTCCGCGAACGAGTTTGAGAGGACTGCCGAAATTTGACATAGCTTTATATAATTTATCCCTACAAACGTTATCGTAGACGACTTTGAAGTCAATAAAGGGGTGGTGTGTTGTGTCTTGTGTGTATCGACTTGGAATTCCTGTAATTTTTCTAAGATTTACCGAAGAGTAACGAAACGACGCACGGTATGGGCTCATCTTCATTAGGCCAATGTCGTTCACACAGTATAGATAACATGATCTTATACTCTTATAGGAGACATTCATGAATCATGAGACTTATTTCTATAGTTGGCGTTGGCGTAGTTCGGAGTAGGTACATTCATGTCCCTTTGTGTGGATGGAGCACACTATGTTGAGTTTCCATTAATCGGACCCAATTTATGTAAATAAGTTGGTGCATGCAATAATATTCATTAACAAGTCAACTTTCGCTGCTTTGAAAAGCTCCATAGGAAGCCATCTGTTTCAGAGGCCTTGTTGGACTTAAGCATAGATTTTCTCACTTCATTTTGTTCAGGTGAACGGAGATTTCGGCTATCATCGTCCTGGTAGAATACTCTATAAAGTGCATTGTTTGCTGTCTCCGCGCACCGATTAAAAGTCTTCGAAAGTGATCTTTCTAAATCCTCAGCACCGCCTCTGAATCTACCACCGTATTCAGTATTCACATGTTCATCTCTGAAGTCTTCTGTTCGGGTCTTATATCATCGGGAAGATCATTTTACCCTCTGTCAAAACATTGCCTCTACAATAGTGTCCCTCTCTAATCTTTTTTACTTCTAAAAGGCGATATGTTACTCAATTCTTTTTCCCAGTAGAGCTTGCCGGCATAATAATATGTATTGTAAAATGCATAACTGAATGTGATATTGCCCTCCTCAAATTGTCAGCGCTTTAACTGTAGGTATTAGGAAACGAATCGCATTCCCATTATTACAGATAAAAAGAGAAGGTACTTCCGCCCATAGTTCTCGAGTAAGCAGATTTAAGACGACATAGGTAGAGCCATAGTGAGTTTTAAAGAAATTTTATAGTGAATAGGACTTTACTAATTTACTATACGTCGAGAATAAGTACACGTGCATCACAGTATTATTTCTGTTGGATTCCTTTTCATGACACAACTGGCAAACAACATAAATATCTCAATGTCCGTATAAAGGCAACATATGCATACCCAATCAATCTATTGGAAAATAGTGATACGTTAACCCCATATTCCTGGACATGAAGCTTATATTGCAATGATGAATTGCAGTCTTCCTAAAGTTATCCATAAATCCATCTTTCACTCATCCACTATGCTTATAATTTGTCTCCCTCACCAGGGCAGGATGCATTTCAAATTCGGAACCAGTTTGATTTCAAATATTAACAAAGTCCAAACTGCTCATCCACATGCCCGCAACAACCAGTCTCCACTCGGTATCGAAACACTTATATGCTGTCCTCGACTAAGTAAATCCCCAAAGGTGGGACGAGATGGTGAGCTACTTTTGAAAAATCCAACCCTGTTGGCTGTTGTGGCCAAGTGTAAAGAGAATTCGAAATGACCTGAGAACAACAAAAAGATACCATAACCAACTTGTTCAGTAGTTAAGAAGACCATCCCATCCCAAGACCCACACAAACAGATAAATGTTATGCTATAGACAACTGCAGTTCAATGCCGAGTGTCGATGCCAAAGCCACCAAATTGTCGAATGTTACCCCAAAAGTCTATATCCCACCAAACTACGACCCCTCTTCTCTTCATCCATCCAACAGAAGAGAACCAAACTGCAGATGTGGTGGAAATGTTCCCTTAAATGAGTAAAAGTAATATCATGCGCAGTAAACACCATTTGCGAGTGGTTGAACTAGACACTGATAAGACTTCCTGCGTTGTCCTGCTGCCCCACTGAACTAAAAATCGAAATGAATACTTGTTCATATTATTCGAAAACGTGCTAACTGATAAGGATTAAGAGCTGAATGAGAACACATCGCAATTTTATTCTCATTTAAGAGAATTGTGAGTTTCAAAACTCACCACTCAGTTCTGAGTGTCCCCAATTTACTTCCATGAATGAGTCCTCGTTTCGTCCTGTATTTCCACACTCATATTGCCTCTGCTGAAACGGTGATAACAGCATCAATTTCCATTCTTTCGTGATGCCATCGTCAGTCAAAACGTAGACGTACTCCTGAAACGGTTGTTACAGAAATCGTCGGGTCGGATTCGAATTGCACACAATATACTCAAATTTAGCGCTCGGAAATTTCGAAAACAGTTTTCGGTGTGTTTTCTCAAACTGCCCATCATACAGCGTACCTAATCGGAATTCGATATTTGATGGAAATTGATAATGCGATTTAAGTGGATTAATTATAAATACCAAACGTGTGCAAAATTTACATCGGACCATTTGAATATCAAAAAGTCGCTCTATGCTGTCGCTATGTTGTGGGCATTTTGCATTATTGATTCGTCGTTATCGGTCTCCCGGTAGTTAGTTAATAGTTTAGTGGATGTGCTGTGTGGTTATATTTTGGTGCTATTTTTGAAACTACTGAGGTTGCTAATGTGGTAATCCAGTCCCCATCATCACATTCCCTCTGGGGAGTTGCAATCCTCCCAGTGATTTGTACAAAAAGTGGCGCCCAACGGGGGCTTTGGTTTTTTGTGCGTTTTCTGCTTTTCGTGTCAACGGATAAAAACAGTGCAGGAAAGTTTTCCCAAAAGCATTATCTACATACGACAGTGTGTTTTGCAATCAAAATGTGTACACAGAGATAGTTGAAAAACGCTTCCAGCTGGAGATGGTTTTGGACGGTGTTACAACGTGTCAGCCTGTGAATTTCACAATTTTAATGTTCTATCTCACCATTCTAGGAGTAAATCACGACACTATCCAATCCTTCTACCGTGAGAAATACGCAAAAAAAGTTTAACTGCAATAAAGGAGAATCGCGCGCGCGGTCCCTGGATCCCCCTTAATCGCTGCCAGTACATAAATCCTTTCTGAATTGTACTACTGCCCGGTCTTCGGAAATATAGGGGAGGTCCTCCTCATGATATATTCTGCCCCCATGCGTGCGTGAAAGCAGTGCTATCGAGAATTAAACATCTGCACTGCTGCTACTCACCTTCCGGGTTCGTTTGGTTAGGGTCCTTTATAAATTTTTATTTTATTTTTTTCGGGCCAGTTTCGCTGATCTATATCCCTGGAAACAATTTATCTCAGATTTATGCAAAGTATATTCGGTGCGAGGTTACAGGATGTACTTGTCGGTGGTGTGAAACAAAGGTGATGTATTCCACAACTCACGTGTATGAAATCGCTTAATTTTGTGCGGCGCCATATGCAAATACATATACCCACTCGCGGTCCTTTGTGTAGGGAGTGTGTATACTGTATAGTGTATCTGTGGGTATACGACGGTGTCACTTTATCTTTCGGTGACCTTAGGAAATGTGTGATTAAATATTGAATCGATTTGATGGCTCTTGCTAAGTGCTTTTAATTTATTGTACGCGAGTCACGCGCGAGGTGGCAGCTAAATAAAAAGCCCAAATAGGCACATACCTACCCACAAGGTGTATACAAAATTTGCATTCGCGTCATCATCATCATCATTATTGCACAAGTAGCAAAGCATCATCAAGGATAATGGATTACGCTTTTTGGATAATTGGAATTCTCTGCATAGCAAATGCATCAGCTGAGATTATCCTGCGAGTGGACCCTCTGGGTAAAGTTTTACTCTTTATTTTGTACTTACACTATACAAAAAAATATACATACCTATCTACTTTAATTTATATTATTTAGTAAAACCTGAATTATTTCTGATTCATATAACAAAAAAAATATGCTCACAGATATTTTTGTGAATAAGCAATAAATTTTAATTATCAATAATTAAATTGCAATGCAGTTATATGTCACGTCACACGTCACGCCATGTAATATTATCAATTTATGAGGTAAAATAAATTAACAATCAGCATTAATTTTGATTTCGAGCGTGATGATGATGTCCGTTCGTGCTACGAAACCCTAAGCACTAAAGTGGAAAATATTCAAATGAAGAAGGAGGAGGGTGGAACAAACCGTGCTAATAGATTAGTTAAATAGCAGGCACCATTTTCCTCTTTGAAGAGGAAAATGAGCTTTAATATTTAAGGCAAGAATGGGGCTGAACCTAGGTGTGAGAAAGCAAGAAAGTGTAAAACGAAACTTTCTTCGAATTGAATTTAATGAAGGAAAGGAATGAAAAGTCACCTTTTGTTCCCTCTTTTTTCTACTTTGGTCTTCGTCTTGATTATTTTCCAGTTCTTTGGTGACTATGAATGAATGAAAGGAACAAATTAATTTAAGAAATGGGTTTATTGTACAAAAGAAAGTTTAACTATGCGGGTAATTCGAAATTAAGTTTAATGCACCACTAAATACTATTAGCCCATGCTGTGAGGTCTTTAAATTTGTTGCCAATTGAGTGAAATAGTTTCGAAATACTATAGCACACGTGTGTAGCAAATAAATGGAAGATTTCATTAGAGACCGACATTTGAGTATATCTACTATGACCGCTCATGTGTGTGCCGACGTAATAGTTTGTATAATTTTAGTAATATTGACCCGATTTTCTGGTCAAACAATTTAGCATAATATAGTTTCGAAATATTGGGTCATGTGTGCAAATTTAAACCAACAAAAAGAAGCTATAATAACGATGAGGTATTTACTACATTCGTATATACAAAAAACAAAAATTATTCTACATAAATACCGAATATTTTCTATGAAAAGTTACTCTGAATAAATTTACCCCAAATCATCCCCAAGGGATGGGCAATTTGATTTCTAAAATGTTTACATTGATTTTTATTTAATGAAGTTTGACCTAAGAGGTTTCGTAACAAAACGTATTTAAGTAGTGTGGCCCATTTTCAGACTTTGACAAAATGATTTGTTTGGATGTTGATACATGGGATAACCATTCAATTAGTTGGCTTTTTGCATAGCTAGTTATGTTCACTATCTGATAATTTAATTTTTAACATTAATCGGAATGTGGACATTTTTTATGAATACAAAAATAATAAAATTATTAAACGAATTCTCGGGTAATTTAAAAATTGGTGACGCTTATTCTAAATTTGTTTTTGTTCTAAGAAAAAAAAACCATATAAATACATATTCTATTCGAACTCAGCTTCTGGATGGAGCAGAAGGATGATTTATAGCTCATATAAATAATGGATGAGTTTACTTAAAACGGTTATTTTGTTTTTTAATCTACTAAACCAATATTACGTCATGTGATTTTTTTTATAACAATCTTGGTCAATCTCGGTCCATTGTACTACTAAGCAGAAACCCTTTATTATTATTTTGGTACAGTGATGGAGAAACTCTAATATTATTCGTTTTTTTTTATGGTCGGAGCCAGAGGCAGAGCATTGCTGTGTCCCGCCGGCCGGTGCTCGAATCAACACCGCTCGGGTTAGAATTAGGGTTGCCAGTTCTCCCGATATTACGGGGGTCTCCCTGTTTTTTCACAAACTACGAACAGTTAAGAAAAATGTAACTATACAATGGATATGGCATAACTCTTTTTGTTTTTTAACTGACACATTGGCCATTGACATTGCCCCCTTCCATTGGCCGCTATTCGTCTAGCTCATAATATCCCTGATGTGATGGAAAAATGTTAGTGCTAGAGATCTAGCGGCAGCGGCAAAGTGACATTAGAACGAATTTGAATTCATATTATTTCATCTTCATGACAGCCAAAAATATTTATTAATGGACTATAATTTAAAAATGGACTATAATATAATTTGAATTCTCCTTTTACACCAAATTGGAAATATTTGACTTCTGCACATTCACTTCACAACTGAAATGTCAGTTTTTTTCTATATGGAGTTTGGCATGTCGCTAGTCATCTAGCGGTCAATGGAACGCATGCATATCCTTGATGGAGGAACGCTGGCGCTAGAGATCTAGCGGCAGCGGCAAAGTGACATTAGAACGAATTTGAATTCGTATTATTTCATCTTCATGAGAGCCAAAAATATTTATGAATGGACTATTATTTAAATAAATAAATACAATGTATAATTAATTACATAGAAGTTTGAATTCTCATTTTACACCAAGTTTGAAATATTTTGACTTCTGCACTTTTACTTTTATTTTGACAGTTCGTTATTTTTTTTCAACCTAGCAGTTCATTTTGCACTTACTTACTTACTTAAGGTGGCGCTACAGTCCGGGTGGACCTGGGCCTCAACCAACAAGCGTCTCCAGCCAGCGCGATCTTTGGCCAGCTGTCTCCAGTTTCGCACGCTAAGTTGGTTAAGGTCCCCTTCCACTTGCGTGCGCCACCTGAGTCGCGGTCTTCCTCTACTGCGCCGTCCCTCGGGTGTGATATTCTCCAATTGACAGCTAAACTTACAGTTCTGGAATTCTGGTGGGTCACAGTTGGCTGCAGCATAGGTCGAACTTTTTATTTTATGGGCATGGCTGGGGTGTCATGTCACCTCAGTTTGCGATTCATGTTACAATTTTTTTTATAGGTTTTGCACTGAACTTCATAATTTTGGAGCTCAAAATAGCTTTTCGATCGATTAGAATTAAGATGTGCCATTTGTCCAATAAACCGCGACAGAAAAATTAATACAGCTTACGCAAAATGAGGGTTGCCAATGTCTCCAAAGTACTGCAGTGAAAATTGCATCAGCTGTTTTTAATTTAAAAAATAAAAGTACTTTTGTAGCAATCACCTATTTTATTATATTATTATCATTTATTTCATTCATTATATTATTATTATATTAAAACTAAGTCCTTCTGGCAATGATATAAAATATTATTATATTATAAGATCTGGCAATGCTGTATGTGAATTAAATAAAGAAATCTCTGAAAGCTTAACCACAGCCGATCACAACAAAGAATAAAAGCTCTGTCAACAATAGTATATAAGGCAATGAAAATTTTGAATAAAGGAGTTGAACTTGCGAAGTGGACACGGTCGAGCGCCTCAGCGACAGCGACCTCGACCCCTTGTATTCTCACAAATTACTCTCTACCTCTACATTTTTTCGTAAATTTTCCCCAAAAATTCTAATTAAATTAATTTTTCTTATAAATTAAATCTTTTCAGAAAGAAAAGTTAAATTTTGAGTTAATTTATTATTATTTATTTTAGTTAACTATAGTGGGGTGACAGGTCACCCCTGTTGATATTCGCGTATGGCAAAAGTATGTTGCTATCCTAAGTTAAGGGAGGCATAACACATGATACATTAGTCGTAGTAACTTGAAACTTTCTAAGTCAAAGGATAAGTCAAAACTGTAACATGCCTAATTAATCATTTTTCAAAATTCGTCGTATAAGGGTTGGAATAAGGCTCAACTTGCCATTCATAAATCTATGTAGATGAACTCAAAAAATGCTTCTAATTGTTAGGAGGCAATACTTCACCGAGAATTTTGAGCTAACATTCATCTTTCTGATCCATCCAGAGGGTGAGATATAAAAAATTGAAAATGTATGGCATAGTTGAACTTGATGTTGCATAAATAAAACAAAATTTGTATGTACGTACTACGGAACTAAACATGGCTTAGACGTATTTAAAGTCAATGAAGAGGTATTGCGTATCAATCTAGTTTAGTCCTTTCTAAGGTATACCTAAGATTTTGTCGATTGGTGACTTTCCTAGCAGCTGAAACCGCTAAAATTAGGCATTCATAACGTTAAGACGATGGGATATTATATTGGCGCAGAATAATGATAAATGTTCTGAATAAAAAAGTTTAAAAAACTTGGTTTTCTTACAAATTCTTCAACTTTAGCACCGGTCTGTTTTGGTTTTGCATCATTTGGTACATCCACATCGTGTTATCCACCCCCGAGTGTAACCTACAAACACTGCATCTGCAGTAGGACCGCTCAGTAAATTCTATCAACGTTGACAACCACACTCAGTAGGTATCTACAAATTGTATATCTTATTGTGTTGATTATTTTTCTCTTCTCCAGCTGGGCATGATTCCAATCATCTACACTCAGTCAGCTTATTCAATGGTATGCTCACATGGTACCTCAATGCTTTCGCATAGCTTTTCTTCCTTAGCATAAGCTTCGCATGCTTCATGGTTAAGCAAACACCAAGTATTCCAAGGAGTTCTTTTCGCAGAACGAAAATAAAATGAGTTTTATATGTGTGGTAGCTAAACCAACCACTTGTCAGATTCGTTTGCAGATTGAATGAAAAATGTAGGTCAAAAGCCAATTAGAAAGAACGAAAATTAATTGCCTTAACATTTCAGTGCTTGTCATTTTTAAGTTGATTCATCCGTTGCTAGTATAGTTAGCCTTTTGTCGCCTCCACTTCACTTTAAACACCAAGTTCCTTCATCTCCTTCCTCTTCGTCGTCAGGCAATTATACGACTTTCCTTATTTATAATTCAAATTCCTGATTTAAGCATGCACCTAAGGGCTTCTTAAGTTAATTGAAGTCCTTAGGCATATACGGCTGGAGGTTTTTCTTCATTTCTACAAATTAAGAGTTGTTTCATGGTTCCACAATCAATAAACTCTACTTTACCTATACTATGTACAAGTATACTGAATGCCGTCATAGCGAGGTTTGCTTAAACAAGGAATTCATTTGGAATTAATTGTTATTGAGTTTCATAAGGACCATGTGTTCATTAATCTCAATAATGATCGAACTAAAAAGCGGCAAATGAGAAAAAACTTAAGGGAAGGGGCTATAACCCTATTTCTTTTATTTTTGACTATTTTTATAATATCGATGTTTGTTGGTTGGAATGCGCTGCCTTTCATCTTCATCCTGAATAAAGTCAAAACGAAGACGCGTTGACGCTTCTTTTTTATTTGATCACTCATGTGTGGAATATGATGCTATTTATAGTACTTTTGGGGCTTTATTCACGTTGAAAACAAATCATGGTAAATTTAGCGAATATTCGTCATAGGGTGGAAAATCATAACAGAGCAAACAAAATTTATATTGGGTGGATGCGTAGCATTATTTCAACCACACTCGTGTTGTGTGTAGCTACTTGTAAGCTCTACGTAGATTTTAATTTAAATTTTAACCTAACCGTTACTAGGGAATCTCAGCACGTCATCCTATTAAAGGAAATACTTTTTTTTACCTGTGATAAATTGTCTTTGATATTTTTTTATTCCTCTAGCCATATTGTGTACTTCATTATCGTCTATGCACTGTGCGGTAGGTATCTATAATTTGTATACTGTAAATAAAAAAGAACACGTTTTTCTTTTTAAATAAGTCCTTTACATAGTTATTCGACTATGAAAAAGAATATTCAGGAGTATAAAGTTTGAACAATAAATAAATCAAATTTGAATAAAAAGGGTTGTCGGTCTTCTGAGTTTTACAAGTCGGCCGCTCCGCAATATACACAATTTCCAATAAGGCTTATTTGGTATCTGACCTAAGACTAATCTCATAAAGCCATGATGGGTTGAAAATGATTTCAAAATTTAAATTTTAACAATTAACGAAGCTATCAAGGTAAAAATGAGCTTCAACGCTAATTTTGGTCAAAATCTACGTTTTGATGTACAATAAATTCATTCAACGATTTCTCTTCGCTGTACACGATTGTAACGTCATTAGGCTGCAGTTCTTGTGTCACTTTAACTTTGTAAGCATGGAGATTCTTGCAATTTGCAATTCTCATCCCCGACGCCGAATTAACGTTGCTAGACTTGGACTCTCATTTTGGGATGATAAGGGACCTACAATCTTGTGCTGAGTCTAAGCTTTTTCTAGACAGTTATACTCTCGTCTGTTTGTTAGACATTCGCGAGAGGTGGCTCAGATGGATAAATAAACTTTAGATATAATTTGTGTTTTTCAGAAAATCGAACCTGGGATCCCTCATTCAGGTATATGGCTGTAGAAAATTTGGCAGCATTGGGATTGTTATACTTTAAAAGACCAGGTTCATTGCTACCCATAGACCATCACTTCGCCTTCTTACAGCGTTGTCTTTGAAGGTTGTTCAAATGGACCCTCCATCGCTTATAAATCATTAAAGGTAATCCCATACTGGGTCTACCTATAGGACGCCTTTCTAATGGTACGGATTTCATAGAAAGTCTTGTGATCCTGGTTTTGGACATTCGTTTAACAAAACCAAACCACCAAAGTCTGGATCGCTCCATCAGGAGAAGTAGCAGCTCGATATTGAGTTCCTCACGTATTCTGATGTTCCCTATATATACGTATCCGCGATCTTTTTCTTTCGCTTGTTACCTAAATCTCATGTCCATGAGTAAGAATAATTGTAACAGACACCGAATTAAAGAATTTTATCCAATTTCATTTGAAATTATTCCTTGCGCAATATGACCCTATAAGCCACCTCTACTTCACCCTGTGTGTCTTCCTATGGTTACTCATTCGCGGCTTTATCTGCTTCATTTACTTTTTCCTTGATTTTGAGTTCGAAGCAATTATTCTTAGTATTGCCCAACATCCGTTCCTAAGGCATTGTTACCTAACTCACTCGTTCTTGAAGTTTTTCAATAGTTTTCGGGAGATGAGTTGAATTTTCAAAAACCTATACCTACCTACTTTGGCAAAAATATGTCTTTGTCTAGAACTGCTTTTGAAAGTGTTTTCTGTGAGCATATAAATTACTTTCAAAAATAAGCTTTCACCAGGGGTTTTTCGAAGTATGATAGCAGACCGAGAAGTGGTCGTGTGCTCTACAACAGCACAGAGGTTGTCCATCGAGAGCCCAGTGGCTACCCGATCTGTTTGATGCGATTGCAGAGGCATCAGTCTGTAAGTTTTTTTTTTTATTTAATTCGAAATATTGATCCCACGAGTATCCGGGAAAGAAACATCACCCATACCGGAGCCCGGTACGGCACAGGAAGGCTGGTTTAAAACCGAAGGTCGCCTGGTATTCGGAGTCCGCATATTAGTGACTAAGCACTCTCTTAGTCACGCATCCCTCAGCATATGCTGTTCCAGCTTGGATTAGAGATTTGATAATGCGGTTTAATCCCCATGGGCAGTTCTTAGTTAGTTGCTCCTCAACAGCCTGTCTGCCATGGGTGACCCTTCAGACGACTACCGCCTCCGACAGCATAGCCCATTGAGTCATTGCAACGTTAAGCCTTCTCACCGGCACTTATAAGATTGTGCACACGTCAAGGAACCTGCCCCTAGCGAAGGCCTAGATTGTTTAGGCCGGGCCTGCGTATGTCTTTTATGTCAATTAATACCAAGAACTATAATCTGTCAACCTAGTCTCGAAATTCTATTTAAAATATGATCACCATACGCATACCCTTCTTCCTTCTGTAAGAGGTTTTTATAGCTTAATGGCATAAAGTTTACGTGTGTCAGAGATAAAGGGAGTTATTTTCACAAACTCACTGCCGGTTCTGTAAATAATCAACAAAGCCCTCTCCAGAGTCAGCAATAAATACATACATCAAGAATTCCGCTGGCACCTGTAGTTAGGTATACCTACCTATATCTTGTTAAAAATCCATTGTCTCTAACCGAAAACATTTTACCTTTAAATTCCAGCATATACCTAGCTACTAAACAATAATGTATTCGTTATGCTAAAATTAAGCTTTAAACCTAATTACTCAGGCAGTTAATCTGATCTAATTATTAGAGCATGCCGCACATTAATGAGATGACACCACCATATCACAATACACCAACATCTCATATGTATATATAGGTATCGTATTGAGACATGTGCACAAGTTCATTCATCAAACAAGACGAACATACTCATATACTACTTATTTGCGAATAATGTCCTCATCATGTCTCTATCCAAGTTAAACTGAAACTAATGCATATTATTCCCGAACTTGTGGCGTGGCAATAGCAACACGAATATAGCATACAACATCTTATGTCATTACCATAAATTCCCTTTCGCTTTGGCAGCGGAAAAATAATTCACAAACAATACCTCAACTTGTTGTTCTCCTCATAGTCCTGTATCTTTGCATTTTACTTTCCTAAGTGAATCCTAATGACTATCTAATAGCCTACGAAACTAAGGTGAGCGGCCAAACTTTTCAAGCAAACGCTATTAAAATCAACTTAAATGTCAAATAAAGTTTTATTGACATGTGTCAATTCCCGTCAATTAAATCGATTAAAATGACAGCAAAGAAAATTAAAACATTTTTATCTCATCTCATCACTGACGGTTTTCAATTTTAAAATTGTTCTATATTATTTTATTTTCGTGAAATAAAACACACAATTTGTTTTTAGGAGCTGGGACAGGACACACTGCCCAGCCCATTTTGCGAAGGATTGCGGAATTGTTTTCAATTTTCTCCCCCGAAATGAACGCCATTCCAAATGCGGATTAATTTTTTAATTGGTTAGCGCTGGCTTTGTGCTTTCCGCCAATCGCGATGGAATTATAATGACACATTTAGTCTACTAATTGAGTGGGACGCCAAGTTTTGGTTTGTTTTCTGTAATGTTGGCGCCCAGCGGCGGATTCTTGAATATGAATAATAATTTAAACCACATTCTAGTTAAAATCCATCCTTCCTTGGTTTCTTTTTTGAATACTCTGACGGAATTGTTATTCTCTGCGCATATATTTATATTTCAAGGATTGTTTTGTAATTGGAGCATCGTCAAGAGGATTATTTAAGTGGAACGTAGATGTGTAACAATAAATAATTCTTACTATAGCTTCGCAGTCGTTTTTGCTTCTTAAAGGAGCCTTGCGTATGTATACGAACTGTCGAATTGGGTGAGGTCTTCTGTCTAGTCTAATCGAAGAGAAGCTTATTTAGTCAAACAAATATTTATGTCATCACTTTTATCGTACCGTAGCATTAATTGGTGTGTTTAACTTTGCTTTTCATCAGTCAAAGGGAAATCACTATTTACTGCTGCGATGAAGCCAATCACGTGGAATTGTAATAAAAGCGGTTCACTGGGGGTTATAAGAATCTCATTAAGTTGGAAGAACGAAAGACCGAATTTACGGCTGGCAATTAAAAATACTGCTGTTATGGAAAGAGAGAAAATCTATTGTTTACTAAGAAAAAGATTAATATTGCACGATAGAGACAGGAACTATGGATAGGTAAGGTAGGGGTTTTCTTATAAATTGACTAACATAAAACGCAGAAAATTGTGCTTTGAGGATAAATATTACTTATTGGGAAGCAAAATGTTTCATCATTTCCTATAGTACTATTTTCAGTGTGAAATAAACAACAGAATAGATTTGTAAGTAATATATCAATTGGTTAATAGTTTTTAGCAATTTTTAACAATTTGTGCTCCTCCTTTATCGGGTTGTAATACTAATAGGAATTTTCAGGAAGACTTTGATTTTTTGTCAAATTTGTTGACATGTGCATGCCCACAACTTACTGGAGCCCATATATCCATAAGAACATTCATGTGGTGCTAAGATGCAGTGTTCTGTGACGAATTTTCGCAGAAGATTGTCAATAGAATTCGCTTTCAAACTTTTTACAGACTTTTAGACCTTGTTTCAAGAACCTAAAGAAAGCTTAGAAGACTATAATTGGTGTTCCCTTTCTTTTGAGGCTAACTGTCACTGAACATAGGCGACATTTTATGCCGCATACGATCAAAGTGAGTCGATAAAGGTTTTTTGTCTATGAAGTAAAAAAACAATTGTTTACGAACAATATCTTAAAAAATATATGAATCAAAAATGCAACAAAAAATGTGGTGCTTGATAAAATTTCAAATGCTTACCTATAAAGGGTTTTTTTTTCCAAAGGTGTAGAACTTTAAGTTGGCAACACTATTTTACCTGGCGGCCATTTTGTCAGCTGTCAATAGTAATTTATTTTTTGTTTGGTTTAGCATTTCAACATGAATAGACTGACGCCTGAACAACGCTTCCAAATTGTGCAAATTTATTTTGAAAATCATGGTTCTGTTCGAAATACCTATACGTATCGCGCACTACGTCTATTTTACGGTCAACATAATCGTCTCCTTTTGGTTAAATGGCTACGTTAATAAACAAAACAGTCATATTTGGAGTGATGATGATGCTCAAGTGTATGTTGAGACACCGTTACATTCACAAAAACTAACTGTTTGGTGTGCTTTATGGGTTGGTGGAATAATTGGTCCGTGCTTCTATAAAAACGATGCTGGCCAGAACGATACAGTCAATGGTGACCGCTATACCTATAGAGCCATGATAACTGACTTTTTCGTTCATCAATTGAACAACCATGATGTGGAGGAGCTGTGGTTTCAACAAGACGGCGCAACATGTCACACAGCTCGTGCCACACTTGATTTATTAAAGGAAACGTTTGGTAACCGCACAGTTTCACATTGCGGACCCTTTGAATTGGCCTCCATGATCGTGGGATTTAACACTAATTGACAATTATTTGTGGGGGGATATGTGAAGTCGCTAGTCTACGCAAATAAGCCCGAAACGATTGACCACTTGGAGGACGACATTCGCCGCGTTATTGCCGATATACGGCCACAAATGTTGAAAAAAGTCATCGAAAATTGGACTTTCAGATTACACTACATCCGAGCCAACCGTGGCGGTTATATGCCAGAAATCATATCTAAATTATAATGCTTATTATAATGCTTCAAGATTATCTTTCGAAAAAAGTAAATTTCATGTCAATTTAAAAAATCATCTTTGCTTTATTCCATTTCAAAGCTTTATACCTCAAAAAAAAAAAAAAAAAAACACTACATATTCAAAAATTATCAAATATGTACTTATATTGTTTGACTTTTAATTTATTATCATTTGAGAGAAGTAAGGGAAGTGAATTGTAGATATTTATTAGGGAACATTAGGATTGTAAAATATTACAACTTGGATTTGGATGCCGAATGCACAAAACAGGACGTGTTACTTAGAAAAGAGCCGCAATGAGATTGTCAAAGTTCGTGACTCATATTTGGCTTCTTTCTGCATTTATAAAATGGGATTTATTGCAATTAAAATGTACCCCACTTTACCCTTAAAAAAAAAAAACACACTGCAAACGCTATTTCTCGACACTCACGGCTAGGCTTGCCACCTTTTAGAAAATCTCGTGGAGGACTTAAAAAATACAACTTTTTTTCAAACATAAAGTCAGAAAATATGAGGTACCTAATTAAAAAAGCTACATTTTAACCACAGAATTTTTGTACTGACATTTTGCTTACTTTCAAGCGCACGGGCTAATATTTTGTATTTAAGCATTTAAACGTAGCTTCTAGGGGCATGCTGCCCCCGTGCAATCTCTCTGCTTTTGGTCGAGTAGGTGCAAGGTTGGGTACCTATATGCAATGTTTATCTTATGTTGCTTGACTAATCTTACCGCCAAAAAATACGCATTTTTATAATTAGCTTATATCTTCGGTTTTTGGATCCGATTTTGATGAAACTTTTTTTATTAGTTAACTACACATTTATTTAATACTAGCTGACCCGGCGAACTCCTTCTCGCCCCAATTTAACGCCTTCGGATAAACTCCAGAGGGATAATAAAACACTGCTAGTAAAAAGCACATTTGCTCAATAGAAAATGATAATGCGAAAAGGACACCTGTCAAATTGCGAACGACTTTAGTTTACGTATAACGCCATCTGTCGGGTTGTGGCATTGATCGCAGCACAGCGCAATCTATTATTTACCTCGGTAACTTCTCCACCCAAAATACACGCAAATTGTCTTTTATCACAATGAATTTCACAATTATCCGAAATTTTCCAAGCTTCACAACGAATTTTCTACCTTTGCATCATCCAAAGTCATCAAATCATGCGATATCTAAAATGAAAAATTTCGTCGAAAAAAAAAATTAATTTGTTTGCGTTTTTCCGGAAATTTCAGAGTTTTCCACTAAGAATTTTCTATTTTTCCATTCGAAAAGCCATTCCGAAACAATTGCACACCAACTTTCATACAAAAAAAATCAATTTTCGATTTTTCCAATTTCCCGACTTTTTAGGAGGAAAATTTTCTTTCGGATTTGAGCCAAATCGGCCCAGCCGTTTTTATGAATTACTATACATTTTTCGCACCATTTTTATATAATAAATAGATAGAATATAATAATAATTTTGGAAACATTTTAAAAATAAAGTAAAATCTAGCCAAATCTACTACAATTACCCACTTTTTGTTATCATTTCGCAGCAGCAGCGCACTGCAAAACTGAAAGTAGGCAGCTAGAGCAAAATTTTTCGTTCATGATTTCGTCGTGTCATTTTTGTATGCGATGTTTCAATCCGCAGCTTCTTTCACGTGCAATGCAGATGCAGAAGTCAATAGTATCTGAATTCCCTGAAGAGATGAAAAATATTTAACCCTCTTGCTCTTCTGCAGGTTCTGCAATTTATATTAAAACTTGACTCTAATGTATCTATTGCCACATTTGTAAAATAAAATCGTACTCTTTGAAAAGTGAAAGGAATTTGATTTTTTTTGTTAAAGTAATTTATGGTTGTGGAGGACATTTTTTTTTTGTGGAGGACGGAGGACAGCACCTAACAAAGGAGGACTGTCCTCCTCAAAGGAGGACGGGTGGCAAGCCTACTCACGGCAGCCAAAGTTGTAAAATTTGGGAAACCCGCGGTGTACCCGCCCGGCTCTCCCTTCGACAGGAATTGTACTGCTTAGGTCTTAGATAATAATGTTCTTTCGTAAAATGCGAGAAATGAGAATAAATCGATTTGCTGGAATTGTCTTTCTGCCTAAAATACAGCAGTAGGAATAAAACATAAAAATAATCATTAAAATCGGCCCAGCGGTTATCGAGATATAATAGTTGTGTTTTTATGAAACCTCGCCAGCCAGCCGTTCATTTGGACAGTTGCCAGCAAGACGAAGCCAGCCGAATGAATTTAGGCAAAAAGCCTAAAAGCATACCAGCATTTCGGATAAAATTATGTATTTGGTAGAAATATTAGATAAATTCTGACATTTTTTTCTGGAATGTTGTGTGCATGAGATAAGAACGCCATTATTGAATTGAATTTAGCCAGCTGCCAGCCAGCAGCTCTCCGGCTTGGGAGACAAGACTAGTATTCTATTCAGTGACTACGGCTGAGAAGTAAACTAAGTAGAGTTGACGTATATGAGACACATAATGTACTAGTTATAGGTATTCCAAATTGAACACCAATCACAGTTTTCCCGATTTGTACAACCCCCATCCATAAGGCTTATCACTGACGAAAGTGCCATCCAAGTCCTCCTTTAAATTAATTTCCATTTCCTTCCATACTTAGTTTGAAAAAAAAAAATAAAAAATTCACAGCAAAAATCATCATCTTCCATCGTCACCAATATTGACAAAACATTTAAGTTGACAAGCACTTTCGTGTTTTTGTTAATTAACAATTACGTTAGTACTTATGTAAAGTTGTTTATCCAATTAGTTAACAAGAAAAGCTGTTTTATTTACTCTTTGCGAAACATGCTACGGTACAAGCTCAAATGCACATGCACATCACTATATACTAGCCACTTAAGGTGCAATATTTATTTGTAGGCCATCGTTTATCAAACTCTTACCGAATGTAAAACAAATATTCAATTAAATTTCTGTTCCCAATTTTATGTTTTGCGCTTTTTCAGTTTGTTATCTGTATAGCTGTTATCGCAGCGAGTAAAAGCTGAATAATGAATAAATACAAAATTTAAATTATTATTATTTGTTCAGTGGCTGTGTGTGGACTGTCTATAAGAAGAAATCTAAATTGTAGCTATAGATACTACTAATTGTTTAAGGTTGTCTTAGCGTAACGTTTTGAAAGGAAATTCAAAGAGAAAGACTATTGCAAAATGTTGACTCAATTCGCTTAATTGATGTGCCACAAATAAATACGTTTAACAGGAAGGATGTGGCCTACATATTATGATTCACACACATACCCATACATCAGTCACTCACTCCACCGGACTATGCCGATAGGTACTACTACTACTACGTCTGTCTGATTATTTGCTGATTTCTACTTGCGCTTGTACTATGGCCCTTATGACTTTTCCCGATTATCTTCATAACTCAATCAATTCGATGTTGGTCTAATTTTTCTCTGACTGCAGCATAGGTGCATGGTTAACGATTGGCAAATTTATTTTCCATGGACCATCCGCCGATGTTTAAGAGAACTTTGGGTTTGGATACGAACTATTGCTCCATTTGTAGCTGGCTCTATTTACAACAGTAATGTCATCATTATCATCGTCATAGGCGCAGTGGTTCAGTGCTAAGTGTGGTGGACTACAACTGTGTGAGGTGTCTCAGGTTCGACCCCGGAAAAACACAAATTACATCTTAAGATTTGTTCAACTGCGCCAACTTTAGCGAACGTCTCACAAACATTCAACAGTATAAATGTTATGGAAAAGCTTCTCAATTCAGCCGTTCGGACTCGGCATAAATTGTAGGTTGTGAAAACCTAGGCTTAGTGTGCCTATACGGACCTATTGCGCCATCTATTTATTTATTTATTTATTTTATGTCATCAGCGAACCTAATCATTATTGTCCCTTTTTGGCAGCGTTAAACGATGCTGAGTATCGATCCTTGCGGAATTCGTGCTGATGAGCTATATATTTAGTCCGTTTCGTACATTAGCCTTCTGTTTGCGAAATTGTTTACCATATTTTCCCCGAAGAAATATGGTGAGCCCATTACAACTCATGTTCTTCATATGTCCTTTCAATGTCTCTCATATCCATTAAAACGGCCGTGGCCGCGGGTGTAGGTTGCTTAAGTGAACCCTCCATAATTTTCGGCCTTCTGCCACCGACTGTAAATGCTTTAGGGCAATAATTGCTATTTAGGTAGGGTAGATAAATATGGATTTGATCTAACCATCTCATTTTGGGCCTCCCTAGAAGACGTCTGCCTGATTACAAGAATTCCGTATAAAACGTCTTAGAATCCGAGTTGTGGGCATTCTCTGCCAATTTGAAACGTGGAGAGGAGAGGAGACAGAACGCATCCCTGACTAAGCCCAATGCCCAAGGCCGAAGGTATTGATTTAATGTCCGAACCGAATACAACTTGTAAGGTTTGTGTAAAGAGTTTGAATGGCTCTCAGGAGAGAACTGTCAAATCCATAGTCCTTCAGTACACTTCAGAGTTTTCCTCTAGGGACTTTTAGTCATATGCCTTATCCAAGTCTATAAAGCATGCCTTCCAAGCCTTCTCAAATATCATTTTGAAAATCAGTCAGAGTCGGTTGTGCTTCTGTTCGGACCGCTCATCCCCCAATTGGTCACAGCCGTCAAACGCATTTTAAACACCTTTGCAAACCCTTTGCTGGGAAGCCTTAATAATGTTATATCCCTATAATTGGGGCAATCCCTTTTACGTGTCCATTATCTTGAAAAGGGCCACTATTATCCCAGTTTTAAAATGACCAAGTGTTTCACCGCATCTCAAGAATACTTTAATGACACGATGGAGTCATTTGCTTCATTTATATAAAATGGAGTTAAATGGGAGTTAAGTTATAATACATTTTACAAACCCATTATCCGTAAAATGGTATTCCTTATATTATTTGCCTTGTGCATCCTAAGGCCAAGTAAATTTGTGGATCTTAATATGGCAATTATTGCTTATGGCACATCTGTATTTGTTTTGTAAGTCGTACTTTTTATTATGAAATGAAAAATGCAAGTACAAGTTCGCACTCTAATGACCACTTCACTGCAGCTTATCAATCGGCTACTTCTATATAGCATTGATCAAATACAAAATGTTTGAGATTTTTTTATCATGGATTCGAAAGTATAAAAACGGAAAGTAGTTAATGATTCTACAATAGTTCCGTGTTAAGTACCTAAACATGAAATTCTTTGCCAGTCTAGTGTGCCTTTTTGCACTTTTAGTCATATCGATTGCGGCGGAGGTAGTTTGTCCAACCGAGCAGCTAGATCAATCGTATGTGATTCAGATTCCATCACCGGATAGTTGCTCCAAGTTCTACAAATGCGACAGAGGCAAACCGATTTTGCAGACATGTCCTGGAATTCTGCACTATAACCCAAGGGCTAAGGTATAATAATTAATTCTGATTTTGTAAAAATTGAATACATAATTATGCTTTCCTGTATACTTTAGGTTTGTGACTATCCCGCAAGCGCACGCTGTACTTTGGAAAATAATTAAACAAAAACAGTAGTAATTGTTAAAGGTGTATCAAGAGTCACATAATGTAATCCGAGAGTTTAAATAAAAATCCAAATGCTAAATCAGGGAGTTATTTTTTTACATTATTTTAAACATATTTTTGTCGAAAGCTTTGTTATACCCTCCGCAGGAAGGTAGTATATTCACTTTGTCATTACATTTGTAACGCCAAGAAGGATTCACCGGAGACCCTATAAACTTTATAGTATAAAGTATATATATTCTGAATCAGAATCACATTCTGAATCGATTTAGCCATGCCCGTCTGTCTGTCCGTCTGTGTGTCTGTCCGTCTGTCTGTCTGTTGAAAACACGATAGCGTCCAAACGAATCGACATAGGCGAATAAAACTGTGTGAGAGGACTTCTTTTTACCGTCGTCAAGTTGGTAGTGAAAATAAGCTATGTCGGTCAAGTAGTTCTGGTATCTCCCATACAAAACCACTATTAGACCCATGTGTCTCTCTGTATGTTGAAATCACGATAGCGCCCGAACGAATCGACTTAGGCAACTGAAATTTTATGAGAAGTCTTATATTTTTGACCTTCAGGTTCCTATTAAAAATGGTACATGTCGGTCAAGTAGTTCTGTTACCTCCCATACAAAGCCAATATTCGACCCATGTATCTCCCTGTCTGTTGAAAACACCTTACCGTCCAAACAAATCGACTTAGGTGAATGAAATTTTGTGAGAGGACTTATTTTTACCGTTGTCAAGTTATTAGTAAAAATTGTCTATGTCGGTCAAGTAGTTCTGGTACTTCCCATACAAAACCAATATTAGACACATACGTGTACCTACAGTACATACAGTGTAGTTTATCAAAGCATCGGCCAGGCTGATGATAACACTTCTACTTGTTTTTATAAGGGTCAATATTGTACAAAGTAATTATTCATGGAAATTATTTACTGGGATAAGGCAGCGTATCTTTTGACTGTCACGTTGTCGCAGTGCTGCACACTTATTATTACCTACAACTTTTATCCTTTGTGCTTTTAGTCAGTAGAAATATTAAAGCGTATATTGAAAGGGTGCACAGTAGAATATTGAGCGAGGGGTCTTAAGAAAAAAAATACAAAAATAACGTTTTTATCCAGCACGTGGGGGTGGGGCATATAATATCTTTACTGACTTCAAAAAAACTTTCATACCCCAGTTATATATGTGGACCTGTTGCAGCATTTGTTCATGTACAGTACATTATATTTATTATGGCGAAAAATTTCAAATTTGCCAATTTGGCAGAACGGTTCAATTTACTCTTATTAGTATTTTCAATTTTCTTCATGAATTTGGCCAATTTTAGTCGAATTTTTTTATCAAAAAACTACAAGTCCAATTGAATTCTGGAGCTCACCACCTTTTATTTACAGATTCAACAGGTATGCACTCAAAGAATAAAAAAGTCATTAATGACTATCGGTTTATTGTTTTCTGTTGTAGCTGTAGGTTGCCATTTAACACATATCGACAAGGATTTAAGAATATGTGAATTTCGACAAGTGTCATACGTCATTTGTGTAACATACAGTTCAAATAAAAGAAATTACACGGGAAGTATTTCAAAGGTTGGATGTTAGAATATATTTCAACTTTTCCATTGAAGGTAAATGCAGCAGTCATTATAGGGCCAGCGATGTCGTTGTCACTTCGATCGAAGTTTTTCACTTCGTTTTCAAGCCAACACTTCGGCTACTTCCTCCTTTGCAAAAACACTTCACTTTTACTTTTTTGATCTCTCACACAATTTTTACTTTTTTGACCTCACAAATTTTTGTGAAATTATTGAACAATAAATATTAATTATTAGTAAACTAATCACGAACACACCCATTCCTATCGATAACTTTAATCTGGGGTGGGATTCTGTAAAAAACGAAACGAAAAACGCTTTCGCTTTTCTAGAAACGATAAAAATCACACGAAAGCGAAAGTTTGCTTCATGTAACTCCTTTCGTTTGTTTCTTTCTCTTCGCAAGCGTTTAAGAAGCAGTGTATTTAAAATTGCATACATTTAGGGTCATTTTTACAGTTTGAGAAACTTTTATTTTTGACAGCAGCACCTAAATGTATGTTTTTGAGCCTTTTGCTTTTCTGAATCTATATTGATTATAATAGTTTATTTTTTAAAATAGTTTCCTTCCATTTTTGGTTACAATTAGAAGGAAGGCAAATAAACGCGAGAGAACGGCAATAAACAAAAGCACTGAGATTTGTCTTCTCTTCTGTTCTAATTACCAGTTGGCGGCATATTGCTTAGTTGCCGAAAGAAGTAGTTATATGGTCAATCGACAAATCCAAATGCACGGGGCCATTTTCTAACTGGGGAAAGCAGAAATGTCTCCCCAAGTGGATTATGTACGGAGAGTTGACTGTTAGAATTCAAACTATTCAACTTACTAAAGATGAGTCTGATGATGAATGGTATAGTTTGAAATAGCTATCATTCCTACCAAAAGTTATTGCAGTTTGGCTTAATTGAGCCAACTACTACTTTCCACACAAAGTAGTCATGAGCCGCATCGCCATATTGAAGACACACATCATTTATATAGAGCACAAACCATCACTGCTCCAGAAATGTTTATTTCTTTTGACACATTAATTGTTAGAAATAGCTGCAAATGCGCTTAAACTGTTAAAATAATCAAATAAATTGAAAAACGTCAATGAATAAGCTGTCGTTGATTTCCTTTCGCACGGAACGAAAATGGCATTCGTTTTTAGATTTACGTGAAGCAAAATAAATGAAAACGTAAACGAAATGGCTTTCGTTTTTTTGCTTTCGCGCAAACGAAAATTCTTTTCGTTTTTGTAGTTACATGAAGCAAACCGTTCCTGCAAACGAAAACGATTGAACGTTTTCATCTTACAGAATCCCACCCCTGAGTTTTATCTAAGATAGTAGCGCAGTGGTTAGTGTGTTGGACTACTGTGCGAGGGATCCCAGGTTCGATCCCCGGAAAAACCCAAATTACATCTTAAAGTTTTTTCTACTGCGCCACCTCTCGCGAACGTCTGACAAACATCCGAGAGTATGAGTACTGTCATGAAAAAGCTTCTCAATTCAGCCGTTCGGACTCGGCATAAAATTGTAGGTCCCTTCCATTCGTCCCAAAAATAGAAACTCACACAAAACGAATGGTTGCGAGAAGCTAGGCCTTGGGTGTCACCCGCCTGTTGCGCCACCTATTTATTTTTTTTTTAGAACGAGAACGAGTGCATGTAAAGAAAGAGGTTGTCGGATATCGTCTGCTTTGCTTCGTGATAGCAGATGGCGACAAGACGCCATTACGATATTCATTTCATTTATTTGATAGATACTGTTGTGAAAACATTTAGAATATCAATCCGAGTCCCCATGCTTTCACGTCATTTTGAGGTCTATGAAATTGTGTTATGAGGATGTCTTAAATAATTTTATCGATTTAAAGTTAATCAATTTAGAAGCACTTAATCAAATTGATTTTTCTCAAATGATGATACTTAATAGTGAACAGCATAAATCGGAAGTTATGGGCATAAGACACCATTGTGAAGAATTTGACATTATTCTGTGTAAGCAATTCCCAGAATTAATTTTGAAGATCCCATGTTTAGCGCTGTCCAGATTTTAAACCCTTTCATCTTTAGGGAAAAGTCTTCTAGAATTAATCACACATAGAAGCCAAATGGAGGCTTCTAATTTTGGAGGACTTTCTAACCAACGAGGAAAATCTTAAAGAATTTTAGAATTCAGTCTTCGGCCTAAAAATATCTTTGGGAGAAATTATGTACCCTCATTTAAAAGATTTTGTATGAGCTTTGCTGTATGGAGAATAGTTTACCCAGACTTCATAATTTCCCGCGACGATTTAGGCTCGGGAATCAACCGCGGAAAGTTACCCAAATCACAAATATCAAACTTTGACAGACAGTCGTATGAATTGTTTGTTTGTTTCCAGATTTTTTTTTAGGAAAATCTCAAAATGACGGTAGTCGATTTACGCGATTTACGCAATGACACTTCCGAGTGGTGTTCACTTAAAGCACAGCAGAATTTTACACATTTACGAGCTGCGTAAATTAATCAGAATTAGTGAATAGGTACCCTTATGATTTTTTTTATCACATCGTGAACACGCTTTTTTTTTAGTCCATATAGCACCACTTAAGCAAATTGACAAAAAACATTTGAAATCGAACTGACATTGAGAACTTGTCCTTTTTCCACTGGTGTATTTTTCTGTAACTATAGGTTTGGGTTATAGTAAAAGTCAAGAAGTGTAGCAAGTATATTATTTGTTGTTAAAGTGTAAGAAATCTTTATACTTTCCCAATGATACTAGACCAGATACACCGAATCGGGACTACTGCTATAGTGTAAGAGGGAACATTAAAATTATTATTATTAATTTTGTTTTTTTTTTTTTTTTTTTTTTTTATTTAAACATTAACATCAGGCACATCCGATTCTGAAATGAGAATAATACAAATTCTCTGTAAGTACAATTCGAACAAACTACGATAACTACGAATATTATAATCAAATATCTACCACTACTTTACTCAGATATCTATCTACAAGAAATATTTAAACTAAGTACAGTACGTACAGTACAAATATCATATGCAAGGCAATACCACACACGCCGAACACATTTGGTGTTCAGAAAACCAGTAGGCATGCCTGCCGATAAACACTCATGTTATGAGTTCACGTGTGCGCAGGAGGAACCAGGCAATTGCCACACACACCAAAGAACCTCTCGTTCTAAGGGGAACCGGCAAATTTACCAACACACGTCCTTTGCACGAATCATGAACAGCAATACCACACACGCCGAACACAATGTTCAGGGAACCGGTATGCCTGCCGATAACACTTTTCTAATTACTTCACTTGTGCGCAGGAGGAACCAGGCAATTGCCACACACACCAAAGAACTTCACGTTCTAAGGGGAACCGGCATATTTACCAACACACGTCCCTTGCACGAAGTACCTATAGCAACATAATACAGTCGCAAACCAATAATGATGGCACACTCTATTCAAGCATCTACTCTACTCAGATATCTACAAAACTATTTACACTACATTACAAATACCCTGCCTGAGAAAATATTGCAAGGCAATACCACACACGCCGAACACAGGGTGTTCAGGGAACCGGTATGCCTGCCGATACACACTCATGTTATGAGTTCACGTGTGCGCAGGAGGAACCAGGCAATTGCCACACACACCAAAGAACCTCTCGTTCTAAGGGGAACCGGCAAATTTACCAACACACGTCCTTTGCACCAACCATGAACAGCAATACCACACACGCCGAACACAATGTTCAGGGAACCGGTATGCCTGCCGATAACACTCGTCCAATTAGCTCACTTGTGCGAAAAAGGAACCAGGCAAATGCCACACACACCAAAGAACATCTCGTTCTAAGGGGAACCGGCAAATATTACAAAATCACGTCCTTTGCACGAACCATGCACAGCAATACCACACACGCCAAACACAATTGGTGTTCAGGGAACCGGTATGCCCGCTGATAATAGATACTTGTCTAATAAGACAACTTGTGCGCAGGAGGAACCAGGCAATTGCCACACACACCAAAGAACCTCTCGTTCTAAGGGGAACCGGCAAATCTACCAACACACGTCCTTTGCACGGGGTATAGCAACATAAACAAAGAAGTCGCAAACCAATAATGATCACCTTGGTATTCGCAAAGAAACCAGTGGAACCAGCGCACTTTGTTTACACACACCCGCCCTGCCACACACACCAAAGAACTTCTCGTCCCAAGGGGAACCGGCATGAACGGTGGAACCAAACAAGTCGCAACACACAACTGGCTCGTTGAACACACAGATCCCTGTGAAACGCAATACACACATACGTTCACGAAAACCATGCCGAAGACTTTATCAGCCTTCAAACGCATTAAAAAACCATGTTGATTTATGATCAACGGCACTAAATAAAATGCACAAATGCTACACGTTACTTTCTAACTACTCAAGCAATGAACAATACTTAGTGAGTGACAACCACTCACCTTATTCACTCTTTTCTTCTTTTTTTTTCTACGTTACTTTTCTTTTTTTTTTGCCTTAAAACGAACACTCTACAGCACCACTCACAACAAAACACCGAACACGACTGATCGGGTTTAAAGAATTTCATCCCCGACCAGAAATACCCCTGAGTCTGTATGCGTGTGATGCCATATTATGTTCTTTATCCCAATGCCCCACTCATGTTCGTGTCGATATCCTACAATAGTATTATATCTTTGTAATAAAGATTGATTAAAACAACTTTTTTTTTCGTATTTATATTAAAAGTTATACTTTTATGATGACACTTCAAACGGCATCGCAATCGCTTCATAGCTTTATCACCCCTACAAAAGTTTGCTGAGGGAACCGCTCGATGTGATGATATGACTGGGGCGGTGAGAAAAAGAACTCCATCGGAATTCGTAAAGCCATCAGAAAGATTTATTTGGGGGACTGGGCTTCAAAAATCAGTATGTATACGGAGGCGCTAAGAATTTGCAATTGGTTGGTCGTTGGTTGGCTGATGGTTTTAAAACAGCCATCAGTTTTGAAAGCAGTTCGGATAATGTTTAGACCGTGACAAGTGATCATAGATTTGCTATCATCTTCCGTTCGAGAGGAAGGAATTGAAATATCATTAAAGGAATCAAATCTTTTGATGGTGTTTATCTTTCCGATGAGAATGATCAATTTGAAACAGCACTGTACTGAGTAGGGCGGAAAATAGTTGAACAGTAGGTATAGAGGAAGTCACTTTCGGGATCTACTCGCTGAAATCGGAAAAATCAGCAGCATGAGAGAGTTTAATTTGACCTCAGATGATTACCGGTATGGAGAAGTATTTGAGTTGCGGAAAGTATAGATCCTTGCTGCACATCTGTGTTTATAGGGTAATAGGGTACTAATAACTAACTTATAGCAGACGTAGGAAAGCATACAATAATTTCACTTAACTGCTATGTATCACATTTATAACTTTAGCATAGCCGTCATGGCTGTTGTAGTAGACTACATGTAACTTATAATAGCGGTTGTATGCAAAAATAAAGAATTGTTACGCATTCAATCATCTTCTGCATCCATCAAAACATATTATAAAAAAACGCACGGGAGGTGCCACCTTTCTTTCATTGAATATTTACCTCATCCTTTTTTCTATGCCTAAGGATATCACGGTCGGATCTCCTTCCTACTGTATACTAAACGCATGGCTAATAACAGTTGTTTTGTACATTATGCTATGGGTGAGAGTTTCATGGTGTACAGTAAAAAGCTTTCTGCCTGATGCTACTTTCGACGGGTATGGAAATAGCCCAAAATGTTATCTCATTAAAGGTGAATATAAATTTCAGTTTATACTAAAAAAAATAATAAAAAAAAAGTGTGAACATTGCAATAGGATTTAATAAGGTCTAAACCTCGCCTTGTAAACATAAAATTGGATGGTAATTGCTATTTGTATTGATATGTTATGCATCATAAAAAAAATTGTTGGGAAGGGCGGATATTACATACAAAATTTGTCTCTACAATCTACATTGTCTCAGTGTGGAGGACAACTCTTAAACCATTTTAGCCTGAAGATTTATCGGCTCGATTTTTTACGGTCAGTTCTCGCTTCATCAGACATCTGTAAAAATTAGATCAGAAAGTTCTTGAATGCCTTTTAAGTATAGTAGCTTCCAAGTGTCCTGTGGCTATTATGATAGACTGGCAGTGACATAAAAAGGAAAATGTATCATCATTAGGTCTCTCCACTTCTCCAGGACGGGCTGTTTTTTACATAGGCCCAGCGCGTCGTTGGAATTATTCTTTTTGTGCTGTTTGTCACAATACCTACATGACATAGCAGTATTGTCTGTACCGGACTATGCTATGCTATAGTCATTCTGTGAATTTGACTGTGAAATATTATGCATTTGCGTAAAATTATTCAGTGTCGCACCTGGATTTTTTTTATTTGTTTGTTTGTGGTTGCAATGATTCGAACATTAAAATTCTCACATTGTAGCCCAGCGCCAGCACATGAACCGCACAGAGCTCACAAAATATGAATTGTATGGATGATGGCTGTTAACATTTTTTAATGCATTTTTTGGTTGCAAAAAGTGAGTTTATCATTGAATCAACTAAATTATTTAATAGCAAGTGAATTCTGTTGAAATGCGAACTCCCATGGAGAGGGATTTTAATTAAAATCGTCCATCCGAAAGCTGTTAATTGATCCAATAATTATCGTATCCGATATGGGTATAAATTATATGAAACAAAATAAAAACCACACAATACCACCCACACACTTCTTGTTTGACTTGCAACTCTGTGGTCTTTAAGCTGCATATGACACCACTGTTTTGTATATTATAAACCTTCATTTGATCGGTTCCAAATTAATTAAAACTACCTATAGTACGTGTCAACGCTTTATGTCGTGCAAAGGGATTTTTTTTTTGGTCAATCGCAACATGTAACCTACATTTCCTGTAACACCCTTTTAACCTTACCATAGCTTTGTAAGTATGTACATACGAAAGAAGGCAGTCGAATGTGTTAATTTGCAATCACACTTAGTTACTCATTTCATAGTACATAAACTTTATACCAATTGAGTGCTATCATTACTATCGAAAGAGAAAAGGACTATCAATTGCATCTTCTTTTCAAGAGTGATTCTACTGCCATTAAGCAGGATTGTTTGATTGTAAAATATTTAACGATTCAGTGGATTCATATCGAACATTTATGTGAGGGAAGAGCACGTACATAATTGAAGATCCACATTTTATGAGCTGTTTATGGATTAAGTCATAAAAAAATTACAGAAATTTACTCGTTTATTCTTCATACTCCACACGAAAAGAAAGCTTCTCGCCAGCAGGGACATTAATGAGTTGAAGCCCCCCCTCATAAAATGTAAATAAGTCGTAGATTTTTATTTACTTATTAATTTTATACAAATTATTGTTATACGAAGGCGACATCTCTTACTTTGATGTAAAGTTTTTTTTACTCCCGAAAATTGTTTGGAAACTTAAACTTTGCATATGAGTCACAAACGTGAATTATATTAATTTAATTTAACACACGAGCATAATCATGGAGCAACGACTCGAATATTGGTCCACTGAGAAACCCAAACTGCTTTATACTTGCTCCGAAAAAGGCTTAGCATGCTTTTTGTGAAAAATTTCGGTCTTGAAGTCTTAATTAGAAACGACATAACGATGATAGAGGAACTAAAAAAATTAATATGGCAACCGATTTCCTGTATAACCCTTGAGCAATGAGCTAGAATTGTTTGAATTTCGTGCCTTACAAACTGAATATAGCCGGCATAATCACCCTTCTGGGCGCACAATTTTCAACACAGCCAAGAAATTGTAAGAAAGTAGATGTGGTAAGATAATTTGCTTTGTCGGAGCGCTTGCTTGAAAGAAAATATTGCTAAAGACCCAAATTTATCGATTGCTTGCCATCTCTATTCTAGGTACATTTTTATAAAGTTCAGAAGATCTCCGACCATGGAAACAAAATATTCTTCAAAGATGAGGCTCATTTCATTTCATGTGGATTAGCTATATTTGACCCATCTAGAAGCCATTGCATCTACAAAAATTAGGTAGGTAGGTAGGTAAACGAGTACTCTTCTGGCGGTTGCCACAGCTTCACATAGAGTTAAAGTTTTTTCTACTGCGCCACCTCTCGCGACGGTCTGACAAACATCCGAGAGTATGACTGTCATGAAAATGCTTCTCAATTCAGCCGTTCGGATTCGGCTACTTGGCATAAAATTGTAGGCGAGAATTTTTTTTCGAAAACGAAGAAGGGAGCACAGTTGCCGTCGATTTTCAGCACTACGACCGTTTGCTCATCGACTTTTTTAGTAAAAAAATTAAATTTTTGATCTGAACAATATGTGGAACAATATTGTGGCACACAACGCGACCAATGTTGGCTTCATAGGACTCGTAATATCGCGATTGAGTGTTGTCAGTTACCCGCCGACATCATGAGATTTGAGCCTCTGGTAGGACTTTTTTTTTTGTACACCAGTGCAGTAGCCAGGATTTAGTTTCCGGGGGGCTTGCTTCCAAATCTTACGAGGAATTCTTTCAATAAAAAACTATTTCAATTCATTGATTTTTATTAGTTTTTAAATCGTATGTACTTATACGAATATACTTAAAATATACTTATACTTACAAAAATGTTTTCAAAGCAGAAGACGCCTTAATTTTTTTTTTCGACATGAAATCAATCACCTTATCTGTATCCACATTAATATCCGAATGAATTGATATCTTAGCAAGTGAGCTTAATCTTGCATTCTCCTTAAAGCTTCGAGACACTGTTTTAATTTTTTCGCACCAAAGAATATACTCAGCTTTTACAGCTGAAAACGAAATTGCATTATCAAAGTAACATGCTAGATTTTCCATTTCGTTCACTCGCTCAACTGCAGCAAAAGCTGGGAGAAGAGCTTGAAACGATGGTAGAACGTCTTCGTTGACCATGAATTTTTCCGTAAGATTTTGTATTAACGAATCTATGCGATAATTCAGTATGGACGCTCTAAAATAGGCTTTAGTAGAAGAGGTTTCTGGATTGGAACGCGTTGTTTGTTTTAATTAAGTTCTTGGAGCTCTTAATTAAACTTCAAATAAGTCTCCAGCAAGTTGGGATGCGGATTGAAACGCCTCACTGAACCAATTTTCGCCATTTTCTCTGATGTTCTTAAGAGAATTCAGAAGAGAATTCCCTTGTGCGGTCGATTGCAGAAACGAAATCGAAGGATTTGTACTGTAGGGAAACTGATAAGGACGGCGTCAAACTGAATAGCGTTTGCAGGAGTTGACGTGGCATTTGACAGACCCAGGTTCAAGCACAGTATACGTACATACATAGCGTTTGGGTACCTACCTGCATGTTCTTAATATTTTTATAGATTTTAATTTATATTAGAGAGTTTTAGTTTTTAGTTTAGGGAGGGGGGGGGGGGGTGCCTTCAGCCCCTCAAGCCCCCTCCCTGGCTACATGCCTGGGCTACGCGAAAAATAAAACTATTAAACGATTGAAAACCAACAAAACGCAAAACCATGGCCAGCCGAAATGTGCAGAAAATTCATCACAAATTACCTAAAAAAGATATTAGTCGAGTACCGAGTGGGTGGACACACTAGCGATCAGAAAAACTCATACGCTAAAATTTTTCAATTTTTCAACTTACCGGTGCCATTAGGTAACATTTTTCAATAGGACAATTAAAATCCTAAAAGAATTCAAACGAATGTACCTATCTACATATATGTACATACATACCTGTCTTTATGATAGCTTTAAAGGCGTTATTAGGAATATTGTTGGCGGGGGCCGTGATAATTGTTAGAGTCATTGGCTATGATCCGAGCGGCGTATGGTTCAAGCTGCGGTGGTGGATAGCAATACTCATTGAAAGAATTATGTCAACGATTTTCCACCATTCCACCAAATAAAAAGGGGTTTCTGCTTAGTAGTATAATAGGGGTATTTCTTTGGGAAGTGAGTATAACAAAACCAAAAGTGAGTATACCAATTTTGCATGTAAAACCAAAAGTGAGTATAACAAAATCAAAATTGAGTATAAAAGCTTTGCATGTAAAAGTAAAAGTGAGCTAGCTATAGATTCTCAAAAAAATACGCCTAATGTCGAAACCGACCGCCACCGTGGGGCGTCGTGTCGCTATCCTCTCCTATCCTAAGGGCGTCGCAAGTTCTAGTTTTTCACTGCTGTAAGACTTCGAACAAAGGTTAAGCATCACATTTCTCTTTACGGATATCAAGAGCAATTTCGAAGCGAAATCCAATAGTAGGTCAATGAGAAATCCGTCTTTCGCAGATTCCAACTTGGCGAATTTTCCAGTGGGACTTATGCTTACGCCCGTACAAGATCCAACTAATCCAGGAGCTCAAAGTTAATGAACATAGACAAAGCCGTTTGTTCGCTAACTTGGCTTCGGAGCGTTTGGAAGAATTTTGATCGAAAAATCATGTTTGCCTACGAGGCGCTTTTTTGATAAATGCGGGTATGTGAACAAGCAAAATCGCCACAAATATGGGACGACGATATTTCAACGTCGACAGGTCCCTATTGAAAAACCTTTTAGTGAATCTTGAGTAAGATCAGCTTCACATATATTTGCTTTTCTAAGGGTGTCGCAAAAATATTTCAACGTCTCTAGGGAGTCGCAGTATGTAAAAGATTGGGAACCCCTGATTTAGAGAAACGGACAGCAGTTAGTCAGAAAATTTTAGCCTCAAAATCCTCTAATATCTTCATAGAAATACTTTATTAAGGTATCCAATTTAAAATCATTCGTGCAAAAAATAAACTAACCAAATCCCTTTCACTCTAAACCAACAAATAAAATAGGTATCTATTTAGATACTTACCTTCGAATCAGATATACAAAAACAGCATGGTAATATGTAGGTAGGTACTATGGAAAACATAACATGTAGTTTAACCAACACGATTGAGCTTCAATAATTCAGTGCGGTTTCACAAAACTTTTTCATGCATTATAAATTAAATGTAATGATTTGTATTCATTCATAAGCGTTTTGAAACCAAATTCAACGTCAGCACTGCTTTACGACTCTATTTCACACAAAATCCTTTTCCGTCCAAATTGCGATGAATAATATATTGAATGACCGGAAATTATGGGCTTCGCGTTATAGCCTTGGGTCATTATTAAGGTGTCTATCCAAAATAACATTTCATCTACTTTTACTCGAGGCGATTTATCATTGAGTATGCACAGTATGGCTGCAAAAATATAACCTCATCGTTCCTGTTAAGCACAGAAGTTGAGCTATAGCTACTCGTTGTTAAATATTTAATTTTACTCTGGGTTCTCAAAAATATTATGATTACCTAAAAAGGGGTAGATAGGTACTGTGAGCGAGTTCTTCACAACATATTTAATTATTTTTTGGGTTAGGAACTCTCTATTACCGACAAACGTGCCACTAGAAATATGTACTAGAAAATTTATCTCAGTTGAAATAGGCACCCTATCCACACAAACTACTGAGCTTAGTTCGGTTCAGAAGCATTTAAGGATACCTAATATAAAATGTGTGCAACTTTTGAGAAAAGGGATAATTGATATGTGAAACTATTTCATTAAGGTATATCGGTATAAATCTAGGAACATAATGCTACTTTAGAAGTCATAGGAGTTGCTGTCTGACATTTTGTAAAATAATAATCTGAACCCATGCATAGCTACACAGTAATACTTTGGGAACGAAATAATATTTTTTTTCTTTTTTAAATATCGTACCAATGACATAAATGTAAAATAATTTTTAAATTAAAAAGCTTTAAAAAGGTTATACTAATTATATTTTCCAATAAAACAAAAATCCAGTTGAGAACACTCTACTGATGTGTCTCCAGGGCAGGGGGCAGCAGATAATGTCTTTGTACAAACCTATGTTTACAAATAAAAGTTTCATAGGAATATTCCCCCATCTGTCAGTTGTGTTTAAGTCTATAAAGTTTGTTATTAATATTTCTGTTGAACAAAGACAAACAGTATTCATTACGACAGTATATCTTCAAATTTTAAGTATGTTTGCTCAACTGTTAGTGGAACATCGAGACAAGTAGATATTTATTTGTGTTAATACTTACTTACTTACTTAAGGTAGCGTTACAGTCCGAGGTGGACCTGGGCCTCATCAAACAAGAGTCTCCAGCTAGCACGATCTTTGGCCAGCTCTCTCCAGTTTCGCACACTAAGTTGGTTAAGGTCCCCTTTCAATTGCGTGCGCCACCTGAGTCGCGGTCTTCCTCTACTGCGCCGTCCCTCGGGTGTGGATTCGTCTATTCGTTCTACATAACCCAGCCACCTCAGTCGTTGGACGTTGGACCTTCACTCTTTTGGGTAAGTCGATGTCGCTGTACAGCCCGTACGGTTCGTCGTTGTATCTCCTCCTCCATGCACCGTCTATGCAGACGGGACCGAAAATTACTCGAAGAATTTTTCTCTCGAAGTAAGCAAGAACAACTTAGGCGATGGCCATGGTGTAGTGGTTAGAGTCATTGCTTGTGACCCGAGCGGCGATGGTTCGTGCCCCGGCGGGGGGCAGCAATACTCTGCCACCGACCATAAAGAGAAACGAATAATATCATAGTTTCTCGACCACTACACAAAAAAAAGGGGTTTCTGCTTGGTAGTACAATGGACCGAAATTCATCTGAGTGCTCCAGGATTTGGAATCCCCTTTTTTTCATGAATTAAAAAAAAAAAAAGCAAGAATAACTTAATCCGCTTTTGATAGAGTCTATGCCTCTGCACCACAAAGTAGGACTTTGTTGATTAAGGTCTTATAAAGGGTCACTTTAGTTGTTTGAGAGAGGGCTTTCCTACTCAATTGATTTATTAGCCCAAAGAAGCAGCGATTGGCAAGAGTTATTCTTCGTTTAATCTCAGCGCTGGTGTCATTGTCTGAGTTCATAGCGAAGCCTAGGTAGACAAAGTCCTTTACTACCTCCAATTTATATCTGTCTATAGTGACATTCTGTCCAAGACGTCGGTGTTGGGTGTCCTTTCTTGATGACAGCATATACTTTGTCTTGCCCTCATTGACCGCCAAACCCATCTTCGCCGCCTCCTTCTCAATGCCCACGAACGCGCCAGTGACATCACGCTGCGTTATGCCGATTATGTCGATGTCATCGGCGCCTACGCCGACGGTGGACGGACTTTTGAAAGATAGTGCCTCTGGTCTTAGCGTTTGAGTTTTGCTCTATTCTTTCAAGAACGATCGATGTTAAAGAAGTCACATGAGAGCGCATCGCCTTGTCTAAATCCTTTTTTGACATCTAAGGTCTCGGTGAGTTAGTTACCGACCTCGATAGAGCAGCGTGCATTCTCATTGTCATCCTGCACAAAGGGACCAGTTTGGCAGGGATGCCAAAACTACACATTGCTCCGTATAGCTCGTCTCTATAAATGCTGTCATAGGCGGCCTTAAAATCGATGAAAAGGTGGTGGCTATCGATTTCTCCAAGATCTGCCGCGGTGTGAATAATTGGTCGATGGTACACTTTCCTGGACTTTCCTTTGTGTTAATATAATCCACATTTTTTAGGAATCATCAAAGAAAATACAAAATATTACTCTAAAGACTTCTACTCTAAATAATTATAGCACCAAAGAAGGAACATAATAATAGTATACATACTAATTTTAGATTTTTAAAATCACTTCTGTTCTATAACTTTTAGAGTCTAATTATTATATTACTCCTGCATCAGAACTTATACACTAGCAAAAACTATTTTAAATTTATTCTCTGTAAAATCTTGGTTCCATTAAAAAAAAAAATAAAAATAAAAAATTATTTAAAAAAATATTAAATCGAATTTTTGTTTTACATTTTTAAGAATCAAACTTACGAAAATACTGACTTTGCCATGTATTTAGCCAGTTATAAAATAATCATGTTTTTCACGTTATTAAAAATTTAAAATTTTTTGTAAGGAGAACTTTGGAAATGATTTAAAAAAAATTATTTCACTAATAGAAAGCTATGTGTTGAAGTACTGATCTACCCTACTGATATAGGGTACTATTTTACTCCATACCATAGCTTTTTTATTTGTTTTCGCTAGTATTAACACTACTAATTTGTTGACATAAAAAAAAAACCCAATATACTTTTGTAATTTTTTATTATATTCAAATTCCATTATTTCCATTATATTCAAAAACCTAAGTCAATACAAAGAAGCTTTAAATTGCAGTAGTAGTAGGCATTACTACTCCGAGTATTTGGAGCTATAACTCACCTTTATAATACCTCAAGAGGCTGAGATACAATAAATTCAAAACGACTGATTGCAAAACTTCTTCTACTTTGGGGTAAAAAAAATGTTTGCAACAAATCACAAAAGTAAAAAAACTGCCATGATTTGGGTTTCTGCAAAATTATTAATCTGACCAAAGTGAATATTTTGTTGGGGAATGGATTTATAGGCTTAAATATGGAAAAAGTTATTTCATAAACATTTTAGCTCAGAAGTCGGTCAGATTATTATTTGGTTTCCAATTCTATGAAATCAAGTTGCCTCTGGTGGAGGCAGATGTTCTCAACATAAATGCAGCTAAGGTCAGGTATAACTACTTTCATTATTGGTGTGCTAAAAAGAAAGAAATTGTTTTCATATTTGAGCCAAAATCTATAATTTTAATATTTCTTAAATAAAATATGAGAATTGAGAAACACTGAAAAGCGACGATTATTACATCAGAAAAAATAATTTTACATTCACTGCAATGAAAAAAAAAATCTTCGAAACAGGCCTAACTTCTCGGACCTTTTGGGTTAAGTAAGAAGCTTTCCGTTGTAGTGAGCCGTTAGTGATATGTGCCAGTGTCGAAAAAGTACCTCAGATTTTCCCACACATATTTTATGAAAGGAAAACCAAAAATTAAGGAAACAAAAAAATCGTTTCAATAACTATGGGGAAAAACCTTAGTGTATTACAGGCAAAGTTCCACGCTATACTCAAGAATGAGCCAGGGCCAGGCACATCAAAAACTTAGCATCAAAGCCGTTCACATCTATATATTCCCGGACAGCCAAGCAGCTATAAAGGTCCTTAGCTCACTTATCATTGGATTCAAAGCAGTATTATATTATGACTAGGCTATGACTAGGCTTAGAGCCAGCTTTGAAGGTTCCGGAAAAAGTTTCGGATAATATTATCCGACACATAATGATATACGACAGATAAAGAAGAGTGGCAATAAAATCTCTGTGATACTACTTATTTTTTAAGATTCTTGTCTGTAAATTTTGTATTTACAACTTCCCGTTCATAGAGTTTATGTATTTTTTATATTTATTAATCTTCATGATAAAATTTTTTCAACTACTTTTCACATAGAGACTGACGTAGAATTTTGTTTTCTAAAAATTCAAAAAATATTTGCTTAAGGGCTTTAACAGCCGCACTTGAACAGCCTGATAGGCTATCATATAGATATCGGATAGTGATATAGATATTTGTTAGATATCTATATCACTATCCGAGACATTTGAAACCAAAAGCTGATGTTCATCTGGCAGATAAGTTCCTGATATGCTATCAGCTAGTCTTGAAACTGACCTTAGCCTCGGGAACAAAACCAAATTTGGTGGGTTCCGGTAAATGAAGGCTTCAAAGGAAACGAAAAGCAGACGAATTGACCAGAATAGGTTCCGAAACCTCTTTTACGGGACCGGAACCTTCCTTATATACCCCCAAATTGGCTAAAAACGTAGCCATAAAAAGCTGGAAACATACAAAATGTATCTCATATTCGAAGAATATCCCAGGTTTAACAATGCCCATAGGCATAGCAGACATGATATCAGAAACCTTGCATAGGATTCCTTATAGGGCAGCATGTGTTACACTCAGCGAAGAGCTGGCTATATTATATGCGAATTTGGAAGGAAGATCTTCTTCAGGGACCAACTTTACAAAAAAAGTGGAGAACCTCCTAGCCTAAACCCTCATTCTAAAGTTTGGTACAATATGTAGATCTTAAACAGGTAGATGTGCCACTTTTATTGGCTACGATAGTCATAGTCAGTGATGAGATTTTGCACCTGGCTGTTTTAACTTGTAGTGGCCTCACCATACCCTACTCTCCCTGGCTAGTTCGTCTGATTTGTTACTGCCCTTATCTCCATACCCTGGAATCCAATACAATAAAAAAATTTGCAACAGAATCAGAACAAATTAATGCTTTTGTGGCTGCCTAACTGATTGCCGATGTAGATAACAATGTTTGATATTGATAGTGATATCACTTTCAATTCAATGACTCAACGAATTTTATGGCTGAAAAACACTACAGTTGCAGTCAGACAGACTGAAGAGATTTCAGCTCATGAACTATCAGAACTTGCCGTAGAGCTATATAACCGTGTCAGCTCGTGATCAAAGTAGTTCGAATTTTTATCATTGACTTTATAGACTAGAGTGGCAGCTTCCGTGCTCCTACCCGATTTTTCCCTCAAAAATCTTCTCACGCTCGCATGCAATTATCCTGTCCGCAAATAAGTGTGAACGTGCGAAAAGATGACGACATTGAATTGAATTAAAGAGCTATTATCTGTAATGGTGATTGCAGTGGAAATGATTGCGGATGGTGTTAAGTAATGGCGGGAATAGTGTGGAGAATTAAGTTACACTACAAACATGAACAACTTCCGTTGGATTTTTTGTAAATATGTGTAGAATCATAGAGCACTATATCACCCTGTGACTAAAACCAAATCCCAATTGTTATATCACGATGTTATAATAGGCAACAGACAGCTTTCATGTTACAGTTCCTGCCAGCTCCGCTGATTTGTTAAGGCTGATAAATATTCAATTATTGCATTATGAGTCATCTAAGATGGCTAGTATTTGTAGTGCGAATTGACAGTAGCGTTTTCGCCCGAAGAGTCTTCAACTCCAATCTAGAGTCGGATTTTGTCCAGACATCATCTGGCCGTCACGCGTGTTTTCCAATAATAAAGAACCATCGCTTTGTCATGCGAGTGACCGGGCAGGACAACTGATCACAAATTGTGACAGGGTAACATTACTGACACATTGTAATTTATTAGTACTGCTGGTGATGCTGCGAATATTTGAAATGAAGTTGGTCGGTGAATTTTTCTCGCATCTGTACGTCCGTTTGCCAGTAATGATATGATTTTGTAACCCTTTAATTATGATTTGTTATCTAAAAAAAGGCATTAAACCTGAAACCTCTCATAGTTCCATTCAATAGCCACTGGCCTAAGCTACATATTCGCTTTCCCACGCAGATTAACTGTCGTATTTCAATATTTACACTAATTATTTCTTGAAAATACAAGTGTCCTCACTGTAATTATCTCGCCTCGAGTAATCTAGGTTGTCTAAAATAATATTACATTAATGCATATCAATCAAAATACCCTGAAAGGTTCATCCTTTCACTTCCTGACAGGTGAACGATTAAATGCAATCACTAAGTTTCCGCACAACTTTAAACACAAATGCCGCACTTCAAAGTGTCAAATTTCCTTCGCAGAGTCATCTCATCACTTCGTTATGTAGAGATAACTTTTGAAGATATACGTCTTATTTCCCCCCCTTCTCTCCCCTGCCTCGCCTTCACACTCAATAAAACCAATAGGGGGAAAAAAAAACTGATGAGAGTATCGCAATAATTCTGTCTTAAATTAATGTGATGGGTAAGGAAAAAGTTCAATCCCCCATATATCATGGGATTTTTGGCGCTTGATCTGGATATCTTGTCAGCAATCAAGTTCCAATCCATTCGTTGGGCTTATCTGCAAAGTATCTGCGTGTATTTTTGTGTATCTTTGTGTAGCTCGTTCACAATTCGCAACATTTTTCTATGTTGGTTTCCAAAGTTATTACTTATTGGGTTCACGTAATCGTTAATGGACTTACTTTCTTCTCTGCGTCACCATTATGACTGGGTTTTGGCTTTGCTTTGTTATAGTTGGATACCACTCGAGAATATCCCTCTGGAATGATACTTGGAAATTGTTGGGGTAAAACTTTTGCGAGAAGTGGGCGGTTCGCGACAGAAACAGATAAGATCCAAAGGATGCCTATATTTAATTTATTGCATAAACATTAATTGAATTTAAATGGAGGGTTTATCCGGCGATACAAATACAATTCTTCCCCATACAGGAAGAGAACAATGGCAATTATTAAAGTTGAAAATGTTTTATCCGATTATAGTAGAAGTTTTTAGTCGAGTTTTAGTCACAGATACATGCACAGATAGCGCTGTGCAAATACAATTAAATTTCTCTAAATTATCACATTTGCCAAAAGCATCACCACAACGTGTAGCGCACATTAATATAATACTACCGATGTTCTTGGTATCTTTAGCTTTAAGGATTATGTCCTAAGGACTGAAATCACATTGGATTTATTTGTGTCTGTCCAGTCCAGCCACACAAGGAATAGCTTATACTCTGCAAAGTTCTTAGGAATAAAAGAAGATACATATTTGGTCAGGTATTGTGCACGGGGATTGGACACAATTATTTTCGAAGATTGATTTGGTACACAAAACCTGAGAAAAGTCTCTCGGGGCTATTTGGTTTTAAGATGTTGTCCTTGCCTATCATGAACGGTAAGTACTTTTACATTGTAAGAGATACACCACTGAGAAACGGCTTGATTTAATATCAAGTATATTGCTGGGATATTTACCTTTGCGCCTATACGAACTAAATGCAGAGGGGCTTTGGTTTGTTTGTGTTGAATGTTTCAATGGGAAAGTACATACATCGGGCTGACAGATTGACAGATTGACAGACAGACACAATTTGTTGGTATGTCGTCGTAAAAAGTTCCACTTAACGTTTCTTTCTAATGCTCTTCTTAATTTCGTATAATTATGAAATTAAACGGTAGCATTGTATCTCAGGGTTCTTGATAGACAGAACTTCATAATGTCACCGAATTCCATATATGTAGTTACATATCTAATGTTCATCTGGTCTGTATCAGCTGTGATTACAGCATTTTATTTCTCAGCATCGTTGTTGTTGCGAAGGTGCTGTATATAGCTTTCACTTCTATCAGACAGTTGGTACATACATACATGTATTGTATATCTGTTCAGGCAATTCGCATGTTTGTTTGATCTACGTAGAATTTAAACCCACGCTGGTTCTGCTATTTTATTGCTTGGGTTCTCAATCTAGGAAATCTACACGTTTCGAGATGCGAATTCGACGGTTTGGGGTTATGTTTAGGAAGATGTTTAGGAAAACACACTTACTCCAAGGATGTAGACACATTGCGATAGGTATACCGTATACTTACCACATAAGTTAGAGGAGGAGGAAGGTGAGACTGATGCTGCGTGCAAAAAAATTCTTTCAGAAACTCTATGGACAATGTGAAAAATGAAGACTGACTGAAGCTGTCATTCCAATTTCTTACATGTTTTATTTAGGAGTTGGAAGAAGGTGGCTGTTACCGTTCGCACCTTTGATAGATGGCTGGTCTTCGGGAAGACAAAGGGTAACCGAAATAGTTTAGACTCTACATCCAGTCCATATAGTCTCGAACATCCCGTCGGAAGGACACTGGTGCTGAGCAGAAGTAACGGCGGTGATTGAAGCAATATGCTCTCTTGCCTAATATCGAATATTAATAGTTTTTACGAAATATTGAGTTTTCCTGCGTCCTCGGTCAGGGCTTCCATTGATGACTGGATCTCAAACGTACAAAATTGTGTATGGCAAGGCTCTACAGGAAGCGGGCAGACTAAACGTATGCTCCCGAAAGTCAGTAAGAAGTCTGCGGCATTCCTGTTGTCTCTCAGGTACAAAGGGTGTGAACAGTGGTTTCTTCTTTGTTCTCCTAATACAAAATATAAAATACAAATACAAAAATCATTGTAAGGCGCTCCCATTCTTCGTGCCTATACCTTTCAAACAGTGCCTCGTTAGTGGTTCCACAACGGAGCTAATTTTGATGGTATTTTTTGGAAAGAAGAAGTTTGTCAGATCTTTTGGCGTCTTTTTTCGGTCAAGTTTGTCTAAATATTATGCAGGTGTTAACAATATTTCAGCTCCTGGAGTTACTAGTTGATTACTAGTTATGTGAAGGCTGCTGCCTGAGTAGTTCCTCCGCCGAACAGTTGTCCGGAGTATAACTGCTATATGGACTAGATAAGTGCATTGTTAACCCGCAGTTGATCTGAGCTCTTGATTTTGGTAGTATTTACGCTTCCAGACAATCACCACACTATCTAAAGGTATTCATCTATATCTTATAACCTCAAAGGCTTCTCGATAAATAACAAAAATACTGCACAACTGATGACACATTCAAGGAATATTCTGGAATATTGGTAATTCCCATATAAATTCTAATAAAAAGTCGCCATGCTCACACATGACTACATGTGCCTATATTCGGGTCTATGTTATGGACACCTTTATCCCGCGCCCGCATTTCGTACTCATTGTAAATGCTCACTTCCACTCACGGCTCATTTCGTCCAATTTGAGGCCCCACCACGCGCGTTACTTCTCTTTCTTCTCCGAACTGCCTCACCACGGGCACTACCACTCCTGTCGCTTCTTCGTTTCATCGGAATTTGGAACTACTCTTCAACGAGCTATAATCAGCCTCACTTGAAACACCCCTTTTACTAAATGACAATTTTAATGCTTTTGTTATCTTATAGACGTCATTATACATGTCGTATCCATCTGTTTAATCAGACACCTTTCCTTATCATTTATCATTTGAATGATCATTTAGCAGCTCTAAATGATATTGTAACATTTAGTAATTACATCCCCAAAAAACATATTTAACCTTTATTAATATCCATCCCACATTTTCTAACCTCAATATCATTTCTAAACCCTAAAAACGAATTTAAGATTTTCTAAACCTACCGCTTATTTCCTTTATTACTCTAATGGACCAATCTGTTATCGCAAATTAATAGCTCGCATGGATCCAATTCATATACAGAACGTCTTCATCTTTTGATGACCACACAAAAAGTCAAGCAACCAATTCACCCCAAGAGACGACAACGAAGAAAAAAAAACCTTCCTTATCCTTTTACATTCAAATCATTGACATTAGCATGATACAGGATTATACGCATTTCCTTTAGAATAAAATTATCTCTGCCGGTGTTCCTGTGGGAGAACTGCTCACTTCTCCTCCCCCCAAATTCAAGAATCTAATAAGTACAAACAAAGTATATACTTCTTCAATTTTCCGGAAAACTTTCATTTGCATAAATTTACAATGATGACTGTCGTTTTGCCGCCGCCGCCATCATCCCAATTTGGGTTCACTCCTTCACCAGAGCCAGTAAGTCTCAACCCTTTTTTTGCCATTATGTAATAGAACGATGTTCGTGGGCGAGGCAAAGTAATGTAACCTACTCTGTTCCATCTTGATACTTGATTTTGGTTTTAGTGAAAACATGAGATCTGCCTATAGCAGAATGAATAAATACTTGGATGGGAAGAAAAGGTTCCAAACAATATAAAAACGATCAGAACAAATGTTTTTGTTGTCCTTTTCACCGTTGGGTTAGTCGCCAGGAACCTGCTCCTTCTTATTACGACAATGGCAGTTGCACTGATGGTGGTACACAATACACTACACAAACAGGAAACCTTAACATAATGGGGAAATAAAACGATGAAACTTTCATTTTCGAATTTGTATTTCCGTGTGAGAAAGACACTCGCTGCCTAAGGGAATCTCCCTCGGTCCTGTACGACATGTAATGGCGACAGAGTTTAATTCTAAATTTATGAAGTTATCTGGTTTCTTTTTTTTTTCCTCGCTCTTCAAAGCGATTTGTCCCATTTATATGGGTAGTTTGCGTTTGCATACACAATTCACTGTAGGTGGTCCATTTTACAGAAATGATGAAAATTGATGACAAATTAAGAAACAATATCATGCAGTTACATCTATCGGCTTGAATTTGTAATGAAAAAGAAAGTTTCCATGACCGGTTACTAAGTGAATTAAAGTCCTTATATCAAACAGTCAATAGGATTACTCATACTCATATATACCTAGATAGGAGTGAAGGCAAGGTATACCTTTCTAGTATTTACCATCATTTGCGGAAAATTATCATCAATTATATTGAGTTTTCCTGTCAAAATTGTAAGAAGGATAGATATGGCAATGGCAACATAAGTTGAGAAAAACTCAGTCCTTTTGATACCCCTGAGCTATCATGTCAAGCGGGTGCCTGGTGCCATAAAGGGCGGAAGAAATAAACACTAAACATAGAAAGTTAAAGAGAGATTAAAATACTCTTCGTTTAATATTCTGTCCCCCTAGAGATGGAGAATTGAAGATGGAATCATTCAATCGAGACCATATACCCCAAGGATATATGAGAAAAGACTTAAGATTGACTTAGTGCAACACTGATTGTCAATTCCGGTAACGTTTTTACGATGGGATATAGGCATGATGTTGAATTAACTTTTTTACGGTTTCAGCTTTGTAGCTGGTCGTTTATTTGAATGGCGAATTTCGTCATGTAAGTACCCAAATTTTTTTTATTATTTGCGGTTATGATTATAAGCATATGATAGACAATTGATTTGAAACCATAACTGGAGATTTTGTGTAAAAAAGGGACAGTAACAACGATACCTTGTTTGCATATTTATTGCGGTTAATCAAAATTTAATATATTTTATATTACCTACTAAAGGAATCCGTTAATACCTATGTCAGTTTTTTATTCCATTTGCTGCATATGTGCGGGAATATTTATTTAAAATTTGCTGGTATTTTGGTGTCGAAATGTTGCTGACTATAAACCTTCATCGGAGTTGGATTTCGGATTATGGAAAAAAGTTCATGCGATAGTTCGAATACCTATACATATTTAAAAAAATATTGTAGCCTCAAATATCATTGAAAATAAAATTCGATTGTTCTAATTTATTACAGAAAATTTATTTTACCCTAGAAAGGTAATCATAATTTTAAATACATTAAATGTAATCATTCGACGAAGTAATACTGGACTCTAATTTTTAGGAAAAGTGTGCACAAAATGGTTGTTCATTTCAATATTAAATCTTTATAGCCCATTTATTTTTTTTTAATGAAAAAATCAAAAGCCATTTAAAAAAAATAAAAAAAAATTGATTTTGTGTTGCTTGTTTTTTTAAGTCAGTTCATGCTTTCCTTATAGAAAAAATAAAATAAGAAAAAATCATAAAAACTTCAAAATCAATTTATTAAAGAACAAAAATAAAAAAAAATACAAAAATAAAAATAGATTTGATGAAAAGCTCAACTTTGTTCAAGACTCCTGAGTCGAATGGCGAAATGTATACTCAAGGAACTGAATCTGGGGCCTTCCCTCAAAACCAAGACCCTACGACATTTCTGTGCGGGAAGAGCGTGAATTCTTATGCTGTACAACGATGTAAATATATTCCAAGACTTAGTTTACATTTTGTTCCGAAACATCGAGGGAATAGTGATCCAGGATCTTTAAGTTCCCGCCTCCATATTCGAGGTGATCAGCAAGACTAGACAACAAGACAACCAGACAGCAAGTCTATACAACTGAAAGCGTCATGGCAGATGACAGGAAGCGCAGAGGATAGATTTCGGATAAGTCAGGCACTCTGAATTCACCGATCGGGAGTCCACTAAGTAAGTGATAAAGTATTGGGCATAATCTTCAACTTCAACTAACACATAAAATCTGCTGATGTTGACATCGTCGGAGAGACAAATGTCATGGCGAATTGCGACTATCTTCATATCAGTGACGGGAGATTAAATCAGCAGGTTGCTGATATTGGGTACCTAGTTGAAATTAAATACTCGTAAGTCTTAAGCTACAAACATACTGAGAAATATTCGCCCAAATCATATACGAGAATGTTTGCAGCACTATTAAACTCAAAATTCTGTAGCGGAATGTAGACTCACACTCACACATCAGAGAAAAGAGTAGATTAGGTACCTTAAACAACCATTTAGGTATCTACATATATACCTATACTCGTAGGTAAGTTTTTTCCAAATGTAAATGGACCCTGTTGCTTTTTTCCTGAAAACCAGAATTTAAAGATTAATTGATCGATTGGGAAACTGCCTTTGTTTCCCTGATACAAAAAAGTTGCATATTGCCTCATTCGCCATTTAACCCTGGAACTCCAATTTATAGGTCAAAATTCAGTTCAAAGCATTCTTTATAAATAAAATTTAAAATTGGTAGATACATAGAATAGCACGCAATCTGCTGCTCAAAGATTTGAATCACTGCAGCTGACAGATTGATTGAATGTATTTCGTGGCAGCAGTTCGCTGGCGCTGCCGCGTTCGCCATTCAATGGCTATCATCCTAGCCCGAGCCAAAATGCGTGTGCACGACCGGCCCCAAAAACTACTTCATGACCCCAAACACAAGCCACTGAACCGTATGAATAATTTATGCTTCGTCCATCCATCAAGCATTCAATTTGCTAACGCTATAAGCGAGGAATGTGTGCCTTCCCATTAAAGTTGTATGTAATTAGACCCATTTAGATAGATTGACGATTAACTGGGAACTGACGCCACTTTCGGCAGATTATGCGGACGCATTGAGCAGGCAGCATGACCAATCAACATGCACCACACACTCATAGCACTCCAGTGCTGCCAACCGGCCTAGATTTATGATGACCCGACACAATTTCAATTCAACAAATTGTCACAAATTGAATTATATTCGCAGCGCAGTTTCCAAGTTTCCAACATGATGCACAAATATACAGTATATAGTATGTACATTGTACACCCCTGGAGATGTGCAAATACTGCAATGTTCTCAGCTTATGTCAATTGCAGGGAATTCAATTGACAGTAAAATAAGCAGACGAGCATTCACTTAACAACCAACGATGATGGATGAAAGAGCATGCACAAGCAGAAGCTGAATCAGAGTTGCGCCTCATGAACGATGAGCATTATCCATTTTTGTATCTAGGTGTAGATACTTTCGTCATAACTCGATTTGATGAATGTTCGTCAAGAGACAAAGACACATAGTTGCCCTCAGGTACTTAAAGATATACCTGGATTCACGAAATACACGAAGATAAACTGGCATTTCATTCTCTCTACCGTTTTTCGCTTTAAATTTGATTTGATTACATTTTTATGTTACCTTCGTTTTTTATGGTACGATCTTTATGTCCTTGTCGTCATCTTTGGCATAGGGAAGACTAAATTCCGTGGCAGTTTTTCATCTTCATCTTAGTGGCAGTGGTTCTGGTTTTAGTACGGCAATCTAGTCCCCCGCCATTCGGGTGTTTATTTGACCTTAAGGTTTTCTTTGTCGAAATGATTCTCTCTGGGTGATGGGAAATATTTTAGATTCACTAGGTATATTTCATTAATCCGCGGAGAATTCATCATCGTATTGGCAAAAAAGAATAAGGTATAACTTTGTGCTTCGGGTCGTATGAGCGATATGAAGAATGATGTCTTCACTATTTATTCATACTTTGGTATTGGTGCGCGCTATTTCATCTTTCATTTAAAAATTGTAATTTTTTTTATTGAGGCATCTGAATATTTTGGGCGCCATTCTGTTTCCCCAACCAAAGTCAATTACAAAAAATAGAAAACAGCGAGCAACCATCCATTTTGGGGGGAAATCGGTTAAAATTGTGGTAAACAAGTTAGATACGGTTGCGGGCGATGTTGTCTTTTCTTTTGTGGGTTTTCTCCTTTCGCATATACAGTATCCACATTCATACAAAATACCTGGTGGAAGGTTTTATTGTTATCCAATGTTTGTTTCAGTTGACGTTGCGCGAAAATAATTTAGGAGAAAGGTAGGTTTCCCTTTCATGTCAATGTTTATATTTGTTTTGGTTTTGGTTTTGTCTCGCTGACAATTATTGTTATATGTTACGTCCTCTTTTTTATACACATCTTTTTGTTGCGGTAATTGCTTGATAACAATTTTTTTGTGGACAATTGTTTTCGTGCGTCTGTACAAATTAAAAAAAAAAAAAATTTTTCAGATTAGAATAAACTTGAATAATTGACTATTTTATTACATTTTAGGATTTTTTACTGATAAATTGTATTTAAAAGCTCAAAAGCCTTTTAGAATATTGGATTAGAATATAAGTAAGGTTAAGTTCGGTAGAAAAGGGTTATGAAAGAGAAAGGCTTCACATACGCCACTATGCTCTATCAGGGCGTAGCGCGGTCCCTACAGGAAAGCAATTGCAGTTATACATTGGAAAACACCTAACCACTTGCCCTTGAAAAACACACAAATTTCCGGCAATAAGAAAGTAGCTCTTTGTAACAGGATGGTCTATCTCCTCTAAATGTTGCAAGAAGTATAGATACCTTCCCGGAAATTTCCTTCGACTGCGATATATCTATTACCTCACATTCACAGAATATAATAAAAAAAAAAAAAAATAAATAGGTGGCGCAACAGGCGGGTGACACCCAAGGCCTAGCTTCTCGCAACCATTCGTTTTGTGTGAGTTTCTATTTTGGGACGAATGGAAGGGACCTACAATTTTATGCCGAGTCCGAACGGCTCAATTGAGAAGCTTTTTCATGACAGTCATACTCTCGGATGTTTGTCAGACGTTCGCGAGAGGTGGCGCAGTAGAAAAAACTTTAAGATGTAATTTGGGTTTTTCCGGGGATCGAACCTGGGATCCCTCGCACAGTAGTCCAACACACTAACCACTGCGCTACTGCGCCCACCGTACAGAATATAATCAGTGATGCCATTCTGACCGGATTCCGGTCATATCTGACCGAAATCGATTTACTTTGACCGGAGAAAATTTTGAAATCCGGCTAACCGTTTTTTGACCGGAACGAAAAATGTATTTAACCGGAAAACGCTTTTTTGACCGGAAAAATACAATTGCTCTATTAACTATAAATAAAGATATATTTTTATATAATTTGAATAAAACTTTGTCTTACATTACGAACACACTCCCATGTTCAAACAGAAACCAATTTACTGCGAATATTGGAAAATGTACAACATAACACATGGAATTCTGCTTCGGGAGCAGGATAATAAATTATATTATGTATAGGCTAATTTTTGGACGTTTTCTTTTGCTAGAATGTTGAAATTAAACAATGAATTTTAATTAATTAAAGTGTGAAATTCGATAAATCTCAGATTGGAGTTTGGTGAACTACTCTTTTCAAGTATCAGAAAAGTATCCCAGAATACTTATTTAGCCCAATTGACACACGGCCTTAGTGTATGCATATGGCCATACACGTCTTCCCATGACTTTAATTTCCATTAATGACTTGCTACAAACAAAAACGAGGCATCATTGCAATGAAATAAAATTTGACAGGTAAATGAATATTGAAATCGGAAACACAAACAAATTTTATTTGTAAAGCCGAAGCCGACGCCCGTTTTTGACGCCCTCACTCTATCAATGCAAATAACAAATGCAGATTTATATCTAAAGCACAATGGTACGAAAAAACACCTTTATACCCTGCCCAGGCCATGCCAGAATTATTTCTGAAAATGTATTTTCTGCGCATTTTCTGTGCTATCTACTTTTCTCCTTTCTACTCACTCAAAATCTACCTGCCTCGCTGGACATTGGAAGATGTTGTCATGGTCATGCACTAAAAGTGTATTTCAGGACTTAAAACACGTCATATAAAATGAAAAATTAGTTTCAGTAAATTTTAAACAAACGAAATAAAAAACAAGTTTACAAACTCAAGATTCGCATATTATAAAAACGTTTTCTCAACATGGATAATGTTTATAATGTAAAAAAATGGCTAATGATAGTTAAATTTTGTTTTATATTTTTAATAATACATATTATGTTACCATAATCTATTTTTGACCGGGTTTCCGGTCAAAAACTCTGATTTTGACTTATGACCGGATTTTTTAACCGGACTTAGAAAATAAAAATCCGGTCATACGGTCAGATTTTACCGGATTCACTTTTTTTTAGTGGCAACACTGAATATAATATGTGTTTATATTACTCGGCTTGCAGGTCGTTGCAGAATCTGCAAGTATCCGAGTCTGCCAGTCAGAGCCTTTTGGCATATTTTCTAAGAAGACAGTGCTCTGACAATATTTCAGTGTCCTGAGGTGTTCTTGTTCCCTATCTATAGTTTGAGAATTTTTAAATCGTTTATGCTTAAATTGAGGAAACTGCGTGTCCGGTAAGGCCTGACCTCCGGTCGGCTTTCTTTGTTTTTTTATTTCTTATAGCGCTCTTTATTTTGTCTTGATGTTCTACTACCCATCACAGTCTCACTTGGTTCTGACTGCATAATACATACCTATAGTTTCCGTGAAAAATGACTTCCTTCTGATACCGCAGAGGGCAGGGCATTCACACATGCTATGCTCAGCTATTCCGTCTTCCTCAAGACCTAGTCCGCACTCCGGTGAGTCGACTAGTTGCATTTTCTTTAGGTGATATCTCAAACCGTGGTGACCTGTTAGGGAGCCTACTAATTTTTTGAGATCATGCCTCCCTAGATTAAGGATCTTTTTGGCATCTTTTTTAAAAGGTTGAATTGCTTTTTTGACCTGTCTAAGACCAGGGGTGTTCTGCAGAACACAACGGTTCTGGTCCTATAAAAGGAGATTTCGAGCCTTTTTTGGCTAGTTCATCAGCATTTTTATTTCCTACAATTCCCTTATGGCCAGGAACCTACCATAAACAGTTTGCGCATTCTTTGATTGCATGGAGCTCTGCCCGAAAAACAGTAGGGGTTTTCCCCAAAAGGACCCTAAACATTGAAACATTTCGATCTGACCCATGAATACCAGCTCCCATTCCAGATTCCATTTTTGAATCATCCATATACCACTTACTTTAGGCCGCTTTGGAAGTTTGATGGACAGTTGCTTGCCCATATTACTCTACTTGGGATCACCGTGGAGAGCCGTTTGTCGAAGTATACGGTTTTTGAGATGCGGTCTGTGACCGTGCAGATCATTTAAAGTTCTGGAATTTCTGAGAGCAGAGTCGTTAGTTCCGGGTGGTTCTTGAGACTTGTTTCTTTCGCTTGTATATCAGGCTTGCCGAACTGCGAATTGCCACTTTGTTGATATGTATGTGGAGAGGTGTTAGTTCTATAATGGCTTCTATATAGCAGCCGTAGGGCAAGGTACGCATGGCTCTAGATAGACCCAGACATGCTAGGCACTGTACCATTTTAACCTTTGAGATAGCGGTTTTTTTAGTTGACTTTGGTGGACTATAGTGATGCATATGTTATATGCCTTATCATCACTATAAAGATCCAATGGGTAATTTTTGGGGAAATCCCCCATAAAGCTTTTGTCGCTTTTGATATTTTATTGTTGATGTGGGAGTTTTAGTTTAGTCTAGTCTTATCTTAATTATTTCGATGGTACAAATGGTTTCTGTGGTAATATTTCAGCCCTTACAGCTAAACTGGAGTCGTCTGCGATATAGAATATCGTATCACACAGAAATTGCTTCATTCTTCACAAATTATTATTTAAGGATTTTAAGCAACATACTTTGACTTGGAAACCACTTTTTTGGTTTTTAAAAAAGCCCAAGGTGGCATTTCCAATTGTTTAATGCATATTTTGAAAATGGTTTGCAGGCTCTTTGAACATAATATGTATGTATAATGTCCTTATGTATGTCATAGTTTTCCTGTCACTTGCTAATTCCAAAAAAATACAGTATTGCAGTATGTACTTTTAAGTTAGTTACTTTTTTCTGAAGTTAAACTAACAAACATATCTTCAAATTAAATAAATACTATCTCAATGTACTCTGTACACTCTTGACTTGCCATTTCCATCTGGTGTATATTTTCTCCCTATTCCTGCTATACCAACCCTTCCTTTTGCCCATTAAAAAGAGAAAATAGGTCAAAACTAGATGAGGGAGATGAAAGGAAAATTGAAAGTACATCGCAACTGGTTACTAATATAATGTCTATAAAATTCGTTGTGCGCTTTGGCTTTAGTGTGCTATAGCCGCACATTGTTGGCATATAAGAATTTTTATTTAATTAAAATATAATAGAAATATATGAAAAATTATCTATAAAATTAACTTTTTTATTTAGCGCTGCAAGTAGCTAGATATAATAATTGAATGCATCAATGGAGTAACCATCATAACAAAGTGTAGCTGTAGATATTTCTTTTTTTAAGAATAGAGAGAAAATTGTTTTGATTATGTTTGTCATATCAATCAAAAGGTGTACAAGGTGGTAGCTACTAGCTGATTTTGTTTACTTTATGGCGGCGACGACGCGACAACAGATGTGACAGATCAAACGCTTGATATGTCATTTGAAGATGTTTACCTGGATAGCGGCATACGAACATAGTATTTGTATTTATAGATACCATCAGTTTTTTTTTTCTGTTGTGCTTATTGAATACGTTTTCTTTTTATGTCGTTGGGGATATCTTCATACACAATAGTATTCACTTTCCTGCGGAATACGGTTGATCAATATTTGTTTAGGGTCCTTTTGGGGATATGGGATGAAGCAACAGCAAGAAGATACAAATTGGGACAAAAAAATTGTCTCACAGAAAGTTCATCGTTACCTTAGTAATATTAGGAGGAAGGAGAAATAACTTTTGTTTACTTGCCCCTGAGACTACGCCACCCTATTTGGCAAAAATTCAAATAAACTACAATCGGATAACTGAATCTCAAAGTAAACAACTCAACAACATACAGATCTTTATTTATTTAATTTCCTATATTTTTATTTGAAACTAGCGTAGCCCGTGCACACTTCGTAGTGCAAAATACTTAAATAGAAAAACTGTTTTTATTGTAATGCTCTATGGTTCTTACACAACATTTTTTTTTTTTAGGAAATTGTATTGCCTAGACAATATTATTGACTTTCATTATTTATATCAATGTTACTAATTTTAAAAACTTTGACTTGCAATTCCAAGACTGTCGAAGAAGCTGTGCCCGCCCGGCTTTGCCCGTGTACAGGAATTGTATTGCTTAGGTAATAATGTTCTTTCGTAAAATGCGAGAAATGATAATAAATCGACTTGGTGGTATTTTCTTTCTGCCTAAACGTGAAACACAGCAATACGAACAAAACAAAAAAAAAGAATAATGATAACCGGCCCAGCGGTTATGGAGATATAACGTCATCGAGTTTCACTCCATAGAAGATGTTTTTTGTATAGGAGGTATACGATTTTGAATATTTTATTGTATGTGAAGTGCCGCTCCCCTTTGACCAAATTTGACCAATCTTCACAGGAGTACTCTAGTTCCAATACCTAAGATTATCCGTAAGTTTGATCTCAATCGATTCGGTAGTTTTCGAAATATGTATACGATTTTGAATGTTTTTTTTGTATGGGCGGTGCCGCGCCATTTTGTCCAATTTTGACCAAACTTCACAGAAATCGTATAAGGACCAATTCCAAAGATATGTGCAAATTTGGTTAAAATCGGTAATTGCGTTTAGGCGTGAATCGACGACAAACATTTTAGGGCTCAATTTTTATATATATAGATTGAATTGTATCGTACAATTAAGAACGAAGTACGTAAGGTACGGAAATACTTTATAGGGATAATGAAAACATAATAACATAACCTAATACATAAAACAAAAGATGTAAAAATAAAAAAAAATTTAGGAAATAGAAAAAATGTTTTACTTAAAACAAGTAAAGGTGCTATCAATGCCTGGTGCCTGGTCAATGCTTTGATTCCCTCCACTGCATACAAGTAATGCAAAATATAAGGTAGATACATATATAGGTTAGTACGCACATGATTCTATTACTGGTTGTGTAGCCAATTTTTAATACCAACCTGACGACGTTAAACAGAAGTCCTCTCACAAATTTTCATCCGCCTTTGTAGGTCGATTCGTTTGGACGCTATCGTGTTTTCAACAGACAGATTGACAGGCAGACGGACAGACAGATAGACGGACATGGCACAATCGATTCAAAATGTAATCCAGAATACATACATATAAGTTTGATTTGGTCTCCGGGGGCTCCTTGACGTTACAAATGTAATGGCATACTTAATATACCTACCTTCCTGTGGAGGATATCAAAAGGCTTTGACGAGTAATTTGTATTTGATGAGGTCAGTTTAGTTTCAATTTCTGAAGTGACTCAAACTGACAAGAGACTCATTGGACTCATTTGCATCAACAAATGTGGGCGATAAGCAATAACGCCCAAGAGAATAGCGCAAATTAAATTGATGTTTCTATACAATAAAAAAAAATTAAATGAAATTCATTGATTAAAAAAAAGTTATTTTAATTTCTTATTGTAGCAAATTGGTGTGCCACTCTGTATTTACTTACTTACTTAAAGTGGCGCTACAGTCCGGGGTGGACCTGGGCCTCAACCAGCAAGCGTCTCCAGCCAGCACGATCTTTCACGTCCATTCGCTCTACATGACCCAGCCACCGCAGTCGTTGGACCTTCACTCTTCTGGCTAAGTCAATGTCGCTGTACAGCCCGTACAGTTCGTCGTTGTATCTCCTCATCCATTCACCGTCTATGCAGACGGGACCGAAAATTACTCGAAGAATTTTCCTCTCGAAGTAACCAAGAGTAAGCTCATCCGCTTTTGATAGAGTCCATGCCTCTGCACCATAAAGTAGGACTGGGATGATTAAGGTCTTATAAAGTGTCAATTTAGTTGTTCGAGAGGGCTTTGCTACTCAATTGCTTTCTTAGCCCAAAGAAACAGCGATTGGCAAGAGTTATTCTTCGTTTAATCTCAGCGCTGGTGTCATTGTCTGAGTTCTGTATTTGGTGTATGTAAAATATTCAGGCCTTCGAAATCAATATTTAACTTATTATCGCTTATCCACATGCTCAAAAGAGTGCCTCGTCTTATGCTACAATTCTTGATTGGATATTACTTTGCGGCCATATTTAGGATGTACCATAGACAGCGCTTAAAGCTTGCAACTTTTTCGTCATGTTTGGCGAGACCTTCCAGGTTTCACAGTCATAAAAATGCAACTCAAGCTTTATTGATTATCATCTTAATGTTTAGGTCCATTATTAACAACTGCGATATAAAACTTCACAGATTGTGAAACTATTCGACGCTGAGATTTCGAGTAAGCTATGTGCAATTTCTTTGGCTTCAGCACCATTCGCGAATATCGAACAATCATTCGACAGAATAATTGCTGTGGGAAAGCTTTTCAATTTTGTCGTTCAGATGCGGCACACAATTTCAAATTAAATAAAATTTGTTACATACCTACTAATTGAAAAAATATTGTTGTGTCGATATTCATATATAATGGTCATAAAGTTATATCTTTCCTAATATTCTGCCGTCCTAAGAAAAAATTGCGCAAACACCAAAATTCAAAAATTTTATTTAGCGACATAATTTGGAATCGTTAAACACTGCCTTATTTTTGTTCGAAGTTTAAAGGGCACATTTCCAACTGCAAATGGCTCAAAATCAGCAATGCAAATGGGCACATCTACCATGCTTAGCTCTATTGCTAAGTAATAAAGGCTTATCTGCCTTTTACTATGTTAAAAATGCCCATTTGCCTGCATTTTCTGCTTATGTGACTTTTTTGCTTAGTGTCATACAATTTTTGTTGGTTAATGCGCCTTTTTTTCTACTTAACTGTCATGTGCAAGAGCTGTGTACGAAGAGGCACGTTTGAACAAAATCTCGCCACGATTTGAAGGGATTTTATATTGCGCTGCTGCGTGAAATTTGTAGTTTGACTAAATCTTTGAAGTGAATGGTATAAGAGCAACTTAGGTATTGCCCTCGTTTCAATTAAAGGGAATATAGGAACGTTTCAGATTTACGTAAAAACCGACTGTCGGTTACCATCCATCTTTTTTCCAAGACAAACTGCCACTCTTTCGACGTCAAACTTTAGAGCAGACTACAGATACCCTTCTGAAGGTACCAGCCACCCTCCTTGGAAGTGAACTGTCAGAGGCTACTAACGCGGGGTTAGACTGCTTCGGTTACCTCTTCGCCTTCCCCGAAGGCTAACTGCCAGTTGAAGGAACTGATTACATCAGTCAGCTTCATCTTGAGACAAATATAGGCGGGGGTTAAACTGTTTCGGTAACCCTCCCTCTTTTTCTCTAAAGAGAAACCGCGACTCAAAGAGGATTGATTCATTCACTCGTTTTTGCTACGCATAGCAATCTTCTTCTTGCGGATAGCAATCGGCAGGGGCAGACTGTTACGGTCACCCTCCGTACTTCCCTAAAGACAAACCGCTACCAAGAGGTGCTAACTTTATTAATTTTAACCCATTGAGTTAACTGCTTCAGTCACCACACCACCAATTCTTAACGAGGTAAGATACACAGATATCTCTCTAAAATAAATTCACAGGTAGTAATGGAGTTCCCATTTGCAATGTCCAGCCCATACATTTTTCTATCGGCTTTCTTCATCCCTTCCTTTCCCTTTCATGTGGTATCACAATGGAGCTATTAATATTGTCTAAGTGCGTTCTTTTAGGAAATCCACCTAACCTAATCTAACTCAATGAAATAACTTATTTTAATTTCTTCAAAACATTACAAAAGTTTGTCAACTTATTGCAAAAACTCAGTGTTATAAAAGTTTCAAGCTATTTTTTTTTTTTTTTTTGTGCCTATACTAAGAAAAAAGGTCGCAAGTCCATTTACTTATGGGCACGATAAAATTACATAATTTTTTTTATTAAGAAATCGTTTTTGAAAATTTTCAAAACCATTTAATTTGAAGGCGCGAAAACCAAAAACTGTAAATTGCATTTATCTCAAGACTACTAAAATGGAGATGCGACTTTTCTTTTTAGGACGGCAGTATTGCTCTACAGTTACTTCAACCCCGAATTATAAATATACCAATCCTTGAATGAAACTTGTTTATTTAACCATCTATTTAAGTTGGAAGTGCTGACTTCCTATAAAATTATATTCCTTACAGATGTCCAGTACTTCAATGGAACCCTTTATTAAGGTGTATGCGGGTTTACAAATTTTAAGTTTCATCATCTGTATCAGGTTAGTTATGGCATTCAGACTCTTTCCATCTTACTTCCGACAACTATAATGAAGAGTAGATCCACTACACAACAGCTTTTGCTGTTTCACTTCACCAGCAGCCGTTTGTCTGGCAAATCCTCCGCAATTAGGATGGGCTACACTACGAAGAGCAGTTTTCCACCTTCAAGCCATAAAAAAAAAGTTATTCTGTCCGTGGCAGGTGATTTATTAGTTTTTATCTACTTAAACTTTATTCACTCACCAGATGGATCTTCATTCTTGTCCCACTTACCTCCCTATCGTACATCCGTTCAACTATTAAATAACTCAGTAAAGTGTCTGCTGTAATCTTATCTTCACTCGCCCCTAATGAGAAAGGAAAGTTATGAAGAGCAACAGCAATTTGGGAGCAGTAGGGCTTGCATCTTTTTGCATTTTACTCTTGTTTCTCTTCATTACAGCAATTTCGTTACAATTGCCATAACCACCATCCATACACATTATACACATGGCCTCTGGATCCAATTAGAAATAAATGCACATGAACGTCATCTTCAATATTGTCCATCCGATCTATCGCAAATGTCATTTTGTATCACAGAGTGGACTCTGCAAAACACCCAACTTTGACACTATAACTATTCGTATATAGGACGTCCATGTGTGTGGCATCTAAACAGCACAATACAACTATCTAATGGACGGCAGAGTCTCATTCGCATTTGGTTTTACGTATTCAGGAAGCATAAATGCTGGATCTTCCTTCGTAGCTCGTACAAAAAATACAAAATTCAGTTTTAGAAGGATATCCACTGTGATGCGCTACCAGAAAAGGGACTGTTGTCATAAATGGGACGTACGTTATTACAATAAGATACATATGTATACAGTATTTTCCCTTCTGGCATGCAATGATGATGAGTAAACAAATTCTTGGTCCCACAAAGAACTCGAAAGCACACCAAATATTGAGGAACGGAAAGGAAAGGAAATGGTTATCATACACATAGCTAGCCTGCTGCAACACTGGCCTCTGTCATTATTACACACAGCTGAACACCCTGAAGGAGAAGCCTGCGAAAAACAGGATATCCTTACTTGTCAGTCCGTCTGCCTTTGGAGTTCTTCTTGCTTTAAATACGTTTCGAGTTAATTTTAATTGCAACTCCTTCAGTTTGATATTAGGTTTTTTTTTCCTTTTTTTTTTGGCTCGGAAATATGCAAGGAAAACAGAATAGTCCTAGTGTAGTGAGTGCACTGTATACTAGTCAAATTGTGCTGATCAGCAGTAGAGATAGAATAGAAGGGACTTTTTCATGTCGGCACTATCATCTCTGTTAGCACTTTCGGAACGAATGGGCGTAGATTAGCAGGGGGTGTTGAATGTATGACATCTGACTGACATTTCTCATTTCGTGCGGAGACCATTTCCTGTCCCATTTCGTGAACTCGGACACGTTTCATGTGCCTCATGTGAATGAAGATTTACCTACAGCACCGTCTACGTCGTTGTTATTTATTTATTATTTTGTTGTTTACGGCAACTAATCCCTTACCTAATCGCAGTGTTAGCAAATGTTGTCAAAGAGGGGTGGAGGCAAATAACATTTAATGACCCACCCACGTACTGCCTCCTAATGTTGGTCGGATTTTAAGGACATCTATTAAATATTGCGGTGGTAATTAGATGTGGATAAATCATTCGACCATCGTTATTCTGGCCACACCTGTCTACTGGCCTATCTTAGTCGAACTTCGTTTGAATTCGGTCTGGAATATTAATTCGGGGATAGTTGTATTGTGTTGGTAGTTGTGAGGAAGGAAAGTGTTGAAGTCGCACATGCTGGGATTTGGATATTGCAGAGATTTATTTGAAATAAAGTCCCTCAGGGGTATATAGATCCACAGAGAGGACGAAGAAAGGTTTTCTTTTAAAAGACACGTTTCGGTTGTAAATCAGCAGCAGAAGCCTTTTGGTGACCCATAGCAGTTTTTCCGACCGATTCCGTACTTTGTGCGGTTGTGTGCTGGTCGCTTTGAAGTTTAATTTACATTTAGATTTCGGTATCGTTTTTTCTATCCCACTCCCCTTTTACGCTAATTAAATTATTTCAAGGGAATGTGTCAAATGGGGTCCCACTCTCTCAAAAAAAAAAAAGATGTACCATCCCACCGAGTACAGTAAATTTATTTGCAAAAGAGGGAACCAGACAAGAAAAAAAAATGTTATGCCATTCTTATTCTAAATCACTCTTTTCCCCGAGGATGAGTGAAGGAGTGACTGGGGTATATGCTGTGCTGAGGATGTGCGGCAGTTGGGAAAGTGGTGAGACCACAGAAATGTAATTAAAGCTATCCTCGGGCGGATAATTTGAGTTAATGCAAATTGTGTTAAGAGGGTGTGTGGTGGTTGCGGCCATTGGGCGGCTCGGTGGTGGACTTGAGTGGCCATTCAAATATAAGTTGTGGGTGAAAGTTTTCCGCATTCACCTTAATATGGGTTCTGGACCAGTTGTTGAATTTTGCATTAACATTGAGAACAACTGCTATGTTAGGGTCAGATGGCGATCTTAACGGAACTACACGAATGCAATATGAATCCCTTATATTTTACCTAAATAATTGATCCCCAAGGAAGTTCAAGCATTTTGTAAAGGTTATTTCATATATTAGCCTGAGCGAGTAGACCTGAATACATACCGTGTGGGAGGGGGGAGGTCTCGACTATGAACGCTTTCCACCCAAATGCCAAATTTTAATATTCCTCAACATTAGAGCCTCTAGGCTGTTAATTAAGAGACATTTTCCCTCTATCCTTGATGAATTTGAAATGTATTGTTTTCGTCGGAAGAAAGGACAAAAACATGTTACAATAATATCGGCAAATGCGATTAACTAGGTTCAAGGGCCGTTCGTGTGACTGAGACCTCCAGACAGGTACAGCAAATACATAGAATAAACGAAAAAATTCAACTTACAAATATGACGGCACAAATGGAAAGAGAGAGAAGATATTGTTGTCTGTCGACACTATTATCTTGAATTTCCTTAAAACTGAATTCGAAGAGGAACTGGTTATTGTGTATTCCATCCAAGGAAAAGTAGGCTTGGCTGTAATTTATATTTAGAGCCTAAAGCCTTTTCGGAGTCTTAAAAAACATTAAAAAAAAAGTTTCATTAAAATCTGTCCAATAGTTGATGTAACAACTATAAGAACATTCCTAAAATTCCCAATCCAATATTCATCCTATATAGCAGTTGACCTGCGGCTCTACCCGCTAGTGTTAAGTAAACTTTCCCATATAAGTTTAGCTGTTTTTTATATACAAAAAAAATAAAAAATAAAGAAATTATTCGACAGAAATTCCAGTACCAATAATTTGCCACCGACAGATATCTCACTTCCTCCAATTGCACACCTCAAGTCACTTAAACAATTTAGAATTTCACCAAATAACGATAATGTCTGTGCGGTAGTGCGTTTTATTTATTTTTTCAATTGTTTCCCACTTCGAATCAGATAAATGATTTTTGAATTATAGAGCAATAAAGAAACAGACAGGCGGTATAATTAATATAGTAGAATGGACTATGCTTGCGCCGATCTGATCGCGTATAATAGTTCTGACCTACCAACCCATTACCCCTACCCGTTTCCCCCACCTTCGTAACATGTAGTGATCCGAATGGTGTTTTCATGACAAAGAATTTTTAAAATCGGCCAAATATTTCCAGATATATTAATTAAATACGTAGTTCCAATGACCCCTTTCCCAACTGCACCCCTTTACTCATCCGTACTCCGCTATATCAAAATGAATGGGTAACAAATCTATTCATTCATTCATTTTCAATGGTCCGCTTGTCCATTAAGTGGGTCGCGGGAGTAGGTTGCTCAAGTGGACCCTCCATAGCTCTCGATCCTCCGCCATCGACTCTAAATCATCAAGGGCAATCCCCATACGGGTATAGGAGAGATTATGGACTTGATCTAACCATCTCATCCTTGGTCTACCTAGGGGACGCCTACCCGATGGTACGGATTTCATAGCACGTCGTGGAATCCTGGTCGGGGACATGCGTTTAAAATGACCAAACCACCGAAGCATGGATCGCTCCGTCCGGAGAAGTAGCTGCTCGACATTGAGTTCCTCACGTATTCTGGTATTTCTGATGCGATCTCTACGGGTCACACCAGCAATACTACGGAGAAATCTCATTTCGGCAGCTTGTATCCGCGATCTTATTCTTTCGGTCATTACCCAAACCTCATGACCATAGGTGAGAGTTGGAACAAACACCGAATTAAAGACTGACACCAAGTTCAGTCCTCCTAATAACAGAATGACCAAGCTGTCTCAAAATTGACCCAGCCTGACCAATCCTACAGGAAAACTCGGCATTGCTCCTTCCATCACTCGTGAATAAGACCCCGAGATACTTAAACTTCTCCACCTGTTTCAATGGGACTCCACTAACATGCAGTGTGCATTGAACAGGCGTTCTGGAGACGACCATCACTTCAGATTTGTTCACGTTTACCCTCATCTCAGCTTCAACACAAACGGTTACAAACCGATCGAGTGCGCGCTGAAGTTCAGTCTGAGAGGACCCAAGGATGACCAAGTCATCAGCGAAGAGCAAATGACTTATCCTCAGATCTCCCAATTCGAAACGTTCCTCGCCAAGACTGCGCTGTAACATCCAGTCCATATAAGTAATGAAAAGGAGAGGAGACAAGACGCACCCCTGACGAAGTCCAACGCCCACGGTGAAAGGTATTGATTTAACGCCGTTTACCCGAACACAGCTTTTACAGTTTGTGTAAAGAGATTGAATGGCTCTCAAGAGAGAACCATCAATTCCATACTCCTGTAATACACTCCAGAGTTTCCCTCGAGGGACTCGGTCATATGCTTTCTCCAAATCTACGAAGCAAGCGTAAACAGGTGTAGCATACTCCCAAGCCTTCTCAAGTACCATTCTGAGAGTGAATAACTGGTCGGTTGTGCTTCTGCCGGGACGAAAGCCGCACTGCTCAAACAAATCTATAAATCAGAAAATCGGATGGTTTTCGAGCTATGTATGTTCGAACAAACAGACTCTTCATTTTTAGTAGGTATGCACTAGTTTTTGCCCACGCTTTTTGCTCGCTCAGTCCTCAGGATTTGGTACACAGAGATTCCCTTACACTCTCACAGTCAGTTAATTTCCTCTATCCTCTTTTATATTATTATATAGTTGAACCCGCTCAGCTTTGTCCGTGCTCAGGAATTACAATGCACATCAATGTTCCAAGTTTTACAACTTTAGCTCCCATAAATGTTGAGAAATAGCGTTTGCAAATTTTGTTTTTGCATGTTAGGTGCGACGCCCATTTGTTAAATTTTTGAACAAACTTCACACTTTTTTTCATGGGTAGATCGTTCCGCCTGCAAGTCTTTATCTATTTCGCCCGATGAGTGGGGCACACCCACGTAACAAACCCTCTCGGCCTCGGGCCAATACCCCAGCCAATGAGACGTGTTGTAATAGGTACTATTAAATACTCCATTTATTTCCGATTTGAAACTTAACCTTGCAAATATTCCCCCCTACGCACAAATACAGGACGTATGTTCACTAAAATGCCTATATTATAAAAGATTCGGTGGTTTTCGAGATATGAGATTTTAAATATATTTTTGTATGGGAAGAGCGACTCCCTTTTATCCAATTTTGACCAATTTTCAATATAGAGTTGCACGTATCCAATTGCGATACTCTACGTACGCACACACGTTTCTTGCGGGTGCCGGTCTTTTCGACAGAATTCATTTCGCAAATTTTATTTCGCATTTATCGATTCGCATTTAGTTTATCTCGCAATATTTGTTTTGAAAATTCCCATTCCGTCTTTGAATTATTTTGCAACGTGTTTATTTCGTAAAGTTTTTCCCGCACTTTTCCATTTCGCTTATGATTATACAGCATGTTGTTGTTTTGAAAATGCTTAATGATGTTTTTGCGATACGATTACAAAGTGAAATGAAAGATTGCCTAACAAAAATTGCGATTGATGAAATGCGAAATAATTAAAAAGCAAGACAGACAACAAATTGCGAAATGATTATGTTCAAGTTAATTTATCTCTTCTCTATATCGGACTCGGTACTATGTGGTATATGGGTGGATATGTTTATATGCAGTTTACGGAAAGAGAGGAAATGATTTCGTCAGAGGACATAGTTCTCGGAACTATACAGGTCAGGAACGACCCATCTCTAATCTTCACAGGAACACTCCTGTCCCAATACCTAAGAGTGTATGTAAATTAGAGCTTAATCGATTTGGTGGCTTTCGAGATAAAATTGTTTGTATAACTCATGAACCAATATACATACCTACATACAAAGACTGTATATACATAAAAACCATGGCATACCTACGTCACCTTTCATGGGAAATCAAAATCGGTTCACGCATTATAGAGAAAATTAATTACAAACACAATACATATTTTTATATATACAGGGTTTTTCAATAAGAGCGCTACAAAAGTTTTTTTTAAATAAAACAAAAACGGTTTTGGATATCAATGAAATTCTTTATTCCTGTGCAAGTACGTTCGATGCCATTATGTATGGAACTCGTTTTCTTTTGCATGGCCACCACGGGCACGCTTGCAGAAGTCCAGACGCTGAACCCAATTTTCGATGGTTGTCAAGCATAAATCGGCCGATACTGCTGCAATTTCACGTTCGATATTCGTACGAAGTTCATCAATCATCGCTGGCTTGTTGGCATAGACCATAGACTTGACGTAGCCGCACAGGAAATAGTCTAACGGCGTCAAATCGCACGACCGAGGCGGCCAAGCGACTGGACCATTTCGTGAGACAACACGTTCTCCAAACTTGGTTTTCAATAAATTGATTGTGACATTCGCTGTGTGGCTTGTGGCGCCGTCCTGTTGGATCCACATGTCCTCCAAGTCCATATCATCCAATTGGGGCCAAAAATATTCGGTTATCATTGAACGGTAGCGATTCCCATTCACAGTAACGTGCCGGTCTTGATCATCACGGAAGAAGTACGGCCCAATGACGCCGCCGGCCCATAAACCACACCAAACCGTAATTTTTTCGGGATGCAATGACATGAGTCATTATTGCATCCCGAAAAAATTACGGTTTGGTACGTGTGGATTGCTGCCTGACCAATACCGCATATTTTGTTTATTGACGAAGCCATTCAGCCCGAAATGAGCCTCATCATAAATTGGACGTAGCGCTCTTAACGTTGAGGCCACTGACTCCGAATTTCGGTAGTAAATTTTAATAATTTCGACACGTTGTTGGCTCGTATATCTTTCCATTATGAAATGGCAAACCTTACTGAAGAGAAATGTCAAAAGAGCGGCGTCGTTTGCTGTCCCTCTACTTTTGTAGCGTCCCTATTGAAAAAACCTTTACATATGTATAGATATACATGATATTTGGTGGCAATCGTCATGCATCTGTCCTCTTTAATAAGTCAAAAATAATTCAGCTATAAACCTTTAAGATTTTTTTCATATTCGATATCAAATTCATATTATGTAATAATAAATATTTCCTCTTCTTTTCAGGTAAGTTTCATCTATGGTTGGTATGATACTGCTACCTAACAATACCGTCGTGAGTATGATAGAATTATGCACGGTTGCGGGAAGTTTTAAAATTAAGGCTCTTAAATGTTATTAGTATGTCAATGGGAAATTATTTAGCAAAGTTCATACTGTTTTAGTTTAGCATAATTTCAACATTTAAATGGGATTGTGTGTTATCTATGTACTCTGACTTTTGAATTCAATTAGCATCATATGCGCATGTTGGTATAATCCCAAAGTTATTCAGCGAATAACTTAAGTACCTACTAAACTTTATTATCCTACACATACTCACTATATATGTATGCCTACACGGCAAGTAGTTATGTGCACATATGAAAGCGAAAGGTAAACTGATGAAAAGTTCGTTTACATGTTTTAATGCATCCACTCAGTAAATGTGCTGCGCCAAAAAATATAACCCACCCTCCTATTACCTGAATAATTTTCAGCAACGATGAATATGTAGGTACTCTCGATGTTATCACCTTCCAATTTTAAAAAATATTTACAATCCCTTTCCAATTCGTATACATACGTTATTTGTCTCCCATGTTATACTTCCTAAACACACTACATTCCCCTGATGTAGGACGTACGTGTGTGCTCCAAAACGTCACCGCAAACCTTACCTACAATATATCATCCCTGGCATTAGCACATGAAATTTATCACTTTTCCCCAGGTCTATTTTTCATCCTCAAGCAAAGACATTGTTCGCAACACAACCTTTCAACAATTGGTATCTACCTTCATCTGCTTTTCTTCTTTGACCACCACTCGGCACGGCATCGGCACTCCGATGCTCTCCCGCGGGACTTTGTGTTCTACTTCTACATTAAACCTTTTTCTTTCGAAGAATATAGAAAAACAAGTAAAAGTGCTCACTCCCTTGGCGCCACCTGTGCTCTCCGTCTGTCTTGACACATCTTCCGAAAAGGATAAAAAATGATTTCATCCTACGTAAACTGTACGTACAATGCACTCATATGTCTATCTGTCTGTCTGTTGCTTCTCCTTTTATTTTGACAAATGAAGTTACCCATAGCTGGTGTCGTATCATGCTGCTGTCATATAAGCTTCTTTACGCGATTTAAAAGACTGACAGCACTACAAACGATGATGTTTCTGTTTATGTCCTCTGTCAGCCTCCCTAGCTCTGCAGTTTTAATGCATCTATTGTTCCTGAATGATACCCTGCTGCGCGTGCAGCAATAAAAATTAACTGACTTTTCTATGGGAGTTCATATGTGCCACCATTGTTTCCGCAACGTGCTGAGTGTTGATTCCTCTCACCCATTAAATTGACCAAACTTTGTGACCCAACTCATGAAAGTTATTAAAAAAAACAAGCTCTCAATTTCAGTGCATTGATAACGATGTATCTGCTCATTTTATGATACAAAATGAACATTTACTTTTACGAGAAGGACCACGGTAAATAAAGCACAGCCCTTCACAATGCAAATCTTAATCCCGTTTTCATTAAGCGGAACTTCTAATCCACAGACCCATTGCTATATTATAGCCGCCATCGGCTGATCCTTTTCAACGATAATTGTTGCAAAGCCAGGCCAGGAGAAGCAGTGGCGAAGGATTCACTTTCAGTTAAACTTCTTTGCATGATAAATCAGGGGATAAATCGGAGAAAAACAAACTCTGGTGGCGAAAAGTCTCACTGGCATATGTAATGAAGATAAAAACTGGGGGAGAAAACTTTCCCATTCAGTTGAAGAGTGAAAAAAAAAACTCACAAAAAAAATGTAAACAGTTTAGGTCAGGAACACAAAAAGAGAAACTTCACTGTCTAATGTACTGTAGGACCTCTTATGATGAAAAGTGAAAACAGAGGTTACTTTTGTTTGTGTTTAAGGATTGTGGAATGACGAGATGACCTTTGAATAAACAAATACTAACAACTGGTAAATAAAATATAGAGAACATTATTTGTTAAAAATAAGATGGCAAATAAGTCTAGACGTTGAGATTGTAGTCTCATATCCCTATGCATGCACTTGGTGCTCCGCCATAAAAATTCAAGTGCTCTGCGGGAAGATGAGAAAAAATATGAAAATTCCATCATCCATTAGCCAGCTATGTAATTTTGTGCTTCTGAAAATTTGTCGTTTTTTCGCAGCGATGGAATTTGTGTATTGATTACACAGTATACAAAAATGGTTAAAAATAAATCGTGTACTCCAGAACTTCAGAGCTGTTTGTCTGGCGTTGATAGCGAAAAGATTTGATTGTTCTACGAAGCTTGGGGAAATACAGGTTTCTAAGAAGACCGCAAGTTTTGAGAACCGCAAAAGAAAGGAGATTGAACGAAGATTTGTTGGACAAGTAGAGCCAATCCATTTTTGATGTCCATAAAAATTAGGGAGATTGTAGCACCTAAACTCCATCATGAACTCACTCCCCACGACTGTTAGTCACTGTGTCGTTGACCAAAATCTTCGTGGATGCATATTCCACAAAAAACACTTTGTCAACAAAAACCTAAGAAAGAGCCGGAATTTCCCAAGACTCCCACTTATATAAAGGCGATTGCAATTTTGGGAAAAATTTCTTTGGAGTGCCAAATCCAAGTTTAATTTATTTGGATCCGATGAAAAAGTGTATGAAAGGCGTCCTCCAATCAAAGAATTGCAGCCAAAGTACACGGTTCAGATCACAAAGAATTGAGAAGAGAAAGTAATGGTCATGGTCTGCGGCGCATTCTGTTGGTTCGATGTTGGTCCATTAGTTGCATAGGGTCGACTCTTGATCAACACGCTAATAAAAGCATATATTAGGGAGAACCAAACTTTTGTTTCATTCATGCCAGTACCATATGATTTCCAACACCACAACGATCCTTAGCATATACCGCGGAGATTGAAACAATATTTTGCGATAACACAGTCCCGACCTTAACACAATTAAAAACTTGTGGGCCGACATTAAAAGAGCATTAAAAGCCGAAAATTTAAGAAATGCTGAAAAGCTTTTCGAAAACATTAAGGAGGTCTGCAACTCTGAAACTATATTCCTAGGACCTAGGATGCCGGATGGGCACAGTAGCTCAGTGGTCAGTGTGAGGGGTTCCAGGTTCGTTCCCCGGAAAACACAAATAACATGCATCTTAAGGTTTTTTCCACTGCGTCTCCTCTCGCGTCTGACAAACATTCGAGACTCTAACTCTAAGCTTTACGGACTCAGCATAAAATTGTAGTTCGCTTCCATTCCTCCCAAAAATAAAAACTCATAAAACAAATGGTTGTGAGAAGCTAGTCCTAGGGTGCCTATACGGACCTGTTGCGCCAAATATATTATAAGATGCCAGATTTTAGTGGAAAGTCTTTAGAAAAAATGTACTGCCGTTTGCACTGCCGGTTATTCCTGGGTAATTTTTAAAAAAGGTAATTTTTAAAGATGACATCATATATCTACATGTTACTTATTTGTTATTTCTTCTATTAATACAAATTAAAAATAAAAATCGGAAGACAACGAAGTCCTCCGCGAGGAATTTCTCTCCAGAAAAGTGCTCCGCGACCAAAAAAGATTGGGGACCGCTGCTCTAGACCAAGCTTTGGATATAGCTACATTCCCTTCCCCTGGCGCAGGGTGAATATTTCAAAATCATTCAAACCAATTACCTCACTTCTCGCTTTCTAAATGTCATGGGGATAATTTAGTAAACCAATTTGTTACCGAAAGGTCTATCAAAACTAAAGAGATTGTTTGCTGTTCTTTTCTCAACATTTGTGGCACCTTCGACTTCAACAACACGACGTATTTATCCATCGAAAAGCCCGCCAATGCGAAAAAGGAATCTAAATCGTAGTCCAGCACAAATGCACTTAAAAAAATCCGCAGAATATGCCTAAAGACTTCGTACATCATCCAAAAGTACAAGCCAAGACATCAAAATGATCACATGAAGATCCTAAGGTCAATAAATATCATACCAAACCCCCGATTCAAGTGGCTGATTTCATTCTCTCGAAAGTCAATAGCCATCGAATTTATAAAAATCCATCACTCAAAAAATCTCTACAAACACAACAATTTTGTAACCTGCTAAACAGCAACTTCAAGGTAGAGCTTTACTCTTGGAAGGTCCAAATGGGGCTTGGAACTCCAAACACAGGACATGCGTCTGGCCAACAAGTTTGTCAGTTGTTATAATAAGAAACGCACCCTTAAAATAATCTCTATATAAGGAAAAGTGATGATCTGATTCATCATCAGTTACTGCTCCTTTATCCATCATCTTTACAAAATTGGCAGAAGCTTCACTGACATGTGCAGACTATGCATAAAAGGGCAACAATTAGCGGAGCACATCATATGTGAGTGCCCAGCCATTATCAAAAAAGACACTTCAATAGAGGCTTGTTACACCCTCAAGACATCAAAAACTTAGTAGCAACGACAATCGTAAGATCCTTTGGGACCTTGATTTCAAGGCATTCAACTATCATATACATAGTGATTCAGAGGGTAGCAAAATAAAAAACTTAGTTTACAGTGCCGCGATGAATAAATAAAATAAAATGTATAGTTTAGTTACCGCAACAGGTCCGTGTAGTCACTAGGCCTATAGCTTCTCACAATCATGCGTTTGTGTTGTATTTCTGGAACGAATGGAAGGGACCTACATTTTATGCCGAGTTCGAACGTCTGAAATGAGTAGCTTGTTTGCAAGAGGTGGCGCAGTGGAAATAACCTAAATATGTTATTTTTGATTTTTCCAGGGATAGAACCTGCGAGAACCCTCGCACCGTAATCACTGACCAACTGCGCTAAATAGGTACCTACTGTATCAAACAGCGAACTAAATAAAATACTTCTGAAGAGAAAATCTATAATTTGGCATGTTCTTATATGACAGACGACGATTAATATTCTTAAGGGCTGAGCGAAAAGGGGATCGAACGGATGCGGGGATAAACCAACATTCTTCAAGGGTAAAGCGACTGATTTCGGGAAACAGCTGTCAGTGTCAAAATAACCTATGATCTATAAAGAAACCACTAGATGACCCACCCTTTATTTGGCGGCTCAAAATATGTCTGTTTTTTTTTCACAGTATATTCTGGTATGCTTTATAATGATCTCTTGAAATCATCCCTTTTCCTTCGGTCAGTATCCAAATTTCATCATCATAGGTAAGAGCTGGAACAAGCACAGTATTAAAGGGCGATAACTTAGACACCAAATTCGACCGTCTTCATAACAGATATACCTAGCCTCTTTTGACTCACATTTGTTTACTTCGTCAATCATAGTATTTATATCAGAATAATATGATTGATGTACCCGCTTCACTGCGTAAAAATATTTGCTACTAAGAAAATCAAATTATAGTATTTCCTTACATAATGATATACAAACATTTTTTTCTCTTATTCGTACAGAGATTTATCAGTGTAATCTTTGATTCACAATATTATTGGCATACATATTTGGCCTGCTACTGAGTTTATAACAACACATACCTAGCTCTTTAAGTTACATGGTATCGTATAGGTATTGCTATATTTTCGTGTATTTGTTTGCTAAAAATCAGAAGACGTGATATACTCAGATGCAATAATATTTCTTAGCCAAGGTGAACATTTTATTGGGGAGATGGATTTATAAAGTTTAATCAAATTTCGTAATTCTCCTAAGATGTGGGATTATGCCAAAAAGTTATTTCAATGAAGTTGAAACTCAGAAGTCCTTCGAATAATTCTTTGGTTTCCAATTCAATGCAGTATAGATGCAGGTAGGGGCAGTCGTCCTCAATAGAAATGTAATTAAACTCAGTTAATTGTTTTCATTGTACAATGACCAGCTATATAAGCATGTGGTTTGCTCCACATAAAAACAACTCCAAATTAGGTAATTAAAATAAATTAGATCATTTGTAACCAATTTGTAATCTCGCATGAAGCCGAATGGGTCTGCTAGTATGAAATGAGGTGCACGTCTGGATCGCAAGGAAATTTCTCTATCAGTATGAATTTCTTTCGATTAATTTATTTTTATTTATTAATTATTTATTTAATTATTAAAGTGTCCGAAAAATACATATTCAGTTCTTTCTTACGGCTGTAGAAAAGAAAATTACATAAATGAATTATGCACTGTCCAATTTTCATGCCAATTCAAAAAAATTCAAAATTGTCATCTTTCCAAAAACATATAATCAAAGGAAAAAGCCAGATCACGCATAGGTATACTCGTACTCATATTAAGTAAAATATTTAATTTGTTAAAAGTAATTTGAGGTTTCTTCAAACAAGTAATGACAACGAAAACTTCAAAAGGGTAATATAGAGCCAGTTTTGCTATAAGCCAAAGGCTTATTACGCCATTTTGTTTAGATATCGCTTACACTATCCACCGTCAACGTTCATCACTGCTACATGGACAGAGACACTATACTGGCTTGGCCTTAGTCTGCACCAGTCGAAAATGTTTCCAGTGTCTTAATTATTTCTACGCAGAAAGATTATTTATTGTTTATATGAATCAGAGATGAGTTTACTAGAACTTTTTTGTTTCCTTTTGTTTTGTGTAATTGTACCTTAAAATGGGGAAAATTGTGGTTTTAACTCTATTAGACCTCTAATTCTCAGCTCCTATGAGAAATAAAGGCCCTTATTGTGATTGTCGATCAGCGATCGTCACAACAATAATTGTCGATTGCGTCGATTAATTTAAGCTATTGGTACGCACTCACTTCCAAGAGTAAGCATCGACCAGACATTTGTAATCGACTACAAGCGACTGTCAAATTGACAAATATCAACCGCAATCGACAATCACAGTTGTCGATCAGCGATCAACTATCGACACTCACAATAGGGGCCAGAGCAATTTAAAGTATGGAGGGTCCCCTTCCGAAAAATGTAAAAGTAGATCACAAGAGTGTCCGGGGTGGACCTGGGCATCAACCAACAAGCGTCGCCAGCCAGCACGATCTTTGGTCAGCTATATCCAGTTTCGCAGGATAAGTTGGTTAAGGTCCCCTTTCACTTCCGTGCGCCACTTGAGGGTATGTTTCGAAGATCGTTCGGGACGGAGCGTTCATTCATTTTTCTGTCTAGGTCGATGTCGCCGTACAATTCGTCGCTGTATCTCCTCTTCCATTCACCGTCTATGCAGACGGTCTTACTCAAAGAATTTTCCTCTCAAAACAACCAACTCAAGTAGCACACTGGTGTATAAATTGGTGTAAATTCATTAATTTTGGTGCAAAATTGAGAAAATTGAAGAAAAATTCAAAATTTTGGTGTATTTGTCAAAATTACCGGTATAAAAATTACACCATTGTATTTTCTGTGCAAAATTGCAACATTTTTTTTGAAATTCGGTGCAAAAAATAAACCGATGTTCAGCTGTTTTTATAATATACCATTTATGGTGCATAAAATTATTCGATTCTGAAACCAACCAACATGGCATATTTTGTACACTATATTTTGTAGATAAAATACACTATTCGAAATGGCCAACTATATTTTGGTAAAGGATTTACACCTTGTGGAAATTAAATACACCAAACTACATAAGTGTGAAAAATAAACAACAAAATGTTATTGAAATTATTCAGTCGCCATTTCATTTTTAACGAGCACTACATTTTTATATTAACAAACATTAACAAAAATGAGAACCTTGAAGATTAATAATTATTTGAAGTGTTATCGTAGAAGGAAACATTTTTTAAACAAATTAAAAAACATTGTCAAACATTTTTGGAAATAAAAATGTACTGAAAGAAAATCTCCATTGTATATTTTTGTCACAGTAAATGCTTTTTGGTTAATAAAATTCACACATAGAGGTTGGTGTACTTAATACACTCATTGGTTGAATATGCACTATTTGTATGCACCACACTGAGAGTTCGGTGTTTTTAATACACCATTTGGTAAAATATTCGCCATTGAATACACTACACAGAAAGTTTGGTGTAATTAATACACTTTTTGGTAAAAAAATGCACCACGCCGAGATTGGTTTACTTAATATTAGTGATACAGTGTGGTTCACTTGTTTAGACGTACAAGAGTTACGTTTTATTTCTTGGTTTTTTTCTATTATGTGGAACAAACAGAAGCTTTGATCGCCACAATCAGTTCGTGATTGTGTTGATACCTACTGATTGTTGCCTCGATAAATTTCACAGGGCAATATTTTCAATAATATTAAAATTAGGCGAATGTGGGGGACAGTGCGATATTTTAATATTTTTACTGACAATCCATTCTTTGACAAGGCGTGAATTATGCGTATAGGCACGTTATACATCTGGAATATCCATGGAATAGGTCCACAAAGGTGCTTTGTTGCGGAAAAAACTGCTCCCAAAAAAAGTTTTGCAAGAAATACTAATATTTTATTGGAAACGATTTCCTATTTAAATGCGCCGAAGAATGAAATTGCACCATAAGCTACCATAACTACCCCTAATTTCAATGATGACGGTTAAAACATATTTTCTTTGTGGAGATCATGAAAGTAATAGATAGTTATAGTTGCAGAACCATCCAAGTTAAACTCTTTTTGTTCGAAAAGTCGTCTTTGCTTCAATTTCTGGAGACCACTTTAATGTTCATATCCCATGCCATGTGAGACCTTGAAAATTCAAGGAGTGGGTTTCTTCCATGCATGATTAGGCGGTGGTTTTTTTGTAGTTTTGTAAAATTTGGGTATAAAGCATAGACAATAGCAAGTGGATTTGCTACAAAAAAAAAAAAGAAACAGCAAATTCCATAATTTTGTTTGTAAATTGAGCGCCATAAGGCACTAGTCTTTCAATTTTTGGCTTGTTTTGTGGTGTCAAAACTTTTACGATCCTTGCTTGGTAGTTGTTTCCATAAGATGCCCTATTTTTTACAAAGTTTCTTAACAAGTTTTCACTTCGAGCTATTTTATGAGCCATTTCACGATTTAAAGCGTTTCGAGAAGTAAGCATTAACTTTTGCGTTTTCTTCAAATTCAACACTTTTCTCTGCCTATTTTAATAAAATTTGTGCGCCTCTAACAAGTGAACCGCACTGTATTTCTCACAGTGGTGCATTTTTCTCATTTCTCCTTTAACTTTGGTGCATTTTTTGTATCAATTTCACGAAATGACACAAATCAGTGAATATTTTACACAGTTTCCAGCAAAATAAATGCACCGAAAACAGAATATTGTATATAACTTCTACAATTGTGTATTTTTCTTCTTCTTCTATTAAATTGGTGCATTTTTATATCCAAATTTAAGAATTGGTGTATATTTTGTGCGACGGCCATATTTTTCAAGGTATATTCCAAAAAATGAGATTCGGCTGGCCGCCATATTTAGACAGAAGGCAATGATTATTTATTTAACTATAGGTATATATCGACTTAATTCTGCCGATTTTTTTGTAATTTTGACTCGCTTTTAACTGTACGTCTCTAAAAAATAAACAAAAAAATCAGAAAATTATAATTTTCGAAAAACTAATTTTCACGCATCGAAAAAAAAAACTTTAATTATTCAAATTTTTGAGGCGCTCGATTTTTAGACGGGGTAGGACCCAAAATAAATCGACAGATTGGGCTTCGTTTTGAAATTAGGCACTCACATTGATATTTGCGTCTATATTATCAATCTGAATAATGTACTTGGAATCAGAACGAATTTCTAATTCTAGCAGATACACATCTTTAATCTAAAAATAAAAAGCGGTGTAAATTTTAGTTCAAACTCTGTTTTCGATTGAAAAAATAAACTTCGGTGTAAATTTTAAATCAAAATAAATTTAAAGTTTCGCATTTTAATACGCTAATGGTGTACTTTATTCATCGAATTATCGTGTATTTTTCACACTCAAGGGAATAGTTTTTCACCAAAATATGGTGTAAAATGTTTACCATTTGGTGTATAATTTGAGCTAATTATCAGTACATAATATACACCTCTGGAGCATAATATATCCTAGTAACCAGAACAATTTTTATACCACTAGCACAATTTATATACCGAAAATCGGTATAATTTTTGTACAGTCGGTGTTAATGTTATACGAGAACACGGTATTATTTACACCGAATCGAAATTAAATGTGCAAAAACTGCACTAAAAAGTGGTGTATTTTTTATATTGAAAATGCATATCACGAAAATGCAAAAAATACACCAAATATTTTGGTGTATTTTAGACTTTTGTGCTACTTGAGAAGAGCAACCTCATCTGCTTTTGGTAGAGTCCATGCCTCTACACCATAGAAAATGACTGTGATGATTATAGGGTGACTTTAGGGTCTCCAAATTAGCGTAAAGATATAGACGCTAGACCAAGACATTTTGTATTCCACTCGCACATACTCCAAATCAGTGACCACAAGCACCCTGCTAGCTGTACTGTTCCTTTTTGTAAAAAAAATTATGAAAAGTTGATAAAAAAAATTTAAATATTAATTTTAATTTTTTTTTTGCATTTGCGCAAATAAAATATTACATAATATCGTTGTCTCTATATTTTTAGGACATTTACATACTCCCTAGACTCATGACACAAACACAAGCCAAGTTTAGGTTCTGGATAAAGCAGATAGCTGATTGATTGCTTAAAATATTTATTTTGCCTTCTTGCAGTCTAAAGAAACATTTAAAAAACGCTGCATTGAAATCTGTCTGGTATAGGTTTCACGTCATTAGGTAACATACAAAACCCCCTGTATGTATAGATATTTATTAAAGGAACGCAATTATAAAGCAACTGAATAAGTTTTATTAAAAATAAGCTATATTTCTAAGACGATCTTAAAAACGCCTTTCACGAGCCTATACAACTTAAACTGTCTTCTGTACTCTGGGGTCTTTTAACCAAAAGGATTTTGTAGATTTACTTAAGGTAAAATGATTTTAATAGGTTAAAATCAAACATCCCAATTTCATTCCAATCGGTCATGACATCTGTAAATTTAGCAATATATTGGCATTTGACAACGCCTATTAACAGCCATCAGTAAGCCATAGAAGTGCCTTATTCGAACTTCTTTGGGACTTGAATTTATGCCACTATCTCCTCGATTACCTCAGTGTATGACTACGACTAAAGAAAAATATCGCGGATGTGGACGAAAGCGGAACTAAAGAGCCGCCCTTCTAATTGACTTGGGCTGTGTCCGTTCACTTTCAAGAGATCCAAAAATGGACCAATATTATGAGGAATATGTAGTATGTCCAAGCTAGCCATGTTAAGCCTGAAATCATTTTAATATGTCAATTGTTATGAAATGGTCATTCGTAGGTAGGTATTATTATCTTAAATTTAAAGTACTTTCGCCCTAAGTAAGTAAGTTATGTTATTAAAAACATGCACTTGGTGTACATTTTATGAGCAATTAAAAAATTGACGAACTGAAAAGACCTACAATTTTATGCCGACTTCGAACAGCTGAAATGTCTCTCAGAATAGTTATACTCTCCTATGCTATCAGACGTTCCCCAGGGACACCACAGAGGACGAAAACTATAAAGAATGTAGGTACAGATAAAATTAAATAAAGATTCAACCCATTTAGGTCTTTGAAGAAATACGAAAATACATACATAGTAGACACAAAGTAGTGCAAAAAATAAATTTAAATTAATATTTAAATTGATGCTGATAGTTGCCCCGAAAAAAGGACACACACACAAATAATCCGTAAAACAAACCACCATAATAAACAAGAATAGTTTTCTAGAAAAATAAATAGGGATTGTTTGCGAGAAGGATTTTTCCACATTTACCCATATATCATCAGTCCTTAGGGACTCTACCTAAATGCTGCGCCACCATTGCCAATTCTTCGCACCACTAAAGCAATATACCACACTGAGTATTTTATATCCCCAACTGAATATGCTAATTTCTTTTGATTCCATTTCCATGCCATGTTCATGGTCGCTGAGAGCAGAGCGAAAAACATCTTCATAAGTATCTACGAAACCAATGCATTGGCACATTGGCTGAACGCTAATGCCTTATTTCTGATGCAAAAGTGTTGCTGTTGCCTCTTGTATGCACGACAAGTTAGGCCGGAAGATATAACCAACAAATGGGAAAGAGCGATCTCATTGGAAAAGTTTTTTTCGACTTTTACGAATCGTATTGTGAAGTTAAGCACAGTCCCCCGAGGATAAGTTCGATGGTGCGAAAATCGATTTCCAACATGTCGAGGTAGTGAGTCTTTTATATTTCATATTTTTAAACTTTCACAATATAGAACAGCCATTGTAACGAGTTTAATTAACAAATAATTTGAATGACGTTCCATGGAAAAGTTTAAGGGTAGATAAGTTTGGATATATACGTTACACAAGAAAAAGATATATTTTCAATCAAAATTTCCAAGAACAGCAAAAGATTTGTAATAAAGATTTTCAATAAACTTTGTTCAGTTTTCTGGAATAATAAATTGTACTTTAAATAAAGTTGTTCTTCGTGTTTCCTTGAGTTCCACTTTCAAATGATTCAATTACATGTGTGAACCTTGAATATGTATAGGTACGAGTGCGAGTAGGTATATTTGAATGTTAAACGAAGTTATACCTATAGTAGCTTAAACAATGCTTAGTAGGATATACCATTAAGAGCAGTCTTGGCCTCTAGAGGATACCTTGATTGGAGAGATAAAATTAAACGAATGGACACCACACAATAGGGAGTTGTGTCTCCTCTGTTATTGATTTGTTGAATTTGAATTTGTTGAATTCAATTGCAAATTAAAACTAAAACAGAGTGAATATAAATTAATGAAGAAAATACTAAATGTAATTTTGTGGCTTTTGAAGAGTAGCGGGACTCTGGTTGTATTTACTGCGATTGTAAAGCCTATACCCATGACTAAGTGGTTTAGTTGGAGACTATCAACACCAAATCCTACCTCAAAATATTAATAAGGTACGAACAGAGAATTGCTTTTCTGGATATAATGACCTATCTAAAATCTAACAATTTGATTTGAAAACACTATTAAACCTACACCCCATCAAGCTCTTAACAAAGAACGTTGCAGCTAATGGTAGGTACTCTTAGGGACGTCATCTAAAACTACTGACTCATAATGATTTGGAGTTTTACACAAACGCTCATAGGACATAAGTATTGTCACATAAGGGTTTTTTTGACTACTTTATCCCTACGAGTAAATATTTCATCGTTAATAAGTTGCTCCTATTTAAGGTTCCGTTTCCATATGGAGGAACCTTATTGCTTTCGCTACGATGTCTGTCCGAATAAACTAAGCCAAATTTGTACCTGATCTATCTCAAGAACTGATTGATTGACGTAGAAGGCTGAAATCATCCGGTATAACCTCTAGTTAAACGACAAATACCAATGATAGCGACGCATTAATTAATTTTTGAGTAATAAGGAATTTAGCAAAAAAAAATATTTTCATTTGCACAAAAAACTGTTTTTTTCTTGATTTACAACAAAAATTTTGTATTTTGTAGGTAGATCATATTCGTAGCTATATATGTGCTGAAGACTCTTTAGCCGAAAAATTAATATTTTACGAGATATTTACAACAATATGTCATTCATAAGCGTGTTATCTTAAACTTTTCCTTTCCAATTGGAATTGGAACTCCAAGAAATACTCATTTTCACACACACACATATATAATATTGTTTCCACGTCCTCATAACAGAAGGAGTTTTGGAAAGATGATGTCCTCGAGGTTGTCAAGTGTACTGTATAGTCATGAGCATTAGCAGTCTGTCTTTTGGGGCGCCCAAAAGTTGCATTTCGAGGGATAATGTCCTTGAGTTCCTCGGAACATCTACCATGGAAGTACCTAAAGAACAAGCTTAGGTCAGCGACTTGTCTTCTGTGCACCACCGGTTGCAGATTCGATGTGAGTGTAGGGTCTCCAATAAGTCGAACTGCTCGTCTCTGTATGCTGTCAAGTAGCTGTTAAGTGAATGTTTTGGGGCCGAGCTCCATATATGGGAGCAATATTCCAGGCCTGGTCTAACCTGTGCTTTGTAGGAAAGAAGAAGTTGCTTGGGGCTAAAGTGCCTCTTTGCTCTAAATAGGTAGCTCAACTTAGCGGACGCCGATCTTGCGATATAGGATATGTGGTCCTGCCATGTGATTCCTGAATTGACTGTGACTCCTAGAAGGTGCATTGAATCCTTGGGATGGATTGGATGGTCATCCATTTGGATCTGAGGAACTGTTGATGCATTTTTCCTGGAAAATCTTGTTTGCATTAAATACAACCAAGTTGTCTTTTCCCCACTTCAAGATTTTGTCCAGATCACCATTTAGAGAACTAATTTGTTCACATCTCTGACTGTGTGATGTAGCCGCATTCACAGGCCCACTGTTCGAGATAGAGGATATAAGAGTGCTGTCATCAGCAAAGCTGTAGATATTATTATTTGTCGATCCAAGCAAATCGTTGATGTGGAGAAGAAATAGAGTTGGGGAAAGAATAGATCCTTGGGGCACTCCTGCATTTATAGCAAACGAATTAGATGATACACCATCTACCACAACTTGGATCGATCTTCCCAGAAGAAAATTTTGCATCCATCCGCAGAGTTGTTGTGGTAATCCATAAAACGCCAACTTGCCTAATAGGGCTCTATGCCAGACTCGGTCAAATGTCTTTGATATGTCCAAGGCTACGGCTCTGGATTCGCCGTGTTGTTCAATTGCTTGCGTCCATAAGTGCGTTACGTAGCTTGACAGGTCTCTTACTTTTGAGAGCATTGAAAGTAATGCTATTGGACGATAGTTTTGTGGCAGACATTTCCTCTCTTTCTGTGATAGTTCTTTCGGGGTTCGTAGCAAAATTGCGAATACGACGGATTCTGTGATCACCCAAATTATTAAAATAAGTGCCACAAATTATAGTGATTCGGTAGTAGCAATATTGGTGTGCCGCAGGGCTTAGTACTAGTTCCCATTCTATTCCTCAATTTTAAAAATTCTACTAGTGAACCACATGCACATTTCGTAGTGCAAAATAAAAAAAAAAAATCAATTTTAATTTCATTTAAATCAATGATAAACAGTTTTTATTGCTCTGTGGTAATCAACATTTTTGAATTTTCCACGAATCATAAATTTCAGCTCAATCGATTCGGTGGTTTCCGATTCCGAATTCTGATTTTTTTTGTATGGGCGGTGCCACGCTTCTCTCTTCAATTTTGACCAATCTTCACATGAACTCTCATGAGATCATGAATTCATTGATTTGAACTCAATCGATTGGGTTGTTTCCGAGACATGCGATTTTGAATGTTTTTTTTTTATATGGGCGGTGCTACGCCCCTTTGTCTAATTTTTACCAATCAACTGGGCCAATACCAAAGCTTGTGTGAAAATAAAAGCTCAATCGGTACAAAAATTTTCGAGTTTTTGAGCGTACACAAACCAACATAGATTTTTACCAAGAACCTATAAATTTTGTAATCCAGTGTCGTAGATCAGTTCTTGAATTGAATGAAATCGGTAGGCATACTTCTTCATTAAAAAAATGATCTAATGTCCATAATTTTTATCTTGAAAATGTTGTTCTCGTTATGTTTTTTCAAGCCATCTACTATTGCCTAGGCCAAACAAAGCTGCAGTATGATTTGTTTCATTTTTAAAATGTCCTAAACATGTCGGAGTGGAATAAGACGTCGTATAAGCTGGATATTAAAGGTAAAAAGTTTGAAAAGCCTTTGAGAGAAACCTATTTCGAGTGCTTGTAAATGGCCCAGCACTAGGAACGCCGTTTCTCCTACATAATGAGTAAAATTATTCGTTGGCCTGGAACATCTGTCATTGATATCCCTCAAAAGATAGAAAAGATTCATATTACATTTCGGAATGGTTTTGTTGGTTGCATATTCTTTTGTCTTCTATAAGGTTAATCACAATGGCGCTATATGTTTTCTGGGTTGAAATTTCACACGCTGCATATAATCCTCTTGACCTAACCTAACCCCACCCTACAAGCACTAAATATGCCAACTATAAGGAATGCAGCAAAGTATCAATTCCGTCGTCTCAAATGTCAAATCATATCAAACAGTAAAATGATAATAATTAAGCGATGAAACATATCAAGCTCCTATTAGATTACCTGCACAAAGGTCTTGCAAGTCATTCAAAGCTAGTTTTAAATTGCAAACAGTTTCTAGGAAATTTTTTTTTCTATGAGTCTCAACAATGACAAAATAAGCTACATCAATTATTTCTTTGAGGATAGCTAACAGACAAACATATGTGTATGCTTGTCAAGGATAGCTATATGTTTATTGATATTGATTAAAACTCTATATTTGACAAACTACTCAGTACTCATATTCTGTCGTCGGCCTAAAGATTGTGCTTAGAATTGAATGGAGGCTAGGATATACTCAACTCATTCATCACTCATTGCATAATTTTTTTTTTTATAAAAAGACACAAAAGGGATACTCATAGCGTAGCATAAATAGTCAAAAAGAAAAGCACAGGCGATGCCCCAAAATAAACTTCCATTGTTCTTTACCCTCGAAATGTTTGCCTGTCTCTTTGTGTGACACTATTGTGTCATTTCCACCGAAATTTAATTATTCACGGTATTCAGTTTAAATCCCATTAAGTCGACTGCTTTTGAATTGCCAAACAGGCGTTGGCTGTCTCTCACATTCAAAATCACAATCACATTTCGATAGATCTTTAGAATAGCCGCATAGCGTCCGCAAATTGGTGGATAAGTGGGCGCTATTTGTAATATTTTAAGGGAATCAGTGAGTGTCCTTGTAGATTTATTTGAAAATCAAAGCTGTTGTTGGAATAATAAGTTTGACGTTCCTACTACTGACATTGGCATACAGAATGTTTTCTTTTTTTGGTAGCGTTATATATCTATGAAGTAAGATATACAGGAACAGGAGTCCTTGCTATTTAAAATTTAAGAGGCGATCATATATTTATAGGATTTTGTTTAATGACCAACAACATTTAGGTACACAGCATTTCAAGAAGTTATGGAATATATAAGTAAGCAGAAGTAAAAATTAAGCGCTTTGCTATTCATTCGATTTCAGAAACGACCTCGAAACTTAGGTCTACCACTGGTAGGTAGCACCCACTGCCGGAGTTATTATGAAATTCTTGTGATCAGAGGGATGTGGGTCTGTAAAAAAGAAGTGAATATTGTCAGAGTTCTTCAGAGTTTCTACTAGATGGTAACTCTAGTGTAAGGATTACAGGAAGGTATTAAAAGAAATGGCTGTTGTCAAAAATGCAGCGCTGCTGAGTATGTATACTTAGTATGCGATATCGAAGCTCATAATGTTCGAAAAAAGTAGCTAATGCCTATTTAATATTATACACAATACAATACAAATACAGAGTAGGTACCTACTTACCTAAAAAATATTTTTATATACATATCAAAATTGGATTTTCTGAAAGGGAAACGAACTAATTCAGGTTCCACACAGTTAGTAAGGAGATTGCTTATGTCAGGAAACTTATAAAACAAGAGAATAACGTCATCATCGGCTCCAACGAAATTAAAAATTGTGTGTCTAAGATAACGTAGGCTTTCTTAATGTTCTTTATATTATGTGCATCACGAATCTACCCCACTAAGTCGACGTGGAATGACCGCACTTTAAATAGGCCAATCATCGCCTAACAGCTAGTGGACAGCTACAAACCTGACATTCAGCAAACCTGGAAGTGAGAAGGGATGGACAAAATGCAAGAAAAAATATTATGTGGTGATTAGGTTGGGCTTACTGGTCTTAATTTTTTTGAATGCGAATAATAAACAATCTATTCCATTTTTCCTATTTTTGAATGCGAATAATAAACAATCTATTCCATGGTACCTACATGTTTTTTATTAAAGCTTAAGGAATGATACAAAAAAACATATTGAACCTGTTATGGCGCACGACTGCTGCAAATGTGCCAGGCACCCTTTATTTGGTTGCGAATTTCTGATAAAAGTTATACCCGATTTCTCCCTTCATACATCATATTTCGTTATAGAACGAAATACTCCCTAACATTGAATATGCAACAACATCTACATGCTTTGCTTCCACGCACACTCTTAGTTTTAGATGGCACACACATTCGCATACAGGCACCAGGCTTGTATGTACACAATGAGAGGCTAACTAAACCAAGCTTATATATCGACTGTGAAAACGAAAACTACTTAAGCGAAATTTATGTTTAATCCTACACTTAGCTTAGCAGAGACTTAAGCTGGCTCTCGCACTGTGAAATGGATATAAATCGTCTGTACTTTAAGCCCTCGTCTGGCCACAGTTAATTTCAGCACCTCTGGAAACGGACTCTGGCTAAACAACCTTATTCCGCGCGGCCACTCCTTTTCGTAGCGAAAGTTTATAAATCCCCAACACCTAACTGATGTCATAAGACGACTCAACATCACAAAGCTACTATCACAAAGACTGGGTTAACATGTTATGCTGATAATACTATATTTACTAGGCGATCACCGCGAATCATATGGTTTAATGAAGAGTGCCGACTGGCACATGTAAGGATACCAGACCTCCTAATCAGTGCTGGCGGACCAAAACAAAAGTTGCTGATATAGCAACGCCATCTGTACAAGAAAGCAAGAAATATGAACTTCTCAGAAGGAAAAAAATATATCAAAAGATACGTGAGGTCGAATCTATTGACGGTAGCTATACCTACTACAGAGGCATTGCTCGAAAATTCAGTGGAAAAATTATCCTCCCATAAGTATTCAAAGGCGGAACAGAATGGCAAAAATGGTAAAATTGGTAATACGGTAGCACATTCACAGTCGGTGCTAATGTGAAAAGCATAGGCATACTATTGCTAAATGGAGACAAAGGGAGACAGTCAGCCAAACGATGATAGTCTAACATTATCCTTCCATCTGACCATAGGAAAATGAAAACTCCGATATCCAAATTCAAAATATAGTCTAACAAACTTGCTGGATCAGATGACCTTCGCAATACCTGCATGTGTCCGTTTCTGTTAAATCTAGTCTCATGGCGTGCTTCCTTAGAAGACAGTGCCCGGAAATAATCCCTATTGCCGTTCGTAGCTTAGATCTGCTGCGCTTTAATAATTCTACGGATGTTTTCCGATCTAGCTTAGGCCATACAGAGCCTTTGAGACCCTGTAACTGTGACCTACTATATCTGACCATCTTTGATCTATATTTTATTTTAGACGTGAAATGTAAAAAAAAAAAAAATAAAAAATAAGATGTAAAACCATATTTAAATTGGGCTTTATTTGAAAATAGACTAAGTACTTCAATTTGTCTTAATGGTCTACAACTACGTCAAGGATGTCTAAATTATGCCCAGTGTTTATGTATTCGCAACAAATTCCACTGAAACACAGGATATTAAAACGTGTATACAAAAGTGAAACGTTTTCCCTCTAAACCGAAATGGCGACTAAACAAAATCGAACTGGTTATAAAAAACAGCCTGATTTGCACCAGAATTTAGACCATATTGCCAATTCGTTGATTAAAAAATAAAGCACATGCGTTTGAAAATAAAAATGGACTCATCAAAAGTAATGAATCTAAAGGGTGTCCCATAAATCACTGAAAATGTAATTTTGATAGAAAATACAGATTTTTAATTAGAAAGCTTAAACTTTTTATTGATTCATAGAGTATACAGTGTGGGGTTATGTATGGAATAGCACAACGCATAAAGGGCTGTCAAGGCTATGCTGGCAAGTACGTACTCCTTTGTTACGTTTCGCATAAATCTGGCTGAATTTCATTAATACACCTCTCAATTTCCTCTTTTAAGGCGAAAAAGAATGGTCCGATATTGCCACCAGCCCTAAATCCGCACCAAACAGTCGCGCGTTGTGGATGCATTTGTTTCTCAACAATTATTCGTGGGTTTTCTGAACCCAAAATGCGACATTTTTGACGATTAACGAAGCCATCAATATGAAAATGAGCTTCATCATTGAAGATGATTTTGTTCAAAAATAGCGGTTGTAGCTGACAAACCTTCATTATTTTTAAAATATTGCTCAACAATTGATTTTTGCTAACCCCGAACTGTCAGCTGTCAGATTGTTATCTTTTTTTCTGTTTGCATCACTGTACGATTAAATGGCGCAAAACTCAAATTTTGCGTGACTTATGGGTTACCCTTTACAAAGACTTCCACAAAGTAGGAACATTATTATCAACTCATACTGTTGATTACTAATAAAATAAGTAAAAGTGTTACCACTGCCTTAACCGATGCATTGATAATCTTTCTCAACTAAATACAGGTCATGCAAAATGTTAAACTAGGGCAAATTTACCCATGGGCCTAATATTGTTTTTGTATGGAAGAGTACCAGAACTACTTGACCGATATAGCCCATTTCCAATACCAACCTGCGCACGGTATAAAGAAGTCCTTTCACAAATTTTCGCTTACGTACATACAGACAGACAGGCATGGCTAAGTCGATCCAGAATTTGATCCTGATTCAAAATATATATACCTACTTTATGATGTCTCCGGTGATTCCTTCTTCGCATTACAAATGTAATAGCTAAGTGAATTATATACCTTCCTGTTATACAAACAAACTGGCGTCTACGAATGTTTGCGCTGGGTTACTTATGGTCAAACAAAAGACTGCAATTCATATCTCTCCTTCTATTTGCAGATAACAATCGTGTACTGTTAAAAATATGTATATAGGTTATATAAAAATCAAATCCTAACTCTACACATACCCACATACATTGCTTATGTCTTGTAATTACAATTGCTGTTACTTTCTTTCTCTTAAATCTATGTTTTTCACATACAAGCAGTTGTTCTTCGACAGTCATCAGACTCGGTAGTTCTTTTCTAGTTAATAAACCATTCTTTTTATATTAACGGCTCGTGTTTTCTTTAAATATTTGCGGATTCGGGTAAACATTTTTCTCATTTTGGTGCCGAAACCCGGGACGTATTTTGGAAAATCACTCGCATTAAAAAAAAAAAAATAGTTTGGTTTAACGCGATTTATATTCGAAATGGAGTTGGTGAGTCGCGCTTCTTATCGTGGTCAGGTGACGAAGCTGGTAAATGCCGCTTCTGATTACCTTAAGTCGGATGAATCGAAAATTAACGAAAACCTAAATAATTTGGAGTCGATAGAAGAAGAACTTAGCGTTATGTTAGATCGATTAACGGCCGCATATGAGTGCTTAAAAAAAGCGAATAAGGAAGTATCTTCTTTCATAAAGCAGGAGGACTGGTCCAAAGAAGCCGACCTGGTAGCAGAGTACGAGGATAAGGCAATGTCAGCTATTACTCGATTAAAATTCAGGCTGGCAAAAATTCGCAAAATCCAAAACCCTTTGTCATTTGCAGAAAATCTCCCTGAACCTACTTTAGCGAACTCAACTGTACATAATTTGTCAGCTCATGGTGCAGTTAAATTGCAGAGATTGCAGCCGAAGAAATTTTCCGGTGATTTTAAAGAGTGGGTCCCGTTTTGGGAGCAATATCGGGTATTGGTTCACGAGAATGCTGCTCTTACCACCATCGATAAGTTCAACTATTTAGAAAATGCATTGACGGGTAAAGCAATGGAGACGTTAGTTGGTCTCACTCCCACCGAAGCGAATTACAATGCAGCTATTGAGCTATTAAAAGAGGAATACGGTAACAACGAAAAAATTGTGGATTACACAATGCAACGTCTGCTCTCTATTCAACCAGTAGGCTCAAAAGCAGATGTTGTGGGTTTGAGACGGCTATATACGTCGGTGTTGGCGTCTACTCGCTCGCTCTCATCATTAGGCATTCCGTCATCCAATTATTTTGTAATGCTGAAAGGAGTTTTATTGCGATGTCTACCAAATGAATTACGCGTAGATTTCCATCGGTACTATGACGATACGGCAGAAAATAATCATGACTCCGAAGATGATACCGCGAGCACTGTTTCACAGAATCCGTCATCGAATATAGTTGGAGATAAGCAAGTGAAGTGTCTACTCAAGTTTTTAAAAAGAGAGGTGGATTCTCTTGAAAAAGCGAACGAAGGGAAATTGGTTACTTCTCGATCACAAGTACATAATAATCAGCGACCTGTCAAAACAGCTTTGGGGTTATTTGCCGCTGATGTTGTAAAAGAAAATTGTGTGTTTTGTCAAGGTGCTAATCACTACTCGAGGGATTGCTACAGTAAGAAAAAAAGTTTAACGGAGAAAAAAGAAGTGCTGAAGAACGAGGGAAGGTGTTTTCGATGCTGCAAAAAGGGACACAATTCCAGAGTGTGCAAAGCTAAAGGTGTTCTTTGTAAAACGTGTAGTGGACGCCACGCAACAAGTATGTGTGACCCTTCATATATGCAATCTAAAGGCGTTTCTACTTCGGTTAATGAAGGTCAAAGTGAAGAAATGATGTCCAACAACGCGTCGACTTCGCAATCATCACTCAATCTATACACATCTGACACGATGCCACCCGGTAATGTATATCTGCAAACAGCTTGTGCATATGCCTGTAGTGAATTCTCTTCTAGCCACCTATATGTTCGCCTCGTAATGGATGGAGGGAGTCAGCTAACATTTGTGAAGACATCATTGGCGCGACGTCTCAATTTGCCTATAGTCGGCGAACATTGCTTAAGCGTAATTCCCTTTGGTAGTATCATGCCAAATCCAAGTACATCTTGTAATAAAGTGCGCTTAGTCCTACGAAGTCAGTATGATGATCAGGCCGTTGTATTAGATGCTATAGAAGTTCCAGAAATATGTGTGGATGTGCTATCGGTGCCAACGAATGATACTGCTATTGCGCTTAATAATTTTACATTGGCTGATGCCCGCACTCATGGACTGCGGCTGGAAGAAGGGATCAGCATTCTGATTGGTGCGGACACTTACTGGCAATTTGCGACAGGCGAATATAAACGCCTTACCGAGAAGTTGACAGCTATAAATACTATCCTAGGATGGACAATCCAAGGCCCCTCAATTGGCCGTTCAAGCAATCCCACCGCCGAAGTTGCAACTACCCTAAGCTTGTGTGCATGCGAAGATATTCAAAGATTCTGGAAATTGGACCTTCTGGGAATTGCTCAAGATAGTGATAAGAATGTAAGTAGTACCTTGTCATTAAACATTCGCAGAGTAGGTCAGAGGTATGAGGCTTCCCTTCCTTGGAGATCAACATCTACTCCCCTAAACGACAACAGAACAGGAGCTCTAGTTAGGTTGCAGTCGCTTATTCGAAAGCTATGCTCATCAAAAAGGATGACTGAATACAGCATCGCTATGAATGAAATGGTTTCTGAAGGCATAGCGGAGGTAGTCGCAGAAACAGGCACTAGTGAAAATCGTGTTTATTATTTGCCACATCGCCCTGTTTACAGAGAGGATAAGAAGACATCGAAATTACGCATCGTTTTTGATGCTTCAGCACATGCCCCGAACCATTTATCCCTAAATGAATGTTTGGAAGTAGGTGAAAATTTATTGCCAGATCTGTTGGCAATTTTACTCAATTTTCGTATTAAGAAGGTCGGACTAATAGCAGATATTGAGAAGGCTTTTTTGCAGATATCACTTCATCCTGCTGATAGAGATAGCCATCGTTTCTTATGGCTCTCTGAAAAGATTGCCAGCGAAAACCACTTGCCAGCCGTGCAGACTTACAGAATGACACGAGTGACCTTCGGTGTTACCTGTAGCCCTTATCTTCTCTGCGCAACGCTTAGGAGTATAATTAACGAAGTTTCATCAAAATACAAACGCACATCTGAACTGCTCTTGAGAAGTTTTTACATGGACGATTTAATCTTAAGTGTGGACGATGAGGAGACGGCGAAAATCATTTATCAAGAAGCTAACATCATCCTACGAAGTGCATCCATGACGCTTCGTAAGTGGAACAGCAACAGCTCAGCTGTTCGTGGATATTTTTCAACTGAGGGTGAATCGGACAGTATACAAAAGGTACTTGGTCTTCGTTGGATAATAGGTACAGACGAACTAGCTGTCGATCTTGATTCTGTTTCACAATTATTAAAGTCAAACCACCTTCCAAATACAAAACGAAGCGTGTTAAAAATAACGGCGAAAATATTTGACCCCTTTGGCATTCTGTGCCCCTGGACAGTGCGCTGGAAAATTCTTTTCCAAAATATTTGGCGGCGGCGACTAGAATGGGACGAGTTGTTGCCACAGGATTTACAGAAAGTTTGGAGTGCCTGCCGTAATGAGGTCGATGAACTTTGGGAGATGGCAATACCCCGCCACCTTGGAATAGTCACCGGTTCAACACAAATACACATCTTTGCGGATGCCAGTCAACTGGCCTATGGAGCAGTAGCATATGTCAGGACAACTAACAACGATGGTGAGGTGTCGACGCAAATTATATGCGCTAAAAATAGAGTTGCGCCTCTTAAAAGCGACAACCAGAACGAGCTTACTCTTCCAAAGTTGGAGTTGACCGCAGCCCTTATAGCAGCAAGATTGCTATCTTATCTACGTTCTAAGCTTCATTTTACGATTAGTGATGTTTTCTTATGGACTGACTCTCAAATATCTTTGTTTTGGATTAAAGGAACTGAAAAACGTTGGAAGCCATATGTGGAGAACAGAGTTAGGGAAATAAGGACACTGACCGACGTTTTAACATGGAGACATTGCCCTGGAGCGGATAATCCTGCAGATCTCCTTACACGGGGAATTGCTGCGTCATCGCTTATAAAGTCTTCTACATGGTTAAATGGGCCCACTTGGCTCAGAGGGAATGAGGTCGATTTCCCAAATTCCTGCCCTAGTAACGCTATTCTTTTGTGTACTGCGATGTGTCTGGCAGAAGGAGAACCAAACAATTTAACAGACGAGAACAAATTTATCGGTGGTGAACCAATTCTCAAGGAGGAGGATTTCAGTACCTGGCGGCGCCTCCTACGAGTTACGGCGTACACTTTTCGAGCTCTCGATGTTTTCCTTCACAAACGACGAGCTAAAACAAAATATCTCTCGGCTGAAGAGATTCAAAGGGCTGAGAAATATTGGATACTAAGAACACAGCGGCAGCATTTTCCTAATGATATCGCAGCACTCCGGATGAATAAGGGTATGTCTTCTACTTCTAAATTATTAACACTTTCTCCATTCATAGATGAAGGCAATGAATACTTGCGAGTAGGAGGACGACTACAAAGTGTAGCTAAAGATGTTAATGATGCACATCCCATTATTTTGCCGAAGACTTCCCATATATCTAAACTTATAGTGCTTGACTTTCATGAGCGGTCATTTCATGCCGGACCATCAGCAGTTCTTTCGCGACTTCGCTCTCTATACTGGATTATAAAGGGACGACAGTTGATCAAAGGTTTGACCAAAAACTGCTTTATCTGCAAGGCTCTTCGAGGAAAAGCTTATACTCAGATTTTCGCGCCACTTCCCAAGGACAGAATTCTTTTATCTAAGCCTTTTGAAGTCACTGGAATGGATTTCGCCGGCCCCTTATATATAGTTGACCAAGCTGGCCAACGAGTGAAAATGTACATCTTGTTATTTACTTGCGCTGCTGTTCGGGCTGTTCATATTGAGAGCACCTCAGACTTAACCACCGAAAGTTGCCTACTTGCTATACGACGATTTATAGCTAGACGTGGGCCACCTCGCATAATTTATTCAGATAACGCAAAAACGTTTAAAAGGGCTTCTACCGAGTTACGGCAAATCAACAACTTGAAGACAAACGAACGATTTCTGGGATTTTTAAGCGACTCTCGAATCAATTGGAAGTTTATCGTTGAACGTGCCCCATGGTGGGGTGGGTTCTGGGAGCGTCTAATAGGAGTAGTTAAGTCGGCCCTGAGATCAGCTATCGGTAGATCAACGTTGAATGCCGATCAGCTCAATACTTTACTGGTAGAGGTGGAAAGTGTCGTTAATTCTCGACCTCTAACGTATACTGGAGATGACCCGTTGGATCTCGCGCCCCTTACACCTTCCAATTTCCTTAATAATGCAAATGCTACTGCTGTTGATCCTTCATGCGAACAAAATACTGGGACTGGACTGCGTAAACAGTGGAAAGATCGTCTACGTTTTTTAGCTGCTTTTAAGAAACGGTGGTATAAAGAATACTTATATCAGCTTCGATCTTTACATCATGCTAAACATACAATGGGATCTCGTATAAAAGTAGGTGAAGTAGTGCTGCTGGAGGATCGATCGCTTCCGCGCCCACTATGGCATTTGGCTGTGGTCGAAAAAATATTTCCTGGAAGAGATGGTAACATACGTGCCTGCGAAATCCGACTCTCAACCGGATCCATCCTACGACGTCCGATACAACTCTTGTATCCGCTGGAGATAACCGATTGATCTTCTATTTCATCGGCGCGCGGGAGGATGTTAAAAATATGTATATAGGTTATATAAAAATCAAATCCTAACTCTACACATACCCACATACATTGCTTATGTCTTGTAATTACAATTGCTGTTACTTTCTTTCTCTTAAATCTATGTTTTTCACATACAAGCAGTTGTTCTTCGACAGTCATCAGACTCGGTAGTTCTTTTCTAGTTAATAAACCATTCTTTTTATATTAACGGCTCGTGTTTTCTTTAAATATTTGCGGATTCGGGTAAACATTTTTCTCATGTACAAACGGTTTTTAGTAAGTACATACAATAAAGCTTCTGTCAATATTTATGAATTAAATCCTATAGTCGTACAGTCAGCAGTTGAGATGATGGTCCTCCAACAAAAGCTTAGGTACCATATGCACCGACTAGGCGGAATAGATGCCATCAATCTCAAGAAGAATGATGTCAATCTCATCTGAAGAAATCATTTTCAAATCGGATATAATCGAATACAATTCCCTTGAATAAGATTTTTACAAATTTTACAACAAGTGACTCAATGTCTATAGTCCAGAGATGTTATCAAACTCGATTGCGGTGATTCCAAACACCAATTACAACTCAGCAAAATGACAGATATTTACTTAAAGACTCATACAATTCTCTTTACCCTGGAGCACCGTACGAGTATGGAAAAATAAATGCATAGGTACTTGCACTTGGATATAAATTTCCGTATCATATACTCAAATGCATATGAGTGAGATGTGCACTTGAAGAGGATTTCCCACTGGACATCCACACCTTAACTTTATCGTTTCATTCATCAATATGCAAATCCCTTGATCGCTATCAATGCAAAAGAGGAAATAACAGAATGCAAAATCTCAAAGTGCTCGTCGTACGTGCTCATGTAGATTGTAGACCATGTTATCCTCTGTATAGCTCAAGTAAGGACAAGGACACACGGTATTGTTCTTTTTCATGATTTAGATCAAGACAACTTTGTGTGCGGTGAATGTAAACCAAGTGGCACATTTATTACAGAAGAAGAAAAATAAATGTCGTCTCTTTAACTTGAGACAGGTCATTTCATTTAATAAGACGCTGCCGGACCCACAGCTTACGTGCTTTCTAACTAAAATTTTACTCCCACTCACCTCTTTTAGATAAATCACCATCACGAGGGAGAAAAATCGTTCTCGTGGTTTTCTTTTCAATTTCCGGTGGTTACGGACCACACCTAACCGGTTCTGATTTTATTTTGCCTACATTTCGACACGAACATGACCAAGCTGATGGTGGTGATACCGCAAACAGTAATTAACAAGGTCAGGATGAGACATGCAGATATCCTTTGTGGGTTCATGTTTTCAAGTTGTATAGAGTTTTCTGTATGCGAAAGGTTTTCAGTTGCTGTTGCTGTAACAAGATGATGGATAGATGTATCTATTACATTGATGATCGCCTACTGGAAACAAACAGTTAGCTGGGAATCCTATAATGATGGGGAATTAATTCTGTTCGTCTTGTCCTGTCATGATTCGACATAGGATACGGATTTGGTGTTATGCCAATGCCATGCTTAAATCAATCATCATACCGCTCCAGGAGCAGTGATGGTAGTATTAGTTTGGGAGTTTTTTTTTTTTATTATCCTTTTAATGTATGGTAAGACGTAAAAACGCAACTAACTTTTGTGGAGAAATCGAGTACATAATAACGAATTAGTGTAAGTCTGCGCAATTTTCTGAAATCCTAAGATGAAATTCATCAATAATTGACAGACGGAAAACCCCAGGCAACACTTAACTGTGCACGAGGAACACTTGGTACAGAAAGATGACACACCACCGGATGACAATAAGCCCTGTGTTGTGTATCTCTGCAATGAATAATTGAGAAAAAGGTATCCTTTTACGAGGATTATAGAACATAATAAATTATTCAGAGGATTTTCTCCAAATAATGACTGACTAATCCATCATGAATGAAATGAACATTACCTATGTAAGTAAGTACACAAACAGCCGCAGAGAAGAATCGTCATCATCATAATTAGTGGTGTTGTCTCAAACGCACAAAAAGTGACAAGGGGATGTAATGTATAATGAAGGTAAATGGGCGGGGTGAAAGTACAGAGTGGAAATTAGTGGCAAATAAGCAAACAAACTTATTTTACTTATAGCTAGTTGACGACAAATATGTAGATAATTTGTTCCCACAAATCATATGGGTAATAACTACAACCAACACATTTCAAGTCAAAAGAATTATTCCGTAGCTGAAATCCTTAATGGAGATAAATTTCGTTTGTAGTTTGAGACCTGCCAGTAATAATTATGAAGAAAGTGTCAGCTACTCATTGGTGTGGATTTGTTAATTTGCATATAGGAAGAACTATGAAACTGACATTGCTTTTGATACTTTTTTGACAGCCCATACCTTCACCGGCAGAATTGTAAAATGTTCTTTATGACATTTTAGAAAATGATCTATCTACACATCTGTCGTATTATTCCTCGTATCTTAAACTCACTAACCGATGTCAAAAATGTTTGCACTACGATTTTTTAGGACAAGGATAATTTTGGTAGGTACGGGTAGCTTCAAAATAAATGGTTATTTAAAAATAACATTATAAAAATAATATCTAACAGATAAATTTTAAATAAATGTCTATAAGCGATACGCAAAGCAGTGCAAGATGCAATGTGAGATGCGCCATGATGCGTACAGTAAAAGCTTTTCCGTGCTATTATTTCTCTTGACGAGACAAATGGACTCCTCTTTAGATAAAGAGTTTTCAACGAAAATTTTATATTTTAAATTGCTTAAAAGCAGTAAGAGAACAAAAATTTACGAAATATATTTAAAAGGAAAAAAAGGGAGTTTCATCATTTATATCTCCAATCAAGAAAGATGTTCGGTATCCAATTTATTTTATTTTGCACAACACATGCAGTACAAGAGCAGCTGTTTTATTTCATTAACTTTCTTCTGATTTTCCTTTAAAAAAAATCAAAACAAACAATAGTAAATGGTGCTTTTCGCGTGCCTTCTGCACTCACTTGCTTGAAAAAGTAGTGAAAAGACCAATTAATGCGAGATGCTTGCGGTTGCGAGACTGCGACATTCTCGGGAGAAATTCGTTAATCTCCGACCGGGAGATAATAAAGAATTTAAAATTATTTCGGATCAACATTTTATTTAGCTACGAAATTCGCATGCATAAAAATACATGTGAAAAGTGTTCTCGCACTCAATCGCTAATCGCATTGCATCGCTGTATCGCGCCCTTGTGCGTGCGACCTGAAAATCCTGAATTCATGGAATAAAATATTTAAAAATTTGTATTTTCTAAGCATTATCAAATTAACATTGAATACAATTAATGATAAAATAGGAGGACAATTAATACTATCTGCTAAAATATCTTTAATGAACAAAATTCCGATAACATGTTCTAAGGTGTTTAAGAAGAAACTATAAATTTTACACAGTTCTAGTTAAATAAATTGTGGTCCCTAGACTGCCTTAAGATTCACTTTGCTTGTTTTTAACACTTAAGCCAAGTCGCCATTTGCGTATGGTACTCTGACCTAAAAGGCATTTCGCTAGTGCCACGTTTGCAGTTTAAGAGATCGTGGAATATTTAATTCCCTTTACGAATTTTAGGATCTGACTGGTAGAGACATATTGTAGTCCTTCAGGGAAAAGGGTATCTCTGAAGAAGTTACCCACCATACATTTCCAAAATCCATAAACAGAGGTTCCTTTTCCTTCACCTTAAATGCAGAAACAACAGTCATGCCCAATTCACAACGGCGCTTTGCCGCTTGCGTGCGTTGACAGGCGTTTTAGAAACTTTACCGTACTTTATGTCAACGCACGCAAGCCGCAGTTTTCCAAAACTAAATGCCGCTTCAGAGCTTTGGCGCGTTGAGAGACTAGAGTATGAGAGATTGAAAGTTCTGTTTGGTTTATGTTAATATACCCCAATTCAGAGCAGAATGCAAGTCTACTCCTTTTTGCTTATACCTGTTATTGTTAATGCACGATTTAAGAGGAAATTTGTTCAAAATAGTAAAAAATTCATAAATAAATAACAGTTATTGTATTTTCACTTTTCTTGTCGTGGAATATTTTTGTGGCAGAATTGTCTGGTGCATGAAATATACATAGATACACAGGTACAAGCCTTCCTATGAAAGTCCTTTCAGGCGAGGCAGGTAAATGTTTAGTTTGGTTGAGAAAATGTGGATAAATTACACCGAAAATCCCTTCCCTTTAAATTGTGAATTGATTACTTTGTGGAATACTTGAAAAACGATTTAAGTGTGCAAGATTACCAAATGGCCAGCATATTTTATCTACGCTGTGGAAAGAAGTTCAGTCACTAAAATACAGAGGTGCAATTTTGTTAAAATCTTGCCTTCGCTATTTAAAAAAAAAAATAAAAATCTATTAATAAATTATCAAATATAGATACCGACGATCTACTCGATTTTTCAATTCATATTTATATTTTATTTCAGTTATATTTATACATCTGGTGATATGCTGGACATTCGGACGAATGCGGTCGCAGGTACTGCTTCTCGTCGCTCGCTGGGATTTTACCGCATCCGGTCACCTATCCCCAGTAATGACAATGCATATTGAAAGGATTTTATGACCCTCTAATTAGGGTCATTTGCCTGGTATTAATTAAATACACGAACATTTTTTTTTGCTATATTTCCGCGAAGATCTTGCTGTCCTGTCCAGACATTTTTTTATATTCCTATGGCTGGACTCCAAAACCTTCCCACCTATGGAGTTCAAATTTACAGGGAATCTTCGATATAGGACGGACAATTCCCGTGAATTTGGGTAAAAGTCGGTACGCATATTCATGTTCATTGTCCCGATAGACAATAAAAAATACGTAGCTATATCTACCTAAGCATTTCAATTCATTGGTACGAGCAAAAGAGCGGGTACACCAAGTAATAAATTAATACCAATCATTTGCACATAGCAGAAAATTAGATTTTCCCTCGACTAGAAAAAGAAACTATAAATATTCTAAACAAAAATGTTTATTTCGTTTATCAATTGTATAAAGCACAGAGTAGTTTCAGAGAAAATTAAAATTTCAAAAGCGTGCACATAACATTTGGGCACATATTTTTTTGTTCAACAATCTGAAGAAATCACTAGTAGCATTACAACAAAAATAATATTCGTAATTTCCACACAGTAAAATAATTAATTTGTATTGCAAAAACCTCATATTCTACTAAAAACGAGTACGTGTATAAAATAAAAAATATGGTTGTCCGATCGTGTCGGCTGTTAATTCCAATCTATTTATTTCCCTCATATCCAAATACAATTCGACTTAATAAAACTTAACTAAATACATTTTTGTTTACTTAGCATTTCCGGCAGAACGGAAGCCAATATTATGTTGCTGATTCAATTATTGATGTAATTGCACTTTTATTATTTAATGCCAAAGTGCAATTACCTTTTATGCAAGAAGTGCAATTTAAATACTTGAACATGTACTGGCGTAGGTCGTTGCTATTGACTCCATCCGGTTGTTTGTAAATACTGGCGTAGGTCGTTGCTATTAACTCCTCCCTGCGTTAAGTTTGAACGTCTCTGTTCAATATTTTATAAACTTGCATTCGAATTGCTTCCGTATCAAGTGGTGTTTCTGCTTGGGGTTGCGTGGTCGTTATTGAAATGTTTTTAGGCTTTATTTTGATGTATAATATCACCAAAATGATCATGAGCAGCGTTCCACTAACTCCATACCAGGTCCATTGGCTGTTTTCCAGTGTAACTTTAAATTCTTCAATTCGTTCATTGTTGCGGATATGAAGTTTATGTAGATAGGGTAAAGACACTTTCTGTTGGAATTCAGTCTCGTTCAATATTGTCTTTCTGGGTGCTGGTAGGTGTATGACTTCACTCGGATGAGTTGCGTCAAATTGTTTTCCATTGATCACAATTCGGTCCTGGAAGGTCACTAGAAATGTTCCATTTACACAAATGCGCTGACCTTTTTGCTCTATAAGTAAGACCTCGTCACGTGCTATAATTAACCCGTCATCAAACAATTGAATTTTATCCAAGTGGTCGGCTGATGTTGTTGGGCAGTTGGCTGTGTGGTTGTTCAGGAGTTGGGAAAGGCAAGTATCTTCATTATTAATTTTACAGTATGTGTAGGAAATTGCTTTTTAACAATTGTGTAGGGGAAAATGATTTTCGTTGCAGTTCGCAGTTAAATTGTTTTTTAAGTCTAGTATCTTATTATTATGTATTACTGGAGCTATTTCATAAAGTTTACAAGTTTCCTTAACTATAGGGATCTTAATTAGGTATACAAGTGTTTCATTGTAGTAATACATTTTTACATCAGCAATAAGTAACAGTTCACATATGGATGTTGCAGTGCTTTATTTAAAATTAATGAATTCTATTTCTTCTATATTTAACATTAAAGGATTAACAATATTATGTTTTGATAATGCAAGAGCATACAAATTATTTTCTAAGTTATCAATAATTATTCTGTTTCTTCTCGTCACCAATATTGTTAATATTTGATGATCTACTGTAATTTGGTTATGGTCGGTATTTTTATATTCGTATGTACTAAACGAAAAATAGTTAATCTGCAAATAAGAAAATTTATCTCAAATTATTTTTGTGTGCCTGTCTTCCGTCAATTACTACCGCGGTTCCTAAGTCTGCCTGAACTGTTTTTTCATTGTAAATTTTGGAGAACTTATTTCCTATTCTTCTATTTGCTTTTAAATAAACTGTATCGCCTTGTTTGAATTCTTTAGGTGTAGTCTTATTGTTGTGATACTTCAGATCTTTGGCCTGTTTTGTTTTGAGTTTTAAAATAATTTCGTTTTTCATTTGTTCAGAAATATTGTGAAAAATATCTACCGGTTTATAACCGGTGACTGAATGGATAGTGTTATTGTATTTGTGAGTTGAAAGAAGCATCAGTTCAGCAACGTCTGTCGTTGTTTCTTTTGTACAGCGAGCAATTTCAGCAAGGGTTGAGTGAAATCGTTCAACTTGGCCGTTACTTTGACTATGAAGTGCTGGTACTGAGTGTGTTGAAATATTGAACTCGTTTTCTAATAGTGCCTGCGTTGAAATGGATGTAAAAGCACCTTCATTATCTGTGACTATTACTTTCGGATTTCTAAATTGCGAAATGATTTCTATTAAGGGTTTTCTTATATCAGTAGAGTTTCTAGAAGCGATGTGTTTTATGATAGCAAATTTGGAGAATTTGTCGATACATGTAATAAAATATTTTTGTCCTGTATTGTAAATATCTAAATGAAGGATTTCTCCTACATTAGTGGGAATTGGCGTCGCACCGATTGGATGTTGTTTTGGCCTACGATGATATTTATTTTCTTTGCAAATCTTACATTTCGATGCATATTCTTTGCATAGTTTTTTTAAATTGGGAAAATAATAGTCGGAAATTATTTGTTTGTAGTTCTCATTTGGTCCTCTGTGGGCTCTGTTGTGTTCGGTTACTAATATGTCGTCTTGGTCGTTTTTGTTAAACACGTCTTGTACAAGTTTGTTGGTATATTTCATTTTAACGTTTGGAAATGAATTCATTAACTCATTCTGTATGTGTCCTAATGTTTCGAGATTGCAATAAATTCCATTGTTTATTTCAGTATTAAGAGCGTTTTTCAGTAATTTTATTAGGTCTGGTATTGATGCAAATGTTACTGTATGTCTAACTTGCTTTTGGAAAAGTAATTTTGTTTTTTTACTGCTCTCTACTCCTGGAAGAATAAAGATTTGGTTCTTGAAGCAATTTATTGGGTTTTCTACTGATGGGATTATTTTTGTTAAAGATTCTTCGCTGTGAACAGTTCCTTCTGAGTCAGTAATTATATTAATGTGCTGTCGCGATAATGCGTCAGCAACCTTGTTTTCTTTACCGGGCTTATAATAGAACGTAGGAGAATATTCCTCGATAAAGGCTCTCCATCTTTTTAGTTTAGTATTTGGATTTTTTTCTGATATCGCGAAGGTTAGAGGTTGATGGTCAGTATAAATATTAATGTTTGGGACACCATAAAGGTAGTTTCTTAATGTTTGTAATGCCCAGACAATAGCCAGCATTTCTCTTTCGTTGGTCGCATAATTTTCCTCCGTTTTACTCAATGTACGAGAAATCATTGTGATTGGTCTCCCTTGCTGAGACAACACAGCGCCAATTGCATGCGATGAAGCATCTGTTGTAAGCTCAAACGGTTTTCGAAAATCTGGGTATAATAGCAGGACATCATCTGATGCTAATATGTTCTTGATTCTATTGAAAGCACCTATTGCTTCAGCGTCGAGTTCGATTGTTATCTTTTTTGACTGGTTTGCTTTAATGTTACCATTTTCTCCCCTAAGGTATTTAGTCAAGGGTTTCGCTAGGGACGCGTAGTCTTTAATAAACCGGCGATAATAGCCGGAAAGGCCGAGAAACGACCTCAAACCTCTTAGAGACTTTGGCGTTTCGAAGTTTATTATATCTTTTACCTTGTCGGGACACGTTTTGATACCCTCACTGGACACTAAAAATCCTAAAAACTCAACCTGTCGTTTAAAAAATTTAGATTTCTCTATTGAAATACGCATATTAGCGTTGTAAAGCTTGCAAAATATTCTGTCAATGGCCTCCAGGTGTTCACTTTCGGTTTTTGAAAATATTATTACGTCATCAATGTAGACGTGACAACTCTTCCCAATTTCTGATCTTAATACATCGTCTATAGCGCGTTGGAATATGCTTGGACCATTTTTTACCCCAAATGGCAACCTACAAAACTCATATTTCCCGTTGTTAATTGAGAATGCTGTTTTTTCTCGGTCTTTCTCCTCGAGAAGGATTTGGTGAAAACCCGCTTTTAAATCAATTGTAGTGTAAAAATTAGCTTGGCCTAAATTCGACAATATCACTGAGATTTCCGGAATCGGATATCTATCCGCTATGGTACGTTCGTTAAGCTTCCGATAATCGAAAACTAGTCTAAATCTTTGACTACCGTCCTCATCTGTTCCTTTCTTAGTTACCACCACTATAGGAGTATTATACGGTGACCTTGAAGGTTGAATAATACCGTCGTCTAACAGTCGTTGTACTTCTGCATTGACAAATGGCACTGCAGCCATGTTATAAGGTCTTGGCCTAGAATAAATTGGTTCTGCATCAATAGTTCTTATGGATGCTTTAATATTTGTATTAAATGGCAGTTTTTGGTCTGACTGTGCAAAAACACCTGCGTGTGCCTTTATCATTTTCTGGAATTCGCTTTCAATATTACTAGGGACAGATTCTATGTCTATTTCTATATTATTTGTTTGTTCGCAGTGTAGAAATTCCAAGGGCTCGATACCCCCCTCATATATCAGGATCACGTTATCGGTATCTATTTTGGCTTTAATTTTTGAGAGAAAGTCGTAACCTATAATGGCATCAAATGTTTCTAGTTGTGGTAATATAAAAAATTCTGTCCAAGCCCCCAAAAGGAACGTCTCACATTTATGTGTAATTTGATTTGCACCATTCAGAGTTTTTGCTATAAAATGCTTGTTGTTTGGTTTAATATTTCTTAAGTGAGGCAAATTTTTGATGTAGTTCTTGGCACTTCCGGTATCAATTAAGATTTTCAACAAGGTTGTGTTGTTAAGTCTTTTCTTGATAAACGGCAATGCCGAAGTTATCCCAAAAAAATTAATCTCATCGACCTCATTAAAACCTACTTCTTCATCTTCACTATAACCTTCTGATTCGAATTCGTTTCTATACAAACTATCGCAATCATCTAGTTTCTCAGCTTGTGGCTGGATATGGTTTATACGCTGCAATTTAGCTGTGTTTTGCCGGTCAGATTCTCTTGGTCTCTTTATATTTATATTTTGCATATTATTTGGATTTGGGTAGGAAGGTGCGGGGCGACTGTAGGTAATTTCTTTTGGAGTAAACTTCAATTGTTGCTGATATGGTTTATTTTCACTACTGCGTAGTCTGGAAACTGATGGATCTACATCCATAGGTTTTACCTTTTGCTGTTCATGATTTTGGTAGGAGAGAGTTTCGTTCGTCCTTCTCCTATACTGAGGGTTGCCGCTGTAGGAAATTCTATCTCGTCCTTGCTGGGCATCGAAAGCTCTGGCAAAGTCGTAACGATGCTGGTTTGCTTCCAACTCTTGGGCTTTAGCAAGAGCAGATGGTAAATCTTGACATCCGGCAGAAAATAAAATGTTACACCAAGGCTTATTTAGACCAGATATAAAAACACGTAAGGCATCGGACCGATATTTCGCTGCCAATGAGTCTTTTACTTCTTGGTTCCCTGAGTATTCCATTGTTATTTTGCTAATTATCAGCGTTAAGCTTTTTTCAATTTGATCATAAAAGTCTGAAATACTCATACGACCTTGACATAGGATGGAGAGTTGGTTTTCAAGAACATGTAATGGACGTTTATCGGAATACGTATGATCGAGACGTGCAATTATGGCATCGAAATTTAAAACTGTATTAAAAGAAGATAACACTAAATCAGCCGATCCTGTAATTTTATTACGGATAATGGCTACTGCCTGATAATATTTTTCTGTTCCCACATATGATTTAAATAATTCTATGGCCGTATTAGCCGCTTGTCTCCAAGAAATATATTTTGCCTGTTCACCCGAGAATTCTGGTAAAGATTTTATTAAGTCGAGCGAAATCAGACATTCTACGTCGGAGGTGCTTACAGAAATAGGTTCGTAAGCTACAACTGTGCAGGAAGATAGTTGCATTGAGTTCAGTTTCACTGTTAGTTCCTCGATTTTTGCATTTACACTTTCCTTGACCGTCTTATTTTCTGTCATTAATTCATTCATTTTTCTCATTACCGCACCACACGCAGTTTCAACTGCAACTTCTACAGCTGAAGAAATAATTTGCGAAATATTCTCCGCCATGACTAATTAAATTGTTAACCACAGAAGAATATTAACTCGAAAATTTTACTACAGTAACCACACTAATAATTCAGAACTTAACTGCTTAAATTTACACTAGATATTTTTAAATTATTTATAGAATAGTGTTTGGGAAATGTGCAAGATTAATATACCTAAATGAATCACTTGGTTCACTATTTAACTTAACTATTTTTATGTTAAACTCACAGTATTAATAATTTTCTCATGATTTTACTGCTTCTGTGTGGATTTTTCCCACGATGAGGAATTTAAAGATGTGTGTTGTCTTATGTTGTTGCTCCTGCGTCCCACTATGAGGATGTGAAGGGATTTTTCCTGCGATGAGGAATTTAAAGATGAGTTGTTTTGATGTGTGGATCCGTGCTCCTCCACCAGTACGGTTTGGCTATCGACGAAAATAAAGTATCCTTACTATGGGGATTTCTGTTACTCTATTATCCTTTATAAGGACTTTGGGAGTATTACTTTCTGATAGCCCCACGTTGGGCGCCAAATAAAAAATATGGTTGTCCGATCGTGTCGGCTGTTAATTCCAATCTATTTATTTCCCTCATATCCAAATACAATTCGACTTAATAAAACTTAACTAAATACATTTTTGTTTACTTAGCATTTCCGGCAGAACGGAAGCCAATATTATGTTGCTGATTCAATTATTGATGTAATTGCACTTTTATTATTTAATGCCAAAGTGCAATTACCTTTTATGCAAGAAGTGCAATTTAAATACTTGAACATGTACTGGCGTAGGTCGTTGCTATTGACTCCATCCGGTTGTTTGTAAATACTGGCGTAGGTCGTTGCTATTAACTTATACCCTAAGTAAACCCACGCTACTCCAACATGAACGGCATATGCTCTACCACTTTAAATATTATCAAATCGAACAAACCAAACCGAAAATGAAATGTCAAAGCCGCCCAACGCACCTGAAAGTAGAGAGTTGCTCTACTTGGGCGCCGCGCTGGACTTTACGATATTTACGATCTAAACGCGACCCGAAGCCTGACGCCGCATTTTGGCTTGCACCATATGAAAGGTTCAACTTTATCTGTCAACGCACGCAAGCGGCAAAGCGCCGTTGTGATTTGGGCATCAGTCTTTGAAATTAAATTAATTTTGTATAAGTGCTATCGAAGCTGGGAGCAACCAATAAGAAAACCCACACCTTTCAGTATTATAATTTGAAATATTCTGTAATTATATATCTCTTATGCCATTGAAAATAGTACCCCATCTATGTATCAAGTTCAAAACTATTATATTCAATCCGAATTATTAAAAAAAAATGGATGGTTAATGCAAGACAATGTAGATACTTTAGGGCTTGTGACCATTTGTTTCTATTTAGCTGTCATCAGTCTTAATATTAGGATTACCACATTTAAACTCAAACCATAAACCGTTTAAACCTCATCTAAGAACAGAATACTACTGAATAAAGTTCCGCTAAAAAAAAGTGTCAATGGAATAGCTAATAAAGAACTTTCCTGTTGCCAGTTGTACCTACACTTTATCCAAATACGGCATTACCCTTAAGAAGTAGGTTAATCCAAAGTGTATCCCCTCCACCCATTCTCTGGACAGACAGCAGTTCCACATCCTTTTGTTTCATTATTTAATGCACTTGCTAGACGTTCACCGTCAGCTGTCACCAGGCAATTCCAAATGGGATTGCCAGCAAAGTCCGAAAGAGACACAGAGAAAACACCGAGCATAAGTATAAAAGTTTGTTCGCATTCGCAAAATTATTTCAACTATCGTGTCCTCTCCAAGGATAAACAACTTAGCTCCTCTTATTTATACATATATTTTCGCTATCATTTTTTTTTTTATATTTCTTGGACTGTATTTTTTTTTGTGTAGGTATGTAGTCGTTAGGGAAAGTAGTGCCTTTGCTCTGCTCTCATTGCAAATATTTTTTTTCATGATATAAAAAAAATTGTTTCCGGAATTATACATAAGTAAAGTGAACTTTTTGGCCTCCAGAGTGAGGTGTGCAGAAAAGTTGTTTACCCAAAACTCCTGAGTATTGTAACACGAAAATATGTTTGAAAAGTTCCCAACATTAGGATTGTACAAATGATAACGATATTGATTGGGTCAGTATACAAGTATATCTAAACTGGCACTTAATTGGATGGGCACTTTGTTAATTTGTTCTGTTGGGTGAATTACAACAAACAAAACTGTCCCTTTTAAAAGGGAGGACAGAAAGAGAAAAGAATCAAGCTAGGTCATTGATTCCACTTAAAACTTTTTAATCCCCAACACACAAATCCAATACTCACTAATGGCATTCCGCCACCACATAAGCGCTGACAGAGGGGAAAGTAAACCGGAAATAAAAAGGGAAAATCAGCAAAACTTTTACACATATTCCGTCGGGCGAACAAATGCGCGAAAAGAGAACAATTGCAGTGTGTGAGTGGTATTGATTTGAACCGCATATGCAGTAATGAACCTTGTGCTTGATAAAAACGTTCTAATAGAAAAAGCTGCATTAACCACAGGAAAGATCCACAAAATTAGATTAAATAAAGCATATCCTCTGATGCTGCGAAATATTTTATGACATGCAAATGGTCACGGCTGGGTTATGGTATCCTTGCTTCCTTGGGCAGAGTCACCCTACCGTTAAAATGAGTGGTGCCACTTAGAGGGGTTGTTAAAGAAATTCTTCAGCTCTTCGTGGGAAGATATGGAACATATTTTTAATTTGTTTTGTTGTTTTGCCTTGTTGTTACTTTATTATATACAATAGCTATATAGTAGCAGTATAGAAATATTGATAAAAGGTTTAACGGAGCAACAAATTATGCAGACGCTCGAACCGGAAGTTTTTTTTTAATAAGTGGGTTAATTGTCCTTTTTCAACTTTAAAAGGAAGCTGGATGGAGTTTTTTTTGGCTTTAACAGAACCCGGATGCCCTATAAAGGGTATCCCATAATTCATGCAATAGAGTATACACTACAGATTGGGATTATGACTGTATGGAATAGCACATGGCAAAAATGGCCGCCACCGCTTTGCTGGCAAGTACCTACGTACCCTTTTATTGAAATTTTCTATGACCGTTTGACATAAATGTGGCTGAATTTCATTAAACAGCTCCCAATTTCCTCTTTCAAGGCATTGGTGGTCGTTGGCTTGTTTGCGACCCTTGACTTTAAAAAAACCTCAAAGAAAAAAGTCCAATGGCGTTCAATCGGAAGATCTGGATAAGGATGGCCAATTCTGATCGGAAAAACGGCCGAATACACGATAAGGAAATGACTCATGCAGTAATTGAATTGTTTCTCTGCCTGTCCTGTCCGTCTTGTCGAAACCACTAACTGGGTTATCATGTCACGATAAGGAACACCATTAACGGTAACTGCCTGACCAGCCGCATTTTCGAAGAAGAATGGTCCGATAATGGATCGAGCCCAAAATACGCACCAAACAAACACGCGTTGTGGATGCATTTGTTTCTCAACAATTACTCGTGGATTTTCTGAACTCCAAAGACGAGAATTTTCACGATTAATGAAGCCATCAAGAAGAAAATGAGTTCCATCACTGAAGATGATTTAGTTCGAAAATTGCGAAAATTGAGCTTAAAATATTGCTCAACAATAAAAATGCGTTATTCTTTCGTATAGGGCCCCATTTTTACTAACCCCGATTTGTCAGCTGTAACATTGTTATCTTTTTTTTTGAGTTGGCAGCACTTTACTATTAAACTGGAATTATGGGACACCCTTTACTTATGTATATATGTACACACATACTTTTGACAGTCATGGAAGAGAAAGTACACACGGGCGGGTCTATCAAGTTAATGTTAGGAGGTTCTTAATATTCCATTTATTGATCTGCATAAAAATAACTGTATCGTTTCGCAGTATGTTTGAAAACAATCGGATGCTGATCCGCAATTCCATAATATTATGGAAAGGACTTATTCTCTATTGACTACTCATTTATACAACACCTACAAAAATTAGGTTTCAGAAAAATTACTCTGTAAGAATTTTATCCAGGTGCCAGAAGTGCCAAGGAGCTGCTTTTCAATCGACATAAAAAATATATTGGTATCTTCATCGACAGCCGGGCCGTGATTAAGGTTCTCATTTGAAACACTTCTATGTAGCTAATCGAAGACTGCCGGGACTAGCACTGCTTAGGGCTAACCATCTGTTCGAACAAAATCGACAGATGGTATAACAAAGGAGAAAATAAAATAGCCGACAAATTCACAAGAATTGGGTCTGTCTTTGAGATGGAAATATATCCAATGCTAGGATACATAACTTCCTGACTTAAGGGTTTGTTGTTTATCATTATTCCTTTGAGGTGACAGAGTGGCTCAAGTGCATAGCCTTCTCTTGCTAACTCGTCAGCCTTTTCGTTTCCCACGAAACATCTGCGATCGGTGATGCAGCAGAGCTCTACGCTGTACTACGAGCCAATAACCATAAGCTGTCCACGACAGCTATTGGCAAGTTTCATTTTAATTTTCAAACCAGGTATGGCTTTAATATCCTTCCGTAGTATTATAAACATTAAGATCAGCTACTTTTGTCTTTTCCAGAACTTTCGCTTGGATAGTTCTTTTGCGGTTAGAAAGTCTGATCGAGCTGCGTATATTGAGCGCGAGGAAAGTGGAACAAGAGCTCGAAGTCATTTTTCGGTCTGAACCGAAAGATATTTGCGTTACTGTATACCCTGAATAGAGAGCATATATCGAAAATAACAGTCTGACAGCAAATCGTGGTAGCCGAAACGTGTGACATCGCGTTGAATATGCATCATTTTCCACAATAGTAATAATAACTATACCCCCTTGATTATAGCCCTAAGCAACAGAGTTGATCGGCTTTAAAATGAAAATATAACTCTGCTGGATACAGAAATGTAAGTCCAAGACGTTTTGCACTCAGCAAAGTCCATGAATCCGTAACAAATGTGTTTAATCGGCTACTTATATCGCGTCTGTCATGGACCCCGGGTGCGTGCAAAACTCTGTGTTCAGCAGAGTCTTCTCTATAAACTGAGGTAGTGGTTTAATTTTTTCGAGATTTGTTGTTTGACGTAAAGGCTTCCTCGCATCTTCAAATTTATAATTCGATAATGTTGGTCCTGCTGCCATGCGAAGCATCTTCATCTCCCACTTCCTGCTTTATTTCCTCTCATACTTTGTCCAGTATTGCGAACCCTATGTGAGCGCCGTACGAACAACTGCATTGTAGAGCCATCCTATCAGCTTAGGGGAACTTTTTAGATCACTGAATATAGAAGAGTTCTCCTGCCACTTCATCCACCCTACGCGATGATTGATGTTGTCATCAATAGTTGCTTTCCTATATTGATCTAAGATCCCAGATAGCTACTTCAACTTTCACACTTGGAGTCACTTTTCCATCTAAATAAATGTTTCTGGTAGGTCGGAGTGAATAAGAGAATGGGCAGTACAGAAACCTTGCCTTTGTTGGACTTATTCGATACCCATTTCCTTCCAAAACATCCATACATAAACTGCTCATTGGAGGTTCGTCTGAGCCTTACTTATGATAGCTCCATGGTCAGCAAAAAACAACTGATGCACTTTGGGGTCCATCACCTTTCCTTTAAGCAGATAGGTAGTTGTTAAGATCCTAGTGCACACTGACTTTAATTGGTAACTCTTCGGTGACTCCGGCGGTGCATCTTTCTCTTGTCTTTGCCCCCTTATACGTGTCAATGACCATCTCCACGCAGGTTTTCTATCGACTGCTTTTCAAAATCAACCAACACTAGATGCAAATCCTTTAATTTTAATTTATTTCATCCCTTGCACACCAAAAACAAAAAGAATTGGCGAACGCTCTCGTAAGATGCTGCCACCAATAAATACTAGGTACACATTATAGAGGCTATAATGGTAGTTGACCATATCAGCGTATTCCTATTATTTTTAAAAGGAATATCTTGCCTTTATGCAATTACATACATAATTATACAATAATTAGCCATCATTTTTGGCAACAAATTATTTCATTTTATCTACCTACAATACTAGATTCTTCAATTCATTCAAGCAATTTCATAGTTACTCTGCACCATTTGCACATTTTATGTCTTCTCCGTTATTTACTTTTGTCTACACATATCGTCGAGTACCAGAACATATCTAAACCTAAACATCTTAGGATTACTTCCATTCCCTAATGTGACTTTCCGAAATACTTTCTCATTTTATTTTGAATAGCATAACATGCCTCTTATTCAGTCTTTAAAGTTCAAATGGGGCTTTCAACTTTTCAAATTTTTGAATACCAAAACTTCTTCCTTTGAACAACTCTCTTCTCAGGAAATTTAGGTTAATTACCAAGTTCCCACAACAGACAACACCTTCATAAAGCTCTGAGTACATAAGCGAAAATCGTCACAAAAGAAGAAGACATATAAAAACAGTTCACCAACTGCAATTAAAATTGAAAATTCCTCTCACGTCTCGACGCAAAAAAAAAAAAAATACACTTCAAAACAAGCCTCTTTCAGTACCTGACCCTTCATAAAGGAAAAAAAGTCTTCCTCCAAACTGAATATCACTTGCGAGGGTCGTAGGAAAATAATAAACAAACAGATATAGGGGTGAGAAAAAAAGCACTGAATGAACTGAGAATGGAAAGGAAAAGAGAAGCAAGCTCTGCTCTGACATAAGTTTCGAACAAAGTTAAAAGAAAACCTAATAAAAAGTAAACACAACAGGACAGATAGAAATAGGGGCGGAGTGAAGAAAGAGATGAGCCGACAATTTTATTGGAAATGAGGCACCTTTTGCTGTCATTTTTCGCCAATTTGACACTGCACTCTTCTGCGTGTTTTTGTCTGCGTCTGTCATTATGGCGCTCGTGTTGGATAAAAAATTGCTGCTTTTGTCGTAAAATATTAAATAACAATCAAAAAGTTTTCAATATTATTATTAGAATGGAAAAATTTGCTGACAATAAGATGGGGATAAGTAGGGAAGGGATTGGTGTTGAAATTCTCAAATGAAAATTACTGTTTTGGGGTTTTTAAAATGGTGACAGTAGCTATATGGCAGTTATAATATTTTATAGACTTTGGTTGATTATATTTATGAGCACATAATTATGATAATGACAAAACAGTAAAAGCGTTTTGAAATTATTTATTTTGTTTATAGTTTATTAAACAAATTGTTAGATAAGTACATAATGCGAACATAAAAACATATTTGCATTTTCCAGGTGCTTGGTCAGTAAAATCTTGAATTCTATGGATAGGCATAGAAGACTAATGCCATAACATTGCTTCGCATTAATTGTGCAGTGATACTATATTGGGTGGTTGCCTCATCCGTTGATAGTAGATATACATTTTTACATTGGGACAAGTTCTCAAAAACACCCATTTTAAGACGGTAAGGCAAAACTGATCTGACAAAAGACATAGCAAGGTGCAAGAGAAGCAGTAGTGAGTAGTTAAAATTTCGGGAGTTTGTACTGAAGCAGATTGATAAATATGTTTAGTACAAAATGGACAAAATAATCACTAAGGTAGAATACCTTCCAACTTAAAATGTTTCAAGAGTTTCCAAGAGCTTCAAAACACCACTGGGTTGTCCGGTTTGGGAAATGAACAAGACTTAGAAATTCCTATCTCTCTAACCTACATATAATATAAATACCTATGCAAAGCGACATCTATCTAAGAACTCAATACTGAAAGCATCAGAGGTAACAAAAATTTGCACAGGAAATACACAAGCTGGCATAAAGCCAACAGATTCGATGCCACGAGAGAGTTGAAGAACCTTTGCTCTTCATATCGGTGGCTATAGTAAGGACAGCTAACGATAGGAAATTGAAATCGAAGGGCCACTTCCACTACACAAGAAACATGTCATTCAATAAACTGAATAAAGTCTTTTCTCTTTTGTATAGAAGATTACGAAAGCTCAGAGCAGGTGTCATGTAAACGCATGACTCATGTTGAAAATAATTTGTCTTCAGAGAAACTCTGGTTTCTAAAGAATTATAGATCCTCAAATTCTAAAAAAAAATAATTAAGAGTTTCAAGCGATCTCCAAAGCTGACTGCACATTGCCCACAGATTAGATTCTTAAAAAAATTAAGGAGTTATTCTATTACAATTACAATCTGTCCAGACACCAAGGCGTATACGTAACATTTTTTTTCATACCACGACATTTGGATTATTTATTTGAAACCCCCTTCCTGGAGACAAATTTAAAGAGACAGTGACATTTAAAAACAGATCGCGTATCTGGAAGAATGTCGGGGGGTAATAGGTTTCCTCTTCTCGAGAGAAGTAATTTAAACTAAATCAAATGAAAATAAAAAAAAACATAAACTTTAATCTATAAATAAGTAAATTAAAACCAAACTTAAGTTTGGTGTCTGTACAATGTCTGTATGTATGTCTGTCCGAATTCACTAAAACCAAATTTGTTCATAGGTCTATATTTGTAGAATGACTTAGAAGGCTAAAAATTGAACACAAAATCCGGTATAACTTTTAATAAACGACATAAAAAGAATGTTTTTTTTTTGCAATCCTATATAGGCTTAGATAAAACACAAAAAAAAACGCCTTACTGTGACTTGGCAGCACTATGCTAGTTGACATTTGACTTTTCAGCTGTTTTATTTGTGTTTGCTATAGGCATACTAAAATAGTTCACAAATGAGAAGAAATACATTTAGTTTCAGTTGCTTTATTTATTTATTGCTCTTAAGAGCGATTTGCAGAACGTAATGTATGTGCTTGCACTTTTAGCGTATGATTCAGGATAATTCAAGTTCCAGCGGCGAATCAGTGGCAATGCAAAACTCCTTACGCGCAATGTAGCATTTTAAAGGTCCCAGTTTAGTCCCAGTGTCTCTTCCGAAGTCCAGTTGAGTTGGAAACTTTCTTGTCCATATTTTGATTGTTGATGTTTGTTTTTCTTCTTTTAGGGGTTCTGGTTAATATGCTGAACAGTTTTAAATTAGGTTGGGGCACTTTTAAACGGCAGTATTTATAACTGCTTTTGGCAGCTAAAAAGCTACTACAAGCTTTGTAATTCTTTAATAAAATAAATTAACAATTATTTCAATAAAAAAAAACAAAAACGACTTAACAAAAGCAAACTGAAATTCACAAATTACAAAATATTTTACAAATGACTAAAGAAACTTTATAAAAAAAATGGGTTAGCTGTTCAGGAATTTTGGGGTTCTCTATGTTCCCGGAGCGTTGATTGGTGGTGGTAGCTTAGCTTTTATTTCAATGCCACTTACAGGCCTATTTTAAACAAAAAGAAAAACTCACCATAAAATGTTTACACTCTTAATGACCATTCACATGAGAGCGACAAACTACCTACGAGCGAACGAATATTCACAAACTTCGAAACTTCGTTATTTAAACTGTTTATAAACTTATTTTCTTAATAAATTTTGATGCTATAATTAATTATCCTCCTGTTGGAATAATAAAATGTGCAATTTTGTGTTTATTAAATAATGCACAAAAAGTGCTTTGTTCGCATTTCATCAATTCGTTCCTTCGCTTCCATGTGAATGATCCTTTACAAATAGACAATATAATATATGCAATTTAAGCATAAAAACTGCCCCATGCGGGTGCTTCCAGGCGAAAGGATATCCGAAAGTAGTTGACGACTAAAGAAGACGGTATTACCAAGTTAAGATTTTGGTTTAGGTACTTTTAAATATTTTTTTAAATGTTGTCTTATTAGCAATGTTCAAATTGCTCACGTTCAAAGGGGCCCCAGTCTCCCCTATTAATTTTGGTTAACAAATTAACGTCATTTATGACACAATCGATAGCACTTTCGATAACATTTAAAGCAGTCGTAGATTTGTAGCACAATTTTTATCTGGGCTAAAGCATAAGCCCCGATGATTATCCGGGCTAGCGATTCGTATGAAAAACTTGCTAAGCTCATATAAAAAAAAAAAAAAAATTTATTATTTATTATCATCAAGGCTAAGCTCATATAGGATTGCAAAAATAAAACATGCCTAATAACAAAGATATATCGACTTATTTTAGAGTAATTAGTAATTTGGTGAAGAAAAATTTCATTCGCACAAAAATTATTATTTGATTAAACAAGTTAAAGTGGCCTGGCCGATGCTTTGATAACCTCCACTGACTGAATACCTAAAAGTCATGCTAAATGTTATGCATGTGAATAAGTACGTATACCAAACATGGGATCTATAAGCTTACTATTCAGACAGTAACATATTTCTTTAACCGAACCATAACTAATTATCAAATTGCGGACTTATTATTCCAGCTTTCGGCACAGCAGTACAATTTATTATCATAAAGGTATACCCGGTTCATTATCCATAATTCACACCTAGTTGCATATAGGAAACAAATACAATCCAATTAATGGTTTCATACTGTTGAATAATTCGCCCTAAGGAATTCAGTTTGGTTTCATTAGCTATATGTGTTACTTACAAGCCGATAGCCGAAAGCTATTCGCCTCCCTTCTACGGGCATGTCACCCTTCAATTCGTAGGCACTTAGTTATATAACAAAATCGCTCGTTGTAGCTCATTTCTCGCAACAAATGACCACATACTGGACCCGTATTAGACGGCTACACTCTTATGTGTCATGTATCAATCAATTAAGTCGCCACCAGATATCCACACATTTTCGTTCACTGCCACCAGCTGGCTTGGGTGGGAAAACCCCCACCTTGGTGTTTTGCCAACCTTTTGCCCTCCTCATCTGTGCTTATCGAAATTATTGATTTATCCTCCACCCGTCTCATCTATCGGCTACCACAGCTCGATATCCTGGTCATCAATATCATCAGCATCATGTAAGTGTGCTGACGCAGTAGCAACAATTGAAAATTTTGTTTTGTTCACCCTTATCCTAGATTCTATTATATGTATACATACATAGAGCAAATGTTGTCCATCCAGTAGATGGGTGGAGGAGTATTCTGCCTTGCACATCACTCTAGGTAGTTGACATCGTTCACATACACGGCTCGACTGCCAAGCCCGCCTCTGACCAGTGAAAGTCGATTTAGTCAGGCAACCAGCCTTTCAACCTCCACCCCTTGTGTTTTTACCACCACCACAACAAGTGATATATGACGGTGGCACACATGGCACTTAATCTCTCCTTGGCATCCTCGTATATTGAGCAGATTTTGCTTGCTCACTATATTATCCTTCCATTTGGAGCATAACGAGTCAATTTTCTATCTAGTATCCAGAATCTCATAGTGTGTCCAGTATTCAAAGACGTTTTTGACCGAGAACAATGCAACTGCCTGTGTATGGGTTGATGGAAGGGCCAGTGTTGTCCGCTCATCGGCTTGTCATAAATGGAATGAATGGATGTGAACCCGCATTAAACGTAGGCATTTACACTAACAGGGGTGGGTTTGGGTAGGAACGGCATCAACTATACAAAAAGATATGAGAATATAACACCCGACTGGGTGACATATGTCTTAATAACATTTTTGGTCTTAAATATAGAAAAATGCGTATACATCGTGGCAGTGGCGACAGAGAAAAATTCTTGTGGAAGGGATCAGCTGGCTATATGACTCGGATTAGGAGTAACTGAAGGCAGTTATTTGTTTGACATGTGTTAGCATATAATTGGGGTGTAAGTTCATTATATGACATTTAGTAGATCTTTCGAAATTACGATGGGTACATTTACACGGAGTCAACCATTTGTCTATACCGTAATTAGGGGAGTGATACACATTATAAGGGAAATTAGGGCTTAAAGGGTTTACATTATGGGTTGTACGTAAATTGTAAAAAAAAAAATTAAAACGGATATAATTACTGAAAGCCAAAGTAAGTGCTTCTGACTTGAGAAAATATCACATCAACTGAAACAGGTAAATCCTTTTCTTCTTAGCTGCACTTTTCTTTACTTCCAGCTTTACAATACATAAAATAGAATGACAGACTTTCAAGTACTTATTGTGAGTATTTCAAATTATTTTTTTATTCAGAAAGTTAATAGAAAACCCTTTAAGCCTAGCTCCTCACAACCATTCGTTTTGTTTGGATTTTTTTTTACTAATAAAATAAAACGGCTGAATTGAAAAGTTTTCTTTGAACACTGTTATTATTATTGGATATTTGTCAGACGTTTACGAGAGGGGCTGTTGAAAATACCTTAAGATGTAATTTTGGTTTTTGGGTTCAACCTGAGTGCCCCAGCGCACTAACTGGGCATCTCCGCCCACAATATTCTTCTTATTTTCTTTTGTGGTCCAATGTTTAAACATATTTGTTTAAACGTTGCCATAGCACAATAACACATTAAGTTAGAAGAAAATCTTAAATTTTTAAATTCCCTCCAGATAGAATCGAGTTTCGCACAAAGTTGGTAGAGATCTCTCCCCTAAGGAGGAGTCTTCCTCTCCTGCGCTGCAGAGTGGACTCACCGATATATCCGGCTGGTGCGTTGGTGTGTTCCATGTATAGCTCTTTTAATTTAAGCCGTTTTGCTTTCAAAAAAAGTCCGCGCATCTGCCCTACAAAGCAGGCCCATCGTAATGTGGTCTTAAATAAGAGCTCATCCATCCATACTACTTATAAAATGCAACGTCCGTCTGTTCGTTTCTCCATAACTCGAAAGCCATTCGTCCGATTTTCATGATTCTTTTTCTGATTTAAAGATGTGTGGCCAACTTAGTCCGTAGGGTGGGTGAGAATTGCTCAGGAGTAAAGGGGTCGCGGGGAATAAGGGGGATCTCACGAACCGTTGGCCGTATGAACTTGAAAGTTTGTATGTTGATAGATAAGTAAAAATCATTACATGCCTCATTCATTGTTTTTCAAAATTCGTCATATAATGGCTGAAAAACTTTTCAAACTAACTTTTCTATTTCGACCTTACTACGCTTAACTTGCCATTATACTTATAAATGGATTTATGACAATAAAAGATATGCTTTTAATTGTTGGGTAATATTTTACCGATTTTAAAACTTCCTACAACATTTTAGGTACTGGCTACATTTTTCGAATCCAGTATAAGTTACTTAGGGATAAGATCGATAAAGGGGAAGCGGAGGTATAGGGGTTATCTTTGGAAATACATAATCGGCCTTTGCCGGAGTTGACTTTCGACAGCCATGTTTTTCACATGGACAGCTACATGTCGCATGGTCGCGTGTGAGCTGCAGTGGTAATTTGTTTATACTTGCTCCTACTAAAAAAAAAATAACGTGTATAGTTTACACAAAAACATTGCGTTAACATATTGTGTAAGCTTAATAAGAGGAAGAAATATAAACAAACGTACAATGATAAGTTAAATAAATTTAGTTTTATTTAAAAGAAATGAAACCGGCGGGCGGAGCCGCGGGCATCGCTAGTTGGTTCTATGAGAGAGATTTTTACTTCTTCTTATAGAATGAAAAAAACAGCGGTTATCTAGATTAATTAGTAGCTTAATCTGTGCAACTACCTCGAAGTTGTATCTGTCAATCGCGACTTCTTTTTAATAAAACAATTGAAACGATATACGAAAACTTATACAATTAACACTAATACATATAAGATAAAAGACACATTAAATTGAGTTTTCTGTTTTTTCTTCTTTTAGAAACAAATTCTTTATTTTAAATGAGTCGAATAACTTTGTATGCATTTTAAGCAGTTTACCCCCCATCATCAGCTTATGGACTGATTCTTTCTGACTTCTTTTTATCCTCATTAACAATAGAACCCATGTTCTCTGTTTCCGATTCTGTGTTCACTCAAAGCAATGACCGAAGCCCAATTAAACTCAAATTACAAACACAAAAAAAAAAACTAATTATTTCATTAAATTTAAGCCCACTTTCAAAGCAGACCAAACCAAATATTTCTACCAATGCAATAGAGCAGGTAGGTGGTTCAAATTGATTCTACAAAACTGACAGCGATACTTTTATCATTTTTCTAAGAACTATTTTTGTTTCAAATACTCAAAATACGAGAAACTCTATTTATTATGGGTACACGTCCGTGTAAAGACTTCATGACCACCAATATTACTCCAATAGAAATTAGAAGCAGGTTGCAACTACAAATGTAACCCACATTCATCGTATTTGCCATCATAGGACATTTATCTAAATCTTTTATCCACCTTCCTTACTCTAAAAACATTCCCAAAACGATCCATATCCATCAATTTATTTTTCCTATGAAATCGTTTAAGGTGTGCAAAACTTAGTAGCTATAAATATATGTACATTCTTATTGAATGGAATAGTTTAATAGCCGCCCAGTCGTGCACTTCATTATACATGAATGTTCAAATAGATACGTTTGTATGAGCTTTCCCAGAATTATTCTTATTAAAACATTATACACGACAAGGACCACACAGGAAGGGAAAGTCCACCAAGCGATTTTTTTCAATTTTGGCTCCCATGAGTGTCGAAACGAAATATACCTTCTGCAATGTTTTAATTTACATGGAAGGCGCCACGCTTCGAACAGGCAATATACGTCCAATTACTAAATTTGAAGATTTAGCGTTCCACATTATTAAGGTACAGAAGTAATGAATAGCTTTGTTGTATGAGAGGTGCCTTCAACCCATTAGATCGATAATTCGGTACGGTATCTTTGTTTGGTGTCCGGCCTTTTACAAAAGCTTTAATCTAAAGGTCCTAAAGAAGACTCAGCACTTCTGCATTATGGGTGCACCCCAACCGCGCGCCTACGGGCGCTCTTTAAACGATGTAAAACCTTCACTCTCAGTCCCTCCAGGTATAGTCAGGACCAGGAGTCAGCAAAGAATACCCCACAAGCGTGGCAATCAGACTAAGGGCTTTACAATCTGCCTTAGAAAATCAACTTTGAAAAATGTATCACCCACTAAATATCGAACAGAAATAAATGGGATTCACAAAAAGTCCTACGCGATTAAACAGTGCCAATATACACGACGCGACGGTTCAAAACCCTTCATGAAGTTTGTGCCGGGGTCAAGCGACGAGCGACTCCCTGAGTTAACAGAAAACTGCTACTTTAATAAAAATATAGCTCTCGAGGGATATCCCTAATTTGCAGAGCAAGAGGCGATCTTTTAAATTTAAATGGCTCAATATTTAACAAATCCCATACAGCTCAATGTATTCTTGGAAACCTTAAGTGGAAGATATCTTCCACTTCCTATCAGTATGTTCGATATTCAGGTAAGGATTTTATTTTTGAAAACTCTCAATCACAATGAAAAACAAACAAAAATTCTAAATGGAGGAAATTGCTTAGATCTTTATAACTATTTAGGAACAGTGTCTATGCCTATAGCTACAAAATAATATCTGAATATAGATAGAATAGTTTTGTCATGCTTCTACTATAAATAATATAGATCACTGAACAGAACAACCTCAACCTTTGCTGGGGTCCTGGGCCACATTGACATAGCAGAGAACTCTGCAGCTGACGAACTAGCAAGACTAAACCCCTGTGGCGTGGATAGTAAAAGTCCGCACAACATGTATGCACCACTATCCTAACGATCAAGAAATAATTCATGCGGATACAGCAGGCAAAGCAATTCACAAATGGAAACATCTAGCATATTGCGATACTGCTAGGCTCACTTGGCCAACTCTGTTTTCCAGGAGCTACTGCGACTTGAAAGATCTAGCATCTCGAAAATCGTAAATGTCATCTACAGGGATACTATGAAGACAAGTGCAAAGACTTAGACTGCCATGCAATAACCTCTGCAAAAGTTGCAAAGATAAAGAAAGAAGATGAGTAGAAACTGTCCTGCCAAGCCAAAGCCATTTTAAAAAAAAATTCTTAAATAGAAAATCATTTTCTCAATGATCTAGGCTCATATTCTTAGCTTTACAAAAAAAAACTTCCATGAGTAGCAGTAAAGGAACCATTCCCCTCAATTCCAGTGTAAAGTCTCATGGCCAATGGCCTAATATAATGCCGTAGTACACGGCATGTAGAAAGCAATATATACGTATGTAGCCCTGACGTCATTTTTATGTCAGCGAATGGTCCCAATGGGTGCATGCCGTGTACAAGCTATCTTTGTGCACTTTCTTTTGACGTCAGAGCTACATACGTATGTGGCTTACTACAAGCCGTGTAATAGCACCTTAAGTCTTTCTCTCACTAAGAATCGTCACTTACAGGTCAATAGTTGGTGGTCGGCTCTCGGAAAAGCACAAACACCACAATACATAGCGCGATCAGACTCAGAGAGTCTGGGTGCTGGTATGCGAGACACTACGGGTACGGACATACCAAAATTTTGCTTTCTTTAGCAAGAGAGCTAGTACCACCCTCAACGGATTACATTACATTAACCCCAGAATACTTTTAAAAAACACATTGAAGTAGAATTCCTCTTAAGATTAGACTGGCAGAACGGACCGATGAATAGGGACTCGAACTTAAAAATTTACACGGACACGGTTCAAAAATGGACTGTGGAGTAGGTGCGGGTGTATTTTCGGAGTCTCAGAGCATCTCCAAATCCTTCAGGCTCTCGGACACAGCCAGTGTGTTTCAGGCGGAAATACTTGCTATCCGTGAAGGCTGTCGCCTAATCAAACTACACATAGTTCCGAGACAAAAGATGGTCATACTCATCGACAGTCAAGCTGCGATCAAGGCTATCGCCTCAGTCAATATAAACTCAAAATTAGTATTAGAATGTCGAGAAGAGTTGGCATCGCTTGATCAGTTCAGGATCACCCTGATCTGGGTTCCAGGCCATAGCAACATCTATGGAAATGAACAGGCTGACGAGCTGGCCAGGCAAGGTTCAAGCCACCACTGCTAACTTGCGGAATCGGTCCAAATTCGAATAGAAGCAGTCAAAGCAAAAATTTCCGCTGAATCCATATCGAAAGCCAATCTCAGATGGAGGAGACTAACAAATTGCGTCATATCCAGCAGGACGTGGCCAAATTATAGGAGGGATAAAACAACCCACCTCCTAAGTAAAACACGTAAAGATGTAGCCAGGATAACAGCGATTATCACAGGCCACTGGCCTATAGTCGCAGTTGTAACAACGCAACTGAAAAAGGAAACCCTCATTCACTACCTATATGCGCTTGTCCGGCACTAGCTAGGACTAGACAGCGAGCTCTAGGTAAACCCTTCTTCCTTTTCCTCGAGGAAGTTTTGAAGAGTAACATCAAAGAACTTATAACCGTTTTGAATTCCACAAGATGGATCTAAACCACCCTTCTACATACTTACAACAACCAGGTCAAATGAGTATGTAGTAAAAAAATAACACTTAGTGCTACTTGGTTTTATCTCAACCGCCACTACTACCTACCTACCTACCTACCTCAACGAGAAACAAGCAAACAAACATGAAAATGCCACGCTCCACTTATTATCCCGCCCACATTTCCCGACTATATTTTTGCCGAATTACACAACAATTTGTTTAAAAGTTTAGTCGTAAATTAGTTACCAATAGACAAATAGACAGACAAAGAGATTTACTTTTGCATTTGTAATATAAAAGTGCTCATTAATTTATTTATTATCACAATCGAACATGCAATTATTCCTTGAGTGGCCGATGTATTTTTTTTTCTCCAATTTAACCACTTTTTTTAATTTAACATAATTTTATTAATATCGCTATATCAACTCCCAGCTTTGAGAAATTGATAATAGCTCCAGACAATTATACTGTTTAAATAAAATTTAAAATAAAATGTGCAATCGTTTTGAATACAACTCATTATATAAACGAATACATTCAAAATGAGAAATAAGATAAATAACTAACAACCAAGTATTTCTGTATTGTCCTCAATTAAGATAAAATATAAAAAAAAATATCCTTTTAATGTGCACAAGAAAATGGGAACCTCCAAAAAGCTAAGCCATGTGGTTGAAAATTTAAACGCACTGATGATAATGCAGCTAGAAAACCAATGCACACTACCATTGTCACGAATATTCGCGTTGTCCTAGGAAAAAGTACACAGTCTTGCCAAGTGTCCTATTTATGGGGTTTCATTTTTTTTGTGTCCTTCCTTTGTACATTTTGCTTTTGGTTTTTGCAGTTTTTAACTGTTGATAAAATAAAGCGCACATCTGTGGCCGTTCCGTTTCGTATTTATGAGCTCAAGTAAGTTTTTGAAGTTTATTACGATCGTAAAAATCATGGAACAACAGAATCATAAATGTGACCGAGCACCTGAAAGTCGCAGTAATACCTATACCTACTAACTTCACTGTCCAGGATTACCTTTACTGCTGCTGCAGGAAATTACTGCTTCTTTTTTCCTTTATTTGATGCTTTTATTTTTCTCGTAAGTACCTTGAAGGAGGCAAAATCCCCCAAGTACAATACAACTTGACAGAAACCATCATAATATACGGTTGTCCCCTGCTACAAAATTCGCTATGATGAGGATGACGAAGAAGATTCAATAATAAAATATGAAAAGCAAAAGACGAATGAAACTTAACGTCTCAATTTGCCCGAAATATTGTGTCTTTGTGACAAAAGACACTTGACAGAGCGATTAAAAATGTAATACAGCTCGAACACTTTATTGTTTTGTTTTGGTTTTGTGGCTCTGCTCAAAACTCTAGCTATTTATAATAATTGTTGTTAAAATCAGTGAAGGGCGAAACCTTTTGTGGGTCTTTTATTTCATTTGTATCTTCGTATATTTCCCGTTGAGCGGTCGAGTGCACAGGACATTTTCCCTTAATATGCTCGGGTATAGTAAAAGATGTTTCACTTTGACATTTTTTTTTATTTGATCTCTGCATAAAAAGTTGCTAAAATTCTTGGATTGGAATTTTTATAAAGGGACCGATTCAGAGTTAATTAAAATTTCATGGTTTTTCGCCACAAGGTGTCCTACGTAATATTTTTAACATTTTCTGAGGGTGTAGTACCCAGAGTCGTATATAACTGAATATTACGCAATATTTCACCATATTTTAGGATGATGTACAAAGGTTCGAATTATATCTATTCCAAAAATGGTATGCGAAATAATCGATTATGGAAGGATAACATTTGGTCATGTTCACTGTTCTGTCGAAATAAAACTTTAGTTAAATGTGTGAGTTTAAGAATTTAGTAAAGTCGCATAGCACTGAGATCGGCGTTGGTAAAGAAAATATTAAACTAAAGTAGGAAATTGATAATTCTACTTTAGATGCCTACAAATTATTCGAGTGTTGTTGTTGTCTTGAATGACTCAAAGATAAGTCGTCAGTGAAGAGCAAATTTGGCCCGCCGTGTAACAATTTTGACAACCGGAGCCCCCCCCTGAGTGAAACCAAATCTAAAAGGCTTATTTCAGTAGCTGAGACTGCTTTCATAGCCGCCTGGCTGCCAAGGAAGATGGTATTATAGTTTGTTGGTATTACCAATACGGGCCGCTTCTGCGACTCCCAGATGCGACAGTCCGCTTGGATTGGAAGACACTTCTGCTATCAGATCGAGCAGTGTATATTTAGTTGTTCCGAGAACATACCAGCACCGATTCCGGTTGATCCATTTATGTAGGATGATATCGTTTTCCTCTTCATGGATTCATTTGTGTTCTATTCGTCCATACCTACTCGCAAAAGAGCATACAGAACGATAATGATCTATCAAATCAGAATCCAGATGAGAGAACTTATAGTCAGAAGTGACAACGTTCCCAACGTATTTCCTTGAAACCTGTGCATTGAAAAAATGTCATGGGTTCTAAGTGTTAATAAATAAATAGGTGGCGCAACAGGAGGTAGACACCCAAGGCCTAGCTTCCCGCAACCATTCGTTTGTGTGAGTTTCTATTTTTGGGACGAATGGAAGGGACCTACAATTTTAATGCCGAGTCCGAACGGCTGAATTGAGACGCTTTTTCAAGTCAGTCATACTTTCGGATGTTTGTCAGATGATCGCGAGAGGTGGCACAGTAGAAAAAACCTTAAGATGTAATTTGTGTTTTTCCGGGGATCGAACCGCTGGGATCCCACGCGCAGTAGTCCAGCACACTAACCACTGCGCTACTGCGCCCTCGGGGTTCCAAGTGTTAGTTTCGTTAATTTTTAAGGCCCTTTTGGTAGCATCTTTCTCCTTTCATCATCAGGTGGTGATCAGTTGACAGTTTAGATCCTTTCAGTATACGCGAACATTAAAAACCGTCCTTTTAACACAGCACGGCACGGTACCACAAATCTTACAGCAACTTCTGGTGAAGACTTCGATTGTGTCGTGTGATTTTTGGATAGCTTTGTGTCAAAAGATGAACATTCTACTCGCACAGCAAAAGTCCGACATTTTCTCTCTACTCGTATTTTGATCAATGTCTCCGTCTCTCCGTACCTTCCAATCGCACTGCACTATGTCATTATCATTACATTATATCCACACCAAAGCAACGCACAAACCACATAGAATAGACCGTCGACTCCTTTCACATAACGGACTTTGCCTACAAGCTGCCTCCGGGCCCAGGATTTTTCATGTTTTGGTGCTGTACAAAATCAAAGGAGCGCCATTAAGGCACGCATACTTGAAAAATCCTAGGCCCATGGTATAACATGGAAAATCATTACCGCCATTGATTTTGACATTTCGCACGTATTCACAGACAGTGGAATTAATTCCGGGGAGAATCGGCCAATCGGGTAGGTGCGTCGGCAGTCTGATTCTATGTGGTTTGTGACGCAACGTGGGCATTGAAAATGGTCCGGATGAAGTGGCGTAGCGTGGTGGGGGCGCAAAATTTCACAATAAAAAATAAGAATATCTTATAAATATTTGAACCATTTTATATTTTTATCGCACCTACGATTCGGAACGATTGAAATGAGCATGAGATTTCTTCATTCCTTACACTGCGATGAAAACATGGAATCCCCTTTTTTAAATGAATTTAGGTATAATAGTGACAGCTTGCTCATGTAGCGAATTCCCCGTATTTTATTTCATTCTTGGATTGTTTATAATTAAGGCCTACTCCTACTGTCCACGTAGCTGAGCTTCATACGCTTGCTTTCGTCATTTGCAGCTTGGTGAACGCTTGCTTGCAGCTGGCTGAAGCTCTTTCAACGAAGCGTCAAAGTCGCATTTGCGTAGTCGTAATCAATCCTCATGTAGCCTGAGCTGCAGCTCATAAAAATTGACAATTGCGACAGGTGACAGGTGACAATTTCTAAACTGGCAATACGGTACTGACAATTTTTTTATGGGACAGATAAAATATTACAACGGACAATTTTGTCAATATGTAATTGACAATTCCGACAGGCGTTTGAGTCTCGGTCAAGAATTGAGAGTTAAGTGACAAGTACGATTTAAAACATTTTTTTTTTTAAGTGAAAGTGATGAAGAATCTATAATGCAATTTCGTGTAGTACGCAATCGACATTTTAAAGAATGTATAAATAATGATTTTGTTGCATTAAGTGTGTTCAAATGTGAACGCTTAGTAAAAGCTGCATTATGATCGTATGTCCGATGCAGGATCTGGATGGGGTGCGTGCTGCAGTATGGCATGGGGTATATTAATAATCTTTATTTTCATAAGAGACGAGACGTATAGTACAAAATTCAATTTCAGAATTTCATTCTGATATGTGGTATGGTAACAGTGTAGGTTTGGGGTAGGTAGTTGCTTGAATTCCATAGGAAGAGAGAAACAAAGAAAAAAAAATGCAGTATTACAAAAAAGTAACAAGATCTAAGAAAGGGAGGAATTTTCTTTTTCTCCTAAAAGCCGAAAACTACTTGACAGATTCCAATGAAACACTCAAAGTGTAATTTTAAATGAACCAAATATAATTTTGTGTGAGCGGGCAAGGCAAGCACGGGTCCAGCTAGTAAATAAATAAAATTAAATTCTTTTGAAGGGTTAAAAGTAACAAACCAGAAACAATTTATTGGCTGAGGGATTTAAAAGGAGAGTCTTCAGTGTTGACGCCAAGATCGTAGCTATAACCCAGTCTAGATCACCATCAAGTGATGGAAAAGATTGGCTGAAAGTGTTTGTTAGAATCACTTTGAAGCATTTTTTGAATGTATGTATAATGATAGTCGTCTATTAAAGTGTTATCCTACACGCTTTTAGTAGCTACTCTCATTGAAGAAGTTATATCGCCGCGTACTCTCCGCAAGCTTATCTTTTATTTTTGTCCAAATTTTCTTAGACATTATAATAAATATTTTGAACTCGAAAATAATTTATTAACTTGAGTTTTTCAAATGAATGTTTGTACTTTTATAGACTTTATATCTGGTAGATCAAATAGATTGGATTTTGTCGTTATCTGTTCCTGGATGCGAAGGAGATCAGTTTGTCTTATGACCTCGACTTCATCACTACTCCAAAACATTGATACCTACGTTGCCATTTTGTAGATAAAACCTGAGAATTTTTTTCGAAAAAGATAAACAACAAAAATGCCTCAAATAACGACAAACGTCGGCGTCGTGATAGTAAAACGCCAAAGTGATTGTAAAAAAAAACACCTGCATATTAGGTTACATTACGGAGAGGTCCCTTTAGAATGCCGTTAGTGAAGACTTGTGTGGTGTGTTGTGAGTACTTTAAGGGTAACTAATCCGCTTAACTTGTCTATTGAGCAAGATGTGTGTGATGCTATAGACATTTTGTAACCTGTCAATACACACTAATTATGACTGTTCTTGCCGGAAAGTTCTTTGGACTTACTGTATAATGTATATTATAGTCTTTTAAATTGAAATACCTAAATGAGGGCAGCAAAATGTTATCCCGCCTTGGCGGCTGACACCCACGCTATGCCACTGGGAAAGCTCCAACTTTTCTAAGGACTGCATCAGCTTAAGAAAGTTACACAAGAGCTAATCCTTTAGGATTAGCACATCATAGAAGAAACCAACATAAAGAAAATTGGGTTTCTGTTTGCTAAAATAGTAAACTAGTACCTACATATTCGAGTCTAATAGCTGAACGATTTGGAATAATCCTTTTAAGCAAAAATATATATTAGAACCCCGAATCCTAATAAAAGTAATTGAACCCCTTTCTGCAACAAATTTCATTTCAAATGCATTATGACCAAAAAAACAAGATACATTTTCTATTTCTTCGTTGATGATATGGTCCTTTTTTTGTTTTTTTAGAGGATACTATAGGTAACGTACCAACAGGTGGCAGACCAGCACCACGCAGTGTGACCAACTCTCAGTCTGACGGAATAAACTTGTCCTTTTTGCAGGCGCTCCTTGCTTTTAGGTCTGTATAAGGATGCCATCTTGTAAGTCTTCTGAATGGAACTATTTTCGGATTCTCGTGGGTTTATCTTGCCCAAGAGCCTTTCAATAGGGATGTGTATCACCAGTCTTATGGGAGATATATTCGCATCTTTCTCTCTCATCTTTGTTCGAAGTAACCATTTCGGTGAAAGAACCAATTTAAGCCCACAGTAACTACAAACCTGAGGTCATCATGTTTGCAGCATTCCCTGAGGAGAAAACCTCTGACTCTACTATGAATTTCTCTACTGTTCGTCGGCTACAGGTGAAAGTAGTATGGTAAATTGGTAAGTATTGTCGTCTGGATAGCTGTCGTATTTATGGGCTGCGCTCCCTGCTTTCTTCATCTTATGGTGGTGCCGGTTAAAGTAACCACGATTACCGCCTAAGAGGCGGGTGAAGTAAATGTTTACTTCGCAGTATTTCCATCCGTAGTTTGGCAGCTCTAGCATCTTTCTCAGAATTGTTTGATTAGCTGCTTTGCCTTTGCAGTTGCCGTTTTCACTACGCTGCAAACCTATTATATCGTAACAGTATAGACCAGGATCGGCAATAAATAAATATGATTAACTCCTAATCGACTGATTACAGAAGCAAGCTCTTAGAGACACAACAGTCAGTTTTTGGCCCGTAATAAAGTCGCGTGCTCATTTTCCAATAAAAAAGTCACCATAGTAACAAAATCAGTTACCTATTAAATTGGACCTTCTTATATCAATAAACTATACACAAAATCAATGTTTCAATTAAACAATACAGATTTAAATCAAAATCTATCCCTCGCATGAGTTAAATTATCTTATACCCATCCACTTGCATGTGAATGTTTTCCAGTCACCTCAAGTTATGAACCAGCTTTCAATTATTTCCAATGTCTTTATACCATAGAAAGGGATTTTAAGTTTCCCTTTATAAAGCCATCACAATCCCTTTTTTTAAGTATCTAAAGACAACCCCCTTTAGAACCACACTTCCCTTTCAAATTTTCGGCAAGATAAAAATAACATTGACAAACAAAAATAAGGAAAAGCATGTACCTACAACCTAACAACACAATACCTTACATAACAAACAAATATACATATATATATGTAATGTATGTATGTACCTTGAAAAAAAGGATCTCATTTTTGTCGCCATATCTCAAATCCATAAACATTGTCCCACTTGCTTTCTTTTCCTTCTTTTTGTGGTTCTTTCTCTCATCCCTTGGTGGTTATTATCGAGGGCAAAGAAATAATGTATTTTTAACTCAATGCTCTAAGCCTCATCCCCTTTCGATGAAATACAAATGGCCGACACTACAAAAAAAAGAAGCCAGCCAGCACTGCGAAATTGGGTTATGAACAAGGACATCAACTTGGGTTATCCCTCCTAATTATGATCAAAATCTCAAAATCACCTGTTTAAAAAAAAATATATCCTTCTGCCAATAGGATATTCAACTATATTGAGAAATACTTGTAAAGCTCTGCTATTACCACCCTTCAATCGCCTCTATGACCCGTTGACATAGATGTGCGTGTATGTATATATATACTTAGGCCGGAGAAAGTGATGATGGTATACCGCAAATCCATTTCATGTCATTCGAATCAATGGATCTGAAAGGATTATCTAGTTCATTGAGCCCAATTGAAAGTCAATCACATGGCTTTCAGAATAAAGGCCTGAGCGTTTGTCCTTTACAACTCTATGACAGAAGAGTATGCGGGAAAAGGCTTCAGGGCCACTCTATATACCTACCGTGGTTATAATCGCTTGGTCATTTGAAGCGTTCACTTCTATTCTAATCGTGCCACTAGCATACATACAAGTCGAGCATTCTATCTGCAAAATTCCTTTTTTCTAAAATGGAAAAAGTGCAAAAAAAAAACTAAATCCTTTTTCTGCATGAAAAGCCTCCGGAGAAAGGCTTCATCTTATTTTGTCCACATGCTCGTCCTTCGTCAATAATAATACACAATCGAAGGCAATGTCAGAGAAAGAGGATATTTTCTCGATTTTACAACATTTTTTAAAATGATTTCAAAAGCTAAAGGACACACATTCAACAATTTCACCAACAAACACATCCTAATTCTATGGATGGGTGGCCAGTATGGGCCGAAATGGATGGTGAATTGAGAGCGGAATTACAATTCCAATTGATATTTTACAGAATGTCTGTGGCAAGTCTTCCACTTTATTGTTAAGGAAAAGCAAAAAAAAAAAACAAATAAAAAATAAAAAATATAATGGAACTGTGCGAGTGAAAAAAGGATAATGCGATATCTAAGATTTGAATTTATACTCTAGCTGTAGGATCAAAAATTGAATGAAAAAAAAAGTGCCATTCCGGATGACAGATGAGAACTATCAAGGACGAGTAATTGTGGGCGAATACACAGAGCGAAATTGAAAATAATGTGTTTCTCTGTTTGGAGTTTTATTGGGCGCAGCTATAGCTGGAAAGGAAGTCATTTCCTTATGAGTATGAGCGATTTCTTCCTCTGTTATAACATTTTTTGTTTTCTATTCTATTTTGTCCTTGCCTTTACTTTTTGAACCATATCTCTATTATTATGTGTCAAAGGATGTAAAATTGGAATTCGAATAGGAAATTTGACCATTTGTCTGGCCAACAGTCGTGACATTTCAACTGTTTGTATTTATGTTGTAGAGGTTGTAATGCTGCGGATAGGCACACTTTCAGACGTGCTGATTTGCTGAGGTTTTTTTTTATTTTCATACACGAAATTCAAGGAGCATTACTAGAATTTGGTGGAGGCTTATTGGCCAATTGTGGAATTTTTCTTATATTTCTTTTGTTAGAGATTGTGGTGGGACACGTGTTCTTTTCGGAAATATTAAGCTTAATCGAATTTGATTTTGCATGGGATCGAGTAGAAGGTAGGAATGTACTTAGTTATTCGTGCCCTTTGGCGTTTTTTATCGGTACGAAGTATGATGGGAAATTGAATCTCAGCATGGGTAACGAAAACCCATAGTGAAGGTCAATCATTTATAACACAATGCGAAGAAGTGAACTAATAAAACCTGTTTTACGACAATTTAACTTTTTTTTGGACGCCAGTACAATGTTGCATTTTTATAAGATACTATAGCAGACGTTGTCCTGACAGAACGTGGCTTATTGTCAATGTCGAAACACAGCGAAGAGAATTCGAAATTGTTTTGGTGGGAGGCTCAAATTTTGTGGTTATATCTTATTACTAGGTGGACCCGTGCTCGCCTTGCCCGCTCGCACAAAATTATATTTAGTTATGTGTATGTATATATTTTCACTTCAAAAAATACATTTTGGCTAAAAACTGTTCCTAAGGACGTGGCTATAAACGACATAGCCTATAGCAGTCTCACAGTCTTAAGGAACATTTAAAAAAAGTTTCATCGAAATCTGTCCAGTAGTTTTCGAGTTTTTAGCTGACAAAGAAAATGCCTACAGTTTTATTATATGTAAAGATGTTTCCATATGTGAAAAATCTTAAAAACTAAAAATAAAAATCATATAAAAACTAACAGCCTTATTTATAAACTTTATACACTCTCTATAATAGGTCTAAACGCAAAAATATATATTAGGTTTTTGCGTTTAGAGTTATTATAGTGAGTGTATAAAGTTTATAAATAAGGCTGTAAGAATTGTCCAATACAAACTTTGAGCCCACTTTTACCCCCTTTGAAGTTCGAATTTCCTAAAATCGGCTTCTAAGGGCTTACTTTGACCATAAAAGTTAATTTTCTTTAAAATATCAGCTTCCTAGCTCTTACCGCTTTGGCTGGGCGTTGATCATCAACCAGTGAGGAGAACTTATATAGCTTTGTATTAATGAATGAGTTGGTATGTGGTGCACTGTTAAGTGTATTTAGGCTTAATACAAGCTAAAACAATGATTTAAAGGTACTTAAATAAATTCTGCAACTTATTGCTAGAACTTAGAGCAAGGGATCAATTTTTAGGGAGGTAGCGTTGCGGTTGAAGTCGAAAACAACGAGGTTTACATTAACCTTTCGCAGCATATAAGAGATTGATTCGTTAGAGCCATAGGAGGTGCGGCGACTTGTAAGATAGAAGAGACGGCGGGAACATAGACTACAGTGGTTAGTGTTAATGCAGATAAAGTTGTAAAGAGACGTGCAATCAACGGAGCCTGAAACGAGTCCTCGAATGAAAAGAATGTCCGCAACGTCCCTACAGTTCCTCAAGCTTATTTAGGTTATGGAATCGTGTTGTGAGGAAATGGATAGAGAGAGAGTGTTGAGTGTTGCATAACCCTTTCAAGATCGTTAATTGTTACGACAAAGAGAAGGGGACCTATATGACTTCAGGAACACCCGAGCTGGCCAAGATAGGGGCCGAGAGAACAGACCTGAAGCTAACCCTATAAGAAAAAGTTGTTCAGGTATAAAGATATCCATTTTATCAAAATGGGTTCGAAATGGAAATTGAAATCAGTTGCAATAACGTCGACATCTTTTCCGCTTTCTAGGGAAGTGAATGCTGGTGCTGGTTAGGGGCAATAAAGGATTTGCACTGGAAGCTTAAAGCTTCATACAAAATACTCTCAACGAGTTTGGGAATGTGTGAGCGTTTTGCTAGGGAGCGGTAATTAGTTATTTCGCTCTTTGATCCCATTTTGGGCATCGATGTTATACGAAAGAGGACTTCCATATCTGAGGAAAATCCCATTGAGAGATCGATAGCTGGAAGAGATGTGAAAGGGAGGGGTAAGATTAGAGAAACCTTTTTATAAGAAATATTGCAGAAAGGCCATCTGGGGCTGGTAAGGTATGTAAATTCATCATTAAGTTCTTTTAGCTTTATTTCTATTACTGGTGTGATCAAAACTTTGATATATAGAGGGACCAATGGAGTTGGAAATATATTCGGAGGGATCCGATACGAAGGTGTTGTCGATGAAAGACTGTTAAAAAAAAAAGAAGTAAACAAGTTGATAATGGTGTGCGGATCGGCAGATGATATGTTTTCATATGAAAGGGATGGAGGGAAACTGTCGGATTTTTCTGTATAGTTAACAAATTGGAAATTATGACTTTTTGAGGGTGATGTTGGTAAAGGGAGCTAAAAAGCTGAGTGAATTGAAGTTATGCACCAAGATATTTCGAATTTGACATTATAGAAATTAGATATAAATTACATTAGATACAAATTAGACAACTTTTTGGGTCCTTTCTTATTTTTCTAACGAAATCTTCTTAATTAGGGATATACTTGCTAAATTCCGTTTGAAAGAAACAGTACCTTAAATCGAAATGAAGATGTTAAAATCTAAACTAGTTCTGCAACGCTGGTGGGCCCAAAAATCACTCAAAGAACGCAACTGCATTTTCTGGCCAAAGAAACAGTGATTGTTTTGTGTAACTATTTCCGATATAATGACACTTTCAGAGTACATTATGCCGGTGTAGATAAATCACATCAATAATAGCTGTTATTTTACCATTCTGCAGCTTCGTCGATGAGCTTTGCTTCCCTTCTTGGTGATAACATTTATCAAGATACTAAGTTCTTACTAATGTCAAATCAGCGTTGCCACTTTGCTGCAATTGCAGTAGATCTACTGCATCTTTTTTTAAAATTTAAATCTACTGCCACCAAAGTAAATCTACTGCATTTTTTAAAAGCTTAAATGAGGAAGCCAAATCCAAAATAGTAGATAAAATACAAACAGAAATACAAGCCAATTTGGGAAACTGAATTTTCCTGGCTTAAATTGTCGAAGGAAACTGTTTCAGCAAAATATGTCTTACAGGTCAAATTCAGACGTCGATTCTGAACAAATATTTTCTAGCTTGATGGGGTTTTTTGTGCCGCAATTTTATATCGAGGTTTGTCAACAAATAAAAAATCGTTTTAATTTTAATGATGAAAGACTGAAACCTCTGAGGTTCATAGATACAAAGTTAGTACCTAGTGGAAGACAGTATACCCTCGATATTGCCTATTTTAAAATTGTTTCCTTTTTATGATGATGACAAAGAAAACCTTAATAGCCAATGAAGATGAAGAGTATTCCATGTTCATTAATATTAATGCATTTTTCTGTTTTGTTTAAATAATCGTTTTTATTAATTTTGCATTGTTTATGTTGTGTTTTGTAATCTACTTTGGCTTTGTTTGAAAAAAAAAAACTGCAAAAAAATTCAATCTACTGCATTTTTTAAGAGAATCTACTGCGAAAAAATAGTCCAGCAGTGGCAACGCTGATGTCAATGTCATCAGCTAATGCAAGTACAGTTTCACATACTTTCGAAAAAGGTTGTGTCTTTGTTGCCTGTGTTTCGCACAATTTCCTCAAAAATGGTCTCCTTTCTTATTTATTAGCCAAACGACGTCTCCCGGTGACTTAAATAGTTTGTGCGGCATTTAGTAGCTTGTTTACCTATCTTGTCCTATCGGAATTGATATAAACCCCTCTATGAATACTGTTAATTTTTCAGCGAAATCGGTAGAGTAATTTCAGAGAACGTTCTTAAGGCATATTGCTTTAATATAATACATAATACAACTACTACTAACTATGCCATTTGGGTTACTTAACAGACTACTGAGCAATGAGAAATCTCCCTAATGCACTTTATTTTTCCATCATCGACGATTCCTGTGTAAGTTGAAACAACCAAACTCTCTGGAATTCAGCTTAGTTTTTGAAGTAATTGCTTGGACTTTCTTGTCGTCCTAACCTGGGGACTGTAATTCGATTATCCTCTTGGGTGGAGCGTCATTTTCCTTGTTTGTTCCCTCGATGTGGCCGAGTCAATGTAGTCGACTTGTCTTTTTCCACTGAAGAATTTTTTTTCAAATTAGAATTATTTTATAATCCTTTATGTAAGTATATAGTTTATTTTAATTGCTAATAGTGGGGAGTTAATAAGCATCAACATAAATAATGAATATGGAAAACTGACTGCCACAGTCATTTGTATATCAAAATTTAGCAGAACACTTTTAAAAGGGATTTCCCAAAAATTCCATATAATCTGAGAGCTGACTTTGTAAACAAAATGTATCTTTCTTTTGAATTCACGGATTTGCTGAATATACTGAATATAAAATGCACATATATACATATTTGTATACGAATTCGCATGAATCAACCGCGATTCCTGTATTTCATGAAATTCAGTGAAACGAAAAGCTGATTGAATTCATTCATTCATTGGTAACATTCACCTCAGAATGTGATATACAATATATGTACATACATATATATGAATGAATTGAATGGCTGGTGGACAGGACAGTCACAGTAATGAAACTTTGGAGCTGCTGATGGTAACAGATTTCCCAAACCCCAATCGCAAAAAGGGAAACATGAACTTTTTCGAACAGCTTTAAATGAAGAAAATCTGGGGCTATGTACATACTTACATGGTTCTTGAAGTCCCCAAATCAGTTAGATCGTCTGGAAATCTTGATATATTGTTTGGTATGACGTATGACTTATGAGGTATATATGAGTGTGTTGTGTAATTTACTGATTGAATAGCCCGTCTCAAAGCAAAAGAAATATCCCAATATGCGCAGTAGCAATTTATTTAAGGGATATTTTTTCTCTTACTTAAGGCATTTTTGACCGCATGAAATTGTTAATGCCTTTTACTACTTTTATCTTTTTTACAGCGATATTGGAAAACGTAATTGCTTTATTTTTGATACGTGTTTTAACTGTCATCGAGTTTCTGCAATTAATTACACTAGTGCTAGTCAACAAAAAAAATATTTATTTTATATCGCAAATAATTTCATGTGATTTATGTTCTATGTGCTAGAAATATTGCAGAAAGTCAAATAAAACATTTCTATCACGTCAAAATTTGATGATATATTAATTTCTTACCATTTTAACAATTTTTATATTTAAATTTCTCATTTATTTTGGACTAAAAAAATTCCTTCTTCACTTTTTTCGTTTTTCGATGGTACTTTGTGGTTTGGGTTTCCCTAATTAAGATCCAACAGTAGTCTGCCAGCATCGCAGGGTTACATTGTCCTTGATATCGTTTTTCAATAACAGCTATCAGCTAGGTTCCAGAAATCGAGTGAAATCGAAATTGCAAAACGAGTGAATTCGTTTTCAGTGTTCTGCATTTCGAGCGATTCTTAAACTCTGACATTTTTTCGAAATCACAATTTCACTTTGTCTCAATTCCGAAAATTTTAAAATTGAAATCGAATACAGTGAAATATAGAACACAAAAATTCATTTCCGATTTCATTTCGAGTGAAAATGAAATGTGGAACCTAGCAGTATATCTTGAATCTTGGTGGAATCGCTCTCCGTGTTCTGTTTTTCATGATAGCTCCCATGAAATGTAGCATGTCTTTGAAAATACATTTTCTGCACTCGCACATATTATTATTTAATATTTAAATTTCTTTATTTGTAGTTTTTAGAAAGAAATTAATAAAAAAAATTAAATAATAAGAAATAATAAATACATAGTAATAATAATATTTTCGGGGAAAAAAATCGAAATGCTAGTGCAGAAAATGTATTTTCAAATACATGTTGCATTTCATTTTATAAAAAGCTTGCAACAATTTGTCAACAAGGTCAACATATTGCGGGGATTTATGATTCTCTAAAAAGTTGTCAGTGACTGCAACAAACGATGTCCATGCTTCCTTTTCTACGTCATTTAAGTATGAAGTGAATTCGGGATCTTTTATTTGATTTTGTTGATGTAAAAAATTAAAAAAAGGCAAAACTTAGCTCTTTTTTAAGCCTTATACCGTACAACCAGAAACATTTGGCAACGAACGCCTGCGATTGGCCCTCAGGAAAACTTTGAAAGAGCTGGAGAGAGGACATGGGCACAGACAAGTGGCGCCCAGTTAAAATACCTTTAAGTTTTCAGAGCCATTTAATACATTATTTATTTATTTATTGATGGTCTTAAGGCTTTCGCTTTCACCGCAACTTCAGCAGCTGGTCCTTTTCCTTTTTGCAATTTCTCATCGATCCCATTTAAAATATTTAAAATATCTCCAATCAATTGCACAGAATATAAGTCTAAAATATAAATTTTTCGGAATTCAATATTCTACCAGTTGTAAACGTAGTATAAGAAAAATAATATTTTTTTGGTACCTAATAGGAGTGAGTGTGCCTAAAAAATGTACTACTTACTTTTTTCGATATTTTTTTGAGGTAGGTAACTCATGAAAAAAGTTGCATGCACGAAGTAAAACATTACAATCCAGACAATAAAGAGATCATGAAAAATAGCATTATGGGCGGGCGGTTATCATCAACGTTTTCAGACATGAGATGAAAACACACATAGTATGTACAAATAAGAACCAAATCTTTTTTTAAGCTCTTTGATAAATCCTTCTTCAGACAGATCCATATATCTAACGAAAATTCCACGGATCAATTTCACGGATCGTGTCGTCGTCGATCGAGAAAGATATCTTCACAAGCAAGGATGTGTCTGTTGTTTGAAATTCGCACACATTTTTTTTACGCAAGGCAAAGGGAATAAACTCTAATAAAATAAGCTAGAGATTTAGATGATAAGGAGATTAAGCGATTAAGAATTAATTATTGTAAAATAAAAACATTTGTTCAATACCTAAACGAAGGCATTTTAATTTGTACAGCTGGTTGTATCCCCTTTGCTGAGTCTTCGGATTTAAAGTACACAGTCACTTGCTGATTGAAAAATCATTAGTCTCTGTGAAAATCGAGCAAACAGTGCGTCTAGATCAGATGTGGTGGTCGTCTACTGATGAGCCCACCCACCACATCGGGGCGAAACGCATTACTGGAGTCGAGGCCAACACTAATTGTGATGACAATCGTACACTCCAAAGTTATTCATTCATAAATATGTTTATGATTGAAAGTAGTTTGATTAAAAGTACATTTTGTTAGAACCCTCCCAAAATGTGACTCTGATTTTATTTAGATATATTTTAACGCCCGTCCTCGAAACTATAAGTGGTTACGGTCCCATTTTCTTTAAACTTATTACCCCTGATCTAAAGAATGAATTGTTAAAAAAAAAAAAATATACGTTGGCTTAACCCAGGGATTCACTAACTGAGCGTCGCGACGTCCTAAGGGCGTCGCAAGTTTTATTTTTCCACTGTTGTAAGACTCCGAATAAAGGGATGGCATTACGTTTCTCTTTACGAATACATACCAAGAGCAAGGTCGGAGCGAAGTTCAATAGTTACATGACAGTCGAAGATTAAACGCGTTTATGTTTCCAGCATTTCCAGTCAGACTTATACTTCATGGCTGGCACTCATATATTCTCCTGATACTCAAAATTAAATAAAGGGTTTTCAATTGGCACGGGTCGTTGCCAGCCAGATTGGTCGGGAGGATTACCGCGCTCCATGAGAGTGGACAGGAGAACCCGAGGCATTCAAATCCTCGCCGTGCACAATAAATTGGCCTTTTGCAATTTCCAACTAGACGAATTTTGCATCGTGACTTGGGCTTAAGTCCCTACAATATCCAACTTATCCAGGATCTCCACGTTAATGCGACCATATAGACAAAGCCGTTTGTTCGCTGACTTGGCTTCGGACCCCAATTTCGACCGAAAAATCATCTTTAGCGACGGTGTGCATTTTTATATGAATGCGGGTATGTTAAGGCACAAAATTTCCAGAAATATGGAACGACGATATTTCAACGTCGTCGACCTGTACTTATTGAAAAACCCTTTAGTGATAATCTTTAGTAAGATCAGCTTCTATTCAGATATCTATGTTTTTAGAAGGGCGTCGCAAAAATGTTTCAACCTCTCTAGGGAGTCGCAGTATGAAAATGTTTGAGAAGCCCTGGCTTAACCTGTTTATTGATGTTTTAGATAAATCAATGCCGATATGTTTGTATACACCTAGAAACTTCAAGTTAAAACATTTATTTTTGAGCATACACTTTATCGAGTTGATCATTGTGGAGTTAACGTTATTGGATGAACTAAAGCATGGAACTGGACATTATTAAAGGTCTCTTTATTGTATCTAAAAAGGGATGCTTATTTTTGTCACTGTGTTCTATACTTTTGTCATTTGGTATGGTATGGTGCTAGTTGAAGTGGATAATTATACATAACTTCTGCGTGCAGTTAACTATAATCGTAGTTGTCTATTAGGCACCCAAAGGCCTTTCAAATAAATGAGGTTATGAAGTCTTTTCTTTACCTGCCTCAGGCTAAAATATCACTTTGATTTTTCATCATGATTTTGGAACTGTTTTCATACTAGGCTACTTTTGAATTAATTTTTCAACTGTAAACTTATATGTCCCTTACATTTTGAGTTATATTACATTATGACATCTGTTTCCGGATATGGTAGATCAACTTTATCCTTTCTTATCTTGTCATTTCCGCTAGTGATGTGTACTTTCTGCGTTGTATGTACTTCTCTTCCGTGTCGTAATGTTTCCACTGGGGATACAACCCAAAAGATGAGAAGTGATTATTTGGAGCTTGAGCGTTTCACAATATAGGTTTCTGTCTAGTTATCGTTAACACCTTGATTTTTTTTTTATCAAGGACTTGCTTAATCCTGGCTGAGCTGACTCTTTAAGTCTATATTTACCGACTTCCCCTGTCACTGTCGGCACACTTGATCGTTTTGCTACACTGAAAAGTACAGGTAGTTTTTTTGTAACTAAACTCATACGCTCACCAGCATATTGACAAGTTCGTGTCATTCGATTCTGCTTTTGAAGTATGTTTCGAAAACTAAAAACAACTAGCAATTGTTGCAAATATACTCTCAAATGAGTTCATTAGTGTCACCTCACAGCTCACACTATTCCATTACAATTTTGCTCAATGAACCAGGAAATATCAGCCACAGGCTCGCAAGTCGCAACTCAACGTGCCATTACAACTTTTATAACAAGGGTTAACTTACACCCTAGTGTACGTATATGTATGCCGAAAAGTCACCAACTTTCGCGGTGACCACACATACGTTTAACCATCTTCTGTTCTGCTGCTGCTATTATAGCCAGCCTCTGAAATGTAACAGGCGATAATGAACGACCTTAAATAACATGCGCCGAGAAAATAGTTACACTTTGGCCAGAAGTTTTCGAGAAGGCAACCCATATCAAACGCATACGTGAACCTTTGGCTAACCACGTATCACCAAAAACATTCCCAACCGATATGGTCGATTCCTATACTTCTCGTATAGCTGCCATGCGATGAATTTATGTGAGAAAACCATTTAACGAAAAGGCCTTGTGTCCCCCCTTTTCCTGTGCCACCTTGAAAGACTTTGAATGTCATCCCAATGCGAAGAACAACAACATCTGCAATGTTTGCTGCCGCGACCGCGTAATTGATTTTCCGGTAACAAAGTGCCTGCCGGTTGGCCATGGTCGTTGAGGAGTTACCGCTCTGGGCTGGCGGTTGGAACGCGACACATTTTGATGAAGGGTATAGCACTTCTCCCTGGTGGAACGAAATTTATCGCAATCCACCCAGCCTACAGAAGCTCCAGAGCTCCTGAATTGCGGGTAGTGAATATTTTTTAATGGCAATGGCGGTGTGTATTATACGGTAAAATTTATGCTTCCACGTTTGTTTCCGTCCCGATCTGCTGCGTCGCTCCACGCGCTTTGTGTATAGTGTTTTCCTTTCAATGTTTCTTTGTTTGGTTTGCTTTTTATTTTCCTTTCATTTATTTATTTCTTGTATCCTTGGTGGAATACACAAAACATCCGCGATATCCTAATTTCGCGGTTACACACTCTTTATAGGGGCGAATAGCAGGAAGAAGAGAATTCGTTTCGAGAAATCTGGGTGCCGCCGCGCGCCGTGCGATATACTGAACACGTCCCGAGCACACAAAAGGAGCTCAACGTACAATGGAGCGGTACGTTATGTATTTTATGTTGCAACAATTTTTTTCTGTTTGTGATTTTTTTTATTATTATTATTTTTTTTTTTTTTTTGTTAAGTTTATGTCTACCTACGTCCCACTTGGGGATGACGACGCACATTCAATTCGGTTCTTTCCATTGCTGTCAGTTTAGTATATTTTTTGACAAAACAATGGGGACCAACAAAAGCTGGTGGAACGTGTTCAGGTACTCACGGTTTATGACGGAATTTAATGATAATATTGAAAGTCTTACTGTGTATAATGGCAGGATGAATGTGTAATGATAATAATGTTTGAATCAATTGGGATAAAGAAGGGCGGATCTCGCAGTTCATTTTGAATTTTGTGAGATTGAAATAAATAAGGTATGAAAAAATGGGTAAATCTAATAGATATTTAAAGAACTTTAGCGATTTGTGGATTTTTTTTAATGCCATTAATTAAACCATTGAACACCAATCTTAGTGGCTCAGTATCCCATACATGAATATTTTATGGTCTCTGATTTATGAGTGAAATGGTGTATTTGTTCAATAAATGCAACCTATTCTAGTTATCAGAAGGTTCATTAAATCTCAGGTATGTCAGAAACGTAGGCATAGGAATGGATATTTATATTTGTGTTGAGCAAAAAGTACCAACTTGAAATCGGAAATATTAAAATGCCTTTCTCTCGTGCGATTGCTGTCGCCATTTTCGTAAATTGATTATATTTTCACATTTTCGAGATAAAAAAAAGATACTGCAACCAGAAGATTAACTGTGAAAAATATTAATCAATTCTTGTAATTTTAACTAATACAAACAACAGTACCAATGTTAGTTTTATTATAAAGTGGGTGTTTTCTCTGATGTTGACCCACTTTTGGGGTAGTTAACTTAACTTACTTACTTAACTTAAAAACTTACCAATTGAATCTGTATGTATATTAATAAATTTGAGAAGCAATGGGTTTGCGGCTTATATTGGCATAGCCCCGCAACTTAAGGAAATCTACCAGAAAAAGTCGAAGGGGGCAAAATCGCACGATTTCGGTTGTCATTTCAGGTCGCTTCTGAGTGAGATTATCATAATCATAATCTAGTCAAATTGCTCCTACAGAATCAGAATGGCCATTGTGGCATCAGTTGTGTGGCAAGTATCCCTCGCTGTCGACTCTGTAACTTTGAATGGTGAACTGTTTTTAAGGGCTGTTCAGTGCTCACATGGTAGCGACTAACCATCTACCTACAAACGAACACTTAGTTCACTAGTTCATTTAGTTCGCGGTTATTATTTTCAATGATTTTCATACAAACGGAATAAACTAAAGAAAATAATCCATGATTTATTCTTTATGACATCTGTGTGTCCCTACAAACTAAAGAGACCACGGAATACGGATACAGATACAGAAGCCAATCATGTGACTCACTTATTGTACCTCCTACCTACCATGCACTTGAATAGGGGCAGTAACTGGAAACAAGGATCAATATATGGAAACAAGCCGCATATGTTGGAAATAACTTCATAAATGCCGTTTGGAAGTGAGTTAAACATAGATTCTAGGTAGCTCTAGGAAATATTGCTCCATGCGGCATTGATGATTTAACATCTACAAATTGTTTACCGGACTCGTATACTTTCCGTGACAACCATCTCCAAATAGTATCAATTATATTGAGATCAGGGGAATAAGATGGTCACTCCAGTATAGGCATGTTTTTGGTATGGATACACTCTTTTACCACTCGTGCGGTATGAATGGGAGTGTTATCCTGCTGGAAAGTCCATTGCACGGGACCAACTACATTACCGCAGTTAGGAAGAGTCTTCTGCAGTATGTCTTTGTAGTTATTCGCGTTCATTCTTGATAACGGAAACTGTAATTAACATTGGCCATAATAAGAGATCGCACAACATACCATTATAGCCCTTTTACCGGCTATGGTGACAAGACAGATAGTGTTTTTCTTTGCGTAATATAACTATCATGGCCATCTAAATTAAATCAGGGGTCGAATCGCGTCCTCCATGAACGGATCGGCAATCGTACGAACAAGAATTACGTGACTCGTCATACGAACGAACGTATTGAGATTGTGTCACACGAATGCTCACGGAACGTAATTATTTGATTGGATGTAGTAGTTGTAATAGATTAAACTTAAAATAGTAATAGTTTCAACGTCAAATAAATGTCATTTAAAAGAAAAAAATCCGCAAAAGCAAAGTTTTCATATTTTAAAAAGATAATTTTAGAGGCTTCATTGGGCCGACGTTGTTATTTTACTTAAGTTCTTCGGACTAAAATGACAATAATGAAAAAATTGTTCGCAAACAGCTAAGGGATAACAGCAATCCGCTTTCCTTACAAAGCAAATCGTGAGTTCAATTGAAAACCATCTGTGATTCTCGATTTTGTGGCTGCCTTCGATGTACTGGCTGATGGACAAACAATGCTTTGTTCGCTGCGACTGTCTGTGGAATAGCCCTCAAGCAACAAACGAAGGGAATCCTCCACAGGATCTTTGGTACCAGTACTTCTTGGTGTTGTTAAAATATTATTATTAGGTTCCGAGTCGGGTAACTGTGGACTACCAAAAGTTTTAACATCTGAAAGTCCCTTTACAGATTCTTCCAATCCAGTTGCTTCAATTAACAAATTTTTTTAAATTTTTCTTTAATATTTTTCGCACAACACAAATTACGAACACTAAAAACCTATCGAATGACATTTCGATTGAACGTATACGTTCAGGCATCCGTTCAGCCAAGTGGTGATGCCAAATTACGTTTACGGATAAAGGTTCACGTATGCGATAATGCCAAATACACATTTTACGAAAACGAGTTACTCGTTCACGGAGGACGCGATTCGACCCCAGGTTTCGTCGGAAAAAACTATTTGATGCCACTAGCATTTCCATGTCATGCAATTCCGAGCAAAATGATGAAATGATGCAAGTGATTTAGGAATTTATAAAGAGAAACACAACATGAAATGATTAAAAAATGTTGTCACCATTCAGGTGCATGGAAGTGTACCTATCTTTTTTATATTTTCCAAGGCAAAGTTTTTTTTTTTTGTATTTGCTGTGAATTTGACGAAAATGAACTAAATTTAACTAAAATGAACAAACTCGTTCAGTAGAGTGATTTGAACTAAATTGATCGATCACTCAAATGAACTAAATTGCCCAACTCTATAATTGCGACCGGTAAAAAAACTAACAGTAAAAATTGCCATCCAAAAATGATAAATTTAAAGAAATTTTCCATAGCTATTCAACCTCGTACAGTCCTACCCTAAATCAAGCAGTGACCCTAAGTGGATGGTTGCAGGGGGCAGCATGCCCCCCATACCCGAACGATAAGTTTGACCGTAAAACTTTAGCCCGTAGATACTCACAGAAGACCATAAATGCAAACACAGCATTTCGAAGTATAGAAGTCTGTAATACATCAGAAGCCCGTAAATAAACATTTTCAAAAAGCCAGAATTTTTCTTATTTTTTAAGAGATTTTTAATTTTTTAAGAGATTTTTAATTTTTTAAGGGAAGTTTTTGTAAACAATGAAAATTTTAGAAATGTTTTTGGCGAAAAGTTGCACTCATTCCAAACCTTCAGTGACCACAGGCATAGAGGTTGCAGGTCTTTTGTTTTACGGGCATTTGAAAACGAGCTTTTGGATTGCGAGCAAACGTACCAACCCCAACCCCCATACCCTCCATGCATATACAACTTTTTATCCATTATGGACGGACATTTTGTGTATCTATCTCCCATTTTGTACAAAAAAATATCAGAACTTAAAGATAATGTCCTTTTTTCTTAGAAAAAAAAAAGAAACGCATGTGGAAACACCGTGAAACTTTGCTTCTTATATACGTGTTCGCATATATGAACAACTCGGATATAAGAATATTTTTTTTTTTTTTAGAGGTTTCTTATATCCGTCGTCGACTTTACCTATAGAAAATGTTTTGATATTTTTTACCCCCAAAATACTGAGATATTTAATGTTCCTACATAGATACTCGGCCCTTAGCTCATAGTCAAATGGAGGACCAGTAAACAGTTTCTGCCTGAGACATTGCAGCATTCTAATAAGAGGTTTGGCTTTGCTTTTTATTTCAAACTTTGTGGCTCTGATTCGAAAATCCTCTTAAATGAAGCGATATGACGATTTTGACGTTTTTTACTACATATAGCTACATCTTTATACAGCTCACAGAGATCGGGGTACTCGTATTCGTATCTTCTTCTCCATTCGCCCTCCTCACACGACCAAGTATCTATTGAAAGATATTTCCTCTTATTATTCTTCGTACACTAGGTTTTCATTTATGGTGTTAGTGTGTCTAGGAAGATAAAGTTGTTAACTATATCGAAGCTACTGCTGCTATCAAGAGTGATATTTTGTAATAGATGGTGGACAGATATGTGTTTGTGTTGTTAATAGCATGCATTTTGTCTTGTCCCCAATTATTTCAAGACCAACCAATAGCCTGTTCTTCAATCGCCGTCAAAGGCTACATTATCGCTCGATGGAGCTACCAATGATGTCGATATCCTCCAGATTTTTCAGCAGCTTGATAGATCTGTTAAAAACATGCTTTTTCGTGTGAACCTATATACCCAACCCATACGTGTCCTCAATTGTATTTAGGTCTATACGACGTTGTGTTCTATATTCGGTCTTTATAGGAGGCTGGATGGTAATTGATGGCTCATAATTATTTGCTGAAAAGAATGTAACTAAATCAAATTCTGTGATATTTGCTTGTACCGCCGAAATCCGCCATCCGAAGCGAAGGTCACTGGTCAGTCAACAGCGAGTCCTACCAACGAGCTATAGACATACAGCGTGACGCATGGCTGTATTTTTCAATGTAATGAAGTGTAATCATTTAAGTGATATATGCCTAACGCTGTTCTTATTTGTTTTTCTTATAAACATATGTTATATTCTAAGGAAATCTCGTTTTACACATAACAGCCGGAGGGTTATTCTTGTAAGGTACATTTTACCTTAGCACAGATGTATCAAAAGACCTTTGAAACACATTCAATTTCTCGAATATAAAATGTATAAATATATAAACCCAAAGAACCTAACTAAAATAATTAAAGGCAAATATAACCCAGAACTTGTTCGAGAATTCACTTCCCTTGCATAAATTTTAAATTATTGTCGAATCAGTAGATATTCGTCACGTTAACCTTTCAAAGGACATCATCTGCAAACGTAAGCAAACTGAATAAATTTCAAACCATAGGAATTAATTGTGTGTGCCGAAGTTGGTAGCCAATCTGGACCACAGTCCTTGAAATACCTACATGTTTTCAATAACCCATAGATAGAGCTACCTTTAGCGTTTAATCGTATTTATTTAGGCTTTTCGAGCAACATTATTATGATGCAGTAATAAAATACCCTTAAAAGCATCTGCTCAGCAGTTGGATATTTTGGTATTGAAGCATCGACAAGGAATTACATTGTCATGAGCGTTACGCTAAATGAATACCAAAAGACACTAAAAAGGACTAAATATTCAGATCCCGAACATATTTTATCTGTTCTTTCTGTGTGCGTGCCCCACACAAACCTCATCCTCATCATTTCTGTCGTTCTTCGTCACTGTTTGCCATTGAACCCTTATTTCAATTTTTTTTCAATTTATGTTGCGATACCGACAACGACGACGCACGGTGCGCCTATCCTAAGCTCTAGGTATATATAAATTGTTATTCTATCAGGAGATGAACCAAGGGACTACTACCATGGCGACGACAACAACAACAACAGCAACAAAAACAAACCAGTACTTGGTAACAATTTAATAAAATTTCGATATGTAACGCAGCAATGCTAACCCATATAGAGTGCTTACCTCTAGACTTTGTGTCCTTCCGAATACACTTCCACACCGGCTGATAATCACGATTCAAGGCACATCCTTTTACTTAACGTGTGGACCTAGACAGGGGTAAGATAGGACATAAAACAAAAGTTCAACTTTACTTAGGCATTTCGAGTGGGAGTGTGCAAAAACTTGCTGCCGTAACAGGACTTTCTACAGAAAATTTATTGCTTAGCCATTAATCGACATTCGGACAGAAAACTGCTGTCTATTTTTGGGGGTTAAAGCCGATGAATTCTTTCACATTTGCACCCACCAACCTAACAGTGACGGTCAATTGGTTTTGTACATTAGCCAAACTCGTTTCGGTTTGTTGTGCAAAGGAAATTATAGAGAAAACACTTTAAAGTACAGTTACCTATACTGCTATAGAAAATTAGGGCCAAATAAATCAACAATTTTGCTAATAGATTCGTGTCAGTGACTTGTTTTCCCTCTCCGTATAGTACATCCTTGTAGAAAGTCAGAATATTGGCAATACCCTTGCCTAAACTGCGAACGAACGTTTTCGCAAATTGGTTTAAATGTAAACAGTAGTGCGTTCTCCTGTATACACTCTCATTTCCTCCTATACAAATGCATATGGATGTGAGGAGATTACGTAAAGCAGAAGGATTGCCATGAATTTTAATTGGAGATTAGGAACTGGTAAGTGACAGTAAAGGCCTAAAATACACCCGCCGGAAATTGTTTTCAATACAAGGGGGATTTGATTGTCTATATAGAGGGAGAAGAAATGTTTCCACTGTTAATAGCTGAAATGAGCGAAAATTGCATGATCTGGGACAGAAGGCCTGATGTGATAAAAATTGCGGAGATATGCGAATTGTTTTGCCATCATATTCAGCTTTCAACCCCATGGCAGTCATTGAGCTTGGGCAGCAATACCTTGCCACAGACTTGGAAGTTCAATGGATTGGTCTAAGTTTTCCTGGGTTTTGGAATTTTTCATTAGAAAAAAGTAGGTTATATAAGAGAGTAATTTATTCACCAGCCGACTCTCTCCAAAATTCTTGTTCTTGTTTTAACAACTGAGTAAGAGGAAGGAAAAGGACCATAGCTTGGCATTGAATACCATTTCAATAGGTTTTTTTTAGCCTACAAATCTACCTTGCTCTCAAAGCTTTTGGCATACATTTTCTTGACTATTTCCTTCACTTGACTCATTGATACACAAATATGGTTTTACTATGGAATGGACCATTCTAGAGCTTCTGTATTTTACACTACAGCTCGACAATCCTGTAGCTTGTCATAATGAGAGCTAGTAAAAGTAGAAGTCACTATAAAGCATCTAAAAGTAGTAGATAAGCATAAGATCCACTCAACAATTTTTGAAAAATTCGAGACTTCTGTAGCTTCTTCGACTCCCTTTAATATCGTGACAGATCGTAAAATATCAGATACAGATAAAAGACGTCTTAGAAATTAAATAAGTATGCCCAGTTGCTTAATACCTATTTAGCAATTGTTGATAAATCTATATTTAAGGCCTCAATTATAGCTATCAGTAAAATGCATCCGTAAAAACACGAAACAGAACAAAACCTGAAATATTTAACCATAGCATATCTTAGGAATTCATTGGAATACTTCGTGAAACTGGTTGAGAAGTTGAACAGAAAAAGTTTTTCGTACGGAAAAATAAAGAAATTCTTTTTTTAGAAAATTTAAAGATCAATTGCTTATTTTTTTTTTCTTTTTTGCGAATTAGTTTTATAGTTCAAAAGCAACTATTTAAGAACAAGATTGAGTTCAACGATTAAGTTTAAGTGCTCCAAAAAAGTGAAACAATTTTTTTACGGATGCATTTTACTGATAGCTATAAATGCAGCCTAAATGTGCAAAAATTTCGCTCAATTTAATTAACAGAATAATAGAGTTTGAGGTCATTAGCTTAGAGAGGAATTGATGTGTGGCTGCAGACTAATTGTAGATTATTAATATAAAGATAAAGCAGAATTATCCGTGGATATAGTCCTGCGGATTACCTTGCACAAATAACACCGATTTAAAACATTTATTTCTATCAGCACCACCTTCTGCAACCTATCAGTAAAAAACCTACCAATCGATCTTAATACATTATCCCTAAAACCAAAATAATACCCAAGCTATGCGTATACATACACCATTTTGATAGAACTTTAATGAATCAAAACGTTTAGAATGATTATATGATTAACTTTATCAAAGCCCTTTAAAAAGTCTAAGCAGCAGAGCAATCAAAAAATTACTTGTTAAATGTCGTCGGAAAGCAGTCTCCTCGAAACTGTAGAACTTCATTCTAAACACAAAATGAGTGTCAATCTCTTCTGTCTTCCCAAAGAGGAATATACACGTAGAATTGACTGTCAGAATTCAACAGTTCTCTCAAAGGAATTTGCAGATAAATGAGTGGTATAGTTCGAAATAGCTATAATTCCTACCGAAGCATTTGTTAATAAAAGTTGTTGTTCTCTCAAACAACACCTCAATAACTTTTTTTCTCTTTTTTATGACAGACAAGTGGATTGCAAATCCTGGAACACTTAGACAGACTCGAGTTCCGGTGCATCGAAAGAAAAATTTTCTTTTTTTTTTGTAGTACCTATTGCTGTGACGGAGTATTGTTGTTCCGCACAGGGGCTAGAACTATATTGGTCTTGTCAATTGCATTTTTTTAACGTAGGTAAATTTGTCCACGAAGTTAAGGTAGAAAAACAGAAATCATAAACGACCTTTGGCACAAAGTGTATAGTGACTGATGAAAGCGTCCATAAGGACACATAAATACTTATCATTTCTTATAAATAATTTAGATGTTCAAAAACGAGCAAGTTCTTTTTTCATAATTGGTCGATATTGGCTTAAGTAATCCATACTTTCCGCATGTAGGTACTTTAGCTTTTTATTATATGGCGCGTAGCTATTATGATACTTACAATGTATAGGATAAAAAAAATGTAAATACTGATTTTCAAAAGTAGTAGTGAAGTCGACAACTTTTTGAATCGAATTTTAGTCTTACAATTAGAAAGGTATTTAGCTATTGTTTTTTGTATACAATTTTCTAAGTTAAAAATTGTACTACATGAAGAATTCTTTTAATTATTCCAATATGCAAAGTATTTTTTGGGGCAAATAAAATGCAGAACAATTTTTGTGGCGAATTGTGAAGCTTTTCAAAATAGTTATAAATAAGTAGGTACTCTATAATGTTTGTTAAATGTTCGCGAAAGCTAACGCAGTGGAAACAATAGAATTCAATAATAAAAAAAACAAACAACAGAGCTTGCAACATTCCCTTAGGGCCTTACCAATAATCATTTTTAGCCTTGCGAAAAAAGAGAGGAAGAGGTGAAAAAAAAACCGAGTGAAAGACAATAAACAAAAACACCTCGTAGCAACAACAACGCACAGAGGTTGGTCGTCTCCTCCGTTCTAATCACCAGTTGGCGGGCTTGTACACATCGCTCAGTTGGCGCAAGTGGTAGTCACTTGGTCAATTGCAAAAAATCGAAGTGCAGGTTCACTTCCTAACAGGGGAAAGCAGAAATATCTTCCCAAGTGGATTATTATACGGAGAATTAACTGTCAGACAGAATTCAAACTATTCAAACAATCACTTAAAAGGAGTCTGATGATGAATTAGTGGTGTGGTTCGAAATAGCTATCATTCCTACCAAAGTGACTGTGTCTACGAGTTGTTGTTAATGTAATTCTCTCAAACAATAATTTTATGTTATACTAGCTGTACACGCCCGGCTTTGCCCGTGCACATGAATTGAATTGTTCTTTCGTAAAATGCGAGATATAAGAATAAATTGATTTGCTGGAATTTTATTTCTGCCTAAACCTGAAATACAGCAATACGAACAAAACAAAAAAGAATCATGAAAATCGGCCCAGCGGTTCTCGAGATACATTATCGAGTTTCAAGTTGTTTTTTGTATAAGAGGTATACGATTTTGAATTTTTTTTTTGTATGGGCGGTCGTACCCTTTGTCCAATTTTGGTCCAACTTCATCACGTATAGAAAAATACTAAAGATGTGTGAAAGTTTGGTCAAAATCGGTAAATGCGTTAAGGCGTGAATCGACGACAAACATTTTGAGGCTCAATTTTTATATATATAGATTTCTCTATTTTTCTATTTTCCAAAAAAAAAAAGAAACTAAAAAAATAGTTTTCATTAAATAATTTCATGTGTCTATATTTTGTAAAACTTACAAATTTATACTATTAAAAACAATATTACAAAGTTGAAAATGTATTTCATTACTCCATTTTATCAAGAAATTCTATATAAAAACCAAATTTGGTCTCCCTTTTCGTGCTACATTTACTAATCGTCATATTCTTCCTTATTTACAACAGATTATTGTGCTGTGTGAATTGTATGATAAATCTGAGGTTAAACTGCTGTATGAAATGTATGATAAATTTCTGTGAAACAGGATCATACAACATTCCAATACTTCCAGTCAATTCTCCGTTCATAAATTGTTGTATGACAGCAAATCATACATCAATTCTGTGAAACAGAAATCATACAGCAGAATTTTCAAAATCATACAATGTATGTGTTGTATGATCTGTGAAACAGGCCCCTGATCTCAAAAAAAAATAAAATAATAGTTTAAAAAACTAAAAAAACGCTTTTATAGTAGGTACTGCACTAAAAGCAAAAAAATAAAAATTAACCAATCTATTTTGAAGGTTTATCCTGGAAGGGGCTTAGTGTAAGCCATGTTTGTGTAGTTTACACTCAAATAATACAAACCATAACTACAAACATGGCTTACACTAAGCCCCTTCCAGGATAAACCTTCAAAATAGATTGGTTGATTTTTATTTTTTTGCTTTTAGTGCAGTACCTACTTATAAAAGCGTTTTTTTAGTTTTTTAAACTATTATTTTATTTTTTGCTTTTTAGTCTTTATATTCTATACCTACATACTCACAAAAGCTTTTTTTTACTATAAGTTTATTGTATTATCATCAAAACTGAAACATCAGCATGCAAAATTTCAAAGTCCTAAGTCAATGGACATAATAGGTATGTATTTCACATAAATGAAAATTCGCGACACGTATGGTTAGACTGATATTACTACGCGTACCTACCTATACACTTTCCATAGCTGCAGATCTCAAATATAAGTATGTACGATGGTGCATGTGCATACCTACATATTTACGCATCACAAACTCCTATATACGTACATATGTACATAGTTTGTTTTATCCATATCCATATTCCATACATCAAATTCAACTACGCCATACCTACATGATAATGAGCATACATTCTGAATGCCCGCCACAGTGGCAATTCTACTTTTAGAACGCAAATAAAACTACCCTTCCTAAGCACAACTGCAATCAAGATAGCAATTTTTTTCGCATTTGGCCGAATAAGATCTATTTTCTATTTATTATATCTTGCCCTCTGGATGGACTAGAAAGATGAATGTTAGCTCAAAATAGTCGGTGAAGTATTGCCTAACAATTAAAAGGATTTTTTGAGTTGACCTACATATATTTATGAGTATAATGGCAAGTTGAGCGTAGTAAGGTAAAAATAGAAAAGTTTGCACCCCCTTTCTTCAACCCTTATAGGACGAAACGGTACAAAGTATCAATTAGGTATGTAATAGTTTTGACTTATCTATTGACATATAAAGTTTCAAGTTAATACGGCTAATGGATGATGTGTTATGAAAAAGCCTTCCTTAAAGGGGCAGGGGAAGTCAAAATCCAAAAATTCTATCTAAATATTGCATTGTCTTCACAACCCAACCAGCATGGAAAATTTCAAAGTTCTAAGTTTAGTGAAAGTGGTTCAAATTTAACTTGCAAGATTTTGACATAACAAATTTTTCACGAAGTTAAGTAAAAGCCTTTAACAAGATTTTGACATAACAAATTTTTCACGAAGTTAAGTAAAAGCCTTTAAAAACAGGGGCTCCAACACATTTTTCCAATACATTTTTCTGAATGTGATTGTGCCTTAAAGGCAAAAGTTTTAAAAAAAATTTTTTTTCTTTTATTTTTTGCTTAAAAAAGAAATGGTCAAGACATCCTTGACATTTGACTTTAAGGACTCTGCATTCGGTACTTTACGATGTGTGATATTATACTAGTTTTGAAACTTTTTTTTTCAAAATCTCAATCGCACCCTGCAGAGTTTATAAAGTAAGTTAAATAAATCAAACAGCCAATTTAAAATCATTTCATACCCGAAAGTTTACAAATTCGACAATTCTGCTGAAACATGGACTAAAGAGCTCTCCACGACAGCATAGCCATAAGTAGCTGCTGCTCTATAAATTGCCGATTTTAACCGATCCTTTCAGTTTTTTTTTTATATTGTGGTTATATTGTCTTTAGTGCTGTAATAGGTTATGCATTTTGATATTCGGTAAACACAGCTTTGTACTTTTGGCAGCTGTCAAGCTCGAATGTCATCCAAGTTTTGATTTGATCAGTTTAATGTTTGTCATTTTATAATATGGATTGTTTAACCACCGAACAGCGTCTAACCTACACGACAATGGGTTTTCTTGTGATCCCATGTGATCTTGTGATCGTATATGGTCTTGGGTTCTCACATGACAAGATTACATTATTTGTCAACTACCCGTTGAACCAGCAGAAGCTTTAAATAAAGCGTTGGAGGCAGCTGATGCTAATATTAGCCAGTTCGTCCAGATTGTCGAAAAAATTTTCTCCGAGATGTAGTTCTTTGCACGTCCTTTGATAGGTGAATGTAATAGTCCTCCTCCTCAGGCCTAGCCTGACAGCATGTCTCCAAATAATGCACCGTCCCGTGACGACACCTACTAAACTAATGTGTTTGTAGGGGATATTGTTTGTGATACAACACTGTTGGAGCGCTTAAGATCCAGCATGGGCAAGACCTGTTTCGTGATGGAATACGTAGTGCAGTTCGAATACCTGCGCTTATGCTTATCGCATATTGTTTAATTAAAAGTTTGCACGCAGCGAGAGGCATATAGAGATTCGCCTTTTCCGGTAGAATTGACAAAGTTGTGCCATGCCGAGCGATTTCGTCGACCTTGCAATTTCCTGGAAAATTCCTATAACCCGGCATATGGTGAATTTTAAATTGTTCCAACATCTCGTTAAGAGATTAGCGGCAGTTCAGGGTGGTTTTGGACTTAAAGATGACCGAGTCCAGGGATTTAATCGTGACATGACTATCGGTAACAATTACGATATCCTTTGCGGATATTACATTATACCGTATCCATATGGCAGGGCCTCCTTAATATGGATATGATTTCCGCCGGGAACACGCTACATTGCTCAGGAAGGCGGAATGAGCTGACGCCCCTACTCCTGTTTTTGTTTTGGACCCACCTGTTTAAAAGCAGACGGATCCCTTGTGAAACACTACATCACTCTCGCTGTCAGTCCTGGAGGGTATGAAGGTTTCAAAATTCGTGTTGAATAGAAACTGGGGGAGGGGGTAATCAGTATCGATGGGGATGCATTCTATTTTATCTTGAATAGACGAGTGACCAGATTGTCGACTGGTCCATAGATGGATTAGGTACTTTCATACGATTGGCAGTGTTTGTTGCCACTTGTTTGCAATAAAGGCTTTGTGGTGACAGGTAGTGCAGTATGTCCATCATACCCGCTTTTGGAGTGGTCCAAAGCGATCCGTTGATGCAGACGCATTCTTTTCTTCAAACAGCGTGGAAGATTTTTGATAGAAAAGAATGGTGATTCTTCCGTAACCACGTTTTGTGCTTAACGAGCAGATTGTAGTCGCCACATTGTGTGTCATCTGAGCCCTCGCTCGATGGAAAAAATCGCTGCTGTTGCTGTGGACCCACATTTATCCATTCCTCAGCATTCTCCGACTCAGCCATATGCTCACTGAACTTTTTTCGCTAAACATTTAAGTTTTCAGGAATATGTTGTTCCAACAAGATGTCATGACGGTGCCATAAGCCAGACACAACATGACCAAATTTCGTGGGATTCACGGGGTTTGGCGCCCTTGACCTTTTTTTTGTTAGGCTACGCGAAAAATCGGGTGCCATGAAATAAAGTCTTAAGCAAAAAGGTCGAAAAAGTAATTTTGGGCTTTATTGCACTTCTGAAATTGCAATAAAGTCCGAAACGATTTTTGGACTTTATTTCATTTTCAGAAGTGCAATAAAGTCCAAATCGAAGTGGAAATAAAATCCACAATGCATAAACAGTCGAATATGTATGGGGGCATGCAACCCCCTGCTAGTCTTTCTTTTACATTGCTGAGTGCAATAATGTCCAATGAGTTTATTGCACTTTCAAAAAAGAAATAAAGTCCAAAACTCGTTTTGGATCTTATTGCAATTTCAAAAGTGCAATAAAGTCCAAAATTACGTTTTGGACCTTTTTGCATAAGACTTTATTTCATGGCACCGAAAGATCGTACTTATACGCGGACAATCCTCAAACGCTTGAGCAGTTTAAAAACCAGCATTGGTCACGTGAAATGTGGTAGGAAATCATAAAAAAACTACCTCGAAAGGAAGTTGTATTAAACATTTAATGGCAAAGTTCAAACAATAAAATGGAAAAATAAATTCTTTCAAATCCTAATTCTTTGTTTGATATTGTTTGTATTTCACTTTACTTACTGAAATTGAATAACCCTGTAGGTATTTGGATTTGGAATTTTATATTAAAGTGTTTGAATTGAACTCCCCCTTGTGGTTGAATATCGACATTTTAGAGGTCCTCCTCATCCCCTTAAATTTCATCAAGCGTTATACCTAACGTTATATAACCCCGCTATAGTCTTACACGCATCTATTTCGAAACACCCTTACTTTATATTAAGCTATCATCTCCAAACTGTTCTCATGTATTTCCGTCATTTTCTGCACCTTTTACTTATTCCCCCCCCCAACCCTATCGACGAAACCAAATTCAATACCAAAGGAAAAAAAATTGAAACTGTTTCGCGATATCTTCATTCGTCCACCCACCAAGGACAACAAAAAACTGTTTCCCTTGTTTTGTAGCTATATTGAGTTTCGTATGGGTAGAGCTCCAGGTGAGCTCCATCAGTAGCGACGCCCTCGTGTAAACTGTCAAAAATGAAAACTCTCATGAAAAATTATTGAAAGCTTTCTGCTCGATTCCATATATGTACCTACATATAGCTGCTCTGTGCCTTTGGTACACCGCGCGCTTATTATGCTAAATCCACAAAAGCAGGAGACACATCAAGACCACTGAAGCGATTTGTTTTTGTCTTAGAATATTCATCGGGATTATGCTAGTAGGAGCTGTAAACATATGTACGATGCGGAGTAGGGGCCAATAATATTCGATATTGGTTTTGCATACGAATACAATTGTAAGCGGGTGGTTGTTTCCTTTCAGCCGCGAAAGTAATAAGAATCATAAAAAGGTGTACATTCATAGGTTAGGTACACATTTGTATACGCTTTGTAATCATTGCCATTGTGAGCGGGAGAATGTGCCCTTAATCCATTTCTGTGTAGCTCTGTGTGGAAGTTCATTTCAATAGATCCTGAAGCAATTTGTACGAATCTACGAATCTAATTGTATGATGGCTGTATGGCAGCGAGAAGATAGGCATGTTAAAAAGGCACAATATTCTTGTCTAAATAGGAATCAAAGTTCAATTGTTTCGTTATGTAACTTCTACAGAATTACAAGTTCACGGGTACAACAAAGCCAATTGGGATTTCATGTGTTTGCAGAGAAAGATGAGTTTTCAATTGGCACGTGTAAACAATTGTCATTTTAAATTTAATGCTTCATAGATAAGCAAATGGATAGCATGGTTGATTAGATGCGTTTTTCTTTCCATGCTTTAATGAAGGCAAATAATGTTCTGTGTAGTCCTACATATATTGTGTGTTTGTATTTAAATTATACGAAAATCCTTTTGTCAGCCACAGAAAATACACAAATTATGATAAAAGTTATTCACACGAATACCTCATAGAGCATTCGTTTTCTAGTATTTTAACAAACAGCTTTTATTTATTTTTTTATTAAAAATATATTAATTAAATATGTATTTTCATTTGTAATATAAAAATATTTTTTAATAAATATTCACAATATTATAAAAATAAAGAGATAAAAGTTGTTTATAGAGCCCAGGGGGTAATATCTGAAACTGCTGAACCGATTCCGTAACCTATTTCACTGATACAATGCACTATGCCTGAATATTAATAGGTTTTTTTTTTTTTGTTTATTAAAGTTTAAATGATTTTTTATATGACTTTACTTCATTCATTAAGCGATTATGTATATCTACACATCTACGTTTTGTCTATAAAAAAAAACACTTGAAATCGTTTTCAGGCAATACGTTGTCAAGTATTGTGAGCCATTATTCATCTTTCTGCTCCGTCCAGAAGCTGAGCTATAATAAATTAAAAATAGATCTTATTTGTTTTAAGATTTGATAAATGTTTTCGATGTCCCTTGGAAGTGGTGGGCTAGGCATACCTTTCAATGTACTTACTTTTTACTTACTTTTTTTTTACTTTTGACGCTACAGTAAATGGCGTGTATATAGAAACCCTACGTCCGGTTGCTTCAGTCGGCGAACTGGATTAGCAGGCGAAAAACACATATTCTGCTTCTCCTTATACTCTTTGAACCATTTTGAGCTTCTTATGAAGGGTTAGAGGCTTTTGATACCTGTGTTTGTCAGACCACCTAAGTCATTGCAATGGAAGGCTGCTAAGTGATGCTTCCTTCTACAGGAAATATCTACGCAGGAGCGAAAGATAAGTTTCTTCCTAATGTTCATCCATACAGGTTCTGCAAAGGTCGTTTGCGAAAAGCCTATCCTTATAGCGAGCTTCCCTATTAGACAGTGATTTAGAAATGACACCTATTGTAATGCCAATATGCAGTCTGTTGAGAGAAATAAAATTCTTAGAGCATTTAAAATCCAGCTTCGGCCAAACTTGTTTTGTCCCTACTGACCGGCCGGCGCTTCAGAATCTTTCCCGCTAGACAGCTTACCTAATCGCTCTACTTAAGCCAGGTTTTAAAGGAGGATTGTAAATTTCTTCTTTCCGTTCATAATAAATCCCATTAGTAGCAGACAAATGTACAGCCGTCTGTCTAGGAATCCGCATAATACACAGGGAAGATTATCTGATCCGGAGTTCGCCTGGTATACGGACACTCCGCGTTAGCAACAGAGCTATTAAGAAAACTGAGCCGACAGTCAGGTTGACTGTTTGCATCACGGATCGTATATAACACCTTAGTCCAGTACTCTAGCCCAGGATTTGGGTATAGTCCAACCTCAGACTTAATGGATCACGCTTACACATCAGTTGTATGTTGCAAGGAATCACAATGCACCGCTGATATGTAAGTGTGAATTTTTTGCTGACACTACACCGAAAAGCTGATTATACATTTTCAAGCGGGTACACATGAAGGACTAATGAATGAGGATTTTTGCCCAGCCTAAGCATTTGCCCATATTCGCTGAATAGTTCTAATCATTCTGACTAGGCCTGTTATACAAACTGGATGAAAGATCACACGGAGAACTTTTCACTCGAGGCAACTGAGTGTATTTGCAAATGGGGTGCACAATTTCTTTAACTTTATGTTCCTTATCTTGTTATTATATTTAGAAATCTAAATTATGACAAAAAATCTTGAAATTCTTTTTAGCCAACACTCTAGTTAATTACTTAGGCGGCTCAACAGTTCGGGGTAAACGGCGGCCTCAGCTAACAAGCCTCTCCAGTTAGCCCGGTTTTTAGCTGACTGCCTCCAGTTGCGCACTTTTAGACGGATGAGGTCCACTTCGACTTGCGCGAACCAATTAAGGCGAGGTCTTCCTCTACTGCGTAATCCCTCCGGGTTAGACTCGAAGACTCTACGGACCGGAGCATTTGTTTTCATCCGCTCAACATGTCCTAGCCATCTTAAACGACTTACTCGCAGTTTTTTAACCACGTCGATGTCGCTGTATAGCTCGTATAGTTCGTCGTTGAATCTCTTTCTCCAAAGCCCGTCAATGCAAACGGGACCGAAAATTTTACAAAGAATCTTTCTCTCAATGCGATCGAGGATATCTTCATCCGCTTTAGATAGAGTCCAAGCTTCAGCGCCATAAAGCAGGACTAGAATGATCAACGTCTTATACAGAATCTCCTTAGTTGTTCGGGATAGTACTCTACTACTCAATTGCCTCCTTTAGCCCAAAGAAACATCGTTCAATTTCTTCTGAGATGTTGCTGTCAGAATTTATAGCAGAATCGATGTAGACAAAGTCCCACACTACCTCAAAGTAATAGCTTTCCCTGTCGATTGTGGTGTTTTGTCGGATTTTACGATGTTGGGTGTCCCTTCTTGTTAACAGCATATACATAGTTCTGCCCTCGTTGACCGCTAGACCTATTTTAGCAGCTTCCGTTTCTATACTAGCAAACGTACCAGTGACCGATCGCTGTGTTCTACCAATTATGTCAATATCATCGGCGTATGCAAGTTACAAAACTCCACCAAGTATTTTAACATATATCTCAGTATTCTGCTTCATCCACAAGTTGAGCTGCACTTAATCCAAATCCAATTTTATTTGACCAAAAATTAAAATTTCAATAATGATTGTTCAAGATTGCCGCTATGCTTATGGATGAACTCTATGGTATTTGCTTTTCAGTAAAATACGAAAACGCGATACATACATTTTCATTCGTCTATAACTCTGTTATATACTCGTTAGAATAGCATTAGTTCCTACTACATAGTAATCAAATTAAAATTCTATAATAACACTGGGCAAAGATACAAAACAATGGACAGTCATCTGTTCAAATATCACTCACACTTTGTCTGAAATAAATTACACAACCACCTGACCTAGGAATATACATAATTACATAGAAAAATGAAGAGACCTTCAACTCTGTAATCTAATACTTAATAAACAGGTGTTTCCATTATCCAAAGGAACGTTGATTCTGTTGGCTTTTGGGATAAGATAATGAAATTACTTTGCTTATCATTTGCCTGTGGCTTAGGAATATTTTTTTTTTATTTTTGAGGGGAGAAAAACGTGCCTTGAAATTGTTTACAATATTCGTCGCGCGAAATTTTCATTTAAATTTTTTTCTAATCATACATTTTTTTTCTCTCTTTTTCTCTTTTTTTCTATTTTGTATCTAACAACTGGTGATGCTACTGGCAAAAATCGATATCTCCTGGAATAATGATGACAATGGATTAAAAACATATCTCATGGCTGCACACGAAACACCCTTTCTATGGAACCAATGATCTGTCTGTGTGTGTTTGTGTGTGTTGCATGTACTACTAAAATGATGACAATGATAAAACGACATCCATCTATCCGGCTATCAATTGCAACGAACTGAACACGATTGCTACACCATTTATACGACTGGTTGTCTTGAAAATGGCGCCCAACCTGCAATCAATGGCGCCCAACTCTGTCGCCACGGCTGACTTTAACTAAATGCAACCGGAAACACCTGCTCTTTCCCTACTTGTGCATACGTTATGATGGCGAACGCCAACTACAATGACAACGACGACGTCAACGACAACGACGTGGACTGTAACTACCATGATGACTATAACGACTCAATTATGATCGGATTTTGGTCCTTTAATGCTGCGCCTTATATGCTATGGGATATGAATAAAATGCCACTGCTGCGCTTCGCTATAACCCAATGAAAAATTATGATGAAAATTGAATATTACGGAATTTCCTCCTTACGATGCACCGCCTACGATGAATACGACATTCTGGCTGGCAGCTCTTTTATCGGCCACACTGAGGACATATCAGAAGGCAGCCTGTGATACCGATCAAGTAATAATCTCATGCCCAAGGGGGACCAGCATATCGATTGAATTCGCGCAGTACAATAAATTTATAGCTAAAGGTGAGTTTATTATAATATATACGCTTTAGGGTTTCGCCTGTGGTGGGTGTATTTTGTATATATTTTATAGGAAATGTGCATTTATTAATTTACATTTTTACCAAGCAACAGCGAAAAGTAAATTCAGTCATGGATATTAATTCGAAAATGCAATGTTCAAAAACGACCGTATACTTGTTGACCTGGTGATATAAGTTAAACTGGTTGTCATTTTTCAGGAAGTCATTTTAAAACCATACAAATTTCGATTAACATTTTCAATTCGACTGTTGCTGAAAGCTTTTACGAGTAAATAAAATTCGCAGGATTATCTTCGGATTAACTTGGCTTTGAGTATAACATGAAATGTTGGTGATTTTTGTTTTCAGAACGTACAAGTTGACGTAACCTCTTCCCTTTAGTATATAAATTCAAATTAACCTATTGGTAGTGGTACCTACATGGATTTTTGGATTCATCATTTTAGAGTACCTACTATGATCCTATTTAAGGTTTTTGAATCGTTTGAAAATAACTGCGCTCAAATCCGTACAGTATGTATAAATGATAGAAGTATTTGCGGTAAATATACACAACGTTATAGGAATGATGATATTAGCTTAGTTCCCTTTTATAATTATCTTAAAACACCTTTCACGTAGACGACGTAAGATAATGACATCTTTTCTTTTGGTAATTTGGAAGAAATTGATATTTCAGTTATTGTGAGGATGCATTCCTTGGATAGGGACTTGGAATTTTTGAGTGCTGTGAAGGTATACGAACTATTTTCATCCGACTGGATTGAAAAACACAACTGAATTCAAAAACGAACGGATTTAAAAGGATGTGCTGAAATTCGGACGAAATTGAAAAAAAAATCAAAATTTAGGAAAACCCTAAAAATGTATTTCGAAATAGACTGTTTTGTGGTGACAACTGTCAAAACAAAACAATTATTTTTGTTAAATGCGTTTTTATTTACATTACCTTATAAAAGGTACAAACATGGATTTAAACATTTCAATTGGTTAAATTTATTGGGGCTGAGCAAAGACTGGAAGCAAATCAAAGTCACACAAATCTTAATTCATTGCAAAAATATAGGAGAATGTGCACTATTCAGATCCACTAGATTAGATATCCAAGAGGAAATGTAAATTCACTGTTTAAGCAATTTTGAATAAACCTTGTGGCGGTTGGCAACACCGGGCTAACGAAATTCCTCATCGGCGAAATAAGTTATCTTTCGTTAACTCGTTAGATGGTTTTTTCTGTGCGAAACTTTCCTATCATATATTTCCTAGCATTAAAGTTAATAGCGATTTAGCGGTTGTCAAAACCAGAAGTGGTCGATCAGTGTAAATGGGCACAGTCCCAATATTGTATTATAAAATCATGCAATAAAAAACAACTGAAAATAATATAAATTTTAATTTGGCCGTGTTCTTTTATTTGTGTATGGTACCAGTGCCTAAAGATCAAGGTACAATACCAACAATTGGTGACGGTTAATACATCTGCTAAAATATTGAAGCACAGCAGTTTCAAGTGCGACGTATTTGTGCACAAGTTACTAACGCCGTACACAAAAATACATCGAACTTTAGCCGCAAATAAATCCAAATTTTGTTAGCAAACCAGGGATCGCTAGCTCTCTCTCTCTCTCTCTTCCTCTTCCATCTGCAAGATTTGAGCATGTGCACATGGATTTAGTCGGTCCGTTACCAATTTCGAATGGGCATTCACATATCCTCACGGTAGTCGATCGATATACAAAATGGCCGGAAGCATATCCGCTAAAAGACACCCTTACTTCTACAATCGCTACAACTTTTGTAAAGGAGTTCGTATGTAGATTCGGTGTACCACTTCGCTTGACGACAGACCAAGGCAGCCAATTCGAGTGGCGGATGTTTAATCAATTGAATCAATTAATAGGGACCCATAGGATTCGCACAACAGCCTATCATCCCCAAGCTAACGGCATGGTGGAGCGGTTCTATAGGCAATTAAAGGCAGCCTTAATGTGTCGCGAAACTGGGTGATACCTGGAGCTACGATTTTCCTATTATCCTACTGGTAGTTCGTTGTGCGTTTAAACAGGACCTGGGGTACTCACCTGCCGAGCTGGTATACGACCAACCTCTCAAGCTCCCTGCTTAATTCTGTGCTGCTGATAGTACCGCTGAGGGAATCGATCCGAATGAATTGATCGCGTTTTTAAGAGAAAAAAATTAAACATTTCCGACCAGTTTCTGCGCGGCCAACACACTCTGTTCCTTATATACCACAACCCTAAAATACCATTGAATGGGTTCTCGTATGCATTGATGCGGTCCGCGTCGGTTTACGACCGCCCTACGAGGGTCCGTTCCAGGTAATTAAGCGGCTACGAAAAAGTTTCATCGTGAATATTCGCGGAAAAAAACGTAAACATAAGCATTGATCGTTTGAAACCGATTTTTATGGCTGAAGAATTTGAAAGTAAATCGATTAACAAGAGAAAGAGAATACGATTTCACATTTAAATACTATCGTTTTACTGAAATGGGGGTACTGTGGCGGTTGGCAACACCGGGCATACGAAATTCCTCATCGGCAAAATAAGTTATCTTTCGTTTAATCTTTCGTTAACTCGTTAGATGGGTTTTTCTGTGCGAAACTTCCCTATCATACATTTCCGAGCATTAAAGTTAATAGCGATTTAGCGGTTGTCAAAACCAGAAGTGGTCGATCAGTGTAAATGGGCACAGTCCCAATTTTTTATTATAAAAGCATTCAATAAAAAACAACTGAAAATAATTAAATTTTAATTTGGCCGTGTTCTTTTATTTGTGTGTGGTACCAGTGCCTAAAGATCAAGGTACAATACCAACAATCTACTATATTTAAAGTAAAAAAACTAATTTTATTTTTATCCAGCTCTATAAACTCAATAAGTCAGCATTTCTATATGTAAGTGAAATTGTAGCACTTCTTGCATAAGTAGGTAATTTTTTTCTGAGGGTGGATATCAGCGTGGCATTGGAAATGACCTAAACCTTTGTAATCAGACCAAACCTTAGAATAAGAATAAATTATGTCTAACTAAATCGCTGTTAGTAAACAGACTAACTTTTCTCCAACCAATTACGTCTCTGCTGGGTGGTCCCTAGCCCTACCATTGTTGATGAATGAACTTCACTATCACTTGCATTTGATTGCTTTTTGTCATCCAAAACTTATATTTTGAGCCTTGCGGATTTCATTTCACCAACACAATCCGGACGTATTGAAAACGTCAAAATGTTTGCGTTTTCCAACACCGACCGTTATCGAGCATAACTCTCATTTAGGTCAAAATGGAAGAAATGCGAAATTAAGCACACCTAAAATTCGAAAACGGTACGAATTGAAATTCGACCGAAAAGGGTGATTTTATGTACTTTTTTTTAAATTTATTTAGAAAAGTTTTTTATTTTTATACTTACCTTAAAATTCCTTTTTTTGAAAAACAAGCTGATTTTCAAAGTAGCTTTGTCAAAAGTTGTGCTAAAATTGCAGGCAATATTGTTGCTTTAATGTGAGAATAGGTTAAAACAAAGTTTTTTATTGCTTATTGACAGTAGCTAGATGCTTATTGCCTCAATATAAGAGCCTCCTAAATGTTTACTAATATGAATGATATGCACTACTACTACTGGGTCGGCCGAAACTTTCTCATTCACGTCGAAAACTGTTCAATACATATACAAAATTATATACTGTGACCTACAATAAATTTAAGGTCCCAAATATTTGTCTTCCTAAGAAACTGTGATATAGATAAATCTTAGCACCAAAAATTCGCCACTAATATTCTTCACATGTAGTCTAGCTACCAAATTACAAAGGTAGCGGAGATAACATGGTCATGATAATGGCCGCGTTCCATTGACCGCTAGATGTCTAGCGCTCATGCCAAACTCCATATAAAAAAAACTGACATTTCATCATTTGCGCTAGAGCTCTAGCACATATTGTGAAATGTCAGTTTTTTTTATATGGAGTTTGGCATGCCGCTAGTCAACTAGCGGTCAATGGAACGCGGGAAATGGCGTACACCTCTAGTTCAAAAGCATATGCCCATCTCCACAGCGAGAAGAGAAGTCTTTAAAAGGCCGGTTATTAATATAATAAGGTGACGTCCTCTTTGATAAGATAACTAAAAGGTCAAAAGCTAAAACTTCAGCAAAAGGCTGCGCTCTATAGCTGATGTAAGATATAGACAAGTCGGAGAACGATGGCACAAAGCTGGTAGTATCATATGCACGGTATTCAATATGTTCCTCCCTAGTAAAATATGACGATAGTCCTTAAGACAAACTTTAACTACTCTGCATTCGCGTAGGGCTTGATGCAAAAATATAGGGAAAAGACAGTCCGTATTGCTTTATTTAGTGAAACATCTTTGTATAGTTGTGGAAAGAGGACAACTCAATGAAGGCGGTGAGCATAAATGTCATCACTTTATCAGCTTCTAAATACCGACCTTGTTTGACGTCTATGCTTAGGAAATATTTGTAGTTGCTGGATGACATTGTAGCTTAGACTAGACGACAGCACCAAGTTGCTATTGCTCACATTTTTAACACATGTGGTAAGAAATAGGATAGCAGAACTAATGATGCAAAGAGCTAGCTCTCACGAAGCATTCGCCTTAAAAAATAAAAATAAATAAATAGTTGGCGCAACAGGCATGTAGACACCCTAGGCCTATCTTTCTCACTACCATTCGTTTGTGGGAGTTTTTATTTTTGGGACGAATGGAAGGGACCTACAGTTTTATGCCAAGTCCGAACGGGTGAATTGAGAAGCTTTTTCAGAACACTTTATACTCTCGGATGATTGTCAGACTTTCGCGAAAGGTGGCGTAGTGGAAAAAAACTTAAGATGTAATTTGTGTTTTTCCGGAGATCGAATCTGGAACCATTCGCACAGTAGTCCGGCACACTAACCACTGAGCCACTGCGAACCATTCGCCTTACTAGATATAAATCTGGCGAGTGTTCAAACTCGTTCTACAAAGGAGATAAGATGTCCGTCATAGATATAAATTCCATGAGTTAATCGAGCAAAATTCCAGGTCAGTACAAAACATACGCATATTTACCAATAGGTAATTGTCCCAATATTGGCAGTGCAACAAACAAAAACAGTAGAAGATACATCCGTCGACAAAGATGTATTCGAGAAAGTTATGTCACCGATAACTTTACAGTCAGCAGCGTAAAGGCTTTTTTAAAACTAACGAATAAAAATCACCACCAGAAATATCTGCTAAAGGGTAGCTGACCGCAGGTATGCGGCAGACAAAACGCTTTTGCAGATTGTCACGACCACGAAAACTGTAATGCATCCATTGTTTTGAGCGACTTTTATCTACATATGGCCTTTCGGAAGATTCGTAAAGCTACGAACATATGATTCAAAGAAAAAACTGTCATAGACTTAAGACCACGCGGATTAGTGTTTAGACAGATTAAGCTAAAGTAAAAAAACTGGAACTTTCAATGCTACCCAGGAGAAAACCATCTGCTAGAAAAAAGAAATGTCGGCCGCTGCAAAGTCCTCCTTTAAGTGAATTGAATAAGCCTACTTTGAAGGTAACCTAACTTGGTGTAATTTAGAAGAGACATGATAAAGTCTTATAAAAGGATTCAGATTCAAATGACCAAATGGATTTGGGCTTATCATACATGAAAGAAAAAAAATTCCCGGCATTATCACTCGAATCGGATAGATTCATAAGTTGTACAGTACGTGTCCAGAAAAAAATGCCAATGAGGTGCGAATAGGTGTTAGTGTTAGAGTACTATAGATAAAGCGCCTGTTGCACAACAGTCGCCAGACGTAATTGTTGGTGAAGAGGGATTTAAAATAAAGTTTTGGTAATTCGCGTTAGGCTGAATGGGATTATTTGATGTGGTTAAATGTATTAAAGGACAGGTGGGATAAATGGAAGACTTATATAGATGAACGGTTTGGATGAGTTGAGGTTTTATGGAAAAGTTAATATCTCACCACCGGTTTATATAGGACAATAGGCCCTAGTTTGTGGGCTGGTTCAGTTCAATACTGATCCATTGTGATGCCCGTCAGCGTCAGAAAGAAGTTGTCCCTTACCCATTAAAACCCTGTCTACATACAAATAACCCTGAGGATTTGATGAAGTTCATTATCATGTCTATTGGTGTTTTGAAAAGCTCGTCTAGGTCTTGGAAGAAGATTTTCACTAGAAATTTAAACCTGGTGTGTTGGAGACCTAGACATTGACATAGGACGTGGGTTGTGCCCTCCAGAGCTCCCTTATCACCGCAGCCTTTACAAAGTTCTTCCTTTGTCAAGTCCATTTTCTTCATGTGGTAGTGTGGTACGATTCCTACGAGAGTAGATAGTGATTTTCTGTCCTTCCGTATGATGCTCTCAGTTCTGGTTTTATTGAAGGGCGGCTATAGCATTGTTGTGATACTACAAGTTTTTAGCGATCCATCTAGCGTTCGATATTCGGACGTACTGTAAATATAGATATTCTTTTGTGAGTCGAACAACAAGCATATGGAATGTATTGCCTCACTCGGTTTTCCCCTCTCATTACAACCCAAAGTGCACCAGTACCTCTTCTCTATCCTTCCTATTAACCCTTACACTAGTGCTGTGCATTAGCATTTTAAGGGAACAAAAACCCCTTGAGCACTAGTGAATTATAAAAAAAAAAAGTGCCCAAGGCAGGATATTCATAGAGGAATTAGCTTTATCTAAAATAGCTTTTAAACTTTGTCTTTCTAATTCGTCCGGTTTGTCATTGCCTGACCCACGAGAGCGATACCTTCTGGCTCTTTACCAAGAACCTTAAATTCTTCACGACAATATTCCACAAGTTTCTTTATTTTATTTTACTTTATTTCTGGTGCATTATGGCTTTTATTGCTGCCTCGCTGTCGATAAAGAATGTAATATGTAATATATTTTGGTATTGCCCTTATCACAGACTCACGGGCTGCTGTAGTCACTGCCATGACCTCTGATTGAAAGACATTATAGATTATACGATGGTCGGCGATGCGTATCGAGTTTGATATATCCAGCGACTCGGAAAAGATGCCATACCCTACTCCAGTGTCTATTTTAGACCCGTCTGTACATACGGCTATGGATTTCGCTCTAAGTACGAGTCCGTCTTTCCATTCTTCCTCTCTAAGTATGGCGTGATGCAGTCCGAGACAGATATGCTGAAAGTTTTTCTGTAGAATCATCGAATGACCCGTTTTGTTCAGTTTTCAGTTTACTAATTGTCCGAATCTTATGGCAGTAATGACGGCTAATAATTTCATAAAGACGTCTAGCGGAAGCAGGTTGAAAATAGCCTCAAATCCTGCGGTTGCCATATGAAACATTTAATAAAACTATGAGAAGTAAATTGAGAACAATTTATATTGTCGATGGTGGGGCAATAAACTGACATCAGATCTCAACCTGTGGGGTAGTTTCACTGTAAAAATACCTATACTTAATATTGAAAGTAACACTTTACATCCGCTGATTCATTATTCGTTCATCATTCTCTTTATTTTCTTCTATTGAATTCTTCAATCCAAGTTCTAAATATCGAAGTTATCCATTTCCCTGTCTGCGTTGGCAAAATATATGATTTCGTCCGGTATCGTGTAAGATGTTATTTGGTAGTTATTGTCTACTCAAATGTATAGCACGCATTTAGCTATGGATTCAAGTCATATCGATTTCTACAAATCCAACTTGACGCTACTTCTAGTATATATTATAACTTAGCAGGTATCTACAATATTCCGTATTTACAAAACGCAATTAGGCAGTCCTGTTGAAGAACAAAAAAAAAATACAAAAAAAAAAAATATTGGATCTTTATATCAGTCAAAAATTACTTTAAGTAACCAGTTACGTAGGTACCCAAAGAACAAACGTCATTGTCAGTTTATGATTTGACTAATTCAATATCTATTCTCACCTCGCCAAACGAATAACTAAACATCACTTTTTTTCCACCCTAACTAACACTGTTTTTTTGTTTTTTTTTTAATTTACAGATGGTATCACAATCGATGAACTATGTCCAACCGATAACCATCCCACTCAAATACGATCGAAATTAAAGCATCTACTTCGCGGTTCAACGTTTGGTTCGCCCACACAAATTGTTCCGGCGAATCGTTATGTCGGTGCCATAGCCAATACTATTGGCTTAGCCGTAGTCACTAGCAACAGCAGTACCACTATCACTGAACAGGAACAACCAACGGATGGGGATACAAGTCCAGAGAATTGCATGTGGCCCAATGCACTTCAGGTACGTACCTACACACAGTTTGATTCTAATATTTACCTTCGCTATTTGGAACGATGCCAAGAAAAAGGGATACAAAAGGGAAATCAATTGAATTCAATGTGCGAGTGCATGCGCCCTACATTTATCCATATATGTGCAGTCATCTACACAATGATATGTAATGCTGATAAATTCGAATTACAAACACCAATTATGTGTTGACAGTTTGTGTATCCAATTTGCAAGAAAATTTATTTATGGCCGATCCGATACTCGATATGACTGCACAAGTATAGTTTGCCGACCTATATTTTGAGATGGGATACGACAGGAGATACATGTAAAATTGTCAAATTCTATTCGATAGTAGTGATGGTGAGGATGAGAGGGCTTTATTTTATTGAAATTGGCACCAGTGTTGTCTGTCCTTTATTAAGGAAATTATTATTATATGCCTGTGACTGTGACCCTGTGAGCTATGTTCTTGTATAGAAATGTATTTTCGAATTACAGATTTTTTTTTTAGTTAATATTTCCATTGTGGTTCGAAATGTGATGTGTATGTGGGTCACATTACACTTAATACATATTTACTTCCGTTCAATTACATGAACCTGTTTAAACTATATAAATGCAGGGGTACATGGATCACCTCCGATTTTTTCATCTCCTTTTTTTTAAATATGAGCAATTTGGTTTCAAAATTATGTGGCATCATGTAGTACGATTAGGACCACATGTTGTGTATGCTTTTTAGCTGTCAATTTTATTATTGGCGGATTATAAAGGACTAAAACGAAACGTTCATTTGGGGTGCATTTGGACTTGTGATGCTGATTTTGAGATTTGTAAGATATACCTAACATAAATTCAATTTTCTATGAAGTTTTAGGACAACTGACAAAATCTCATAAAGCCTAAAAAAATATCAAATATAAGAAAATATAAAAGGCGGAATACTATTACTGTTGCTGTTTTAAATTATGTGTTGTTTACTGTCATCGAGTACAAAAACAAAACTGACCACATTGAGGCACTACACTAACAGCCAATATCTAGATTCAGCACATCTCTAAACGTAACCATTTTCACTTTTCCTCAGCGAACATAAAAAAACAAAAATCTTTACCAAAAAAGTTTCCTTAGAACTTTTAGGCTACCAATATATGCAAACTATTTCGAGTGGGAGACGGCTAGTCATCTTGGACAGCATCGTCAAGTTCATTGCGCTACTTAGATCAGACAAAATGCACAGAAAAAATAACCCAAAAAATTAAATTACCTGCCAAGAACTTGATGGGCCAACTCTAATCAAAAACACGCTCTTCACATACCAAAGTAACGATTAGACCTAGCCTTAAATTTATTCAAAAACCCTTATCCATTCACAGATTTCCCAGTGACCCCAAACCATTTGGCGAACGTTGAAAACATATAAATGACATCTTTATGAATATCCTGCAGACAGGCTGGACTTAACCAAAAAAAAAAATGGAGTAATTCTGCGTGACTCTATAAAAAGAGAAAAAAAAACGAGGATTCACATAATTTATGGCTGAACCCTTTTTCTCTGAAATTGTAATAAATTATAGCTGTAGAATTGGGCTATGAAATTGGCCTGCCGGCCGCTCATTAGATGAAACATCAAAAAAGTGCTACCCACCAAATGTGGGTATTCGTATTAAAGGAATTTCGCTGTTGTTTTTTTTTAAGGCCGTTTTATAATTTGAAAAAAGGACGTGTAATTGAAATTTACTAGCTGACCCGGCAGGCTTCACAAGCGCTAAAATGGTATTAATTGTCCCACTTAACTATTTTGCATGATAACAAATTGTTTATGGTTTCATTTGTTACTTAGTTACTTGAACGGGAATATATAGGTTTTTATTGTATTTGCCTTCGACTAAAGTCTTAGCAGTTGCATTTTGATTTCTTAAATATTAGCCTGGGCACTAAACATTATTACTAGCACCGCGCAAAGATAAATTTGTAAACCAAGTAGCAAAGTTATTCGGAAAGTAAGATTTGCTTACTTAAGTCATGTCATTTTAAGTCCATATGTGTTTCACTTCAAAAAACGACGTACAGTAGACGCTCGATATAGTGAACTAATAAAAACCAGGCCTGTTCACTATATCGAAATTGTTCACTATTTCGAGCGGGAGTTTTTAAATGTTCAAGTAAGCTTAATTTGATATAAATAAACATATACATACCTAAGTTTTTATTTCAAAACACTAAAATAACAAAAAAAAAATTGTATTAATCTTTAAAAAACATAGAGAACACAGAGAACACAGAGATAAATATCATTTTTTTCTTTCAATAGTTAAATTTTTAAAAAATAATTTGTCACTTTCTTTTTCGCCATCGTCGAAGACTAACCGCCACCTGTAGGAGCTGACTACATCGATCAATTTCCTTTCGACACTCTAAAGTCTAAACATCTCGCCAGAAGCAATAGACGGGGGTTAAACTGTTTCGGTCACCCTTCGTCTTTGCTCTCCCTATAGGAGAAACTCTAACCTTTTCTTCGGTACGAAGCAGTATGATTATTTGCTCCGATCAAGCTTTTCTGGTCAGCACCAGTCTTTGTCCCATGGACGGGTTGTCAAAGGAAATAAACGGGGGCAGAGTGCTACGGTACCCTGCATCCTTTTCTTCCAGTAGACAATCCCTCCACTAGACTTTTAGTCAAGCAAAAGAACGGATTTAACCACACATTTCTGCGATGCATCAGTCTCTCTCTCCTCAGTGGTTGCAATAGACAGGAGGTAGACTGCTACGGTTACCCTCCGTCCATACCCGAAGACAAACCGCCACCAGGAGTGATACTAAGTGCAAACATTTTTAACCAACTGAGTTGACGGCTTCAGTCATCATTATGACCTCCTGGCACAGTAAGATGTACGGAGATATCTCTCTTTAAAAAAATGTCGTATGTACTTACTTACTTTACTTACTGGCCACTTCCCCTGTCCTGTTTTTGGGACAGCCACCTAACCTCCTAACCTTCATAACTAAAATATCAAAAAACACACAAATGAACTGTAAATTGTTCTGAAAAATAGCTGACTTCTGGGCGCTTGCAAACTGGAACATTTTTCGTCGAATTATGCGAAAAAAAACTGAGTTCGCTATATCGAGATTTTCATAGTTCACTATTTAGAGTAGTCTGTGTAAAATTTTGGTGGTTCACTATATTGGATAGTTCACTATACAGAGGTTCACTATACCGAGCGTTTACTGTATTCGAATATATGAATATTGCAATTCTTTACATTCATATATAACTTATTACCTGGATGCTGGATCACAGGAATGCCTACCCTGTACCGCATGAGGACATACTCATGTTTTTAAGTAGCACCTGGGGTGTAAACCATCCTTATACATTCCAGTCACATACCCTCAAATTGTAGTCGGTGTACTTTTCGTTGTAACTGCCATTTGAGAAGATTCATTTTTCGAAGCTCTTCGTATCTCTCTCCTGGAATTTTTTGTACATGGTCAGGAAATTATTCCGACGGCACAACCCCTCGGGGAGGGTCAGGTTCTTATTTTGATCCTATTGAGTTACTGGGCGAATATTCCGGGTATAGTAAACCGAAATATGAGAGCTACCACTGGCCCATAAAAGTTAAATCTACCGCCATCTCTCTATCAGCTGCACCACCCTAACTAGCTAGTTCTGAAAAATCGTCACTAACCTTTGTTTCCATATATGTCGGAATACCTTACGTAAGGTATCTGATATGCTGACAGAATTCACGGAATTCATATCATACACCATAAGTCTTTCTGAGAGGATATATGTTAGACTTCTGAGTCTCATTCAGCCAGTCACTTACGTTTTATAGGTATACACTCCTCGCCACTTGCAACTCTTCTTCTCTGTGGTATTAAGGTAAGTATCACAACTATGCTTTGGGTTATTTCGAATGCTAAGCATAAAATAAGACTAAAAACGAAAAAGAAGCCATCCCTTAAACCGGTTCGAAAAGCGCGACTCAGACTTTGTCGCGCACATGTGGCGTTAAATCGTTGTTAAAACGTAGGGATACAGAATTTAAATATTATCCAAAGTGTTTGGGGATGGTTGACACTTCAAGTATCTATACGGGTCAGGAAAGCAATATTCGAGTATTATGAACTAAACAAACCCATCGGATGGATGTGGGATTTGTATTAATCCCTTCCAAACCGGATGTGTAAAGTATTGGAGGAGAGAGATAGCTCAACACACTATTCAACTTTTTTTTTTTAAATCTAAAATAATTAAATTCCGAAAAATTAGGACCCCACACATTCCCGGCATTTGGCTCATATCTTTTTGTTAATACTTATAGCTTTAGCTTTAAATCTTCCTTCTGGTCAAATTACAACAATTAAATGAACTTTAACTAAAAAAAAATAATGAAGTCTCTAGTAAAACCTTTCACCGTGGGCGTTGGACTTCGCCAGGGATGCGTTTTGTCTCCTCTCCTTTCCATTATTTATATGGACTGGATGCTACATCGCAGCCTTAGCGAAGAACGTTTTGAATTATAAGATCTGAGGAAAAGTAATTATCTTTTAGCTGATGACTTGGTTATCCTTGGGTCCTCTCAGACTGAACTTCAAAGCGCACTCGATCGGTTTGTAGCCTTTTTGTGTTGAAGCTGAGATGAAAATAAACGTGAACAAATCTGAAGTGATGGTCATCTCCAGAACGCCCTCTGCATGTTAGTGGAGCACCATTAAAACAGGTGGAAAAGTTTAAGTATCTCGGGGACTTATTTACGAGTGATGGAAGGAGCAATGCTGAGATTTCCTGATGTATCATTGATCAGTCTGGGTCAATTCTGAGCCAGCTTGGTCATTCTGTTATCAGGAGGACTGAACTTTGTGTCAAAGCTAAGTTGTCAGTCCTTAATTCGGTGTTTGTTCCAACTCTTACCTATGGTCATAAGGTTTGGGTAATGTCGGAAAGAATAAGATCGCGGATACAAGCTGCTGAAATGTCGTAGCTGGTGTAACCCATAGAGATCGCATTGAAAATACCGGAATACGTAAGAACTCAATGTCGAGCAGCTACTTTTCCGGACTCTGCGTTCCATGCATCAGTGGTTTGGTCATGTTAAACCCATGTCCCACATCAGGATCCCAAGACGTGCCGTAGCAGCATACCAGTACCCGGTGAAGTAAAATAAGAACAATTTTGTATGTCTCTATAATCCCCAGTTTAATAGTAGACTTTAAACTACACTTTTGGTTTAAACTTCAGTTCAAAAATTAATTCGGTCTCATTATTTCGTTTAAACCTTGAACTTAGTTCATTGTTTAGTTTTAAGCCCCATTTAGGCGATCATTTCAGTTTTCGTTTCAGTTGAACTATCAGTTAAGCTTTCAGTTAAACTGATGTCAAAATGCAAAAATTTAAGCGTCTAACTGAAACTGAAACAGAGACTGAAACTGAGTCTAAACTGATGGAATTCCCATAAGTCCACAGTTCAGTTGTCAGTTTTAGTAGTTATTTCTTCTTCTAACCTTCGGCTAAGCACGAGTAAATTGAAAGCTCAACTGAATACTAGACTGATGTCTAAAAGCACTGTAGAACATCAGTTTAGCTGAAAGCTTAAATGATAGCTCAACTGAAACTGAAATGATCGTCTAAATGGGGCTTAAGTTAAATGACAGTATTCTCCCGTTTAAACCTCAGATCACTTGACACAGTCACATTTCAATTTCAAAGCTGTCAATTTTCAAAGGTGTCAATAACACAAATATTTGACGTTGTTTTGCGTATTCTCTGAAAGAAAAGACAAGGAACGATTTCTGAAAAGTCGTATAAAAGCTAAGTACCTACTGTACGTTCAAAACTCATCAGTTGAACTTTGGTTTAAATTAAATGGGGTAAGACAGTTACAATTCTGGGCATCATAGCCTGATCCTTATGGCAATCACAGATTGCCCTATTTATAAAACACCCAACCACAAAACAAACTAATAATTTAACGACACGGTTTTGTAATTTAAAAATTAATTTCAATCATTGTTTATATGCATTATTTGTATATACCTACTGTTATATGGATTATTGAAATCGTATTGTATAAAAATGCCAGAAACTGTAATTTTTTTAATAATATTAAGCGTGAGTAAATCCTTTCCGTAAGGCTCTAACCATAATAACATGTACCTGGGCAGACATAAATAAAAAAAATATAAAGCATAAATAAATTGTTATAGTAAAAATATGGTGTTTTCTAAGAAAATATTCCCAAAATCTTGGCTCGGGTAAATACTCTTCATGTAAAATTTTAAGAGAGTAGGGAGTCATTGTCGATTTATTTATATCACAGCCTCGTCAAGAGTTCTCTTTTTCAACTGTGTACTACCTACAATTTGTTTAGGTATACACTTCATTATAAATTATTAATTGAAAAACATTTCAGACATTTCGTATGAAATTCTTTTTGCTGGTTCTATTCTCAAAAGTGATTCAATCTTTTATACCAATTCATCAACGTGCATGTGGGTTAAATATACAAGCGTTTGCATCTTAAACCAAGGCGATAACACATATTAATCAAGAAAATAAATTACGGACCATTTTGCGTACATTTTTCATTTAGAAATTCGTAAGGTGTCTAAAACAGACGTTGCATTTCAAAACTCCGACTTTTTAAAAGGAGCGAGCATGTGGGAAATCTACAAAACCGAATTTTGGAGGCAATCTCCTAACATAAATGCAAAGCCGTCGCGGAATATATTGAGCGCACGTTTGACTTCGATTTATAATTGAGTTCCAGTCTACATGTGCACAGCATGTCTTAACATTTTGCTTTGATAAAGAAGACGTAAAATTGCGATTAAAAGTAAATGTGGTTTTATATTAAATATTTATATAGGCATACAAATGTGCATGTACTTAATATACACATTGCATAATTGTTTCGTATGCCTTCTTGAGATATTTTTTACGTACCTTCAGCTTCTCGTACACGTGTCACTTCCGCAAAGCACCACGCTCTATATGAGAGGCATAGTATATATAAATTGATTTGCGGTGTAAAATGGGAATATACAATGTAAGCCTTATAGCACACGTGAGCAAGCAGTACAGCCGCACGCACCTTTCAGTAATAACATTCCCTTGAGATAGTTTGTCTTTTCCAGATCCGAGCAACAAATTAATTACGGTCTTCCCCAATTATATAACTTGCTGTGATGATTTATAACTTTGCTGATGAATCCCTTAACGACAAACCAAAGTTTATAATTCTTCTCCGTGAAACAGCAAAGTTAAACAATAATTATATTATATTCCAATTTAAAAACAAAGATGTGCTGTGTATCCCTCGAGCCCTTACTTAAGGTGATTTAGTGGCTTTCTTTGGTGTGAATTTGGGGTCTTTTAAGCACTCGGTTGGTCCCGCAAGTTGTTGAAGAAATTAAAAACGAAACCGTAACAAATAATCTGTTTTTTGTTTTTCTTCTATTCACAATTTATGGTAGATTATTATTCTCATTACACATAATTATATGTCCGCCAAAGTGAAATAATTTTCCACCCCCATTCTGTTGATTCGTTTCATTTATTTCTGTTTTTTTTTCATTTTTGATGAAAATTACTTTTTGGTCAAATACGAGGGAGACATTTCACAGCATGAAATTGAAAAGCAAAATAAGGAAAACAAAATACACATAGTAAATTATTTGATAAGTTTTTGTGGGTTGCCATTAAGCTAAATTAACATCGTTGCCAATGATGTCTGCCTCGTAGTCCTTCGCAACATACATTCCATTGGCAATGTGTCTATCCTTCATTATTATGTAATTTCAGTAAAATGTTCCGAAACACGTTTTTCCCCAGCCATAGATATATGCAATATATAAGTGTGTGTGCGTTTATTTTAGCCACAACAAGGCAATAATATTATGGTCCAATAAATTTTCCAAAATTAATTTAAATGCCATTGCGATGAGAGATACAATTTCCCATATGCACATGTATGCATATATCGCATAAATAACGAACAACATTTTTATATTGTTTGTCAAAACTTTGTATGTATGGAGATAGTGTTTTAGGTACATTATGCAGCTGGATGTAATAACCATAGCAAAACTTTTATATCTGGCAGTAGCCTTACATACATATATTTCCAGGGATGCTGAAAGACATTTTCAAAATATTGAACTATGTACATACATACTGTATTGCAATATTATGTTCGTTTGAATAGGAAGAATATTTAGAAACAAACAACAGAAGGGATTATGCATGACAATTTGAATTACAAAAATTTCCAATCAATTATTTTAACGTATACGATACATTATGAATAATTGTGGACACTCTACAGTTGTGGACTGTGTTTGAAAATAATCTTCAAATAAATTACATATTTATACAATTTTGAGTAAATTGAATATTTTCGTTAAGATTAACATTTATACCCTCCACAGGAAGGTATATTCACTTTGTCATTACATTTGTAACACCAGGAAGGAGTCACAGGAGATCCCATAAAGTTTATATATTCTGAATCGGGATCAAATTCTGAATCGATTTAGCCATGTCCGTCTGTCCGTTTAAAACACGATATCGTCCATACGTATCGACCTAGGCGAATGCAATTTTGTGAGAGGACTTATTTTTACCGTCGCGTCGTGAGGTTGGTATTAAAAATGGGCTATGTCGGTCAAGTATTACAAAACCGGTATTACATATATCTAACGATTCGTGTACGTACTAATTCACATGGCAAACATTTTTGACTTGTATGCAGTGGAGGATATTAAAGCATCGGCGGCCGATGGTAACACTTTTACTTGTTAATGATTGATCTCTACCTAGGAGTACACGGCATGCAAAACTGGACATACGCATGCCAGTCTTGTTTTTTTTTTTTTTGGTTGCGCCAATGGATGTGGTAATCTTCTAAAGATGCGGTAGCCCGTGCTATCAACATGCACGATTCGCAAACCCGAATAATCGATGCTAGGAGTGCGCCTGACGTACTAATCTACACCCTATTTCTTTCAACCACTCTTCCCGCGGGACTGCCGTTAGGTATTACTTCGCGAGGCTGGTTAGCAACTCATGCTAAATCATTCGGGTCCGCCATTTCGGCTCTTCTAAGTCTTTCAAGTCTCCTTAATTCTTCGTGTACACTCGTTATAAAGGAGCATACCTCCAGCCAGTCATCTTCTGACCTTAACATATGGCTTATTAGACTTTGGGGGTTTGGTAAGTTCGCTCTTCCCCCTGCAAAGCGCCTAAAATGGAACATTGCGTGCTCCGTATCTTCTTCTTCGTCTGGACATTCGGAACAGAAAAGCGAGCTATCGTCATCAAATCTGTGAAGGTATTTCCAATAGCCGCCGTGCCCCGATAAGAACTGCGTAAGGTGGTAGTTCCAGTCCCCATTTGTTCTTTTTGTCCAGACCTCGATGGTGGGGATCAGTTTGTGGGTCCATCTGCCTTTTGGCGTTTTATCCCACCTGGCTTGCCATAGTGCCATCGATGTTTCCCTCTCTTCTACTTTGACCCTTATATTAGGGACCTCTTGCCGGTTGGCTGTTTGCCTGAGGTAGATCCTTTGCAAGAATGTCGATGGGGATCATTGCGGATATAACGCAGGCTGCTTCATCCGAGACCGAGATTGTTCGAAATTCCCTTATTGTTCGTATTGCGCAGAGCCTGTATGTTGACGAGAGCTTTTTCCTTGTTTCGTTGGTTTTTAGAGCCCCCGCCCAGGCCGGTGCTGCGTATAGAACGCATGCCAATCTGACGTCGATTCAATGACGGAACATATAAGAAAAGTGTGCATGTCGTGTACTCGGCATATTTTTGACTCTGCCATATGTATGCATGCGTATGCTAACCATAAGTCCAGAATGGCATGTGAATATGCCAAAATATGCATGTCGTGTACTCAGCAAATAGTTTTTACCCCTTTAATTCAGAATGTAAATTCAAGAATTAAAGGGGTAAAAAGCGGCTCAAAATTTGGATGGGAAAATTTGTATTTTTTATCGGATCGATTTCAAACTCCGCTTGTGTACTCTATTGAAACAAATAAGAGATAATTAATAATTTCCTAATTCTGGAAGTTTTGCTTGGGTCCCGTGTTATTGTCGATGACCCCTTTTATGGGGCCCTTTTCTTAACTTACGAACCGTTCGTCGTATCAATTTGAAACTTTGTAATGCATCCCAGCCTCTTCCGCCGTTGAATATGCTTACCTGCAAGGATATTCAAGCGGAGTAAGAATAGGTCTATACTTCATACAGCTAGAAAGTGGTAGACATCTTTACGATCTTTCTGGTTGCATATGTTTCACAGTATAGAAAGATCTGGGGCCAGTACCACGAAACAGAAAGTATTGTTAAACAGCATCAATTTATCGGAGTAATGTGTTAAAATGCTTCCATTCCACAATATGAATTTGTTGTTTCGTGGTACAGGCCCTTGGGCGGCATGGAATATAATTAAGCATTTGCTAGCTAAGAAATATGTTTTGTATCGTAAATAGAGGCTCAGTCTGGTATAGTATCTGTGTTAATATGCCAGCGCTTAACTTACAAATTGATCATATACTCTTTACTCTATTACTCCTTAGATACTTTCTTAGGTACTTTCTATCGAGCAGGACGATATATAAATATGTAAGAGGGAACATTAAAATTATTATTATTAATTTTTTTTTTATTATTAATTTTTTTTTTTTTTTAAACATTAACATCAGGCACATCCGATTCTGAAATGAGAATAATACAAATTCTCTGTAAGTACAATTCGAACAAACTACGATAACTACGAATATTATAATCAAATATCTACCACTACTTTACTCCGATATCTATCTACAAGAAATATTTAAACTACAGTACGTACAGTACAAATATCATATGCAAGGCAATACCACACACGCCGAACACATTTGGTGTTCAGAAAACCAGTAGGCATGCCTGCCGATAAACACTCATGTTATGAGTTCACGTGTGCGCAGGAGGAACCAGGCAATTGCCACACACACCAAAGAACCTCTCGTTCTAAGGGGAACCGGCAAATTTACCAACACACGTCCTTTGCACGAATCATGAACAGCAATACCACACACGCCGAACACAATGTTCAGGGAACCGGTATGCCTGCCGATAACACTTTTCTAATTACTTCACTTATGCGCAGGAGGAACCAGGCAATTGCCACACACACCAAAGAACTTCACGTTCTAAGGGGAACCGGCATATTTACCAACACACGTCCTTTGCACGAAGTACCTATAGCAACATAATACAGTCGCAAACCAATAATGATGGCACACTCTATTCAAGCATCTACTCTACTCAGGTATCTACAAAACTATTTACACTACATTACAAATACCCTGCCTGAGAAAATATTGCAAGGCAATACCACACACGCCGAACACAGGGTGTTCAGGGAACCGGTATGCCTGCCGATACACACTCATGTTATGAGTTCACGTGTGCGCAGGAGGAACCAGGCAATTGCCACACACACCAAAGAACCTCTCGTTCTAAGGGGAACCGGCAAATTTACCAACACACGTCCTTTGCACCAACCATGAACAGCAATACCACACACGCCGAACACAATGTTCAGGGAACCGGTATGCCTGCCGATAACACTCGTCCAATTAGTTCACTTGTGCGAAAAAGGAACCAGGCAAATGCCACACACACCAAAGAACATCTCGTTCTAAGGGGAACCGGCAAATATTACAAAATCACGTCCTTTGCACGAACCATGCACAGCAATACCACACACGCCAAACACAATTGGTGTTCAGGGAACCGGTATGCCCGCTGATAATAGATACTTGTCTAATAAGACAACTTGTGCGCAGGAGGAACCAGGCAATTGCCACACACACCAAAGAACCTCTCGTTCTAAGGGGAACCGGCAAATCTACCAACACACGTCCTTTGCACGGGGTATAGCAACATAAGCAAAGAAGTCGCAAACCAATAATGATCACCTTGGTATTCGCAAAGAAACCAGTGGAACCAGCGCACTTTGTTTACACACACCCGCCCTGCCACACGCACCAAAGAACTTCTCGTCCCAAGGGGAACCGGCATGAACGGTGGAACCAAACAAGTCGCAACACACAACTGGCTCGTTGAACACACAGATCCATGTGAAACGCAGTACACACATACGTTCACGAAAACCATGCCGAAGACTTTATCAGCCTTCAAACGCATTAAAAAAATAATGTTGATTTACGATCAACGGCAATAAACAAACACTAAATAAAATGCACAAATGCTAAACGTTACTTTCAAACTACTCAAGCAATGAACAATACTTAGTGAGTGACAACCACTCACCTTATTCACTCTTTTCTTCTTTTTTTTTCTACGTTACTTTTCTTTTTTTTTGCCTTAAAACGAACACTCTACAGCACCACTCACAACAAAACACCGAACACGACTGATCGGGTTTAAAGAATTTCATCCCCGACCAGAAATACCCCTGAGTCTGTATGCGTGTGATGCCATATTATGTTCTTTATCCCAATGCCCCACTCATGTTCGTGTCGATATCCTACAAATATAAAAGAGGAAACTAACTGACTGGTTAAGAAATCTTTGTGTACCAAATTCTAAAGGCTACGCGAGCAAAGCCGCGGTCAAAAACTAGTATCAAATAAAGTCAAATTAAAGACAAATTACAGCCAATTTTAAATTTCTTGCATATATTTCATAAATATTCAATTAAATTTAATACATTAATTGAGTAAAAAGGTCGCATGTAAAAAAGCTGTGTAAACAGTAAAATATTTGCTGGGAATTTAAATTTGATGGTCCTAATTGTGTTATATATTTGATTGTCCATAAATGTAAATAGTATGCTTATCAAAGCAATGGTAAATTTATGTAACAATTACTTAAAAATGCCCATCGCCGTAATTTTCTGCCCGATGGACTCAATACATCTTTAAAGGAAATCACATCTAATTCAATAAATCAATAAATGATTCATAATTTTAAAAATCTTTTGTCGCACTCATAAATTTAGCACTACCTACTTATACCGTAGTTGACAAACAATTTCATTTGTGTATACATTAACATAATAAATGAGCTATACGTACTAAGTATTACAAAAATATTCATTTATTAGATATGGCGTTGCTAAAACACTTCTTGCTTCAGGTTCAGCTCAGTTTAGCTGATCATTGATGCGAAATTTATTGCTCCTTTGCCTGAAGGCCCATTCAATCCAATTTCATATTTTCTAAATGCTTTATTATTAATATCCCAATACTACAGCCTACGATGTTGCCAGATTTTTTTTTCAAAAAACTGTGAATTCCCAAAGAAAAAACTGTATTTCCAAGCAAAAAACTGTAACCTACGAAAACGAAAATTTTTTTTCTAAATTAGGGTTTTTTTTTTTAATTTTATTAAACATAAATGACAAGTAAATTGCCGTATCGAAGCAGCAACTGCAATGTAATTACAGGGATACCGTGAGATTTTTTTAAAGCTGGAAAAAATTAAACTTTTATTGTAATTAAAAAAAAAACCGAAAACATTTTAATTTATTCTTTCAAATCTGAAATTTAAAAAAACTGTAATTTGTACTAGGAGGTAATTTTAAAAACTGTAAGCTTGTCTAAAAAACTGTAATTTACAGTTAAAACTGTGAATATGGCAACGCTGAGCCTACCTAATCAAACATTGGATTATTCCCTATATTCACCAAATCGACTCTCAGCCCAGCGTTGTTATACGGTCGTAAATATCGTATTTGTGACGATTTTGGAAAGCAAATACGATGCTCCGATTTTTGATTGATTTGGCCTGATTTCTACGATTTGCTGATTTTTAGTTCCGATATTTACGATTTTAGAAGCAGTCAAATACGACTTATACAAAATTACAAATTACAAACCTTGGTGTAAGAACAACTACTTACAAACAACTTTAAGACCAATTGAAATGTGCAAATCAAGAAAAATTCGAAACAGGAAAGGCGAACAGAATCTGATAAGCATTAGTTTTGCACTTAATATGTTGTAAGTTGTTCTGGTTTTCTGGAAATATGTTTTCAGGATGCTAGTTACAAAGTTTGCTTGTTTTATGCTTTCCTCGCGGTTGCCAAGGTTTCAGGAGAAGCGCATTAGTTGTCTCATTATGTTACAATGCCTCAAAATACATATGTCGCATTTCGAGAAATAACTAAGTTTCTCAGAATATATGCCTACAGAAAGGTTAAAGGCTTGAATTAGGTCCCAATGGTCCCTACTTTGGCCGGCTCCCGTGGTAGATTATTATCTTAAACAAATATTCACTGCAAAAACTATGTATAACCATTAATTGCTGAGTTATTTGTTATTATAGATAACTGTTATGAGAATGATTACATTTTTTTTAAAGTTTTTTTCATTGAACCATTTTTACCATTTTACCAACAAAAAAACTGGTTTCTGCTTTATAGAATAATGGAATGGAATTTAAGTGTTAGCGCTCCACGAATTGGAATCCCTTTTTGAATTAAATATTCTTAATCAACCTACTGTCGCTATAAGGAATTGACTTTCGATATTGCTCATATTTTGTTTTGGTTTTCTGCATTTGTTTGGGTATGTCTTCTGGTTTCAAATTTAGACCAGTATTAAAATATACATATACACAACATACGTTGGACTACATTTTAAGCCCTCCGACTCTAAACGTCACAGTGTAGCGAACTTCTCTATAATAAAAACTGCTTCAGGTTATTGATCGTTATGTTGCAAGTTGCTGCAATTGGTGTTCTACTTCTTTATCTTTTAGCGTTTTCACTGTTTTACACAATTTTATTCGAAAATTCTATTCTGTAAAAGACTCTATTCAAAGAGTAGCTATATTTACAATTTTACGGAAAACAGTGCGTTATCCGTTATTTTTAATCGAAAAAAGCAGCATACCTATAATGTATTACTAATTCGCCAATTTACAAGAGTTTTTCATGTTTATCAGGGTTATTAACCATCGTGCAGTGCTTGTATTTTGTGTCGCAGATACGACTATTGATTACCGCTTCCAAGGCAGTGAAAAAACGCAGTACGCAGCCGTTTAGACACATTTTAAACTGTTAACCAAAATAAGACGGATTGTGTTTTTTTAGTAGCGAAGCGTAGCGGTGGGGTATAGTCGTATAGTACTAATAATGTTTTTAGTGTCCACATTGCATGAACTCAAAATTGCGAAATTTCCAATATAATTATGGGCCCTATTACAGTTAGCGAGTCGAATAATTCGCCCAAGTCGACTTGCTTGGCGAACAAATCGCCTATTAGTATTATGGTTAGCGAATTTGAATGTTCGCCTCGAAACCAGTTCAGGCACAACGAAAAACTCGAATGACAAACGTCAAAGTTCACAAAATATGGAAAAAATTTCATCAAAAATTCCGATACATTGGTGGAAATGTGAGGAAAACAATGTTTAGATGTGTTGAAATGTTTTATTTTGCAACGACAATAATAGCCAGGGATATAATGGCTTTACGTACACACTACGGAAAACCAAGAAGATATTTTTAAAGCTCCACGGTTGGCCGAAAGGATGAAAAAACATTTAAAAAGCTATCAGAAATCTACTTTTTCACTTTTGCACAATTATATTTCGGATAAAACATTGCATTTGTGCTAAATTCTATTAACCCGCACATAAATGATTCTTGCCCTTCCAACAAAAAGGAAAAAGCATTCGTTTCCAATCGACGCAAAAATTTTACTACCGATTTTCGTTTAAAATAAAATGATAAAAATATGAATAACAATGCTTTTATATTTTCTAATATTTTACACCACCCTTTTTCATTATTTCCTCTTATTTTCACTAATTCTAGAACTCAAAAACAGACAATTTATCACAATCAACTAAAGTCGTCTTACTAGTCACACAACATTTTTGTTCGCCAGATTTTGATATTTGAGGCGAACGACTTTCACTAAATTCGCTAACCGCAATACGGTGAGTTTACATTCGCCAACTTTTTGACAATTCAGGCGAATATTATTTTTCACATTCGCAAATCACAATACCAAACAGTCACATTCGCCTGTTTTTTTATTCGACTCGCGAACGATAATAGGGCCCTATATCTTGAGAATTACAGAATATTTAAGGTGAGAGTTTAAAATGATTTATTGTTAAGGCCCAAAGTCCTGAAGTTTCGCCTACCGTTAAATATGCTCGTAGGCGCACTCTCAAAAATGTTATCATTAAATTGTTATAGAGATTCCCCAAAAAATATGCCTGCTGAACATAACCGCCTTGAATGGGAAGTGTATACTTTAAAAGGTTCGCACCCAAATAATGGAAACCAAGTTTTTAGGTACGTACTAATAGCTATGGTTGGTTTTAAGTGATCGTCGACGTGGTGCATTTTAAACAAGAATAGGTCCATTGTGCTGCCCGTGAAAAGTATAGGTGTTTATACTGCTTGCTCCTGGACTTCTGCGACTTCTGCAAAAAGGGTATAGGTATACCTACTCAGAGCCAGCCTTTGGGCATACCCAGCAATTGCATGTGTCTACTTATAATATTCATTAGAATTGTACATCTTTCTAAGTACCTTTAGGTATAAGTACCCTACCCTATTCTAACTTATACACATTTTTACAAAATACGATAATTACGATTTTCACAACCCCAAAAACACGATTTTCAGAAAAAGTCTATAACAACACTGTCTCAGCCAGTGGATATTTTTCGAGGCACTGGAAATAGAAAAGTGATGTAATAAATGGTGTTTGAGTAATCACATGCCTAGTCATGATAATTAATTGATTCAACGTTTTTGTGAGTATACGACGTTATCAAATTTTAGTTTGTAATTTCAAAATTGATACCAAATAAGTGCAATAAATTAGGAATGCCTAATGGGAAAAAAAACAAGACACCGTTCTGTTTATAATTATTATTATCTACTTTATTATAGGGCTGCCTCTTCGATGGCTACGAATCGCAGTCTCCGCAGCAGGCATATTTACAGCTTACTATTTCTATGTAACAAAGGTTTAAACACATACGGATAATGAAAATTACAATTTCAATGCAATGCAATTAGTCAAATGCTCCAAATTTCCTATAGAATTCACTTTCTATCTGTCCAGTTGGTATCTTATTCCAATATGAACTTCAATCGCAGAAGGTCTGTCTATATGATCTTAATTTGAAATGCAGCACAGTGGCATTATGCCCAAAACACATGTGCAGAAATTCTGAACACTTCAATGCAAGCAGTACTGCAGATGAAACAGATGTGAATTTCGATATTAGAATACTGCTGTGTTGTTTGGAATCCTTCTTACCGCAATGCTGAATCTCGCATAGAGAAAATTCAAAGAAGGTTTACTAGGTATGCTCTACGAAAGTTCGACTGGAATAATAATCTTCCAACCTACGATGATAGATGTTCCTTAATAAATTTGAAACCTCTTTCTAAAAGAAGGATATATTATTCCGCAATGTTTGCTAATGACGTCTTAACTGGCCACATTGATTGTTCGTTTTTACTCTTTTTTTCATTTTCAATGGTCCGCTTGTCCATTAAGTGGGTCGCGGGTGTAGGTTGCTCAAGTGGACCCTCCATAGCTCCAAGGGCAATCCCCATACGGATATAGGAAAGATTATGGACTTGATTTAACCATCTCATCTTTGGTCTACCTAGAGGACGCCCGCCTGATTGTAAGGATTCCATAACACGTCTTGGGATCCTGGTTGGGGACATGCGTTTAACATGACCAAACCACCGAAGCATGGACCGCTCGGTCCGGAGAAGTAGCTGCTCCACATTGAGTTCCTCACGTATTCTGGTATTTCTAATGCGATCTCTACGGTCACAGCAGCAATACAACGGAGGAATCTCATTTCGGCAGCTTTTATCCGCGATCTTATTCTTTTGGTCAAAAGAGTTGGAACAAACACCGAATAAGACGTCCCACTTAGCTTTGACACCAAGTTAAGTCCTCCTAATAACAGAATGACCAAGCTGTTTCAAAATTGACCAATCCTACAGCTCCTTCCATCACTCGTGAATAAGACCCCGAGATAATTAAACTTCTCCGCACCTGTTTCAATGGGACTCCAGAACAGGCTTTCTGGAGACGACCATCACTTCAGATTTGTTCACGTTTACCTTCATCTCAGCTTCAAACAAACGGATATAAACCGATCGAGTGCACGCTGAAGTTCAGTCTGAGAGGACCCAAGGATAAACCAAGTCATCAGCGAAGAGTAAATGACTTATCCTCTTATCTCCCAATTTGAAACGTTGTTCGCCAAGAATTAGGAGATCTGAGGCAAAGGCATTTGTTCTTCGCTGATGACTTGGTCATTCTTGGGTCCTCTCGCCTTTTTCACTCGATGAAATCCCTCGCTCCTAAGTACCTACTTTAAACAATCTTCAATCCATGGCAAACAATAGTTGTTTCTGATGGCGACCTTATTAAATTTTCTATAGTCAACACAGTCGGATATCTCAATTTTTTTTGTTTACGCTGTAAAGGCGACGCAAGAAGAGAGATTTGTTAGGTCGCATTATCTAAATCTTACATACGAATCGTGATGTCTCCATGAAAGCACTCAATACAAATGTAGTTCCTTTCAATTTAAGAATTGAATTGTATTCTGTTTACTAACTTAATTTAATTACAATTTTCTTTAAGGCTTACAAAAATATAAAATTGACGCATGTAATTGTACAGCATATACAGTCAGCCCGATCTTTCATTATTGCCCTGATGACATTCTTCTTATGCATGATAGGTTGCGTTATGACCTCTGCATTGAGACCATATAACTGCTCCTATTTATATTGATGACTCTCCTACAGCTCTTTATAAACTTCGGTTGTTGTGTTGTGTTGTGATGTGGCATGCCGTTGAAAATGTTTTAGCAGAGCACTCATCAATTCATCAAAACAGCATGAGGTTCGTAAGGTAATAGCTGCTGCTCGATGAGAATGCTGCTCTTGGCCTTGTATGTATGTACTTGAAATATAATTGGAGTACACTTTCTCAACTTCGAAGCGATTCCTAAATTTCCAATCCACTTTCGATAGAGTATTATGTCATGTTTGGAGTACTTTGACACAATTAACTTCAGATATGTGGGCGTAGTAGTTTTGCAAAATAATTACCGCGGCCCATTGTAGTTTACCTATTCTTTGTACATCTTTCTTCACACTTAGTGGGCGCCACGTAATTTTCTGGTGAACTACGAAACCTTCGGATAAATTCTGAAAAAAAGGGGATTCCAAATGAAACAATAATGTGCACAACGTTATAACAGCTCTATTGGAGCACAGTCTTTATTGAGTTGGGTAATAAAAACCCAAAGTAAAGAATTGACGAAATTTTGTTTGCGACACAAATTTTAAAATGGCGTTTTGACCTTTGATATGGTCTGCTATCGCGATGTTTTGAGTGTAGAATTTTAATTAATGGGTCGCGTGCTCCGCTTTCACCGGGATTTTATCGGAACAAAAGCCTACCGAGATTTAAGTTAACAAAACCATACACGAACAATTTTATATGTACATATATTTAACTCTACTTATCTTTTTTTGACCCAACACCTGTTGGATTCTCTGTCCTTTTTTGTGTTGAGTGGTGTCCTTCTAACCCCTTGGTTCCTGGTTTTTTGTTTTTTTTTTTACTGTGACGTCTGTCCTTCTGACACTTTTGAGACTAACCTCAGTGGTCATAAAATTGTAGGTCCCTTCCAGTCGTCCCTAAAAATAAAAACTTAGACAAACGAATGTTTCAGAGCAGCTAGGCTTTAGGGTACTTAAATGGACTTATTGCGACATGTATTTATTAATTTTTTTTATGTCCAGGTCGGTATAATGGCGAGCCGCTTAAGTTCCGTCGCGGAAAATTCCTTTAGAGCACTCAGTAGAACTTTCTTCCTTTTTTCGAGCTTTGAAATTATATCGTCACATTCGTCAAACGTCACATTGGCAGTGGTATAGTTAATCAAATTGCAGTACCATTCTCAGTAGCAGAGACACCCGCTATCCAGCAAAAGTTCCGACAAACCCATTGCCAATAACGCTTTCGTCCTTTAGTTCTTAAGTTAGCACACAATTTGGAATTCCGCTGTCCTACTCCTTAGCTGCCAGCAATAATCAGACATACTATTCCACCTGATACCGCTAGACCTCCATTGCAAACAACTGGCAGCAAATGCAGCCATCTGTATGAAAGCAACCCGTCTATAGACTAGTTGACAAACTGGTCACTCGTCTATTCTAGATAAAATAGAATGCATCCCTAAATATACTGATTACAACCTCCCCCAGTTTCAATTCAGTTAGAATTTTGAAACCCGCATACCCTCCAGAACTGACTGGGAGAGTGTTGCAATGACTCACAGGAGATCTGTCTGCTTTTATACAGATGGGTCAAAAAGAATGCCGTGATTTTCACTGATAGTCAAGCCGCGATTAAATCCCTGGACTCGGTCATCTTTAAGACCAAAACCGCCCTCAGTTGTCGCTTATCTCTTAACGAGATGGCGGAACAATTCAAAATTCACTTTATATGGGTGCCGGGCCACATGGACATTCCAGGGAATTGCAAGGCCGATGAACACGCTAGGCATAACACAACGCTGTCGATTCTACCGGAAAAGGAGAATCTCTATATGCCTCTCGCTACGTGTAGACTTTTAATTAAACAAAATGCGATAAGCGCCACTGATCGAAGGTGGTCAAACTGCACCACGTCCTCCATCACGAAACAGATTTGGCCCATGCTGAATCTTAAGCGTTCCAACAATCTTGTAAAACAAAAAAGATCCAACATAAGCATATTAGTAGGTGTCATCACGGGACACTGCATTATTGGGAGACATGCTCTCAGGCTGGGCCTCCCCTCCAATGATTTCTGTAGAAGCTGCATGGACGAGGATGAGGAAGAAACAATTCTTCACCTCCTATGATCATGCCCTGCCCTTTCAGCTCGTAGAAAGCTATATCTCGGAGAATACTTCTTCGACAATCTCGCTAATGCAAGCATAAGTTGCCTCCAACGCTTCACGTTCAGCTCCTCTTGGTTCACCGGGTAGTTGTGAGATCATCAGATCCTGTGGTATTATAATGGGCCTCTTCTGGCCTACGTGAAGCTGCACTTGTTGCTGCCTGCCACTCTTACTTAACCTTACCTATGTGCGACATGCAAGTCTTCGCAATACCTGCTTGTGCCCGTATCTGTTAAACCTTATCTCATTGCGTGCTTCCGTAGAAGTGCCCGGAGAGTATCCCTATTGCAATTCGTAGATTTGATCTGCTAAGCTTTAACAATTCGACAGATTTTTTCCGATCTAGCTTAAGCCACAGAGGCTTTGAGACCCTGCGACCTACTACATTATATCCGACCATCTTTGGTCTGCCCTATTTTTAATTTTCCAGAGAATAATTCTATTTGTGGTCCTATGCCCTCAATAGTTTCGAGGTGTGGAAGCTCTGCTCCGTTTTTAGACAGAACGTGAGCCCTTTCGTTACACTCAATATTACAGTATCAGGGACCAGGGTACTACTCAACACAATCTGACTTTGTTCAGTGCGCATAGTGCTCTGAGCAGTGCGGCAGCTCCTGACTGGTTCATTTTCATTTCATTTAGCGCAACCTGACTATCAATGTAGATAGCTATATTCTTGTTGAATATTGATCCCATTTCAAGTAGATGTCTGATCCCTAAAAACTATTTTAATTTCGAGTTTTCCGAAGCAAACAGATTTTTTTATTTGTATTTTCTAAAATACATAAAATTTCAGAATGCCAACTCGTTTCATACCTTCACACCATAAGCTGATTGATGGCGTCTATACGGTTATGTTAATAAATGTTACAAACCCTTATCAACATTTTAACACTCTGATGCCCCGTTCAACATAGTTGAAAATACCCTGTGTTAGTTAGGCCAACTGATAGCTGCTGGCATATTATTATTGATTCCATTGATGGTTATATTATACAAACTCTAAACTAAATATCACGGCTCTATATACCCGCGGCTTTAAATTAAAACTTTTCCATTATATCGCTACAATAAACAATCCCCATGCGAGTTCCCTTTCACATGTAACTCGGTCCGATGGTTTTCAAAACCATTATACATAAATGCAAGCCGAGAAAAGCAAACAGCAGCTTTGGGTAATCATAAACAGAACATGTGTGATGTAAGCTGATGCCATGGCAAACGTCAGAGATAAATGGATCGCAATGCAAATCCACCCTCCCTAATCTCCGAAACTCATCATCAAAATGTACTTATACAAGCCCCAATATTCGGGTATTTTTTACCACAACAACTTTTCCTCCATGTATCTAAACGCGAAACGACGCACGCAACGTCAAACTTCATACTGCGAGAAGCGGAAGGCAACCATTCGTGTAGGGTAGTATTTGCCAACAAAGAAGCATATGTATTGTCTGTGTTAAAGGAAACTTTTCATTTCCCTCAAGAAGAGCAACTCTGCTCCGATCCAAACTGAAGGTTTGCGGCAATATTTTCATAATACACATCACTACCATGGGTTGCGTTTTTATCCCATGTTGCACACCAGTGAAATATCTATCACACTCTTGCACACATCGTTCGTAACGTACATCATGTGTGTGCAAGTGATAGAGTTGAAGAGGAAACAGAAAACCTTTAGCTATTTGAATATTATAATTAAATGTAAATATGACGCGCACACATATTCGCATAACTCAGCAACGTCGTCGTATACTTATATTCAAAAGGTATTCTAAGGATCTTAACGTTTCCTTTAGATTTCTTAAAGGAAAATATTCTTTCTTTCGTCGACATCATTGACGTCTTTTTATTTTTCAATGAGGAGCTAGAAATAATGACGACCATGATGATTATGCTGTTTTTCGCCAGCGCATTACAACTCAGGACAAACATGCGTAAGGATGTTTGTTTGTTATTTGTTCAACAATATAAGCTGAGCAGCCAATTAGAAAACGCGCGCAATAAGTTTGTTTCTTCAAAGTGACAGTAAGCCAGCTCGAATGCTAATATAAGGACAAATCCAAATTAAATAAAAAAAAATCCTTTACGGCAATTATCATCTTCATATTGTAAAACGCCATTGAAATGATTTTTTTTTTTTACACATCCTCTCGTCAAGGATACTACACTGCATCCGTTGCCGTATGGAATGGAGCACCATTTATATGGCGAGGAAAAACTTCTCGTTGGTAAACGGTAGTTACAGAGATTACAAAGATGATTCACTGATTGCTCACTCGCCCCATTCATGGAATGTGTGTGCGCAATGTGCACATCAAAGGTGTATGATGAATTCACCTGCGTTTTACATTTTGCCGTCAGTGTAGGTACCTATTCGTATCCTTGAAAATCAGTCTATAGAATTGTAGGATGGTGGTTTTCAATATTTTATTTTTCTTCTTCATTATGTCCTTGTTTACATTTTGCTTTGTTTTTTCCCTTTTTAACTTTCTCGTATACGTAGTATCTAAAAGAAAGATATTGCTTTCGTACAGAATTTCGAACTCGAGATTTTGATCAATTCTGATATTACGATGATAGGGGAACTCAAAGTGGGTCTCGCAATTCTGTCCGTCCGTATGTCTGTCTGTCCCACCCCTGGGGAATCTAAACGCTTGGACGGATTTGCTTCAAACTTCGTATTTAGAGTTTGTAGGCTTCCCGCTCGGGACGTTTTTTTTTTTTTTAAGCTAGCCGTAATATTAACGGTACCTCCCATATAAAAATTTTACGAAATATGACGAAATATGCCTAAATTTAGATTTTTTCGAAAACGGCTCTAACGATTTGAACCAAAATTGATAGTTGTGTTAATGTAAGCATGCTTAACCTGACTGCATACCCAGTTTTTCTCTAAAAAGTCCAGCAACGGCAGTTTTGAAAATTGGCTTTTTCTCGAAAACGGTAAAAACGATTTTTAAAAAAAAATTTTAAGGTACTATTGTCATTCTTAACTTAATAGCAAACTCAGTTTTTCCTTAAAAAGACTGCGTCCTTTTATATCCACCCAAATCCCTAATACCTAGTACTATACTTAAAAATCGGCTCATATCTCAAAAACGCCATTTTCGATTATGATAAAAATGTTACTTTCAGGTAATGCTTAAATACATAGTAATACCACTGGCTCAGTTTTGAGCAAAACCGTGTTTATAAACATTTTACGAAATATTAAACAATTACGATTTTTTTCGAAAACGGCTCTAACGATTTGAACCAAAACTGATCGTTGAGTTAATGCAGGCATGCTTAACATGACTGCATACCCAGTTTTTCGCTAAAAAGTCCAGCAACGGTTTTAAAAATTGTCTTTTTCTCGAAAACGGTAAAAACGATTTCTTAAAAAAAAATATTTTTAAGGTACTATTATCATTCTTAACTTGATAGTAAACTCAGTTTTTCTCTTAAAACACTGCGTCCTTTTATATCCACCCAAATCCCTAATAATAGTACTTTAAAAAACTGCTCATATCTTGAAAACGCCATTTTCGATTATGATGAAAATGTTACTTTCAGGTAATGCTTAAATCCATAGTAATACCATTTGCACAGTTTTGAGCTAAACAGTTGGAAAACAGCGTTTTTTGAACCATGAATGCGTCCTTCCCAATCGCTAAAACCGGTACTTTAAAAACTGTCCATATCTCGAGAACGCCATTTTCGATTTGGATGAAAATATATCTGCTAGGTAATGGTTATATCCTGAAGAATACGTCGTACTCAGTTTTCAGCTAAACAGTTTAATAACAGTGCTTTTCGAATCCAAATTGTAAAATTTGTCAGCATAATTTTACAAAAAACCGCTCTAACGATTTTGTTCAAAATACATATTTAAGACAACATAAGTATTCTAAACATGATCTCGTACTTGGTTTTCCTCAGAAAACTTGAATATAGATAACCGTTTTATGAATATTTTTCAAAAATGACTACCCAAATCCCGATCTGTATTTACACACGGTATATTTTTGCAAAGGCCAAGACTTCAGTGGCAATATAATTCGAAATTCATCGCCTACTTGCCTCCTTCAAGTGTCAGTTCGGGGTGAAATTTGAAAGTTAATAAAGTGTTGTAGTTAATATCTACGTATGTCTATGTAGTATGTATTACTTTTTTAATTAAATTAAGGGTTCAGTTATTAACATGCGTACATTTTAAGGGGATATGATTTTAAGCGTAAAATTTGCTGAAATTACTGAGATTCTGCGATATTCGCAATAAACGAGAAAGTTTCATGCGACCCAGTCGTGCACATTTTTTGCCATAAATATGGACATTTGATTAGATCATAGTGAACAGTTTTTCTTTGCTTCTGTCTTGTTCAGTCAGATCAGATATGGCCAATATGATATGAAGGAAGAAATTTTAATTACTTTTGCTCAGAAATTCGCGGCAAAAATTCAAAAGAGGCCTCTTTAGTCTTCACATTTGTCGCGTCCTTTTATAATAAAATGGAAATTAAATTTAACTCCGTGCGACGACGGTGTAATAACCCTTGAAAAAACATGTTTTCAACATTAATCCCCCATTGTGAAATATTCGTGAAAATTTAATTACATTAAAATGGATACGCACGCTGATGGTCCCTAGTGTATGCCACATATATGTATATACGGAGAAGGACAAGAGTATACATTTTGCCAAGAAGAACGATAATACTTTTGAGAGAATTTCTTTGGTTTCCTTTTTTTTTTTTTGTGGAAGGACACTTTTGCATACTGTATAAGGCTTTTGAAAAATATTACATCGCTTGAGTGGAAAACAGATAATAATTATTTGGATGGAGTACAATACGTTTTGTTACACAACACCTCTTTCCTTATGGTAGCAATGTGTACACTGTACATACATAAATATTTGGCACATATTCTGTTCTGACTCTGAGAGTGCTGAAATGTCAAGGTAGACAGTGGTGGGAGGGATAATTTAATTATGAAAGACACACTGCCGATGTCACATTTTGACAAATTATTTAATTTCTGTTTTGCTCTTCTGATTTTTCGTCTCCTTGTCAAACACTTTGCATGAGTTGAGTAAAATAAATTTTGTGTCCTTACATCACTTGTAGAGTTGTAGATGGAAGGAAGATGCTGAATAAAGGAGACTCGACGTTTTATACATTTTTGTTTGATGGAAATTGTGTGGACTAACATGACATCGTTTGTTTGATGGGCTCATTTGTAATATCTTTTTAATGATTGCATTATATTAAAGTTTTTTCTTAGACAGTAGCTGAGGGTAATCTTTTGAAATTTAAATATCGTAATGAGTTAGAAGCGCAGACATGTTGACTTATACCTCTACATAGGTAGGCGTCGCGGCTCAGTGCTTTCAATTTACATTAATTTGTAATGTATTGCTTATATTGTCAGAGTCCTTGGGCTGATACACCGACGGATAGCAAATGAATTGATGATGGTGTCTTTCGACTCAACACCAAAGTTTTGATACCTATGGGAATGTGTCTCACGAATTTTCAGGTAGAGATCAAAAAGGGCATTAAACGCGTCAAAATAAAAAAACATCTCGAAAAGTCAAGCGGCCCTATCGTCCAATACAATATAAAGTAAAGTGTTGCTAGGTTGCCTTGCAAACTCTATCCAATCACAACAGCTGATCGGTGGATAAGACTCTGCATTTTTTTGGACCAGAACCTTATTGTAGAGTCAATTAACGTACGGGAGTAACACTTACACTTAGATGGCGCTACAGTCCAGGGCGAAAATGGGCCTCAACCCACACGCCTCTCCAGTTAGCACGATCTTTGGTTAACCGCCTCCAGTTGCGCACTCCAAGTTGCTCTATATGTCCTAGCCATCTTAGTGGACTGATACGTACTTTTCTGACCAGGTCGATGTCGCTGTACAGTTCATAGAATTCGCTGTTAAATCTCTTCCTCCAAAGCCCGTCAACGAAAACGGTACCGAAAATCACTCGAAGAATTTTGCGTTTGAATTTTGACTTCTTCATCCGCCGTTGTTAACGTCTATGATTCTGCGCCATAAAGCAGGACTGTGATGATGTGTGTCTTTATAGAGACTCCTTGGTGTTTCTCGACAAGGCCTTACTAATCAATTTCCTTCTTAGACCAAAGTAACAGCGGTTGGCAAGTGTAATTCTTCGCTTGGTTTCTGATGTCTGATGTCCCGAACTACCTCAAAGTTATAGCTGTCTATCGTGACGTTCTATCCAATACGTCGATGTCGTATGTCCCATCTTGTTGACAGCAGATATTTTGTTTTGCTCTCATTCAGCACTAAACGTATTTTTGCCGCATCTGTACTGAGACTTGCAAACGCACCAGCAACAACTCGCTGTGTTTCCCGATCCAGCAACCTTGTTGGACTTCAGCTTGGATATTGCTATCCTCACTCCATTTTGCGTGAGTGAGGATTAACATCTCCATGTAATCCACTGGTAAAATGTCACGAATTTAAAATAATCCAATAGTAAGCTGTAGTCCTAAAAGGATATTCTCAATTTAAAGAAGGAAAGTATTAGAAAGCTAGTGGGCTTTCTAATACTACACAGGCTACTGTGACTTGAGATGTCATCATAAAAAAATCAATTTGTGTCCTTAGACAAAATGCAAGTTCTGCCTTGTTGATGATGAAACTTCCGAGCACATTCACTGTGATTGCCCTGCACATGATCAGTTAAGAAAATATATCTTTAAAAAGAGGATCTGAATTAATCGATGAATTTTCTATTATGGCTATTTAGCAATACAGACACTGTGAGTTTGAGCAACCTACACCCGCGCCCCCTTAATGGACAAGCGGACCATTGAAAATGATGATGATGAGACACTGAGAGTCTAAAGCCATTACCGGTAGGGTAGTTGCTCCTTTTCTCTTTACCTATGTAACAATTTGTAACTGTCTATTGATATTTAAAAAAATAAATGTGTATAAGAATACAGTCTCTGACAGATCCTATTATGGCTTTCACACTCTAACAGAACAGTTTTAGAACCACACAATCCAATTCCTTTACCAGAGAAATTGTAGAATAAGAAAGATTATCCCACATTACTGTTGATTGATTGATTGATCAGTCAACTGTGGTCCCGAAAGTAGGCCTTAAATTATACTCATGAACAGAAGGTATCATGAGAATGGTATAGACAAAAAAAAGACGAACATGGGAAATATAGTTGTGATAAGAATGTGAGGGGATAAAAACGTTTCTTACTTGTGTGACGGATACCCCTGATGATTACGGGGAAATAAATGTAGAATTTATTCAAATTATTATTGATTAGTTTGTTCAAAGGAGATAAATAACAGGTGGGCCATCTTCTGGTTTCTCCTAAAATTACATTTTCTTTTGACACTGACAGTTTCTTTACCCTCAAAATGGTGACAGAAACATAGAACATGTCACGTTCGCAAATACATATAGCAGTGCGATTGTGAGACGAAATTACGGGCCACGCATAGTAGCAAAAAGTTCTACTACGACGGATTCTGCGATAGTTCTTTCGGGGTTCGTAACAAAATTCCGAGTACGACGGATTCTGTGATAGAGATGAATCATGTTTTTCGAAAGAAACTGTAGTATAGCAAAAACGCGGTGCTCTACCTTCCAGGGCTGCATGGCTTCAACTGGTGAAAGTATGCTAAAATCTCGCAAACCTACTGTCGTCCCATTAGGGTGAAATGCTTGCCATTTCAAAAACGTCCAGCCATTCTGCCGGAGTCTGTATGTAAATGGGTTACAAGAACAAACAAACAAACAATTCCCAAAATGCGTTAGACATATGATAAGTTTTAACAGACTAAATTACTACTTTACACAAAAATAGCATTGGTGTCTAGTTTTAACCTGACCATTATGGACGTTGATGTATCCTCGCAAATACTGGTAAGTACCGACTAAAACGCCATTGCATATTGAGGCAATTGCGTTCTAAACTAATAAAGAAGTTTTATGTACTTTCTTTTCACATTTTTGCTGCAAATTGGACTTACAACTATTTCACCCCCGATATGCTCCAAAAATGCATGCAAATATGCAAGCAAAACTTTTCGAGGACTGTACAAATTTCCCCTTCACCCCTTTTCGTTGTAAATTGAGTGCAAATTTTAATTACATCATTAGTCAGTCACTTTCTCATAAAGTTAGGGTAACAAGTTTACACAGAGTTAGACTTCTCTGAACGGTTGAAAATCAAAAGTTCACTTCAAACAGTTGCACCGCAACACTGTTTAAACAGTGCCCACAGATGTTTACTCAGCAAGGGACTTCTATTATAACCAAGTTTCATTTGAGTTCAATATCACTTTTAACCCATGTTATACAGGACTCCTGCAAGAGTTAACACAAACACACTATGCTTTCTGTTTGCACCTAATCTGATACATAAGACTACAAGTATTCAAAGGAAAAACTTTGCTCTTTCTCACCCCATGGAAATAGCAAATTAATGGTCAGAAATTGCTTTAGGAAAAGGATAATAATTGAATAGACAACACCTACGACCATCCATATTGCTCTACCTCTACACCGAACACACAAACAGACTTGCTAAGTGATTCCCTGTTTCGTCTCATTCAATGGCTCTTACACACTTATAACTACATAAGTTATAGGGAATGAACTTTTGCATGTTTATACACACATGTGTCGTGACATGACTATAAGATACAGAATAGAGCAATCCCAAAACATACCAAATGCTAATAAACTAAATTATGGGATCCTTCATCCTTGGCTACTATATACACTCCTTTTCGATAGTCGCCATACATAGGGGTAGAAGTTTGAAAGAAGCTCTTTGCACACCATAATACAAACATACATTATGATGCTTGGAATGGAAAAGTTTTTGTATGACCAAAAAACAATTTTCACTAAACCGACCAGAAGAACTTCGAAGGATAGAGAACTAAATTTCGTCTCTGGAAAGAAAATAAAAGTTGTCTTCATTCTTGTGTAAGATTTGATTAAATTGCAAAGCAATTCAATTCAAACCAACGAAAAGAACTCGAACGAACTTTTCGGTTGAGTTTTTCTTTGTATCCCAAATGCACAGGTGTTTCGATGTTCGTTATTACGCCTTCTGGTCACAAGCACATTTAATTATATTTCACAATAGAAATTCAATAGCAATTGACAAACGCTTTTGCCACCATTGACATTAACATTGTTAAGTATGGTGCAGCTGCTGCTGCAGTTGGCTTAAAAATGTTTTTCAATCAAATTAGTAACGCACTCTGTGGTGTTCCTTATGCAGGCACAACCAGAACGTGTATAACGAAATAACTTTTCCAAGGACTATTGTATTGGTTTTTGGAGTATCTATGAAACGATTTTGGAAACTTTTTTTGGGTTTCAGATAAGGTCTATAGAGGTATAACAATATTAATTGGACAAGTAAAAGTGTTATCATCGACCAGGCCGCTGCTTTGACAACCTTCACTGCAACAAGTCAGGTCAAATTTACACATATCTTTAATATTGGTTTTGTATGGGAGGCACCAGAACTACTTACTCATTTCGGAAGTTAGGCTGCTCTACGGTTCGAGGTGAACTGAGGATTCAATTAGCAAGCCTCTCCAATTAGCCCAGACCTTAGCTAACTCATCTTGCAGCTCACTCCAAGTCGGTTGAGGTTACCTTCTATTTACTTTAAGCTAGGTCTAATGCATTGTCCCTCGTTAGAATCGAAGACTCAGAGCATTTGTTTTCATCATGTCCTAGCCATCTTAGACCAATGCTTCGCAATTTTTTGACTAGATCAAAGTCGCTGTACAGCTCGTATAGCTCGTACGGGACCGAACATTTTACGAAGAATCTTTGTCTCGAAGCAATCGAAGATATTTTTATCCACTTTAGATAGACTACGACTATCAAAGTCACAGCATCTCCTTAGTTGTTCGTCATAGGGCTCTACTATTCAATTGCCTTCTCAGCCCAAAGAAATAGTGTTTGGCAAGAGATATTTTTTGTTTAATTTCTTCTGATATGTTATTGTCAGAATTTATAGTAGAACCGATGTAAGCAAAGCCTGTTACTACCTAAAATTTATAGCTGTCGATTGTGGGGTTTTCTTCGATTCTTCGATATTGGGTGTGCCTTTTTGTTGACCGCATAAACATATGGTTTTCCCTCCCTATGTTTGCAAACGTACCAATGACAGCTCACTGTGTTCTACCTATTATTTCAATATCATCGGTATATGTCAGTTATTGGGAGGACTTTTGAAACATTGCTTTTGTGTTGACCTGAGAGTTCCTTTCAAGTGTGATGTTGAAGAAGTTACATGGCAGTGCATCACCTTTTCTAAATCTAGTTTCAGATAATTCAAGCCATGTTTTCGTTCGAACAACATTTGAAGATTAGTTAGTTTATGCACTCCAGCAAGTCGTCTTCTGCTGCCTTAAGTAGTTGGGTTGGTAAACTGTCTGGTCAAGCTGCCTAGTTGGACTAAGTTTAGATATCGCTATCCTCACTTCATTTTGGTCGGGGGAAAATCTTGGCTTTTATCGTTCCGATTAAATCGTTCTGCCTGACAGTGGAATTTTGGTCGCCTTCGCCGTTTAACATTCTGCAAAAGTGTATCAAAATTAGCAAATACAAGTCTTAAATATTTTCTAATTTCTTCAAAATTCATGCAACAAAAAAAAATTATTCATGTTAGTTTAATTCAAAGCACCAACTTTGCGTAAGCTTTTCCATCTTCTTTTCTATTCTTCTGAACTCTTTCCATACTTATAGGATCAATGAGCCTCTTCTTTAATGTACATTAGAAACTTAATTTCTCATAGTCCGATCGTAGTGGTTTGAAACAGTTTTATACAAGTGCCGGAGTTCCCAATGTATCTTCCGCCACAGACTCTAATTACCGAGGGCACACCCCATTTGAGTAGAGAAGAGATAATGGACTTCATAAAACCATATTATCGAGGGTCTACCTAGAGCTATCTCATGACAGGGATTTAAAACAATCCGAGTTAAGAACATGCGTTTAATATGACCAAACCACCGCAGATACTTCTGCCCTATATTGAGTTCTTCATTCTATGGTGTTCCTGCAATTTCTGCAAGTCACACCAACAATGCAACGAAGGATCCTTATTTTGGCAGCTTGTGTCCCCGATCTCATCCTTTCGATTATCACCACCACCAAAAAAAAAAGAGTTGAAACAAAAATATAATTAAAGAGTGACAACTTAACAACTTAATTATGACACCAAATTCAGTCTTCGTGACCCAGTCTGACAAAAACTTGGCCTTGCTCAAATTTGCGCAAAGAGGGAAAATATCGACTAGTCAAAATGTTTATAGAGATTTTGCCACGCGCCCTACAAACAGTAAGGGCGGCAACCCTCCTGCCTGTGGTCACTGTAGGATTTGGAATGAGTGCGATTTTGAATATATGCAAAGCGACTTTTCGCTAACAACATTTCAAATTGTCCGCTTTTTAGATTGACGGTAAAACTCGAAACGACATTTTAATAATCGACAAATAATGGCAGCAATATCGACATTTGTCAGCATTTTTGTCGTCAAATTGAAAACGTGTTTTTCTCGGGATTTTCGATTTTTCGATTATGTCCGAATCCCAACAGGCGCACACAAAATGAATGGGTTAAACATTTTAACAGCGAACTATATGAGTTCTACTAAAATATGAATGTAGTCCAATCGCTGTTTCATCGGGCTAAGAAGGCATCGAAGAAGTAAAGCCCTCTCTCGAAGAACCAAGGAGATATTGTACATGTACAAGACCTTAATCATAATCATCCAGGTCCTGTTGTATGGTGCAGAAGCATGGACCATATCGAAAGCTAGTGAAAACCTCTTGGCACGCTTTGAGAGAAAGATTCTTCGAGTGATTTTCGGTCCAGTTTGTATCGACGGAGTGTGGAGGAGGAGATTCAACGACGAACTTTACGGGCTATATAGCGACGTTGACCTAGTCAAAATGCTCAAAATACAGCGACTGAGATGACTTGGTCACGTGGAGCGAATGGACAACAACGCATCAGCCCGACGAGGCTTTGAGTCCATCCCTGAGGGACAAGGAAGCAGAGGAAGACCCCACCTCAGGTGGCGCGCACAATTGGCGAGCGACCTCAACCAACTTGGTGTGCGTAACTGGAGGCAGCTAGCTAGGGACCGAGCTGGCTGGAGGGGCTTGTCGGTTGAGACCGTGTGTCCACCCCGGACTATGAGCGCCATCTAAAGTAAAGTAAGTAAGTAAGCGTGCCCAAAGAAGTGAAGCGAGTTCAAAGTCAGTAATAATATTTTTTTGAAGTTGTTAGGAAAAAATTTGGTTAGTTCAGAGGCTATAGTAAGAAAAACATTTGCGAGATAGTCTCTCACAGATTTTGATTGTTTTCCAGTATTCTGGTATCTGACTCAGATCAAGTAAAACTTTTTCAGTCTCATGTTCAACCCTTTACAAAGTTCCAAAACTCTTTAAATAGATATTCAAAGGAAAACTCGGGGTAAATAGCTTACTCTAAATCTTATGTACCTATTTGTCAAAAACAGGAGAAAAGAAAGGCAACATAAAATAATATTTATTGCGTTCAACTGGAATAATGACGATGCAATGGTATTTCATTGACATTTTCTAGGAAGAATTGATACACCCTATCCGGCAAAAGGTCAGTTTTGTCCTTACTCTATCATATGAAACGTCACCACACAATGACCATTGACTGTAAACTTAAATCTTTGTTTACTGCCACTCGATGGGAAACATCATCCCTGGCTGAGTTCCATTTCCACAGAAAGCAATCAGAGTCAATCAAAGAACAACGTCGATTGATGCTTGTTTGACTTTTGTGACGGTACAAAGGCATTTAAGTTGCTCGACTCCTCGCAGATAGTAATTCAGGGAGACACACTCCTAGCAAACTGGCCGGCAACCAGCCAGACAGGCAGCCCCAGTGGAATTGTGAAAATGTATCCCTAATAGGTTTCTGCATCATTGTTTTCGTGGAATGCCTTCCAATTACCCAGCTGTAACCAGTCGTAGTATTGCGACCTAGTAAGGGTTCTTATTTGTTTGTTTGTTGGGCTTAGACTTGTCCATCAATCTATTCGGAATGTCCGCACTAATTGGTGACACATACTCATGCTGGACATTTAGCATTTCATTTGGAAAAGTTACACACAGGGTCCACTTGAGCAACCTACACCCGCGACCCACTTAATGGACAAGCGGACCATTGAAAATGAATGAATGAAATGAAAAGTTACACACATTACATTACATCAAAGGAGTATATTGCGATGCTATAAGTTAAGTCTTTAAGTGAAAATTACACGATATATCCATAAGCATTGTAAATATCAACTGTGTTTTTTTTTACAAGTTGTTATGTTGACTCTATGGTGGTGTATGGCATTTGTTTTGTTTAATATTCAGTTCACGAACATAACTTGATTGATGAAGTTCGTTAGGGCATTACTTGTGTATGTGTTCATGTCCTTTATTCACTCATTTTCCAATTTGAAATTCATTTGACTCTATCGTCGTCATTATGATCGTTCATTGTCATAGTCGTCATTGTGGATGCTGTGCTGGGTATGGCATATGCTCATTTGATGAAGGGCTCAGTCAAACGAGTGTGTGTACATTATAATATAAAGGAGAAATAGCAATAAGAACATCGTCGGTTTCTGGAAAATTCTATACACAAAGAAGTCATTTTCTTCAGAACGTCGTTTCAGGGTTTCCTCTGTGAATGGCGCTCGCATGCTTCAATTAGCGTTTGTTTTTGCTTAATGTGAAATCAAGAACAAGAGAGATCTACCCTACAAGTCACTGATATACAGAATAACTATAAACATAAAAATAAAGTTGAGGTAGTGGAAGAAAAACCGAAATATGATTTTTTAAACATGTATTATGCAAGAACCCACGCATATTGTAACCCGTACCCGATCCGTATTCCCTTTCCCTCCTTAAATGAAATATGAAAGCCCGTACAGCGTTGTTATAATCGTTGTCTTACATATCATAATTGTGACGATTTTGGAAATACGACGATCCGATTTTTGCTTTATTTGTCGTTGTTTTTAATTTAATTCAGGTAGGCATTTACGATTTTAGAAGTAGTCAAACACAACGTATAAGATATGATGCGATTCATGAAATTACAAACTCCAAAACCTTGACGTAAGAATATAACTACCTTCCATATCAACCTTTCCAAAATCCCTCATTAGACATAATCTCTTTTTCCAAAATTCTCCGGGACGAAATCCCCTATGGCAAAATCTCGCACCTACCCACACAATTACGTATTAAATCGTTCGTTAAAATCCCCTGTTTGCACAATTTAGAACTTATCCGTTTTTTTCTCCTTGTAACTTCAATTTAACTTCACCCAGAATCAACATGCGCGTAGTGATTCCATTTTCTATAATGTTAATAAAAAAAAATTCCGCACTTTTGGCGATAAAATTAAAGCAAACAACATAATATTATAAACTTTACATAAACCCAACCATGCACCTACTGCAAATCCTACAGTGAACACAATCAGGGGGTTTGCCGGGGGCATGCTGCCGTATCTCACTTTTTAAACACCATTTTTAGATTTAGTGTTATTAATTCTGTCGCGGCTGTCGAAGCTTTCTTGTCGCGGATATAATAATAAAACCAAATCTATAAAATCCCCACGGGACAAATTCGCCCATTTCGCCAAAAAAGCTTAGACAGCAGCGATTTTCCCTTATAGGTCTTTTGGAGTAATGGATTTCAGCACAGGGAATTTTGGAAAAGGAGATTTCATCACCAACTTACACGGTTTTTATTTTTTAACTGCAAACGAATTTTTTTCGAAGGATTTTGGAATAAGGCATTTTTTTCTACATTTAATTTTCTTGATTTTGGGCTTTCGGAATTTTTGTATTTTCGGGATATTGGCTTTTCGAAAATCCCGGAGAAAACAGATCTAATAATTTTCATTAGGAAGAGGAAAAAATCTGGAATTTTAGCCCTTAACACTTTTCGGACCGGAACTAACAACGACCAATGAATGTTAAGTACCTGGAAGTATACCTAGGTACTGGACTTACTTGGAATAACCATGTTGAGGAGAAGTTCTAGAAGGCAAAAAAGGTACTACATCAGCGCAAACGTGTAGGTATGTGGACAGAGGTGGGGACTCTCTCCTAAGTCAGCATACTGAATGTATGCGATGATTACTAAATCCATTATCACCTACGCTTCGGTTGTATGGTGGGCGAAAGCCTCCCAGAAGTCTGCTAAGAAGCACCTGGATAGGATCCAGCGTTTAGCATGTATAGGAAATACAGATGCAATACGCACAACACCAACATGCGCATTGGAAGTGATCTTAGGGATCTTACCGCTAGACTTATTTATTAAGAAAACAGAGATGCGAAATGGCACAATAGGGGTACCATCTATGTACACAGGAGGATCCTCGAGCTTGTCAAAAACGAGATTAGGGAACTGAATATGCCTATAGATGGTACTACAAAGCCGCGTAGGTTTTATGGAAAGGAATCACAAAACTCGTTTTGAAATGAATTACTTTCAGAAAAGAGGAGGGCGGGGGCCGGAATCTTTTCAGAAGATCTAGAACTAGTCCGTCACATTAGCATCGTGAAACACATTTCAGTATACCAGGCTAAGATGATTGCTTTGCTTTATGCGATGGATTACTTGCTTGAGAGTCAGGTGGAAGGAAGAAATATCCTAATAGCACTGGACATTCTTGTGAACCGAGCGGCGGCGTTGGTTCGAGCCCCGGCGGGGGACAGCAATACTCTGCCACCGACCATAAAGAGAAACGAATAATAGCAGAGTTTCTCCACCACTACACCAAAAAAGGGGTTTCTGCTTGGTAGTACAATGGACCGAGATTCGTCTGAGTGCCCCAGGATTTGGAATCCCCTTTAAAAAAAAAAAATAAAAAATAAAAATGCATGGACAAGACAACCATCACAACATCACTGGCAGTGGAGTGTGTATTCAAGTTGAATAAGTGTTCATCTAAAAATCAGGTAACACTGACTTGGGTACGAGGATACATACGGGGATCGACGGCAACGAAAAGGCGGACTCCCTTACAAAACATGGGTTAACTGAAAAGTTGCTGGGACCAAAACCATTCTCTTCAATTTGTAGAGGAATGGTAGAACAGCTGATTCACATCTGGTGATCTGATTCGAATATTTTTCGAAATTTATTTATATATCGAAAATCCTGAAAATCCGAAATCCCGAAAAATACATAATATCGAAAGTCCAAAATCCCGAAGAACTATAATCCCGAAAAATGGGCCAATATTTGTGTCTGTGGATTTTGCGTTAGGGGATTTGCATTTGTGAATATTGTAATTTACAAAAAAATCAATGCAGACAATATCGCTCTAGCTAAAATATTACTAAAAATATGATTTTATTTTATGAAATTTTTGAAGATACCATTACAGTTCCCTTTATTTATTTTTTTGTTTTTGTTCTGAATGACATATTAAATTTGCTTGTTTAAGTAGGCAAAAAAACATTTAACCACATTTACGTAGTTTTTTCTGAATAACGCTAAGAGTAAGTTGCTCTTTTTTAGTCGAAATATTATAGGTTCCGTGTATTTTTTTCGAGGGATTTTGGAAGGAGACTTTTTTTCAAAAGTATTTTAAATTTAATACAGTTGAATTCCAAACGAACGATTCTAAAACGAGGGATGGAAAAAAATAAAACGAGGCATTTCTATACCGCGGAATTTCAAAACAATGGATTTCGAAGTAATCCCCAAAAAAAGGCACATATTGTTCCTATCTTTCTTGAATTCTGCAGCTCCTGTAGAAGTCATTATACAGTATGCGTAGCCTTTGGGAATACCTATCAATCGCATAGTGTCGCTTGTGACATTTGTTAGAATGGTACATCTAATAATAAGTGTAATATCCTAAACATATTTTTACAAAATACGCTGTTTCTTTGGTCTGAGAAGGCAATTGAGTAGTAGACCCCTATCCCGAAGAACTAAGGAGATTCTATATAACCCCTTGATTATCCCCAGTCCGGATTTTTGGCGCTGAATCTTGGACGAAGTGGATGAAGAAACTTGGTCTCGAGAAAGACACTCTTCGTAAGATTTTCGGAGAAGGAGATTAAACGAGGCGAACTTTACGAGCTGTCCAAGTAAAATCGATTTAGTAAAAAAAAATTGCTCATCAATCCCTAATATGGGTAGGGCATGTAGGACCGAATGGACTCTAACGCTCCGGCCCGAAGAATTTTCAACTCCAATCCTTTTAAATTTAATACAGTTGAATTCCAAACGAACGATTCTAAAACGAGGGATGGAAAAAAATAAAACGAGGCATTTCTATACCGCGGAATTTCAAAACAATGGATTTCGAAGTAATCCCCAAAAAAAGGCACATATTGTTCCTATCTTTCTTGAATTCTGCAGCTCCTGTAGAAGTCATTATACAGTATGCGTAGCCTTTGGGAATACCTATCAATCGCATAGTGTCGCTTGTGACATTTGTTAGAATGGTACATCTAATAATAAGTGTAATATCCTAAACATATTTTTACAAAATACGCTGTTTCTTTGGTCTGAGAAGGCAATTGAGTAGTAGACCCCTATCCCGAAGAACTAAGGAGATTCTATATAACCCCTTGATTATCCCCAGTCCGGATTTTTGGCGCTGAATCTTGGACGAAGTGGATGAAGAAACTTGGTCTCGAGAGAGACACTCTTCGTAAGATTTTCGAAGAAGGAGATTCAACGACGAACTATACGAGCTGTCCCAGTGACATCGATTTAATAAAAAAAAATGCTCATCAATCTCTAATATGGGTATGGGCATGTAGGACCGAATGGACTCTAACGCTCCGGTCCGAAGAGTCTTTAACTCCAATCCTTTAAGAAAACGCAGTGGAGGATGACATAGTTAACTGGAGAGGCGTACTCGTTAAGGGTCCAGGTCCGCCCGGACTGTAGCGGCACTTAATTCAGTAAGTAAATATGAAAAACAATATTCTCTATTTGATCATGATCACTGTTTCTGTTTTTGAAACACTCCAGTCATTTGATGAACTTTTTAAAAAGTTGTGTATTCAATCTATGACGGGTGGTGCAAACTTACGAAAGGAAAATGTTAGCAGTTAAAATAATTTCCTAAATTAATGCAGTCAGTTCAGTTATTAGTTTCCTTTATCGCTTCTTTTTCTCTCTATCAAAAAAGAAGACCTAACTATCTACGTGGTTTTCTTAAGCCATATGAATGCTCGAATCGATGCAAAACTTAAGTCTATAGGCACGCTTACACCGAAGCCTTTTTTAAAGTAATGTATATGTACATGAAAATAAAATCTTCCACTATTCTATTCTCCAAAAATGTCCACGCATCTCTTCATTTGCACTCGTAATTTTAAAACATTAGGTACACGTAAAAACTCCAACCTCTCTCATTTTACATCGAAACGAAATCACACCCACGCCGCGATGATAAAAGTCATCAAATGTATCTCTATCCTGTCCCTGTGACAATTTCAAGTAGTTTTTCGCAATGCATTAGCTTTCTAGTGGTTGCCACTTGTAACCCGTGGACTTCAATCCCCACCACACTATGATGCTTGTGACGATGCGTTAAGTGTCCTTTCGTCGAAATTCTATATACCTACACAACATCTATTGGTTTTCCATTTTAATGCCGATGCCGACTGTGTGTGTATAGATGCTTCCATAGTTACCACTTAGTTTCCCATTAAAAGTGCCTCTTGTACCCATCAGCGAATTTATATCCTCTTCTCTCTCATTCTCGCTTTGGAATGCCGTATATAGCTATTTCTTCGTGTAAGAGCTTCTAAGGCTATTAATTCGATGGCTCTCTATGGCTTTAGAGATCGTTGTTATGATTAGCACTGGAGCAATCAATTTCGTTTCATGCCCAATACACTGGTTTGATTGGGGCCAGTACAGCCACCGTGATAACGGCGTGTTTTATTATTTATTGCATATACCAATACGCCACGCGTTAAATCCCACAATATTATTCCGTACGATATGTGTATAGTATACATAAGTGAATGTGTGTCTGTGTACATGCACGTCGTTTAATTTATACTGAGCCTCGAACTTCGTTTTTCCTAGATCGTCGTCATCGAAGGACTATTTACGTTATGTAGTGAGTTATGGTCGAAAGTTACAAGCTATTCTGATATAGGGATATATGTTAAGGTTATTAAATCTTTAATGGCTGAGATGGTTTGGAGGATGATATTATCATGTTCGACTCTATTTGATTGCAGTACGTGTCTATAGCTCAGTCTTAATTTCTCTTATGAGATGGTTAACATCAAAAGCTTATTTAATATTTTATATGACTAAACAATTTGTGTTAAATGCCAGATATACGAAACTATGATACTTGCTGTAACAGTATGTTAAACAAGGCACACTGCTTGATTTCGAAGCTTTATCTGGATAATTGGAAATAACGTGATCGGGATCGTAGACGACATACTGCAGTATTTCCAGACCGCAAGCTACTTAAGTAAAGCACCATTCACCAGATCGAATTGCTGAAATGCGAACCAAGCACTTTTATGCATTTATTAAAAGAAAATTGTACATTTTATTATTCCAAGAGGAGGATAATTAATTACCCCATTTAAATGTATTAAGAAAACCAATTTATAAACAACTTAAATAACGTGAACGAAAATACCCTTGGCGCGAATTGTCAAAGTTTATTCGCAATCCACAACATTAAACCGCGTTCCACAAACTAGCGAATAAAAAATCCGTTCGGACTTAACCTCAAATGAGAAATTCTGTTAAAAACTGATGGCTGAAATTTGGGAACTGCCGTGACCTAGAAAAGTGTTCATGTGAACGGAGTGTCAAAACTTGCGGATATTCGTTCGTTTGTAGGTAGGTAGTTAGTCGCTTTCATAAGAATGGTCCTTAAGTAAATGACCAGATCGATGTCACTAAAGTAAAGTTCGCTTTTAAGTACAAATTCTTCTCCAAATTTCGGGACCGAAAATCATTCGAAAAAGTTTGACTTAAACGACAAGGCATATATATTCATCCACCTTCGCTAATCTGCAATGTGCACGCTTCCGTGCCATATAAAAGGACTGGGCTGATAAGCGTCTGCTATAGAGTTCCTTAGTATTTCTTGAAAATGCTTAATTGCCTTGTTTTGTTAGGCCAAAGAAACAGCGATTGCCAAGTATAAATATTCAGTTAATATCTGATTATCTGATGTTCACTTCAGCTTTTATAGAGGGACCTACCCCAACTATACTTTAAAGTTATAGATTTCGGTTATGACTTTCCTTTGAGGTGGCCGTGGTGTAGTTGTGGTTTCTTTTTTACTGGTGCGGCATAAGTTCCATAGAAATATACTGCCACTAACCAACGAAACAAATAATATCACAGTTCAGTACCCAGTCCGTTTCCTTTTTAACGGTCCATTCCCATAGGGACAAAACGGAACCTTATTGTTTTTTTCTTTATACAGTTGCAAACGAGACTCAGATTCCTTTTATAGCCATATTTTCCTTTGAGCAAATGTTGGAAATGAGTTGGTGTATTATTTTCACCAAGTCGTCTTCTACTGCCTTAAATAGCTCAGTCGTCTTGTCCAGCAGTTTTTAAATTTTTTATTTTTAATTTTTTTTACGTAATTTTTTTTTTTTTTTAAGCGGACGGAATCTTTGCTTTGGTTCGTCTCCCTGACAAAGACATTTGGGTCGCCATCCACAGAAATGTAATTTCTCATACTCTTAACACTTTATGTAATTGTACTACTCTACAAAGCTTTATTGTTCCTTTCTATACGTCTCTGTTCCGGTCTTTTAGTATTGCTAAGTTTTTTTTTTACCTCCGAGTAATAGGTATTTCAACCTCCCCCTAATAAGAAAATTGCAAAGCTGTAAAGCTAGAACGCTAGAGTCCTACTTGACACGCGTATGTACAGGTACACACATGAGATAGGTACTGAAGATACTGATACTTAAGGCTTCAGGCTGTTGCCAAAATACGGTACAAAACATTTTCAGATAGAAAACCTAAATTCAACGACTGATATCGAACGAGCAAGCTTTCGCCGCGATCTTCATAAGACACAGATAGGTCAATGCAGCGCGATATAACTTTGAAATTACACTCCTTTGCCAGGGGCGTAGCGAGGGGGGGGGGTGTGGGGTGCGACGGGTCGGTTTGCGAGTCGGCAAATCAAGGAAGTAACATTTTAACTTGAGCAGCTAAAAAAAAAATCAAAAAATTAAAAAAAAAAATTAAAAAAATTTTAAAATTTGACTTTGAACAAAATGTTAAAAAATAAAAAGTGAGTTTGGATTTTCATTAGGTATAATGTTTTCAAACTCGTAAATGTATACAAGACGGCATTTTCAAAGGTTCCACCTTTCGGAAATGCGAATTTATATTTTTTTGATTGTATGTACCTTTTCCGAGTTTCGATTTTAAAAATGACGGTCAGCATCGCTGAATTTGCCGACTGAAAACATTAAAATTTAGCGAGTTTCGATTCGATTTTAAAAAAGATTGTCGGCATCGGTGAATTTGCCGACCGAACAATTGCTGCAATATTAACATTAATTTATTTATTTCATTGTTATAAATTATTTATTATAAATAAATGCACCACTGTAATAAAAATGTCTCATATCGTCTTTAATGAAAATGGATCGTGGTTTGTGTTCGGATGCGTAAAACTTGAAAACAACTTGACCAAATTGGATACTTCCTTCTGCGGGTTTGTTCGTAATTGCTACGCGAAGGTTTAGGAAAAAAAAAGTCGGAAAATTCTCAACAGGTGGCGCTGTAGCCCCACATTTAGATATCTTGAAGACCACCAAATCGATTGAGCTCCAATTTACAGGTAGTATTAGGTATTGGCCCAAGAGTGTTCGTGTTAAGATTGATCAAAATTGGACAAAGGGGCATGGCGCCTCCCATACAAGAAAAAACATTCAAAATCCTATATCTCGAAAACCACTGAACTGATTGTTCCTGTGAAAATTGGTCAAAATTGGACAAAGGGGCGTGGCACCTCCCATACAAAAAACATCTTCTATGGGGTGAAACTCGATGACGTTATAACTCGATAACCGCTGGCCCGATACAGTCGGCAAGTTCCTGAAATAAGTCGGCATTTCAATGAAAGTCACCCCCCCACGGCTCGAACACTCGCTACGCCCCTGTCCTTTGCACGATTGGCAAATATCTGCTCCTTGCTTCTTGCTCAACTAAAAATAAATGATTTCCAGATTCCTTATAATTGTATGCAAGGTGGTGGTTAATAGTCATCAATCATCATCCTATCGGAAGATGCTAAAATTTTTGTAAACAGATACAAAATATACACGTCAACAAGACATGAATCGCTATACTCTTAAATAACGCGGAATGTTTGTTTCGGCCGGCCCCGATAGTAGTCGCTTAGCTGAGAAAATCGCAGCTCTGGCTGAAGATGTCGCAGATGACCCCGAAGTATCAACCAGACGACGAGACGCGACGTTCCATGTAATTTGCCATCAATCGGAGGAGAAACATTTGGTGAATGATTGTAAGATGTTCCCTTGCAAAGTGCAGATAGTGCATTAGCTGTTTGCTGTTGACCGACAAGCGCATGTAAACACTTCTAACCTAATTACTCGTTTTGTCGATTTGCACTGACTGACAAGATCGCCTAATTTAACCATTCCAGACTTATTTTTGTTGGGTTTCTTAAGTCACAAGTCTATGTCAACAAGATTCAGACTCTTGAAGCATTCAAGGGAAATATGCGTTAAAAATGTGAGGTCCTATAGCTTGAAATTCTGGGAAGAGTGACTTAAAATGCTATACGAACGGGCCCGAATGGTCATCAATTCTGGCGACATCCACTTAGCCGATAATATTTTCTCGACTCAATCGAAAAAAATTGAAGACATCATGGAACCAAAGCTGTTCATTCATAGCATAAAATTACAGCCAAAAAACATCGGGTGACAACTTTAAAGCCACATTGTATAAAAATATTTAAATCAATTAATAACTGCACCACCCTTGATACTTCCATCCGTCCCAAAAATACAAAGTTACGAATACGAATGATTGTACGAAGCTAGAAACAAGGTTCTTTGTATTTATGTACTACCATTTATCTGCGGCTTCGTTCCCGTTACAAAAGCACCTAGTTTGCTGCGTTCGCTCTATAAGATGAAAACAGAACTAGCTGAACCCGCGCCAGCTTCGACAGGACTTTTTTTGTTTTTTTTTTTTTTTTTTATTTTACTTTATTTACTTACGGGCAACAATGTTTTAATTTTTTTTCTATTGGAGGTGCAACACCCCTTTGCCCAACTTTAAACAGTCTTCACAGGAGCACTCCACGGCCAATACGGAAGATTACCTGTAAGTTTGAACTTAATCAATTTGGTCGTTTTCGAGATATACGATTTTGAATGTTTTTTTTGTATGGGCGGTGCCACGCCCCTTTGTCAGATTTTGACCAATCTTCACAGGAGCACTCTACGGCTAATACCTAAGATTATCTGTAAGTTTGAGCTCAATCTATTTGTGGTTTTCTAGATATACGATTTATAATGTTTTTTTTGTATATAGAGACACAAACCGGGTTTAAAATCAATCGGATGAAAAATAAATTAGGCCACCTTTTGGAGTTCGAATTTCGTCAATCTTCATATTCTTCACTTTGGCCATCAAATTAAATTTGTTTAAAAATGTCAGCTTCGTAGCTCTTACCATTTGGGCTGGGCGCTGATCACCAATCGTCAATCAATCAGGGCAAACTATTTGTCGGCCCTAAATGGGGTTAGCTATATTTTAGCTTTAAATATTGCCTATTGGAAGCATTTTACAAAACATGAGCGATATTGGGCGTGGCACCTCTTCAACAAAAAAAAAAAACATTTGAAACACTATATTTGTCGGTAAAGCTACCGAAAACAGTTCCCGAAATGTAACACTCTCACTGCTCTGAGATAAATTTCAATCACTGCAACATAAAAATCATTATCCGCTATTAACTTGTATATATTCTTGCTGACCCTCTCGTAAGATCCTGTAGCTAATCAATGCTAAAGGCACTTGGTGTTGTCGTATATAATCATGAACACGACAAGGGAAGCCACCTCTGATCATACCTGCCACCGTTAGAGGCAATTCACAAATATTTTACGACCTTCTAATGTACACGCTACCTATGTGAGGATATCGCCTTGTCGCATATCTACTACATCCATAAATCGCCAAGTGCGTGAAAGGGAAGCAAGAACTTTACTGAAACGATACTAGTGTTCAGTAGCTATCGTGTCCTCCTCATTATAATTTCAAGGATTTGCGTAAACATATTTCGGTCTAACGGCGATGATGATAATAATGATGATGATGGTAGTGCTTGCCGACTGCGTGGTGGTATATAGTCGTATACCTCAACTGTTGCTTATGAAAACGTACCATTACCACCACCTCATACAACCAAAAGCTTAGAGTTATTTATCAGCTTTGACACTATACCTTACCTAGTGGTAGTGGTAGTACACTCAAACTTCTGTTTCTCTTGTGGTCCTTCTATAACCTAATGCTGATGCAAGCAATTCTTATTCGGTCGCTTCTGGTTGCCGTTCTTCCGACTGCTACAATGTGCTGCTTGTGAATCCACTGTTGATGATGATGATGATAATGAACATGAAAATAATAATGTTTGCGCATCCATGAAAATAGTCCTTTGGGACAAATTAATTCCGAATATCGTATTATGTTACGGTAATTGATAGGGAAGGTAAGTAGACGAAGAGAAATAATGAAGAGCATCGCCGAAACAGAGGCTATCTAGTTGGGTGTAAATAAGGTGTATAATGGAGATGAGAGAATAAGGATAATGCGTACAAGACCTCGCCGGCCGCTTTCAGATCTCCTTAATTCCCATTATGATTGTAATTAATGGAAATTTTAAATGGGTATCTTTTCACACATAATATTTATGAAACATTTTTCGCTGAACCTTGGCGCAGGAGGTGGAACAGAGCCAGTAGTACATGTACAGTAGGTAGGGGTATATTTTCCCATTGCCCCAGTGTTGCATGTATGGAGCAATAATTATAATGCCGAAAGCGGATATTCCTGATTTCGTATGTGCAGCTCCGTTTGGCCCCAGGGGCTTTGCCGGTGTTACCGAACGTGACTTTATAAACAATTAGAACTAGCACGAACGATAAGTCCCGGGGGTGTCACTTCTGTAAGAGGAGCTCGAGCTTGTGTTTTATTTTTATTAGAAAATTTAACTGAATGTAGGGAATCGTGCTGGGGAAAGTGAAAAAAATATTCAATATTGATTGGCAAACAGTTGATTCGATTTGAACGCAAAAATAGTGGAATAAGGGATTTAGAGTTTCAATTTTAAAAATTACTAAATTTTACTCTGATGCAAATTCAATCGAAAAGCCAATAGGAAACGAATTTTTATTTTAGCAGATATTTCCATATACCTAAACAAGGCCGGATGTAGACATTTGAAAGTTGAATATAAGATAGAAAGCGGTTCCCCATAAACTACCATGAAGTAATTATTTTACCTTGTGATGCCACTGATGGTGGTCTTCATTTAAACCTTTGGCAGTGCAAACTTTTACTGTCTTCTAAGCCTTCTTATGTTTGGAATATGTTAATGATTTGTAGGAATGACTTTCAGATTGAACAGAATAAAGCCACGTGTTGAGAACTGACACATACCAAGAGTCGGATGGCTCGTTAGCTAGGAGATGATGTTCCGTTGGTGTTTTAGTAATATGTCTCACATTTTTTTAATTCTTATGTAGTATAGTATAGCATTTATCCGCGGCTTCGCACCTATTGCAGAAGTACCCAGTGTACTTTGTCAGGCGCTCGATAGGATGAAAAAAGTGTTCCCCATACAAACGGAGTCCCCTTGTCGCGGGCCATACTTACATCAATGTTGTATATCCATCTTGATCCCCTAAGGGTTTATGACTCCCATAGGTTAGGTTAGGTTAGGTTAGGTTTGTGGGCTGGCGAGGATTTTCTCCGTGCCACACTCAGGTCAATACTGACCCATTGTGATTCCCATAGGGGGAAAGAGGTTATCCTTTACCCATTATAACCCTGTATTCAAATTACTTACTGTGCTGCTACATACAAACCATCTTGTTGATTTGACGAAGTTCATTATCTTGTCTATTGATGTGCTGGAAAGCTCGTCTAGGTCGTTGAAGAAGTGACTCCCTAGGAACTTATACCTGGTATGTTGGAGACTTGGGCAGTGACATAAGAAGTGGGTTGTATCCTCAATAGCTTCCTCATCACCGCAGCCTCTGCAAAGTTCTTCTTCCGTTAAGCCCATTTTCTTCATATGGTACCGCAAGGTGTTGTGCCCTGTTATGATACCTACGAGGGTGGACAGGGATTTCCTATCCTTCCGCATTATCTTCTCGGTTTTGGATTCATTGAAGGACGGCCATACCATTCTTGTGGTATTACAAGTGTTTAGGGTGGCCCATCTTGCGTTTGCCTCACTTGTGGCTTTTCTCCCTGCTTCAAGCTTGAGTGTGCAAGGCGGGATGTCCACAGAGGGATCAGCTTGTTCTGAAACAGCTGTCGAACATTGTCTTGCTAATTTGTCTGCTTTCTCATTGCCTGAAATGCCTTCATGTCCCGGAACCCTTGTGCTGTGTACCAAGAGCCTTGAGTACTTCGCGACAGAACTTCACAAGCTTCGATCTTATGACTCCCATAATGGAAACCTATGAAACCACCAACCAAACTTTGGTAAACCATCCCGATGTATTTCCAAATTGAAGTAGGTCATTTATGAACCTCTCAGAAAGTTTCTTCTAAGTCATCGAAAAAGTAACTACCAAGGATTTTATTTTTTGTGCGGCAGACCGATGGACATAGCCAAAGAACGTATGGCGTGTCATCATTCCACCTTGGAATACACTGCTGTATTTAGGAAGTCTGATTGAACTGGATAGTCCAAGACTTTCCGAGTAAAACCACACGTGGTAAATGATGTTGTGAAGTCTAGACGGAGATGAGTGTATTCCGTGCATACATTATTGCCGGTGTTCAGGAGTTGTGCATGACAGGCAGGCTGTGTTTCCATCGTTTGATCTGGCTTAACCAAAGAACGCTTTTTGCAGCAGATTCCTGTAACAATTTTTTTATTTTGGTTGTTCAGCAATATGTACATAAAGGGTCCGCCAAATTACTTTTTTTTTTGAAAATGCTATAAAAAAAAACTACTGAATATTTTCTCAAATTTCTTTTTTTTTTAAAGGTACAATCCTTCTGGTTAATAATGGAAAATAATTTCATTCAAATGGCTGCCTCAGCTGGCCATGCGGTAGCCTCTACGATAGGTCCAATTTTTAAGCACATTATCGATTGTGTGCAGCTGTATTTCACCAATGGCTTCACGAATATTGTCCTTTAAAGCGTCAATTGTCTCTGGCATGTCGGCGTAACACTTATCTTTTACGGCACCCCACAAATAATAGTCCAACGGTGTCAAATCGCAGCTCCGCGGTGGCCAAACGACATCATCTCTGCGGCTGATAATGCGATCTTCAAAAACAGGGCGCAAAACATCGAGTGTAGCTTCGGCTGTGTGGCACGTAGTGCCGTCGTGTTGAAACCAAATGTTGCCAATATCCTCCTCTTCAATTTTTGCGAACAAAAATTCGTTCAACATGGCCCGATAACGATCGCCATTGACTGTAACGGCCACTCCTTGCTCATTTTCGAAGAAAAATGGCCCAATTATGCCTCTGGACCAAAATCCGCACCAAACAGTGACTCGTTTTGGGTATATCGACTTTTCAATGTATGCGTGCGGGTTTTCTGTGCCCCAAATGCGACAATTTTGCTTGTTTACATACCCGCCAAGATCAAAATGAGCTTGATCTGAAAAGATGATTTTTTTGGCAAAATCGGCATCTTCTCTAAGTCGATCGCAGGCCCACTTAGCGAAGCGAAAACGCATTGGATGGTCAGTTGGCTTCAACTCCTGAACCAATTGGACTTTGTATGGCGTCATACCAAGGTCTTTATGCAAAATTCGTCTCAATGATGTCTCCGAAATATTCAATTGTTGAGAACGACGGTGAATTGATGTTTCTTTCACTTTTTTCACAAGATAACGAACATACGGAGCTGACGGTGCTTCTCTCCTTCCAAAATCCGTACGCAATTTCCGCACACATTCTTCAACATTACCATGATTTTCAAAGTAATGTCGCAATATTTCCCAGCGGTGTTCAAGCGTATACACAACCATATCCGTTCAGCGGAAGGATAAAACTAATTATCTGTCAAATCAGACGTGAGCTAAGTGTTACCATTCGCGAAATAAGCACTAGTTGAAAAAAAAAAAAACGTTAGATGGCGGACCCTTTATATGCTTAAGTGATTAGTGGGTATAGAGTTAGTTTAGTATGTGAATATGTATTTTATTTATTTAAACAGGGAGACACTGATGATTTCCAGCTGTGCGACATCTGACCATTCTCCAAACAAGCAATATAGTTGAAGCCCATATAATTTTATAATAGGGCAAGCGAAAGTCAATATATTTGAGCAACTAAGAGTCCATTTATCCAAGAGTGAACTTTCGCTTTTAAATTGTTTTATGCAGGATATACAATTTCGACCTTTGCCATGATAACAGCAATTATATTACCGGCTATAACCCTCAAGTACCTAAGCCCTATGTTGGCGCAAAAGCCTTTTCGAAATCGATCACCCACAATCGTAAGACAGTCAGCGGAACGACGGAGGATATGTTTTTTTTTTACCGTTTTAATTCGCTATAATATGACTTCAGATACAAATACAACCTAATCCACAATAGCTCACCCGCATGTAATTCTCTATTCGCTATGAAAGCTTGACAATAATGCCCGCTTACCACTCACACAAAAATGTACAAGTGTTGTATACATCCAGAAGCTCAGCTCATCTGAGCTCTTTGAATACATTCATCCATCTTCAGATATGTATTCTCAGAATTGATACTTGAATTGTGTAGCGTAGATTACGTCTTACTGGGAATAATAATGGCTGACCAGTGGATTTTTCAGCCTATTGAAGGTAATTCTAGGCATTTTGAGGCAGGTAACATCAAACATCAAATTTCTACAAAGGGAGCATAACAAACGAATGTTACCTAAAGCTTCTGTTGATTTCTATTAAAGGCCCCTATTGTTGTCATTTAATCTGCCATATCCATATGAGATCCCCGTCTGTTTCGTATATGTCAAGGAGATTCCTAAAACGGCGAAATGGTAAGGTGAGTTGTTAGATGGTAGCTTGCATTGCAACTGATTTTCTTGTACTCAAACATGGTAGGTACCATCTACAACAATAGCTGCGTTCCTGGTATATCGTATACACGGAATAAATGAATACGTGTGAGGTTTATGTATACGTAAAAGGTAGAACTCCAATATAGGACATTGCAACATACTGCGAATCAATCTGCACTTTATCTGCTGCTCGCCATTTCTGAAATTTCAAAGAGAGATGCATGGTTGTTGCTTTTGCTTTCACCGGATAAACAGAGGTATCAATGGTAAATACGCATCGGATTCGAGATCCTACATGACTATGCAACGAATAGAATTTCAGTTAAAACAAAACATTGTCTAACTCAGATATTTGTCAATTTGAAAAAGTTTTGGTTGTCAAAACAATACCATAGCGTACAGAATAAATTCTGCTTCTGTCGATTTCTATCTAATTTGTTGACCTTACCTGCTCTATATTTAGTAAGTTGTTATTGTAATATTGCCAATTTGCCACTCCATTGCTAATCGAAGTTCATTCAATAATTTATCTGTCTCCTAAACAGAGTAACTTTCCTTTTATCTAAACTTCAGGGATATTTATTATTTCGCTCAATGTCATAATATAACACAATAGGTACAATTATAACTCAATGCGACATCCCGCAAAGTTACGGTCCGTCACGGAACTTCATTCATAATTAGAATTACATTACTTCCCGCACAAATATTTGAGATGATAATAACTTGTTTAGACCAACAATTTCAACTAAACAAGTACCCAATTCCGTTGGCCAACTTAATTTACTTTTGATGTCCATTTTCCCATTCCATTTCCCATGGATCCTTGTTTATTTGTCTGTTTAATTTTCTTCTTTTTGTTTATTTGGTGGGAATAACTGTCATCGTCGACAGATGTAATAGGTTTATTCAAAGTTTAGATGCATTGTTATGTTAGTCGTGCGGCGGAGAGTCCTCATTAAGTAAGGTAGGGTAATGGTATCAACATTGCGAGGGGCGAACCCCAAGCGTATTCTCAAATTCCCCAAAAAAAAGAAGACATTTTGCGACATGTACCTATACATAGTAGATATTTTTAGCCACCCCACGCCACTGGATGTGGCAAAAGCAAAGCAACAGTTAGTCTTTGTATGTAGGTATTGAAAATAAAATAAAATAAAAGTTGTGCTATTAATGTTCCCACAAGCGAATGTGACAGATGAAGTCGGTTTCGAAAAATTAATCTATTCACGTACGGACGTTATGCACGCGTTGGTCTGTTTCAAAAAAAATATTGGATTTTGTAGCAGATTGAGATTTCCTTGGGGTAAATTAATTTTTTTTTTTTGCCAAAGCGAGAGAATATAGAAAATAAACTGTTGTGTGCAGATTATATCTGCTTATATGAAAATCTACTCAATCTGAAAATACAAAATTATATTTTTCTACTCCCCGCATTGTAAAATTTACATCGTTAATTGGTTTTCGTAATTGATCCCTCATTTGAATGGAATTAATTAGAATGGAAATAGTTGCATCATTTGTGAATTTTACATGTTTCACTGTGTGGAAAATTGAATTAGTTTTCCAAGAGAAGATTGACTTAATATGCTTCTAAATAAATTGTGAATTATTTAAGCTGGTCGAGATACTAATTACTCAATTAAAAAAAATATTTAAACTAAATATAAAAATTACAAAAGCTCTAAATTTCAGCGGTTGAAAATATTGCTTTGACCTTGAGAAGTAGTAAGAACAAAGGTAGATGGCATAGAAAATGCACCGAAAATGCACTTCAGAAATAATTCTCGCATAGGCATGTAGATTCGTTTCCGCACCACTAAGTTTTCGATACAAATCTTCATTTGGTATTTCCGTTCATAGAGGAAGGTATATTCAATTTGTCATTACATTTGTAAAGCCGAGAAGCAGTCACCGCACCGGATACCCCTTAAAGAATAATATTATGTATTTTCTAAGTCAGGATCAAATTCTGAATTGATTTAGCTATGTCCGTCTGTCTGTCTTCAATATATGCAACTCGGCATATTATTCTGATATTAAAATGTTATATGAAATCAAAAAAGTGTGTCTCCCAGTTTTGTCTGTCGGTCCATCTGTTTTCAGTGCCTTTTGGATAAATGACAAACCGGACTTATTTCAGACTTCGTTTATGGGGGTAATTGGATTACGATTCCTGCTTTTTTTATTTCATTCATTTTAGTCCAAAATTGTATGGCACTTTCCATATAGGTTAGGTTAGGTTAACGGGTTGGTGAAGCTGAGTAGCCTCCTCTTCACCCCACTTAGGTCCTTGTGGACCCATTGTGATACCCTTCGAAGGGGTTAGCCGTGTTGTACTGGCTTTATATTATCCTTCCCGTGGTTACTCGACTTTGTCCAACCATCTCGCTGCCCTCAGAAACCTGTAAAGATTGGATATTGAGACGTTAGAGAGTTCTTGGATATCCTGGAAGCAGTAGCTTCCAAGTGTTCTATTCCTCAAGTGACAGAGACTCGGGCAGTGACAGAGAAAGTGAGGGGTGTCCTCGTGGGCCTCCTCATCACCGCAGCCTCTACAAATGTCGTCATTCTTGAGATTTAGTTTCATCGCGTGGTTTCTTAAAAGGTTGTGACCAGTGAGGGCGCCAACAATCCTAGACAGCGATACTCTATCGTATCGCAGAAGTTCGTTGGTCCTGCTTTTGTTGTATTCTGGCCACATCTTCCGTGATATGTCACAGGTGGTTAGTGTTTTCCACCTGATGTTGGCCTTCATTCGGATCTTGTATTCCACTCGTTCTCTGAGACTGCAGATTGGTGGTTTGATCGACTGAAGTGCCTGGTCTAGGTCCATTGCAGAACCTTTTCTTGCCAGTTCGTCAGCCCTCTCATTGCCGGTTATGTCCTTGTGTCCAGGAACCCAGCAGAGATTCGTATTATGCTGCGAGCCAAGAGCCTTGAGCTCTTCGCGACAACGGCGAACTAGTTTGGATTTTATCTCATTATTAGAGATTGCCTTGATAGCCGCCTGGCTGTCAATAAATATGGTAATATCATTCCGCGGTACTGCCATTATTGACACCATGCTTGCCACTTCCGCGACCGCCAGTACCTCAGCTTGGAAAACACTGCAGTAGTCCGGAAGCCTGATTGAACTATGTATGCTGAGTTCCTCTGAGAATAGTCCGGCGCCAGTTCCACATTCCATCTTTGATCCATCAGTGTAGATGGCTATCGATGTCGTTTCCGTGGGTTTGTTGCTGTCCCATTCTTCCCTGCTCGGAAACTGGCAAGAGAATGGTTTGTCGAAATCTAAGTAGGGTGACATGTAATCAGAGTCGACGTCACTCCCTACGTGTTCCTTGAGGATTCGCGCGTGTCCACATATACTGGGGATCCAGCATTTTGTCTGGCTTATCCTCAACGCACTTTTGGCAGCCGATTCTTGCACGTATAGATCCATAGGTAGCAGGTTAAGAAGCGTTTCCAACCCAGCAGTCGGTGTTGTTCTCAACGCACTAGTTGTTCCTATACATGCCAGTCTTTGTATTTTTGTCATTGCCTTTAGATTGGTTGCCTTGTTTGTGGCTTGCCACCAAACTATATTGCCATATGTAAGTATAGGGCGGACGATTGCCGTATACATCCACAGAATTATCTTCGGGTTAGGTCCCCAATTTCTGCCGAAGATACGGTTGCATGCATAAAATGCATTCGCCGCCTTCTTAACTCGTTCATTGACATTTAGTTTCCAATTAAGTTTTCTATCGAGAATTATTCCCAGATATTTCGCGCTCTCTGCCACCTGCAGGGGTATTCCCTCAATGGTTGGTGGTTCAAAGTGCGGTATGCTTCTTCTGTTTGTAAACAGCACAAGTTCGGTCTTCTGGGGGTTCACCCCAAGGCCACAATGTTTTGCCCACAAGTTAAGTGTTCGCAGTGAACTTCCTAACAGTTCACTTTCCATATAACAGTTTGATTTTCTTAAAGACATCTCCAACAGAGGTAAATGTTATGCATTTTTAACTTTTGTTTGTTACCACTTACAGAATATTTGAGAACATAATTCAATGGTTTAAGTTAAGGACATGGACAACTACCATTTAAATTTTTAACTTTCACGTATACATACTTACATACGTAGTAAGAGAAAGATTATTGTTTTCGTACAAAATTTCGAACTCGAGATTTTGATCAAATCTGATATAACGATGACAGGGAAACTGAAAAATAGTGGGTCTCTCAATTCTGTCCGTTCGTATGTCTGTCTGTCCCACCCCTGGGGAATCTAAATGCTTGGACGGATTTGTTTTAAACTTCGTATTTAGGGTTTGTGGGCTTCCCGCTAGGAGGCGTTTTTTTTCATGCTAGCTCTAATATTAACGGTACTTTCCATATAAAAATTTTACGAAATATTAAACAATTTATTTTTTCAAAAACGGCTCTTACGATTTGAACCAAAATTAATAGTTGAGTTAATGTAGGCATGCTTAATATGACTGCATACCCAGTTTTTCGCTAAAAAGTCCAGCAACGACAGTTTTGAAAATTGGCTTTTTCTCGAAAACGGTAAAAACTATTTAAAAAAAAACTTATTTTTAATGTACTATTGTCATTCTTAACTTGATAGCAAAATTGTTAGCAAACCCCAAAATCCCACCTTTTGAAAAATACCCGAATTGACTATGTATGCCCAAACACAAAATTCAAAATCCACAAAATAAAAAATCCCCGAAATGTTATTTCAAAATATTTAAATAACTTTTCGTATACCTAACCTTGCGCCTACTCCAATCCAAACAGTGACCCCAAGCAGAGGGGTTGCAGAGGGGCAGCATGCCCCCATACCTATTTTACTGTTAATAGTGTTAATGCATTGTGAATACACTCGAAATCTATTTGGGTATTTTGGTTTTGGGGGTTTTGGATTTCGGGATTTGGGTTTGAGGATATTGACTTGTGGATTTCAGTTTGGGGATTTTAGTTTTGGAGTTTTCGTACTCGTACCCAACCCCTTCTGTGAACAACCCGAAATATTATTTGATTATCTTAATAGCAACTGGCTGATTATAACCATTTCACACTTTGGATCAAAAATGCACCCTTTATACTTCACAAGTAAATAACTCTTAACAATACAGCACTTATAGTTTTCAAGCTGCTACAAAATAATGTAGGTATGTATGTACTTCGAAATTGTCCAGTTTCAAAAAAAAATAGCTTTAAACATCCTGACCACTTTTGTGTCAAGACCCATATTATAAAAGAGCATCAATTCAAGAAAATTGTATTTTCTGAGTTTCGTACAAACATACTGGTACTAACTGGATCAAATCAAATGGCTCAGGAGTCAGGAGTTCACTATGACTACTATGAGCAATCAGAAAATTCATCTATCAACGAAATGTGGGTTAAACCTATTTTTGTAATTTTAGATAAATATGAAACATAACTCAGAAGACTCAAGCAAATAATTTGAGTTAGATTTAGGGCCAGTTTCAAGACTAGCTGATAAAGTCTCGGATAGCCTATCCGGAATTTATATGTCAGATAAACGTAATATTTCGGTTTCAAAGGTTTCGGATAGTAACAGCTGACAGATAAAGTCTCGGATCGTTTATCAGCCAGTTCAACCGGCTGTTAAAGCCTCTATCCGGAAGATTTAAACAAAATATTTATTTGATGTGGCTGGAAAAAATATAGTTTTAGAGCATTCTTTCGTTGACGGGTGTAGACAGCAGTCAGAAGTGTTATATCATGCATTTATTTGAATTCTTAAATGTCGAATTAGATGAATATTACAACCATATTACAGGGCCCCGTAGGAACAGAGTATTTCAAATAATTTTTAGAAACCCTCGACGATGAAGATTTCTGAATTTTCACTATTTTGTTTAACTATATCCATGCCCAGTCAATACCTTTCACCGTGGGCGGTGGACTTTGCCAGGGGTGCATTTTGTCTCCTCTCCTTTTCATTACTTATATGGACTGGATGTTATAGCGCAGTCTTGGCGAAGAACGTTTCGAATTGGAACATCCGAGGATAAGTCGCTTGCTCTTCGCTGATGACTTGGTCATCCTTTCGTCCTCTTAGACGGAACTTCAATGCGCACTCTATCCGTTTGTAGTCGCTTATGTGGAAGCTGAGATGAAAGTAAACGTAAACAAATTTCAAGTGATGGTCGTCTCCAGAACGCCTGTTTAATGTATACTCACGAGTGATGGAAGGACCAAGAGCAAAGCAATGCTAAGTTTATCTGTAGGATTGGTCAGGTTGGTAAATTTTGAAACAGCTCGGTTATTCTGTTATCATAAGAGGACTGAACTTGGTGTCAAAGCTAAATTGTCAAGTTGTCAGTCGTTAATTCGGAGTTTGTTCCAACTCTTACCTATTTGGGTAATGACCGAAAGAATAAGATCCCGGATACAAGCTGCCGAAATGAGATTCCTCAGTTGTATTACTGGTGTGACCCGTAGAGATGGTGGAAACACCAGAATACGTGAGGGACTCAATGTCGAGCAGCTACTGCTCCGGACGCAGCGGTGGATTAGTCATTTTAAAACGCATGTCCCCAACCATGATCTTACGACGTGCTATGGAATCCGTACAATCGGGAAGGCGTCCTCTAGGTATACCCAGGATGAGATGGTTAGACCAAGTCCATAATATCTCCCCTACCCGTATGGGGATTGCCATTTATGATTTACAGTCGACGGCCTAGAATCGAGACTATGGACGGTGCACTTGGACTTGCGCAACCTACACCCCCGACCCACTTAAGGGATAAGCGTGGTATCGAAAATGAGTGAATGAATGAATTTATCCATGCTAAATTAAACAAACTAGAACAACACAATTCACTTAAAAATGTGATAAACGATAAAAAACATCATTTTCATTCCTGTCAAACAATTAGTGCCTGATCAATTTTTCTACCGGATAGTTTATCAGAGACTTTGACGATGAAACAGAAAAAAAATATCAGCTACTTTTATCTGGTGGAAAGCGTTATGTGTCGGCTAACTATCCGAAACTTTATCCGGAACATTTGAAACTGGCCCTTAATATTGTAAAAAATCCTTAGGAAATTACATCTAAAACGAAGATTTTTTTGAAATGATCAACCGTTCTACACTTTTTTTTTGTCATAATTCAAATTAAAATAAAATTTAAAATGGTAGGTAATTCTCGCTTATATAGAACTGGGAATTTCCCCAAAATTTCAACCAATGAAGAAAAATCTAATTATCCCAACTCGCGATTGAAAAAAAAAACTTTAATCGAACATGTACCTTGTTTTTATTTTTTATTATGTTCTGTCCTTAGATCAGAAAATAGAAAGTTACTATCGCTGCATATCTTAGAAAACTTAGTTCGATTCACGTACCAAAATTAAGAAAGAAAACTAAAAGTAATCGGCAAGTTGTTTACGCCGCACCATTGATGCCACCAAACAAACCACCCTCTCAAACAAAACCAATCTAGACACAAATAACCTGCCACTGCAGTCATCCTATTTAAAATTCTAAAAGAGTTTTCGCTTTTCGCACACCATCTCGAAATGAAATTAAGTTTTCATATTCCTTACCAGCCAAAGTTTTGGGAAAAGATTCATCCGAACATTGCTACAACAAGTGGATCTAACCAGCAATGGTACGACATTGCCGTAGCATTGTAAACTCAAAAACTTGTTGACTTTTGTGAATTCCTGTCAGCTCGATCCCAAAGCTGGTTGCGAACTTTTCGCCCTCTATATTATATGTACGTTGACAAACTTTTCGGTTAAGCCATTTCCCCGAAGAATAAGAAATTAAAAGTGCACCAACAAGCCAAAAAGTACCACAAATAACTTGTACACGGTATATCCTCAGCTGTCCTGAAAAAATTCACCGACAACGTTATCAACTCAAAATAAAATAATCGCACATCTAGTTGCATATCACTTGAAACTGTTATGTTGTTTTTCAGACGGTGGACAAGGATGAGTGACTCAGTTAGGAAACAACAACATTGCTGAACACAAAGAGGGAATCCTTTGAACAAAACAAATTTATATAAAAAATTACTTACCACAACTAGTTTGTTGTTAATTTATTAGCAAGGAACAGGCCCTCCAAAACTCAAGACTTGAAATATAGTGCCTGGCAGCCTCATATTTTAGAACAATTCTGACAAGGATCTTAGGAGTCTATCTCGGCAAAAATAATTTCATAGTCGTTTCGAAACTTTGCTGGAGTACAGCGAACGAGTCGGAACAAAATAGAAAAGTTCATAGAGTGGAAAAAAAACCCTTCTCGAACAACACTGTCAGTTACTTGTCGTGACGTTTAGTAATCAACTGATAGATAGCCAGCCCCATTGGTAGCTCAGTAATCCGTCATCCTTTTAATTTAGAACCGTCTCCATCTTTGCTTTTAAAGTTAAATGGAAAATCGGAACACGTACCTATTCCGTGTGCGAATACACGAATACAAAAACAGGAAAATATGAAATCCTCTGTGTGCGATGTCGTACCAAGTGGAGTGCGTTTAACGACCATCAGCAGCCTTCTGCGCGCCGCCAAAAGAATCTCATGCTGAAAAGAATGGAGGAAAGAGACCGGATCAAGGATGTTGTTGGATGTTAGGTATCTTGTTGTATTTTTCATTTTCGAGTATTTCCATTAACGTTTAGCCGCACCCGCACATAAATAAACCAACATAAGAGGAAAGGAAAATCTCTGCAGCTGGAGGGTAAGCCGGTGGTAGCGTCCTTGCAACTTTAATTAAAGGAAGCGCGCATACAGAAATTGAACTTCTTAAGAAGAACAAAGCTCGACAGCGTCTGTGCAGTTGTACGGAGTACTTGACTCTCTATCTGGTTTGAATGAATCCGGCACCGGGGGGAGGTGTATTTCATTAATACTTTGCTTAGTCAATAGTGTAACGAATATCTACAGTGCTTCACTTTTAATTTTCTTTGAATAAATCCCTACGATGTAGTAGACGCTGTTCACAAAATCTTTTTTTTTAATCAATTCATTTGTGGTCTATATTTTGATTGGGAAGGGTTGTTGGCTTACTATTTGAACTTTCCCCAGTTCGTTTGGAGATGGATCATTGTCAGATACACCGACCCCATGTAGCTTAACCTCATGTAAGGGCGGCGACTCTTTTCTTGGTGTATACATATGTAACATTAATCTGCTTTGATTGATAAAAAGATTACTTTTCAACTTAATACAAGATAAAGTGAGCTTCTTGGTATCTGTCTCAAGCCCACAATACAAAAAACAACAATATAAGAAATTGCAGCAGCTGCTATATTTCAAATGAATTAATTTTGACAGCATTTAAAAGGAGTAAATGTGCGAATGAGAGAAAAACGGTCGCAAACAATAGTCTTAAAATATCATTGCATCTGTGGCCTAGATGCAGCAATCAGGATGTCCAATTCCAATGAATTCAATCTATTATTTAAACTGTCACAAGAACATACAATACAACATTCTAACATTGCGTTGAGCACAGTATTGTATGTATGTTTGGCTTTACTATACAAGGAACACTTCAAAACAAATGGCAAATTTATTTTATTTCATGTATCAGGAAGAAGAAACAATCTGCTCTCAGCGGCAAAATCTCTGATGAAGGAATGGTCCTCTATTTCCACAACGCAGTAGAAATGTGTTGAGATTTTGCTTACAGTCGGGACTAAGAGCAATATCTAGTACTAAGGGGTGTCCCATAATTCATGCAAAATGTAATTCGGATAGATAATAATAATACCGATAATTACCGATTTTTAATTAAAAAGCTTACATTTTTTATTGATTCATAGAGTTATACTGTATAGGTACAGATTGGGGCTATGTATGGAATAGCACATCGGATAAACGGCCGCTACGGCTTTGCTGGCAAGAACTTACCCTTTTATTTCAAGGCGGTGGTGGTCGTGTGCTTGCTTGCAAATACGTTTGACTCCAATCGGAAGATCTGGATGGTCAATTGTGATCGAAAAAACGGCCGATTACATGATTAGAAAATGACTCATGCAGCAATTGAATTGTTTTTCTGACTGTATGGCAAGTGGCACCGTCTTGTTAAAACCAAATGATGGTCGCAACCTTATCTTGTAATTTAGCTAGTAAAATCTGGGTTATCATATCACGATAACAAACACCATTAATTGTTACTGCCTGACCAGGCGCATTTTCGAAGAAGAATGGTCCAATAATACTTCCAGCCAAAAATCCGCACCAAACAAACACGTGTGGATGCATTTGTTTCTCAACAAATACTCGTGGGTTTTCTGAACCCCAAATGCGACAATTCTGACAATTAACGAAGCCATTAAGATGAAAATGACCATCATCACTGAAGATGGTATTCTTCGAAATATCAGAATCCACTTGTTGTTGTTCCAATATCCATTCAACGAACTCTCTTTGCGCTTCATGGTCAAGGTTAGTAGTCTTCAGTAATTGAGTCTATTGAACTTTGTAAGCATGAAGTTTCAAGTCTTTCGTGAGAATTCGCTGTACAGAGCTTTTCGAAATTCACAATTCTTGACACTAAGGTACCGAATTGATTTTACTGGACTGTCAGCAATACTATACTCTCGCGAACTGTTTCGATGCTTTCTGTTGAACAACTTGTGACAGGATACCCAGAGTTTTTAAGATTGATCCCTGAATTTTTCAATTATTCTCTGCATAGTTTATGGCTTTACATTATGGCCATATTTTGTTCGACAATTAAGGACTGTAGCTGACAAACTTTCATTATTTTTAAATTATTGGTCAACAATAAAAATGCGTTGTTCTTTCGTATAGCGATCCATTTTTACTAGCCCTGAAATTTCAGCTGTCACATTGTTATATTTTTTTCCGTTGGCATCACTGTAATATTAAACGGCGCAAAATTCAAACTTGCGTGAATTTTGGGACACCCTTTAGTTACAAGGAACTAGTATAAAATATGAATTTTGCATCATTTATACATTAATATGTATATTATGGTTATTCCTAAAATACAGCATAATATGGATGTGTATGAGAACACATAGTAAACATAGCGAATTTGAAGAGTCAATATAAATTTTCTTTAACATTTATTCTAAGAAATAAAATATTCAAAAATATTTCTGATCCTCCTCCTTGATAATAAAGGACAAAATTATTTTCTACATTTATTTTAATATACTTTATTTATATGCATGTCAATGTCGATAGGTTGGTTGTCAATCAAATTGGAGTTTCTCAAAAATCATTTTCAAATCGCTGTTAATGGAAATGATTTGTGAGAAACGCCTACACTAATATGTTATGTACATACCTACAGTCAAAATCATAACACTGAAAATTGTACAGCCAGAGGCTTGCTATGTGATTACAATGTCGATGATATTAATTATATCACTTATCCTACCACCTATCCATTAGCAAACAATGGGTACACAAATTGTGATAAATGTGTGGACTAGAAATGTCGTCATTATATTCAATATTGCATACCAGTAACAAAGTAATTTTATCTTCAGGCACGTTGTCGGAAATTAGAAATACATACATACTCCCATCACATCAACTCATAGCCTAACCGAACTATTATTGAAATTGATACTACTTGGCAAGAATATCAACGTTAGTTTAGTTTCTGTTATGAATCTGAAAATCTGGTCAGTGCCCCACAGGATTTCAGTATAATCTGGGGTTTCTGCGCTCACATCGCAGAATCTGCGGAGGCCTTTTTCTGATAAACCCATTTTCCTCAGTTATTCCCTTAGTCTACAGTGTCCTGTTAGGAGGCCTGTGAGGATTCTTAGGTTGTCTTTGCTTAGATCAATACATGCTTTGAATCTTTTTAGGTTATAGTTCCGTAGAAGTTTCCTAGCTAGCCTCAAGACCTGGAGGTTTTTTAATGCGACGGTTCCTTTTTTCTTTCAACCCTTTTGAACTCTTCTTGTAGGGTGTGTGGCATTAATATATAAACCAACGCAGCGCTGCCAGAAATATATTTTCGTGTTCAGTAATCACCCCGAACTAAGCTCACGTTGCTCAACGTTGCTAGCTCTTAGTCGATATGAAGGGCTTCGCTGTTCCAGTTTTTCTAAATGCTGAGCTTCGTTATGAAGTTATTCTCAAATTGAATTTACTGATACTATCATCCCTGGGTTCTGGGAATAGCTAGAAGTGGAAGTTTTGTGTGTAGTACCTTTTATAATAAATAAATAAATAAATAGGTGGCGCAACAGGCGTGTAGACACCCTAGGCCTAGCTTCTCTCAACTATTCGTTTTGTGTAAGTTTCTATTTTTGGGACGAATGGAAGGGACCTACAATTTGATTCCGAGTCCGAACGGCTGAATTGAGAAGCTTTACGTGGCTATTAGACTAAGGGAAGGGAAACACTGGAGAGGGCAACCGTATGGGCACGCCAGCATCCTCCTACAGACGATCCCCCTGCCCACTACAACTGATTATCAGCCTACGAAAATCAGCTTCGATAAAGGCTTCACCCATGAAATACCAGACAGGAACCAATGGGCTTCACAAAATGTCCTACATAAATCACTGTCAATATTCACAGACGGTTCTAAGACTCCAGAGGGAGTATGCGCCGGAGTCTTCTCAGAAGAATTGAACATGGGCCTCTCCTTCTGTCTTCCGAAACACTGCAGTGTCTTCCAAGCCGAAATTACAGCTATTCGTCAAGCCACAGCGTGGCTGTCGATTAATACGGTATCACAAAGGGATATTGTCATATACATTGATAGCCAGGCTGCAATCAAATCCCTAATATCCAGCGAAATAAGATCTAAGGCGGTGGAAGATTGCCGCGTATCTCTCAACGAGATAGCTGGACAGTACAACCTCACCCTCTGCTGGGTTCCTGGTCACTGTGACATCCCAGGGAACTGTGCAGCGGACGAACTAGCAAGGCGAGGCTCCTCTGGCGTGGACAGTATAAGTCTGCACAAAGTGTATGCACCACTTTCCCACGCTAAACAAATAATTCACGCGGACGCAGCTAGCAGAGCAGTGTTCAGATGGAAACATTTAGGATACTGCGATACTGCCAAGCTCACCTGGCCAGCTCTGGACGCAAAGCGATCCAAGGAGCTTCTTCGACTTAAAAGATCCAGCATATCGAAAGTCGTTAATGTGATCTCCGGACACTGCATATTAGGCAGACACGCTCAAAGGCTTGGCCTGCCTTACAATGACTTCTGCAGAAGCTGTAGAGACGAAGAGGAGGACGAGTCCGTCACTCACTTTCTTTGCAGTTGCCCTGCCCTGGCCAATCTAAGAAAGGCCCACTTAGGAAACTATTTTCTTAATGATCTCAGTGATCTAGGTAACACCAGCGCCGCTAACATTCTTAGCTTCATAACCAGCAGCAAATGGTTTACATGAGTAGCCAGTAAAGAAACAGCTCCCCAAATCCCAGTGGTATGCACAATGGGCCGAATAGCGGCCTAAGTGTTTCTCTCATCGAGAGCCACTTTAAACTAACTAACTAACTAACTAATTTATGTTTCTCCAGGGATTGAACCTGGGATCCCTCGCACAGCAGTCCAACACACTAACCACTGCGCTACTGCGCTCACGTACTCTTTTGAACCAATGCATTTCTCCGATTCCTTCCTTATGAAAAAATATCTCCACCGGATTGGAGTTTCAACGGGTCCCTCTCCCACATGCAGGTAGACTTTGCCTGGAGAGTGACGAATCCTCTCTTTACATTCTCATGGACTGTCCGTCTCTCTTTCGTCTCAGAAAGAATGTCCTTGGCAAAGAAATCGTTACTTTAGCAAAACTTGATGACCTATCCCCCGAGAAGATACCCCCCGAGAAGATACTTGTCTTCCTGACTGACAATAGTCTCCTTTAGAGAGGCCGCACTGCCAGGGCCGGTTAAGGCTCTGCCGAGTTTGAATCCGATCTAATCTATCCATTTTTACTAGTACATATTCACAATTTGTTCATTAAAGCTCTCACTATATTACAATTGCAGAATGAAATGCCTGTTAATAGTTGGCAGAAGAGGACAATATTTTGTCTGTATCTATTTAATAGATTCGTATTTCTAAAGAAAGATTAATCAAAATTAGATCAATTAGATTAAATTAATTGCTTCCTTTGCGCATTTTATGAGGATAGCATATAACCAGTAAAAAAATGCGTTAAAATTGCTTCCATTTTACTTACACTCGGCAAACCCCCTCTAATTGTGTCAATATATTATCCTATTCTGACATGTGCCTAAAATATGACAATGTAAGTCATTGCTATATGAATATACGATATGGCACAAGGTCCAGAAGTCGAAATTCACCTTCTCTTATTAAACAGCACCACTTCTTAACATTCTAATAATTCCGGCGAAAGGATCATCAATAACATCAAGATGGCACCTATGCCATAATAAGTGTCAAAGTGAGAAAGGCAACATCTTGAAGTAATTCGTAAATTCACCTTTCCTCCTAATGACCGTCATACCTCACAACAACCCGTCAACTTGTTTATATTATTCAAAAGGATAAATGCCCCTTTGAATTTTTAAAATCGATGATAAAGCCAAATTTATCCTCACCAAACCCTATTTCGTTCTCCTTTTTGAAAGTGACAGACGAATAGTACAAAATTATAATGGGGATGGGGAAGAACAAAATTCCGCAAATATCTTCAAAAGCCTCTCGGAAGTATTTCTCTTTATTTTCTTTAACGAAAATGGAGTATGGACTATGGAGGTCAGCCTGGTGAGAGAAGCCTCCACATCCGAAGGGTAGCTAATTTAAATATTTAACGCGTGCTTGAATAATTCTCACCTTTTTTCCATTTTTTTGTACATTATTTTTGGGTGCGCATACTTTTCACCGCAAGCGCTATTTTTTGTGTTGGTCCTTTGAAGAAAATAACCACGGATATTCAACGAGAACTGAATTAATATTCGCGGTGCGTGTATATACATAGTCAGTATGGCTATAGCAGGCCATTTTTTTAACTTGTCTGTTAGTGACTTGCCTCCTTGAAGGAGTCAGCCAGCATTGATCAGTGTGAAATGAGCGACAAGGGAAATGTGAATATTTCCTCGTGTAATTGCGCTTTGTATGCCTAATCAAAACTGACACTTGTGTAAACGAATTTCCTTGAATTTATTTCGCGGAAATAATAATAAAAAAGGAAAACGCATAAATATACGGTTTCATTTATTCTTAAGGTAAGAGCACTTATCCAACTAATTGGATAGAGAATTTCATGCCCATTCAACTGAATCATTACTCATCTCCTGTTCGTAGTGCAACTTATAATCGCTCTACAACTTTATAACTTCAAATATCCTTTATAAATGCCAAATAGCGTTATTAACCGCCTTTATGAGCTCTCACATGCACACAAATGTACATAAGTTGTCACCCGCAACGAAATATGTCAGGTTCCACACAAAATCCAAAAACTCTAATCCTTTCCCTAACCCCCTCCTACGAATAATGTTCATCTTCTTCTAATTCAATAGCAGAAGTTCAAAATTAAATACTTCAACGAAAGTGTTATAACCACAAGAAAACACCCTTTCACCCGTTCCAATATGCTTAACTATGAATGCGCTTATAATCCTTTCCTCAGCCTTTAGGCCTTAAGAGCGGTAATGTGTGGCGTATGAAATTACGGCACTGAGTAGTGGAACTAAACTCACAGCAGGAGCTTAAAACTTTTCTCACACACACACACCCCGCGCTATGTCGTTTCCTCGGCTTCTCTGTAAGTGGGATGCGATACGATCTTCAGCATGTCGTGTCGCCACGTCGTCGGTTGATGTGGTTTCTGTCGTGTGTTTGTGTGTCGCACAATCTAACGAAAAGCTATGTATATTCCTCCGATCCACAAGTTAGTTATAACCTATTCTCTGAGTCTCGCTCTTTCAACACACACAGAACTAGGTACAAGGACGACACGGACGAAAAGGATATCAGAAATTTTGTTTCAGAATTAATGTCACCCAGAAAAGAGTTTCGAATGAATTTAAACTCTTTTCTGGTGCTTAAATCCTCTTCATAGCGTATAAGCGAGTAGTAACACTTGTACCGTTCGAGGATTGTCCACCAGGTGAAATTACAACCCATTACTCTTGTCGAAGGGTGTGAGGTATTAGTGTCACATCGAAAAGAGTTTTTCGAGCGATAACCCAGTGATACAAAACAAAAATACGTTGTCCTTTTCAACATTTTCCTGCACAGGCAGTCCTTGTGCAAAGTTTAAACATCAATTTCGAACGCGGAAGGATATGTCGCTGTCCAGAGATGGTATCCTTCTGCTATATGCTCCCACATAGACGACACGAATGTGTATAGACAAATGTTTATGGTGCTTATGAAGATAATTTAAAAACCAATTTTGGGGGCGAGCGAAAAGAACAACTTTTCGCTACTTCTCGTCCTATTAATCGCATTTGGTGCTCGCGTATGGTACTCGGAGTTTGAGTTGGTCCGCTTAGTTTTGGGGTTTCTTTTTTCGAGCTATATGCATTTATTAATACAGTCATTCATTGCACCATCTGTTGTCCTTTTAATAAACTCCAGATGAAGGAAGTAGCTTAATAAATTTAACAAACTTCTGTTGTATGTATGGATATCGTATCTACCGTTGAGCTCAGTTAAAGCATACTACTTAGGTAAAATCATATTGAGAGGAGAGAGTGCAGTATTGTATAGGGATGTATGTATGAATAAATATTGATATTTTATGTCAGGGATGATTTTTTTGGGATTTAACGTGAAAGAGGATTACAGATTCTGGTATACCTCATGATTCAATTTACCAAATTACATATCACTTCCTACAAATTGGACGTTTATTTTTTGTTCTGGAAACTGCTTCAATATAATGGTGAAAATAGTCGAACCAGAATGTCATAAATTAAAGGGAACTATGTAGGTATGTTGTGGTTGAGCAAACTACACTGCTCACAATATAATAGCAGTTTAGTCTAAGGTCATATCAATTAATTAACTGGGCAGAAGGTTTAAATCAAAATCTAAATCTAAATATTCACTTAACTACGAATTTCATAATTCTCACTGACGCATTTTCAAGAGTCTCCTTTCAAACAGTGTTACTGCCTCAACTAATAATTTTCTATAGACGTAGTTCTCTTCGAAAAATATGATGCTGCGTTCACTATCGCTGCAGGTGCAGCCACTTCAAATAATGGTTAAATGCAAATTTAAATGCTTTCTAGTTTGTTTAATGTTTACCATCTAAGTATAGTCACCGAATAGTAGATAGTATAGTGTTTAAGCTGCATTACTAGCAGGTGCTTAATAGGCATCATGTACACAGTCTGATAGGAAGTCTGAAGAGAACCCACGTCCAGTCAATGATGTTCAACCACTCAATATAAAAGAAACTGGTTTGGCTATAAAAATGCTGAAGAACAAGGCCGCAGGATCTAAAGGTTTACCAGCGGAGCTGTTTTAATACGGATGTTTTAGTAGGCCGGTGGGCGCAGTAGCGCAGTGGTTAGTGTGCTGGACGACTGTGCGAGGGATCCCAGGTTCGATCCCCGGAAAAACACAAATTACATCTTAAAGATTTTTCTACTGCAGGTGGCGCGAACGTCTGACAAACATTCGAGAGTATGACTGTCTTGAAAAAGCTTCTCAATTCAGCCGTTCGGACTCGGCATAAAATTGTAGGTCCCTTCCATTCGTCCCAAAAATAGAAACTCACACAAAACGAATGGTTGCGAGAAGCTGGCCTAGGGTGCCTACCCGCCTGTTGCGCCACCTATTTTTTTTATTTTTTTATTTTTAGTAGGCCGCATGCACCAAACCATCAATCATGTATGGGTGGAAGACAACATGCCCGATGACTGGACTATCCAAATGCCCAAAGAACTATCGAGTCATATCCCTGTTTGATGTCACATATGTATAAGATCTTGTCCATAGTGTGAGAAAGTATTAAGCCGTTCTGCAACACACTAATCGGCATGTACAAGTGTTGCTTTCGGTCCGGCAGATCGACTAGGTATAGATAGACCAAATTTTCACACTGAGGCAAATTATAGAAAGACCAACGAGTTTCAAGCCGAAAAGTAACCATCTATTCATTGATGTCAGGAGCTCTATATGGCGATGGCCGAATTCGGAATTCCGGCAAAACTGATTCAGCTGTGTCGCGTGACTTTTAAAAACATTCATGAAATGTATTTCAGACATTCCCGGGTTTCGACAAGAAAACGCGCTATTATGCGACTTCATCAATCTCGTACAGATAGTGCACAGGGCAGGTGTTAACACGGAAGGCACTATCTTCAACAGGTTCTTTAAGCTGTTGGAGTATGCGGACGTTATTGACATCATCTCATCGGTCGTTCCTGTGATAGAAGATAGAAGATTTCACTCTGATTGAAGACGATTCCTATAGGACAAAACGTCACTATTGATTGTATTAACTACTTTTAAAGCGCCCTTGCGCTTAACTCAATACGTCTGATTCACTCGACGAGCTGCAATGTGCAAACCTACACTAATAGTATGACCGCTTTGAGCAGTAGGGATTTCCCTGCTCATTGAAGCTATACGGTTTGCATGTTAACAATAGCAACAATCTCGAGGTAGTTAAAGAGTTCATTTACCTGAACGTGAACTCACATTTTGGCATCACCATTTCCTCAATTTAGAAATAGAATCTTGGACAAATCTCTTTCGAAACCCGTTTTGATCCCCGCATTTTATGGGAACTAAGCTAGAAATAAGAAAATTACTTCAAAACGCCATTAACCAAATATATGAAAAGGTGTGGCTAAGAAAAAATATCTATGCACCTTATGCCAAGCATTCCGATTATTCCTATACCAATATAACTTTCGATATCGAGCCGTTACGGTTTCATGTGTCCTTAGTTTTTGCAAAAATGCGCTGCAAGTTGGATGTCTATGCGTTTCCTTCCACTTAGGTGGACCTACAGTTTGGAATGGACCTGATCGTGTCCGTTTGCTCTACATGTCGCAGCCACCTTAGATGATGTCGCTCTACAGAGTGTTGGTGTATAGTTTATTGTTAAATCTTTTTCCAAAAGGGAACTGACATGACATTGTTACTAATAATTTTTCTCTCTACACGACCGAGGATAGCTATCTTCATCCGCTTCCACCCAAGCTTCAGCGCCATAAAGCAGGGCTGGGATGAGCATGTTATTACCAGAGTCCATAGCAGAACCGACCTAAACAAATTTCCTTAATATCTCAAAGTTATAGCTGTCGATTGTAAGACGTTCTGCATTATTCGTTGTTCCGTGTCCCTTTTTATTTGCAGTATACAATCAGTTTTATTATCGCTAAACCCATTTTGAATGTTTACGTTTCTATATCAGCTAACGGAAGAGTGACAGATGAATTATGTCAATATTATCGGCAAATGCATGTAATTTAACCGTCTTTTGACAAATTGTGCCTTGTGTGTTGACCTATCAGCTTCGTACAATTCATTCAAATATGATGTTGAAGCAGTTATACCTGACCGCTCTTCACCTCGTCTTAATCATTTTTTATATCAAAGTTAGGGGTGGGGTTGTTTCCTACTTTAATAGAGCAGCGAGTTTTCTTCATCCTCCTTCTACACAACGTGATGGCTTTGGCAGAGACACCAAAACTATACAATGCTGTCATATGCGGCGCTAATCGATCTGAACTTCTTGGGGGTTTTTTTTTTCAAGATCTCCCGTATACACAGTGTGTATATTTGGTGTGTTGGAGGACTTACCGGTACTGAAATAATGTTTTAAACACAAGCATAATACAGACAGTAATTTTGTTGGAAGACCAATATCTTTGAAAATTAATTTTGCCAGCCAATATCACTGTAAGAACAAATTTTCAAAAATTAATATTAATTTAGCCAAAATTGCGACTCTGCCTGTTCGATCGTTAGTTTTTGTTTAAAATTCGAAAACTCTGTCTCGACGTTTTATGGTTATGTTATAGCGCTAGTTAACTTCAAAAAAGTTACTAATTTAAAAAGTTGAAAGTTAATCCCGAACACTTTTTTCGAAAATGCATGCTTATGGGGTAAGATGTAAGAAACTTTCATTCTGACCGCTCAGTTAAAGTTTTTTTAGGAAATCTTCAAGTTTGTAATGTTGGCTTTCTGTTATTCATATTTTGAACCCAAGATTTCTCTTGTGAAGTTGTCTCACTCTAGACACCTCAAATTTGCTTGTTAACTAACTTATTTAGCCAAGTGAGCAAAAAAAATATTTTCAAGTTTGCGGAAAAGTTTACTTATTGTCGGAGTAGGTATATAAAGTCACATTTTTGATATATATACCTTGAACTATTAAGGGCTTGAAAGTCTATTTTCAGCAATTATCCAGTTATTGGGGAGAAAGGCTTCCAAAATTCTTAAATGAATGGACCAAAATTAGACTGACAAAACTGCTGTAAAGACTATTACTATTGTCCGGAATTTATCTGTCAGCTAAACTTTAACTTTTGGTTTCAAAGGTTTCGGATAATAATATCTGATAGACATACTCTCGGACAGAGTATCAGCCGGTTCAAGTGGCTGTTAGTTAAATCCTTTATCCGGAAGATAAACAAAATATTTATTTAAAGTGACTGGAAAAATATATTTTCAGAGCGTTATATTGTTGACGAGCGTAGACAGCAGTCACAGATGTCCTAACATTTATTTGTTTTAAAAGACGAATGAAGAATATTACGATCATATTACACAGCCCCGTAGGAACGGAGTATTTCGCCCAAGGCCAAATTATTTTAAAACACTCTACGATGAAGATTTCCGGATTCGATTCCGGCTTACCAAAACTGCCGAAAACACGACTGTGAAAGGAACATTTTATTCACTTTTATCCTAAACCTTCCTAACAACGAACCTTGCTGTTGCGTCCTTTCTAGACGTTGTTGGTGTGAAGGCATAAGTTGTAATAATTCAACAAGGTATGCTGTCGGCGGCTTTAGTCGCCAGTAAGGGTCACCGGTATGACAGACAGGCGAACTAAGAACTCAAAAACTCTTAAATAGAGTGCTCGATAAGCCTGATGGGCAGCTTATCTACTTCGCCCCTCTTGTCCTACTCCTATCCACAAATCACTCTATTTCTTAACATATACCACTTTCCCTTGGGTGTCGTACGACCCGTGACGATAGTCAGCCCGGTTGGGGGCCCAGTTTAAAAAATAGCTCAGCCTCAAGCAGAGTATCCGGATACAACTACTCCAGCTCCTTGTAATACCGTTTTTTTTTATTCTTGTTGTTTACATTTTTTCTTCCGTTGATTTATCAAAGGTCTTTTTCTTTTGGCTTTCCTAAAACAACGAAAAAAATATTTAAAAAACACGAAACAAACAAAGACAAAACAAATGACATGTCAACATGTGTATGGAAACAAACTTAGTGGCTGATTAATATGTCCGCAAGTTGGTTTATCAGAGACTGACGATGAAACAGGAATACAATGGATATAAAAATTCGAACAAAATCTGTGTCGTTGGGATCGCGCTAAAAATTATTAGGTATACAAATTCTTTCTCAGCCATGTAACTACTTCTGTATCCTATCTTTCTACCTTTACTTTACCATATCGAAAACAGAAATGAGTATATCTTAAGGCATAAATCTAAAATATAGCTCCCACTGTGCATTATAAGGATATAAGAAATTCATATTCCCTTGAGTGCGCTCAACTGCATGCTAAAATGACATCAATAAAAAGTATATAACCCAGTATCCAGACATCTAGCTTTTCTGTAATCCAGCTCCGTGATTTTTTTTATACAGAAACAATTTAAAATAACGCCTGAGTACCTACACATAAACTAAATTAGTAAACGATCTTAAAGAGGCGATTTTGCATTTATACCATGTTTTACTCCGTAATAAAATAACTACACTGCATAGTACGCATCGTGTACTTCGATTACACAATCCCCTTCAGGTTACATATAAATAACCCACGCCCCAGGAACAAAACTACTCCTCTTACTACACATCAAAATGCAATTTTCTCACGCGCAAAAAAACAGACCTCCCCTTTGCTATTGACAATTTGTTGATGTCGAAAACATGGACATTAAAACTGTCTCCCTTCACTGCAAATGCCAATTTATAACCTCGAAAAGGACATTCTCCATTCGTTTGTCGTTCCATTTTTTCGAATCCAAATTACTGAGTTAAAATTTGAACTGACTATACTCCGAGTCGAATGGTCGTAGGATGAAGAGAATTAAACCATATACTTACAATTTTTAACGGTTTGCATGTTTTTTTTTTTTGTTTTCGTTTCAGTACTCGCTCCTGCAGACAGTCGTGGAAGCCTGCCAAAAGAAGAAACATTGCAAATTCAATGGCTCTCCCCAATACTATGGGCTAGGAGCCAGCGGTGTTGGAGACACCAGTGGCAGTAGCAGCTACCATAGTAGCACTTCGACGTCGACGTCCGGCATCAGTATGGATCCTTGCCCGAAACGAAGGAAAATTGTCGAGATTGCATATAAGTGCAGGCCATGTAAGTTTTTTTTTGTGTTTTTTCTTGTTCGAATGTTTTTTTTTCTGTTTCAAAAACAATGGAGAAGTTTTTCTCAATTTTCCTTCTGGGGGTTGACTCTTTTCATGTTGGCAGGAAGTGAACTTAATTTGACTGCGAAAGTCAGCAATGAAAAGTATTTTGCGAAAGTTTAACGCTTAAGTGTAACTTTAATCCCAGGTGGTTGACCATTCAAAAGTTTTTCCTTTGAAAATGCATTTAGGGTATCGGTCGGTCGGTCGGTCGGTGGTGTATTTCGGTGCCAACCGAGGCGACTGTGATTTTTGAAGTGCCGCCAGTTGGTTTTGGTGGTAAATTTGCGGAGTCGTATGTAAATTTAGTTTCGATCCATGCATAAGAGAAAAGCCTTAGTCGATTTTGGGTAAAATTTCGAATTTGTTGAGGTAATAGTTGTTGTTGACACTCAAGGATGTGATAACATCTTGAACAGAGATGGAGTTCAAGATTTTATTTGAAGTTCAGAAAGTTACTTACTCACTACAGTATGCTCCTGGAGAGTGTTTTGATTATTTTTTCAACAAAATTCTTAAACTTTGTTTTTTTTTATATTTGCAAGTACTTTTGTCTTTCAATATGGAAGTTACGAATTATAGGTTTCTTGGAGAATTTCGAGAATTTGGCCAATATCGCAAAATCAGCGCGTCGTCAAAGTCAAGTCATATATTTAGAGCAAGGAACTACTTCAGCCAAAAGCAAATTCTCTTTTTTTATAAAGCAAAGTTAGACTAGGCTAGACGAAATTATTCCCGTAATGCGACATAAGAGCGCCTTATATAAGACAAACAACTAGCCAACAGTAGCTAGTATGCTGTACTACTGAGCGCAGGATCTCAGGTTCGATTTCCTTAAAACTTAAAATGAAATTTTTAGATTTTTCCGCTTGCGAACGTCCGACAAACATCCGAGAGTATAACTGACATGAGAAAACTTTTCAACCTTCGGACTTCGGAGTACAACAAATTAAGCGTAGAACCTGTTTCCCTATAGAAGAAGTTTCCCAATAGAAGTTAAAAAAAAAAAACTTAAAAATTAAAACAAAATAAATGAAATGGCAGATAGACTCCATATCAACTTGTCATCACCAAATTAGGTTTTCCTCCACTGCGTTGGAGCAGTAGGAACTAAAAATCCTCGCAGCGTTGGTGTCCTACATGACTTAAGCTTCTTAAAAATCCAGTGCATTTTTTTTAGTTTTAACTGTCGCGACAATAGGTTAGGTTAGGTTTGTGGGTTGGCGAGGATTTCTCCGTGTCATACTCAGGTCAATACTGACCCATTGTGATGCCCGTAGAGGAAAGAGGTTGTCCCTTACCCATTATAACCCTGTATTCAAATTACTTACTGTGCCGCTACATACAAACCATCTTGTTGATTTGACCAAGTTCATTATCTTGTCTATTGATGTGCTGGAAAGCTCGTATAGGTCGTTGAAGAAGTGACTCCCTAGGAATTTATGCCTGGTGTGTTGGAGACCTGGGCAGTGACATTGAAAGTGGGTTTTATCCTCAAGAACTCCCTCGTCTCCGCAGCCTCTACAGAGTTCTTCTTCCGTTAAGCCCTTTCTTCATATGGTACTGCAGAGTATTGTGCATCTTTATGATTACTACGAGGGTGGACAGGGATTTCCGTTTTATATTCTCGGTTTTGGTTTCGTTGAAGGACAAGGGATCAGCTTGTTCTGAAACAGCTGTCGAACCTTGTCTTGCCAATTCGTCTGCTTTCTCATTGTCTGGAATGCCTTCATATCCCGGAACCCAGCAGAGCGATAGCTTGTTCTGTGTACCAAGAGCCTTGAGTTCTTCGCGACAGCATTTCACAAGCTTCGATTTTATTTCTGGTGCAGTTATGGCTTTAATTGCTGACTGGCTGTCAGGTAATACCACCTGGAGGGTATTGCCCTTACCACAGACTCATGGGCTGCGGTTGTCACCACCAGGATCTCTGCTTGGAAGACGCTGCTATGGTCGGAGAGGTGTATCGATTTTGATATACCCAGCGATTTAGAAAAGACGCCTTACCCTACCCTAGTGTCCATTTTAGATCCATCTGTAAATACGGCTATGGTTTCTGTGCTAGGTACGAGTCCGTCTCTCAATTCTTCGCTGCTGGGATAGGCGCTAGAAAATGGTTTACTGATTGGCTGATTCTCATTGCACTAATTGCGGCCGATAGTTGTATATAAGTATGTAAGCGGAAGCAGGTTAAGGATAGCCTCAACTCCTGCGGCTGGAGTTGTCCTCATCGCACCAATGCACGCTAATCTTTGAACTTCCGTTAACGCTATTAGGTAAACGGCTTTAATGGTTGCCGGCCACCATAAGAGACTGTCATTGGTCGGTATATGTCTTACTTTAAATGTGTACATTCAGAGCATAATTTTGGGAGATGGTCCCCAGGTTTTCCCGAAGATTCTGTACTGTAAATGTTGAGCTTGCTTAGCGTTCTGCATACGGCAATAGTATTAGCATTGCTTAACGCTCTTTCAATGTCTAAGAATGTTGCTAGGGCTAGACTATACCCTTTATCTTTTAATATTTTCCCTGTGCCGACATCACAGTGTAGCGCGGTCTCCACACTTTTACATTTTGTGTAGACGTTGGAAAATGGCCTTTTATTGGTTGAACATTTTAGAAAACTTTTAGGTTTTGAATAAAAATGATAGGCGCCGACAAAATGACCCACAATCACGTTCCTCGAATATTATGTTAAAATATTTAAGGTCCCGCTACATATTTTCTTGGATTTTCTTGATACGGATAACAAAAGCCAACTGTATAAATTTTTGTTCTAACTACGGAAATTACTGCCGCGATAAAATCAGTGAAATTGGAAGTCAACCAAGAAGTGGTTTTCGCGCTTCATCCATTCTCCTTGAAACGTCACACTTACATACATGTTAATTGCGAGAGTTTTCGCAAAATCTCGGTGACTCTGTTAGTTTGAGTAAATTTGACGATTGTACTTTGCCGAACGATATTTTTAAATGAAACAATGAAACTTTTAAAAACGTTATAACAGATTTAATTTAATTCAATAAGAACTGCGTCTGCACTTTTCAAGTATTCCAACTAGAAATCCGAATTAAGCGACATTCCCATTTGACATTACCAGTAGTAATCTCTTATATTAACAATCTATATCTTTCCCTTTCTTTAGGTTGTACTACTTAAGTTACAATTCAAAATAGTTAACATAATCCTAATACTAATTTTAATACTATTTGCTGAGTACATTGCGAGAAATTTCTAGATCTTTTGCTTTTCACGGAACGCACTCCCACATTCAATACATTACCATAGTATGCGACCTGTATTATGCAACTTCCTCAATCGAGTCCACCTCTGTGTATCCCAATTATGTAATGCGTTGCGCCTTATACCATTAAAAACCCTCGATCTGCTTGCGTATCTTTTTCTATCTTCATTATAGCAAAACAATGAGCGCTCTTTTTCCTCATATTTCTTTTCTCCTTCCCTCTTCGGCCATTATACAAAGAAAATATTGAATTTGCATACACTCAGGGATACGTATCTTTCCCCAAAAAAAAGCACACAAATGTAAAAGTCAACCTCAAAACTCACCATCATCAAGATCACAAAAGCCACAACCATAAAATTTGATAAAAATAACCCCCAAGGCTCCTAACAAGTACAGCCTCGCTTCCCATGTACCTATTGTACAGTTTCACAAAAAAAAGCAAAAAAAAAAAAAAAAACATTTCTCTGGCGAATTTTCGACCACGCTCCATTTACCTGGCGTTCGTGTTCAATGGACGAATGCAAAGCCATTGCAACAAGAAGGGCTACTCGCCAAGTCACCACACAGCCACCCCATTATGCTCGCTCCCACAGGGGTACAAACTTTGCCAGATGCCGTAATGAATTTTTGTTACACTAGAGCAACAACGGACTGCACTGATGCTTACTTCTTCTCACTCTCTTCCTCTATTTTACTGTTCTTATAGAAGTCATCTAGAGGAGAATCATCCATTTCTACCTCATTGCCTAAAAGTGCTCACATTTTCCATTTGAACCTCGTACCTGGCAGCGTCCAACATCGGGGGATACTACAGTTTGCGACGAAAGTGGCACAGGGTATCTTTTTTTTTTATTTTTGCTCATCCCCATCTCCAGGCCCGACGACCGACGACGGAAGAAGATTCAGCAATAATTCTGCCGTTGCCAGCAGCTTTGAAGTTGGGTTATCTGGGTATGGTTAGTTAACCCTACTTTCTATTTTAAAGCCACCCACTTATTGCGGAAGTATGCAAAAGTGTGCGGTTTCGTATTTTCCAATAATTTCGGATGAAAATTATTACTAAATAAGGTGAAGGCTCTTGTCTGAGGACTGGCAGTTGTGGTGATGACCACTTGGAAGGCTACAAAATGAGCTTTTGAAAGTCGAGATATGCGGATGATATTCCCATTGCACGAAAAACTTATATTTTCATCTTTAATAATTGGTTTGTGGGTAGCTGGGACGCATAACTGTTAGAGGTTGTTTGCTACTCCCAATATAAAGAATTTGCGCGCAGTGAACTGCAACATTTTGGTTAGCATTTCTGAAGTTGCATTCAAGGTAGTTTTGAAATAAGTTTTTAGGTTTGTGTATATCCATTCGAAATGGATGTTGCAGATATATAAATTTAGATTCCTCATATTTGATAAATAAAATGGAGCAAGACCGATAAAAATTTTCATAATTTGTTAAGATTTGACATGGGACATGAGTGTTTCAGAATTACAAGTTTCTAAACCCTGCCATAATTATAAATCTTAATTTAGGAACGGTATTAAATTTCAGAATCTTAACAATTCATTACATGAAACGGATAATAATTTTGAAGACCTCTACACTTTGTTAAATGAATAACAATCCATTGATAGTAAATGGTTGCATCAGACTTAATATAAGAAACACGCAAACTTAAAGAAAGAAGTTTCAGAAATCAAGAAGAAAATGTTCCAGTACTTATATCAACAACTGATTTGATCACATTAACAAAGACTAGGCTCGCCGCTCGGCCAAAATTCAACCAGATTTCATTTAATTTAATTTCAATAAGTCGTTCGTCTTTCCCAAAGGCTACAGCTTTCAAAATATCAGCCCTGACTAAATCATCAAATCATATTTCTTTATTTTCTATTCAAAATTAGATTATTATTAATAAATCATTATATTTTAACCGGCTTTTTTTAACAAAAATATATATTCTGCAAATCTACTCGTGTCGAGACTATCATTCAATTGATGTAGGTACAGTACATGCAGATCCCTTAAGTACTTACGGAGAAAAACATACGATCTTTTTATCCCAAGCGTTTATGTTTATATACAAGCTTAGTACGCTGCTTGGGGTAAATGGGCCTCTGCACACGAGACTAATTCTGCCGGCAGAAAACCGTTTTTATACCATACTTCGAGCGCACACGGGATGATTTCTGCTGGCAGAAAAATTGTATATATGAACCCCTTTTCATTGTGTAGTATTGTTTTCACAATTGAAATATTTTGAAAGTTGTGTATGTATTAGTTTTATGCCTTGTTATGTTCAACCGCTCAAACTCGGCAGAACATTTTATTCCGTTTGTTTTCCCTCACTTTAGTCCCCTCGCCTACAAAATCGGTTTTATGCCGGCAGAATTAGTCTCGTGTGCGGAGGCCCAATTTTAGCATACTTACAGAATGCTCTCCAAAATCATAGGGCATGGTAGTGCCCCAGGCCAAGTTCTCTAATAGGGGCACTTACCCTTTTTACAGGAACAAACTCGGGCTTTTTTCGACCCCCTCTAACTTCGGAACCAATTGAGCCAAAACTTCAAACTTGTAGTATTTACCAAGCTCATTAAAAAGGTCAACCTCACCAAATTTAATCTCTATAGCTTTAGTGGTTCTAAACATACAAGGCTTGAAAAATCGCAAAAACCGTAACTAAACGTAATCGGCCCACTTTTGAAAATGGGTGATTATTTATTTGGGCCACTTTCCATTGCAGTCGAATGTTGAAATTTGTTACAGCGGTAGGACTTGCAGTGTACAGAAAGAAAAAAATCAAAAATGTTATATTCTCAATTTAGGAGGCGTGGTTTCCGCCCACTTTTAAAAATTGGTTATTATTTATTTGGGCCACTTTCCATTGCCGTAGAATGCTAAAATTTGGTAGAGCGATAGGACTTGCATAAATTGTACAGAAAGGACAAAATTTAAAATTCTATATTCCCCATCCAGTAGGCGTGGTATCCGCCTACTTTTGAAAATTGGTGATTATAATTTTAATGAATAGTTTATTAGAAAGAAAGCCAAAGTGATGGTAGTCAGTGTCTATTGACTTAATTTTTGCTGTTCTATATAAGAGAACTTGGCTCTTTTTTTTCCATTTATGCTTTTGGTGTGATTTAGCTAAGCGAATCCCTTTAGCCAAGCGTTAGCGTTGCCATCCGCCCGGGTTTTCCAGGATATGTACTCTTTTTCACCTATGAGGGGAACGTCCGGAATAGATTTTCTAGATTGTCCGGGTTTTTCATTTTTCGTTATTATCAAGAGAAAAGGAAATTCAAAATTAACAGGAGCTTGAAAGTCTGAATTTTATTCCCGCTTTTTGGTAATGATTTTGAATCGTCACTTGTCGCAAAGGTTCGAAAATATGGAATGAAAAAATGTCTAGTGTTGTATTCGTATGTCCACCACAGTACTCAAACTATAATGCTATCTTACGCCTCGAAGTCGATGTATCTACTCACCTTAAAAATATAAAATGTTTTGATAATTTGCTCAACAATGAATAAAGAATACCAGAACCAGGTACTTTTATACCATTCAAAAAGGAGATGGCGTTCTCTTCACCCGTCAGTGGAACGACTTTTGCTTATGTATGAAACCCTAAAATAATATTTTGAAGAAGTCAAAAATCCACCGAAAATATACAATATTTTTTTTTTTGGGTTGTTTAATGCGGCAGGGTTTCTTTTAATGTAAACAACTTTTTCCGCAATATTTTGAAAAATTTCAAAATTCAAGTAATTTATAACACAATAGGTATTTTAATTTGTAAAATACGAAATATATTTTGTAGCTAATAACTGGGCTGCCAAACAAAATATCCAAGATCCCAGAAATTGATTTTCTTTATCTTTTCGGCGTTTATATTAAAGAGAATTCTTAACGAAACAATTGTAAATACATATAACCGAATATGTATCTAAGTAAGAAAAGAGGCGTGACCGTTCGTTGTAAAATGTTTATTTTTCTATTAAAATTTAGAATATTGAAACGAATTCCTGACATACAAATTAATTCCATATTCCCAAAAGCACTAGTATATAAGATAAGACAAAAACTGACAAAGTGCAAACAGGACAAGGATAATAATGATTACAATCCGTTCAGAAAATGTGTTTGCTCATTTACTTATATTTACTTACTTATTTTCAAACTTCCTCGTGCAGTAGAATAGTAACCCACTTAAATGTCAGACAACATGAATGGATTTCCATGTCCTGCATAGGATACCAGCTAAATTACAATTTACCGATATGCATTCCGGAGGAATGTATTCGCCAATGTCGCACTGCACTAAATGATGTAGTAATTATTATCCGCTTCATTGGCAAACTCCAGCAAATGAAGAAGAGGAGGTGTGCAGAGTAATTCTCCATCTACGTGTTAATATCCCGATTGTACAATTTAGGCTATTACTCTCCTAACAAAAGTTTCAATACAATTTCTGTATATATACACAATGCAAGTGAAAAACAATTAGCTAACAGCTGTACTAATTTGCGGAAGTCCGGTAGGTTGAGTTCCAGGAAATGGCATTCTTATTGTGTGAGTGTACGGTTCTATAGAAACTATATAGATATCTGTCGGGTTCAGATACTTTACACAAAGTGGACTGTAAAATCTAAATATAAGCTAAAGGACACTAGCACTAACTGCGCGCCAGTCGACCTCGTTCCTCCAGTCCAGATTGAAACCCATGAGACTTATGTTGGCGGCATAGTAACCATTGAGGATGTTGCCCCAAAGCCGATGTCAAACACCTCGCACCGCTGGCGCTGTTGTTGTTGGCAACTAATTTAATTACAGACTTGTTTGCTCGGTTGAATGGATGAAGTGTTGACTGAATACTGACTGCCACTTACAGGATTATACAAGGGACGAAGTGGATTTTCTCTTATTTCTATATCTGGCGCTTTAAATAAAGAAAATTACATGATAATTCAATTTACCGAGGAGATCAGAGTGGGTGATCTGGGACAGTATAAAGTATATCTATACAAACAGCGCGAATAAGTTAAATAATGTAAATTGATGGTTCTAATGACCTAAAGCGAGACGGGTCTATTCGCAGGGATGAGGGAAAACTTTTGTGAATAAGTATGTACATATATATTGAAATGTTAAATGCGGCCATATGGTTGCGTAGTCAAGGCTCAAGGCATTTATTTCCTAAAGTTTCCGCCGACCGATTGTAAGTTCAATTTTAATTCAATTCGTTCGGCGGCAAGAAGATAAGGGTGAAGGTCTGAAATGAGGAATTTTTGTTTGTTAAGCAATTACGAAGAAAACTGGGTCTAATTGGCTGTGAACGTTTCAGAGATTCCCCATTTATTTTCTCATTTAGGTTGCCGTAAAGTGCGTGTGGTGGAGGCTCGAATACTGGCACGTCCATTGGTGTAGTAATAATAACCATTACGAATCGTCTTGATTGTTAGTGCGCGGATTGAGTTTGTTTTGTTTGAGTTTAGCTTTAACAAAATGCCTTTTCGTGAAGTTGCCGGTTGTTCTTAATTTGAAATTGAAAGGATCTTCTTGGCAACTCATTCAAAACTTCTGCTGGGCTGTCTGAGTAAATAAAATCCAGCATCAATTTGATGCAAATCGCTGAAATTAAATTCCTTTCAAATATACTACCTAGAGGGTTGAGATATTTTGAGTCAGACGACGGTAATCGTATGTAAATCTGTTTCTAATTAAAATAAAAAAAGAAACTAATTGGACAAGATTTTGGGGGAGGGTAAATAGATTACGTTTACCAAAGAAGTGGATGAGGAAAATCGAATTATAAATTTGGCAATTCATTGCATATTTTTACATCGAAGTGGTTCAATATTTTAAATGGCAAATTATGTGGAGTACAATGTTTGTTTGTACAATAACCCATGTCCGAATTTATGGTGACCATGGTATTGTAGGAAGCGTATTTGAGATAAGCGCTTGAGCTGCAGCAGCAATACATCCTCCGACTAAGCCGAGTACACAAGAGGTTTTTACTTCATAAAATATGAAAGCAAATTTAACTGTATCGAAAATTTGGAATTAAAATTCATAAGAATATTTTATGCACACAGATGCAAATATCTAAAGAATATTTAAAAAATAACACTATAATAATAATAGGGATCCCAGGTTCGATCCCCGGAACAACACAAATTACATCTTAAAATTTTTTCTACTGCGCCACCTCTCGCGAACGTCTGACAAACATCCGAGAGTGTGACTGTCATGAAAAAGCTTCTCAATTCAGCCGTTCAGACTCGGCATCCCTTCCATTCGTCCCAAAAATAAAAACTCACACCAAACGAATGGTTGCGATTGCGAGAAGCTAGGCCTAGGGTGTCTACCCGCCTGTTGCGCCACCTATTTATTTATTTATTTATTTTATAAATCACTCTCGCTTTTCCTTTGATGACGGTAAGGTTCGAGCGGGGTTTGAGTTTCAACTGATATGCCGCTAATACTTGCTGATTCATATGTAGCTCTCAGCTTCATACATCATTTAATGATAGCCTCATTCAACTAAGTCTTCGTTACATTACGCTGTCTGTTGATGACATTAAGACCAATTCAAGTCCTGGGCCCGATGGTATTCCTGCGATCTTTCAATTCTCAATCCGTCGCTGTCCTCTCGAATATTTCTTAAAGAATGGAAATCATACTTTTTCCTTTCAATTTTATTTTTAAATCTGGATCTAAGAATGTTCTTGAAAATTGGAATAATTTGCAAATTATTGGCTTTGACTGAGCTTTTTGAAAGTATAGCAGAAGCAAAATTGCCTTTCATATTATGACATTAATGCTATCGAAGTTGGTTATCAAGTGGACTGTGTTTAGGTTAGGTTAGGTTAGTGGGTTGCCAAGATAGGAGAAACCTGTACGTGCCACACTTAGACCCTCACACACTGGAAACCTATGAAAAACCTGCGAATTGGTAAACCTAACCAACCCATTTTATTTACAATTTTAAGTAGGTCATTAATGGACCCGTCTAAAAGTTCTTCTAGATCCTCGAAGATGTAACTTCCAAGGATTCTATTTCTTATGTGGCAGAGCGTTGGGCAGTGACAAAGAAAGTGTGTGGTGTCTTCATGCACCTCCTCTTCACCACATCTTCTGCACAGGTTTTCTGTACTGATTGCCATTTTCTTGGTATGGTATTTCAGCATATTGTGTCCGGTGATAATACCCACAATTGACGACAATGATTTCTTGTTCAAATGCAAGATTTTTTCAGATTTCGATTTGTTGTAGATTGGCGACATTTTCCTATTTGCCACAGGCAGGGCTGGCTTTATGCGACTAAAGTTGCATTTTTCCCCTTTTCCTCTTTCTATCCCCAATGAGACCACTTTTCCAAAATTGTCCATATTTGCCCCTTTTCTGCATTTCGTTGATAATTGAAAAAAAAAAATTATGTATGAAACACGAAATGTTACATAATATGTAAATACTTCACGAAACCAGTTCACAATTGGGATCTGTATGCGTCCTTTTTCTATTGGCTTTGTCATAAGTTTAGCCATTATAGCCATTTAACCATAACTTCCATGTTCAATACAACAATAAGATAGAACGAGATCAGAATATACGTAAGCTATTTAGCGAATTTAACTCGTTTGGGTTTTTTTTTTCTGCCATTTTTAGGCAGATTAGTATTGTCCCTTTTTTTGCGACTTTTTCAAAATCTTCGAAGTCAGCCCTGGCCACAGGAGTGGAGCTTACTCCATCTTTCATTTATCGACATTAGTATTTTTTTTTCTCCAATCGTTTGTCTGAGATGACGAGGGGGTATCAGTACTGTGGTGTCGGCCTGGTTTAGTTCAAGGGAGAACCCCTTTCTTGCCAGCTTATCAGCTTTTTCATTTCCAGACACACCTCTGTGCCCAGGAACCCAGCACAGTCTTATGTTGTGCTCCGCGCCAAGAACCCGTAGCTCTTACAAGTTTTGATTTTAATTCAATGGTAGAATGAAAATGAAAAACAAAATGAAAACGTAATATCTGTATGAGGTCACTACCAGTACCTCAGCTTGGAATACGCTGCTTTAATCAGGAAGCCTGATTAAACTGGATAGTCCGAGTCCGAGTGCAAGACCCCGAGACGTTCCGATTAGAAACCCGCGCCAACGCCAATTTCTTCCATCTTTGATCCATACGTGTAGAATGTAAATAGGTATGGTTGATTAATCTTCATACCATTCGTCTCTGGGAAAACACGTGGTAAATGATCTTGTGAAATCCAGCCGGAGAGTAGTGTAGTCTATGCATACATTATTGCCCGTGTATTTGTTCGGAATTTGTGCATGTCCCGTTAGGCTGTGTTTCCAGTTTTTGGTCTGGCTTAACCGAAGTGCGCTGTTTGCAGCAGATTCCCGTACAAAGAGGTCTAGGGGTTTAGGATTGAGTATAGCCTCTAGCCCTGCCGTAGGATTGGTTCTCACTGCCCCCGTGATGCCGATGTAGAACATTTTTTGAATTTTTGTCATGGTTCTAAGGTTGTTGGCCTTTGACAGCGCTTGCCACCAGAATATACCTACTACCATAATATTAATATCGGTCTTGCAACCGCCGTGTAGAGCCACATGACTATTTTAGGATTAGAACCCCATGTTCTTCCGAATATTCTATTACAGGCATAGAATGCTATCATTGCCCTTTTAGTTTTTTCTTTAATGTTGAGATTCCAGTTTAATTGTCGATCTAGGATAACTCCCAAGTATTTGGCACTATCATAAATTATGAGCGGAATCCCTTCAACTGTTGGCAAGCTAAATTCCGAAATGGTTCTTTTGTTGGTAAAGAGAACTAATTCCGTTTTATGTGCCATAACACATTATATTGCATTTCTTTGTCCAGGTATTGATCATGGATAGAGCTCTGTTTAGTTGTTCATTAGTTCTAGTTGTGTTTTTATGAAACCTCCCCAGCCAGTGGTTGCCAGTAGTTGCCAGTTGAGGCACATTTGACATGATAATTAAAACAACAACCTGCTGGCAACTGCTGGCAACTACTCTTGATTTTCTTCCCAGTCGGAGAGCTGCTGGCTAAATTCTATTCACAATTCACAAACAGGTAGCGTTGAAAGCAACAAGTGGCTTAGAATTTCCGTACAATTTGCTTAAATCATAATGGCGTTCTTATCTCATTCACACAACTTTTATCAAATATTTTTACCAAATGCATAATTTAATACGAAATGCTTGTATACTTTTAGGTATATTGGCTAAAATTCGGATGGCTTCATCTTGCTGGCAATTGTCCAAATGATCGGCTGGCTGGCGAGGTTTCATAAAAACACACCTATTGATTGTGGATAGGAATTTTCCTGTCGCGCTAAATCGTCGGCATATGCAACTACTCTAACTCCACCAAATTCTGTTTAATCAAGATCTCGTTTACCACAAGAACCCAGAGAAGGGTTCACTGACCTCAGTAAGGCATCTGAGTGGTTAGCACCTTGTTTGATTGCCAGGATTTAAAGGGTTAAAATAGATAATTACAATAATTAATATTGTTAAAATTGCCGTTGCAGTTTTCAGAGGCCCTTGCAGTCTAGACCTGTTCTGTATCTTATGCGAGCGTAGCAGTTCGACGCCGAACTTTCTCACCATATTTTTGTCACCTCTGGTCTGGCATTTTGAAATGTGCTGTTTAACCTATCAGGGCTTGCGTGATCAAAGAAGTGATCATAATGTCGAAAAATTCGAAAGACATATTTTCTAGATGCTCTAGAAAGCAGAAGTCCAGCACGTGACACTTTTGTGTACTGTGTAGTTAATCTTGTGGGATGAAGTTTTATTTTTATCAACTTTGGCATCGACTTGTGAATTGTATTTACTTGGTATTGCTTTCCCCAAATTCGTTGGTGTTGCCCGCCGAGCTCTTGATATGACACGACCGTCTAGCTCGACCCACAATTTGCTTCTTTCCTCCTCATTACAAGCATACATATATCGTCGCCGGTGTCCAGAGATGAACTTAAGTACTCAGACGAATCCGAGCTGGTACATATATTCCGAAGAATTTAGATTTACGTGTTTAAACAGACACAGTAAAACAACATAACTAGCAATCCAGGAAGTACCATCTCTAGCTGATGATGCGGTATTAATAAGGCCTGCTTAAATACAATTCTGAGAATAGATAATTGGTTGGTTGTGCTTCTGCCCGGACGAAAACCGTGCCGCTCATGCCTGAAGACCACAATTCCGCAATGACTTTCCTACTACGACAAGCGGTATAATGTACCTACCCCTATTAGCTGGAGCAATTGATTTTATCCCATTATTTGATAAGGGGCCCAATCGCCCAAGTTTGCCCGGTATTTTGCCGATGTCACTTCAATGAGACAAGACATCATTTGACTCTTTCCATGTCTATACGGCCTCTAAAGCATATGATTATTTTTGACCGAATTTTAACCACAGCGGAAATTTTGTAAACTTTTTCGTTCTCATAAGTGACTCCATCAACAATCTTAATTTTTTTAAATATAAAAATTATGAAAAGAATATATTTCCGATCTAAATCCCACAGCCACAACGTAATTAAAAAAAATGAGTTCCTGCTAACGCTTGTTTGTGAATCTTCAAGTTGATAATGGTGAAAATCCAATCACGAATGCATTTCAGTTCTGTGTTCATTGCTCCACATATCCTCTGAAGCCTATCTGATTGCAATACAAAATGAACGCACGAAGAACCCATCACATCCGACTAGGTATGTGGCAAGAATTCAACTGTCACAATCTTGCAGGCGATTGTCCCTTATTTATTTATTTTATTTAATTTGTTGAATTTAATTTCCCTGCACGTATAGTTATCCTTTATGTGTTTTCCAATTTTTGTTGGGAAGTTTGCGAAACATCTTTCTTGTCACATGCTTCGTCTTTGACACACTCGCTCGGGTCCCACAATAATCGAGATGTAATTTATGTCAAATCAACCCCATCTGGGGGTTATTATAGTTGTTCCTTGTTCCTATTCGATTGGTATGGTAAGAGGAACGAACGCACACGCAGATTCAATAATAATTCCATTCCATGTCGTAAGAAGAGACACTTCTGAGAAAATTGATGGTAGGTAACGTTTTTTTTTTTATTTATAAATGGAAACAGAAAACTGATGTGGTAAGGATGCCACATGGGGACATACACCATAGTGCATACATGAATAAGCATGGTAACATTTTAAACTGTTTTGTTTTGTTTTGTTTTTGAAAAAGCTTAAAAGAAGAAGCAAGCGGTTTTGGGATTCTGAATTCTTTCAAGTATGATGTTAAGGGAGTCGCATGAAAGCGCATCACCTTGCCTAAATACTCTTTTAACATCAAAGGTTTCGGTAATGTCCTTAACGATCTTAATGCAGCAGCGAGCTTTCTCCATCGTCATCAGTTAGACATCCCGCACAAACGAACGAATTTTGCGGGGATGCCAAAACTAGAAATGACTAGCTCGTCTCTATAGATGCTGTCATATAGGCGGTTTTGAAATCGTTGAAAGTGTAGTAAGTGTCCATTTGGACTCCTTGGGTTTTTCCAGGATTTAAGTGTGAAATCTATCAGGCCAATCAGTCTATTTTCGTAGTTTTTAGGCGTTCACACTATATGGCAGGCAGGTGGGATCTTGTATGCGATGTTAAAGAGACTGATTGATACCCTTGCAGTTGGCCTTGGCACTGCTGAAGGGGTCTCATTTCGTGTAGATGATGCTGAGATTATATTCATCAGGCATGCATTCATCTGACCAAATTTCGAAAATGAGTTAGTGCATGCTTTCTCTCTACTAAGTCATCTCCATCTGCTAAATCAGTCGGCAGGTACACTTTGAGATCAGCAGCTTTGCTGGTCGTTAGCTTGTATATTTATTTCCGTACTACGTTTCGGTCGGGTAGACGGAAGTTTGTCCTATCTTCGTCTAAATTGAATGGTTCGTTACGTTTTGACTAACATCGATATTTTAGCTTTTTTCGTCATTTACAGTTTTTCATTCCCTCGTTACCTCTATAGGATTCTGTGCGGGATTTTCTGCCCTCGCACGTTCTTCGTTCGACTTTAAATGTCTTCTTTGATTGCACGTATCTCATGTTCTTTATTTTTGTTTCTGAGGATCCTATGTTCATGAAATTTCTTTTGCTCGTAGAGCTCACGAGCAGTTCTAATTCTTTTAGGTAGCGCCGCCGCCGCTTTATATGCCCCTTGTTTGGCTGTGTTTGCTAGTCGACATCGGCATTTATCATCTATTCAGTGGTTTTATGATGGTAGTCGGGTGACATTCGTCACGGTATCCATGATGTCTTTCAGATAGTATTTCCACTGGTCGTCCGCATCAGCTGCTGCTGTTATAGGACAAATCGCGATCGTGAGATTCTGGTGCGAGTGCAGATTTTCGACGTCACACCTTCTCATTGGATATCTGCTTATAGCATTCTTACCTTGGATGCGACAAGTTTCTATGTCGGGCCCTCAGCAGGTTCGAACATACAGAATACTAGAGGCGCGGTTTGTAGACAGCCATGTCACGTATGAATATTGAGATGAGGAAACATATTTTTTGCTTTTGTTACGATTCGCCCCGCAGCAAAGGTTAATGGACCTATGATGGTCTAATTGGCATTGGCGTTTCTCAGCTGGAAGCCACTTTCAACCAAACCAAACCAAAGTCAATTAGTCTCAGTCTGTTGCCAGATGTGGTATCGTGAAGGCTGTGCTTGCCAACTGTCCTATCAAAGAGTTAGTCCTTGCCTATTCTAGCTTTAAAATTGCTTATTACCATTTTATCTCTGTATTTTGGGCATTGCTAGAAGGACTTTTCAAGGAGCTCTTAGAACGGTCTTTGGTAGCATAGTTCTTTGGTTCAGTGGGGATATGATCGCATATGATTTGAGCGCTGGCATTGCCCCATTAAGAGTTCATTCGCCACCTACTCTTTCCAATAACCTGGCGTAGTATTAGAGATCCCTATAGACCTGGAATCCGAACATGTCGAAGCAGCTTTTATAGGGAAATAAATAGTTCGACCCTACTGGAACTGTACGCGCATCCGTTGAATCTATATAGGAAGTTCGTCCGCTACCAAATAGAACAAGGAGGAGGAAGAGTAAAGAGACACTCATCTCGCCGCCCCTCTCTCGTTCCCTGGCAAAACGACCTTCCAAAGGGATTGAGTATTCAATCTGAAGTCGAAGAACTATAGACACCCTACTATCACCACCGTGGAGGTGAGAGTAGGAGCTGATAATGAGAACACTAAATTGGAATATAGCCGAACAGCAGAATGAGACTTGTCTTCCATTCAGAGGTCTTGACTGTTCTTGAGGCGACAGAGCTATAAATATACTTTTAAGAGTATAGGCACTTTAGCCTCAACACGATCGTAAAGGATCAAGGCAAATTGTCAAACTAAGCAGGGAACAACTCAGGGCACTGGTAGAAATATTGTCAGGCCACTATCTTCTTAGCCAGTAGGCTAAGACAGTCCGTCTCACTCACCTGCCGATTCTGCAATGACCTGAAAGCCGTGAAAATTTAGTACACATTATGTGCGAATGCCAATCAAGCACACATTATTTGCGAAGGAAGCTTCTGGGAAGGTCCTTCTTCCAACGCCTAAACGAGATAGACCATACAAACTACAAGGGCTACTTGGTTCCTGAAGGGAAATTGGGTATTTTCAAGGCTGAAAGTGTTTAGGTTTTTTCCTTTATAGTTTACTGTTATTGGTTTTGTATAGGGATAGTAATGAGCCCTTCTGCTGTCTGGGTGCCATATAAGACTTTACTCTCTCATAACTCATTTTTAACCTAACGATTAAACCCAAAATAGGGAAATGCTATTTGGGAGCACTGTTGTGAGCAGACTTTATCGAGCAATGAGTTGTCTCCCTTCCCGACAATTTATAGATTCTCACATAGATTCAGTATAATTAATGTTCTCTCGGATATTTGTCAGTTGTTTGCGGTATTTGACGCATTGGAAAACTCATAGTAAGATTCAATTTGTATTCTTTCGTAGATTGAACCTGTAACCCCTTTGCTCAGTATAGTCAAGCACACTAACCCTTAAGCTTATATAAATATTCAAAAATATTCAAGGAAAGGCAACGCCATACATGAACTATCTCAATAATTATCACTAGAGTTCTTCAAAGCCACTCTGTGGTTTCTTTTAAGTTTAACCTAATTAAATCTCGAAATTAGCCAAGTTATTCGTCTTTGGCTTAAGAAAGTTGACAACAAATAAAAAAAATGTTCTTACATTCTTGTCATTCTATCTCAATAAATATATTATTGTATCCGCGGATAGATCACCCGATAACCATGGCAATGAAATTTTCAAAGTTTCTACAGGACCGTACTTATTTTGCGGTTGCTCTTCGATGCACTTTGTGAGAACACCTCAAAGGGTTGCCTGATTTGCACGTAATAGATCAAATGTAAATTGAATTCTTGATAAATTAACATGATAGAGCACATCGCAGGTAGTATTGTAGCAAAACTGCTAGTAGCAACAGAAATAGGAACCAATCAATAGACCTTATAGTCAATATGGATAGCGGAATGGAAAAGGACGAAGGCAGTATAGGAAACGGTAATGTAATTGGATATGCCGGCTCGCGGTTTTCTTTACTCATCCACCTCTACAATGAATAAACAGAATGCAATTGACTACTAATGGGCGAGGTAATTGATGCCAGTGGTATTTTCATTCCCTCGGTTGAATGGAGGAAATAGTAGTAGTAGTAAGTGTATAGTAGCAAAATATGTGTGTGTGTTCGATTGCCGAAATCATCATGATGCCAAATACCTCATAAAAGATATTTGGGGAATTTAATTTTCATAGCATCAGTGTGGTGAAAACGTAAGGAGGGTGACTAGGACATCGATGATTACGACAACAACGACGACTGTAGGATATCAAGGTGTGTGTTCAATGTTCATTCATCATCATTTTCGGAATTCGAAATTGGAATTGAGATAGTGTGAAATTGAAGATGAATGTGTGGCGTGAAACATCTGTATTTGCCAAAAATGCGAACACGAACCCTTGTTTTGGTGAAATTAGAGTTGTGTGTACGTGTCTGTGGCATAAAGTGTTTGTATTTGCGGCATGGGGTCGGTAAGTCGCATGGAATATTGGTATATGTATTTGTATATTTGAAGAAATTCGAAATCTATCAGAGAATTTCTATAAATATTTCGATTGTGTTTGATGAAGATTAGGGATGGGTAGATATAATGACACTTGTTAGCACTGCTGGGATGAAAGGATCTTGAAGTTGTGATGGATTATTTAAAATAGATTAGTTATTTCGGCCCAGAAGGAAACAAGGAGAGTAAATTTGAATATCTCAATCAAGTTGGATCCTGGGACGTGTTCTAGTGAGAAGTGGTCTTATAAGTATTTGCTATATTTTGTGGTATACAAGTGATTACATTTTCGTCTTCAGAAGCCCAAGAATACAAATCTGGAAGGGAAGTCTACAGAGATGCGCATGGATATACGATAGGTAGTTCACATAGTTGCTGGTGAATTTCTAAATAACGGCGGAGGCGGCTGGATCTATTTGAACGATAGCGATATCAAAGTAGCGATATCAAAAAGAACATTAGAGATGTAAGAGCATAGTCCGAAAAGGTTGTTAGAGAGAAATGTCACCCGTCGAAAGATCACATGGTAATTTAATTAGCATTCACCTTGCTCGAATGAACAGATGTCACTTCGAAGTAGCTAAAGACTTTATCTATATGATCTGGGCTATCTGGGCCTCGTAGAATGGCATTGGGGTAGGGATCAAACGAAGAATCACTCTTGACAATCGATGTTTCTTCCGACTTAGAAGGCATCTGAGAACTAAAAATTACTCTAAGAACCAAGGCGATATAACAGTCTTATCATGGTGCAGAAACATGCATTTTATTGAAAGCAGATGAAAACAGCATTTTGAGAAATATGCTCTTCGAAGATCATCGGAATATAACGGGTGGGCCATCTAGTGTTTTTTTTTTTAATCATAGGTTATTTTGATACTGCCAGCTGTTTCCCGCCCGAAATCCTGACCGAAAGTCAGTGTAATACCTCCGCGGGACGAAATAAACCGCTTTACGCTTGAACAAAGTTTACAAATATTGAAAACTTATTTCCAAAGTAAGTGCTGTGTAGCCCAAACAGTTAACGGACTTTTTTTTACTGAAATTGAAGACAGGATTTAAACTAACTCTGGTTCATGCAGAATGGCGCGCCATGTCACACAGCCCATGCCACAATCAATCTTTTGGGCACCAAATTCCCAAATCGTGTTATCAGCCGCTTTGGCGATGTCGATTGTCTGCTTCGGAGCTGTGATTTTACCCCTTTGGACTTTTTTTTTGTGGGGAACCGTGAAGGACCGAAGTTATGCCAACAATCCGGAAACTATTCAAGCACTCAAGACCAATATCATTCAAGAAATCCGTGAGCTACATTCCGAAACTATCAACAAGGTCTTGGAAAATTGGAGTGACAGCGAAGCAAGCCGAGGCAGCAACTTGAACGACGTAATGTTCCATAATTAATGGGAATGTTTGCTCTTACTAATAAAGCCATAATACATGGAAAAAAATTAATTTTGTTAATTCTTTTGTATTTTTAAAAAGAAACTTGTTTTTTGGGCTACCATTTGTAAGCTATGTTAATCTGTTTACTTTTTTTCTTAATTTTACTATTACAAAAATGGCATTGGTGGGGCAGTCCCCCTTTTTCATTACAATATGTTGTTTGTCCCCGCTAAAACCCCCTTATAAATTAAAAATTCAATAAAAGAAAACATTCAATTGAAAACTTTAAAAATCTTTGGACACATCCATTTGAAGTGCAAAAAAAACGCTCTAAGCTGAGTGCATCCACTTATGAACTACATCTCACTTCACGTGCAAAAGTTGCTCTCCTGAATTTATCTAAACTTATTTATATTTAACTTTTTTTTTTTGACTCTGGTGTTCAAAATTAAAAAAAAAAATGGTTGCCCACTTTTTGAACACTTGGCCCCTTTTCGTTTTCTTAAACCTGGTCACCCTACAGAATCATGCTAACTAAATTCGCTTGCATTAAATTGAACGATATGAAGGTAGACGGCATGTGGTTCCAGAATAACGGGGTACATTCGACATAGCAGACGCCAGGGGTGACATTCTTCATGGGCAATTTTAAGGTATTGACAGATCTCGCAGATGTGTTGTGTATAGGTCACCAAGATCGTGCGATTTAACCTCGGTTAACTTTTTCTTGTGAGGTTTTTCGAAGTCACAGGTATATGCCAATAAGTCGCAATGGACCGATGTCCTTAAAGCCAGCAAAATCAATGCCACTGCTCAAATTCAGAGTCATCCAAAATAGGATCACTCGGATCCCAGCTACAGTGAGAAGCTGCGACGAATTTAAACGATATTTCATTACCTCACATACAGCTTATTTTATTCCATTTCATCATCGACTCGTCCTTATTAAAATCGCCCTTAAAATGGCAAACGTGTGGCCTTCTCAAAACATACTGTCTGCAAATTTCAATAACCCGCTCGACATTTAGACGATGCTTATAAATTGTGTGACCTAAAAGTACATACATTTTAAGTCCTCTTAAAAAGATATGTAATCTGTAAAAGTTCACACATTCTTTTAAAAAATCTTTAGTGGCTTATAATGCAGAACATCTTTCTTGCTGTGTCCTGTATTCGTATATCATCACCCTATCGTGTTCGAAGCAAAACCATCATCATCAGTCCATAGGTGGTACCACCAACTATAGACATGTTCTATCGCATATAACAACAAAAGAGCAATAAATGACACTACATCACTCACCTCAAGATGCTCATACTCAGGCATAAACTTAACAGAATAGTCCTTACAGAAAAAAACAGCAACATCCCTGTTTATGGTCATTGTTAAAGTCTCTCGCAACTCGCACTCATGTGAATTCTCAAAAAGGCGCTAAGAAGCTCCATAGTCTCGTTTACTGCACCCTATATAAATATATACATACACTAATTATTACGCCGAAGGAAATATCTGCTTCAATGGCAACATGGTGTTACTTCACTAAAACGCCTCAAACATTTTCTCGATCTAGCGCCCAAATTGGATAGAAGAAAATAACTACCAGATAAAAGGACGAACGAAATTGCTCCTGGGTTTACATAGTGCAAAAAAGAAAACATAAGGATGAAGACAAATCCGTTATGTTGAGGACAACTATCCATGATGAATACTCTGAGGTTTGAATGATGCGGAGAGCTAATTTTGTATCCCTTTTCATTTCTTTCAATTTATCTTTTGTTTTTGAGTATCTGTTGGCGGCGACAGAAAGAAAAAAATAGAATGTAAAATTGAATAAAAATATAGCTAAGGAAAATTTGCAATTTTGTCATTTCCTTCGAGAAAGCAAAATATAAAAATACGAGACATGAAAGAGAAAAATAAAAAAAGTTTGACTAATATCACATGCATAAATTGCTAAGTAATTTTAGTTTGCTTCGGGCATACCAAACGGATGGTGTCTAAGGATGTAAATACAAGAGATCCTGGTACTGAAGTTTGTATAGGAACGGATGCGGTGGTACATTTTCTTGAAGACGCTTACTTGTAGATGAACTTAGTTTCTTTAAGTTATGAATTGAGCGGGAAAATAATATAATTGCAAGTCTTTCATTTGCGCAATTTAAGTCAAAACTAACATGCTGATGACATGAGCTTTATAATTCAACTTTTTTTTGTAACGCAGATGAGTCTATGTAACTTTTAGAATGTAAATGGTGTTACATATATTTCGAGAACCTTTAAAAGAAACACAAGAACTAGGTACACTTTTAGCAAAAACACCTTTATTGTCTCCAAAACTAATTCCTACCGTCCCAATTGACCAAGCGCACGTTCGTCGACATCAGCTAGCGAAACCAGAATGACCACTACCACTGCGCGTCCTCCTTGAGGGCTTTTACCACCTAGTGTGGTGAGCAAAACAATACGCTTTTACCCTCTGCCGTGGTGAACAGTGCCATTCACGTGCGTTGGTCAACGTCGACGGTGGTGAACTTCGTGTAGTTACAATGGTTCCTTCGAATTTGCAGACCATTTGTAACTAGCGCGTTATCATAAAGCTTCAATTCAGTTAAAAGGAAATGCGGTATTGCGGTTTTCGATCATTATGAAATTAATATCACATTTCAACTGTTTCGTAGATTTTCATTCATATTTGACACTGGCTTAAGCCCGCATTTCCCTATTAGCTGAAGAAATTATTTGCCGTCAAATGAGTCAAATGGCTCTCTCGTGTCATTAAAGTGGCCTGGGAATGCGGCGAAACTCCCAGCGATTGGCAGATTGGGGTGATTGTGCCCCTTTTCAAGAAAGGGGATAAAAGGGATTGCTCCAATTACAGGGGTATATCACTTTTAAGTCTCCCCGGAAAAGTCTTTGCCAAGGTGCTGGAAACGCGTTGCAGAGCTGTGGTCGAGGCACGATTAGGAGATGAGCAGTGCGGCTTTCGTCCCGGCAGAAGCACAACCGACCAGTTATTCACTCTCAGAATGGTACTTGAGAAGGCTTGGGAGTATGCTACACCTGTTTACGCTTGCTTCGTAGATTTGGAGAAAGCATACGACCGAGTCCCTCGAGGGAAACTCTGGAGTGTATTACAGCAGTATGGAATTGATGGTTCTCTTTTGAGAGCCATTCAATCTCTTTACACAAACTGTAAAAGCTGTGTTCGGGTAAACGGCGTTAAATCAATACCTTTCACCGTGGGCGTTGGACTTCGCCAGGGGTGCGTCTTGTCGCCTCTCCTTTTCATTACTTATATGGACTGGATGTTACAGCGCAGTCTTGGCGAAGAACGTTTCGAATTGGGAGATCTGAGGATAAGTCATTTGCTCTTCGCTGATGACTTGGTCATCCTTGGGTCCTCTCAGACTGAACTTCAGCGCGCACTCGATCGGTTTGTAGCCGTTTGTGTTGAAGCTGAGATGAAGGTAAATGTGAACAAATCTGAAGTGATGGTCGTCTCTAGAACGCCTGTTCAATGCACTCTGCATGTTAGTGGAGTCCCATTGAAACAGGTGGAGAAGTTTAAGTATCTCGGGGTCTTATTCACGAGTGATGGAAGGAGCAATGCCGAGTTTTCTTGTAGGATTGGTCAGGCTGGATCGATTTTGAGACAGCTTGGTCATTCTGTTATCAGGAGGACTGAACTTGGTGTCAAAGCTAAGTTGTCAGTCTTTAATTCGGTGTTTGTTCCAACTCTTACCTATGGTCATGAGGTTTGGGTAATGACTGAAAGAATAAGATCGCGGATACAAGCTGCCGAAATGAGATTTCTCCGTGGTATTGCTGGTGTGACTCGTAGAGATCGCATTAGAAATACCAGAATACGTGAGGAACTCAATGTCGAGCAGCTACTTCTCCGGACGGAGCGGTCCATGCTTCGGTGGTTTGGTCATGTTAAACGTATGTCCCCTACCAGGATCCCACGACGCGCTATGGAATCCGTACCATCGGGCAGGCGTCCCCTAGGTAGACCCAGGATGAGATGGTTAGATCAAATTCATAATCTCTCCTCTACCCGTATGGGGATTGCCCTTGAGGATTTGGAGTCGATGGCGGAGGATCGAGAGCTATGGAGGGTCCACTTAGGTAACCTACACCCGCGACCCACTTAATGGATAAGCGGGCCATTGAAAATGTATGTATGTATGTAAATTATTTGCCTGTATTAATGCACTTTTGTCCGTCAGAATCTCTTGCATATATCTAGGTATATACAGTGTGGGCCAAATACAATTTTTTTTTATAAAAAGGCAATAAAAGAACAAATTTAATTTGTTTCCATGTATTATGATTTTGTTAGTAAGACCAAACATTTTTATTAATTTTGGAACAAAACGTCGTTCAAGTGGCTGCCTCCGCTGGCTTCGCAGTAGCGCATTCTGTCACTCCAAATTTCGAAGACCTTGTTGATGGTGTCACGGATTGCTTATATTTTATTAACCTTAAGAGCTTGAATCGTTTCCGGATTTTTGGCATAACACCAGTCCTTCAAGGTTTCCCACAAAAAAAAAGTCCAAAGGGATCAAATCACAGCTCCGAGGCGGTCAATTGACAACGCCAAGACGGCTGATAACACGATTTGGGAATTTGCACAAACTTGCGTACGGCAGGTGCTTCATTTCGACCAAAATTTTTTTCTAAAAACGCTACACAGCACTCACTTTGGAAATAAGTTTTCAATATTTCCCAACGTTGTTTAAGCGTAAAGCAACTCATTTTGTTTCGCGGAGGTATGATACTGAATTTCTGTTAAGATTTCGAGCGGGAAACAGCTGACAGTGTCAAAATAACCTATAATTCAAAAAGAAGCCACTAGATGGCCGACCATTTACATAGAGGTAGAAAATTAAAAATCGCGTTTAGTCGAATTGTCGTTTTGATGACTCTGGTTGACCCCATAACATGTCATAAAAATGAAAAATTGTGACATGTGAAGCTATGAGTACATGACATGCTAAACACGACATACACATGTCACTCATGTCACGTTTTATTATATTGTGGCATGTGCGAAAAGTATGCCGACTACACGGCATAGACGCTTTGTCTCAAAGTTGACATATTCGTATGTCGACGGTGACTGGCAAAAAATTTACTCAATTGAAGATTTCTTGGACGTTTTTTGATCAATTGACATCGTAGCCATCCTTTGATGGAATTTGTTACTTTGTGGCTTGATAGAAAGAAGACGAACCATATTTTGGGATATATATCTACTGCATTTATTTCGAAATGTCACCAGAAAGCCCTGGTTTTATAAATGATTGTATTAAATGATTTCTAATTTAGTAGAAAATTCCATGTCGGGAAAGCAGTATTTGTTTTTTTTTTTTTTAAATTGGTGAACATATTTTACCACAGTAAAATTTGTCAAAATATGTACTACAAAAAAAAAATAAATAGGTGGCGCAACAGGCGGGTGACACCCAAGGCATAGCCTTTCGCAACCATTCGTTTTGTGTAAGTTTCTATTTTTGGGACGAATGGAAGGGACCTACAATTTTATGCCGAGTCCGAACGGACAACTATAATATGTATAAAAAATTGTCAGGACAAGTTTGTCAAACTATGACATGACAAAATCTTCATTGTATTTAATTATATCACCTGTCAATATTTTATGAAATGAACATTTTAAAACTAATTTCTTTTTACAGCCAAAGTGAGCACTAGGAAGCGCTTTGGGGACATATGTTAATTTTGTACTTGAATGAAGTATGTTATTGTGCATAGCCGACTTTAAGCTGTATCATCTGTGATGTTAACATAATAATTGTTTCCAATGTTCAATTATATATCTTCAGAGACTTTGTCTGTGATGTTCTAAAAACTATCACTCTTTGAATGTGGGTAAATGCTCTGTTATTAGTTATTACTTACTAACGCCGTAAATCTCCCATAAAGCATACTTATTCGTTTTATGTCATTGCTGTCCAGTGTGTCTCTTCAATAAAAGATTTGGAGGTGCTTTTGGATGTTTTTTCGTAGCTCACGATAAAACAAAAATAAAACACACATTTATAGTGGAAAATTACAAAAACCACTTTTATTATTTCTTTCTTTTTGAACCAGGCAGTGACAACGTCACTGTCTCCTTCCTAGTACTACTTTAAGTATTAAAATCGAACGCAGAAGGTCTTGTCATTTAGTACAATTTGCTTTAAGCTCTAAAGCTTCTGGCGTTAGATAAAGAAGTTAAACTAAGCCTTATTCATCGCACATCATTAAATTACTAACAAGACTAAAAGCGTATGACGATTACTTGGGCGGTATGCAAGTGATTTCCCTAATCCGTATGTGTTCTTGATTAACAGGACAATACGGATTTCGGAGCCTTCGTTCCACTGGAGACCTGTTAAGCTACGTAACGCACTTATGGACGCAAGCAATTGAACAACACGGCGAATCCAGAGCCGTAGCCTTGGACATATCAAATGCATTTGACCGAGTCTGGCATAGAGCCCTATTAGGCAAGTTGGCGTCTTATGGATTACCACAACAACTCTGCGGATGGATGCAAAATTTTCTTCTGGGAAGATCGATCCAAGTTGTGGTAGATTTTGTATCATCTAATTTGTTTGCTATAAATGCAGGAGTGCCCCAAGGATCTATTCTTTCCCCAACTCTATTTCTTCTCCACATCACCGATTTGCTTAGATCGGCAAATAATAATATCTACAGCTTTGCTGATGACAGCACTCTTATATCCTCTATCTCGAACAGTGGGCCTGTGAATGCGGCTACATCACACAGTCAGAGATCTGAACAAATTAGTTCTCTAAATGGTCATCTGGACAAAATCTTGAAGTGGGGAAAAGATAACTTGGTTGTATTTAATGCAAACAAGACACAACTCACAACATTTTCCAGGAAAAACGCATCAACAGTTCCTCCGATCCAAATGGATACCCAGACCATTTAATCCATCCCAAGGATTCAATGCACCTTCTAGGAGTCACAGTCAATTCAGGAATCAAATGGCAGGACCACATATCCTATATCGTAAGATCGGCGTCCGCTAAGTTGAGCTACCTATTTAGAGCAAAGAGGTACTTTAGCCCCAAGCAACTTCTCCTTCTCTACAAAGCACAGGTTAGACCAGGCCTGGAATATTGCTCCCACTTAACCTACTTGACAGTATACAGAGACGAGCAGTTCGACTTATTGGAGACCCTACACTCACATCGAATCTGCAACCGTTGGTGCACAGAAGACAAGCCGCTGACCTATGCTTGTTCTATAGGTACTTCCGTGGTAGATGTTCCGATGAACTTAAGGACATTATCCCTCGAACAACTTGCAACTTTTGGGCGCCCCACAAGACAGGCCGCTAATGCTCATGATCATACAGTGCACTTGACAACCGCGAGGACATCATCTTTCCAAAACTCCTTCTGTTACAGGACAAGCAAACTTTGGAACTCGCTTCCTGGGGATATGTTTCCAGAAGACTACAATTTGCAGCAATTTAAGCGCAGAACTAACATACATCTGCAAGCATCTCGGGGCGCTGATGAAGCGTTATAGGTTTGATCCTTTCCCGGGAGAAGTATTTAAAAAAAAAAAAAAAAATGCATACCAATTTTTCAAATTTTACAACTTTTGTTCATATAAGTCTCGAGAAATAGCGTTTGCAGTATTTTTTTTTTGTGGGAAGTTTCAAGCCCCATTCGCGCGACAATAAACGTATATCCCTAAAATTTCAATGCTAAAGCTGTTATAATTGCCAAGATTTTTTGATATATTTTTTTTTTTTTTGGGAAATGTCTCCTTTCTTGGTCTCAATTAGCCCTCAGACGGGCGTGCCACTCCCAAACGGTAAGAGAGCGCCAATGGCTGATTCTATGGATATTTCAATATCACTTTGCAAAGTACGCTAGGCTATTAGTTTATCAATTTTAAATTTCCGTTGATGGACTATGTAAAAATAAATCTCTGTCTACATGGGAGTTTGTGGTGTGGATTTGGACAATGTACATCTGGACTTGGACTTGGAAAACATTATTGTCATTATATTATTTTGTGAGCGCAAGTCTATAACGTGACTTACTTAATATGAAATATCAATGTGAAAGTGAAAATGGAATTGTTTCACCATTTTGTTTCCAATAATATTTTCTTGTACCTGGAGGAAATCACGTCAGAGATCACTGATGTAAAAATTCAATATCCAAAGGCAACAACTTATATTTCACGAAAATATATCGATAGAGAATTAAAAAAATAGTTAAATGCTGGCGACATCCCTGACCGCTGATTGCTGGCACAGATGCCCACTCTTCTTCCAATGTCACTAGAAATTAGAAACCGAACCGATTATTGGTGCGAAAACGTAGCACATCTGTTTCTGATTCTGAACTTAAGTGGAAATGGAAATATTGTTTCACCATTTCTTCATGAATAATCATCAGACAGCGAACCGAAGAGAAAACATGAGCGCCATCAACACCACGATACTATCCTTGTATTTCCTGGGTAGACGAGCCACTCGCAATCGCAACTCGCAAGGAAACTATATCATAGCGAACCGAAATCTAGAACGGAAAACATTTAAATTTTCGAAGCATAATTCAATTGTTTTTGTTTCTCGATTTGCGTTTTTCCTTTGATTCTCTTTCTGACGCTGGGTGCTAACGGTAGCGCACATTGTTTGCGATTGTGTGGTCTTGGTGGTGGGAATGAATGCTCCCTGACGATGACGGTCCTTTGAAGACTGCTCGCAAAAAACCAAAAAGGGTGTAGGTATGTTGGCTTGAGCAAAACGTTTTTGACCCCTAAAGCGGTGAGCTGAGAAGAATATACAAAAACAGAATTATTTATGAGAAGGTAGGAGGGGCACCTCATGGATGGCCAAATAGCAGCATGCATAATTTTTGTGACAGGGCGACTGTAGGAGGTGGGATCCAATAGAATTTTTCTTGCTCCTTGAATGGACGCAAGTTCTTTTTTTTTTTTGGTTGTTGTAGTTTTTTGGTAGGCATCCAAATTCACTCCGACTCCAAGGATCAATAAATAAAACATGATATGTTGAAGTATAGTAGACCTGGAGGACCACTGCCGACCGGCATACTCAATGTTTAGCCTGACTTTACCCATGTCAAAGTTTTCAATATATGAGCTTGAGCATACAAACGATGGAAAGACAAAGGTGGGGACGGGGGTGGCCTCGTATGCTAGTAATTCATATTTGAAAATCTTTTATTTGTGATCCTCATACCCGAACCCTGATCCAAGTCATACAGGCCCAACATCAGCCCCCTCTCCAAGTCTATAATGTGTCATACATTTAACATAAATTTATGAGCTCACATAGAACTCGAGTGAAATTAAAAGCTTGTGAAGAGAATGTGTAGAAAGCGGGTGAAGAGAGGTATTCGAATTGTCGAACCAAAGAAAACTGTCGTCCTTATTTCGTAAGGGATGGTCTTTTTTAAACTTTTCCTGTTTGTAAAGTTTTCTGTGAATTTTAAGATGAAACTTGTCGAAAACTGTCCCACTGAAACGGGCGTATATGTAGTTAGTATATTGTAACCATTTGCCTCACGCTGCTCTCCTCGATGGTATAACTCGGGTGCAGACTTCCTTCCGTTCCTGTTCAGTTCGTGATTTTTGTGTATGCTATATTTCGATGAAAGTATTTGTTGGACGGTTGTGTGCGGGAGTTAAAAGATGGCCTTGTTTATGTAAGCAAATCGTTTTTTGAATTTGTTTTCCGATTTTGAAGGAAGTCATTAATATTCAAATATCTGCAGTAAAGCGACAAATGTCTGAAGAAGGATAAAAGGATGACATAACTTTTTGCGGAGAATTTCGATTTATAAATCAAGATCGCAAGAAATACTTTTGCTGTATGGAAAAGGAAACACACGAACTATAATTACGAAATTGGTTTGGGTACAAAATAGTGATACAAAAGTTTTGAATCATCCTTGGGCATGACTTGAATAGATAGTAGAAGAGGTCCCGTAGAAATGAATTAGTGGAATTGGAACACATATGAAATTTATAGACAATCATGTTTTTGATTTATAATCTTTTGTTAAAACCTTTTCATTGTACAAATAATAAACACACAAGACAATTGGATATTTTTAAAGAGTTGGTGATGCAAAATTGATAGAGACAATAATGTCTGGAAAAGGGATCCAATTAGGCATACTTCTCTTTCGCTTCGCATTATCAAAGAAAACGATATACAGTGTGTGTTCAGTGGATGTGCTTCCGATGTGCCCTCAAGACCCCAAAGCAAGTTTACGATGAAGAACAATCTTTGCTAATGTTTATAGATTTGATGAACTAAATTGTATTTGTTCGTCTTAAGTTTTGGTTTCTAGCTCTAGAATAAAGCTAAATGAAAGCTTAAATATATTTTTTTTTGTATTGAAGACAAGAAGGCAGAGAAAATTACATTTTTCAAAACTCTCCCAAAAAGTCAGCCTGGTAATGAACGATACAGTCAAAAGCTTTTTCGGAGTCTTTAAAATAATTTTAAAAAAAGGTTTTTATCGAAATCTCTGCAGTAGTTTTCATGCCAACAGGTTACAGACATAGAATTATTTTATTTATTTTAATTTGCCTGCAAAATTTTAATTTAAAAACAATAATAATCTACTTAATTTGTTCTGAAAGACCTACCTAATGTACCTGTGATGCAAAAAGCTCACATAGGACAATAGATTTATCTTCTCATGACATGTTAATAGTGCTAACATCAACTTCTTCATTGAAATATTGTTCATAAATTATTTGCATAATTTTAATAAACGAATAAGCAGATATAATAAAAAACGGCTTTATTTTAAATTCTGAAAAAAAAAACAGATTTATCTTTTCTGTTTTACAACTAAAAATGTATTCCTTTGCCATAGAAATTAAATCTTCGAATAAATGTATCAATATTTATAATGGAAGGAAATGTTCCACATACGCCCCCGAATTGAAGTTGCTTAATTTTTATATTTTATAAAATTGCAAAATGTGTTTGTTTTTCTTCTCAAAAAATTGTGAGTATAGTTTCAAAATAAATCAATTGAAGTACATAATAATATTAAAAATTTCTTGTGTAAGCAAAAAAGTTAGTAGGTAGTAGGTAGGGTAGTAGGTGAATTCATCTGAGTGTTCCAGGACTTAGAATCCCCTTTAAACAAATTCCATATTTCTGAAAGAAATGGGTAAAACATTATGAACTTACATTGGTTAAAGCAATTTAAGTTCTTTCTCAGAAATACAACAGAAGAGCTGGTCCTCTAAATGCGCTATGAAACTAGAGAAAAACCTGTTGCATAGTTAAAAATACTTTGCGAATCGTATAAATTGGTTTTCAGAAATGGTTTGGAATGCAATAGTTAGATAAGTAGGTAAAGGTTTATAAAAAAGGGTCTTATCTCCTAAATATATTTTTACCATTGATTGCATTCTGATGCGACAATAATAAACAAAGAAACAAATAAATAAATAAACAAATTAATAGATAAAAAAACTAATAAATAGATATATACAAACAAATAAGTAAATACATAAACAAGAACAACAAAGAATGGAATTTAAAGACTCATTTCAACATTCGCTCTTCTCTTCTGTGCAAGTCTAAGGTGGAGTAATGCCATGGTAAATTCAACATCATTTTTAATATTTTATTTTGAGCTATTTGCAGCTTCTTAATGTGACATTTTGCACAATTTCCCCATACTTGGCACCCATAAAGAAGAATGGCTTGAAAAATAACCTTATACATTATTAACGTGTTTACAGTAGATAGTCTTGATCTTCTGTCGATAAAGGGGTATAACATTTTAATGGCGATGTTAATTTTCTTTATAGATTTACTGGTGTGACCTTGAAAAGTTAAGCTTGGATCAAGATGCACACCCAGGTACTTCACTGATGGTGCCCAAGCAATACTAGACCCGTTTATATTTATAGTTCTGTTTGGTAGATTGCAAAATGTCCTTTTTCTGGGTAAAAAGATGCATTTTCTCAGCGTTTAATTTGATTTTCCATTTTGTTATAGTAACTTGCTAATATTTCCATCGCATTCTGATGTTATTAAGAGAGGTCCCGCGCTGGAAATCTTTCATTTCCCTTATTTAGTAATAATAATTTTACTAGGGAAATTTTTTTTAACTCGTCTTTCCTCATGCATTCATCTTGTATTATTGAGACTTTTTCATTTTTTAATTTTCTGGTAGGTATACGTATAGTAAGTAGTAAGCGAAAAATATTGCTTTATTACAAAATTCGAGATTTTAATCAATTCTTAATTTACTCACCGCAACCTTGATTTTTCACTTTCATTTCTAATTACGGAAATATCTGCGATAATTTCAATATTACCTCTATAGCTATTATATCAAAAATGAATTTTCATATATGAGGTATTTTTATTTAATTTGGTCATTTATAATGTATGTGGACCAAATTTTGAATACAGCATCAATAAAGTGGCCGCCTCTATTGACCGAAGCACGAATATTGTTTGCCTCGATGAGCCCATCAATGGTCTAAAGCTTGCTGACGTAACCTATTTCAATGTACAGCGTCACCATTTTGGCGCGCTGTTTTTGGTGTGAAGCGATTCATGGTTAAAATTGTGCTGAGATGACGTTTTAAAAACATGTCTACTCAAGTCAATCGGTCGATAAATGTCAAAGTTATTTAATATTTACAAACCGAAACCGACATCAATGATGACGCTCCCTGTATTAGTTTGTTCAACAACAACTTATAACACATTTAAGAATTTTTTTTCTCGTTCTGTATATATTTCAACAACTCAAGTGCCGCCGATAACCGTCAAAGTCTTTGTGACATTAGTGCTTTATTTGTAAGTTTTTTCATAACTTTGTGAGTACCTACCCGCTTTAAAAATTAAATACCTATCCTCCCTTAAATGTATTGTTTATTTCCGGCAGTCCAACTAATCGACGCACGTTTTTGTCCATGTCTAAATTTCGATAGATGTCATGTGAGTAGGTAATTTCACACTATCAATAAATTGGTCAATAATAATTTGAGTTTACAAAACATCATCTGCATCTAGGGTTGTTTGAATTTAATAAATGCAATTATGAAACTGAATTGGTAACTAGATAACACCACATTTGATTACATTTAATAGAATTTGTTCACCGAGAATTATGATGAAATTGGACTTATTTGGTTATTATTTCTAAATAGTATTACTATTTACTTAAATTATGATTTCGCTCATTTTGGCATTTATTCAAGGTAAACAATGACTAATTAACTATTCATAAATTTGTGGTATATGGACAGACGGACCGGACGGATGCCTAAGCGTAGATATCTATTTAATTAATGTACCGGAGCAACTTTGCTTAATGTACAATATATTATATCTATATGTCTTTGCAATATAAAAGTACATTTTACATTGATTCTTGAAATTGAGTGGAAACACACTATATAATTCGTAATATTCAAAGTAAAAAAAAAATGTTCCACATACGCCCCCGAATTTTAGACCACGGGAGTTACAAGCATTATTTTATACATTAACCTATAAGATATTTTTTTGTTTATAAAGATTAAACATAAGATAAAAACATATTAAACTCTCCACTGGAAGGAATATTTAATTTGGCATTATTTGTAACGCCAAGAAGGAGTCACCAGAGACCCCTTAAAGTATTCTGAATTAGGATCAAACTCCGAATCCATTTAGCCATGTCCGTCTGTCTGTCTTTCTACTACTTTCATTATGAATTAATATTTACTTACATATCACTTACATACACTTAACAAAATAATCGTAATATTGAAATTCTGAGGACATCACTTGTGCAATTATATAGATAACTTCGATCGAATGCGAGGTATACGTATGCTAGTGCGGTTTTGTTTTTGTTTGTCGTGTCTCACGATCGCAAAAGGATAAACATCCATTTGCAGCAAGGTATATTGTGTATGTACATATTTTCACTTCAAAAAATGCATTTTGGTTGGAAAACTGTTCCTAAGAACGTGGCTATAGGTATAGCCTATAGCAGTATCACAGTCTTAAAGAACATTTTAAAAAAAGTTTCATCGAAATCTGTCCAGTAGTTTTCGATTTTCTAACAGCCAAAGAAAATTCCTACAGTTTTATTATATGTATAGAAGATGTGTGGCACAGAATGCATTTCATCCCAATGTGGTAGATTGCCTCATCAGTATATGAACTACTACCTATATCTGCCTAGACGCCCAGTTTACTCGATGTTTACCTTTGTTTACTATCATGTGTTCGCAGTAAAAAAAATTGTGTTGAAAGTGCAACGTTCAAACAAAATTATGTTCTGATGGGTAATAAAGCTGTTCTGGAATTAAAAAAACTTTTGTGTTTGACAGTTGATAGTAATTAGTATTTATTAAAATTTCGTCTAGTGTAGAATTTCGCAGAATTAATTATGCACAGTTTCATTCAATGTTGTAAATAAATTAAATTCATATTAGACTTAAGCAAGCCTATTATTTAATTAAATTTATTATTACAGTGAAAAATCTATTTTACATAAAATGTTGGACAAATATTTATCAGGAGTGAAAATAAACCATTTAAATATGTGCGACATTCTATTGAAAATCATTGTCTATTTTGAGATATGTCCATCAATGAGGAATATTTCCACCAATTTACAAATTTGTTGTAATCAGAAAAAATCGTTGCTTTATTTGGGTAAGGAACAAGCTTCATTCCCCGACAATCATCACAATGGATCAATATTGACCTTAGTATCGCAGTACTTCAGAACAGCCCACCGTACACCGTTTGCAAATGCTAAGCTAAATCCTCGTGAATTTTTTTACAATAATCTAATTCCAAAGTACAGAGGGAATCACCAACTGAGCACAATGACGATGGTAGCCTAGCAACTTGCATCTACCACTAAACACATTCATTAACTCATTCATTGTAAAGAACCAAATATTTAAACTATCTCCTCATTTTCGTTTACTGAACACACTCTTCCTTTGTAAATGCTTGCATCTACCAAATATGACAATATCTTTATAAACCTACACACATGCTGGTTTAAGCAATAATTTCTGAAATTGTCGACTCTCTACTGTTTATCAATCAGTTATGGCATGGCCATTATCTTGAAAGCTCCATACTGTTACTGGACTACTCCATAGCCCTCTCGTAATATTCGACAAAAGAAAACGGAACGGAATTCAGAAATTGGTATAAATTGCACAGCGATTCTGCCCTCCTTTGAATACATATTATATACACCCGGTATTCCCGGTCTGTCTAAAATGGCCGAAGTTCCTCCTTTTCTTATTATCGATGGCACAAAGTCGGTCAGCTTTAAAACTGCCTTATCAACGATTGGAAAGATTTTAGCTTTTCAGCTAATAGTAGGTTGTCTAGCAGCGAAGATATAAATGATTCCATTTGTTTGCTACTACAAATTCAGTTGTAGATAGCCTACACATTGATTAGAGAACCGTCTGTATACAAGCAATAGGATAAGATCGTTCTTTCGCCGCACACTTCAGCAGAAGCCACTGATAAGATTTTGGTGGTACCTTCGTGCATTAAGGACAAGCTGGTGGTATTATAAATAATAAAAAAATAAAAGTTTATGTGTTGCGAATGGCTAAACTCTAACACTGCCACGATACAATTTTTTTTTTTACAAAAAATAATCTATAAACTTGCACGGGAGGCATCTGATTAGGTTTGAACAAATCCTAACTGTTGAAGGTAGAGGAAGAACAGCGGTTGTTTTTAACAGCAACGACTGCCTCCGCAGGAGATATAATGTTGGACGGTTCTAAAAAAAAATCATAAAAACGTTTTTTTTTTTTACTAAAAACTAATTTATTGGCAAATTCAGATTCGTCTTTTCATATCATTTGAAAAAATCAAGAGTGTGGAAAATCACACATGTGGTGGCCACAATAAGCCATGCACTTCTGGAGGCGTTCTTTGCTTTCATCTCATGCACAAAGCTCAGTCGTTGTGCATAATCCTCAGGCTGTAACTGATGTAGAATGGCCAACTTATAAGGGTGAAAATGCAGCTCCATATGCAAAATACGCTTTACCGAACGATCACGTATACCAAGTTCAGCAGCATGATGCTGAGCAGTATGACTTGGACTGCGTAGAAAGGCTTGTCGAACGCGTTTGACATTTTCAGGGGTGCAAACCGTTCGGTTTGTGAAGCCCTAGAGATAGGGCTGACCTTATGTGACTAAAGTTGTATTTTTCCACTTTTTTCTTTCTATCCCCAACGAGAACACTTTTCCAAAATATTTGTGCCTTTTCTGTATTTCGTTGATACTTTTTCCGATTTTGAAAAAAAAACACACGGTTTTGTATGAAACAGGAAATGTTACATAATAAATACTTTACGAAACTAGTTCACAATTAATTGGGATCTGAATGCGTCCCTTTTCTGCGGATGAAGATCTCCTTGGTCGCTTTGAACGCAAAATTCTTCGATTGATTTTCGGTCGCGTTTGCGTAGACTGGCTTTGGAGGAGGAGATTTAACAGCAAATTCTACGATTTGGACGCAACAGTCAGAGGCAAAAGCTATACCTAGCAAACCAAACATTCCCTGTCGGGTAGCTGTCGTCCCAATAGGGAGGGAATACCAGTCATTTTAAAAACGCCGGACACTATTTGCTGCGTAATAGGGCTCCGTATATGGAGTTAAATAAAGAACTGCGTGATTTATAGCGCCTGGAATTGGAGAAGTCATAAAAATAAAATGATTTAATTTAAGTCGTGGATTCACTTATGCGTTTAGTTTTCTAAATTGTTAAAGTTTTCAAAGAATTGTCCAAAAGTTAGATCAGTATGACAGATGGGTAAACAAGGTACTTTGACAGACCATCCGCCGTTTTGGAGGATGTAAGTGGAACATATTTGAAGGAGTAAAATCCAGAAAGCTGTAAAATCAACTGAAGTGGATGAAATCCGGTGAGAAAAGCTCAACTTCATAAGTGAAGTGGGAGTGCGACGCACGGCCAGACCATTTTCTTCGTACCATAAAAGTGGCCTGGGAATAGGTACAGTGCAATGACCGGTAATTGCCAAACTGGAGTGGATTGCCAGGAAAGTAAATAAGACGGGTTGCTCGAATTATAAGGGCTAATAACTAATGCGCATGCGCTGGACCTTTTGCTAAGGTGTAGTAACTCCATAGCAGAGCTCTTTTCTACCCAAAATTTAAATATTGGGCAGTGCGGTTTACGTCCGAGAAAAACCATGAATAAATAGTTTATTCACCCTGGTATTAGTACATACTTCAGAAAACTTAAGGGTAGGTATGTCACATATGCCGTCATATTTGATATAATGCTGATTGTGACAAATTAAGAATTATGTACCAATATAAAAATTTCAATATTAGATGCGGTATTAAAAGAAAACGTAAATGACCCCAATTAAGCATCCCAGCCTTGTGTAAATATTGAATAAAATTCTCACTTCCATTAACCAGTTCTTTGAATATTTAATTTATGTAACTTTCATCGCTCTGCGCCCCTTTTTTATATTTCATTTATATATATATATATACTTTTTTTTGTATTCAGATTTTTGTAGTCAATTTGAGGACCCAATTTGGTTTGTGTTTTATATTCCTTTTGTCAAGATTTGCATTTTTTTTATTTAATACACGGATCACCTTCAAAAGTGTAGCTCAACCATAATTTTACGCTTCCGCAATTGTGTGCCTTTTTATGTCTCCTCGTTGCTCACTGCAGGATCCGCCAATAAAAAAAATAAAACACAAACGTTAAAAATTTAAATCCAACCGAGACAAGAAAAGGACATGAAATGATACTACACAAACAAATGGCACACCTCCGATGTTTGGCCCTAGTGTCCGTCCCATTCCAATCATCATCTTTCATCCTAACACCAACCCCAACGTAGCGGAAACAAAAGCCAAAACCTTTATTTCCGTCAAGCACGCTTCGTCTCCATGGCCTTTGTAGAATAGGAAAAAAAAATGGGAAAAAATTGTATATCCTCCCTCTCCCATTTCCGTAAATACGAATAATGTGTCATTTATCAAACCAGGATATCTCTCGCCGACCACCAGAAGAGATATACAAAGGATGTGTTAGGGTAGGAAAAAAAGGCATCAACTGAAAGCCTTTACTACTTCAATAAAACAAGGTCATCTCATTTCATCTTCGTCCCTTTTATGTTTGCGACGCGCACGGTGTGGAAGGTACGGAGGTGCAGGGATACAAATGGCTTTTTAGTTGAGTTGCCTTGAAATTTATGTCGACTTGTCGTCGTGTCGTAGTCAGCAGCGTTGTCGTACTTTTCGCAAGCGTTCTTCGCTCTTCGTCATTTGCTGAATGCTGAATTACCTACCGTTAACCCCCAGGGAACCTATGCTGCACGATGATAAAAGTCATAATTATTCGTAACATTGTTAGAGATTTCTCACATTTAGAGCTGGGACAGGATCTGTGCCTCGCGACTAGTGATATAGAGATAGAGAGAGGGGCAAGATGAATGGCATTCCATTTTCGGGGTCTTACTATCTTCGTAGTGAATGTTAATCTGATGAGATTTATACCCCTTTAAGCTTTGATTGCTGCCGGTGTTAGTTTTGTTTCCTGTGCGCTCGTCCGCTGGCGGGGTAAGTGATAAATTGCAACAATTATCCAGACAGAGCATTAGGGCGGCATAAAACAAGCGTAATATTCAAAGCGGTAAAAAGTCCCATTTGCGATTTGCTTTATATTGTAGATAAACCTACCTACCGACCATCGATGCCATAAATCAATAAATCCAAATCCTAAAAGTTTATTTCATTTTTTTGTTTGTATCTGGTGTATAACTGTTGGAGAGTCTTTTTGGTGTTTGATGATTGCTAATCTTTGACGAGGGATGAGCCTCCCTTGTACTGGTTGGCTCTTTATCGTGATCGCATTATAGAGGAAAGCTTAAAGGATGTAGAGAGGCGCCAACGTGCCTTGATAAGGTTCCTGATTCAGAATAATCACGGTGGGACATAAATCATTGCGCTATGGACTATCCCGAAATGGGAACAGATGTTTGTTTATTCTTCACTCATCACTGCGCAAAGGAAGCAGCACTTGGTGCCAGATTAAAACTTTTCTAAAGGTTCAAAGAAAACAGACTGCTACCGACTTCTACAATTTTTCGAAGGAAGGAAGGAAGTAGTTTTGGAATTAATTTTGTTTGCATTTTGGTTTGTGGGATATTTTGAAAATTAAATTCTTATCTCATGGATGCCTGCTGAAGAGTTCTTATTCTGTTTAATCTCAACAGAGGTGACGTCGATTAAGGCCTTATAAATAGTTATTTATCATTATTTTTATTGTTAAACGGTTCCAGGAAATCGTCTGAAAGAAGCAGTGTTTGCGTAAAGTTTCATTAAGAGGTTCAATTCCCACTCTCCAGATGATACATGGGTCTCAAAGATCGTCAAAATCAATACTTGTTCTCCCCAGCCAGCTTCTTGGAGCAACACAAATTTTAAGGAAAGATTTTCAAGTGTTTCACAAAAATTCGCCGCAAAGATGTGCATGGAGTGGCCAATTGCGCGGCACATCGTCTGGTCAACGGAGACTCACATAGACGACATATTTAGCGTTGGCAGCGATATTTACGGCCAAACGGGAGGCACGAGGTACCACGGGTTGAGCAAAAATTTTGTGAAGCAATCTTTTTTAGCAACTACTAAGTAGACGATATAATAACAAGGCATTTAAGCCATCGCGATCCTACAATGCTGTGGGCGACTGGAGTTAGTTCATCCTGTCCTATACCGCCTTCTCTCTGCTGGTGTCTGCGAGTCCAGTCACAATTTTATACATACATACATTTTCGATGGCCCGCTTATCCATTAAGTTGGGTCGCGGGTGTAGGTTACTCAAGTGGACCCTCCATAGCTCTCGATCCTCCGCCATCGACTCCGAATCATCAAGGGCAATCCCCATACGGGTAGAAGAGAGATTATGAATTTGATCTAACCATCTCATCCTGGGTCTACCTAGAGGACGCCTGCCCGATGGTACGGATTCCGTAGCACGTCATGGGATATTGGTCGGGGACATGCGTTTAACATGACAAAACCACCGAAGCATGGACCGCTCCATCCGGAGAAGTAGCTGCTCGACATTGAGTTCCTCACGTATTCTGGTATTTCTAATGCGATCTCTACGGCTCACACCAGCAATACCACGGAGAAATCTCATTTCAGCAGCTTGTATCCGCGATCTTATTCGTTCGGTCATTACCCAAACCTCATAACCATAGATAAGAGTTGGAACAAACACCGAATTAAAGACTGACAACTTAGCTTTGACACCAAGTTCAGTCCTCCTAATAACAGAATGACCAAGCTATCTCAAAATTGACCCAGCCTGACCAATCCTACAGAAAAACTCAGCATTGCTACTTCCATCACTCGTGAATAAGACCCCGAGATACTTAAACTTCTCCACCTGTTTCAATGGGACTCCACTAACATGCAGAGTGCATTGAACAGGCGTTCTGGAGACGACCATCACTTAGTGATGTTTAGTTATGAGGTGTGGCGGTGGCAAATGCACGTGTCGCATATAATGTAGTGGGCTCATATGTACTGAATAAAGTATCATCCCTTGATTAATGCTTTGGCAGGATAAGTACTTGATCATTGAGATACTATTTGCACAACACCAGGTGGTGATCAGTTGACAGTTCAGTCCCTCTCAACACACAAACATTACAAGCCATAGTTTTAATACATGACGGTACCACAAAAAAATCTATTAGCGATTTCTGCTGAAGACTTAGACGGTACCATGTGTATTTATGGATATCTTTGTGTGGAAAGAAAGTGTTGAGACATTTCATTTGAACAACAAAAGTCCAGCAACTTTTAATTTTTTCCGTTCAAGTTTTGATCTGACCACCATAATGATTTGCGACACCATTAATGGGAAACTCGTAGCATTTTTGGGTTAATGCCGGCCGGCTTCCGAGAGTGACGAGCCAACGGCCAGACGCTCGAAAACTGCATTCAGGCCTGGCTCTAAAAGGCGCCCTAATTTGACAGGCCTGACAATATCCGAGGCTCGCTTTATTCATCTTGTCATCTTTGGGTGTGTGCATCGTCAGCAATATCTAAGTGATCCTAGACATGTTGCCTCACCCCACACCCCGGAGAGGTCAGATGCGGGAGCTTGAATGCATGAATGCAATACTGCTTATGATGAGTTGCACAAGAGTTGATCAATGTTTTGCATCGGAAAAAATTGTAATTCTGGGGTGTAGCGGTGGCCCATATACGTGTCGCATATAATGTGTGCTAACGTACAGAATATACCTGATCGGATTTGCTTTAACTATAGTTATCTGAATTAAAGAACACTTAGTAACAACGAGTACAATAGTAGGTAATTTACCTTTGAAGGCGTAATATAGCTTCGAACCCCCTCAATCCTACGATGGACTTTAACTCATCCAAATAAAGTGCGTACGCCTTTTGCATGTCTATGCATTTAACCTTGAATTTATTTTTTGCCGCCAAAGCAACAAAAAGAGAAGAAAGTCGGGCATTTTGATGTCCTGTCTTTTGTAGTACCTACTTCTTAGTTCCTAGACAACATTAACTCACAACTTCCCTTGTTAAGTGCGGGGAAGAGTATGTAAATGTAGCAGCTTTCCGAGGGCGAATTTTAGCAACATTGTATCTCTGTAAATTTGTTTTTCAAGTTACAAATTTTCAAAAAACAATTCCTTACGTAGTTTTGTTTTATACGAGAAAGCTAAATATGGAACTTCTTTCCTTCACTAAATTTTCTTCGTGCTGAGGATGACTCTACCCATTATTTGTTCGTTGGAGTATGAGCTTCCAGATTGTTCTCACCTTCCATATAGTCAAGTGAATAAAAGTGCCGTAAATGTCCAGTTACTGCGCAACGTTGCAATATGACTTCACGATTCCCTACAGGGAACGAACTGGTGTTACGAATACGATTGGGCCAATGGAAGTGTTGTGCCAATATTGCAAATTGCAATGCAACAAATTTTCATTTGGACACACCAGGATTGTTTTATCCAGGTGGCAAAGACACCTTACCACCGTTCTCTTAACCACCTGAACCATTGCGCGACTTGCCAGAATCAAGACAATTATTGACGAATGCCCACAAATTCAAATGTTCCTTTCAAATTGCGTCATTCAGTGAGAATATTGTTGAAGAACGTGGATTTAAACCAACATTTAAGGTAATTTCGTCTGAAATGATTTCACAATTGGATTTCTAATGGAGCAACGACACTCACCCATTTTGAACTTGCCACCATCTAAACAGATTCAAGGGCAAATTCACCATCGAATCTAATCATTCTTGTTAGCAATTCTCATACCGATATTGATCAGAGTTGTGCGATTTCACGGTGAATTGCAAGAACGCAACGCTCTGTTTCGGTTATTCAAGACGTCATTGAAAGGTATGCCTTCTAACGGCCACAAAATCATTATCAGAGCAGATAAACGTCCCACTGAAAGTGATGAACGTCAATTAAATACCCCCACATATGTGAACTTGTCAATCAAGTAACGATACTCAAAGGCAACTTCAAGGGCGATGATGTGCTCATTCGGAGAATTCCACTGATTCCAACCGATTTACCTTTTGAGTAAATGCATTCCATTTCCGGTTCGCCTTGCACGCGTCATGACAATCAATCAATAAATGTACAAGGCCAATCTTTGCCAGTGTGTGGGATTAATCTCGAATTTAAATGCTTCTCTCATGGCCAATTATTATGTGGCATGTTCGCGTGTTGAAGAACGTTCATCTTTGAAGAAGGTAGTCTGCCGCAGAGCAATGAATTGACCTGACATGTGATTCCCTGATGTAAATTTCCTATAAATAAAGGATATTGAATTTAATCGAATTCGAAAAGTATTTCATTCAATCGATAATTAAAATTCGAGTGGCGTCATCTGTTATCCGTCGGGAATGTACGATAATAAAAATTTATTTCGGGTGGATTCGTGAATGCCCGAATTTATTTCAATCAAAAAACCAATTTGGGCGAGAGAAAAGTTCGCCGGGTCCGCTAGATCTAGATTCCCAATAAAACCAAGACCCAGTTTGAAATACTGTATTCTGTCTCCAGCGAGCAGATATGTCACTCTGTTTGCAAAATAAAAGTTGTGAAAGAACATTACCTTATTTGTCAGTGGTAGGTATTTTAAGTCTAAAATGTCTTGAAAAAATACATAAGTATTCTTTAGGGCAATCCTTCAAATTTTAATTTTTTTTATTCTCACATCTCACCTAAGACGATTTTAACGTCGTTCTTATGGCATTACTCATATATTTTGTCGAAGAGCTCATAGAAACATTCTTGGGTAGCATCGTCTTTATCTTCCATGGGGGCGTGAGCGCATATCAGGCTGATATTGACGAAATTAGCCTTAATGCGGATAGTCTTGCCTAAGTCTGCCGCATACATCAAATCGTCATCCAAATAGACAACGCTGCTTTTGTTCCCTGTACCAATCACCATAGTAGATGCCACAGTATTTCATCCTTCTTTTGGCGGGCCCATCCCAACGCACTTCCTAGATGGCGGTGATATCTGCATTGTAGCAATCTAGGGCCTCCGCAAATTGTTCGGCTGCACGCGGTCTGTTCATGTTTCAAACATTCTACGTGCAGATCAGAAAGTCATTATCCATTTTTCGTTTTGCAGAATCATCAACAGTAAATATATCCGTATCCGATGCTTTTGGTTGCTTAGTAACACACGATTTTTCCATGGTTGTATAGTTAACCCAACGCACAACCCCAAAGCTGAGGGATCAGGCCCTAAAATTGACCCTAGGACAGCGGGCCAGATACTCCGTTGTCACTTTGTCAGTAACCCACTTCGGGGATATGAGTGCTGCCGTTGGCCCATAAAGGGTTCATCCGCCACCATCTCTATTTTAGCACCCTGACTAGTGCAAAAAAATTCTTACAGACCTTTGCTCCAAATATGCCAAAGTAGCACGGTGCAGAAAAATAAGTCCCCTAGTGGGAAATAAAACCACTTTCGTGAAGTGGACTTAGTTCCCATGTAAGGTGGGAACTAAGTCCATTTTTTAATGGGAACTTAGTACACATTTAACACTTTAATACCCCCTGCTGGGGTTCACTGTCAGATGTGCACTGTGCAGTACATGTGCGAAATTGGGTGTATTGAAAGGGAAATAAAACCACTCAGAGTTTTCGGAATTTATTTCCCACCTTACATGGGAACTGAGTCCACTTTCCAAAAGTGGTTTTATTTCCCACTAGTTGGGAACCAAGTCCCTTAGTCCCAAGCAGCGTTACCGATGGGCGACTTTAGTCGCCATTTGGCGACTTTTTTGATCTCTGGGCCCCCGGCGACGACTTTTCAAAAATTCACTGTCAAGTAGGTAAGTATATGTTTTGTATTACCTCTGCTTCACCATTGTTGCATCTTTGATTATGCACAGAGCAAACCATCACTGAATAAAAATTGCTGAAGACAGTTTCAAGTGACGAACGCTTTTTAAACTATTTTGAGGAACCAAATGTTAAAGAATTTTGGTTTAAGATTGTCCAAATGCCGAAATGCATGGGAAAACCATTTTTATAAATGTTTATTGGTTTGTAGTGAAAATGTTTACTCTGCCTCGAGTGAACAAGATATTACCTCTCCACTGAGAATCTTACAAACTTTTTATTCAACGAATTTCCGGTACATAGTAATAGGACCCATACACGACACAGACACATCGCTGCAGACCTTAAGTCTGTGCAAACATGCCTTCGCCACACACGGTGCAGATAATCTGCACAGACATTAGTTTGTATCATTTCGTCGTGGACGTCGGGTCAGAAAAATGACGGATACTGCTAGCCGATCCGACTTCATTAATGCCGAATGGATGAAGGAAATTTAATGAAACTGCTACAAAAAATGAATCCAATATTAACTAAACAAAAATCTTGAATATGGGGACCGATTTCTCCAAGAGAGAGGCTCTCAATTATGTTTACGCCGTGAATTTTCTCGCTCGTCTGTGCAAAATTCACCATACACGACACAGACATGTCGCTGCAGACCAAGAAAAATTCAAAAAATTCTGAATTCACGCAGACGGTCGCTGCAAACAGTCGACATGGATACGCACGACACAGACGGCCTGCGCGGACATGTGCACAACAACAAAATATATTGGTCTGCAGCGACGTGTCTGTGTCGTGTATGGGCCCTATAAGATCTGAAAAAGCTATCAGCCACAAATGGACAGACATTTTTCGTACTATTTGTCATATGCGTGAAATTACTATTCACATTTGTGGTTTGACTTCATCAAAACTATGTTCGATTAATTCCAAATCACTTTTGTCGGTAGATGAATAAGCTTATATTGCTAAAAAATTAGTAAATTATTTGCCTGTATAAGACATTTTAAAGACCTTTTTACCACTGCAATTTATGAATTGACAAACAAAAAGGTCACATTACAAACTGCAATTTACGGAAAAACAAAATGCATCTGTAGTTTTTCATTTTTACAAAAGCGTTCCTTTAATTTTTAGTAAGTTTCTCTTCTTGAGAAAGACTTTATCCCCACTGACATTTTGAACATGAACATGTTTTGTTGAAAATACTGCATCGAGTATTAAGTTTTGTTTGTATAAGGCCCCTTTTTAAACTCTTGGCGACCTTTTTTGGCGACTTTATCATTTTGGCCATCGGTAACGCTGGTCCCAAGTCCAAGTGGACTTAGTTCCCGGGGACTTATTTCCCTGCACCAAGTAGCACACGCAAGGTATCTGCCATCTCGACTGCTGACAACACCGTTGATTCAATCATGTGGATTCATCCGCTGTATGTCCTCCTTCTTAGGGGCTCATGTAAGACCTCTGAGACTCGTTCAGTCAGTCATTCCGACATAGCATTATAGTGTTGCTATTTTCGTCGTGTTCAACAATCGCGCTTATAAGTTTAGCAAGTCATGCCCGGATGGGCAGACCAGTACACGGTGGTTACCACTGGGCGGTCAAATAAGCACAATTGATATGTATGAAAAGTTACAGCAGGTATGGGCACCGCCAGGTTGATACCAATCAGCGCCTTTCCGATTCATACACACCCAATCCAATCACCAACCTGCTAATATTTTCAGACAAATTATAGTCAGGCCAATCATCTGACAGTGAAATTGACGGAGTTTGGGGCAAATCTGGCAACCGTAACAGTTTAGCATTGTATGATAGTTTGCCACTGTCAGCACATAGTTACAATATTTGCAGCCCTGAGAAAATTGTCAGAACTGGCAATCAGCTGAGCATAATAAAGGAAATACGTACAAAATATTACTTTAAAGACTGTCTAAATAGTTAAGTAGATCTATGAGTATGGTTATAAAAAAATAAATAATACCAAGATTCTATGAATCTTTATAATTTACAGCCTATTTGTATTGTATTGTTGTCTTTTTTTTTTGTCATTTATATTCCATGAATGCATTATTATTAAATATATATCCTTAACTTTTTTGCCCAACAACTGGTAAACGCAGCCAATATTCAAAGAAATACACGCAAACTAAATTGCATCATCACATAAATACTCGTAGTTTATTATTGAATTTAAAATCGGTTTTTCCTGTTGAATAATTTAACATTTATACGAGTACTCCTGTTTGTGTTTGCGTATCCTGAGAGAAGTACCTACACATTTTTGCATACTCTCCGGATATACTATGTAAACGCTTACGCATAATTAATTTGCATTTTCGTAGTTATTTTACAATCCATTGCATATGGTATCTAAACACAATTTAATTAAAGTAATCGTTTTAGAACTATAATGTGCATTGGTTTTGCGCCCTACCTATACTTCAAATTATAGTCCATAAAATGAAGCAAATAAAATCAATATCATGTTGGTTGTTACTAATATTTGGATTCTTATGGACAATAGTGTAGGTGTACAATTTATATAAATTGTTGATGCATAGAAAAGTGAAGTGAACTGAATACCATCATAGGTATTGGTAGAGTGACATTATAAGTCATCTTAGTAGACATAATGTCATCCACAAAGGCATTTTAGGTTAGATTTTCAAACTGTTGAAGCAGAAATCCTATTTTACCACACTTAAACCCTAGTGGATTCACTATATTGCCGATTAGCCGCATTAAAAATTAAAAAGCCATTTAAAGATTCTCAAAGGAAGGTAAGGATTAAATTGTAAGACATCGAGAAGTTATTGAATGTCTTTGAATGTGAGGTGTATCATCGTGAGTCCCTTTATCACCCCAACCTCTACAATATAACATTGAAATTCAAATTGGTGTATTATAGTTTTTTAAGGCACTCAGAGAACCGATTAACTTACGCATCGATAACTTAAGCAACCACTTCAAGGTGTAATTGGGGACGAACTATACAAAGCCAAGTGAAATTTCTGCATGCCTGCCCAGCTCGTCCGTCTGTGCCAGGATGACGATGGAGAAATCTCGCAGCTCCGTAAAAGTCGGAAAGAACGTCACGGAACCCCTTGATGTCGAAAAGTTTTAATGCAAGGTGACCCGCTATCATGTATCTTCTTTAACATCATTCTTGTTCAACTACTTGCATATGCCAGGTGATATTGACATTATCGGCAAAAGTCGAAATATATGCTGTCAGAAAGGACTTTCTTATCTCGGCGACTCGGGCTAAACTTCACAATGGGCAGATAATTTTGAAGTAGTTAAATACTTTGACTACCTAGGCTCTACAATAACCTCGTAAAACCACATCGGTGAAGAATCACTGTTGTCAATCGGTGGTTCTTTGGTCTACGAAGGCATCTAAGAAGTAACGACCTCTCTTACAGAACCAAGGAAATATTGTAGAGGGTCCGCGAAATAACTTTTTTTTTTGAAAATGCTATAAAAAAAAAACTACTGAATATTTTCTCAAATTTCTTTTTTTTATTTGAAAGTACAATCCTTCCGGTTAATAATGGAAAATAATTTCATTCAAATGGCTGCCTCGGCTGGCCATGCAGTAGCCTACACGATCGGTCCAATTTTTAAGCACATTATCGATTGTGTGCAGCTGTATTTCACCAATGGCTTCACCAATATTGTCCTTTAAAGCGTCAATTGTCTCTGGCATGTCGGCGTAACACTTATCTTTTACGGCACCCCACAAATAATAGTCCAACGGTGTCAAATCGCAGCTCCGCGGTGGCCAAACGACATCAGCTCTGCGGCTGATAATGCGATCTTCAAAAACAGGGCGCAAAACATCGAGTGTAGCTTCGGCTGTGTGGCACGTAGCGCCGTCCTGTTGAAACCAAATGTTGCCAATATCCTCCTCTTCAATTTTTGTAAACAAAAATTTATTCAACATGGCCCAATAACGATTGCCATTGACTGTAACGGCCACTCCTTGCTCATTTTCGAAGAAAAATGGCCCAATTATGCCTCTTGACCAAAATCCGCATCAAACAGTGACTCGTTTTGGGTATATCGGCTTTTCAATGTATGCGTGCGGGTTTTCTGTGCCCCAAATGCGACAATTTTGCTTGTTTACATACCCGGCAAGATCAAAATGAGCTTCATCTGACGGTGCTTCTCTTCTTCCAAAATCCGTACGCATTTTTCGCACACATTCTGCAACATTACCATGATTTTCAAAGTAATGTCGCAATATTTCCCACCGTTGTTCAAGCGTATACACAACCATATTCGTTCAGCGGAAGGATTAAACTAATTATCTGTCAAATCAGACATGAGCTAAGTGTTACCATTCGCGAAATAAGCACTAGTTGAAAAAAAACAAGTAAAAGTGTTATCATCGGCCTGGCCGATGCTTTGATACCCTCCACTGCATAAAAGTCATGCAAAATGTTTGCAATGCGAGTTAGTATGTGTCTAATATTTTGTATGGTAGGTAGCAGAACTACTTTACCGACATAGACAATTTTCAATACCAACCTGACGACGGTTAAAAAAAGTCCTCACAAAATTTCATTCACCTAAGTCGATTCGTTTGGACGCTATCGTGCTTTCAACATACAGAGACAAATATTGGCTTTGTATGGGAGGTAACAGAACTACTTGACCGACATGTACCATTTTTAATACAAACTTGAAGGCCATAAATATAAGACCTCTCATAAAATTTCAGTTGCCTAAGTCGATTCGTTCGGACGCTATCGTGGTCTCAACAGACAGAGAGAGACGTGGGTCTAATAGTGGTTTTGTATGCGGGAGGTACCAGAACTACTTGACCGACATAGCCCATTTTCAATACCAACCTGGCGTCTCACAAAATTTCATTCACCTAGGTCAATTCCTTTGGACGCTATCGTGCTTTCAACAGACAGACAGACGGACATGGCTAAATCGATTCAGAATGTGATCCTGATTCTGAATATATATATATATATACTTTATATGGTCTCCTGTGAATCCTTCTTGGCGTTACAAACGTAATGGCAGAGTGAATATACCTTCCTGTGGAGGGTATAAAAACGTTAGATGGCGGACCCTTTACAAGACCTTAATTATCCCGGTCCGACTGTAAAGCGGATAAAAACTCCTTGCCACCGTTGGAGAGAAAGATTCTTCGAGTAATTTTAGGTCCAGTGTGTATCGATGGAGAGTGGAGGATGGAGATTTATCGACAAACTTCACGATCTATATAACGACGTTAACCTGGTCATAAAACTCAAAACTGGATCACGTGGAACCTGTAGACAACAAAGCACCAGGCCGACGCGTCATCGAGTCCATTCTTGAGAATATATCTACACTCTTTTGACGTTTTTGACGTACAAAATAAAGAAACAAGATTTTAGTTTTAAATAATTAACTAAAACTAAACAGTTTTATAGCAATAATTAAACGTGTATTGCTTGAAAATATAAATTAAATACAGTGCTAAAACGGAAATTTACAGTGCTAGATCGAATGAAACAGTGCTAGAATTTCACAATTGGGCTAGGTTTGGCATCGCTGGGCGCGGACAATATTATTGGACAGCGACCTCGACCAACTTCGTGTGTGTAATTGGAGGCAGCTAGATAGGGATTGGTTGAGACAGAGATGAGTGTTATTTAGGACATTTACGTAAAACATGCATCTAAATGGGATTCCAGATTCTACATCTCTCAGACTCGAATTCCCGGTCTATTCTAATACCAGCCCGAAGAACAATTTTTGGTGTAGTAGTGGAAAAACGTGTCACCACAACCAACCACTACCACCGAAAAAAAAAAAAACATTATTTCTGTCAATTAACACATAGGATTTTGAAAGTCAGGGACATTCTTAACTTAGGTTAGATTTGGTTCCGATGGAAGGCAACAACGAGTGCAGCCACACTTTGGCAAGAATAGGCACATTGTGATACGATAGGATATTGATAATACGTTAGGAAACTCAATGTCAAGCAGCTACTTCAGTTAGTTAGTTCGCCGAGATTGTTTAAGAAATACCGATTTTTTAGCGACAGAACAAGCAGTAGTGCAATTGGCAAAAGAAGATACATATAAAGACTCTCCTTCGACATAGTTGTACCATTCGCCTATCAATCGATTCTTCGGTTTTAGATATATATATTGTTTCTTGTTTTTTGTTTTCTTGTATGGGAGGTGCCGCCCCACCCCTTTGTCCAATCTTCACAGGAACACTACTGGGCCAATACCTAATATTATTAATGTAAATTTGAGCTCAAAAGATTCGGTGGTTTTCGAGATATACGATTTTGAATGGGAAGTTTTTTTTTTTTGTATGGGAAGTGCCACTCCCCTATAACTCATGAACCAATGCACATGCAAAGATCCGCGTATATGTACTATAAACCATGGTATTAACGTTACCTTTCAAGGATTTCCAGAATCAAAATCGGTTCACGCAGTACAGAGAATATTAATTACAAACACATTACAACTTATTTTTATATGTAAAGATAGCACACAATTTGTGTAAAAAATATATAATATACATACGTATACAGCCACGACTAGATTGGTATATCAATGAATATTCACCTTCATATATCCCATATCCATAGATAAGCTAACAAGTTTTAAAAACTCTCCAGCTAATTCTGTTTAACATTTTTGAAACTTGCACACGATTACCGTCGTATTATCCCTTTAATCCTCGACTACTGATTGTGGCCTTTTGAAACTTCAATAAAACCTCAATAAAGCTTTTACTTTTCGACTACAGCTACTGAATTATATTACGCACTTCCCAAACACACACCCATCCGCAACAAAAGATAATCCTTCACAAGTCTCGAAAACTTTTACAGAGGGATGTGTTTATCTCTTAAACACTCTATATAGCCAATTGATCTGTCTAGCTTGGTGTAGGTCGTCAGGCAATGAATGGGATGTTTGAGAGTTTGATGCCGTTAAACTGCTAAATTCCCAGGCATACATTCCTTTCTGCTAATAAATTCATAGTCAGTTATTCGATTCGTATCGCATCCTCGGGCAATATACAAACTATAGCGTTCGCTTTGTACGCTTTTTCAACCGAACTTGTAACACTCCTATATGGAAAATATTTACTCAGCGTGTTGTGAGAGTGCTTTTATCCTAGAGAGCGAAAATATTGAATGAACGTTGGTTTTTTTTGTTTGCGCTTTACTGTAGTTAAAAAGAAAAACAGTTTTGATTTTTTGTTGTTGTTTTGTGGATATGATTCTTTTTAAAAAACAGTAAAATTCAATTCTCGATGTTTGTCCTTTTCGTAGTTGCCATCATTACCGAAGACCGTTAAGAGAGTACAATGAGCAATGACGATGACGCCAACAACGATTCAGTTTTTTTTTCCGTTCGTCATATACATAATGGTAATTTTGGGTAATTGTATAGGAGTTCTTTATTTGTTCATTGGCCCATAAAAAAAAGGAGTTAAATGTATACCCTTTTAAGATTCATTTTTACGGTCAGGGCTAATGAAAGTGACACAATTTTTATGGAGATTCCGTCCAGTGTTTTCCTTTCGCCACCTTCACAATAAGGGGTTGGTATTTTGAGATTTAATACTCGTTTCTAGTTTCATTAATCAATTTTTGTGGGGTTTGGGTGAAGGTCTATGTTGATGCAATAGAAGTTGGTCATGGACGGTGAGGATTTGGCATCTGTGGCTAAGCAAAGGCCTTTTGTTTTCCGCGTTTCAAGGTAAAGGCCCACTTATTGCTGTGAGAATAACTTGTCAACGAGTTAAGTATTTATTTTTTTAATGAGAGTAGGTACTATATAGGCGTGATTAGGAGGTGCATGAGAATATCTCGCACTTTCTTTGCCACTGCCCACCGCTCTGCCACATAAGAAATATAATCCTTAATAGGTACTTTTTCGAGAACTTTGAATTTGAAGAACTTTCCGATAGGCCCATAAATGAGCTTTGTACTTGAATTTGGGATAATTTACTAACCAGTAGGCCTTTCAAAGGTCCATAATGTGGGACGTGGGAGTCATAAGCCCTAGGTCACCGCAATGGATTTACATTGATCTAAGTGTGGCACGTACCAGGTTCTCCCTATCTTGCCAACCCACTAAACTAACCTAACCTATGTCTGTCTGTCCCAATCGCACACATATTACATTAATACCGTACACTACATTGAACTTCACTAATGAGTGTGATTTATTTCCTCTTCTTTTCACATATCTTGTTCTTATCTTTCTACTTTATAAGGTTAATAATTTTGGATTTTATGTGCGCGCACTCATATTGAAATGTGTGTGCATCATTTTTTGCGACTATCGCGCGACTAAAAAGACGCGCGATTGAAATCGCATGTGTGTTTCGGGCCTAATTGCAACAAGTCTGCCTATTTGGTTGTCCTACGTTTTCAGAACCTATTATCGAATCTTATGCATATCTATAGACAAGACAGTGGGTCTTCTTAGGATGTTTTCCAAGCGATATAAACTTGAAACTCATATAAATTCAAAGAAGATTGATCTGGCTTAGGACATGGCCACTGTTTCATAAACATTGACAGGTGACACTGACAATTCTACAAATTTTTCGCACTTGTCTGACAAATTCTCATTTCATAAAATATTGACAGGTGACAGGTAATTTTCACCTCCCCCTACGGAGCTTTTTCCTCCGACGACACAAAAGAGAGGTTCTAGAGAGAGAGAGAGAGAGAGAGAGGTGCCACGCCCCTTTATCCAATTTTGAGCAATTTTCACAGGACAACTTCTGGGCCAATAATAAGACAGCTTATTTCTTATACATATAGGTAGAGTACACAAACCAAATTTGAAGTCGATCGGATCAAAAATAAAAATGATGTCATACAAATTTTGGTCTTACCTCTTCCTTATTGGTTGTAAACATTTTAAAGGGAACCTCTGTGCAAAATTTCAGCTTTCTTGGGCAAAGGGGTTTCTTTTGAAAATTATGTATACATGCCGAGCATCAGTTTCAATGAGTTTGAGCGTATGAAGCATGAAGAAAAATCAAATATATAAAAAGGAGGGGTGGGTATTTGAATAATGAGAAAATTAAAATTTTGATAATTTATTTAAATACCCACCGCTTACTTTTATTGAATACATATAAGAAAAATAAGAAAAGTATGGAGCGTTACGGAGTCAGTAAGGGTGAATGATGATGATGGAATTTACGACTCACTGATCATTAACGCCCAGCCCAAACCCTTTGCTCTAGAAAGCGGAAATTTTGCACAGAGGTTACCTTTATGATGTACACAAGGAAAGATATTTCGCAATTCAACCCTTAAAGGGGTAAAAAGGTGGGTCAAAGTTTCTATGGGACCATTTATAGGTATGGTTTGTTTCGTGTTTTTTTCTCGTTTTTGTTGTTTCGTTTTAGTCATTTCGCATTTTGTTGTTTTAGCATTTTTACTTACATTTTTTTATACCCGGTACCACACTGTGGTGAGGGTATATTCACTTTGACATTCCATTTGTAACGTACATAAGGAGGCGTTGTAGATATGACAAACTTATATATTATTGATCAGCATCACTTTCTTAGTCGATCTAGCGATGTCCATTCTCTAGATCCAATCCATTCTTAAACAAGGCATGAATTGTGTATTTGCACGTTATCCTTCTGGAATATCCATGAAATATGTCCACAAAGGTCCTTTATTACGGGAAAAACTGCATCCATAATTTTGTTTGTAAAGTGAGCGCCATAAGACAAGTCTTAAAATTTTCCGCTTGTTTTGTAGTGTTAAAACTTTTACAATCCTTTCTTTGTAGTTGTTTCCATAAGATAACCTATTTTTACAAAGTTTCTTATGAATGTACCTTTCTGCCAAATAAGTTTTTTTTTATCTTTGTTTCACATAATACGAAAAAAAAAACGAAGATCTAACACGTAACTCTGTGGCGTCTAAATAAGTGAACATACATATTTCTGAGGGTTGTAAAATTTTCATTTAATTTTTTTTTTTTTTCAACTAATAACGAAATATAAATCAGTTCACACCGTAAACATTGAGCTCCTTAGTTTTGTATAGCCACCAGGAATCTCTTCAAACTTTCTTAATTCAAGAATATGATCAAATTCAAATTCTCAAATTCATTCCGATGATTACTACCGATATGCCGTTCATTTTAAAACTTTTTAATAAGAAGCAAGGACAAGCGCTTAAGTAACATTAAGTAACAAACAAGTGAGCTACATACATACAACGTGCAATGAATATGGAATTTTAAGAAGAAATAATCTTTTCATTTACCACAATCAGTCTACTCTACCAAAATTATAACTTTCTTCCTTAGTACTACCTTCGATGAGCACACTCCTAAGCAACTTATGGATTGCTCACCATTGCACCATCAACTAGACATCCTGAAAGCTGTAACTTCCTGTTGCAACTATACATTATTTTAAGGCTTCATTTTACAATATAGGTACTTTGAGAAGTTTCTGTGTAAAATGCTTTTACATTTTAACTCTTGAATCTATCGTCATGAATTACGGATGACAAAGCTGAGTATTTATTTAGGTATCTAGCTAATAAGTAGACACACCCAGGCGGTATTACTCTGTACTGTTTTTGAATAAAGTTCTATACAAATATTGTAAAACCCTCAATTTCCGTCAGCAGATATTTTCTTTTTTGACTGATATACTCATATCCAGTACTAGCAAACCGCTTGCACACTTCGTAGTGCAAAATAGAAAAATTTAAAAATCAATTTCAAATTCATTTAAATCAGTGACAAAAAGTTTTTATTGTAATGCTCTGTAGTCTGTACTGTACACTGCATTTTTGGTTTTTCCAGGACTCGTATTACCTAGATAGTATTCTTGTCTATCAGGGCAATGCATATCAATGTAATAAATTTTAGATACTTTGGCTCCCATGACTGTCGAAGAAAAGTGAACAGTCCCTGTCCCAGGCAAACACCTAAGATTGTCCAAAATTTGTAACTCAATCGATTCGGTCTTTATCGAAATAAAGGATTTTTAATTTTTATTTTTTTGTATGGGCGGTGCCATGCCCCTTTGTCATATTTTGACCATTCTTCATAGTAATACTCCTGGGTCAATACCTAAGATTGTATGTAAATTTAAACTCAATCGATTCGTTGGTTTTTGAGATATACGATTCTGAATGCATTTTTTGTATGGGAGGTGCCAAGCCCCTATAACTCTTGAACCAATACACCTACAAAGACCATATATACTTATAAACCATGGTATAAACGTCGCCTTTCATGAAAAATCAGAGATCAAAATCTGTCAAAAACTGATGAGAGAACTGGAGCGGGAGTATTAAGACCTTGAACCAATTAATCTATGGCAATGGGCAAAGTTAAAGGATCCGCCAAATAACTTCTTTTTTTTTTTGAAAATGCTATAAAAACAAAACTACTGAATATTTTCTCAAATTTCTTTTTTTTTAAAGGTACAATCCTTCCGGTTAATAATGGAAAATAATTTCATTCAAATGGCTGCCTCGGCTGGCCATGCAGTAGCCTACACGATCGGTCCAATTTTTAAGCACATTATCGATTGTGTGCAGCTGTATTTCACCAATGGCTTCACGAATATTGTCCTTTAAAGCGTCAATTGTCTCTGGCATGTCGGCGTAACACTTATCTTTTACGGCACCCCACAAATAATAGTCCAACGGTGTCAAATCGCAGCTCCGCGGTGGCCAAACGACATCAGCTCTGCGGCTGATAATGCGATCTTCAAAAACAGGGCGCAAAACATCGAGTGTAGCTTCGGCTGTGTGGCACGTAGCGCCGTCCTGTTGAAACCAAATGTTGCCAATATCCTCCTCTTCAATTTTTGTGAACAAAAATTCGTTCAACATGACCCGATAACGATAACGATAACGATAAATGTTCAATTGTTGAGAACGACGGTGAATTGATTTTGATGGCGCTTCACGCACACTTTCTGCCACAGCAGCAATTTTCTCGGGTGTACGCACCGTTTTTGGCTTTTCACGCTTTGGTTTATCGATGAGGATGCCAGTTTCTTTCACTTTTTTCACAAGATAACGAACATACGGTGCTGACGGTGCTTTTCTTCTTCCAAAATCCGTACGCAATTTTCGCACACATTCTGCAACATTACCATGATTTTCAAAGTAATGTCGCAATATTTCCCAGCGTTGTTCAAGCGTATACACAACCGTATTCGTTCAGCGGAAGGATAAAACTAATTTATCTGTCAAATCAGACATGAGCTAAGTGTTACCATTCGCGAAATAAGCACTAGTTGAAAAAAAAAACGTTAGATGGCGGACCCTTTATAAGCATGTTTCAGCCTGATATCCAAATGTCCAAATCATACTCAACAAAAATGAAGCCAATTGTCCTACAGCTTTAGTGTCAGATAGCCAAGTTGATTTGACTTGATTTCTACTGCATGAAGTCTAGTACGCTAGTAAGCTCAGTATGTAGCAATCACTGGAAGAATTTAAAGAACTGAGTAGTAGAAACAATGTGACCCTCTTTTAGGTACCTGGCCATGTGTAGACAGAGAATAATGAAATCCTAATCCCTAGCAAAAAAGGAAGTATCTGTAACTTTTATAGGTTCTTAAATCATTTTTCGGATTTGGGGATCACACTCTCAAAGAAGAATTCAGGACACCACAATAAGAAAGCAGAACTAGAACAACACTCAGGGCATGAGGCAAGCCAATAAAAAAAAAAACTAAGCGTCTATTTATCAAATTTCAAGCTGCTAGAAAATTCAAGATATAGTGCAATTGTGAGATTTGGATATTCTGTGCCATTTATATGAAAATTTTAAGACTTTAGAGTTACGTGCACTTCTCGCTTCAAACTCATAGCAAATATTATATAAATTTCAGCTCAACCGAACGACTACTTTTCTAGCCGTCGAGTAAAAGCGTTTGCATTGTTTGTATGGGACGTGCCACGCCCCTTTGTCGCATTTGACCACACTTAAAAGAAATACCCCCAATATCTAATTGTCTGAAAGTTTGAGGTTTTCGGTTCGATGGTTTTCGAGGTAGGTTGTAAGCAGTACCGGCTTTGGGGGAGCGACCGGGGCGCTGGCACCTGGAGAGCGCTAAGGGCTTAACTACACTGAATTTGAATACCTATATCTATCGATATAAAGAAAATCTAAATTCAGCGTACTGAATTTTATGAACTCATCTTGTGGGAGTATGAGTAGATACCTACTCAACATTTATCTACCTCGACATGTCATTTTGTTGCTTGTCTTGTTGTTTTCCTCTCTAACTAATGTAGGGCGAAAGGGAGATGTACTGAGTGAGAGCCCATTTAGTATAGTTTATAAAGTAATTCATATTTTTTGATCAGATAAGTCTCTGTAGAGCGTTCATGAGCTTACAATAGCGGGCAACATTTCCGAAGCGCTTGAGTTGTTTTATTTGGGGGAACGTCCCAATAATACGCGCTGGGAAGCTCGAATTGATAGCGTCAAACCACTTCGTTATCAGTTATGTGAAATGCATGATTTTTCGGTTTCCTTAACCGATGTTACACAATAAAGCGATGCGACGTCACTCGAAGCACAGGACAGCTAATTGATTTTACTTTCTTTTTTTTCTCTATCTCTGATAATAATGGTCAGCGTTGCTGCACGAAATAAAAAAAAAAGCGTGCCACTTTTTTCAGAGGAGCATGACCTTAGCGTATCCAAAAAAATGCCTTTTTTCAGACCTGACATCAAATTTTAGGTTTCCATTAGTCACAAAAAGAAAAACTCAAACAAGTGCCAACTATTACCAATTTATTAGATGAAGTGCCGTCAGTAAAACAACTTATCAACCTTAGATTCCAAGAATAAGCTAGAGAGCGCTGTAGGGTCTTGTAAGATTGCAATAACCTTAAAAATGATTCAAGAAGAAATCTTAATACCAGGGGAACTCTAATAAGGGAACATTCCTCTTCTAGGTGTAAGCAGGGAGTAAAATATATCAAAAGGTCACCCCTTTCTCAAGTAATAATAAGGTACTTTGCTATAAATATACCATGTGTGTATATTGTCCTTAAGGCAGGCAACATGACTATATGTCTGTACGATTTTCCATACAAAACGCTTTAACCATAATTAAATAAAATAATGTAAGGGCTTAGATACAATTAGTTGAATTTCATACACAAGCTTTAGGTACATAATATACGAAAAAGCACCAAATATATTTGATTTTTTTTAAATTCATGTAATTTTCCAATTGGAATATGATGTAAGATAAATTATGTAAGAATTGCACAAGTGCATAAATGCAAATTATTTTAAAGGACAAACTTCCAGCACCAACATTATTATTTATCATTATAAACCTCTTATGTCGGTATGATTGACGACTTCTTGTGTTACTAAATTATAAACCGCTTTATTAACCACGCATAACCTCATCATAATTTACATATAGCAATATTGTGGTTTCATTCCGCAGGCATTCTCTCTAAACGAACTCGATGGTTGCTGCCAAATGTAGAACGCCTCTTCAATCAATATATTTTTCGCGGAAATGGACATTTATCCTATTTATTTCATTGCTTTGAAATTGCACTCTGCTTGCTTCAACCCTTCAATAGTTTAAGGACATTGGAACAATAAAAATTACATTATTAATAGCTGCGTTATTATTGGCAATTGCGACCCCAAATGGCCGACACAAACTACCGCCGAGCAACAACAAATTGACAGACGACCCCTGCCGCTCATTACATTATGTGTTACCCTAAACAGCTCATGTATGAGGAATTCACTTATTCAATCAATTGATAAAATATTCGCGTACATAGTTCGATGCTCATTGAAAATAACGGTCCATTGGACCGCATCGCCCATGGCTTCTTTGGGAAATTGTGGAGCATCAAATCAACTGGAAATCCCCCAACTTAATTATTTTCGATAATTATTCGGAACGATGCAGTGGAATCAAATTTCCGAATTCCGACCCATTTTCTTTTGTCGAATATTACGAGAGGGCTACGAGAGAGCAGCCCTTTGGCAACCTGATGATGATGCGGGCATGTAGATGTTGGAAAAATATTATTGTACATGAAATTGAATGTGTTATGCAAGGATAATGGACGTTTCCATTACCTTCCGGTGAATGGATACTCTAGAATCGTTTGTGTCCAGCATCTGAAAATGTTGTTCAAGTAAAGCCAAGTACAAGAATGTTTTCTAGTGGAGCACACTCCTATACAAGTAGGTATTCAAAACTTACATTGTTAGTCCAGTAACAATATGGAGCATTCAAGGTAATGACCATGCCATGTCACAACTGATAGATAAAGAACGCGTTAGCCATTAGAGAGTAGACAATTCTAGAAATAATTTCTGAAATCAGGATGTGTTTAGAACACAGCACAAATTATTATGTAAGTTGGGAGCAGTGAGCAGAATTTATTAGTCAGTTCAGTAAATGAAAATATAGGGGATAGTTTAAATAAGTTGTTCTTCATATTAATGGGTTAAGGAATGTGTTTGTTGTTGACGCATGAATAACATGTCGTTGCTAGGTTGCTATTGCACTCAGTTGATGGTCCTTAGTCTTGTACTTTGAAATTTGCATTATATACTGTAAAATCCAAGAGGAAATTACGCTTAGTATTTTCAAAGGGTTATTTTGATTCTCATTTAGTTTAGATTATTCCTTTATATGTAGGTATACGATGAATATGTATAAGTATATATTTTAAAGTAAGAGTGTGTAATGCTGTAGAGTAAAAAACTGTATCGGACCAAAATTGTAGAGAAAGGGAAACACTTCAACAAACAGCTCTTCAAAATGCTTATACAGATCTTCACATAAATAGTTATAAATTCAAGGTCTCTAGATATATGTTTAAAGGAAGCTAGATCCAAATTTTGATTGTTTTTTAGCTACCGAGTTTTAGAAAAGTCGTTGAGGTTGCAAAGTGTACTGACAGACGATGTACATTGGTTGTATTGCTTGCAATGCGCTCATATTTCGCGTTCGACTAACAGTAGGTTGCTTACTTAGGTGGCGCTACAGTCCGGGGTGAACCTGAGCCTCAATTAACACGCTTCTCTAGTTAGCCCGATCTTTTACTAACTGTCTCCAGTTATGCGGCTCAAGCTCACGCGCGCCGTTTATAAAAATAACTCCAGCATCAACACATTACCTCTCTGAACCTTAACATCAATACTGCCCAAATATCATTGGTAATTCGAGCACTAGGAGAACTACTGAAGCTCAATTGGATGCCACATCGGGATGACCTTCCCCATCACTGTAGCTTGTGTAACACTGGAGAAAATGAAGAAGTGATACATTCCGTCGGATCCTGCCCCATTATTAAGGAAATCCGGCGTAATCACTTTGCTGCCGACACACTGATATTGGAAGAATTAAAAAATATTCTTAACAACAGCCGTAATACCCTATTCACACCAAGCCGAAAACCGAGTTTTCGTCAAAAAAGTTTAGAAAACTCGTGGATGCATTCACACCGAACACCAACTCGTTTTCGTTTGACGTTTCAATTTGCTGTGAAACTAGCTATGAAATGTTTGTGGCGACTAGACTTTTATTTTAGTTACTAAACTTCGCTCATATTGACATAATATACAAACAAAATTATTTAAGCTACTTGATAATCGTTAACTTATTATTAAATAATTAACATAACCGACATTCAAAATCAAAACATCTGAAAATACCATTTAGTTATGGCAGGCTGGCAGGTAGTTTGCTCTTTATGGTGCAAGCAAAGATAACAAAAAAACTCTCACTTTCACTCTCACTCAGTCTCTCACATCCTGTCAGCAGTTTTGCTGAGCTCGCTGAATGTTGCAAAAGGTGTGTCTGCTTCAACAACCCAACGATCGTACTCGTTTTCGTGGCGTTTTCATGGAAAACGACCTCAAACAACTCGTTTTGAAAACTGCAATATGTATGGGAAAACTTCTGTTTTCGATGAAGTTTTCGACTGTTTTCGCGAAAACCCAGTTTTCGGCTTGGTGTGAATAGGGTATAATTAGAGTTCACTTGCCTCGTACTGCTCTTAATTATAGAAAAAGATTTTTGGATGAAAACTTTTAAATGTATAAACAACTTCAGCTACTTTTTGCTTTATTGACTTTTGCGTGTAAAATTATTGTTAAATTTGTTGCCAAATCTCGGCAGACGGCTAGGCCATGATTAAATGTACAATTTGTATGCAATTAAATAAAGTACTATTAACTTAACTTAAAACTGGACCGTGATCACAGATCTGCAAGCAAGGTGTTCTGGCAGACCATCCGCCGTCTTAGAGGAAGGAAGTGGAACATTATCGAAGGAGTCAAATCCAAAGATGGTACACTTCTTTCTAATGAGGAGGACATCTTGCGCAGATGGAGCGAGCACTTTTCCGAATTGCTCAATACAGGGCATTGAGGATGACACAATCGACATCGCCTTAAGCAGGGCGGAAAATAGTCCCACGGTAGAGGAAGTCACTTTTGCGATCAAATCGCTAAAAGCTGGCAAATCTGCCGGAGTGGATGAAATCCGGCCAGAAATGCTAAAGGCCTTAGGCGAAGAGCGAGTTAAATGGCTCTCTCGTGTCATTAAAGTGGCCTGAGAATGCGGCGAAACACCCAGCGATTGGCAGATTGGGGTGATTGTGCCCCTTTTCAAGAAAGGGGATAAAAGGGATTGCTCCAATTACAGGGGTATATCACTTTTAAGTCTCCCCGGAAAAGTCTTTGCCAAGGTGCTGGAAACGCGTTGCAGAGCTGTGGTCGAGGCACGATTAGGAGATGAGCAGTGCGGCTTTCGTCCCGGCAGAAGCACAACCGACCAGTTATTCACTCTCAGAATGGTACTTGATAGGGCTTGGGAGTATGCTACACCTGTTTACGCTTGCTTCGTAGATTTGGAGAAAGCATATGACAGAGTCCCTCGAGGGAAACTCTGGAGTGTATTACAGGAGTATGGAATTGATGGTTCTCTCTTGAGAGCCATTCAATCTCTTTACACAAACTGTAAAAGCTGTGTTCGGGTAAACGGCTTTAAATCAATACCTTTCACCGTGGGCGTTGGACTTCGTCAGGGGTGCGTCTTGTCTCCTCTCCTTTTCATTACTTATATGGACTGGATGTTACAGCGCAGTCTTGGCGAGGAACGTTTCGAATTGGGAGATCTGAGGATAAGTCATTTGCTCTTCGCTGATGACTTGGTCATTCTTGGATCCTCTCAGACTGAACTTCAGCGCGCACTCGATCGGTTGGTAACCGTTTGTGTTGAAGCTGAGATTAAGGTAAACGTGAACAAATCTGAAGTGATGGTCGTCTCCAGAACGCCTGTTCAATGCACTCTGCATGTTAGTGGAGTCCCATTGAAACAGGTGGAGAAGTTTAAGTATCTCGGGGTCTTATTCACGAGTGATGGAAGGAGCAATGCCGAGTTTTCCTGTAGGATTGGTCAGGCTGGGTCAATTTTGAGACAGCTTGGTCATTCTGTTATTAGGAGGACTGAACTTGGTGTCAAAGCTAAGTTGTCAGTCTTTAATTCGGTGTTTGTTGCAACTCTCACCTATGGTCATGAGGTTTGGGTAATGACCGAAAGAATAAGATCGCGAATACAAGCTGCCGAAATGAGATTTCTCCGTAGTATTGCTAGTGTGACCCGTAGAGATCGCATCAGAAATACCAGAATACGTGAGGAACTCAATGTCGAGCAGCTACTTCTCCGGACGGAGCGATCCATGCTTCGGTGGTTTGGTCATGTTAAACGCATGTCCCCGACCAGGATTACACGACGTGCTATGGAATCCGTACCATCGGGTAGGCGTCCTCTAGGTAGACCAAGGATGAGATGGTTAGATCAAGTCCATAATCTCTCCTATACCCGTATGGGGATTGCCCTTGATGATTTAGAGTCGATGGCGGAGGATCGAGAGCTAAGGGGGGTCCACTTGAGCAACCTACACCCGCGACCCACTTAATGGACAAGCGGACCATTGAAAATGAATGAATAACTTAACTTAACTCAAAAATCGAGTTTTTTGAGTTATGCCGGTTTTCCTAAACAGTGACGAATGATTTTATTCCACTAAGTGATTTCCAATTTAAGGACAAATTTTACCTCGGGAAAATAGCAGTAGAATATAGATAATTTTGCTTAGAATTATTGGACGGAAGTAGTGGTTTAGCATGAACCCAAGTAGCAGTATGATGTGCCTTTTTGTTACCACGACTCGTGTGATTTGGTTTAAAATGGTAGTTAAGAATGTGATGCAGTCGGTACATATATCCAACCTGTGGAGTTGAGTTGGACAGCTCATCTGCACGCTCGTTATACGTTATCTGTTATGTCACTAGGTATGAATCCTGGAATCCAGAGAAATGTGATCGTGAAATATTGTATACCAGCACCAGTTTGGAGGATATGGTAGTTGGTAGTATAGTCGATGGCTTTGATGGCTGCCTGGCCACCTATGAGGATATAGCAATAGTTTGTTTGTGAGTTGTGGCACGCTCTAGTTGTGTGCACGCATCTCGGATAGCCTGTAATTTCGGCCGGAGAAAGCTAGCAAAGTCCGGCAAGCTGTATGATATTGATATTTTCGGTAATTCCGAGTAGACCGTGGCCGGACCACACCACAACCGTAACACTCGAAAGTTTCACATCTCAGGCAACTGAACCTTCGTACATCTTCTCTTATATAAAAATGGAAATCACAATTCATTCACTCATCAACGCCGACCCAAGGCATCTACCCTAGAAAGCTAAAATCACAAACCAGTAAGAACTATACCGCCGACTTCCCGTGCACCTACCCGATTCTCCCCGGAAAATATTACCCTTTACGCGCAAATGTCAAAATTAATGGCGACAATGATTTTCCATGCTATAGGAAACTAACTAAAGGAGTCTCTATATTCCAAAACCTAAAGGCTGCGAGAGCAAAGCCACCGGCTAAAGCTAGTACTAGAAGAGAAAATTTAAAATGTGTTCCTTAAAAATACAGATTTTATTATTGTTTGTTTAACACCTGCTGTCGCTATTAACAGATTTAACCACAAACATGTCCTGATAAGATGCATTTTTAAGTTTTAACCATCAAAGTCGTATCTTCATCTGGGGTATTCCACCTTGATGGTTGGCTGGGTTCAAATTTAAATGGATTTTTCGCAAAGCGCACACCCTATGGATAAACGCAACCGAGCAAGCATCTTCATGGAATTAAGACTCCAAAAATGGAGAAAGAAAATCTCCTTCTAAAGCAAATGCACTCGCAATCGGGTTAAGTTGCATTTTTACAACCAGTAAAGGAACGATACCGCTACACATCCACACGTGCATTCGTTTCTCTGATGTTGTTCTTCTCTTGTGATGTGACACTCAAAGGCCAGTTATATATATCTATTCTCTGCTGGTTGCCGCTCGTATTCAATCCATTCCAAGCGCATCTATTTTTATTTGAGCTTTAGTAACCGCCAAATGCAAGGAGAAGTACATCATTACTTTTCTTACTTATGCACTGCATTTTCTTTTTTTCGTCTCCCATATAGGAGTACGAATAGGGGATGGAGTAATCCACCAGAAATGGAGTCACATAGTTGCTTCTTTCCGCTCGAATTCCAATACGTACTTCAGTGATGACGATGTGGCAGAAACGAAAGCAGTACGTCGTCGTCGTCATGGAAGCCTTACAGCCTGCATCTGCAACAGACTACAGACGAGCAAAAACCATCCTTTCCCGCAATGCATTCCGGACGGGTGGTACTGTAGGCAAATCGTTTAATAGCCGGAATTTTTCGGCGACGGCATTCATACGTGACTGCTGAATGCAACGTTAATGTGTAGTGCAGCAGAATACCACGTGTGTAGTGTGTGCATGCACATCCTTGGTGGATCTTTAATTATGAATGACGTTCTGCGACATAGTTTAGTAACAAACTTTTCTTCGTTGTCATCATTGGGTGTGTGTCGTTCATTGTGGTCAAAGTGTCAGCCATGGTTGCTGACTTTTGATTTTTTTTTTGTGTAATTCTAGAAAATAAAATCAGTGCATAACGAAGAGCAATTTAGGTTTGTTTATTTTTTTTTATTGCGGAAAAGCAATTATACTTTAAGCAGATCCGGAGAATGTTGGAGCAAAACTAATTGAGCTTAGCCAGAAAGTGATGAATAGTTCTGTCAAAAATTATTATGGTATCTATACCTTAATCGCTTAGTCTAATTGTGAGTTAATTCTGTGATGAATTTTCGGTAAATTATCATTTATGGTTAGACGGATGTTAGTCTTTAAATGCTTAAAGATTTGCGAGCTATTTGCATAGACGCGAACCTTAGCGCAGCCTAAAAGAAATTCAACGGGTCAGCATTTGTTGCTGTCGAATATAAAAAATAAACTACCGGAGACCCGTAGACCCGTACGGTACCAAATGCTTGTAACTCTCTTGGAATGTGTTGGAAAGGCATTTCTGTTCTGTTTTCCTTTGTCATGAAATAAGATTTGCACTTTGCTTTGCCATCACCAGAAGAAAAATAACACTAGACCGCAAATAAGTAAATATGTACAACAGTGAGGTTAACGACCTTAGTTATGTACTAACAAAAATTCCTTAAGCAATTTTGCGATCGAAGCAACAACAGATAGATATCTTCATCCATGGGAAAATCATTAAATTCTCACGGGAAGCCAAGTACCTGGAAATCGTCTTTGACAGTAAGGGCTACCAGGTTTCAATGCATCTGCTGTCGAATCTGCGGTAACTATTAGGGTCTTAGACCCCGGATGTTATATTGGCTATAATCGCCAGCGATCTCCTATGCTGCAGTTGTTTGGTGGTCAAAGACTAACGAAAGTCACCATAGTCAAAAATGTAGCACTAATCGTTTGACCGTATGGCAGTAATGTTTTTTATCGTTGTATTGTCTTTGTTTATTTTGTGTTTTCTAGAAACATAACCAGACGTAAAATATTTTTAAGTGAACACCGAATTAATGACTGACATCTTTGCATTGACACCAAGTTCAATCCTACCAATAACAGAATGACCGAGCTGTCTCAAAATTGAACCAACCTGACCAATACAACAGGAAAACTTAGCATTGCTCCTTCCATAACTCGTGAATAAGACCCCGAGATACTTCTCCACCTGTTTCAATGGGACTCCACTAACACGCAAAGTGCATTGAACCGTCGCGCGTTCTGGAGACGACCATCACTTCAGATTTGTTCACGTTTACTTTAATCTCAGCTTTAACACAAAGGGCTACAAACTGATCGAGTGCGCGTTGAAGTTCAGCATGAGAAGACCCACGGATGACCAAGTCATCAGCGAAGAGCAAATGACTTATCGTCAGATCTCCCAATTCGAAATGTTCTTCACCAAGACTTCGCTGTAACATCCTGTCCATATAAGTAATGAAAAGGAGAGGAAACAAAACGCCGAGGGTTTTTCAAAATAATTTGAAATACTTTGGTTCTACGGGCCACTTCTGACTCTAGTCTACGTCCGTCAATGAAAGAATGCTCTGCAACTATATTTTCTTCAGCCACTTCAAATAAACGGCCCTTATTTTGATTGTCGATCAGCGATCGTCACTACAATATTGTCGATTGCGTCGGTTTATTTTAACTATTCGTACGCACAAAATTTGTTCACTTCCAAGAGAAAGCATCGACCAGACATTTGTAATCGACTACAAGCGACTGTCAAATCGACAAATATCAATTGCAATCGACAATCACAGTTGCCGATCAACGATCAACTATCACAATAGGGGCCAATATATTGTTTATCTTTCGGATAAAGGCTTTAATAACCACTTTATAGCTGATAGGCTATCCGAGACTTTATCTGTCAGATATCACTATCCGAAACCTTTTAAACCAAAAGTTGAAGTTTATCTAACAAATAAGGTCCGGATATGCTATCCGAGACTTTATCAGCTAGTCTTGAAACCAGCCCTAAGTCTTAGATTAAGAAGCGTAGACCAAGCATTTTTAAGGCTTCGCAATAGCTCACAATATTCTTTCATTGAGTTAGCTTGTATAGTTGGAAATTATAACTAAATATTTGCTATATCCATAACCTGCAAATCAATTATCATATAGACTATTAGCTACCATAATGCCGCCAAATCTTAATTAAAACCGATCTCTTTAAAAAAAATAATCCAGTCCTTAAATCTGTGTTTAGGGAAATCCCATTAACAGATCGTGTTTAATACGCAAAACATTACAATTGCATTTTATCTCCAAACCGTTTCTACACACACTAGAGCACAGAGGGTGTCACAGCATAAATTGCTCATTATCATTGTCATTAGAAATTATGTAGTACAGAATTTCTATTCCAACTTTAATCCGTATAATCACAACCACCATTTGATGAAAACATTCTCGAGTGGTTGCGTTCTTTATTTAGGATCACCGGGGTGTTAGTACATTGTTCGTACATACCTTCTAGTCGCTCCTCATACTCTCCTGTCCCATTACACAGGTGTTAAATTCCATGACAAAATGGACAAAAGGACAAAATATCCCAACAGGAAACAGTACTGCCAGATCTTATATTAACAGAAATATTATTAAATTTAAAACAAGTAAATAGTTTATCACAACTAAAAGTATAATATGTGCTTGTGTGGAACCATTGGCTCTATACCTAAATATACTACTAAATAACTAACTAGTAACTGAAATGCTATGCGAATCTTAAAATTGATTTATGTTTCTTAAAGCTTCTATGGGCTTTAGTCCCCAGTTATAGCCATCAATAAAATGCAGGCGAAAGATTTTGTTTTCCTTTTTCGGAGTACTTAAACTTAATCGTTGAGCTTAATATTGGTCTTAAAATATTGCTATTGAATTATAAAGTAAGTTTGTCAAAAAAATTAAGCAACTTTGATCTCTAAATTTTCTAAAGTAATTTTTCCGTACGTGAAACTTTTCCTGTTCAACTTGTCAGTAAATTCCAAAACATTTTCCACTGAATTCCTATGATATGCTTTTGTCAAATGTTAAAAATAATTATTGGTAAGGCGTCTCTTATACCTATCAGAAAAATGCACTCGTAAAAACACGAAACGGAACAAAACTGAAACATTTAACAATAGCATATCATGGGAATTCAGTGGAATACTTCGTGAAACTGGTTGAGAAGTTGAACAGAAAAAGTTTTTCGTAAGGAAAAATAAAGAAATTCTTATATTTTTTGGAAAATTTAAAGATCAATTGCTTAATTGTTTTTTTGACGAATTTGTTTTATAATTCAAAAGCAACATTTTAAGACCAAGATTAAGTTCAACGATTAAGTTTAAGTTCTCCAAAAAAGTGAAGCAATTTTTTTACGGATGCATTTTACTGATAGCTATAACTGGGGCCTAACAAATAATTATTTTTAACTATGAAAATGCTCGCTATTACGACTTTCTAAAAATTACCTTAGGACACTAAAAATGATTTATTAGCATGTACCGCGAAATATCGCTACAAAAAGAAGTGTGATAAAATGAAAATCCCCCCCGCACATCTGCTCTTGCGGTGGACGTTTTATCTATCTATAAATATGAAGACTTTTCATTATTTGTAGCTGATTCGACAAATCAGTTATGCGTTCTTTATGAAGAAAATTGTCAGTTAGCACTGGCACAATTGACACTCCACAATCCTGTGATATCAAGTATTGTCCATCAGTGTCGCTTTGATTATTGTGGTAACCTATATGGAGTGAGAAATTTCTGGTTTAACCCCCAAAAAATACTAAAATATTTTTTCCATTGACCTAATTTTTTTTAATATCTGACAAATAACTCTTAACTTATAGAAGAATAATTTTAAAAATATAAATTGACGAATTTTCAAATTAAATTTGATATACCAAACCAAACATCCATAAAATATCACATTTCTCTTTTTAAGCTGGCATTGCTGACTTAGAGATAGAGATTATGGCAATGGGAAGCAAAAACAAAATTCTTGTCTCGTCTGTCATGAATTCCGTGATATTTGTGAATTTCCCGGCATATTCACAAATGTGAATTTCACATGATGACTAGGACGAATGCCTGATATACGAACGAAGAACAATTAAAACAAATGAAAAAGTCTCTGCATGGTTTTGCCGCTTTTTTTGTTTGTTTTTTTTTTTGTGTAATTCGTTGTCGTGAATCGTGAATGCAATAAATTAAAGAAAGTTGGAATTTTTTTTTGTTTGTTCTTGATTTTCTTCAGTACACAATTTCCTCTTTTTATTCGTCCTTTGTGTTTTCATTGCGTCGTCGTCGCTCTGTGTAAATTACATATTTACATGTGCAGCCTGCGGATGAAACGCGTTGCGTTTGTATTTGAAATCAACATCAAAACGGAAACTGTGAAATCAAATTATAACCTTGGACGTTGGGTGTTTTAGAAATGAAGGACTGTAGAGAATAAACGAAAAGCAATTGCATTGAAAAACAATTTATTTGTTTTATGATTTTTGTTTGTTGCATGGCATAACAATTGAAGTATACTTCTTGTGTTATGTTTTATTTTAAGAAATAAAGTGTTTGGGCAGTGGAGCATTTTCGTAGAGAAAATGTAAAACTGTGGCTTACAGGTATCCACAAGGATAAAATTAATATTTTCTTCTTAAGAAAATGTAATTTCCAAGGGAAAACTAAAAACAATGGAATCTGAGCGGATGTTTGAAATATGAATTAATTTGGCAACGTTTATGAAAACAAGTCCAGCATATTATGATATCAACGGAGACTGCTTATTGGTATTTCAGTTAATGATAATTTTGCATTGTAATTTAAACTGAAGAGTTGTTTTTTTTTTTTTTGAGCTGTCCTACTTTCCCAATATAGGGACAAACTAACAAATGTGATATCTTAGTGATTTGGGTTATATTTTTGTTCGGAATGATCCTACAAAGAATCGACTCAGTTTGAGGCCAACACAGATTGCGTAACGTATTTTGTATACATTTGAATTCCTTGCTTTGTGCCTGTACGCACGAATGATACATCTGCTACCGACCCAGTTTCTTAGAATTTGTACCTACTCTTATTTCATACTGGCTTTATTTTTAATGGCGCTACAGTCCGGGCGGATCTATTCTTCAATCTCTCCAACCAGCTTCATTCATCGCTAGCTGATTTATGTTAGGTCGTCCTCTGCCGCGTTGTCCCTCTGGAATAGAGTTACAGATTCTCCTTACCAGAGCATTGATTTCCATATACGTTCTATATGTCCCAGCCATTTTAGCTGATTAATTCTAATCTTTTTGGCTAGGTATATAGTAAAGCCCGCACGGTTCATCATTGTTTTTCTTCTTAAGATTCATCCAATTCAAACTGGACCACAGATCACACGGAGAACTTTTCGCTCAAAGCAACTGAATGTGTTTTCATCAGCCCCTGATAGAGTCCATGCTTCTGCGGCAAACCGGGAAGATAAGGGACTTATACAACGTCTGCTTAGTTGCTTGGGCTTCGCTACTCAATTGCCTTCTAAGCTCCTAGAAACAGCGATTAGCAAAAGTAATTCTTTGCTGGATCTCAGCGCTGCACAATGGGGCAGAACTCAAAAAAGCTGGCATTTAATCAAATTATGAAGTTAAACTTTGTCTTAAATAACCGTTTTATTTCTCTCCGAAATAAGATAGAGAATTAGAAATGAGAGTGACAAAGTTTATTTGCATCACGTGATCTTCTGCAGATCGTCATAAATAAAGAGTTCACGTTTTTCGTTGAGTGCACCCATCTTTGCCATTTCGAGTTGGTTAAGTAAATTGTGTACAGTTTATTATTTTTTGAGCGTAACAAAATAAATTAAATTGCAGTGGAATTAGTAAGCTCAGGTGCGTCTTTGTACGTTTTGTTTTTGATAAAAATTAAATTCTTGTAATTTTAATTCGTAGTTGAATATGAAAAAAAGTACAAAAAAAATTGTTTTTGTATTTCTCTGAAACCCTTAAGCGTTTAGTTGTGTTAGCCGTGAAACGCCAATAAGTTTTATACGTCATTTTGTTAAGTGTTTTATCTACTTTCAGAATATGTAAAGTTTTCTTGCTACAATTTGCTCCCCTGTGTGTAGTGAACATTTTTGTTGATGACGTCACTTTCTAAAAATAGACATTTTTTTGTCAAAATTATTGTATTATTGGCACTTCTTAGGCCGAATAATAATAATAATAATTATAATAATGAGTAATAAAATAAAATAAAAGAAAAATATTAATGATAATAATAAAAAACAATAATAAAAAAAATTTAAAAATGGGAGCCCTATAATTTTTATTTATTTTTTTTTAATCTTTATAAATGCAGTTGTAATACAATCACTAAGGATATAATACACGAAAAGTTTTATTAAAATCATTCGAACCGTTTTCGCGAAATTTTGAAAACAAATAAATTTTGTATGGGTGGTAACCTTAGAAATGGGCGTGGTCATTAGAAACTTTGACTATATATTAACATTGGTATCAGTAGGATTTGTGCCAAATTTCAAGTTCCTAGCCCTGTTGGTTGATTTAATACCAACTTTTCGCCATTTTGCCCCACTGTGCGCTGATGTCATTGCTGAAGTTCACCGCAGACCCTAAGCTATAACGCTTCATCAGCGCCCGAGATGCTTGCAGATGTATGTTAGTTCTGCACTTAAATTGCTGTAAATTGTAGTCTTCTGGAAATATATCCTCAGGAAGCGAGTTCCAAAGTTTGCTTGTCCTCTAACAGGAGGAGTTTTGGAAAATTGATGTCCTCGCGATTGTCAAATGTACTGTAAGGTCATGTGCATTAGCTGCCTGTCTTGTGGGGCGCCCAAAAGTTGCATTTTATTCACCGCTAGTCCCATTTTTGCCACTTTTGCCTTAATACTCACAAATGCACCGCACTGACAGCTCACCGAGTTTTTTCTATTAAGTCAATTATGAGGGGGGGGGATGCAAGTAGTGCACAGGTTTTTGAAAGATTATTTCTCCGGGCTTGGCTTGTGAGTTTCGCACAATTTTCTCAAGTATGATGTTGGAAAAGTCACATGACAGTGCATCACCTTGTCTAAGAACTTTTCTGACAACGAACGGTTCGGTGGTGCTCTTACCGACTTTAATCGAGCAATGGAAGTTCGCTAGCATCATCCTGCACATATGGGTGAGTTTAGCGAAGATGCTTACACTAGACATGGCTCTGTATAGTTCATCTATACAGGCTATTAAAAACAACCTTAAAAACGATGAATAGGTTATGGGTATCGATTTGAAATTCCTACATCCTTTCCAAGATCTGCCCTAGTCTGAAATCTTGGTCAATGGCTGACTTTCCTGGCCTAAAACTGAACTAATATAAGGACCTATTATATTGCTGACCATCGGATTTAGGCGTTCACAGATTATTGCAGACAGGATCTTGTATTACAGACAGGATCTTGTGGCCTCCTACTTTGGCGGTTAAAGGAATTAAAAATCAAATATAAACTTTGTGTATACTCTGCACTTACTCCAAATCCAGTAACCACAAGTAAGGGAGCTGCATACCCCCTCACATACACATTTCACTGTTTATGGGATTTATCTTTAAAAAAAATAGAGATTTGATAGCTTAAGGCGATGGATCTGTCAACCTCATCCTGGATTCACTCCGCAAACATGTCCTGCAGAGGCAATGACAGCTGTTTAAAACAACTCCCATTCTTCCTCTACATTCAATGGAACATTTGGAATTAGCTCAAACCTTTCAGATACCTGCCGTTCAAATTCCTCCTCTATCTCATCGTTCTGTAGCCCCTCCCACCGTATGCGAGTAACGATTCTTGGTAAGCCTGCATGGTACATAGCCAGAGACGACAGTAAGGCCTTCTGTCCACGTAGCTGCACGAAGCTCTGCCACGGAGCGGCAAAATACGCTTGTCGTCATTTGCAGCTTTCATTGCCGCTCCGTGGACAGTAGTTCCTTTGTTTATATGGAAGCTGCAAGCAAGCGTACAACAATTTATGGATATCTTTGCGTGGACAAAAACTTCAAGTCTACCATCATCCCCCCAGGTCTCTCTGGGAGGGGGACGCTTTTCTTGAGGACAAGTCGGTTCACTTTTATACCGATGGATCAAAAACTGACGAAGGGGTGGGTGGTGGTGGTGTTTTCTCTGATAGACTCAATCTCAGTCTCTCCTTCCGTCGTCCTGATAATTGTAGCGTGTTCCAGGCGGAAATAATGGCTTAAGCCATGTCCTGGCTTAAGAAGAACTTGTTATCTAAAAAGAATATCTGTATCTTTACAGATAGTCAAGCAGCTATCAAATCCTTGCATTCCTTCTCCAATAATTCGAAAGTAGCCCAAGAATGCCGCTCGTCTCTTCTAGAGATGGCAGAGCAGTTCAATATTCACCTGTTCTGGGTACCGGGACATAGAGATATTCCAGGGAACTGTAGGGCCGATGAACTCGCCAGACGTGAAACAACATTACCTTTGCTCCCTGACAAAGCTAACTTAGGAACACCAATTGCTACAGGTAAACATGAATTAAAGCTAGACGCCTTTGAGAAAAGAAAACTCAGATGGACAAACGGTACAACGTGGCTGGCTACAAAGAAGATTTGACTAAGGCTGGATCTGAGACGCTCTAAATATTTGATATCTCTAGAAAGACGTTATATTAGCGCTATGATAGGTGTCATCACTGCACACTGTCTGATAGGTAAATACGCAACCAGACTTGGTGTTCCCTCAAATGATTTTTGCAGAAGCTGTAGAGATGAGGAGGAGGAGGACACTGTCCCCCACCTTCTCTGCTCCTGCCCTGCCCTTGCTTGGAATAGGAGAATATACTTAGGAGCTTCATTCCTCAACGATCCTGGAGATCTCATCACTAATGACATCAGGAGTTTATTACGCTTCATTAAAAATCCGGATGGTATCACAATGGACCTAAATTGGTATAAGTGTGCTGGCGTTTGCTAGCAGCCACTTCAACCTAACCTAACCTAACCTTGCGTGGAGAGAAAGTGTTCATAATGGACATTCCATTTGAACAGCAAAAGTCCAGCAACTTTTCTTTCTCTCCGTTAGAGTTTTGATCGGGGTCGCCGTATTTCCCAATCACACTGCCCAGGTCGTTAAATTCACACCCACGTGAGCTTTAAAGTCACCCATGAGGATATTAGAATCCATATATGCAACCTTTTAAAGGGCTGCATCAACTTCATCTAAGAAAGCTGCGGACCCCGACTCCAGATTCAGTGCATACACAACACCTGCACTAGAGCTAAAGTTGATCTTTCAAAGTAAGGCTTTAAGATCGCAACTCTCCCTCTTAATGGTATCCACACCAATACTCTGCCTGCCTGCCTGTCTGCCTAGGACTTGTGAGTGTTCCCACTCCCGCCTGAGCAGACATCGAAGGTGCTAAAGTTGACCGGTGATCTGAAAAGGCTATTCCTGCAAAAGGTATTCTTCGACAGTCAGTCATGTGTCTAGGCAATACAATTCCTAAGCAGAAGCAAAGGCGAGCGAGTACCCACTGCTAGTTTTCAAATTATTTATTAAATGAATTTCAATGATGAAGACAGTGTGCTATTTTTGTGTCCGCTACTTTTTTTTTAAATAATATTTTCTCCTATATCGAAAATATGTATGAGTATTCATAAATTTGTTGTCGGAAAATAAAGAACAATCTTTTTAACCATCGTCTAGTCTCAACTTTAAATAAGATTTAACATTCAACTCCATATGTTCCACTTAACCACTTTTATGGAGAATTTTTTAATCGCACTTCATAAATTGACACTCATGCAACGAGAAGTGTACTTGTCTTGCAAAGTGTTCAGATATTATGCCGTAAGCATACAACACACAAGCCTTTAAAATAATTCCTGCATGCATTCTTTTATCCACTTACAGACGAGTTTCGCAGCAAGGTAGCCTGTCACAACGATGTGGCCCAATTAGAGTGTAATCCTTACTCTCGGATCGCTGTGTATAGTGCCAGCTTTGGCCGGACTGAATACGAGAGCATACAATGCCCCCAGCCACAGGGTGTTAAGGAGGAAAGTAAGTCTATACACAAACACAACATTGTAAATTGTTACGACACTCATATGCATATCGTCCTTGTTTTCTTCCCTATTTCTGCTCCCGTTGGATTTTTTTTGTCGATATATTTCTAGCATGCCTAGCCTCGTATGCGACTGAGACGGTTATGCAAATTTGTCACGGCCGTAGGAGATGCAACTTGGCAGCGGACGCAAATACCTTTGGATCACCATGTCATCAGAATTCCCGAATGTACCTTAAGGTTGTTTACACGTGTGGTAAGTTGAACATGTTGGCTGGCAGTTGTTTGCCCTGGGACACCATCTCCACCGCTCTTCTTACATTAGATGTGCACGCTTCCGCTCAATTTTGCTTGTTAATTTATTCGAAATGAAAATGACTGTATGTGTGTAGTGTATTCTGCTGCTGTGTTGTGCATGCAGCACCGAGCGTCGTCCTCGTCTCCTCAGACGAGAACAATGAGCGGAAGAGTGTGCCGTGGCGGATGTGTTGCTGAGTAAACAATTTAAAGTAATTGATCGTTTGACTGTTGATTGGTGTCATGAATTTTGTATTTCATTGTTGCGTACAGTGCCCAAACAGGTCCTCAAGGACCGATACGAGAGCGATGTCGAAGCAGATGAATTGGAGGACTTCGAAGGCGATGTAAATGAGTTGTACGATGATGATCAGTTTTACAAGGAATCCGAGGCAATTCCGAAACTTTACAGCAATGTTACTCGCACTAATGGAAGCGTAAATGCGACAAGCAGTAATGGAGTCAATGGAATGAATACGACAGCAATGGATTCAGATGGTGGCGTAAATCCTGTGATGACGCACAGTTCTGACTTGAGTCTGGAAGGTGAGTACATATAGTTGTTATGTTATACATTATTAAGAAACTTTGTGTGTGGACTCGATTTATCCACTTAGTGCGGTGATTTATATGGGAGAAGTAGTTTGACACTCTGGCCCGTTAACATGTTGTTCTATAGACTTGGCAGCTTCTTACAGTAGGTACCTATCGTAAATTGTAAATGTGCAACCACTTGTATGCCATTGACTCGATGATTATATCTGGAATATTTATGGCGAGTTGAGCTTTCTTGTTTTTACTAAATCGTTGGGTGCGCTCTGATTTGTTAACCGTTTTCATTTGATGTCATTTATTTAATTTATAGACTGTGTGTGGAGTTAAGGACGAAGAACAAATATATTATAATGGAGCACGGTCACTGTATTGAAACAAAATTTGGGACAAGATGAATGTATCTATAAATTACATTTGATATATGTATCTGTACGAGCACCGGGTGTTAACATCTCCGAGAAGATACATAATTCATTGCACATTTTCAAAAGATATGCGCCGCACCGTAAAATCGAATCGATGTACATCACCTATATTTGTAGATATGTTGTAATATATATTTTTGAATTATTTCGTCGACTGTCAACGATGCCTTGATGATGCACTCTTGCAGTTAATTAACACCGGTCGTGTTGTATCATTTTTACGACGTAGAAATCATCGAATGTCTCTCCCTCTATTACTTCACACTTTGTGAAAACCAATAAGGATACGTATGGATATCGATCCGGTATAAATTTGGTTTCTTAATTTGGGTATATTGATTAGAGCAGGGGTTCCCTAAATGTGCATCGCGATGCCCTGTGGCGTCGTGGTGCCATCCTAAGATGTTCGGCTTTAAGATTCCGAACAAAGGCAAAGCATTACGTTTCTCTTTACGAATACCAAGAGCAAGGTCGAAGCGAAATCCAGTAGTTCCATTGCAGTCGAAGATTAAGAACGTTTTTTACAGTCTAAATTTGTGTTTCCCGCATTTCTAGTCAGGCTTGGGCTGGACCTGGCACTCGTATATTTGCCTGGCACTCAAAATTAAATAAAGGTTTTTCGACCAATACTAAGGTCGTAGCCAGCCAGATTTGTCGGGAGCATTGCCGTGGTCCATTAGAGTGTACAGGAGAACCCGAGGCTGTCAATTCCTCACCGTGCACAAGAAATCGGCCTTTCGCATAGTTTAACTTGGCGAATTTTGCATCGGGACTTGGGCCTACGCCTGTTCATGATCCAACCAATCCAGGAGCTCAAAGTTAATGAACATAGACAAAGCTATTTGGTCGTTTGACTTGGCTTCGGAGCGTTTGGAAGAGGACCCAAATTTTGGCCGAAAAATCATCTTCAACGACAAGGCTGATTTTTAGATGAATGCGGGTATCTTAACAAGCAAAATTACCATAAATATGGGACGACGACATTTCAATGTCGACCCGTATTTATTGAAAAACAATTTAGTGAATATTCAGTATGATTCACATATCTATATCACATATCTATGTCGCAAAAATATTTCAACCTCTCTAGGGAGTTGCTGTATGGAAGAGATTGGGAATGGGACCCCTGGATTAGAGAGTTGCGTTAGAATGGAATGGAAATTTGTCTTTCGTAGAGTGTGGATACCTTACCTTTGTATCAAATTGCAAATTGGGAATTGAGGCAAATGGCTTTGTTTTAATAGCAGTTTTTTTTTTATTATCCGTGAAAGTGAAACAAACTAGATCGTTGGAAGATATTAGTCCAGAATTTACATTCATTTTCACTCTTACTTCCACGGGTCATGTTTCTACTTCATTACTTTGATAAGATAAATATTCCTGTGCACGATGGCGGATGGACTGATTCGGGACTTCCTCTACGCTACGCTCTACAGCAGCAATGACTTCTTCTTTTGTACGCACTGTACGACCGACGCCTCTGTGGATGCGTATTATCATTTAGGGTAAACGTGGTGCGAAAACATTCCATAGTTAATCGAATTAATTGTTCTGATGGACGATTATATTAACAGTAAAATGGACGTAGTGCGCGATGCGTATTTCGAACAGAACCATGATTTTCAAAATAAATTTGCACAATTTGGAAGCATTGTTCAGACGTCAGTCTATTCATTTTGAAATGCCAAACTAAACTAAAAAGAAATGGGAACGTTCACGTCACGTGAGCAGCTTTCTCTGTTGACATTTATGGAGGGGTAGCCGACGAATCTAGTCACGAATTTCGTGACTGAGTACTAAGTTCACATTTCTATATGTCATCGGCGGAGAATTTAACATTTCAAATTTGCCTTGAGAGAGCACAAAGCTAGTGGATATACCTAACCAAAACAAACAAAACCAAAAAAATCTAAAAATGATAATAAAAGTGACGATTTGTGGAGTGGAATACTCTTTAGATGCTCCCCCGCCAAGATCTGACGTTCACGACCAATTATGATAGTTTTTGCGTTCAGACAAATCTAGTCGACTTAAGTCAAATAGATACTTGAATGTGCTCAATCACTGGACAGCTGACAAGTTAAAATAGTGTTGCCAACTTAAAGTTCTATACCTCTAAAAAAAAAACACCCTTTACATACATAACGTTTAGAGTTCGAAACAACCGCATCCTTTGTGTTATCGGATGTAAAAAATCCCGATACGGTTATTATTCGTTCTTCTCTCAGCTCATAAATATTTTCGCTTAGAACAATGGAATCTAAGTTCCTTAACCACCTCCGTCTCATACAATTTGACCGAGGAAAAAAAACCAATCCAATCCGCAACTAATTGTTTCACTCTATTTATAGGACGTATAAGGAGTAGCAGCTATTCGTATTCCCTATTCATATAGAATGGATGGGCGTGTATCATGTGATTACTCCTCCAATACTTACCTACAAGCAGAATCAATTGAAGACTTGGGGTACTTAAATCTTCATTAAGTGTAAATTACAGATTTTTCTTAGAGGCGGTAGAGGGTGATTGAGTGCCTTTAGTGTAAGTATAGCTATGTAATGCGTGTTTTCGTTTTAAGCTTTATTAGGTGCTCGTCTGTGAATATTTCATTTTTATTACTTACGAGTTGTAGGTGATGGCTATGGCCACTTGGGGCAATTTATATACTCTACCTCGGGAATCAAAGGCGTCTTCTGTGCATCGAACCATTGAGCGAACAAACTTTGAATAGGATACGAAGTGAGTGTGGTAGGCAAATTGCTTTTGATGTGCCGTAGGATGTTTTTGTTTTTTTGTCTGCCTTTTCATGTCTCGTCCTTCTAACCTACATGAAATTTCCAAAAAAAAAAAGGGGCAAAAGATACACAGTATTGGTATTAGCTTATATCTAATCGAGCTTGAGTTGAAGTGGAAATGTTTACCTTCTGGCAATGCCAACATCATATATATTCATACATACCCACTTTGGAGGTAATTTCAAGTTGATTTTCATTTTATTTGAGTACCAGGACCTTTGAGAATAGCAAATCGAAAATCGAAATCAGTAGCATCAATGAAATTGAAATATTCAATTACTTTGCGAAAATTCTGAGAGCAGTGTTTCATATCGTTTGGATTTGATGTCGGCATTTAATTTTAGTTCGAGGTTTATATATCCAAATGGAAGTTCAAAGATTAAAACCTTCGGGTTGTAGACACTGCATATGCTGAGATTGGTTAGAGTTCGAATTTGATGGCTGTGTTGAGAGAAAATGGGGGTAAAATGGAGAAAAGTCCAATCAAATAGTCTTGTAGTTGCCAAATTGACCATAAATCGAGAAAGTTATATTTAACTCTGTAAAACTGGATTATACAGAAAAGAGGTCATGTGTGTTCTATTAGAAACTCTTTTGAGTCACTTCAAATTCGAAATGTATCAATGGACCATACATAATTTGCATATATTCTTTCTAAAATTTACGCAAATAGAATCGTATCCAGTGATGTTATATTAGAGTCTTAATCTCATATTTGGATATTTATTGAACAAAATTAAAATAAACTTTGAACTAATGGCAATTATACATAGTTAACAATACATAATACATATCTTAAACAAAAACTCGGTTGGAAAAAAGAATCTATTATTTGTGTCGACCACCTGACCTGGACGAAGTGAAGATAGCGATATCTAAGCTTAAGTCCAACAAAGCCGCTGGGGCAGATGGCCTAACCGCCGAGCTATTCAAAGCGGCAGGCGATGACTTGGTTAGGAGCATGCACCAACTCATCTGTAAAATATGGTCGGAGGAAAGTATGCCCGATGAATGGAACCTTAGCATTGTTTGCCCGATCCTCAAGAAAGGAGACCCTCTGAACTGCGCCAACTACAGAGGTATTAGTCTTCTTAACATCGCCTACAAGATCCTATCTGCTGTGCTGTGTGAACGCCTGAAGCCTTTCGTCAACAACCTGATTGGTCCCTATCAGTGTGGCTTCAGGCCAGGAAAGTCTACCATCGACCAAATATTCACACTGCGGCAGATCTTGGAGAAAACCCAGGAAGTTCAAATCGATACCCACCACATTTTCATCGATTTTAAGGCCGCCTATGACAGCATTTATAGAGACGAGCTATACAGAGCAATGTCTAGTTTTGGCATCCCTGCCAAACTCGTCCGTTTGTGTAGGATGACAATGGAGAATGCACGCTGCTCCATCAAGGTCGGTAAAGAACTCACCGAGACCTTCGATGTTAAAAAAGGATTTAGACAAGGCGATGCGCTGTGTGACTTGTTCAACATCGTTCTTGAAAGAATAGTGCAAAACTCAAACGCTAACACCAGAGGCACTATCTTTCAAAAGTCCGTCCATCTACTCGCCTACGCCGACGATATCGACATAATCGGGAGAACGCAGCGTGATGTCACTGGCGCGTTCGTGAGCATTGAGACGGAGGCGGCAAAGATGGGTTTGGCGGTCAATGAGGGCAAGACAAAGTATATGCTGTCATCGAGAAAGGACACCCAACACCGACGTCTTGGACAGAATGTTACTATAGACAGATATAACTTTGAGGTGGTAAAGGACTTTGTCTACCTAGGCTCCGCTATTAACTCAGACAATGACACCAGCGCTGAGATTAAGCGAAGAATAACTCTTGCCAATCGCTGTTTCTTTGGGCTAAGAAAGCAATTGAGGCAAAGCCCTCTCTCGAACAACTAAAGTGACCCTTTATAAGACCTTAATCATCCCAGTCCTAGTTTATGGTGCAGAGGCATGGACTCTATCAAAAGCGGATGAGCTTACTCTTGGTTGCTTCGAGAGGAAAATTCTTCGAGTAATTTTCGGTCCCGTCTGCATAGACGGTGAATGGAGGAGGAGATACAACGACGAACTGTACGGGCTGTACAGCGACATTGACCTAGCCAGAAGAGTGAAGGTCCAACGACTGCGGTGGCTGGGTCATGTAGAGCGAATGGACGTGAATGCTCCGGCCCGGAAGATCTTCGAATCCACACCCGAGGGACGGCGCAGTAGAGGAAGACCGCGACTCAGGTGGCGCACGCAAGTGGAAGGGGACCTTAACCAACTTAGCGTGCGAAACTGGAGGCAGCTGGCCAAAGATCGTGCTGGCTGGAGACGCTTGTTGGTTGAGGCCCAGGTCCACCCCGGACTGTAGCGCCACCTTAAGTAAGTAATTTGTGTCGATGACTGTGTTGTTTATCTGACAAACATGTGATTGCAGTTGCTTTTAACTGCTATTTTACCAATATAGCCACCAGTTTGCAACCATGTCCCGTACAACTTTCTTGTCGTTGACTGGCTCGGAGCAAACTTCTTGCAATATTTTAGCAATTGAACCTGCTGCCGGTATCTCAAATATATTGCCCAAAAAAGTAGCATTTTATATAATGGATGTTCCTACTGTCGTGTATCCCATGCACTTGAATAGGGACAAGATTTCTTGTTTATCTTTTGCGGTTTTTAAATAAAATAATATAAGATTTGTATAGATATATATTTATTTAATATTTTGATTTCAATTTTTTATTAAATGAAAACAAAATTAAGCACCAAAATCTTTCCGTTAATTTTAAACAAATGGATTTTAAATTTAGTTTCAAAATACATTTTCTCTTGCTGCACTTGAATACGGACAAAAACTGAAAACAAGGACCAAGAAAAACACGTTGCAAAATGCAGTTCAAATTCTCTTCTTTTTATCTTGTTAAGCTTAGATAATAATGGAAATAGCCGCCTTTGTGGAAAAAAAAAAACTTCATAATTATGATTTGGAAGTGAAGCATACAGAGATTATAGGTAGCTCAAGGATATGGCGTTAAATGCGGCGTTGATATGGTTGCTGTTAATGATTTAACATCTGATATTGTCTACCGGACTTGTGTAATAACCATGAAAACCATCCCCAAACATTCACAAGGTGGCCACTCCAGTACAGGTACGTTTTGGGGGATCCATTATTTTACCACGCGAGAGGTATGAATGGGGGCGTTACCCTGCTGGAAAGTCTATTACATTGGTCTAAACACAGTTCTGCAGTTCGCCTTTGAATGTCCTGAAAATAGTTATTTTATCCGCCCATGTAAATTAAATCGGTTTTCGTCCAAAAATCCTATTTGATGTCGCTATTCCATGTCATGCAATTCCGAGCAAAAACGTTGCGAGCAGTGATAACAGGCGGTTTTTGTTTTAATTTTAATCTTTCTATATGTCTAGCTCTCCGAATTATTCGTCGGAACAGTGAATGATGCTTCTCTAACAATCCGCCTATTTTCAGTAATGTAGTAGCTGCTTTGGTCCTCCCGTTCACGTTGTTTCCATAGTTGCACGTATTTTTAAGAAAATTCCAATTTTTTCGGAAAAATTTCTATATCTGAGACTACACTCCTTATAGACAAATATTTTGCATATCTCTTTTGCTGTAAAGACTTTGTCTCGGTTAAAAAACGATTAAGATATAACTACGCGAAATAAAAAAAAAAAAACTACCTTCAGCTTCAATAATTTGATCCACAACAAAGCAATTGCCTCTGTCCCTATTTCCATGTACTGCAAAAAAAGTTCGGTGCATATTTGAGGGGTCCCAGGTTCGATTCCCAGAAAAAAACACAAATAACGTACGATTTTTTACACTGCGTCAACTCTCGCAATCTTCTGACAAGCTATTCTGAACAATCTTCTATCTTCAGCCATTCGGATTTGGCATAAAATTATTGGTCCATTCTGTGAGAAGCTAGACCTAGGGTGTCTACGTTACGTGCCTGTTGCGCCAACTATTTATCTATTTAAATAAATAATTAAGTTTTCCAGACGAACTCAAGTGTGTGGTTGTAGTAACGTTTTTTAAAAGGGTTTCTGTTGTACAAATTTGTAATTATAGGCCCAACTCACTTCTCAAAGCTACAAGTAAAGTGTTGAAAAGCTAGAAAAAATTTAGTTAGTGACAAAGATTCAGTTTCTTAATGCAACGCAATTTGGCTTTTCACCTTTGTGGCAAAATAATATCTTAACTTTATGGTAAGAATTGCACTGCTGGAATATTTATTGATATCCCCAATACATCTATCACTACATTTTTCTTAAAAAAAACTTCATAGGCATTCGTACCTTTATGTTCAGATCTTACCTCAAAGTGATCAAAGTCACAAACCACAAAGTGAAGGTTGATCACATAAGGAACGATAGTGTGATGCTCATCTTAAGGGTACCACAAGGTTCGGTCCTGGGTCCTAGGTGTACTTTTGTACAACCTCGATTTTTATAGTTAACTTTAAAGGTGTTCTGAAATGATGTAGGTTTTACATATGGCTCGGTCAGTCGCCTTGAACTGGTTTTCGGCATTAAATTGGGACCTTAACCTTTTAAGAATTTGGTTTTCTAATGACAAATTGGTTATTAGATCGAAGACATTTTAGTTTGGCATCCATTTTCGATTTTAATGAAAAAATGATTACTTTCATGTCAAAGACTTCAACTTGCATGTAGCACCAAGCGGTTTGGCTCTTCTTATCATACTTTTAATGGTAGCTTGAACTGAAATGATAAATGTTTCTCGATCGAGAATGTTAGTGAACTAAAATACGTGCGTCTTACTTTTTTTCCGGGTTGGTGATGAAATCTCCTTTTCCAAAATCCTCTTTCCAAAATCCCCTGTTCTGAAATCACTTACCTACTCCAAAAGACCCTAAGAGAAAATTCCCATTGACAAAATCCTCCATTTTTATATTTGGTGTTATTAATTCTGTCGCCGCGACATCTAAATAGTGTGTTAAATAGTGAGATACCCCCCTGCTTGGGGTCAATGTAGGATTTGGAGTAGGTGCAAGGTTGGGTATATGCAAGGTTTAGATTACTTGTACGAAATTTTGGCATAGAGGATTTCGTCCCGGGAGATTTTGGAAAAAGAGAACAAAAACAACTAAAAGTGTTATCATCGGCCTGGTCGATGCTTTGATACCCTCCACTGTATGCACTGGTACTGGTACACGCATGTGTCTAATATTGGTTTTGTATGGGAGGTACCAGAACAACTTGACCGACATAGACAATTTTTTAATACTAACTTGACAACGGTAAAAATAGGTCCTCTCACCAGATTTCATTCGGGAAAAGGGGATAACTTAGAGATCTTTTTTTTCCATAAATCATGTAGGAACTTTAAGAGAAAATGCTCGCATTGTGCGTTTAGGCATTTTTTCCATTTGAGAATTATTTACTATAGTAATAGTATTGTTTGAAACTACAATACGGTATTACTTCCTGAATCAGTGCTTACCTACAAAAAAAAATACAACCACAATTGAAAATTCAGAAATATACCGTACGAAAATTATGCCACAAATCTGGTAGACATCCTACACTTACCCTTTATTCTGTGGCTTAAAAATTCTTCCTGTTCGTTATTTATATTTCTTTAAAGTTTTTCAAAACGTCTTTATGACGTCTTGTAATCGAAATTTCCGACTGATTTCTAAAACCAATCTCGAAAACTCATTTTCGATTTGGATAAAATTGTTGGTAACTGGTAGGCAATCCTGAACAAAACCTTGTACCTACACAGTGTTTTTCGAGCCCAAAATTGGAATATTTGTTTGCATTATTTTACAAAAAACGGCTCTAACGATTTTGATCGAAAAACATATTTAATAGAAAATAAACATTCTAAACAAGATCACATACTTACTTTTTTTTAAATGCAAATAAAGCCGTTTTATAAATGTTCTCAAAAATGACTACCCAAATCCCGATCCGGTATTACTTTGTATAGGCCACAATGTAAGTGACAATACAAATCCAATTTCACAAAAAACTTGAAGTGACTTTCAGAGCCAGATTCACAATAAAAGAGAAAGTTTCGTGCGACCCAGTCGTGCACTCTATTTTAATATGTAAGTACATATTGCTTGCTTCCGGATCGTGCCTGTTGCGTAGGCTTTCTTTGTATGATACGGAATTTCTCCCATACCACTCATTTAAATTACATTCCGGGTTCTATACTTTAAAAATTCATCTCACAATCTTTTACGCAAAATTTCTTAGGATTCCTTCTTCCATTGAATTAAGTCTATTTTTACTAAGTAACCATAGCTTATCTTTTGCCAACTTCTCGTGCAGCAAAAATTTCTGAAAATTGTTTCCGAGTCTTTTGCCATTTCAACGTGACTGAGGTCCTCGCTTTCAACTTATCTTTTATTCTCTGATTACAAATGTATCCACATCCGTTTTAGTATATAATAACCCCTATTAACCGGTACAATTTCACGTTTGTTAACTCCATGACCAAACCACGTTCACGCAATAAACATTGTTCAACTAGACGCATGTCCACTATAAATCGCTACATAAAGTCCACCTCCACGTTCTTCATAAACACAACCATAAAATTAAAATTCCCTTGCCAAAAACACAGTTAAGGTTAGTTACACTGTTTCTGTTTTACACTTTCTGTAAATTGTATTTTATTACCCATCCTGCAGGCCATTCCCTGTATACATATATGCTTTTGCCAAAAATGCTAACACAGTTAAAGTACCGCACTTGGAATTAAATTAAAACATTTTGGCTGCAAACAATCTCCGTTCGAATTGGTCTCTGTACAATAAAATGGGTTAACAGTGTTAAAACAATTTTTCCATGCTTTCAAACTCTTAACAAAAAAAAATTCAAAAACAGAAATTCCCTCCCTAGGGTTGAATCCAAGCCACAATTCCAAAAGAAAAAAAAAACCTTGTAATTTCATAGAATAGGTGTTGAGTTGTATTTATCTCCCTCGCCGGGAAATAATTCATGTATTTCCACTGGACATGAACCTGTACCATTGTTTCGACTTGTATATTTTCTCTATACTAGCAGCCTCAAGCTTTATTTTTTTATCTCTCTTCTTGACTGCAATAAAATGCACACGCAGATGCATTCACACGTCCTTCCGTTTCTAACATGGTGCAGAACATTTTTTCCAACATAAAAATAAATCCGATGTACGCGTTCTTTTAAACAACATCCCGAAACAACCAAATGAACAAATATGGACTAAGCTACACGGATGAGGTTGCCAATTGAATAGAAAAAAAAATGCTTTCAAACCCTTCCGAAATAGCATGAATTCTTTTATGTGTGGTATTCACTATGTGTGTGGTATTTCATGTATGGAAATGGAGTGGAATGTGGGCATAAAAATTATTAAAAAAAAAAAAAAACAATTTAGGAATGTGAAATAATTTAACACAATTGTTAGTTGAATGAATAGCGTTATGCGGTTTAGACAGAAATGACTAGGAAATGATGACTGGACTGAAGTAGATTGGCGAAAAAAGTCGGTATCGTTACCTATTGGATGCATGTAAGTTTTTATGTTGGCATTTTTTTTAGGTTACTAGAATTGGGATATTATTTTTTGAGTGAGCTGTGCTAAAGATTTTCATAAATATGTATGTAGTTACATTAGCAGTCAATCTAATGGCAGCAAATCATGCTGACATACTCTTATACTTATCTTCCTGGCTTCCTGACTGTCTCCGGAGTAAAAAAAACTTGCTCTAAGACCTCACTAGGGAAGGTACAATTTGCTTCTTTAGAGAGGCCACAGTGGCAGAGCCCAATGTCCCCTCTCCCAACTTATAATCTAATTATAATCTAATCTAATCTAGCTGTCAATTTTACACAGTATTAGATAAAAACAGTGTTGCCAAAATGCATCATTCATTCATTTTTCGGTTTCGAAAGAAAAGCTAAATAAAGCACACACAGTGATACATTTTTGATAAACATTTTATTGCGTTATAAAGTTTGGACTTTGCCATTAAGTCTAAAAACCAGTATCATTCAAATGGCCTCCTCGGGAAGATTCGTAGCATGCGATTCTTTTGAGGTAATTTTTAACCACTTTTTTGAACATTTCGGGCTGTATCTCGGCCATAACTTGAGTAATGTTGGTTTTTAATGCGTCTAGAGTTCCGGAATTATTCGCGTAAACACGGTCTTTTGTGTACCCCCACAGAAAAAAAAATGTATGGGTGTCAAGTCGCATGAACTTGGTGGCCAATTAACGTCACCTCATCACTGAAGAAAATGTGAAAATCGGTGTTTATTGTCTGTTGTTCCAACATCCAAAAAGCGTATCTACGGCGTTGTGAATAGTCAGCAGGCTTCAATTATTTCGTAATTCGAACTTTATAAGGATGGAGATGCAAATCCAAATGCAAAGTACGCCATAGTGAGGTGTACGATTCAATTGCTGCGAACGCCGGGAAATTGTTAAATTCGGATCATCAGCAACACTTGCACTTGCAACAGCAATATTTTCGACTGAGCGTGCATTACGATGATGCACAGGCCTTACGACATCAGTAACGCTTCCACTCTCTTCAAATTTCTTCACAATTTTACCGATTGCTTGTGTAGTCGGTCGATTATGACGACCATAATCATCGCGTTATGCGCAAAAATTGGCTAAGTTTTAATAATTTTAACGCATTGTTCGATTGTTAAGCGTTATTGTAAATGGCAAACATTCAACTAATATTATGACACTTTAATTGACAGCTGAGTTTGACAGGTGTCAAATGCCAGCGCTACCAACTTGAAACCACGAAATAAATGACAAAGGAAAATATATTCCTTATTTTAGAAGAAATTATGCTTACATAGATTTATAATTGAAAAAAATGATTGTTCTAAGCCATGGTCGGGGAATATTTGGTTAAGGTGAGGTGTGAGGAGGACGCTGAATTCAATCTGCCTTAATATTTTATGGTCCCGTTTTATATGCCCAAATTAAAGTGTCAGGCAAAGCTTTAAGACACATTACTTGCTGTTCAGATGAGATCACGTCTCAACCTTCTACATTGGACAGTAGTTTGTAGTTTGGCCGTCGATTGTATCGTAGATTTTCCACTGTCTCACTTGAGCACTGGGGATGCAGGGATACTTATACGTATACTTATGTGTTATGCTTCAAATCAGTTTTTAAATTATGAAAAAGTAACTTAAAAACGTTAAAATTTTAAATTAATATAGTTTGGACTGGAGAGTTATAGTGCATTTACTTAGGGGTAGACCTCAGCCTCACACAACACGCCTCCCCAGTTAGCGCGATATTTGGCTAATTTTAGGACCACCGATATCGCTGTATAGCTTGTAGAGTTCGCTGTTAAATTCCCTCCTCCAAACCCCTTCAACTCAAACAGGACTGGAAATCATTCGAAGAATTTTGCGTTCGAAACGACCAAGAAGGCCTAGCTTCTCGCAACCATTCTTTTTGTGTGAGTTTCTATTTTTGGGACGAATGGAAGGGACCTACAATTTTATGCCGAGTCCGAACGGCTCAATTGAGAAGCTTTTTCATGACAGTCATACTCTCGAATGTTTGTCAGACGTTCGCGAGAGGTGGCGCAGTAGAAAAAACTTTAAGATGTAATTTGGGTTTTTCCGGGGATCAAACCTTGGATCCCTCGCAAAGTAGTCCAACACACTAACCACTGCGCTACTGCGCCCCAAAACAGCGGTTGGCAAGTGTAATTCTAAACACCTCAAAGTTGATGATGTGTGTCCAAAGGAATTAGGTAGTTTATTACATAGAAAAGTGTGGTCGTGGTGGCTTTAGAAAAATCGAGTAGTATCCTTTCCTTTTCCTTTCCTTTATCCTTTCTTATTGTTGCGCTAATCAGACAGTGGAGAGGTTCCCACTCTTTTTCATACTGCGACTCTCTATACAGGTTTTAATATTTTTGTGACGCCCTTCTGAAAGATATGTGACTAGAAGCTGATCTTGAGAAGATTCATAAGGGTTTTTCAATAAGAACGGGTCGATGTTGAAATGGCGTCGCTCCATATATCGCAATTTTACTTGTTAACATAGTCATTCATCCAAAAATGCGCCTAGTCGCTAAAGATGATTTTTCGGCCAAAATTGGGGCCCTCTTTTAAATGCTCCGAAGCCCCAGTCAGCGAACAAACGGCGTTGTCTATGGTCGTTAACTTTGATCTCCTGGATCAGTTGGATCTTGTACGCGTGTCAGCCCAAGTCCCGATGCAAAATTTGTCAAGATGAAATCTGCGAAAAGTCTACTTCTTGTGCATGGCGAAAAATGGACTACATCGGGTTCTCCAGTAGGGACTCTTTCACGAACCGCCGCATGCTGATTTGGAATCAGTGACTGAATAATGAACTCCAGACAGACGCCAGCAATAATACGGCCCTTACAGTCTACCGGGTGCCAACATCGACTCGTCCCAATTCTTATTTAATTTTGCGGCTACTCGTTCTTGTTAATTATTACTTTTTAATTTATGCTAAATGAGTTTGCTATCCAATCTCCAAGCCCCGATAAAAGAGGAGTGAAAGCCATGGTTACTGTAGTTACCATCATATTTAAATTTTTTTAACCAAAATCTTTGGGATATTTTTTGCCAGTCGTTTGCTTAAGCCAACTGCGACCCTGTTTTAAAAGTCTGTTTGTAAGCTTGATTCCACCCCAAAGCTTATAACTTACTGAGGCTCAGTGGAAAAATTAATTTCTGTCAATTGGTCAAATGAATTTTATCTACATATCTAGAAAGTGTACCCGAAGAAGACGTTTTGAAGTTTTGGAACAAGGTGTACAAAATGACAATAGGACAGTAAGAGTTTCAGGAGCTTGAGGAATTTGCATTAAGTTTTTTTTACGTAAAAATTACAAGTTGCATGAATCCATTTGATTTTTATGGTTTTTAATTTTGGAGAGTGGACAATTTTTAAATTTGGCGATTTTTTGGCGTTTTATATTTTACATTTGGCGATTCTCGTTTTTAAAACCTGACAACCCTGTTAGGGAACCCTGAGCTAGTAATTTGAAAACTGCATTTCTCTTATTTGAAAATTTGAATTTTAAGATTATTGGAGCTACGTTGACTGCGCTTATATTTCTATTTTGACCTCTAAAGCGAAAAACAACTTTAATAGATGGAATGGAGCAGTTAATAGTAGTACATAATTTGCTTAAATATCACCGCCTGGCTAGCTATTACCTCCTTTTGGTAATAAATTCAACCTATGGTCTAATTATATCTCGGTTGCGTATATGGCCACCCTATACATCTATGTGACGTTGTTGAAGATCGGTTTCTGTTACTAAAACCGGGCAACCAAAGGGTTCGCTTATTACCTTTGCCATTTTACCAGGCTGCGACCATTATAATTTATCTTAACTGATTCAATAGTTTTGTTAAAGTACAGAATATTTCATTCCAGCAAATACAAATTAAAAAAAAAAACTCCTTTTGCTGTCAAACCATAGAAATGTATATTGATTCAATTTCACTTTAATGTAGCAGTCTCATTTGATATGTTCTGCAATTCGAGCACATATAGGAGAATTGAAAGTGCTTTGGTTTATTTCTTGGAATTTCATCAAACAAAATCATAAATACTTCCAATGTCATTAAGTACCGACCTTCCCGTTTGTGTATGCAGGCCATTACGTACTTCTAATAAGCCCATTACCAAACGACTGTGATATGACTTCATATAAACATTCTTGAAACAAATCGAAAATGTCATGTGCTTCAGTTGGACATTATTATGACTCTCGGGGACAAATAACGAACCATAAGTAAGTGCCATTGCAGTCATAAATTCTATACCCTGTAATATATTACATCTTATATTTTGTAATGTTTTATTATTTCCTTTATAATCACACCAAATAAAATTGTTTATATATATTTTGTAATGGTAAGGCAACGCTGTTTTCGCATTCAATTACCTCCGCAATACATTATATATTCGCTATATTGTCGGTAGTAGGTACAAAGCTACGGGTATCGGTGTTACCCTGCTACAACCCCTATTAAATCAGCAGTTAAACGAAAGCTTACAATTTTGATTTCCAACTTCAAAATTATTCAACAGAAGAAATACTGGTAGGAATACAGTGGTATCGCGAAAAAGTTAATAAATCTAAATCGGGTGCAAAATTCTCGTCTAAGTGCCTTATTTTTAATTGAATTGGACTGCGGGATTAATTTCATATTCAACATAGTACTGATGTGAGAAATTTTTCATCGCAAAAAGTCGGTCCATCGCCGATATAGTTAAACAAGAAAATAAATATTTGGCACTACATATAGACACCCCGACTCCAGACCTTCTTCTCACAACATTTCGTTTTGTTATAATTTTAAACCTTTTTACTGTACAATTTTATGCTGAGCACGAAGAGCTGACGAGACGATCTTTCAGGTCATAACTGTCTGTATACCCTCCCCTCAGACGTTCGCGAGAAATGGTGCAGTGGGCAAAAACGTTAAGATGTAATTTGCGTGTTTTTCTGGCGACCGAACTTGAGATCCCTTGCTCAGTATATACATTTTTTTTAACACTCAACCTTTTTAAATTAAGAACGTGGCCTGCATTTATATCTCATTACATTTCGTATGGGACTAGTTACAAACTTAATTTTTTTCCATATAAGAGAACTTGGCTCTATTGACTCTTGACTTTTTTTATACACTCCACAGGAAGTTATATTCACTTTGCCATTACATTTTTGTAACACCAAGAAGGAGTCACCGGAGACCCCTTAAAGTATATACATATATATGTACCTATCATGAATCAGAATCACATTCTGAATCGATTTAGCCATGTCTCTCTGTCTACCTGTTGAAAACACGATAGCGTCCAAACGAATCGCCCTAGGTAAATGATATGTAAAAGGACTTCTTCTTTTTACTGTCGTCAAGTTGGTATTGAAAATGGGCTATATCGGTCAAGTAGTTCTGGTACCTCCCAAACAAAACAAAGATTAAACCCATTTATATGTAAGTTTGACTTGAACCGGGTCCGCCAGAAAGGTCGTACGTTTTTGAAATGGCTATAGCACTCAACCCCCCCCCCTCCCCCCCTCTACCCATTATTGGTAAGACAGCTGTGCTATAGGCACCATTAAGCTTAGCATATTTTTGCCAGTTAAAGCGACAAAGCCGTGGACGGTAAAGTCTACTACAGCCTCGTCCGAAATAATGAGTCGGTCACGGCAGTTCAGCGTGAATTTCGTCGTCAATTCAGTAGCCACAAAACTCGATCTGCGCGAATACAATATTGATCGTTGGGTTGAACCGTACACCAGTTATTTTGACGAACAGAATACCTCCTAGTACTCTACGAAGGGTTCGAACCCCTGAAAATCCTCAGCATGCTACGGAATTTGGCCACTTGGCATCAATGATCGTTCGGTAAGACGTATTTACATCTGGAGCTGCTGGAGCCACTCATTCAGATTACTAGGTTTCCAGGTTTGGTGGTGGTCTCCTCGGTTTCCTGATTTATACATGTGTGATTATTTCTTGTGGGGTCAACTCAAGGCACGTGTTTACAAGCATAAGCTCCGAACGCTTGGAAATTTTAAGGAAGCAAATTCGCCTTAAAGCCGCCGAAATCGACCGACGAATCTTGGAAAGAGTGGATGCAAACTTCAAAGACCGCCTCCAGAAGTGTATCGCTGATTGTGGCCACCACATGACAGATGTGATTTTCCACACCTGAAGAGAGGAACCAGAATCTGGCAATGAATTTTTTTTGTGCAAAAATTAACGATTTTATGATTTTTTGAAAACCGTCCAACCTTTCTGCCGGACTCTGTACCTGTTCTATCTATACTTTACTTACGTACTAACTCACATGTCACATGACTAACATTTTGCAAAGGGAAAAACGGAACCTTATTAATTTCGCTACTATTTTTGTCTGTCCGTCTGTCTGTCCGAACCCACTAAGCCAATTTTGTACCTATGTCTATCTCAAAAACTAATTGACGTAGAAGGCAGAAATTTCCACACGACATCAGGTGTATAACTTCTATTTAAATACCTATACAACTACTAACAATACATCGACTAACTTCACTTGTTCACTTGTTTATGTTTTTTTTTTTAAATTCTTCTCCCGGATAAGTCTTTGAGTTCCATGGAAGTACCTGTAGAACAAACAAAGATCTGGTGCACTTGTCCTCTGTACACCAACGGTTGTAGATTCGATGTGAGTGTAGGGTATCCAATAAGTCGAGCTGCTCGTCTCTGTATGCTGTCAAGTAGGTTAAGTGAATGTTTTTGGGGCCGAGCTCCATATATGTGAACAATATTCCAGGCCTGGTCTAACCTGAGCTTTGTAGAGAAGGAGAAGTTGCTTGGGGCTAAAATTCCTCTTTGATCTAAATAGGTAGCTCAACTTAACGGATACCGATCTTGCGATATAAGATATGTGGTCCTGCCATGTGATTCCTGAATTCACTGTGACTCCTAGAAGGTGCATTGAGTCCTTGAGATGGATTGGATGGTTATCCATTTGGATCTGAGGAACTGTTGATGTATTTCTCCTAGACAATTTTGTGAGCTGGGTCTTGTTTGCATTAAATACAACCAAGTTGTCTTTTCCCCATTTAAGGATTTTGTCCAGATCATAATTTAAAGAACTAATTTGTTCACATCTTTGACTGTATGATGTAGCCGCATTCACAGGCCCACTGTTCGAGATGGAGGATATAAGAGTGCTGTCATCTGCAAAGCTGTAGATATTATTATCTGTCGATCCAAGCAAATCGTTGATGTGGAGAAGAAATATAGTTGGAGAAAGAATAGATCCTTGTGGCACTCCTGCATTTATAGCAAACGAATTAGATGACACACCATCTACAACAACTTGGATCGATCTTCCCAGAAGAAAATTTTAGAGCGGAATTCTCTGAAAACGTTCTAGCGAAAAGCTCTGCCTTTTCTTTAGGTGTTGTTGCTGGCGCGGCGTGCTGTCTTCTTTTAGTAGAGGTGGAAAGAATTGATTGCCTTTGCCATGGACCAGAATGCGCGTGAGCCGTTAGGACATCCAATTACTTTGTTAAAAGTAATAAGTAAAGTATCTTCATGACGAGGTGTGTTCCCAACTAATCAATCCCAAGCTTGACTAAGTGCTTGGTGTGATTATTTTCTGAACAACACTTTCATTTTTTTATAAACAACTTTCTCTTAACGCTCTCTCTTCTCTAGTTCACTTTGTTTTGCCTCCACTGTATAAGTTAAAAGGAGACCAAAAGTAGCAACAATAAAAATTAAATACCTCCTTCATTTCAGCATATAGTCGCGAATGTACACATTTAGCGCCCCACATTCAAATTTGAAGGGTGGATATAAAACGGAATTGTTAATGGTTGCTTAAATTTTGCATTTGAATTGCACGTCCCGAGAAAGTTGTTAACTCCATTGAGATTACAATCGACAGCACCGTCAAACAGAGTTGCCGGGCAATTAAATTCACTTCATAAAGTGAAAACCGCACTCGTATAGGTGCGCCTTGCACAATCGAGACCTCAAAATACCCTCCAGGCTGTTTGAAGTACGAACGCAAAGGAAAATCGTTTTCAACAAAAGTAATAAAAATCGCATACCTACTCCTACTGGTATCACAGCCACGTATATTTTTAGGCGGGAAATGGCTACATCAGGCGACCCATCATTATCCTTGTAATCACAATAAATACAAATGCCAGATCGAGAACTTTTTAACGGTCTCTAATTAATCTCATTTCTAATTAGGATCTGTACAACATAACGAGTGGCAGCCGTAAGCCAAAAAGGATTCGTTTGTCAGTACGAATGACTTACCCTATACAATACATAAAAACAAACCCAACTCGTTTGTATAGTTAATTTATTTCCTCTAGAGCGCAGTTTTGTTTCCATGTAATCCCCGAAAACAAAAACGAAAAAATACTCCCTCCTCCGCAACGGGCGAAGTCCATGCTGTCATATATTAAGAATAGTCATGGTGTAAATATCTTACTTTTCGCCTTGCGCCGGTGAAAACAAAACAAACTTCTAAGCCAAACTATAAGAGGATATTCCTTTCTTATCGCCTTATTCGTCCCATAAATTTTTATGTTAAAAGTCTTCTCTGCTAACGGCTAAGACATGAATTTGGGTCAACCTATATACTAAGGCCTATTTTGGGCAAGAGAAGTGTAAGTCATTTAGTCGAGGGCATTAAGGAGATTAATCGTATTATCAATAATTTATTTGCACCTCACTGTTGGGCGGCGTGCGTGCGTCGGCTGCGTGGGTGTATGAAAGTACCTATACACCTACACCTACACCCTTAGGATTTGGTCGTCACTCGGTCCTTCGTTCGGTCATCTTAATTAGCAAAAAAATAAATCACAAACACTTGCAGAGATACAGTCGTATATAGGTATTCGTACAAATATTTTCTCTGTAAATATAGACGAAATGAAAACGAATCGATATGAACTAATAACCCCGCGGGCCGGGGTGTGTGACTGGTACTCGTATCTTCCTAATGAAGGCACTTAATTAGCATCGTTCCGGTGTGACCAAGTATGAGAAAGGAGCTGGAAAAGTGGTGCGGGGATGAATTATCTTAATGGAAATTGTCCTAACTTTCAAAAGCAATGTTTTTGTTTTTCATGTGTCATGATTTTCAATATCATTGCTGGGCACAGTATGTGCGACAAAAATGTTTTTACAAAGATGTTCAACAACAACTTAAATGCAAAACCTATGTCAAATTAAGAAAAAAATGTATTTTCTTTCACTTTTCACTTCATAACAAAGTTTCAGTTCAATCGAACGACTACTTTTCGAAGTGTTAAGAAAAAGCAATGGCAATGTTTCACAAGGTACCGTGAACGGTATGGAAAGTTTCAAATGCGAATTAACGCCATAATCCATAAATGGCTTTAAATGAGAACTAAAGCCATAACTGGGCACAGTAGCGCAGTGGTTAATGTTTTTTTCTACTGCGCCACCGCTCGCGAACGTCTGACAAACATCCGAGAGTATGACTGTCCTGAAAAAGCTTCTCAATTCAGCCGTTCGGACTCGGCATAAAATTGTAGGTCCCTTCCATTCGCCCCAAAAATACAAAATCACACAAACGAATGGTAGCGAGAAGCTGAGCCCAGAATGTCTACCGCCTGTTGCGCCACCTATTTATTTATTTATTTTTTATTTTAAAGCCATCACTTAAATGTGAACTATGTGTGTGAAATGTGAAAAATGTGTTAATTCATTCGTTTTTGAGTACTATTGCTGAAAGTCCGTCGAATCCCGTTGCCATTATAATTTATCTCTTTAAAGATGCGTTGAATTGCTAGTGGTCGAATTTTAAATCAGTCATCGATGATTCTCGAAATAGAAGGCGGCACCACTTCTGCATAATCTAGAATAGATTTGGTCGGCCTTCTCTGTGTTAGGTGTTGATGCTAGCGATCCGTCTTCCTTCACTAAAGGTGGAAAAGAAAAGCAACTAAAGATACTGCTACCTACTTGCCTACTTGCGAGATTTACAAAATCATATCTTTTTTGTATCGATGCGGTTCTGACCCTCATTCCTTGAAAGCCCTGTTCTTGGCTTCGGTGGCTTGGTTACATTCTTTGTTCGAACAGGGTTTATTCAAACCGTATACGTTTTATTGTACTTAATGAGAAACACAAAGTTCCATGTTGCGAGTAAAATCAGTTTAAATGCAGCTTCGCGCTTTTTCGAAAACACATAACATTAGCAAGTGGCAAGGATGCAACGAATTTGGCCAGCGTTCCCATTTATATTTTGCTCCAATTCAAATTCGTCGATGTTGATCCTCGCATCTCTTAGTGATGTCGGTACAGAATGGAAAGCTGATATTAGAGTATGAAGTATATGATCGGAATTTCCTAAGGGAGCGGAAAATTTTACTTCAAAGCTACCTGGCGCTCTTGTGAGGAATAGTTTAAAATTTGTTAATATATCTGCAATCCGCGTCTACAAACTAAGTTAGATTGCACTCATTGCAGAAAATTGCGAAGTCTTCAGCTTCATTCTCTGGCTCGTCTGTTAAACTAGTCGTAGGCCCGTAGCCTCGCATATTTATTCAAAAACTAATACGCCCGTTATAATGTTAGGACTCATTAGGTGTATTTTTTTGGGAATCTATAGCTAGCTCACTTTTACTTTTACATGCAAAACCAAAAGCGGGTATAAAAGTGGCTATAATTAACGCAGTAATAAAGTGGAGATAGGAAAGTTGGAAAATTTCATGCATAGATGGCGGTGTTGTAAATAAGGAGGAATTATTTTTTTTCTTGAACGTTGAAAGCCTAATATGGGTTGTGTTCATAGATTGATGTCTGAATTGGTAAATGTTTTGCAATTCTCGTATTGGTTGAAATGCATTTATAGTTTTTAATACTTTATACTCTTACATAATATTTTGAATACGAGGGAAAATGGTACATAAATTTTGTTGAAAAATGGATGTTAATATGTACTTACTGCAATTTGTAGTATTCAAAGTAATAAAATGCAACGTGAACATTTATTGGATGTAATAGACGCGATTCTTTTGTAAATATTTTAAAGATAATCACCCCTGTGCTGAATTCCGACGACATTGAATCCGTGCGGATTTCGAATTTTCTGTCTGATCAGTTTTCTTAATATTTAGTTTTTTACTAATGCTGACTTGATTTGTTTGAATTAAGAAATACGAAATTAGAAAACAGAAGACAATGCGACTTAAGGTCATTAAAAATGCATATTTGGTACATCAAAAATTCCAAATCCGCACGAATTCAATTTCACCCGGAACTGAGCACAGGGGTGAATATATGCACATAATTTTACCGCATTTTCCCGTAAACAAGGCGTATTCAATTTTGATGCTCATATTGGATAAAAAAAAGCTAATTTTCAAACAAATTTTTGTTTTGTTTTATTCCACCTTCAAACAAGATATTTTTTAAAAAGTATAAGTAGGTAATTTAATTTCATAAGACGAAAGATTTTGTTGTTTTAAAATATATAAACATTTGTCTAGAACCGGATATATGTCTTGGCCAGCAATAAAACATCTGCACCATCACCTTTAGGGGTCGTAAACTAATTAAGGATTATCGTTACTGGCTACATGTGGGGTACGTAAAACCCAGCGAAAGACAATACCTACGATCAGCATGCATTTGCATGTATTCCTGAACTCTACCAGCAGTATGAATACGGCTGGAATTTCGAAATACAGTTCATTAAGTAGTTAACGAACATTTGCAGTCGATACAATTTAAGAACGATTTTCAGTTTACCCAGTAAGTATCAATTTTTTGAACATACCCTTTTCCAACTACTGTCAAGAAGAAAAAAAAAAGGTAACAAAATACAATCAAAACAATTTTGATGATTTCACGTAATGTTTTTATACTTTTGAGAATCAAAACGTTGGATAAGAGAAGAAACATTGGCTTTCTTACACTTTTATAGGGCAAGGAAAGAAGAATTTTCGGCAATAGTGTCCATGAATTTCTTTATTTTGGTGTTGTTAGGATGCGTTCGGGTAGCTCCTAGTCGCTGGTTTTGAAGTGGGTCTCGCCGATGGTTGATATGGGAGGAAAAAGAATTGGAAATCAAAAAAAATAGTGGAGTTAATTTTCAGGGTCGATTTATTCCTTTTCCAAAAATAGTTCTTACCTCGACGAGAGTTAATATAAGAAGAAGGAAACAAATAGTTGGTTGACATTGAAAAGGTTCACGTTAGCAATCCGGGAGGGACTAAAGCGCCCTCTTACATAAAATATTCATTAGATTTCAACTTATGATCTAGTACAATATCAGTGATGTGCTTTCACATGAACATTGCCGGCCGCCTTGCAGCAACCGGTGCAAAAGCAAAAAAAAGAGCAATTAAATGTTATAAAACAATACATATTAAGTTTACAAAGAAAGTAATTAAATAGAATTCAATTCAATCTGTATATCATATAGGGGATCCTTTTGTTATCGGAGGGGTTCCACTCACTCCGTTTGGGAAGGAAATGTTAGTAGAGGATAGTAAACATAATTATATAAAATATGTAAGAGCTGGAATTATTATTACAGGCTGTACAGAACAAATACGTGACATTCCTTCCTAATCAGTGCAGATAATAATAATTCAAATAAAAAATTCAAAGCAGTTAAAGAAAAGTTAAATACAAAAAAAAACAAAATGTTACGTATACGCACCCATACGTTGTGAGATTTATTTATTTTTTTTTTTTTCAAGTTGAAGTTAAAACGCAAAGTTTTACAATAGGCCTTGTTAGCACACCAGATTGGGTTTTTATGTCTGCCACGCGCACTCTTCCATCGGAACCGGTATACAGTTTGGTGACACGACCTAATCGCCATTCGTTTGGAGGAAGCCGTTCGTCCCTAATAACTACCAAGTCATCTACTGTTACATCCCTCTGGGGATGCTTCCATTTGTATCTCTTATGGAGCTCTTTGAGATACTCTTCCTTCCAACGAATACAAAATTGATGATGTAGTATCTTCAATCGTTCCCACCGTTTAACACAGCTGAGGGATTGATCGCCATGCTCCTGTTCTGGGAAAGCCAAAAGGGGGCCACCTCGTAGAAAATGCCCAGGTGTTAAAGGAGGAATATCATTGGGGCTCTCGGATATTGGTGAAATAGGTCTTGAGTTAAGGCAAGACTCTATTCGGGCTAGAAGAGTTGAAAACTCCTCAAAGGTGAACCTGTTATCTCCAGTGACTTTTTTAAAGTGGGATTTGAAGCTCTTCACTCCCGCTTCCCAGAGACCTCCCATATGCGGAGCGCCAGGGGGGATAAACTTCCACTGCAGTCCACAATCTTTATATTTCTCTGTCACATCTGAAGAGAAGGTTTGAAGAAATCGATCGAACTCTTTTACGAGTATTTTGCTAGCACCTACAAAATTCGTTCCGTTATCAGAGTAGATGACTTTTGGCAATCCGCGTCTCGAGATGAATCTGCTCAGAGCGCCGAGAAATGCATCCGTGGTTAAGTCACTTGCCGCTTCCAGATGTATGGCTTTTGTGGCAAAACACACGAAAACGCAAACATATCCCTTTGAGACCCGACAACTTCGCCCCGAAAAACTCCTTATCGTAAAAGGTCCAGCAAAGTCGAGGCCTGTGTGTGTAAAGGGCAACGAAATAATGGTTCTCTCAATCGGTAACGCAGCCATAATTTGTGTTTGGACTTGTTTTTTATGGATTCTACATGTTTTGCATAATCGAATGCATTTTTTCACAAGGTTTTTAACCCTGGGAATCCAAAACTCAGTTCGAATAAGTCTTAAGACAAGCTGATTTCCACCGTGCATGGAGAGACTATGAAGAAAGGTTACGAGTAGTGTCGACATGTGTGCGTTATATGGCAGTAAAATAGGAAATCTTTCGCTGTAGGAAAGAGTAGAAGATGATAGCCTTCCATTAGCTCGAATAACTCCATCAGTGTCTATCATCGGGTTCATATTTAATAAAGGACTTTTGTGGGAAGTTCTTTCACCACGAGCTAAACACCAATATTCTTTTTCGAAATATGAGCGTTGGGTACCTCGCAGAAGGAACATTTTGGTGTGAGATACTTCAGTTTGGGAAAGGACTGTGGATGTATAAGAAAACCTACCCTTGTATTTCGGGTTGGTTTGGTGAAAGAAACGCAGAATATAGCTTATAACGCGAAGGCATCGAGTCCAAGATGAAAACCGTTGTAAAACTGAGTCAATATTATTGGGTACTGTGGTCAGATTAGACTTAATAGGCTTTCGTTCTAATTCCATTTCATCCGGGCTTTGGAATAAAGAACGGGGCCAAAAAGATTGATTCTGGCGGAGCCACGTGGGGCCCATCCACCATAATTCATTTGTTTTGAGTTCTGCAGGAGATAATCCCCGAGTCGCTAGGTCGGCGGGATTATCCGCAGAGCGCACATGACGCCATTTGGCATCTGGCAAATTGGTTTGAATAATAGAAACCCGGTTTGCTATGAAAGTTTTCCAGGTAAAGGGGGGCTTATCTACCCAAGAAAAAACAATAGAACTATCCGTCCAAACAACAAGTTCGTATTCATGGATATTTAATTCCTTAAGGACCTTTTTTAGCAATTTGGATAAGAGTACAGCACCACAAAGTTCCAGTCGAGGCAAAGAAATTTGTTTAACTGGCGCTACCTTACTTTTTGCGCAAAGAAGATGTGAGGACCAACTGTCTGAACTTGTGCCTATACGTAAATATAATGCCGCAGCGTAAGCCTTCTCAGAGGCATCACAAAACCCATGGACCTGTACGGGGCAGTTGGGTGCGTACTGAATCCAACGAGGGACCTGAATCTTTTGAATATCAGGTAAAGCAGCAAAGAACGATGTCCAGCGATGACACGTTAGGGGCATGAGAGCCATGTCCCAAGACGTCCCATCTTGCCAGATTTGCTGTAAAATTATTTTAGCAACAACTAAAATCGGTGCTAACCAACCCACTGGGTCAAAGAGGCGAGCTATAGTCGATAATACAGATCGCTTAGTGAATTCACTGCTTCGGCTTTCAATTTTTAAGAAAAACTGAAATGTATCGGAATTAGCATTCCATTGTAAGCCCAGGGTTTTAGCAAGACTTGTGTTATCAAATTTAAGAAAGTTCTCATCATAAAGAAAGGGTGTAGGAAGGGTTTTAAGAAAATCTGAACTGTTGGAAGTCCATTTTCTTAATGGAAACCCTGAGGAAGCCAAGGCCGATAAGAGTTCTTGTTGAGCTTGAACAGCTGAGTTAAGATCATGCGATCCTGAAAGCACGTCATCAACATAAAAATCCCTTTTAAGAATGGAGGATGCGATAGGATACTGTTCTTGTACGTCTTCAGCCAGCTGCTTAAGCGTTCGTATCGCCAAAAATGGTGCACAGTTTACTCCAAAAGTGACTGTCTTCAGTTCATAATCATGACACTCTTTCTGTTGAGAATCTTGAAATACAATCCTTTGGTATGGAGTATCGTCGGGATGCACCCATATCTGGCGATACATTTTCGCAATATCTGCGCTGAAAACGTATCTATAAAATCGCCACCTTAAGATAAGTAACATAAGGTCAGTTTGTAAAACGGGGCCACTATGTAACATATCATTAAGACTGACACCATTGCTCGAGGGGCTCGACGCATTAAATACCACCCGAAGTTTTGTGGTCGTGCTGTCCGGTTTAATGACTGCATGATGGGGCAGGTAATACGATGCGATCTTGTTATCATGAAGAATTTCGAGTGGCGGAACAACCTTCATATGACCTAGAGCAGAGTATTCTTCTAGTACTTTAGAATAATTGGAATGCAGGTCTGGGGTTTTAAGTAAAGATCTATTATTACGAAAGAGTTGCTTAAGCGCGATATGTCGGGAGTGACCAAGCGAAGTTGAGGAGTCCTTGAAAGGAAGTCGTACTATGTAACGACCATTTGCGTCCTTTGTTGTGGTTTCTGAGTACAATTTTTCGCAGAACTCATCGCTGATAGAAAGAGGCGCTGAATCACAGATCTCTTCGACTTCCCAAAACTTAGATAACTGCTGATCGATTGAAACTTCAGAATAATATGAAAGGATAGTTGAAAATGATTTTATATGATCCTGTGGCAAGGGACCGGAAAGAACCCAACCAAAAACAGTGTTCTGAGCCACAAGGGATCCATAAATGTTATGTTTAATACCCTCCAAAATTACAAAAGGGTATAAATCAGCTCCTATCACAAAATCGATATTAGAGCTTTCATAAAAGAAAGGATCTGCAAGATCAAAATCTAATTGACCACCGAGTTCCTCCAGACTTATCATGCAAGAAGGTAGATGACCCGTCAAACGCTTTAAGACAATTGCACTAGCTATAATAGAAAATGACGGCAATCTTTTGGAGCTCAAAACAAATGAACAAAGCTTCGAGGAAGTCGTTGTAACTACAGCGCTCATGCCAGAAATATCAGCTTGGATTGGTTTAACTGGGAGATTCAATTTTCGTTGAGCCTCCTCTGAAATAAAACTAGCTTCTGAACCCGGATCCAAAAGCGCGCGCAAAGTATACTTATTACCAAGTTGATGGATATCAATTAAAGTAGTAGCGAGAAGAATGCGTTTGTTATTTTGGGTGAAATGCGATTTAACTTGATGTACTTGAGTTGGGACAGTGGACTGTATTTGGGGACATGGTTGCAATGAATACGTTGAGCCTGAACATTCTGCTGCCAAGGTAGAGGGTGATGAAGTATTCGCTTCGATTTCAGGAGGAATATGCAAAAGTGTGTGATGCTTTTGTTTACACATCATGCATGTATAGACGCTGCGACAATCTTTGATTAAATGCGTTGCCGCAAGGCAATTCAAACAACATTTTAAAGCTTTAACCTTAGAGACTCGATCGGAAATATCTAGTTTCAAAAAGATAGGACATAGGCGGAGCGGATGAGAAGCTTTACACAATTGACAGCTGAAATTGTTTGCTTTGGTGTGGAATGAACGATGTTGTTGTTGTTTTTGTTTGATCGGAGTAATCTTAGAATTTTGTTCCTTTATATTAAGATCCTTAATATCGGAAACCGTCTCTAGAATCTGATATTGATTCGTAAGAAACGAATCCATTTCAGACCAGTCGGGAAGATCCCGAGGTTTTTTAAGTGATTGTTCCCACAACGATAATGTATTTTGCGGAAGACGGCTTGAGCACAAAAAGACCAAGATCGGATCCCACGATTTGGTATCCACTTGATAAGCTTTAAGTATGGAAAGGCAATCATTTATTTCGCTTTGCAGTTTTTTAATACTACTGCCAGATTCAACACGGATCGCGGATAGATTAAAAAGAATTCTTAATTGACTGTTAACTAATATCCGTTTATTTTCATACTGATCGGATAGCGCGTTCCATGCGAGATTGAAATTGTCGGCTGTAAGAGAAAATTTACAAACAATATTGTTGGCTTCGCCTTTTGTTTTTGAACGAAGATGGTATAATTTCTGCACTGCACATAGCTTTGGGTGATTGATATAAATTGCAGTGAACATGTCACGGAAGGATGGCCACGACAAATAATCGCCATAAAACGTATCCGTGTCGCAAGGCGGAACCTTAATACACAAGGCTGAATTTGAATCAATGCTAGGAAACGAAACATTTTGACTACCTGATGGAAGCGAAGTTGATTTGCATTCACTCTGAACTAATTCAAGTTTCCGAACTAAATCAATAATTTCACTCAAGCATGTTATATAGATGCTAGATGAAGAATGATATTTAGATTTTAGGGCTTCTAAATCTTCTGAGTTCACAGTTTCGTTAGATTGCAGACAAAAGGAATATGCTTTTTTAGCTTCTACCCATAGTTCCTTTAATTCGATTTTCGATTGATTTAATGAAACGGGAGTTTGGTCTGACGGAGGGATTTTTTGCAACTTTTGATGAAATTCGGTTAACTGATTTGTTGCAATGATAAAATCTTCTAACCCGATCATATTTAAATTTGCAACTTATAATGTAGTTGTAAAGGAAAGGAAGAAAATAGGACTCACCCACAGCAATTGAATGGCACAATTTGCGACACAAAATGGTAATCACCGCTATTAAAACGTAATTTTTCCTCAAAAGGAAATTGATTCTGTACCGCTTGGTTTAGGTACACTACACCACAAACGGTAATTCCCGCTATTTCGACACCCCGCTATTTTTCTTGAAGAAATAATATTCTTTGGAAGGGAAAAATACCACTTTTACACCAAACTGTAGTTACCGAAATACCGATGTTTCGCACAATGGAATTTAATTTTAATTTTAAATTTTTTTTTTGTTTTATATATAATATTTATGGCCTCACTTTACCGTATCTTGCGTTGCGTACACATTTTCGCGGAACGCTACATAAGCATATAATTGCGACTTTAATTTTAACTAAAAATTAATATTATGCAAATGACACTACTGCACTGATTAAAAAAGAAGTTCACGTACCTGTTAAGAAATTATGACTGATGATCGTAGCTTGACTTTTGGGCAAAGCGTGGTCTCTCTTTTGTCAGCTCAGCAGCGCTGATAACGATAACAGATGAGGGTGAGGCTAATCGATGGCGCTGATGATGATGAGTGGGATCGTTGATTTATCAGAGTTTCTCCAGAGCGGTGGACGGAAAGTGAGATGATGTGTGTGTGGGGAGGATTTTGATGAGCGGATGAGCGGATGATCGAGATTTATATGATTTTAATCTCTTTTTTTTTTTTTCTTCGATGTGAATGATGTGATATGATGAATGCGGATAATATTGAGTGTGGATAATAGTGAGTTCGGATAATGATGAATGCGGCCAAATTCTTGAAAGATATAGGGATCTTTAAGAAATTTGTTGATTTTTCAAAAAATATATGCGGCTTGATGGACCAAATGTTAGGATGCGTTCGGGTAGCTCCTAGTCGCTGGTTTTGAAGTGGGTCTCGCCGATGGTTGATATGGGAGGAAAAAGAATTGGAAATCAAAAAAAATAGTGGAGTTAATTTTCAGGGTCGATTTATTCCTTTTCCAAAGATAGTTCTTACCTCGACGAGAGTTAATATAAGAAGAAGGAAACAAATAGTTGGTTGACATTGAAAAGGTTCACGTTAGCAATCCGGGAGGGACTAAAGCGCCCTCTTACATAAAATATTCATTAGATTTCAACTTATGATCTAGTACAATATCAGTGATGTGCTTTCACATGAACAGGTGTGGTTTTCATTCTCGAAAGAAGAATCACTTATTTCTTGTGAACTCATCATCTTCATCGATTGATGATTCCACTAATTGCAATAAGACCTGCAGTTAAAAAGTTTATTTAAAGCTTACAAACAATTCCTTTTATGGTTTCGTACCTCTTTCATTTCAATCCATTTTAGTTTAATTCGTTTACCCTTATTCAAATGTTTTTTCTTCTTGACCGATTTAAATTATTTTAATATCTAATTTATGTCAAGTTGAAAACACGCGTACCAACTTCCAAATAAAATTAAAGTGAGCTAAAAGTGATTTAGGGATGTTTTTTTGAGACTCGAAAAGTGAGTATAGTAAAAATTCTCAAAAAAATACGCCTATTGTAATAAATGGGGTCTACAACCTCGCATAACCCACTGGCTCTATATCTCAGTTATATAACCGATACTCACCTATCGGAGTGCAGCCATTCGCCTTAAAGCTATCTCAAAGGAAAGACTTTGACTACGAATCTATTCTGAAGAACTTCGAGATCCCAACCGAAAACACTGACTACATCACCCCATCTCTTGAGAACTTTCTCGTCACTATCCCCTCCAGAGCAACCTGGGATGAGGATAATTTTCCAGAAGATGAATCAGTTCACTTCTACACTGACGGCTCAAAAACCAAAGACGGAGTTGGTGGAGGTGTTTTCTCCGTAAGTCTTAATCTTAAGCTCTCCTTCCGTCTACCAAATTACTGTAGCGTGTTCCAGGCGGAAATAATGGTGATTAAAGAAGTCTTATCTTGGCTCAAGAAAAACGTCATATCCGCCGGACAGCCAAGCAGCTATCCAATCCTTGGATTCGATCTCTATAACTTCTCTAGTAGACCTCGACTGCCGATCGTCCCTTACGGAGATGGCCAAACAGTTCAACATTCATCTAATTTGGGTGCCGGGGCATAGAGACATTCCAGGGAATTGTAGGGCCTCGCTAGAATAGGAACAACTCAACCCATTCTGTCGGATAAAGGCACCCTAGGGATACCAATCGCTACTTGCAAACAAAAATTGAAGCTGAATGCTATCGAGAGTACAAATCTTTGGTGGACAAGTGGCACCACTTGTCTAGAGATAAAGCAAATTTGACCTAAGCTGGATTTGAAACGCTCTATGAAGTTGATCTCTCTTAACAGATTGCACATCGGCACTACAATAGGTATCATTACTGGACACTGCCTGATAGGTAAACATGCCGCAAGGCTAGGCCTTTTCGCAAACGACTTTTGCAGAAGCTGTATGGATGAGGAAGAAGAGGAAACTATCCCTCACCTTCTTTGTGCCTGCCCAGCTTTCTCCCGTAGAAAGAAGCTCCACTTGGGAGCCTTCCATTAGAACGACTTGGGCGACCTAACAAACACAGACATCAGAAGCCTCTTACGCTTTATAAAAAGCTTAAAATGGCTCAATTAGTAGGGAGATCTTATATAATCTTTTTTCATGGTATCACAATGGACCTATGCTGGTCTAAGTGTGTTGGAGTTTCCGAGCTGGCAGCCACTTTCAACCAACCAGGACTCATTGTCAGTTTTTTAACCTCAGGTAGTCTCACCCGGAGATCCGAATGGAAGACTTATAACATCTGGAATTATTTCTCTCAAGGAGTTGCATCATGACTTTTCTTTCCCTTTCGAGTTGCATCGGCCTATTTGCGAAAACCTATATCAACCCTAGGTTTTCGCAAAAATGATGAAGATCTCCTTGGTTACTTCGAACGCAAAATTCTTCGAGTGATTTTCGGTCCCGTTTGCGTTGACGGGCTTTTGGAGGAGGAGATTTAACAGCGAACTCTACGAGCTGTACAGCGACATCGACCTGGTCAGAAAAGTACGTATCAGTCGACTAAGATGGCTAGGACATGTAGAGCGAATGGACACCAACGCTCCGGACCGAAGAGTCTTCGATTCCAACCCGGAGGGACAACGCAGTAGAGGACGAACTCGCGTTAGGTGGCGCGCACAAGTGGAAGGGGACTTTAACCAACTTGGAGTGCGCAACCGGAGGCAGTTAGCCAAAGATCGTGCTAACTGGAGAGGCGTGTTGGTTGAGGCCCAGGTCCACCCCGGACTGCAGCGCCATCTAAGTAAGTAAGTAAGTATATCAACCCTATAGCATCATCCGGTTTTATCTTTATTTCACCGGACAAAAAGGGGAAGGGAAGGGACCTCCCTGTCTCACATACTGTCTATCTCTATCTGTCCGCCTGTCCATAATAAAAGACGAAGCAAAAAAGAAAAACAAAAGGGCTAAACAAAAAATACTTCAACAATTTGAACTTACTCGTAAGTGCCAAATAAACCGAAACAAAACGTTTCGTAATCACCGCAATCATTGTGCGTTCGTGAGCGAGAGAGAAAATGGACGACGGCTGCTGCGTTTGACCAACTTTCAATATCTTCATCCACAATCAATGTCGCATAAACACACAAACACTTTGGATTTACTGAAAATGGTAAAAGTTGTATGCCAATCGAAACTTCTACATCCTACCGAGGTCTTCACTTTGTCGTAAACAGATCATTAATCCCCATTTAGTTCCAAAGTAGGACAGGGATGAAACTTTCCCAACGAGTATAAGAAGCACAGTATAACCCCGCCGCTGACGACGACAATTGTCTTTTGTACTTGTATATGACAACAGAAAGGACCGCACCCGCACTTTTTTTTGGCGGTGAAACTTCCTCTTCATCTCCATTTGAAAATAAATTTCATTTCAACGTTCAAGCAAAACGATGACAGAGCTCCAATAATTCAAAGCACATATAGCAAAGGATTTATCGAGATGGGCTGGGCACGGGCAAGCTAAATGAGAGATGTAATACTATATTTCACAAAATTCAAAATGTGTTACTATTATAGTTCATTCGGTATTTTTTTTTTTTTTTTTTTCGCCTGTTAAAGGCGGAAGGAAATGTGTCGACGACAATTCGGCGTCGTCAGGGTAGATGAAAATGAATAAACGTGTTGCTGGATTGGTGTGCATATCCTTTCCTATACAATATACATCCAGGCCCATTATAACTTGAATATAAGTTCATTCGTGTAGATGGTTGTTTTTGTTGTGGTTGCGTGTCGGTGTGTGTGTGGTTTGAACTGGGATGAAAAGACGAGAGAAAAATCTGATGAGTTATTATTATAGAACCGGTCATGATTGTGAATGAAGGCTAAAGATTGGAGTTAAATTGGTGGAATGGGATATCATCATAATCATTGGTTAAAAGGGAAATGGAGCGCGATCACGTTTGCTCATAGGAATTTTGTGTTGAGTCATGGTAATGAAGGACATTTCCCTATAGAAGTTATTAGGTGGCATTATAAAAGGGGGACGCATGATTCAGGAATCAGGAAGGTCATATAAAGAGAGAGAGAGATATTTTTGAATAAATTTATAATTTATTTCTTGCTTCAAGGAAACCAGACAAGGATATTATAAGGAAATAGCGCAGTACGAGTATTCATACTATCGAGACAGCTATATAACTATAGGGACCTCTTTGTACATGAATATGACCCTATAGGGAAAAGTATTGTTTACGTGATAATATTTAACTTCTAGATTGTTATCATTTCTGGCATTATATTACGTACGCTTCAATACGCAAACACATATCTACCTATAAGCCATATTTAAAAATAAATTTGCACTCGTTAGTGAATCCGGTTTACCCTCGGGTTTACCGCGCTTTGTTTGTCAGATTTAAGGTAGATCTAATTTTTGAAATTAATTATTAATGGAAAAAACTCCTATAGATTTAAAAAAGAGTCTTTGCAAGAAATTATTTAACAGGAAGGTAATAACTTTACCTTCCTCAAAGTTTGGCGATGACATTAATGAGAATGTCCCAACCGTAAAGAACTATGCAACGCTTCGAAAAATACTAGATATTAAATAGAACCTTAGCTTGAAAATATCCCATTAACAGCGCTAGTAAAATGAATTTCTGCTAAAACTCTTTAACCTCAAAACTTTTATATGAGTGGGAAGTTTTTTTTTTTGCCACTCGGAGGATTATACGACAAAACGACAATATTTGTTAAGGCCTCTGGAAATCCTTACAAATTGCGCAGAGAAAGATCAATACTTTACTAGGTTTGTTATAATTCAAACAACAAACATCTCAGGCCACTTAGTAGACAAGAGGTATGTATAAGCAAGACAGGAAGGTTAGGTTAGGTTAGGTATGAGGGAAGTGCACAGCTTTAAGAGTGCTGTGCTACCACGGGGGACTTTTGGTCCATTGTGATCCCTTGGTTTTTGGTCGTGGATAAAAATTTCCATTTTATTGGACAACACAAAAAACATGCATAAACACTTTACCTGGTTTCTTGGAGTTGTTCCTTGGCGGGGTTGGACTACTAAGTAAACCATCCCGTACTTTGTTTTAACAAACCTGATTGTATTCGTCAGTGGTGCCTGCACTATGTCCTCTAGGTCTCCGAAAAGTCTGTCTCCCATGTATCGGAGTCGGAGTCGACTGGTTTGGAGGTTTGGGCATTCGCAGTGCAGGTGCTTGATGGTCTCCGTTGCTTCTATGTCTTGACAGCTCCTGCAGTAGTCTGGTGAGTTAATGCGCAGTCTTGTGGCCATGGTACCAATGGTACAGTGGCCTGTCAGTACACTTGTTAAGATTCGAATATCTCGTTTATTCATTTGCAGAATACACCTTGTTCTTTTTTCGTCAATTCTTGGTCAAAGGCTACGGGATATAACACAGTCGTGTCTGTTAGACCAGGTGGTGTTAATTTTTTCCCTTGATTTTTGGTCAATATTTCTTTTTGCTACACTAATTGGGATGTCTATTGATGCAATGATATTTACTGCATCAAGCTCTGACCCAGTTCTTGCTAGCTCGTCTGCTTTTTCATTTCCATCAATGTCACTATGTCCGGGAACCCAGCAGAGCGTGACCATGTTCTCGCCTATTTTGTTTAGGGCTCTTTGACAGTCCTTGACTGTCTTTGCTTTGATAGTTGGGCTGTCTAGTGCTTTAATGGCCGCCTGAATGTCTACGAAGATTGTAATCTTGGAAGGGTCGAGATTCTTTGTAGATATGGTACTTGCTGCCTTGTCGATGGCGACTATTTCAGCTTGGAAGACACTGCATTCATCTGGGAGTTTGTACGAGTCACTTATACCTAGGGACTCGCAGAATACTCCGGCACCTGTGCCTACTTCCATTTTTGACCCGTCAGTGTAGATGTGTATTTCTTGTACGCTTGCGTGCGTGTTAGTAATCCAATCCTGTCTTTGCGGTATGTAGGTAGAGTAGTTTTTGTTGAAGCTCTGGTACGGAATCATGTAGTCCGTTTTTCTAGCCAGATCAGGACTCAACTATTTTTGTATGGAACCGTGCCCATAGGAGCTTTTGCCTCCTTTAAGGGGAGGGCTCCCTTGGCTGCCATGCTGCAAATGTATTCACTTAGGGGTGGAAGATTTAGAATCATCTCCAGCCCGGCTTGAGGTGTTGATCTCATTGCTCCCGTTATTCCGATGCATGCCAATCTCTGTACCTTGGATAGGTTATTGAGATAGGTTACCTCTTCTATTGCCTTACACCATACAATGGACCCATAAGTAAGTATGGGTCTTATAATTGCCGTATACATCCAATGGATTATATAAGGGCGCATATCCCAGCGTTTACCAAAGGTTTTCTTGCATGCGTAGAAGGAACATAGTGCTTTCTTTGCTCTTTCTTCTGTGTTGCGTTTCCAGGTAAGTTTAGAGTCCAGGATGATACCCAGATACTTAGCTTCTGAGGAAAGTTTCTGACGAATTCCGTTCAACTTCGGCAGATCGAATCTCTCGATTTTTCTTCTCCTAGTAAATAGGAAAGTTTCGGTATTGCTTGGATTTACTCCGAGGCCGTTTGGTCCTGCCCACGAGGATAATTCCTTTAGAGCCGCTTCCATGAGTTCGCTAATAGTGGGTAGATACTTTCCACTTATTAGAATTACAATGTCGTCTGGGTATGCTACAATTTTTGTCCCTTTTATCTTTAGAGCCGTAAGGATCTTATTGACCACTAGGAGCCACAGGAGAGGAGATATGACGCCCCCTTGTGGAGTACCCCTGGTCACTATTCTCCTTATGTTGCTCTCACCGATTTCTGAGTTAATTACCCTGCTGTTAAGCATTTCGTAAATCCAATTTGTAATCTCTTGTTTCACTCCCAAGTCTTCGAGCGCAAGACAGAAAAGTCATCATAGGAATGGTCAAATAATTAAGGTGAACTCTATCGAAATGTTCAATTGGTGTTTTCCAACAGTGTCTTTGGTTCTTTGTTGGATTTGATCCGACCTCTAAAAACAAGGCGCGAACATTTTATGGGGCCATATTAATGTCCAGGTCAACCCATTTAGTGTGGTCTGTTCCAATCATAACAGTAACTCATATAGCGAATGCCTTCATATACGTATACATGGCTCCAAAATCTAAGGATATGTAATTTTCTAAAACCTATTCCTCAAATATTTAATACTCGCATTCTTCGTAGGATAGGAATCCCTTTTAGTCTGAACTTTGTTTGGTCAATCCGAATTTATAAATAGACAATATCCACAGTTCTCCTTGTCCTTAATATACCTGTAGTAAGATTTCCTTTAAGAGTTCCTTTGTGTTTAACTGAACAATGTGTCGGCGTTTCCATGGTCGCCATTTTTACGAAATATGGTATCATACCTAAACAATTGCAAATTACCTACACAGCAGAGGTGTTGCCACCTTGATGTTTATAACGCTGCAAGGACCTTTTGTCAAGAAGATACTTGCGATTATAGTTTGTTATCCGTTATCAGAATAAATATCCCACCGAACAGCTATTGGAAAAATGCTTTACTCCAAAAATGTTTGCATATGTTTTAAGGTCAGCAAACCATACATAACCGGCTCAACCGGAGGTCTACTAATCAAAGGGCACGGTAGTACTGCAGCCAAGTCCTCTAGTAAAGACACGTACCCTTTTTATACAGGAACAAACTTAGACTGTCTTCGACACCCCTCTAACTTCGGAACTAATTAAGCCAAAAACGTCAAACTTGAAAAGCTAACCAAGCCCATTAAAAAAGTCCACCTCGCCAAATATCATCTTAGCATTAGTGGTTCTCAACATACAGAACTTCAAAAAAGTAACTGACTTAATCACTCACTCAACTGTGCACACACAGCGAAAAGTCCAAAACTTAAAGTCTTCCATTCAGGGGGCGTGGTATACGCCCACTTTTGAATATTGGTTATTATTTATTTGGGCCACTTCCGATGACTGTGGAATGTTGAAATTTGGTAGAGCGGTAGAACCTGCACTGTACGAAAGGAGAAATATCAAAAATTAAAAATGTTCCATTTAAGGGGCGTGGAGTCCGTCCACTTAAAATATGAATAGAAGTTAATCTACCTGCTGAATATGATTTTAATGAATCTATGTATATAAAAATCATGGTCAATTGTGTTTGTCGATAATGTTCTCTGTAATGCGTGAACCGATTTTGATTCTGGAAATTTCCCATGAAAGGTGACGTTGATACCATGGTTTATAAGTTCATACGATCTATGTAGGTGTATTGGTTCATGAGTTATAGGGGCGTGGCAGCTCCCATACAAAAAATGCATTCAAAATCTTATTCCTCGAAAACCACTGAATCGATTGAGTTCAAATTTACATACAATCTTAGGTATCGACCCAGGAGTATTCCCGTGAAGATTGATCGAAATCGCACAAAGGGGCGTAGCACCTCCCATACAAAAAGTACATTTAAAATAGTATATCTCCAAAACTACCCAATCGATTGAACTTAAACTTATAGATAATTAATTAATTAATTATTGTCCCTGGAGTGCTCCTCTGAAGATTGGTCAAAATTGGACAAAGTGCCACGCGGACTGCCCATACAAAAATACATTCAAAATCGTATCGAATCGATTGAGCTCACTTCAATCAATTGACCGATAATCTTAGGTATATAAAGGTGTGTGACGCTATTTTTCGACAGTCATGGCAGCCAAAGTTTGTAAAATTTGTAACATTGATAGCTATGCATTGTCCTCATAGACAAGAATACTTTCTACGCAATACGATTCCTGGAAAAACAAAAAATATGTACCACGGAGCATTACAATAAAAACTGTTTATCACTGATTTAAATGAATTTGAAACTGATTTTTTTTATTTTTCTATTTTGCACTACGAAGTGTGCAGGGGTTCGCTAGCAGTTTATAAGAAAGAACCTAACCTAACGTTGTTTGTGAAATCTAAGAAAAAAAAACAAAAACTTCCCCAAAAGTAGTGCAATCATACCAAAAACATAAATGTTAAAAAAACATCCAAGTTCTGTTATATTAAAAAAAAAAGTGTACAACTCTAACTAGTCTGCCACGAAAAGTAATAAGATTTAAATGTACGCCAAGTTCTTTGTTTAAGAAGGTTAAATGTTAAAAAAAATGTTTAGTTTACTTGGCAGGACACTGCAACATAAAAAAATTGGCTATGCCCTGGGGCGTCGCAAGTTTTATTTTCTTACTGTAAGACTCCGAACAAAGGAAAAGCGTTTTTCCAGTCAGACTTGCTTCGTGGATGGCACTCGTATAAATTTGCCTGGCACTCAAAATTGCCAGCCAGATTCGTCGGGAGCATTGCCGCGGTCAATGGAAGTGTACCCGAAGCAGTCAAATTCTCGTTGTGCATAAGAAATCGGCCTTTCGTAGATTCCAACTTGGCAAAATTTTCATCGGGACTTGGGCTTATAGTTAATGAACATACCAAAGCCGTTTGTTCACTGACTTCGCTTCGGAGCGTTTGGAAGAGGGCTTTAATTTTGGCCGAAAAATCATCTTTAGCAACGAGGCGCATTTTTAGATGAATGAGGGTATGTTAACATGCGAAATTGCCATAAATAAGGGACGATGATATTTCAATGTTGAACCGTCCTTACTGAAAAACCCTTTAGTGAATCTTCAGTAAGATCAGCTTCTATTCACTTATCTGTGCTTTTAAAATGCCGTCGCAAAAATATTTCAACCTCTCTATAGGGAGTCGCAGTATGAAAAAGATCGGCAACCCATGTTCTAACATAGAAATGTACAATAGATACTCCGATCGCCACAGCCACTCGTGACAAAGCTGTATACTATCGAAAGATAAACCTTACGTGAACAAGTGTCACAAAATATCTAACGATACAATAGATTTAGGCAAAGATCTGCTTGCTTTCTTTCAAAAGACTGCATATCAACGCTACAGCGATGGATCACGCAAATGCAAAAACAGCAGCCTTTGATTGGCCTCAGTGACGAAGTGATCCGAATCGGGGAGTACTGCAAATACTTTTTGAGGCCTGTCTAATCGGCAAACCCCCAAATGCAGTAAAGTATAAGGAAGAAGAAGATCTAAATGATCTGAAATTCGATCTCGAGAGTTAATTTTTTCCGATCGTTTGAACCTTACAGAAGGTAAAGGAATAAAAAATATCCAGAAAACGATTAATATTAAATATTTTGTTGCCACATCCACGTGCGTCGTTCCGCCACTACTATACGTGCTTTCTTCAGCTCTTCTTCCCTTAAAACTGAAAAATATGGAATAAAGTTCTCGATTTTTTTTAACTAGGTCCATATACTCTGCAACACCACAACTCCGACCCGACCTGATATTTTTTCTAACATTTCCTTCTTTGTTCTGTCGTGAACGTCACTCTTTCTCATGCATCCATTCAGTTGCAATATTGATCATTTATGGTATTTTTGAGCGATATATTTAGCTTTTTCGTCATTACCGTTTATATGATCTCGAATGCTTTGATCACTCACTTTTATCATAAGAGAATTCAACAGATCGCTGGGAAATTTCCGGTGCCTGCCGATTCAATGATATTTGTTATTGATATTTGTTTTCGAGTTCAGTGAGAGTGCTGAAATAAATCCAACTTAGGAACACTCCTGACCAACTAGCAACTAGACCTCGGACTCAAACAAACTTAGAGGGATTGCAGAGAAGGGTTGGAAATGTTCTCTAACGCACAACAAGCGTTCCAATCATCTTTTTTGTTGATTTAAGATTTTTGATCAACCTAGGAGCAATTCAAGCCAAACTGCCACGTCTGACTGGGAGTGATGCCAAAGGCCGTTCAACTTAGCCGGGATATAGCTCATCAGTCATTAGGTCCTCACCTATCGTTCAAAGTTTTGTATACCACGCTGAATAATAAAATATTTGTTAAACCATTGATTTAAGCTAGATTTGTATTTTTTTGTATAAATGAAGAACAAGAACTAAATCGACAATGCTTTGTGTTGTGTGTATGTGCACATCTAAATTAATTTGCAGCTTCCAGCAGCTCTTCCCGTGGCTGTTTCGACTCTAGAGCGCCGTCATAAACCAGGAGGGAGATCGTAATACGAAATTCCGGAAAATAAACTTAGTTTAAACCCCCATTCATGGCCGGTTAAGTTAAACTCGGTTTAAACTCTCGATTAAGTTTAAACTTGTACTGTAATACACCTTTTCGTATTAAACGTCGGTTTAGACCTGATATCTGGCTAAACGGAGTTTAAACTTGCACTGTAAAACCGGCTATAAGACATTTTTTTGATTCAACTAAATTTTGGAGACCAAGTTATAAAGGTCTGAGTGACATTGAATTTTTTGGTAAAAGATAGATACCTCTTTTATAAAACAAAAAAAAAACATAAAAGGAAGTCACACAAAAATAAGTATTTAGTACCGCCACTCAATCGTAAACTTTATTTTGGTATTGTCTTAAAATTTATTCAAGTGGAATTTAAAGTGCAGAACGCAGACTATAAATTATAGATACTAAAATCTATTATTTTCATTCCTCGAATGAAATCCAAATAGACCCACCGTGTTGACGATTTTCTTCCCAATGAAACTCATTCCCATAAGTTGCCTTTTGTTGGGAGAAGGAAATTGAATTCAGTGTTGTTGACATATCTTACAATCACAATAGCTCTTTTCAACGACTAGCCATTTATTCCAATAGCACATAAATCGTAACTAATGTGCTACCAAGTGGCGTTGTTTAGATGAAATCCGTTTTTTTTATATGCGCACGATTCAAACGAAATACCAACCCAACAGGTTGAACTATTTACCTCAATCCCCTTCCTGTTGATCTGATGCCAACTAAAAGTAACACCAAATAATTAAATCCATCCATCCAAAATATGTTTGCATTCAATATTACCTCAAATTGACCAGGGGGATGTTTAAGTGGCCCACCACATTCAACTTTAATGCACCACCAATATTAATTTGCCCTCAGGCGAGCACATTGCTAGGCGAGTTTAAGAGCGCCCACCATGCGCCCGCGTGGGAAAAAATAAAGTATGAGATAGCATTCTTTATGGATAATGTTAAATGAAAGTGCCAAGCATCTTTCGATTTCGATCCGCAATCCAATCCATATTCGACACAAGTATACAGCAACAAGGTTCTTCTCTGGGGCATTGATGTGCGACATAAAGTATTCATAGCCGTGCAATGGGTCCAAATTGCTTCTGACATCCTGTAGGGAGATAACTACTGTTGGGAACAAGCTTCTTCCTTTATACATTGAACTCCCTCCCCCATCATCGTACCAAAAAGCTGTCCTTTTTCTGATGTCATTAGCTCTTTTAGGGGGAGTACGAGATGGCGACTTATCCGGAATCCAAGAGCATTTCCGAAAATAAAAGCAGCGATCTGATAGCACGCACTCAGCGGATGAGAAGCCTGAATGTCCTCAGCTAATAGCATTGAGTATGTGATGTGATGACCGACAAAATTATATGCCATATAAGTTTTTACGATACGTGCCGTGTAAAATAGACCTAAACTAATCAGGACGAACTCTAGCGACACCATAAATAACACAGTATACTAACGTCCATCCGTTAACTAAGCCAATTTTTGGTGAATATTGTATGCAAAGAGTTTTCTATAGCCAAATGGTGTGTTTTTACTGTTAATTGCAATACCGTTTCTCACCTTTGGAATGGAAAATAAACCTGTTCTGATATGACCATGTGTAACAGCCTCATTGCCGGATTCTTTTAGAAAGGTGTCTTTATTAATCACACCCATTGTTGAGGGATCCTTATTCACTTTAACGCTCGTCAACTTTGTGTAGGCTTATCCTGGTATTGCGTATGGTTGCCTGAAGGGTAGTTCAAGCAAAAAAAAAAAAACAGTACAATCATAACCCACCCACCAGTTGGGCGTTATTCTTTATTCCGGTAAATGCGCCGCCCAATGTTTATCCTCGGGTTAGACAGTCTTTTACAATTCATCATTTGAAGGTCGTTCGAAGCCCTTAGCACCGCAAGGACCGACAGTTTGCGACATGAATGCGGGTAATTTTTTCAAGAGTCGTATTATTGCGGCAGGGATATTAAATTTGCTTTAAGTGTTCACGAGGAAATGTGTGCGCCATAAAAAAAATGGAACAAGAGAAATGTTTTTTTTTTTTTTTTTTTGGTTGTATTTTATTTAATGTCTTTTTTTTGTGGGGGGGATGGATTTAATTTTGATCGAATAATTTCAAAACAAGAAAGTACAATGGAGATAGACCCATCAAAATATATGCGGGGCTTAAAATTTAAGCCACTTTCCGGGTGATGGTATATTGTGATGATGGGATTAGTCAAATTGGAAATTGAACTTCACTGGAAGGTTGACTTACTGATGAAAACGCCCAATTGAACTGTATAGAGATGGAATCAATTTTGTTCTATTGAATTTGTCATTCAAGTTCAATTTAGCTTTGGTGGCAGGGTAAGGTAAGATATTGACACTTGCTAAAGTGCGATTTAGACCTTTTGGGCCCAAAGTGAATCACTCAGAATGAATTCATCAAGAACTTCCGTTCTTGTTTATATACACTAATGCTAGGTGGAAGTCCGTGCCCAGGAGTTGTATTGCTTAAATATATTTTTATCTAACAGGTAAATGCATATCAATGTTCAAAATGTTCAAATTTAATTCCTATTAGCGTCGAGCGTTTGCAGATATACATACTTTTCATACGCTTATCCATTAAGTGGGCCGCGGGTGTAGGTTACTCAAGTGGACCCTCCATAGCTTTCGATCCTCCGCCATCGACTCCAAATCATCAAGAGCAATCCCCATACGAGTAGAGGAGGAATTATGAATTTGATCTAACCATCTCATCCTGGGTCTACCTATAGAGGACGCCTGCCCGATGGTATGGATTCCATAGCACGTCGTGGGATCCTGGTTGAAGACATACGTTTAACATGACCAAACCACCGAAGCATGGATCGCTCCGTCCGGAGAAGTAGCTGCTCGACATTGAGTTCCTCACGTATTCTGGTATTCCTAATGCGATCTCTACGGGTCACACCAGCAATACAACGGAGAAATCTCATTTCGGCAGCTTGTATCCGCGATCTTATTCTTTCGGTCATTACCCAAACCTCATGACCATAGGTAAGAGTTGGAACAAACGCCGAATTAAAAACTGACAACTTAGCTTTGACACCAAGTTCAGTCCTCCTGATAACAGAATGACCAAGCTGTCTCAAAATTGATTACTTTAAGCTTTTGAATTGCCTGCACTTTTTACTTCATACCAAATGACTTCATCAAATATTAACAAAGCTTGACAGCTCTTGTTTATGTCACTGAACGAATCTACTGCCAATTCATTTCCACTTATGCCAATTATTGGCAAAAAAAATAATTTATCATGTCATGGACAACTAAATTTCATAAAATATTTTTGTCTGTTCACTAAAAGCTATTTCAACTATAGCGCTGTCAATTAGGAATTGTTATCTCATTGTGAAATGGGGTGTTATGTGAACAAATACATCTATATACACATGTAGGTTAAAATAACATTTCCTTCCATTTTTTTTTTTTTTTTTTCAAATCAAACATTCTAAAAAAGAAATGAATTATCGCTCTTGCTTCTTGTGTTTTGTTGGATGTATCTGAGTTGGAGCAGCAGGTAGAAGACGAAGAAAGTGGCACATTTTTAGACGCAAAATGCGTATGAAATTAATAGAACTGACTTCGAGTTAATTAATTTTGCAAAGGGTGAACTATACAAAAAAAGACAAATTTATGCGAAAAGTGGTGGTACCTGCCAAAAGATTGGCCTACCTACCTTCTATATCAAAATGTGTCTACTTATTGACAAACAATTGTATCTATTCATTGACAAAGAACTGAACATGATTCCAACTGATCTGCATTGTCAATTAAAGACAAAGTGACATTTTGTTTGACAATTTACCTATTTCAATTTGTCTTGTGAATTATTTGTCAGTAATTGACAAGCGCTCTTAGTCACTTCAATTACAAGCAGTTTTTCGTTATTTGCCAATTTTCTAATTGACATAAAAATACGTCAATTTCAAAACGATAAGTGGAAACCTAGTATAACTTTTAGCTCAAGCCACTGACTACTTTTCAAATTTCAATTTCTGGAGGAAGAGAGTTTGTAATGTTACTGAATTGAATCTTCTTATGCGGCCACTCGATATTGAGCGAGAATGGGAAGTGAAATTTCAAGAAAATTTCGTTCGACTAGGAAAATGACAGATATAACGTAGAGAGAAGGAAAAGGAGATGATATTCCGCATGTATACATTACTATGTCCAATACAGTACAACCATGTTGTATATCGTCACGCAGTATGACATTAATTCTGATATGTGTTAACAGGGTAGGGTTGGGGGTTTGTTTTTTTTTTTTTTGGTTTCCAAAGGAAGAGAGGAACAAAGGAAAGGATATGCAATATTATAAACAAGATAATTGTGTTTTTGTGTGACGAAACGATCCGATACGTGGAAGGTGCCACGCCCCTTTGTCCTTTACTCTTTAGCCCTCCCCTGCAGTACCTTAAGTAACATAATATTGTCGCAATAACAAGGTTACAAAAATTTTTAAAAACATGCTTTTGCAAATTAATTGTCAGATGCGTCCATGAATAAGCCCTAAATGAAACATACTTTTTTTTTTAAATAAAAATTATTATACCTATACAAGCGAAGCACGCAAAATAGAAAAATAAAAAAATCAATCAAAAAACGTTGGCTCCTAAGACTGTCGATGAATAGCGTTCGCAATTGTTTTTTTTAATGGGCAGTGCCACGCCCCTTTTTGTCCAATTTTGACCAATTTTCACGGAACATTCATGGGGCAATACCTAAGATTGTCTGTAAATTTTAACTCAATCGATTGGGCGGTTTTCGAGATATAAGATTTTGAATGTTTTTTTTTTGAATGAGCAGTGCCATGCCACTTTGTTCAATTTTAAGGAAATCATCATAACAATAATCTCGAGCCAATATCTAAGATTCTCTGAAAATTTGAGCGCAATCGGTGCAAAACTTTTCGAGTTTTTGAAGCATCCACAAACCAACATAACATTTTTTTAAGTCGGGTGCCATAACTCACGCAAAATTTTAATTTTGCGCCATTTAATAGTATGTACATTGTACAGTGATGCCAACGGAAAAGAACATAACAATGTGACAGCTGACAGTTCGGGGTTAGTAGAAATGGAGCGCTATACGAAAGAACAACGCATTTTCATTGTTGAGAAATATTTTAATAATAAAGGTTTGTCATCTATAGTCCGCAATTTTCGAACAAAATATGGCCGTCAGCACGAGCCACATAGAATAGACCGTTGACTCCTCCCACATAACGGACTTTTTCTATAAGCTGCCTGCGGGCCTAGGATTTTTCATGTGTTGATGCCGTACAAAATCAAAGAAGCGCCATTAACGCACGTTTAAAGAGATCGTGATATGGTAACCCAGTTCTTAATGCCTAAATTACCAGATATGGAGTATATCGTATATGGTATCAACAAGACAGTGCCACATGCCACACAGCCAGAGAAACAATTAAATTACTGCATGAGCCATTTTCTAATCGTGTAATCGGCCCGATCAGAATTGGTCATCTACAATCTAGATCTTGCGATTTAACGCCATTTGACTTTTTTCTTTGGAGTTTTTTAAAGACAAAGATCTATGCAAACAAGCCCATGACCAACGCCTTGAAAGAGTAAATTGGGATGTGTATTAATGAAATTCACATTTATGCTAAACGGTAATAGAAAATTTGTATTTTTCATTCGATTGACTTCAAACTCGGTTTGTGTACTCTCTATGAAAAATAAAGAAAACTGCTTTCTCCGATTTTGGATAAATTCAACACTTAAAGGGGTAAAAGGTGGGGGATCAAAATTTCTATGGGATCATTTTAGTATTTCATCCGATCTACTTCAAACTCGGTTTGTGTACTCTATTATAAGAAATAAAGGTACCTAATAACTTTGTCGATTTTGAAAATTTTGCGTGGGGCCCGAGTTATTGGCGAAGGCCCCTTTTAAGGGGGCCTTTTCTTAACTCACCAACCGTTCGTCGTATCGATTTGAAACTTTGTAATGCGTCCAAACTTCATCGCTGTTGAATATGCTGATCGCTTCATCTAACTCCATCGTACTCCAAAGATATTCAAGCGGAATTCTGTAAGAATGGGGTAATACTGCTAGAAAGTGATACAGGAAGATCTGGGCAGTGTGGAATATAATAAGGATTGGCTAACTAAGAAATATGTTGTGTCTCATAAATTGTGACTCAGTCTGCTGTAGTATGATCTTTGTTGAGATTCTTATGCTTCACAAACAATTTTATTATATTTTATTATATTTTATATTTTTGAATTCTTTTCACCAATAGGGCGTAAGACATATTATTCAGAGATAATAACTGCTCCTTAGGTACTTTCTTAGGTTGATTGAGCGAAGCCGCGGGCAAAAGCAAGTAATAATAACAATAATAGGTGGCGCAACAGGCGGGTGACACTCAAGGCCTAGCTTCTCGCAACCATTCGTTTTGTGTGAGTTTCTATTTTTGGAACGAATGGAAGGGACCTACAATTTTATGTCGAGTCCGAACGGCTGAATTGAGAAACTTTTTCATGACAGTCATACTCTCGGATGTTTGTCAGACGTTCGCGAGAGGCGGCGCAGTAGAAAACACTTTAAGATCGAACCTGGGATCCCTCGCACAGTAGTCCAACACTACTGGGAAAACAACACTACCGGGAAAACAAAAACACGCATTTGTAATGCCGAAATCCACATCGTCGTCACCAGCCTCTACAAAATGTTATGCCTCTACAAATCCACGTCGTCACCACCCGCTTGCCACTTGCAAATTAAACTCGTTCGAGACAATTGGCACCAGATTGTCCGTATTTCTTTACGTAGGCTTTAGCGATGCCATCTTGGGCACCACGCCACTGCCGTACGTTTCGGTGCGCGCCTTGTCTTAGACGAGCATCAATAAATCACTCCAAGACTCCTAAAGCAAAGTCGCGTGCCACCCTTAATTGTTTTTTTTTTACCCGGTTCTGACTTTTCTTCTCTTCTCGATGTACATTACGGATGAGGATGAGTTGCACTTTGTGGTCATTATTGTAGTTACCGAGTCCATTCGTAGCTGCCTGATGCTTGCAAATGTCATACCAATGGCAGAGCACAATAAAGTGTTTCCCATGGGATTGAGAGCGATATTGTATGAAATGTACATAATTAGGATTGAGTTAGAGTCACATTCCACTCCACAGTCCATCTACGATTCTACAAAATTGACTCCTACCATCAGCTACTAACTATGCTATTCTGAAACCATCCCCAAAAATGTCGACGTCGAAGTAGATGTTGATTTTAAACAAATCGATTCATATTTTAATGTTGGGCAAGTACATCATTTCCTATAAGTACCTGTTGGCAAAAGCACGATATGAATCTCGTTCAACTACAGACTCCTTCCGACTTCGTTTCCAAGATATCTGCTTTCTTCACTTTGAAAGCCTTAAGGGCTCCAGCAACTTTCAAGATCCTTCAAAGTTGTGTAGTACATAAATGAGAGCACACGCAAAATGTTGGCATTCGCCAACAGATGTACACAGCTTCAAAATTCTCATCGCTGATTTTGATAAATGATGACACAAAGTAGGGCTAATAAGGGTCGGCATATCATATTCGCTAAGTCCTTAAACCAATGTCACGACTTTATGGAATTAAACACTGACCCTGCTCAATGAAACACTCGACACTATAACAGCAAAGTCATAAATCAATTAGAATACCATTGAAATCTTTTTCTTCCCGCAAAGTCTCAACTTCCACCAACCATTCCATTGTTCATTCACACTTATTTCCCACATCTGCAATTTGTTTGCTATCGCACCAACCGATGGCCGCCGGATCGCAAAAACTCTTTTCTATGGCAATAATATCAACTTGGGAAAAAACTAAGTTATCCCACATTCTCCTTTCGGATGGAAAAAATATATATATATTATTCTTTTGGCTTAGATGACGACATGTAATTTACAACATCAGCTTATTATCGTCTTTCTTGCTAGCAGAGATGTATGTAGTTGTAGGGATACAATCTGAGTCCACATATACCCCTACCCGAGTATCTGGAATTCGGTCTTCTTGATGCCATCTCTCAGAAAGCCCATCAACTCAAAGACAAGCGAATTATATCAAATAAATTGTTTTGCCCTTCTGCTTACGTTGTGTTAGTCTATCCTGACGTACAACAGCTATCTCTTTCTATATTTGCCTTATACACGACATATATTTCATTTCGAGACAGCGAATGTGTATAGTTGGGAAATCACAATTTCCTACACTTTCTCTTCGCCATCAGAAAAGCCCAAAAACTATTTCTAGGATTCCTCTGCGGAATCATGCGAAAACCGCACGTAAAGCCAAACGAATAAACCATTTTCATTTCATATAGCCGGAACGACGACGAAGCACATTTAATAATGGCAAAACAACGCTGTACCCTGTACTGGAAGCTGGTTGTGCGGAGTGAGGTATGGTTGGTTACATGGTTTACTTGGGACAAATCTAGCTATAAGTCTAACAAATAATGTGCCTAATTCTGGTTTCGGCATCGTCATTCCCATGGATCAATTTGCTTTAGTTGGCTTCTTTGGTTTCGTCCTTTGTTTAAACGAATGCAACCGAATTAGCTGCTAAGCATGAGGCGTACATTTACATAATGCGTACATCACGGAATGTATTTTAATATAGATCGAATGACAGCGATTGGGGTCAGATGTGATATAGGCGAAGAATTAGGTCCCCATTCAGAGACATTCAGAGAAGGACTCTACCATAGCATTGTCGAATGAGCCCATATAAGAGCGTAGGCAATTTCGTTATCATCCATTTTTATGCCAATTGAAAATACATATTCATTGCATGAACTTTTAAATAGGACTAAATAAATGCGATAAGAAATTGGAGAGGAAGTATTAAATAATAAATAAGAGCTCTGATCTGTATTATGAAACTTTAGGCGACTGTGCCAAAATAATTCGCAGTTTATATGACTTTCTTGTAACATTATAAAAAGTTCCATACTTATGAGGAATTTTCTGAATTCTGTTTCAATATCAGTGGCATTAACAGAATGGACAATTTACGTACGGTTACTCGAAAGTTGTCAAATTTCAAAGACATGTTTAGATAATTACTTGAATACGTTTCGGCAATATCCGCAAGCTTACCGAAAAAGTACTCTCGTAGTGTTTGCTTTCCAATCGACGATAGTGCCGGGCATTTACATAGTAAGTGTAAAGATCTTTCCTACTCCTGCTCATCCACGCAACTGCAACAAAAATCATTAGCGGTGACTCCAAGCCTTGGGTATAGTGTCTTCCTAATGCACAGTGACCTCTTAATACTCCGATAACAGCTCCGATATGTCCTCTGCTGACATTTAACAGACTTTTTGTCCTGCGCCGACTCATATTTGTTTTGTATGGTTACAGCTGTCAAGATCATGCCATCTTTCGTCAGACTGTAGCAACGATTCTCTCATATGCAATGCCAATTTAGCAGCCAATTTCCTACCGCATAGTATATCCAAGGCCCCAAAGGTAGAATGTGAACAAAGGTTTTCAGTGCTAAGCGGTCAAGTAATGAAAAACGACTAAAAATTAAACTTTTCTTGAATTCTTAATTTATGTGAATAACTAAATTAAATTAGATTATTTTCTAGGGTTAAAATCCCGACGACTTTCCACTGAAATCCGGCATCGTAGAAGAAAATAAATATTTGGAGCAACAGGGGTGTAATTATAGCCACCCTAGTACTAGCTTCTCACAACCATCTGTTTAGTGAGTTTTTATTTTTAGGAATATAAGGGACCTACAATATTATGCCGAGTCCGAACGGCTGATTTGAGAAATTTGGTCAGGACAGTTATACTCTCTGATGTTTGTCAGACGTTCGCGGGAGGTGGCGCAGTGGGAAAAACCACGTCCATCCAGCATGCATCATAATGTGATGGAATATAGTTCCTTAATGTTTTCGAAAAGCTCTTCAGCATGTCTTGATTTTTTGGCTTTTAATGCTCTTTCTATGTCGGCCCACAAGATTTCAATTAGGTTCATGTGCCAGTACCACGAAACAACAAATATTATTAAACAGTAGCAATTTATCGGAGCAATATGTTAAAATGCTCCTATTGCGAAATACTTGTTGTTAAGTGGTATGGGCCCCAGGTCCGGTAGGGACTTTGCGCGGGTCAATCCAAAACTTTAATTTTGTTGTATGTAAGCAATTGTTTTACTCTCCGCGGAGTATGCTAAGGATCGTTGTGGTGTTAGAAATCAGGGTCGACCCTTATACAACTAATGGACCAACACCGAACCATAAGAGAATGCACCGCAGACCATTACTTTCTCTCCTACATCCTTTATGGTCTAAAGCGTTTACTTTGTTTGGATCCAAACAAATTAAACTTCGATTTGGTACTCCAAAGAACTCTTTCCAAAATTGCAATTTTTTTTGTAAGTGGAGTCTTCGAAATTCCAGCTCTTCCTTATTTTTTTGTTGACATAATTTGTTTTTTTTTTTTATGAAATATGCAAGTGCTCCGCGGAGCACATTTTGGCAAACTCTGCTATAGAGATAGAGACTAGAAAAAGTGTGCTCACGATGTGATAAAAAAAAATTTAATTTCACAATTTTACTAGACTTGAACTTGATACAAAGAATCGTGAATACCCCTAGTATTTAAAATAATTAAGATTATTTCAGTTGAAATATCTATATATAAAAATTGAGCCCTAAAATGTTTGTCGTCGATTCACGCCTTAACGCATTTACCGATTTTGACCAAACTTTCACACGTCTTTGGTAGTGGTCTATATATGATTTGTGTGAAATTTGGTCAAAATTGGATAAAGAGTAGAGCTGTGTCAATAGTGATTGATTCGTTCTTTTTGACCCGATCACAATAAAGTATTGGTGATTGCAATCACATAACCTCAAGTCAATCGTTCATGGAATCAATACTTTTGTTCTGACTGGTTCATTTATCTCGGTTAACCAGTAAAGAAAGAACGAAACAACACAATCCAAAAATCAATCGTTCACAGAGTCAATACTTTTGTTGCGCATCTGACTCGTTCATTTTGCTCGGTAGCGAGTAAAGAACGAACGACACAAGCCCCAAATCAATCATTCACAAAGTCAATACTTTTATTGCGCATCTGACTGGCTATTTCGGAGAGCAAAAAATAAATCGCTTGATTTGAAGATTTCTTGGACGTTTGTTAATCCACTGGCATCGTAGCCATCCTTTGATGGAATTTGTTACTTTATGTCTTGATAGAAAGAAGACGAATCATATTTTGGAATATATGCTATATTTATTTCGAAATGTCACCAGAAAGCCCTAAAATATTAAAAATTTGAGTGATTTTTTTTTTTCGCTTGAAAAAATTAAGATTTTAGGGCTTTCTGGTGACATTTCGAAATAAATATAGCATATATCCCATAATATGGTTCGTCTTTTTTCTATCAAGACATAAAGTAAAAAAATCCATCAAAGGATGGCTACGATGTCAATGGATTAAAAAACGTCTAAGAAATCTTCAATTGAGGCGACTTTTTTTTGAAATGGAACAATCGTTTCATCTCTTTTTTTTTGTCTCTGTCTTTAGATTAGATAAACATGTTTTGAAGCTTTCATAAGTGATTCACTCTTACAATCTATCAGAATGTATCTGTCTCTACCGAAACAAAATTGAAGGAATGATTGTATTGAAATTGAATGGAGCAATACAATACTCTCATCTCATTCTCATCTGTCATGGAATGATTGAATGATTGATTGAAATGACCGAATCATTTTTCCAACCAATACTTGAACGATTCGATCATTGAATTTGAACGATTGACACAGCTCTAATAAAGAGGCGTGGAACCGCCCATACAAAAAAAAACATTCAAAATCGTATATCTCGAAAACCACCAAATTGATTAAGCTCAATCTTACATATAATCTTAGTTGTTGGCCCTGGAGTAGTCCTGTGAAGTTTGGTCAAAATTGGACAAAGGGGCGTGGCACCACCCTTACAAAACAAATCATTCAAAGTCGTATACCTCGAAAACCACCAAATCGATTCAGCTCAAACTTACAGACAATCTTAGGTATTGGCCCTGGAGTGTTACTGTGAAAATTGGTCAAATTTGGTCGAAGGGGAGCGGAACTTAACATACAAAAAAAGCATTCAAAAATGTTATGCCTCCTATACAAAAAACATCTTCTTTGGGGTGAAACTCGATGACGTTATATCTCGATAACCGCTGGGCCGATTTTCATTATTCTTTTTTGTTTTGTTCGTATTGCTGTATTTCAGGTTTAGGCAGAAAGAAAATTCCACCAAGTCGATTCATTCTCATTTCTCGCATTTTACGAAAGAACATTACCTAAGACCTGAGCAATACAATTCCTGTGCACGGGCAAAGCCGGGCGGGTACAGCTTCTTCGACAGTCCTGGAATTGGAAGTCCAAGTTTATAAAATTTGTAACACTGATGCATTGTCCTGAAAGTCAATAATATTGTCTAGGTAATACGATTTCTGGAAAAACAAAAAATGTTGTGTACCACAGAGCATTATAATAAAAACAGTTTATCTATTTAACTATTTTGCACTACGAAGTGTGCACGGTGAAACGTTAGCTGTCTTCGACAGTCATGGGAAAAAATATGTCTAGAACGGGGGTTCCCTAACTATGCGTCACTGCTTTCACTGCTGTAGTTTTCGTCCTGGTAGACTCCCAACAAAGGAAATGCATTACGTTTCTCTTTACGAATACCAAGAACAAGGTTGAAGCGAAATAGTTTTATTGCAGTCGAAGAATAAGCGCGTTTGTGTTTCCCGCATTTCCAGTCAGACTTGCTTTGTGGCTGGCACTCGTATACCTATTTGCCTGGCACTCAAAATTAAATAAGGTTTTTTTCAATTGGTACGGATTGTTGCCAGCCAGATTCGTCGGGAGCATTGCCGGGGTCCATTAGAGTGTAGAGGACGACCGGAGGCAGTCAATTCCTCGACGTGCACAAGAAATCGGCCTTTCGCAGATTCCGACTTGGCGAATTTTGCAACGGGTATTGGGCTTACGCCCGTACAAGATCCAGGAGCTCAAAGTTAATGAACAGAGACAAAGGCGTTTGTTCGCTGACTTGGTTTTGGAGCGTTTAGAAGAGGACCCCAATTTTGGCCAAAAAATCATCTTTAACGACAAGGTGGATTTTTAAAATGCCATAAATATGGGACGACGATATTTCAACGTCGACCCGTACTTATTCAAAAACTATTTAGTGAAGCCTGGGCTCACGTCCGAGAAAATATCGGTCGAAGCACATGGAGTACAGAATCAGTCCGGACACATCGGTAAAATAAAACGACCGCAGAACAATTACCGGGCAATGAAAATGTACGAGCAGGCAAAACAACTTCAAAACAATAACTTCTACACTTCGAATTTCCCAAAATCCCTTATTAGAGCTCAATTACGTCATAAAGGAAATTTGTTTCAAAATTTTAGCTTCCTACGATATCGTCAAAAAAAAACAATAAAAACGAAAATATCAAAATTTAGTTACATACATAGCTACATAGTTCCTTTCCGAAAATTAGCAGTTTTCTTTGTGGGAAGCTCAATAACGATTAATTTCTAAATCTTTTTGATTACCTATTCTATAATAGTTCCAAGTAACCCAAGTCGGTTTAAGGAATCAACTATTACATACCTACAAAATAAGTAACAAATACCAAAAAATACCAAAAAAATTGCACAAAATATAATTTAAAATGGCTTTCAATGTCCAATGCATCGTTTTTTTTTTAAGTTACAGTATTGCACTCATTATCCATAGTCCCCTTGAGCGTTTTAATTAAAACCCCAACCATGTTTCCGAATTCAATGTGCGACATCCCTAACTATTATCACATGTTTTTACCAGTAATAAAGTAAAACTCTGCTTCTTTGTGTCCTAAAATTTCTTTTCTCTGTGATTTTTTTTATAAGTTTGCAAATTATTTAGCAACAACTCGAAAGAACTTTTTAGCATGCTCGACAAAGGAAAAACTTTGCAAAAACTATTCATATAAGCATATCGTACATACGATGAAGAAAAAAAATCCACCTGAATTGAGAGTATGTGTGTGTACTTTTCTGCAGTTGTAATGACGATAAAGACTTTTTTGATACGTAACGTACCTACTCCTTTTCCGACACGGGAGAGAAACAATGTACATTGTATTCGTACACCAGGTAAAATAAAATAAAAGAAAACTTTTATATAGGTAGATATGTCGTAATATAGGTAGGTACATCGGTTAGAACTAATTTGATGTATGTTATGTAGTGCATCAATTTGTGTATGTCAACTTGAAATCTAAATTATCTAGAATGAAATATTGTAATATTACATCTTACCTACAACAATCTCTCAAAAATTAAGCCCGGCCTGGGGCCTGTACTACAAAACAACAAGTCTAGTTAAACAGGCAAAACAAAACATAACTAAACAATCGCCTTAACAAATGTTAACACAAACTCTAACAAGTGGGAAATTTGATAAATTCCCAGTTTCTGTATACCAGAAGACAACAATTGTTAAAATTAATAGTTAAATTGTTGCAGAATAGAAAATTGTTAGCTCGTAACAAGTTATATTTTTGATTTGGCCCAATTAAGCCGTAGAGTGATTGGGAAGTGGTGAAGAGTGAAGGGGTGGTGGGGAGTAAGGGGAGTCTCACGAACCGTTAGCCGTATGAACTTAAAACTTTGTATGTTGATAGATAAGTCGTAATAATTATATGCCTCATTCATCGTTTTCCAAAATTCGTCATTTAAGGGTTGAAAAAAGTGGGTGAAAATATTTCTATTTCGATCTTACTACGCTGAACTTGCCATTATACTCATAAATCTATGTAGGTCAATTCGAAAAATGCTTTTATTATTAGACAATACTTTACCGACTATTTTGAGCTAAAATGTATTTCTAACTTTAAATTGTAACGCCTAGCAAAGCAAGCGGGGTTCGCTAGTCTATATATATAAAAATCATGGTCAATTGTGTTTGTCGATAATGTTCTCTGTAATGCGTGAACCGATTTTGATTCTGGAAATTTCGCATGAAAGGTGACGTTGATACCATGGTTTATAAGGTCATACGGTCTTTGTAGGTGTATTGGTTCATGAGTTATAGGGGCGTGGCAGCTCCCATACAAAAAATGCATTCAAAATCTTATTCCTCGAAAACCACAAAATCGATTGAATTCAAATTTACATACAATCTTAGGTATCGGCCCAGGAGTATTCCTGTGAAGATTGGTCAACATTGGACAAAGGGGCGTGGCACCGCCCATACAAAAAAAAATTAAAAATCTTATATTTCGAAAACCACCAAATTGATTGAGTTCAAATTTACGTAAAATCTTAAATATTGGACCAGGAGTTTCCTGTGATGATTGGTTAAAATTGGACCTAGGGGCGTGGCACCGCCCATACAAAAAAAATTAAAAATCTTATATTTCGAAAACCACCAAATTGATTGAGTTCAAATTTACGTAAAATCTTAAATATTGGACCAGGAGTTTCCTGTGATGATTGGTTAAAATTGGACCTAGGGGCGTGGCACTGCCCATACAAAAAAAATTAAAAATCTTATATTTCGAAAACCACCAAATTGATTGAGTTCAAATTTACGTAAAATCTTAAATATTGGACCAGGAGTTTCCTGTGATGATTGGTTAAAATTGGACCTAGGGGCGTGGCACTGCCTATAATTTACGTAAAATCTTAAATATTTTACCAGAAGTATTCCTGTGAAGATTGGTTAAAATTGGACCTAGGGGCGTGGCACCGCCCATACAAAAAAAAATTAAAAATCTTATATTTCGAAAACCACCAAATTGATTGAGTTCAAATTTACGTAAAATCTTAAATATTGGACCAGGAGTTTCCTGTGATGATTGGTTAAAATTGGACCTAGGGGCGTGGCACCGCCCATACAAAAAAAATTAAAAATCTTATATTTCGAAAACCACCAAATTGATTAAGTTCAAATTTACGTAAAATCTTAAATATTAGACCAGGAGTTTCCTGTGATGATTGGTTAAAATTGGACCTAGGGGCGTGGCACTGCCTATAAAAAAACAACATTCAAAATGTAATATTTCGAAAACCACCGAATCGATTGTGTTCCTGTGACGATTGGTCAAAAATAGATAAATAATGTGACTTATTGAACTGTCAAACAGGAAGGTGTAAAAAAAAAGTGCAGTGCGTTTTAATTATTTTTTGAATATAAATTTGGTTGATTTAATTCCATATAAACTAAGTTATATACGCATAGTTGAATGGTGTTGCAAGAAACCAATAAATTGCATTAATTTAATATGTCGAAGTGCGACAAATGCAAAGGAGCAATTCGCGGCGAGTCGGGCATAGAGTGTGATGGTGTATGCAATAAGGTATACCACCGCACTTTAAAATGTGCTGGATTGGATGAATATGCAAGTGGTATTATTGGAGAAAATAATATGGTTAAATTCATGTGTAATGATTGCATGGAATGATGACAAAGGAAAATACATTTGTATAAAATACATAGTATATTAAGAACCAATGAAAGCTGGGAAAATTACGGAAGGGCTAGAAATGAGTATAAAAACAAGTGTGTTGAAATAAAAAACAAGTATATTGAAGGGAAAATTGAAGAAAAGTCTGGTAACCAAAAAGCTATGTGGAGGACAAGACCTGTGTGAAATTGAAGTAAATGATGTAAAAATTCATAACAACCTGGACATATCAAATAAATTGAATGAATTCTTTGTCGACAGTGTGGTGAAAATTAATGAAGGCATTCCAAACCTCCAGTATAGTGATTGTATAAGAGAACCAGCACGTATCTTTCATTTTAAGCAAATTAACGAAATTGAATTGGAACAAGTAATTAAAAGTATAAACAACAAAAGTGACTTCAATGGCCTTAATACAAAAATGATATTGGATTGTAAGGAAGATATCTTACCGGCATTATTAAATGTTATAAATACATCGATGATGGAAGGTGTGTTTCCAAGTTCTTGGAAAGAATCAATGGTGATACCTGTTGAGAAGGTAGTCAATGTAAAAAAGCTGGATCAGTTTCGTCCCATAAATATGATGCCTGTTTATGAAAAGATCTTGGAGAAAGTTGTGTACGTACAGTTGGAGAGACACCTCATTCAAAATGGAATTCTTTGTGAAGAACAATCAGGTTTTCGGAAAGGTCATTCGACGGAAACGGCTTTGGCATGGGTACTTAATGAGTGGAAAAGAGAACTTGACTCGGGAAATTCTGTGCTGGCACTTTTCCTGGATTTGAAAAGAGCGTTTGAGACGGTGGACAGGAAAATACTGTTGCATAAATTATCTAAATATGGAATTCAACAGAAAGAGCTTCAATGGTTTGAGTCTTACCTATCTGGCAGAACACAAAGGGTGAAACTAGGAGGAGTTTATTCTTCGGTAAAGGAAGTAAACTTGGGCGTCCCACAGGGTACAATTCTGGGAGTTATACTCTTTCTAATTTATGTAAATGATATTAAAGATTGTCTTAAATTTTCAAAAGTATCTTTATTTGCGGATGATACATTAATTTATAGTTGGAAAAGAATTAAAAGAATGTGAAAATAAGCTAAATTTAGATGCTCAGGCGATGTATATATGGTTATGTAAAAATAAGTTGATGTTAAATGTTTCAAAAACCAAAAGTATGTGCATTGGTAATAGGAGGTATGAAATTGACTTACAAATAGACAACTGTGATATTGAATGTGTTGATCAAATTAAGTATTTGGGTGTAAAAATCGATAGTAGACTATTATTTAATGATCATGCCGACTTTGTATGTGCGAAAATGTCAAAAAAAATATATTTTTTATATAGAATACGAAAACGAATTTCAAAGAAATGTGCAATAAGTATATATAACACGATTATTTTACCACATATAAATTATTGCTCTTCTATCTTTTATTTGTGTAATGAAGGTAAAATAGATAATCTTCAAATTTTACAAAATAGAGCTATGAGGTGTGTATTGAAATGCGGGTTGAGAACCCATATTAAAGATATGTTAAATGAGTTACAATGGATGAATATTAGAGAAAGAATGAAATTTAATTTATTAATCTTTACTTTTAAACTAAAAAATGGATTATATCCTATGTACCTACACTCTACAGAGAAATCTGCAATATGTTGGTAACTATTATAATTTAAGAAATGTGGGAGATTTTCGTTTACCATTATATAGGCGAACTAGTTCACAGAATAATATTTTATACAAAGGAACCCAAATGTTCAATAGCCTAGATTTAAATATTAAAATGCAAAAAAATATTAATATATTTAAAAAGCAAATTGCACAGCACATTGTAAATTTTTAATATACTTAAGAATGTAAATGAATTAAAAAGAGTTTTTACAACTAATAAATATTTAAAACTAAAACTAATAAAGGGGTGAGGAGGCGTTATTCTTCGACAGTCATGGGAGCTACAGTTTCGCAAATTTTTAACATTGATGCGCATTGTCCTGATAGACAAGAATATTATGTAGGCAATACGAATCCTAAAAAACCAAGTGTTGTGAATACAGCAGGGCATTACAATAGAAACTGTTTACCATTGATTTAAATGAATTTGAAATTGATTTTTATATTTTCATATTTTGCACTACGAAGTGTGCAGGGGGTTCGCTAGTTATTTATAACAATGAAGGCTGTCGCATGGTTCTATATAGCAGGCCAGATGATCTCTCCAACGACAATGATTATTATTTGGCAACAGTCATATAAATAAACGAAACCCTCATTATACCAATCATCTTAAATGTGTTTGTTGTTAGCTGGAATCGTGTAGGTTGACTTGCATCCTTTCCTTGTCAGGCTAACTACTTTTGACATGATGAACTACATTACGTAGAAGAATTATTATAGAAATAACATGCATAACGACTGTACCCTGCACTAGCAACCAATTAACAAACGTTGGGTTTGAAATATTTCTCTATGTTTACCTTATCGTATAGGGATCCTACTGAAACAGAAATCCGGATTACAGTTGAAAAATATACTGCTCGACAGACAACTCATTAACAAGAAGGAAACCGAAAGGCAAAACAATGTATGAGAATGATATATCCGTTGGCGGGTTATTATCAAATGTCATCAAGTTCCAAGGAACTTGTTGGTTTTCTTTGTGTCATTTGCTGCTTTACCCAGTTTCCGAAAAATGTGTTGTTGTTTTTTCTTTTTTTTTGTTGTCTTTTTTAATGAGACGAAGAATTTTCCTTAAAAGGGAAAACAATGCAACCATTATTCAGACACACACGTATAACTGACATAAATACTAATCCTCATATTCTAATAACGTACTTTTGAGCAACTCTGCATCACCACCCCTTGTTGTCCCTATTGCGTAAGCATTGACTATCCTGCAACAAGAAAATTCTCACTGCATTTAGATATGGAGAGAGTAAGATATAATGCTAGCTATACGTTCGCCCACTTTTTATAATTTCTAACAATAACAAGAGCAGTGGCAGCAATTTGACAACAACAAAGAACGGTATTATAAATCACAGTAATTAAAAAGGCATTCAATGGGGGGGGGGGGGGGGGGGGGGAAGAAATTACTGTTTCAGAGATTTTGGGAAATTAATTATTTTTAAAGTTTACTGTTTTGCTTATGGAAGATCGAGCAGGGCGTCATTTTGCAAACGATATATCAAATGGGTAATGAGAATGTTTGCAACAGACTGACGAATCGTTTGAATGTCAGTCTGAACTTTTTAAGACAGTACGTATAAGTTGGCATACCGCCAAATTGGGATTTAGTTATAATCTTGGAATATTTTTTTAGAAGATTGAAATGACAATGTTGTCGTACGGGTTTTCATACTGTGTATTTCGGCAATAGAATCGGTGAGCTGGGTCTTAATCACGTAAAGATTGCCTTCAAAACGATAGACTTTCAAAACTGTTAAATGCCCATGTTGTTTGAATGTAAGCAGGGACTAGGTTAGGGACTAACAAAACATAGCTAACCGCCTTATGGTTGACAAAAAGTTGAAATTAAATCAGCCTGAAGATGAAGAACTACGCGTGCAACCGACACGGATGACTTCGCCTTACTCACATGTCACATCGGGAAAGTATCCTCAAACACTTTTTAACTTCTTGCAATTCGCTCTACGTATAAGATAGTCTTGGACCTATGCTATGCGTCAACCCGACGAAAACGAAGTTGGTCAAGTCACCAAAAGGGTTAAGCCACCTTCCGTCACTCCTCCCAATGTGAATGGTAACCCAGTCGAGTTCGTTAAAAGCTCCAAATATTTGGGGCTGAGACTAGACTTTTATTTAATGAAAATACGTCCGAACGCGCTAAGAAATCCATAGTGGCTCTATGCTCCTGTAAAAACGTTGTCGGCATCCTTGTGTGGTGGCCGGCCTTGAATAAAAGTTTCAGTATCTTTTGGGATGCATTTTATTTTATCTATAGAATAGACGAGTGACCATCAGTTTGTCGACTAGTCCACAGACGGATTTCTTTCATACGGATGGCTGCATTTGCTGTCACTTGTTTGCAATAGAGATCAAGCGGTATCAGATGGAATAATATGTCCATTGCCGCTGTTGGAGTGGTCCTATGCGCTCAACTGATGCAAACAAATGCCATTCTTTGAACACGACTGAGATGCTTGCAGTGAATAGCCTTCTTAAGCGCAGTCCACCAGACGACGACGCCATACATGAGTATGGGTCTAATGACGGATACAATATATGATTCGGAGCTGAAGTCCCCATTTGCTGCCAATACCTTTTTTGCAGCTGTAGGTATAATGCCGTGGTGGCTTTCTGACCCCCCCCCATTATGTTGGGTTTCCAGCTCAGTTTGCTGTCTAGAGTGACGCCTAAGTACTAAGTCGTATTAGAGAGCACCAGCAGAGGAACAACGATGGGAATTTTGTACTTCCTTGTAAAGAGACCCAATTCAGTTTTCTGAGGATTGATGTCAAGCCCAAATGTTTTGGTCCATTTAGAGAGCTTAGAGAGGGCGTTTTGTATGAGATCCTTGACTCCCTCGGCGTGTTGAGATGTTTCCCTGAGACAGCGATAGCAACGTCGTCTGCATAGGCAATTACCTTGCACTCTTCTCCTTCCAGTATTAGTAGTAGTTTATTCACCACTAAGTTCCATAGAAGAGGTGAGATCACACCACCTTGTGGCGTACCCCTACTGACGAACCTCCGAGCCGATGCTTCGCCCAGCTTAGAATCAGGGGCGTAGCGAGGGGGGGTGTGGGGGTGTGCGACACCCCCCCCCCCCTTCCCCACCGTTTTTAAAAGTCGGCAAATCAAGGAAGTAACATTTTAACTTGAGCAGCTAAAAAAAAAATTCTAAAAATTAAAAAAAAAATCAAAAAAAAATTTAAAATTTGACTCGGAACTAAATGTTAAAAAATAAAAATTGAGTTTGGATTTTCATTAGGTATATGTTTTCAAACTCGTAAATGTATACAAGACGGCATTTTCAAAGGTTCCACCTTTCGGAAATGCGAATTTATATTTTTTTTACTGTATGTACCTTTTCGGAGTTTCGATTTTAAAAATGACTGTCGGCATCGCTGAATTTGCCGACTGAAATCCTTAAAATTTAGCGAGTTCCGATTCGATTTTCAAAAAGATTGTCGGCATCGGTGAATTTGCCGACTGAAATCCTTAAAATTTAGCGAGTTCCGATTCGATTTTAAAAAAGATTGTCGGCATCGGTGAATTTGCCGACTGAAATCCTTAAAATTTAGCGAGTTCCGATTCGATTTTAAAAAAGATTGTCGGCATAGCTGAATTTGCCGACTGAACATATTAAAATTTAGCGAGTTTCGATTCGATTTAAAAAAAGATTGTCGGCATCGCTGAATTTGCCGACTGAAAACATTAAAATTTAGCGAGTTTCTATTCGATTTTAAAAAAGATTGTCGGCATCGGTGAATTTGCCGACTGAAATACTTAAAATTTAGCGAGTTCCGATTCGATTTTAAAAAAGATTGTCGGCATCGGTGAATTTGCCGACTGAAATCCTTAAAATTTAGCGAGTTTCGAGTCGAATTTAAAAAAGAATGTCGGCATCGGTGAATTTGCCGACTGAAATCCTTAAAATTTAGCGAGTTCCGATTCGATTTTAAAAAAGATTGTCGGCATAGCTGAATTTGCCAACTGAAAACATTAAAATTTAGCGAGTTTCTATTCGATTTAAAAAAAGATTGTCGGCATCGGTGAATTTGCCGACTGAAATCCTTAAAATTTAGCGAGTTCCGATTCGATTTAAAACAACAACAACAAAATTCTCAACAGGTGGCGCTGTAGCCGCACATTTAGATATCTCGAAGACCACCAAATCGATTGAGCTCCAATTTACAGGTAGTATTAGGTATTGGCCCAAGAGTGTTCGTGTTAAAATTGATCAAAATTGGACAAAGGGGCGTGGCGCCTCCCATACAAAAAAAAAACATTCAAAATCCTATATCTCGAAAACCACTGAACTGATTGGTCTCAAATTTTGAGGCAATTTTAGGTATTGGCCAGGGATTATTCTTGTGAAAATTGGTCAAAATTGGACAAAGGGGCGTGGCACCTCCCATACAAAAAACATCTTCTATGGGGTGAAACTCGATGACGTTATAACTCGATAACCGCTGGCCCGATACAGTCGGCAAGTTCCTGAAATAAGTCGGCATTTCAATGAAAGTCACCCCCCCACGGCTCGAACCCTCGCCACGCCCCTGCTTAGAATTGATGCACCTGTTGATGAGCAACTGATTCACCCATTCGCCAATGGACTTATTAATTCCAAGGCTCGTCAGTGCGCCAATAATTGCCCTCGGTTCGACGTTGTTAAACGCTCCCTCAATATCCAGGGAATCTACCAATGTGTATTCTTTACACTCTAGAGATTTACACTCTAGTTGATACAAGAGAGTGAAGGGCTGTTTATCGTAGATCTAAATAAATAAGTCTAAATTTTAATTCCAGCGGCATGCACGATGCACAATAGGCCGACTAAATGCCTTAGTGCTTCTCTCACTGGGAGTCATATTTTAACATAATAACATAGCTGTCGAATGTGACGTTTTGTTTGTGTCGTCATTTATTTTTGACACCATATTCTGTATAGCTCGTCTTTATAGATACTGTTTTAGGAGACATCGAAATCTATCGCATCTGTTCATAAATCAGTAGTTTGTTTGCATGCCAGTGCATATTTCTTACTTAGCTATCTTCCACTTTAGCTAAGCATCTATATACCGCCATACCTCCGTATAGTTGTATGCATTTCGATTTCCGTATCCATAATCAACATTTTCAAAAGCTTTTATGATATTCCTAGCTCTCAACCAATCGTTTCGATTGAAACTACACTAGCGACATAACCTAACTCGTTGTCGTAATACAAATTGTAAGCATATTATATAAGACTACGCTTATATAATTAATTTGTGTCAATTTACTAGCAAAATCCATCAAACCCCTCAATAGTCGTTCCAAACCACCTTTGTCGTGTCGGTGAAAATTTATTAGAATTCCTGCTCAAATACTCTCCCATCTAGTCAACCATTTATCTTGTCAACAAAAATATTGAAATTCGAATCTGATTAGCATTTCACTGGAACGAGGTCCCAAAATTGTCCTACCACTCCCAATCCCAATAGCCCTTCGCCACGTCCTATATTGATGCAATTCAATAATCGAACACCTCGAGCAGATCCCAAACAACCGCACAACCACTAAGCGAATTCCAAATAATAATCAAAGAATTCCATGCCCCCATGAAAAGTGTCCGACCCAAAAACACCCTATACGCCACAACAATACCACAAATATCAACACTTAATGATCTTATAAATTTGCAAGTCAACCCTGAAAACCCATATCCAACAGAAGCATGCTTTAAAAGCTATTTCCTATAATAATAGCCTATTGTTTTAAGTTAGGGAAGGAAATTATAAAAAAAAATATGCCCTAAGCCCATCCGGTGATTAATCGAAGGAAATATTCACCCAAAAGGATGTGGATGCTTGGAATTTTATTTTCTTTGGTATCGCGATGCGAAACGGCCGTTTTCCGGTTTGTTAAGTTTTCAGCGCGCAAAAGGCATGCTTTTGTGTTTTAATTAATAACAAATGCTCATAGAAATAGGCTTTTAATAGGCTTAATCCATTACCCAACACAAAGAGAAAACGAAACAAAAAATTGCAAAAGAGCAGCTGCCGGTGAAACGCTTATCCTGTGATTGCATATGGTTCCAAATACTACGGGTACTTGGTCTGATTAATGATGCCGCAGTCATAGTGACAACCCAGAAACGAGATGTTAAAATGTTCATCCGTGCTTCCGTTCCATCTCATGAAAGCCACTTAATAAATTGCACAAGATTCTCGCACCGCAATACATTCTTAAAATTAATTCCTCTCGTTAAAGCATCCAAAAGTGTGTATATGGGAGCAAGGGAGAAGAACAACCAATGGGAGCGTGAAAAATCCAGTTTATTCGCGAAGCTTAGCCGAAAATTTATTTCAGCGTTACTCCGTCTAAACAATCAAAATGGGGTCCAATAAAAATGTGCCTCAAATCACAGCGCTTTCTCGCCCGTAACCCGTTAAGTTAATTGAAATTGAACAAAAAAATATCAATGGGAGAAGAAAAATACTGACTTTGGTCCTTCGAGCCGGATAAAATTATTGTCTCCCCTACGGTTCGTTTTATTTATTTATTGAGGTTATTCTTTGGTTTTTTTTTATTGTGGCACATTTATCCATTCATCACATCCGAGGGCTTTAGCAATGTTTAACAATGGATTAAATTGGTTGTGTGCTCTCATCCGTACAGACCATAGACCTATTGTATTTGTATAAGTACTTTCAAAGCTGCTTTTGTTTCTGAAAAGTATCTAAATGGAGAATTCACATTGCACACTCTTCTGCTGTTACTGTCCCTAAATTTGGAAATGCTACATCATTGGATTCATCTTAGCAAATGTCCAGGCAACCGTAACATCAATGTGACCAAAGCTATTGCATCCAAGTGGACTGAACCTGGTACAGGCAGCTGCAACGACATGAAGTTTTGTTGTTATAGCAGGGCATTGTTGCTCATGCACGAGTGGGCGGAATGCCAATGGATAAATGTCCTTTTGGGTTTATTTCAAGGGTTTTTCTTTCAGGAAAATGTCTCCCAATTTTCAATTATCTTTGGAACATTTAGTTTCATTGAATATCTGTCGAAGAAGGCAGTTGAACATTTCCCAATGATTTTATTACGACAGTAAATCAATCAGATAATAGATTTCTCTAGGAAATATTTCAGACGCAGTACAGTGCAACGTGACCAGATTTTAATCTAGTTGGTGTAACCAATTTAATATTATAGTGTGCAGGAGAGTGAAATATTTTTAATACTATAAAATGCTCATCATATAGAAAGGAGTTGCACGTCTATAGAATATACTATACGTTCGTAATTATTAGGATGCATGTATTTTTTTTTTTTAAGAATTTCTGAAAATTCGAATGCAATGGTTGCGCGTTTTGAAAATGACCGAAATGGTAGTTAACTAAGGGTCTCATTGAAACTGAAAGACTTATCGATATTCATATTAGAGGGCAGTTATATATGTATATCTAACTCTCTTCACTCAAGTCAATTTGGGTACAGAAAGGGTAAATCGACTGAGGGAGCTCTTCATTACCTTGTCAGAAAGGTAAGAAGCATTCCAATCTAAGCAAATTGTCCTTTGTGCCTTCTTGGACGTTGAGGGCGCGATCAGTTATAAAAGTATTGAAAACTCGACCAACCACTGGATCAGAGCCATGGTGGAAAGTCGGATAATAACGTCCTCCTCTGGAGGTGTGTCGGTGTCTGTGACAACAGTGAAAGGCTGCCCTCAAGGTGGAGTACTCTCTCCTATCTTGTGGTCACTATATTAATCGACAGTCTACTATAGCACATAGCCTAGGCTATAATGCCATCGGCTACACTGACGATCTAGCGATCATTATCAGTGGCAAGATCAGTGATATCATTACTTGTAGTATGCAGAACGCACTTCTATATGTCCCAGAATGGTGCAATTTGGAAAAACCATTCTAGTGCCTTTTACGAGGAAGCAATAAGTTAATCTTGGCACCATAACAGTAAATGGCACTACCTTGAGTTACTCCATGAAGTCAAATATCTCGAAATTGTCCTTGATAAGAAGCTCAACTCGAACTCATAAATCAAGTCCGTCACATAACGTGCCACTAGGGCCATGTGAGCCAGTAGGCGACTGTATGGCAGAACTTTGGGTCTAAATCCCAGAATGATATACTGGCTGTACCACGTACGCAGCAGTTATCTGGCGGCCAAAAGTACTTGAACGGACAACGGCTAATAGGCTACAAAGGTAATACAGCGTATTGCCTGTTAGGCATCACGATTGCAATGCGCACTTGCCATACTTCAGCCTTAGAATCTATTATAGGGCTTTCACCCTTACATATTTATTAGGAAGGTTGCAGCTATTAAGCTACAGCTATGAGAATATGAGAATATGGGACACCTGGAAATACTTAACTCAATTCCAAACATGCACATTCTGTTTCATCCCCGACTTTATGGTTAGGGAATAGGTACAATTTTGAGAAATTATTATTGGGGCCAATGGTGTTTCGACACTGGATCCTAAAAGTATGGTCTGGTACACCGGGCATTGCGGGCAACGAATCGGCGGACCAACTAGCTAGGGCTGGATCCGAATCCGCGTTCTATGGACCAGAACCTTATTGCAGGGTCAATTGGACTACTGTTTTAGGTCTAATTAACGATTGGGAACATCAACTTTGTCTAAACCACTACGAAAATGTTCCGGGTTTAAATCAATCCAAAAGATTAATTAAACCTTACTCCTACAAGGAAATCCTCAACTTATAAATAAGAAAAGTATTAGAAAGCTGGTGGGCTTTCTCACAGGCCATTGTGGCTTGATATATCATCTAAACAAAATGAATTTGTGTCCGGAGACAGAATGCTGGTTCTGCCTTGAGGATGAAGAATCCTCCGAGCATATTCTCTGTGATTGCCCGGCACTTCATTGGTTAAGAAAATGTGTCTTTAGCAGGGAGACACGTTCACCAGAAGAGCTGAGAAACTCCGCTACTAGAAAAACTCCATCCCAATAGATCTTTTTAGGACGCAGTGTCACCCAATTGGGCATGGTCTCTAGCTGCGCTCAAGGAGAAGGCTTTAAATATAATTTTTAAATATCATTCTGGACAATTTTGTCGCTAAAAAAAACTACTAAACCGAATATGTATTACTATTTCCCAACGGTACAAATCCGGACTTTTTGAAAAAAAATTGATTTCCATGCTTTTCTATGCCGGTATTTCGTTTCCCGCTTTAATTTCGAAATTCCTTGATTAAGTTTCCTGATGCCTTTTCCGGAACCGGCCTAACATTTTTCGGTAAAACATATCGAAGTCTTTTCTAGGAAGTCATATTGCCTAATATGCTATTGCTATAATTCCAGGAATCCTTGTATAATTTTATACCAACTTATTTTAATTGCAACCATTGAAAAGGAGACTTTATTAAATTCGAGTCGTTCGTGAATATGCCGACTTCTGCGTTCATTGGTTCCTCATGGCGTTGACTATGCGTTTTTAATCCGATGGCAGTTCTGACATTTAAGTTCGCAAAAGTAATTCTGTAATGCAATTGAATTAGGCAGATAAAAAATCTAACAATTTAAGGACATAATCAGAGCATAATTATCCCTCAGCGCTAATTCGGTAATTCAAATGCTGACACATCAAACCATGACCACGATGAAAATTAAGTACATACCAGCAGGAGCTATATCTTATATCTACGATAGCCAATCAAATCACAGTTTCAAATGAAAGGGATATACTAACCAGTGATGCCATTCTGACCGGATTCCGGTCATATCTGACCGAAATCGGTTTACTTTGACCGGAGAAAATTTTGAAATCCGGTCTAACCTTTTTTTGACCGGAACGAAAAATGTTTTTAACCGGAAAACGATTTTTTGACTGGAAAAATAAAATTGCTCTATTAACTATAAATAAAGATATATTTATATAATTTGAATAAAACTTAGCCTTAGATTATGAACACACTCTCATGTTCAAACAGAAACCAATTTACTGCGAATAATGGGATATTTACAACATGATGCATGGAATTCTGCTCCGGGAGCATTATCTTATAGGCTAATTTTTGGACGTTTTCTTTTGCTAGAATGTTGAAACTAAACAATGAATTTTAATTAATTAAAGTGTGAAATTCGGTAAATCTGAGATTGGAGTTTGGTGAACTACTCTTTTCAAGTGTCAGAAAATTATCCCAGAATACTTATTTAGCCCAATTGACACACTGGCCATATGGCCATACACGTCTTCCCATGACTTTCATTTCCATTGATGACTTGGCTACAAACAAAAACGAGGCGTCGTTGCTATGAAATAAAATTTGACAGGTAAAAGAATATAGAAATCGGAAACACAAACAAATTTTATAGTAAAGCCGAAGCCGACGCTCGTTTTTGACGCCCTCACTCTATGAATGCAAATATCAAATGCAGATTTATATCGAAACTATTTCTGAAAATGGATTTTCTGTGCATTTTCTATGCTATCTACTTTTCTCGTTTCTACTCACTCAAAATCTACCTGCCTCGCTAGACATTGGAAGACGTTGTATGGTCATGCACTAAAAGTGTATTTCAGGACATAAAACACGTCATATAAAATTAAAAATTTATTTCAGTATATTTTAAACAAACGAAATAAAAAACAAGTTTACAAACTCAAAATTCGCATTATAAAAACGTTTTCTCAATATGGATAATGTTTATAATGTAAAAAATGGCTAATGATAATTAACTTTTGTTTTATATTTTTAGTAATACATATTATGTTACCATAATCTATTTTGGACCGGGTTTCAGGTCAAAAACTCTGATTTTGACTTTTGACCGGATTTTTTAACCGGATTTAGAAAATAAAAATCCGGTCATACGGTCAGATTTGACCGGATTCACTTTTTTTTAATGGCAACACTGATACTAACTCTTTGTAATCGCTAGTATGAATGGAATGAACGTCTGCCACAGTTGGTATGTAGCTGTAGACACGAACTGACTGATACAGCTGTTGGACGACATAATAGCTAATGAGGATGGCACCCAGTGGTAATTGCTGTAGATTTCAAGTAGTGTGTATAGAATAGATACTAATGAATGGGAGAGGACTAATATAGAGTAGCTCTCCTCAATGCATTTGCATTACTAGATATAACTATATAAGAGTCAAGAGCAATGGGAAATGGAAAGTTTTTAAATTACTTGAAATTACGGGCGTGAGTTTACCATCAAATTTATGAAATCTTTTTTTTTTATTTTCAATTTGTAGTTTGTCCCATTTGACACTATGCTGAAATTTACAAACTGAAATTTCTTGTGTAAAATTTCCTAAGATTTTTCATACACGGTGCTCTCCCGATTGGTTTCGCTTTACATGTGGCAAAACTATTTTGTAAAATTTCTCGCTTAAGGATAGGAACAGACTTAGAGCAGCGCTTCCTGAAGCAATTGTAGTCACATAATACAAGGTGGCGCAAAAATAACCTTCCGATGTTTTTTGGCTGTAATTTAAAAAAAAATGAAAAACTTTGATTCTTCTTGTGGATTATTTGTATTTGGTCTTTTAATTTTTTTTACATCAAGTCGAGAATATGATGTCATGTAAATGGCCGCCGCCACAGTTGCGATTGTCATTTGAACCCTTTTTATGGCATTTTCCATCACTTTGGCCAAAACTTCCGGCGATAGGTCCTCACATTCTTGACGGATATTGTCTTTAAGAGCTGCAAGAGTCTGAGACTTGTTGACATAAACCCGCGACTTCAAAAAGCCCCACAAAAAGAAGTCTGGAGCGGTCAAATCAGGCGATCTTGCTGGCCAGTGCAAATCGCCAAAACGGGAGATTAGGCGCCCGGGAAGTGCATCCTTCAGCATATCGGTTGTGGCACGTGCAGTGTGTGCCGTTGCACCGTCCTGTTGGAACCACATGTTTTCCAATCCCAATTCATCAAGTTGCGGCAAAAAGAACTCGTTGATCATTGCTCTGTAGCGCTCACCATTCACAGTAACCGTTTGGCCCGCGACGTCTTCGAAGAAAAAAGGTGCGATGACTCCTCCAGCGTTCTCTGCAGAACGGCTACTCCGGGGTCTGCCACGCCTGGCAGCATCTCGTGTTGTGCCAGTCTCTTCGAGGCGAGCGGCTAAACGTCGCAGTGTTTCACCAGTAGGCGTTGGACGGCTAGGAAATCTGCGACGAAATTCACGTTGTGCCAAAGTCACCGACCGATTATTGCTCAAATAAATAGTCACCAATATTCCGCGTTCTAAAGCAGTGTAGCGTAACATTGTTTATTAACGTGTATTTCGCATGTGTTTACTACACAAATGTCAAAACAGAACTGACATTAGGGGCCAATCGCAAAATTTATAGCATTTTCTGATAGGAGGATTACTTTTGCGCCACCTTGTATGTATAGTACATATGCTTTGCCAATGTCTACGAATTGTAGTGCTTAAATATGTCCTAGTCCAACGGTTCCCAATTTTTTGATTTTTTGGTCGCGGGACACTTTTCAGGGGAGAATAGGTAGGTATATAAAAAAAATTATTCAAAACCATATTTAACCCATTTTCCAGTTCTCCAAAACTTATAAAAAAAATGTGCACGACTGGGTCGCACGAAACTTTCTCGTTTATTGCGAATCTCGCAGAATCTCAGAGTCATTTCAGCGAATTTTACGCTTAAAAGCATACCCACAACCCACTCTTAAAGTGTCTATACGGGCAAGTGGAGTGGGAAAAAAATTGGGGCGGAAAGTGGGTGTTAGTTGCTTAAAAGAAATTGTTTATGTTTGCTATTAGATTTGTATTGCCACTGAAGTTTTTGACTTTAGGAAAATATACCGTGTGTGAAGTGAATACAAATCGGGAGATAGGTAGTCATATTTGAGAAATATTCATAAAACGGTTTTATTTCAGTTTTTTGAGAAAAACTAAGTACGGGATCATGTTAAGAATGCTTATGTTGCCTACAATATGTATTTCGATCAAAATCGTTAGAGCGGTTTTTGTAAAATTATGCTGACAAATGTTACAACTTTAGATTCGAAAAGCACTGTTCTTAAACTGTTTAGCTGAAAACTGAATACAACGTATTGTTCAAGATAACTATAAGCATTGCCGTGCAGTTACATTTTCATCGAAATCAAAAATGACGTTTTCGAGATATGAGCAGTTTTTAATGTATGTACTTTTTAGCGATTGGGGTGGAAATCGAAGGACGCACTCATGGTTCAAAAAACACTGTTTTGTAACTGTTTAGCTCAAAAGCAAATGGTATTATGTACTATGGATTTAAGCATTACCTGTAACAGTTACATTTTTATCATAATCGAAAATGGCGTTTTTGAGATATGAGCAGTTTTTTTAAATTACTAATATTAGGGATTTGGGTGGATATCAAAGGATGCAGTCTTTTTAGAGAAAAACTGAGTTTTCTACCAAGTTAAGAATGACAATAATACCTTAAAAATAAGTTTCTTTTTTAAATCATTTTTACCGTTTTCGAGAAAAAGGCAATATTCAAAACTGCCGTTGCTGCAATTTTTAGCGAAAAACTGGGCATGCAGTCATGTTTAGCATGCCTACATTAAGTCAACTATCAATTTTGGTTCAAATCCTTAGAGCCGTTTTTGAAAAAAATCTAAATTGTTTAATATTTCATAAAATTTTTGTATAAGAAGTACCGTGTCAAGCTACGATTGCACGGCCATTTTTTCGAGTCATTTAAATAACGCTCTGACGTAAAAATCGCGTCACAAAGCAGCCATTTAAATGTCGTTCTGTGTGATCGCCATTTTTGGGATAACATTTTCGGCGTCATTTAAATGACTAGGAAAATGTCGGACCAAATGACATGTATTTAGTGCCATTTAAATGGCGAAAAAAAAATGGCCGTGTGATCGCTCTTCAATGACGGCTAGGACAAATGACTAAACTTTTTGGCTGTTGTGTTATTTAAATGACATCCCAACGAAAAATTCTAAATGACTCGCAGTGTCCGTCATTTGATTTTGGGGCACAAATGACGATGATAGTCATTTCGTGTGATCGCCATATTTCCAATGATGAATCGTAGCTTAAATGTCGCTCTACTGCGACTTCCTAAGACTTTGCACCATCTTAATGTTACTGCATTGTGATCGAATGACACACAACTTCCATTCTTGCCAGTTAATTAAAAAATGTGTCCCCTAGATAATCTAACCAATTACCTGGGTGTCAAGCTAGTAATTCCCTGAATGAAGCCCCACGCTCGTGAACGTGATTTATCGTGACAACGATCAAACGAACTCAGATGTGGGCAAACGCATTCGCGTTAAGCTCGATGGTACACAGCTGATTAAGGTGCATTTGGACAAGAATCAACAGACCACCATTGAACACAAAGTCGACACCTTCACATCAGTGTACAAGAAATTGACCGGACGTGATGTTACTTTTGAGTTCCCAGAAAACTACTTGTACAATTTTTTTAAAAGATGAGAATGCATCTAACATTTAATTCGAAAGAGGAATAAAAAAAAAAAAAAAAGATGTCGAACACTACTAAAGATTTCTAATACCTTTCCACTACTAAAATGAGTCGTCTCAGATTTGTGAGATGTCCTAGATGTATTTTGTTGTACAATTCTAGTAGCTGTTACCTATGTGCCCAAATATCACTGGTAAACCTCTTCAAGTGTAATCCCAGAATGTATAGTGTGTGGAGCTAAGTTTCCTTAGCGCAGTTTTTATGTTAAGTCCCTATATTCCTAGTTTACTGAAGCACGATAGACATTTATAACGCATTTGGCCTATATTTGTCAGTCCATGGAAGCAATATGGAGTTGAAGGTTGGAGCAGCTGCTCCTGACTACAATTAAAAAGAGAATTGTGTCTTTTTCTCGGTGTGTGCAATTTCTCACTTCTGGCACATTTTCATTAAATTGTCTACTTAATCACCCGCATTAGAAGTCGACAAAAAAAATGCAATTCAATTTTTATGTGTGAATTTCTCATAGTTTTTTTTTTCCTTCATTTCCTCCCCCCCTGCAGAAGCAATTAAATCACTGCTACAGTCCACTACATGTATAGTCCCGAAACAAATAATAATATAACAATGTTTTCGACGTCCCTCTAGATTGCCTTCAATATTTGCCAACGGTCAGGCTTTGCCATTGACCACTTCAAAAACTATTAAATTGTGCATTCAAAAGCTTCGCTGAGTTCTATTTAGTTTTTTGGTTGCCAACTGTTTCCTCAATCGAAGGGGATGAGGGTGAATAAAAACAAACAGGCAACGTTCTCTGGCCGTTCAAAAATGTACAAAAATTATTTCCGCTGAAATTGTTAGCAAAGCGAGTTTGAAAAAAAAAAACACTAAAACATAAGTGCATCCTTCGAGATTCAGGACACTTATAGGGAATAAATTTCAACTATAAAGTGGGAGAACTCCAGTAGAAGAAAAATAATATAAATAGAGTAGAAAATGTAATAAGACACAAACCCCCACCACCCACCTCAGACCTATCACAGCCATTATCCTTTCATTGCCTGATATGAAGATTTAACGTTCGTTACTGTTTCTGCTGGTGCACGGTTCCATCAATAAATTTCTTCACCCCCTCGCTCCCACTCTCTCACTCTTTCGCTTTTTCTCGGGCTGGAAACTCTACAAAGAAGATGTGAATGTGTATAAAGAAATCTTTCCAAACAAAAAAAAAAAAAGGATTCCCATGCATGCGATGGAATTATTCCGTCTGATTTATTACGCAGAATGAGTTATGCATTTTCAAAGCTCGTCCTAAGACAGGACATAAATTTTCCACATCAATAGAAAACAGCAGTAGCGCCACTATTACCATAAACATTGCAACCACCCTGTACCCCTCCTTCCTCTTGGGATGGTCCCATCCAATTTGGAATTTTTTAGTTCGAATAAAAGGATTTTTTAAAAATACTTTCTCTCGTCTATTATTCTACATTGTGTAAGAGGACACAAGGACGTAACAACCACAAATCGAGATATACTCCATGGAAAAGGACTGATCGACCACTGCACTGACGACCTCTTCAGCCAAGTCCTCCGTAGTCGTCTACCGAACAATGCATATGAATAATATTCAATATGAATTTTTCATTCCAAAAGAAAAATACAAAACCATTCTCTACCCAGCCAGTATCCAGTGTCATATTTGAGTGATTACATGCAAAAAAGATATTAGAAGGGGTGGGTTGCGGGTTAAGAGTGTTGGCGCGACGTTAAGTAAGATTTGTGTACGGGCAACCTGAGAATGTAGAGCATATTTGACTTGAGTGAATTTATCTCGTAAGCTCTACCAAATAGCCAAGTCCAAGAGGTGGATGAGATTAATGGTACCTACTTTCTTTACACACCCTTGCGGCCAGGCAAAATTGCTCTTATTTTAATTTTGTCGATATTTTTTCGGCGAAAAGATTTGGATTGGAACACTGCCTCTTGAAGAGAGTGAGGGGTCTTGCTTTTAGTTCATAGTATTTGCTTGGGAAAAACGCATGTAGAATTTATACGATTACTTTCGAAAATAAAAAAACATTTCCTTAAGTACGTTCAGTCTATGATTGGAATTGTAGGCCACGAGATAATAGTACCTGCTCACTTTTGAGTGCACTTATACAGGGCTCTGAACGACTAGGACATAAATTTGTATTAGTGATTTATAGTGTGATAAGAAATTCTGCAGTTAAGTGGCCTTTTTTATGCCAGCTGCAGCAAAGGCAGCTCTTGGCTTAGCTTCCCAAGTAATATTTTAACATAATTGATGAGGCTTGCCATTTCAATGGTTGCTAAAGAACCGCAACCATTGCCACCTTAACTCTCATAAATTTGTATTTGCTTTCATTAGTGGTTGTTTATTGGCAGGTACAAGTTAAATGCAGCCACCCTTACGTTTGAATAGTTTGTAATTTGCTTTTAAGCATAACATATAGTTTTGAAATTATTTTTCAATTTGTTCAATAGCTAGAACATGATGTTTTTAGCGCTATTTGTGGTCTCATGAATCAGGGCTCTGCTGAGAGCATTTTCCATTACATTTTTAAGAGTTACTTTCTATTGGTGCATAAACGACCCAAAATATAGCTTCTTGCTATAGTTTGATTTTCTAAGCGAATCAAGGAGCCATATAAATACTGCTCTTAAAGAAGCCTTCTTTATAAGCTCGAATGATTTTAAGAACGTTTGTTATTTTTATAAACTGTTTGAGTTTAGATACGCTAAAATTTGAATAATTAGATTTTATTTTTAAAAATTATATATATATATGAGTCCTTCAACCCCGGGTGGGGCATAAGTCGGCGACAAACTTCCTCCATCCTTCTCGATCTGCGGCCAGATAATTCAGCTGTGGCCACGTTTTACGATGTGTTGCTGCTTCGGCCAATACAGTTGATTTCCAAGTAGTTCTGGGTCTACCAACTCGCGGTGTACCTTGAGGATTCCATTCGGAGGACTGCTTCGCAATGTTGTCGTTTGGTCTACTCAAAGTGTGGCCAATCCAGCGCCACTTCCTTTGCCTAATTTCGACATTCAAAAGCTTTTGACCCGTTATGCGCCACAATTCTTGGTTCGATATAATTTGCGTCCATAGGATCTTAAGAATGTATCGAAGGCATATTTGACTGGAGTTCCATACCGAAGGCAACATTCTAAAGGCACTGCGGGCTTTACTTATTCTGCTATTAAGATCCAGATCATCCGTTCCTCCAACGGACGATACAAAACTGCCTATATAGTTAAATTGTTTAACCTCCTCAATGGGCGGCCAGTATGCATGATTTTGGTCTTTTTGCAATTAATGTTAAAACCAGCCATCTCTCCATTCACTTGCAGTGATTGGCACAGTTCGTTCATCCCGCTGTTGGTACTTGCCAGGAAACAGATATCGTCGGTATAATCCAAGGGGCTTAGCCTCTCAAACGGTCTACATTGAATACCATGTCCCTCAGTTGTACCTACGGTAGCAGTCCGTACATCATCTATCGCCCATAAAAACAGGATTGGCGACAGGATATCCCCTTGTTTTACTCCCTGTCGCGCTTCGAAGGAGTCGGAAAGCTGTCCACTATGTAGAATGATATAACGAACGTATAACAGCAACAATCTTCGAGGGGAATTCCTCTCCTATCTAAAGATTTCCAGATCCACTCGCGGTTGACTCGGTCAAAGGCCTTCTTAAAGTCTACGAACATAAGGTAGAGCGGTGACGTAAACTCGGTTGACTGTTCGAGTCACAAACTAGTAAGAATAGACCGTCGACTCCTCCCACATAACGGACTTTGCCTACAAGCTGCCGGCGGGCCCAGGATTTTTCATGTATTTGTGCTGTACAAAATCAAAGGAGCGCCATTAACGCACGCATACTTGAAAAATCCTAGGCCCATGGTATAGCATGGAAAATCATTGCCGCCATTAATTTTGACATTTACACGTATTCACAGACAGGGAAATTTTTTCCGGGGGTGATCGGCAAGGTGTACGGGAAGTCGGCTGACTGACAAACCGTCATTATTTTTAAAATATTGCTCAACAATGAAAATGCGTTGTTCGTTCGTATAGCGCTCCATTTTTACTAACCCCGAACTGTCAGCTGTCACATTGTTATCTTTTTTTCGGTTGGCTTTACTGCACTATTAAATGGCGCAAATTTTGCGTGAATTATGGAACACTCTTTATGAATGAAGTAATACTATTGTGTTCAAAAAAAAAAATTAGGAAGTAGGAAGCTGCGCTTCATACCTACGAACGCTATCATCATTTGCAACTTTTTGTAGCACTGTATTTTTCCCTCGCATCCGAATGATACGATGTCAAAGATTACAGTTTCCATTTTTCAGTATTTGCAAAGCCAAGGGGCAAGACCCTAAAGTGGTATAGACTTGCAACATGAGTGCTTTGTATGTTAAGTCCAAACTGCTGAATTTGGGCAATTGGATTTTCTGCGAATTTTAATATGTCCGAGGGATAAAGGGACATTTTAGCTATTAAAGGGATTTTTTTCATAGTAACAAATTTCATATAATAACGATTTTCAAACACAAGTGAACCGAACCCTTAGGTAAAGACAATACTTTCTAGTGATAAAGCAGCCATCTACCAGAAACGCGTAAAATACTTGCAACACACGAATACGAACATAGGTACCTTAAAAGAAATGAAATGGTGCTCACTTCACAGCAAAACAGGGTTCTGCGAGGGTTCCAGAAAACTCGGAAAAGGCCAAGTGCAAAAATGAAGTCATTAAACGTTATTTCTGTTTGAAATGCGTTTCTTTTATTTTCTTGTTTTTTTTTGTAGCGGGGGGGGGGTATTCTAGTATACTAACAAAAAGGGATAAAGTCCATCGAAAATGGATTTTTTAACGGTTGATCTGGGATATTCCATCATAACCTTCTGGCAACACTGCCTAAACTAATAAAAAATCAACTGAGAACAAACCCCCACATAAACACATAAACACTGTTATATGCTTCTTTCTCTCTGCAGCTCTTTGTTTGCTAATTATTATTAGAACAGAGCATAATGCCAACGCTGCCAAGAAGTCATCAGAAGTGCTGCCGTCTCTGAAGTCCTTGTTTTCGTCAGTCGCTCACCAAGCATAAAATAAACCCTTGATTTGTTGACAAGTCCCAATCATCAGCTCATGCAGCCATATCTCACAATGCTGCTTACAATAAGTAAAGCTAAACGAAGATTTTCTTACGGCATACCTAAGAAGAACAAAAACCTATCTGAAGAAAAATTAGGAAATGCGAGGAGCTCGAGCGAGAAGATATAGACAAGACATTATGCTTAGAGTGAACAAAGCTGAAGGAGCCGACTGTTATCTTAGTGCAAAACTGAATACAATCTCAGCCTACTTCATCTTGTCCTAAGTCTGTATCACTGCTTTTCATGGGACACCGTTCTTGCCTCTAAAATTGTATTAACATGGTATATCACAGTGTTCTGCATCACAATAGTCCTGATTTTATTTTCATATTAATTTTATGGAAATGTGCGATGGTGCCTTACAATTACTCCCCGAAAATTGTAATTATTTCAGTTACTAAATTCCAAAGAGCATATTTTCGTCGATAATAAATTCTCTAAGAAAAATAGTAATAAACTATCTTTCACTGTTAATTAAAATTCCGATATGCAGGAACTATGATTAAAAAATCCTTGTTCGAAATTGCAGAAGCACTGTAATTAGTCCGATAGAAGAAGTGTTCGATAGAAAAAAACCCTCCGGCCATAATAATCATCTAAGAAAGCAGAAATGAACATCCTTCTTCCTTCTCACTGTCATTCTTATTGTAATTTCAAATCAATGGGAGTGGAATTTTTTAATCTCGAACTCAATATCTCTCCTTTCACTCCCCCGTTCATCAATCGGCGATGACAGTTTGGATGCTCGCCCATCCGAAGCATTCCGGCATAATTCTCATTTCCATCTCCCCTTCCATAAAATAGCTTTGCAGACTGTCACCCCTTGTGTGGCATTTATTTGTGTGTAATGTATGCGCTATATGTATATAGTATATAAAAAAAACGCTTCCTTTTCGATTGCATTCCAGATGACCAGGAACGTCTCTACCTGTATCTACTAATTGCGGGCTCTGCTGGAGTCATCGTATGCATCGTAATTGTTGCGGCACGTGTTATAATGCTGAAGCGTCGTGATCACAATGCAGACAGCCATTCGCAGTCATCCGGAAAGGGCGGTGGTGAGACAACGATTCCAAATGGATTTAACGATACGATATCGGAAATTGACGCAGACATCGACTTAACTATTCCGGTGCCAGTGCCGAGCGTTTCCAAGAATGAGGTGAGTTTTTTTTTCACTTTTTCTCTACTACCTATATAAATCCATTTTTTTTTTGTATCAAATGGTAAATTCGCTCTATATCCTGTTGCATTGCAGCATCAGTTTAGGAACCACACACGAAAATACATTCACGTTCTCTGCGGTAAAAGGTATCCCATTCCCTGGCGTGAAATAATCCTGCTGATGTGATATTACAAATCGCATTAATGCAGTCATGGTAGGGAATCTAGGGATTCTTTCGATTGTACTCGTGTCGGTTTTAAAAATGCAAGCAGAGTTTGCACACCGGAAAATGAGTGTCAAGGAATTTTCCTTGAATTCGAAGATTTTATATGCGTCGGTGGACCAACATGTGTGCTAATGTTTGTGACATTATTTTCTGAAAGCGAAATCGAAATCGAAACGGTAGTGGATTTTTATATCTTTATCTTAAGCCGGAAAAGATTTAATCGTAGAATTTGTACGATAGGGTGGTAGAGGAGCTAACGAAAAAAATTCTATGAGGATGGGAACCGGAACAGTGCATAATAATAATGGTTTTGGGTACACCTTTTAGTGTATTTTATTTCGCAGTGTAGAAAATGTATTTCTGGAATGCTTTCGGAAAAACACATTTTGTATAGATTTTAGAGCCAGTAGGGTGGAGAATTAATATCAATTTTAAAGGGAAAAGTTAAAAGGAATTTGTCGAATCTCATAAATCACATTTTTGAGCATATTTCAGCATATTCTTCGTCTCCAATATGATGTAACAGTCCTTATCACATGACACTGAACACACATCACCATTCAGCACACTGCTCAGTGCTCACAACTCTTATTGTTGTTGTTAAACTCCTAGTCACTAATTACACAATCACTTACGTCAATCCAACGACACACATGCAATGTTGCATAACTAACGTGACCATTTATTTTTTGTCAAAAAGCGGGGGGTTTTTTGAAGCTATAAGCGGGTGTGTTTTGGCGGGTTTGGTGGTTTCCCAAAAGAAGATTCTGACCTCAAAAATTTCGTGCAAAATATTAGAAAACAGTTTATTATTTAAAAATTAACGTCATCAGTTTTTTAAATATATTTCCGTATTCCGTATTCCGCATTCCGGCTTCCAATTCTGGCGTAAGCGTTACATATTTTTTTATTTTTTTTATTTTTGGGTATCTGGTAGTTGGTGTGTCTCTCGTTATCTTGCTAAATTTTACCGTCGTATTTACAGCGAATGTCAATGAATAACATTGGTTGTTTCTTTGACACATGACATTTGCAATTTTCGCGCACTTATGCCAACTGAAGTTGTATACGGCAGCTGAGTTCTGCCATCAGTGTTCTTATACGTTTTTTATTTAAAAAAATCTTCAATCGTAGTGAAAAACAGGACTAAAGAACATTTTTAAGAGAAATAAGTTCCGACTTTTTATCAAAAAGCGGGAAAATAGTTGTGGTGTTTACCTAAAACCCCGGGTGGAGGGGTTTTAGGTAAAAAAATAAGGTAAAACCCAACTATACAGCCAGAGACAAATATCCCCACACAAGTCCTTCCGCAGTATGAGAATCTTTCATTGGATCATAATATTCGCACAGTGTTTTTGTTTTTTTTTTTTAATAAATTCCACTAACCCATACTGCCGAAGGAATTGCGAACTCGACTTGTGTGTCGCAACAGGTTCGTATAAGCTTCTCACAACCATTCGTTCCGTGCAAGTGCTTAGGTTTGGGATAAATGGAAGGGACCTACAATTTTATGTCGAGTCTGATCAGCTGAATTGAAAAGCTTTCTCAGGACACTTATAGGTACCCACTCTCCGACACTTGTTAGACCCTCGTCCTCGAGCTGAATCAAGGTACATTAATTCTGCTCAAATTCTCTGCCCGAAGTAACGCGATAACCTCGCATAAGCAAATTTAGTTCACTGCTCAGCTCACGTTTTAACCTCTCTTGGCTAAAGCTTTTACAATCAGCATTGAATTATATTTTTAAACCGTCTTTTTTCTTCTTGGATTTCAACCAATAGTGTTTGAATGTATTCTTACATAAAAAAAAAGCTATTGGCAATGTATGTGGCCTATATCTAGGTCACAAGGCCGATACTGGCTTATGGCGTAATTGTATGGTGGATAGCCTTGGAAAAGCTATAAATCGCGACTATCTATCAAGGACCAGCGAACAGCTTGTATGTGCATAAACAGTGCACTACGCACAACTTCCTCTGCTGCACTGGATTCCTAAATTACCCCTCGAAAACCAAATACGGAGTTGGTGGGGGCGTTTTCTCCGCAAGTCTTAAACTTAAGCTATCGTTCCGTCTACCAAACTACTGTAGCTTGTTCCAGGCGGAAATTATGGCGATTAAAGCAGTCTTATGTATATATTCAAGAAATAATCAATAAAGACGTAATATCTGTTAAAGATATCTGCATATCTTCGGACAGCCAAGCATCATCTATCAAATCGATCCTATAACTTCTCTAGTAGCCCTTAACTGCTGATCGTCTTTATAAGAAGATGGATGAACAGTTGAACATTCACCTTCTTTTGGTGGTTGGGCATAGAGTATGTATAGATATATTCCAGGGAATTGTAAGGTCTATGAACTCGGTAGAATAGGAGCAACTACACCAATCCTGCCAGATAAAGACATACCAATACTTGCAAACAAAATAAAGCGAGAGTATAAATCTTAAGTGAACAGGTGGCACTAAATGTCAAGCGACATTTTAACCTAAGCTGGATTTGAAACGCTTCAAGAATTGCATTTCTCTTAATAGATTGCATATCGGAACAGGGGCCCTACTCTATATTTCGTTCCGAAAATCAATCCTACTAGAAATTGATTTTCGTTCCGCTTTTGAATTCGAACTCGGTAATAATATACTTTCAGTTTTCCGTATATCAATGCCTTTGACATTTGGAGATTTCATTCCGCTTTCGAAATTGAGAGCACCAAATATTCGGTTTCAGAAAATGTTACTTTCGGAACGAAATACGAAGAAAGGGCCCAGGTCTCACTAATAAGCACTGGCCTGATAGGAAAGCACGCCGTAAGGCTATGCCTTTTCGAAAGTGACTTTTGTAGAAGCTGTATCCTGTATGGTATGGATAAATAAGAGGAGGAAACTATTCGTCACCTTCTTTGTTCCTGCCCAGCTCCCTCTCGTAGAATGAAGCTTCACTTGGGAGCCTATCATTACAACGACTTAGGTGATCTAATAAACACCGATATCAGAAGCCTCTTACGCTTTATAAAGAGCCAGAAATATCTTACATGATGCGTCTTTCATGGTATCGCAATGGACCCATTCTAGTCTAAGTGTGTTAGCGTTTCCTATACCTCTCAGCCACTTTCAACCAACCTAAACCATAGGCCCCTATTGTGAGCGCCGATAGTTAATCGTTGATCGACAACTGTCGATAGATCGAGAACTGTGATTGTCGATTGCGATCGATATTTGTCGATTTGACAGTCGCTTGTTAGTCGATTACAAATTTCTAATCGATACTTTCTCATGGAAGTGGAAAAATGTTGTGCGTACGAATAGCTAGAATCAATTGAGTCGTGACGATCGCTGATTGACAATCATAATAAGGGTCATAGACTCTTCATTAGATAGTCGATTCCGTGAATCTTTACAGTTCTAATTTCTGTAACAATAATCCTCAAAATCTACGATGCCACTTTCTTTTCTATTTACCAACCCATCGCAATAGCTCTAACCAATTCTCGCATTAGATATGCTGCGGAAGGTAAATTCAAGCCTTACCTGCCGATCTCGACTCAAAACCTTTTTAGCTTTAAGGGTAGATATAAGTCTTAGTTTTTTATCTTCGTTATTTGTTACCTGTATTTGGCAAATAAATTTTCCTGATTTTCTAAAAGTGTTTCTGATGCACTTCTATAAATAGCATCGTTAATTTTCGACATATTTCCGCCATCCTATACTTACGTTTACACCTACGCAGCAAGTCCTTAGAAATACATATAATCAAAACCTTATGTGAAATCAACTATAAAGCAATGTGACATTTTTAACCTTACAGTATCGTGTTCGTATACAGACTAATGTATTGTACTCTTTTTACTCCACAATTGCAGCCGCTGAACAGCCTTTGACTCCGAGTTCACATCATAAAGATTTTTACTACAAGCCATTAACCGTAAAAATGTTATTTCTTTTTTTTTTTTTTTGGGAGAACTTGTAGCGGTTAACACATTTTATTTCTTTATTCAATGTTGTTGTTTTTTTTTTCGTTCTTAGGGGTCTACAACAAAAAGACGAATAAATGAAAAATCCTTTTGAATTTTAAATATTATACACATAAGCGATTTAAACATAAGTACACCTCGCAGCAAGTTATTTCTGATGTAACGACTTAACGTGACATTTATATCCGCTTCCGGGGATACATAGAATTTTTAAAACGTTTTCGTTAACTACACGACTCTTGTATAGTCTGAGTACCTACCTGTGGTATACGAGTAATGTATAGACAACTTAAGGATTCTGGGGTTGATGGTCCTTTCAATGATTTGTTATATCAAGAGTCCAAAGGAGGATAAGTGTATACATCATTGCGCATAAGGCAAACCCTGGTCATTGTAGTTAGGTAGTAAATTTGCATTTTCCCAACCAACATCGCTTGAATGAGTGGAATAATGATGGCCCATTCAAACCCTGTACGAAAAAGTTTTATTCAACTCCCGTTATGCTTTCTTCACCCATTATATGGGGATTAAAAAGTAACAAATCTTTTTGCGCTAATATTATTACTGAATTGTGTTTAAATGCTCTATTGGTAAAATCCCATGTCACCGATTGAAATTGAAAAGGTAGGTAGCTGTATCATATAACTATAGGTACATGATGTACATATTTCAATCTGGCAATGCTAATTTATTTTACACGCCGTTATATTATATTATACTTGCTATCGCAGTCGTAGTTAGAAAGAGACAACTACTGTACTGTACTGGAAGCAAGAGGCATGACGGACAGCGTTGCCACTTTGCAGCAATTGCAGTAGATCTACTGCATTTTTTTCAAAATTTAAATCTACTGCATTTTTGTAAAAGCTTAAATGAGGAAGCCAAATCCGAAATGGTAGATAAAATACAAACAGAAATACAAGCCAATTTGGGATACTGATTTTTCCTGGCTTCAATTGTCGAAGGAAACGGTGTCAGCAAAATATGTCTTTGAACAACAACATGTCAAATTTAGACGTCGATTCTGAACAAATATTTTCTAGCTTGATGGGGTTTTTTGTGCTGCAATTTTATATCGAAGCTTGTCAACAGATAAAAAATCGTTTAATTTTTAATGACGAAAGACTGAAACCTCTCAGGTACGTAGATACGAAGTTAGTACCTAGTGGAAGGCAGTATACCCTCGATATTGCCTATTTTAAACTTGTTTAATTTTTTTGATGATGACAAAGAAAATCTTAATAGCCAATGATGATGAACAATTTTCCATGTTCATTAATATTAGTGCATTTTTCTGTTTTGTTTAAATACCTACTCGTCTTTATTAATTTTGTACTGTTTGTTATGTTTTGTAAATTACCTTGGTTTTGTTTGAAAACAAATCTACTGCAAAAAAATGCAATCTACTGCATTATTTTAGAGAATTTACTGCGAAAAAATAGTTCAACAGTGGCAACGCTGATGATGGATAGTTTTTGCCGTTATCGGCAGTTGGTGAATACAGTCTACTAGGGAAAGACCTAGCATATAATAAAATGTTAAGCAAGATAAAAATGTAAAGTGGAAAGTTATCATTATCATAATAAATTTGGGTTTTTTATGCTCTAAGCTTTTTCCCGCCAGAAACCAAAGGTTTCTTGTGTTTCTTTTATTTTATGTGGAAAGTGGTTCGAGAATTGAAGGGCTCTCGAACAGTAATTCAATTACTTTCACCCTAAACTAAGAGGCAGAAGATGACATAACCAAACCACCGGCACTATTTTTTTAAATTTAAATTGAATCTTATATAAGGGTGTCCCAGTTAAGCGGTATAACGTATAACTCTTTAAGGGAAGATTCCTGGAAAAGAAGTTCCGCCGAACAAAAAATTGTATGGCAGGGGGTATATTCTCACCATATTTCCCGTTATATAGCCCATCAAAGTAGGTGACCTCTAATAGACAATTTATTAGACTTTATAAATTTTTATTTTTTTTATGAAATGTTTATCCTTGAGAAATTTCCTACAAATTATGTTAAGCAACTTTTTTACGTACCTACCATCAACAGAAGTGGTAGTAAAAGCTATTTTTTGTCAGACGAAAATGAAAAAGACTCGATATTACTCTAAAATAAACTTTTTCTTTCGGGAGATCTGGGTGGACAAGGGTTGGAGCCAAATTGAGTAGTCCACCGTTTGTTAAAAATATGGTTGAGGAATGGAGTTACCACGCTGCTACTGTGACAAGGTGCTTTATCTTGTTAAAAGAACATCTTCAAAAAGCTCCTGTAATCGTTCTCTAAGAAATTCCAGGTAGTAATAAGAAACAAACAGTTATTGTAGAAGAACGTGGGGGCCTACTAAAGTGTTTCCAAACATTTACGCTTAACCTCCTTTGAAATAAGAACACATTTTGAAGAAGTTGTTCACAATAACTAACTTTTTACCTTTGAAAGGATGATGTGCGTATTAAATGGGGATGGTGCAAATTGTGGAGGTTTGTAACTTGTTTATGAATTGGGCTATTACTCGGAACAGAAGGAAACACCTTGGATGGTACTTCTTTGACAATTTGGAGGAGGTTATCATCTTAAAGAATTTTTAGGTTCTTAGGTTCCCCTGGTATAGCGATGGGCCTAATATGGTGCCTAGTCTACTGCGATGAACTTACATCCTATACAACCTAGACATCCTGTTGCCATCCGTTCAGGTTATCCCGGGTTTTTAATTTTTTTTTTAATTAGCAAAGCTTGAAAGTGTCAATTTTATTCCCGCTTTTTGGGAGTGATTTGAATCGTAACTTGTTGCTTCTACATTCTGCTACATATTATTGGAATTATGTACCAACTTCGGTAATCGAAAAAAGAAAGGTTTGAAAACACTGGATCAAAAAATTACTAGTATTGTATGTCCACCACAGTACCCAAGTTTGTTTCATTTTATTTCGGGCAATTTACCTATTTTGGTGCCAGACATCCTTCTTGCAACAAAATTTAATTCTAAGTTCAAGTTTAAAAATATAAAATATTTTGCGGAATTGCTTTACAATGAACATAAAATACCAGGCACTTTTGAACCATTTAAAAAGAAAGATGGCTATCTCTTTAGCCGACAGTGGAACGACTTTTACTTTTTTTTTGGCGAACCTATAACGCTTCATCAGCGCCCCGAGATGCTAGCAGATGTAGGTTAGTTCTGTACTTAAATTGCTGCAAATTGTAGTATTCTGGAAATATATCCCCAGGAAGCGCGTTCCAAAGTTTGCTTGTCCTGTAACAAGAGGAGTTTGCGAAAATTTATGTCCTCGCGGTTGTCAAGTGCACTTGTGGGCGCCCAAAAGTTGCTTTTTGAGGGATAATGTCTTTGAGTTCCTCGGAACATCTACCATGAAAGTACCTATAAAACAAGCAAAGGTCAGCGACTTGTCTTCTGTGCACCAACGGTTGTAGATTCGATGTGAGTGAAATGTCTCCAATAAGTCGAACTGCTCTCCTCTGTATGCTGGCTGTCAAGTAGATTAAGTGAATGTTTTGGGGCCGAGCTCCATATATGGGAACAATATTCCAGGCCTGGTCTAGCCTGTATAGAAGGAGAAGTTGCTTGGGGCTTGCGATATAGGATATGTGGTCCTGCCATGTAATTCCTGCATTGACTGTGACTCCTAGAAGCAGTGGCGTAACTATACCATTTGAGGCCCGTGGCCAATTTTTTGGATGGGGCCCTCCCAGTAAGAATCGTCACGTTGTAATTTAATTTCAATAAACCACTTACGTAGTTACTTAAACCTATTAATAATATTGTGTGAATTTTACTTAAATATCTAATAAAATGTATTTCAAGAGCATAGGTTTATGATACTAGAAATATGTATAAACCTATGTTCTTGAAATTAAATAACTATTTCATTTTAATAAGATATTTATTAATAAAATTCTGTTCTCCTATCTTTCTGTTCCGCACAAGTATCTATAACCTAATAGACAGATTAACCAAGTTGCGTAGCCTGTATTGTCCCATAGAGTTTCTTAAATAGGTTTTTATTAATTTTAGTTGCGAAAATGATCGCCAAATAACATTACTGCAGTACATACTTCAGGAAAGCTGTTCGACACAAAATGATTCTTTATTAGGTACCTATTAATAAATCACCAAGTTCTCTAATACACGAAGTCTTTTCTATTTCTTCTCTGAATGTGGACCGAAAACTGAGAATTTCCCTGGCAAATGATTCAGATATACTACCTTATATCAACAAATTCTAGAGCTTTTTTTTTAATAGATCAGTATAATTTAAAATTTGCAAAGTGGAAGGTTGCAAAATAATGAAATTGGAAACACTGGTGTCGGTTGCAACATCTGCAACATTCTGCATCTGCTATACATACTGTTGCTTTTATTTAGGTCCAATTCTTCATTTTGGGAGCACTGTTCACTCGCATGTGCGTCAATAAAGTCAAACAAAATGGAAAATAGAAATACGGGATTCCTCTAACAGTGAGACCGTTGCGAGCTCGCCTCACCCCAGCGGCAACGCCACGAAAAAGTACTTTCTTGGTTAACAAAATGAGGGAATTCCCCGGCGTCACTAGCACGGCCACGCAACCAATGTACCGCGACAAAAAATTAAACAACCACTGGATGCGTTCTAAAATTGATCGGCATTTTTTAGTTTTGAATGTTTTGAAATCTTAGTTTGAATTTGTATAATAATGGTCTTTAGTTGTGTCTCACTTTAATAGATTTTAAGTACTTCAAAAAATTTGAATTTTTAAGTGCTTAGGTACCTACAAAATTTTGTAAAATATGTTATGTTATTTGTAAGCTCGTGACCTCTTGGGCCGGGGCCCTCTCGAGTCGGGGGCCAGTGGCATTTTGCCAGTCCTGCCACCCTATAGTTACGCCACTGCCTAGAAGGTACATTGGGTCCTTCGGATGGATTCGATGATCATCGATTTGGATCTGAGGAACTGTTGGCGCATTTTTTCTAGAATTGGAGAAAGAATAGATCCTTAAGGCACTCCTGCATTTATAGCAAACGAATTAGATAATACACCATCTACAACAACTTTTTTGCATCCATCCGCAGATGGATGTGGTAATCCATAAGACTCTAACTTGCCTAATAGGGCTCTATGCCAGACTCGGTCAAATATCTTTGATTGACGCACGGCCTTAAAACCTGAAGTAATTACCGCAATGAAAAAATCTTTTTGTAACAAATAGTACGCGAATTTTGGCCTAGTTTTGTACTCTTTTTTAGATCCTATTTTATCCAGTAAAATCCGGGATTTTCATTCTCGATAACTACTCTCTTCAAAAAATGTCTGGAAACCTTATATAGTACAACCTAACCTAACCTAACCTATAGAAGCGGAGGTAAATGAGGTCCATAACTTCCTTAAGGCTATATAGCTGTCTTAGGAATATGGACTTCTTGCGCTTTATCTGTGATATGCTGTAGTGTAAGTATTAAGTCGGTTGTATGGAATTACTGTTACGGGGCCCGAGCGCGAACCAAACTCCAGCGATGACCATGACGACATATTCGCAACCTTGACCTAATCAAAAAAAAAAAAAAAAAAAAGGCAAAGCTAATTAAATATATACATATTATGTATAGCAGAAAAAGTATATCCACTCACCTGTGATGTAATTTCACAAACCATCCCCTTCCGGTAGCCGGTAGTCAATGACCTCATTAATGTCCTAGAAGGAAAAGAAGAAATAAACGTATAAAAAGAAACACAATAATCACACACACACACACTATCACTACTATTCACGCCCCTACCGCTCCCCGCCACAATCAAAGGATGTGGAAAAACCAGATTACCTGTCCAAAACAATCAATCCCTTTAATTGTTTTGAATTTGTAATCTCCAGGTAAATAAAAGTACACACACAACACAAAATGAATAAAACCTACCCTGTAATCGTTGATAAAGTTCCTGCTGATCGCGATCTTCATACTCCATCCACAATGTGCCTATGGGGTGGGAATTTGTCCAACTTTCAGCCCAGGTTGAACGATGGAACATTTCCACCAAATTTTAACGTGCAATATAAGAAAAGATAAATGATCAATTAATAGGATATAGGGAAAAATAATAACAATATTAATTTACTTACCTGACGACGCATCCAAATAACCACACAACGCTGAAGAAAAAAAAAAAAAAAGTGAAATGAAAACACGATGGGCAAAGTGCAACTGCAATGACATTTCAGTGGCCGGGTGCACTTAATAGTTGTTTCAATTCGGTATACTGGTTTGCCTGTTCGCACGTTGCGGATAATGTGGATAAAACGAAGTGATACCAAGTGTGTAGAGTTTATGTGTGGGAAGTTGCAATTATAGGAACTAGGCAATATTTAGGTAGTTATTTTTAAATAAGTATAGGAATTGTGATAAGATCGTAGATCAGATTAAGTAAGGAAGGTGCAATTTAGTTTAAGGCGATTAATTTGGTAGTTAAGGTAGATTTATCCGTAGCCGTTTTTATGTTTATATGTCAAGTTGAAGTGGTCAACATGTTGCTAGGGATAGAGTAGCATGAAAAAGAAGAAAAGAAGTCTACACCAGTAAGAAATAGAGACAAAACGATGCTGCCATACAGCTCATACTTGGATGGGAAATTTGAATTTTATGGACAAAGACGGTTGAGGGTCATAGCTAGGTCATTGTGAAGCTATCAGTGCTACTAGTGACAGGGTGACAGCTAAATCCAAGCAATTTAAACAATTATTCGGTTGAGGAGTGAATAACTTTTTTGAATTCGCGAACCTTCTTTTGTGATCAAAAAAAAAAAATCTTTGTTCGTATTACGAAGTATTTCAAATTAATACAAAGGGTGAGTTAGTATAGAAAGATACAAAACAGAAAGGAGACAAAACGACTAAATACGATTAAATCCAATAGGTAGATATATTGATCTAGAGCCAGGAGATACAGAGGAAATCCAAATCAAACCTAAAGAAAGGAATAGCAGAGGTATGTGATATTTTGGGAATTATAATTGTAGCCTTATTAAACACAGTGCTCCCCTTAGGTATTGGGTTGGGGCAAATTGTCGAAAGACGACCCTCACCTCTGCAGTGGTTTCTTTGTCCGGGTGACAAAAGAAGAACAAAAAACCGATACCACCGTACTCAAAACCGTTCGCTCTGCGTTCGATTGATTGCTTACGGCACCGGCCATATAAGCACCAACGCAAGCAACGGGTACAAAGGTTCTTGAGCAGTTTTCTGCATCGGTCTTCGCAAATTTATTGTCATCGCCCGTACAAAAGACAAAGGAATTCTTCGCCTGGCCAAAGGATAAAGTCACCAATAGGTCTCAACGCTCCGGACTGGATGATATATCCCCAAAACAAATACAGCTAAGAGACAAAAAGACAATAATATAAAACAAAAAGTAAAAGTGAATCTGTCGATGCAGAATTGACGCTCGACTTCATATCTAAAGACTAATAGTCACAAAAGTGAACGATCGAATTACAGATCGAATTTAGAGTAGTTTAAGTGAATTTTTTTGATTGATTTCTGAATTTTTGTAGTTTAAATTTCATTGTGTTAGGGTATAGTGTTCGGTGAAAGTGAGTACGCGGAAAACAGGCGGTAGGAGCCAAATTTTGCACCTATTTCAGCATTCATCGCTCCGCGTGCTGCCGGCAGGACAACGAGGGACGACGCTAATAGATCGCTGTAAGTTTTTATTTGAATTTTTTTGTTTCGGGGCAGAATAGAGCCTCCAAGGGTCGTATAATTTTAGTTTATTTTTACTCGCCGATTCGAACACCGGTATCTTTTTGCGTAGTTTAACGTAATTTTGTAGTTTTAAGTTTTTTTATGAATTATATTTGGTTTAAATGAGTGAATTTAGTGTTTTCTTCATGGAGTAGATACAAAAAGTGATTTGGTGTGTGGTGAAAAGGGAAGGCCGTCCTTCCGCTAATGCAATGACGTAGACGCTACATAGACGACCGACGAACGCGGTACATGGACGAGACGACGTACGAACTCTCCTTTACGTAGACATCGAACTGACGAGTGACTGGATTTTGGTATTTAGGGGCTATCTCTCGGATTCCTCGGCCATAGAGATAGCCATGGATGTGTCCCTTGAGACATTGGGTGGGTAGGCCAAGCCAGTGCCAACATCACCTGGCACGTCTCTGGAACGAGACGAACCTCACCATGGAGCGACCGTGGAAAGCAGTTGATGCAATGGAGTAGAATAGGATAGATATAAGTTAGAGTAGATATAGATATTAGGGTTTAGCTTACGGTTTAGGTTAGCGTAGATTTAGTCTAGGATAGTTAGGTTATTTTTGGAATATGCATCTGACTTTCTGGCCTCTCTCCTTGGTGAGGCAAAGGTTATTGAGAATTTCTTCTTCCGCTTTCCTGTCGCCTTCTTCTTTCTCTTTCCTATCATTTTATATCCGTCCGATGTCAGTTAAAGATAGTTCTCTGCCTGTCCTTCTACAGTTTTTTTTTGGCACGATTTTTTTTTTGTTATTGAGCAAGTGGTTTAGTGCGAGTGGACAAGAACTACCCCGTCCGACGAGCGATAGCCGTGCAACCGCGAGCGTGCCACCGTCCTCCTCCACTACTCCGAAGATGCCCTTGTGGCCATGCTTGACTCATAACATTACTTTGGTTAAAACCGAGCTAGTACGGGCCAATAGATTTGTTGACATATGGTTTCAGGCGTTCATAGAGTAGGGTAAGCATTGTCTTGTATATACATCTGTTTGATGCCTCTATAGTGCAGATTAAAAATTTGCATATGTGGTTTATGAATATCCTCAACACCAACTGTGTTTTATTAGGTATCTTTTCGGGTCTTGTTGCCTTGGGAAGTTCTTTATACCTTTGGGTACACAACGTGCTTTTCGTGCCCTTTAATGTTCCTTCTGAGAAGCCAATGTTTTTCTCCCCTCTTTTGCTCGTAGACCCTTTAAGCCGCTCTTGTCGAGGCTTTGTTTTATGGCTTTTGCCGGCACTCTTTATTAATCCAAGGGTTTCGTGGTTGTGGGTGGTCCATTGCGGCGTCTCCGATTTCAATAGTCTTCAGCGCTTGATGCTAGATTCCAAAGGACTTCTCCATAGGTTAAGAAATATGCGAATAGCAAAATCTCGGATGGTTTCATTCGATTGTAGTCCTTCAACACAAAGTGTCATCTCTATATTTCTCCTTTGTAGTGTCATAGATATATTCGCATTCGTACATTGGCTGCAAAGAGGTCCGAGTTTTTGTTGGCAATTTGGAATGTTCCGACATCTAGAATATGTATGTCGATCGAAATATATTGACGTACATACAACACCATGCTACAGGATCTATAGTTATGATAATTTTCCCTTATTACTATTGAGGTAAGCAAACCGTGTTCTGGATACAGTTATCCACTTCTCGCAGCAAAGTCAATTAGCCTGTAAATTACTCTAATCAAGCTTTTTTGATTAGATTTGTATTTAATAAAACGAGTACTTCAAATCTTTTAAATTTATTTGTAAATTTCTTTGAAGACAATCTAACCTCTTTGGAGTACAATTGGAAAGAAAGAAAAGAATTCAGCAAAAAATTAAGTGTCCGAGAACAATGTGCTTTTATATAATGACAAGTGCCAAGTTTGACATTTATATGAGTAAATCGATAAATACGATAACTAGCGGACATCCTTGTGTAGACATTTTATAATAATTCATAATGTAGACAGTTTAATTTTAAATAAAGAGAATATTAATAAATTCATAATTCTTGATTGTTGATGTGCTTAAACATAGCCTAAGTCCGTTTTGAATCGTGGTGTCATGTTGGCTGATTCGAAAATGTAGTCAATTAATTGATCCCACTTAACTCTACAATAGTGGCTCAAATAAATCTCTGCGCTAAAGTCATTTTAAGATACCATCCACAAAGTCATATTCTAGATATGAAGCAACGCTCTGAACAGGCTATTAATCACGCTCTATCATGTCACAAATGTATGTAAATCTTCATTATAAGTATGTACTTTCAAAAACTTTCCATTCATATATGCAAACGCCTTATTGCTAAAGAATGCACTGACAGTAACGACAACCTGACATTGTTATCCCTGATTAAACATCTTATTTGGTATAGGAACTCGTATGAACATGTGTTGTATGTACTTCCGTTGTTTTTGCATCCGCTTCGGCATTCATGTTCACATTGTAAATCTCCTTATCTATATGTTCTTCTCTTTTGCAGAACTACATCACTTACGGTCCAACATCCAGCTTATATGGCAGTCTAGGCCCATCAAATGTCTCACATACCTCATCTACGATGCTTCTGCCACCCACAGTGGCCAATCCACTGATTTGTGGTGGCGTTGGTGCTGGCCCCAGACAATCACCTGATATTATCGGTATATCGAATGCTTACATGGTGGCGGCGGCAGCGTCGACATCAACGACGACGACAAACATTGCTCCGACATCTGCTACAGGAACAGGCGGAGCAGCAGGTAACATTGTCGGTCCCGGACAGCAACCATCAAATGTCAGCAGTAGTTCAATAGGTAAGAATGACAGCAACGACACACAATAACTTGTATACTAATGTTGTAATATCGTGTACCGAACATGACTCATATCCGCTAGACGTGGTTTCTGTAGTCGGGCTTCTGACCGCCTTTATCTTGTTAACTATAGAAAGGTATATCCAATCCGGATGGTACTAGACAAACAGCGCAAAAAAATGCTATGTACGACGACGTAACTTAAATAAGACTGCTTAGTGTGGCATGGATAACTCACTCCTGGTTAACCTTATTTTCCCCAACTTATTGTTTGGTTTTTGAAAGTTTGATGAATCCTTCAAACGTGAGAAGAATTCCCTTTAGACTGTGGGTCCTATATAGTGCACACGTTCCATTGCTCCAACCAAGTATACGAGTATGTGCCAGAGTCATATGTAGAGGTATATCGTATCGCCTCGAGTGACCACGATCGACCGCTGGATTTATTTTTACATTGGCTTTATACTTTCATTGTTCCACCTGCATTTTAAACCCTTGATGAGATGATGAAAATAGCTCGCTTCCGTTCATCGAATTCCGGTTATAAGAAGTTTCCTGTTCACATGCATACACCGTAGGACACTCTTCTATTTTGTCCGTCCTCGTGACTTGTGCGGATCGAACAAAAACGCTATTAATGAAGTCCATCACCCGGAAAAAAGGACGAGCATCAAACAGGAGAACAAATAAAGTATGTAGCCAACCAACGTATAAAATAAGGGAGTGGGTGGAATCTTAAATTTAGGATATAGGATGTGTATACCATCCTGGAGACTATGTGGAGACATTGGAATTTGTTTTCATGCTTCATGTGCATGAGCATTGTGCATACATACCTCATGGGAAGTCGCAGCACGTCATGGATTTACTAGATGAAATTACAAGAACAAACTATAGGGAAATATTAAATATAGGAATTCCAGATTCTGTTGAAAGTCATAAAAATTTTTTCAAAAATATGCACCTGGAATCTTTGATTTGATAAGGTTTAGTTTTAGTGCACACTGGATAGCGAAGCAGTGTTAACTTGATTACATTTTGTTGGAGAACTATTATTTTATAAATTGCTATAGCTTTTAACTGTCCTTAATTAAAAAAAAAAAAAAAACAAATATTTCTGAAAACCCTTCTTTGTGAAAATGAATGAATGAATATTTCTGTGTTGCCATGCCACTGTTTTTTTTATTATTTTATACTAGCAATATATTTCCTAAGAGGAAACGTGGTCGGTAAGAGTTCTGACGTTAGTGTTGCAAAGTTAGCTGAAATAGCTGTGTTACTGGAATGCATAAAGACTTGGACGCAACTATGCTTTGTTAAAGCAGACGCCGAATTAGCGTATCCGTTAACCAAGTATTACTTATTATATCCTGAAAGTGAATGAACCCGTGAGTCATTTGAAGTCCTTTCAACTAATGGATAGAAGGAAAGTTGCTGACTTCTTACAGACATTTAAGTGCTTTACTTATTTACATCCGACAGAGTCGCTTTATCGACAGCTGCGTGTTTAAGGGAAACTAATTCTTCAACCGCAGATGCTGGAAAGCCATGCGTGTCATACGGAAACCTCATATGAAGCTTGCTTTGCCAGGAATTCACACAAGTTTTAAAGTATTTAGTCTCGCGACCAATTTAAGGAGGCAGTTCTTAAGCCCATAGACCAGTTTCGAATTATGAGCCTAGGTTATGTTAGGTTAAGTTATGAAGGGGGAAGAATACTCATCACGGACGAATGAAAAGGTTCATTGTGAATCCCCTATTGTGAGATTGAAAAAAAATTAAACAGACCCAAAGGCCCATCAACTTACTGGGCTTGGAAACCATTTGGTACTCCTTATGAAGTGCAGTAGATCCGATATCTGACATCCTGCTAACTCTGTGATGCTGGCGAAGACCTTGGATCCTAAGGTAAACGTAGGCATTGATTTTGCAAAAGCGGGTAAGTGGTCAACAGCAGATTTGTTATTGACTCCTCCCCCTCCTCTCCATTTCTTCATTTATACGGAGCATGACTCCTCCAATGACACGGTTTCCTGTGATTACGCACCAATTAAATGCGATTAGAGAAGGAAGCTATGCGCTTTCTTTTTCTCTAGTTCCGGCCATAATGTGCAAGAGATCGCGCAGTCCTCCCTGTCCCTAGATAACCCATGATGAATTGGTCTCTTTCTCAATTATGTCGTTCATTATTCTATACAATTTTGCAATCAGTGGCAGTATGTATAGGATATGTACCTACGTTTTGCTAATGTTCATTTTCGACCTTTTCGTTACCATCTACGAGTATATTGCCATGTCGGAAACCCAGTAGAGTTTGACTGAATGAAGCATACCGGTGTTCAGTGCTTTGCGATATTCCCTAACCGCCTGATTTAATTGTGTTATAGATTTAGTAGTTTTCAGGGCTGCTTGACTTTTAACGAAGAAAATTATATTCCAGGTGAAAGATGACTTTCTTCTAACCTGCCGGCTTTCTTGAAGTATAGAGTCTTTTGCCAAAACTTATAAACGAAAATATACTTTCGAATCTTCACTACGATTATTTGGCAAATTCTCGAATATTTATCAGTTGTTTGGTCATTGTAGCTTTTGCGAAACTGCACAGAACGGAATAGCTCGACTGCATAGATTTAGTATACACCTCTACCACAATTGTTTAGTTTCTCAAAACCCACATACCCTTAAGACCAAAAAAGGCAACGAGGAAATCATTTCCATAAACAAACACATCCAAGAGTATAACAGTCCCAAAAAATATTCGCAAGTTTGTCATTCGGATTCGCCATATAATTGAACTGGTATTTGAAATAATTAATTAATTAAAAAAAAATACCTTTACCAAGTACCTAAAGGGTGGGCCAAACACAAGTTTCTTTTTAAAAATGCAATAAATAAACACCATTCAATTTCTTCCATGTATTACTGCTTTATTAGTAAAAGCAAACATTCCCATTGATTATGGAACAAAACGTCGTTCAAGTGGCATTCCTCGGCTGACTTCGCAGTAGCGCATTCTGTCACTCCAATTTGGAAAGACCTTGTTGATGGTTTCCGTAAGCTACATTACGGATTGCTTGGATGATATTAGCCAACGTGCTTGAATAGTTTCCGGATTGTTGCCATAATATTGGTCCTTCACGGTTCCCCATAAAAAAAAGTCCAAAGGGTCAAATCGCAGCTCCGAGGCGGGCAATTTACATCGCCAAGACGGCTGATGACACGATTTGGGAATTTGGTACGCAAAATATCGATTGTGGCATGGCGCTCCATTCTGCATAAACCATACGTCGTCAAAATCCATGCCTTCAATTTCAGTAAAAAAAAAAGTCGGTTAATATTACTCTGTAACGCCCACCGTTGACCAGTTAGTTACTCCCAGCATCATGTTCGAAGAAAAATGGTCCAATGATGCCACTACTCCACAATCTCTCGGCTACAGCAGCCACATTCTCGTCTGTGCGCACCGTAAGACGACGGGGATCATGAGTGTTGTCCAATAGCATACCAGTCTCACGAGCATTTTGCACAAACTTGCGTACAGCAGGCGCGGTGGGTGCTTCATTTCGGCCAAAACTTCTTTTCAAAAAACGCACTGTTTGGGCTATACAGCACTCACTTTGGTAATAAGTTTTCAATATTTCTCAATGTTGTTCAAGCGTAAAGCGATTCATTTCGTTCCGCGGAGATATGATCCTGACTTTCTGTTAAGATTTCGAGCGGGAAACAGCTGTCAGTTTCAAAATAACATATGAATTAAAAAGAAACCACTAGATGGCCCACCCTGTACATATGTATTATTAAAAATGCTGAACCAATTTAATATACATAGTTGAATTCCTTCACCCGATGTATAGGCAATTGTTTAACTGATTATTCTCCATGCAAATACAATGAACGGCAAATACAACTTAACAGAATGCCAACAACTTCCTTTTTTAAGCGAGAATTTACAGAATTATAGATTCAGCACGAATAATTCGCACCATCAGTTCCGATTTCAACCATGGAATATTATTAAACTTAATTTATGTACCTACGATTTTTTCAATGAAAACAAACAAATGAAAAGTTTTAACAATCTGGGAGCTGCAGCAATTATGCATCAGCTACATAATTATTACTTTCGAAATAACTGATGTACAGTTTTAAGGAATTTCGAAACAATACCTACCTTTATTTTCCGGGCATTAATATCCATGGAAATACAAAAATATTTTATTTCGAATACGTCAGGAGATTGTCTGTTTTTTTTTTTTTTGTCATTTAAAAAATTATGTAAATTGGAGCAAATATATCTGTTTACAAAATTTTAGTTAACACCTTATGTTAGGAAGAAGTTTATTAAGCCGATAAAATAAAAGAGAAAAGATTAAATTATGTTATAGTTTATTAAAATAAATTCTTTTATTCTTTTTATTCTCCGATCAAGTCTCTCTCAATCTCTCAAGAGGTTCTATGCAGCCAGCATCATGTATTGAAGACCAGTGGCAACATTGCCAAAAAGCCATCAGAGACGCCGCCTCTGATGTGCTTGGTTTCACTCGACCACCACAACGAAACCCCTGGTTCGACGACGAGTGCCGGCAAGCACATGCAGCGAAACAAGAGGCATACAAAGCGGCGCTGCAAAGAAGGACTAGAGCTGCTCGTGAGCTCTACGCGCAGAAAAGAAGAGACGAATACCGGCTTCTCAGGAGGAAAAAGAAAGAGCACGAGAAGCGCGCGATCGAGGAAATAGAGAGATGCTACAGCAGGAATGAGGTTCGGAAGTTTTACCAAAGGGTAAAAAGAACCTGCCAAGGCTACAGAGCCCGAACCGAAGCCTGCAAGGACGAACAAGGGAACATCGTAGTAGAATCGCAGTCGATGCTAAGGATATGGAAGAACTACTTCTGCAGACTGTTTAACGGCGATGACGAACTAAATTCCGCTGTCAGGCAGAATGAACCATTCAACCTGGACGATGAAGACCAATTCCGTCCACCCGACCTGGACGAAGTGAAGATAGCGATATCTAAGCTGAAGTCCAACAAAACCGCTGGGGCAGATGGCCTAACCGCCGAGCTATTCAAAGCGGCAGGCGATGACTTGGTTAGGAGCATGCACCAACTCATCTGTAAAATATGGTCGGAGGAAAGTATGCCCGATGAATGGAACCTTAGCATTGTTTGCCCGATCCTCAAGAAAGGAGACCCTCTGAACTGCGCCAACTACAGAGGTATTAGTCTTCTTAACATCGCCTACAAGATCCTATCTGCTGTGCTGTGTGAACGCCTGAAGCCTTTCGTCAACAACCTGATTGGTCCCTATCAGTGTGGCTTCAGGCCAGGAAAGTCTACCATCGACCAAATATTCACACTGCGGCAGATCTTGGAGAAAACCCAGGAAGTTCAAATCGATACCCACCACATTTTCATCGATTTTAAGGCCGCCTATGACAGCATTTATAGAGACGAGCTATACAGAGCAATGTCTAGTTTTGGCATCCCTGCCAAACTCGTCCGTTTGTGTAGGATGACAATGGAGAATGCACGCTGCTCCATCAAGGTCGGTAAAGAACTCACCGAGACCTTCGATGTCAAAAAAGGATTTAGACAAGGCGATGCGCTGGCATGTGACTTCTTCAACATCGTTCTTGAAAGAATAGTGCAAAACTCAAACGCTAACACCAGAGGCACTATCTTTCAAAAGTCCGTCCATCTACTCGCCTACGCCGACGATATCGACATAATCGGGAGAACGCAGCGTGATGTCACTGGCGCGTTCGTGAGCATTGAGACGGAGGCGGCAAAGATGGGTTTGGCGGTCAATGAGGGCAAGACAAAGTATATGCTGTCATCGAGAAAGGACACCCAACACCGACGTCTTGGACAGAATGTCACTATAGACAGATATAACTTTGAGGTGGTAAAGGACTTTGTCTACCTAGGCTCCGCTATTAACTCAGACAATGACACCAGCGCAGAGATTAAGCGAAGAATAACTCTTGCCAATCGCTGTTTCTTTGGGCTAAGAAAGCAATTGAGTAGCAAAGCCCTCTCTCGAACAACTAAAGTGACCCTTTATAAGACCTTAATCATCCCAGTCCTAGTTTATGGTGCAGAGGCATGGACTCTATCAAAAGCGGATGAGCTTACTCTTGGTTGCTTCGAGAGGAAAATTCTTCGAGTAATTTTCGGTCCCGTCCCATTCGGACGGTGAATGGAGGAGGAGATACAACGACGAACTGTACGGGCTGTACAGCGACATTGACCTAGCCAGAAGAGTGAAGGTCCAACGACTGCGGTGGATGGGTCATGTAGAGCGAATGGACGTGAATGCTCCGGCCCGGAAGATCTTCGAATCCACACCCGAGGGACGGCGCAGTAGAGGAAGACCGCGACTCAGGTGGCGCACGCAAGTGGAAGGGGACCTTAACCAACTTAGCGTGCGAAACTGGAGGCAGCTGGCCAAAGATCGTGCTGGGTGGAGACGCTTGTTGGTTGAGGCCCAGGTCCACCCCGGACTGTAGCGCCACCTTAAGTAAGTAAGTAAGGGTTACAAAATTAGTTTTGTTCCTTTTTGGCTTGTTGCTTCCAGTCGATGGCGGGCTTGGATTCCAAAAGAAAAAGTATTTCATTCCCTCTTGACATTTAGAAAATGGCGACATATTGGCGTTAAAAAATGTCAATTTAGCTTACCTTACCTATAAAAATAATTATATTGCAATATTGCTACATACACTGTGGCTTAAAAGCCTAGAAAACAGGTAGCATTGGGAATAGAATGGGAATTTTTCTTATTGTATCTGAAAGGGAACACTAAAAAGTATTAATTTTTAATTCATTGGCGTCCCGAAATCCTTGCAGATTGCTCTTAGATCTTAGAACGTTGAGAATGCTGATCTTGCAATTTGGAATAGTATGCTTCTTCCATGTTATTCCTGAAATGGCTGTGACTTAATGTAGGTGTATGGACTCCTTGGGACGGATGGGTTGGTCATTCATTTTAGTCTGTGCTACAGTCGAAGCATTTTTTCGTATTCTTTGCATTAAATACAACCAAGTTTTCTTTACCACACTCAAAGATTTCGTCTAGATCTTTATTGAGAGAGCTAATTTGCTCGCATCTTTGACTTTGTGATATATTAGCTTTCGCAGGCACACTGTTATAAAAGGTAGATATAAGAGGGTGTGGGACTCTATGCCAGACCCTTAAGGTGTCCAAGCCTACAGCCTACAGCTATAGATTCGCCATCTTATTCTATTGCCTGCATCTATAAGTGGGTTCAGCCTCCAGTAAGACTCAATAGGCCTCCAGTAAAACAACGTCTTCGAAATCCAAAACGCATGTTGTTTCTTAATCGGTGGTCTTATAGTAAATTGATTAGTTTGTCCTTTATTAAAATTTCATTGGAGATCATAGAAAGCAAAGCTATTAAACTTTAGTTTTGCTACGGCAAGCATTTTCCACGTTCTTCCTATTTAGGGAACCGTTTGAATGCAAGCGGTCTTCCAGCAAGAAGGAAATAGCTGAGGTACACCCTATAGGTGCAAGTTCTAATGCACAATTTTTGAGTACCTACAATGACTAGAATTCCGTCGGGACCCGATGCCTTTATTTTGCTATACACCACTTTAAGGCAGAGTTAAATTGTTAATGGTCGTAATTTTGCATCCGTCAAACTATGATTCATTTCGCCACGATTTTTTGGGTGGACCCTTCAGTAGATGCGGTAGTGTATCTAACTCTTTACTATGTAGACGCAAATTAAAAAAAAAACTTGTACTTAGACCAACCTAGCGCTAACCTTACCTAACCTAATGCTACATCTGTGAACTCTTCTTAAATTCTTATTACGTCCTTAGCCCCAGCATCTTCCAGCCATTCGTTTGGTTTTATTTTTGGGACGAATGGAAGGGACCTATAACATTTTACCAAACCCAAACTGATGAATTATAAGGACAGTTAGAGTCTCGAATGTTCGCAGGCATTCGCAGCAAGTGGAAAACCCTGTATGGCGTAATTTGTGCTTTTCAGGGAGTTGATCCTGGTAGTCTATATAGAAATCCTTTTTGCAAGCCTCGCTCAGTAGTTTAGTATATAGCATACTAAACTCTGCTGCACTGCGCCCACAAAAACGTCTTACAAAATGCGCACAAAAAATGTCTCCATTTTTTAGAAAAAATAATTTTTAGTTTGAAGCCATAAATAAATAAATTGTAGGCGCAACAGGCGTCTAGACACCCTAGGCCTACTTTCCCACTTTGGTGTCGCACCCCCCCCCCCCTCGCTACGCCCCTGCCTGGGACCCCTCGCACAGTAGAGTAGTCCAGCACTCTAACCACACTGAGCCACTGCGCCTACAGTCTTTAAAGTCATGCCACTTCATAATTTTTAATAATGCTAAACAAAATTTAAGAGTAGAACGTACAACATTTAGCCAAAAGTAGTTGAGTGAAACCGCATTCCAACTGGGGTTACTACCTACTACAGAACGATTTTTAGATCTATTCGCGTACGCGGTTTAAATCGAACGCAATCCATATTACTCGATCGCAATCGCACAAAGTCTATACACGTTCTCATCAAAAATTACATAAAATGAGGGCCTTCTTGGCCCGAAACAGCTTTTCCGGCATTGAGCTGATAAAATTGACGTTAGGGTTATTGCCCATAAAATAACGCCCAAATCAATTTGGAAATAACGCCCAAGAAAAATCTCGTACAATTTGTTGTTGCAAAATTGTTCGTCAATTCGGGTGTTACTTTCTTTCCAGGGTTCGTTTTTATGACAACCAGTAAAGCCCAAAAAAACATGCGGAAATGCATAAACAGTGGAATAACCCCCCTGCTTGGGGTTTCTGTTGTATTTTGGAGTAGGTGTCTGTTTGTACTGTAAAAAAAAAACCTCCAATATATCCAATTTCGCACATACTCCAAATCTGACAGTAAACTTAAGTATGGGGGTTGTTGAAATATTTGGTAGGTACTTGCTGTTTCGAAAGCAGAATGAAATCTCTAATTATTGTCAAAAGTATTGATATACACAAAATCGAAAGTGTTAAGGTGCTAGTACACGACATGTAGCAAGCCACATACGTAAAAAACGGAAAAAAACCCACACCACCCTTAAATATTATCACTACCTTATCGCAGCGTCTTCTCCTCTTCGAAATGACCTACTTTATAAAAAAAATTCTTGGAGGTATCCATGTAGCTAGAACACTTTCTTTGCGAAATGCTCTAATACTTAAAATCTCCAATGTAGCGTAGTGAGAGCTATTTTCAAATGCAGGAAGTATAACTGCACGCTTCACATACAAAAACAATATTATTAACAAATACTGCAAATTGCCAATTGGAATTAAATTCCTTCCGGGACCGCTCAGCATGCCAATTGAATTAAATAAGTTATTTTGAGTTTAGTTCGCTGTGGGTATTTTTCTTTCTTTTTCCCCTTCCCTCTACAACAAGGAAAATTCCTTTTTTCTCTCTTGAAAGGAAAAGTAGCTGAGACACCTTGCTTTCATCCTGTCGACTACTGGATGAAAATTGAAATATTAAATTGTGCAGTGCTTCCTTTTGTGATTCGTTCTTATTTGCATAGTCCCTTGAGGTACCTACCGTCTACCTTGCGTTATTGTGTTGTCCAAACTGAGTTTTCTCATCGAATAGATGGTAAACGGAAAGCAAGCATAATGATAATGAAACGTCAAGGTTGTACAGTACAGTACAGTACAGTAAAGTTTTTGTTCTTTTTCCAACATCATTCTTGCTATAATCTTTGTGCACTGTGAATGAACATCAAAAGCGGGTAATTTCAACACTCCCTTCGTGTATGATGACTATTTACGTTGCTGTATTATTTGTCAGTCCTTTTGTCGAATAGAAGAGAATGTAATGGACATCGACATGGACAACTCCCTATTACATTTTATTTTTTTTTTTTTTGCTTGATGCCGGGACGAAGTGATGATGATAAAAGGACATTTTGTGATGGGCACTAAGTGTCTTCTTATAGGTGGGGCTACCTATTGGAAAAGTAATAAATTGAGCAGTTTTGTTCCGATTTATTGACTCTTTGAAGGAATAGAATGAGGGAGTAAAGCGTAGGAGGTATTGTTAAAGGTAATAGCGGAAGGAGGAGTAGTGCGAGAAACGTTTTATTCATTCGCATCCTTTGTGTATGCGGGTACAGGTATATAGTGTTTCAAGGGAGTAGGTATGTATGTTAAAGTGAAGTTTAAATATTTAATAGAACACATTACTTGGCTAGTAGTCAAATTATTTTCACTTTCTTAGTGGCTCAGTAATAAATGTGCTGAAGAAGTTTCCTGTTCAACCCTGTAAAACACACAAATTACATTTTAAGGTTTCTTCACTGCGACGCTCCTCTCGCGAACGTCTGACAAACGTGGCTCGCACGTGTACCAAACTAAACAAAAGTGTTATCATCAGCCTGGCCGAAAAAGTCCAAGCTCACACACAAACGCAGTTGCCCCTTGTGGTTAAAAATTTATTTAAAAGGTTGCTCTGAGACGAAAGTAAACTTAAACCTAAACAAAACACTGCCATTTTGTCCAAAAAGGTGTTTTTGCAAATGTGACATTCTAGTCGCATCAGAGCAGTCTTCCGCTACGGATGAAGCAATTGCCAGAATCTAAAAAATGGCTGGAGTCTTAGAACTAGCTAACCACAAGACGGAGGCTGTCTGTTGAATTTGCAAATTTTCGGGTTGGGAACCAAACAATCAGGTCTAAGGAGTCTCTAATATACCTAGGAGTAATGCTCGACAACAGGCTAAACTTCAAAATGCACATCCAGTACGTCGGCAGGAAGGCCTTATGGATGCAAGCATATCTTTCCCGGATGCTGCCAAACATCGGTGAACCTGGATATAACCGGAAGATTGCGCAGAGTGGTCAGCTCAATACCTACTTCTATATACGCTGCATCGATCTGGGCGAGGGCTCTAAAAACAAAGGAAACAAGGAGAAAGCTCTCGTCAGCATACAGGTTCTGCATAATAAGAACATTAAGAGGATTTCGAACAATTTTTGAAGAAGCAACATGCGTTATATCGGGAATGATCCCTATCGAAATTTTTGTCAGCAAGTTCCAAAGAATCTACCTTAGGCAAACAGCCAACCGGCAACAGTTCCCTAATAGAATAAAGAGAGAGGGAAACATCGATGGAACTATGGCAAGCCAGGTGGGATAATACCGCTAAAGGCAAAAGGACTCTCAAGCTGATCCCCACCATCGAGGTCTGGGACAAAAAGAACAAACGGGGACTAGAACTAGCACCTTACGCAATTCTTATCGGGGCACGGCGTCTATCGGAAATACCTTCAAAGATTTGGTCAAGATAGCTCGCCTTTTTGTCCCGAATGCTCAAATGAAGAAGAAAATACGGAACACGCAATCTTCCCGTGTAGGTGCTTTGCAGGGGGAAGAGCGAACTAACTAAATTCACAAAGTGTAATAAGCCATATTTTGAGGTTGGAAGATGACTGGCTGGAGGTATGTTCGAAGAAGAATTAAGGAGACTTGAAGGACTTAGAAGAGCCGAAATGGCGAACGCACAGGATTTAGCATGAGTTGCTAACCAGCCGCGCGAAGTAATACCTAAAGCGGCCTATAGACACTACACTTGTGTCTGCACCGATTACACAGGGTGTCGCATTCCGCCATACACATCGCACCGATCGAGACACCGACACCAAAATTGGTGTGCGCACCAGCCCACACACAGCACACATTTCCGTATACACCGACACCGGTGCAGACACAAGTGTATAGTGTCTATGAGCCGCTTAACGGCAGTCCCGGGAGGAGAATGGTTGAAGGACGTAGGGGTGTGGATAAGTACGTTTAGGCGCACTTCTGGCATCGATTATTCGGGTTTACGAATCGTGCATGTTGGTAGCACGGGCTAACGCAAAAAAGAGGCCTCCATTTGCGAGATCAGCAATTGGCGCAAACTTGTTTGTGCAGGTAGTAGTTTTTTTCCGTGCTTTGAAAGTTATAGTTATGTATATCTAACTTTGTGAAAAGTTGAGAGGAAAATACAGATTTAAAATGGTGTGAAAGGAAAAAAAACATTTTCGTGCAAGTACTTTACTTTGTGCCGAATGTATACTTAAGCCTTCTTGAAGAAATACACTAAAGAAATAGTGCCCGAAGAGTGCACAATTCGCAAAAACTACGTTGAAAAGTTGTACGTAGAGGTGACTGATCGAATAAAATTTGCGTTAAAGAGCAAAAATAAATAGATATCGATTGACGAAACAATCGATGTAATAGGACGGTATGTCGCAAATGTCATTGCCGGTGTTATCTCACCCCACCGAAGCGAGCACATTTTATGTTCCTTATTATTCTGCAATAAATCAATTAAAACAAATCCAAATTTCTCTTTACAATTTTTTTATTGCATTTTTTTTTAATTTTTAGTAAATATTTTGGGGTTTTTCGCTGCATGGTTATGCGCATAAAACCCGTTTTTTTAATGCATGAAAATCTGGGCCCTGGTTATTAGTGATTTGTCTTTCTGTAAAATAAAATACAAGACAGTTAGGAACATATAAAACAAAATGAAGTGTCAAAATCGACCCCTCATTATTGGAAAACCATTTAGTTTAGGCCTCTACATTAATGCAGATAAGACCGATCTAATTGTCTTCATAGGGAAGAGTTGAAAGGCATAAAGAGTGCTTTACATCAGTGCAAACGAGTAGGTATGTGATGCACAAAAGTGGGGACTGTCGCCTTGGTCAGCATGCTAGGCGTAAGGTATCCTTTCAGAAAACTGTAAGGAAAGAGTCCATCGATTGGCATGTATAAGAATTATATGGGAGTAGAAAGATTTTGGAACTGTATACGAGCAATATTAGTGATCTGAACATGCCTATGTATGGGATAACAATATTGTTCGTATTACGAAAATAAATCACAAAACTTTTATTGATTAAGGAGCACAAATGGATTAATAATGGATGGCGAATACCTACACTTCCGTACACCAGCCTGGATTGTTTTGCTCCATGCGTTGGATTACATATCCTTATAGCACTGAATCAGACACATGGAACAGGCATAAGCATCACAACATCATTATGGCAGTGGAATTTGTACTGAAGCTCCATAAAGTGTTTATCCGCTTTGAGGAGGAGGACATAATAGAGATCGACAGCAACAAAAAGTCGGACACCCTTGCAAAACAGTGATCAAACATAAGGCTGCCACTGCCAGAACTATTTTCTTAAATTCATGGACTGTGTCAGTGTCCGGCACTAGCTGCAGAAGTATGACGATCTTGGTACATAACCGCACTAAAACTTAGTAAAGAAAATATGTAGATCTATAAACAGAAACTAGGGATCAAAACACCGAAGAGCTGTGGAGAAATCTAGACAATTTTTCTGTGGAAATGGATAGGTACTAATAGAATCTATTACCTCTCAAATATAATACGTATGTTATATTATATAGTGCGAAGATAGAACCTTCGTTATATGTAGGTACTCACTCGTACATATTCATGGTGAAATGATGATGGTATAGCTATTTAAAATCACTATGCAACACTCAAGCGTTATGCTTCCTTTGTTTACAAACCCATCCATGCAAGTATTTCAGTTTATATATGTAACAAGTGTACATACTCATGCGGTATCCCTTTGAATGAGTACCCTTTCGTTTCGCCCCCATCACCACACCGACGCCAAAGACACTTTATTCACCGCTACGAAGAACTCTATTCAAAGCATATTTTTATACTCAATAAACATATACACACACATTGTTGTATGCCCTCCAACTTAGGACTTACCTTTTTTTTCGCTTCTCTTTCCAGGTACCACTGTCATCGTTCCTATTTCATCGCTAGCACAGTATACAACAGCACCAACCTTTCGTGGACCTGGCTATATAATGGATCACGATGGAACGTTGCACCGACCACCGGCAATCGCAACACCACCCAATACAACTATGGTAGCTATGCCGCCACCGACAACATCATTGACTCATCGACCACAACAGCAGTGCGATAGCTTTCCGTATGATGGCACCGCACCCAGGACACTCTCGACTGGTGTCCCAGTCAGTTCGCAATTCTATTACGGATGACAAAATCAAAACGATGAAAATTCTACATCTCCAGGTGCTGTACAGCTTAAGCCAAATTCCAATTCTATTGTTCTGGATGCAGTTAAATCAAAAGATGTCACAACGAATCAGGGCAACAAACAGCAGCACAGCGGCAGTTCCAGCAGTAGTACATCAGAGCGAACGTATTGCTTTTAGGAATGCAAAACAAGAGGCCATTCTAGAAATCGGTTTTGACACTTGTATATATTTCTAGTTTACAATATACACCTGATCGATTTAGGAAATGAGAAAAATGAAAAAAAAAAATAATTAATTAAACAAACAAGGAGATTAATTCCCATAGATAAAGATAAGATTAGATTATAGCAAATATTTTTTTTTGTGTAAATTTTCATCGGAATTCCATAAAGTACGAGTATACCAGTTGTAAGGTTCAGTCTTGTCTAAGGTTCCTATCCACATTGTATCGTCTGTTTATATGTATACATCCTACCCTTCCACCTTCCTGAATGTGTTACTGTGAAATGGTTGTTTCTTATATCTGGTACAACCAAAGTCTATTTTACCTTCTTGTGTGAATTTTTTTTTAATATTTCCTCGTATTATGTCTCTCGGTTATATAGCCAACTTCATTCGAATTATAATCCCATGCAATGAAATTCAATGTGCATACGGTTTGTGGCAGGCTTTTAGAGTAAATATGAGGGATTTGCAGTATGAGGAAGCAAAAGTTTGTGGTAAGCAGTATGTACTTGCTTCCATACATTTTAAAGTTTTCAGCTATCTTCGGATACCGTATTGTAGGCGATAAAAATCCCTGTGAAAATGCCTCACTTTATTGCTATGTCAATCCGGCTAATGGATGAATTGCTTTGCTAATCGCATCTAGCATTAATTAGTGCGTAACATCAATTATATTATTATCAATTATCAACATATCGCTAGAACGACTTTTTCAAGACGGCAAATCGAATTGTGTCGCCTTACGCATCACTGCGATCAAGGGCGTTTTCGAGTGACATTTTTGGCAGCTTCATACGAATTTGTTTCCGATATGCTCCGGTCAGGGTTACCTCCGAGAAATTTTGTAAAGTGCCCAAAAAGTTGTCCGCGAGGTAAAAAAGTGTCCCATACAAACTTATATTAAAACAAAACGACATTAGAAAAAAAATTGCGACTGATTATCTGATTCTAGTTTGGGGTACATATATTTTTTGAGTATGTTGGCACATTTCTGCCAGTCCTTATTATAATGAACCAACAAATTAAGCCTTTTGTAGTAAATGTATTCTTAGTTCACCACATTAATTTGTAATTGCCCGTCTAGTATAAACTTGCATTTCCATTGAGGTACGAAAAAATCATAAACGAGATGTGGAACAACACAGCACCTACAGAAAGCAACTCTGTGAAAAACTCTGTAATAATAACCATTTTTAGTACCTAAGTTAATTTTTTCTAACTCACAATAACGAAATGTACCTACTACATAAAAATTTGTTCTTTGTAACTAAGGCATTTAGGGTGAAGGCTTGAAATGATTTAGTAAAACTAATATGTCAGAAATCAGTATATATAGCCACGCATAGTAAAACTTGCAGACCTTCGCTATGTGTGTGAACAAAGAACATTTGAGAATTCAAATCCAAAGATACAAATCATGTCAAAGATAAGAGATAATTGTTTTGAACAAATTATATGTTTATTACAAAATTTCCTAAATTCGAAAAAGGTGTCAAAAATCGGCTATTTTTAAAAACAGGTGTCCTGGTGTCCTAGTCTTCGAAAAGGTGTCTAATTGACACTAATGTGTCGCAAAGCCAAAGGTAACCCTGGCTCCGGTGCGGAGGTAGGCATGTAGGAGTGGAGGTTAAGATAAAACCGAAGTGGCACTATGTGCCATTTTGTTACCACATACTCATTTACCTGGTAGTTCTAAATATGTCGAGGGGTGGTTTAGATCCAGCCTATGTGGAATTCAAAAAGGTTATAAGGTCTTTGTTGCTATTCTTCGAGACTTCCTCGAGGAATGCGAAGAAGGGCTTACCCAGAGCTCGCTGTCTAGTCTTATAGCTAGTGCCGGACATAGGTAGTCAAAGAGGGTTGCGTCGTTACAACTGCGACAACAGTGTGTATTATGTGGGATGCCTATGCCTAATCTGACTGCTCGGTCCCCTATAGACCAGTGGCCTGTGATGATCACTATTATTCTGGCTATATCTTTACCATGTTTCAGAAGGTGGTTGTTTTTTCCCCAGTATAATTTGGCCACATCCTTCTGGATATGATGCAATTTATTATAGCCTCCTCCATCTGAGATTGCCTTTCAATAAGGATGCTGAGGAAATTTTTGCTTTGACTGCTCCTTTTGGAATGTGGACCGATTCCGCAAGTGAGCAGTGGAGGATTGAACCTTGCCTGGCCAGCACGTCAGCCTATTCGTTTACATAAACGTTGCTATGGCCTGGAACCCAATTTAGGGTAATCCTCAACTGATCAAGCGAGGTCAGCTCTTCTCGGCATTCTAATACTAATTTTGAGGTTATATTGACTGAGGCGATAGCCTTGATCGTAGCTTGACTGTCAATGGATATGACTATCTTTTGCCTCGGAACTATGTTAGTGTGTAGTTTAATTAGGCGACATTCTTCACGGATAGCAAGTATTTTCGCCTGAAACACACTGGCTGTGCTCGGGAGCCTGCAGTATTTTGAGATGCTCAGAGACTCCGAAAATACACCCGCACCTACTTCACAGTCCATTTTTGAGTCTCTGTTTGCCCGTCCATCCTGCAAACACTGGCAGGATGGACGGGCAAACAGAGAGCCTGCAGTATTTTGAGATGCTCAGAGACTCCGAAAATACACCTACTTCACAGTCCATTTTTGAGTCTCTGTTTGCCCGTCCATCCTGCCAGTGAATTCTACTTCAAAGTGTTTTTTTTTTTAAGTTCTGTGGATAATGTGATCGGTTGAGGGTGGTACTAGCTCTCTTGATAGAGAGAGCAGAATGTTGCTATGTCCGTAGGGTTTCGCATATCAGCACCCCGACGGATATACGCTCCGACAGAAATTGTTTGCGAAAATTGGAGTGGTTCACTGAAAGGAAGTTTTAATGAACTTTACACAGAATAGAAACAAAGTGTAAAAATGAATAGTAAAAGGTAAAGCCAGTAGGAATGGATGAAATATGTAAACAAGGATGAAGGCTATAAATTAATTCACTTTGAGTGATTCAATTTGGATGAACAGTGTAAATCACGCTTAAGTTAACCTGATGTGAGGAACTCATACCAGCTACGGGTTTCTCCATCGTCAGGCAAACCAGCCACGGAACTGTTTCTTAAATTAGAGGGTGCGGTGTCACATTTTCGCTCTAGCAATGGATAGACTGTATATAGTTAGACTGCCTAATTGCATTGTGTTCTCCTCATAAGTTTGCCATTATAGTCAGCTCAAAATAGTATTGATCAGACTTGATCTGTTTCCTATCTATGGGCTGTGTATCAGACTTCCCAAAGTAAATAACCGCGTCTTTAGTGCTGTTACTACCTCCTTGGTTACTTCTACCCCTTGTACCAGTATGGGGTCTGTCTTCTAATAAGCAGGACTATATCGGCTTTGTTGCTAAAATAGGTCCAGCCTCCTCATGCCTTAATTCAGCCTTTGAGTTTCTTTTTTTTGTCAATGGATGCATGGTATAATCCAATACCCACGATTTGCAAACCCAAATAATCGATGCCATGGAGTGCGCCTAAACGTACTAATCCATATACTCTATGTCCTTCAACCAGTCGCTTTTACATTTGCGTTCACGACAAAGTATTTATTTTAGGGCATATCCATCTATAGGGTTACATAATAATTCAATAAGTCCAGCTCTGAGTTGCACCAGCGGTAATTTCTTTCGTTCGCGTTCCCTCTGTGGTGTCATAAATGTACTCTGAATTGATATGAAGAAACTTCTTATCATCCATTAAGAGATAGAGGGATGAAGGTATTGAGCGATTTTCTTATTAACTGCATTGTTGCATCTACTGTAGTCTCGGTAGTTTAAGCCCTCTGGTTATTACTGTCGTTTAGCCCGGTCCCGTTCCATCTTACTATTCGCCTTTGGCTTTTATTATTCATTATCAATGCGCAGAAATCCGCGATCTATGGGTTATAACGTCATAGAGAGCTAACTCTACATTCGGCATTGTAAAGTTCCTTTATATGCATTACTTTGTAAGGCTATTCCTTAAATTCGCAAGCCATTGGCACGAATTACCAACGAATTGAAGCAATTACTCAGCTAAAGGTTATTCGTTTTTTTTTTTTCTTCATTGAATCGATCCCTACATCCTACAATCTTACGAGCATCGACCAAAATTAACTAAGAAAACGTCGTGAAGTCGCTGACATGCTCTTCCTATCTATCCTCTTATCTCCTTTATAATACTCCAAACCCCCACAGACTAAGTTCAGTTTCCTTTCGTTTCGTATAATAAAGTCGTTTATAACAAGACAACAGAACATACATTTTTTTATGAGCGGCTCTATCGATTTTAGTAAATTTAACAACATTTAGTCCTATTCAATAGGATTCCTCGAATTCACGCCACCAATTTTCGTCTATTTCGTCTATAAACAGCCAGAATTACATAAAAAATCAAAAGTCACACTCTTCGCTGTGCTGTCAGTTGACTGTTCGTCTATCCACTTTGTACTTTTTCATTAGCAATATTAGTTCCACTTAAGATCCGTAACTCACTCCAAACCCAAATACACGTCTCTATAAAACTGGAGTTGTTTTGTTATCCTATTTCGGGGGCATGCATAACCACAATCAAGGAAAATATATCATATGGACTTAAGCGAATAACATTCCGCACAACAAGCGAATAGCACGGCTAACCACGGCCACCTACTGCCAGCGTTCCCACTTTCACTACGATCGTAATATTTCACTACGATTTTGCCTTAGTTCGGCAAAATCATTACGACACTACGAAAAATTTGAAAACGCTACGATTTTCCGTTCGACTTCGTATTCATATATTTCTTGTATAAAATTTCTTGAGTAAGTAATAATATTGATTTCTAAAATTTGTTCCCTTGGAAAAGTTGTCTGAACGCATTCACAACAGGGCGATCAATTGAACACATTCACTTTTCAGCCCAATAAAGGTGGTTAAAAGGTCGATTTCCGTTCTGTGATAGTGTGAACTGTGAAGTGATAAATAATTTAATTTAATTTTCAACTTTCGAGGTTTATTTATTTACAAGGTAGAATATACTTTTCATTGGCCATTATCCAGATATTCGATTAAATACATATCTTAGGCTTCTGAATCCCTTACTCCGCGCTTATTTTTCGTTTCCATTGTGAGTCATAGCCTTGTCTATGTTTTTCACACTTCTTCATAAATAAAACGGCAGTTGATAGACATTTGTTTTCACTTTTTCATAGACCGAGAATCGAATTCAGCCCGAACATGTGAAAACTCTTTTCACTTCATTATATCATAGAACGAGAATCGACCCCCAGTTCAGTGTATTGCATCGTATAGTCGTACTAGGCTTAAAACTAAAAAATTATGGGGATTGCAATTATTTTTCATATTTCACTACGATTTAGCTCGAAACACTACGTTTTCTTCATCTCTGCACTACGCTTTTGTAAATTTGAAGTGGGAACGCTGCCTACTGCTACTGCCGTCACTGAAGCACATATAGGTACCTACCTACATTGTCAAGAAAAGACACCATATTGTGTAATACTTAAATACGAAATAGCAAGGTGGTAACTGCACAACAAGCCCAGTGTATTCTCCGAACAGTGACTCTCTTCTCTGACATTATGGATTAGTCGTATTTTCTATTTAATTAATGTGAACAAGACTTCGTAATCTCGATGATCCGTTTATTTTGTTCAGAGAAGAAACCCACACCCACACTAAAGGTACTATGAGTATTATATTTTTATGTCTGATTAGTATTACCTACCTTAAGAATGTCCTTGTAACGTATATATAGTATCGAATCTAACCATTTGAGTACTTAGGTATTCTTCTTCATCTGAAAAACTCACTCTTGTGGTTTATGCAATGAGGTTTGACATCCTTTAGTCAAATTTAATTCATAACAGTCATAACCTAACTTTATATACCTATTAAAACATTTTTAGCTCGTAAAATATAAGCTGGCCACTATTACAATTACTTACTTAGTTTACTTTAGATGGAGCTCCCAGTCTGTGGTGGATCACGGCCTCAACGAACATGCTGCTCCTCCAGCCAGCTGGATCCCTAGCTAGCTGCCTCCAGTTACGCACACCAAGTTGATTGAGGTCGCTCTCCAAATGTGCGCGACACCTGAGGTGGGATTTTCCTTTGCTTCGTTGTACCTCAGGGCTGAACTCAAAGACTCGTCTGGCTGGTGCCTTGTTTTCTATAGGTTCCTCGTGACCTAGCCATATGCCAGTCGCTTTTTGACCAATTTAACGTCAGTATGTAGCCGGTAAATTTCCATCTGGAATCACATGGTAGGACCACATATCCTATATCGCAAGATCGGCGTCCGTTAAGTTGAGCTACCTATTTAGAGCAAAGAGGTACTTTAGCCCCAAGTAACTTCTCCTTCTGTTCAAAGCTCAGGTTGGACCAGGCCTGGAATATTGTTCCCATATATGGAGCTCGGCCCCAAAACATTCACTTAACCTACTTGACAGCATACCGAGGAGAGCAGTTCGACTTATTGGTGACACTTCACTCACATCGAATCTACAACCGTTGGTGCACAGAAGACAAGTCGCTGACCTTTCCTTTTTCTATAGGTACTTCCATGGTAGATGTTCTGAGGAACTCAAAGACATTATCCCTCGAAATGCAACTTTTGGGCACAAGACAGGCAGCTAATGCTCATGACCATATACCATACAGTACACTTGACAACCGCGAGGACATCAATTTTTCAAAACTTCTTTTTTTCTACAGGACAAGCAAACTTTGGAACTCGCTTTCTGGGGATATATTTCCAGAAGACTACAATTTGCAGCAATTTAAGTGCAGAAAGCAGAACTAACATACATCTGCAAGCATCTCGGGGCGCTGATGAAGCGTTATAGGTTCGCCTTTCCCGGGAGAAGTATTTAAAAAAAATTTGCTTCCGGATTGTTGTCCAAAAGGTCAAATCGCAGCTCCGAGGCGGGCAATTTACATCGCCAAGACGGCTGATAACACGATTTGGGAATTTGGTGCGCAAAAGATCGATTGTGGCATGGCGCGCCATCCTGCATGAACCAGAGGTCGTCCAAATACATGTCTTCAATTTCAGAAAAAAAAGTCGCTTAACATGGCTGTATAACGCCCACCGTCGACCGAAACGTTGTTCCCAGCCCCATTTTTGAAGAAAAATGGCCCAATGATGCCACCACTCCACAATTGGCACCAAACTGCCACTCTCTGTCTGTGCACAGTACGACGACGGAGACCATGAGTGTTGTCCACTAGCATACCAGTCCCACGAACTTTTTGCACAAACTTGGGAACAGCAGGCGCGGTGGGTGCTTTATTTCGGCCCAAACTTCTTTTCAAAAAACACACTGTTTGAGCTACACAGCACTCACTTTGGAAATAAGTTTTCAATGTTGTTCAAGCGTAAAGCGATTCATTTCGTTCCGCGGAGGTATGATACCTACATTCTATCAAGATTTCGAGCGGGAAACAGCTGTCAGTGTCAAAATAAGCTATGATTTAAAAAGAAACCACTAGATGGCCCACCCTATACAATTGGCGCGCTTTAATCGTAGATAATATATATTTATAACACCTATTTGGCAAATGTTAATTCTCAAATACCTACCCAATCTTTCTATAAATGTTCGCATTAATCGGTCGAACAACATCCTGAAACCAATTTCAATTCAATTGCAAGCCAACGGTATACATGTTTGTTCTTTGATTACTCCCCAGTTTTTTTGGAATATAAGGTTCACATATTTATGGAATTTCCAATGCTCATGCTACTTAAAAAATAAAAAAAAACACAGAGAATCAGATCCAAAACAAACTCTTGCACACTTACACTAAATCGCCTCCTTAAAAACAAGCATGTTAATTTATTTAAAGTACACCCTCAAAAAAATAAGCATAAACATAACTAAAGCTTACCCAACCCCCATCCCTACTCATCCCCAGCGGATTTCTATAAAATGGAATCGATTTCAATGGAAGTCAGCAAACTACAGCAAGTCAGAGTGTAACTATCTCACAAGTGTATAGGTATGTGTACCACTCGTCTCAGATCGCTATGAGAATTCAAATCAGCCTCCCTTCCACTTGCGCCTTCGCAAAACCGAATTAGATTACCAAAAGTCAAAATGGGGAGCCAAAGTGCCAACCAAAGAACTATGAAAAAGAAAAGGAAAAATTCACACACCACGCGAAAAAGAAAACGTTATACATAGTAGAGGAAGTAAAAACATTGTTGAACGGGCCAAAAAGAAACTCATTTCTGTATTATACCCTTGTAAGAAAATACCTACATACTATACTCGACTCGTATACCGTCGGTCGTTTCGTTTTATTGCACACTACGCCAAAACGCCAACCACCCTCAAGGGGTTTCACCAGCAATTCTTTCTCATTACTTTCTTAGATATTCTTTTTTGTTCCTTATACTGCATCCAATTCTGCCTGGAATGGAATTAAGTCAAAGATGCGGTCACAAGTCGCAACAACAGTACACTTGAGCGCCCCGCGCGCTTCCAATCCAATAAGCCGTTTGTACATTTGTTCACATTGAATCCCTATGATCCCTTCTTCATAATTAAACATCATCAACCAAGGGGTTTCCGTTTCATTTACTTTCGTATAAAATGCATCTGGGATACAAATCTCATGGATATTTCAAAAATTTACTTTTAGATAGTAACCAACACCTAGCACTATATAAATCCTTACTCCACCCCTCCTTGAAACTCATTAAATGTTTTTAAGGAATTTTTATCTGTGATATTATTTGTAAAGACTTTGTATAAAATAAAAATAAATAACACTAATAAAAGAAAATTGTAAAACTAAATAATAAAAAGCAAAAAAAAACAAAAACTAAAACTAAAACTAACGATATAACTATAAAAAAAGATGTAGCAAATAAAGGAAATGAAAGAACACTGTAAAACGAGAATACAGTTTAATGATGTAGATAATTTTTAAGGGTTAAAGCAGTTCAAAAGAATAACAAGTTGTTTAATAAAAATAGGAAAGATTTTAAAAATAAAATAAGCAACTATGAGAAACTTCAATATGAGTGATTGTAAATTAATTTTGAATTATTTTAAGAATAAGTAAAACAAAAAGTTTGCAATTAATAAAACATATTAATAAGGATAATGAAACTAATAAAATTTAATTACATTAAAAAAGATGTGCACTTACGAGTTTTATTTATATTTTGTTTTAAAGAACAATATTAAATTTTAGGCACTTGAAGGCTTGAAGCTATGGGATTTCCTTTGGTATGTATGTAGGTTTCGAATATCTTTAGTTCGTTTGTTTAGATGGCGCTTACAGTTCGGGGTGGACCACGGCCTCAACCAACAAGCCCCTCCAGCCAGCTCGGTCCCTAGTTAGCTGCCTCCAGTTACACAGACCAAGTTGGTTAAGGTCGCTCTCCAATTGTGCACGCCACCTGAGGAAGAGTCTTTCTCTGCTTCGTTGTCCCTCAGGGGTGGACTCAAAGACTCGTCGGGCTGATGCGTTGTTGTCCATACACTCCACGTGACCCAGCCGTCTCAGTCGCTGTATTTTGAGCTATATAGCCCGTAAAGTTCGTCGTTGAATCTCCTCCTCCTCACTCCGTCGATACAAACTGGACCAAAAATCACAAGAAGAATCTTTCTCTCAAAGCGTGCCAAGCGAGGTTTCCATCAGCTTTCGATAAGGTCCATGCTTCTGCACCATACAACAGGACCGGGATGATTAAGGATGATTGTACAATATCTCCTTGGTTCTTCGAGAGAGGGCTTTACTTCTTAGATGCCTTCTTAGCCCGAAGAAACAGCGATTGGCAAGAGTGGCTTTCTACGTCGATGTCGTTTTGCGAGGTTCTTGTAGAGCCTAGGAAGCAAAAAATCTTTAACTACTTCGAAGTTATATCTGTCCACCGTGATGTTTTGTTCGAGTCGCCGATGTTGAGAGTCCTTTCTCGATGATAGCATATACAGGGTCCGCAATCTAACGTTTTTTTTTTCAACTAGTGCTTATTTCGCGAATGGTAACACTTAGCTCATGTCTGATTTGACAGATAATTAGTTTTATCCTTCCGCTGAACGAATATGGTTGTGTATACGCTTGAACAACGCTGGGAAATATTGCGACATTACTTTGAAAATCATGATAATGTTGCAGAATGTGCGCGATGCGTACGGATTTTGGAAGAAGAGAAGCACCGTCAGCTTCGTATGTTCGTTATCTTGTGAAAAAAGTGAAAGAAACTGGCATCCTCATCGATAAACCAAAGCGTGAAAAGCCAAAAACAGCCGATATACCCAAAACGAGTCACTGTTTGGTACGGATTTTGGTCCAGAGGCATAATTGGGCCATTTTTCTTCGAAAATGAGCAAGGAGTGGCAGTTACAGTCAATGGCGATCGTTATCGGGCCATGTTGAACGAATTTTTGTTTACAAAAATTGAAGAGGAGGATATTGGCAACATTTGGTTTCAACAGGACGGCGCTACGTGCCACACAGCCGAAGCTACACTCGATGTTTTGCGCCCTGTTTTTGAAGATCGCATTATCAGCCGCAGAGCTGATGTCGTTTGGCCACCGCGGAGCTGCGATTTGACACCGTTGGACTATTATTTGTGGGGTGCCGTAAAAGATAAGTGTTACGCCGACATGCCAGAGACAATTGACGCTTTAAAGGAGAATATTCGTGAAGCCATTGGTGAAATACCTACAGCTGCACACAATCGATAATGTGCTTAAAAATTGGACCGATTGTGTAGGCTACTGCATGGCCAGCCGAGGCAGCCATTTGAATGAAATTATTTTCCATTATTAACCGGAAGGATTATACTTTCAAATAAAAAAAGAAATTTGAGAAAATATTCAGTAGTTTTTTTTATAGCATTTAAAAAAAAAAAAGTTATTTGTCGGACCCCTTACTTTGTTTTGTCCTCATTAACCGCCAGACCCATCTTCGCCGCATCCATTTCAATACTTGCAAACGTGCCGTTGACAGCTCACTGAACTAGTTGAACGGACTTTTGAAAAATTGTACCTCTGATGTTGGCTTGCGAGTTCCGTACAATTGCCAAGAATGGTGTTAAAGAAATTACATGATAGCGCATCACCTTGCCTTAAACCTTTTTCGACATCAGAGGATTCCGTGGTGTTCTTTCCCACTTTGACGGAGCAGCGAGATTTCTCCATCGTTATGCGGCACAGACGGACGAGTTTTCCAGGGATACCGAAATTTAACATGGCTTTGTATAATGCGTCACTACATACGCTATCATAGGCGACCTTGAAGTCGATAAAGAGGTGGTATGTATCGATCTCGAATTCCCGCGTTTTTTCTAAGATCTGCCGGAGTGTGAAGATTTGGTCGATGGTTGACTTTCCGGGCCTTAAACCGCGCTGATATGGGCCAATCAGGTTATTTACGAAAGGTTTTAGGCGTTCACACAGTACAGCCGACAGGATCTTGTACGCAACATTCAGGAGACTTATTCTTCTGTAATTGGCGCAGTTCAGAGTGTCTCCCTTCTTGTGGATGGGGCTCACGATGCTGAGGGCATACTTTATTCCGACCAAATTTTGCAGATAAGTTGGTGCATGCTCCTTACCAAATCATCTCCCACATCGCTTTAAATAGCTCGGCCGGTATGCCATCTGCTCCAGCCGCCTTGTTGGACTTAAGCTTGGATATCGCTATCATTACCTCATTTTGATCGGGTGGACGGAAATTTTAGCTAGGTATATCATCGTCCGGAATGAATGTATTGTTCTGATAGCGGAATTTTGGTCGCCTTCGCCGTTTAACAGTCTGCAGAAGTGGTCTTTTCAAATCCTCAGCACCAACTACCACCGTATTCCCAAGCTTATCTCTGCAGGCTTCTGCCCGGGCCTTGTATTGCTCCTGCAATAACTTCCCTCAATAGACTCGACCGCTTGCTTCTCGTGCTGTTTCTTTTTCCTTCTAAGAAGTCGATGTTCCTCCCTTCTTTTTTGCCCGTAGAGCTCGCGGGCAGCTCTCGAAGCAGCTCTGGTTTTAGTTTGCAGCATCGATTGATAGGCTGCGGTCTTGGCTACGTGTGCTATCCGGCAATCCTCATCGAACCAAGGGTTTCGTTGTGGTCGCTGAAACCCAGCACTTCGGTGGCGGCAGATCTGATGGCGCGTTGACAGTGTTGCTACTGGTCCTCTGCACTTAATTCTGGAGATGCGTTTGCTAAGTGGTTAAGGGAGACGCGGTCGGCCTCTTGCGATCGTAGTCTTGCGACGTCAAAAAAGTGGATATCCGCATCCGTACTTTGGCTACTACAGGTGGTGGTCCGAGTCTATTTTGGCCGCTCGGAACGTTCTTCTCGAGAAGATCATAGAACGCTTCTTTAGCTGCGTCATCCTTCTCCTCTGTGGAGGCGTGGGCACAGATCAGCGTGTGATGTTCTTAAATTTGTCCTTTATGTGGATTGTGGCCAGTTGGGGGCTTATGTTACGAAAGCCCAAAACTTCTTGCCAAAGTCTTCCTCTGTTCACAAATCCACATCCAAATAGACGCTGACCTTGCTCCATGTACCAATTGCCATGGTAGATCACACAGTTTTTTACCTTTCTTGGGTTTTCCCCATCCCATCTCACTTCCTGAATGGCTGTAATATCGGCTTTGTACTTGCCCAGGGTCTCTACTAATTGCTCGGCTGCACGTGGCCTGTTTAAGGTCCGGACATTCCACGTGGAGATCCGAAGCTCGTTGTCCCGTTGACGGCCTGGGGCGTCGCGTCGGTCGTGGGGCTATCCTAGGGGCGTCGCAAAATGGGTACGCACACGACATTCTATCAGCTTTGAGCTCGATTTGAAAAAAAAATCGGGTCAGGTTGATGTTGCCAGATTGTGGCGGCTATTGTGTTTTGTTTTGGTGGCGTCTGTCTAATCTGGGGGTTTACTGTTGCCGAACCACTCTTGCAAGTAAAACGATTTAAAATGAGTGTTGCTGAGTGCAGAAGTTGGGCGCGTTTCGCGCATTTTACGGCAGACGGTTTCTTGAAAGTCGACTCTCCAACGTTTGGTGGCCAAATTCAAGACAACCGAGAACATTCCCGCAGTCCATGAAAGTGTACAGGAGAAACCGAGGTACTCAATTCCTTGCCGTGCAAAAGAAGTCGGCGTTGCAGACATCAACTTGGCGAATTTTGCGTCGGGACTGGGGCCTTTACCCCTTCAAGATCTAACTAACCCAGAAGCTCAAAGTTAATGATAATGACCATGACTCCAATTTTGGCCGAAAAATCATCTTTAGCGACAGGGCCCATTTTGAATGGCTATGTTAACAAGCCAAATTGCCGTAAATAGGACGACACCAACTCACATGAGGTGGTAATTTATTCATAAAATGCTGTTTGGTGCGGCGTGCGGCGTCATTGCTCAGTACTTTTTTCTTGAAAATGACGTTGGTGAGGTGATTACTATCAACGGCGAGCACTACAGAACGATGCTAACCGATTTCGTTTTGCCCAAATTGAAAGATATGGAGGTAGACGACATGTGGTTCCGGCGGGACGTCGCTACGTGTCACACAGCAGATGCCACGAAGGACATTCTGATTTTGGTAATACCTCGGACATAGCTTGTTTTATTCCATCGCAAAGTCGACTCATCTTTATTGAAAAACCCTTTAGTGAATCTTCAGTAACCTCAGCTTCTATTCACATATCTGTGCTTTATTCTTTTGTGTGGTTATACAAATGTTATAACCTGTATAAGGAGTCGCTGTATGGAAAAGATTGGGAACCCCTGATATAATATCTAATATCAATCGGAATTGACCTAAATAAATAATAACCGATTTTCAAAAGTGGGCGTATACCACGCCTCCTGAATGGAGAATGTACAGCTTTTGACTTTTACCTTTCTGTACACTGCAAGTCCTACCGTTCTACTGAATTTCAAAATTCTACGGCAATCGGAAGTGGCCCAAATAAATAATAACCGATTTTCAAAAGTGGGCGTATACCACGCCTCCTGAATGAAGAATGTACAGCTTTTGACTTTTGCCTTTCTGTACACTACAAGTCCTACAGTTCTACCAAATTTCAAAATTCTACGGAAATCGAAAGTGGCCCAAATAAATAATAACCGATTTTCAAAAGTGGGCGTATACCACGCCTCCTGCCTGAATGAAGAATGTACAGCTTTTGACTTTTGCCTTTCTGTAGACTGCAAGTCCTACCGTTCTACCAAATTTTAAAATTCTACGGAAATCGGAAGTGGCCCAAATAAATAATAACCGATTTTCAAAAGTGGGCGTATATCACGCCCCCTGAATGAAGAATGTACAGCTTTTGACTTTTGCCTTTGTGTACACTACAAGTCCTACAGTTCTACCAAATTTCAAAATTCTACGGAAATCGGAAGTGGCCCAAATAAATAATAACCGATTTGGAAAAGTGGACGTATACCACGCCTCCTGAATTTTTCCTTTCCTACGGCTCTACCAAATTTCAACACTCGCCTACGGCAAATAAATAAGAATCGAAATCCAATTTTCTCCAATTTTTTTAATTATTTTAAATTTGATTAAAAACGTGAAAAAAATCGGGAAAATTCAGACAGTTAGTTATGTTAAGAACCTTTTTTTCTACAACAGGGAAAACATTTTGGTTGCATTGGCTAGCAAGGGTTCGCTTATTTGGTAAATGAATTGTGGAACATATTAGAGACACCTATTGTTGAGTTCAAGTGCGAAACTTGGTATATCAAATATTTATCCGATACATCTTTTTTTTTATATAATATATAAACGCCACTAGAGAGTGCTACTGCTACTACAGCTAATATACAAACCGAAATGTGGTGCGTCTTTGATTATTATGTTGAAGAACCTATTTTACGATATTAGAAGTGAGCTCTGAATTCTCTAAACGGACGTACTTCATAATCGACAGCTGATTGTCAAATTGGAAACTTCAAATGTTTACGTCCGACGAAAGTTGTTGATTAGTAAATAGTCTGGGTTGGATTAATAAAATAAATTTTGACAAAAAAGCTTCACTAATGGCATCAGACTGGTAAGAAATAAACTAATTCACCTTCAGAGTGTTCACTTATGAACCCATTTGTAGGCAGTGTGTATCAAAAGACTATGAAATCAAAAGGAACATCCTACAAGGGTACTTCACATATGAGCATCCCCTAAAACAGATGACGGTGATTAAAAAAAAATCTATAAACCATAATGTAAACCAATTAAGAGATAATTTTCTTTTCTTAGGTAGTGGATAGCAAAGGAACACGAAGGTCGGGTAATGGCAGCCTATCGAGTAGTCGAACTTCCTCTACATTGTCCCTTGTCGATCCGCTCGGAATCGCATTGGATGGATCAGATCCTCTGTCACAGTTCGCTCGCCAGGAGCAGGAGCTCATGGATCCTCTGTCGCAGATGGCGACCGATTATGTAATGTTCACTTTTGAGTTATTATTTTTTTTTTTAACTTTACCTTTGTTGCGCAGGAGACATCCTTTAAAAAGACAAAAAAACGAGACAAAGATCGTCAAACCGATGAAGATGTTATGAACTGGAGCACAAAGCGACTGGGAATTCTCAATAAGTTCATAACATTGGAGAAGCTGTCGATTTCAACAAGTTTTTTGACTGGAGGCGAACTAAGTACATAAGTTGCAGTTCCAAAATGGTATTAGGTGCTAACCATTTTCGTGTTTCAGTTAAAGCACAAACAATAGTCTCAGACAAGGTAAAGTACCGCCTTGAACAGCTGGACGATTTTGAAGATGGTTCAATGCGGCACATGATGAACTTAACCCAACAGGAGTACATCCTTCGCATAGAGCAACTTAATCAGGAACTCGTGCAATCTTGGAATGGCGATCAACGAGTCAAGGCGCTAAAAATCGCCATTCAATGTGCTAAAATGTTGTCCGATACATCGGTGCTGCAATTCTATCCAAGTCAATTCGTTTTGATTACGGACGTTTTGGATATTTTCGGCAAGCTCGTCTATGAGAGGCTGCGTTCTAAGGCGGATTTTGTAGAGTTCGCATTTAATAATTGTTAACCCAATTGGAGTAGTCTTACATATATATTTTTCTAGACCTGGAAAGCGAAACGCTCCGCTTCTGCCAGAGAAGTTTACACCAGAAATGGTGAGAGAGAACGCCAAAGAGACGTGCCAAAACTGGTTCTTCAAAGTAGCATCGATTCGGGAGCTATTGCCAAGGATTTACGTAGAGATGGCACTTTTAAAATGCTATAGCTTTATTTCGCAAAAGTTAGTTAAACACCGGGTGAGTATCCGTTTTATGTATTTTACAATATAATATGGATTGCAGTGAATATGGTCAAGCTCTGATGAGAATAACTCGAATTGTACGTGGTATCGGTGATCCACTAGTGGCAACATATGCCAGATGTTATTTAGTACGTGTTGGCCTCACAGTTTCGGCGGAAAAGCATTATATTAAAGAGAATTTTAATGACTTTTTGTGTGTCTACCAAGCGGTAAGACGTGTGTGTACTTTTTTTTAAGCAGTATATTAGCTTTTGATTTGCAGATCTTTAGTGGAGCCATACGATCTGAAATAAACCGGCAACGTATTGATATCGGAAGTTATTTATCGCTTTATACTCCAGCTCTGGATTGGATATTACAGTCGCTCGTTAAAAAGTCTGACGATTATTGCGAAGAAATGTTGACGAAATGCAAGGACATCAAGAATAAGTAAGTGATATTGAAGACGAAATTTTTTTTTAGTTTATCGGTAACTACTTAAACATCTGCCCAAATATCGGGAAACTAAGCTCGCTCATTTGTGACGAAAAAAATATGTTTTATGTTTGCATTTGGGACACGGAACTACGCTACCTATTCTACCAGATAAGACAACCGATCGCTGCATGCAAATTTAAGATATAGCTGATTGCTGCCGAAAAAACAAATCTAAGGTGGAAAAGAGATACAACGACAGGGATTGATCGGATTATGTCACAGCTAGATAACTGTCGACACACTTTAATAGGTGTCATCACTGAATCCATACTCAACTATGCAACAGAACAAGGCTTGGTGTATATTTCAATGAAAATGCCGAGACAATTCTCCTCTTTCTCAGTACCGGCTCTCGCCCAAAATCGAAAACTTCACCGAGGACCTTTCTATTGAAACGATCTCAATGATTTAACAAATTATTATAACCCTAAGCTATTTAGAAAAGTTGTGAAATTGAAAAGAACATAGGCTCTTGATTCAATCTATTTAGAAGGAATCTATTCTGAGGGTTCGGTTAATGTCACGTCCTTAGCCCTAAATAGCATTGTCGTTCACCTAGTATTCTTCTATGAATTTTATTCAATTATTACACTAATTTACTTGTCTAATTTACAAAATTGATCTTCTTTTCAGTGGGCCGCTGTTAATGTCAATACTAAATTCATTAAAGCCAGAATTTATTGCCGCCAATGGCTTAGAGCTGGTTAAAGTTATCTCGAACTCATCAACCGAAGGAATCTCTAAAGGTCAACTGTTTCGTGCGCTGGGCAACAGTCTAAATAAATGCCCACCAGCACCAGAGCATAAAGAAGAGGTATACAATGCTGCATTTACAACCATAAACACTTTTACACAACCGGCCGAGTATATAAATTGTGTGGAAATGTGGGCGCAACTTATCGCCGAACATTTTCCGGTAAGTACCCCACCCCTCAATTGCAATTCAATTTCTTGCAAGTAAATAAATAGCAGGACTTCGCCATACTAATAACCATGTTGAGTGTCTATGTTAATTTTTTGGAACTCGCAGTGGCTACCTTAATAGAACCTCCTTGTTTATATTATTAAATATTCCTTCTTTCAGATGAAAGAAGTTAACAATCTGCTTGGTGAGATAAAAACTCGAATGAGTCAGAATAAGGCTTTCGAAAATCACTATCCACAACTACAGTCAATCTTGGAGAAGATCGTAAGGCACTGCAAAGAGTTTGAAATGCTTTTAACTTTGGTAAGTTTTAAAGGTTAAATTCTTTAGTGCAATTATTTTATTTTATTATTTATTCAGGACAACTTTCTTCCCGTACTGGATCTTTTCAAAAAGGAATCAACCAAAATCGAAGTATGTAAGCACATTATGACAACATACAAGAATAATGTGGAAACTACAACTTCTGATGCTGTCGTTAGCAATGCCCTCATGTACATCTGTAAAGTTTTAAATGATTCTGTTACGTAAGCAAACATTTGTAATTATTTTCTAATTTAATCAGTTGACTTTGGCCAGACTCTGAGGCCCTTATTGTGATTGTGGATCAGCGATCGTCACGATAATTATTGTCGATTGCATCGATTGATTTTAGCTATTCGTACGCACAAAATTTGTTCACTTCCAAGAGAAAGGTTCGATCAGGCATTTGTAATCGACTACAAACGACTGTCAAATCGACAAATATCAATCGCAATCGACAATCACAGTTGTCGACAACGATCAACTATCGACACTCACAATAGGGGCCTGAGCCAGTGAAAGAATGCCATCATGTATTCACGGATGGCTCCAAAACTGGACAGGGTTACTACCCTTTAGGTAACCATTCGTCTGTCTTCTAAGCGGAAAGCTGCACTAAAAGCGCTGCTTAACCTTCTTATCTCGTTCAAGTTAGTGCTCGAATTCAAGCTTTCTCTAAACTTGGTCGGAAGGCAAATTGTTTGGGTCCCAGGTCACACTGGTATTCAGGGAAATGAGCTGGCTAGAAGAAGAAGAAGCTCTCTAAACTTGCGTTAGGTCTGACTGCATCTGTGGTTAGGTCATTCATTGATACTTCGGTCTCAACGGGAAAAACGGGAAAACTAAGTACAGTAAAGTAAGGTATCTGATTGGCAGTACATTGGACCACTAGTTATTTCTGAGTGCTCCATCGGACAGTAGCAACCTCCGACAATAAAAAAAAAACCCTAAACCAGTTACCATATTTACATCAAAAGTCCAATGTCATTCATTTTAAATTCATTACACGCTAAGCTACCTGTGGGGTATATAATATTATATACCAACATAATCGCCCCTATTCCCGTTGACGTTTGTCGTATACGACTCATGTTTCGTGTCGTTGTAAAACGATGTTTGGATTTTTGTTTAACTTTTGTTAACAATTGTATTTCCTTTTCTCTGTGATCACCATCATTTCAATTCATTTTTCTTAAAAAAGTTAAAAACAGCGACTAAAAGACGAAGCGAAATACGATTCGTTTACGACAAACGCCAACGGGAATAGAGGTGAATCAATCCCATACCATACAGTATGGTCTGTGGAAGATAATTGCTCTTCATAATAACAAAATATGTACACTAAATAACCTCTCCCGGAACCGGCATTCTGTTTGTGCTGCAATGAACTCGTTATAGTTCTTACCTTATATTTATATAGGTAATTTCCTCTTTGTTGCCATTTCTATTAATAGTTATATTACAGTGCACTTACTGTGGAGGACGAGCGCCGTCAAATCGGTGGTTTAATCTCGAATTTTGTCAAAAATGTAAACTATGGACGTGATTTCGAACAACAACTCACATTTTATGTTGAAGCAAGAGCTGCATTCCCTAATCTAGACACAGTCATCACAACTCTAGTGCACTCAGTAAACAAGCTCGCGATTGAGACACGAAATGTCGTAAACGGACAACATACTAGGAAAACTGCTGCATTTGTGAAAGCTTGTGCAGCCTATTGTTTCATTACCATTCCCAGTATTGCATCAGTAGCCACACAAATGGATTTGTATCTTTTGAGTGGACAAGTCGCTTTGCTAAATGTTTGTTTAGGACAAGGTAAAATCATTTAAATCGAAGGATAGCATATTAGAATATAAAATTGCATGCATATTCCTTGCAGCCGATGCATGCTTTGAAACAGCTCTCCAATTGGTTGCTGAACTGCCGCGCACAATCGAAATCGAAGGTAAACTCAAGAGCACGGAAGGCTATTTGGTGTCGTATCTTTGTAACATGCTGTCCACGCTCATTATTGTCCCAGTAAGTAATGAAATATATCCATAATCCTATCATTTATTATCTCTGCTCTCTTGCAGGATAGTCCCGAACAAGGCGTTCTCTACTTGCTACGATTACTGCTCGATGTACTCAAGAAATTCCCCTTCGACTTGCATAGCACTGGTCCAACAAATGTCTATTTGCATGCTCTAGATATGCTGTACATAGAGAGTTTGGATACTTTTCCATATCACATTCCGAATGGTTAGCTACTCAGAGATAAACTACACTGAGCTATCCAGCTATCCGTATGCTCATGACATCTGTTCTGGACATCTCATTTCAGCTTATCTCTGGAAATTTATTATTTTCTGAATTGTATTATATTCATTGCTTTTTTATAGTTGTTTCAAATGACGGCCTATACGGCGGTGATCCGAAATTTGTTGCTGAAGTAAATTCTATGTGCGCACAAATTGTCGAACACATACTCAGCCAATTGAAATCGCTTGGATTTGCTAACCAACTAAGGGCACAGTCAACTTTGGCATTGGAGCTTCTGCTGAGAATAATTCGCTATGCAGACCTTTCCAAGGAAAAGTCATTCGCATTGGCCGTCAATCTATGGAACCTAGCGGTGAAACATGAAGGCAATGCTGATCCAAAGCTAATAGTAAGTATGAAAAATAACTGAAGGTGCCTAAACCGGTTAACGTGAATTTTCTTCTAGGCAACAACTCTCAAATGTGCGGAAGAAGTTAAATGCCTTACAAGTAATGAAGTTAGATCTCAGAAGTTAGGTGAACTGCTCAATCGAATGAGGACGAAATAATCATTTACACAAGGATTGCTTTATCATTGTTTATTTTAATTATAACCCCGTATGAATGTTGTTCAGCGTACCTCATTATGTTGTCCATAACATTGTAGTTATTATTGTATTTCCTCGGCTTCACAAGATTCGAGTAATACGTATTCACAAACATAAATAAAAAAGAATAAAATAAAATGCTGCCCGTTATGATTTTTTGTTCTTTTTTTAAAGGCCAACTTAATTACTTTTTAACTTACTTAGGTGGCGCTACAGTCCGGGGCCCCTTTTTCCGATCAACCGTCACATGAACACACTCCACTAATACCGAATATTCCCTGAAAGTTTTAGCTCAATCGGACGAATTGGTTTATGTTTTGACCCTGAAGGTGCCTAGTCCACTGTGATGAACTCACACCCTATACAACCTAACCTAGCTCAATCGGTTGGTTGATTTCCCTGTCCATAGCATACACACTTACACTCACAGCCCTATTATGGCTATCAAATAGCAACACGATATTTTATAAACATTGATACGTATCAACAATATGAATGAATCGGTATTACGGCTATCAACCTAGCAACATTTTTGATTTATTGCGAATTGTATAGATTTAAGATCTATTGAGAACAGTTTTATCGATACTTGGTACATATTACCGTTATCAAAAAAAATTATATTCATCAAATTTTCTATCAACTACACTCGTTGATACGTATCAAATATTCGGGAGCATCAAATTAAAAAATGTATATTTTCGTTTTTACTGTAATATAACGACTTTAGAGCGAAATGTCTTCGATAGACATCTCAAATGTACCTACAATCCGCAAATTGAACGGTTATTATGTCATATAGGTAGGTATATACATAATATTAACACATACTATTGGTAGAGTGTGGTTTTTTTTCCAGATTTCTGTTCACTTTTCCGATTCGACGATACCAAAATATTCTTTTCCGCGAACAATTCCCTCCGGCGGATTCCATGATTGGGGTGATTAACTTTAGGCGAACAAAACAAATATATTTGCCAAAATATGTACATACAGCTAAAGTATAACAGACATAAAACACCAGTAAACGTAAACAAAATAAGGCCCCTATTGTGAGCGTTAATCGTTAATCGACAACTGTCGATCGATCGAGAACTCTAATTGTAGATTGCGATCGATATTTGTCGATTTGACAGTCGCTTGTAGGTAGTCGATATCAAATGTATAATCGATGCTTTCTCTTGGAAGTGAAAAAATGTTGTACGTACGAATAGATCAACAATTTCCGTGACGATCGCTGATCGACAATCACAATAGGTCTGTTCCTTTACTTTTGTAGTAAAAATGGAAAAGACTGTCAAAATGACAATAGTGGGGATGAATTCTCTCTCAAAGAGAAAAACTTACGAAAATGTTAGGGAAACGCTTTTGTAGTATGTATATGAAAAATGACAGATGCATCTTGTTTTCAATAAATTCCATGTGAGTATGAATCCAAGTACCTATGTGGAAGCGGTTTTACTGAACTACATGCATTCGAGAAGAAAAACAAAGCTACATTATTTTCCGCCTTCTGATACCATTTTCATACCAATTGTTTCTCATGTCGCAGGAAATCAGAGACAAAAGCAAATAGCCGTTACCCGCATTTCAAATCAAATTTCAAATCTTGTGTCAACTTTCAGGCGACTGGCAGTTGTCTCAATTCTGTCGTTTTCCATTGGGCAAAAAGAAGCGTCCCGAATCAAGAAAATCACTTCTGAAACCGTTCCATTGGCGAAAGAAATACTCTTCTGTTTATTCTGAGGAGAGAATTTCGCTTCTCGATTTCAAGTCAGAAAGAATCCACTCAAGAAGCACTAACACAAGTGCATTTTATGTAGATTATATGAGCCAGCTAGCAGCAGCCCCAGCCATACAATAATTTTTGACGTTTCACAAATACCTGAGTGTAGTCGCCCAGAAGTAGTTTTCTTGTTCCATTGGATTTCCGAATGAGTGAATCCCCGAGTGAAACCAAAAGATTTAAAAGTAAAGGAACAGACCTAATAAGGGCCTAAGACTAGGTACTATTTACTTAAAAGATTTAGTCGGCTCTCACATTAAGGCAACAATCAATAAGCATCTGGCAATAGGAAACCAGCGATATTATCGCTCACAGTTAATTTATTTGAACCATAGGTCTTACATCAAAGCAACTCAATATCGCATTTACGAAAAATTTTGCTGATTGGGGCAAATAATCGCTAGGGATGCACAGAGCATATTGAAAAGCAACAAGCTTCCTAGTAGCAATATTTGTGATTATTCACACCAACGTTCTACAAAGTTTTGGAAAATATGTCAGACGATCCTGTTTTCAACACAAAATTCGTTGAAGTTGTAGAAAAATATTCCTGATAGGTAGAAATTTCAGGCCATCTTTTTGCTTCGATATGAGAAAAGGTTAAAACAAAATTGCGTATTGCTTATTGATAGTTGCTTAGTTGCTTACTGCTTGTTGTCTCAATTTGAGAGCCGCCTTACTCTACGTTTACGGGCTTTCCTCATAACGAAGTCCCCCGAGAGGTTTCGTCATTTCGGCAAGTACAACCTGCATTCCACAGAAATATCACTTCAATAATTTCCGAGGAAAAGATTTCCTGGGCTATTAACAGCTTCTCCCCGTTTAAGTCTCCGGGCCCTGACGGCATACTACGGAAAACGCAACACTTAACACTACCTTGGCTGGCGTCAATATTCAGAAGCTGTTTAATACTAAACCAAGGACCGTGCTCTTGGAGACGCGCTAGTTATATTAGATAACGATCCCAAGCATATTCGCAGTCAGAAGTGCTGACTAAAACAAACATTCAGTTTGTTTATGCGACCACACCAGGCGCATATACAAAGAATTTATGAGCAGATGAATTCTTTGCAACATAAGCAGAATTATGCTAAAGAGTAAGACCTCAAAGTGAATCGTTAGATTCTGTTTTGTACTTTCAAGAGAGATAGGCCCTTATTGTGATTGTCGATCAGCGATCGTCACAACAATTGTCGATTGCGTCGATTGATTTTAGCTATTCGTACGCACAAAATTTTTCCACTTCCCAGAGAAAGCATCGATCAGACATTATTTGTAATCGACTACAAGCGACTGTCAAATCGACAAATATACGGCCCTATCATGGTATTCGTTCGGAAAGTAATTTCTCCGCAACGCAAATCCAGTCGGATACTGAATTTACGTTCATAGTATCCGTTTTCCGAACATACATCAACACATTTTGTTCTGATACCACGAAGCAAAATTCTCCGATTCGTACAAAATCGGAGAATTTTTCTTTCGGAACGGATACCATGATAGGGCAGATAGATCGCAATCGACAATCACAGTTCTCGATCGATCGACAGTTGTCGATCAACGATTAACTATCGCTACTCACAATAGGGGCCATAGACTTCCCCCCGCCAGTGGTAAGGGGTCTTGATGATCTTCACATGTGGATAGCAGTTGGACAAGGTTATCTCTGTGTGTGAGTAAGTTAACCACTCTCTATACGCCGAATTTGGTGAGTTAAGTTATCCGCTAGTAAGAATTACGAGTTATCAGATGTGATAAAGCTAATTCGCCGCTATTCGGTATTTATTATTACGGGGGATAATATTTAACTAATTTATTTTTATTACCATTCTTGTGTCATCTAAATTCATGTCGAAAGTGCCCCACCCGGATGACGATTGTACTTGTACCCCACCATGGGGCAGAATCGTCTCTTTAGGGCAGTTTTAAATTTTCTATTTTTAAAATATTTGGGTAAAGTTAACTCTAAAGAAATTATGAATAGTAAATTATTTTTAGCTTTCAATAAAAAAAAAATTATTCAAATATGTAGGTACGGATTTATTTTTGAAAGAAAATAATTGAAGTCTGCCGAAAAATGTGTCTGCCTACCCTAATAATTTATTTTCGGAATAAAAAAAACGTGACATTTTGACAATTACATACAAGTGCTACCAATCGTTTAAAAAGATTTTACTACATTTTAGTCGTCTACAAATCGGCTAGACGGCTACAAATTCGGCGGACCGTCTGTGATAGGTAATGAGGGTTGAAAACCGACACGTCTCAAGAAACGACAAGTCGTTTTCGTAACGGTAATCGAGGTGATTCTTTAATGTAGAAATGATAAAACAGGTGCAGACCAGGGGGCTATCTGAATTTGAGATTCTTGTTCAATACATGATAATGCATCCCGACTTATCGAAAGTATTTATCCCGAATTCGCCTTTGCTCAATTTGATCATCGCGATCCTCATTTTCTTCTTTAAAAAACCAAATTGCGACACTGACTGTCCATGTTCACCCCTATCGTTGAATCCGCCGGGGGGAATCATTCACGGAAAAAAATATTTTGGTATCGTCAAATCCGCAAAGTGAACAGTTCCCCGTGTGGGTAATGTGAATGAGTTTCGTATCGTTGAAAACGTTCAAATCGAATTTTTCCCGAACAAAATGACATTTCTTGCCCGCATCAAATTCATTGCGGATTTCATAGGATTTCTTGCTTGCTGCATGTCGTGAGCATTTTAATATAAAAAATTTGCATACAAAACAGCTGCTTCATTAAGCCCAACATTTGTAATAAATCTATTGCACAGATTGAACCTTATTAAAATCAAAAAATAAACATTCTTAAAACACATTTCGTCTGGAAGTTCCGTGAAACCACTCATTGCTCATTTCAGCCTGTCTCGTATTCTTCTCTGAGAACAGCGCTCATTTCGTTCTTCCTCTTATTTTTACATTTTTTACAAGAATAGAGCTAACGTATACATTATTATATAATAAACATTGTTTTTTATTTAAATCAGTTTTGAAACAAACTTTTTATTACCTCCGACGAATGCTGCTACACGGATTTGTGTTCAAAATGAAAGACAGCCGTTTAACAGTGAGACTACCTTTCCCAAAAAGGAAACTTTTCCGGCGGATTCCACGATAGCAGTAGAAGGTGAAAGGGAATCGAATAGGTGAAGTGAAACTCAATTCCGACGAATTCCACGATAGGGGTGGTTGATTTAGTACCTATTCACGAATAACAACAAATGATTCGGCCCTATCATGGTATCCGTTCCGAAAGAAAAATTCTCCGATTTTGTACGAATCGGAGAATTTTGCTTCATGGTAATCGTTCCGATAAGCTGTTCGGAACATTTCTCCGACAATACGTAACGCACACCGGCAGTCTACGTTTCAGTGCGATGGGTTGCGTTTTTTGCACCTGGTTTTGACAGCCACACGTCAATTTTTCTCCGATTGTCTCCGACATCTGTTCATCGCGGAAATATTTTAGTGAACAAAATGCGTTGACGCATGATCGGAAAACGGATACTTTGAACGCAAATTTAGTATCCGACTGGACTTGCGTTGCGGAGAAAAGTACTCTCCGAACGGATACCATGATAGGGCCGATTATTTCGTTTTTTTTTTTTCAAAAGTCTGCCAAACACAATGCGAGCCTCGTTCGAAAGTCGGAAATTTGCTGGGAAAAAGTTGGCATTACATACATTCGATTCTAATTGAACCACTGAGTAGAAAAAGGTACACATTCCACAAATATGAAAAATTAGACTTGTCAAAATGTATATATTTCTGTAGCGCACCGACTGAGTCAAAAAAAGAAAATTTTCCTATTGAAGTAGACGCCTAAAATGAATCGAAAAAATGTCAGTTAGTGGAAAAAAGAAAACATTCAAGGAATATTTCCCTTTTTCCACTAACCGAAATTTTGTTCGATTTTATGCGCCTACTTTATATGGGAAAATTTTCTTTTTTTGCCTCAGTCGGTGCGCTACACAAATAGTATGAAAACTTTGGCACTGTTTATTTCATTTCTCATATTTGTGGAATGTGTACCTTTTTCTACTCAGTGGTTCAATTTTCTGTTTGAAAGTGGAATCGGATCCAACTTTCGAATAGGTTGGAAGCCCACCTGATATAAAACTACATATGTAGTTTGTAATCTTATTTAAAGGAAAGCTCATTTTCACCAGTTTTTTCTAAAGAATGTATTTCCTTCTCGTTTATTTAAGTAAAGAAATCAAAATTGCTTTCAAAATCATAAAAAAATTATGCACACATATGTATTTATCAATGCTGGTTACAATTATTAAATTATTTGTGTTATTTGTGTTTATTATCAATTTCGAGTAACGATTCCAAATTTTTTTTTTTTTTTGGTTTTGCTTCTAGGTTCTTCCATTTACACTTACAAGTAAATACACTTGCCTTTTGTTCTGGGTTGCCTGTGTACTTCCTCTTTTTTTTCGTTAAATAGAAAAAAAATATATTTCATTTTTTTGTTTATTTTTATTTTTCTCATTGATTAAGTTTTGGTACGTACTACCACATATTACTTAAAAAAAACTTGTTCTGTACCTTTTTTGTTTTGCTCGCTTTTCACTATTTTTTTTTATTCTAACTGTTTATTTTTTTGTTTTTATTTCATATAATTGTTTATAATAATAATTAATAAATGCAGTATAGTCGCGACGGCAAAGAAAAAGAAAATGTTCTACTTCAGTGACATTAATTTATTTTTTTTTTTTTATTTAATTTACTTTCTTTGTTTATTGAAATGTATGAATTAAGTTTATTTTGTTTGCTTTTTTTAAATACTTTCTAATTAAATACAATATATATATTCAGTTATATATATAAATATAATTAATAATTCATTGTATCTTTGCTTGACAACAATGCGATGTTTGTTTTTTTATTGAATAAAATGTAATTAAGGTTTTTTTAGTGAAAACAACAAAATATTTGAAGCAGAATGTAAAAATTCTTATAAATTAAGAAAAAAAAATGCAAAATATATATAAAAAATAGTTAATTTTATTATTTGTTTCTTTAATATTTCATGGAATACATATAATCAATAGAAAATTCAATGTTACAAGTGGTGTGTTAGTGTGTGTGTGTGAAAACTAGTTTGGATTTTGGAGGGGGTGTTATTAACATATTTTGTGAATGAAGAGAGATACATTCTTTAAGCTTGGAACTAATGGCAATAAACGTAAACAAGGTTATAAAGAATAAAAAAAACACACGTCTTAATGCAAGTGTAGCGGTGTATGGGCGGAGAGAGGAGAGAGAACAAACAAAAAAGGCTTCGAAAAATTCCATCGAATGATTTAAATTGTTTATTTATTTTATTTATAGTAATTAAACTGTTTTCCATCTAAAAAAAAAAGTATTTAATGTTGAGTGGGGTGTTTTTTTTTGCTGTGTGTTGTTGTTGCTGATTTTTTTTAATACAAAGACGAAACAATACACTTATAATTTATATTTCTTATATGTATATTATTTTTTTTTTATATTTTTTAGATTCCTTAAAATTAAAGTTGTTGGTTTGTGTGTGGTTTTTATTATTAAATTTTATTGATGTTTATTTTATTATTATATATTTTTCTTTTATATTTATTATGCCATTTTCACACAGTTTAATGGTACATAAATTACGACACATCCTGATCTTCAACATCTTGAATTTGTTCTTTCTGTTCGCCTTCACCTAAAATAAAAAAAATACAAGAAATTAGTAACGTTGAAATTATTGTAATTAAATAAATCTACATAGATTATAACTTTTGCAACTTTGGGCGCTGTACAAATTTGGTTTATGGAACTTGGTTTAAGGTGTGATTTTGACACAAAAGCTGGGGTCAGTGTAATTATTGTTATTGTATTATTGATCGCAGTGTAGTGGCTCGAAGTTAAGTGTATTGGGCTGGGCAATGAAAATTGAAGGTTCAACCACAGAAAATATAAAGAACAACATTTTTTATTTCACTAATCTCACACCAACTGCGGTGTGGAAATTTTGACAAAGTTAGAGTTCATAAATGTACAAAATGTTCAGTCCTGCAAATATTTGGCGCTTGCACATACGATTTTTTGTATTTGTGTTTCTTTTTTCGTTCAAGGCTGACAATAATTATTTATTTGACTAATTAAGACTAACAATAATTATGTATTTGGCTAATTAAGGGCCATTATGGTGTACATAATAAGAAGACATGTGACCTGACAAAAATCACAAATCCTATAGTATTCATCGAAATTCGGTCGCTTCAGATCAAGATCGCTACTTAAGTTAAACAACACTTACGTTTATTAGAATGAAATGGCCATTTGAGTGATGTGGTAGTAAATTCAAAATTACATAAAGTTTTACGGCTGCGATGGAAAACTTTTGGCTGTACATATATTTGCATGTACACGATACATTGTGTAAGACAACGACAACTACAGTTGAGTACAGATCTGTTGGAACAAGAAAACTGCTTCTGGGTGACTACACTCAAGTACTGGTGAAACGTCAAAAATTATTGTATGGCTGCTGCCAGCTGGCTTGTATAAAATACATAAAGTGCACTTGTGTAAGTGCTTCTTGAGTGGATTCTGACTTGAAATCGAGAAGCGAAATTCTCTCCTCAGAATCAACAGAAGAGTATTTTTTGCGCCAATGGAACGGTTTCAGAAGTGATTTTCTTGATTCCGGCCGCTTCTTTTTGCCCAATGGAAAACGACATTAGTTTGAGTTGTGTGAAAGTTGAGTTGAATGAAGATGAAAAATCTGGTCCCATAATGACATCAAACTTCCTATATCCCACCATATGACTTTAGTTTAGAAGTTTGTTTGACGTGGTCAGCCTTAGGGCGCAATCGGTGTTCAGAGGTGAGCACTAGTGTGCCATAGGTACCACGTCAAACAACCCCTTCCTTTACATAATATGCAATTATGAACTCACTTTTGTCAATGCATAATGACCGCATTTTGAAAATGACGTTGCTAAGGCTAACCGATTATTTTGGCCCAAATTGAAGGATATGGAAGTAGATTACATGTGGTTCCAGCAAGACGTGGCTACGTGTCACAGCAGACGCCACGTTTTGCATGAACGATTTGACTGTATGGTTATCTCTAGCAGAGGTGACGTAAATTAGCCACCAAGATCGTCCGATTTAACCCCGCTAGATATTTTTTGTGGGGTTGCCTGAAATCGCAGCTCAATACGAATAAACCGCAATCGACCGATGTCCTTAGACCCAACATAACCAATGTCATCGCTTAAATTTAGGCGGATCTATGCGGCAGATTGGATAGATATTTTTTGTGGAGTTGCCTGAAATCGGAGCTCAATACGAATAAACCGCAATCGACCGATGTCCTTAGACCCAACATAACCAATGCCATCGCTCAAATTTAGGCGGATCTATGCGGCAGATTGGACCACTCAAATCCGTGACAACATGAGAAGCTGCGGCAGACATTTGGACATGGTATTATTATGGTATTATTCCATACCAATAATGCCACGCATGGGCCTTTCAAACGGTTCCATTAGTACCTCGCACACAGCTTGTTTTATTCCACTTCAACGTCGACCCTTCCTTATTCCTACCCCTTTAGTCAATCTTCAATAAGCTCAGCTTTTCACATAGATATCTGTGCTTTGTTCCGTAGAAGGGCGTAGCAAAAATATTATAACCTCTATAGTCGGAGTATTGAAAAGATTGGGAACCCCTGAGCTATACGATACAATATTGTTAAGTTTTATTAAACACACTTTTAATGATATCGTTTGTTTTAATCGTTTGAACGCGATGAAAGAGCCCTGGGGGCAAACTATGCACCTCGCCGCGAATCGCATAATTTACGAACATGCAAAACAAATGCTTAGAATGTCGACTTTCCAAGAAAATCACACAATTTTTCGCCGTCGTTTAATTTTTTTTTTTTTTTTTCACCATGCAAATATACCACTGAAAACGTTATTCCCATGACAACTTAATTCGCATTTCCCGTCGATAAAATGGCGTTCTCATTTGCATAGCTGCGCGAATGTAATAAAGCGAAGTGCGATAGTTTTCGCCGGCGAACTAAACAGTACCAAAATTCCAAATCGATACAAAATGCGCTTCGCGGCGAAGTGCATGTTAGCCTCCTGGATGCCCAGAAGAACTTGTAAAGTTATTTACTAAAACACGTGCGCACAGTTACAAATCCAGAAAATAATTTAAGGAACACATTTATTTTAGGAACTGGCAATCAGCCAGGGGCCAGACTCCGTAAAATAAAAACGATTGTACGATATCGTTTCGACATTAGCAGTCTCTGTCTATTACCACTGATATGATAGAGACAGGGGCTCTAATCGCGTAATTTATCAGACTATCGTCGTTGAGACGATTGAATAAAACGACCTTGTTTTTAGTTTGCTTCATATAACAACACAGTCTCGTCGTTCAATCGAATCGTTCATCGTTTTCAGTTTGAGCAGGACTGTAAACAAACTGTGACAACTGAAAACTAATAAAATGGGTATATTATTTTGTTTGTTTTGTTCCTTTTTATGTGTATACGTTGGAAATTAAGCATTGGTGCCCAAGAAATTATTTTGAAAAGGTTTGTAAAAGAAGACAAAAAAGAAGAAGCGGATCTGTGAATCCAATTCTATGATTGAATCCTCCAAGGAGAACTCAACTAGTGTTTGAACTGCCGTCAAATATGAAAGGAATGGATATTTTTTTGATATATTCACATTCCACCACAAAAATGCTAATGCAGTGTCCTATTTGTAAATATTAAAAAAGCTTTTTATTAGAAAATTGTTCCTTAAATATTTATTTTGCTTTTAAAAAACCTAAACAGAAAAAAAATATACCAAAAACGACGAAACGATTGCAAAATAGATATCGTTCAATCGAATCGTTTCGACGACACCATTTGACATTTAATTTGTTTACATGAAGCAATAAAAAGCGATGATCGTCCAACCGTTTCGGCGATCATCGTTGTTTGGTTGTTACACGAAGTAAAAGTATCGTCGAGACGACGTCGTTCGATCGTTTTATCCTTACGCGATTAGATTAGTGAAAACGATATCGTTCGACCGTTTTCATTTTACGTAATCTGAGCCCAGGATTATGATATTTATGCAATTCAGAAGAGGACGTTTTTAGTTTCTCCCGATATTTTCATACATTATCCAGCTGTCAGAAATTATTTTGTATCCTTTTCGCACACAGTCTATATATTATGCAATGCTGGGGTTTATACGACTTTTTTTAAGCGCAGCTATATTTATTGTTTTGTGCCTACTTTACATTTTTCGTACTCTCACAATTATTACTGTCAATACGAAATGATGTTGTTTAGTTAGGTGATTGGCTTTGATCGGCTATAGTTATAATTTTGTGTCTACTTTAAATTTGCGCTCTCACAGTATTGGATTATTATTGGAATACCCATTATAACTGAACTCCTTGCTCATAGTAGGCCAGCACATTAACTACTGAGACCACTTTGCAAAATAAGTGGATAAATATGAAGCGTTTTCTAGTAGCTCGGTTGTTTACTAATTTCAACTCGTACATCAATATATGTATATGTATGTACATACTAGGAAATGCAACTGATTTAGCTTTAAGCCCAAACCCACAAAAATTAAAACTAACAATACTAAACTGAAAAACATTTTACGATTTATCCGAAACAGATGATCTAAACTATTTTTAGCGTATTGGATGCATAAAAGAATTACGTTTGTGACTATTATGGCCTTCAAAAATAAGCTCTACAGCAGCATCAAACGGTTATTTATGTTGGAAGTTACGTAGAACTGGATAACTGATACGGTAACTTCGGCTCCAAGTCCCTAATATGTACCAGGAAACTTCATACTCTCGGACGTTTGTCAGACGTTCGCGAGAAGTGGCTCAGTAGAAGAAAGCCTTAAGAAATCGGAAATGAATTTTTGTGCTCTACATTTCACTGTATTCGATTTCAAAATGTTCGGAATTGAGACAAAGTGAAATTGTGATTTCGAAAAAATTTCAGAGTTTCCGAATCGCTAAAAACGAATTCACTCGATTTCACTCGATTTCTGGAACCTAGCTGTACATTATTACAATAACAATTGTTTATATTCGATTAAAAAGAAATCGTTAAACAGGTTATACAAAAAACAATACAAATGTTCTAAGAAATAAGAACTTCCAAAGTAGAAGCCGGGCTTTGTATTGTATTATTTTGGTATAAATTAGAGAAAAGAAGTCTTTGTCTTCTGTAAGCACTATGTATATTTTAATATGCACTAATTTTCCCCAAACTGTGCAATCGATAATGAACTTGAATATATGTATGTAGTTAACAGCTCAATTTAATTATCTACTTGGGCTAGCTAACCCAGCGTCAATGCCCTTTAAATTATTGCGGCATTCTTTTAAATGTGGCGCAAGTTCGTAAACGTTGATAATCATATTTTCAAAAGCCATTAAAGCCAATTAATTATAATTATACTCAAGCATAAAAATGCACATAATGTTAATCTACATACCATCAGCCTGCATATCGGACGTCCATAGTGTAAGATTGTCCCTTAAAAGCTGCATAATAAGCGTTGAGTCTTTATAGCTTTCTTCGCTAAGTGTATCCAGCTCAGCGATGGCATCATCGAACGCTGCTTTCGCCAGTCTGCAGGCACGGTCCGGCGAGTTCAATATTTCATAGTAGAACACCTAAAATAAATATAATAGAAAGAAAAACAGTAAGCCATTGCCTCTTACGCCTCGCCTTATTTTTCTGTTAAGGCAGTTGTTTTATATAACTTACGGAGAAATTGAGAGCTAATCCCAACCGGATTGGATGTGTTGGAGGAAGATCATTCATGGCGATATCGCTGGCTGCCTTATAAGCAATCAGTGAATTCTCAGCGGCATCCTTACGATCTGAACCGGTAGCAAATTCAGCCAAATAACGATGATAATCACCCTTCATTTTATAATAAAATACTTTGCTTTCGCCACTGGTGGCACATGGAATGAGGTGCTTCTCCAACACATTCAATATATCCGAACAAATATCACGTAATTCTTTCTCCACTTGTCCGCGATAGGTTTTGATCATTTCCAATTTTTCTTCGGCGCCTTTGTTCTCCTCCTTCTGTTCGATGGAGGTGATAATCCGCCAGGATGCACGACGAGCACCAATCACATTTTTATAGGCGACCGATAGCAGATTCCTCTCCTCTACAGTAAGCTCGACATCCATGGATGCAACCTTCTTCATGGCCTCAACCATTTCTGTTGTAAGAAAATGTTTAAATAAGTAATGTACATACATATTAAATTGTAAAATGTAACAGAGTGGCTGTATGAATGTTTCCCATGGAAGATGCAAAGAATGGACTTACACGTTGTATGTACTGTACATACTTCTTATACGATAATATACATATTACTTTTCTTATTGCCCAAAATAAATGAGGATAAGATCCCAAATAAACATATACATAATTATTTAAGGAAGACAACTTGTGGATTTCCATTGCATTTTGCATACTATTAAGTACAGATTGTACTTTAAACTGCAAAATGTATACAAAAGTTTGTAAAAATTGAAACCTCATTTATGCATCAATAACATTTAGGTTAAGCTTTTTCGGAAAACCTCTCTAATGTATGTACTCGTACTCTAAGATATGTGGATATAAAAAAGACAGTCGCTTCTTTTTAAATCTGTCGTCACCCATTCATATGTGTATTTGTTTCATTGTTGTTTACAAAAATGTGATTACAGAGGGTAGTCCAATATTTACTACGGATCTTTGGATTGTAAATATATTTTAGTCAACTAAAACAAAAATTTAATATTTTGCAAAGCGCAAGCTGAAGACACATCCGGTCAGCCAAAACGTTTTATGTTCACTAATCAAAACAACATTACAACTTTTTTAAAGATTTTGTTTTTAAATATATAATACATACATATATGTATTAGCAATTTAATTGTGCAAAACGATGTTATTAAACAATTAAATGACAATTCAAATACATTTAAACAAAACGCAACATTTTACACATGCAATACAAAAAAAAAATACCTTCACCTGTGCGGGTGACTACTGAACAATGTGAGCAAGCTGAAATGCTTTTATTTTATGATTCACCTGAGAAAAGTATTTTTATATTTGTGATTATGATTGAATTCAGTGAACTCTACTCGTAAAATGTTATCATGTTTAATTTAGGAAATTATAAGAGCATTCGGGTTAAAGAAGCACTATTAATAATTATTGCCCAACTTTGATTAGTAGATTGCTAACATTGACGGGACGATATTTATCTTGATTTATGACCATACATATTATGTCTGTACAGCTATCCAATTTACAATGAAACTGATCGAACTCCCCATAGCTGAAGAGGAATATTAAGTTTGGAAAAGTGTTCTTCTTTTTATACACTATGCACGAAATCACTAAGGTGATTCAAATCGATCAAATAAGTAAGACTTATGAGTGGACCCAACCACTTTAGCAGTCGTTAGGTTAGAACTGGTTATTTATTAATGTCCTTTTTCATTGATTTACTCGTTACGAAATCTAATTGAACAAGAAACTGCTTATTTTCTACTCCACTCATAAATTGGTGAAATGTCCCAAAAATAATCTGTGGCTCCTAAGAGGTACCTTGTATACATTTAGAAAACACATACATATTTAAATTACACTAATTTTGTAAGTGATTCTTAAGTGGATACAGAGTTGAAATCGTAAGAATCAAAGGAAGAGTATTGTTTGTGCCAATTGATTCGTTTTGTTTCGGACGCTTGATTTTGCATAATAGAAAACGACCAAGTTGATGAAATTTAGACACATCACCAGCTGTCGTAAACAAATATAACGGCATTTTAATTAATAATAATCGATTATTAATATGGTTTTTATTTAGAACATTCTTTTTCATTTCGTTTTGTTACGGTTTTTTTTGTCAATAGATAACGATTTTGACACTTAGCGGGCAATGTTTGAGAAAACGTTTGGTTGTTTTCCAAATTGATTTATTCTAAGAAAACCATGTTATGGTTAAACAGTACCTAATAATACATATTGTGGGAATTTGCTTTACAGTGCAAGTTTGTTGCCGAAGTACAAGAAAAAGATCAAGCTGCCAAAGAAACTGTCTCGATTTCTTGGAAGTATTTTAAACAAATATTGTTCCTAGAATCAAGCAAGGTCGTGCAATAATCGCAATTCATCATCCTCGCTGTCTTCCAACCCGTCGGCTTTGGGGCAAAATCTTACAACCGTTTGAAGGCACAATTTTGTATTGTAAGGTAGTTGGCTATTGTCAATCATTGTCAGAGCATTGACAGATCTGACAATATTGTAAGATCTGACAATCGTTTGTACTTAGCTTTATACCTACATTTAGATCTGTTGGATTTAAGTTTTGAAAACTAATTTAATAGTTATACTTAAGCATGCCATTTATTTTTCAAGGAAAAACAGGAAAAATCAAAGAAATTTTTTCATTTCACAGGATTTATTTTTCCCGAATACAGTATAGATTACTGTATAGTTTTTTCTTCGAAATCTAATACATATAAGAATTATAGTAACTTAAAAAATAAAATAAGTAGTTGGCGCAACAGGTCCGTATAGGCACCGTAGCTTCTCATAACCATTCGTTTGTGCGAGTTTTTATTTTTGAGACAAGTGGAAGGGAACTACAACTTTGTGCATAGTCCGAACGGCTGAATTGAAAATCTTTTACATGATATTACTTACATATACTCTACGATATTTGTCAGAAGTTCGCAAGATGTGAAGTAGTGGTAAAAACTTAAGTTCGTGGATCTAACCTGGTGCCCCTGCCCCCCCACATATAGTAAGAGTAAATATTAGTACATTCTGAATATGAATGAATGAATATTTTTATATTCAAATTTTAATCAGAGTCAATGGTTTCGTTGTCTCATTCGTCTTCAGTTCGACCAATTGTTTGATAAAGAGTTTAAACCTAGAAGGCTAATGCTCGTGGCTACCAAACATTTATCGAAACAACGAACACGCACTATTCAAGAAAAAAAAATACGTTTTTTAAATAAATACAAGGTACCTACAAGTGTCATCTGCAAGAGGTCATCGGTAACCAAGTTAGATAGCTACTATACGTGTTAAGAAGATACAGCAAGATTATGATTATGAGACATCGTCAAAACGACTAACATTTGCCTTCTATGGTTAAACAGAATACAGAGAATACTCTCTCCTTACGGACACCTCTCACTTTCATCTCCTCTTATAACCGGACATATTTCAAAGAAAGGAATAAATATCTGATTTTTCAAAAAAAAAATTATAAAAGTCAATGCACGTGCAGTGCACGATATGTTAAACTTGATCTCAGGCCTGAGAATGGGTTTCAACGTTTTAATTTTCTATTGCGAACACTCGTTCAACAGTGTTTTTAAAGATTTTAAGTCAATTTAAATAAAACAGGATAATTACAGGATATTTACAGGGTTTTTCCGAATAATACAGGAGTCATTTTTCTACAGGATTTTCGTTGAAAATACAGGGGTATCCTGTACAATACAGGATAAATGGCATGGTTAGGTATACTGTATACATACTACATAGGTATACTCAAATTTTAAGTTTATAAGTTGTGATGAAATATATTTTCAGGATAATTTTTGGTAATGGACATATGTTTATATAAATAGCAATTAGCATGAATTCGTTTGATGAACCCTTTTTCTCTGGCTAAAGTCAAGTAATGATTAGCAACGCGGTGGGAACCAAAATTCCATCTGAACGGGGCACATACCAATATGAATTATAAATGTTGAAAAGGTAAATAACAAAACGACTGCATTGTAAGAATGGTATATGTAATAGGTATGTATTATACGTATGTAGGTCAATGTATGAATTAATTAAATATGGAATTAAATACGTACTGATGCGGTCATTGATTCATGCATTTCTGTGTACAAGTTGTTTGGCATGTATGCCAAAATAAACACAATTCTCTGTTTAGTTACGTCACTGTTATGCCATATTTTTAGTAAATTTTGTAGGTCTAAATTCATATTCAAAATTCAAATGAAAGTGCAAACAAACATTAGTGTAGACTCACTAGGCCTGTTTGGCGTGGCCCCTAGCTGGTCGATACAGCAATAAGCTCATTCATTCATTGACAATGAAAACCAGTGTTCGAGATGAGTACTGCGTTGACCCTAGGCAATTAGTCAGGATGAAAGTTCAGTGCTGGATTTTGGAGTCAATCGTAATCATTTGGATGAACTCTTATTTTTGTGAACAACTATTGATTTGTGCTGCATGTAACCAGCGATATGTTTTTCAATCACTTCTATTCCCGTTTGCGTTTGTCGTAAACGACTCGTATTTCACTTCGTTTTTTAGCAGACTTTTGTAACATTTTTGAGACAAATGAATTGAAATGATGGTGAACACATAGAACAGAAGTTAAAACAAACTCGATCAAACTTATTGCTAATATAAAGGGTGCCTTTTTAGAGGTAATAGAACTGTTAACTGGCCTCCACGATCCTGTGATCTCACATCGTTAGAATACTTTTTTGGGGGGTATGTGCAGTCATTAGTCTGTACTATACCGATAAACTAGAGGCGTTCGACGATTTGGAAATTAACATTCGCCAGGTTATTGCTGATATACGCCCCAGTTGCTCGATAAAATTGTCGAAAATTGGACCTCACGATCGTGTTTTATTCGAACTAGCCGTGGCGCGAGCCTTTTTAACAATTAACATCAAAATACAAATTCTTCTTTCTGCAATATTTACCTACCTACAATTATTATGGTTATAGCAACGGCCCCTATACTATTCATTCGGAATTCCTTCATATATTTTTGAGAACACTTCACACTCCACATATAACTAAAATGTATGGGCGCGTTCAATGTGCTTAGGCGACAGTTTATCATAGTGACAGTTTATCATAGAACTTAGACAGAAAATCTTGCCTAACATACGAAACTTGGCTAGATTTGGAAGCAAATCGAAATCAGAGGCTGTTGACTAGCTAGGCAAAAGCGTATTGACCGCGGCTTATGGTACATGATAAGCTTAAAATAGCAAGGCTGTTTGAGAATCATTTATATACTATAAAGGAGTGATACCTACCATTCTGAATTCAATCTATCAACCAAATTAAGGAAATTAAACAACTCTATATTCAAAAGTGTGGACAAGGACAAGGTAGATATCTACATACATTTTATCTACCATACCTACCACTTTCAGTTTTACTATCCCAAATACCCCTACAAAGTGGCTGTATCCTTGACAATAAAAAACAATGACTAATTAAAACTAACATTCGTCATAGCATAGATACCTACTTAGTTATCCCAAAAGGAAAATACATTTCTATATTTGCACTGCTTCTGTCACTTGTTATAGATACACAGAATTATTTGATGTGTACAATACAATCATAATATACACGTACACCTACCTAACTTTAGTAACAATTGCAAGCATAATCACTACTTAACTTACATTATAGTGTGACTGTGTAGATTTACTGAGCTGTCTATGCAACCACAAATGTGTATAAATGTAAGACAGGTGGATTGAGATTAAACAAAAAATGTATAATTGCCTGCAACGAAAAGAATTAAATCCCTATGCGTCTAGACCAAGTAGGTACCCTATGGCCTATGTTACCACCCCGTAATTGCTCGACAGCACCCGCGTCATTGTACACCGTCTATATGTATGTACTACTATAAAATTCGTCAGTTTCTTTATGTAAAATATTAGTGATTCCCCTTTTTAAATGTTTTATACTAGAGGTCATGGCAAAAAGATTATATACATACATATATACATACTATAGGTATCGCATAGACGTATAGTATACCGTATAGAATACTTCATGCAAAGTGAAGACGTTGGGTTAGGGCTTACCCCCATGGCCCGTCCATAGTGAGTTAATAAAATTCATCATTTTTCGAAAGTATTACACATAAATAGATACTTCCCAGCGCGTCAAATAAAGCTGTTCAGAAGAATGAAGACAGAGTAACCAACCAGTGTAAATGAGTTAAGCAAAAAAAAAGAAAAAAAAAAGACAATTTTATGGGAATTCGTGTGAATCACAGCAAATATGAGCTGGATATACGCGGCGGCAATAGATTTGTCGTGGTTCGGATGGATGAATCATTTTCCACAACCGACCAACGACGCAGCCGGCGAAAAAAGCAAGCCTACACAAGAGAGATAGAGACAACAACCTCGACAACTGAAACCGAATCGGATAAAAGAAAAACCCAACGACAGAAACCCCATTCTCCAGCATTCCCCATTCTACGCTCTACTCGCTCTTCCCCACGCCGAGTTTTCTTCCTGTATTCTTTGCATAATGATTTGCTGTCTTTTTCTTTTCCAACCAAACACGAGGAAGAAACAAATTTTATTAAAAAAAAATGATTAGTACATTCCACGTATATCTGCTACATATTTGGAAAATTCAATGGGAAATTGCAAGCAAACCCAAAAAAAAATTTGCCCCGAAGGCAAAAATATACAACATGTACAGTGGATGCCTTCGCCTTGGTGTGGATCATGTAGGTAGCTATACATACATTATGAATGTGCGCCTAGTAATTTGCATTTGTGTTGTGTACACATACAGTCCTCTCCATCTCCAGAACGGAGCCGTGAGAAAACCAGACATTTGTTATCTCCCTCATATATATACATAAATGCTATGGAGAGGTGGTTTATAGAAATTAGAAAAAGATGACATTCGTTTATACATTTTTCTCACCAACAGATTGGAGAACTAGTATTTCCAAAATTCACTTTTAATGTAAAATGTAAAAAAAAAATCGTTCAAATAATGTAGAAAAGTAACAAATGTGACAATACCATTGAAATATTAAGAACCAAACCATGTGATCAATGAGCATCGAAAAGAGACCACAAAAAGTAGAACAGGACAAACAGTCAAACGAATTTACAAAGTAGTGTGTGTATGCGGCACTTGGGCACTACACACCGCCAAATTTGATTGAACAATTTTTTTCGTAATCAAAAAATAAAAAAAAAAAAATAATCCACCCTAGATGAGACTTCCCTTTCGTAAACAAATTAATGAACAGTTGTAATACCAATAAAGTAGTTACATATTTAGAAATTGGTTCTATATATTTCTTGACAATTTTTTTTGTCGTAGACTTTTTATTGATCCATTCATTGATTTTTTTGTATTCCATAATCTCTCTATCTCTCTTTGAATCGCTCTCACTCACTTTTTTTTTCTCTCCATCCATTTGGAATCGTCGTTTCCCCCCTATTTTTTCGATAATGAAAAAACAACGAAAAAGAAAAAAAAATTAAAAAGGCGGCATAGCAACGCAGTTTTGGAGAAGAAAATTTATATATATCTTTTTGAAATTTGAAAAACCACGCAATTTTGAAGCAATTTCGAAAAAATGCCGGTAAATGAATTTTGAAAAATGAAGTTCCTTAAGAACACTTGCGAATTTTTTTTTCTCCATTAGCCACAACCTCTGCGCTGACCTTTTTTTTTTTTTCTTGTCCCTTCTCTTCCTTCTTGGGCTAACAAAATACTATAGATACATATATGTATGAATAAAGTTCGGAGAAGTCTCGATTGAAAAAATTGCTCCCACAGGAAAAAAAAAATATTAATTGCCGTAAAATTTCATGCAGATATGAGAAAAACCCCGAATGTGTATCTTTCTAGATCATTCCATGAGAAAATTGAAGATGGAAGCAAAATGAAAAAAGAAAAAAGTTGCTTAGAACTTACCATCATAGCGCTCCGCTTGTTCAGCCAATTTAGCCTTATAAACATTATTCTCGCGTTCAGACATCGTGTTGTCTCGGTAAAGGTTGCTTTATAATCCTTGAAAGTAATTCAAATAAAAGAAAATCTGCGAATTAGCTGGCGACTTATGGATTCAAGAAAAAAAATCAACTATTTGACACAGAAAAATATATATGTGAAGAAACGAATGAAAGAAAAAGCTGTGGAAATTTTTTTCTTTACTTTTTTCAAATCTATGGAGTGAGAGAACTTTTTTCCGTATTACACGTTTCTTCGTGGACTCGTCTTCGTCGGCCTGATCGAATTCAATACTGAGACGAATAAATTGTATTATTTGGCCGCTTCTCGTTTGTTTCGCCTACACGGCGACGGTGGAACATACGCACACAGCCGCAGTTAGGTAGGATGAATGGAATATGATGGAATAGAATGGCGTGCTATCTTTTTCTTGAGCGCGTGGTTCATGGACAAAAGTGGAAAAAAACTATATTCTGCGCTTAATCAATATGGCCGCACCTTTTCTTGTCTCTCGCTTTGACAATAGCCAAGATTTTGTTTGTATTCTTTTTCGTTTTGCGGTAGGCGTAGTGTAATGACACATGGATATGGATCATAGGATGAGCGCAGAGTTGAAGAGAGCGAGTCGGAGACTGCGTCACTGAGTTGGCCGGGACGGGAGACTCCAAAACGTAAATCGATGCAAGGCCAAAATGGAAATGGAGTGGTGTTAGAGAAGAGATGGGCATGGAGCATGAAAGGGAAACGGAATTTATTCCAGTTCGATTTCGGTTGGTCCTGCGTCCTGCATTCTGCCGCCGCAGTGCGTTGAACAACTTCGATTTTTTAAATTTGTGACAGTGAAACCAATTCCTTTTAAAAACTAGGCGACGCGACGGTTCAGTTTGCATCGAGATGGAGATATCCTTTTCCAGAAGAAAGAAATCCCAATATTAACGTGCTTTTCTTACCCATAATTTGTATCACATAATTGGTAACCGAAAATAATATATAGGCCCTGCTTTGATTTGTTTTTATTAAAAAAAAGTCTACATATTTACGACTGGCTTCCAATTTTGTCGTAATCGCACCATTGCCCTAATAAAACCAGAGGGCATTGATTAATTTTTGATTAGTAATACTATCATTTTTGCTGTTCTTAAATATTAAAATATTAAAAACCAAACTATATATTAACAAAACTTAAACTATAAAATAACCAAAATAAGTAATTATTCCAAAAAATACAAAAAGTTGTAAAATATTAACGCCCAGTTTCTCTTAAGTATCGATTCCCCCAGAAATTTTACTCAAGGGTCGATTTCTGCCCTTTTTGATTATAAAATTTAAGTGCCAATATTGACAACTTAAAGCCCCATTTAGACGATCATTTCAGTTGATGTTCTACAGTGCATTTAGATATCAGTCTAGTATTCAGTTGAGCTTTCAATTTACTCGTGGTTAGCCGAAGGTTAGAAGATATATCTACTAAAACTGACAACTGAATTGAAAACTTATGAGAATTCCAACAGTTTCAGTCTCAGTTTTAATTTAAATTTTTGCATTTAGACATCAAGCTGGGGTGATTATTGTGAATCGATTGTTAAACACAAAATTTTTGGGTCACTGTCCTGGTCACAAAACTGATTTATATATCGTCTACAATACAGCATTCCTCAAGGAATAAGGCAGGCCCTCTGAGACCAATGATACGTTCCTGACAAGTACCTATATTGTGGAGTGATCCGGTTTTTAAGACAAAAGCTAATTTATGTACATTCAAGCCCATCAGCTATTTATTTATCTACAGGCCTTCAGCATCGAGTTGCTAATCAGTGCGATTCTAATGGACCTCGGAAAAACTCGAGTTGCTCTGTTCTGCATCGTTTGTAGCCTTGCTATTGAATCCAGCAAGGAGATAAGATTGTAGCACAATACTCAAATTATGGTTTTATAATTATGTTGAGGTCTCGAAAGTAATGCCCAAAATACATGTGCAGACGTAGTGAGGCGCGCAATACAGCAAGCAAGACACAAGAACGTTTGACGTAGTTGCAGTGAATTCTATCATACAGTACCCAAATATCATGCTTTTGCTTAGAGCTGATGTGTTTTGCCGAATTTTGATTTGAATATAACATTTTTCAATGAAACATTAGGTCTATTCGCGTACGTTTCCGAGCAAGGCACCAAAAATCTGTCAAATCTGTACACAAAAGTACGTGTATACATTTTGAGCTACTTCGAGCCACTTCCAGATACACACCAATTTCAACAAAACGAAACAATTTTTTGTATTCACAATTTTAAATAATTTGACATAATTTTAGTATTCTATCAGTAAATGTATTACATTTTATATTTTCACTTTTTTAACTCTTAACCGAGCAACGCGCAAAGGAAAAAAGGAAGCGCATATAGACTATAGCTTTATATATTTCCTTAACGAATTCTATTCATTTTTCCTCCATTTCGTCTGTCAGCCGTTGTTATTAAGCATTAAGCAAAACATTTGAAATAAACGTCAAGACACAATGATGTGAAATTTGGTAAAAGTTAGTTTTGTTGTTTTTTGTGTTGAGGTGGCACTGTCTTTTGCAGTAGGTACTGCGTGTTTTCTCAAATAAACGTATGTGTTCTATTTCCACTGCATGAAAAATCGTGCACATGTGTTTTGGGCATAAGTTTGCCCATGGTAGTGCAATCTTACCCTCAATACTGAAAAATGTTTAATTTCACTTCGTTCCGGATTACCCCTGTTGTTGTTGTATCATGCTGATTACGTACTATAATAAGATATCAGTGATGCCAGGTTTCAATATATTTATGCAAATAAAAAAACGTCCGAAAAGTTTCACATACACAACAGAGCTGATTGTTTCAAAACTGCAATTTAATTCTACACCAGGCAAAAATGCCAGATTTAGCTAATATGTTCGATAATTAATGTTCCATAAAAAAAACCTTCACTTGTAAAATAAGGAATATGCAAAGGCAAATTATCTTACCTGGAGAAGCGATTTAATATGTGATTATTAACAATAATTAATACGTTTTCCATTCGGATCATTTGCTTGAGATTTGTTTCGGCTGGTGGATTTAGATTTGTGTGGAGTGAAAAAAAAAAATTAATGGCAACAAATATATTGTTCCAAACATTTTCAAATGTAACCAAACAACAGCGCCGCTAACTACTAACACAACTATACAATACACGTATTCCGTATGTATAACTCAATCGTACCGTACTCCAATTTAATTTTTCAATCCGTTGAGAGCGAAAACGGTGATTGACTTTCGATTCAATTTGAATTCGATCTTTCGATTCGCTCATGTTTCGATTGGCAAAAAAAAATCACTTTTTCTTGCCCGAGATCACTTTTTTCGTTCGTTTGGTACAAAAAAAGCAATCTTTCAGATTAGAGAGCACTTTTGCGAATCTAGATTTTTTCTCAGAGTCACACGAGATTTAGCAATACACTTACATATGATTTGACATTTGGCGTTTGTTTTGTTACGTTTTCCGGAAAGTCTTTTGCCGAAAAAGTTAGAACCACGTTTTAGAACTAGTGAAAAACCATATTAAAAAAATAATTTAAGCAAAAATTTGTATAAATATGGAACAAATAATAAATATGTTATTTTCATATTCATAATGTGCCACATTTTCATCGTCCTCGTCGTCGTCTTGGGATAATACTGGTTCATCTTCTTCATACCGGCAATTTCTCTAGTTGAGTATTTATTATTCGGAGTGTCTATTCGCCCGTTCATTTTGACAGCTTTTGTACTGAACTGACGTTTACCGATTTTCGGGACACGACTACGTAATCAACGTAACGTCATCGTATTTTCATTAAAAACTCTTTTATAAAGATAAAAGTTGATCCTAAACGTACGGCATAATGTCCGAAAATGATTATACTGGAGTTTAGAGTCCTTGCCGCGAGCGTAGCGAGCCACATACCCCCACTTGACGCAATATAAACTTTGACATTTCGTTACGTAGTCGTGTCCCGAACAACGGGCGAATAGCAACAGCCTTTATTATTTGTAAGGGAGAAAAAGCTTCGCGTTTGCAATTTTGTGGAAGGCGTGGTGAACATATATTCGGAATATATATTTTGAGATATCTTTTATAATAATTTGAAAATTTATGTAAAAGTTGGAAGTTGCAACCACTCTACGAAAAAAAATATTCACAACAAAAAAAAGGTAAACAAAATGTGGCAGCTACACCACCAACACCAACAAAGAACAGCTCAGTATAGACTTATAGAGTATACTTGTTTTGTTCGAAATCTGGGGCCAGATCACGTAAAATGAAAACGATCGAAGTTATCGTTTCGACAATAGCAGTCGCTGTCTATTGCCACATATATGATGGAGACAGGTTTAGTGAAAACGAAAGCGTTTTTCGTTTCGAATTTTACAGAATCCCATCCCTGACATCTGAAACAGAAATCTGATGTCGATTTCCTTTGGGCTTTTACCGTTTTGCTCTGAGATCTCAGATTTTTCCTGCCCCAATGGAAGATGAAATGAGATTAGGTACTTTTTTTTGCATTTGTTTGGTGTGTTATTTGACAGTCTCTCTGGTTTGTGCATTGTGCCTCAGGTCAGGTTGCGCGCACATTTACGTCGTTTTCCTTTGGGCAAAAAAAAAGCGTCCGGGAGCGTCCGGAATCAAGAAAATCACTTCTGTTCTGAAACCGCAAAAAATACTCTTCTGTTGATTCTGAAAGAATTTCGAGAGAAATTGAGAAGCGATAACAATTTCATGTTATCATCTATGTCATCGAATTCTCTACAAAACTCTCGTTCGGTCAGTCACAGGAAAATCGCTTCTTTTAGCACTTCATTTGGTAAGATTGGTTGAGTGTGAGAACCGCAAAAGGGATCTCGACTACAAAAACAATAGAGGGGATCCGGTCTGCTCCGGATTGTAGCGCATTTAAAAGTAAAACTACCGACAATTGGTGCATACATACAGATACAGTCATGTGAAAAATAAAAGCGACACTTGCATAAAAATTGTTCAAAACACAACTCTGTTTCAATTGCCATAAATTGGTTAGAAACGGCAAATTAAATAATTTGTTTGGGATGTCGTTAAAGTAAATACCGCTATCTAACATAACATAAGCCTATTTAAAAATAAAAACACTATTCCAAACTTAATGTATTTTCACGAAATACAGCAATGTGCCCCTATTATTTTTCACATGACTATGTATATGCGACCCTATCGTTTTCCGATACGAAAGCTTATCACCGGTAGACATCGACGATTTAACCCAGGTAAGTACATAAATACATATTAATATATAATTTTTTTTTTTTTTTTGAGAAATTGTATTTCATGTCTTGCGTATACTAGATTTTATAATACAGACGTACGAAAAAATAATAAATTATATCTTTCCTTAAAACTAATATCTACATGTTTTTGTTGCACTTTTCTTACACTATTCACAAAATCGCATATGACTATTTACATGGCTCTAGAACACAAAAGAGCGGACAAATTAACAGCTAATTTATTGCTATAATATTTATTTCAACTAGTTGCAATCTCTTTTTTTCTTCCTCTTCCTCCGGTAGTCGGTTTTTCGGGAGCAATGTAGTTATTGTTGTAGATGTATGGTATGATATTCGCTTCAATATCTAATTCCTGTTTTAGTATAGAACTTAGCACGAACTCCGTCGACAAGATCCAACATTTGGGTTTACCCTGACGAATGATGTCTACCAGAATCGGCAAATCCGATGGACAGGTTATTATAAAATAATTGTCTGGGGATTCAGCACATGTTTCGTTGATAAGCTTTAGAGATCGTCGAGTCTCCTCAATTGTTCCGCCCGAACTCACAATCATTCGAACAATATCATTCCGCGATGGAAATACATCAGGTGTCACGTAGAAATCTTTACCGGCGAATAACGTTCGTCGCCGCGATGACATAAGCACCCGTTCCAATGGGAATTTAAGATTATCGTCAACTTCAATGTGATCAATTTTATACTGCTCCGGAGAAAGGAATTTACCAGCTTTGGCACTGTCCACAAGCCAACCGCTTTTGAGAACAAAGCTTACATGACAAATGGCATGTATTAGCTTACAGGTACGACTCTCACGTGACATCACTAGATAATGGGCTTCTGTCGGATCTTCGACAACAATACCACCAAGGCACCTAAAAAAAGAACAAAAATATACATTATTGTCGAATAGAAACTATAAAGGAGATAAATTTATTACATGACAGCTTTCTTTAGTGAGTCCGCGTTGAACACTTGTGAAAATATAATTTTCGGTGGTTTCTCTGTGTCTGGATACTCCCTGCAGATAATGTTTTCTGGTATCTCCTCTTGGAATGGAGATATTTTTTGCCTTTTAGATCTCGACTCATAGTGTGGATCGGAAAGACATCGTTTGACCCTTTCATGTGCATCTTGAGTAAGATTAATAGGTGCTTTCCAAGGAGCTGAAATAAAAAGGAACATGGTACAATGCATGGCTAGATGGGGAATACGTTTTGGATGCAGATTGTTACTATAGGTACTCAATAGCAATTAACCAGGAATGGCGTCCGGCTGTCAATAGATCTTACCTTAAGACTGTTTGAAAAAAGTCTTATATAGGGCATGTACATTATGTCTTGCATTCGAAATAATAGACGGCGTGTTGCCATAGCTTAACGTTAATAAAAAACATATTTAGACAAAGTGAACGCATCATCAGGTAGAATAATCATTCCAGAATTCAGACAAGTCAATATAGCCAAAACTTTCAATTAGCAAGTACTTGACAACAGTGGCCAGCTTCCACACAATTAATTCTGGAACATTTGGAAATTTGTCCGATTTTCATGATTTTTTTTTTTCTAGGTTAGGTTAGGTTAGGTTAGGTGGCAATTATCCGTTAATACGGAGTAATTCACTTAGACCAAGTAAGGTCCATTGTGATACCACATTTTTTCTAAATTACATATAGATTTTTCGCCCATCTCCTGCCGATTTTAAAAGCTCTTTCAACGTTGTAATGGTGACACTCACCGGATCAGTATATTATATACTTTAGGACGAACTTGGAAACAAAAACGCCAGCAGATCAAGGTCTGGCACAGATTAAGCAATTCATCTTAGAGGGCTGGCCAGATAAAATTACCGAATTACCACCCAGGATACGATGTTTTTGAAATTTCCGCGAAGAAGGATGGCATCATTTACAAAGCATCAAAAATTGTTATTCCCAATGACCTACGACAAGAAACCATCGAACAAATCCACAAAGGCCACTTCGGATACAGAGATGCTTGCACCGAGGAGCGCGCGCAACAGTTTTCTGGATAGGCATGCACCACAACATTCAAAATTTTGTAGCCAAATGCAGCATTATGCCAGTCCTACCAGCTATCAAAACCAAAAGACCATGGGAAATAGTAGCAATAGTCATTTTTCATTTCCATAATAATGAATATTTACTTATTGCAGATAGCTACTCCGGATTCTTCGACTATGCAGAACTCAAGCAATCAACATTAGGTGAGGTCATCAAGCAACTTAAAGTCTGGTTTGCAACACATGGGATTCCATCCATCCTGGAATCGGACAATGGACCTCAATTCGCATCGCAAGAGTTTGCTGTATTCACAAAACTTTGGGACATCCAACATCGAACATCGAGCCCCCGTTGCCCCACGATCTAACGACCTAGCGGAGCGTTACGTCCAGACAGCGAAAGGAATGATAAAAAAATCCTACAAAGACAACACGGATCCCTACTTAGTGCTTCTCAATTACCGAAATTAATCCAATAATCCCGATCCCGATCCCGACACCAAAGCAACAATTAAAACAACACCGGATAAGACAACAGAAACTCAACTCCCCACCGCCACTATCAAGCCGCTACCCAACGAACACAACAGTGAAGACATCAAGATATGGCCGTGTAATAAAACAACCACAACGGTACGCAACATAGATGTTAACATAAAGAGATAGTTTACTAAGTTACGTTACATAATTAAATTGAATTAAATATATCGTTTCATTGAATTATATACTAATTTTTTATATTCTTATTGGATTATCATAGCACCTATTTCTGAATTATCAACATTAATATTATTGAAGTTCGATTACTATTAAATATATTTTGCAATTATGTTTGAAGAAAGGGGGATGTCATATAGGTTGCCAACTTCTGATTAACCTTATATTATGTATTACTTTACATCGTATGTGTTTCATAGTCTTGACATATTGTTTAGTGGTATTCATATTCTTTCCTGATCCTATCCTAATAAATGCTTACAGCAGTCGTTGCTTGAACGCTGAGTCGTCTACTTCTTGTCAGGGAGAGGTAAAGGGGGAATGGGCCGATTTCAGAAGTGCTTTTAGCATTGTAATGAAAACACTATGGTTTACCTACTTAGGATAGGGCGGGATTCCGATTTTCGTGATTATTGAAGTTATAAATGTACTTCTTACCGGAATTCGAAAAGTTGACACAGTAAGGCCTTACGCCAAAACAGTCAGTTTTTGTGGATGTAACGGTGTCTCAACATACACTTGAGGATTATCATCACTCCGAATACGGCAGTTTTGTTTATTGACGTATCCATTCAACCAAAAGTGAGACCATTATGTTGACCGTAAAAATAAATCACTTGACAGGTGACAAAATGGCCGCCAGTTAAAATAGTGTTGCCAACTTAAAGTTCTATACCTCTAAAAAACACCCGCGTTCCATTGACCGCTAGATGAATAGCGGCATGCCAAACTCCATATAAAAAAAACTGACATTTCATTTTAACAGTTAAAACAAAGAAAAGGTAAAAAAAAAACCGATGCTTTTCGACACTCACGCTTCCTAATTTCCGCTTAAACTGTGATTGAGGCTATTCTAATGTTACAAAAAAAAATGAACATTTTAGTGACTGCAAACAAAATTGGTCTCGAAAGTTCCGTTAGCTTTAAGAAATTTCTCAAATTTTGACAAAGTCTCAGAGAGCAGTCTCCTAACTTGTCCCTCAATATATAATTCCTTATGTAAGCATGAAAGAAGTAACGGAAACACCAAATTTTAAAAAAGACAATGCGTGAGGCTATTCAAGTGTTTCTGACTGTATGAACAAACAAACTACAGGATAATTTATTTGTGTACAACACTTTGATACAACCAAAATAAATAATAATTTTATAAACAATGTCTGCAAACTTACCCATTAAGTGTCCAACTAGCATGTAATCAATACGAAATGGAGCTCCCAGATTATATTGTTGGTACTTCTGATTCTCATACTGATGCAGACCACTTAGATTGCCAATCACAATATCGCTTAGCCACAACGAATTCACAACCGGAATTTGTTTCTCCTTTGCCTTGGTGTACTTTTCGCCTTCCGAGTGACGGCAAATTAAAATCGTGTTCATTTCTGACAAATAAGATGTGAAAATAGCTCCCATTTCTTCAACCATATTTCGCAGACGAAACTCATCATCATCATCAAATCCACTAACAGTGATGATATGTTTCTGCAATGGCTTTTGGATTCCGAATATACTCGGAAAGGGCAGATGTAGACATTGCCACGGAGGAAGAAGTTGCTTCTTCACACATGTGTCATTTAGCCAAAACGCTGTGATGCAGCGTTTCGAATCACGTATGGCTTGCATGACGACCCCATGGCGTTGAGTACGGCATAGAACATGCGTCACTCTTGGGCCATAGTTGGATTCAACTTCGCCGCCAAAATGCTTGATCGTATCAATCCATTCGGGCAATTCATACTCGTCAGTCTTATCGTATTCCACTATGTGGAAATGGCATCCCAGCAGAAACAAGTCTGGTGGAAGTTTAAGGTTGGGATTGTGCCCATAGAACTGGGGTCGCGGTGGTAGTGGAGTTCGTGCTTGCACAAACTGTGCACTAGGCATCATAGCGGCATTTTGCTGTGGCGGTGCTACTGGGGATCCAACTATTTGAGCAGCACCAGTGACAATTGTTCGACGCTGTTGCTGCTGCTGCTGTTGTTGTTGCTGTTGTTGTTGTTGCTGTTGTTGTTGTAGCATTAAAAGCTCCTGTTGAGATCGTGCTACTGGTACACCTTGATTGAGAACAGCGTTACGCTGTTGTGTCATAAGGCGTAGTGTACCCGCTGCCGATGGTTCTGCTGGGGGAGTAGACACCATAGGCGATGCATTCGTATCTGCAGTGACAATCTGAGGCACATTGTTAACCATTGTGGCGCCATTGTTGCTTAGTCGATTGCTAAGCATATTGGCTAAGGCTGTTTTGGTTTTGAGATTCATTTGTTGTTGTTGCGTTTGTAGTACCGAATTCTGAGCTTGCAAATTGTTAGCATCTTGCGATAGCATTAAAGTCTGCTGCTGTTGCTGTTGTTGCTGTTGTTGCTGCATTGCGGTTATCATGGGCGAAGGACCACCGACAGGTACTGGTGATTGAACGCATTGTATTTGTGAATCTGGCAAAGTAGTTCCAACCACCCCGCTACCGCTGGGTACAATTTGCACCGATGATTGTTGTAGTTGCGGAGGTTTCGGTTGTTGGTTCTGCTGTAGTTGGATTTGTTGAACTCGCAACTGTTGTCGCTGCATTAGCATCTGTTGGTTCACATTGTTAGGGTCGACCACGTTAAATTGCTGTTGTTGCGCTTGTGGCTGTGGTGTACTAGGCGGTTGGGGTTGTTGAGGTTGTTGTGTAATAGGACCCAATGCTGGAGCAGCGCCTGAAATTATTATTTTGTGATGTTGTTTTTTGTTATGAAACTAAGGACACTTTTTTACAATAGGTAGGATACATAGTCATACAACATTAAAAAAAAAGTTATCTCTGCTTATTTATTCAAATTTTTGATAAGGTGTACGGTAAGTGTTTGTGACAGTTCTATTATTTTCTTTAAATATGATTAATTGACGAATATTGTTATGTTTTTCAATAATATTAAAGGTCTTATGCTCGAAACGCTGCACATCATACAAAATAATCTTTCATTTTGACCTGGAGCTTTACATTTGCGAACCTCGTAGAGGTCACGTATTAATTTATATTGCTAATGTTCAATTGCTTACTGCACGAGTTTAAGACTTTGCACTTGTAAACAAATGTCAAAGTATAACATCGGCTGGCATAAGAATCCGTCAGTGCGCAAACAATTAAGGAACACCTTCGCAAGGAGTAGAGTACAGTAAAGCTGTGATAAATATCTTTACATGCAAAGCGGAAGGTATTATCGGTAAATTGCAGTAAAGGCATGAACGGAAACACCTAAACTACATTAGCCGGAAGTAGGAAGGTTAGCGTAGCGTCATACTTGGCCAGCGTAGCTACATAAACACATTGGTCACAGAGACAGTGAACAAATGTGACAACAGCACAGCTTACCAAATCGTCCAAGAGCTGAGTGGTAAACATCGATTTAGTCACCACCCGGTAAAAGGTTTCCCGCGTGCTAGCGCTTGTTGATTATATAACCGCTGGCCGCCTAAGAATAACAAGGCGCATTCGCATATAGAAAACGTAGGGGCAGATAGTTTTCCTAAAGGAATGGTTATTATATCAAGCCCCTTAGAAAAATCTCATGGAGTGGGAAAACTGATTTTTTGTGATGCTTGAAATTGCCAAGCTAAAGAGAAAATAAAGGAAAATACACTCGATGACGAACCATGACAAAAAACGCTTCGGTTTTAACTTATAATTGGAATGGCCATTATATTATGAAGTCGCAAAAACGCAGCGGAATGTATACAATCGATGGAATAAGTGCTTTATCTCATCTGATTAAGTTTCCATTCACAAGGCCTTTATTCGACGAAGTCCCAACATTTCGAGAAGCTTCTAATAGCCTAGCACTAGACCAAGGTGAGTATGATGATATTTCAGACCGCCAGAACCTTTTCCTATCGCATATCCCTCAACCATGCTCAGCAATATAGATCCAAAAACTATATAACTGTCGTACTTAAAAGGCTAAAGATTGACGTAAGGCAAAGTCACTGGATGAACAGACTGCTGCTGCAAACTCGGGTCAGTTCAATGAGAACTCGGCGAGGTGGAACACTTTTACCGCAGCTAGGGCTGCTAGTAAATTCAGCTAGATATAAACCCGGTTTAAACAGAGAAGTACCGAGTAGGAAAAGCCCGCTACCACATAAATGCCTTTTTTTTTTAAGAAAAAGGTTTTAAGAAACATTTAGCAACGAACACCTGCGATTGTCCCTCAGGAAAGCTCCGAAAGAGCTGAAATGAGGCCATGGGCAGAGACAAGTGGAGCCCAGTTAAAATACGTCTTGTCATCGACTGCAATATTTAAAGGCAATTTTAAGTTTTCAGCACCAATTACTACATTATTTATTTATCTGATTGCCTTGAGTCCTTTATTTGCAGAAAAGACGGCGTGCGCTTTCACCGCAACTTCAGCAGCTGGGTCCTTTTGCTTTTTGCAGGCTTCTCACAACCATTCGTTTGTGTGTTTTTATTTTTGGGACGAATAGAAGGGACCTACAAGTAGTATGCCGAGTTCGAACGGCTGAATTGAGAAACTTTTTCAGGATAGTTATACTCTCGGGCGATTGTCAGACATTCGCAAGCAACCTGTGCAAGTAATGCTTTGGCGATGTTTTATTTTAAATTGTACAGAAGAAAGCGCACATGAACTTGATAGATATGACCAAAAAAGGCAGAAAAGGTCAATGTTCGTAAAAATGGCAAAAAAGGCAATGTGAGTAAAAAAGGGGAAGGTCAACAAAACTCGTTCCTGCTTATAACCATGCGAAAGAGATGTGATCTGCCTAACACGGACAAGTTAGCACAGGAAAGTTCACGTGGGGATACGGAAAAAGGAACGCGTCAAGGTCATAAGACCGAAAATTCGTTGTCAGGCAAACAAAAATTTGTATATGGAAGATGAACGACAATATTTCCCTCCAAAATAAGGGGAGGATAGCATTTCCTAAGCTCAAGTCCAAGGACGTTGCTGGTCTGGAAGAATTATAAGATTCTGTCGCATTTATAGTTTAAATCTATTCTAGCCAGGTATTAAACAATAACGATGGAGAACGCCCGCTGTTCGTTAAGGTAGGAAACAATCTCCATGTCAAAAAAACATTAACAGCCTTATTTATAAACTGTATACACTCTCTATAATAACTCTAAACGCAAAAACCTAATATATATTTTTGCGTTTAATAAATAAGGCTGTAAAACTATGTAACAGCAAAATACTTGAAAAAATTTTGCGAAACTTGCAAGGCAGGAGGTACAATCTTTTTAAAAGAAACCACACTTAGTTGCTGCGGGCGACTGGTTCTGCTTGTGATTTTTGTCAAAAATTAAAGTAGGTACAGGAGCCGAAATATTTAGCGAGTCCTTATGCAGCGTCTTCCATTCCGAAAAAGTGCCCATCCACAAGGCAGCAAAAAACATATCCCGAAAAACCGGCGTCCAAAGCACTAGCACAGCGGTACTATCAAGATGGTCAGGAACTGCCGGAAAGGCCTGAACGAAATAGGCGAAAGACACAAGGTCACTCTCTGTTGGGTCCCTGAACATACTAACATTGATGGAAATGTAAAGGCAGATGAGCTAGCAAGAATTGGGCCGGAACTTAATATAACAGACATAATTGTAACCACAGGCATTCAAATTACCGTAACAAAGAGGAATATTGATCAAAAATTAAGAGAAAAAATAAAAACCACCTGGTCCAACAGACACGACTGTGTTATATCCAACAGTTCGTCAAAAATCCACAAAAAAGAACAAATTGTTTTCTGAAAATCTGTAAACGAGAAATAAGTAACACGGGTTGGTTTCAATAGACCAACTCCATCAGGAAAAAATGTGCACGACTGGGTCGCACGTAACTTTCTCGTTTATTGCGAATCTCGCATAATCTCAGAGTCATTTCAGCAAATTTAAAATCATACCCAACTAAGATGTCCTCAGGTTTAGTAAATGAATCCTTGTTAAATAAATAAAAAGTCGGGATTTGGGTAGTAATTTTTGAGAAATATTCATAAAACGGCAATATTCGAGTTTTCTGAGAAAAACTAAGTACGTGATCATGTTTAGAATGCTTATGTTGTCTTAAATATGTATTTTGATCAAAATCGTTAGAGCGGTTTTTTGTAAAATTATGCTGACAAATGTTACAAATTTGGATTCGAAAAGCACTGTTATTAAACTGTTTAGCTGAAAACTGAGTACGACGTATTCTTCAGGATATAAACATTACCTAGCAGTTATATTTTTAAAAAAATCGAAAATGGTATTTTCGAGATATGTGTAGTTTTTAAAGTACCGTTTTTAGCGATTGGGGTGGAAATCGAAGGACGTGTTCATGGTTCAAAAAACACTGTTTTTCAACTGTTTAGCTCAAAACTGAGCAAATGGTATTACTATGGATTTAAGCATTACCTGACAGTAACATTTTTATCATAATGGAAAATGGCGTTTTAGGGATATGAGCAGTTTTTTGAAGTACATATGTACTATTATTAGGGATTTGGGTGGATATCAAAGGACGCAGTATTTTTAGAGAAAAATTGAGTTTACTAGTTAAGAATGACAATGGTACCTTAAAAATAGTTTTTACCGTTTTCGAGAAAAAGCCAATTTTCAAAACTGCCGTTGCTGGACTTTTAAGCGAAAACTGGGTATGCAGTCATGTTAAGCATGCCTTCATTAACTCAACGATTAATTTTGGTTCAAATCGTTAGAGCCGTTTTCGAAAAAATCTAAATTTAAACATATTTTGTCATATTTCGTAAAATGTTTATATGGGAGGTACCGTTAATATTAGGGCTAGCAAAAAAAAAGCCCATAAACTCTAAATACGAAGTTTGAAGCAAATCCGTCCAAGCGTTTAGATTCCACAGGGGTGGGACAGACAGAGATACTGACTGACAGAATTGCGAGACCCACTTTTTTGAGTTCCCCTATCATCGTAATATCAGAATTGATCAAAATCTCGAGTTCGAAATTTTGTACGAAAACAATATCTTTCTCTTACTACGTATACGAGAAAGTTAAAAAGGTTAAGTGTTATGCAACGTTTTTTGTTTATAAATAAGAGGCCACCGTGAAGGCATAGCACATGCTATCCACATCCCTTCTAACCTATCGTAACGTAGCAAATCAAGTCAATGAAGAAATTGTTTACAAATTGATGCAGGCAGAGAAAAAACATTAAGATCCTAAATGCCAGTTTGTTTTCTAAATAGGTAGGTAATTAGCAAATTAAGATCTATGATTAACAATTCACTCCCAAATGTCTTATTAGACTAGCAATTGTCGCCATTTATGAGAACTACTTTTGAAATAGACAAGTAGATGGTGTGATTTTATTGAACAAAGGACAAATTTATCTGGTTGGTGACCGAAAATCCATTTTGGAACATTAAGTTAGAAGTTGGAAACGGTTTCAGTTGCGCACTTGAATCGAATTTATTGAACAAATTAAAATGCGTATACGATATCTATTACTTACCCGTAGTTCTCACAAGGACCTGCCGTGTGCCTTGCTGCTGTAACCACTGCATTTGCTGTTGCTGTGTCAATCCAGTTGGCATTTGGCTCTGCACGATAATATGTGGTGTACCAGATGGACGTGGTGCACCTACATTATTGGCAACAACGTTTGGCGCTCCCGGACGTGGCTGATAGTTAACCGGCTGTCGCAACATAACTCGCTGCTTGCTTTGCAACTTTGCAATATATTCTGCTTTTTTTAGTGGGTCGAGTGACATGAAGTGTGCATGCGTTTTATCATCGAGCTGAATTAATTGCCTCTGTGGAGCCCCTGGAATTCCAGCAGACGTTGTTGGCTGCCATTGACCTGGTCGAACTGTTCGAATGAACTGTGTCTGTTGTGTCGCTGCTGGATTTGGTGTCTGTGATCCTGGCGGAACTTGCACAACCTGCTGTTGTTGCTGTTGGGGAGTAAGTGAAGCTTGTGAACTCCAGTGCTGTTGTTGTTGCTGCGCTGATTGCTGTTGGATAATGATCTGCTGCTGTTGCTGCTGTTGAGGTGATTGTGGAGGTGGTGTCTGTTGGATTTGCTGTTGGCTAATGATTGCCTGAGCATTTTGCTGCTGTTGTTGTTGTTGTTGTTGAATAAGAACTGTTTGTGTAGGTGTGACCTGAGTTTGAATAATTTGTGGGGTTGATTGCTGCTGTTGCTGCTGCTGGGGTTGCTGTTGAAGAGTCACCTGATGTTGACCGATAAGAGGATCGCCTTGCTGCTGAAGAAGTTGTTGCTGCTGTTGTAGCTGCAGCTGTTTATGCTGTTGTTGCTGCAAGATGAATTGATTTTGTATGGCAATGGTTTGGCCTTGGCTTGTAAGTATTTGTTGTTGTGCCGGAGTCTGCTGTTGGATTTGTTGTGGCGATTGCGATATTTGCTGCTGAGGACTTTGCAAGCTCGACGAGGTTTGTTGGTTTTGTTGAATGATTATCTGTTGTTGTGTCGGTTGCTGTGGCTTGTTTTGCAGAAGCTGTTGCTGTTGTTGTTGTTGCTGCTGCTGCAAATACTGCAGTCGCTGGGGATTTATAATCTGCTGTTGATTGATGATTATTTGTTGTTGCTGTTGCTGTGGCTGCTGCTGAGGTATTGCATGTTGTTGAACTTGCTGTTGCGTTCGGTGTTGCGGAGAGTTTAGTATAACTTGTTGCTGTTGCAGTTGTTGTTGATGTTGTTGTTGCTGCAGCAAGCTACTTTGTTGCATATCTACTTGTCCCACCGTTACGTTAGGCGTGTGAGGATACATCGGGGGTGGGGGTTTCTGTTGTACTCGACTAATGGTCCCATGTGGTGATTGAATGTTATTCAATTGTAATTGCTGCTGTTGCTGCTGCGGTGATTGCTGAAGTTGTTGCTGAAGTATTTGCTGCTGAACTATTGGCTGTTGTTGTGTAGCCTGTTGTTGTTGCTGTTGTTGTTGTTGTTGCTGCTGCTGCTGTTGTACCTGTGGCTGAACTTGTTGAAGGTGGCCTTGATTCACGAAAAATACATTTTGATTTTGGCTCTGCAGAATCTGTTGCTGTTGCTGGGGTGTAAGTTGATTAAATTGCTGCTGGCTAATAATAAACTTTGCCGGAAATTGTTTGTTCGTCGTTTGGGAGCCAACATTGATTTGTTGCTGCTGTTGCAATTGTTGTTGAGGTAGCTGCTGTTGCTGTTGAATTTGCTGTACAAGCTGTGGATGCTGTTGTACCTGCTGCTGTTGAATAATCTGGGGCGACTGCTGTTGTTGTTGTTGCTGCTGCTGCTGAAGATTCTGGGAACCAATTATTTGCTGCTGTTGGGATTGCTGCGACGATTGTTGGTACGGTGGGGATTGCAGCTGAGAAACGACTTGTTGTTGTTGCTGCAGTATTTGCTGTTGACCACCTGCCACCGCCGGCTGTTGTACGATTTGTTGAGTTACGCCCAAACCTTGTTGTTGTATTATACGTACTTGCTGTTGCAACCCCGGCTGTTGTTGTTGCTGTTGTTGCTGCTGCTGGGAGAATTGTATTTGCTGGGGTACAATTGTAGAGTTCTGCTTTTGGATCAGCTGTTGCTGCTGTTGTTGTTGCAATTGTAGAAGCTGCTGTTGTTTCTGTTGTTGTTGTTGCTGCTGTATATTGAGCATATGACTTTGAATGATTTGCTGGCCCTGGGCGGTTGAGGTATTGATGACGTGCCTTTGAGTAATGATCTGGTTATTGCCTTGGCTTATAACTATTTGTTGTTGCTGAACTGGGTGTTGTTGTTGCTGCTGTTGCTGTTGATGCTGAGGGTGCGGAGATTGACGAGGTGATTGCTGCTGTTGTTGTTGTTGCTGTTTCTGCAGTTGCTGTGCCATTTGCTGTCGCAGAATAAGCGATTCGTGGTTAGGACTCTGCGCAGTTCGGCTTAGAACTTGAGCAACTTGAACTGGATCCGTAGGGTCGATTGGCTTGGATATGATAATTTGCTTAGTCGATTGTTGCTAGAAGACAACATTGCTTTCAGATAAAAGAAAAAAAAATATAAAGTTATGTAGAGACTTACCTGGACAGAAACATTAGAAGACCCACCATGTTGTGGGGACCGCTGCAGGAACTGTTGCTGCTGAATCTTCTGTTGTTGACTAAATGAAAGCAGCTGTTGCTGCAGCGTTTGCTGTTGTGTAGGTGTATTCCCACCACCTGATCCAGCAGCTATCTGCTGTTGCGTTACTATCATTTGCCTGTGCTGCTGTCCTGCTGGTGTATGCTGCTGCTGCCGACCTTGTTGTAACTGCTGCCGTAACTGATGATGCTGCACATTCATTGAGTGTTGGGGAGATTGGGGTGGTGGTGTCATCTGTGGTGCCGGTGAATGCAATGTTCTAGGAGACTGTGAAGAAAGCAGATTTTGCAATTGTGGTTGAGGTGAGGGCGTCTGCAGAACAATTGGTGATTGATTCTGTTGTATCCTTGGGCTTTGCTGGTGCATTTGCAGCTGCTGTTGTTGCTGAATTAATTGAGCTTGCTGATGCTGAATTTGCCGCTGCAAGCTTTGCTGGTGTGGCGTTAGGCTCTGTCCACTTTGTTGCTGTTGTTGAAGTAGCTGTTGTTGTTGTTGCAGAATTTGTTGTTGCCTTAAAATATGTTGCTGCAGCATTTGCGGTGACATTGGAATTGATTGAGTCTGCGGCTGTGATGGCTGTTGCTGCTGTTGTTGAGGCGGTTGCGATTGCTGTGGCTGGGGAGACATAGGCACCGACTGGTGTTGCGGTGATTGCTGCATTTGAGGCTGCGGTGTGGACGGTTGGGAAAGTGATTGTTGTGGAGTGCGGGGCTGAGGTGTGTGAGGTGCACTTATAGATTGGGGTGTTCGCGGCTGTTGAAGGGGCTGTTGTGTTTGTTGTGGTTGTGGTGTTCGTGGCTGCTGCAACGGAGTGGTACATTGTTGTGGTTGCGGCGTTCTTGGCGGGCCGGTGGGTGTTTGTGGAGTTCTTGGTTGCTGAGGTGTATGTGGTTGAGGTGTAAGCGGTTGTGGGGTTCTCGATGGCTGTGGTTGCTGCAATTGTTGCTGCTGTGCCAATTGATGTTGCTGTTGTAGCTGCTGCTGTTGTTGTAATTGCAGTTGTTGCTGTAGCCTTTGTTGCAGCTGGTGGTGCAACTGAATTTTCTGCTGAATTATCTGCGTTTGCTGCTGCTGCTGCTGAAGTTGCTGCGGCTGGTTTTGTTGATGCTGTTGGTCAATATTTTGTGCTGGTTGCTGAATTAGTTGTATTTGAGATGATGGAGTTGATGACGGCTGCTGTAACTGCTGTTGCTGCAGTTGTTGTTGTAGCTGCTGCATTTGTTGAAGCGAGGGACTCTTTAGGTTTCTTTGCACTTGGACGTTGACGATTTGCGGCTTAACACTAATAGGCGACTTGGTTAGTGTAGACGTCACAGCCTGCTGTGAGGTTTGAGTTTGTGTCTCGCCTGTATTCGCATTTGGCTGTTGGATTATTTTTTGTTGCAGTATGATCTGCGAAGGTTGTTGAATTGCAGTGGTGGATCCGCTAGGGGTTTTTCCCTGTGTGATAGATCTTGGACGCACAAATATAATTGGAGATTGTGTGGACTGCGGTTGCTTGTTGGCCCCCATTTGCGAATTTGGTATTGTGGTAATTATAATGTTGTTCTGTCCTGTAGACGATATTGAACGAATTATTTGCGCAGGTGCTGGGGATGTTACCATTGTGGGTGTGGAAGATGCTGTAATTGGAGGTTGCTGCGTTTGAGGAGCAGGAAGGCTTTGCGGTTGCGTCTGCTTTTGTACCGACAAGGCCAGCGATTGCTGTAAGGCCTGTTGTATCGGTTGTTGTTGTTGTTGTTGTTGTTGTTGTTGCTGCTGTTGTTGCTGCTGCTGTTGTTGCTGCTGCTGTTGTTGCAATTGCTGTTGTTGCTGCAACTGTTTTATCTTTTCCTGCTGTAGTGCTTGCTGTTGTTGTTGCTGCAACTTTTGTTGTTCTTGTTCTTGTAGAAGTTGCTGTTTTATCTGCTGGATCTTTTGCTGTTGTAGTAGCTGCTGGGCTTCCTGTTCTTTTTGCAACTCTTGCGGTTGTAACTGCTGTTGTTGCTGTTGGTGTTGCTGCTGCTGCTGCTGCTGTTGTTGAATCTGTTTGACTTTCTCTTGTTGCTGCATTTGTTGTTGCTTCAATTTGTCCTGTTGTTCTTCCTGTTGTTTTTGGTCCTGTACCGTTTTTTGCAGCTGTTTACTTACAATAGCGTTGCCTTTCTTCTCTAGATTTTCCTCAAAGCCAATTATTTTTGCCAAAGCAGATAACGATGGTTTTTCCAAGGCCGATATAGCTGGTGTCGCAGCTACTGCTGATGCCGGAGTTACCGCTGTTGGCGTTGTAATCTTTGGAAGTTTAGGTTTATCTAAAATCTTAAGAAGACGCGGGTGATATGGCTCACACGGTATTATTTCCTTTTTCTTTATACACTCCACAACCCAATCAGGCGAAACTAAACCTATTCGTCCCTTGACCAATGAGTTTGCTTTTATATATGCGTTGCCCGTAGCGGTTCCACATATTAAGTGCGTCGTTTTCGCATTGAAATTTGGACTCACCTCAGCGCCATAAAATGTTAACATGGCATACAACTTGCGACGATCAGTCGCACTGACTTGTGATAACGACGCTCGGACTCCAGCAAATATGCGTGATTTATTAGGATCGAATGCTTTTGTAGAGGCCAGGCGTCCTAGTTTTACGCTGTGAATTATCCAATTTTCAGTCACAGGTGTCACACTGTACAAATCGATCAACATGCCAAGCTCTGCCTCTGTGTAATTGCTGCCGCAAACAATATGGGTAACAAGTTCGGTAACATATGGCCGTGATTGTGCGCCACCATTTTTCAGTAGTGATTCAACCTGTAAATAAATTAATTTTGTTTTAATACAGAATATATAATATAGTATAGCTGCGTTAAATAGTAACGTTAAGATTTTGGACACGAGAGGTGGCGACATTTTTCATAATGAATAATTTTTAATCATAACTAGAGACCGGATTATATGCAACTTAAAAATCCAAAAATATGCATGCAGATATGCATGAAAAATGCTGGAAATATGCATAAAAATTGCCAAAATATGCAAAATGAAGTGGTAAAAAAATAGTATTTTCGTTTTAGTTTACATAGTTTTTTATTTCAAATTCAGCATAAAATAGTTGAATAACATTCTTGTTATAATTAAGAATAATTTAATATAATTGTTACTTTTGAAAACGTAAACACTCGTTTAGTGGTAAGTTTATGTCACTTCAAATATTTTTATAAGTGGAAAGGGACAGTTCTACATCCACTGAGGTAACTGGGCAGTATTCGATTTGGGTGCTATTATGTTAGCAATTTTTGTTGTTGGCAAAAGTTCACCAGTCCCATTAATAAATCTATTAATCCATTCTACCCACCGCTTGAATGATTGGAATGTTATTCAAACTTTTCTTTAAGTTTACGTGTGAATTCTGCTGTCAATTTGGAGTTCATTTGACGGATTTTATTTACCTACTACTACTAACTGAATAGATTCAGTAATTAATACTAAACAATGAGTTTCGAGCTTTCGAGAGAAAAATGAGTGCATATTCATAATACAGCAATGTTTTTTTGTTAATGTTCGAGTCGGCTAAAATTAATTGGCGAAAATATGCATCATCATTAGATTTTAGTTGGAATATGCCATTACCGGTTATACTGGGCAAAATATGCGAATGCATATGCAATATGCAATTGCATATAATCCGGTCTCTAATCATAACACAATAAATTGCTGTCATTAAAAGTTATATAGCTGCTAAAAAAACCTTTTATATGCAAATGATCCGCTGTCAGTATTTATACATATCCGTCGTCAGGGTAAGTCAATAAGTCTTTGAAGATCGAAATAAGGAATAGCAATTTCGGCAAAAAAAAACGTATATTTACATCCAAAAGCGATAGGCGGCTTAGGGCTAAAGTGCTGAACATGAACTACTGATCAGTGTTGGGACTTAAGGGTAGGCATAAGGTGGTATATTGGGAAACTAAAAAGCGGTAGAAAGTGATCGATTTTTAAAACATACCATAAATGCTGCTATCATGCTATCAGTACCCAAAATAGGATGAATAATTTTTTGCAAACATTCAGAACAAATAATTTTCTTGAGCTCTATAAACGTCAGCTCACAAAGCATCACAGATTATTTTTTTTTCCAAAATTCAGTACCAGTAACAATTTTGCAGTGCAGAAAAATAGAAAATTGAGAACCGTTGGACCGTTTTGACTAAAAATTTTTTTTCATTTGTTCGCAATTGCCAGGAGATGGTTCTTCTGAAAGAAAATGTTGAGAAAACCCTCCGGAAAAGTCGGGAAATTGGAAAAATAGAAAATTGAGAATGGCTGTACCGATTTGGCTCACATTTTTTTTTCAGTTGTTCGTAATTGCCAGAAAAAGGTCCTTCTGAAAGAAAATTTTGGGAAAACCCTCCGGAAAAGTAGGTAGGTAGATTAAAAAAATTGAAAATGGCTGGACCGATTTGGCTCAGATTTTGTATTTGTATTTGTTGTACGTAATTGCCAGGAGAATGTTCTTCTGAAAGAAAATTTTTAAGAAAACCCTCCGGAAAAGTTGGTAAATTGAATAAATAGAAAATTGAGAACGGCTGGACTGTTTTGGCTCAATTTTGGGAATTTTGGAAAAACCCTCCAGAAAAGTCGGGAAATTGGAAAAATCGAAAATTTATTTTTTGTATGTGCTATTGTTCCGGAATGGCTTTCGAATGGGAAAATTTTTTTTATTCTTAGTGGAAAACTAGGAAAACTTGGGAAAAACGCGAAAAATTTAATTTTTTTTACGAAATTCTGCATTTTATCCCATAATTTGATGATTTTGGACGATGTAAAGGTGGAAAATTCTGAAATCTTCGTCTTTGTGGCGCCATGTGAAGGGTTGAAATTGACCACGAACATTAGAGTCGCATTCCAGAACAACATTTCTGCTCCTGAATTCTCGGGACAGCTGCTGGCGCTCGGTAATGGCCAAATTCCCGTTAATGTTGCGACTAGATTGATTCGTAGATTTTATGTTGGTTATCCTCTTATCTTGTTGGCAGAACTTACCGCTAGACTTATTTATTAAGAAAACAGCGGCCCTAACAGCACTTCGTCTGCATCGAGATGCGAAATGGCACAATAGGGGTACCATCTATGGACACAGGAGGATCCTGGAGCTTGTCAAAAACGAGATTAGGGAGCTGAATATGCCTATGGACGGTATACCAAAGGTGCGTGTTATGGAAAGGAATCACAGAACTCGTATTGAGAATGGATTACCTCCAGAAAAGAGGAATGGTGAAATCGTGATTTTCACAGACGGATACATGATGGATGGCGGAGCGGGGGCCGGAATCTTTTCGGAAGATCTGGAACTAGCCCGTCACATTAGCCTCGGGAAACACACTTCAGTATACCAGGCTGAGATGATTGCTTTGCTGCATGCGTTGGATTACTTGCATGAGAGTCAGGTGGAAGGAAGAAATATCCTAATAGCACTGGACAACCAGGCGGTGATTAGATGCATGGAGCGGACAACCATCACAACATCACTGGCACTGGAATGTGTATTCAAGCTCAATAAGGGTTTATCTAAAAATCAGGTAACACTGACTTGGGTACGAGGACATATAGGGATCGACGGCAACGAAAAGGCGGACTCCCTTGCAAAACAGGGGTCAACTGAAAAGTTGCTGGGACCAGAACCATTCTCTCCAATTGGTAGAGGAATGGTAGAACAGCTGATTCACAAATGGATCACGGCAGAACACCTGAGAAGGTGGTCAACCGTGGAACAATGTAGACAAGCTAAAATGGCAATACAATGGCCGACCTGCTCCACTCAGAGAAAGGTTCTAAGCATGAGTCGAGGAACATTGAAATGGGTGGTAGCGTTAACTACAGGTCATGGTAATTTCGGGTATCATTTAAGGAAGATGGGCCTTAGAGAAGATGATACTTGTAAGCTATGCCTGGAGGAATCTGAGACAGCGGCTTTGGCTAGCAGAAGAATGAGGATCTTGGGAAAACATTAGGTCGAGACCCATTGGATGAAACAGATCTCATATAAACAGATGCTAGCATTAACACTAGGAATCGAACTCAGAGAAGGACTCTGGAGAAGTCCAGAGAGTCTCTCTGGGTAGGGTTTATAGTGGTAGGGAGACGAAAAGAGACCCAACAATGGTGGTCTGATTCGAATATCTCTCGAAAAAAAATTTATATATTTATATCGTTGGCAGAACTCAAAAGGTATTCATTAGCAATGTCTGCACCAGATCGATTAAATGCACCTCAGGGTTGCCTCAAGGCAGCCATTTATGGCCATTGCTTTTTATAATTTTTATAAATGATATTACTTTGGCGATTAAACACTGTCAATGTTTGTTATACGCCGACGATCTAAAACTATATCTAAAAATTTGAAACTTAAAGGACTGCCATCTATTACAGTTAGATTTAAATTCTATTTCAGACTGGTGTAACTCCAATGATTTAAAGCTCAACATAAAAAAGTGTTTTGTGGTATCTTTTTCAAGATTGATTTCAATTTTGAACTTTTATGATTATGTTGTCGATTCAAATCCACTTTGTAGGGTGGACGAAATCAAAGATTTAGGTGTTATCCTAGATTCTAAATATACTTTAAAAAGTCATATAGACTATATTGTTTTAAAAGCCAATTCTTCCATTGGATTTATCTATAGAAATTGCAAAGATTTTAGGGACCCATATGCCCTCTTATCTCTATCATTACTTGAGTATGCTTATATCATTTTTGGAGCCCTGCGTTTAAGACTCAATCTGATCGCATCGAAAGGATTCAAAGGCGTTTCACTTGACTAATTTTTTTCCAAAATGCGATGGAACTTCTGCCCAATGTATTTCGCTAGGTGCCAATTGCTTAGAATTAAGTCCTTAAAATCGAGGCGTGCCATTCATGATGTAATGTTTGTAAGAGATATACTGAGCTATACAATTAGATGCCCACCTCTTCTTTTAATAGTACCTATCTATGTACCTGCTAGATCACTAAGAAGTAGAGATTTTCTTTTCCAATACGCGCACAAAACTCAATACGGGTGCAATGAACCTCTGTCTAGACTTCTAGAGCAATTATATCTTTCAATGAAGCCTGTGGAAATATTGATGTATGTTTAACTAGGGATAAATTTAAGGTGGCTCTTAGAATTAAATTAGAGGTCTCACATCAAAGCAACTCAATATCGCTCGAACGAAATATGTTGCTGGTTGCTACAATAATTATCGCTAGCGATACACAGCGCATGTTGAAAAGCAACATAATATTCCTTCCTAGTAGCAATATTTGTCATTATTGACACATTTGCGCATACTACGTTTCGGGGCTCATTCGATAACAGTTTTGAAATTGGGTGGGATGTGTTCTGAGTTCCTTAGCGCAAATATTTTTACCATAATTTATTAAATTAGTAAATGCAGGGTGCACCCAAACCCAATATTTCCTTTGCTTTTGTCATTTTTTTTTTTCTTAAATGGAACCACATTAGAAAAATCGAATCATCGGAGTCGTCGGATGACATGTTAGTTAGTAATTTCAGGCAATACTGTTGCGTATTGCTTATTGCCAGTTGCTAGTTGCATAGTTGCTAATTGCTTGTTGCCTCAATCTGAGAGCCGCCTTAGAGTATGCCTACGTATTTTAATGATTGTTGTACTATATTGAAATATCTGTTAAAGAAAAATAAATATCGTTCCCAGTAAATTTTTGTTGTTGTTGTTGTTCGCATCGCACGGTCAGCTGTATTATGGCTATTGAAAGCAGTAACATCCAAATTACAGGAGATTCAATAAAGACTAAATTGCTACAAGATTACGAAAATTATTGCACGCAGAATCAAAATACGAACTTTGGGAATAGCGAGGCTGCTCTCTATGGTAATCGATACAAGAAAGCAACCCGCGGATATTCAGAAAAACGTATCATCTGTTACAAGTGCAAAAAGGAGGGACACATTGCAAAATTTTGCAAAGTCAAGCAGTAGACAGGTATGGTAATGAATAAAGATCAAAGGACAATGTTAAGTTCATATGCAGCGGTCTTCGATATGAAGGTGCATCTTCTCATATCGCGAAAGATCGAGAAATGTTTACAAATTTCAAGAAGTGTTTACGAGAAGAGTTCGTAACAGTCGCAAACAATACGAAGCTCTCTGTTATAGGCAAGGGAGATGTTCCAGTACGTGTACTTTTGGGAGAAAAAAGCGATGAAGCAATTATCAAGGACGTATTGCTGGTACCGGACATCTGTGCTAATCTTTTGTCTGTAAGCCAAATGGCAAGAAATGGGTTAATAGTAAAGTTTTCAAATGCAAAATGTGTTATTTCCAATAAAGATAAGCTGATTGCAACACCAAGTCTGGTTGATACCTAACATGTTTAAATTGAATGTTCAAACTAGTTTCCAAAGTTATCAAGTAACAAGCAAAGAGTTGTGGCAAAAAACGTTTGGGACACACAAATGAAGCTGTATTTATGATTCTAAATATGTTTGTAGTTGATTATACACAATTTTTTCAATAATTTTACTTTCAAGAGACATCATATTGACAGGTCTAAAATCTTCCTATTTCTCAGAATCACTTTTTTTTTTTAATTGGGACAATAAGGGACTCTTTGCAGCAGCTTGGAAACGTACCACTAGTTAAAGAAAAATTAACAATTTTAAGCAACAAATCACCACATAACTCAAAGGCTACAAAACATTAACTCCGTTTATATATTTTTTTTATTCATTAGTTTAAGCACAGATCTTAAGTCACTTTATCTCTTATTTATTAGCTCTTATATGTATCTCTTTGAATTTAAAATTTAAATAGTAATAATCCAACACTGTATTGATATGTTTTTTTAGGAATATTGCTCCTAATTTCCACTATACTATTTACAAAAAAAAGTATTTAAAACGTTCGCCATTTCGAGACCATTGTTGAATTTTGTATTATTGTATATAAATTCATTAATCTTTTTTTTTACTTTCTTTTAGAACGAGTAGTTTTAAAGTTCTCCACATATTTTTCTGCTCACTACAAGCTTCTATTTTTGTACTAATGTACCGGTTTTTCGCATTATCAAGACAGGTTTTAAATTTGTTTCTACATATCTTATAATTTTTCCAATCAACTTCAAGGCTGGAAACTTTCGCTTTTTCATATTTTGCAACTTTTTCATTTTTTAGAGCTCTAAGACTTTCATTAAACCAAGGATTATGATCACTTTTTATATTTTTATAGTTTATAAAACTTTTAACCGTCCGTACAATGTTATTTAAATGCATCAACAGATATAAAAATATTCGGTATAGAAAAATCACAACTTCGTAATTTGGCGACAAAACTTTCTGAGTTATATTTAAATACACATATCGACTTTTGTTTATGCTTTATATTATATAATACCCTAATACTAATTATCACAGATTCATGATCACTAATTTTGAATTTACTATCAGACTTAGCTTTAACTCTCTCCGGGTTATTTGTCATAACATAGTCAATTAGGCTTCTAGACTTCTTGGTTATCCTCGTTGGTTCCTGAATTAATTATAAGAGTTAATTATAATTAATTATAAGAGTTATCACTTAATATTGCACTTATTTGTTTTTTTAAAGAATTGTCTTTTAGCATATTTATATTAACATCACCCATTAACATCACAGTTTTAAAATTGCAGTTCAACATTTCCATCCTGTTAGTAAACCAATCTATAAATATTTTTTCAGAGTAGCTGAGTAAATACCTCCCAGAATATATACCAGATTTTTCTGAGTCACTTTCACTAATAAAAACCATATCTGTTTACCCATCGCATATCGATCTAATATTTCATTTTCCATGTATATTTAACATAAAAAATCACTCCACCTGAGTATGCGTAGATATAGTATTGCATCTTATTATTTGATAGTCTTTCAAGTCAATTTCTACATCTTCGACGTTGTCAGTAATATGAGTTTCTGTTGTACATATGAAGTCAAAACAATTGTCGTAAACTAGTGTTTCTAATTCACTAAAGTTATTTATGAGACCTTAAATATTTAGACTTAAGCACCTTAACTCGGATAATTGCTAATAATTTATTTTACTGCGTTCATTAAGCAGCTGTTTTCTATAGATTGGACAATCCAAACTACGCACATCATGATTTATGTCCATGTCAGGAAGATTGGCTTTATCCGTAAGCCTCATACAATTAACACATTTAACATCACTTATACAATTCTTGATTTCATGATCCTTTTCACCACATTTTATGGTTGTACCCTAAACATTTAAAGCACCGACGAACACCAACTTTCTCATAAATCACACATCTATCATACTCATACTTAATATAAATTTTTTTACTTCCATAATTTCGTGGAATGCCTTATTGTCCACTTCTAAAATGGCATTGTAGTACATTTTACTTTTAAAAAACTTTATACACCTTGGTGCACTTTATAGTATTAAAAACTACATATATTGTTTTAGTTTCTAATGGATTCCGCAATATCATCGCCACTTAAGATTTCACACATACCCCTTACTAGAATGTAAGAACCATTTTTTTTTCTCAAATATATTATTTACTTTGATGGATAGGGCAGAGGGGTCTATGTTCTTTTTCATGTCTGATTTTGTAACGCTGCTGACTCTCTTTCGGTTTCACTAAGACAGTGTTTTTTTTAGTAAATTAGCATAATGATGGTTTTGTTTTCTTACTTAGAATCTTACTGGGAAATACTAAACAATCATTACACCAATAACCAATAATTCTTAGTAGGAAACCGCAAATACAGAATTTCGAATTAAAAGTAAACAACAAAAACATAGAACGAGTCGATAGCATTAAATACTTGGGAACGATGGTCAACAATAAGGCAAATCCTAGTAAAGAAATAGAGTGCAGAATAGAACAAGCGAGGAGAGTCTTTTGTAAAATGAAAAAACTGTTCTGCAGCAGAGAAGTCTACTTAAATACCAAAATAAGATTGGTCAAAAGCTACATTTGGTCGGTACTATTATATGGAGTTGAAACATGGACGTTACACAGAGCAACCATACGAAAAGTGGAGGCCTTCGAAATGTGGATATACAGACGAATACTACGTATTTCCTGGGTTGATAGGATAACAAATGAAGAGGTGTTGAGAAGAATGGGAATGAAAGGAGAGCTTATGTATCTGGTAAAGAAAAGAAAACTCGAATACCTCGGACACGTCATAAGAAACGACAAATACAAGCTTCTTCAACTTATCATGCAAGGGAAGATAGAGGGAAGAAGAGCAGTTGGGAGACAAAGGCTGACATGGCTGTCAAACATGCGGGAATGGCTCAATCTTTCGACTGCACAAATAATGAGAGGAGTACAAAACAAACAAACCATAAAAATGATGATTTCCAACCTCCGAAGCGGAGAGGAACCTTAAGAAGAAGAAGAAGCAGTTTAATATCATATTCAGATAATTTACCTTTGCAACACAAACGATGAAACACTTTTTTGCAGAACCCGCTACAAGGAATTACATTCCCGTCACCGCGATTAAACCTTGCATCACATTTTCCGCAAAATTCATCCATCGCATTGAATGTTTGTCACGAAAATAAAACAAAAACTGATAACTTCTTAATTCCTTTGAATTATAATAAGATTTGTGGTATTATTACCAGCAAAACTAAGAAGAAAATAGATTTAATTTTTTATCACTTAATAACTCGCTCGAACTCTCTCACTCTCTATTGAAGTTAAATGAAGAAAAGTTGCATGTAGATCACACAAAAATGGTTGACAAACCGAAACAGAATTCGTGTATCTATGGGAAAGAAGATAGGTTGCCGTTTCCGACATCAACAAGTGCAACAACGGATATACTGCAATTAGTTCATTCTGATGTGTGTGGTCCGATGGAGCATTCATCAATGAGTGGTGCTCGTTATTATCTTCTGTTCTTAGATGATTTCTCCAATAAAGTGTTTGTTTACATAATGAAGAAATTCAGAGGTTTCGAAACATTTCAAATCGTTTGAAAACCTTGTCGGAAATCAAACTGCAAAAAAGATAAAAGTTTTAAGAACGGATAACGGAACAGAATTTTGCAATGCTGAAATGCGAAAAATTTGCGAAGAGAATGGAATTGCCAATTGGAAAAGTCTTTGCCAAGGTGCTGGAAACGCGTTGCAGAGCTGTGGTCGAGGCACGATTAGGAGATGAGCAGTGCGGCTTTCGTCCCGGCAGAAGCACAACCGACCAGTTATTCACTCTCAGAATGGTACTTGAGAAGGCTTGGGAGTATGCTACACCTGTTTACGCTTGCTTCGTAGATTTGGAGAAAGCATATGACCGAGTCCCTCGAGGGAAACTCTGGAGTGTATTACAGGAGTATGGAATTGATGGTTCTCTCTTGAGAGCCATTCAATCTCTTTACACAAACTGTAAAAGCTGTGTTCGGGTAAACGGCGTTAAATCAATACCTTTCACCGTGGGCGTTGGACTTCGTCAGGGGTGCGTCTTGTCTCCTCTCCTTTTCATTACTTATATGGACTGGATGTTACAGCGTCTTGGCGAGGAACGTTTCGGATTGGGAGATCTGAGGATAAGTCATTTGCTCTTCGCTGATGACTTGGCCATCCTTGGATCCTCTCAGACTGAACTTCAGCGCGCACTCGATCGGTTTGTAACCGTTTGTGTTGAAGCTGAGATGAAGGTAAACGTGAACAAAACTGAAGTGATGCTCGTCTCCAGAACGCCTGTTCAATGCACTCTGCATGTTAGTGGAGTCCCATTGAAACATGTGGAGAAGTTTAAGTATCTCGGGGTCTTATTCACGAGTGATGGAAGGAGCAATGCCGAGTTTTCCTGTAGGATTGGTCAGGCTGGGTCAATTTTGAGACAGCTTGGTCATTCTGTTATTAGGAGGACTGAACTTGGTGTCAAAGCTAAGTTGTCAGTCTTTAATTCGGTGTTTGTTCCAACTCTCACCTATGGTCATGAGGTTTGGGTAATGACCGAAAGAATAAGATCGCGGATACAAGCTGCCGAAATGAGATTTCTCCGTAGTATTGCTGGTGTGACCCGTAGAGATCGCATCAGAAATACCAGAATACGTGAGGAACTCAATGTCGAGCAGCTACTTCTCCGGACGGAGCGATCCATGCTTCGGTGGTTTGGTCATGTTAAACGCATGTCCCCGACCAGGATTCCACGACGTGCTATGGAATCCGTACCATCGGGTAGGCGTCCTCTAGGTAGACCAAGGATGAGATGGTTAGATCAAGTCCATAATCTCTCCTATACCCGTATGGGGATTGCCCTTGATGATTTAGAGTCGATGGCGGAGGATCGAGAGCTATGGAGGGTCCACTTGAGCAACCTACACCCGCGACCCACTTAATGGACAAGCGGACCATTGAAAATTAATGAATGAATGAATGAATGAGAATGGAATTGTTCATCAAACATCGGCGCCTTACAGCCCACAATAGAATGGAAAAGCTGAACGTATGAACAGAAGTTTGGTTGAAATGGCGAGGTTTATGTTAGCTGATGCGAGTTTAAACAAGTTTTATTAGGCTGAAGCAATAAATACAGCTGCCTACTTGATGAACCGAATTCCTCGTAGAAAGATTTGTAATAAAATACCAGAAGAGATTTGGAGTGGCGTTCAACAGGACATTACTCATTTACGCGTATTTGGGTGTACTGCAATAGTTTTATTGCCAAAAGAAAAACGCAATAAATGGGACCCCAAGTCTACAAAGTGCATTATGTTAGGATATTACGAAAATAGTAAGGCTTATAGACTGTATGAATCGTACATAAGTCGTGATGTCAAAGCAGTGCGGATAGTTCTGGCAGCGAAATGAATGACAATCAAACTGTTCTTCGTCGATCAACAAGAATTCGTAAACCACCCGACATGAAAGATTATGTGACATATTTTGTCAACGATGATGTGAATGATCCGGAGAATTACGAAAATGCTATAAGTGGGGTCAATTCTGCTGACTCGATAAATTCAATAGAAAAAGAACGGAAGTCATTAGCTAAAAACAAAACATGGAGCATAACAAGTTTGCCAGAGGGTAAGAAGACGCTTACAACAAAATGGGTTTTCAAAACAAAGCGCAACGACGTATGCACCAGTTGTGCGATATACTTCCATGCGATATCTTTTTAAGGTTCCGTTTCCATATGGAGGAACCTTATTGCTTTTGCTACGATGTCTGTCCGAATAAACTAAGCCAATTTTGTACCTAGGTCTATCTCAAGAAATGATAGACGTAGAAGGCTGAAATTTGCACACAACATCAGGTATACGTATAACCTCTAGTTAAACGACAAATAGCAATGATAGCGACGTATTGAGTATTGGAGTAATAAGTAATTCAGCGAAAAAATTATTTTCATTTGCACAAAAAACGGTTTTTTTTCTTGATTTACAACAAAAAATGTTTTACTATTTTGTAGATCATATTCGTAGCTATATGTGCTGAAGACAGTTTTGCCGAAAAGTTAATATCTTACGAGATATTTACAAAAATATGTCCAATACGTCATTCATATAAGCGTGTTATCTTATACGTTTCCTTTCCAATAGAATTGGAACTCCAAGAAATACTCATTTTCATACACACGCATACATAATATTGTTTCTTTTTTCGCTCTCGAGTGTCGGTTTGTGTCGTTCGGGGCCGGGGCGTCGGCATGGCATAGGCACTTCCGCTGTTCTCTTAAACTTAATCCTTTCCACTTGGAATTGGATTGGAACTTCAATAGATACTAATTCTCTTGTACACATAAAATACACAACATCCATTCATTTATGCGGGTTTATTTTTAATTTCTCTACTGTTTATTTCTTGATTTACAAGAAATACATATACATACTAATTTTATGTAGATCATGTTCGTAGTTTTTTCTCATTCATGGGTGCTCTTTGTATTTGTATTATTGTTATTGCTAGTTGGGTGGAGCCGAGTCGGTGGATTTAACTGACGAGTGACGATGAAGGCATGACGGCGTTCTTAACTATGCATGTACACTGTACAGTACCTATATATATGAACTAAAAGATTATGTAAATGTAATTCACTAGTACTATACGTACGTACGGAACCTTCGGTGCGCGAGTGACTCGCACTTGGCCAGTTGATCACTTAGATGCAGTTACAGCGTTCCTGCTGGGAGATCTTGAAGAAGAAATATATTTGAATGCACCTGACGGTTAAATTTGATTTGAAAATTGATCACTTAGATGCAGTTACAGCGTTCCTGCAGGGAGATCTTGAAGAAGAAATATATTTGAATGCACCTGACGGTACCCAGGTAGGCTGTTAATTTACTAAGCAGATTTAACAATAATCCGGGAAAACAACATTGGGATGCTGCAAAGCGTGTCTTACGTTATTTGAAAGGAACAATTGATTATAAACAAAATTTTCTGAAGAATGGTAACGTGGATACAATAGGTTACTGCGATGCATATTTTGCAAACGATATCGATGAAAGAAAATCAGTCAGTGGATACGTGTTCTTAAAGCAAAACGGACCAATAGTTTGGGGATCCAAGAAGCAAACTACAACTGCTTTATCAACGTGTGAAGCTAAATACATTTCAACTATAGTTGTACAAACCAGACGTCTTATTTTTTCCTCTGAAAATTTCCTTAACAATAAGAATATTGTTTCTAATACGAAAGATAGCAGAACATTCCATGAGTATGTGAAGAGAGATTCATTACTCTCAAAACAGAGTCTATATTTACATGTGAAACGCTAATACAGTGAATATGTTTTTTCATGAAGCAATGGCCACTAATAATTAAAAGGTTAATATAGTCAAAATTAATGAGATTTCAGGATTTTGTGGACGAGAATTTGGGGAAGAATTGTCTAGTGCTGTTCTGCCCATGTTATTTAAGCCCGACTTCATTAGATTCAATTCGAGACAAGCTCTTAATGTAGTTGCTGAAATGTTGTTTTTTTTTCTGACACCATAGCAACAATGTTCCTGTCTGATGAGTGGCATTGTTGCGCTGACTTTAGCTGGTGAGTCGACTGTCTTAATGCTGGAATACAGTAACACGATTAGAGAAGTCACGAGTGCAGAATTTTTTTTTGTAAAATGGTGGAATTAGTAGGTTTGGAAAGTTAAATTTATTGTCCCGATTGAGAGGTGTCCCGATTACAGCGAGTGTATTGCATGAAAACTCTCATGGGTGGAAAAATTGTTGTTCCGATTGGGAGGTGTCCCAATTGTAGAGTCCCAATTAGGAGGTTTTACTGATAAATAATATACATAAATGGCTTGGTTAAGACAAATAATGAGTCATACTCTGGAACTCACACCGCAGCTTAGTATTGAATGCGAAAACAAATATTCTACCTATTCAGCTTGTGAAATACAATAACAATTGAATTTTGTAAATGTTATTCAATAAAAAAAGTTTGCAGCAGAAACGTTCCGAAGTTGATTGCAATCATTTTAAAATGATCTCCTGCAAATGAAAAATTAAATTAAAATTAGCTTAATTCTAATTCTAACTATGTACATAATATCAAAAAGCAAACTGATGTCGTTTTCGGTTGGTCGTCCAGAACCGTCCGGAAGCATTCCGAACTCTTCTGAAAGCGTTCGATTGGCACTCAACTGGGCTGCATTCCAGGTTTGACTATTTTAACTACAGCGTTGACAAGCTGTGACAGTTCGAAGGAGGGGAAGTTAACTAAATTAACCAGAGGCAAAAGTGTGGTTCATTTCGTTCATACTACATGACATTAGTAACAATAGCTGTCCCAGATTCCAAAAAGTAACTAAATAAACAATCGTTGTTAATTTAGTTAAAATAGTCGAATCTGGAATGCAGCCCTGATAGTTCTTCTACTGAAAAGAAGAGGAATTTGCTTCTGGATTTAAATTCAGAATCGCGGAGGGTTCTTCCGGACGGTTCTGGACGACCAACCGAAAACGACATGAATTTGCAGAGAAAAACATCTGATTTTGACAATTTTCAAGAGTCTGCTTCACCTAGAGGTAGGTAGGTACGTGCAGAAAATCGCGCCCTAGAGCTAGGCAACACAGGTTCAAGAAACAAGAAGTAGAACAGTTTCAGACAGCATTTTTCTCATAAAGATCTAAATCCTGTATTTTTCTGTTCTTTTTAGATCTAATCCATTTTAGCCTTTGGAAATAAACGTAGTAAATATTTGTTTCTTATCGTGTTTACTAGATAATTTCAATGAATTATATAAATCAATAAGTATGATAAAAGGACTAAACACCTTCATTATATAGGTAGGTAGGTATGTTTGAACTCAATATAATATTAGGTATGATTTTTAAGCCATTTCTATTTTGAAAGTAAATTTTTCTGAAATCCTTATTCGAGAAAAGATATTGTTATCAAACGATACGCTATCCAAAGTTCTATTTGAAAAACCTAAGGGTAATTTTGCGAATATTTTTTGCAATGAGATAGGAGAATCATCGACTTTCGCTTGACCCAGTGAATTAGTGAACGCCAACAAAATAATCCGAGCACGCCGTTGCGGTAACCTAATTAGTTTTTAGTGACGTAGATTAAAAATAATATAAAATGTAATGTAATGATAATTATTGCTAACCTGTTCGTCTAAATTGCCGCTTATGAAGTACTTAACGCTGGAGAATAGATCCTCCCGAACTTGAGGGCTCTCCATTTTTAACGTATTTTTGCTGTATGTCAATGTTTTTTTCGTTACGTGCTTTTAAATTATTTTGTTTTTGCACATTATACATTAGTTTTGCTTTTTCCCTATTGTAATTTTGAAAAGCACACACACGATACATAAAAGAATCACACTTTGTTGGTATTATATCTGGGGACCCGATTTCAGATTATGTTGTTTCACATAAAAGGTTTTACACAAAAAACAAAATTAAATAAATTTATTATCATTTGAAGAAATTAATATTAATGAAGAAATTATGAAAACATAGGAATTTCTACATTTTCAATCCTAGAAAAAATTAACGCGAAAATGATAAGAGTGTAAAAAAATCAACGCCACAAAAACCGAAAAAATGAAGTTTCGAGCAATAAAAAAAAGGTGCAAATATGGCTGCCTGAAAGTGATGCCAGACTTCGAGACTTTTAGTAGGTATTTCTTAGTAGTACCTATCGCTTATCAAGGAGGAAGAGACGACTTATGTTCATGTCGGGGGTGACAGCTCGATTGGTTATATGGTGGATTTACATTACCACGCCACGCAATTTCGCATGACTTCAGAGAGAGAGATCAGACAGTCAAGGCTAATGATATGTAAGAGTGAGCCAACGAGCCTAACAGTTGAATTAAGTCCGCCATAACTTTTGTATGGAGATTTGTGGTCTCAATCTAACAGATCATTAGTCTTGACTGTAGCAAACGGATCTCTCTCTCTGAAGTCATGCAAAATTGCGTGGCGTGGTAATGTAAATCCACCATATAACCAATCGAGCTGTCACCCCGTCGACGCCTAACATACGAAATTATGTAACACGTATCCTATTTACGTGATTCGAATTACAGGAGAGTTAATTTTTCCGTGAGTAAAACATCGTGTCAGCTGAAAAATTTCGATTTTGAGGTTAGTTAAGAAAAGAAGGGTTGATTATCCCGAAAAATGCTTTCTCTTTTCAACTCACCTAACACCGACATAATCTCACCCGACACGACTTTTATAATAAAGTTGTGTCGATGTAGGTACAATCTATATTTTAATTAGCTTAGTTCTTTAAAATATGGGACTGGTAGCACTGATCGTTTTTGACATTTTCTTTCACCTATGCATGCAGATGTACCAACCTAAAGAAAACTTTTGTTTGACTGTCAAATTAAACTGACAGCTTTGTGTGGATTTCTCGAGTAAGATTCCCAAGAACTGTAGAAATAGTCCAATTTGTTGGACGATTTGGATAAATATCTGTTAAATAAAGTTACAACTGTGTCCACCATGAGAATTTTCTCCCTCGCTAAGCATGGTAAGAAATATAACAAGTAGCACGTCAAATATATTGTTTTTGTTTGCTGCAGTGATATGTATAGGTTATGAGATCTTATGTCATCAACAAACGATTTTTCTATTTTAAATGTAATACTCTTAATTCTATAGGACGTCGTTTTGTTCCTCAAAATGTCCGGATGTATGCCTTAGAGGGTAAGGATATTATTACACCGGCTAAAGGCTACATTTATGTAAATAACAAGCAAGAGAGCATGGAACTAAACGACGTTACAGATAGAGCTGCTCAAAAGCTTTTCTTAACTGAACTTATGCGTGGTTTCGGAGTAACATTGGCGCATATCTTCAAAGAACCGGCTACTATTAATTACCCTTTTGAGAAGGGTCCATTAAGCCCACGGTTCCGTGGAGAGCATGCACTTAGACGCTATCCAAGTGGAGAAGAACGTTGTATTGCATGCAAGCTTTGTGAGGCTATTTGTCCGGCACAGGCTATTACCATTGAAGCGGAAGAACGTGCTGACGGTAGTAGACGAACAACTCGATACGATATTGACATGACCAAGTGCATATACTGTGGATTTTGTCAGGTATGTACACATGATTATCAAAACAAATATATAGGTAACTATAAATATAATTCTCTGACAACATATTTATAGTTACATTTATTTATTTATTAACATTTATATTATAACAAGAATAAAAAAAAATATTCCACCATATCGAATTCATTAATTTTTTTATATATTACTAAGTTGATTTGTATATGAATTATGTACATTCGCTGTTGGCGCAATAGGCACCCTAGGCCTAGCTTCCCACAACCATTATTCTTTAGTTTACATTGATCGAACACGGGACCCTTTGCAGAGTAGTCCAACTCACTAACCTAATAGCTCACGTCCATTGCCATTATCCAAGGATATAGCCCTGCAAATTGTAGAGCTAACAATTCCGATAAGAAAAAAACTTCATCGTATTATTACTGTTTGGTTCTATTAAGAGATAATTTGTTTTCAAAAAATGTTTTACGTTTTGCTACCATATTCGATGGTTATATCATTTTCGTTAATGCTAATATCTAAACTTTAGGCCCAATCAATATTTAAAAAGTAAACAATTTTGCAACGGGTTTATATTCATTTTAAAAATAAACTCTTTGTTTCACTACACAGACATACGTATTAAGATGATCCTCTTTTTTTACAGGAAGCTTGTCCCGTTGATGCGATCGTAGAAGGTCCGAATTTTGAATTCTCCACAGAAACACACGAAGAACTCCTGTATAATAAGGAAAAACTTCTTAACAACGGCGATAAATGGGAATCAGAGATTGCCTCAAACTTGCAAGCTGATCATTTGTATCGCTAAGTCGGCAGAAGTCGGGAACGTAGGACAGGTTTAGTGATATTTTTAACCAAGAAGGAGACATTAGCTGGCAGTTGTAAAAGAAAAGCTTCCTTATTCCCAGTAGTTGAACTAATGTTATTAGCGAAATAAAAGCACTTCTTTTCCAGTTTGGAATTAGATAAAACAGTTTTTTTTTTCTTTATTTTACTTTAAATCTTTTCTATAGACGAATATAAAATACTTATTGACCCGGACCAGACAATGACTTTTCCATGAACTTCTTTCTTGCAAAGCAGGTCCACCATTTATTTGGCTTTCCATCGTCTGAAAATACTTTGTCACATACTCGACTGCCTGTCTCATGGCGCAACTGAAGGAGATACTGCCTCATCAAATCTAAAAAAAATATATAAGGACACAATAAATTAATAAATTAAAAAAATGTGCATGCTATAAATTTGATGACATTTTGTATATGCAAGTTGGAAGACCACGTAAGCATGCGATACAGGAATTTGCTGTTGATCCATGGGAAATATAAGTATTGTAGTTTTATCTCTTGCATCTCTGTTTTCTTCTTAGATGCTGATAAACAGAAAGATATTCTAAATTTCGTGAACCAACAACAAAATCATTTAAATGTTTAAGCAGACATTTAGACGAAACTAAACAAACACATTTCAAAACAGGTTTGTTTGCATAGCATGCATAATCTTTGTGTTACTAGGTATCTAGATCGCACCTGCATCTGTAAGCCCTGGCTTAGCGTAGACAGCATTCAATGGAAAGCCAGCATCGCCGGGAATATCAAATTTAGATATGGCTAAACTGTACATCTCCTGTTGTCCCTGATTTTTATTTGAACACCTCTGAAGTTTCTTCAAGCACTCGGTAATGTACAGTGTTATATATATGAGAACACGGTCGATTTCATTCTATAATAATAATAAGGTATTTTTTAAAAACAATGCAATAGCTTTCAAAATCAAGCACCCTACCTTTACTTCGTAAGTGCGGAAAAATACATTCGCCTTGAAGTAGTACAGTGACTCATCAATGATATCAGTCTCGATATTGGCGCTAGGAGCGGGTCCACGAAATTGCGTACGCAGCGGGAGGATAGCCATATTTCCAACCGATTGCTTCCATTCTTTTATTTGTGAATGATAGGCCTGAAGGTGAGAAAAAAATATTTATTCAAATTGTATGGGCGATTGTTTCTTATCAATAAAAACACTGAACCACGCCCGAAGGGTTACCCATAGAAATTAATTTTAACACATTATCTTACCGGCATTCTGAAATATTTAATACTTTTTCTTAATCTTATAGAATGTGCTTGGCAATTTATTAAATTAGCTATTTAAATGTATCTTAACTATGTCAAAGAAAATTTGCTAGGTGCAATTTTTATTCTTTTAATTTTGACACATTTGGCTTTATCTATCAAAGTTCTGTTCGATTAGTTGGAGACGGAGTAGTTGTTTTTATTATGTAGCACTAGGACAAGGCAAGGTAGCACTAGGATAGGATTTTACATACTACGTTTACAAAAGCGAATTGAATCATCGACTTGCAATTGAACCGAAAGTTGATCAGTGTTTTCGCCACAAACTAGTAGTAGTAGGTAGGAATAGACCGTCGACTCCTCCCATATAACGGACTTTGCCTACAAGCTGCCGGCGGGCCCAGGATTTTTCATTTATTGGTGCTGTACAAAATCAATGGAGCGCCATTAACGCACGCATACTTGAAAAATCCTAGGCCCATGGTATAGCATGGGAAATCATTGCCGCCATTAATTTTGACATTTACGCGTATTCACAAACAGGGTAATTTTTTCCGGGGAGAATCGGGTAGGTGCACGGGAAGTCGGCGGTCTAGTTCATACTGGTTTGTGGTTTTCGCTTTAAAGCCTAGTACGCTGCTGTTTCAGAAAGATAAATCTCATACAAAGTGCCACAACGAAATAGGTGTGTTCGACGTAGCCAGCCCTAGTGCGCACTGAGAAGTGTCAGTGGCTGCCAAAAAACCCAAGGAAACCCCAGATATTCAGTTTCATGTCGAACACGAAAAGTCAATAATTTACAAAAATATGATTTCACCCAAATGACTGCTAAGATTGACAACCAAATCCAGCACTGAACTCTTGCCCTGACTAAATACCTGGGGTCAGCTCAGTGCTCAACTAGGGCGCCCCAGTGCTCACCTCGAACACAGGTTTTCATTGTCAGTGTGAACTCAGTGCTGTATCGAACGCGACAGGGCTAACCCAGTGCGCACTAGTGCGCCATAGGGTTCACGTCAAACAAACCTAATCATGAACGAAAAATTTCGCTCTCCTTTTCGTTTTGCAGTACGCTGCAGTATCTCCCAAACAAAAATTTTTACAAAGACAAAATTAAGCGAGACAGTTTAGCGCAGCAGAGCCTGTTTCGCATGCTAAAATCTTAACTTCATATAAGTTAAACACCAAATACCAAATTGTGTACTACGTACAATTTTGTTATACTCCGCCATGATAAGTCGCCAATGTCACAGCTCGTTAAAAATCGGCGCTAAAGTATTCGTGGTATTCGTGGAATACTCGAAAATCGATTGAAGTGAGTAGAAAAAGTGGAACAAAAAATAACAAAAACCAGACAAGATTTGCCAATAAAATGCGTGGAGTGTCCCATCTATGTATATCCCTGTACTACAAATTTACGGAGCATTTATCTGTTCTGTGGAGAGAAGTGCGAAAAAAAGGTAGATTACTCCGAACATCCCTTTTCTTTTCTACTAACTTAAAATCGACCTGTCTCGCCGGACATGACACTTCTCAAAAAAATACGCCTAAAACATAATTTACTGAACAACTATCAGTGCGTTGTATTCTGTTTCAAGCCTAAGTCTAGGGAATTTCAATCTACTACATTTCGGAAGATTTTTTTTGAAGGTTGTCAGCAATTAATATAAATATCAAACAAGTTGATTCAAAATAAATATTACAAACTTTTAGCAAAAACGATTTTTGGAAGTATTTTTTGCAATTTTTGGCTTTACAACATAATTACTAATCGCAACGCGATGACGGAAAACAAAGATGATCCATCCAATATTGCACAGCGCCTGGAAAAACTCAATCAATGGCAAGAAGAACAAAAAAAGATTCTATTCGAACGGCAAAACAACCAACGTAAGCTCCTCGGTTTAGAGCACAAGAAAATGTGCGAAATGTTAGGCATTTTCCACACTCAAACAAGTCTGCTCGAAGATGAAGATGAGACAGTTGATGATAATAGTGATGCCGATACTACTCTTGGCGTACGTGTACTTGACCAGAGTCGGATTGAAAAGAAATCTGTTCAACAGAATCCAGAGCAATCTAATGCGAAACCAAAACAACCATTTCTCCGACGGAAGCAGGGTTTGATAAACCGTTTCAGAATGGATCCGGACCAATTCCGCTTAAATAAACTTCCTCCTTACAAGTTCGCTTCTGCACATCCTAGTCTAAAGGGAAAAACATCGGAGAAAACAAAAACTGTGAAAGGCAAACTTGTAGAGGTCGAAAAAGATGTTGATCCGCCGCTATTCAAAGGAATATTAAAGCTCCGAGCAAGTAAAAAGTCAATTCGTCCAAATATAGATCTTTTAGAGGAAAAATTCCAAAAATCACTTATTTCATCCAAAACTGCATGCAATTCCACACCAGATGTAAAGTCACAATCGTCTACCATTGAAGAAATCCAAGAACCTATGTCTTGGGCAGCGATTCTTGACCCGCAGATTATAAAACCTATTGAAAATCGAACTTTACATTCCAGTTGCCAGGAATCTCAAGATGAAACTGATAATCTTAGTATTTTCGAATTACTCGAAGAGAAAGCCAAAAATGGAAGTTTTGACTTAAATTCCAGTTGTATAAAAAAATTCCTAAAAAAGTGTCGAAATGATTCAAATGAAACTACGCCTGAGACATCGGTTTTAGTAAAACTTCCTCCAATTCCTTACGAAGTCTACCACAATTCCAAGTCAATTGTTTCTGATTCATCAGAAACAGAAGTCGAGGAGGACATAACTCCCAGATCTTTAGCTAACGTTCGTTTTGCGGACCCTCCACACACAGATGAAACAGCACAGAATGTCTCCCAAATTTTAGATAACAGCGATGCAACTCAAGTATTTACGGAATTCAAAAAAATGTTATTCGCCAATCAAAGTGATTTGACAATCACTAATTTTTTTCAAGGTGACGGTGCACTTGCGCAGGAGATCCTACAAAAAACAGAATTAATAAAAGCACGCTTGCATGAGCTTGAGTCGGAAATAACTATTTTTAAGCAGAACAACTTGGAGCTGGTTAAGTCTAAGCAAGAACATGAACTTGAAAAGGTATACTTCGAGCAGGAACGCATGGAATCGATGGAGAAACTCAACGATGAGAGAATTCAGATGGAGATTTATTTGCATGATGAACGAATGAAAATCGAAGAGGATCGCAGCAAGATGGAAAAACAAATACGAAATCAAAAATCGGCTACTGCGACGAAAGATAAAAAGGAAATAATAAAATTACGCGAAGAAATCGACAGTTTACAAAAAGAACTGAAAAAGAAAGATGAAGCTCACATTGCGGCACAATCTAGACTTAGGGCTCAGATTAGAAACCTCGAAAAGGATGTGCGACAGTTAAACTTGGACATCGAAGCTGTCATTAAAGAAAATAAACGGTTGGAATCGGAGAATCTCAAAATTAACAGACAGAACAACAATAAGATGTTGCAGGAGATCAACAGAAATATTGCTAAGCTAGCACCAAAAGGCGTAAGTTTACTAATTAGTAAGCCTTTGGGGCATTTATTTATTACTGTTCTGAATTTTATCTATTTCTTTCTTTGCGCATTTCTCTTGAAAACCGACTTATCACGATCAATATTTTTATTCGTTTTTCGTTGAATATTAGCCAACTCCTGCATACATGGAAGAGGACCCACCCGCAAAGATCTCAACTACTGTCCAGCAGCAGTCTAAACCAAAAACAATATTTCACCGCAGAAGTGCCGAAGTAAAACGTAAGACGAATCCAATGAAACAACCCAATTCACCGGTACCCAGTTCCGATGTAGATTCTAGCAACGCATCATCCAATGAGGACGTTCATTGTCCTTCATCGAAAGTAACCTTTGCCAAGTCACCAACACCACCAAGCCGTAGAGAGTCCAGTGAAAAAGCAAATTTAACTGAAGAACTAACAAACTCAGCTGATGCCTCATTTAAGCGTGAAATTCGCAACCCGGATGGCAGCAAAGACATATGGTATCCAAACGGAAATCTAAAGAAAATCTCCGCCGACGGAATGGTCATCCGCATGCTCTACTTCAACAAGGACATCAAAGAAACAAATATCAATGAGGGTACGGTTAAGTATTACTACGCTGAAACGAATACGTGGCATACCACTTACTTGGATGGCCTGGAAATTCTAGAGTTTCCAAATGGACAAACCGAGCATCGCTACAAAGACGGACGAATAGAGGTGCACTTCCCAAATAATTCGATCAAAGTAACAAATCCATCAGATGAGCATAAACTGGAAGAGTGGCGATTCGCTGATGGAACCAATTTGATACAAATGAAAAATGGCGACAGAATACTTTTGCTATCCAATGGACAGAAGGAGATTCACACTGCGCTTAGCAAACGGAGGGAGTACCCAGATGGAACGGTGAAGTTGGTCTATCCGGATGGTAGTCAAGAGACGCGATACTCCAATGGGAGAGTGAGACTGAAAGATAAGGATGGCAATCTGGTTATGGATACAGAAAATGTTAAGTACTAGCGCTGTGGCGTATTTGATCTGTTAAGCGCATATGTACACATTAACTTTGTGGTATTTTTTATTGTTGAAATGCATTTAATTATTATAGCTTCCCTGAGTCGCAAGGGTGCGAACTGACAAAAAATGTGATCGCTTAGTCAAAACAAGATTCACTCTTTAAATGTACTAAGAAATAAAATTAACTTGAAAATTAATTTGTTGTACAGGCTTTTCCAAAAATTACTATTTTAGATGTATAGCCCATGTGATTTTTATAGCACTGTGCAAAGTCTTTAGTGTTAGATTAGTGTGCTGTATGAATGCACAATTGGTCGAAAGTCTTACGGCTTTATTAGAAAAATGACAAATCGTCAGTAACAAAAAATAATATACAACATTAAAAGTAACTTTATTCATCTTCATCCTCACCTTCAGGTGGATCAAAATCTCGTATTTTAACATCAGCATCTTCGCCATACTGTATGACATTATCGATCTGCATTAGCAAATCTTGTACACTTTCTTCATCATCCACATTTAATGGAACAAAACGCACTAAACTAAAATCCTCTATCAGCGATCCAATTGCCTCTGAAAGCTTCCGATGGTTTCTACCCCATGATGATTCTTGTGTAATATCACCCAACAAAGCTCGCGCATCAGGATCCAAGTATTTATCCAATTGATTTCGAGCCGATTTGCTAAGCAAATCCATTTTTGACAAAACATTTACATGTGGCATCTCTAAATTAGCCATAACACTGAGGGCTGCCATGGTGCCCGAAAGAAATTTAGCACCATCGATCATGAACTGGGAATCGACAAGGAAGACTGTGCATATTCTGAAGTTCCATGACTCGAGTAGCTGTACCAGTTCTTTTCCCATTGTTAAATGGGTGAACAGTTCTATTTGGCCTGGCATATCGAATAGGATATAATCGTCATCGGGTTCGCCTTCTCCCTCATCATCGGAACCACCACAGAGTTGATTTTGCAGCCAGTCCTGATTTTGAATGAGAAACTCTAAACAAAAGACTAAACCACCATTGGGCCCGTAGTGTAATTCCTCATCTTCCATAGCATCATCCAATTGAATTAGATCCCTAATATCCACTAAAGGCTGGTAATCGAAGTGTTCCGCCGCTGGATCGAGATTGACCACTTCGATGGTTCTTTTGCTATCCTGACCATGGCGTTGCATAAACGCGCAGTATGTGGACTAGAAATACATGAAGAAAAATACATTTTAAAAAATAAATTAATATACACCAAAATGTATTGCACAAACCTTTCCACTACCCGCTGGGCCCATTACAATTTGGGCATAACGCATTTTAATTATTTTATTATTTACAAAAAACAAAATCTCCAAACTTCGTCGTCGTTTTCTGCATGTGTGAGGTGAATAATAGAAATGTCATTCGTTTCATGGTGAAATTTCTTCATTATTTAGCCTGATTTGTAGTAGATTACAAGGCAGGTATGTATATTGGTATAGCAAAGTTCAGTGATTTCAGTTACCATCAGGGCTGCATTCCAGGGGTCGAATCGCGTCCTCCGTGAACGGATCGGCAATCGTACGAACAAGAATTACGTGACTCGTCATACGAACGAACGTATTGAGATTGTGTCACACGAATACTCACGGAACGTAATTATTTGATTGGACGTAGTAGTTGTAATAGATTAAACTTAAAATAGTAATAGTTTCAACGTCAAATAAATGTCATTTAAAAGAAAAAAATCCGCAAAAACAAAGTTTTCATATTTTAAAAAGATAATTTTAGAGGCTTCAATGGAGCCGACGTTGTTATTTTACTTAAGTTCTTCGGACTAAAATGACAATAATGAAAAAATTGTTCGCAAGCAGCTAAGGGATAACAACAATCCGCTTTCCTTACAAAGCAAAGCGTGAGTTCAATTGAAAACCATCTGTGATTCTCGATTTTGTGGCTGCCTTCGATGTACTGGCTGATGGACAATCAATGCTTTGTTCGCTGCGACTGTCTGTGGAATAGCCCTCAAGCAACAAACGAAGGGAATCCTCCACAGGATCTTTGGTACCAGTACTTCTTGGTGTTGTTAAAATATTAATCGGCCCTAGCGAGGTATCCGTCGGAACGGAAAATTCTCCGATTTCATACGAATCGGAGGATTTTTGCTTCGAGGTATACTTCGGAAGACCTTTTCGGAACTTTTTTCCGGCAAATATGCAACGCACACTGGCGTTTTGCGTTTCAGTGCGATCAAGTGCGTTTTAACTGATATTTTTGACAGCTTCATACGAATTTTCTTCCGATATTCTCCGACAGGAATTGGTTGCGGAATTTGTTTACGATTTGCAGTGAAGTGTTGATAAATGAAAGCAATAAAGAAAAAAAAAACTTTTAACAAAGTAATTGGTTGTATTTATTGCTTAAATTTGTGTTTCCAGAGCAAAAACAAACGAAAAAACAAGCACTAAATAGGAAAACCCCAATGTACCACGAACAACATCAAGTCAAATCAATGCGTCGCCGAATTTTAATTATTCTTTCCGAAGGCGGATACCTCGAATGTAATTTGAGTCTCCGACGGAATATGCGTTGCGGAGAATTCTCCGTTCCGACGGATACCGCGCTAGGGCCGATTATTAGGTTCCGAGTCGGGTAACTGTGGACTACCAAAAGTTTTAACATTTGAAAGTCCCTTTACAGATGCTTCCAATCCAGTTGCTTCAATTTACAATTTTTTTTACATTTTTCTTTAATATTTTTCGCACAACACAAATTACGAACACTAAAAACCTATCGAATGACATTTCGATTGAACGTATACGTTCAGGCATCCGTTCAGCCAAGTGGTGATGCCAAATTACGTTTACGGATATACGTTCACGTATGCGATAATGCCAAATACACATTTTACGAAAACGAGTTACTCGTTCACGGAGGACGCGATTCGACCCCAGGTTTGACTATTTTAACTACAGCGTTGACAAGCTGTGACAGTTCGAAGGAGGGGAAGTTAACTAAATTAACCAGAGGCAAAAGTGTGGTTCATTTCGTTCATACTACATGTCATTAGTAACAATAGCTGTCCCAGATTCCAAAAAGTAACTAAATAAACAATCGTTGTTAATTTAGTTAAAATAGTCGGATCTGGAATGCAGCCCAGGTAAAAAGATGGCGGGGACCATTGGCACTTGGCAGTGAAATCTAGCTTTTCATTCAGCAGAATGTATTGTTTTCGTTAAATCTAATTTTCTCCCGAGATTTTATCAAATGTTACATACTTCGAGAACGGAATGGTGTTATGATGCTTGAAGGATGGCCATAGTAGGATAATTGTTTACAGCTGAAAATTCATTTTCCATTATAGTGGATTTACATTACCACGCCACGCATTTTTGCATGACTTCAGAAAGAGAGATCCGTTTTCTACAGTCGAGGCTAATGATCTGTAAGAGTGAGAACACAAATCTCCATAAAAAAGTTATGCCGGCCTAAATACAATTGTTAGGCTCGTGGTCTCACTCTTACACATCAGTAGCCTTGACTGTGGAAAATCGGATCTCACTCTCTGAAGTCATGCAAAAACACGCCTATTGCCGATCAATAGAAATGACAGCAAATATTTTATTATAACTGATTATAACCTTTCGTTATTTTGATAATTTTCATTTTTGTCTGACATTTTAATTCGCGAACTCGAATGAAAATAAGTACCTTACCTAGGTAGATAGGTAGGTAGCTCATGAAAACGGACGTACTAGTTTTTCGTGTGCAATTTCACACAGCTCTGGGTAGTCAAAAGGAACATACCTAGACCAGTGAAACTATTACAATTGTGGTACAGCGATGGGGATTTTTTGAAACCATTGAACAAGTGAAACAAACAGAAATCCTCAAAAATACGACAGCTGACTGCACTAGCGCTACGAAGGAATCTTTTAACAAATATTTCACAAAGATGAAGTATATCCATTAATTTCACTCGTATTTCTTATTATTAAAGCAATTTAAATAATTTTCAGACCTACAGGCAATCCACACTCAATGCCTATGCCATCAAATACCCCCTGGAAATCCGAAAGTATGCCTTGGTCCATGACTTCAACAATGCAAAATGGTGTGATGCAGTTTTCTGCTCCAAATCTTGCATCTGAACCTTTTAACAGACGGTCGCTTAATCATCATAAACGAAAATCGGAGATAATCCCTCCGCTGTAAGTAAAACCAGCTTTCTTAATATTATCACACTTATTGCGTACTTTTCATTCCAATACAGTCCCAACAAACAGCACATTTCCGAAGAGAAAATCACCGCTCATTTTAGTGGTATGCACATCTCGAGTAACTACGCACGTCACAGTGGTCCTAGCACAAGCAATGAATCTTCTATGGAATACGACTTTAATAACCCCATTACCCAAAAAGAACTCGAAGAAAAACTAAAGAACGCCAATCGAATAACCGTATGCGATGAAATCAAGAAAATGCACGCGGCACATTCAAGCTTTATACCAAGTGCATTGCTTAACCGAATAGAAAGTCCATGCACAGCTTTAGTTCTATGGCAACCGCCAACAAAATTAGAAGATCTTATACCAGGCAAGTCCAGAGATGGGTACAGTGACAACTCAATTGACATCAACACAAACGGAGAGCAGGAGGATGCAGAAAACAATAACACAACGGATCGCGATATGAACTACTTGGATAGAGCTCCAACAGACGGCATGGACACTGATTTGTAATCTATTTGGAGCAAGTTGGTTAACACGGATACAAACACAATTATAAGACATCCAAGAGGTGATAACAAATATGCAAACAGAGAAGATGAGATGTATTTATATGTAGAGTTTAAGTTGACTCCAAGTGAAGGGAGTTAGGTAGTTGAGGTTTTGTTACGTTGTGTTTTTTTTTTATAAAACTGACTTTGTTCTTCAAAGTTCTTGTGTGGCATGATGGGGAAGAAACTAAATTGCTACAACTTCCCTGCAACCAAGATAGTTCGCCGTTTGGTCATCAAATCATTATAAACATTTTCACATAAACCCAATAGAATAAAATAATGTATGTAAAATTGTATGTTCATCTGTGAATTGTGAAAATAATAATTAAATATGCTAATTCACAAACACCATTAATTTCATGTTAATAAATAGGCTGTTGCTCTTCGCTCTTGGTCATTCGAAATACGGCTACAGTAAAAAAAATGTCTGTTAGTTTTAAACCCCAGTACCTACAACATTTTCGAACATCATCCTGTACGATTTACAATGGCTATTCGGCTGTTGCTTTTGTACAGATGTTTAAAAATTTCAGGACAAAGCTACGTAATCAACACAACGTAAGGATATTTTCATGAAAATGTTCTAAGCTATAGTGAACTGGACTACTGGAGTTTGAGCGAAGCGAGCCACATACTTGACGCAATAATAGACTTACAGCTACGTACTAGGTTCCAGAAATCGAGTGAAATCAAAATTGCAAATCGAGTTAATTCGTTTTCAGTGTTCTGCATTTCGAGCGATTCGGAAACCCCGAAATTTATTTGAAATTATCGCTTTGTTTCAATTCCGAAAATTTTGAAATCGAAATCGAATACAGTGAAATGTAGAACACAAAAACTCATTTTCGATTCGAAGTGGCTATTCGCACGTTCATTTTAACAGATTTTGTACTGAACTGACGTTTACCGAGTTACGTGGCCGTGTGCCGATGTTGCTATTCGCACGTTATTCGAAAGTCTAGCTACGTTTAGGATCCAACTTTTATATTTATAAAGAGTTTTTTAATGAAAATAGGATTACGTTACGTTGATTACGTAGTCGTAAAGTACAAAACCTGTCAAAATGAACGTGCGAACTTTGAACTATTCGCCATCAATTTGATTTAATTGTTTGCAGAAATGTCTAAAAGAATGTAGTAATTTTAGGCTTTTTTAAAAAAAAGTTAATACATACCGTTTAACTGTGTCCACTCATGAGGTAAGTGTAAACAAATTTATAATTCATATGGGGTAATTATAGACCCCATCTTTTATTAATTTTTGTTTATTAATTAATAATTAACGAATTACAAAATTATTCAAATCGCTGTCGAAGGCGTATCTAGATGCAGCACGAGATGTCCCGGGTTGTATTGCTGGACTGGGAAGAACAAAATTTATATCGTTTCGCGATGCGATGGAAATGTCCTCCATTAGTGGATAAATGAAGCTTGTGGTCTTAGATGCAGACTTTCAAATGTTAATCGACTTGAATTATATTTCCAACATAATAAATTGGCCGCCCCTAGTGGTCAGTGGTCAGCATTGACCAAGCCAAATTCATTTTCGTCGTTTACACCTCCCCAGTCGGTCTTTACACCGCGTCTCCATGAACAATATTTCATAGAACGCCATATAGTATGCTATGAAAATTGCTCGTGGAGACCCAAATAGTATTCTATGAAAAATGGTATTCTATCTATTGCTCAGCTCATAGCTTGCTATCGAAAGTATTCTATGGGGTGCACTTTTTTGTTGTGACGCATGTGTTTTCGTGGGATGGCTATGGAAATAGTAAGCTATGAAATGCCCATCCTGCATTTTATTGCATACTATGTATCATTATTTCTTTCTATGAGAAATGACAGATGGCAAGCTATTGTAGCGTGGATTGAAAAGTACATCTTATTGACCACAGCCCCATCTAATGGAAGGTGGATGAACTTGTACTGAACGAAACTTATCGAATGGTGAATGGTCTAAAACGAAACTAGTACGCTCTCGATTGATCCGGTTGGAGTATAGAATATTCGAGAAGCTTTAGTTGGGAGCATTGACATATGGACTGCTAGCAGACGTATTCGCGTTGGTTCCAACATAACCACTAGCCCTCTTGGTTCGGACCGGAATATTTTGAAAATTCACACCCATTTTGAAGTGGCATCTATTGTTAACAATGACGCAACAATTTGAATTCCAACCGCTTTACTTGCCAATTTCACTAACGCCCAATAGGTGTCTCTAGCATTCTATGGAGAAATCAAAGATGGTTGTCGCATTGGCTATCGTTTTCCAATGCCATCTACCTTAAACAGTGACGCAACAATTTGAATTTTAAATGTCTTACCTAATAAATTCTGTCACGCCCAATAGGTGCCTCTAGCATTCTATGGAGAAATCCAAGAAGGTTCGTCATTTTGTTTCACTTATTTTTCGCTCCGCACCAAGAGCGCTAGTTTATGTTGGCGTCATTTTCTGGGAAAAATTTGTATGAACTGATATTTCATTAGCAGTCCATATATAAGTCAATGGTTGGACTGTGAGTATAAATAGGGTTGCGAAATGGGATGTGAGCGCAGTTTGTTTTTAAACCGTGTGAAGTAAAGTTCGAAAGAGTATCGGTAGTGATAATAAGTGGAAAGATTCTAATAAGTTGAAAAGTTTTTTAAGTGATATTCAGGCCTATTCGGCAAAATCTTTTATCCATTTTTCCTGTTATTCTGTTATGAATTTCCATACAAAAGTTCGAACTGTCAAAAAATCTTATGATCTCCAAAATTGGTATTCTGCGTGCAAAAATCTTTTATGAAATCTGTTATAAACCATAACAGAATAAAAGACAGAAATTTGTGACTTTTATTATAAAAGATTTTTATTAATTAGAAAGTTTTGGATTGAAATGGATATCTATACAATTTTTCGCCAACGAAATGTTTACAAAAGAAGACAAATGTAATAAATGTGTATAAACAAGTGGGTATGTAATTGAAAATAATTTATAGTAATTTATATTTTTAGTTTAGACGAAGACACCAACCACTTTTGCTGGAACTAAGATTAAATAGTGATCCATTTGATCTTCCTGATGTGCGTTTTATTCAGCTCCTTAGATTGGATACGGTGAATGCTAATGAGTACTAATGAACAAATTTACGCAAGACACGAATACAAACATTTCATTTCAAATTCAGGTCAAGTGCATTTCTAATAATGAAATAACTATGTAAAGTTGGATATTTATTTCAAGTTTCTAATGACATTTTTACGGATACGATTCATATCGGGCATCAATAGGAAGCAAACAAAGAACCTACTAAACCCGCCCAGATATCGCTAAAATCACGGCAATAACCACGGGTCATTGGCCAATTGGAGACCATTCGGCCAAACTAAGTATCCCATACAAATACAACCCTCATTGCCGCAGTTGCGGAAATACAAATGAGAAAGAAACTCTCTCTCATTTCTGTTGTATCTTGAACAAACGACATCCGTCTAGTTCTATAGTTTTTTATAAGTAAAGTTTTATTTTATTAAAACTGACATTTTATACAAAGTTAGCAACTTAACTTCAAACAATTTCCCCTGTAAATGTCCAGCATCAGCTCTAGCAAGAGCCAGACTGCGCGCACTGAACCAACCTATTCTTTGACGACTTTAGCGACGTTTGGGGCAAAGGGATACTGCATTATCCGCTTATCCGCTTTCTCAATTCTATAGGCTGGCTGTAGGTACCGGATCACATCCTTAACAATCATCACATCACAAAGTAGGTGTTTTCTAATTGGATTTAGCTCCATGTAAGAGCAATATATTTGCTTTAGCTCGGTCGTGGTTTTTTGCTGTCTTTTTCCTAAAAATATATTCCAGTGTTTATTACACAATTATTTAGTTTGTAGTAATTCATAACTTATTCATTTCAGCCTGCATTTTAAGATGTTTTTTACACAAATTTGACCAGGTGCCTACCGACTATGAATAAAAAAAAACTCTGCGGTTTGTTTTGACAGCTTCGTAACAGATTTTCAATTTTCGAAGTTCCATAACAGAATTTCATAAAAGTTCGAAACCCCGAATACGATTTAAAAAAAGATCTTTTATGGTCGAAATCTTTTATAATTCATAACAGAATAAAAGATTTTGCCGAATAGGCCTAATTGGTCTTATAAATAAAAGTGATTTGTTGAAGTTAAGTAAACAGGATAGTGTTTTATCTTTTCGAATCCCAGCCGAATGTAACACTATATGAAATATTGCTCGTTGAGACGCGGTGCTATGAGCAAAACATTTTCTCGCAAAAAAGCTACAATATACACTTAACATTTTAACATACCTAGTTAAACACTTTTCTTGAAATTCACAATTTAAATTTTTTTCGATTTTTTTTTTAAATATTTGAGAACCTTCTGATGTGAATAAAATGTCAGACTGATTTCGCAGCTTTACCGTTATTACATTCATATTTCGTGTTCATATTTTGAAAGTGTTACCAAATAATATATATTGCTACATACATAGTATTGGATATAAGCAGCGTGATCTGCGAGACTAGTTAGTGTATTTGATGCTAACGAGGGAAGCTCCAAGTAGATGCTTGCAAGAAGTGTCAACCACCCAAACAATCTTTACCTACCTTGATCTCGAAAACACAAACCTCGTGAATGATACCCTACACTTTGTCCCACAAAAATTGTCACGTGTTGCCGTTTCAACTAGTTTCAATTTTAAGAAATTTTTTTAAATTGATCCCGTGTCCATGCCCGTCTTATAAACTACAGCAGACTAATTCTGGAATACACAAAATTCTGTATTGTAATGGTAAGTTTACGACAAACGTTTCATGAAGGCCCCAATTGCTGTTTGTGGTAAATGGTGGTAAACCAATCAGCTGATTCACATGAGAGGGAACAAAAGAATAGATAAAATACGAAAAAAAAACTTTTGATGCAATTATAAAGAGAAAATTGCACATTTTACTATTCCAAGTGTAGGATAATTAAATAGTCCATCAAATTGTATTACGAAAACAAGTTTTAAAAATGGTTTAAATAACCAAATTTCCAATTCTAATCTTTTTGCCTCGAACGAAAACTCACTTTGTTTGGAATTGGAAATTTCGTTATATCCATTCTTTTAAAAATTGTTTTCTTAATACAATTTGATGGATTAATTAATTATCCTACACTTGGAATAGTAAAATGTGCAATTTCTATTTATAAATGCATCAAAAGTATTATAAATGCATGCAAAGTATTTTTTTTTTCTGATTTCGCGCCTTTATTTCGAATGTGAAATGTTACAATCACGTCGTCGTACGTTAACCATCTCGGTTTTCCACACAAATTCGCGTAGTAAGTTTACCATCTCGTCGTAAATGATTTTAATTTGAATTTGAATTCAAAACTAAATTACTAAAACCTTCTTGAAAAGCCATTATTCAGAACAAAAACGTGACATGGACTTAATTTTGGAAATTCGTCATCTGTGGATTTCGATTTTTCGATATAATTATCCATATGAAGTTCGTATGTTTCCACCGACAAACGAAAACAATTTGCACAGCCGATATACTGTCAAATAACGCTTACATAAGTAGATCAAACTGCTTTCATGTTCCATTCGCCACGAAAAATTTCTGAAATAAAAATCTAAAAGTATTAAACTGATGTCGTTTTCCATTGGGCACGAAGACGACATTAGTTTAATACTTTTGAATCTTGCTAACTGAAATTCTATTATTTTTCTGTATTTACATGAATATGCGCACCTGCTTTCCCCTAGTTTGAACCAACTTCACGGGAATTCTCCGGCCAATATCAGATTGTAAATTTGAGCTCAATCGCCTGAAAGGTTTTGAAGTCCATATATAGAAACATAAAAAAATGTCTGGACAATACCTACACCAAAGATCTTTTCGGAAATATAGCAAAAAAAATGTTCGCGTCTTTAATTAATACCAGGCAATGACCCTAATTACTGGCGATGGGTGACGGGATGTGGTAAAAACCTAGCGAGCGATGAGAATTTATTACTAGGTTTTTTTTTAAATAGCCAACGCAAGTTTTAAACAAAATTGCAGCTCTGTATTTTTTACAATTTTGAACAAGTTTCCTCTTAATTCGTGCATTAAAAATAACAGGAGTAGACTTGCATTCTGCTCTGAATTCGAGTATATTAACATAAACCAAACAGAACTTATTCAACCTCTCATACCAAGGTATATGAATAGAAGGTAATATATTGCGCATCCCGCAATGGCGGCTAATTGTGACTGTGCAATTATCGTATAGAAATAATATGCGCGCGCATGAGATATGACTGACAATTGTCACTATTCGGGTAGGTACTCTAGTCTCTCAACGCGCCAAAGCTCTGAAGCGGCATTTATGCTAATTTCGACTGGGAATCTCATGTCGTTTTCGGTTGGTCGTCTAGAACCGTCCGGAAGAACTCTCCGCGATTCTGAATTCAAATCCAGAAGCAAATTTCTCTTCTTTTCAGTAGAAAAACTTTCAGTTGAGTGCCAATCGAACGCTTTCAGAAGCGTTGGGATTGCTTCCGAACGGTTCTGGACGACCAACCGAAAACGACATCAGATTTCTGTTTCAGATGTCAGATTTTGGCTGTCCAATCGAACAAAAAAAAACTATACTTGAGCCGGTTTTTGTTGGTGGTGTAGCTGCCACAATTTGTTTATCTTTTTTTTTGTTGTGAAGATTTTTGTTTGTAGAGTGGTTGCCATTTCTAACTTTTACATAAATTTTCAAATAATTATAAAAGATATCTCATAATAAACATTCCGCGATGCTTTTTCTCCCTTGCAAATAACAAATACTGCAACTGCATAAATTGCTCGTATGACGAAGACGAGTCAGTATTATCCGACGATGATGAAGGTGTGCCACATGATGATGAAATTTAAATATTTATTATTTGTTACATGTTTATCAAATTTTGGTTTCAATTATTTATTTTAATATGGTTTTTCAGTAGCTCTTAATTTTTCGATCGACTTTCATAAAACGTAAACAAACTAACGCCAGATATTAAATGTCAAATCATAATGTAAGTGGATTGGTAAATCTCGAGCGACTCTGAGAAAAAATCTAGATTCGTAAAAGTGCTCTCGACTCTGAAAAAGATTGCTTTTTTTGTACCAAACGAACGAAAAAAGTGATCTCGGGCAAGAAAAAGTGTTTTTTTTTGCCAATCTAAATTAGCATTAGTTACGGATACTGCGGCTTGCGCGCGTTGACATAATACAGCTAGGTTCCAGAAATCGAGTGAAATCGAAATTGCAAATCGAGTAAATTTCTTTTCAGTGTTCTGCATTTCGAGCGATTCGGAAACTCCGAAATTTTTTCGAAATCACAATTTCACTTTGTTTCGAAATCGAATACAGTGAAATTTAGAACACAAAAATTCATTTCCGATTTCATTTCGAGTGAAAGTGAAATGTGGAACCTAGCAGGTAGTCTCTGAAACGCCTGTCAACGCACGCAATCGGCAAAGCGTCGTTGTGAATTGACCTTAAATGATGTAGAAAATGGTAGTGTGTAGGTAGGTTAGGTACCTACCTAGTTTATTCGGCCAACCCTCGCTAGCTACATTAGCGCCACACGCCATTTGCTGTCGCTCAACGCAACTCTTGTCTCTTTTTCGCTGGCTGTCATTAATGGCGATGCCATTGAAAGGTGTGGACGCATTTCGTTTTGTTCCGTGCAGTTACAACGCGGAGAAAAAGAATTTTTCACGATTAAATTTTTTATATTTCTTCGTTAGACGGCGATTTTTTTTTTCACATGTCCGAGTATAAGTAAATTTTGCGCGCATCAAAAGGTTTTAATTTGTTTGTGAAATAAACAAAGTCACAAAGCGATTAGAAGATATTTTTCTTCATTTTCGGCGAAACCCTCCCAGTCAAAGGAAGTTAAAAGTGAAAAAAAACTCGTCGTTTAGTACAGAAGTGGCAAATAATTGATAAAAGGCGACGAATTAAACGTGAAAACTAAAAAAAAGAACAGATTTTTTTTATTGTGTTTTTATACCTTTTGTGTTTGTTCCGCGTATGTTCGCAAGCACATAATAGCTGGAGTACTAGCAATCGGTGTGGTTGAGGGATTTACAACTCGGCTTTGCTGTGGACGACGTGAGGTATTTTTCGTGAGTGATTTGGTGAAAAAATTGCAAAAAGAAAATTCTATTAATTTATTGTTTGGATTTTTGTGATAAAAGGCGGCGATGTCCGAATCCGGGTCGTCAGCAAAAAGTCAACAAAGTCGCCGTCAATTGGTAAGAAAAAGATACATATATTATATTAATTTTAATAAAATATGAGGAAATATTTACTATTCGCTAACTTATCATAATCATTATTAACAAATCCATTAATTTACGGACAGAGTGTTGTACAGTTCGCGAAACGCATGATTGGCATTGGAGTGGAATTGTAGCAATTCTCTTTTTCACTCTTTATTTTCCGATGACTAGTCTGCCTCTTTTACTTTTGCTTTTATTTTAATAAAAAAAAAACCCGCCTGACTAGTTCTTTGAAACCTAAAAGGAGTCAAATTCAAAATCGTCTCTCCTTTTTTTGACCATCGTCGTCATCTCTAGAGAGATTACAAAGTTTCTCGGTTGGCGTTGGGTATTGGGTTTATAAGGAACATTCTGCAGATTCAAATTATAAATATATGAAATAGAATAGATTATACTGAACATGCACACCGTCATAAGGATGAGAGCATTAGCTGAACACCAAATTGAAAAATACTCATTTATTCTACTGATTGAGTAGGTATTATGTTCATGTACACTCATTATTCCTAATTCCTCATCCCACTAAGTTAGTTGCTTTAGTCTAATTATGTACCTAGTTAAGGAAATTCTGCGTGGTCTAAAAGCAAATTATGTTCTTCTTAGGATTGCAGTGTACCGGAATATGAATTAGCAAGCATGCCTCGCATTATTTGGATTATGTATTTGTTTTGCTATAAAAATAAACACGCTGGTTGGCCATTTTTCTATTTTTTTTCTCTTCTCATCTGGTCCGCTCCCATGGGCCACGAGTACTTACCAGAGCTGCCGTTTCAGATTTTTGTTGGGGAGTATAATTTGCAGTACGAGTACGGCGATACAACCATAATTATAGCTTCTTATATTATTTTAGGTACTTAAATATTATCAGCCTTATTTATAAACTTTATACACTCTCTATAATAGGTCTAAACGCAAAAATATATATTAGGTTTTTGCGTTTAGAGTTATTATAGAGAGTGTATAAAGTTTATAAATAAGGCTGTATGTACGTACATATAAATATAAATAAAACAAAAACATATAATGTTATGTGAAGTATGCATGCATGTATTTAACAAAAACAGTCTTTAATTCAAGACATAAGAACTGAATTTACGGTAGCCGTCATTAAAGCATTTTTTTTCTTACCTTTTATTAGATTTATTTCCGAAAACTTCCTTTCAGCAGTCGCGCTGTGCAACCAATAAAATATTTTATTAAGGGAAACGTTTGTTCAGCCAACGCGTTTTTTTGTTTGAAATCGTTATTCCAAAATTGTAGCTCCAAATATTTTCAAATATCAGGTACCTAAATTAAGCAGATTTTGCCATTCTTCATCTAACGACTTCTGGGGCCTGTACCACAAAAGAACAATTTAACTTTTTAACAAGTAATTTCTTAACATATAAATTTAACAGGCAAAGTTAGTTTCTGTACCACCAAATTATTCACTATGAAAGTTAACTAGTAAAATTTCCCTTAACACTTGTTGTAGAATTTTTTAAAACTAAATGGTAATTCAAAGAGTGTGCGCGTTGGGACAGTAGTTTAGTTTAGGCTAATCCTACACATAGTTCAAAGCAGAATGCAGAATAGAATGAGGATTTCTCTGGAAATGAACGCAAACGACAACCTAAAGGCAAATAGTTTAAAAAAACTGTTGGCAAATATGCCTGCCTGACGAAAAGCACATAGATATCCAGAGGGGAGCAAAGAAGTTTTATGAGCAGGACCTGCGACATGCGATAAGAGAGTTTAAGTCCCTTAATAACACGAGGCGGCCACTTAGGTACCTACTGTTTAATAAAATAATTACGAGTCGCCTGTTTCACTACTTGAGCATCTATGGAGTTTTTGTTGCTGGAGATTGCAGTTTGGAAACTTGGGCTTTGGGATTTTTGTCTTTTAAAAGCAAAACAAACATTAAACTGTTTTTAATTATGAATATTATTCCAATTTAACAGAAAATAAAAAACACGTGAAAATCTCTCGTTTCTATTCATTAGTTAGAATTTTGTTAAAAATTTCACAATCAATTTTAACAATTGTTGTTTTGTGGTATAGAAACTGGGAATTCATCAAATTTCCCACTTTAACAAGTTTGTGTTTGTGTTAACACTTGTTAAGTCGATTGTTTAATTATGTTTTGGTGGTACAGAAAATATTGTTAATTGTTAAAATTTGCCTGTTTAACTAAACTTGTTGTTTTGTGGTACAGGCCCCCGATCGATACCTACTAGAATATTAGGAAATTGAGTCATTAGTGGGGCAAGACTTGAAGCTAATTGCTTTGGATCAATGCCTTGCAATGCAACTAAAACTTTGTCATTGAAGTTGATGCGAGACACAATTTGTTTGCAGAGTTCTATGTAATATTCTCGACAATTATGCTTAATATTTTTAACATAAATATGGAAACCAACAGACACAAATAAATAAACAACTAACGTATTGGTCACTGACAGCACAGTGCCATTACTAAGAGTCGAATGATAACTGGAAAGTGTTCACAAATGCTTTTCACTGAAATTAGGTCAGAGAAAGCATTTTTATAAAATAAAACTATTACATATTTTAATTTGCATTCTTAGTTTAATTTTTTGCTTTGGGTTCAGCAGTACCTATAATTTGCTATTGGATGAAAAAATCGCAGTATAAAACTGCTATTGCACTACTTCGGCAGCACTGGTACCTACACCTCCATAGTTCCGGAGAGCAAGAGCACACCACAGACCACACTCCACTCAACACAACACCAACACCACATCCACACATCATAACTCAGTGTTGCCGCTCTAAACGGTCGAAGATGTAGCGTGGCGACTTTGAAAATCTAGTACCATGTAGTATGTACATTCAAAATACATACTTTTAAGTCAACAACAATTATTATTTTTCACATAATTTTTTACATATTATGCAAACCTGAATTTGAAAAGCAGTCATATTTTACGTAACAATAACAATATGAATAAGGTCGTGAAGTACTCAAATCTTTGTTTGTTTGCGGATTACGCCTTATATCGTTTTCCATTGGTTTCACTCGAGGATTCACTCACTCTGAAACCCAATAGAACAAGAAAACTGCTTCTGGTCGACTACATTTACGCTTTGGTGAAATGTCAAAAATGATTGTATGGCTTGTATAAAATACATAAACTGTAGGTACTTTTGTAAGTGCTTCTTGAGTGGATTCTGACTTTAAATCGAGAAGCCAAATTCTCTTCTCTGAATCAACAGAAGAGATTTTTTGCTCCAATGGAACTGTTTCAGAAGTGATTTTCTTGATTCCGGACGCTTCTATTTGCCCAATGAAAAACGACCTTAATCTACGTTCAGGGTATTGTCATTTATTTATTTGGGCGCAGAGAAACTTAAAACCGATTTGGAACCGTTAAATGATTGATGAATGAAAGTAATACATGCTAGTATAGACATACGAAGATTGACTACAACAATTTATTACTAATTTTCAAATTTCACCCGAACTGACACTTGAAGGAGGCAAGTATGCGATGCATTTCGAATTATATTGACACTGAAGTTTTGGGCTTTGCAAAACATACCGGGTGTGAATACAGATCGGGGTTTGGGTAGTCATTTTTGAGTTTAATTATGCAGACAAATGTTACAACTTTGGATTCGAAAAGCAGTGTTCTTAAAATGTCTAGCTGAAAACTGAGTATAAAGTTTTGTTCAATATATAAGCATTACCTATCAGTTACATTGTCATCGAAATCGAAAATGGGGTTTTCGAGATATGAGCAGTTTTTAACGTACATACCATAATTAGCGATTGGGTTGGAAATCGAAGGCCGCAGTCATGGTTCAAAAAACACTATTTCGCACCTGTTTAGCTGAAAACTTAGCGCAAGGTATAATTATGGATTACCTGCCAGTTAGATTTTTATCATAATAAGCAGATTTTTGGATTTTTTTTCTTTTCCTTTGTCGGAGGTTGTTACTATCCGATGGAGCACTCAGACACAACTACTGGTCCATTGTACTGCCAAACAGACACCTTACATTGCTGTACTTAGTTTTCCCGTCTTTCGAAGAAAGATGAGAAGGAGCTTCAGTGATGAAGAGCTTAGATGTCAGCCCCAAAGATCCGCCACCTGATGCGAGCAAAGGCAGGACAACTAGAGAGGAAGTGCTCCCCTGTATTGTCATCCTCTCCACAAGCAGGACAGATGGTGGTGTTGCTCAAGCCCAACACATTTAAGTGTTTGGCAAAAGCTTGGTGGCCCGAAAGGACGCCCACAAGAAGTCTGCAGTCGATTCTCCTGAGAGACAGAAGGAAAGACGAGGACCTCTTGCAGATGTCCGGACGCAGTCGTTTGGTCTGTCTACACCCAGCACAGTCACGCAAACGACACTCTTGTTCACGAGAAATCCAAGTATCAATGGATGACCTCACCACAGATGCAGGCAAACCCAACGCAGGTTCAGGCCCTAAGAAATCTTCTTCTGAACCCACCTTGGCAAGCTCATCAGCGATCTCGTTTCCCTGGATACCAGTGTGACCTGGGACCCAAACAAGTTTGACCGTGTTTAGCCTACCGACCAAGTTCAGAGAAAGCTTGAGTTCGAGCACTAACTTGGACGAGGTAAGAGGGTTGAGCAGCGCTTTTAATGCAGCTTGGCTATCACTGCAAACGCATATGCTTCTAGCCCTCCACCTGTTTTTCACAATATAGCGCATAGCCATAAGGATAGCGAAAATCTCCGCCTGGAAGACAGTCGCATGGTTACCCAAGGGGTAGTGTAGTCTAATGTTCTCGCTTTCCACGAAGACTCCAGAACCAAACCCCTGTCCGGTTTTAGAGCCATCCGTGAATACACGATGGCATTCCTCCCCTGGCTCCGAGTCTGGCCGAAGCCATTCTGTTGCCTGAGGAAAGTTGACGTGGTAGTTTTGTCGCAGTAGGATTTCTGGTGTCATTGCGTCAGACGGCATATCCATAAGAGAGCGGTCAAAGGATAATTCTCGCACAAGTTCTTCAAAATTCCAAAGCGCGTGGTACCAAAAGCCACCTCTCTTTAATCGGGAGATGGTTTTCAGCGTACATCCCATGATAAAAATATCAAGGGGGGGGGGGGGAGGTTCATCAAAGCATCTAGAGCAGAGCCCGGAGTGCTGGGGAAGGCCCCTGTGCAGCCAAGGCAAACCGTTCTTTGGAGTTTGGCGAAAGAGGCCATAACACGTTTCCGCGAAAGCCTGTTCCACCACACAACCGATGCATATGAGAGAAGTGGTCTTACCATTGCCGTATAGATCCATAGGACCCTTTTAGGAGATAAGCCCCATGTCTTCCCAAAAGCGCCTTTGCACTGCCAGAAAGTCGACAGCGCTTTATCGGTTTTTGATTCAACATGCTTGGACCAAAGAAGTTTTCTATCGAGGATTACTCCCAGATATTTGACTTCATCAGAGATCGGAATAGTGACACCTTTTAGCACAAGTTGCGACAGACCAGTGATATTCCTCCTTCTCGTGAAGAGAACAACCGTAGTTTTAAGAGGGTTCACTGAAAGCCCATTCCTTGTGCACCAATCATCGATCAAACCCAATGATGTCTGCGCCAGAGAGCAGACAGTCCCAAGGTCTGAACCGACAGACAGAACGGCGACATCGTCCGCGTAGGCTTGTGCATAGGTTCCAGGAAGATTGAGAGTCGTCAGCAGAGAGTCTACTACCATGCACCATAAGCGGGGAGCCAAAACACCACCTTGAGGGCAGCCCCTGTTTACCCCTGTCATGACGCATTTGCCACAATCTGCTTCGGCAATCAACGTTCTGTACATTAGCATTGTTTTAATCCACAACGTTTCATCTATACCGTGATGTCTGGCTGCATTACACATGCCGCGTGGAGTTTGTCAGTTCCGTAGTGGCCACCGTTGCCGGTACCACTGAAGAATGCGTAGTGATCTGATTTCCCGGGAAGTGAGTCTCCAGCAGAAGACTAAAAGTCTCCGCCTTTGTCTCAGTGTAGGTGCCATCAGATTTTTGGAGCGATTCCAGTTTACTTGGTCCGTCCCTTTTGAGGACTTTAACAAGCCTACTGGTTGCACTTAGTGATTCGACCTCCTCACAAAATTTCCTATAAGAGTAATTTTTCGATTTTCGAATTAGTCTCTTAAATTCTTTTTGTTTCGATCGATAGAGATTCCAGTCTTCCTCCAAGTTGGTTTTTAAAGACCGATTTAGAAGCTTCCTGGTTTCTCTACGAATACACTGTAGTTCGGTGTTCCACCAAGGTACCGGTTTTCTACAGGAGTTTTTTGTAACTGGACACGCTTGTTCAAAACAACGGATAAGGACGCTGTTCAGATCCTGGGCAGGTCGACAACCCACATTGTTGATGGTGATGTCAGACGATAGGATGAAGTCCAGAAGACGATCCCCACGTATATTACATTTGCTGCTGCCCCAAACTCTCGGACATCTTATCGTAAAGAACGTGGTGAGAACCGCTCAATTCACCCAGGACACAGATGCGATTTTTCCACACCTATGGTTCCTGGATGGATGTTATGCGGTTTTTTGTCCTACTTTGTGCATTGTGACGACCGACGTGTGCGCGTGTTTCAACTTCTCTATAAAATTAAAGATACAGTCAGATGTGTGTTTTATTGGCCTTTACCCGGTAATATTTCATAGAATGCTGTTAGGAAAATCGCGTGTGGACTGTGTAGATCGCAAATATCATTCTATAAAAAATATCATTCTATGTATTGAAGTCTATGGGCTGTAGTTTTGGCTTTGGACATAGTAAGCTATAAAATGTCCTGTATTTTTCAGATAAACCCTGTAAATATCCTGCAATTATCCTGTTTTATTCCCATTGACTTAAAACCTTTGAAAACTCAGTTGAACGAGTGTTCGCAATAGAAAGTTAAAACGTTGAAACCCAATCTCAAGCCTGAGATCAAGTTCAATAACAATGAAGCCGATCATACTGCGCAACTTCAAATCGAAAAAGAAGTATGCAGTTGTATTTTGTCCATTTAAAGGAGAGCTAAATTCTTTTGGCGTTATGTAAATTGGTGTCCGGTTATAAGAGATTCCGTTTATGAGAGAGTATTCCCTGTATTCGGTTTAATTCTAGAAGGCTAATGTTCGTCGTTTCGACGATATCTTAATCAGAATCTTGTTATATCTTCTTAAAGCGGACATATAGCAACGTATGTTGTATAGTCGCTAACTAACTTGGACACCGATGACCTCTTGCAGATGGCACTTATTTTAATTTTTTAATAGTGCGTGTTCGTTGTTTCGACAAATGTTTAGCTTATTAGGGGTAGCTACGAGCATTAGCCTTCTAGGTTTAAACTCTTACCAAACAAATAGTCGAACTGAAGACGAATTGGACAACGAAACCATTGACTCTGACTAAATTTAAAATATTAAAATATTTATTCATTCATATTTACAATGTAATAGTTACTCTTTATGTGGGGGCAGTGGCTCAGTGGTTAGTGTGCTGGACTACTGTGCAAGGAGCACCAGCTTAGATCCACGAACTTAAGGTTTTTTCACTAGGTCACATCTCGCGAACTTCTGACAAATATCGGAGAGTCTAAGCAATTCCATGTAAAAGCTTGTCAATTCACCCATTTGGATTCGGCATAAAGTTGTAGCTCCCTTCCATTCGACTCTAAAATAAAATCTCACACAAACGAATGGTTGTGACAAGCTCGGGTGCCTATACGGACCTGTTGCGCTAACTACTTAATCTATTTTTCAAGTTACAATATTATTCTTATATTAGATTAGATTAGATTAGATTTCGAAGAAAAAACTATCCTGTATTCTATACTGTATTCGGAAAATAAATCCTGTGAAATGCAAAATTTTCTTTGAATTTTCCTGTTTTTCCTTAAAAAATAAATGGCATGCTTAGGCATACCTTATTCTTCAGATGGCAAGCTATGAAATATTACTCATGCAAACGCTGTGTTAGAGGGGAAATAATTACTGGCACATTGTTGCTTGTTGCACTGCAAGTTGCAAGTTGCAGTAGAAAAGACGCAATATACAGTATACACATAAATGTACATAATATAATAAATTGCTCGGTGGGTATACTAAAATGCCGCGGGCACAGTGGCGCGAGAAAGCGATGCGACGAGAGAAGCGATTGAGTGGAAAACTGTTCACATTTATGGCTGATTCACAATGCAGCGAGATCGAGTCAAGCGCGAGCTGCCAAATAATTTCAATCAAAGGAAATGAATACACAATTTCGGAAAATCTAAATCGAATTTTGCTATTATTATTCCCTCCACGGGAAGGTATATTCACTTTATAACGCCAAGAAGGAGTCACCGTAGACCCCATAAAGTATATAATGTATATTCTGAATTCGAATCACATTCTGAATCGATTTAGCCGTGTCTGTTTGTCTGTTGAAAACACGATAGCGTTGGTATTGAAAATGTGCTATGGCGGTCAAGTAGTTCTGGCACCTCCCATACAAAACCAATATTAGACCCAAGCGTGTACTTGTACATACTAACTCCCATGGCAAACATTTTGCATGAGGATGACTTATATGCAGTGTAGAGTATCAAAGCATCTTATTGATTTCTTGATTATTGGGTTATGATCCTCAGCAAATTTTATTAGGATATATGGTTTATTTATACCAACACTTTATTCCTAGGAGTCATAATTTCGCCAATTACGTTAACATAGGTACTTATATAAATTGTTGATAGGTGTAAGACAGTTTATTTATTCACATAGTGTAAGCAGTCTTCTTTGCAGAAAGCTACTTGACGAGGGGCAAATTATTTTAATCAAGCACGAACGAATCGATAACGATGAAAATAAAAAAAAACAATAGCATTCTAGTAAAAAAGTATATTCAAGAAATACGAAGCTTAATTGGAGAAAATAAATAAAACTGAAAATCTTAAAATAAATAGGAGATTCGTCTTTTTTTAATAGTTTTTAGCAAATTAGGGTCAGTTGGGATAAATGGAAACATGGCACACATTTTGAATTGTCGGGTAACTGGGGCATTATACATCGGGTCCCTTTCTTTAAGTTTTTGGTTGAAATTTTGTTGTTTTCAAAATTAATGTGTTCCAATAAAGTGAATTTGTTTAGTCAACTTTTTTTTTTTGCTTTAACGTGTTTTTATATAAAAAGGTGAATAATTTTATTTGTCTTCCCATTGGAGTGAAAAGCAATACGTTTATCTGTTTAAACAGTTTCTCGTAATAAGTAGTTAGTTTTTTACATTTAACGTGTTCTCATTTACCCCAGCAAAATCAACGTAAGGGGTAAATGAAAACATAAATTTGGGGTAAATGGAAACAGTATTTTTTTAATGGAAATGTGTTGAATTTTTTTATTCACAGTAAAGTAATGCCCCGCACATATCAAAAAAACAGATCCCCTGCCCAGTACGACATCAATGATCTTAAGAGGGTGGTACATGACGTAGTCAAAAAGAAAATTACATTCCGACAGGCTGAGGAATATTATCATATTCCAAAAACTTGTAGAATAAAAGGCCGAAACACACCTCTTGAAAAAATTGGATCTGGGCGTACATCTTCCATTCCCAAAGAAATTGGGTATGAGATAGTTCGATGCCTTATAACACGATCAAAAATGGGTATTACTTGTGATAAAAAAGATGACATTTTCATTTCTCCCTGATTTCAAAATAAAATGGGGTAAATGGGATCATTGCAGGGGTAAATAAAAACATCAAAATATTGCACTTAGTGTTTATTATAGTGTGATTTACCCATTTAATAAAGGACTCTTAGCATTATTATATAAGCCTTCAATTTTTAGAAGTTCAAATTTGCTTGAAATTTTATTTTTATACCCTCCACAGCACTGTATATTCACTTTGTCATTACGTTTGTAACGCCAAGAAGGATTCACCGGAGACCCTACAAAGTATATATATTCTGAGTCAGGATCACATCTGTCTGTCTGTCTGTCTGTTGAAAGCACGATAGCGTCCAAACCACAAACCACAGAGAACTAGACCGCCGACTTTCCGTGCACCTACCCGATTCTTCCCGGAATAAATTTCCCTGTCTGTGAATACGTGTGATATGTCAAAATCAATGGCGGGAATCTAAATAAAACATAAAAGCGGCCATTTATTGGGATATGTTAAGAAACTAACTAACTTGGAATGATTTAAACTTAATTTTGAGCGAATTTATATCGTTGCTAATATTTTGTTCGCTCTTTCCAAAACTAATACTTTTTATAATTCACCAAAAATTCATCGCAACAACAAATCACCCGCGAATAAAAAATATTATTGAATGAAAAAAATATCGCTGGCGATTTATTTTACGTTTGTTAAAATTGCTACCAACTATGTGATAACTTTTGGAATTGTTGTTTAGTTTAGCACGAGAACCATATCTTACAATTACATTGTGGCATCACCATAAATTATTATACTGCTGTATCTGTCGTACAGCTGATTTGGAATAAACGCTCGCGTCTTTTTTCTTTTCAACGAGTTGGATGTGTTTTATCCTTGTCTCTGAAAAACTTTAACTTTTTCAGTATTTATTCAGCAATAAGCCTGTTTTATTGCACATCTATAAAGTGTGTGGTTGTTGTAATTGCGTGTTAAAATTTCTACTTCTCTTTACTTCACTGAGATAGGTAGATGTGCAATAAAACAGGCCTAATAACAAAATCAAAATAACAAATAAAGGATAACCACGTGAATAAACCAAAGTGAAAAATAAATCACAAAAATAGTTTCATTTTGACATTGCTGTCAATTCCTGAAGCTCTTTATTCCAAAGTTTCAGGAGCAAGTTTTTTCCGGACGATTTTTTTTTTGCAATCATGAAAATATATAATAGATCACGAAATTAATGGCATGATTTTAGCTAAACCACGTTGGTGGGAACATGGTATAAGTGAAAAGAATATTATCACATGTTTTGACAGTCCATTTACATGAACACTTTTATTTGTCGCAACAGTTCGCCAAGTTCAAACATCCATTTCTACTACTTAACAATCTTTTATTTAACTTTACATAAGTTCGAACGAATTTTGTATTTGATAGTTTGTGGAGCGGGTTTTAATGTCGTAAATTTTGAATAAACTTGTGAAAATTCGCACCAAGGGTGTTTTCCTTCGAGGTAAACATTTTTAGTTTGAAATTTCGTTGTTTATACTCTTTTCAAACTTGTTTTTCCCATATTTTGATGCATTAATTTATTATTCTAGGTATTCTTGCAATAGTAAAATGAGCAATTTTTTGTTATATAAATGCATCAAAAGTGGTTTGTTGGCATATTATTATCAATTCGTTTGTTCATTCTCATGTGAATATTACTTTACATCGCCAATTTTAATTGATATCAACAGTTTGAACAATTTAACATTTCCTAAAACTAAACTGTGAACGAAGTGTAACTGAAAAAAAAAAGAAACCTTCAGAACACAGCCCCACTGCCATAAACCACTGCCAGATGCAACTGCCATAGGATTTTACTAAGTATGCGTGTGCCGTAATTTCTTCCCTTTGATTTATACAGGCCCAACACATAAATAAATCCTATGGTGCCAACAGCTTGTAGTCAAAGTCCGTTATGTGGGAGTAGTCGACGGTCTATTTCTTACTGGTTTGTGGTCCAAACGAATTGACCTAGGCGAATGAAATTTTGTGAGACGACTTCTTTTTACCGTCGCCAGGTTGGTATTGAAAATGGGCTATGTCGGTCAAGTAGTTCTGGTACCTCCCATACAAAACCACTATTAGACCCACGTCTCTCTCTGTTGAAATCACGATAGCGTCCGAACGAATCGACTTAGGCAACTGACATTTTTTGAGAGGTCTTTTATATATGGTCTTCAGGTTTTTATTAAAAATGGTTCATGTCGGTCAAGTAGTTCTGTTACCTCCCATTCAAAGCCAATATTTGACCCATCTGTCTGTTGAAAGCACGATAGCGTCCAAACGAAACGACTTAGGTGAATGAAATTTTGTGATTTTTTAATCGTCGTCAGGTTGGTATTGAAAATTGTCTATGTCGGTAGAGTAGTTCTGCTACCTGCCATACAAAAGTAATATTAGACACAATACTCGCATGGCAAACATTTTGCATGACTTTTATGCAGAGGAGGGTATCAAAGCATCGGCCAGGCCGATGATAACACTTTTACTTGTTTTTTTAAATTTTAAATTTCTATGTTTTTGAAATTCCAAAAAACGTTCCCAATTACCCCAATTCACCCTGTACTATGTAATAAATAACAATTCTATTTTTTGTTCGTACCATTTCCTTTACAGCGCGAAAGAAAACATAGAAAGCTCTACTTAGAAGAATGGGCACTGGGTGACGATGACGGAGAAGGGATTCGAGGATTCAGCGTTGCTGAAAAGCTGGAGTCTCCAAAGTTTGCTCAAACGGGTATGGTGCGGGAGATGAGAGGTGCCGATTTGACTGTTGCGTAAGTTTTTTTTTTTTTTTAACTCCTCACACATGTTGCTGTTGGTTTTGTTGTCCTTAAAACTATATAATTGATATTTTCTTGCAGTTTCCTTCAACAATATGGCTTTAATATACCATTGCTGTTTCGGGATAAAGCCGGTTTGGGAATCCGCATGCCTTCGCCTCTGGAATTCGAAGTGAACGATGTTCGACTGTGCGTAGGCTCACGACGTATGCTTGATGTCATGGATGTGAATACGCAGAAAAATCTTACGATGACTATGAAAGAATGGGAGCACTACTATGAAAGCACAGAGAAGAATAGGCTACTAAATGTGATCTCATTGGAGTTTTCGCACACACGTTTGGATACTTTTATTCAGAGCCCAGACATTGTCCGCCAAATAGACTGGGTCGATGTTGTATGGCCCAAACATCTCAAGGATGCACAAAAGGAGGGCACAAATGTGCTGGGCGAAATGATGTACCCGAAAGTTCAAAAGTACTGCCTGATGTCGGTGAAGAACTGCTACACGGACTTTCATATAGATTTCGGCGGCACTTCGGTGTGGTATCACATACTGAAGGGCAGCAAAGTGTTCTGGCTGATACCGCCATCAGAGAAGAATCTGCAGTTATACGAAAAGTGGGTGCTGTCTGGTAAGCAGTCGGATATTTTTTTTGGCGATACTGTGGAGAAGTGCGCTCGTGTTTACCTTACAGCCGGAAACACGTTTTTCATTCCGACAGGGTGGATACATGCGGTGTACACGCCAACAGATTCGCTTGTGTTTGGTGGTAATTTTTTACATTCCTTTGGCATAGTCAAGCAGCTTAAAACCGCACAGGTGGAGGACAGCACAAAAGTGCCACAAAAGTTTCGCTATCCGTTCTTCACAGAAATGTTATGGTATGTGTTGGCGAGATATGTTTTCACACTGCTCGGCAGATCTCATCTTGAAGGAGAACCGTCTATAAGTGAGGAGGAAATGACACAAAAAGCACATATTCATCTGACTCATTACGAACTGTTCGGTCTGAAGGAGATCGTGATGTATTTGTATGATTTGCCACCACAGAAGAAGAATGTGCCAGAGTTTGTACAAGATCCGGTTGCGCTAATAAAGGATGTACGTACTTTAGTTGAACGTCACTGCAAAGACAAACCGGAATTGGCCATATCTGGTGTTCCTGTTCTGAAACCCCTTGGAGAAATGCAACCATTGTTTCAGATTTACGACCGAATGAAGGTAAAGGAACAAATTAAGCTAGAAATTGCGAGGAATAATGAGAGTTTTCTTCAAGAAAACGCTCAGCTGACAGAGTGTTCTAACTCCGCTGCAACCTCTGAAGAGGACAAGCCAGTTGATGTGCCCAGTAAAGAGGAAGGGTTTTCTAATGGCCATTTCGACAACTTGGGTGTTTCTAGTTGTGGTAGCAGTTATGCCAGTATAAGTACACCATCCGTTGAGGAAATGAATTTCATATCACCTTCCATTTCGAAGACGAAACCTCCAAAGAAAATGATAACTGCAGCAGTTGCGGCCGCTGCTGCTGCTACAGCGACTGCTACTTCAACTGCTGCTGCTTCTTCTGTTACAAATAATAACAACACTGCCACATTTGTCACATCAGATCTGCCATACACCACTACCAGCGCAACAGCAATCAGCGCAGGTTTAAACCACGCTAGTGTCGGCGTGATAGTCAATGCATCGTCCAGTCAAAGTGGTTCCACCGACTCCAAGTCGAATCAAAATGTTACCGGTGGCGGTCAGCCAAGAAGACGTCGCACTCGCTGCAAAGTTTGTGCTGCATGTCAGCGATCTGACTGTGGAGAATGTAGCTTCTGCTTGGACATGGTTAAATTCGGAGGACCAGGTCGAGCGAAACAAACATGCATGATGCGCCAATGCCTTTCTCCAATGCTCCCGGTGACAGCACAATGCATTTACTGTCACCTTGATGGGTGGCGACAAACTCCCGTTTCACCGCAAGCAAAGTTGCAGGCCGCATTGGAAGGACCTTCTGCGTTGATGGAGTGTTCTGTATGCTATGAGATTGCGCATCCAGATTGTGCGGCAGGTAACGGCCAGACTGAAGACGTAAAGGGAGTAATAAATGAAGATTTGCCGAATAGCTGGGAATGCCCAACTTGTTGTAAGTCAGGCAAGAACACCGACTATAAGGTAAGTTGTAAAATATTTCCTCAGACCTTATGTCAAAAATGTATTTCTTTGCAGCCACGGCATTTTCGCGCCCGTCAAAAGTCATCGGAAGTCCGCAGAATATCTGTTAGTAGCGATGCAAACTCTACCGCTGATGGCAGGCACTGCCACGAAAACAATGGTGCATCTAATTCAAGCACCAACAACAACACACATCATGATTACGTATTCTCCAGTGAATCCGAAATGGAAACCAACAGCAATAACAAAAAAGAGCTCAAACGTGCATCAACAATTGGGGAAGGAAGCGGTTATTCCTCATCTAGTAGTGCAATCAGAGCAACGGACTCAAATGATCATCACAATTCCGACTGGAGCAATTGTCATATGGCGCCTAGTTCGACAAAGCGAAGAAAAAGTGATGAAACTAGTGTAAGCAGTAGTACCCATGATCATAACAATCACCAGCAGGAGTCATTGGAGGCCACATCAACGCTGTCAACAACGACGTCTACTGCCGCGGCTACGTCTACCACGTCTTCGCAGCCACGTAAGAAAAATTCAATACGCTCGCAGTTGGCTCAGCAAATGCTCAATTCATCTACAAGAGTTCTCAAGAAGCCCCAATATGTCGTTCGACCTGCTCCATTGCAGCCACTTACGCCACAATCACCTTCCAACTTAGCTCTAGATGCCACGCTCCTGAAGATCGTTTTTCGTTTTCTACCTCCCGAATCGTTAGTAACTTGTAGTTCGGTGTGTAAGATCTGGTCCAACGTCTCCGTAGATCCTGACCTCTGGAAGTGCATGAACTGTGCCGAACACAAACTTTCAGCATCCCTGCTTACGGCGATAGTACGCCGTCAACCAGAACACTTGATACTCGACTGGACGCAGATAGCTAAAAGGCAGTTAGCATGGATAATCGCGCGTATGCCAGCCTTAAAGAACCTCAGTCTGCAGAATTGCCCTATCCAAGCTGTTCTGGCCCTACACACATGCCTTTGTCCGCCGTTGCAAATTCTGGATTTAAGTTTTGTGCGAGGACTCAACGATTCGGCGATTCGTGATATTTTATCGCCACCAAAAGATTCGCGTCCTGGACTTACCGACTCCAAGTCACGACTGAGAAACTTGAAAAAGCTTAAAATCGCTGGCACTGATATTTCGGACGTTGCCTTGCGTTATATAACCCAAGGCGTGCCGTCATTAATTCACTTGGACTTATCTTCTTGCCAGAGGGTCACCGATGCAGGTGTAGCACAAATCGGCACATGTTCGAGTGCAATCAGCGCACTTGTCGAACTTAATCTGAGTGGATGTCGATTAGTCACCGAGCTTTCTCTGGACCATCTCAGCAAGTGTGAAAAGTTGGTGTGGTTGGATTTGCGGCATGTTCCACAAGTATCGACGCAAGCAGTCATCAAGTTTGCGGCACGATCAAAACACGATCTGTGTGTAAAGGATGTGAAACTAGTGGAGAGGCGGCGATTTGCTTTAAAACATTAAGAGACAATCAAATCAAAACAGTCCTTTGGTTTTTAAACAAATTTATTAAGGTTAGTGGACTTTTTATTTTGTACAGTATAATATACTTGCCAAATTTTTACAAATCACTTATGTAGGTAATTGTACCTACGAATTTTTGTACAGACTGACGTAAAATTTTGTATGCATGCGTTAGTTTAAATTATCTTAAATGCAGTTTTATTCAGCACTTGATTTAAAAGTATATGCTGAAGTTTTGTTCAGTTTACGAAACAACTGATTGAAGGAAGACCCCGATAAATGTCAAACTGATTATTAATGACTATTTTGAGTCGTCTACTAAGTTAAAATTATAGTGATGTCAGAGTAGTTGGTGTAGAGAACAGCAAAACATTAATCTTAAACTAATTACTTGCGAGCAACCGAAAGTTTCAGGCTTGCGATTGCGATTTTTCATGCTTTTCCGGATATACCGGTATGAATCATGATAAGGGTATTATAAAACGTTTGCGTAGTTGCTAAAAAGAAGGCTTAGTTCCTCATTTGACTTCTGTAAAAGAACCTGCTGGAGCTTGAATCTGGGAACATTGTACATGGACATGGTGATCTGTTTTAACTTTCTTTTTCCAGGTATGTCTTCGCCTCGTTAAAATTCGGCAGTTGTTTGGAAGCGTAAGCGCATGGCATTAGACAGTAATGTCACTTTATACTGTGTCTAACTGTCATTCCTTTAAATTCCTATAAATGGTAATTTAATCCGAGTTATGGTTAGTCCAGGCTTCTGACAGATTCTCTCGTGACCTCTATTTTACACAACCTACACGACCATTAGGTAAAGAGTACTGCCACCGCAGATTGTGTATTTTTATCTCCAAGAGTAGTATAATAAAGTCGGTTTTACGCTCACTCCTGTACTAGAATAAAGAAAAATATTTTACTTGACAAATTTTACCACTGTTCCAATCAAACTACTGCAATCAAAAGTAAATATTGCTGAAACTGTTATCTGAAAAAATATCTGCTCACCTTTTCTTCGGATTCTCCGTCATTGTCTTTATTCTTGTCGTCAACCTAATCGATTAGAATCTTAGCATCAGGCAGAGGACCATGAACGATCACGTTATCATCAAAATGTACGTAGTCCTTGAGAGTCAAAGGAGTCAGTAGGAAGGTCCTAACAGGAATGAAAATCGGTGTGTTTTCTCCATTTTAAATTTGTTTCCACATTTTCTTTTGAAAACAGTTGAAAATTGTTGTTGGAGATATATTTTTTCAGGCCATGGTAATTAGAACTGTTTGTTGGCCTCCGTTTCACTGCCTATGCTGAACACCAGGCGCATACGTTCGAATCATTAATTGATTGTTCGTATCGTGGTGAAAATGCAACATCAGAATTGCAAGTTAGTTAGTTGATTTGAGCAGTTTGTTGTTAACATTGTTTATTTAGATCGGAAGTGTTGGGCATTGACGCTGAATGTGGAAAGTTGAATAAGCGATGTGGGGGATGTTTATTTCGAGCATTTAATATATTGCTACAAAGTTCCATAATTGATCGGTTCAACATTCTACAAATGAAACACCAAATGTCCGTTTAATTTATTTAACAAATTATTACTTTAATTTATTTATTTTCTTGACGATCCTAACGGACAAAACATGATTTTACGATACATATACACCAGGGTTTGACGCACAATTGCTTCCAGGAGTCATGTTTTAATTTAAAAGGTTCGAGGTACTCCTGTATCTACTGTAATTATTGGCATAAAACAAAAGACAACTTTTACGAGTATACCTACTTCAAAAAAATTTGACTGCGGCTTTAGGTGGTGGCGTTTTTTAAAATTGGTCAGTCTCCAATCACTAGCAGTAAATAATACTAGAATGACTATCACAGTTGTAAACGAGTTGTAAACGACTGAGCCTTCTCCTTTAACATAGAACCTCCAATTGGTATATTTTGTCATACATATATGTAGGATCTACGAATGATTTTCTTTAAAATAAAAACTCGACACACACCGTAATTCGTTATAAAGTTTCTTTATTACTAAAAGACCTTTTCCGATCGAGTAGGTATATACATATATTTTCGTAAGGCTCTTTGTTTTGTCGTGTCGTCTCGTTGGGGTGGGCAGCTGTCGTGTAGATGTAGATGCTCGCACCTGGTGTTGTTTGTTCGTCATCGTTGTTCATGTTTGTTATTGTACCGTTCGTCTTTCGTATGTTCTACAACTGTACTGTCCGTTTGTCTCGTATGTCTGTCTGGCTTCTATCCCACAATCGGCTATCCTGATTATTCATTCGTTCCGAATGAAGGATTCCACCTTTTCATGTTCTCTGCTACGGTGTTTGTTCTCAAAGGGCCTTCGTGGTTACCAACTTTATGCACCTCGTACCTTCCGTGATTCAAACACTTCAACACCTTGTACGGCCCCAAGTACTTCGGCCGCAGTTTCATCCCCGTTCCGAACTGAGTGCGCTTGATGGCGACTAACTCGTTCTCGTCGTACGTCTGCTCCGGCTTCCTATTTTTATCGAACGTCTTCTGGTTCTCCCGCTGAAGGACTGCGATGTTCTCTCGAGCTTCTTCCCGTATGGAATCACGTTCTGCATCCAATTCCTTGACCGCTGTGTCTTCCAACCACTCACGAAGATCGGGGTAATCAGGGAAACGCATCTCCAAACCGGTTAATACCTTGAATGGACTGAACCTTGTGCTTCTGGACGGTGAATTGTAGATCAGCTGCTGCACCGTCCCACATGCTGATACCAATTTTTCGGGCTTCCGAGGCATGCCTTCGCCAACATCGGCACTACGATTTTATGGATTCTCTCCACTTGCCCGTTGCCTCGCGGAACTCCTGTTGCAATCAATAAATGCTGGATGTTTTCTTCTCTACAGTAGTCTTCAAACGCAGTTGACGTAAAAGCCGTGCCTCTGTCTGATATAATCCGTTTTGGGTTACCGAACGTCATGGCTTGCTTCCTCAGTCGATCCAGTACCTCCGCTGTCCCCGTACTCTTCGTTGGATAAAGCCATACGAATTTGGAGAACGCGTCGACTATCACAAGGATATGGTTATACTGCTTGTGAGTCTGCTCCATTGGTCCTACATGATCGATGTGGTACGTCCCCAACGGCTTATCTTCCTTGTCAATGGGTTTCAGGTACCCTTCCTTTTTACCTGCCTTAGTCTCCGTGATGATGCACTTGACGCATCCTTTGACGACCTCGCTGACTTTCGCGGTTAGTTCTGGGATAAAGAACGTCTTCTCCACCAAATCTTGGGTTTTCTTAACGGAAAAATGCCCTTGTTGGTGCGCGATGCCTATTATCTCCTTCTCCATTGCCGTTGGAACTACTACCAACTCGTTGACTGGGTCCTTATACAGTATCCCTGCTTTCACGAAGAAGTCTTCGTAGCTCCCTTTCTCCAGGATCGTCCGTACTGCTCTTATCCAGGCGTCTTTCAGCTGTGCTTCTCTCACATCATTTTTCTTCATGGTCATCGCGAACGCATTGCAGTCTGTGACGATTTTGAATTTCAGCCCCGTCACGTACACTCTCCATTTCTTCAGCGCCTCGATGATAGCAAGTACTTCCAATTCATACGAGTGGTATTTTTCTTCCATCGTCGATGTCTTCCGACTAATGTATTGGATGGGGTGAAACAGCTGGTCCTCCTCATCCCTCTGCAACAGTACAGCCCCATAGCCCGACTTACTGGCATCCGCATGAATCTCGGTGACTGCCTTGGGGTTGAATAACTTTAGGACAGGCGATTTGGTTAGCGCTGCCTTCAGTGTGCCAAATGCTGTCATTTGGTCGATTCCCCACACGAATTTCGCATCCTTACGTAATAAGTCCGACAGAGGTTTAGCGACCACTGCGAACCCTTCTACAAACCTTCTGAAGTATGATGTTAACCCCAGGAATCGTTGAAGCGATTTCTTGTCCCCTGGCACTGGATATTCTTTCACGGCTCTCGTCTTCTCTTCCGATGGCTGGATCGTGTTATTCTCGATGATGTACCCCAGGAATTCAATTCTTCTCTTCAGGAATCGACATTTTCCCCCATTCAGTTGTAGCCCATGCTTGGCCGCTACGTCGAGGACTGTCTTCAATTTATCGATGCCTTCTACTTCGTCCTTCGATGGAATAATCAGATCGTCCATGTACGCCTCTACCACACCTGCTTGGATTAATGTCCGGAAAATGGCATTGATGTACCTTGCAAAGACTGCTGGAGAATTCGATATTCCGAATGGCACGTACAAGAATTCGTATTGTTCATCTTGCGTTACAAACGCCGTATATTTTCGTGATTCTGGATCCATGGGAACATGGAAGAAACCGTTCTTTAAATCCAACGTCGTGAACACCTTTTCTCCTTGTAATCGTTCTAAGACTTCGTCGATGAGTACCATCGGAAAGTTATCCCTTGTGATCTTTTCGTTTAATTTCCGATAATCGCAACAAAGCCTCTTGGTACCGTTCTTTTTGGTCACCAGAACGATCGGCGACGCATACTCAGATCTACTTGGCTGTATGATCTTTTCTGCTAGCCACTCATCCACTTGCTTTCGCACCACAATTTGATCGGCGTACGCCATCCGCCTTGGTCTTTGGAAGACCGGGATCTCATCCTTGAGAATCAACTTCATGACGACCGGTGATGGTGCCCCCTTGGTTGGGTGGTAACCTTCCACGACTCGTAACAGCTCCTCTCGGATATCGACGTCTAAATGATTCAGCTCCCACTCCGGCTTCATGCCGAATGTTGCTTCCTCTGCTGCCAAGCATATCTCTCCGAATTCTTTGGCCAGCTCGAATACCTCAGGATCGCGACTACTAATACATCCGGCCGCTTCCTCGTGGATCTCGTCCACCTCGGCGACACTCGCCCCTACACGTTTTCCTTTACGGAACTTTGGATCACGGCTACCAATACATCCGGCCGCTTCCTCGTGGATCTCGTCCACCTCGGCGACACTCGCCCCTTCACGTTCCTTACAGAACTTTGGATCACGGCTACCAATACCTCCGGCCGCTTCCTCGTGGATCTCGTCCACCTCGGCGACACTCGCCCCTTCACGTTCCTTACAGAACTTTGGATCACGGCTACCAATACATCCGGCCGCTTCCTCGTGGATCTCGCCCACTTCGGCGACATTCGCCCCATCGCCTAACCCGCTTACGGTGGCACCACGTTCCTCATTGCGGAACCCCACGTCCTTCACTTCATCTGAACGCTGTTTTTCCTGCTTGACCTGAAACTCGACCCCTTCGTTCGTAATGACCAAGTCGACCTGTTCGAGGATATCGTTCCCGATTATTGCCGAGTACGACATATCATTCTCCCTCACCACGTGGAAATTCAGTTCCAACGAAATTCCATCTACCTCGAGTTTCAGCCAAACGCTACCCAGGGTCGTTACCCTCTGCTGACCAATGCCCAACAAGTTTCTCTTATCATTGCTCAACTTTGGACAGTCGATCATGATTAGGCTGTCATATCGCAATAGGCATAAGTCGCTACCCGTATCTAACAATGCGCATACTTCAGCCCTTAGAAAAGACTTACCAAAATTTCTTTCTTTACTACGTAAACAAAAGACTTATGAAGATTCGCTGCTCAAGGGTGAGGCCTGTGGTGCACCGCATTCCGTCCCGTGATGAAGTGTCAGATAAAGATTCTGATCGCTTAACTATATTAATAAAGACAAAGAAGAAAAAAACATACTGTTACATTCGGCTGGGATTCGAAAAGATAAAACACTATTCTGTTTACTTAAATTCAACAAATCTCTTTTATTTATAAAACCAATAACACTTAAAACAACTTTTCTACTTGTTATAATCTTTTCACTTATTATCACTACCGATACTCTTTCGAACTTTACCTCACACGGTTTAAAAACAAACTGCAGTCTCATCCCATTTCGCAACCCTATTTATAGTCCCAACTAAAGTTTCTCGAATATTCCATACTCCAACCGGAACAATCGAGAATGTACTAGTTTTGTTTTAGACCATTCACCATTCGAATGTTTCGTTCAGAAAGTACGAAGGTTCGTTAAATAAGTTCATCTACTACTTTCCATTAGATGGCGCTGCGGTCAATAAGAGGTAATTTTCAATCCACACTACAATACGTTAAATTCGAACGACGGGCTTACCATGAAAGCTATTTATTCACTAGACCACTTTTCCTTAATTCGATAAAAAAGGTAAACAAAAGACTTTGGCGTTTCTGGAGCCCTCTAGGAAAAGATAGAGTTGCGAGCTCGGTGTGTGTATCGACTGCGTCGAACTTGGATGTCGCTGGTGATGCTGTCTTGGATGAGTAATTTACTGCAGTTGCTGACCTGGTTGGCGTCTAGGGTTCGTTGTCTCGGCTTCGAAAATTCGAAATTGCCGAATTCGCTGGCAACACAATTAGTTTGCCTCAATTGCTACACTCTTATATGCATATATATATGGCGTAATACCGAGTGTAATGGGGATTCTGATGAGGCTTTTGGGTTTTTTTAAATCTTTTTTTTTTCTTTTCACAGTATTTAGGAATCCAAACGTTATCACTGATTTAGTTTATGTGTCCCATCGGGATGACGTTTCCTATATCTTTTAATTATTTCACTGCACGTGTGGTCTAATTTTGACGGCGTTCGCTAATATTATCGCGGCGAACATGGCGGGGAAGAGGATTTTCACCGGCGGCTAAAGTGACGTATGATTTTGGCTATGATTGGTTTTATTTTCTTTCTTTTCAGTTTTTTTTATGTATGGATGCACGATCGCATGAGTTTCATGGTGTTTTTAATGCATATGGCTTCGGATAGTACATGGGAAATAGCACTTTTTTTTCCTATTACGTTGTCGATTGTTCGATACTGACAATTCGACTGAGAGTCCATGCGGTGCGTATGTGACCAACAGGAATCTCGTTTGATATTCTTGAACGACGATTTTAATCCCTTTTTACAGGATATTTAATCCGATTTTAAGAAAGAAATTAACCACGTACTACGGCCAATACTTTTTACAACCACGAGGTGCGGCGAAGCAAAAAAAAAAAAAAAAAACGCTCACACGCCTTCCATTCACGCCACCGTCCGACCTTTTTCACGATTCTATGTCAACTAAAGGACCATTCACATGGGAACGAACGAACGAATTGATAAAATGCGAATAAACCACTTTTTATGCATTTATAAACATTATTATTCCAAGATATCCTCCTCTTGGAATAAGGTTAAGTTCGAACGAATTTTTTATTCGCTTTGGATTGTGAATAGACTGACAATTCGCGCCAGGGTGTTTTCGTTCGCGGCAAACAAATTTGAATTTCGAAATTTCGTTATTAAACTTTAATAATGACGTCAAACTGACGTCAGACTGGCATGCGTATGTCGTGTTTGTCATGTCGTGTACTCATAGCTACACTACAACCCGAAAATAGAAAAGATCATACTTGACAAGTTATACTACTGCCCCATATTGTGTGATGTGCGTTTGGTTGCTAAAACTTCTATCTCAAAGTTGTGTCACTATTTCACGCAACTATTTGGTAAATAGTGCTACTTCCCCATATTGTGTGGTGAGCGTTTGACTGCTTACACTACAACCCGAAAATAGAAAAGATCATACTTGACAAGTTGTACTACTGCCCCATATTGTGTGATGTGCGTTTGATTGCTAAAACTTCTATCTCAAAGTTGTGTCACTATTTCACGCATCTATTTGGTAAATAGTGCTACTTCCCCATATTGTGTGGTGAGCGTTTGACTGCTTACACTACAACTCGAAAATAGAAAAGATCATATGTACTTGACAAGTTGTACTACTGCCCCATATTGTGTGATGTGCGTTTGATTGCTAAAACTTCTATCTCAAAGTTGTGTCACTTGTAATGGAACGTGAGTGCGAAATATGTAGCTGGCAGCGCGAACATTGAGATATCACGAAATCCGTGATATCTTACGCCATGATGTATTGTGCCACATACGCCAAGACTTCGAGCGGGCATGCTAACTGGTTCGCCGGTTTTGGGGGGGGGGGGGGGTTCTTGCTCTCATCTAAGCTAAGCTCGCTATACGTCAAACAAACCTAATTTTTGCGTGCATTAAAGAAAAAAATGTAAAATAAACTACGTCACTGCACAGTGAAGGCACACAAGATACCTGTGGGTGTGGGTGGGGTTGTTGCTACACCTTAGTATTTCATAGGCTTGACAAAAGACTGATGTTGCCTGTCTTTTCATCAAGGACTATCCCCACCCTTCCATCGACACTTATCACACTATTCTTGCGACCCCTAAAATCAATAAAAAAGCTTACCTGCTTCTAAACCCTTTTATCTTCAACCCTATGAAAACCACAACACGTTAATTTATTCGGTTACAAAATTCATAATTTATTCAAATTTTACTTAAATCTAATTTCATATGATTTTTCATTATCATATTTCTCTTTTGCTTTAAAAACAAACAAAATTAAAAGAAAACGAAACTATTTACTTTCTTTTGTGTAATTTAACGCTAATTTTAAACGAAATTAGTTATCTTACAAATTATCTTCTAGTGAAGTTTCGTCTGATTTCTTTTGTATCTCCAAAGGATACGTTAATTTTTGTAAATATTACAAACAAAGCTACAACCTAAACCTAAAAGTCCTAACCTGTCGGCAGCTGTCGATAAGTTGTACAAACAGTGGGATTCGATGCCTATAAGTATATAAAAAAATGAATCTTTACATTACTTCAGGAAAGATAATCCAGCATTTTATGCTTCTCTCGATATATATAAATACCTCACTTAAAATCTACTATTAGTATCTTAATATGTACTAACGTTATCAACGAAAAAAAAAATTCGTATCTGCATTACGTTCAACAGTGAAAGTAAATACTTTATTTGGATCTTTTTCTTTTCTCAAAAAAAATAATTTTTATGTTAATTATTATTTTTATTAAAAAGCATAGCTTAAATGCTAGCGGAAGTAAAAATATTTAAATTTTATTTTTTTTTGCATAGAAGATGCCTACGATTTTAAAAATACCAGTTGGAAACTACCTTAACGTTCAGGCGCTTTAACTTTTGAATCACCTATCTGCTTCGGATTAATCTGCTGATGTTTCCTTCTTCTCTAGCCTTTTCTGTGGGCTCTAATGTTGTGCAGGTTTGCTTCTCTGCATTGACTAGCCTCTTCAGTGGGCTCTATCTGTCCAGATCCGGGACAAACCGTGTCGTTGCACTAGCAGCCGCTCGCACTTTCCAGGTCCTTAATAAATATCGTGGTGGAGTTCCAATGAACAAACTGGTTTTCTCTCCGATAAAAAAACGATTTTTTTGACTAAAAAAGTTGAATACGTTCATACAAAGAATTCATATAAAGTTAGCTACTTCTACTTACAGTGGTATAGGAACGTGCTATCTGAGCGACCGACGTAAGGCAACTTACAAAATATATGTGATTTTTTAATCTAAAATAAACGTACATTAAGTAATCACAATAGATAAATTTATAATTAGATACAATTACCTTAGATAATCAACGAGAAAAAATTAGGTTTAACTAGCTACTAAATGGCGGTGGCGGGTTAACCAAAAAAAGCAATTTAACAAATTATTTCACTCTTAAGTGTCAAATCGTCTTTCTGCTTCTCAGAATGAGATGACAATACCTACTACGATTTAAATAATAATTACAATTCAGTGATGCCACTTTTGGCTTTAAAATACTTAACTTCGAATTACAATTCAGTGATGTCACTTTTGGCTTTAAGATATTTAACTATGCGAATTCAAATTATTACATATTAAAATAATATCGAACTGGTATAAGCTGCTCGATGAAAAAATTTAGTTTTTTCTGATCACGTGGATCCACTTAATGTCTACAAGAATATCTAATTCTTCATCGGCCTATTAACCGGAACACGATTTCGTGGAGTCAAAGTACAACACAAGCTGTCCAATTGGAAGTCTCACTCGAGTACAGTTTCCAACACAAGTTATTGGTACAGGCCCGAAAATTAATTACATAGGCTGACCGTGGAACAAAAAAAAATTCCTTTTCCGAACACGCTAGAAGGTTCCATTCTAACCGTACTGTCGTCACGAGTAACGGTGAATTTCGTCGCAAAGCAAAAATCGCTATTTCGCGTCAAAAATGTTAACTTTATATGTTTTTTTCACGGCACTTTTAATGTTCTTTTCAGATTTTTGTCCTGCCGAATTTTCTAGGCGGAGCACGTGTCAAGGATATACAAAATTCGACGCACCAAAAATTACGTTTTGGGGTTAAAGCGAACGGCGAGAGGAAATTTAAACTTTGATTTTTCGGATGACATAAATTTGTCGTACCCGGAATTAATTTTATATTACACGGGATTATAGAATTACTTAATCATGCGTGTACTGATTATTCTCGACCGCGTGGAAACAAATTTTATTTCCGTACCGGCAGTTATTATAAAAAAATAATTTTTGTGCCGCGTCACCACAATAGTGGGACTAGCCCGTGAAATACGAGAGCTACTACGCGCTGTGAGATCCAAAACTTGACTGACTCTGAGTTGTTCGAATGTTCCTCAGGAAAATTACCCAAGCCAAAAAATCGTTGAAATAGTTCGTAAACATGCTTACGAACATCTCAAAAATAACGCGTCATGCATGCAAAAGCATGTAAAAAATAATACCGCAGCGCACTTAGTTGGTACACAAGTTGTTTACCAACTATTTGCACGATATCGCAATGCGCAAAATACTAGCAAACAGGTTGCCTATACAACAGAGATGGAATTTGTTGCATCGAATTGCATACAAAAGGGAATTTACTCAACCACTCAAATATATCCCACCTAAAACAATTAATACGCCCCTATGCTCTCTTTCCTAAACTCACCACTGTGCATATCCACTATTACGACACACACAATTTGAATTTCCCCATCTCAGCAGTGTATTAGCAACATGCCGAAGACACGCCCTTGAGTGGTTCTCTTTTTCGAAGTTGCTTGTGCGACATCGAATAGGGTTGCCAAGTTGCTAAATAGATGGTGGTGGAAAATTATTTTCTTTTACAGGGAAATTATTTGATTTATTTTCAGGATTCATAAAACAACTAAATTTGACCATTACACACTATTTCACGCATCTATTTGGTAAATAGTGCTACTTCCCCATATTGTGTGGTGAGCGTTTGTCTGCTTACACTACAACCCGAAAATAGAAAAGATCATACTTGACAAGTTGTACTACTGCCCCATTTTGTGTGATGTGCGTTTGATTGTTAAAACTTCTATCTCAAAGTTGTGTCACTATTTCACGCAACTATTTGGTAAATAGTGCTACTTCCCCATATTGTGTGGTGAGCGTTTGACTGCTTACACTACAACCCGAAAATAGAAAAGATCATACTTGACAAGTTGTACTACTGCCCCATATTGTGTGATGTGCGTTTGATTGCTAAAACTTCTATCTCAAAGTGAGGGATTCCCAAGTGTTCGTCCTGACTCATCTTTCAATCCATAATATAACCTGATTGATACGAGGAACGAAAACTACAGGTCTAATTACACGTTTTTGCATAAAATTTAAGAACCACTCAAACAATTAACTATTCAAACTTAATTTTTAACTAAGCTAACTGCAGCCGCAAACACGGATCTCGAGAGTCGTAAAAATCGTCTTTTCCATTTCGGTAGAGGAGTCTTCTGCCATCGCCTCCTGGTTGACTGATAAAAGGGTCAAGGCCCCGAAGATTCGCCTCTCGATAGTAAGTGGATGCTTCACCATGTAGGCTACTTCACCAGCACTTAGTTAATGGTTCTGCCGAACGTGGCTTGTTGAAAGTTCCAAAAACTTTATGGCCGATTTCAGGCGTGTTACTTAAGGCTCTGCACTGCAGATTTCTCACAGTAATTGGGAGTAGACAAAATTAATGGTCAATAAATGGACACGAATGTTTGTACATCATTATCCTTTTGGGATCACTTAAAACTGTTTGTAATGTTTAATGTTGGCGCCCAACCACCAACCGTATTAAAATTTTATTTATTCGTAATGGGAATTATTTTTAGGTGCCCAACCACCATCCGTATTAAAACTTTTTTTTCAATCAAAAAAATGACCACGCACAATTTCGCTACTTCACGATACAATTATCCGACTTGCTACCTCGAGACTCAAAAACCAACTCCCCATCATCGACAAAATTCTCGACCAATATACCTCGCCAAACTGCATAGCAGCCTCACACACTCTTTCGCCTGTTGGTCGCGTGTTATACCTCTAAACTTTATGTTAGACTTTAAGTTAGCGGCATAGCCACATAAGAATATTTTTGGCATAATAAAAAGAGAGTTCAAAACGTTAAGTCGTGTTTTAAATATTACATGGCGATCCTGCCAGTGTATCTGTACAGGAAAAATAAAATTCGCTTTTAAACGCTCGTTTAGTGTGGCGGTTTTTGAGAGATTTTTTTTTTCGGAACTAGTTGTGTGAAAAAAAAAAAAATAATAATAAATACTATCCCTCGATCGAAATAATACTTTTGTCGATGAACTAGTCTCTAAGAAGAACTGGTGTAACATGTGAATTTTTATATCGGTAATTTATTACATATTGATATATATTATTCAATATATTATTTTTTTTTTGATTAAATTTGTGCAAGAGACTGTGCTCTTGCCATGTATGTCTTTTTTAGAGATTTCTTATGCATGGAATAAAGCTTCATTGCCAAATGAGCAGCCAAAAGTATAATAATTATAATTAAGTACATTTCGTCGTTCGGCTTTTGCTCAGTTAATTCAATTTCATTGATTACATTTGCATTCGGCCTCTCTATTTTAGATTGTTGTTTACCCATTTCGTTTAGAAAGTTAAATTTTAGTAATTAAAGTTCTAACATGTATGCCGACGAACGATTAACCGTAATGATCGAAGTAAAAAAAAATCAAACCGCGCAAAATTTGGCAAAGCTTTAAATATTTGTGCTGAGTAACAAAACTCACCTGTTACATTATTTTTCAATTATTCACTAGTTAAAATATGAAGTCTACAATAATTCTTCGGTGTCGTCTTCGTTGGATGGCAATTAAACTGGTGTTCTGGTTGGGCTGAACTTTCACTGCTGTTCTGGGTGGGCGCTGATGACCTGGCAGGTTTTTGCGCTGATGGCGTTGATGCAGCTTGATGATTATATCGCAAGAACTAGGTAGCATTCTAATTGTTGTTTGTTGTTGCACAACAACAATGCACATTGCCTTAACACAGGTATATGTGTATATGCTATACCCATGTACAAGCAGACGATCGGCTCGTGAGGCAAATCGTATGCTGTGGGTATTCATGTTGTATGATAATGCGACGAAATAAAAAAAAGTACCGGTGCCCACGCAAACTCAATTTTGCTGGGAAAAGGGTTTTACGCAGTGGCGCGATATACACTGTGTGTACATGGTATACAAAGTACCGCTGCACATGCGAATACGAAAAGAGGTACTACGTGGTGGTGTGATTTAGAGGAGAAATTTTATTACGATGGAATTTTCCATTGCTCGCGATTTGAAATGCCAGCGGTGGTAGCACAGGGTGCACCAAAAAAAATGTTTCTTATTATTATTTTCAGAGATAAAAAAAATGCTCTTCAGCAGGCAACCAGTACAGTTTGATTGCTAAAACTTCTATCTCAAAGTTGTGTCACTATTTCACGCAACTATTTGGTAAATAGTGCTACTTCCCCATATTGTGTGGTGAGCGTTTGACTGCTTACACTACAACCCGAAAATAGAAAAGATCATACTTGACAAGTTGTACTACTGCCCCATATTATGTGATGTGCGTTTGATTGCTAAAATTTATATCTCAAAGTTGTGTCACTATTTCACGCAACTATTTGGTAAATAGTGCTACTTCCCCATATTGTGTGGTGAGCGTTTGACTGCTTACACTACAACCCGAAAATAGAAAAGACCATGCGCTGGCGACCCCGGGCAGCGAATGCATCTCCCCTGGTAGCAATTGCTGCTGTTGTGTCCCCTCTTGAGACAGTGGGGGCAGAGCCTCCTTCTGCTGACAAATTCTTCTCTTGCTCGGAGACTCAACGCCAGGAAGTCCGGACATGCATATACCATGTGGTCCCCTGCGCACAGATCGCATGGGAATCTCTTCTTTGACGAAATCTGATTTGTCTTTCCCCTCTTTGCACTTGCTGTCCTTTCCTGGTCTTTCCGATCTTCTTGCTGCTCTTTCCAATTGCTGCTTGACGCTCTTTGCCTCGAACCATGGCCAGCTGTTTGCAAGCTCTGGATTGCGGCTGCTTGCTTGTCAACGAAGGTCAGCATGTCTGATAGATTGGGAAACTCGTCCACTCGCTGAAGCTCCCATTGCTTAGCCGTTTCCCTATCCAGACGCTCATGTAGACCGTGGACGAAAACAAAATCCCAGTGGTCCACCGGAAGTCCCTGCGCTCTTAATTGACGCACCACCTCGTGCGTGATGTTCGACATCTTCTGGAGGTCATTGGCGGTCGCTCTTTCCTCTAGCCGCTGCAGTTCATAAAAACGCCGTAAGTGTTTTCGACAAATAAGATATTTGTTGTCGTACAACTGGTTTAGTCTTTCCCAGGCTTCCACGTAGCTTTCCTCTGTTAGCTGCCATTCCCCCAACGTGCGGGCAGCCTTTCCGGTAAGTGACTTCCTCAAATAGGAGAACTTATAAGCAGCATTAATGTCCTCTCTATCATGGACAGCTGCCACAAATCTATCCCAAAATCCTTGCCACATGATGATGCTGCCATCAAAATCGCCCCAGGTATTTTGTAGATCGTGTTGCTGGAAGGGCATGTTTACCTGGACCGCAATTCTCTCCTTCTTTCCATTGTCTCCGCTTTCCATGTCGACTTTCTAAGCCTCTATCCTTCCTTCGAGTTCGGCGCATGCAAAAAAGAATTTCTCTTCCAACGTCACAAATCCTCTGATATGTGCCTCCTCGTCTCCGCTTTCCATGCTTTCCATCATTGCATCGTATCGATTACAATGCTTCGCCCATTCCTCTTTTAATCTTTCCAGCCTTATGGACGCCCCACGTTGGTCCAGTTTGTCCAAGGCCTCCCTATCCCTTGCTAAGTCATGCAACCTATTTATGACTGCCGCGGATGTCCGCATGCCTTTCCTCATTGGAACCTTTGGGCTGAAATAATATAGAGACAAAAGGAAATTGTCAGCTCTTTTCCGACTACCACTCCCCAGCTGACAGCGTACCTCCGGCTTAGTGCATTCAACGTTGCCCCTAGGTTCTTGGTACCCAAGACATAACCTCGTAATATAGCAATAGCTATTCATAGATATAATGATAATCATACTTAAGCGCGCTAATAATGATAACTATAAAGATCCTAGGAATAAGCAATAATAATAAATAAATAATAATAATAAAAATAAATAATAAAAATAATCGATAATCATAAGAAAGGATAACAATAACTAACTTGAGAGCACCAACGAACCATAATTAATTTCTTTCAGCGAAACCCATTCCTGCCTACCTATGTGTTTCTTGAAAATGTTCCTAAATTCCGCCATACTCGCTTTTTGTTTTTCCACTTTCGATTATTCTTTCTTCTTTACTTCTGCTTGAGTATCAACAGATATTTTCCTCATTCCCTTTCCCCTTTCCTTGGAGTTTATTATTCGTATTTCCCTTCGAGACATTCTTTCGTAATTTTATGTTCACTTTAATCCCAATTCTCATACAATATGTTGTTTCTTTCCCGCTTTCCGATTTTCCACACGCTCATGTATACTACCTGCGAGTTTCATATGAGCATTCTCTGTCCCTTTCCCTTTTCCCCAAATGAATTCTCCCAACGCTTCGTCCAAGACCACTCTGTCCTCTTTCCACCCATGTTTAGCTTTTCTAAGTTTCACATGTAAATATCTTTTCGTTTTGCAATTTGTTTTGCACCTTCCGACTTTCTGTGTGTTCACGTTTACTACCTACGAGTTTCATATGAACATTCTTTCCTTTTCCATTTAATTACCCCTACACTTGAAATTATTTTATTCTATACCACACACTCTTGCCTACTCTTTGTGATTTTCCAAGTGTCTACCTTTTTTCTCACTTTTTGACTTTCCTTTGCTCGTGTTTACTTCATTCGAGTCTCGCATACCTACTTCTTTCCTATATATGTACGTACATTAATTCAATAAATTATTTTTTCGCTTGCTCTTTCGCGGTTGTGTGAGCATCAACATCTTGTGTTTTACACGCCCGACACACCAAACTTTCCTGCATGCACTTTCCTATGAATTATCTCCTTTCCACAGAGATCTGAACTCAGAAGTGTTGTTTATAATTTAATGAAAACCTCAATTCCTCATAACAAGGAACAACAAGAAACACAACCAAAAAAAAAACACAGACACAAATAACCACCCCTAAATACACACCGGAGTCGCCGACACACACAAAAAAAAACAATAATAATGAAAAAATAATCCCATACCTGCTTTCCTCATGACAACTTTCGTTATCGCTTATTTGATTGTTTTCTTGCTTTCTATAATCCTTTTGTTTTTTCTTCCTATTAATCCTTCCTTTGTTAGCCTTGAATGGCATTTTAATTTTTATTTTCTTGCTTTTACTGATTCACTTCAACAATAATTCAAGCTGCTATAGTGCACGGGTGCCAACAAACAACTGAACTCAAAACAACTCGCATGTGCCTTCCCTTACTGCAGCGATCATGTCACGACGTGCTCCTCCTCCTCTCCTCTTTCCAGTAAATTTCCCTTATGGAAAATTCTGTATTCTAACATATGTCAGCGATAAAGAGGTATTTCTTTTTTGCCTTCGCATGACAAATCATCTTTCCTTGTGTAGATGTTTTGTTGTATGTGCGATTCACATCCACACCGTTGAGGTTTATTGTGGAATAGCAGCCGTTTGGTGCGAATTTTGTGGAATTTTTAACTGTACCCTTTCGGGTGACTTGCATAATTTTGCGTCTATAAATCGCAAATTGCATTGCCTGTATTACTTTCCAAATATAATTAAATAGACAAATGCAGTTGTATTATTGTTTAATCAAAAAAACTTTACCACTTTCAAGATACCATCCTTTCCATAGGTCGGTCGTCTCTTATCCGGTTCGACATGGACCATAATGTTCGGGAGTCCTCCAACTCTCGAACCACTTTATTCACTTTCGACTTGTTTATTAAATAAAACGCAAAACAAGAAACATTTGTTTCTGTTGGGAAAAGCTCTTACGCATAAAAACCCAACATTAATTTTAAATTACTTTACACTTTCCACCTTTACACTTTAACACTTTTTACTAGGTCTTTCCTAGTGAACTGTAGCTTTCGATCTGAACAAAGACTAAAAACTAACTGCAATGCCTCTTGCTTCCAGTACAGTAGTTGTCTCTTTCTAACTACGACTGCGATAACAAGTATAATATAACAGAGTGTAAATAAAATAGCATTGCCAACTAGAAATACTACATGATAATACAAGAAGTTACCAGAATAAAAACTCATATCTTATACGATATGATACACTGATTATACTCCACTGACTTATCTATTTCCTTCGCGGCATCTGCACGAATTTGGGACAGATTGCGACTACCACCCAAATTCATCTTCTCCTCCAAATATTCCGTGAGCTCATCCACCTTTTCACCCCTCTGTTCCACACCAAATAACAACATACTAGGAGAGATCCTGGTGGTACTGTGAATAGAATTATTAATCGCATATTCTACCTGCAATAGCTTACCAGACCAATCGGCATGATTTAACGGCTCACTCAACTTCCCAAGCATGGCCTTGATTACTCTATTGACTCTTTCTACTTGACCATTTGCCTGGGGAGAAACAGTAGCCACCTTGACATGCCCAATATTTCGCTTCAATAAGAAGTCTTCGAATTCAAGGGATGTAAAGCATGTACCCCTATCCGAAATAATTCTTCTAGGCCTACTATAATAACTAAAGTACTTTTCTAGAGCGGCAGTAACCTCTTTCGTGCTGGTAGATTTAGTTGGGTATAGCTTAACGTACTTCGTAAAGGCGTCTATTACAACCAGAATATGCTTTCTCTTTGAGCTTATAGCAGGCAAAGGACCGAAGTGGTCAACATGGACAGTGTCAAACGGTATCGGTTTCTTGGGTTACTATAAAGAAGCCCAAACCGGCGTGGCATACATGACGCATTTAAGACAATTCATTATAAACTTTTTAATTTTCCGATGCATCTTCGGGAACCAATAGTGCGCTGCAATTTTCTCATAACATTTGTCAATTGCTTGATGTCCGAGTTTTTCATGTACCACTCGTATTACATTGTCTTCCATATCGTTAGGGACATATAGGGCCTTACGTCCATTCCGCCTTATTCTAACAACAAGTCCATCAATCAAGTCAAACCCATTCAATACCTCAACTTTTAAGCGCTCACGCAAACTTTTTATAATTTCATCTCGCTCCTGAGCAATCTGAATTTGAAAATCTACATCAGCTTCCATCCAAATGGAAGAGACTTGGCATCTGCTTAAAGCATCCACGTGACCCATTGAAGCACCACTTACTTACTTACTTAGATGGCGCTACAGTCCGGGGTGGACCTGGGCCTCAACCAACACGCCTCTCCAGTTAGCACGATCTTTGGCTAACTGCCTCCAGTTGCGCACTCCAAGTTGGTTGAGGTCCCCTTCCACTTGTGCGCGCCACCTAAGGCGAGGTCTTCCTCTACTGCGTTGTCCCTCCGGGTTGGAATCGAAGACTCTTCGGGCCGGAGCGTTGGTGTCCATTCGCTCTACATGTCCTAGCCATCTTAGTCGACTGATACGTACTTTTCTGACCAAGTCGATGTCGCTGTACAGCTCGTAGAGTTCGCTGTTAAATCTCCTCCTCCAAAGCCCGTCAACGCAAACGGGACCGAAAATCACTCGAAGAATTTTGCGTTCGAAGCGCCCAAGGAGATCTTCATCCGCTTTTGACAACGTCCATGATTCTGCGCCATAAAGCAGGACTGGGATGATGAGGGTCTTATATAGAGTCTCCTTGGTGTTTCTCGACAAGGCCTTACTAATCAATTGCCTTCTTAGGCCAAAGTAACAGCGGTTGGCAAGTGTAATTCTTCGCTTGATTTCTGATGTGATGTCATTTTCAGAATTAATAGCGGAGCCGAGGTAGACAAAGTCCCGAACTACCTCAAAGTTATAGCTGTCTATCGTGACGTTCTGTCCGATTCGTCGATGTTGTGTGCCCCTTCTTGTTGACAGCATATATTTCGTTTTGCCCTCATTCACCACTAAACCCATTTTTGCCGCCTCTGTACTGATACTTGCAAACGCACCAGTGACAGCTCGCTGTGTTCTGCCAATGATGTCGATGTCGTCAGCGTATGCAAGTAGTTGCACAGACTTTTGGAAAATTGTGCCCCTGGTGTTGGCTTGCGAGTTTCGCACAATTTTCTCAAGAATGATGTTGAAAAAGTCACATGACAGCGCATCACCTTGTCTAAATCCTTTTTTGACATCAAAGGTCTCGGTGAGATTGTTTCCGACCTTTACGGAGCAGCGAGCGTTCTCCATCGTCATTCTGCACAATCTGACAAGTTTGGCAGGGATGCCAAAACTAGACATGGCTCTGTATAGCTCGTCTCTATAAATGCTGTCATATGCGGCTTTAAAATCGATAAATAGGTGATGAGTATCGATTTGGACTTCTTGGGTTTTCTCCAGGATCTGCCGTAGTGTGAATATTTGGTCGGTTGTGGACTTACCGGGCCTAAAACCGCACTGATAGGGTCCAATCAGTTCGTTAACAAATGGTTTCAGGCGTTCACACAGTACGGAAGACAGGATTTTGTAAGCGATGTTAAGGAGACTGATGCCTCTATAGTTGGCGCAGTTTAGAGGGTCTCCTTTCTTATGGATCGGGCAAACAATGCTGAGGCTCCATTCTTCAGGCATACTTTCCTCTGACCAAATTTTAGAAACGAGTTGGTGTATGCCCTCTACCAAGTCATCCCCCGCTGCCTTAAAAAGCTCGGCCGATAAACCGTCCGGTCCTGCAGCTTTGTTGGACTTCAGCTTGGATATTGCTATCCTTACCTCATTTTGGTCAGGTGGATGGAAGTCTTGGCTTTCATCGCCCAGGTCGAATGGTTCATTCTGCCTGACAGCGGAATTTGTGTCGTCTTCGCCGTTTAACAGTCTGCAGAAATGGTTTTTCCATGTCCTCAGCACCGACTGTGACTCTACTACAAGGTTTCCTTGTTCGTCTCTACAGGTCTCTGTTCGGGCCTTGTTCCCGTGACACGTTCTTTTTACCTTTTGGTAAAACTTCCGAACATTGTTCCTGGAGTAACACCTCTCTATTTCCTCGATCGCGCGCTTCTCATGCTCTTTCTTTTTCCTCCGGAGAAGCCGGTGTTCTTCCCTCCTTTTTTGCTCGTAGAGCTCACGAGCTGCTCTCGTCCTTCTCTGCAGCGCCGCTTTGTAGGTCGAGTGATAAATATGAACTAATAAATAAAACACCTAGCATGCTAAATTTATACCATTTTTATTTCTATATATTCTATATATTATTTTCTTTTGTTTGATATAAAAAAAAAGCTAATTGATAGTAATGTGCGTTATCACGTAATTCTCATCTTCTGGGGACTGCCAAGTAAATCACTTTCACCAAATGGACAAAGTGATGGATATTCATTTTCTTTCCGTTTTATATAATTCGAGTGAGGGAGAATCAACCCAGTCAAAGTTAGCTCGCCGCCTATTAGGATAACGATATATTTAATAAAAAAATCTGTATTCCTTATCACTAAATTTGTTCTCTCACCTAAAATTTTAAATTTTACATGTTGCATAGATTGAAACTGCATTTTAAAATTGAGAATAGGAGTTATCGCCTCGCCATTCCTTATGTAAAATATATTACATTCTGCTCCATATTCTGGCTGCGCAAGTAATTTCATAGATTCAGAGTAAAACATCAAATCTGTAAATTTTATTTGTAACCACCCGGCTTCACAAACACAAAATGTTTCTCCTTCTCTCAATCTTTCACACCAGAACATTGCTAGTCGTATTCGTTAATGCAAATGAATATTAACCTGCAGAGTATGTTAATATATATACATTTATCTAACTATTATTTAAGAGCAAATATCGTTGACTAAACTATTCACATTAAAATAGTTACATAACCACAAACCGTGACCTTGAACTTGAATCAGAAAATTATTTTTATTTATATGTTTCTCCTTCTCTCAATCTTTCGCACCAGAACATTACTAATCGTATTCGTTAATGTAAATGAATATTAACCTGCAGAGTACGTTAATATATACATAATTATCCACCTATTATTTAAGAGCAAATGTCGCTGACTAAACTATTCACATTAAAATAGTTACATAACCACAAACCTTGAACTTCTATTTATTGACAATAGTCACACCAAGCTGTTTACATATGCCTACAAAATTATTTATATACAATAGCCATCATAGCCAGCTTCCATCCAAATGGAAGAGACTTGGCATCTGCTTAAAGCATCCACGTGACCCATTGAAGCACCACTGCTGTGTTGTATTTTATAATTGTAATTTTCGATTAACATGTTTCTTCTCTAATGTCATTGTCAGTGAGTTGCAATCGGTCACGATCTTGAAAGGTATCCCAGTAGGAATAGCGTGGGTTTTTCGTGGGAACTTTTTGTGCGACAAGGATAGCATGTGTCAAGATAAGGTCAGCATGATTTATGGGGGATGTTGTTAGAATTTTCTTATCAGCTTAATGGTCGCGTGTCGTTGTTGTCGAAGATGACTATTGTATATAAATAATTTTGGTTGAGGTTGCTTCGGAATGTGAAAAAAAAAGTCATATTCCCCCATACGGATTCGAACCCGAGAATCTGGAACCAGCAGCAGATAAGTCATCCACTAAGCCACCGCGAGTTAATGAAGATTGGTTTCTAATATGTGAATAAAACCGCATTCTGTATGATATTTAATAATTTTTTAGTATTTTCTTATCAGCTTAATGGTCGCGTGTCGTTGACGGCATGGAATCAGTTTTGTTGTTTTGTGTCGCTGACGTCGATATATAAATAATTTTGTAGGCGTATGTAAACAGCTTGGTGTGAATATTGTCAATAAATAGAAGTTCAAGGTTTGTGGTTATGTAACTATTTTAATGTGAATAGTTTAGTCAGCGACATTTGCTCTTGTACCTTTATGTACGGAAGTCCGACCGAACTTGAGTTAATTTCGGGGAAATGTTAATAAATCGTAAAAATATTCGCAAATATTTAAAGGTGATAAGCAAAAATGTTTTGGGGCTTGATATGAAAGATAGAGAGAAAGAGAAATATTTTGTGTTTGTGAAGTTATCAGTTTGATAGTTTTTAATTTTAGGTGAAATGTGCATAATTTTGATTGAGATTAAGGGTCATTTTTGTTATGTGATTACGAGAAGAAATGTTTTGGTATGAAAGCTAGAAAGAAAGAAAGATCAAAAAGGCCGACCGAAGTCGAGTTAATTTCAGGAAATTTTCGGATCATGAGTGATAACCAAATACAAAACATGTCTTGATAGCAAATGGTGCAATGTGCATAATTTTGATTGAGATTGAGGGTCATTTTTGTTATGTGATTACGAGATGAAATGTTTTGGTGTGAAAGCTAGAAAGAAAGAAAGATCAAAAAGACCGACCGAACTCGAAGAACTTTCAGATCAATGCCAATGAAAAAATTCGCAAAAATATCCTCTAAATATTTTAGGTGATAAGCAGTCGCAAAATGTAGAATTGGGGGTGGGGCAGTTTTAGGAGTATAAAAGCAGGCTATTGAGTAGACATGAAATTAGTTTACAATTTTGCTTTGAAAGTAGAAAAGTACATACATATTATTAAAAAAAATGTCGTTTATGAGGAAGTTAAATTCAATTGGTACAAAATACCAAAACAATAAGCCTATTAAAAGTTTCAAACTGCTGAACCTTAAGCAGAAGTATAGAATTGCTAAGGCGACGAAATGTGACTCGCAGTTTGGGGAACAAATAATGGTGGAACTGGAGGACTGTATCACCTATCTACCAAAACGGTTTGTGGAGAAGCTGACTGAAGATGAACTAGCTGAGATGACCGACTGCTCGATGGAGGTGGTGGAACCGCTAGGGCCATCATTTGCTATTGCTTTTTATGACAAAGACCATGAAGAAGATGTTAATGAAGAGGTACAAGAATATGATTTCCTGCAATCGCAGAAGAATGTATTTTATGAGAATAAATAAATTAATAATATAAAAAATATGCTTTTTATTCTCTCTATTCTACTTGCTGTTAATACAAAATTGGTTGTTTTTCCCACTGAAATTGTATGCTGTTCTACAACACTTTTCTCTCTTCTCTTTTGAAATGTTTAGCGATTTGAAGTTTTGAACGATTTGGGGACGCGAGTTAACCGATTTGCTCTAAAAGGTCGTAAAATTGATTTTAAAATCAGACCTATACCCGATAACGAAGAACCAACTTCATGGATCAAGATGGCTATAAATGGTATGCTTAAACATATTGTAACAGGTCTTAACCCCACCGATAAAGTAGGAATTACTTTTTGTGGTAAGGGTTTTACTGCTGAACGAGGAAATGGATGGATTAGCTTTCGAAATTGCTCAGAGTTGAAGTTTAGTGATGTGTGGGAAATGATAACTAAAATTTTCCAGAGCAACTCAGAAGGTATAAGTACAGACCATTTTTGCATGTCAATAACATCTGTTAAGTTGCCTTCGGGGACTGGAAACAAAAGAAAAAGTAGCAATAAGTTTAATTCCTTTGATGAAGAATGCATAAGACGTAATGGTATAATACACATTAAAAATAAGGATAATTTGTGTCTGCCCCGTGCTTTGGTTGTAGCAAAATCATATGCTGACAAGGATGCTAATATGAAAGGGGTTATCAATGACACTGATCAGGTTCAAACCCAAAGAACTAAGCAACTTATCAATGATACTCAAATAAATATACCAGCTACAGGTTGTGGAATTCCAGAGCTGAGAGCATTCCAAAATCATTTACAAGGATATAAAGTCACAGTCTATGAATACGGAACAAAAGGCCGAAAAGTTGTTTTTGAAGGAATTTCAGCTTTAGATGGATGTAATGATGATGAAAAGAAAAAAATAAATTTGCTTTACGGCAATAATCATTATGCTGTGATAACCTCACTAACAGCTGCATTTTGTTGCATTTATTATTGCGAAAGTTGTCATGTACCATATGATACGAAAAGTCAACATAAATGCGGAGGATCTTGCTCTCAGTGTCAACAAACGCCAAGCTGTAGCAAAACAAAAGACATTTTGTGTGCTGATTGTAATCGAAATTTTAGAGGAAAACACTGTTTCGACAACCACAAAGCGAGCGGATCGTCAGGAAAAAATTCAATTTGCGAAATGATGAACATATATACTATTCTTTAATACTAGAGAAAATGAAAAATATATTGGAAAACTACCATCAGTGGAGTATTACAGCCCAGATACGATGAAAGATGAAGATCGCACTGTATTTTTGAAATGGTTTGCGGAACATCAAGGTGATGATTTTAACATACAGCGTGAACTTGTAGAATATTGTATTAGTGATGTTAACATTTTGACTGAAGCTTGTTTGAAATTTAGAAACTTGTTTCTCGAGCAAAGTAATGTTGAACCGTTTTTGGAAGCAACAACTATAGCGTCAGCATGTAATCTTGTATTCAGACGAAACTTTCTTCTTCCAAAAACTATTGGGTTAATTCCTAAAAAAGGCTACAGATGCGTCGATAATCAATCAACAGAAGCCATCAAGTGGTTGATTTTCGAAGAAAATAAACGAAAAATTAATATAAAGCATGCATCTAAAGGAAGAGAAGCAGTTGTCAACGGAGTAAAAGTTGACGGGTTTTGCGAGGAAAAAAGACAGATTTTTGAATTCCATGGCTGCTACTATCATGGTCATCCCCTCTGTTTGAAACACAAACGTGATGTGCCTCTATACGAAGACGCCAATGATACCTTAAATCGTAGATATGAGAGAACACAAGCTAAGACTGAACGATTAAGAAAATTCCAATACGAAGTCATTGAAATGTGGTTTTGTCAATTTCAAAGTCAGTTACAGTCAATGAATAAGGATGATTTAAATTTTTTAAACACACATCCACTAATACAAAATTCCCCATTGAATCCACGTGATGCCTTCTATGGCGGACGAACCGGAAATTCATTTAATTATTATAAATGTAAAGAAGGTGAACAAATTCATTATATAGATGTATGTTCTCTTTATCCCTGGGTTTGTAAAAACGGAAAATTTCCTACTGGACATCCAAAAGTCCACATCACTCCTACTATGAAACTAGGAGGTATAAATGGCCTAGTCAAATGTAAAATTTTACCACCAGAGCATCTACTTCACCCTGTCCTGCCAATGAAACAAAATAATAAGCTTATGTTTTCTTTGTGCAGAAGTTGCAGTGATGAAAAAAATCAAGAACAATTGTGCAATCATTCTGACGAGGAAAGAGCCTTACTCGGGACATGGGTAATTGATGAAGTTCTAAAAGCAATCGAAAAAGGTTACAAACTAATTTTCGTTTTTGAAATTTGGGAATATGATGTAGTTCAATATAATCCAGAAACAAATTCCGATGGGCTGTTCACTTCGATGATGAATAAGTTTCTAAAGATAAAACAAGAAGCATCAGGATGGGCTAGTACATGTACAACCCCTGAAGAAAATTGGAATATTCAGAAATTTGTAACAATCCTGGAAAGAGATCATTAGCTAAGTTAATTTTAAATTCGTTTTGGGGAAAATTTGGACAACGTGAAAACCAGCAACGAACTTGTATTTTGAATAAACCTTCAGATTTGTTTCAACTGCTTACACACCCTTCTATAGAAGTGTTGAATATTCTGGCAGTTGGTGAAGAAAACATTGTTGTTAATTTTGAAATGAAAGAAGAAGCATCTGAGTCCCTATCTACAGTTAACGTTTGTGTTGCCGCCTATACCACAACTTTCGCTCGTCTTAAACTGTACAGCTACTTAGAAAAACTAGAGGAAAGAGTTCTCTACTATGATACGGATTCTGTTATCTATATAAGTCGTAAAGGAGAATTTGAACCGCCTACCGGAGAGTTTATCGGTGATATGACTGACGAACTGAAAAGCTATGGTCAAGGAAGTTATATAACAGAATTTGTTAGTGGTGGACCTAAAAACTATTCCTATAAAGTCTATAGCACAAAAGATAATACTGAACATATTGAGTGCAAAGTAAAGGGCATCTTTCTTAATCACCAAGCATCTCAAAAAATTAATTTCGATTCTATTAAAAAAGCTGTATTAAATTTGTCTACAGACAATGAAAGCATACTGATAGAATCTAACAATATACGTCGAACACGAGAACATCAAGTAGTTACTGTAGCAGAGGTTAAAACTTACAAACCCAAAGCAGAAAAACGTCGTTTTCTCAATGATCATAGCTCCTTACCGTATGGATTTAAAAGACAACCTTTGTAATTCAATCAATTTTATGTAATAAAAAAAAAAAAAAAAACAGAAAAACATTTAAAGAATATAAAATACGAGTATGTTTTGTTTTATTTAAAAAAATTTACAATTGTTTAGCTTCACTTATGAACTTGCTTATGAGATATACATTTTGAAGTGCACAACATTTTCCGTGGTACATACATTTTATTATTACACCGGGGCAAATTCTTTTTAGTTCTTTTAAATTGGGGCAACTGTAATTATCTTCAATATTAATTACTTCTACGTTTTCATTATTAAGTATTTCTTTTAACCATTGGGTTTTTTCAGAGCCCTTCACATAAACAACGGAATTTTGAATTTTTTCGCGAAGATGTGTCTTTACTTGGGTAAAATTCGTGAATCCCCCATCCCAGGTTAATCCATGATGATTTTGATACAGCCAGTGAGCCTGTCTTCTAAGAGAAGATGGAAGCTGATTAGAACCAAAGGGTGGTGTAAGAATGAAATGCTGATGATGTCCATCGCAAAGTACAGCTATTTCCTTTAAAATAAACTCATTGTTCAAGCCTCTAAAGCCTTGAAAATCAACTATATAATAATTCATTTTTGATGATGTGTTTATGACTAAGCCAACTTTGCAACTGCTTAGTTTATATACAAGCATTACCATTAAGTAAGTTTGTGAACTTCTCCTGTTATTGGGTTGTATTCAATTATACGATCATGTAAAATTAAACAGTACACGGTTGTTGAAGGCAAGACTGAGGTTGTTGTTTTGAGTTCAATTTTTACATCAACAGTTCCAGTTTTAATTGATTCGTTTTGGTGAGAACAATCGATTACTACTATTGGAGCGATATCTTTAAATTCTTGTCGAGATAAGAGTGGTTGTGGTTGTTTCTTATAATAAGAGTCTTGAAATTTACTGTACATGTCATAGAGAATTGCATACCGATCGTGCTTAAATTTGAGATTTAAATCTTCACGGGGGTATGTCTCAGAATTCAAATGCACCTTTACATTGCTTAAATCGCAATGGTCGAATTTGCTAGCATCTTTAGTTTTTTGATTTTTTCGATCGGTTTGTAAAGCGATAATAATATACCTAGGATTTTCAAGCTGAGTTGAAGTTTTAACTGTCCATATATGATCAGTGACTAGCGGTAGTGTGGGGTATTCGTACATTTCCCAATTTCGAAAATGAATTTGAATTGTCTTTGATTGTATTTGTTTTAGTAATGTTAGCTTATCTGAATCAGCCAAGGTAATGTGAGGAACTCTCCACTGCAGTTTAAAAATTGAAAGTTTTAATTCTTCATTTTCCGTAGAAAAATATGCATTCTCATTTGACCTTGTTCGAATTAGTATTAATTCGTGGCGTGCATTTGGAATTATCTTTTTATAATCTTCTGCAAATCCTAATAGATTTTTTAATGGAATACAAAAGTTGAAAGTACCCGATGTAAGTGTTATACTGCCTTTTCCAGTCCATGATGCATTTTCCAAATTTTTACTTTCATTCTCGTTCAAAGATATATAATTTTTTAGCGCTGTTGTGATGCCTACATTTTTATTATACTCGATCTGCACACCATTAAGTTCATAATGGATCTCCTCGAAAAGAAATGCCATAGCATTATTGCATAGTTTTGCAGTAGAAGATGTGGTATCATCTGATTTTGTAAGACCTCCTTCTATGTAAATGAAACTTTCGCTGGGTAAAATGAGCAAGTCCTGTTGATGTATTGGGATGCGTATTTCATCACTCGGATTGAAGGACTGAAGAAATGGTGAATAACTGTGATATTCAAATTTGGATATGCTATTATCATAGCTAGGTCCTTCGGTGATGTTCAATATTTCGTTCATAATTTTAGATGACATTTAAGGTAAACCCTAAAGACAGTAAATAGGCGGTATTCTTAGAGGAGAGTTTTGGTCTCGACAGCTTTGATGATCTAGTAGAACTAGTAGAATGATCACCTTTGGGGGTGTATATATTATTATTATTATAGATCAACATTATCAGGAGATGGGAGCTAAATGCAGTCGGATAGTTATTGTTTCTCCTCTAAAATTTATCAAGTCTCCGTCTTGGTCTACTAGCTTTAATGTTAGTGAAGTTATTCGCTTGACATTCACCGGTAAATAGATGACATTTCTTGGAACTTCTATGATTTTATACCCGGGTCCTGCTTCTGGCGAAAATTCGTGTATTGTGTGCACAGGAGTGTTATTTAAATACGAGCCTGTAATAATATTACACTCAACTCGAATTACATTAACACTGTTAATATCAACAGGTAAATCTGATCTGTGTAATTGACCTGGTTTTAAAATGCGCTTGCTAAAACCTAGTAATTTACCAACAGTTCGGGTCCTATTAAAATATATTTCTTCCGAGCCTGACACCCAGCTTTCCAGAGTATTATTATTTGCTTCTATACTTACAAGTGTAGCGGAATTAAGCGTTAACAATTGTTCGGAAATATTCAGTGCAATGTCATCGATTTCATATGATCCTATTGGAATTTCAATTACATGTTCCCCTATATGAAACAAATTGTTTCGTTCATCAACATTGGGTATAGAATTGTATGTTGGAAAATCAATCAATCCACAAACGTAGTCCTTATTCAGGTTTAAAGGTGGAAAATAGTCTGTTGTTAGATGAGAAGTATTTCCACTTAATGTAAGTGTCAACGCCATGACGTCGAAAAAGATAATGAAACCGTTCTTACAAAAGCTCTTCTTTTATTATTTATTCAAAATAACAATCATATAAGAATCTTAAACATAAATGTCCACAATTTACTGAATCATAATCCTGATACTTAAGATAATTATATTTAATTTGTTTACCTAAATATTTAATTAGTTCAATTGGCGGTTGTAGATTTCCAAAGCTATCAAAATATACAATGTGTCTGAGTTTTTTATAATACGCCACCCAATGTGTTCCAGGGCCTGTTGATGAATCTAGATTTACTATCCCACACTCGTTTCTTAAGGGTTTACCCTTTGGTAAATTATCACGCATAAAAACTCCTCGAAAATGCGGAATTAAGTCCTTTGCGAAATTTCTCAAATCCTGTTCATTCAATGCACGATCGGGTAGCGAACTTAAAAGTTTTTTGTCTGCGAATGTAAAAATAATCCAAGTCCTTTTCTATACGGACTTAGATGTAAGCCATGTCCTATAGGAATCGACTCCATTTTTTGATTATGGCGTTTTTTCTCCTCAAGCGTTTTTTTAGCAATATTTATATCATTGACAGCTTTTGCTATCCCCGCAGCTCCTCCAGATAAAGCTCCAAGAGCTGAAAGCCCAGCAAATAGAGGAACAAGAAATGGGATTACTCCACCAATTTTCGATACCGAAATAACTCGGGGTGTCTTTATATTACTGCTATTATTCTTGATAGCTTTCTTTGCAGATGACAAAGCTACATTTATAGCCTTTTCAAGGTTATGTGGTTTTTTCATTTGAAGGATTTTTCCAACATTTTTAATTGTTCTGCTAAAAGTAGAGGATCTGTTTTTTGACGTGGTTTTTTTATTGCTTTTTTTTTTGAAGACCCCATACCTAATTTTAATTTAGCCTTCATAAGATTGGTAACCAATATAGCATTTGCTCGCTCAGTTATACCGGCATCCGTTGATACAACCCGTTGCCAGGCTTTTTCAGATAAAATCTTATCAGCTATATGTCGTTCAGAAGTATTTTTAAATTTAGAATAAGATATATCGTGTTGCTTGCACGCTTGATCAAGTAAATTAATTCCTGGATCTCCTCTAGCTAAACGTTCCTGGAGTTTCGTGCCAGGTCCACAGTATTGATATCCTGGTAAATGTAGTTCAATAGGTAGTTTATTGATTACAGAGTTTAATAAACCATTCCCCTTCACGATAACTTGTAGTCTGCTAGAGTTTTTTGAAAAATCAATCATTTTATATGATCACCACCTCATTTAGACGATTAATAACGTTATGGCATTTTCAAATATAACCTTCATATTTATAAGAATTTATTTAGTTTTTATCGTCATGCGTTTCGTTAAACAACAACATCTTTTACCAATTAAAAATATGGACTTGGATAAAAATATTGAAGCAAAACAGAAAAAACATGGTAAACTATTACCAAATAGTATAAGGGGCCTAATTACTGGTCCCTCAAATTGCGGAAAAACAAATGTTATGATGAGCTTAATACAGCAACCAAACGGATTAAAATTTGAAAATATTTACATTTATTCAAAATCATTGCATCAACCTAAGTATGAGTTTCTCCGACTAGCCGTGGAACCTATCAAACATATGGGTTTCTTTACATTTTCAAATAATTGTGATGTCATACCCCCTGAAGAAGCCAAACCAAATTCTGTATTTATTTTTGATGACATTGCCTGTGAAAAGCAAGACACTATTCGAAATTATTTTAGTATGGGGCGACATCATCATATCGATAGCTTTTATTTGTGTCAGACATATACAAGAATCCCCAAACATTTAATACGAGATAATGCAAATTTTCTAATTGTCTTCAAACAGGATGATATGAACTTAAAACACATTTACAACGACCATGTCAATTCTGATATGACATTTCAAATATTTAAAAGGGTATGTATAGAATGTTGGAATATTAAACACGGATTTTTGGTTATTGACAAGGAAAGCTCTTTTGGAAAAGGACGCTATAGGAGGGGTTTTGACTGCTTCCTGAAACTATAAAAAGCTTGTCACTTCAGCTGTGCAAAGCATTCTTACTGTTATGTTCTATCAGAGCAGTTCAAAGGTGTACAGCGCTCAGTCCGTAACAGTGCAAAGCAGGTCATCGCGGTTCAAAACTAGCTGTTCATCATTTAAAAATCGTACAGCGAATATCAAATTCAGTTTAAAATCTTTTGAAAGACTGCTTCAAAGCCTACGAAACTTGTTTACTCACTGTTGTAAAAAAAAAACAATAAATTAGCATCATGATGCATTTAAACGAAGAACTAACAAAAGAACTCGTTAAAACTACTGATGCTCTACGAAAAAAATATAAAGGAATGATAGGGAAGTAACCGAATTTCAATTAGAAGAAACTTTCAAACCAATTACTAAGCCGCTTAAAGAACTACTCGACAAATCAAATAACATATATACAATAAAGGAACAGCAAAATGATTTTGTGCCTCCACTCAAGAAAACAAAGTATGATAATGATGAATTTATCACTCCCAATGAGAGCAACGCTTCAACCATCAGTGACAGTACCCCGAAATCTAGCATAGTAACACCTAAAACTAAAAAAAGGGGTCGAAGTGAACGTAAGCTTCGTCGACGAAACCTTGTTCGTGACTTTGCGGGCCAAATAGACTTTGAAAAATTTGGGGAAATCCCCCAGAAATATATAAATTTGTATGTAAATAATTCAAACACCATTGATGATGTGTACGGAGTACATGTGAAAAACGGTAAATTACAGATGGGTAATAAAGAATTCAAAATTCACGGAAAAGACATAATAGACATCAATAATAAAGCCTATAAAGGAACAAATGGTTTATTCGAACTAATATTTAAGAAAAAACCCTGTAAAACCCTTTACAATAATGAAGATTTAAATATGTACAAAGCCATATTGTATGATACCAATGCTTATAGACGTAATCACGATTCTGGGAAACAGGTACTTGGACATAGAGGATATAAATACAAAGAAATTATAAGCAAACTATTAGAAGATACTCCTATTTCCACCCCGTCTACAGGAAGCGGACTAATGCAATTATCAAACAAAGAAAAAGACTATATTTTCTGGGACGACCCCAATGAGCTCGTAGATCGATTGCGACTTCTAATTGCTTCACATCAAATAGGACACAATAATCACTCGAACGAGATTGTTTCGATAATTGAAGAACTAAAGGAAGCCAATATTATACAATAAAACTATTATATAAAATGAGTGTTGATAAGTTTGGACGTTTTTCGAATAGAACGCGAACCAGAGTTATTCAAGGACCAAGAGGAGAGCAAGGAGAGCAGGGAGACCAAGGACCGAATGGTATACAGGGAGAACAGGGATTGCCAGGGCCACCCGGTGAGGGGTTTATTAAAATGAAAAACGGAAATTATGATTTGAATTGGAAACGACTACAAAATATTCGGGATCCAGAAGAAAAGGGAGATGCAGCTACAAAAAGTTATGTTGACAAAGTGGAAGAACGAGTTAGACAATACATACATTTTGAAATACAAAAAATCGAACAAAACTTAAATGTATCCACAGACCCTAAAAAGGAACTCCTCATTTAATTAAATGCTAACTTATTTTTACTTTCAATTCAGTGTCTATAGAAAGTCGTTGTGGCGAGTCGGTAATAATGTTCAGCATAAATACTACATTGATTTTCGATGAAATCGTTGGTTTCATGAAAGAATATCAGCATGTCCTGCTGGAGGAACACCATGAGTATCTAATAGGATTTATATCTTTTCTGAGGACGTTTAAAACAGCATCCACCACTACATCGAAATTTGGATGTCATTTTGTGAATTGTCCTTGGTCATCGGATTTATGTAGGGTTGGACCAGATACCTGTCCATGTTACATGATTGATATTAGAATGTTAAAAGTTAAGAAGTTGATGTTGTTATACAAAAGATTAAAATAAATATTTTACCTTTTACTAACAAAAAGGTTAAATACTGTATCGTTTTAATCATTCTTTGAAAAGATGAGTAAAAGAAACGTTGTGGATGAAATACATAAGCCTGCTCGAAAAAATTTCAAAAGAAGACGAGTCGTTATCAAGGGTCTCGATGATTTATGGCAAGCTGATCTAGTTGAAATGGGTATTTATTCGTCTGAGAATGAAAATTACCGATATCTTCTTACAGTAATCGATACATTTTCTAAGTTTGCTTGGACAATTCTGTTGTATCGCCAAAGTTCGTCGTGCTTTCCTGTCACCAGGAGAAGAACGAACTCGCGGAGAGGTTGGAAATAAAAGAAGTTTTTATTTTATTTTGATTAGTAAGGCCCGCTGTCTTATTGCTTGGCTGCAACCTTTACTAATTATTTGTTTATTTGTTTTTATTATATTTATTTATTTCAATGGTAAGGCCCGCTGTCTTATTGCTTGGCTGCAACCTTTACCATACAAAATCTATTTAACAACTCTCTGTTGCTTCCAAAATTCTCAGTCCTTTTATACGTCTTTTCTAGTTCATCCACTTTCATTTGCGTTCCCCTCCAACACATATTCTTTTGCACTTCTTGGAAGTGCGTTGCTCAACCATGCTGATGCAGTCCTTCATACCTTTGTAACCCAAAAATACCATCGATATCGCAACAAGTCATTGGCGTTTTGCCCTAGCTGCGCATAGTGCTTTGTCAGCATATGTGCGTCAGAATTACCAGCATGTCATTCACTCTTCGCCTTAGTTACACACAGTGTGATATCAGCATATGTGTACAGAACTGAAGTGGAGTTCCCTTGCTGTCCCATTACTCATATTGTTTATGTGTTTTGTCGGCGATATGTGTGATATGCTTTGACATTGACCTAGTGAGGCGAATTATTGGGAATATCGAATATATGCATTTTTGGTATGCGGTAATATGGTTCTGTGAGCAGTTGTGGTTGGCAGAATAGGAAATGTATAGGAATAAGGAAGCGCCGATGAACAGGTGGTGCGAGGTACTACATCCTTCCCCCCTTAGAAAAAGAAAATTGAGAGTAAAAAGATCAATTTTCTTTCAGAGAAGTGACTTAGGAGAATTTTAGAAACAATTTACAATTACTTTCTATTAGCTTATTTTCTATTACATAGTTCGTTTTTCTTTACTTAGACAAGATATTGTAAGCAAATTTTTTCTTATTTTCTTAGTTATTCTTTAAACAAAATATTGTATTTTCTTAACCAAATATTGTAAAAAATGAAGTATCGTAAAAAAAATTTCTTAATTAGCTTAAACAAAAATATCTTAGACAAAAATTTTCTTATTTTTTTCTTACATATATTTTTGATGGAAATTTATTTTTAGACAATTTACCAAAAATTATTCTTGTAATATTTTATGCAAAGTTAAGTTTGTAAGGTTATATGTTATTGTTATTTGAATTTATAAAAGTAGATACACATTTTCCTTTTTTTTTTTCTTTTTATTTTTAGGCCAAAATGAAGGTAGGGGTGTCCCTAATTGTTTCATTGCTGGACTTTTTTTTATTGTTTTCTTTTGAAGTATGTCTGAGTTTGTAAGACTTGTATTTTCTTAAGGATACAAGAATCAATATTGTTACGATTATTCCGTAAATTAAAATATAGTGGTGAACATCATTTTTATCCAAAGAAATAAGTGGTCTTGATTCTTCATTCTTTAGCTCGCTTATTCTTTGGGAAACAAGTTCTAGCTCATTTTGGCTTGAAAATCTTACAATTGCGGTTTTTTCGGTGAAGTTAGGAAAATTGATGGAGGGGTTAGTTAGGAATTTTGAGATATTTATTGGTGGAATGAAGAAGTTATTAATGATTGACGATTTTTCATTGTAGGCGTATAAAGTAAAATCTTTTGATTTGAGGTAGCAGTTACCGGATAATTCTATTATTGCCGGTCCCTGAAGAGTATGTCTTGTCATATTATCTTGACAGATTTCGTTAGCAATGCATGGTTCCATGGATGAAAATAGCCATTTATGTGGTTGGTGTGATTGTATCCATATGGTTGTTAAGTTTGCCTGTTTTATCACGCATGAATCGTGAAGCGTCGGATTTCCAATTAAGAGTTGGATTTCGCATTGGGGATTAGCTGTGTCGGTGTCAAAAAGTGGATGTGTAATAGGGCATAGGAAATCATTATCTTGAGTTTTGCAATTGCTAAGGTCTTTAAGGTACAGGGGTGAGTAATGTTCTCTTTTGTGATCTATTACTAAATAATCATTTGTTGGTTGTAAGTATACGAAATTGTTTTTGTATTTCATGGGAAAGGGGATAATTTTGTATATTTGAAAATTGTCTACAAGGGAAAGGGGTATTTTAAATTCGTAGATTATTTTGTCTTTGTTAGTTGCGACGCTAGTGGTACAAATATGGTAAAGCGAGATGATGTTATTTTCATTTGCTAGGTGCGGTAGTCTAAGACCGTTTGGAATTTGTTGTCTGATAGTTTTTAGTGCAGATTTTAGTTGATCTGGCGTTACTATGGCCGGGTGGGGTTTCCCATGTTTGACGTCTGTAGCTAAATCGAGAATATCGTCGATCGTGTTCTGGTATCTGATTATAATTAAAGTTATTAGTGACGTTAAAGATTCTATTTCAGTAAATGTATTTTGATCTTGAGTGAGACTCGCGAGGTTAGTCATTACTCCTTTTATGTTGGTTATTTTTGCATTTACCGCAAGCATTTGGTCTTCTATGTTTTTTTCCGATTTATTAAAAATATTTTTGGTAGTTTCCATTATAAATGTTTGGTTTTTCATAAGATCAAGTAAATGGTTTTCGTTTCTTTTGATTTTCTCTATTTGTTTGTCGTAGTGTTTTGCATCGTCTTCATTCAAGGTACCAAACAAGGATTTGCTTAATGTACCGACTATATTGATTAGGGCTCGTCTATATCGCTTTTGTGTGCCTAGGAGAATATATTTGTTTTGAAGGTTCATTAATAAGTGGTTGATTTCGCTTATTGCACCATCACAAATTATGCCAAAGTTAGCGTTTCCTTGTAATAGGCGGCACAAATCGTTGATTTCCACCACGTAATTAGTAGCATGATTTAGAGCTTTCGTGAGTTGCGTTAGATCATAGTAGACGACTAGTTTCCACTCACTGGAGTATAGTTCGGCGTTTCCTATTTTTTCGAAGTATACGCCTGCTTCGTTATTGATTGGAGTGACTTGAAGTTTTCCGCAGGTGAGCGATAGCCCAATCACTGAGATGAGAATAATTGGTGTCATCTGTAAAGGGGCATATGTTTATAGTTTATGTTTACAGTATTCGAGTCGATGTGGTGAAGTGTGGTCGTAGGTTTGTAAAGAAGGAAAGAAAGAACAAAAATAGTTGAAGTAGGTATACATTTATTCTACTTTTTCTTTTTTTTTTATAAACTAATTGCTAGGCGGTTCCCATAATACGGTGTCGGAAGATTCGTAGCCTGATGTGTCGTCGTCGTCGTTGACGTCGTAGTCGATTCGGTGTGGTGGAGTGCGTGTAATGGGGTTATAGAGTCGTGGGAGTGGGCCTTTTAATACGTATGTGGGACAGAATTTTAATTCAAAATCTTCTTCGACTGTCCCAAAACTTATTATGTCTCCGAAATGGAGCTCTCTTATGGTACATGGTGGAAGTTTTTCTCTATTAATATAGGTTCCACGGGAAAAATGGTGGTCCACTATATGCACCTTTTGATCGTTAAGATCCACGTGGATGGCCGACTGGCCAGGAGACACAAGTGGTGTATTTAGTTCTATGTTATTTGCGTGCCCCCTGCCTATCCTAGTGGTTCCACGGCGCAAGCGAAGTACTTTTTGTGTTACAATATTAAATAGTCTCCATTCCGAGTCTGGTGTGTAATGTATCGACTCCATCTTTTAAGAGAGAAGAGAAGAACAATGGGGAAATGTTTAGTGGTCGTCTTAGCAATATGTGGAGAAAGATGAGTTTATATTCGTGAAGAGTCGTATGTGTGAGCGTGGTGAGTGTAGTTATTCGTAGTAAGACTGTAGATTGTTGTTGTGTATTAGTTTGGGTTTGTTTTTAACTTTAATTATAGTGTTTTCGTTGGATATTATTTTTATGACTTCGAATGGACCTTCCCATAACGGGGATAGCTTGTTTTTTCTGGCGTTATTTTTGAGCAAGACCTTATCACCGACGTTAAATATTTTGGTGTTGGTTTTTGCGTCAAAGTATTTTTTTTGAGTTTTCCTTTTTCTTGTTAAGTATTTCTTTTGCTGCTTGGTATCCGTGTTGCAATCGTGACTTCAACTCGTTCGCATAGTTATCATAATTATATGAAACGTTTGGTTGTTGTGCGAACTTGCTAGGTACGTTTGCTGGATAACCGTAGAGCAATTCATATGGCGTGAAGCCTGTACTTGAATGAGGAGTCGTATTATACACAAACATCGCATAAGGAATCCAGGTATCCCATGTAAGTGGATCATGGTTGATGTAATGGCGTAAATACTCAGTCAAGGTTTTGTGGCTGCGTTCTAGCGCTCCATTTGTTTGCGGGTGATATGGTGTTGTATTTAGCTTTTTTATTTTCATGAGCGAACACACTTCCAAAAACATTTTGCTTAGGAAGTTTGCACCTTGGTCCGTTAGTAGTGAGAACGGAATGCCGTGTCGTCAAACAATGCTTTCGACGAAAACTCTTGCTATAGTTGAAGCTTCTGTATTGGATAAAGCGTATGCTTCAGAGTATTTAGTAAGATCATCTTGGAATGTTAGAAGATATTTATGATCACCGTAACTTGTTGGTAAGGGTCCAACTATATCTAATGCGATCCGTTCAAATGGTTTTGAACTGGTAGTCGTGATTTTCATAGGTATGGGAGGATTTCGCCTGCTTTTATTAACCTGGCAGGAGGCACATTTTCGGATGTATTCATCGATGTCTGCTGCCATTGTAGGCCAAAAGTATTTGGACCTGATTCTCTTAAGTGTTCGAGTGACTCCTTGATGACCTCCGAAAGGTGAGTCGTGATACTCAGCGAGTAATTCTTGTATGGCTTTGGTGCCTGTTAAGAGAATTCTGTCGTCATCATAAATATGGATGTCTATATCAAGGGTTTGGAATGTTTTTTCAAGAAGATTTTTGAAAGTTTTCTTAAATTCATCCCCTATTACGGGTAAAGAGAATCCAATATTTTTTAAGCATTTTTCAAAGCATATTTCCTTGATGTCGTTTAGACATGTGCTCACGATTTTCTGATCAGTTGAGCTTCGGAATGGTACCGGTAAAGTTATTACACAGATTTGTTCTTGGTTACTTAACTGTACCAGGGTTCTCTTACCTAATTGTGGTTTAACAAACTGTGGTGACTTCTCTTTTAGCACCTCTTCCTCGGATGTATGTATTAGGGGTAACACTATTATTTTGAGTTGGACTAGTTTGTCTACAAAAATGGATCCCTTATGTTCGTGTAGAGTAATACTAGAAAGAACCTGAATGTCTGAAAGGTCGGAACGTACGTTTTGTAAAGGTTGTTTGTTTTGGCTACGTGTAGTTACCATGACAGTCTTGGACGTTTCTGCTATATTTTTGGGTATGCGGCTTAATGCGTCGGCATTTACGTTGGTTTTTCCTGCTTTATAAATTATTTGGTATTCATATTCGTCTAATAATATTCTCCAACGAGCCAATCTTGACGTCGGGTCTTTAAGGTTCATAAGCCATTGTAAAGGCCTATGGTCCGTACATATTGTGAATTTACGTCCATAGATGTAGGGCCTAAATTGTTGTACCGCGTAGACAATTGCCAATAATTCCTTTTCGGTTGTGGTGTACCGAGTCTCAGCGTCGTTGAGAGTACGACTAGCATAACAGATTGGTTTGTCTTGACCAATGTCTCCTTGTGATAATATCGCACCTAGTCCAACGTCACTTGCGTCTGTAGTGACTATGAATTCTTCCTTAAAATTTGGATAAGCTAAAATAGGAGGGTGTATTATTTTACTTTTAAGTAGACGGAATGCTTCATCACAGAATGCATCCCATTCAAATTTGATATCTTTCTTTAGTAATTTTGTCAAGGGTTTAGCTATACTGGAGAAGTTATCAATGAATCTTCTATAGTAGCCTATGAGACCTAGAAACGATTTTATACCTTTGGTGTTTTGTGGTGTTGGATATGTTTTGACTGCCTTTACTTTCTCTGGATCTGGTTTAAGACCGTGTTCGGAGATAATATGACCTAAATACGTTAGTTCTTTCTTCATGAAATTGCATTTTTCAGGCTGAAGTTTCAAATTATTTTTGCGTAATTGATCAAATACTCTTACCAATTTGTCGTTATGGTCTTTCAGGTTGTATCCGTATAGAACAATGTCATCAACATATACGAAGCAATCGAATCCTTGTAGACCAATTAATACCGTATTCATCAGGCGTTGGAAGGTTGCTGGGGCATTTCTTAGCCCAAATGGCATACGATTATATTCGTAGTGTCCATATGGAGTGCTGAATCCCGTCTTGCACCTGTCTTCCTTATCCATACGAATTTGGTGGAATCCACTTGCCAAATCAAGGGTACTAAAATACTTCGCTCTACCAAGTTGATCCAGTATATCTGTAATGTTTGGTAGCGGATATGCGTCAGCGACTGTTAGTTCATTTAGTCGACGAAAATCTACCACGACTCGCCATCGCTTATTGCCTTCTTTGTCTGGTTTCTTAGGAACCAGAAGCAAGGGGGAGTTCCATGGGCTTGCACTAGGCTGGATTATTCCTTCCTGTAGCATATCGTTAACTTGCCTATGGATCTCACTTGTATGTGCGTTAGGCAATCTGTACGGTTTGACATATAGTGGTGGTTTGTTTTGGTCAGTTATGATTCTGTGGCTTATGGCATCCGTGAAAGTAAGTTGGTCGCCTTCGAGGAAGAACAAATCATTGTATTCCCTACAAATGTTGTGGACTGATTCCTTTTCTTCTTGGTTGCAATGTTCGACGTCTATGATTGACTTAAGTTTGTCTAGTCTGCCTTTGATCTTGTCATTTGGTTTGTTAGATACCAAGTTAAAATTGTCTAGAGATTCCCATTCGGGGTTGATATTTTCGGTGTTTAACCTGTGCTCTGTTTCCAAGGTATTCATCATCAACACTTTTATCTTGGAGTCCTTGGATCTACTCAGGCTTTCACCGAGGTATACGCCTGGAATAATTTGTTTTTTTCGTATAATTAAATCGATATTACCTGTTTTATGAAATGGGAGTTCTACCACGCGCTGTGTTCGTGGTTTAAGTATGATGGTGCCTTTCTCAGCTTTTGTTTGGCTATTTGTTAAAATTTCCTCAGTCTTACTGTCTGCTAGGTTCTCTTTTGCCTTAGTCTTACGTTTAGCTGGGTTTTTATTTTGTTGCTCAGGCTTATTGACTATTGCTGAGTCCTTTTTATTTTGTTCAGTCTTACCTTCTGCTGAGGCACTTCTATCCTCAGTCTTACGTTTTGCTGGATTTATCATTATCTCAGGCTTATTTTCTGCTGAGGCACTGCTGTCCTCAGTCTTACGTTTTGCTGGATATTTATTTCGTTGCTCAGGCTTATTGACCATTGCTGAGTCTTTTTTATTTTGCTCAGTCTTATTGACCATTGCTGAGTCTTTTTTATTTTGCTGAGTTGTGACTAAGCCGTTTACTGGTGTTTTAATTTCGATTTCCCTATTTTCATAGTTAATGTAACATTGGAATTTGGTTAAAAAATCGTTACCGAGTATGCCATCATATGCTAAACTCAAATGGTTCGGTATTACTTGGAACGGATGGTCCAGAAGAATCAAGTGGTCTTCTGTTTGGAATTCCAAAGTTCCTATAGTTTCTCCTATAGTTTTAAATTCTTTTCCTGATATGGTGGATATAGTACATTGATTTCTATTACATATTTTTGTTTCGAATTTTGTTGGGTTCACAAGGCTGATGTCAGCGCCTGTGTCAATCAAAAATGTAGCTGATATTTTTTCTGATGGGTGAAATTTTATTTGTACCACTGGCTCCAGACGTTTGGGGCAAAATGGTACGTATATATTGAAATTTAGTTTGGGATTCTGTGCATGTCGACTTGTATTTGCGCTCGGGGCTGATTGTCGACACCATCTCCCCGAGTCAACCCGTTTCCCGCTTCATTTTCGTTTGAAGTGGTATAGTGTCGGAATTCTCGTCGTATATTGCGTGAGGAGTTATTATTATTATTTTGGTTGTGTTGCCTTTGTAATGAGTCTGGTTGTATATTTTGTGGAGGAACTCCAATTTGAGCCAAACGTGTCCTGCATTCATCCTGGTGATGATTGGGTTTGTTGCAGTAGGTACATCTTAAATACTGTATTTCTCTTTTAATTTGCTGAGGAGCGAAGTTAGGAAGATTGGTGTTTCTGTAACAGGTTGCGGACGTGTGTCCCACCTTGTTACAGGTTTGGCAGATAGGTCTGAGAGTGGGGACTATATTTCGATTTCTAAAACAAGTAGTGGATGTATGTCCTACCCTATTACAAGTTTGGCATGTGGGTTTTGAAGAGGAAAACCTTGTTGGATGTTTGTTGTTTTCAGAAAGGTGAGTTACTGCGGTACGTTCGAGGCGAACCGAATGTTCTTCCGCGTATGCTATGGCTTTCCTTAGATCGCCTTCCCCGTGGGCTTGAACCATGAATTTGAGATTTAGATTTAGAAGACCGTCTTCGAAAACCTGTATGGCTAGCCTATCATTTTCGTGGGAAAGGAACCTTCTCACAGCTTCGTCACTAGTGCTGGCAAAAGTAGCAGAGTTCAAGGAGTTTAGTAATCGATTGATGCGATCACCAAATTCCTTAACGTTTTCTCCTGCCTTTTGTTTAGCATTTAGTAACTCGTTCTGAGCTGAGGAACGAGATTTTTCTTCCTTGAATTGTCTTTCTAGTTCTGAGACTAAGTCATTCCATTTTGCAAAAGATTTTAACTGGACTAGCTCGAATGCCGGTCCCTGGAGCCTCGTTTTCACGACTTCCAGAAAAAGTTTATGTTCGGGGTCAGTTCTAATTGACGTGAACAATATATTCCCACAAGCTATAAATTTATTTAATTCTTCCGGGTTTCCGCTGAAAGCCGGGATAATGTTGTAAATGTCGTTAAGACTAATTTTGTATTCAGACATGGTGGTGCCGGATTCAGAACTCTCGGGTATTTCTACACAAAAAGGTAGTTGTTCGAAGAGCTGCACTATCGCAGCTTGCTTTCTTGTGGTAATATTGGGGGTGTAGGAAGAATAATGGGTAGGAAATGAAAATTCTGGGTTTTAGAGTTTTTTTTTTCTTTTTCTTCACCGAAATAAAAAAAAGTATAAATATAAAGAAACGTGGCGTAACTAAGTCAAATGTGTTTTTTTTTTTTTTTGTGTAAAAAAAATATATATATATATATATAACTTCTTAAATACCTTAAATCTTAAATTTCTCTGCTGCGGATGCTGATGGTTTTGTTGTTGTCTTTTTTTTTCCTTAATTTCCTCTGCTGCTGCTGGTAGGTTTTCTGATGCCGATGGTGATGATGGTGCTGTATTTTTTTTTTTCTTCTTCCTCTGCCAGGCAGGCTTCCCGCCCTATAGGTGTGGTGGCCTGGTCTTTTATGTCACTGCCCAATTGTTTGCCTCCGGCGCCCGTATTCCAGGGATTCGCCAGGTCTTACAGTATTTGGGACTTTGCACTTTTTTTTCTCTTTTTTTTTTTTCACTTCACTTAACTGGTGTATGCCCCAGTACGCTTTAACACTTTCTCTGGTGTATAGCCCCAGAGAACGCTTCGGTATGTTGGTATGGTAGTCGGGACCTCTTTGGGTATCCCACCGCTGCCACCAATTGTTGTATCGCCAAAGTTCGTCGTGCTTTCCTGTCACCAGGAGAAGAACGAACTCGCGGAGAGGTTGGAAATAAAAGAAGTTTTTATTTTATTTTGATTAGTAAGGCCCGCTGTCTTATTGCTTGGCTGCAACCTTTACTAATTATTTGTTTATTTGTTTTTATTATATTTATTTATTTCAATGGTAAGGCCCGCTGTCTTATTGCTTGGCTGCAACCTTTACCATACAAAATCTATTTAACAACTCTCTGTTGCTTCCAAAATTCTCAGTCCTTTTATACGTCTTTTCTAGTTCATCCACTTTCATTTGCGTTCCCCTCCAACACATATTCTTTTGCACTTCTTGGAAGTGCGTTGCTCAACCATGCTGATGCAGTCCTTCATACCTTTGTAACCCAAAAATACCATCGATATCGCAACAAGTCATTGGCGTTTTGCCCTAGCTGCGCATAGTGCTTTGTCAGCATATGTGCGTCAGAATTACCAGCATGTCATTCACTCTTCGCCTTAGTTACACACAGTGTGATATCAGCATATGTGTACAGAACTGAAGTGGAGTTCCCTTGCTGTCCCATTACTCATATTGTTTATGTGTTTTGTCGGCGATATGTGTGATATGCTTTGACATTGACCTAGTGAGGCGAATTATTGGGAATATCGAATATATGCATTTTTGGTATGCGGTAATATGGTTCTGTGAGCAGTTGTGGTTGGCAGAATAGGAAATGTATAGGAATAAGGAAGCGCCGATGAACAGGTGGTGCGAGGTACTACAATTCCTATTAAAAGTAAAACAGGTATTAGGGTTACTATTGCTATGAAAAAAATTCTGAATGAAGGTCGGATTCCAAAGAATTTACAAACAGATGATGGGAAAGAATTTTTCAATACGCAATTTCTAAATCTTACGAAAAAATATGAAATCAATCATTACTCTACATTTAGTGCTCTCAAAGCTTCAATTGTTGAACGATTTAATCGCACTTTGAAAACATTTATGTGGAAAGAATTCAGCGCTAACGGTTCGTATCGGTGGATTGATATGATAGCACCACTAACTAAAACGTACAATAATTCAACACATAGAACAATTAAAATGAAGCCATCCGAAGTCAATGCTGCAAACGAAAAGCAATTGCTATCAAAAGTATATAATCATATCAAACTTCATATTCTTTCTAAATTTAACGTCGGAGATTTTGTCAGAATAAGTAAATACAAACATGTATTTGAAAAAGGATATACACCGAATTGGACAACAGAAATTTTTAAAATAACGAAAGTTCAACATACGAACCCTGTTACATATTTGTTAGAAGATTATCAGGGTCAGCCTGTGAAAGGCGGCTTCTATGAGCTTGAACTACAGAAATCGAAGTTTCCTGATACTTACCTTATTGAAAAAGTAGTCAAAAGAAAAAAAGATCAAGTATTTGTAAAATGGCTCGGTTTTCCTCCAGAACACAACTCGTGGATATCTCTCTCCACAATCAATAATTCATCATAAACAAATTAAAACAACAAGTGTAATTTGACAAATAAACGTTTTTATTATAATATAAATATCATCAAGTTTTTTATTTAGGAAATAGTCATTTTATATGTTTGCTTCATCGTTTTAAAATTCAGCAGTTCTACATCAGATTTGTAATCAAGATCCTCTTTCATAACGAGTTCAACTTCCCCGTTACTCAATACTCTTTCTGTTTCATATTCATGGTATTCGAAACATTTTATACTTAGAGTACGCATATTATAATTGCTATCATATGAACAGCGAATGGTTAAGAGTTGTTCATCATCGAATTCTAGTTTAAAATGTCTATAAAAAACATCTTTGCTTTGAATAATCCCTGATATTTCAGCTTCTTTTTTTATTAAATCTTGCCTAAAATTCTCAATTGCTTCATCCACAGTTACAATTTTCCTTTGCAAACTTCTTTCTGTTGTTGTGAGTGGTGTGTGGACATCATTTTGAAATGCAGATGCATCCGTCTTTGTGGTGTTGATTAAAGTGTTACCATCCGAAAAGGTTAGCAAACGAAACGATAAACCTATTTGTACTGTATCATTGTTGGGTAAGTTCAGTGAAAAAGAGAGGTTATTAGTACTGTTCGGTTGTTGTAAGTTAATATCCATCGGTAAAGGTACCCCAAAAATTAAAGATGGGGCGATTGTAAGAAAAGACAGAAATGTTAAGAGAAACATTTTAATAGAAAATTGCTACAGCTGAAGCTACTAATAGGTCGAGTGATAAATATGAACTAATAAATAAAACACCTAGCATGCTAAATTTATACCATTTTTATTTCTATATATTCTATATATTATTTTCTTTTGTTTGATATAAAAAAAAAGCTAATTGATAGTAATGTGCGTTATCACGTAATTCTCATCTTCTGGGGACTGCCAAGTAAATCACTTTCACCAAATGGACAAAGTGATGGATATTCATTTTCTTTCCGTTTTATATAATTCGAGTGAGGGAGAATCAACCCAGTCAAAGTTAGCTCGCCGCCTATTAGGATAACGATATATTTAATAAAAAAATCTGTATTCCTTATCACTAAATTTGTTCTCTCACCTAAAATTTTAAATTTTACATGTTGCATAGATTGAAACTGCATTTTAAAATTGAGAATAGGAGTTATCGCCTCGCCATTCCTTATGTGAAATATAGTACATTCTGCTCCATATTCTGGCTGCGCAAGTAATTTCATAGATTCAGAGTAAAACATCAAATCTGTAAATTTTATTTGTAACCACCCGGCTTCACAAACACAAAATGTTTCTCCTTCTCTCAATCTTTCACACCAGAACATTGCTAGTCGTATTCGTTAATGCAAATGAATATTAACCTGCAGAGTATGTTAATATATATACATTTATCTAACTATTATTTAAGAGCAAATATCGTTGACTAAACTATTCACATTAAAATAGTTACATAACCACAAACCGTGACCTTGAACTTGAATCAGAAAATTATTTTTATTTATATGTTTCTCCTTCTCTCAATCTTTCGCACCAGAACATTACTAATCGTATTCGTTAATGTAAATGAATATTAACCTGCAGAGTACGTTAATATATACATAATTATCCACCTATTATTTAAGAGCAAATGTCGCTGACTAAACTATTCACATTAAAATAGTTACATAACCACAAACCTTGAACTTCTATTTATTGACAATAGTCACACCAAGCTGTTTACATATGCCTACAAAATTATTTATATAAGTTAATCACTACACCGAAATAATTAATAAAAAAAATCTTTTCTAGAGCAGTTTGCTCTGACCTTTATTGAGTTTACTTCTTAACTAACTACAATCAATAATTTTATATTCGATTTTACCTCGGTACTTTGCATTCCTAAGGTATTGAATTGAATTGCAACATGAATTTCTGTGGAAATTCGCTGTATCGAGGCAGACGCTTTGTCAGCATTTCCGTTGCTCGTGTTGATGTTAACTCTTCCCCTCTAAAAAACGATCGTCATCGGTCGTCAGAAGTATGGTAGGTTGTTGAACTTTGGGCTGCTTGGATATTGGAGATAGTTGACCTCAGGAACGGAAAGTCTATCGATGATTGTTACTGGTCCATTCGTCTTTGTTGTCGGTTGTTCAATTATGATTTCTGTGTTGTTTCTTCTTGGCAAGATTTTGCATATGATCGCTATTGTAATAAGTAGTCCTAGTACGGAGATGAGGGAATATGTTGTTACTCGTTGATTATCGTTTTCTGTTTGTAGAAGGTGGATCTTATTGGTATTGTTAATATGGAGATCCTTCATCATTTCTAGTGAGAGTAATTCACGGTATTCGTTTTCCTTGGGACTGGTTTGCAATATTGCCGGAAGTGGTTTAATCATTGAGGCTTCTTTGGAGATGTATTGGATTCCGTTCAAAGTGATGGTCATGTTATGGAATTTTACCAAGAATGTTCCATTTAGGTTGTGTGTTGTGTTATCAAATTCAAGGGTGCCGATGAATTGGTTCAATAGCATTATGCCCGTTGATATTTCATCTATGGTCGGAATATGATGATTATTTATTTTGTTGCAAGTAGCTGGTAGACTTTTTAATAAATTAGGAATGCAAGTATCGTTTGTAATATTGACAATATTTTTTGAGTTACAAATGGATAGATTGTTAAAAGTTTTACATTTGTTTGTTGTTCCATATAATTTTTCATTATTTCTTAAAATTACCTCGTACAATGTTTCTGTTACAATGTTTTTCTTTTTAATTGGCTTTATTAACAAATTTTCGTAAATTTCATTCGTTGTTAAGGGAATGTTTATTATGTAGAGGATTGACGTACTATTGCTTAAAACTTTTATATCTGCAAAGTCTAGGGCTTCTTCTATTGTTGTGTAGGGTAATTTTTGTTCATTAAATACTTTGGTGGCTAATTCTATTTCATTTTTTGACAATATAAAAGAGTTTATTGTACCTAGTTTAGCCCAATGAATGGCATAGTTAATATTCTCTAGTTCTTCTTTTACAATTTTGATTTTATATTTGAGATTTGATATAATTTCATAATTTATTTTATTATTATTTTTAAGTAAGTTTTGGATTTCATTCTGGATTCTCGTAATATTGTTTATTCGTTCGTTATACAATTCATTAATAATAACCTGTTTATTGTTGTTTTTTAGAACATCTGTAATTTTTTCTTTTATTGTAACAAAGTCATCGTGGTCTGGGTTGCCAGCAATCCATTTCCAACCTTTGCCTATAAAGTCTAGAGAACGTTTCGCTATTCTGGGTTGTAAGTTATGTAAAAGATTACGGATTTGTTGAATTTCATGTGATATTAAGGGAAAAAGGATTTGACTTTGGGTTGTTTCGAGATTAAGGACTGGTGATATGTCGGAAAGGAATTGCTCATATTGTTTAAGATTAATGCTATGTATTAACTTGAAATGTCCATCTTGAATTTTTGTTTGCCCTGTATGTAGGGAGACAATTTGGGAGTTTGAGAAATCCATGATCTGGATCTCCGCTCGACCAAAATAGATGGTGCATCTGAAAGAGAATTAGTTTCTTATATTACTTTTATGGACTATTTTTCCGGATTCTGTTACTATTGTAGAGTTTCTATTTTCCTTAATGATTTCTTGTCTATACCTATTTGTTAATTTTGAACCTAACCGTTTGTTGTTTTTTACATAAATGACCTGTCCTATCTGATAGTCCTTCTGCGGTTTTCTTTTTTTATTATGATATTTAATATCTTTTTCCTGTTTTGCTTTAATTTTCTCGATGTTAATTAAACGTGTCTTTTCAAATTGTTCCGGGTTTAGTCTGGGTATTCGGTGTGTGATTCAAATGTGGTTTGTTAGGATGCCTGTCATATTTATTCTCCTTGCATGTTACGCATCGGTTAACTAGTGTTCTAATTTTTGAGGACATTTTAGGGAAGTAATAGTTTTCCAACAGTTGAATCCTGTTTTCTTCGGCGTTACGATGTGCTCTTCGATGTATCTTCAGAATTTTTTCTTCTTGCTCTATTTGGCCGGTTATGTCTTCAACAAATTTTTGGGTGAATCGAATACGATAATCTTTAAAATGTAACGGATAAATTTCTTGTACTCGTCCCATCGTCATTTCGTCTGTTAGAAGTCCGTTAATAGTATTTGGATTAAGGTATCTCTTGAAAATGTTAATGATGTCGTTTGTTGAGTAGTCTTGGCGTATCAGAATATGTCTTGTATAGTTGTCAAAGGGGTTCTGGATTTGATAGCTATTTTCATTTCCTATCTTGAGTAAAAGTTGATTTCGAAAAACGTTTATAGGGATTTCTACAGATGGAATTAGGTTTTGCGCTGAACTGTCAGCACTGTGTTCTGTAGGGGTCATTGAGTGTATTTCAGTTTTTGGGGGTCTCGAGAGAGAGTCAGCAACCACATTTTCCTTACCTGGTTTATATTTTAGCTCATAATTATACTCCTCCAATATGGCTTTCCACCTTTTCATTTTGGAGTTTGTATTTTTGTTACTTAGAGCATAGGTAAGTGGTTGGTGGTCTGTGAAAATGTTGACTTTCCGGGATCCGTAAAGGAAGTTTCTCAAAGAATTGAGGGACCAAATAATCGCCAGCATTTCTTTTTCGTTCGTGGCATAACCTTCTTCTGTTTTGCTTAAGGTTCTGGAGAGAAATGTGATTGGCTTATCATCCTGTGAGAGGACTGCTCCAATGGCGTAGTCGGAAGCGTCAGTTGTTAATTGAAAGCTTTTGTCAAAGTCTGGATATTGAAGAATAACTTCTTCGGAGGCGAGAGAGTTTTTTAATTTGTGGAATGCTTCGATGGCATCTTGATTCAACTGAATAAGTTTTTTCTTTGACATATTTGCGGACACATGTCCATCTTCCCCTCTTAAAAGGGATGTCAGTGGTTTTGCCAACTTTGAGTAATCTCGTATAAAGCGGCGGTAATACCCTGACATTCCGAGAAAGGATCGAAGTTCTTTTAGGTTTTCAGGAATAGGTCGATCAACTATAGCTTGTACCTTTTTTGGATTGGTTTTTATTCCGAATCTTCCAATAATAAACCCTAAAAATTCTACTTCTTTCTGGAAAAATTCGCATTTATCGAGCTGAATTTTCATATTTGCTTTTTCTAAGGTGTGAAATACTTTTTCCAGATTTGAGAAATGTTCGGTTTCGTCTTTCCCAAAGATGACGATGTCATCAATGTAAACATAGCAACATTTTCCAATGAGGTCTCTTAGAATGTCATCTAGCGTTCTCTGGAAAATGGAGGGGGCGTTCTTTAGCCCAAATGGAAGACGAGTAAATTCGAACTTGCCATTATTTACCGAAAAGGCAGTTTTTTCTATATCAGAATCCTTAAGTGGGATCTGATGGAAACCACTTTTTAGGTCCACTATGGAAAACCATTGATTTTTACTAAGGTTTGCAAGGATTTCGTATATTTCAGGGATTGGATACTTGTCGGCGATAGTTATAGCGTTTAGCTTACGGTAATCAATTACCATTCGAAACTTCTTTTCTCCTGAAGCATCCATTTTTTTGGGGACAACCCAAACAGGAGAATTGTAGGGAGATCTTGATGGTCTTATGATACCGTCTTCTAATAGTTTCCGTATTTCTTTTTCGACTTCATTTTTAAGTGCCATGGGGTAAGGATATGATTTCGAGTACACGGGGTCTCGAGTTGTGGTTCGAATTTCTCCTTTGACCATGGTGGTATAGGTTAACTTTTCGTTTGGTTCCGAAAAGAGATTGGGGCATTTATGAATAATTTTAATAAGTTCGGAATGTTGTTCTTTAGTCATGTGGTCGGTTCTAATATTTATGTTATTGACAAATTGTGATTGATGTTGTTTGAGCGGAATGGAAATTCTTGGATGAGAGAAACCAGGGTGAATAGACATATGGTTTCTACTTGTGTTAATGATAGCATTTAAATGTTTTAGTGTGTCATGTCCTATGATACCATCAAATGAAATAAGACTAGGGAGAATAAAAAATGTAATTTTGTCAGTTTGGGGGCCAAAAAGTTGAATAAGTGCATGATGGGTTATTTTAATATTTCCCCCCACGGAGTGAGCGTAGAAGGGTTTAGCATTTAGTAGGGGATTCTTTATGTGACGTGGTTGAACGTAATTCTTGTTGGAACCTGTGTCAACAAGAAACTTCAGGGTCTCTCCACTTCTAGAAATGTGTTCGAAATAAGGAAGTGAAGAGGGCGTTAGTCTAAAAAATAGATGTCATCCAGTTCTTCGTGTTGGTCAAAGTTTTCTCCTCCACTCTGTTCAGTGTATTCTTCTAGTGATTCGTCATAATTTTGGTCTTCCTCTGCAATTTCTGTCTCGTAGTCTTCCATGGATTTTTCTTCGTCACCGAGTTGAGCTGTGTGATGGATTCGCTGCATCTTTTGTGGTTGGTGTATTTGTTGCGAATGTTGTCGTTTTTGTATGAATTGTTGATTCCTTGGTCTATTTTGATAGTCTACTTTCTGAGTCCTCAGGGAGTAGTCAATGGACATTGGTTTCGGTGGGAGAGGTCGTTGATTTGGTGGTATTCTTTGTTGTTGGTACCTAGGTTGGTATTGGACATCTCTATAGAGTTGAGGTTGTTGTGGAGCACGAGGGTTGTGCAGTAAGTGGGGATAGAAATTGTGTCTAGGAGCTGGGGCTGGTGCAGGTCCTGGAGGACTGTTCCTTTTAGCGGGAACTGGAGGTGCTTGTTGAGACGATCTGGGAGAACTGTGGGAATTGTTTGCGTACTGGGCGCGAAAGTCTACGTTTTGTAGTTTCAAACACAAATGCAGGGCCTGTGGAAGGTCTGCTGGTTCACGTATGCTAAGCAGGCGAGGCAGATCTCCTTTCAAACCCCTGACGAAGGTATCGAGGGCCTTGTCACGGTAGCATTGAGTCATGTTGTTCATAGCATCTTGACTCATTTCCATTGATCCCAGTTTGTTTAGGATTAATGACAAGTGGTGATAGACGATCTGATAGAATTCAGAAATCGTGCTATTGCCTTGCACTAGCGTTGTCATTTGATATTCAAGGGTTCCTAAGTCCCTTTTATCCGCATAGTGAAGAGTAAGGCATTTCGAGATTTTCTCCCAGTTAAGAGGCGTGTTGTACGACTCTAGCACGACGTCGGCATGTCCTACGATTTTGTTGCGAATTACAGACAAAATGCCATAGTACTTGGGAGTACCCCTAACGTGATCATAAATTTGGATTATTCTCTCAACACTCTTCTTCCATGAATTGAATTCATGAGCTTGCCCAGAGAATTCTCGTAGACTTTTAACTACGTCTGGTATTTTGTCAAGGTCGGCTAAATTATTATCAACTAAGTTGATGGGTTGGTCGACTTCGTTATTGATGTCGGCCGCGGGATTCATTATCGAATTAAATATTTGTCTTCCTTGTATTTGTAGCGTTTCTGCTACTAATCTGGTGATTAGTTGAACTAAATCGTTAGGATTAATACCTTGAGCAAGTTGGGGGGCAGGTTGGGGAGCAGGGCCAGGGATAGGTGGATCTGCGACGTGTTCCAGGCGTGCTGGCCTAATAAGGTTATTTTGATTTGCCATATTGGCTGAAACGTTTCAAAGTATCTAATTTGAAATAAAAGCAAGAGCACGGATGGAAATAGATAACGGCAAAGAAAGAGGAACGATTTTTTCAGATGTTATCTTAGTTCTAATGTAATAAACTTGTTTGAATAATGTTTTGTTAAATAAAATCAATTAATTAATCAATAGGTTTCTTTACACGGTTTTTAAGTTGTGCTTTTAGGATTTAACTTCACTTGTTTACTCTTATTATTTCTCTTATTATTTCAAAAATTGATTCACTTCTTAGAGCTAGACTTACAATAATAGTATGAAGTGTTGCTCCATGTGTTGATTAACGATATTTTTTGTTTTGGTGGTTCTTCTATTCCTATTCAGGCGGCTGCAGCTTTATAGTTGCTCCTTTTTGTCCTTGGTTATCGGGCTACTGGGGGACCTCTTTTCTGTTCCTTTTTATCCTTGGTTATTGGACTACTGATGGAACTCTTTTCCTGAAGTTGCGAATTAATGTTGAACGTGTAAGTTCGAAAGCCACACAATGGGCGCCAGTTAATCACTACACCGAAATAATTAATAAAAAAAATCTTTTCTAGAGCAGTTTGCTCTGACCTTTATTGAGTTTACTTCTTAACTAACTACAATCAATAATTTTATATTCGATTTTACCTCGGTACTTTGCATTCCTAAGGTATTGAATTGAATTGCAACATGAATTTCTGTGGAAATTCGCTGTATCGAGGCAGACGCTTTGTCAGCATTTCCGTTGCTCGTGTTGATGTTAACTTATACAATAGCCATCATCGACGCCAGCGACATAAAACAACAAAACTGATTCCATGCCGTCAACGACACGCGACCATTAAGCTGATAAGAAAATACTAAAAAATTATTAAATATCATACAGAATGCGATTTTATTCACATATTAGAAACCAATCTTCATTAACTCGCGGTGGCTTAGTGGATGACTTATCTGCTGCTGGTTCCAGATTCTCGGGTTCGAATCCGTATGGGGGAATATGACTTTTTTTTCACATTCCGAAGCAACCTCAACCAAAATTATTTATATACAATAGTCATCTTCGACAACAACGACACGCGACCATTAAGCTGATAAGAAAATTCTAACAACAACCCCCATAAATCATGCTGACCTTATCTTGACACATGCTATCCTTGTCGCACAAAAAGTTCCCACGAAAAACCCACGCTATTCCTACTGAAGCCCAAACCGGCGTGGCATACATGACGCATTTAAGACAATTCATTATAAACTTTTCAATTTTCCGATGCATCTTCGGGAACCAATAGTGCGCTGCAATTTTCTCATAACATTTGTCAATTGCTTGATGTCCGAGTTTTTCATGTACCACTCGTATTACATTGTCTTCCATATCGTTAGGGACATATAGGGCCTTACGTCCATTCCGCCTTATTCTAACAACAAGTCCATCAATCAAGTCAAACCCATTCAATACCTCAACTTTTAAGCGCTCACGCAAACTTTTTATAATTTCATCTCGCTCCTGAGCAATCTGAATTTGAAAATCTACATCAGCTTCCATCCAAATGGAGGAGACTTGGCATCTGCTTAAAGCATCCACGTGACCCATTGAAGCACCACGGCTGTGTTGTATTTTATAATTGTAATTTTCGATTAACATGTTTCTGCTCTAATGTCATTGTCAGTGAGTTCCAATTGGTCACGATCTTGAAAGGTATCCCTTCCAAATAGACACGAAATCGTCTCAGAGCGTAAATAATAGCGAGTGTTTCTAACTCGAAACTATGGTACTTCGACTCGGCAGGAGAAGTAGTTTTCGAGAAGTACGACACCGGATGAAACATTCCATCCTCCTGGTGTTGAAGTAAAACAGCCCCAAAACCAGTTGAACTAGCATCGGCATGCATTTCCGTTTCCTTTTCAGGGTTATAAATAGCAAGGATAGGCGCGTTAATAAGGCGAAACTGTAATTCATTGAAAGACTCAACGCATTGCTTGTCAAAGTCAAAGTTAGCATTCCTCTTCAAAAGGTTTTGCAGGGGCTTAGCGATTCGAGATAATGACGGCACAAACCGTCTGAAATAAGAAAACAAGCCGATACATGAATGCAATTCCTTTTGATTGGTAGGTAGCGGATATTTCTTTATGGCACTAACATGAGACTCACTTGGCGCGATCCCGGCAGGCGAGACAGCGTACCCGAGATACTCTATTTCACTATAACAGAATTTGCATTTAGACAAATTCAGCTTCAACCTTCGTTGAGTAATACGTCGCAGTATCATCTCTAATAGCGCCACATGCTCTTCGTACTCTGATGTAGCGATCAGTATATCGTCCATATAAACAACTATCTTACCGGCATCAATTAAATCGCGAAAGACAATGTTAACAAATCGTTGAAACACAGAAGGCGCGTTTTTAAGCCCAAATGGCATTCTCAAATATTCCCATTGACCATTCGGAGTCACAAATGCTGTAAAAGGAATGGATTCCTCAGATACACGTACCTGATGAAATCCACTTTTTAAATCAAGAAGTGAAAAATACTTCTTGCCTTCAAGATATTCTAGGCAATCTTCTATGAGCGGCAATGGTTGATTATCACGTACAGTGTTCTTATTTAAACCACGATAGTCTACACACATTCGTAAATCCCCCTTCTTTTTCTTCACTAGCACAATAGGCGAAGCATGCGGTGAACTGCTTGGCCTTATGATTCCGTCGGCTTCCAAATCTCTTATCATTGACTGAACTTTAGTTCGTTCATAAAAAGAAAGGCGCCTCGGTGCACACCGGAATGGAACACCGTCATTGATTAGATGAATTTTCATCTCGTAATCTGAAGGTTCTATATCTATATCTTTAGGCCTAACATAAGAGTCCAAGATGAGATTATTTAATTCGGCACAGCAGGCTTTGCCTAATTTGCAATTTACATTTAAATTATGTTCGTCCGAAACATATTCAATATTGAAAATATCAGGTATATCTAAGTTACACCTGCTACCCGTATCACCGTCCAATTGAGCCGACTCAGCATCCAAAATTATTTCCACCGTATTATCTCTACCCTCAGTGGCATACAAACAATTATCTTTAGCAAGGCCGTAACTATCAAGAACTAAAATAATATTCGGTTTTGAGATATGGAATTCATCATATTTATTAAGTGAAAGAAGATTTTCCTTAGAATATCTAAGTCTTGATTTGGTTAAATGTATCCCAAAGACATTCAAAAAGTTGCGTCCCAAAATGACCGGCATAGACATGGCCTCGTCGGGTACGATTTTAATCTGAATTTTTTTTCTTTTCTTTCCAAATTCAATAATACATGTTATGTCACCTAAGATATTTAATTTTTGTCCGCCAATTCCATGATATGATTTTGGTGACTTCATCTTTGGCAATCTACTCGGGACATACGATTGTCTGATAGGGCTAATTGGACTGCCAGTATCGAAAAGAGAAAAAAACCGAATGAATTCCAACTCCCTCGAATCAATTTCAAAGGCAATTCTTACATAATTAATAGCTCTTATTATATTACTGGCATCGTCATCGGAATCGTCCAGGGCTTCATTTACGGCAGCAGCAACTTGTTGTACGGCATTCGAAACGTCACTTCGGGTCAACACTTTCTTTGGGTTTGGGCATGACCTATGATCATGACCCATTTTCCAGCATCGGAAACACGATCCATTCGGGCGTAGTGGGAATGGGCAGTTATGCTTTATATGCCCAGACTGGGAACAGTTGAAGGACGTAATACCCCTTTCAGCATTAGGCTTCGGTCCAGTGGTGGTGGTTGTATTACGTCCAGAAACATTGGTGGCGCTACGGGCAGCGGCAATAGAAACAGTCTGGTTGAAGTATTTCTGTTGGTAGCGATTTATCAGCTGCTTCAAATCGGCAATTGTTCGAGCACCCAGCAGTAAATTAGCATTAGATATGCCACTGCCAATGCCCTCAATGATGAAGTCGACAATCTCCAACTCTTCTATGTCCGCTCGCTTGGCAATCGCCTGCATGCTTAGCACATAGCGATGCAGCGACTCCCCGTGTTTATCCCACTTCCGCTGGCTCAGCATACGGTACACATCCTGCCTAGTCACGGCAACATCAAATTCGTCAATTAGTGCTGGCTTTAAGTCGTCATAACACAATGCAGTCGTCGTTGATAAAAACACTCTTGCCGTTCCTGTCAGGGAGCGTCGCAGACTGAGTAGCATGAACCGCTTGTCAGCATTGACAGTAGACATGATCTCCTCAAAATCGCGAAAGAAATTACGAACAGAATGGGCAGGATTGTCACCACTAAATTTCGGGACGGCATGTTCAATATCGCCGAAGTCTGTTCGTCGTTCGTTGGTTGGCACTGTCTTTTCCTCCAGATCAAGAATTTGTTTACGGAGTTCCATAATTTCTCGTTGTTTCCGTAGGCGGCAAAATTCTTTGTCAAGAGTGTCATCTACTTCGGTGATATTTTCGGCAACGTCAACGGCAGCGGCAGCGGCAGTAGCACCTTCGGCATTTGTATCGGCGGCGTCTTCAGAAGGGTCGTCTTCAGCAATAACATCTTCGGCGGGATTTTCTTCGGCAGGGACATTTAATTCTTCGTACAGTTTCCTCAATTAGGCCTGGGTAGCTGTTGATGGAAATTCTACCTCGGCTTCCTTCAATGCTTCTGCAAGCATTTGCTTAGTTAAAGCACGCGGCATTATTTTTCGGCACACGATTCGTTTTATTTTAATGTTATTCGTAAAATATGAACAAGGTATCAGCAACCCCACATCTGAGTTTTAAACCGAGGAATTTATAAATAATTTCGCGGTAGATTGGTATTTTATTTTTAGATTTGTTTCACAACTTTATTTTCGCCTGCTTCTTTTACAAAAGCCAATTTTACAAGATGGCTGATTATCTTATATTCTACAACATGTGTCAAAAAGGAAAATGAATAACCTGAAGTTGGCCGTCTTTCATATTAAGTAAACATTAACAATTCCACATTTAAGTGGCGCTATAAGGGTATTTAGGTTTTTGAGTTACATCTAGATGGCGCCATAAAGTAGTTTACAAAACTAAACATATCAGTGATACTTACGAGCATTTTAATCAACAACGCCAAAGTAGTTGTTTCAAACATGCAGATTTAATCACATACGTATTTGATTTGACAATTTTAAGCCCATTGATGATCAAATTCAAAGTGCTGTCTTGGACATTTTAGATCCTTAAAGTCGGATCTGCATAAAAAACAAACAACCATTGTAAAATACCTAAATGCTTTGCGCCCAAATGGAAAAAAAATGTAAATTAACACTCTTCAATCCCTAATTCCCCTAGCAAACTATTGGATGCAGTGGATTCTTTGTCAAAGTCAGTTATTATTTTATAAAATGTTCTTTGAATAAACACCTATGCGGATTTAGATTCCACAGGATATTTTGCTTTCAACATAAATATAATATTAAAACAAATATCGACCGCCTCTAAGATAGTAGGCAGTATATATTTTGTATTATTAACTACAACAAAATAACTACTTATTTTATAGGTTGAAGAGTCAGTCCGAATTCCGAAAGTTTTTTACGCCTTACAGAGATCGCTTCATTGATATCCGCATCGCTGGAAACGTGAGTGATGAATCAGTCGCGGGCTTCCGATTTTGATGGCCACCAAACCTTCTTGTTGGTCCCCTTTAGGCGTATAGTTGATGTTACCAAAAGCGATGGAATCAGCATCAAAGAACCTAGGTTACTAATATCTTCAGACATTGAAATTTAAAAAAAAAATTGAATTTTACTACTACATTAGGGTGCCAGAAATAATTTGAAGAAAACACAATATACTTCTTATTTTATAAACAAAAAGATTGTGTTATAAATTACGTGAATTTTGGCATTCACAAATTTTCAAAATATTGGAAAAAGTTTTTCTCTGTGAAAGAAACACTGCTGCATTAAAAGCGGTAAAAGGTGAAGAGAAAGCCATCTCCTTTTTAAATGGTATAAAAGTGACTGGTATTCTATTTTATATTTTTAAAGTAAGATTGCATTCGATTTTGAGTATACTGTGTCACTAAACTAGTAATTTTTTTATTCAGAGTTTTCGAACCTTTATTTTGTCGATTATACTAAAGTTGGTATTACCATTGTATATAAATATTACAATAATATGTTGAAATGAAATAAAATGAAAAACCCGGACATACAAGCACGGGTACGCTAGTTTACGAAAATTAAGAAAAAATGAAAGTCAGCACTCACAATTCTCCAGAGATAGAAGGTTTTGCAAGTAGATATCCTTCGCATTTGCTTTTTTTTGTAGCAGTTCTGTAGATGTTTGTAAGAAAACACAATATACTTCTTATTTTATAAACAAAAAGATTGTGTTATAAATTACGTGAATTTTTGCATTCACAAATTTTCAAAATATTGGAAAAAGTTTTTCTCTGTGAAAGAAACACTGCTGCATTAAAAGCGGTAAAAGGTGAAGAGAAAGCCATCTCCTTTTTAAATGGTATAAAAGTGACTGGTATTCTATTTTATATTTTTAAAGTAAGATTGCATTCGATTTTGAGTATACTGTGTCACTAAACTAGTCATTTTTTTATTCAGAGTTTTCGAACCTTTATTTTGTCGATTATACTAAAGTTGGTATTACCATTGTATATAAATATTACAATAATATGTTGAAATGAAATAAAATGAAAAACCCGGACATACAAGCACGGGTACGCTAGTTTACGAAAATTAAGAAAAAATGAAAGTCAGCACTCACAATTCTCCAGAGATAGAAGGTTTTGCAAGTAGATATCCTTCGCATTTGCTTTTTTTTGTAGCAGTTCTGTAGATGTTTGTAAGAAAACACAATATACTTCTTATTTTATAAACAAAAAGATTGTGTTAAAAATTAAGTGAATTTTGGCATTCACAAATTTTCAAAATATTGGAAAAAGTTTTTCTCTGTGAAAGAAACACTGCTGCATTAAAAGCGGTAAAAGGTGAAGAGAAAACCATCTCCTTTTTAAATGGTATAAAAGTGACTGGTATTCTATTTTATATTTTTAAAGTAAGATTGCATTCGATTTTGAGTATACTGTGTCACTAAACTAGTCATTTTTTTATTCAGAGTTTTCGAACCTTTATTTTGTCGATTATACTAAAGTTGGTATTACCATTGTATATAAATATTACAATAATATGTTGAAATGAAATAAAATGAAAAACCCGGACATACAAGCACGGGTACGCTAGTTTACGAAAATTAAGAAAAAATGAAAGTCAGCACTCACAATTCTCCAGAGATAGAAGGTTTTGCAAGTAGATATCCTTCGCATTTGCTTTTTTTTGTAGCAGTTCTGTAGATGTTTGTAAAGAAAACTTCTTATTTTATAAACAAAAAGATTGTGTTATAAATTACGTGAATTTTTGCATTCACAAATTTTCAAAATATTGGAAAAAGTTTTTCTCTGTGAAAGAAACACTGCTGCATTAAAAGCGGTAAAAGGTGAAGAGAAAGCCATCTCCTTTTTAAATGGTATAAAAGTGACTGGTATTCTATTTTATATTTTTAAAGTAAGATTGCATTCGATTTTGAGTATACTGTGTCACTAAACTAGTCATTTTTTTATTCAGAGTTTTCGAACCTTTATTTTGTCGATTATACTAAAGTTGGTATTACCATTGTATATAAATATTACAATAATATGTTGAAATGAAATAAAATGAAAAACCCGGACATACAAGCACGGGTACGCTAGTTTACGAAAATTAAGAAAAAATGAAAGTCAGCACTCACAATTCTCCAGAGAAAGAAGGTTTTGCAAGTAGATATCCTTCGCATTTGCTTTTTTTGTAGCAGTTCTGTAGATGTTTGTTTTTAACGATGGAAAATTTTACATCAATCCTGTAGAATGTTCGCTGTGTAGTGTGTTAAAATCCTTTTCCAGCTGTTAAAAATTAAATTGAAAATGTTTTTTGGGAAATTATACAACAAATATTTACGAATAATAAGTAAATAGTTTGAAGGAAGTCTCAAATTGTTCTGGCACTGCCATTTCTACAATATCAACAACAGAATCAGAATGCATTTTGTATTTAATGTGTAAGTTGAATCGAATATTATTACCAGTTTATACCCGAGTACGTTTTTTAGAGCGGGAAATTCGTCAAAATAGTTTGATTGTCAACTCCTTCAAAAGTTCAATGCGAGCACGAGTGGTTTTTCCCCCATTTCTCCTCTGTAGTGTTCCAGGGATTGCTGGAATTCTTTAGCCACTTCAGATCTTCATCTGACGATTCTCCGTCTTCTACTATTTGGATAGTAGATAGACGATTTTGTGATGGAGTGGGAGATGATCTTCGACTCGAAGAAGGTGACGATGACAAAGAACGTTTGCGTTTAGATATTATACCCGTTTCACGGTATTTTCGCTTCAAATTGTTGATATGGTCTGGCAACTTTCCAGCCAATCGGTTAACGATCCCACGACCCGAATCCACGATTTTATTGTGAAAATACACAGACCTGTGTTCAGAAGGGAACAAATGAGCTATAATCGAAGCCGTGTGACATTTTCAAGTGGCTAGGTCTTGTCGATTGTTAAGATACCTCTTCCCTCTAGGGAATTTTCGAGAAGTTTTTGAAGGTTCTAGAAAGACAATATAGTACTACGAATTAGGAAAATCTGCTCCTAGACACTGTTTTTTGTTTTTTTTTTTTTAATTGTGGTAACTATTTATCAAATTGTGTAGTTACATTGTAGTTACATGAGGACTACAAAAACTTCATAGCACATTATGATCTTCAGTAATGAACTAACGCTATGTTAACCTTTGCTGCCCACCTTCCAAAACGGAATCAATATGGCCGCGGTTCCGGTGCAAGTGAATTCTACCCTCGCGAACTTAGGGAATTATTTATGTATGTAGTGGAAACAAAATGTTTATGGACACTAAGTAGTACCTACTAAGTAATCGCGTTTTGAATGCCCCTATTGTAGAACAGAACTCAACTCAATTGAGTTGAGTTGTCTTCAATTCAACTCAACTTTCACACAACCCAAACTAATTAAAAACTTATAGACAACAACTGCCCTCTTTGTTGTGTTTTGACAGACAACTTTTCTATCAAGGTTGTTTATGACAATGCGGACAATACTAAATTTTGAATTACATAAAACCAGGACACAACTCAACTGTAGTTGTCGTTGTCTTACACAATAGGGGCAGACGTGTCGTGTCTTGGGAAATTTCACTCGCTTACATTCGCTTACATATTTCGAACAACAACATAGCAAATGCGTATTTTTGAATAAGCTTTGCGAATTCGCGTGAGTGAAATTGGGTTTTATTGGCTATACACCGGAGCCACAGCCGTAGGCCAATCTCAGATTTTCTTTGTTATTTATTACAGTATGTTTTTCAACTTGTATACTTACAACTTCTTCTGTTCCATATAGAGATTTCTCGGAAGTAGTAGGTGTAACAATGGCATCTATCAATACATTTGAACTTGTGGATTCAAATTTATCACTAAATTCAAAAGAAGGTAGCATGTCGTTCAGCAAAAAACTTACATTTGTATCAAAGCACTGGGAACTGGTAAAATTAGTTTTTTGAATTTCATAGATCTGTATATGTACAACAGTAATTGCTACCATCAGGAAATGTAAATATTAATGATTCTGTAATAACAACAAACCGAAGTGTTAGCAGCATTTGGATGCATTGCCTTTCGCCATTCGTCAAAATTTCGCAAAAAAAGTACACGATGTCCTATGATTGGGAACATCTCCCTTATCTCGGCATGGCCTAGTAGCGCAAAAGATATTGACGTTATGGCATTTTCTGTCATAATGAAAATAATTCTAATTTAGTTCTTATTTAACAGTTTTGTTTCTTTTATCAGAGTTATAAAAGAAACAATCAAAAGATTTGAACAAGTAGATTTTAGTGAAGTTTCATGAAAACTGAATTCGGTTTTTGCGTACCGTGTAACCAAAATGATATAGAGGGTATTCACTTAATCTCATAAATGTATAAATTTCTGCGGTGCTTTAAGTGAACGACATCGTTTCGACAATAGCAGTATCTGTTTATTGCCACAGATATGCATAAAAACGATATCATTCAATCGTTTTTATTTTACGTGATCTGACCCCAGGAGAAGAAGAAGAAAAAGTCAAATACCAGTAATTGCGCAGTTAAAATCCGATGTGTAAAAATAGCTGAGTGCAAATCTACTCGGTAAGAAACAACCGAGATTTCGGTTAAAATCAGTCAACTTGGTTTTGTTAAATTTAAATGAGCAAACAGTAAAAAATAGCCGAGTGTAATTCTTCTCGGTAAGAAACAACTGAGATCTCGGTTAAAATCAGCCACGTCTGGGTTGAAAGAAAAAAGGAGCTCAAACACGAATAATTTTTAACGTAAAAAAAACACAACTTGCATATTGCAACTACCACAAAAATATTAGTATCTACGTAATATTATTGAATTATATGTAATAAATTTTAGTTAGGTACCTTGGGTAAACGATTAAATCCTTGAACTGTAGGGTAAACGATGGAATAAAATACCACTTTAGGGTACAAGATGAAATCCTTGAATTACCACTGTAGGGTAAACGATGAAATCCTTGAACTGTAGGGTAAACGATGGAATAAAATACCACTTTAGGGTACAAGATGAAATCCTTGAACTGTAGGGTAAACGATGGAATAAAATACCTATGCCGAAACAATGTATTATATTTTAATTCAAGTTTATTTCAGTTCTTTCTTTAAATTTATTACAAAATCAATTACAATATAAATTAGTTAGTAAACGATCCAAACGCGGGATAAATCAACTACTTAGTAGTAATTTCTAAAACGATCCAACGCGGGACAAAAACCACTTAGCTCTGTGGCGCTCCGTATTCAACTCTCTTGTCGTTCGTTTTTCTTTTGCCACGTAGGCAGCAACAATTCAGTTCAGTGTACGGTCGGCGTAGTGGCAATCGTGTGTACAGTATGAACTGAAACTTTCTTTTGAATTCCATACTGTGCACAGGGTGCCACAATACCACTGTAGGGTACAAGATGAAATCCTTGAATTACCACTGTAGGGTAAACGATGGAATAAAATACCACTTTAGGGTACAAGATTAAATCCTTGAATTACCACTGTAGGGTAAACGAAGGAATAAAATACCACTTTAGGGTACAAGATGAAATACTTGAACTGTAGGGTAAACGATGGAATAAAATACCTATGCCGAAACAATGTATTATATTTTAATTCAAGTTTATTTCAGTTCTTTCTTTAAATTTATTACAAAATCAATTACAATATAAATTAGTTAGTAAACGATCCAAACGCGGGATAAATCAACTACTTAGTAGTAATTTCTAAAACGATCCAACGCGGGACAAAAACCACTTAGCTCTGTGGCGCTCCGTATTCAACTCTCTTGTCGTTCGTTTTTCTTTTGCCACGTAGGCAGCAACAATTCAGTTCAGTGTACGGTCGGCGTAGTGGCAATCGTGTGTACAGTATGAACTGAAACTTTCTTTTGAATTCCATACTGTGCACAGGGTGCCACAATACCACTGTAGGGTACAAGATGAAATCCTTGAATTACCACTGTAGGGTAAACGATGGAATAAAATACCACTTTAGGGTACAAGATGAAATCCTTGAATTACCACTGTAGGGTAAACGATGAAATCCTTGAACTGTAGGGTAAACGATGGAATAAAATACCACTTTAGGGTACAAGATGAAATCCTTGAACTGTAGGGTAAACGATGGAATAAAATACCTATGCCGACACAATGTATTATATTTTAATTCAAGTTTATTTCAGTTCTTTCTTATAAATTTATTACAAAATCAATTACAATATAAATTAGTTAGTAAACGATCCAAACGCGGGATAAATCAACTACTTAGTAGTAATTTCTAAAACGATCCAACGCGGGACAAAAACCACTTAGCTCTGTGGCGCTCCGTATTCAACTCTCTTGTCGTTCGTTTTTCTTTTGCCACGTAGGCAGCAACAATTCAGTTCAGTGTACGGTCGGCGTAGTGGCAATCGTGTGTACAGTATGAACTGAAACTTTCTTTTGAATTCCATACTGTGCACAGGGTGCCACAATACCACTGTAGGGTACAAGATGAAATCCTTGAATTACCACTGTAGGGTAAACGATGGAATAAAATACCACTTTAGGGTACAAGATGAAATCCTTGAATTACCACTGTAGGGTAAACGAAGGAATAAAATACCACTTTAGGGTACAAGATGAAATCCTTGAAATGTAGGGTAAACGATGGAATAAAATACCTATGCCGACACAATGTATTATATTTTAATTCAAGTTTATTTCAGTTCTTTCTTTAAATTTATTACAAAATCAATTACAATATAAATTAGTTAGTAAACGATCCAAACGCGGGATAAATCAACTACTTAGTAGTAATTTCTAAAACGATCCAACGCGGGACAAAAACCACTTAGCTCTGTGGCGCTCCGTATTCAACTCTCTTGTCGTTCGTTTTTCTTTTGCCACGTAGGCAGCAACAATTCAGTTCAGTGTACGGTCGGCGTAGTGGCAATCGTGTGTACAGTATGAACTGAAACTTTCTTTTGAATTCCATACTGTGCACAGGGTGCCACAATACCACTGTAGGGTACAAGATGAAATCCTTGAATTACCACTGTAGGGTAAACGATGGAATAAAATACCACTTTAGGGTACAAGATGAAATCCTTGAATTACCACTGTAGGGTAAACGATGAAATCCTTGAACTGTAGGGTAAACGATGGAATAAAATACCACTTTAGGGTACAAGATGAAATCCTTGAACTGTAGGGTAAACGATGGAATAAAATACCTATGCCGACACAATGTATTATATTTTAATTCAAGTTTATTTCAGTTCTTTCTTTAAATTTATTACAAAATCAATTACAATATAAATTAGTTAGTAAACGATCCAAACGCGGGATAAATCAACTACTTAGTAGTAATTTCTAAAACGATCCAACGCGGGACAAAAACCACTTAGCTCTGTGGCGCTCCGTATTCAACTCTCTTGTCGTTCGTTTTTCTTTTGCCACGTAGGCAGCAACAATTCAGTTCAGTGTACGGTCGGCGTAGTGGCAATCGTGTGTACAGTATGAACTGAAACTTTCTTTTGAATTCCATACTGTGCACAGGGTGCCACAATACCACTGTAGGGTACAAGATGAAATCCTTGAATTACCACTGTAGGGTAAACGATGGAATAAAATACCACTTTAGGGTACAAGATGAAATCCTTGAATTACCACTGTAGGGTAAACGATGAAATCCTTGAACTGTAGGGTAAACGATGGAATAAAATACCACTTTAGGGTACAAGATGAAATCCTTGAACTGTAGGGTAAACGATGGAATAAAATACCTATGCCGACACAATGTATTATATTTTAATTCAAGTTTATTTCAGTTCTTTCTTATAAATTTATTACAAAATCAATTACAATATAAATTAGTTAGTAAACGATCCAAACGCGGGATAAATCAACTACTTAGTAGTAATTTCTAAAACGATCCAACGCGGGACAAAAACCACTTAGCTCTGTGGCGCTCCGTATTCAACTCTCTTGTCGTTCGTTTTTCTTTTGCCACGTAGGCAGCAACAATTCAGTTCAGTGTACGGTCGGCGTAGTGGCAATCGTGTGTACAGTATGAACTGAAACTTTCTTTTGAATTCCATACTGTGCACAGGGTGCCACAATACCACTGTAGGGTACAAGATGAAATCCTTGAATTACCACTGTAGGGTAAACGATGGAATAAAATACCACTTTAGGGTACAAGATGAAATCCTTGAATTACCACTGTAGGGTAAACGAAGGAATAAAATACCACTTTAGGGTACAAGATGAAATCCTTGAAATGTAGGGTAAACGATGGAATAAAATACCTATGCCGACACAATGTATTATATTTTAATTCAAGTTTATTTCAGTTCTTTCTTTAAATTTATTACAAAATCAATTACAATATAAATTAGTTAGTAAACGATCCAAACGCGGGATAAATCAACTACTTAGTAGTAATTTCTAAAACGATCCAACGCGGGACAAAAACCACTTAGCTCTGTGGCGCTCCGTATTCAACTCTCTTGTCGTTCGTTTTTCTTTTGCCACGTAGGCAGCAACAATTCAGTTCAGTGTACGGTCGGCGTAGTGGCAATCGTGTGTACAGTATGAACTGAAACTTTCTTTTGAATTCCATACTGTGCACAGGGTGCCACAATACCACTGTAGGGTACAAGATGAAATCCTTGAATTACCACTGTAGGGTAAACGATGGAATAAAATACCACTTTAGGGTACAAGATGAAATCCTTGAATTACCACTGTAGGGTAAACGAAGGAATAAAATACCACTTTAGGGTACAAGATGAAATCCTTGAAATGTAGGGTAAACGATGGAATAAAATACCTATGCCGACACAATGTATTATATTTTAATTCAAGTTTATTTCAGTTCTTTCTTTAAATTTATTACAAAATCAATTACAATATAAATTAGTTAGTAAACGATCCAAACGCGGGATAAATCAACTACTTAGTAGTAATTTCTAAAACGATCCAACGCGGGACAAAAACCACTTAGCTCTGTGGCGCTCCGTATTCAACTCTCTTGTCGTTCGTTTTTCTTTTGCCACGTAGGCAGCAACAATTCAGTTCAGTGTACGGTCGGCGTAGTGGCAATCGTGTGTACAGTATGAACTGAAACTTTCTTTTGAATTCCATACTGTGCACAGGGTGCCACAATACCACTGTAGGGTACAAGATGAAATCCTTGAATTACCACTGTAGGGTAAACGATGGAATAAAATACCACTTTAGGGTACAAGATGAAATCCTTGAATTACCACTGTAGGGTAAACGAAGGAATAAAATACCACTTTAGGGTACAAGATGAAATCCTTGAAATGTAGGGTAAACGATGGAATAAAATACCTATGCCGACACAATGTATTATATTTTAATTCAAGTTTATTTCAGTTCTTTCTTTAAATTTATTACAAAATCAATTACAATATAAATTAGTTAGTAAACGATCCAAACGCGGGATAAATCAACTACTTAGTAGTAATTTCTAAAACGATCCAACGCGGGACAAAAACCACTTAGCTCTGTGGCGCTCCGTATTCAACTCTCTTGTCGTTCGTTTTTCTTTTGCCACGTAGGCAGCAACAATTCAGTTCAGTGTACGGTCGGCGTAGTGGCAATCGTGTGTACAGTATGAACTGAAACTTTCTTTTGAATTCCATACTGTGCACAGGGTGCCACAATACCACTGTAGGGTACAAGATGAAATCCTTGAATTACCACTGTAGGGTAAACGATGGAATAAAATACCACTTTAGGGTACAAGATGAAATCCTTGAATTACCACTGTAGGGTAAACGATGAAATCCTTGAACTGTAGGGTAAACGATGGAATAAAATACCACTTTAGGGTACAAGATGAAATCCTTGAACTGTAGGGTAAACGATGGAATAAAATACCTATGCCGACACAATGTATTATATTTTAATTCAAGTTTATTTCAGTTCTTTCTTATAAATTTATTACAAAATCAATTACAATATAAATTAGTTAGTAAACGATCCAAACGCGGGATAAATCAACTACTTAGTAGTAATTTCTAAAACGATCCAACGCGGGACAAAAACCACTTAGCTCTGTGGCGCTCCGTATTCAACTCTCTTGTCGTTCGTTTTTCTTTTGCCACGTAGGCAGCAACAATTCAGTTCAGTGTACGGTCGGCGTAGTGGCAATCGTGTGTACAGTATGAACTGAAACTTTCTTTTGAATTCCATACTGTGCACAGGGTGCCACAATACCACTGTAGGGTACAAGATGAAATCCTTGAATTACCACTGTAGGGTAAACGATGGAATAAAATACCACTTTAGGGTACAAGATGAAATCCTTGAATTACCACTGTAGGGTAAACGAAGGAATAAAATACCACTTTAGGGTACAAGATGAAATCCTTGAAATGTAGGGTAAACGATGGAATAAAATACCTATGCCGACACAATGTATTATATTTTAATTCAAGTTTATTTCAGTTCTTTCTTTAAATTTATTACAAAATCAATTACAATATAAATTAGTTAGTAAACGATCCAAACGCGGGATAAATCAACTACTTAGTAGTAATTTCTAAAACGATCCAACGCGGGACAAAAACCACTTAGCTCTGTGGCGCTCCGTATTCAACTCTCTTGTCGTTCGTTTTTCTTTTGCCACGTAGGCAGCAACAATTCAGTTCAGTGTACGGTCGGCGTAGTGGCAATCGTGTGTACAGTATGAACTGAAACTTTCTTTTGAATTCCATACTGTGCACAGGGTGCCACAATACCACTGTAGGGTACAAGATGAAATCCTTGAATTACCACTGTAGGGTAAACGATGGAATAAAATACCACTTTAGGGTACAAGATGAAATCCTTGAATTACCACTGTAGGGTAAACGATGAAATCCTTGAACTGTAGGGTAAACGATGGAATAAAATACCACTTTAGGGTACAAGATGAAATCCTTGAACTGTAGGGTAAACGATGGAATAAAATACCTATGCCGACACAATGTATTATATTTTAATTCAAGTTTATTTCAGTTCTTTCTTTAAATTTATTACAAAATCAATTACAATATAAATTAGTTAGTAAACGATCCAAACGCGGGATAAATCAACTACTTAGTAGTAATTTCTAAAACGATCCAACGCGGGACAAAAACCACTTAGCTCTGTGGCGCTCCGTATTCAACTCTCTTGTCGTTCGTTTTTCTTTTGCCACGTAGGCAGCAACAATTCAGTTCAGTGTACGGTCGGCGTAGTGGCAATCGTGTGTACAGTATGAACTGAAACTTTCTTTTGAATTCCATACTGTGCACAGGGTGCCACAATACCACTGTAGGGCAAACGATAAAATCCTTGAACTGTAGGGTAAACGACTTTGAATTAACACTGAAGGTATAATTTTTGTTAAATTTTTTTTGTTAAATTTTATTGAATGCAATTTTATGTGTTTTCAACACGTCTTTCTGCTACCACGTATCAGACTCGTCCATCCTGACATTTTCGGCGTCCTCGTCGACCTCAGCACCCTTACGATATCAGTCGATAGAAGTTTTGCTGCCGATGATGTTGGCTCTATAATTATTTTCCTTCTTTGCCTTAATATTATTGACGTCATCCCTATTCTCATTATATTCTCATTCTCATATAAACAAATTGAATTTCTTGCTGCTCCTTTTATTTTCATACTGAATACTGACAATTTTTACTTAGACGAGATGGCGCGAATAATTCTCAATAGTTCATGTTTTGAAACGGGTTCGTTCCTGATGAAGTGTCGAGTTTTCACAAATATTATAAATGATAAAACTGTAATAGTAGCTAGCGAATGTATTTATATTTTCTTATGTCAGAACTAATTAGTACTCGTTATACAATGCACTACACATGTCATAACGTTTTTATAAAAACGAATAATTTACAATTTATTTATATTTGGCAAGTTATTATACTATTTATTAAGTCCACATTGCATGTATTAATAAATCGAATATTTTCATGTACACACAATTGACAATTACATAAAATAGTTAAGCAATTATTGATTTGTTTCATAAATATTACATAATACATATGATTTCCCTTCATTAGCTCACGGTCAACAAGAAAGTTACCACGCAATTTAAGTTAAGTTTAAATCCCTTAAGTTTTTAAGATAATTAAAAATTAGCATGTAACGTTAACATTAAAAAAAATCGTATTTTTTTACCAGTACATTCACATATTTTATATATCTGTTTGCATTACATTAATGACTCTTTTATTATAAGCTTTTCCAACAAATAGTATACTTAATCACTTAATTTAGTATTAAATGTTGTGCTAAATGCAAAGTTATACAAAAATCAACAATAAGCAAAACTTTTTTGTATAGGAAATCAAAAATAAATAAAATTGTAAAGTATAGTAAACTGGGAAATTAAATTTTTTCGAAGGACAATGTTAACAAAGTATGCGTTTTTTTTTATTTTTTTGCTGCTGTATTTATACACATGCATTTTAACAGCAAGTTTTTCTATCCTTCGTCAATATATACAAATGTCACAAGATCTGCAAATAAATACTTTATCAATATTTAGTAAGTATTATTATTATTTTTTTTAATATTGCATCTGCAAATGTGTTACATTTACTCAAGTGCGATCAGAGGAAATTCAATATCAAACCAAAGATTTTGTTTCGTTGAGTTTTTATCAACACATTGATTTATTACTCTACTAAATGTGGATGTAGATCCAGTTTAGAATAATAATACAATTTAATTGTCATAAATGTAAAATTATGTTTGAAAATGGGACGCGTGCTTCTAAAATAAAAATATATAAGATTATTTAGTTTTACAGAAGAAATAAAATATATTTACATTTTTAGAAATATGCATGTTGGAAAATTTGAACTGTTTGTAAAAAATAAAAACTGATTGTCTATAAATATAAGTTTAGAAATAAATTTAAAAATATAAATACCTATATATATACATAATAAATAAATAAAAAGAAAATGTTTTATAATAGTTGCAAAGAAAACTGAGGTTAATTCATTTGTTCGTTTTTATGTCAGCCTTATGAGATATAACAAGTAAGTATGTACTAAAGTGAATTAGTTTGTCGTGTGTTTGGCATTTGAATGCATCTAAATATTGGCGTTAGGTCTTATCGCCCAAAACCATAATGCCGAAATTAAAAATGTCAAAGCCCAAAACATTGCTGGGCAATTTCTTGTTGTAAAACATTCGCACAAATTTAGGCGATGTGTCATTGATTTTTGGGCGTAATGGCAACAGTGAAACCAAGCATCGGAGCAACTGCACATTTTTTTTGGCTTTATTTCCATCCGGTTTTTTTTTTGCTTTGTTTTCTTGGTCTTTATTGCCTTACCCTTTAAACTTACTTACTTAGGTGGCGTACTTTTCTGACCAGGTCGATGTCGCTGTTAAATCTCCTCCTCCAAAGCCCGTCAACGCCAACGGGACTGAAAATCACTCAAGAATTTTGCGTTCGAAACGACTAAGGAGCTCATCCGCCTTTGATAACGTCCCTGATTTTGCGCCATAAAGCAGGACTGGGATGATCAGTGTCTTATATAGAGTCTCCTTGGTGTTTCTCGACAAGGCCTTACTAATCAATTGCCTTCTTAGACCGAAGTAACACCGGTTGGCAAGTGTAATTCTTCGCTTGATTTCTGAAGTGATGTCATTTTCAGAGTTAATAGCAGATCCAGATAAAGTCCCGAACTACCTCAAGGTTATAACTGTCTATCGCGACGTTCTGTCCGATTTGTCGATGTTGTGTGTCCCTTCTTGTTGACAGTATATATTTTGTCTGACAATGTCGTTAACTGCAAGTAGTTGCACAAACTTTTGGAAAATTGTGCCCCTGGTGTTGGCTTACGAGTTTCGCACAATTTTCTCAAGATTGATGTTGAAAAGTGAGAATCGATTTGGACTTCTTGGGTTTTTTTCAGGATCTGCCGTTGTGTGAATAGTTGTGGAATTACCGGGCCTTAAACAGCACTGATAGGGTCCAATCAGTTAGTTGACAAATGGTTTCAGGCGTTCACATAGTACGGCAGACAGGATCTTGTAAGCGATATTAAGGAGACTGATGCCTCTTTAGTTGGCGCAGTTTAGAGGGTCTCCTTTCTTATGGATCGGGAAAATAATGGTCGAGTTCATAAATGTAAAAATGCTGCATTCTTGCAAATTCAGCGTTCATTATTGTAGAAATGCTGCATTATCATTGCAGAAGTTTAGCCACAGTTACGTTCATAAAAGAAAATTTGCAGTCAGCATGCTGTCGATTGTGAAGGTGTTTTTGTTTTGTTGCCGCTCTGCAGGAAAAGTATCGCCGCTCCTTTCTTTCTATTTCCTCGACCGCGCGCTTCTCATGCTCTTTCTTTTTCCTCCTAACCTTTTAAATGTTCGCTTAAAATGAAACTAGCCGAAATAGTAGGGATGTTTGATAGGTCATTAACTGGAGTGATAAGCGGCACTGAAAGTGAATGTGTTTTTTTTAAGTGTTTAAGTTAAGCCTCAGTTTCATTTCATCTTTGTTGCAGATTGTACACACAATTGGAAGATCTGCTCTATGCGGAATGTAGTTTAAGTGAAGCAATTCCACTCGAAGTCTTAGTACCATACAAATTTGTTAATCTCGAAAGTAATTCACCTCACGCAGATTATGGTTAAGTTGCTCTATGCATCGAAATTGTTGCCTCCTGTACAAACGCTTCCCTAAATTGCATATCCACGCTGACAAACAGCAGGTACAAAATTGGTCTCTAGGATCTATGTAGGTAAGTAATATGGTGTTCTACCTCCAGCTTTAAAATCTTTCACATGAACGAGCTAGCTCCAACCATTCACCGTACCAATCAGTTTTGCTTCTTATAACTTTCAGTGCTACTGATTTGTCATTTTCTTGAGATGCTAACCATCATATATACCCAAACTTCCACCAATTATCTGACAGGTTTGGCAATGACCGTCGGCCGTCCGTGTACGGTAAAACAATAAAACTTTAAAGATAACTCAGTGCGTTTTTATTTAAACTTATTCTGCATCGTGACAAATTTCAGAAGTGGGATGATGGATCCATCCGCATTTGGCACGGTTGGCCAATTGCAATTGTATGCAAACCCTGCTGCGAAAACTGCTCGACTACAATGCAATGCGAAAGACATGTGAAGGCCATTAAGAATATCGAGACAGCACACGAAGTTTGGAAGGACAAATTCAATTCAAAGCAGAAAAATCCACTCCGATATAAACAAAGCGAATCCTGAAAGCTTGAAAGTAAGTATAGAGGTCTATACGCCATATCGAAAGATCTACGATTCGACAAATATGTTGCTAAAGACGTCCATATGGCCCACAACTAAAGCGACGCAGAATTAGCACTATAGCGAGCAGCGACAAACTAAAGCCGTGGAAAAAAAAACAGCGATTGAATAGAGCAGGGGTTCTCTAACTGTGCGTCGGTCGTGGGGATATATTAGGGGCGTCACAAGACGGTACGCATAGGTCGCCTGCACACAACGTTCCATCAGCTTTGAGCTCGATTTGAAAAAAATGTCGGGTCGGGTCGATGTTGATTTTTGTCTTTTGCCGGTTACAAGAAGTCGGCATTTTGCAGACTTCAACCTGCCGAATCTTGCGTCGGCACTTGGGCCTATATTTTTTCAAGATCCAACTGACCCAGGAGCTCAAGGTTAATGATAATGACCATAGAAAAATCATCTTTAGCGACAAGGAGAATATTTGGATGAATTGCTATGTTAACAAGTAAAATAGCTGTACATGGGGTGGCAATGCATCCACTGTTCCATACTTTTTCTTGAATATTACGTTGCTAAGGCTATTACCATCAACGGCGAGCGCTACAGAGCGATGCTAACCGATTTATTTTGGCCCAAATTGAACGATAGACATGTGATTTCAGAAAGACTACGGCTACGTGTCACGCAGCAGACGCCACGATTGTATTTTTTTTTTGTGGGGTTGCCTGAAATCGTAGCTCAATGCGAATAAACCGCAACCGATCGATGTCCTTAAACCCAACATAACCAAAGCCATCGCTCAAATTTAGCCGGATCTATGCGTAATAACGTGGGAAGCTGCGGCGGATATTTGGACATGGTATTATATTCCATACCAATAATAGAATGCACAGGCCTTTAAAAAAAAGAGGATTTCGTTAATACCTCGCACGCAGACTGTTTTATTCCATTTCAACGTCGACCCATCCTTATTAAAAAAACGCAGTGAATCTTCAGTAAGCTCAGCTTCTATTCACATATACGTGCCTTGTTCCGTTGACTGCTTTTAGAAGGGCTTCGCAAAAATATTATAACCTGCATAGGGGGTCGCAGTATGGAAATGATTGGGAACCCCTGGAATAAAGCTTTTCTTCGGCTGATCTCAGCTTTTGCTTATTCTCAAATCCAAACTGTGCTTTCCAGTTTTTTCCAATTAGACTTACAATTTTCCATTTATTTTCCCAAAAGTTTGACAGCTTTTTCCCGTCACAAGAATTTTGCCAGCAATCCGTCACGTAAATAGCTATCGCTTTTGATTGGATCAAATCGCTTTTGAAAATACAAAAATACAAATCCGCGATGAGAAGCGATCCGCCGCGCATTTGGGAATAAGGAATAAGCTGTGATGTCATTGCTGGAGTTTAGCGCAGACCCTAAGAAAACAAAGTATTTATGTCTAAGGCGAATACCACCAATTAGTGAATTAAATTAGATAGAAATTTAAAGACAAAAATAAGCTAAACGTTAGCTACCAGAGGTTTCGGCTCGTACCAAGTATCTACGCGAATTAAATTAATAGCATTTAGCAAGCGGTTCAAGATTATACAAAATACACAAGACTTGAAAATATGATCTTTTTTACAATGACTCACTAACTCACTGACCGAGTAATATCCTCCGTACTATAGGTGTAGCTGTAGAGTAAGGTTTAGTAATAATAGTCGCTAAAGTAACAAAAATCATCCCAGAATTAACAGATTCAGGAGGTGAACCAATTCGTACCTTAATGTTAACTGAAAATATTACGTATACGCCCGAGTAATTTAAATAAATGTATATGTGTTTTCTTTGCTTGTCCATATATTTGCAAAACTTTTATAGCCGGTTTTACAGTGCAAGTTTAAACTCCGTTTAACCAGATATCAGGTTTAAACCGACATTTCACACAAAAATGTGTATTACACGTACATTATAATAAAAATGACAATTGTATGAGCCTTACTGAAAAGATAATTTTAAGGCATTTCTAAACATGATTCCGGGCATATAATTTCATTGGGAAATCTAGAAGTTAGAAGTTAGTATTGTCTATCGCGAGCTCCTTATTCTACGAAAAACTACGAAATTTCTAGGCACGTGCGAACAGGAACATTTGTTTTCGGTATTATTATTATTCAGCCGTATTGCGAAGATCAACTATCAATTGATAGTTGATACTTATCAATCAATTTTTCGAAATGGTATTGCGACGATCAATTGTCAATGAAGTGTTGACCGATTGTGAACGTGCATCAATTAGCGATAGTCGGTTGACAAAACGGTATTGTGAAAGTCAATCGCGAACAATTTTATTGGTAGCTGTCAATTGTTTAATCAATCGGAATTTCGGTGTTGATAAGGACGAATGCTTAAGAGAAATGGGAGGAAGAATTTTTAAAATTGTTGAAGATCAACATTTTTAATTGTTATTTTTTAAGGGGTAAAATAGTTTGCAATAAAAGGCAACTTAATAGATTGGGTGAAGATTTATTTCCAAAACTGGTGCGCAGGCGAAGTGGGAACAATTTGCAATAGAGCTAAATATCTTAGGAGAGGACCACCTGAACAAGATTTACAGAAATAGCAAAGGGTACATTGTACAATATTTCCAATAACTTTATGATCAAAAAAGAAAAAGGTTGAAAATAAAGTTGAAATATCTGCGACTGGTGGTGGCCCAAACCGATGTCACCAGTTTAATGATATGGGAAAGAGGCTGTGATTTGTATCCTTCAATTGAATACATGCGTGCATTAAAACTATAAAAGCCTTTTCTACCTTTTCTAACCTCTTTTTTGGGACCAACGATTTTAATGTGTTTCCCATCCAAGCATCCTATTAGATTTGGAATTACACTTTTCTAAAAAAAGGAGCTCAGAATTAGCCAAATTTCATTCCTTGGAAATTAAATTAGTTACCTTTGGTTTTCCAGTTCCAAAGGATTAGATGCGTCTCACAAACTCCTCCGTATAGCAGCCAATTCCGCATAATTTGTCTCGCCTTCGTCATCATCAAAAAATAATTCCACTAATGACATGTTTTTCAATAAATTGCACAATCGCAGATTTGTAACACTCGTAATTATGTATATTGTTTAAATAATTTGTTTGAAAGTCGTAACAATCACTCTTCAAATCAAATATATTTTAGAACTGTCAAAATTGAGTTTTCATTCACAATAACTTTATTTTTTGCGTTATGTTCACAATAGCTTATATTTTTATCAATTATATTTCGCAATACCAACATCAATTGCAATTGATAAATTGTGTCAACCGTCAACCGATTGATAGTTGATCTTCGCAATAGGGCTAATTATTATTAATTATTAGTTTATATATTTGCGTGCAGTTTTGTTGTGTGGCAGATTGCTATGTCAAAAGCTGGAACAAACAAAACTCCAGAGTATCATTGGTTAAATGTCGTTAACCGTTCAAAATCGGTGGCTATTGATTTCTCGGGTTAACTAACTAAACAACGGATTCTCTAGTTAAAATTAACTTGAGCACACAGATTTTGTGGTTATTAGCTGGAAAAACCTTTGGTTTAAGTTAACCAAGGATAAATAAACCGGCCCTTAATCTCGGAGTTAGTGTTTGGTGGAAACGTAGGACTATATTTCCCATCATTTGGAAGTGTTGAGTATTAGCGAAATGGTAAAGTCAATTTACGAATTCCGTATACCTCATTTGATGACTTATCAGCGCACCGTCAGAAGAAATAAACAGCAGCTAAAACAATTTCAAATAAAACAATATCCAATTTGTGTAAAATTGTAGAATAAATTTAATTTAACGTAACGGGATCCCGACCCCTGAAGAGTCTCTGCCTGATATATCCAGAACACGCTGCGTCTATTTATCCAGAGCAAGTGCTCTGGCATCCGCGATGGCTTGGTACATGTCGTCTCGAACCTGGGGGCTGGAAATAGAAGATCCTTGTAGCTGGAGCATTATTGTCTACCCTCTACTACACCCACATCTTGATACAGTTCGTAGATTGTATCCTCTTCTCCATTCGCCCTCCTCGCACACAGGATCAACAAATTTTCTTTCGGAGGAGGCCAGTATCATCTCTTCCCTTCTGTTGATAAACAGGCAAGAACTCGGGACCATACAGCAGAACTGGCACGTTAAAGGTTTTTTGAATAATACTTTTCGTTCTTTTGCGGCAACTACGGAGGTATCAGTCTTCTTAACATCGCATATAAGATCCTGTCTGCCATATTGTTAACGTCTTAAACATTCGTAAATAACCTGATTGCGGTTTTAGGCTAGGAAGGTTCACCCACCTTCGATCTAATTTTCACACAGATCCTGAAAAAAAACCCAGGAATCCAAATCGATACTCACCAACAAAACAAAGTATATGCTGCCAACAAGAAAGGACATCTAACATCCTAGAATCGGACAAAACGTCACGATCGACAGGGAAATATTCTTCGTAAAATGTTCGGCCCCTTTTGCGTTGACGGACTTTGGAGAAGGAGATTCAACGACGAACTATAGGAGCTGTACAGCGATATCGACCTGGTCAAAAAACTGTCAGTTAGTCGTCTAAGATGCCTAGGCCTAGGTAGAGCGGATGGAAACAAATGATACGGCCCGTATAGAGTCATCGTGTCTAACCCGGAGGGACAACGCAGTAGAGAAAGACCTCGCCTTAAGTGCCGCGCGCAAGTAGAAGGCGACCTCAACTGACTAGGAGTGCGCAACTGGAGGCAGTTTGCTAAGGACCGGGCTAATTAGAGATGCTTCTTAGTTAAGGCCTCGGTTCACTCCGAACTGTAGAGCCGCCTAAAGAGCCCAATTGTTTTACCAGACCGGTTTCCTGGGGTAATTCTTGGTCGGATCTCTATTAGGGTGTCATTCGTGGAGTTCACATTTACTTCGAGGTAGGTGAGCTTCTTAACTTCCTCGAAATTGCTGTTATCAGTATAGTAACGTTTTGTCCTGGGCCTGTTTCGCCTGTTCTTTAATCGCCCCACGACACGCTGTGAACGACCGATGATGTCAATATCGTCCACATACCTCAATAGCTGGGCGCAGTAGCGCAGTGGTTAGTGTGCTGGACTACTGTGCGAGGGATCCCAGGTTCGATCCCCGGAAAAACCAAAATTACATCTTAAAGTTTTTTTCTGCTGCGCCACCTCTCGCGAACGTCTGACAAACATCCGAGAGTATGACTGTCATGAAAAAGCTTCTCAATTCAGCCGTTCGGACTCGGCATAAAATTGTAGGTCCCTTCCATTCGTCCCAAAAATAGAAACTCACACAAAACGAATGGTTGCGAGAAGCTAGGCCTTGGGTGTCACCCGCCTGTTGCGCCACCTATTTATTTATTTATTTTACCTCAATAGCTGAACGGACCTGCTGAATATAGTGGCTTTCATGTTGACACCTGCAATGCGCACTATCTGCTCCAGAACTAGATTGATCTCCTTGCCGAAAACCGGTAAATGTTTGAAATAGTTCAGAGGAGTTACTTATAAATTGCACATTGCAACGCATGTTTTTCAGCGTCATGCGATATATCTGAGTCAGTTTTGCCGGAATCCCGAATTCAGCCATCTCCGTATAGAGCTCCTAACGATAAATGCTCTCATATGCGGCTTTGAAGTCGATGAATAGATGGTGAGTTTCAACTTGAAATTCGTTGGTCTTTCCACACTATTTATCTCAGTGTGAAAATTTGGTCTAAAGTCGATCAGCATTACCGGAGGCCACGCCACGGTATACGTCCGATTAGTTTCTTCCAGACGAATATGGATCGTAAAATTTACAAAAGAAGGAGGAATTGGACAGACACAGGCGAAGAATTGTTTATGGAGCTATGGAAAAAGAAATAAGCAAGCACAATACAAAAACACAAATTAAAAGCAGTTATCAGTTTTGACAATATCTGTCATTTGAAGTGTTAAAAGTTCGAAATTTGTTTCGCGGTAATGTTGCTAATAGTTATATCTTATACAGAGCCATGCCTAGCTTTGGCATCCCTGCAAAACTCGTTCGATTGTATGAAGGATGACGATAGAGAAAGCTCGCTGCTGCATCAAGGTCCGTAACGACCTTACAGAAACCGTCAAAGAGGGTTTATAGGCAAGGTAACGCGCTGTTGTCAGAAACTCACAGGCCAACACACAAGGCGCGATGTGCGTAATTTTCTTGGAATCGATCATTTCGTATAATACCGTTATTTACACTTTAATCAGCATTTTATATAAGTATGCAATCTTGTGTCCAATCTCCTCATTATCTCAAATGCAAATTTGTTGATGTTTCTTTATGATAATAAAAAAAAGTACAAATAAACTTTCCTTTTTAGTAATATGTTTAAAAAAAATGTTAAGCACTGGGTGTATCTGTAGAGTGTGGGTTTTTGAAAAAAGTATTATTTAAGCTCAATGCTGAATAGATACATATCAGCAAACTCTAGATAGCTATAGGTAATTATTAACAATTTTATTCAGTAAATAATTATACAAAATATCTTAAGAAGGCAAAAACAAATCAGTATATGGAATTTTTAAAAATGCTCCATTCGCGATATGTATAACAATTTTACCAATAGCTTCACCTATCAGGGGTTTCATTTCCGAGTACATTTCTTTCCAGTTATCATTCAAAAATGTTATCATATTATCGCCCAAGGCCTTATCGCCATTAAAAAGATTCTCCAAATAAAATCTCACGTTCGCTGGCTCCAAGTTCAAATGAATTTTGACAATATGTAGATATATTTGACCATCTTTTTCCACTGTTTCACATTTGACTTTTGCTATAACCGTGGTGTCCTCTAAAATAACGAATGAATAAATTAATATATTTAAAATATGTCTTTATTTAGCTTAAAGATGCAATATACAGTGAGCGTCAAAAGTGAGTGAACACCAATGCTCTTGGAAGTTTTCTTGAAACATGCCTACAAAATCAACAATCTGTAAATAGTTTAATAACGAAATAACAATTTAACAAATCGTATTTTATTTCGACAGCATAAACTACTTTATAGATATTAAAGAAAAATTATTTTCAAATTACAAGGTCCAATGAAAACGGCATTGGTGTTCACTTACTTATGGTGCTTACTGTACTGTGCACCATACATATATATGATATAAGGTTTTAAACAATTTCATATGCTTGTTTCGGTCATAAATTAAAAAGCCAATTATAATCAATTCTAATATTATTTTACGGTTGACATAAACAAAAATAATGCCCATGAGAGAATTATTTTTATTTTTGAAAGTGCAGTTTTGGTTCATTGTTGGTGCAAGGTATATCCTTCTCTTTTGTCATGACGTTCATGGAAGTGATTATATAGCCATGTTAAACGGTAGCGTAAGCGGGTAGGCATATTTGCAATAGACGTACATTAAAGAATGGATAAAGAAATGGAACGTTTTAGCTTTCGTCCAAAAAAATGTGGTAGGTTAAACAGATTTATAGATAGCACCATTTTCTTACAGTTTATTCGTACCTCTATGGTCTACTTGTTAAATTAAATTACCCGATTGCAACTACAAAGCTGACCCTCCATACGTGGGTATACAGAGCCTGATGAAGAAATAAGACTCTTCTCATACGCATGCACACAGAATTAATAAATACCGCCCACAAGTTATACCACAAAAATATATATCTATAGGTACATACACATATAATTATTGTAAATGTAATTCTAAAATACATTCTAAAAATCGAATAATTCAAAAATTATTACAGGCAAACAAAGTTTGACAGCCCTTGCGTTTATGTCATTGAACAACACCAACGTGAGTTCAATTCCACTTATGCCAATTATTGGCAAAAAATCGTTTGTCAGTTGATTGACCAACTTATGAAGTCGATGCCAATTAAATTTTCTTTGTCAATTATAGACAAAGTGACATTTTGTTTGACAATTCAGCTATTTCCACTTGTCCAGTGGTTTCTTTGTCAGTTATTGGCAAACGCTGTTAGTCAATTCATTGACAAGCAATTTTTCGCTATTTCCACTTGCCAATTGTTTAATTGGCATAAAAATACGTCAATTGTCAATTTTAAATCGACAAGTGGAAACCCAGCATTAGACCATGTGTTTAGGCCCATTTTGATCGCAGAAAAATATGGGCCGGACATAACAGGTGGAAACTCTATTGCTACCAGTGAATTTCTTTTCGAAGAGATATCTGTGTGCATCTTAATTCGTTAAGAGGTCCAGTTGGTGACTGAAGCTGTCAATTCAATTAGTTTAAAATTTATGAAGTTAGCACCTCCTGATGGCGGTTTCGGTTTGTCTTCGGGTAAGGCTAAGGACAGAGGGTGACTGTAGTCTACTCCCTGCTTATTGCCTCTGACGGTCCATCAGAGTTTTTATTTTCGGGGTACAAAAATGAAACTGACCTACAATTTTATGCCAAATCCGATCGACGGAATTGAGAAACTTTCTCAGGATAGTTATACTCTTGGATGCTTTTCATACGTTCGCGAGAGGTGGCGCAGTGGGAAAAAACTTAAGATGTAATTTATATGTTTCCGAGAATCGAACCGCTCAGTAGTTCTCCACACTACCCAGCCAGTGCACCCACAAAGGGATAAAATTACATGCTCAAAAGATATGGGCAATAGGCAGGGCGTACCTTCCTCTAGTTATTTTGTTTGTGGTTATACTTATGAAATATTCACAGTGTCTATCGGAAATACTCTTAAAGAGTCGGTAGGCCGTTTTTAGTAATTTAATAATAAAATATTTACCCTCGAGGAAAAAATTTAAATAAGATAATTAATTTTACTTACTAAATATGATCTTGCTATTTCCCTGTCCAACAATTGGCAATATTAGTACTTTCCCGTCCACTTTATAGGGACCAGTTAGAATAAGTTCTGGCAAATTAGCATGCAGTTGAAATACAAGGTTTGATGGCTCCTTCGTGAATCCTCTAAACACAAAATCAACTAAAGAGTTCGCCAAAAGATATCGGTATAAGCGTTCAAATACTCACGTTACTTTAAACACTTTCATCCGACTAAGACCAGTTAGATCGATATCCTTGAACGCAAATTCAACATTAACAGGACTATTTGGAATTTTCTCCAGTACTAAACTCTTTATATGCAAAGGATCAAACGGAATAATATTAAGACCGCGATGACCATTTTTGTAGTGTGTTTGAAGGATCTGCGTCACTGTAGCACTTATACAATCACTATCAGAAAACGTGCATCGCTGCACGTCAGAGGCTGAAATTATCCTTAAGTTAATTAACACTGAATGGTTTTTTTTTTTATTAATTGCTGTTAAGATGCTCACGAAAACTATCAGCTTCTATCCCAGAGGTGACAAAAACAGCCCAACAAATAAAAACTACTCCGACTCGATACATAATGGTTTATTTCTTTTTTTGCAACAACAAATAGGAAAACAGTTTTATTTCTTCCAAAATATTTGGGAATAATGACCGTCTGCTCTTTCCAGATCGATTAGAACTGCAAATGAAAGGCGAAACTCTTTTTATATATATGATATGATCTTAAAATCAATCTAGACGCGACATACAAAGAATCATTCAACCGGCAATTTGTTGGTTGTTTATTGCTTGAGTTAATTTAATTGTGTAATAATTGTTGTAATGCACTTAACTCAAAGTCATGGCTACATTAACTTCAAGTTGACATATTATCGGGGATACTAACTGAATTATTTTCCAGTGTAGTTAATAAATTAATTCTGCCATAAATAAAATACGAATAGGTGTGAGACAGATTTTAGGCATATCTGAGGGGATATTAACAGAGGCGCAGGCGGTAAACTTGTTTGGTTTAAGTCCAGTCTTACCGGCTATTCCGTATAAAAGTTTGGGTAATTTGTTAGACAACTCAGTTATGAATGTAATGAATCTATGAATAACCGTGTGATATGACCTAAAGGGGTTGATGATAAAAATAAGTCAAGGGACTATGTACTCAAAAACTAATACTTGTGTTTTCTCTGCCCGTTAAGTTTCTTTGAATGATCTTGGGTAATTTTATATGAAAAATATTAAATCAACAGAGTAGCTATACAACATTAAATTTATAGTATTTATAGAGATCACTGACCCATAGTTGAAGTTGTTATAATCTGTATTATTAATCTGAAATTTTTTAAGTTATTTATGAATAATTCTGATGTAGCGGAACTCGTTGCGAATTAGTCATGTGGTATAATAATTAAGGGGCATACAGTGGTCTAAACTGGCTGTATACACTTGTTGTGCCTGATAAACACGTTTAATTTAAAGCTAATTGCGAACAATCAATTACTAAAATTAGGAGAATTCGTACTCTATTACAAGGTTTGTAAGGAAAACCCCGACATTTTTGATAATTGTAGGTACATGACCTCAGAAGTAGGATTACGACCGTTTTGCGTCAGAAAGATTAATCTGTTTTTTATCTAAATTGATTTTTGTTTTTGCTAGAAAACTTTCTTAGATGATGCAGCCCTTGAAAAGCTTGCATGAATGAATGACTGCTATATTCTAACATTTAGGTCTTGATGTAATGGCACGGCTATTAGGACTGCTGACCCCGATTATAACGCATAAGATATAAAGATGTTATATAAAGGGCGTCTCATAATTCACGCAAAATTTAATTTTGATAGAAAATACAGATTTTTAATTAGAAAGCTTAAATTTCTTATTGATTCATAGAGTATACAGATTGTGGTTATGTTTAAAATAACACATCGGATATATACGTAGTACGTAGGTAGGTACTCTTTATTGAAATGTTCTATAACCGTTTCGCATAAATGTGGCTGAATTTGATTAATATATATCACAATTTCCTCTTTCAAAGCATTGGTAGTCGTGGGCTTGTTTCCATAAGCTTTTAAATTCAAAAAAACCCAAAGAAAAAAGTTCAATGGCATTAAATCGCAAGATCTGTATGGCCAATTCTGATCGCAAAAACGGCCGATTACACGATTATGAAATGACTCATGCAGTAATTGAATTGTTTCTCTGGCTGTATGGCATGTGGCACCGTCTTGTTGAGACCACATGTAGGTAACATCCATATCTTGTGATTTAGGCACTCAAAACTGGCCCCTGTTTCATAAAAATTGACAATTGCGACCGGTGACAGGTAACCATTTGAAAACTGACAATTAAACAATTGTCAAATTTATGTCTTATAAATAATAAGACAATTTTGTAGAATTGTCGGAAAATAGCCGACAATTGTTAAGTTTTGTTTTTATAGAAAAATGTTCATGACAACTAATTGTCAGGAATTTTTCAAGAATTGTCATCAATTTTCTGACAATTTTGTACTGGCAATTTTTTTATGGGACAGATAAAATTTTACAATTTACAATTCTTACAGGCGTTTGAGTTTCGATCAAATATTGATAGTGAAGTGACAAGTATGATTTACCCCCAGTTTCACAGTGAGAGTTTAAACTACACTTTCAGTTTAAACCTCAGTTCAACAATTAATTCGATTTCAGAGATTCGTTTAAACCTTGAACGGAGTTCATTCTGTAGTTCAAGTTAAAATATAGTATTCTGCCGTTTAAACCTCAAGTCAGGCGATTGTCAAAAACACAAATATTTGACGTTGTTTTGTGTGTTCTTTGAAAGAAAATACAATGAACGATTTTGAAAAAGTCGTATAAAAGCTAACTACTGTACAATACTGCCAAATTCTATTCATACAATTTCGTTAAATTGAGTTCAATTGAATTGAAATTCAGATTATATTGTGAAACCGGACGAGTTGAACTTCGAATTTAAACTCACGTTCAGGTTCAGTTGAACTATAGTTTAAACTTCGAGTGTGAAACTGGGGGTTAAAATGATAAATATTTTTAGGTGCGTTTTTTGGCTATTCATTATAGGCTTAGAAAAATAATTTCATACAAATTTAATTTATCCGGGCTAACGAAATCTATAGAGAATTAAATTTGTGTGAAATTATCTTTCTAAGCCTATATAGAATAGCCAAAAAAAAAAAACGCACCTTATTCCTTCAAGCGGGAGTGATGAAGAATCTCAAATCTAATTTCGTGGAGTACGCACTCGGCACTTTAAAGAAAAAAATAAATAATAATATTTTATTGCATTAACCAGCAGTTTTACAGTAGAAGTTCAAACTAAAGTTCAACTGAACGAACCTGAACTTGAGTTTAAATTTGAAGTTCAACTTGCCCGATTTCACAATACATATAATCTGAATTTCAGTTGAATTGAACTCAGTTTAACTGAATTTACTGAATAGAATTTAGAAGGATTGCGCAGTTGCTTTTGTATGACTTTTTCAAAATCATTCATCATTGTATTTTCTTTCCGTGATAATTTCTTCCGCCCTTTTTTTTAATTTTGAACTTACGTTCAACACCCTTTTTTCGTTTGGTTTTGTTTTGGATGTGAATTCAGTGTGTTAAACAATTCACCAAAAGGAAAAAATCTCACCCCCCCCTTTTAACAACTACACTCTGATTGACACTTTTGAGATTCAAACTACAAAGTTTTTTTATCCCAAACAGAAATGACTTGGGAGTATAGTTCATATTGACTCTTCGACTGGTGATGTGCTTTCAGCGCCTTTCATTTCCAGTGGGTACAAGCAGAACATCATATAAAACCAAAAGTCGAGACGTACAAGGTATACCTTATGTTAGATTAAATAGGCCACTAGACACCATCAGTGCCTATTATATCTTCCTTAACTTGCTGGGCGCAGTAGCGCAGTGGTTAGTGTGCTGGACTACTGTGCGAGGGATCCCAGGTTCGATCCCCGGAAAAACACAAATTACATCTTAAAGTATTTTCTACTGCGCCACCTCTCGCGAACGTCTGACAAACATCCGAGAGTATGACTGTCATGAAAAAGCTTCTCAAGAATTCAGCCGTTCGGACTCGGCATAAAATTGTAGGTCCCGTCCATTCGTCCCAAAAAATAAAAACTCACACAAAACGAATGGATGCGAGAAGCTAGGCCTTGGGTGTCACCCGCCTATTGCGCCACCTATTTATTTTTTTCTTAACTTGCAGGTCATTACAGAACCTGCAAGTGTCCGAGTCTACCAGTCTGAGCCTCTTGACATGTTTTCTAAAAAGATAGAGTGCCCGACCAGTGTCCAGGTAGTCGTGTAGACACTTTCAGATGGGAACTGTATTTAAGGGTCGATTACATTATTGAAAAAGAGTTACAAAATACGATAATTTATTGATACAATTAACTGAACAAATCTCAAGTTCAATATTGTGTTGAGTTAAGTCATACTGGTACAAGTTCTCTTGTATTTCAGAGTAGGTAAGTTCGAAAAAAGATATTTTTCTTTCAAATGAGAACTAAACAAGTTGCATTAAATATTTTACCGAAACCCGAATTACAAGTGCAAACATGAAAACACACTTCGTATTTCAATGAGTATATCTCGATTTGTATTTATTAAATACCCTACAGTTACTTAACAACTTATTTTTAGGAATGATTTCGGCAAATAAATGCAATTATTAAAATTTAATTCAATATAATCCAAAAGCAATTTGTATGCATATAACAACCTTTAACGTTAACACCATATTCGGTAGATGATCGGATCATTCCTTGAGTTATGATGAACATCAAATTTTATGGATGTGTGTGATCCATTTTTAACCCCTGTTCAGTTATAACCAGTATTTGTTCAATCATTTGAATAAGGAAGTTTGAATAAAAGAAACAGAAACACAACAAAGATGTTTATAAACACTACTACTTGTGAAGGTTTCGACTTTCGAGGGCATAACTTTTTTTTAGTGGAAATGACCACTAGACCTGACTGAACATATGATCTATTACACGAACTCTTAAGCGGAGAGTCCACAAGGAGTATCCTAAGGACAACGACATTTCGCAACCAATCGCGGTAAATGATTTATCTATAAAATGCATGCAAGGGTACTGCATATATAGGGTGTTTTCGGAAATGTCATCTGCATCAAATTGCTTTTGCAGCATGTTCGAAAACGCAAGTTGTCATAGTCATGTGTTCGGACACGTCACATAGCAAAACTGCATTAGCATGTGTTCGGTAATGCAGTTCTGCAAAGATCAGGGCTGCATTCCAGGTTTGACTATTTTAACTACATCGTTGACAAGCTGTGACAGTTCGAAGGAGGGGAAGTTAACTAAATTAACCAGAGGCAAAAGTGTGGTTCATTTCGTTCATACTACATGACATTAGTAACAATAGCTGTCCCAGATTCCAAAAAGTAACTAAATAAACAATCGTTGTTAATTTAGTTAAAATAGTCGAATCTGGAATGCAGCCCAGATGTTCGCAAACGTCATTTGCATGTCATCTGCCGTGCAGCAAAACAGACTACAAATGGCCGTGCATTTGCTCGTGAAAAATAATAAATAAAAATTAAAGGAAAGTGCGTGCTGCGTGATATCTTGCAATTGATTCATCATCATCAATGACCAGAACAAGGCATTTCGTTAATGCACCGCCTTTAAATCTGGAGATTCCATGTTAATCGCTGATATATTCGAAAACAATACTGAAAATGTAACTGCTTCTACGATGGATAAACATTCGAGCACAGGACGCAAAGAGAAGAAGAAGAATGAAGTATTGGAATATGTACTCGAAGGGACAGGAAAAAGTTGAAGCTAAGCGCCACGAAGAATACGTGTCTCTGGAACGGGATAAGCTGAAAATAGAAAAAGAAAAAATCTCAGTTCTACGTGAGCTCCAATCACTTTTACAAAGGGATACGGATAATTAGAATAGAACTTCAAAAAGAATCTACCTACTTCTGAAGTACCTATCTACATGTTACTCTAGCCTTTTTTCGTCTTTGTTATTGGGACCAGAGGTACCTCTGATTGAGGCATTAATTAGTTTTTTTTTCCGAGTTCAGTTTCTTTCAAAACGTAAGCATCGTGACATCTACCAGGCCATACAAAAAAAAATGCTTGTGAAAGCTCTATCACTATCGTATGTTGCCTAAAACATACATATAAATTTGCTTTTTAAGAAATGATAAACAAATTTTTGGAGTTAGAAATGACTAAACTGAAGTGCCATGGAAGCAAAGCCTTTCCGATTGTAGTAGCTTGAGCTGTCTTCCGACGGGCTCGATATTTTGATGTGCGTGGAATCAATGGCCCCTACAACATTTGGAAAACTGTTGCGCCCACGTAAATAATTGAATTTGCTGACTATTGAATCAATCTTGCAGGTTTTAATAAGGATATCAAATACAGTGCTGATGGACTTATTGAATCGGTCACCAATTTCCCTGTTGGAGTTTTTGTTTCCTAAAGCCCATAGAGTTCTGTATAATCCTTCTTCTAAATGAATTTCCGGACGTCCTCTTTTTCCATTTTTCCATAAAGGATTCAATTCTTCTTTTAATTTCTGCAATGCATTTTTCAAAATTATTATTATAGCCTGAAAATAGGTATGCTTAACTTACATTAAAAACACTTTTAGACATTCTGAAGTGGTTGTGAAAAGTTTCGTCCGTAAATTCAAGGATTGTTAGCAAATAGTTTTCCATTTTTGGAATTTTCGGGATATAAACAATTTGCATATGTACTTAAAATAATTTTCTCTCTTTTCTGTGATAATTTTTATAGATGTAAATACTGTATATCATTATTAACATTTTGCATTAAGTTGTTCAACAAAATCTATTTTAGGGTTGAATTTGTTCATGATAGCGTTTGGAAATATACCTAAGGGTGCACTAGCAACAAAAACGTTGACACGACACAAGTCAGCTGCACAAAATGGCATTTGTAAACAGATGACCGATTGATTTCTGTCATGCATTGACGGTCATTTGCAATTGCATATGACTTTTTTTACATTATCGAAAACACCCATAAATCCATGAAATGTCCACAGTTAAAACTTAAGCCGTATAAAAGCTTCCATTCCCCCTTGTCTTCCTAATGTCTGCTACATTGTTGCACATAGTTCCTACTACTTGGCTGTCTAACATTTAATGGTCTTCTATTGCAATGCTTGTGGTTTTGATCTCGAGATTGATCAGCCGAACGCAACTATATCTGTTGCACATATTTCAGGTGGTAAAACTCTTGTACATTTGCCTTTGGATTCGTAATTTGCCCATGCTACTGCTCGATATGTTATCATTGATCTCTCAATGTCACCGCCTACCGCTGGATGCTACAGCTTCATGATCATGACTAGAATAAAAACAAAGTTAAATATAGATCTAATCTTAGTTAGCCCTATATATAACTTTGTCACCGCCACTCTTATGTATGATATGAAGGGACCTGCAAATCCCTCATAACATTTGTATGCTAGACATTGTCAACGGGTGGCGTAGTCGATGCAAGTTTGGGTGTTTCTATTTTTGACCGAGTGTTGAACATGAAAATTAGTACCCAGGCTTTTAGTTGTTGGATCACTGCGCAACTTTATTTACATAATCATTATACATAATTGAGTTTACTTTCTTGCCAGGAATTGCAAAAATAATTAAACAAAAAACTTATCGTATGGATATTTTTGAAAAACATTATTTAAAATACTTTCGAAAATCTGTGAGAATGCCTTGCCTATAGATACTTGCACCTCACGGAAGATGTCCTGCCAATTTTCATTAAAAAATAAATTCATACTTTCACCCAGTCTTTTGTCATTATTGAAGAGATTAGCAAAGTAAAAATAAACTCTCTTCGGCTCCAAAGTTAGACGTGCATTTTCTATCGTCATGTAAGTGCCATTTGTCTTAATTTGCGGAGTTCCCGAGAAGTATAGTACCAGATCCGTATTTACTACAAAGGAACAAAATCGTATTATGTGTATAGTATAAATTTATTTCCATAGTTACTCACCCAGCGTGATATTACTTGTTCCAATTCCATACACCGGTAAAATAAGTACTTTTCCAGAAAGTTTGTATTCTCCAATCAAATTGATAATGGGAACTGTCAAGTGTAGCTCGTGGCGCTGCGTTAGATCCTTTCCAAAGCCCCTTAAAATAAGAGAAGCTTTAATTGCAGAACATTTTATTTTCAAATGAGAGTCTCTACTTGATATCTTTTATTTTAGAAGCCTTCAATCCTATTAAATCATTATTACGAAACTGTAAGTCAATATTTACTGGACTTTCCTTTCCTTGGTGGATATCGATAGCGGCGATTCGAAGAGGATCAAATTTGATCAAATTCAACGAGCTGTATCCTGAAAACCGTTTTCACAGATTGAGTATTTACATTTTTGATTATTGTGTCTTTTTCGTTAAGGGGATTACCGCTGGCCTTTTGATCCAACAGAAATGCAGTAATGTCTTGGATGCACTTCACATCTCTATATTCACATGGCTTTGGGTTGTCGGCTGTCGAAATATTATAAATTTAGTTAATTTTTGTCAATACAACACAATAGTTCGTTCAGACTTACGAAATCTAGCATTTGCTGTTGCAAAAATAAACACAATTAATTGAATTATTAACCGAGACATGTTTTGCATTTGAAAACCGAAGCGTAAATGTTCAAATAGAACTTCAAAGGCTTATGCTTTATATAAGTTTTATAGCTACAGGTAAAAAGGTTAAGTGATGTTACAAATATGATGGGAGTTTTTTAGTGGATGCTTTTAAATGTTTATTTGAAGGTGAATACTAACTGCTAGACTGGAAGAATAATTCTACCTTAAGATCATGGGTCTGATAAATAGGTTTGTTTTTAATGTTCATGGAGGTTATTTTGTGAAGTATCTAAAAGCATGGAAATGGTTTTAAATATAGGGTTCCATAGTTCAAGAAGATAATTAATTCAACGAAGGGAAAAATATATTTGCGTGATCTGGTGAGTGCGCATGAAACTAAGGTCAAAGTTAAAAAAAAACTACACGCATTTATCTTTTCGGATAAGGCAGAGGAATGTACAGGGCGGTACTAATAATCTTTTTAAAAATCCAGGCTAAATTTTACGAACTCGAAATGGTATCATTTTCAATATAAAATTTTCGATTGTGAACTCCAAAAAATAAGTTGAAGGTTACAAATGATTTATTAATAAGGCCAGAAGTCGTTTCATATTCGTGTTGTCATAACGTTTTGTATGAAAGTAGTTCATTATTAGTAGTTATTTATTTATTTATATATAAAGCGACCGGCGGCTACAACCTATTCATATACCTTGGGCTACAACAACAACAAGACTGACTGGATTTTAATGAAAAGGAGTAAGGAAATGGCTACAATTTGTTCGTCTACAAATAAATAGTATTTTTCAGAAAAAAGTTGGAAACGTCGGCAAAAATCGAAAAAAAACGTCTGAAATTTAATAGAAATCATGAGAAAAGCAAATAATAGAAACGTCTGAAACAATTTTTAAAACTATAAGTTTGAGTAAAAGGGAATATTCATAGAGGAATTTAGTCTATCCAAAAATAATGCTGACGATTTATTTAGATTTTCAGACGAAATTTCAAGTTTTTTGAGACGAATATTTAAAAAAAAGCTAACAAAAAAAGAGAAAGGAATATGTACAAATTAGAAGATGAAAATAATTTCTTTTCAGACGAAAATGTTTTAACCATAAAAAAATATGGGCAAATGGGGAGTGGGACAACAAAATAAGATCGGTGTTGCCGATTGGTTATAGTTATAGTTGATGACTATTGCAAATATTTTTCTTCGACAGCTCGAAAAGTAGCCCGTACACAAAATATTAGCTATGCAATTAGAAATCCACGTACTACCAGTGCACAGGCAAAGCCGGACAGGTACATCTATAGTAGGTAGTAGGCTTGTGTAGTTCGTGAACGAACTAGTTCAATAAAATAGTTCACTTTAGTGAACATGTTATGCAATTCCGAGCAAAAACCATGAGAGTCTTCTTTCGAGTAGCGGTGAGAGGCGATTTTTATTTAATTTGATTTTTTTTTAGATATCCAGCTATCCGAATTACTCGTCTTACGGTGTTAACTCTACCAATGATTCTTAAATTTGATCCGATCTGGGAGGCAGAACAGTGAGAATTTGATGCTTCTCCAACAATCCGTCTATTTTCAGTAGATGTAGTAGCTGTTTTGGTCCTCCCTTCATGTTGTTTCCATAGTTGCACTCATTTTTAAGAAAATTCCAAACCACTGACTTGCTTATTTCAAATTTGTTTATGGCAATATCGCTGTAGGTGAGACTAACACTCCTTCTAGCCAAGTATTTTGCATTTCTCTTTTGAAGTTACGACTTCTTCCATTGAAAAACGATTAAAATATACGCGAAATAAAAATAAAAATACCTTAAGCTTCAATAAATTGATCCACAGCAAAGCAATTGCCTCTGTCCCTATTCAAGCGATGCAAAAAAAGTTCACCTATTCACTTTTTTTGCACGGTCAAAGAAAAACCAAAATAACGTATGAGGTATGACTGTAAAATTGTGAGAATTTAGTTTCGCTCCTAAAAGTCGCCTATGACCATATACTAAATAAAAGCATAAAGTAAATACCCATATTTAGGAATGATAAAGAGAAACACAACATGAAATGATTAAAAAATCTTGTCCCCATTCAGGTGTATGGGAGTGTATCTTTTTTTATATTTTCCATGGCAAAGTTTTTTTTTGTATTTTCTGTGAATTTGACTAAAATGAACTAAAATTAGCGAACTAGTTCAGTAGCGTGATTTGAACTAAATTGATCGATCACTCAAATGAACTAAATTGCCCAATAGGTAGGTAATAAAAAAAATAATATTTCACCCAACTTTCACTTACCAACTATGTACTTAAAGATCTAAAACTTTGCAAACATGTGTATGTGTAAATATGGTGAAAATACATGATTCAATCATAAAATGTTTTCAGACTATTTTTTTAATTCTGAAATTGTTTTTAGAAAATAAAATATGTATTTTGATTAAGCTGAGCTTAAAATTAGTATATATGTAAGTTAATCACTACACCGAAATAATTAATAAAAAAAATCTTTTCTAGAGCAGTTTGCTCTGACCTTTATTGAGTTTACTTCTTAACTAACTACAATCAATAATTTTATATTCGATTTTACCTCGGTACTTTGCATTCCTAAGGTATTGAATTGAATTGCAACATGAATTTCTGTGGAAATTCGCTGTATCGAGGCAGACGCTTTGTCAGCATTTCCGTTGCTCGTGTTGATGTTAACTCTTCCCCTCTAAAAAACGATCGTCATCGGTCGTCAGAAGTATGGTAGGTTGTTGAACTTTGGGCTGCTTGGATATTGGAGATAGTTGACCTCAGGAACGGAAAGTCTATCGATGATTGTTACTGGTCCATTCGTCTTTGTTGTCGGTTGTTCAATTATGATTTCTGTGTTGTTTCTTCTTGGCAAGATTTTGCATATGATCGCTATTGTAATAAGTAGTCCTAGTACGGAGATGAGGGAATATGTTGTTACTCGTTGATTATCGTTTTCTGTTTGTAGAAGGTGGATCTTATTGGTATTGTTAATATGGAGATCCTTCATCATTTCTAGTGAGAGTAATTCACGGTATTCGTTTTCCTTGGGACTGGTTTGCAATATTGCCGGAAGTGGTTTAATCATTGAGGCTTCTTTGGAGATGTATTGGATTCCGTTCAAAGTGATGGTCATGTTATGGAATTTTACCAAGAATGTTCCATTTAGGTTGTGTGTTGTGTTATCAAATTCAAGGGTGCCGATGAATTGGTTCAATAGCATTATGCCCGTTGATATTTCATCTATGGTCGGAATATGATGATTATTTATTTTGTTGCAAGTAGCTGGTAGACTTTTTAATAAATTAGGAATGCAAGTATCGTTTGTAATATTGACAATATTTTTTGAGTTACAAATGGATAGATTGTTAAAAGTTTTACATTTGTTTGTTGTTCCATATAATTTTTCATTATTTCTTAAAATTACCTCGTACAATGTTTCTGTTACAATGTTTTTCTTTTTAATTGGCTTTATTAACAAATTTTCGTAAATTTCATTCGTTGTTAAGGGAATGTTTATTATGTAGAGGATTGACGTACTATTGCTTAAAACTTTTATATCTGCAAAGTCTAGGGCTTCTTCTATTGTTGTGTAGGGTAATTTTTGTTCATTAAATACTTTGGTGGCTAATTCTATTTCATTTTTTGACAATATAAAAGAGTTTATTGTACCTAGTTTAGCCCAATGAATGGCATAGTTAATATTCTCTAGTTCTTCTTTTACAATTTTGATTTTATATTTGAGATTTGATATAATTTCATAATTTATTTTATTATTATTTTTAAGTAAGTTTTGGATTTCATTCTGGATTCTCGTAATATTGTTTATTCGTTCGTTATACAATTCATTAATAATAACCTGTTTATTGTTGTTTTTTAGAACATCTGTAATTTTTTCTTTTATTGTAACAAAGTCATCGTGGTCTGGGTTGCCAGCAATCCATTTCCAACCTTTGCCTATAAAGTCTAGAGAACGTTTCGCTATTCTGGGTTGTAAGTTATGTAAAAGATTACGGATTTGTTGAATTTCATGTGATATTAAGGGAAAAAGGATTTGACTTTGGGTTGTTTCGAGATTAAGGACTGGTGATATGTCGGAAAGGAATTGCTCATATTGTTTAAGATTAATGCTATGTATTAACTTGAAATGTCCATCTTGAATTTTTGTTTGCCCTGTATGTAGGGAGACAATTTGGGAGTTTGAGAAATCCATGATCTGGATCTCCGCTCGACCAAAATAGATGGTGCATCTGAAAGAGAATTAGTTTCTTATATTACTTTTATGGACTATTTTTCCGGATTCTGTTACTATTGTAGAGTTTCTATTTTCCTTAATGATTTCTTGTCTATACCTATTTGTTAATTTTGAACCTAACCGTTTGTTGTTTTTTACATAAATGACCTGTCCTATCTGATAGTCCTTCTGCGGTTTTCTTTTTTTATTATGATATTTAATATCTTTTTCCTGTTTTGCTTTAATTTTCTCGATGTTAATTAAACGTGTCTTTTCAAATTGTTCCGGGTTTAGTCTGGGTATTCGCCCATAGTAAAGTTCTATGGGCTTTTTACCTGTAGTTGAATGGATAGTAAAATTGTACTCGTTAACGGCTCGCTGTAACAGTTCTTTGAAAGACCGTGAAGGTCCTTCCGATTTGAGACATCTCATAATCTCAGATAGGGTGGAGTGAAAGCGTTCGACTTGGCCGTTCACTTCACTTTTGTATGGTGGTGTTTTGAAAATTTTGATTTGGAGGTCATCTTCTAACATTGAGGTTATCGAGGCTGAGTTAAGAGCCTTTTCGTTGTCTATAACAACGACTTCGGGGACACAAAAGTAGAACAAGATATCACGTAAAGGTTCCTTGATATCTTCGATTGAACGGGATGATATTATTTTAGCCTGTGCGAATTTCGTGAACTTATCGACGGCGGTCAACACGAGGTATTTTTCCGTAGAAAATATGTCTATATGGAGGATGTTACCAGGATAGCTAGGGATCGGTGTGTGATTCAAATGTGGTTTGTTAGGATGCCTGTCATATTTATTCTCCTTGCATGTTACGCATCGGTTAACTAGTGTTCTAATTTTTGAGGACATTTTAGGGAAGTAATAGTTTTCCAACAGTTGAATCCTGTTTTCTTCGGCGTTACGATGTGCTCTTCGATGTATCTTCAGAATTTTTTCTTCTTGCTCTATTTGGCCGGTTATGTCTTCAACAAATTTTTGGGTGAATCGAATACGATAATCTTTAAAATGTAACGGATAAATTTCTTGTACTCGTCCCATCGTCATTTCGTCTGTTAGAAGTCCGTTAATAGTATTTGGATTAAGGTATCTCTTGAAAATGTTAATGATGTCGTTTGTTGAGTAGTCTTGGCGTATCAGAATATGTCTTGTATAGTTGTCAAAGGGGTTCTGGATTTGATAGCTATTTTCATTTCCTATCTTGAGTAAAAGTTGATTTCGAAAAACGTTTATAGGGATTTCTACAGATGGAATTAGGTTTTGCGCTGAACTGTCAGCACTGTGTTCTGTAGGGGTCATTGAGTGTATTTCAGTTTTTGGGGGTCTCGAGAGAGAGTCAGCAACCACATTTTCCTTACCTGGTTTATATTTTAGCTCATAATTATACTCCTCCAATATGGCTTTCCACCTTTTCATTTTGGAGTTTGTATTTTTGTTACTTAGAGCATAGGTAAGTGGTTGGTGGTCTGTGAAAATGTTGACTTTCCGGGATCCGTAAAGGAAGTTTCTCAAAGAATTGAGGGACCAAATAATCGCCAGCATTTCTTTTTCGTTCGTGGCATAACCTTCTTCTGTTTTGCTTAAGGTTCTGGAGAGAAATGTGATTGGCTTATCATCCTGTGAGAGGACTGCTCCAATGGCGTAGTCGGAAGCGTCAGTTGTTAATTGAAAGCTTTTGTCAAAGTCTGGATATTGAAGAATAACTTCTTCGGAGGCGAGAGAGTTTTTTAATTTGTGGAATGCTTCGATGGCATCTTGATTCAACTGAATAAGTTTTTTCTTTGACATATTTGCGGACACATGTCCATCTTCCCCTCTTAAAAGGGATGTCAGTGGTTTTGCCAACTTTGAGTAATCTCGTATAAAGCGGCGGTAATACCCTGACATTCCGAGAAAGGATCGAAGTTCTTTTAGGTTTTCAGGAATAGGTCGATCAACTATAGCTTGTACCTTTTTTGGATTGGTTTTTATTCCGAATCTTCCAATAATAAACCCTAAAAATTCTACTTCTTTCTGGAAAAATTCGCATTTATCGAGCTGAATTTTCATATTTGCTTTTTCTAAGGTGTGAAATACTTTTTCCAGATTTGAGAAATGTTCGGTTTCGTCTTTCCCAAAGATGACAATGTCATCAATGTAAACATAGCAACATTTTCCAATGAGGTCTCTTAGAATGTCATCTAGCGTTCTCTGGAAAATGGAGGGGGCGTTCTTTAGCCCAAATGGAAGACGAGTAAATTCGAACTTGCCATTATTTACCGAAAAGGCAGTTTTTTCTATATCAGAATCCTTAAGTGGGATCTGATGGAAACCACTTTTTAGGTCCACTATGGAAAACCATTGATTTTTACTAAGGTTTGCAAGGATTTCGTATATTTCAGGGATTGGATACTTGTCGGCGATAGTTATAGCGTTTAGCTTACGGTAATCAATTACCATTCGAAACTTCTTTTCTCCTGAAGCATCCATTTTTTTGGGGACAACCCAAACAGGAGAATTGTAGGGAGATCTTGATGGTCTTATGATACCGTCTTCTAATAGTTTCCGTATTTCTTTTTCGACTTCATTTTTAAGTGCCATGGGGTAAGGATATGATTTCGAGTACACGGGGTCTCGAGTTGTGGTTCGAATTTCTCCTTTGACCATGGTGGTATAGGTTAACTTTTCGTTTGGTTCCGAAAAGAGATTGGGGCATTTATGAATAATTTTAATAAGTTCGGAATGTTGTTCTTTAGTCATGTGGTCGGTTCTAATATTTATGTTATTGACAAATTGTGATTGATGTTGTTTGAGCGGAATGGAAATTCTTGGATGAGAGAAACCAGGGTGAATAGACATATGGTTTCTACTTGTGTTAATGATAGCATTCAAATGTTTTAGTGTGTCATGTCCTATGATACCATCAAATGAAATAAGACTAGGGAGAATAAAAAATGTAATTTTGTCAGTTTGGGGGCCAAAAAGTTGAATAAGTGCATGATGGGTTATTTTAATATTTCCCCCCACGGAGTGAGCGTAGAAGGGTTTAGCATTTAGTAGGGGATTCTTTATGTGACGTGGTTGAACGTAATTCTTGTTGGAACCTGTGTCAACAAGAAACTTCAGGGTCTCTCCACTTCTAGAAATGTGTTCGAAATAAGGAAGTGAAGAGGGCGTTAGTCTAAAAAATAGATGTCATCCAGTTCTTCGTGTTGGTCAAAGTTTTCTCCTCCACTCTGTTCAGTGTATTCTTCTAGTGATTCGTCATAATTTTGGTCTTCCTCTGCAATTTCTGTCTCGTAGTCTTCCATGGATTTTTCTTCGTCACCGAGTTGAGCTGTGTGATGGATTCGCTGCATCTTTTGTGGTTGGTGTATTTGCTGCGAATGTTGTCGTTTTTGTATGAATTGTTGATTCCTTGGTCTATTTTGATAGTCTACTTTCTGAGTCCTCAGGGAGTAGTCAATGGACATTGGTTTCGGTGGGAGAGGTCGTTGATTTGGTGGTATTCTTTGTTGTTGGTACCTAGGTTGGTATTGGACATCTCTATAGAGTTGAGGTTGTTGTGGAGCACGAGGGTTGTGCAGTAAGTGGGGATAGAAATTGTGTCTAGGAGCTGGGGCTGGTGCAGGTCCTGGAGGACTGTTCCTTTTAGCGGGAACTGGAGGTGCTTGTTGAGACGATCTGGGAGAACTGTGGGAATTGTTTGCGTACTGGGCGCGAAAGTCTACGTTTTGTAGTTTCAAACACAAATGCAGGGCCTGTGGAAGGTCTGCTGGTTCACGTATGCTAAGCAGGCGAGGCAGATCTCCTTTCAAACCCCTGACGAAGGTATCGAGGGCCTTGTCACGGTAGCATTGAGTCATGTTGTTCATAGCATCTTGACTCATTTCCATTGATCCCAGTTTGTTTAGGATTAATGACAAGTGGTGATAGACGATCTGATAGAATTCAGAAATCGTGCTATTGCCTTGCACTAGCGTTGTCATTTGATATTCAAGGGTTCCTAAGTCCCTTTTATCCGCATAGTGAAGAGTAAGGCATTTCGAGATTTTCTCCCAGTTAAGAGGCGTGTTGTACGACTCTAGCACGACGTCGGCATGTCCTACGATTTTGTTGCGAATTACAGACAAAATGCCATAGTACTTGGGAGTACCCCTAACGTGATCATAAATTTGGATTATTCTCTCAACACTCTTCTTCCATGAATTGAATTCATGAGCTTGCCCAGAGAATTCTCGTAGACTTTTAACTACGTCTGGTATTTTGTCAAGGTCGGCTAAATTATTATCAACTAAGTTGATGGGTTGGTCGACTTCGTTATTGATGTCGGCCGCGGGATTCATTATCGAATTAAATATTTGTCTTCCTTGTATTTGTAGCGTTTCTGCTACTAATCTGGTGATTAGTTGAACTAAATCGTTAGGATTAATACCTTGAGCAAGTTGGGGGGCAGGTTGGGGAGCAGGGCCAGGGATAGGTGGATCTGCGACGTGTTCCAGGCGTGCTGGCCTAATAAGGTTATTTTGATTTGCCATATTGGCTGAAACGTTTCAAAGTATCTAATTTGAAATAAAAGCAAGAGCACGGATGGAAATAGATAACGGCAAAGAAAGAGGAACGATTTTTTCAGATGTTATCTTAGTTCTAATGTAATAAACTTGTTTGAATAATGTTTTGTTAAATAAAATCAATTAATTAATCAATAGGTTTCTTTACACGGTTTTTAAGTTGTGCTTTTAGGATTTAACTTCACTTGTTTACTCTTATTATTTCTCTTATTATTTCAAAAATTGATTCACTTCTTAGAGCTAGACTTACAATAATAGTATGAAGTGTTGCTCCATGTGTTGATTAACGATATTTTTTGTTTTGGTGGTTCTTCTATTCCTATTCAGGCGGCTGCAGCTTTATAGTTGCTCCTTTTTGTCCTTGGTTATCGGGCTACTGGGGGACCTCTTTTCTGTTCCTTTTTATCCTTGGTTATTGGACTACTGATGGAACTCTTTTCCTGAAGTTGCGAATTAATGTTGAACGTGTAAGTTCGAAAGCCCCACGTTGGGCGCCAGTTAATCACTACACCGAAATAATTAATAAAAAAAATCTTTTCTAGAGCAGTTTGCTCTGACCTTTATTGAGTTTACTTCTTAACTAACTACAATCAATAATTTTATATTCGATTTTACCTCGGTACTTTGCATTCCTAAGGTATTGAATTGAATTGCAACATGAATTTCTGTGGAAATTCGCTGTATCGAGGCAGACGCTTTGTCAGCATTTCCGTTGCTCGTGTTGATGTTAACTTGTACATTCCGCTTAATAACCTAAAATGAGAATTGCTGAATGCCTCTCCGCTTATGGATAGTCGGAGACGCCGCCGGCCGTAGCATTGCACACACTACTGATAATTATAAATATTTATAGTAATGCGGCGTATAGCTAGCTCACTTTTACTTTTACATGCAAAACTTTTATACTCACTTTTGGTTTTGTTATACTCACTTCCCAAAAAAATACACCATATGTGAGTTAATTACAATGGCCGTTTTTTATTATCAGCGTGATCTGATACGGATCAAATCATGAAAATAAAACAAACTGGATCATTACCTATACAGTACATACAGTGGAGGGTATCAGAGCATCGGCCAGGCCGACGATAACACTTTTACTCGTTTTATTATCAGATGTAATCCATATAGATCGTCGATATACATGCACTTACAACAACAACATGTGATCCTACTTTTCATCGAGATCACAAAATATGATCTGAAAATTAGTTCAGCTATTTCTTGTTGTTGTTTCGTGGCGTTGTTTATTTCATTCACTAAATGTTGGTGTTCTTGTAAATTATAGCCACACAGTAATGTTGCCAGACCAAAATATGAAACACAATTAACAACACAAAAAATCAATTAGCATTTATTCAAATTCGAATAAGTTACTACTCCGACTTTCGAGATGTTAGAGAAGCTCACGCAAGGTATCTGCCATCTCGACTGTTGACAACACCGTTGATTCAATCTTGTGTATTCATCCGCTGTATGTCCTCTTTCTGAGGGGCTCATGTAAGACCTCTGAGACTCGTTCAGTCAGTCATTCCGGCAGAGCATTATAGTGTTGCTATTTTCTTCGTGTTCAACACTCGCGCTTATAAGTTTAGCAAGCCAAGCCCGGTTGAGCGAGACCAGTACCCGGTGGTTACCACGCGGAGGTAAAATAAGCACAATTGATGTGTATGAAAAAGTTGCAACAGCTGGGCACCGCCAAGTTGATGCCAATCAGCGCCTACCCGATTCATACACACCCAACCACCATAAAAAAAAAAAAAAAAAATGTGCACGACTGGGTCGCACGTAACTTTTTCGTTTATTGCGAATCTCGCAGAATCTCAGAGTCATTTCAGCAAATTCTACGTTTAAAATCATACCCACTCAAGGTGTAATTAATACCGTAAATACATAGTACATAAACCTACGTATTAACTAGAACACTTTTCACCCCGAACTGACACTTGAAGGAGGCAAGTAGGCGATGAATTTCAAATTACATTGCTATGTACTGAAGTTTTGGACTTTACAAAAATATACCGTGTGTAGTCAGAGAAATATTCATAAAACGGCAATATTCGAGTTTTCTGAGAAAAACTAAGTACGTGATCATGTTAAGAATGCTTATGTTGTCTTAAATATGTATTTTTTTTAAATCGTCTTTACCGTTTTCGAGAAAAAGCTAATTTCAAAACTGCCGTTGCTGGATTTTTAGCGAAAAACTGGGTATGCAGTCATGTTAAGCATGCCTACACAAACTCAAAGACCAATTTCGGTTAAAATCGTTAGAGCCGTTTTCGAAAAAATCTTAATTGTTTAATATTTCGTAAAATGTTTATAAACACTGTTTTGCAACAATTTAGCTCAAAACTGAGCAAATAGTATTACTATGGATTTAAGCATTACCTGAAAGTAACATTTTTATCATTATCGAAAATGGCCGGCACCCACTCCCTCCAGTGTCTTAGAACCGTCTGTGAATATTGACAGTGATTTGTGTAGGACATTTTGTGAATCCCATTGGTTTCTGGCCGGTATTTCATGGGTGAACCCTTATTCGAAGTTGATTTTTGTAGGCATATAATCGGTTGTAGCGGGCAGGGGATCGTCTGTAAAAGGATGCTGGCGTGCCCAGACGGTTGCTCTCTCCAGTGTTTCCGCTCCCTCAATCTGATAGCCACGTTTGTGGCATATTCTTTACTGACGATGTCTAGTGGAAGTAAGTTAAGCATGGCCCCAGGCATGCCAAGCGCTGGTTCGAGTGGAACCCAGAACCTAGCTCTCGGTCGGTGGGGGATCGAACTCCGGTTCACAATCTCGAGCTTGGCTCCTGGCCAAACTTCACCAAGGCTACCGATGGCTGCTCGAATGAAGTCGACCGACCGTTGATCATCGCAGGCGATCAGTTTTACTGACCCCTGGTGCCATCCTGCGTCTTTGTATGCGATGGGTTGTTGGTTGGTGAGCAGGTACTCGCAGAGCCGGTTCACGACCAAGTTTTCAATAAACCCCCATTTTTGCGTAGGAGATTTTACCTTCCTCGTCTGAGAGGTCCACTACCGCGACTATGAGGTTGTCCTTGACCTTTTCCGAAAAGGATTTTGAGCTCTTAGTGAAGCTCCTGGCCGTTTTAGAAGCGTTGGATACCTCATCAAAGGACCTGCGCCTTTTTGAAACAGGCCTAGCCGCCGCCTGTTGTAGGCCTACCCCCTGTAACGATCGGTGAGCTGTTAGATAGGGGGCGACTCTTTCGAGGTCGGTTATCTCCTCCGAGCGGTCTCTTGCGCTCGCCCATGGGTAGGAGTCCCTCTCCGACTCGCTCCAGTTCTTTTCCGCCTTCTCGGGAAGACGGGCCAGGATACGAAGAGCTGATCTGGTCTCTCGACCAAGCAACCTATTCTTAAGGTCCGCCGGGGTAGGTATAGGGGGACGGGGGAAGCTGCAACAGACAGCGATTGTTTTATCTGTGAATTGGTCCTATAGCATCGAACATTCACTGGCAGCATCGTCTATAGAGAGTTCCTTTAGATGCGTTTGTTGTTGTTTTTTGCGTTTTTGTTTTGTTTATGTTTAAAGACGAAATTTTGTTCCTACGAGTAGCTAGGGAAAGAAGAGTCGATCTGCACAGAGCCCCGCATTATGCAGACAAGGCTATATGATCCAGAGGGCGCCCGGTATCTGGATACACCGTTAGCGACTTGGTATATTTCTTGAGACCTGGGATGGATGAGAAAGGAGGGAGAAGGAGGACAGGACGGTGATTACCTCTTAGTTCGCAGAGCTGGCGGCTGTTGGCAGTGCGAATGGCGATTGCCATTCATGCCGGCCTACCATGTTGCTTTACTTAAGCCTCCACACCGCGGCAAGGTGAGTAATCGTCGTCAACCACTAACCACATCCACAAAAGTAGAGTCCAGTTAGTATCTACGAACTTTTATGTTAGGTCCTTAAATATTATTTTGTATATCCGATTGTTTGTAGTTGTTTTATGATAGTTGTGAAGGTCGGTTATGGTAAAGAATTCATCGAAAAACCATTGAGGATGACTTGGTGTTTTGTGTGTGTGTGAATATTGATTGGCATATCGGACCATGACGGAGAAGGGAATGCATAAAATGCATATAAATTGCCGATGATCGTCGGGGTAGCTTTTTCCAGGATAGTACTTTTTTGGCATTAAGTATAACGGGTGATTCACGTGATGATATCATTTTCGGGATGAGGAGATCTGTGAGATAATCACGTCTTTCCTCCACTGAGAGTAGACCAGCTTCTATTAGCATAGATTTTAAGAGCCTTCAATTCGCACGAATTTTTAATTTTCTCACCACCCCAAATCGATCCTCCCTTGCTCAAAAATGTTTTTTGGCTACGCCTTTAGGTTCTTCACTTTATCCCTCTTATTTTGTTGTGTGCCAGGACTTGTCACCTACAATAATAGTCTGCTTGCCTTGCAGATAGATTACATATTTGAAACTCCACACGGAGTGCAAAAGTTAATTGCAGACGCTATAGGAAAATAAAAGGAAAATAATAGCTGTCCTTGCTAGTGTACATAAAGTGTAGAAGATATCTAACATCGAAGTGTAGATGTACCTAGGCTTATTTTTTTGAGAATCTATAGCCAGCTCACTTCTACTTTTACATGCAAAACTTGTACACTCACTTTTGGATTTGTTATACTCACTTTTGGTTTTACATGCAAAAAAAAATACGCCATATGACTCATATATGCGAACTACAAGCACTCTAGATGCGTTTACGTTTCATTCGGGGCTTGTGTCCCATTTTCGACAATAAAAATTCGGAACTTACGTCCCACTGGGGTGGGACATTGGTCCCCAATTCAATTAGGGACTTATGTCTCACTCAATCCACAGATGACGAGGAAGCAGAAGAAGATGATAGTAATCGCTCCAAAATTAAGTCCATGTCCATTATTTACGTTTTTGTTCTGAATAATTGCTTTTCACGATTCTTTTCGTAATTGTGTTTTGAACACAAATTCCGAATGACGTAAAACAGCTGTGCAAGATATATTGGTATTAGTGAGAGTGTGTGCAAATCTCGGAAATTATCGAGATCTGCAAAAAGTGATCCGAATCAAAAAAAAGATTTATTTTTATCCCAATGGAACACGAAAAGTGATCCGGATCAAAAAAAAGATTGATCTTATGTCCCAATGGAAAACCACATAAGTTATGTTTGTTTTATAGTGTATAAACGTAACTTTCTACAAAATAAGTTTTTGTTTTTCACTCGAATCACTCGAAGAATTTTGCGTTCGAAGCGACCAAGAAGATCTTCATCCGCTTTTGATAACGTCCATGATTCTGCGCCATAAAGCAGGACTGAGATGATGAGGGTCTTATATAGAGTCTCCTTTGTGTTTCTCGACAAGGCCTTACCAATCAATTGCCTTCTTAGGCCGAAGTAACACCGGTTGGCAAGTGTAATACCCTATTCACACCAAGCCGAAAACTGGGTTTTCGCGAAAACAGTCGAAAACTTCATCGAAAACAGAAGTTTTCCCATACATATTGCAGTTTTCACAACGAGTTGTTTGAGGTCGTTTTCCATGAAAACGCCACGAAAACGAGTACAATCGTTGGGTTGTTGAAGCAGACACACCTTTTGCAACATTCAGCGAGCTCAGCAAAACTGCTGACAGGATGTGAGAGACTGAGTGAGAGTAAGAGTGAGAGTTTTTTTGTTATCTTTGCTTGCACCATAAAGAGCAAACTACCTGCCAGCCTGTTACAACTAAATGGTATTTTCAGATGTTTTGATTTTGAATGTTGCTTATGTTAATTATTTTATGCATTTAACCATAAGTTAACGATTATCAAGTAGCTTAAATAATTTTGTTTGTATATTATGTCAATACGTGCGAAGTTTAGTAACTAAAATAAAAGTCTAGTCGCCACAAACATTTCATAGCTAGTTTCACAGCTAATTGAAACGTCAAACGAAAACGAGTTGGTGTTCGGTGTGAATGCATCCACGAGTTTTCTAAACTTTTTTGACGAAAACTCCGTTTTCGGCTTGGTGTGAATAGGGTATAATTTTTCGCCTGATTTCTGAAGTGATGTCATTTTCAGAGTTAATAGCGGATCCAGATAAAGTCCCGAACTACCTCAAAGTTATAGCTGTCTATGTCCGATTCGCCGATGTTGTGTGTCCCTTCTTGTTGACAGCATATACTTTGTCTTGCCATCATTCACCACTAAATCCATTTTTGCCGCCTCTGTACTGATACTTGCAAACGCACCAGTGACAGCTCGCTGTGTTCCGCCAATGATGTCGATGTCGTCAGCGTATGCAAGTACATACATAGTTGCACAGACTTTTGCAAAATTCTGCCCCTGGTGTTGGCTTGCGAGTTTCGCACAATTTTCTCAATAATGATGTTGAAAAAGTCGCATGACAGCGCATCACCTTGTCTAAATGTGCTAGTACACGATATGTAGCACGCCACATATATATGTGGCTCTGACGTCAACAGAGAGTGCACAAAGAGAGCTTGTACACGACATGTACCTATTGGGGCCATTCGCTGACGTCAAAATGACGGCAGTGCTACATATATATGAGACGTGCTACATATCGTGTACTAGCACCTTAACAGCTACAAGACCATATGTGCATCGAAAAGAAAATGGCCGCGTTCCATTGACCGCTAGCATCTAGCACATAAATATTCCTGATGCAGAAACACTGGCGCTAGAGATTTAGCGGCAGCGGCAAAGTGGCATTAAAAACAATTTCAGTTCGTATTATTTCATCTTTATGAGAGTCAAAAATGTATTTTGTGCCATCACATCATGCCGCATATTTATTAATACACTATAATTTAAATAACCAAATACAAGGTATATAAATTACATAGAAGTTTGAATTCCCATTTTACACCAAATTGGAAATATTTCGTCGGCTGAGTTCTATCTTGTCCAATAAACCATTTTTGGCGAAATTGAGTTAGGTATGCAGTCTTACTAATTTGGGGACACTCTTTCTTTTGGTGAAATCCGTTTTGTTACACCGTGTCTCCACGAGCAATATTTCATAGCTTGCCATATAGTATGCTATGAAAATTGCTCGTGGAGACCACAAATAGTATTCTATGAAAAATGGTATTCCATCTATTGCTCAGCTCATAGCTTGCTATCGATAGTATGCTATGGGGTGTACTTTTTTGTTGTGACGCATGTGTTTTCGTGTGATGGCTATGGAAATAGTAAGATATGAAATGCCCACCCTACATTTTATTGCATACTATCGTTATTTCTTTCTATGAGAAATGACAGATGGCAAGCTATGAAATATTGCTCGTGGAGACGCGGTGTTATATTTCCTTTAGTTTTCAAGTTATAGAGATCTAGTGTGTTCAATAAGCACTAAACTAAGAAGACTTTTTGTTCAATAGTACTATTAGTTACATTGTTTTCATAGTTTCGTTTTCTTTATTTCTATTTTGTTCAATATAACTTTTTTTTTTCAATTTCATACATTATGTGAACTAACTTTTACTCATCCCATACATCATTGTCCAATATCCAAAACGACTTAATGGTACATTTTGATTTTTATTTTAATTCGCAGATACTTTAAGTACAAAAATATAATATTCATTATATATGAAATATTCTGAGCTTACATAAAAAAAATTGCTTTAGTACAAAAATCAGGGTTAATGAATAAAAACTTTGAGCCTGAACTTTAAAAATCGATTTCCCAACAACTTAAAAAATGGACATTGGACAAGATAGAACTCAGCCGACGATTTGACTTCTGCACTTTCACTTTTATTTTGACAGTTCGTTATTTTTTTCCAACCTAGCAGTTCATTTTTCGCTAGATTGCAAAATTTTCCAGAAAAGGATATTTCACAAAATGTGCTAGAGCTCTAGCGCAAATGCTGAAATGTCAGTTTTTTTTATATGAAGTTTGGCATGCCGCTAGTCATCTAGCGGTCAGTAGAACGCGGCCAATACTCGCACTTAGTTTCGTCATATACCTACATGATTGACTGATGCATTATATGTACATGAGTCAAAATAAATAGGAATTTCTTGATGTTTTTCCAAAATAATAAAAATAATATATTATGTATGTACATATATATACGTGTGTTGAGAGGTTGCAAACTATCGTGCTTCACTAACAATTGATTATTAAAAAAAAAAATATATATATATTGTCGTTTTACTTTTTTTTAAATGTTGAACCTATTCAGTTGAGCGAGAGTGTACATACACAACAACAGTGGTCTGTTCGGGTCGGTATTCATTATCCATACGTGACGTGAACGTGATACAACTAAATTCTAAATGTGCTGGTACATCGCGAACCAATTCAGTTGGCGAACCGTCGGTTGCGCAGACAAAACACAAAAACAAAATACACAGAGACCTGCGCAGTAGAATGGCCAAGTAAAATGGTTCGCGCTGTATACGATATGTAGCACGCCACATATATATGTGGCTCTGACGTAATTTTGACGTCAGCGTATGGAGCCAATGGCTACATACCCTTTACTAGCCCTCTTTGTGCCACTCACATAAGGTACCTACTCATACGTATGAGGCACGATATGAGGCACTCGTGTGTGGCTTTTCGGCATTCCGTGTACTACCCTAGCACATACGATTTGTGCCAATACGCTACATAATGTGCAGTGGTTACCTCCACGGTTCGTATGTATTTTTGAATGTAATTTCAGCATTTCAGTTTGTGTCAGTGTGTTTTGTATACGAACAGCGTGGTATTTATTTTTTTGTGCGTCATAAAAGTAGCGAACGCAACGCGATAACTTAAATACACCCAAAGCAATAAAACAATTAGTACCTACCGTTCTAGTGCAAGACTGCACAGCACACAGGGCAATAAAACTGCGGATAGCATCATCATAAACGAATAACCAACAGCCAACCGATATGTGCTTGTGCGCGCTGTGCTACATTCCGTGTACTAGCACAATTTTATGTAGCCACTGGGCTACATACGAAAAACGAAATGTGTGCCATATGTATAGACTATCTGGTGACGTCAGAGCCACATATATATGTGGCGTGCTACATATCGTGTAATAGCACCCTAACAATATATTCCAATCCTACATCAGTCTCATGAGTCATGATCATGATCATGAGTATGACATTACTTTCAAAATAATGAACAACTTCTACGAAACTTGACTGCGCATCCACCCCGAACTCACCACCTTTGCATACACAACCCAACCAAAAACAGCCCATACTAGTACATACTTGTTATAAATCACAATCAAACAATGTGTACAGCATTATAGTATACAACCGAATATTTCTCTTGTATGGATCTGGCATTCAAAAATTAGGCTGTAATGTTTCCTCGTTCTACCAAATTACTTCTCAAATTACTTAACTTTCTGATCCGGGAACATGCAACCAACCATAACGTAAACTGACTTTAATAAGGATTTATTTGTGAAAAAAATAAAAGATTACAAATTAAATATCCACATAAGTGTCAAACACCTCAAACAACTCGAGACGAGAGCAAATAAATTAAATATCTATGTATTAACAACAAAAAACTCCCTCTAATCGGAAAAACATTTTTACACGTTGTAAACTTTTAAAAGTTGAAAACCTTTCAACCAATGTAACGTCGAGCAACTGCCGGGCGATTTGTAGCAGACACCTCCAATGACTCTCCTTTTAATATCGGCTGAGCAGGTTCTTCACAATTACTCACGGCAGCACTTTCAATTTCCTTCTTTTCTTTTTTAATTGCCCATTTAATAACTTGAATGTACATTCGGCTATTGCAGATATTTTCGATCACCTCGGTCAATGCATTCATAAGCGGTTGCAAATTTTCTATCAGGAATAAATTATACAATTTTTATCTACATTAATCTAATATTTTGACTTACGCGATGCTTCAGCTGAAACAAATTTACCCCTGCGATGTTCTAAGGAGCAGTTTTTAAAGGCATCGAGCTTCATAATGGACACTTGTAGCTTTTCCAAGGACTGTTTGCATTCTTCCATTGGGCCTTGGCATTCCGCCGTCACTTGAATATGTTTCTTCAAAGAGTCACGCAATTGACGCAAGAGCCAGCTGCTACTCCAAACGGCATGCTTGGTTTGTACAGATGCACTTAGGGTGCTTGGAAGCGTGTTTTTCTCGTAGATGTCCTCAAAGATGTAGTCCGCATGAATGTAAAACGACAATCTCTCATACATAGAAAAAAGTCTGTATACTTCGTTACTCGTGAGCCTGCAAGAAGTTTAGTGAATTATAATTTAAAACTATCGAAGAAACTCTTACGATTCTGGAGTAAGTCCCAAGTCTGCCATAGTTGCATTTATATCGATATCAGTATTTTTTGGCTCTTTTTCCGTTTGTTTATTATAGCTTCCCATTTTTCTAGCTTTCGGGTATGGAGGATTGAGAAATTGTGAGTATGAGTTATTTTCGGTGGTCGAAAATGCGCTTGCTACATCGGCAGATGGAGATTTGAATGAATCAATTGTGCTGCTAGAAATGAAAACAGCAAATATATTTTTTAATTTATAACTAAATTAGTTAGATAGATATTGCATTACCAGTGTGCGTTTGAGGTCTCTAGAGGCGGCATATAAAGAGGTGGTGTTTGCTCTTTAAAATCCAATATGCCAAAAGCTTCTTTGTCCGTACTTGGGACAGTGTTCGGATTATTTTCTTCGTCCAGTACCATTTCTTCTAAGTAAGAAGACATTTTAAAAATGTGACTCTCCAAATCGCAATCATAACCGGAAGAATAAGCCATTTTAAGGAGCTTCTTGAAATACCCTTTTACACAAAATATTCACTACACGTCCCGTATTACTACTAATTGGCCGCGAAATATATTATATAGAAATTGTTTTAAAACTCGACTTTTCTGGCTCGTGTCCGTTTTGAAAATGCAAAAGGACGCCCAAGTTTACCAGAAGAAGTCTTCAGTTTAGGTTTGAAAAATTTCCAAGAATTCGAACGAAATTCAAATTTCCCCATACCCATACTCATCCTTCCTCGCACCAGCATCACCCCCTCATCGATCATTTCAGTCCGAATTCTCGTATGCGTTCACAAATAATTCGATTTGTGATGTATCTACCTAAATGAAGAACGCCATTTTTTAACGAATAGATTACATGAGCTACATATTTAGAAGGTATCAGCTGAGCTTGATATAAATATAGGGTTTGTAATCCCATTCTTGTTGACAGCATATACTTTGTCTTGCCATCATTCACCACTAAATCCATTTTTGCCGCCTCTGTACTGATACTTGCAAACGCACCAGTGACAGCTCGCTGTGTTCCGCCAATGATGTCGATGTCGTCAGCGTATGCAAGTACATACATAGTTGCACAGACTTTTGCAAAATTCTGCCCCTGGTGTTGGCTTGCGAGTTTCGCACAATTTTCTCAATAATGATGTTGAAAAAGTCGCATGACAGCGCATCACCTTGTCTAAATGTGCTAGTACACGATATGTAGCACGCCACATATATATGTGGCTCTGACGTCAACAGAGAGTGCACAAAGAGAGCTTGTACACGACATGTACCTATTGGGGCCATTCGCTGACGTCAAAATGACGGCAGTGCTACATATATATGAGACGTGCTACATATCGTGTACTAGCACCTTAACAGCTACAAGACCATATGTGCATCGAAAAGAAAATGGCCGCGTTCCATTGACCGCTAGCATCTAGCACATAAATATTCCTGATGCAGAAACACTGGCGCTAGAGATTTAGCGGCAGCGGCAAAGTGGCATTAAAAACAATTTCAGTTCGTATTATTTCATCTTTATGAGAGTCAAAAATGTATTTTGTGCCATCACATCATGCCGCATATTTATTAATACACTATAATTTAAATAACCAAATACAAGGTATATAAATTACATAGAAGTTTGAATTCCCATTTTACACCAAATTGGAAATATTTCGTCGGCTGAGTTCTATCTTGTCCAATAAACCATTTTTGGCGAAATTGAGTTAGGTATGCAGTCTTACTAATTTGGGGACACTCTTTCTTTTGGTGAAATCCGTTTTGTTACACCGTGTCTCCACGAGCAATATTTCATAGCTTGCCATATAGTATGCTATGAAAATTGCTCGTGGAGACCACAAATAGTATTCTATGAAAAATGGTATTCCATCTATTGCTCAGCTCATAGCTTGCTATCGATAGTATGCTATGGGGTGTACTTTTTTGTTGTGACGCATGTGTTTTCGTGTGATGGCTATGGAAATAGTAAGATATGAAATGCCCACCCTACATTTTATTGCATACTATCGTTATTTCTTTCTATGAGAAATGACAGATGGCAAGCTATGAAATATTGCTCGTGGAGACGCGGTGTTATATTTCCTTTAGTTTTCAAGTTATAGAGATCTAGTGTGTTCAATAAGCACTAAACTAAGAAGACTTTTTGTTCAATAGTACTATTAGTTACATTGTTTTCATAGTTTCGTTTTCTTTATTTCTATTTTGTTCAATATAACTTTTTTTTTTCAATTTCATACATTATGTGAACTAACTTTTACTCATCCCATACATCATTGTCCAATATCCAAAACGACTTAATGGTACATTTTGATTTTTATTTTAATTCGCAGATACTTTAAGTACAAAAATATAATATTCATTATATATGAAATATTCTGAGCTTACATAAAAAAAATTGCTTTAGTACAAAAATCAGGGTTAATGAATAAAAACTTTGAGCCTGAACTTTAAAAATCGATTTCCCAACAACTTAAAAAATGGACATTGGACAAGATAGAACTCAGCCGACGATTTGACTTCTGCACTTTCACTTTTATTTTGACAGTTCGTTATTTTTTTCCAACCTAGCAGTTCATTTTTCGCTAGATTGCAAAATTTTCCAGAAAAGGATATTTCACAAAATGTGCTAGAGCTCTAGCGCAAATGCTGAAATGTCAGTTTTTTTTATATGAAGTTTGGCATGCCGCTAGTCATCTAGCGGTCAGTAGAACGCGGCCAATACTCGCACTTAGTTTCGTCATATACCTACATGATTGACTGATGCATTATATGTACATGAGTCAAAATAAATAGGAATTTCTTGATGTTTTTCCAAAATAATAAAAATAATATATTATGTATGTACATATATATACGTGTGTTGAGAGGTTGCAAACTATCGTGCTTCACTAACAATTGATTATTAAAAAAAAAAATATATATATATTGTCGTTTTACTTTTTTTTAAATGTTGAACCTATTCAGTTGAGCGAGAGTGTACATACACAACAACAGTGGTCTGTTCGGGTCGGTATTCATTATCCATACGTGACGTGAACGTGATACAACTAAATTCTAAATGTGCTGGTACATCGCGAACCAATTCAGTTGGCGAACCGTCGGTTGCGCAGACAAAACACAAAAACAAAATACACAGAGACCTGCGCAGTAGAATGGCCAAGTAAAATGGTTCGCGCTGTATACGATATGTAGCACGCCACATATATATGTGGCTCTGACGTAATTTTGACGTCAGCGTATGGAGCCAATGGCTACATACCCTTTACTAGCCCTCTTTGTGCCACTCACATAAGGTACCTACTCATACGTATGAGGCACGATATGAGGCACTCGTGTGTGGCTTTTCGGCATTCCGTGTACTACCCTAGCACATACGATTTGTGCCAATACGCTACATAATGTGCAGTGGTTACCTCCACGGTTCGTATGTATTTTTGAATGTAATTTCAGCATTTCAGTTTGTGTCAGTGTGTTTTGTATACGAACAGCGTGGTATTTATTTTTTTGTGCGTCATAAAAGTAGCGAACGCAACGCGATAACTTAAATACACCCAAAGCAATAAAACAATTAGTACCTACCGTTCTAGTGCAAGACTGCACAGCACACAGGGCAATAAAACTGCGGATAGCATCATCATAAACGAATAACCAACAGCCAACCGATATGTGCTTGTGCGCGCTGTGCTACATTCCGTGTACTAGCACAATTTTATGTAGCCACTGGGCTACATACGAAAAACGAAATGTGTGCCATATGTATAGACTATCTGGTGACGTCAGAGCCACATATATATGTGGCGTGCTACATATCGTGTAATAGCACCCTAACAATATATTCCAATCCTACATCAGTCTCATGAGTCATGATCATGATCATGAGTATGACATTACTTTCAAAATAATGAACAACTTCTACGAAACTTGACTGCGCATCCACCCCGAACTCACCACCTTTGCATACACAACCCAACCAAAAACAGCCCATACTAGTACATACTTGTTATAAATCACAATCAAACAATGTGTACAGCATTATAGTATACAACCGAATATTTCTCTTGTATGGATCTGGCATTCAAAAATTAGGCTGTAATGTTTCCTCGTTCTACCAAATTACTTCTCAAATTACTTAACTTTCTGATCCGGGAACATGCAACCAACCATAACGTAAACTGACTTTAATAAGGATTTATTTGTGAAAAAAATAAAAGATTACAAATTAAATATCCACATAAGTGTCAAACACCTCAAACAACTCGAGACGAGAGCAAATAAATTAAATATCTATGTATTAACAACAAAAAACTCCCTCTAATCGGAAAAACATTTTTACACGTTGTAAACTTTTAAAAGTTGAAAACCTTTCAACCAATGTAACGTCGAGCAACTGCCGGGCGATTTGTAGCAGACACCTCCAATGACTCTCCTTTTAATATCGGCTGAGCAGGTTCTTCACAATTACTCACGGCAGCACTTTCAATTTCCTTCTTTTCTTTTTTAATTGCCCATTTAATAACTTGAATGTACATTCGGCTATTGCAGATATTTTCGATCACCTCGGTCAATGCATTCATAAGCGGTTGCAAATTTTCTATCAGGAATAAATTATACAATTTTTATCTACATTAATCTAATATTTTGACTTACGCGATGCTTCAGCTGAAACAAATTTACCCCTGCGATGTTCTAAGGAGCAGTTTTTAAAGGCATCGAGCTTCATAATGGACACTTGTAGCTTTTCCAAGGACTGTTTGCATTCTTCCATTGGGCCTTGGCATTCCGCCGTCACTTGAATATGTTTCTTCAAAGAGTCACGCAATTGACGCAAGAGCCAGCTGCTACTCCAAACGGCATGCTTGGTTTGTACAGATGCACTTAGGGTGCTTGGAAGCGTGTTTTTCTCGTAGATGTCCTCAAAGATGTAGTCCGCATGAATGTAAAACGACAATCTCTCATACATAGAAAAAAGTCTGTATACTTCGTTACTCGTGAGCCTGCAAGAAGTTTAGTGAATTATAATTTAAAACTATCGAAGAAACTCTTACGATTCTGGAGTAAGTCCCAAGTCTGCCATAGTTGCATTTATATCGATATCAGTATTTTTTGGCTCTTTTTCCGTTTGTTTATTATAGCTTCCCATTTTTCTAGCTTTCGGGTATGGAGGATTGAGAAATTGTGAGTATGAGTTATTTTCGGTGGTCGAAAATGCGCTTGCTACATCGGCAGATGGAGATTTGAATGAATCAATTGTGCTGCTAGAAATGAAAACAGCAAATATATTTTTTAATTTATAACTAAATTAGTTAGATAGATATTGCATTACCAGTGTGCGTTTGAGGTCTCTAGAGGCGGCATATAAAGAGGTGGTGTTTGCTCTTTAAAATCCAATATGCCAAAAGCTTCTTTGTCCGTACTTGGGACAGTGTTCGGATTATTTTCTTCGTCCAGTACCATTTCTTCTAAGTAAGAAGACATTTTAAAAATGTGACTCTCCAAATCGCAATCATAACCGGAAGAATAAGCCATTTTAAGGAGCTTCTTGAAATACCCTTTTACACAAAATATTCACTACACGTCCCGTATTACTACTAATTGGCCGCGAAATATATTATATAGAAATTGTTTTAAAACTCGACTTTTCTGGCTCGTGTCCGTTTTGAAAATGCAAAAGGACGCCCAAGTTTACCAGAAGAAGTCTTCAGTTTAGGTTTGAAAAATTTCCAAGAATTCGAACGAAATTCAAATTTCCCCATACCCATACTCATCCTTCCTCGCACCAGCATCACCCCCTCATCGATCATTTCAGTCCGAATTCTCGTATGCGTTCACAAATAATTCGATTTGTGATGTATCTACCTAAATGAAGAACGCCATTTTTTAACGAATAGATTACATGAGCTACATATTTAGAAGGTATCAGCTGAGCTTGATATAAATATAGGGTTTGTAATCCCATTCTGTGTCCAATAATTAGAATCTGAGTTCTGTAGAAGCGGAAGTGATTTTCGGTACGGTTTGACTTTATGAACTTTGGCAAGAGAAATGTAATTAGAATTATCACTATTTCCGTTTAAGATGGGGTATGGTCGTAAGGTGTATGGAGCGAAGGGTCACATATGATTCCAATTCAGCCTGGATGGCATCCAGTCCATAGAATCCGTCGTATCCGTTGCGTCGACGGATTGACGTATTCGACGGAACGAACAGTCCCATAGAATCCATCGCATACGTTGACAGTATACGTTGTTTTCTGCAACATTTGCATTTTTTTTTATCTCAGTATTTCCGCCAATGAAAGTGCTTCCTCTCACGCTGTGCCATCTGTCAAAGGGATGTGACTGACAGAAAAGTAGAAAGTAAAGGCCCCGACCCATAGAATCCGTCGCATCCGTTGCGTCGACGGATTGGCGTATTCGACGGAACGAACAGTCCCATAGAATTCGTCGCATACGTTGACAGCCGATGACATATGTGACGGATTCTATGGGTCGGGGCCTTAAACCTACTTTATCCGTCGCATCCGGCACGTACGTTGCTTATGGGTCACCTTTCACAAGCTACTGTGTATTCCATCAACCTGTCAGTCGAATACGTTGCCACAACGGATGTGACGGATTCTATGGGTCGAGGCCTTTATACCTCGCCTTAGGAGTCGCGCGCAAGTACACATAATTCACAAAAGAATTCACCAACTCGTGGTTCTAAGAGTATTTATTTATTTTTAATTTTTTTGTTTTTCTCCAATGAGTAATGAAATGTACATAATAGGGAGCGTCAAACGACAATGGACAAGATTTCGACTGAGTACTCAGTTAACGTTTCGATTATGCCTGACGTACTAAAATTGAAGTTAGTTACCAAATTAATTTTTGCGTTCAGTGGATATCTAGTCCAGCCTTATAGTTGGTCCACTAGAAATCTAGTCCACCTTTTTAGATGGTCGATTTAACGAAATGTGACCAATCACAGTACAGTTTTTGTTCTGCTAAATTAACTTTTATGATAGAAAAATACCCAAAATGTGCGTGTGCATTTGTGCATATATCTGAAAATATTGTACTGCCATTTCGTTGATTCCAAATCAAAAGTAATTCATTAGCATGGTGTAAGATCCTTGAGGCTGACGGGGTGAGTGCCGAACATCCAAGCTCTTCATCTCATCTTTCTTCGAAAGACTTCGTGACAAACTCGCACGTCCATTTAAAGTGCTGCCTTTAACTAGACTTGTAAGGTTTTTCTAAACAACAGACTGACTTTCATTTGCAGTTTGCATGCGTACTTTCACAATGGTCAAACCATTTGGCGAAGAGATTTATGGGCAATATGTAGTTATCCCCAAATTAATGATTGGGGAATGAATTGAAAAGTGCTTCAAAAACGCACTTGAGTCCCTCATATTACGGGCTATATAATGCACTGCATTTAGGCTCATGCAAAGCGTTTAGTCGTTAGTATTCTCGAACGCTGAGGCAAATTCGGAATAAATTCTCCTCTTAATGGGGGGGATGGGCATGGTAGGGATAGTTGGTAATGGTATGGTACATGTACATCTGATGTAAATGCTCTTTTAAACAACAGTTACATTTTTCTTGGAAAAACAAAAGCTGTAGTATAGTAAACCACAAACTTGTGGTTTGTATCAAATTCAACTGAAATCCTTTGCAACTAAAATCATATTATCAACCGTTACGTAAACATCACGAACTACTTCGTCTACAAAGAACCTTTGTTGTTTATACTTTTATTCGGATACAAGTAGTGTAGGTAGTTTGTTTGTGTAGGTACTTTTATCTAATCGTATTGTTCTGTCTGATAGTAGCAGCTGTTGCTTTTCTATATAGGGTTTCGTATGCCTAACTTTATTATCAATCTGCTTTCATAAAACAGTATTAAAACGTTTAGTTCATTGTTCAACATCATTTATGGCACTCGAATTTGTAAAATCTTCCAAGTGTTTCGAAGGCGAACAGAGATTCTATACACACTATTCCGATACAGTAAAATGTAAAATGAATATAGGCGTCTTTTTGCCTCCTAAGGCTATAAAGGAGAAAAAAGATTGCCCTGTGTTATATTTTCTCAATGGTCTAACGGCTACACACGAAAACTTTATCTTAAAATCGGGATTTCAAAAGTTCGCTGCGGAGTTAGGTATTTGCGTTGTTTCTCCGGATACATCACCTCGAGATGTAGACATTCCCAAGCATGAAATGTTGGGGCCTGGAGCTGGCTTCTACATAGATGCTATTCAAGAACCCTGGGCAAAGCACTATCAAATGTTCAGCTACGTTACGAAGGAGCTCATCGAATTGGTCAATGACAATTTGCCGGTGATCAAAGGTATACAGAGTATCTCTGGATTTAGCATGGGTGGGTACGGTGCGCTACTCTGTTTCATTAAGAATCCTGGACTTTACCAGTCTGTCTCAGCATTTGCACCTGTTTGTAATCCCATGGAAAGCAGAATAGGTCAAATAGCACTGAATGGATACATTGGACATGACAAAGAACAGTGGAAGGATTGGGATCCAACTGAACTGGTAGCGAAGTACACTGGTAAACCGATCGAGATATTTATTGAACTAGGAGCATGTGATGAATATACCAAAGGAAAGCATATGTTACCTGAGAATTTTATTCGTTCGGCGGCAAAGAATGACTGCGTTAAAACAGTATTTAAAGAAAGGGAGGGCTACAATCATAGTCATTACTATGTCTCTACATTCGTTGAAGAGCACATGGAGTACCATGCAAAATTCTTATATCCAAAATGATATCTAAAAATTGTTTACCTATTTGTTTCTTTTTATTAAAACAACATTTATATTACTACAATGCATTTTAAAATACATATAAACAGAAAACACTTTTCAGGAGTAGCAAAAGAGCATGTACTCCCAGACATCCCAAAGGAAGTAGGTATGTATACGTAGCAAGCTAGTTGACCTTGTGCAAAGACAGTCTTATTTGTTGAAAGCAGTCACAGATTTTATTTCTATCGCGATCACCAACAAGTTTGCATTGCCAGTTAGCTGACTAGGAGAGGGAACCTCAGCCCAGTTTTCGAGATGTCAAAGAAGTATAAATCGGATTTCAAGACCATCATAGAGGGCTGGGGTAAAATGTAATTGAATGCAAATGCAGTATCAGAACCTCGAGTATACGTACATACATATTTATTTCAAAAACATCAAAATATTTCAAAAATGTATAATTTTCTTTCAATTCGAGTTAAGGAATTTTGAATGGTACTTCATGTGCTCCTCAATAAATGTAGAAATGAAATAATGGCTATGATTGTAGCCTTCCATTTCCTTAAAAATTGTTTTTACGCTGTCATTCTTTGCCGAAGAGCAAACAAAATTCTCGGGCAATAGATGTTTTCCTTCAGTTAATTCATCGCGTGTGCCTTGCATAATAAATATTTCCATCGTATTACCAGAATAATCTTCTACCAACACACTTGGATCCCACTTCTTTAGTTCTTCCGTATCATCACCAATTAAACCGGTCAACACTGTTTTAGCGAGTCCGCCCTTCATTGGATTACAAGCAGGAGAGAATGCTGAAACAGACTGATACAATCCTGGATTTTTAAGCGAGGATATCAGTGCGCCATATCCTCCCATACTGAATCCAGATATACTCTGCCAATCTTTGATCACGGGCAAATTATTATTGATTGTAGTAATGAGCTCTTTCGTTATGTAACTATGCATTTTATAATATCTTGCCCAGGGCTCCTGAATAGCATCAACATAAAAGGAAGCTCCTGGACCCAGTGTATCGTGCTTTGGAACGTCTACATCTCGGGGAGACGTATCGGGACACACAACACAAATACCAAACTGAGCAGCAAATTTTTGAAATCCAGACTTTAGGATGAATGTCTCATGATTGGCTTTATATCCTTCAAGAAAATACAACACTGGACAATGCGTTTTGTCTCTTATAACCTTGGGAGGCAAATACACGCTTAGACTCATTTTACATTTTACTGTATCGGAATAGTGAACATAGAATCTCTGCTCCCCTTCAAAACACTTCGCTGAATTGACCAATTCGAGACGGTGTATTGTTTTAGAATGAGCTAGCCGTTTAAATACAGTAGAATAGGAGAAAACAAAAACTGATTGAAACATTTCTTTGATTTGAACATCAAATTCGGATTATTGAAATGTGTTCCATGAATAGAAATAACTAAATCTAAACCCAAATAAATAAAATAAAAATACCATGACAGCGCATTCAAAATGCTAAAATATTTATCAAATTTTCCAGGTACTTAATTAATTCCTAATGCTGGTTTTCCAGGATACGTGTAAATTTAGGTCGTGTGTCAATTGGGCAATTTTCCTCGGATCATTTTCTGACACTTTATTGAAAATATAAATTCACCAAACTCCAATCTTCACGATTTAAATTAGTATACCATAAAAAACAATGATCTAGACTCTAGAGGGGTTTATTTCGCGAAAATTTTGATTTATATAGATTACGCCTCACCTCACGGGGGTAAAATATAGAACGCCTTATATTGCTTCCACTAATGTATCATCCGAAAGGTAATGTGGCATCAAGGTATATGAATATACGTTGGCCGCGTTTCACTGACCGCTAGATGACTAGCGGCATGCCAAACTCCATATAAAAAAAACTGACATTTCAGCATTTGCGCTAGAGCTCTAGCACATTTTGTGAAATATCCTTTTCTGGGAAATTTTTCAATCTAGCACAAAATGAACTGCTAGATTGAAAAAAATTAACGAACTGTCAAAACAAAAGTGAAAGTGCAGAAGACAAATATTTCCAATTTGATGTAAAATGGGAATTCAAGCTTCTATGTAATTAATATACATTGTATTTGTTTATTTAAATTATAATGTATTAATAAATATGCGGCACGATGGCACAAAATACATTTTTGACTCTCATGAAGATGAAATAATACGAATTCAAATTGGTTTTAATGTCACTTTGCCGCTGCCGCTAGATCTCTAGCGCCAGCGTTCCTCCATCAGGGATATTATGTGCTAGATGACTAGCGGTCAAAGGAACGCGGCCATTGATGTGGCATATCTAACAACAAACCAAGAGTAGGATAAAGGCCCCGACCCATAGAATCCGTCGCATCCGTTGCGTCGACGGATTGGCGTATTCGACGGAACGAACATTCCCATAGAATTCGTCGCATACGTTGACAGCCGATGACATATGAGAGACAGTTTCTCTCATTATCTTATATTTCCACCAATGAAAATGCTTACTCTCACGCTCTGCCAACTGTCAACGGGTCGACGGACAGAAAAGTAGAAAGTAAACCTACTTTATCCGTCGCATCCGGCACGTTCGTTGCTCATGGGTCACGTTCCATAAGCTACTGTGTAGTGTATTCTATCAACCTGTCAGTCGAATACATTGCCGCAACGGATGTGACGGATTCTATGGGTCGGGGCCTTAATTAATTACCCGATCAAAATGTATTAAGAAAACAAGTTTATAAACAGTTAATAATGAAATTTCGAATTTCAGTCTTTTTGCAGCGTAACACCGCGTCTCCATGAGCAAAATTTCATAGCTTGCCATCTTTCATTTCTCATAGAAAGAAAAGTATGCAATAAAATGTAAGGTGGGCATTGCATAGCTTACTATTTCCATAGCCATCACACGAAAACACATGCGTCGCAACAAAAAAGTACACCCCATAGAATACTATCGATAGCAAGCTATGAGCTGAGCAATAGATAGAATACCATTTTTCATAGAATACTATTTGTGGTCGACGCCGAGTGATGTCGTTTTCGATTGGGCTTTCTAGATTCTGCGCTCAGATTTGAAATAGTTTGTGCCCAAACGAATACACAAAAATCCGAATTGTTATCTTGTTGTTGTCATAGGTGTGCTTGGAATATTTTTAGCCCTCGATATTTTCGGTTATTGATTTATAAACATTAATTTGGCGTATTTTTTTGGGAAGTGAGTATAACAAAACCAAAAGTGAGTATAGCAATTTTGCATGTAAAGCCTAGTATCCTGCTTGCGCTTAATTTTAGCGAGCGCTTTTCTCTCCACAGCACAGATAAATGCTCGCTAAATTCGTTGTACAGGATATAGAGAGGACACACACCCATATTTTATTGCCACATGTATTTTGATTTTTGTTATTTTTTCACTTTTTTCCTACTCACTTACATCAATTATCAAGTATTCCATGAAATATTCAATTAAAAAATTGTTTTGTTTCGAAAATGTCAAAATTGATCGCCGATTTAATGTACCAGGCAATTCTTTCGCGAGCTAAATCAGTGGAGACATTTTCTTGGCCGAGTATAACAAAATTGTACGTAGTACGTATAACACTCAATATTGTTATACCGGACTGACATTGAGTGTGTCCCATCTATATGAAAGTAAGTATTTAGCGTGCGGAACAGGATACTGCTTTGCTAAACTGCCTCGCTAAATTTTATCTCTGTAGACATTTTTGTATGGAAGATAAAATTTAGCGCGAGCAGGATACTGGGCTTAAAAGTAAAAGTGGAGTATGTATAATAAAACCAAAAGTGAGTATAAAAGTTTTGCATGTAAAAGTAAAACTAAAAAAAGCCAGCTATAAATTCTCAAAAAAATACGCTTATTATTGTAAATTGTATCAATGCGGTTGAAAAATTTCACAAACTTTATTAGCTGTCAAACTCGAGAGCACTTGTATAGGTAAATCGCAAGCAACTGTGAGAAAAAATTTAGATTCCCCAACAAAAGGCGTATATTTTTGAGAATCTATAGCTAGCTCACTTTTACTTTTACATGCAAAACTTGTATACTCACTTTTGGTTTTGTAATACTCACTTTTGGTTTTACATGCAAAATTGTTATACTCACATTTGGTTTTGTTATACTCACTTCCCAAAAAAATACGCCAAAAAGTGTTCTCCATTTCAAAAATTGAGATTTGGCTTATTTTTATGAGAATCTATAGCTAGCTGACTTTTACTTTTACATGCAAAACTTTTATACTCACTTTTGGTTTTGTTATACTCATTTTTGGTTTTACATGCAAAATTCCCTGTTGTCGTCGTCGGGCTTGAAAATGATATTCCCATGGTCAAAGAAATCTGGTCAAAGCATGCTGAATTTTTTCGGGAAGGTACCTAACTCACATTTTTAATATTTCCACTGGAAAATTGTACTAATCTGTGGGTTTTCTGAAGTAAATCATTCATACGTCATACCAAACCAAAGTCCACCACTCCGAGTCCGAATCCAAATCCAAATTATTTGTGGCCGAAGCCGGAACGCACTAATTGCATTTCAAATTGTGAAAGGTGCTAGCTTTTAAATATTCGTTAATTTACGTCAACTAAACTTTTTTTTTGTTATTTCATAGTTTCATTGTAACAACCTATTATGGCATTAAAATTGTTATCATCTGCAAGGTGCTTTGCCGGCGAGCAGAGAGTTTATTCGCATTTTTCCGAAGTACTGAAATGTGAAATGAAATTCGGTGTATATGTACCTCCTCAGGCAATTGACGACAAATTGGAATGCCCAGTCTTGTATTTCCTCAGTGGTTTAACCTGCACTCACGAAAACTTTATTCAAAAGTCTGGCTTTCAAAAATACGCTTCAGAGAAAGGTATTTGTGTTGTGAATCCTGACACATCACCTCGTGATGTTAATATCCCCGGAGAAGATGACAGCTATGATTTCGGCTCTGGTGCTGGTTTCTATGTGGATGCTGTACAGGAGCCCTGGTCAAAGAACTACAAAATGTACACCTACGTTACTAAAGAGCTCATTGCATTAGTCAATGACAATCTGCCAGTCATTAAGAACAAGCAATCCATCATGGGACACAGTATGGGTGGACATGGTGCTTTGATTTGTGCTCTCAAGAATCCCGGACTTTACCAGTCTGTTTCTGCATTTGCTCCGATTTCTAATCCTACTGAAGCTGCTTGGGGACAGAAGGCATTTACAGGATATATTGGCGAAGATAAAAATGATTGGAAGCCGTGGGATGCAACTGAACTCGCAAAAAGTTACGCAGCTACTCCCATTGAAATTCTAATCGATCAAGGAACTGAAGATGACTTCCTAAAGAACAAATCACTTTTGCCAGAACATTTTCTTACTGCATCGGCGAACAACGACCATTTACAAACAATTTACAAGCAAAGGGATGGCTACGACCATGGTTACTTTTATATTTCAACATTCATTGGCGAGCATTTAGGTTATCATGCAAAGTTCCTAAAGCCACAATAAGATTATATATTGTTTGTTTGAATCTGTTACTAATGTAGCTACTTGTGCACTGGTATAAAATTCTATGGGTAAACTAGATCTGTAAACTGTATACATTTTGTAATCTCGCACCAGAGTTATGTGCGTTATAAAGAAGTAAAATGTAAGACGTTTTCTTTTTCTTCCATCTCCTTTAATAAAGGGAAGACATTTGTTATATAACCTCCTCTTTGTTGCTTAACATAGAGCGAGTGCTCTACTACCAAATCGGGTCACTTCAATTCTGCACTACTAAGGATATAGCTTGTAGCCTAATGGTAAAAGAAGTCTCACGTTCAACCCACGGAAACAATGTTTTTCCACTGCGCCACGTCTCGCGAACATCTGGCAAACATCCGAGAGGGTAACTGTTCGAGAAAGCTTAAATCTAGTCGTTCGGATAGTTCGCTTTCTTTCGTCGAAAAAAAAACATGCATTGTCCGGTTTTTTTTTAATTTAATCATCTCAGATCAATCTTAATTGAGAATTTCTCCAATTTAATTGTACGTTTATCAGAGCTGACATTACTCGAATGAGTCCGTTCATGTGACTTCTTATGGTGCAATTGGGTGAATTTCTTATCACATAGGGAACAACTGTAAAAGAAAAGGACGTGTATAAGATTGTCCCAAATTAACTTGCAACCAAATCAACCTGAATGGTTTCTCTCCTGTATGAATTTTTTGGTGAACCTTCAGGACATTCGAATACGCAAACGTTTTTCCGCACTCCAGACACTTGAACGGTCGTATATTCGTGTGTATTCTAAGGTAATAAGTTAAAATCTGTTTGTAATAATTTACAATCCTTCCTGCTTACCTTTCGTGTTTGATGCAAGTAGAGGGATCAGCGAAGCTACTTGGACAGTATTTGCATTTGTATGGGCGATTTCCTGTATGAGAATTCATATGCCTAGACAATTGTGCGGCCTGTGCAAACTTTTTCTTGCATATTCTATGAAAAATGATTTAATACAATGAGCACATTGTCAAATTTAAGAACTTACTCGCACTCGTGTGGTTTCTCAGAGCTGTGCAATTTAATGTGTTGACTTAGCTTCGATTGGCTTTTGTAAAGATTTCCGCAACAGTAACAGATGTAATTCGAAGTTGGATCTACAGGTCTGCCTTTTCGTAGTTTTTTCGTCTCATATTTTGTACCAGTATCAATCTCTGACACAGTCGTTGTCCGACTATTTCCGCTTATGGTTTGATTTTGGCATTCAGGTTTTGTTTCGTCTTCGGCTTCTACTTCGTCAATTTCTTGTATCAACTTATCATCTAGCATATCTTCTTCACTTATGTATAACGATTCAATTGAATGCCGAAGTGAATTTTGCTGCAAATAAGGCGATTATCATTAATTACAAAAGATGTAATAAAATTCTGTGTTGCACATACTTCGGGTGAAGCTGGTAAATCGGTATCATCTGTATTCTTATCCTGAAGGATTTCTTCTTGTTTTAATTCGTCCAAATAGTTATCGGATTGATTTTGTTCCTTCTCTTGGTTATTCATCAATTGATACAGCTGATAGTATGATTCTTGGCAAGTGCTTCGAAACCTATACGCAGCATCAAGATCCAATAAGCACAGATTACATATTTTGTCCGGCATACCATCCGTAATATCTACCTACGGGCGAAAAACTTAAATGCATGTCCAAATATCTTGCGTTTTAAAACCTTACTGGAATTCCACCGCATTTGATGATTTTTGTAACAATATCGTCAGAGAAACAAGGCTCAAATATATATTGCATATCGAAATCTGAGTTTTTTAAGCAAATACGACACGCTAATGACCAATATTTTTCCGTTTTCTTAGCCGTATTCATTTTCCACTTGTATGTAAACAAAATTGATGAATTTGTTTGGCTTTAAAACATTTGAAATAAAATTGAAGGATCTGACAGCTAGATTTTCATGCGAGTGATTTTGACATTTTTCTGTGTTGTATATGCGAAGTTTTATGAAGGAGTATTTATGTGGTGTTCGATTGAACAGGAAAGAATTTTAAATTTTTTTTTGGATAGAGAGTACTTTTTCTAATCTCGATTTTTTTTCTGATTTTTGGTCTAGATCACTTTCTTTATGTTCCTGGTACACAAAAGAAATCTTCACATAGAAGAAAAATAAGTAGTACATTTTTACGGCTACAACACCAACCTAACAATCACGCTTATTCTGAGATTCGATCGAATCGAGTATTCCTCAAATTCAAAAATTGCAATCGAGGTTAGCATTCTGAGCTTCGAAGGAAAGAAGTTCATTATCGAATGATTTCGTTGAATGAATTTTATTTTCGAAATCAGCTGTATAAAAATTTAGCTGTCAGATTCTCAAATCAAATTAAACCGAAAAGTACAACGAAACAAAATCTAATCCACTTTGTGCCGGACGAATTATAGGTGTTTCGCTTGTTGGAAGTTTCCGGCTTTGATCCATTTTTGTTAATTATTAATTGACAAATTTTTATAAATCAATTTGGACGAACATTTCGAATAGGTAATATATAATTTAACAAGTGAGTAGAAAACACTTTAGTGTCGACGCACGCCTCGAAAGATGGGATACAAATATTCCAAGGACACGAACAACAATAAAGAGAGCAGTTTGCGTTTTTATGTTTTTTTGGATTCGAAAAATCTAAGGACAGAATCGTGTGCCATTAATGCTGGATTTACATGACCACGCCACGCAATTTTGCATGACTTCAGAAAGATAGATCCGTTTGCTACAGTCAAGGCTAATGATCTGTAAGAGTGAGACCACAAATCTTCATAAAAAAGTTATGGCGGCCTAAATTCAACTTTTAGGCTTGTGGTCTCACTCATACACATCACTAACCTTGACTGTGAAAGACGGATCTCTCTCTCTGAAGTCATGCAAAATTGCGTGGCGTGATAATGTAAATCCACCATAAAGAACACCATAATAATCATTTTTACATAGGTTCATACTTTTTTTTTCAAAATCGATAAAGACATACGTTTGCACCCTAAGTTTCGAAGGTGATGCCAAGCTTCCTAATCGAACTTCTTGACAACACTGACAGCGTTGTATGCCAGAAATTTGTTATTTTGCATAAGAAATAAGAAATTTTATTATTTCAAGAAATCAAGTTAAAATTAAAATGAAAGTAGATATTACCGTTTGTCGAATATGCTTACAAAGTAGCGATGAGGAAATGAGTTCAATATTCGATGAGGATGAAAATAATTTAACGATATCTATGAAAATTGAGTCCTGTGCTGGCATCAAGGTAAACAATTTTGTCAACAAACTGCACTTCAAGAACCCTTTACTTCTTTTTATTATACAGTAGTTATACACTGCCGTAAGGCACATGCTTTCTTTGCACATATAATATTATATTATTCTCGTATATATCAGATTACTTCAAATTCCGAGTTCCCAATCAATATATGCAAAAAATGTAATGCATTTCTTTCTATCGCTCACAAATTCCGGACAATTTGTCGAAACTCGGATGACTATCTTCATGAGTTTGTCGCCAAAGGCGGGAACAACGATTATGATGAAGTATCACAAATTGAAAATGATGTAAAGCCCTTAACTAAACTGAGCGTTAAGCCATATTCAGTAAGTGTTAAAAGATGTATTTTTGTATGTTACTCAACAATTTCATTTAGCTTCCTGATATTCAAGAATGTACCCTTGACTCTCCGAAAAACATTTCGGACAAAGAGGGGGGCAGCTCAGATGAATCGTGTAATGAAGATAACGACAATGGTGTTTATTCCGATGACAGTAACATGGATAACAAAGATGATTTGGTACCGCTTAAAACGCTGGGAATGTCTGAAGATGGTTCGGCTATTATCGAAACGACCCGAAAACAAACAATCCACATTTGTGAAATATGTGGCAATACATATGAACGGCGGTACTCATTAGAAGCACATATGCGTAGGCATCGTGGGGAAAAACCATTCGAGTGCGAGTATGTATTCAACTAATTTATCAATTTATTATTGCAGTTTAATTGTTTTCTGTTTTCTTCTACAGGATATGTAAAAAAGGTTTTGCCTTAAACTTTCAGTTGACGCGTCATATGCGATCACACACAGGACAGAGACCTTATAAATGCAAATATTGTGATCGAACATTCGCAGATCGATCCACAAATGTCAAGCATGAAAGGTAGGTCAAGTACAAATTTGTTATTATGAAGTTTTTTATATGCTTAACTAGCCTTTAATAGGTGTGTCGCACTATTCTAGATGTGTTAATCTATTATTTGCTTTGCCCACTGTTTAAGCGTGAGTGGTTTGTTTTACATGGGACAGTGGAGCATGCTTATGCTCCTTGTGCAAACTTTAACTATAGGCTTTTTAGTTTTTTTTTAACATTTATCTATCTTTATACATTATCTATCAAAGTTCCAAAATTCACTCTAGGTATTAATGCCAAGTAGAAGTAACTTCAAAGTATAGTTCATGTTGACTTGAGGCCAATCTGGTAGAAGGTTTCACTTCTTCAGCAACCGAGTTGAACATTAAATCAAACCAAAGTCAAGAAATTCAACAAAAGTTCTGAGAAAGAAAATCATTAGAAATCGAATTGGCTCAACAAAGCCCTTTAGAAACTTGCAAACCGCAAAACTAATTTGATTTTTATTTTACTTTTAGGATTCACACGAATGAACGACCATACAAATGCGACACATGCGGGAAATCGTTTACCTATTCGAATGTCCTGAAAGTACACATTATGACACACACTGGAGAGAAACCTTTTACGTAAATTACTACTTGCTTAAAACACACAATTTAATTTACAATCCTCCTTTTCTAGATGTGAACTCTGTGGAAAACGATTTTCTCAATTGCATCACTTACGTGCGCACCTGCAAACACTCCAACACCAAAATGATCCGAACCTGGGCAGACTTCTACTGAAAAGCGAACCTTTAACTGTAGTTTAATATTGAGTATACAATTTTCCTTTAAAGTATTTTTCTTAATTTCTCTCTATTCGAGTACTGTATCGAATTTTCGAATTTTGAGCATCGAGAAATTGGATACCTGCCTCCAATTTTGGTTAACAACTAAAGCACTCTATTATTGTATGGTAACTAGAGGTAGCAAACGAGCCAAACAATTTTTTCCAACCTCTTCCTTAAAGTAATTGAACAACTTCTACAATTATCCTTAAGTGAGATACATACAGTAATCGGTACATACAATATCCTGTGCGATATTCTGGGTGATCACAGAATCCGTCGTATTCGGCATTTTGCTTCGGAATACGACGGATTCTGTGATCACCCAGATTAACAGCAAAATCAGAACGTATTTAGAATTCCTTTCAAAAATGTACTACAGCACGACAACATCAAAAGAGGCCCACCTATAAATCTAATATAATCTAAGTGCAGATTTGTATGAATCCCAAAAGATGCAGATTCTCATTTTAGTTTTTAAAATAATGATGGCGTCGATTTACATCTATACAGTAAAAAGTCTCTTCTATTTAATTGAAAACTGTGCAGACAGCTATAATTATTGTATACTAAGGTGGGATTCTTTAAACAAAAACGTTCGCTTTTCAAAAAAGTGATAGAAGTCATGCGAGAGCGAAGACTTTTATCTAGTACATTATCTCCATTCTTTCAGTTTAGTCGCATTGCATCCTTTTAGACATTTTTGTTTTTAACAACAACTGTGAATGTATCTTTTAGCGCCTTTTGCTCATCCAATTCTATGTAAACAATAATCTTCTTCCATTTCGTTTGTTACAGTTAGACTTGTTTTGATTTAAATTTGCAGTCTTTCTACGCAAAGTAGCCACGAGCAACATCGCCATATTGAAAGCACACAGCTTTTATGCAGTGCAAACCATTACTGCTCGAGGAATATTTTTTTCTTTTAACACCTTGGTTGTCAGGAATGGTTAGGTATAAAACCAGCAAATGCCATTTTATTGTTAAAAATACCTTGTTTGCTGCTCGCATGAAATACGCCAATGAAATAACTTTAGTTTCTTCTTTCTTTCGCGCCATCAAAAAATCCTTTCTATTTCATGTATGCCGAAACGATTGAACGTCTTCATCTCTCACAGACCAAAAGTTTACAAAAATTCGTTCATCGCTATATTTTGCAAGTCATACCTATTTAGTTTTTTTTTTTTAATAGACAGGTCATTGGAGTTATTAATTTTTATTAAATAATCTGCAAAAGTATTACTTTTTAAGAAACATAATTTTAATAAAATAAAGTTAGTTTAAAAAAAATTATGTACAACTAATTCGAACACGCATGCGCCATTATTACTTACTTAGGTGGGTGGAGTTAAACTTCGGCCTCGTCTTTTTAGTTAACGAGGTTTTTGTCTGCCTCCAGTTCCGCTTAAGCGCCTCACCTAAAGCGAGTTCTAGTTTTTTTCTACGTCCATGTTTATGCGCTCGGATGAGAAGGGTATTATAAAGAGTTTTCTTAATGTTTTTTGACAATTACGGTGATCGGGCGATAGGCTAAACAAAAAAATGGCACCTCCAATACAAAAAAAAAAAAAATTAAAACACTGTCGCCCGTAAATAAATTTAATAAAATAAAAAATAAAAAAAACAAAAAAAGGCCTGGCGAAGCTGGCGGGAGTTCATATATAAAAATGAAGTTTACCATAATCAACGCTCAGCCGAAACCCTTTGCTCTAGAAAGCTGAAATTTTCTACAGAGGTTCCCTTTATGATGTATACAAGGAATAAGAAAGGATATTTTGAAATTCGACCACTAAAGGGGTAAAAGGGGGGTCAAAGATTATATGGTGCCTTGAAATATGGTAAATATGTATACGTTTATTACCTGTTAAAAGCATTTAATATAATATGGGCGGAGTTGGACGAAGGAGCTTGGCACTTCCCATACAAGAAAAAAATAACAGATGGACTATTCCCTAGTTTTTTTTTTCTGAGATTTACTTACTTTACTTACTTATCGAGCTCCAGACCCGTGGAGAGTCTCTGCCTGAGACACTGCAGCCTTCCATCCTCTACGATCCCGGGTACGCTGCTTCCAGTTGTCGAGAGTCGGTCTTCCTTGTCTTCTCGAACTGGGGGGCTGCTGCTGTTTTGGCTTTTTGGACTACATCCACATCTTGGTAAAGCTCATAGAGTTCGCGGTTGTATCTTCTCCTCCATTCGCCCTCCTCGCACACAAGACCAAAAATCCGCCGAAGTATTTTCTTTCGAAGGAGCCCAGTATATCAGCTCTCCCTTCTTGCTTATCGTCCAGCACTCGGCGCCATAAAGCAGACCTGGCAGGATAAGGGTTTGTAGAGCACACATTTCGTCCTTCGAGTTAGGAGTTTTGAACCCAATTGTTTTGCCAAACCGAAGTAGCATCGGTTTCCTAGGGTAATTCTTCGCCGGATCTCCACTAGGGTGTCATTCGTGGAGTTTACGTTTACTCCGAGGTAGGTGAACTCCTTAACTACCTCGAAATTGTTGCTATCAATAGTGACGTTTTCTCCTAGGCGGTGGACAGATGCTTGTTTGTTTGTTGATAGCATGTACTTAGATTAGATTAGATTAGATTATAAAAGTCGGGAGAGCCTTCACCGGCCCTGGCACTGCGGCCTCCTTAAAGATGCCTATTGTGCCTTACCTGGTAGGGTCCTAGAGCCATCATTTTACTCCGGAGACAGTCAGCAAGACAAGTATCTTCTCTGGGGGTAATTCAGCAAGATTTGCTGAGGTGACAATTTCTTCACCAAGGACTTTCTCTCTGAGACGGAAGAGAGCCGGACATTCCATGAGAATGTGAAGAGAGGATTCATCACTCTCTAGGCACAGTCTACATGTGGGGTCCGGTGAGACTCCGATTCGGTGAAGGTGTTTTTTCATAAGACCATGTCCAGCATGTACTTAGTCTCGTCCTCATTTACTTCAAGGCCGACTGATTTCGCCTGTTCTTCAATCGCCATGAACGCTTCTATCACGGCACGATGGGAGCGACCGATGATGTCTATATCGTCCGCATAGCCCAGCAGCTGGACGGATCTGTTGAAGATAGTGCCTGCCCTGCGCACTATCTGCTCAAGTACGAGATTGAAGAAGTCGCATGATAACGCGTCTCCTTGCTGAAATCCGTTGCACGTTTGAAATAGATCGGAGGAGCTGCTTCGAAACTGCATTCCAAATTCGGCCATCGCCATATAGAGCTCCTGACGATGTATGCTATCATAGGCGGCTTTCAAGTCGATGAATAGGTGGTGAGTTTCGACTTGAAATTCGTTGGTCTTTTCCAAGATTTGCCTCAGTGTGAAAATTTGGTCTATGGTCGATCTGCCGGGCCGGAAGCCACACTGTTACGTGCCGATTAGTGTGTTGCAGAACAATTTAAGACTTTCACACAGTACTTTGGATATTCTCAGATTTACTGCTAGGTTCCACAATTCACTTTCAGTCGAAATGAAATCGGAAATGAATTTTTGTGTTCTACATTTCGCTGTATTCGATTTCGATTTCAAAGTTTTCGGAATTGAGACAAAGTGAAATTGTGATTTCGAAAAAAATTCGGAGTTTCCGAATCGCTCGCAGCACTAAAAACAAATTCAATCGATTCGCAATTTCGATTTCACTCGATTTCTGGAACATATCTGTTATTTTTCAAAAAATTGTACAGCTTTATTCAATCACGCCGAATTTATCCGCAAACAATCCGATAGCAATCCCTCACGTAAAGAAACACCTATCGCTTTTGAATGGAGCGAATTGGTGTTGGAAACATAAAAATACTAATCTGTCACGCTTTGGAGCGTATTCCCCTCGGTAAACTCTATTTTTCCCGACACTCATGGGAACTAAAGTTGCAAAATTTGGAACATTCATGTGCATTGTCCTGATACGCAAGAAAAAAGCAATACAAATACAAATGTGGGCATGGGCAAAGCCAGGCGAGTACAACTAGTTCTCCTATACATAATTTACTTCGCAGAACGTAAAATACGTTAAAAACAATAATGTTATCTAGCACTTTTTGTCTGTTTCGTACCACGTAAGTGGGGGAATTTCGCCTTTTCTAGTCTTAAAAAAATACCCTAACTGGTACCGCTCAATAACAATGCTGTAGTAAAACCTGGACAATGGAAAAGTCGACTCTTAAGGAAATTCTTTTTGTTTTTGCTTTTATTTTAGGCTATCGTACTGCATGCAGATTGACTTAGATGGTAAATATATCTAAAAGCTACTTTCTTATAATTATTATTATGTTATAAAAAAGAAACATGGGCTAACGGGGTTTCAATTAAATTAATTTATCAATAAATAGTACACTTCCTCTTTGTATTCTCAATTTAGTAGGGGAGCACGGTAGAGCAAATTTAACTGAAGAAGAATCATCAAGACATTAATAAAATATAAATATGAACAAAATAAAAAGGAAGGCATTTTTCTGAACTCCTTTGGCAAACAAATCCATTTTTTTTTAAATTACAATCAATACTTTTAAAGAATGCAGCAGTTATGTGATGCCTTTCATTTTTTTTTTTCATTCATTATTTGAAGAAATTTGGGTTTGATGTGTTTGAATTAAAAAAAAAAAAAAAGTCGATTCTTTTTTATTCCAATTTGTCAACTCTGAATTTTCTTCATGTGCCATGTTGTTGATTCCTTATCATTTGTTCACCATACGAATTTTATCTTTGATCAGGTTTTTTAATTCTGTGATAGTTTGTTCGTGGCTGTCCTTAAATGTGGCGGCTACTTCGTTAAGTAGACTTGTTTCCATGTCCGGGTTTAGTGACATGTCGGCCATACATGTCACTAAATCGGTCGGTATTTGTGGTCCCTTCCAACCAGCTGAAATTGAAAAAAATAAATAAAATAAGTTATCTATTGATTTAATTAATAGAAACTTTTGTCAAAGATGCGATATTGTAACAATGTTGCCTGGCTGCTGATTTCTGCAGAAGTTGCATGGACAAAGAGGAAGACCATAATTGTTTAACTGATTCTGAAAATGCAGAACATGCCTTATTTCACTGCCCACGATACAACCGAAAAGAGCTCCTACGGCACCAATTTGGGGAGTGGCTCGCTTCCGATAATGCCGTAAAAATTTTAGCTGTAAGTCTCAGCGGTCCGAGCCGTTTATAACCTTTAAGCTCAATATTAGATTAAGCCAAGTTCTTATTTTGATCCCTTGATGCAATAATTTATAGCGGTTCCGCGGGGGCAAAAAATCAACCATAATAAGAAACACACAGTTTACGTCTCTTTGGAGTGGGCCACCACTGTGATTGCCCAATGAAAGCGTCGCATTGAGAACGGACCCAAATAAATATGTACTATGCATCCAAATGGAAGAGTTGCCATGCCAGCCACCACAAACTAACGAATAGCCCTGGCACTCTTTTATTGGCCGCGACGAGATAATGTGTAGAGTCACACGATTCGCGATACTAAATAACTTTGCGGGCAGAATATGCCTCAGCCTACTTTCTGACTAAAGTTACTCCGCTGTCGGATCGCTTTCGCCGCCATGGACTCTTAATAGGCAGATATAAAACTGGAGCAGGAATAGAGGCATTCAGAAGTAGTCATCGCGTTGCAGAACTTCGGACAATATCGCGGACGTTGCAATTTATATATTTATGTTTACTTACCAAGAGCATTGTTACAGTTTTGCAGGTGTTGTTTAACATGACGCATCAGCTCGACGACCACCAGCATTCGTTCCTTTTCGTTCATTAAATTTGTACCGATCTTTTCATCGCTCTGCACGGTTTTACTATCTTTTTTCTTGTTCTTCTTTGCTTGTGAGTTTTGTGATGATATCACGAATCGCTCATGACACATTGATAAAACAAACGCGTAGAGGGATAAAATCTAGAGAGCAACAAATTAAACACAAATTGAAGCACGTGCTATAATATCAACATACCTCAATAGCAACCGAAATAGACAGCTGCACCTCTCGTCGACACCACAGATTATCGTCGCTGCTGTTACTTGCCTTGATAGCGTCTAAAAATATAGAGGCCACTGCATCTACATTGTTAGTAACAATTTTACACTGTTCCATTTTAATAGATCCCGTATGCAGATCTAAAATAAATTGCGACAAATCGCCAAAGAATTTTTCGTATGGCTGTTCGAGCATAACGTGCAATCGTGATGGAAGCAAATTGACTAGAAACTGATTGGAGATCTTTTTGTAGTTCATCAAACGTATCCGTTGAAAGAGTCCTTCCCAACCTTCACGCAGTAGCTCCACCGTGGCAGTGTCCTTTGCATTGGGTTCTCTCGTTTTGCCGCCAGAGAAGTGATAGAGATCAACAAATGAAGCCACCAGCCGCAACATAAGTGAACGAAGCTGCAGTGCCTCAAGTTCTTGTTCGATGGTTTCCCTCTGATGTTGTTCATGATTTACCATATGAACGGGATCCCAACGAACTATCGCTGGCAAATCGCGATTATCTGACAAATCGTTCCAATTGATGCGATCCTCATGAGCTTCTATACTCATCAAATTGTATGTGTTGAGGTTCTGTTGAACAGAACCGAATAGCGTAACCAAATCTGCCAGTTGTGCTTCCACGGAGACAGACACGTAATGCAAACTGTTTGTTAGGCGTTCCTTGAAGTTAAGAAACTCTTGCAGTTTTGAAAACGAACAGAAACGGTATGTCAATGCGATATACTCCAGGCGCTCCTTATAACTATTGGTGAAGAACTTCAAGGTGGCATCGAACACGCCTCTCGCAATTGATGGACGGCCACACAGTGGCAGTAGGTTACAATGAATATAGCCCATTGAATCCAGTTGGATGTGCTTTATATCGATAGATTCATACATTTGTTGTGCACCCGTAATGCAACCGAATATGTGATAAATTTTCAAACACAACAGCTTGACGTGAAAGTTGCTGGGGCTGTTCTTTAGAACATACTGCAGCAAGCACAGCGCTTCGAAGAGGCGATTAGATTTTTGCTCTCGTATACAAACGTCGTACATGACATTAGCTGCAATGAATAAAGAATATATCTACGGTGAATATTTTCTAAATAACTTACCAGCCAGCAATGCATAGGGATCGGACGGCCCCATATCCGTGGGCAATAGATTTTTGCCAAAAGTACTTAGTCCGTGTTCATAGTGTAAGCGTAGAGCCGTATAAAAGGCGATCAAGTGCTCTGTTTCAAGGTTCACATAATGCCCACAGATTCTTGATATTTGCAAAGAACAAATGTGCTTTTGCAATTGTTCTTTCTAAAAATGAAAACCAATTCAATAATAGAATTCGATTTAACGACAAATAATATGTTTACATTTTGAGGCAACGATGTTGATGAAATGCCAGTCTCCTGGAGAAGTTTACTTGCCAGCACTAGTCGCTCCTCTATAGGAACCGATGTCAGAAATAGGGTAACATCATGGGTACAACAAGATTTATCACCGAATAATCTAAAATATTCTATAATCAGTTGTATAAAATCGCCCAAGAGCTCTTGCGCATTCATTTGATTAGCCCGCATGCGTTTGTGGAGCTCGAGACGAGCTAGATATGGTCCTCGTACACGTTTTCCGTCTCCTTCAATTAGCTGAAAAGGATGATTCGTTTAAGGGCAAGAAATAAACAGACAAATTAACCGAGTCATCTACCTGGCAAAGAAAATCATGACATTCATCCATATTGGCAATGCCATCTTCAGTGCTTTCTGTGCCACTTTTTAATTTGTGCAGCTCAAAACAGCTGGTAAGAAAGTCTTGGTAATAATCCCAGCGATCGCGGCTGTAATAAGAGATAAGGTTTATAAATTTAATAGATGGAATATATACAAATTTATACATAGTAGTATGTATATGGATAAGCCATTTATTTCTATATCTTCCAAAACAAAAAGTGAGGCAAATTGCTACAACGAGAGCAGATTAGAAGAAGCACAACTGTATCTTGTGTGCAAAAAACATTTATGTTTGATAAATAAAGCCATGTTACACCTCGTAAGGAGGCATAGCCGGCAGCATTTACAGCGCAAGAAATGCTTGAAATTTCGCCCATTCGGCTCCCTCCAAATTTTCGTCACGTTATTTGCTTAGAGCGACGCATTTTAATAGAAAGCAACATATCTAGAATGATCTTACTCATATTAAATTGTACTGCGCATGTGAGTAAGAGCAAATAAAGGGCAATAATTCTAAACGTATTTAAGCTGGGTGAAATTGGGTTTCAATAGTGTTATTCTCATACAAATACAAAAGGAAGTTATAAATAATGTTATACATACTCATCTTTCAATAGATCCTTCAGCATGACATTGATTTCATCCCACATTTGCATTTTCTTCAGCAAGTTGATTTTCAAGTAAACCGGTGCTCCCGGATAGCATTTTTCACAGACAGATCCATTGAGGAAGTTCAGTGCATCTTGATTTTTTCCCTGTTCTTCCAAAATGGTTATATACAAAAGAGCTTCCTGCTCAGCCTCCAGTTTATCCTCGCTTATCATCTTATCGACCATACGTTGCGCCAGCGCTAGATACAATTTTCGCTTGTCTGGATTTTTACTCTCCGGTCCACGAATTCCCTATTGTTAATAATGTTTGTTTTTAAACTTGTGGAATATGGAAATTTATCGCAAACTCACCTGCAGCACTACACTCATAACAGCCCAGAAATAGTATGCATTGATGAGCTTCACCTTGTACAGCTGCAAGGCGACCGACTGTTGCGCCTTGTAGTCATCTAATCTGACATATGATATGAATAGATGGGCCAGGATCTCTTCGTTGCCAGGCGACTGCTTTGCAGCATGATTGTATAACTCACAAATTTTGTCCACTGCAAAGTGTACATAATATGTAAAATGTTACTGCAGCACACAAATGCAATACACACGAGGCAGGTATACATACATTGCTCCATCTCTTTGTAGCAGAAAGATAGCACTTGCAGTGTCGAGTCGTCTGTTGGTTTCTCCTGGGATATACTTTTTAGCAGGGTGTTGCTTTCTTCATATTTTCCCAAGCGTAGAAGGGCCAGAGCCTTGAGAGCCTGGGCACATATCAAAGAGGGTTGTTTCTTCAACAATTTGTCGGCTTCCTGAAGCGCCTTTTTATTGTTGCCGACTTCGAGGGAATCTGTCAAAAATTACAAATTAAACACATGAGACACATTGCCGGACGAATACACTTGGGTTTTTCATTGAATATTTATATTTTGGTACCATAAATAGGCCGTAGTCTCCGTTCAAAGACCGTATCATGCACGTGGTGCGCCATGTCTGAAATCTTCTGAAAACTGATTTTCGAAATAAAATATAAAATCATGAGATGAAATTTGACACAGATGTCATCATAACTCATAAGAAATGTCAATTCACTAGGGGATGGATAGAGACACAGAAAGGTTCAATTCAGTGCGTTGCTTAAATGCGATTTTTATGTAGGTACCTACTCGTACTAAAACGTACATCTTAAAAATATGAAGAGAACATCACGCCAACTCCACTAGAGATCTGTCTCTCCAACTCCAACTCCAACTATGTCTGATATCTATCTCATACAATTTTCTTATTTCTGCGCTGGGAAAATCATGCCATGACATTTCATCTTGTATCGCAAAGGCAAGAGAGGTTGTAATGGTGGATTTACTACCACGTCACGCAATTTTACATGACTTCAGAGAGAGAGATCCGTTGTTCCACAGTCAAGGCTAATGATATGTAAGAGTGAGCCAACGAGCCTAACAGTTGAATTTAGGCCGCCATAACTTTCATGCAAATTGCGTGGCGTGGTAATGTAAATCCACCATAATTGATAATTGAATTAATAAAAACCACAAAAATAAACATTACCTACGCCACAGACCATCACCGGCATGAGAAGACAATAAAATGAGACAAAAAATTACATTTCCAGACGAAACGCAATAAAAAAAAACAAATTTGTGTCAAATTCATGTCAGACATCCATGTCGACGTCGAGGCATAATCGCAGAGATCGCTGACATCCAATCATACGATTAAATAGAGTGACTCCACAAGATATTTCATCTCTCATAATAAGCATTATGAGAGAAATTATATCCCGTGGAGTCGGGGATGCTTAATATTTTGTTTGACCTTTCGCCATGGTTTGATAAGCATTCGACAACATAGAATTTTTTTTGCTTACCCTTTGGAAAACAACCATCAGCCGCACGTCCTTGCTCATATGATTCCAGTTCCAGTTGCAAATCATGTTTTGTGTCACTACAGACACCATTTAAAAGCAAAAAGTTAACCTTTTTTTTAAATGCGACAACAATATGCGTATTTTTTTGAGAATCTATAGCTAGCTCAACTTTACTTTTACATGCAAAACTTTTATACTCACTTTTGGTTTTGTTATACTCACTTTTGGTTTTACATGCAAAATTGTTATACTGACTTTTGGTTTTGTTATACTCACTTCCCAAAAAAATACGCCAATAGTTGTTTTAATTAGGTACGTGCTGAAGATTCTACTTTACTTTACTTTACTTCACTGAAATATATTGCCAATAAAACAGCCCTATAGTGTGGAGGAAAACATTCTGTTAAACACTTCATGTCGAATGTCCTCTTCTGTACGTACCCAACAGTTTGGAATTCACAGTTGCACGTTCTACAAGACGTCAAACGAAATGTCAATGTGGCTGTTCCTTTCCCCTGACTTTTGGACCAAAATATTTTTCTTAGCTTCCAATCAGGTGAATAATATAAAAATAACACAGTTCTATCCATACTAATTAACTCTATATTACTCTAAACAAAAAAAAAATCGTTTTAAACTTCTTACCATCAACACTATGGCACTGGTCTGACAACTAGGATTGCTAAATGCTGCCATTATCAGCTGCAGCAAATGTGGGGCTTAAGGACTTTGTCGAAATTTCTACCAAAAACAACAAAAAATTCGAACTAAATGCAGCCTAATCCATCCACCAACAATCGATTGACCGAATGAAATGAAATGAAATTTTCCTGGCACAGCGATAGTGGAACTGGTAGTAGCAGTAGTAGTTCAACGGATCTGGGCACACTCTTGAGCAATTTTTCTATTAAATCTGTATATTCATTTGCTCTGACCACATCAACAGAAGCCCTGGAGCACATTATCTACATCGTTCTGGTGTACTTGCTAGTATGCCTTTCTCTATACAAACTAACTTTCATGGAGACAAGCAGTCGATTATTTCGACTGCTAAAACTCAACAGTATCCGTCTACCTAAACCTCAAGGTAATAAGCGCGTTATGATTGTTATATCGCATCCGGACGATGAATGTATGTTCTTTGGCCCACTTGTAATGGCGCTGACCAAACGCTTAGGTTGTCAAGTGTATGTACTATGTCTGTCCAATGGTAATTTGCTCAATAGCCATTTTACTTCGTAAGCATTGTAAACTCATATTCCAGGCAACTACGAAAAACAAGGTCAGATACGACGTGACGAACTCTGGCGCTCATGTAAACTTCTTGGTGTTCCCGCGTCAAATGTAATTCTCGTAAATGCGACCCATTTGCCAGATGACCCAAACGTGGAGTGGAAAACCGAATCAATAGCAACTCTAGTTTTGAATACTGTGGAAAGTCTTGATATTCAAGCAATATTTACATTTGATCGGGATGGAATTAGTCAACATCCCAATCACTGTGCTGTGTATTATGCGACGGCATCGTTATGTTTAGCAAACTTACTACCCAAAGGTGAGTAATCTCGCTTAAATATATGTATAAATTTAATTCTATGCATTCCATTCCATGAAACCTTCTTTATTTACAGATTGTAAATTTTATACCCTTGACTCTATAAATATTTTAAGAAAATATTTATCTATTTTTGATTTACTTTGTACATGCTTAATGTCAACGCACTGGTTAGTTGATTTATTGGATTTGGGACAAGGTCGTTTATCTTTAAAATTGTTTGTTTTGCTTTTCTTATTTGATTCACAGGTGCATTTTGAGCTGGAAGGAGGCGTCGATTATACGTCACGCAATGCGAGAACACAAATCACAAATGAAATGGTTCCGATGGCTTTATATTTATTTTTCTCGTTATATGTTTATTAATTCGTTACGTGAGGTTAATTTATCAGATGTTGAACTTGAAATGCAAATTCATGAAAACTAGGTTGCAGTTGAGCTTTAAAGTTAAATGATTTAATTTTTAATCCTGTGTTGTTGCCATCTTTACAATAATGTTATCTTATTTTTGTCTAAAATAATTTACTAGGTAAAATATAAAAAAATAACAAAAACAATTAAAAAATATTGGATAAAACCTAAAAAGAACACAATGTAAAGCTCCCCACCTTTTGTCATGTAATAAAATTTGTTTAAAAAAAAGCTTAATTCCGCAGTGTTCCGTTTCGATTTAATTTTAAAAGATTGGCCAGATAAGCTACAATGGACAACTAACTTCAACAGCAACTGCAAACATGACGTTTGTAAAGGGCAGGCATGAACGCAATTTTAAATCATTCCTTTTGACTCAAGGAATTCAAGAATTAAGAGTGTTGATGTTGAAGGTTTCAATATCTAAAGTAAAGTTAAGGTATGTTGAAATTTATTTTAGCTATAAAATTTTTAACAATTAAAAAAAAAGCTATTCCCGTACCTATTAATGTAGACGTCTAAAAGAGGCAGCGGAAATGACTCCGTCTATGACTAAAAAGCTAAGAACAGTGTTATATCTTGAACAAACGACATCCGTCCAGTTCTATAGTTTCGTATAAGTAAAGTTTTATTTTATTAAAACTGACATTTTATACAAAGTTAGCATAAACTAAACTTCAAACAATTTATATAGTATTTCGAGATACTACAAACAGCAAAATAAGTCCAAGGAGTAAGGCGCTTGAAAAGAGATGTACAGGAATAACGACAAGGTTTTTTATTTTTAATTTGGGACAACTTTTGTAACTTTATGTCTGAGCTGAAATTCAAATTTAGTTAAATTTCACCTTTTTGAACTGTTACCACCGTCAATGCTGTATTTCAATTATGTAACAAGGTTGGAGCTTGTAGTGCATAATTATGACTGCTACAATGTAGTAGATTGGCCAGAAGTTTATTGTGTTTTGTGTATCGAAAAAATACGAAAAATATTGTATCATTATTATTATTTTTTTCAATAAAGACATTAGATATATTAACTTCATTTGTATAGTATTCACCCAGATTTTAGTTTGGTTGATTACTACGAATGTTAAACCTACTAGACAAGAGAAAAGATATCTACGTTCAACATGTAACCAAATAGTATATCTTTTACTTCGCGATGGGAATCGTAAACCACAAACTTCTTCGGTTCATAGCTTTTAATTTTAATGTTATCATTCTCTTTTTTATAAAAATGGGGATTCCAAATCCAATTCAAGAGTTTTAGTGTAAACAGAGCGCAATCTGAACGAACCTTGGGATATTTTCAATCAGCACCAACTTCATTCAGTTTCATATGACATTTCGCCAATTGCCATTTTGGCATTTTCATTCAGTAGACATTTTTTGCTTGGCTCGTGTCGTGTTCTTCGCGAAGTCCATGTGTATTCGTTCGAGCAAAGTCTCTTCGCGGCTGTAAAAATTCTTCTTTTTTTCTAAATCTGCTATACCCTAAAACCCAATTGGTCTGCTGCCAAATCATAATCGCTTTCGTAAAGCAATTTGTTCAGTGTCGGAAAGTTTTAATATATACCCAAAAAACCGAACGATAACGAGAAGAAAATTTTGTGAAGTTGTGCAAAAATGCTAATCAAAGAATAGTAAGTAACAAACACACCTACATCTTTTAGAAAACGGTCGTGTCCGTTGGCCAGAAAAGGCCAAAAGACAATCCAACCGCGTTCGATAAAAAGGGACAACTCTACGTGGATTTGATCGATTTTCATTTTCATAGTCGGGTCGAAAATACTGAAAAAGGGGGTGCGATCACCCTTCCCCCACAATGTACTGAGAAGTGTTCAACAAAAAAAAAAGAAAAGAAGAAAAAAATTGGAACTTCTAATCATCCTTGATATCACAATTTTTTTTTTTTTACATGGTGAAGTTGGTCAATTTAATTGCACAATCGAAATTTGTAATGTGGGTTTAAAGTCAACCAACAAACAAATTTTATTAACAAAGATAGATAGTGCCCCCGTGTCATAATTGATGATTGCTATTGTTGTTTTACTTGTCTCGTCAGTGGTTAGTGCTTCTGAAAGGGAAATTCTTACTAAACGGAGAGTGCTATCACTATCGATAGGGAACTTTCATCTCGTTATATAAGTAGTTTGTGTCAAGGAAGAGATTTCCTTCTCTATTCTGACCCATGCCTGGCACCCACCCATCCAATCATATTGTTGAAAAGGGAACTCTGTGCCAGAACACTTGGAAATTGCATTGACAAGGATGCATTAGTTGTATGTGGGGGTGAAGGTAATGGTACTGCTGCTGCACTATTTCTTTTGTTGAATTTTTATTTCCACATGCAATTGTTTGAGTCTCCTTTTCAATTACCACCCAACCAACTGACCTACAATTTAAGGTGGTGTGATGCCGCATTGATTTATCGGTTACCAACTATGTCAGCCAGCTAGCAAAGATTGTTGACGCTGACCAATGAGGCAATGACTGCAGCACGTGGCACAGTATCAAAATCTCTGTGTTTCACTTTTAATTGATGTGTCATTGATTGTCATTGCTACGGTGCCGTTGTTGTAGTGTAATAGGTAATTGGCTATGAGCTACTTCGGGGCCATTAGCCAATGAATATGACAACAGTTTTTGTTGCGATTACTTTTGCCATTGTTATCAGTATCACACAGGCATTAGTAACTTATGATAAACTGATTGGTAAACATATAATACCTACATTCGATTCGATTAAATTGCTGTCGTGTGGTTATGCTATGTTAGACGTGTTCACTATACACTTATCATATAAATGTAGGTATGTACTTCACTTTTGTTGTACGTTTTGAAGAGTCGGTTATTATGAATCACACACTCTTTTAACCCAAATGATGGGTGAGATTCCAAGAATAATGAGCAAAAGGGAAATAATATTATACTGAAACGTGTCACTGTGCAGCGTTTGTGCAGGTGATGGAACAACGTTTATATAGAAAGTTTACGCTTTGAATTGGAGCCGTTTAAAATATCAGCGGGGGGAGTATGTATTCATAAATCATAATTTCTAGTTTGCTCATTGTTACAGGGAATGAAATCGGAAAACTGTAGTTGCCGCTGACGATTTACTGTTCTCTGTGTGAGATAATCGAACTGAGTCATATGCGGAAATTTATTAAATGCGGCCATCAATGATCAATCTGGTTAATAGTGTTTCTCATCAGAATCAGTCATCATCATATAGGTTGTCTAAAGTGCGTTAGGCATGATAGTTGCTATATTAACTACACATCACCGGATTGAGAGTATAAAGTTCTTAGGTACATACCTAAAAAGTCTACTTGTGATAAATCATCTAGTTTGTAAAATTGAACATCATTTTTTGGAAGCTGATGGCCAAGCAAATTTATACTTTATATACTATACTTTAGTATAGCATAGCTCATAGCATAACCCTTTATGCTCTCCAAAGTGGGAAAGAAAACAATAAAGTTGAAAATATTGAATTATTAAGCTGGACAGACAGTGTACCTTCTGCCATTTTTATGAATTTAAAGGAAAATGTTTTTTTTCTCTTAACTTTTTATCAACGTTCATTGCAAATTAAATTCAATGGTAAAGAATTTTTCATGGGTCAAACTGAAACGTAGTTATTGGTGAGAAACAAAATAACGGCACTGACAATAAATACGCCAACAAGTTTAATTATTCTTGCCACGCAGCAATTGGCGTTAAATAGCAAGTCTCTCTAGTTAGCCCGGTCCTTAGCCAACGGCTTTTAGTTGCGCACCACAAGTTACTTGTTCGCGCCACCTTAGGCGCCTTCGTATTAGCCTAGTCCGTGTCGCTGTAAAGCTAGTAGAGCTTGCTGATAAAAATTCTCCTCCAAAGCTGATCAACGCAAATGGGACCTGAATACATAACTGACATAAACGTCAACGGGAGGGAAATTTTATTAAAACATCTAGAGCAGTACCAAGTATACTAGAAAAAGTTCATATGCAGGTCAGACTGACCGTTCTTTGGATTACAGCAATATCGCAATTCCGAACCATCTTATTACGCTCCACAGCCAATACATTTATATTTTATGTGGAGTGTCATTTTACTGCCATGTGTTCCTTAAAACATTTTTCAGTGATCAAACCGATGTATTTGTCTCAACGCGCTTTGCAAAAAAATATAAATGATCAGCTTGATAGTTGCGTGAATCCTTTTATTATCGGTTGATAAAAGTCAGTCTCCTCCACTTGGTGGTAAAATTACCGTTTTTTTCCTTTCTAACAAGTTAGAACAGGACAGTTAGAAAGAAAGTTAGTGATGGACTCATTGTCCTCTTCATCTCTGCAGAAGTCATTGTATGGCAGATCAAGCCTTTGCGCGTCTATGCCCAACATGCAGTGCCCGAAGATGACATTAGGCGTATTTTAAAATCAACTTTTGGTTTTGCATGTAAAAGTAAAAGTGAGCTAGCTATAGATTCCCAAAAAAAATCCCCAATTAACGTCCTTCAAGGTGCTAGATCTTTTAATTAGCAGGATTTTTTTTATTCATAGTTGGCCAGGTGAGCCTACTAATATCCTTGATACTGCATACTTGTTTTGCCTACTTCATCCCCACGAATTATTTGTTTAGCGTAAGTTAGTGATGCATAAACGTTGGGCATTGTTTTATTATCCACGCCAGCCAGAGAAGCCTAGTCTTGCTTGTTCGTCTGCTGCGCAGTTCCCTGGGAACTGTTAGTCATACTGACCAAGAACCCAGCAGAGGGTGAAGTTGTCCTGTCTAGCTATATCGGTAAGAGATACGCGGCAAACTTCCACCGCAGTGTTATTAATTGTTTAGCAAATCATAGACGCACTGTGGTTCCAAAGTGGACTTTTAAATATAGGTATATGGACACTTTTCGACCTTATGCTGTTTATGGTTTAAGAACGCAGTACTGCGTTGTCCCTCCGCTCTACATGTCCCAGACATCTTAGACGACTGATGCGTACTTTTCTGACCAGGTTGATGTCGCTCGAACTCGTAGAGTTCGCTGTTCGCATCTCCTCCTCCAAAGCCCGTATACGCAAACGTGACCGATAATCACTCGAAGAATTTTGTGTTCGAAGGGACTAAGATCTTTATCCACCTTTGATAACATCCATGATTCTGTGCCATAAAGCAGGACTGGGATGATGAGGGTCTTATATAGAGTCTCCTTGGTGTTTTTCGACAAGGCCTTACTAATCAATTGTCTTCTTAGGCCAAAGTAACAGCGGTTGGAAAGTGTAATTCTTCTTCTTCTAACGCATCAAATCAGCCTTTATTAATGCAATCACTTACAATTTAAATTTAATCTCGTATTAGGTTAAGCTGGAGTATTCCTATGCAACCCTATATTTTCCTACGAATGCAGTTTGCAGGTCGGCTTATTGCACACAGTTTCGTTTGGTGCAAGATAGTAAAGTACTACTTCTTCTCGTCAAATCGATAGCTGCATGCAAATGGGAATTCTTAATAGAAAGTACAATGGGCCAACTATTGGTCTTAAAGTTTGTAGCACATTATTATGAGAGTTGAGACATTATTATGAGACTCCCAAAAAAAACGATATGGCATTATGAAAAAGCCAATTGGGACGGCCTTAACTTCTTTTTTGGGAGCTTTAACTGGTCACTATGCTTTCCTCGATAGTGACGTGGATGCCGCCGCTGTAATGATAACAAACGCCATTCTCCTGGGTATGAGATTCTCTATTCCCAACAGAAGAAAGAGTATTATACCTAAATACATAGAATGTTGGTGCGACTCGAGCTGCAAAGAGGCTATCAGGTTGAGAGAGTTGAGTTTTCGGGCTTATAAAGCAAACCCAGCCGAGGAAAACCGAACAAAGTTTCGACGAGGCCGAAATGACTGCAACTCCGTAATACGACGTGCAAAATTTTCTCATGACCAAAACCTACGACAAAAAATATTTCACTGTCCCAGTGGTAGTAAACAGTTTTGGTCTTTCGTGAAAAATATTAAGAACTCCACCACGTCCTCAATTCTTACACTCGTTTAAAATGACACTCCAAATCTGCTGGCGCAATTCGCGGCAAGCTCCAACATTCCAGATTGCATCATGTCTCCACCTATGCTCGAGAGCGTCGAATACTTCATGGGACAAATACATTTTCGCACTCGCACAGTAGCATAATACTCTTGCTACTAACTCTTAACATTCACAAATCCGCTGGTCCAGATGGTATATCCCCCATAATTCAGAAGAGGTGTTCTTCAACGCTGACCAAACCACTGCGTGAACTTTTCCACTTGTCCTACTCTTCTGGACTCCTTCCGAGTAGATGGAAAATTGCATTTGTCCAGCCCGTTCCTAAAAAAGGCGATTCATCTTCACCCACCAACTACCGACCCATTGTACTTACGTCCAATCTGTCCAAGGTCATGGAAACGTTGATAAACCGTCAGCTTATGAAATATCTTGAATCACGAAAACTTCTCTATGACCGACCGGCAATATGGTTTTCGTGGCAGCAGGTCCACTGGTGATTTGATGACTTATCGCACCGAAAAGTGGAACTAATCTCTCCACCATTCTGGTGAAACGAAGATTGTTGCGCTTGATATTTCGAAAGCATTTGACGGAGTTTGGCATTAAGCTCTTTTGTCGAAATGCGTACCTATGGGATCGACGCGTCTTTTCTTCAATGGATTATAAATTACCTTTCTGGCCGTTCAATTCAAGTTGTTTTGGACGGTTTCAAGTCTGCAATACACCATATAAATACTGGTGTTCCCCAAGGCTCTGTTTTGTCTCCGACACTCTTTCTCATATTCATCAATGATCTCTTGTCTGTTACTTCTAATCCAATACATTCTTTCGCTGATGATAGCACCCTCAGTTATTCATATTCGTTCCCTGACTGAAGTCCCTGCTTTTCGGCAGTGGAACTGGAACGGCAACGTATGCTAAAAACATTAAATTCCGATCTTGACAGCATTATAAAATGCTGTACAATCAATAGAGTGGAATTTAATGCTTCCAAAACACAATGCTGCCTTCTATTATTAAAGCGAAACCTGAACCCTCACCCATTATCGATGAATGGGACTTGCATCGACGAAACCGAACGACTTTCCATGCTTGGTATGTTATGTGTGTCAACAACAAACTCCGTTGGAATGACCACATATACGAAGTGCACCAAAAACTCCATTGCACCTACTAGACAGAATTCAAAAGCGCGCGATAAAACTTATGGGAGATAGAAATATAGCGGAGTCTATTGACCCTCTCGAACATCGCAGAAATATTTCTTGCTTTTCCTTATTTTATCGATATTTTCACCACCGATGCTCTGATGAAATAGCTAACTGCATTCCGCCCCTTCAACAATTCTCTCGCAATACCTGTCACACAACGAATGCAGATCAGTTCAACCTTAAGCCTACCTTCGGACCAGAGTATATCCATTAATGAGTAGGGACACTCTCCACGTGTTTCTTATCAGTTTACAATTTGCAGTACACATACACGAGAAATAGACGGCACTAAAAGTGCTCTAGTAAAAGAGGGATGGAAGAGTAGTCGAACTATTTCAAAATGTGGTACAGGGTGTGACGTAAAAAAAAGCAAAATCAATTTGTAATATTTCTTATTGAACATTTTATATCTAATATATATTCACATGTGTGCTACACTTAAATATTTTTGTTTGTTGGTACATTTTTTGTTATTTTTATTGAACTGTTTTAGAATAAAGTAAACCCGTACTCGGACGTAAAATTTGATAAGAAATTCCTTATTTTGATTTTTGCAACAGTTGTAATGAAATTCATTTTTCAAAAGTTAAAAATATTCCCCTCAAAATTATTTAGGTAGTACATATTTGGAAAACAAGAAATAAATTTTTGTTCAAGATTCTCTAACGAGTCTAAAAATTCTTGATTGGGCCGTGTCAATTTCGCATCTTCATATTCTTTAAAATCTGTAAAAAGGGAGGAAACGTTAAGTTGCGGACTCAATTTTAACTCACACTTGTGGTTTAGGCGGTATTTTTTTAAAATATAACCTGCGAAATAGTAGAATGCATTATCAATACCAAGTCCACAGTTTTATAGTAAGGTTCAGTTTTGAAAGCGTAAACCAAATTGTCCTTATTTTGTTTTTGTGGTTCCATCTGCACTTCAATGTCTGGAAGTTCCAGGTTAGCAGTTGGCTCACAGTTTCCACGTGTAATATCTTCCATATACTTTGCCGAAAAAGATCTTTTAAATGAACAGATGAATTGAAATGGAGTCAGCAACTTGTTATTTCCCCCTCGGTTACGTAAAACAGCAAAAGTGTTTTCCAAGCAATCTTGATTAAGATTTCTTGTTAAAAGAAACTTAATACCGTCTTCTTTTATTTCTATTATTATTATCCGGTATTTTGAAATATTTAACTCCAAAATTTTCTTTCTGCTCTCGTCCACACGCCAAACATTTAACATAATGTTTTCCCATTATTTTATTTAAAGTTCTTAAACTATGCAAACTTGCACTTCAACTTTTAATTTTCACTATTTTTAATTGTTTGCCACACGCACTGACACTGAACACCCTTTACTTCGTCAATTGATGGTAATGAACGACTGATAACAATCCAACTCCAGGTCGCCTTTAAAAATACGTGCGAAAAAAATGTAAACAATCCCCTCTACAACCAACCTAAGTAATTAGTATGACCATCTGCTGTGAATTATATTACCTAAAAAGTGCTGGCAATAAAACTTAAAATCGTAAAATATGGTAATTAACGAAGTCGTAGCAAGGCAAAAGGGTTGAATTTCGTGATAGAGAATGAAACATTTTTTTTTCATGTCCATAACAAAGACCATTTAATCAATAACCAATGGGAAAAACTACAAAATTTGTTTTTTATTACCAATTCTACGAAAGCAAAGCTGGTTACCTGATCAACCTGCATGGTTGAGAGAAAATACTAATATACTGACATCACTTCAGGTCGCCTTTAAAAATGCTTTATGAAAAAACCCACAATCGTTTGTCGTACACAGCAAGCCCCATGTAGTGGTACAGGCAAAATGTGTTGTGTACCCTTTTTTTCTCAAGCAGTCGTTGTATGCAGGTAAAAAGTATTCTTTCGACCTGTTTCCACTTATTGTACGATTTTTTCTGCATTTTGCTTTGTGGTAGTAGGAAATGCATATGTAGAGAGAGTGTCCCTACTCATTAATGGATATACTCTGCTTCGGACGTACTGTAAAATATAGAGATTCTTTTGTAAGTCGAACAAAACGCATGTGGAATGCATTGCCTCACACGGTTTTCCCCTCTCATTACAACCCACAATTGTTTAAAACCAATGTTCACCAGTATCTCTTCTCTATCCTCCATATTAACCCCTTCACTCGTGCTGTGGAAGGGAACAAAAACCCCTTGAGCACTAGTGAATTATAAAAAAAAAAGTAACGTGCCAGTAAAGTACGACTTTTTTTAGGATAATCAAAATAATGTAGTATCAACCTATTGGGGAAACATTTCTTCGTTAAAACTATAAGAGCAAATTACTGATAAATAAATACTAATATTAAACACATGGCGTTCCGTAAAAGTTATTGCGCTTCATCGAGTTATCACTGTTTTCGGACGCGCACATGAATTTACTAAAGCCTAATTGGAGGGTTAAAATATGTGTCGACGCTACTTTTAATTACAACCAAGAACCCGCACATTATGTTGAAATTGATCCTTTAGTGGGTTATTCAATGGGAAAACTCCTTATGGCACTACATTATATGTAAATTGCCCATATGTTAAGTTGGGTCATTGGGTACTAACGTATTAATGTATTATGCATTAGTTCAATTAGTGATTACTACTTTGGCATTGTGTTAACACAAATAGCACTGAAATTGAAGAATACTAAAGAATTATTATTTTTTTTATGGAAATGACAATTCTAAGGTAATATTTTGTAACAAAAACGATTTTAAATTCTGTTTAGGGGACGGTGTGTGATAGTGGTCCCTTAAACATTCATAAATTGAAACATTTCGACTACCGTCTACCGGTTTCAAGAAATGAATCCACTTCTCTCTCTCTGATGGTATATTAAACCGCAAGTCGTTACATCCATAAGAACATAAGAATCCGTCTGAAATCTTTTCCAGGGGGCCCATCAACTTTAGAACTAAGAAAGCTGTTAACTCCGACTCCAATTTCAGATTAGAGTTTATCTTCCAAGTTTAAACTTTAAAATCGCTGCTCTCCCTCCCAATGGTATCCACTGCAATACACTGCCTGTCAGACAGGTTGAATGTACTACTCCTGACTTGAAGAGTTTCCATGAATCCCGATGGTCTACAAGTCACAATCCTTCTACAATCCGTTTGCCTTGTTGAGGAGACACCAACTATGTATGTCTGGTCGATATTTAACAGCCTCTTCAACAAGCTCCAGGTCTTTTCGATGTCGATGATGCTCTGACCGCCATTATGCTTTGAGAATCCATTAAAATGGGCACTGAACCTAGCATCTAAGTGATCTTATCTGGTCAAATTCTTTATTCTTTATGACACTGCTTATAGTAAAATTGTATGACAACGTCAAATTTTCATTTGGCGTTAAAGAATTTGGCATACGACTTGCATCAGTACTCTTTGAACAGTAAATTAAGCACACCGTTTACGCTTTATCCGAAGGGTCATGCTATATTTCTTCAATTTGCACCACTATGGGTTATCCAGTAATAAGAATTTGAACGTTTGATGCGAAAAAATGTGCCGAATATGCTGTTTACCATCTTTTTTTTTACCGAGTGTTGTATTTATTTAGCGGTCTTCTATTAAGTCGGATTTATGTTATTATAAATACGATTTAGTTTAATCTAGATGTGTATGCCCCCATCTGGATACAATATTGTTTCTTTATCGTAAAAGTGTTATAATGAGTTCGTTTTTATGACCTGATATTTAAATGCTGATTCTTGTTTTTTACCTTCACAATCATTTATGTATGTTGCTAGCTCAAAGTTGTCCACATTCATATCAGTGCTTATTAATTTTTTTATATTATTAATCAGCTGTGCCCGCAACTTCGTTCGCGACTTGAAATTTAGGTTATGCATAGTTTATATACCTAAAACCGTAAACCTTGGTAATAGAAAAAAAATATCAATGCAAGAAAGCATCCGCTATGGTATTCACTGTAAAAAGTCATCCACTGTTTGACTTGGACTTCTTATTGAATCCTTTCCGGTTATAAGATTAAGATTAAGATTCTCTTAATGAGAGTCCACTCAATTAGGGGAAACACAAGAATATAGACAACTTTTATGCTTCAATTTCAACCACGATTAGGCCATTTTCTTTTCTTGTTCATATAGTTCAGCGCTAACTAAACACAGCTCGATCATGCTCTGAATAAATCGCGTTCAGAGCGATGTGATTTCTTTATGAAACACTTAACACTATTTAGCACTAGATGTAACATGAAATAACTAGTTCTTTAGTAGTCTATACTTTTTGTCGATCTATTACACCCTTTTACAGTCTAAATTTGCACATTCGTCTCGAAAGAGATCGTGAAAACTCTTCAAAAGCGAGATTTTTGCTTTGCGTAGAGGCTATTCTCCCAAATTCATGCCCCAAGAGTATTACTTATATCAATACGAACCTACTGGCCCACAAGGCTTTTGTGACACGCTCGCAGAAAGCACTCCTCCCTGGAACCAGCATTTGCCTGTCGTTACAGCACTCAGCATGTATTTTTAGCATGCCTCTAACCAGTTGTTTTATCGAAACTTCAATGCTATACCGATACGATAGCCCTTGCTATCTATTCGCATCCGGCATTATCAAAAGCGTCCTCCATGTTTAGGGGTATGCTGTATGCAAAAAACGCATTTATTTATTTTTTTAATTCGGGGGTTGCTACTATCGAATGGAGCACTCAGGCACAACTATACTGAAGGAAGATGAGAAGCAGCTTCAGTGATGAAGACCTAAAATGTTCGGAAATTACCACGTCAGCCCCAAAGATCAGTTACCTGATGCGAGCAAAGGCAGGACAACTACACAAGCAGGGCAGATGATGGTGTCACTCAAGCCCAATCAATTTAAGTGTTTGGCAAACGCTTGGACAAGCTGTCTGTAGTCGATTCTCCCGAGAGACAGAAGAAAAGACGCGGACCTTTTTGCAGATGACCGGATGCAGTCGTTTGGTCTGTCTACACACAGTCACGCCACCGACACTTGTGTTCACGAGAAACCCAGGTATCAACGGATGACCTAACCACAGATACAGGCAGACCCAACGCAGGTTCAGGTCCTGAGAGAGCTTCTTCTGAACCCAGCCTAGCAAGCTCATCAGCGATCTCATTTCTCTGGATACTAGTGTGACCTGGGATCCAAACAAGTTTCACTGTGTTTAAGCCCTCCGACCAAGTGCAGAGAAAGCTTGAGTTCGAGCACTAACTTGGACGAGGTAAGAGGGTATAACGCATAGCCATAAGGATATCGAAAATCTCCGTTTGGAAGACAGACGCATAATTGTCTAAGGGGTAGTGTAGTCTAATGTTCTCGCTTTCCACGAATGACATTCTCTCCCTGGCTCAGATTCTCGCCGAGGCTATTCCATTGCCTGAGGAAAGTTGACGTGGTAGTTTTGTCGCAATAGGATTTCTGGTGTCATTGCCGTAGACGGCCTCCACAGGAAGGTATATTCACTTTGTCATTGCATTTGTAACGCCAAAAAGGAGTCACAGGAGACCCCATAAAGTACATATCTATATTCTGAATCAGGATCGAATTCTGAATCGACAGTCCGTCTGTCTGTTTGTTAAAAACCCAAACGCCCAAACGAATCGACCTACGCGAATGAAACTTTGGGAGAGTATCTACTTCCTTTTACCGTGGTGAATTGTATTGGTATTGAAAATGGGCTATGTCGGTCAAGTAGTTTTATTTAACTTATGTCTATTTCCATTGCGCAAGAAAAAGCACTTTTTTTTCAGATTCAGACAAGTTTTTCTGCTCTAGAAATCAGCTGTCTGTCAAATTCGTTTTCCATTAGGCGGAAAAAAACACTTTTTTAAAGATTCAGATCACTTTTGCGAATCTCGATTCCTGAAAGAGATTCACACATCCCAAAACAAGAGACACTTGTAAACACAAATTTCAATAAAAACAAGTAAAAGTGTTATCATCGGCCTGGCCGATGCTTTGATACCCTCCACTGCATAAAAGTCATGCAAAATGTTTGCCATGCGAGTTAGTATGTGTCTAATATTAGTTTTGTATGGTAGGTAGCAGAACTACTTTACCGACATAGACAATTTTCAATACCAACCTGACGACGGTTAAAAAAAGTCCTCTCACAAAATTTCATTCACCTAAGTCGATTCGTTTGGACGCTATCGTTCTTTCAACAGACAGAGATATATGGGTCAAATATTGGCTTTGTATGGGAGGTAACAGAACTACTTGACCGACATGGACCATTTTTAATACAAACTTGAAGGCCATACATATAAGACCTCTCAAAAAATTTCAGTTGCCTAAGTCGATTCGTTCGGACGCTATCGTGATTTCAACAGACAGAGAGAGATGTGGGTCTAATAGTGGTTTTGTATGGGAGGTACCAGAACTACTTGACCGACATAGCCCATTTTCAATACCAACCTGGCGACGGTAAAAAGAAGTCGTCTCACAAAATTTGATTCGCCCAATTCCCAGACAGACAGACGGACATGGCTAAATCGATTCAGAATGTGATCCTGATTCAGAATATATATACTTTATAGGGTCTCCGGTGAATCCTTCTTGGCGTTACAAACGTAATGGCAAAGTGAATATACCTTCCTGTGGAGGGTATACAAAATAGCTGCTGTCAAATAACACACCAACACAAATGCAAAAAAAAGTTTTTCATGTTCCATGGGGTCGCAGGAAAAGTCTGAGATCTGGAAGCAAAACGGTAAAAGCCCAATGGAAATCGACATTAGTTATTTGAATAAATGAACAATTCAAGAAAAGTTACATTTTTAGTCGCTTTCATTGCTTGCCGATCACTAATTTGTTAACCGCAAAAATCGTCTTGTTTACTTGTTCGTCTTTCATATCGACTCTTCCAGCTTTTTCGATAAATAGTGGACAGCACCCCTTTGCAGAGGGCTAGAAATTTCATGGCGACCTCTAATATGATCATCAATAAGCAATTCTATTGTGCTAAGGCCAAATGATGTTTGACTTATAAATCTAATAAGATTTATGAAGATCGTTTGTCCTATCTTTGTTTGGAAATGAAAATCATATTCACTTATCTCCAGGTTAATAGGATGTATCCCAGGTATAACTACATACCTCTAAATAAAGCGACAAAATTAAGTCAAAAGTCTCATGTAGTATTGGAAATGGAAGTACAATGTAAAATGTAATAGTGTCGGTGAGCCTGGTCTATTGACAAAGTTACAAAGAAAATTTGCAATTTTAATGAGCTTTAAACAAGTGAGAATCGACATCACTTTCATATTTGTGCCATAAACTTTTGTGCAATCTCACCTACATCTCCAATGATGTATACCTGTGAGGATGGACTTTTTTTTTTTGCCACCCCACGTTTACTTTGCGCTCATCACCCAAGTTGATGGACCTTGTGTGGAAATCCATTAATATAAGCGATAGTAAGCAAACACAATTGCCTCGCTTCTGATGGATAAGAGTACTACTATATAATTTGATATAAGAATGTTCGCCGTCATTAAGTGTATTGCTGTCTATCGCAGTACGCTGCTAGTTTCATCTCTTTGAGCTGTTTCAATATGGATTTTTTGTTGGTTGTTTCAATTTATTTCCTCCTTGCGGTAATGCATTTTATCTCATAGTAAGCTATAGAGTTAATATCCTTTACATGTCTTTTACGAAAGTGATGCTTTTACTAGCCAATAAAATCTTGCAAATGGGAAATATGGATTACATGCTAAATCAAATATATGCTCTTATGTGCAAACAATAAATGCAAGGGTGATATTTTGTAACTAAACCATTTTTTAGTGTGCTTACATTTAATAAAAAAAAAAAGAATAAACCCTCTGCGAAAGGCGATCAAAAGCTAAACGTTTCTCACATTCATTGACATGACGCAAGTTGTCATCCGATGTTTTTTGGCTGTATTTTTTTTTTATGAATGAAAAACGTTGGCTCTGCTTTTGGATTTTTTTTATGTGATATGTTAAGTCAAGAAAATTATATCGGCCGACCGATTTATGCGGCATTTTCCATCACTCTTTTGCCAGAACATCCGGCGATATGTCGTCGTATCCTTGCCGGATATTCTCTTTGAAAGCTTCAAGAGTGTTAGACTCGTGACTTCAAAAATCCCTACAATTGACGATTTGAGAACCCTTTCCAGGGCAGTTATACTTGCAGATGTGGCACAGTCAAAAAAAAACCTCATCATCACCATCATTTTTAATGGACCGCTTATCCATGAAGTGGGTCGCGGGTGTTGTTTGCTCAAGTATACCCTCCATAGCTCTCGATCCTAGGCTATAGAATCCAAATCATCAAGAGGAGAGATTATGAACTTGATCTAACCATCTCATCCTGGGTCTACCTAGAGGACGCCTGCCGGGTGGTACGGATTCCACAGCACGTCGTGGAATCCTGGTTGGGGCCATGCGTTTAACATGGCCAAACCACCGAAGCATGGACCTCTCCGTCCGGAGAAGTAGCTGCTCGACATTGAATTCCTCACGTATTCTGGTATTTCTAATGCGATCTCTATGGGTCACACCAGCAATACAACGGAGAAATCTCATTACGACAGCTTTTATCCGCGATCTTATTCTTTCGGTCATTACCCAAACCTCATGAAGTCATGACCATAGGCAAGATCTGGAACAAACACCGAATTAAAGACAGCCAAATTAGCTTTGATACCAAGTTCAGTCCTCCTGATAACAGAATGACCAACCTGTCTCAAAATTAATCCAGCCTGACCAATCCTACAGGAAAACTCAGCATGCTCCTTCCACCACTCGTGAATAAGACCCCGAGGTCGTACCTCAAGACGTAATTTGTGCTTTTCCAGGGATCGAACCTAGTTCACAAACCATAGACAGTAGAGTATGCCTGATCAATTGCTGCCCCTGTAACCCTTGTCAATGGGTAGATAAAACTGCCCCTAGGCAGTTATATCCATAAAGCTGTTTGGCATTATTGAATGCTATAATGTAAACACGTCCAATAACAACTTTTGATATGAAAATAGGACCAAATTCAACTTGTGGGCTTATTTCGTATGGGGTTATTTCACGTCACCGCTCCAGATAAATATAATATTGACGTAACGTGCGTCGCCTTTGGCTTCGTCGGACCATTATGTAATTCCATCTAAATTCGCATACAATAGTCACTCTTACTCAGTTTAAGAGCCATTAAAACATTCGTATGACAATATGAGATGTTGTACGCACGTTTTTCAAATTTGGGGCTCTACGATAATTTCGAACCCCTTGGTATCACAACGGATCTACATTGATCTAATTGTGGCACGAACAGGTTTCTCCTGTCTTCCCAACCCACTAAACTAACCTAACTAACCCTTTGTCCTATAAATTTATAAATTTCTATTGAACTTTTTATTTGTACTACCTGGTAAATAAACTTTCAATAACTAATTTTATTTAATATTCGAATGGCAACGACGCAGCATAACGCGTGGTGAGATCACATTTCACACTATATTGTCAGAAATGAATGGTGACAAATCAATTTAATTTTTTGCGGTTTATTCGCCAATCACCAAGCACTAATAAATTGCTGGAAAATATATAGCGTGAAACTAAATAAAGGTTCAACAGACCTAAATGAATGTGCTACCTTGGGCACATTACAGGTATTCTTAGGCTGCATATACCTAAAAAAATAAATAGTTGGCACAACAGGCGTGTAAACGTCCTAGGTCTATCTTCTCACAACCATTCTTTTGTGTGAGTTTTTATTTTTGGGACGAATGGAAGGGACTTACACCAATTTTATGCCGCCTGAATTGAGAAGCTTTTTTCAGGGCAGTTATAATCTCGGATGTTTGTGAGACGTTCGCGAGAGGCGGCGCAGTAATTTGTGTTTTCCTGGGGATCGAATCTGGGACCCCTTGCACAGTAGTCCAGCACACTAACCACTGAGGCACTGCGCCCACTGCAGATACCTACCCGAAATAAATTATGTTAGATTATATCAGATTATAAGTCGGGAGAGCCTTCATAGCGCTCTGGCAATGTATTTTCTTCAAAATAAGCCCATAGTGCCTTCCTTGGTGCGGTCCCAGAGCCATCGTTTCACTTCGCAGGCATTGAGGAAGACAAAGATCTTCTCTGGGGGTATATCAGTCAAATTTGCTGAAGTAAAGACTTCCTCGCCAAGGATATTCTTTCTGAGACGTTGCCAGCTCTGTGGGCTGAAATCCAATGAAGAAGGACTAGGTTTTTTTTTAGCTGTATTTTTTTTTATGAATGAAAAACGTTGGCTGGATATTCTTTCTGAGACGTTGCCAGCAAAGCCTCTGTGGGCTGAAATCCAATGAAGAAGAACTAGGATTTTTTTTAGCAAACCTTCGCAAATCTTAGCAAATCTTCCTAGATATCCACGTAAGTTTCCAGGACAAGCTTTGATTTTATGACATGATTCAAGAGCATTGAGAGCTGCTTGGCTAATGGCAAGGACTTCAGCCTGAAATGTGGACGATTTTTTCCAAACTAATGCCAGATCCAGATGCGAAGATCAACTATCAATTGATAGTTGATACTTATCAATCAATTTTTCGAAATGGTATTGCGACGATCAATTGTCAATGAAGTGTTGACCGATTGTGAACGTGCATCAATTAGCGATAGTCGGTTGACAAAACGGTATTGTGGAAGTCAATCGCGAACAATTTTATTGGTATCTGTCAATTTTTTAATCAATCGAAATTTCGGTGTTGATAAGGACGAATGCTTAAGAGAAATGGAAGAATTTTTAAAATTGTTGAAGATCAACATTTTTAATTGTTATTTTTTAAGGGGTAAAATAGTTTGCAATAAAAGGCAACTTAATAGATTGGGTGAAGATTTATTTCCAAAACTGGTGCGCAGGCGAAGTGGGAACAATTTGCAATAGAGCTAAATATCTTAGGACCACCTGAACAAGATTGACAGAAATAGCAAAGGGTACATTGTACAATATTTCCAATAACTTTATGATCAATTTAAATATCTGCCCATGTATAGGTGTGGATCGACCTAAACTGCAAGACAAAAAAGAAAAAGGTTGAAAATAAAGTCGAAATATCTGCGACTGGTGGTGGCCCAAACCGATGTCACCAGTTTAATGATATGGGAAAGAGGCTGTGATTCGTATCCTTCAATTGAATACATGCGTGCATTAAGACTATAAAAGCCTTTTCTATTATAATAAAGGTGGCAAACCTCTTTTTTGGGACCAACGATTTTAATGTGTTTCCCATCCAAGCATCCTATTAGATTTGGAATTGCACTTTTGTAAACAAAGGACCTCAGAATTAGCCAAATTTCATTCCTTGGAAATTAAATTAGTTACCTTCGGTTTTCCAGTTCCAAAGGATTAGATGCGTCTCACAAACTCCTCCGTATAGCAGCCAATTCCGCATAATTTGTCCCGCCTTCGTCATCATCAAAAGATAATTCCACTAATGACATGTTTTTCAATAAATTGCACAATCGCAGATTTGTAACACTCGTAATTATGTACATTGTTTAAATAATTTGTTTGAAAGTCGTAACAATCACTCTTCAAATCAAATATATTTTAGAACTGTCAAAATTGAGTTTTCATTCACAATAACTTTATTTTTTGCGTTATGTTCACAATAGCTTATATTTTTATCAATTATATTTCGCAATACCAATATCAATTTCAATTGATAAATTGTGTCAACCGTCAACCGATTGATAGTTGATCTTCGCAATAGGGCTAACAATGTGGCGCCAAATCATCACCCTATGAAAGATACTGTCAAATACAAAATACACGTTAACAAGGCATGAATCGCTATACTCCAAAGGCGTCGGTTATTGCTATCCGTAAAATGCATCCGTAAAAACTTGAAACAGAACAAAACGGAAACATTTAACAATAGAAAATGTGGAAAATATTGTGGAATTGGAAAATAGGAAAATTTGTTTTCCAGAAAATTTAGAGCCGAGAAAGCCATTCATTCATTTTCAATGGTCCGCTTGTCCATTAAGTGGGTCGCGGGTGTAGGTTGCTCAAGTGGACCCTCCATAGCTCTCGATCCTCCGCCATCGACTCTAAATCATCAAGGGCAATCCCCATACGGTTATAGGAGAGATTATGAACTTGATCTAACCATCTCATCCTGGGTCTACCTAGAGGACGCCTACCCGATGGTACGGATTCCATAGCACGTCGTGGAATCCTGGTCGGGGACATGCGTTTAACATGACCAAACCACCGAAGCATGGATCGCTCCGTCCGGAGAAGTAGCTGCTCGACATTGAGTTCCTCACGTATTCTGGTATTTCTGATGCGATCTCTACGGGTCACACCAGCAATACTACGGAGAAATCTCATTTCGGCAGCTTGTATCCGCGATCTTATTCTTTCGGTCATTACCCAAACCTCATGACCATAGGTGAGAGTTGGAACAAACACCGAATTAAAGACTGACAACTTAGCTTTGACACCAAGTTCAGTCCTCCTAATAACAGAATGACCAAGCTGTCTCAAAATTGACCCAGCCTGACCAATCCTACAGGAAAATTCGGCATTGCTCCTTCCATCACTCGTGAATAAGACCCCGAGATACTTAAACTTCTCCACCTGTTTCAATGGGACTCCACTAACATGCAGAGTGCATTGAACAGGCGTTCTGGAGACGACCATCACTTCAGATTTGTTCACGTTTACCTTCATCTCAGCTTCAACACAAACGGTTACAAACCGATCGAGTGCGCGCTGAAGTTCAGTCTGAGAAGATCCAAGGATGACCAAATCATCAGCGAAGAGCAAATGACTTATCCTCAGATCTCCCAATTCGAAACGTTCCTCGCCAAGACTGCGCTGTAACATCCAGTCCATATAAGTAATGAAAAGGAGAGGAGACAAGACGCACCCCTGACGAAGTCCAACGCCCACGGTGAAAGGTATTGATTTAACGCCGTTTACCCGAACACAGCTTTTACAGTTTGTGTAAAGAGATTGAATGGCTCTCAAGAGAGAACCATCAATTCCATACTCCTGTAATACACTCCAGAGTTTCCCTCGGCAAGGTCGCCTGATTTAACCGTTCCAGACTTATTTTTATAGGGGTTTTTTAAGTCACGCGTCTATGTCTCCAAACCTCAGACACTTGAAGTCCTCATCGAGAATATCCGTCCAGAATGCGATAACCTATTGCCAGAAGTTCTGGCAAGAGGGATGGAAAATGTCATAAAACGGGTTCAAATCGTCGTCAATTCTGGACCACTTAGGTAACCAATAGGAACCATCATTTTCTCAACTTAAGCCATCAAATAAACATTATCCAAAACCAGAATCAACGTTTTTCAATCATAAAAAAAAATACATCCAAAGAACATCGGGTGACAACTTTTGCGTGTACATGTACATGACTTTTATGTTTACAACTCACACCTAGTGCTTATTAAAATAAAACACGATAAACCTTTATACATTATATAATATACATACATTATGTGTATGTTGAAGAAAGCAAGAAAACGAAGAAACATTTTAATGTGATTCAAAAATGCTAAGCATTTTTATCAACAAAATAAAAATTAGAGAAATTATTATCAATGGCTGTACCTCTAAAAACAAACTTAACATTACATTTTTTTTACTAAACAAACCGAGGAAGTGTGTTGTGGATATACAGAACACTATTTACATAAACGTAGATTAGGAATACATATTCCTTTTCGATAACATAATTATCTGCAAGGGCCTATTTCCCACACCAGGTGTAGAATATTTTTTGGTTCGCACCCTAAATTGGTCGTCATTTTAGTTTACGTCATAATTACATATACGGGAATTCCCTTTGAATCTGATTTTTTAAGTTATTTGTAATACCTAGATCAGGCCATTAAAAAAATGGCATGACCTTTACACTGTGTGTAGATGGCAGCTAACTCTCTAAAATGTACTTTAATTCCAATTAAGTTTGTAATCTTTTTTCTGTATTTTTTTTTGTATCCATTTATGTTTTTGTCGTCAGGGTTTTTTTTTTTTTTTGTTTGACGCAAAACACAAGACGCCATAAACTTTGTGGCGCGCAACAAGTGTTTGTGCATCGAATATGCATATGAATCACCAACACAACAACACTCTTTAATCAATGATTGTTTTATTATCAAATAGATTTTGTTGATAATGTTTGCATATAGGCACGTAGAACATATGTGTACATATGTATAGGGCAGCAAGAGCAAGTGGAAGAGATCTTATGTAATATTGTGTTAATAACTTTTGTTTTCTGTTTTCTGTTTTCAGCCGAGTTACCTTGCCATTGACCGTTGAAGAGGTAAATCAATTCAATTGCATTACATAAAACAAATAATGCTCAATCTGAGTGTTTGTATTTTTTTCTTTTACAGTATCAAGTTGCACAACTGTTCTCCGTTGCAGAAGCATCCAAAAATGAAACAGGAGGCGGTGAAGGCATTGAGGTGCTAAAGAATGAGCCCTTCACTAACTATCCCCTATTAGGTGAGGTTGAGATGAAATATTTTTGATAAATAATTTGTTTATTAATATGTGTGTGTGTATGGTTTGTGTTTCTTTGGCTAGGTGGAAAATACAATTCGGGGCAGTACACATATAAGATCTATCATTTGGCATCAAAAGTTCCGGCATTTATAAGACTATTGGCTCCAAAAGGTTCCTTAGAAATCCACGAGGAGGCCTGGAATGCCTACCCGTATTGCAGAACTGTTATAACGGTAGGGGTTCATTTTTTATTTTGTTGCTATATTGGAGTTATATTTAGTTTACTAAATTGAAAGGGGGAAAAACAGTTCGCAATTATTTAGAGGAGACTTTTGTTTTGCTAAGAAAATACGACCTGGTTTTTGTAAAGAGAAGATAAGAAATCGATATGGTAATGAAAATCTTTATTATTGTAGCGTGTAGACTGTAGGCATGTACTTTGCTCGCGAGTAGAATGTTCAGGTGCAGTCTTATGAAGTAGGTTTAATGGCGATAAATTAATAACTAGTTTTTCATATGTATGCAAATAGAATTAGAAAGAAAAATCTTATAGGACAAAAACTTTTAAATACTGTAGCGTTTTTCTGGTGGAAATAATAACATTAGCTGAAGTTTAATACGATTTTCACCGACAACTATTGCTATTTGCTGGGCATCTCTCATAGAGATGGCAAAGTAGTTCAACTACGCTCTATTTTATTCCATCTTATTAGAAATTGTTTTTCGCTTTGGAATTGGTAGTCTGTTACATTTTCGGAATGCAAAAAAAAACTATTAAATATTTTTTCGATTTTCAAATTTTAATAGATATAAGAAGAACCTATACATACATGTTAGAGTACACTGTTTTGATTGATAGGCCTCACTGTGATATATTTTAGAGGATCCCCTTGGTATCCCTTAGTAACGGAATTATTGCGAACGAAATACTAATAGAATGTAAGACATATCTGTGTGAGCTCAATAAGTCAGTTGATTCGCCGCGGAATGCGCCACAGACTTGTGGACATTTTTTGTATTGTTCTTGAGATTATAAAATTATTATAAGTACCTAAACGCATTGAGTTATCCTAATTTCTAATAATATACCAAAAAATTTTTCCTGTCATACATATATGTATTGATTTCATGATTTCAAACTGCAGTGACATTAAATAACATCTGTAGATGAAAAAGGATTAGGGATATCGATGACGAGAACATTCGCCACTATCTCCGCAACTATTCTGCCGTGTATTACATAACATTTTTCCTTTTTCTAATTATAAAACCCAATCGACTCCGCCACTTTATTAACATCACTTACTGGTTAATTGTCTATTGAGTAGCATTACCCCCTATTGATAGCAGATCCAATCAAAAGGGATCAATTTATTGTCTACGTGTGTCTACATAACAATATTTGAATTTGAAAATATTGTCAATACACGCGAAGAGCGATTGTACTTCATGATACAGCTGCTGACATTCATAGTGGATAGCGAAAGCATAATAAAATTATTGTTTAAAAATGTAAGACTTTATTCAGACTTATAATTGACAATATAATTATTAATATTATATATTATTACATGATAATTCACATGTAATAAGGTTGTAAAATAGGACAAGTTGTTTGATGTCTAAATAACTCGTGGTTGTCATTTTCATTAAATTTTTTACCTATCGACGAACAGCGAGCTGATCTTGTTGCATGTGAGATACCAATTGCAGAATTTCTCGATAACTTGTCAAAGCTTAACGATAAAAATAAAAAAAAGTTCGGAATAGGTTTGAGTGACTGTTAATGCGCTGGACATTAGCAAACCAAACTGAAGACACTAATCAGACTTATAGAATCTGTAGGAAACTTAAGGTGAAGTGTAAAAAGTGTCTTAGCTCTGTGTATTGAAAATTAATGATAATAATCAGAACTAAATAGCTGATGATATTGTTGTTTTACCAAAAGCTCCTTCGCGCAAACATTTTACGAAAGCGATGCAGTTAATATGAGCTTGCTACCAAAATCTGCCGTTTAGATGAAAAGAACTAAGATGAATGTTGATATTAATGTTAACAAAATCTTTGCTAGTCACCACCAACTTACCGTTTAATGATTCTGAAGAGAAAAATCTTGTTTCTTGTTTGTTGGAGATCTTCTACAATGAGAACCGTGTTCATAGTAGTGTGAGACTAAAACCACCTGCCACTGAATACTGATAAACATTTTTTTCGTACTACAACTTAATTATGACTTATCTAACTATTTTTTTTTTTATCACAAAGTTATAAAAGTTTGACAGGGAACCTTATTCGACTAGTTCGTCGCAAAAGTTGCAATACATTTTTTTTCGTCAAGAATTTGACGTGGTTACCCACCTTCGGTAGGTGAATCACAACACCTGCCTAGATGTGTTTGAATGATTGTTTATTATGCTCTCATCAATGTACCAGATCAGATTTATTGTCGTCACTAGGATACCCAAAGCTGAACCATAACCTAAAATGCGAATTGTATTTCCCCTTTGTTTTATATACACATTTTTTTTAAAACTTTTAAATTTTTTCTTTAAAAAAACAAAACAATCGTTATCTTATTAGAACCCGAAATTTATGAAAGACGGATTCAAAATTTTTATAGACTCATTACACTTAGAAGGCAGCGGAGATGATGAAAATGTAAGTTTCGCAGACGATCGTTTCTAATTGCGGTTTTCTCTTTTCTGTTATATTTTCATGTCTTAAAAAATGGTGATTTGGTTTGTATGGTGATTGCATCTATGTAAAAAAAAAAACAACTAACGCAATTGCAATGTTTCTTTGTAACACTTGGTGCTGTCAAAAAAATGCTTATACTACGCTTTCAAACAAAATAACATAATTTCGTGTTTCCTGTTCTAAAAATACAATCTGTAAATATTGCGTAATATCTATAAATTAATGCTTAAGAACCCTGGTTACATGAAAGAGAACTTTATTATTTGCATTGAGTCGCTTCATGTCGCCGATTTGGGAGAACAATTAAATGTAAGTTGCTTCTCTAATGTATCATCTGTATAATGTATGTGTGTGTGATTTAGAGAATAACAATCTTTTGTAATCTAATGTTTATTTGCTAAATTGATATTGTATTATTAGGTTCATGAATTGCCACCAGAGAAGCTGAAAGTACGTGATGTTGTTCACATTGATATTGCCAATGATCCTGTGACGCCTGCCGATTACAAAGCTGACGAAGATCCAACAAAGTGAGTAGAAAAGTGAGCTTCTAATAATCTGCTGTCGTAACGTGTTTTTTTTTATTTAAATTTCTAGGTTCAAGTCAGCAAAAACCGGTCGAGGTCCGCTGGTTGGACCCGAATGGAAAAATAAAGTCGATCCAGTGATGACATGCTACAAATTAGTAACTTGCGAATTTAAATGGTTTGGACTGCAGTCTAGAATAGAGAATTTTATTCAAAAGTCAGAACGAAGATTATTTACAAATTTCCATAGGTGAGTTTGACTGACATATATTTTGCAATCAATACGAGTACTACGTTTTAGGCTATGTCGTTCATTGCTACGTTCTTTGGTCCGTTTTTGACCAAAATGTACTTATTTCAGATTTTGCTGTCTGACTTTACTGTCGGTCTATTCTCAAATAATTCTTAAAATTCAATAACAAAAAATACTTAGGGGCGCCAATTGTTCGTTAAATATTTTAAGTCATCATCTAGCTTTCTGCTTCATGCAGAAGCTGAGCTACAGAATCAAAATTTCATACGATAAAATTAAATTTATTTCATCAAACCGAAGAACATCAGCAATGAATCTACTTGATCGTGGTTCTGCTCTGTGGTGGTGGGCCTACATCGAAAGGAGGATGTGCGCCTGATATTATAATCAGTTTAATTGATATGATTAGATTAATAGTCCCACCCAGTTGCGGGCACAGCTAGTCGTCAATAAATAATTTAAAGAACATTAGATTAGATTAGGCTAACTCTTTGGATGGACTGGCAGCTATATCCGCTACTTCAATTGAATTGGTGAGTGGAAGAACAGTACAAGCGCCAAAAAATTGATTTTTAGCCTGAAATAGCCAAAATGCTCTACGTATGTAAACCTACCAACCAGCAAAATAACAGTCCATTTAAAAGCCGAATGTTTACAAAAATGGGCACGTTGTTCTCTGATTGTGTGGAAGAATAGTACAAATCACGTGCCTACCGTTGTATGTTACAGCAACCGAACTTGTAGGAGGCTTCACGTCACATACTTTTAAACTACTGAGGCCAAATGTTAGTTTACAATTACTAACTACAAGATTATATAAAGAACCACTTCATATAAATGAAAAAAAGATTGTCGTCATAGAGAAGGTAATGCAATATTCCTCTGGAGAGATGTTGGAGTTTTATTTTCAAATAATATCTCGGAAATCTACTAATGATGCTGCAGAATAATAGTATTACTCAATAAAATGTTTTAAATTATAATTCATTATACTAAAATAATATAAAAAATCTAAAAATCTAAGTACAAGTACAAGGACTTCTTGTCTAAATATTTCCTGTCAGTATAGAATTTTGTGAATTATTCCTTCATGAACATATTGGGGAACAGGGATACTTCAAATCCCTCATACATTATTATACAGAAAAATAAATAGTTTTTCTGTGAAATAGTTTTTTCTGTTTTTCTCAAAAGTGATATTTTGTACATGTACTATTCTTCTACTCATCAATTCAATTTCAATGTAGAATTTATAGTCCGTCCCAACTTAAGTGCAATTTTCTCGCGTAGGTCTTTTCACTTCAGGTATTTTATTCTCTTTGCGACACCAAAAAAGGTTTTCCAACCAGAACTATAGCTAAAAAAATTTAAAAATTTGTGTGCATTTCAAACCCCTGCTTTCGAAGATATCTCATTGATCGGCGAATGTGAGATCTGCCAGTGAAAAATATGTCACAAATATCTAACATCTGTCTGAAATTATAATTTTGTCAGAAAAGTCATTGCCAGCCCTCCATCTGACAATGAAATTGTCAAGTTCCTTACAATCAGACATAAGAGATTCATTGGTCATATGGTGTTGTTTATGGAACTTGACAATTGATTACAATTTTTAAATTGTCAGACAATGTAATCAGCGGTTTAGACGCGAAATCGAAGTTTGCACGATGGAAAATAAGATATTGAGAGTAATTCGGAAAACTCGCCAACAAAAGAGTCCTACAGAAAAAAAAAACGGCCAAGTGCGAGTCACTCGCGCACCGAAGGTTCCGTACGTACGTATAGTACTAGTGAATTACATTTACATAATCTTTTAGTTCATATATATATAGGTACTGTACAGTGTACATGCATAGTTAAGAACGCGTCATCGTCGTTCGTCAGTTAAATCCACCGACTCGGCTCCACCCAACTAGCAATAACAATAATACAAATACAAAGAGCACCCATGAATGAGAAAAAACTACGAACATGATCTACATAATAATATTAGGATATGTATTTCTTGTAAATCAAGAACTAAACAGTAGAGAAATTAAAAATAAAACCGCATAAATGAATGGATGTTGTGTATTTTATGTGTACAAGAGAATGAGTATCTATTGAAGTTCCAATCCAATTCCAATTGGAAAGGATTAATTTTAAGAGAACAGCCGATGTGCCGATGCCATGCCGACGCCCCACCCCCGAACGACACAAACTGACACTCGAGAGCGAATAAAGAAACAATATTATGTATGCGTGTGTATGAAAATGAGTATTTCTTGAAGTTCCAATTCTATTGGAAAGGAAACGTATATAAGATAACACGCTTATGAATGACGTATTGGACATATTTTTGTAAATAGCTCGTAAGATATTCACCCCTATCGCGAATAATATTTCCCCCGGAATGTTTCCCATTCAGCAATTTGATTTACATTGCTGACAAGGGAAAAAATTCCATCGGAATTTATTCGCGATACCCCTAATTAACTTTTCGGCAAAACAGTCGTCAGCACATATATAGCTACGAATATGATCTACAAAATAGGAAAACATTTTTTGTTGTAAATCAAGAAAAAAACAGTTTTTTGTGCAAATGAAAATATTTTTTTCGCTAAATTACTTATTACTCCAAAACTAATCAATACGTCGCTATCATTGCTATTTGTCGTTTAACTAGAGGTTATACCTGATGTTGTGTGCAAATTTCAGCCTTCTACGTCTATCATTTCTTGGTACAAAGTTGGCTTAGTTTATTCGGACAGACATCGTAGCGAAAGCAATAAGGTTTCTCCATATTGAAACGGAACCTTAAAAAGTAGGTAGATACGTAGTGAATGGTTGCACGAAAGCAATCTGAAATTAATCCAGGAAATGGAGACGTGGCGCAGTCTCAAGCTCAAACTGCCAATGAAATCGTCTCAATTCCCTGTAAATATTTGACACAAAAAATTGCGATACTGTTCCGGCTCCCTCAGCGAGCAATTCGGAGTAGAATGCCTCCTGCTGACAGCGATGGGCACCCAATCCTTTGCCTGAACACTACCTTGTTCATTCTCGCTGCCTTCCAACACGTAGGCAATGTTTTCTTCCAAACTTCATATAAAAAACTGACTTTTAAGCCAGCGTTGCCGCCGAAAATAAAGAAAGCGTGCCACATTTTTCAGAGCAGCATGCCCTAGCGTGTTCAAAGAAAAAAAATTGTTTTTTTCACATTTCATATCGTCAAGCCAACGCCAAACCGAAACAAAAAGAAAAAAACAGGGATATTCACATGAGAGTGAACGAACGAATTGATAAAATGCGAACAAACTCCTTTTTATGAATTTATAAACAGAAAAATGCACATTTTATTATTCCAATAGGAGGATAATTAATTATTCCATCAAAATCTATTAAGAAAACAATTTTATAAACATTTTAAGTAACGAAATTTTGAATTCCAAACTTTTTGCCGCGAACGAAAACACACTCAACTCTAATTGTCAAAGTTTATTCGCAATCCACATTATTTAATTCGCGTGCGAATAAAACATTCGTTCGAACTTAATTAGACATTGCGGGTAGAAACTGATGGCTGAAATTCGCGAACTGCCGCGACCTAGAAAAGTCTTTATGTGAATGGACTGTCAAAACTTGCGAATATATTCGTTCGTTCGTAGGTAATTGGTCGATCTCATGTGAATGGTCCTTTCATTGACATATTTTATATGGACTGCTAGAACACGTCTTCGCGTTGGTTCCAACATAACCACTAGCCCTCTTGGTTCGGAGCGGAATAATTTGGAAATTTACACTTTTTTGAAGTGGCATCTATTGTTAACAATGACTCAACAATTTGAATTTCAACCGTTTTACTTGCCAATTTCACTAGGTGTCTCTAGCATTCTATGGATAAATAAAAGATGGTTGCCGCATTGGCTCCGGTTTTCCAATGCCATCTACCCTAAACAGTGACGCAACAATTTCAATTTTAAATGTCTTACCTCATAAATTCAGTCACGCTCAATAGGTGCCTCTAGCATTCTATGGAGAAATAAAAAATGGTTCGTCATTTTGTTTCACTTATTTTTCGCTCCGAACCAAGAGCGCTAGTTTATGTTGGCGTCATTTTCTGGGAAAATTTTGTATGAACTGACATTTCACTAGCAGTCCATATATAATAAGTCAATGGGTTCTTTATTTCCATTTCCAAACGACCTACCGCGAGAGAAAAGAAAAACAAAATAAATATTCTCTGACAGAGACAGATCTATATTGCAAAGAAATGAGTGTATTCATAGTCAGATTTAGAAGAATAGGCGCTTTCATACGTATTCAACTGAATTGTTACACTGAGCTTTAATTTATTTGAGTAAGGTAAGAGACATCACATGAAGAAAGCGTGCCATTTTCAATTTTTGCGTGCCACAATGCCACAAATACATTTGCGTGTCCAAAAAGCACGATCGTGTCACTTCGGCAACGCTGATTTAAGCATTTGCGTTATAGCTCTAGCACAGTGTGACATCGGATCGACAAATTTTTTCATATTCAAATATCTGCTAACCTCGCCAGTCAGTCATTTGGACAGTTGCCAGCACAATTGCCAACAAGATGAAGCCAGCCGAATGAATTTAGGCAATAAGCCTAAAAGCATACCAGCATTCATCCTTTCATTCATTCATTTTCAATGGTCCGCTTGTCCATTAAGTGGGTCGCGGGTGTAGGTTGCTCAAGTGGACCCTCCATAGCTCTCGATCCTCCGCCATCGACTCTAAATCATCAAGGGCAATCCCCATACGGGTAGAGGAGAGATTATGAACTTGATCTAACCATCTCATCCTGGGTCTACCTAGGGGACGCCTGCCCGATGGTACGGATTCCATAGCACGTCGTGGAATCCTTGTCGGGGACATGCGTTTAACATGCCCAAACCACCGAAGCATGGATCGCTCCGTCCGGAGAAGTAGCTGCTCGACATTGAGTTCCTCACGTATTCTGGTATTTCTGATGCGATCTCTACGGGTCACACCAGCAATACTACGGAGAAATCTCATTTCGGCAGCTTGTATTCGCGATCTTATTCTTTCGGTCATTACCCAAACCTCATGACCATAGGTAAGAGTTGGAACAAACACCGAATTAAAGACTGACAGCTTAGCTTTGACACCAAGTTCAGTCCTCCTGATAACAGAATGACCAAGCTGTCTCAAAATCGATCCAGCCTGACCAATCCTACAGGAAAACTCGGCATTGCTCCTTCCATCACTCGTGAATAAGACCCCGAGATACTTAAACTTCTCCACCTGTTTCAATGGGACTCCACTAACATGCAGAGTGCATTGAACAGGCGTTCTAGAGACGACCATCACTTCAGATTTGTTCACATTTACCTTCATCTCAGCTTCAACACAAACGGCTACAAACCGATCGAGTGCGCGCTGAAGTTCAGTCTGAGAGGACCCAAGGATGACCAAGTCATCAGCGAAGAGCAAATGACTTATCCTCAGATCTCCCAATTCGAAACGTTCTTCGCCAAGACTGCGCTGTAACATCCAGTCCATATAAGTAATGAAAAGGAGAGGAGACAAGACGCACCCCTGGCGAAGTCCAACGCCCAGGGTGAAAGGTATTGATTTAACGCCGTTTACCCGAACACAGCTTTTACAGTTTGTGTAAAGAGATTGAATGGCTCTCAAGAGAGAACCATCAATTCCATACTCCTGTAATACGCTCCAGAGTTTCCCTCGAGGGACTCGGTCATATGCTTTCTCCAAATCTACGAAGCAAGCGTAAACAGGTGTAGCATACTCCCAAGCCTTCTCAAGTACCATTCTGAGAGTGAATAACTGGTCGGTTGTGCTTCTGCCGGGACGAAAGCCGCACTGCTCATCTCCTAATCGTGCCTCGACCACAGCTCTGCAACGCGTTTCCAGCACCTTGGCAAAGACTTAGAGGAAGGAAGTGGAACATTATCGAAGGAGTCAAATCCAAAGATGGTACACTTCTTTCTAATGAGGAGGACATCTTGCGCAGATGGAGCGAGCACTTTTCCGAATTGCTCAATCCAATCCAGGGCATTGAGGATGACACATCCATCGCCTTAAGCAGGGCGGAAAATAGTCCCACGGTAGAGGAAGTCACTTTTGCGATCAAATCGCTAAAAGCTGGCAAATCTGCCGGAGTGGATGAAATCCGGCCAGAAATGCTAAAGGCCTTAGGTGAAGAGGGAGTCAAATGGCTCTCTCGTGTCATTAAAGTGGCCTGGGAATGCGGCGAAACTCCCAGCGATTGGCAGATTGGGGTGATTGTGCCCCTTTTCAAGAAAGGGGATAAAAGGGATTGCTCCAATTACAGGGGTATATCACTTTTAAGTCTCCCCGGAAAAGTCTTTGCCAAGGTGCTGGAAACGCGTTGCAGAGCTGTGGTCGAGGCACGATTAGCATACCAGCATTTCGAATAAAAATATGCATGTTGCCAGCAGTTGCCAGCAGGTTGTTGTTTTAATTAGCATGTAAAATGTGCCTCAACTGGCACCCACTGGCTGGGGAGGTTTCATAAAAACACAACTATTGTCAAACCTCCACTTTAGAACAAAATCTTGCAATCGTCTGAACGGACAATGGAATGGTGCTCAAGTGGGCACTTCTGTGCGCGCTACTTGTCTAAGGTAGTTTCCTACATTGACAGATCTGACAATATTGTAAGATCTGACAATCGTCTGTACTTAGCTATCAGTGAAATGCATACGTAAAGTTGGACTGTAAGCGTCATCTAAAGCAGAGTAAATATGCTACAAGAAATCTAACTTATAGAATCATTAAAGAGCTGTTAACAGCTGTTAAATAAATGTACAGTTCTTAAATTTTTAATTTGCACAATAACAATGAAACTGGAACTAATAAATAACTAAACCTTTATTTGCAGGCAAGTCTTCTGTTGGACGGATCGTTGGTATGGTCTAACAATGGATGATATTCGTGCTATTGAAGAGAAAACCAAAGAAGAATTAGATAGACAACGTCAAGTTGGCGAAGTGCGAGGTACTCGTGCCGATTCCGACTAAATTCCATGTCTATATTCTCCAACAGCACCAGCAACACCAACACCATCAAAACTGAGCATTATATAGTTTAAATAAAGTAAATACAAGTAAACTAAATTCGACAACAGCAGCAAACTGAAAACAGTAGCAAGTAGGCAAACATAAATAGAGCAATGAAATATAACAAGCATAAAGGAAATAATTGCAAAATTATTTGGGTAACGGTAAAAACGATTTAAAACAACAACAACCACAACAAAAGAAATAAATGTGTTATTATTGATATATAAATTTATATATAAATATTATTTATTTGTAAATGCGCCCAGGTGTATTAATCTATTCCCTAATATGTGTGGTAAAACAGTAAACAAAAAACGGAATTTAAATATTATGTTAAAAATAAAATAAAAAGAAGAAACTTTATTCAAAACACAAAATAAATGCCAGGAGAAAATAAATATTTAGAAAAACAAAAACAAACCAGAAAACGTTCTAAACGCGATAAGAGAAGTAAAAGAAGTTAGTATTAAATATATTAATTAAAACTATAAATAAATTCCAACAGAAAAAAAAAATACAAAAATGTTTATTATATATACATAAATGAATTTAAGTATTTTATTCGTAAACGTATTTAATGTATACATTAAAATATATCTATAGAACAAGGTATTGGGCAAGTCCAAATTTAGCAATGTGCTGTTGATATTATTTGAGGAAATACGACGATCCGTAGACATTTTAAGTTGTTAACATCGTCCTTTGGCTATCACGTAAAAAACAAACCAGCACATGGTTCAAGAATTAATCCACTTGTTAAGTTGTCTTGTTAATAAAGAGTTTTCCATCCATTTAATTACTACCTAAGGGATTTTTACAGATTTTTGCTTATTGGTTGGACCTATGTTTTGCAATTGTTGTACATATATATACGTTTTAACTAGTTTACTTTGTCGCCCGGAGACAAAAAAATTTCTATGACACGTTGTATTCTACTCCGTCTTGACACAGCCACATTATAAACATTGTTAAGAGTTTAATCCTTCGCAAACTAAGGGATTGTAAGGAATATCAAAAGAAGCCCGTCGGGCGATATTTTAACTGATCGATAACTTGAAATGCTCGTAGTTGGCCACAAAATGTAATATTGAGTGCATTCGGCGTTCGGATATTGATTTGCGATTACATTTTTTCTGATTGGGATGTTGAAGAAAGCATCGTTTTTTGGGTCGGTTTATTGATAACGGCTCTCAACGTTGTAGGTATAGATCGTTTCAGCTACCTGCTCTAAGAGCTGTAGGAAGTGACAACTGGCGATAGGCATTTATTTTCTTACAAGAGCCATGCAATATATAGGTGGAACAACATTTTGTCCTGCTATTCATGGTTTAAATTAAATAGTCATGAGTGGTGACGTGGATACCAATTGCTATATCTGCTGTGAACGATGCCTCCTGCGAAACTGTTGGCGTTCAGTAAAATCTCAACCAATACACATTTTTTTAGTACGCGCGGTCTTTAGCTAACTGACGACCAAGGATGTCTTTATTGTACTTAGCTTATGTCCGTGTTTTTCTCAGAAACAGCATGATACGTGTTTTATATTTATTATCAAAGTTGGTGCTGCTTTCTCCATCGAGTGTGCGGGTAATTGCAGTTTCTATTCAATTTTTTCAGACTTACTCATGCAATAAGTCCCGTATTCGGTAATTTGTTTCCCGTATACAGACCAAACTTGTCAAATAGCATCAATTAAATCAAAGACATGACGCATTGGCGCTTATTTTTATATTGCGCCATTCACGTGAATAACGTTTTTCCTTGAATTCCTTTAGAAGTTGGTACTTTGGTAGCTGTGTGCCGCTTCGACATTGGAATAGCGTCGTGTGAAATGCTGTCTCGTATTCGATAAAACCATATACGTATACAAATTGAATCGAATAGACATCGTGTGAGGCTACCCAATTTGGACCTTATTTTGAATATATTTAATGTAAGAAATATTTTTCTCATCCCAAGGCAGCTGCAAACTATGTCCAAGCTGGAACCTCATTGACCGAGAGCAATTTATACATACACAAATCTTGTTAACCTAAATCTGTAAATTGCCGAGTGTACTACTGTTTTTGTCCGATGGCATCTTCCATTTCAATAGCTATATCACGACATGGCAGATCGGCAGATCGCATCACAGCCGGCAAAAAGAAATGGAACCCATTTTGTGTACAGATACATAGATATTCCTATGCAAACATACAAAATATCTTTTTTCATCAGCAGATTACCATCCGATCACACAGCAAAAAGTTGTGAGATGACAAACCTCAACACGACTTGGCATGATCAAATGAGCGGGACTGGTCTCTTTATATTTTTTTTAATTACTGAGATAAGTAAGTATTTCTGAATCCACTTAAATGACTTCTTTCTGCATCTTTGATCTATACTAACTAGTATATAATACTACAACACTAGTATAAAATAACTGATAATATTGACTGACAATATTCATCTCTGTTACGTCATCATTAATTTCTTTGACTCTTCATTGATAAGTCGGTGGTTTTGGTAGACTTGTCAAATTCAAATTTGCTAGAGTTAGTTAACTAGAAAATGAGAGATAACGTACAGAAATTTAAACTAACCGCTGTGTAACCGATTGCTAACTTTAAACTGGCGTTTAATAAAAAAAGTGCATAGTTTTTTACTTATACTTTTTACTCTTAATGGCGCTACAGTACAGTCCAATACAGCTCGACCCGTGCCTAGCTGCCTCCATCTCTATGTTCCATTTTGAACTGTGCGCGCCACCGAAGGTAAGGTCATTCTCTACCGTGTTGCAAGTTACAAGGTCGGTATGCTGGCAATCGGTCTGGCAAGTGTAATTCTTCGTTTGATCTAAGCTGGAGTTCACCGCAGAGCCAGCCTCCCCCATGTTGATGAAATCATTCAGTCTGCTCAGAGCGTTCCCACTACAAAATTACAAAAGCGAGATAAAGACAACATAGTGTTTCGAGCTAAATCGTAGTCAAATATGGCAAATAATTGTAATCTCAGTTTTGTAGTTTCAGTTTTTGCCTGAAATGAATAGGATTTTATTTCTTGATTTCGTAACAAAATATCATAGAAAAAAAAAAAAAAATACCGTGCATCTGTTGCCTCAAATGTGCTGTGTGATTTGTGAAGAATTAAAAAATGTTCTGAAGCGCTTCAGTTATTTTGCATTGTAGGCATTTAAAATTTTGGGTAGATATAGGAAAAATTTATAAAAATTTAAAATGTCAGAAATGTAATGCCGTAACTGGTGCCGCCCTTGTCAACCGCTCTTGCTCTGTTCATGGCATTCGAACGATGGTACTTGAGTGGAGTAAAAACGCATCCACAACGATACTTTCTAAAATACCCTTTAAACGAAAATTTACCATTATTCCCAAAGATATTTTAAACCCCTTTTTAAACCGATATGCGGCCGTAATATTTTATGGAAAACCTCCACTATTGCGCTAAAAGTGGATGTGTTCAATTCATTGCCCAACAGACAACATTTTCAGTGAAAAAAATTGAAGTAAGTCAATTTTTTCACATGAAGGAATTTAAGCAAAATATGGATACGAAGTATTATTCGTAGTGACGACGTTATGATTTTGACAAGCTAATGCAAAATCGTAGTGAAACATTACGATCGTAGTGAAAGTGGAAACGCTTCTGCTGTTTAGAATTTTGTATTTTTGTACAAAATATTTATCTATTACTATCAATCTATTTCTTTGTCTTCTATCTCTCATAAAAAATTCAACGGTGTGTGAATATGTGTTTCCAGTTTCCACTTACCACAACGACTGTTCGTCCAATTGAGATGAAACTTTGGAAAGGTAATGCAGCTACATAAGCATTGAATCTGTCATTTGTTAAAATGCGTTCTTACGTTAGGTTAGGTTAGGGTGGCAGGCCGCAGCACGCGCAGCCTCACTTAGGCCAGAGGAGGCCCATTGTGATACAGGTTCGGCGTTCTTACTCACGCATATTTTTTTTCTACTTTTTGAAATTGCAGTTGATATCAGGAGCCATTTAAGCGTTTGAATGTTTATTTCTTAACGATACATGCTTGGGAAATTGTATACTCAGTACAGTGTAGTTAAAAGAAACGTGCCATTAAAAAATTTGTAGAAACTGTCGTAATTTCCTCCAAAGAAATACAATTTATAGCGTTTCGGAACAGAGCTCTTTGACATGTTCAATACCGTATTTATTTCGAAATGTATTTTCGAACGTCCAATTCACCACCACTTTTAAATTATAGAATAGCATCCACTATTTTAATTAAATTAAACTAATCAAACTTTAACAGAAACAAATCTAAATTACATTTTTAGCAGCAATATAATAATATATTTACATACATTTTCTTCTTAAATAAAAACATGAAATATGTAATAATATTAAAATAAAATAAGAACTGGTATTATTTTTAAAATGAGAATTTTTTTTTTATTTTCGCGCTGGTCACTTGTAAGATATGATATACGTATATATATATTTTCATTAATTTATAGCAATTAAAAATAACAGAGGTAGTTCACACGAAAGTTTAACAAGAAATAACAAAAAAATTAATTAAAAAATAAGTAAATAAAAAAAAATCTTCATATTATATTAATATAGGTACACATTACATAATGCTATATGAATTATTTTCTTCCTGTTTTTCTAGCTCTTCTAATGTATACAAAATCTAGAAAACACCCACACACACATACAAATACACATGTATTCTTTAATATTTTATATATGTATTTATGTAAAATTAAAGAAGAATTTTTAGATATTTAAATATATAACGAAGTATAGAACAAAAAAAAAAAAGGAAATTAAAATTAACACATTTCTCAAATCTCCATTGCAATTCCTTAATTTTGTAAAAAAAAAACACTGATAAACAAAATTACTATATGAACTAAAAAATGATTAATATACAAAACAAAGAAATAGGTGTTCTTTTAACATAGTATTTAAATTTATATATATTTTTTTAATAATTGTAATTTGTGCTATTTTTGCGGCATAGTGGAGTAATTTGCATTCAAAAAGTTGAACATAATTGAATATTTTAGCCAAAATATGTTTTGTGCGGTTAGTTTAAATTGAAAGCGAAACAATATTGTAGGACAGAGGTTTCGAATCTTTTTCATACTGCGACTCTAGAGACGCCCTTTTAAAAGCACATAGATATGTGAATAGAAGCTGATCTGACTAAAGTTTCACTAAAGGGTTTTAAAATAAGGACGGGTCGACGACGTTGAAATATCGTCCCATATTTATGGCAATTTTGTGTGTTAACATACCGCATTCAACTAAAAATGCGCCTGGTGTCTGAAGATGATATTTTAGTCAAAATTGGGATCCTCTTCCAAACTCTCCGAAGCCAAGTCAGCGAACAAACGGCTTTGTCTATGGTCATTCATTAACGTTGAGCTCCTGGATTAGTTGCATATTGTAGGGGCGTAAGCCCAAGTCCCGATGAAAAATTCGCCAAGTTGGAATCTGCGAAAGGCCGATTTCTTGTGTACGTGCCAATTGAAAACCCTTTATTTATTTTGAGTGCCAGGCAAATATATGAATGCCAGACAAAAGCGCTTAATCTTCGACTGCAATGTAAATTGTAACTATTGGATTTTGCTTCGACCTTGCTCTTGATGAGAAACGTAAGCTTATCATTACAGCAGTGAAAAAAAAAACGCCCCCAAGAAAGTTCTTGTCAAAGTTTAGAGATGGGGTGGTGTAGTCAGCATTTTGTTTCTCTCTTAGTTATGGTCTAGATCTAGATTGACGTTAACGGCATGTAGCCGAATGATCTAATCAAGAAATTATCTGCCTGAATACTAGGCTGAAACAGAAAGGCCCTTTTTCGGGTTAGAAAACACTAGTGGAGCACTCATACGCAACTGGTCCATTGTACTACCAAGAAGCAAATCTAATGTACTATTTATTTAACTGGAATTTCTTTGACTTTCGGAGAAAGCAGAGAATGCACTTCAGCGATGAGGAGCTTACAGTATGAGCACTCACCACAACACCGCTAAAGATCTGCCACCTAATCCGAGCAAAGGCAAGACCATAACAAGAAAAATGATCCGACCTATTGTCGCCCACTTCACAGCCATCGCAGACAGTGGTATCACCTAAGCCTAGCATACTAAGATACTTAGCAAAAGCAAAGTGCCCCGTAAGAACGTCAATAAGTTATTTACAATCTTTTCTGCTGAGAGACAGCAGGAATGCCGTTGACTTCTTACTGACTTTTGGAAGCATGCGTTCAGTCTGCCCACATTCTGGAGAGCCTTGCTATAAACAATTGTGTTTATTAAAAATTAAGTCGTTAATGGAGGCTCTGACCGAGGACGCAAGAAGACCCAACGCAAGTTCTGGTCCCGAGGAATTATCCTGAGCCTAAGAATGTCATCGGATATCTCATTTTTAATCCCAGTTTAGCCTAGACCACAGACAAGAGTCAAAGAGTTTAGCGTTGCGCCCGATTTCAAAGAGTTCTTGCATTCCCGAACTATTTTGGAACGGGTAACAGGGTTGAGCAAGGTCTTAAGCGCAGCTTGATTGTCGCTACAGACGCAGATATTCCGACCCCGCCACCTATATATGATAATATATTTGGCAGGCATCTCCGCTTGAAAAACACAAGCATGGTTTCCTAACGAGTATTAAAGTCTATTGTTGTCGATTTCCATGAAGACACCAGCACTCTTGACTAGTTTTGGACCCATCCGTGAAAATTGGACTACATCCCAAACCAGTCTCAGACGCAAGGCAAGTTAACTCAAAATTTGCACAGCAGCCAAAGTTCCGGTGTCCAACAGTTGACATCCTTGTAGGGGTGCGTGTCATAACGCCCAGTGTCATAACGCCCTGGGGCGCTATGACACACATTTTTGTGTCATAAGGCGGTGCTATGACACTTTTAAAAGTGTCATATCGCCCACTCTCAAACCTTCATCTGACAGTAAACCCAAGCATGAAGCAGGGGGGTTGCAATACGTTTCGTGTATTATTTCATTTTGGGGCGTTAATGCATATGCGTTAATGCACTACCTATAGTGTCGTAAAGCCCACAAAAAAGTGACTTAAAGCCCGGCGCATATGACTATTTTAAAAGTGTCATAGCCCCCGAGGGCCTTATGACACAATAATGTGTGTCATAGCGCCTCAGGGCGTTATGACACTGGGCGTTATGACATGTATCCCCTTGTAGAGGTTACCCATTGGGAAAATGACTTTTGCTGGTATTTTTCGTAGTCTAGCTTCCCCTGCGGCAGATTCGACAACAGTTATTTGTCCAGGTTGTTGTTTTAGCTAACGAATCACTGGAAAATTTAACTTATGTATACGAGAATCATACTTTAATTTGATGTATTTGAGATAAATTATACAAAATACTGACTATTATTACAATTCCAAAATTATGTAATAGTTTTTGACACGAGTAGCGCCTACATGACAATATCAAATATGTGCGTACTACTACATATTATAATGTGATATCGCTCCAAACTCTGCCGTTAAAAAGGAAATTATTAAAATTATACATTTTTTTTCTCAATCTATATTTACTTTCCAAAAGAAAACCTAAATGTATTTGGTAAAAAAAAAGATTCGATAAATCTAATTAAAGTTCCATTTTAAATAAGTTCTAAAATAAAAAAAAGAAAACAATGTGTAAATTATAAAAATTAAGAAAAAAAAGATATGTTGACAAATTGTAGTAATTAAAATGAAATTAAAAACAGACATTGTTATTACTCTTAAATGCGAAGTTTTCTTGAATTAAATAGTTTTTGGTTTAGTCAAGCCAAAAGAAATGTCTGACTTCCTCTTCATTGGATGGTCGGCAATGTGGTGGACCTTCATTGGGGGCGCCGCTGGCAATAAGTGCATTTCGGAGTGCTCTCATGGCCATATTATTTCGTTTCGAAGACACATTCAAGTCTATAATACGAGTGGGATAATGAATTCCAACAATACACTCGACTTGTTCCTGTATATGCTGTGGAGCTCTCCACGGTTCATGACTGGAAATAAAGAATAAGAAAAAAAAAATGATCTGCTACAAAATGTTCAACTAGATTTCAGTTTAATTTTTTTTTCTTTTTAGTAATTGAACAGAATAACTTGATCACTTACATGTACTCTTTAGGCATGCTTTGCAGTTCTGGAACATACTGCTTGATGTATTCCCCATTTGGATCTAAACGCTTTCCCAGGGCAACCGGACAGGTACATATTGAGGAGTCTAAAAGCTTTTCAAATGCCGATGACGACACCCACATCCAATTGCCAGCACAAACCGACCAATCAGCATCCAAGAGATACTTTAAGAAATGCTGCAATCCATGTTCCCAACATTGCCAAAGACCTCCACGTGTAAGAAATGTCGCTACCATGTTACGCAAACAATGATGCAACCATCCCTCGGCCAACAATTGCCGCATTGAAGCATCTATTAGTGGAAATCCGGTCTGGCCGATTTTCCATTTGGTCAACTGCTCCTGGCATGGCTTTGCCCATGGAATACTTAAGCAAATCTCATTTCCTTCCATTTGATCGTAATTTGGGTTATTCACTGACATGGTGTAAAAATATTCCCGCCAGATCAGCTGCCCGGTTATATGAGCGCCACCAGATAGACCAACATAGTTGCGTTGTACTTTTTCAAATAAATCATGAACATCCCAATAGAATCGTCTGACAGACAAGCAACCGAATCGCAAGTGAGCACTCATCGATTTGGGCGATTCCAGTATATTGGGGTTAGCTTGATTTGGTAAATAATAGCCATGTTTAAAGGCATTTTCCTCGACTTCCAAACGTTTTTCAAGATGACGCAAAGCTTGAGTTTCACCACCTTTCCATAGACCACTGGCCACATAGCCAAAGCTCTCGGGGAATATATCAAACTCCTCTGGTTGTGGTATCTAAAAAAAACATAAAATTAAAGAGTTTGGATGCGTCCAAATAGATAAGAAATAAATTAACCTTTTTAAAGATATTCAGTTCAGTTAATAGTTGATCGGAAAGTTTTACAAAATTGACTCCATCAAATTCAGGGGTTGGTACGGGTCTTGGTGGGAGTCCAATAACTTGGACAGTATGCTTGAAAAGTCATCGTAAAAGTTAGTACTTCAGCATTTCTAAGGTATTTGTAAGGTTACCAAAAACATTTGATATGTCAATGGAGCTATTCCACCATTAGTATCGATGACAGTCTTTGGATCCCATAGGGTATGTGATACCTTTTCCACTCTTAAAATACCTAATTCGGTGCAAAGTTCTTTGACTGCATTATCGCGTTTATTCCAAATTGGCTCACAATCCTGTTCAAAGCAGATCTTGTCTATTTTTAGGTTTTCATGGAGACACCGGAAAATGGTGGTTGGACTGCCGCGAAAAATGTATAGCTGACCACCATAAGCTCGAAACTTTTTATCAATATCGTCCAGAGACTCCAGAAGGAACTGCATTCGGTTGTAGCCAACGCATTTTGTGCCTAGAATAGAAACATTCAAATAGTAAAATTATAGCGGCTATTGTATGCATATATTAATCAAATCAGAAGAATTCAAAACTCTTGACTTTAAGGTCAAAATGTATGCTTGCAGCTAGGTTCCAGAAATCGAGTGAAATCGAAATTGAAAATCGAGGGAATTCGTTTTCAGTGTTCTGCATTTCAAGCGATTCGGAAACTTCGAAATTTTTTCGAAATCACAATTTCACTTTGTCTCAATTCCGAAAATTTGGAAATCGAGATCGAATACAGTGAAATGTAGAACCCAAAAATGCATTTCCGATTTCATTTCGAGTGAAAGTGAAATGTGGAACCCAGCCACTGTACAAGCCCTTATTCTGGGACTTCTGTTGGACGTAAAATAGGAAATACGATATTACGCGAGTTTTTTTTATAAGAGCAGGCCAGGCCAGGCCAGAGATCAATTGCTGGAAATAATATTGTCATCGAATACTTCCTTCAATAACTCATTGATTTCGCCGGCAGTATGACATGTGGGACTATCCTGTTGAAATCAAATGGGCTGCAGCCCATGTGCACGCACCTTTTGGAATATAAAATCTTTGTAAGGCCGCCTTGATGAGCGTCGCCGGGTGATGACTGTCAATGGCGAACGGTACCGGGTGAATAAGAGTTATATGGCAAGTTGGGTGACACCCAAGGCCTAGCTTCTCGCAACCATTCGTACAAGTACATACAGTGGACGCTCGGAAAAGTTGATCGAAATGTCCCAGACCTTGTCAACTTTTCCGAAAAGTCAACTTTTCTGGACTTTTCAATACCTGTAGAAAATTAGTAGGTATTTTGTTCCATTGTGACATTCTTTTGCCAAAATTTAGTTATTTACCGAACAGCAATTAAAATTAAATGTGCGAATGGACAATACACGTAAGAAAATGTCAGTAATAATTTAAATCAACTGTAACTAGAACGCAGCTGCCATGGAAACATAGGTACATTTCTTCTGAATGCGTAGCTGTTGTGTTATGTATTTTACATCGTTTATTTAAATTTGATATATAAAAAACCGAATGCAAGTAAAAAAAAAGAGTCGCACTCTAAAAAGTTGACCAAAAGTCAAAATATAGTTGACCAAAAGTCAACTTTTTAAGGTAACGTATGGTAGCTAAAATTTGGTCAACTTTTCTGCATAGTAAACTTTTCCGAACTTCTACTGTATATCAAACCGTTTAGCGATTGTGAGTGTAAAAAAAGCGAGGGGATTTGCCAGACATACTTTTCTTGGGTTTACCTATGATCGTAATCTCATTCTGATTAAAACCTCGGGACCGATATTTTGCACAATTAAATAATATCCATTTTAGGAGCAAATAAAAAACCATGAAAACCGGTTCACCTAGGCGTATACGTACTATATTTATATCAGAAATAACCAAATATACAAGTATCGCTTTCGTTTCAGATGCAAAGTTATTGCCAAATATACAATGCTAATGCTTCAGTATTATACACTAATTGTACTACAATTCTAAAGTCACTAACGACTAACTTTGCCATGTTATTCAAATTATAAAGCCATAGCATGTGGAAGAGAATCGGTTGGGAACAGTATGTCGTAAAAGGAAAACAACAACATTTTATGTTGGAGAAGCGGATGAGGTAGATGGATGTTCGCAATTTTTGATAATCGAACATGAGGTGCTAATAATGTGACCAGTAGTTGCGCTTTCGGCAGGACAGTCTTGTTTTTATAGATTGTGTCCCGCTATCCCTAAGACTTCAATTTATATTGACTATTAAGAGCAGTTCGGGAATGTAGTCGGTGCAAATACATACGTGAGCGTCAAAAGTGGTCTAAAAAACCAATAATCTGTAAAAAAAAATTTGATTACGAAATAACAATAATTAAACATATTTTATGTCGAGAGCAACAAATACTTTATAAATATTAAAAAAAAAAATGTATCCAAACTCCAAAGACAAATGAAACCCGCTTTGGTGTTCTCTTACTTTTGACGCTCACTGTATATTGAAAGATATTTATAGCTTCGAAAGTTGCGAAATTCGGAACATGAAAGTGCATATATAGATATTGCATTTGTTTCTACGATGGTGGTTATTTAAGGTCTACATATGTCAACAAGCCCCCATTCACCCATACATTGAAGGATAAGATTCAACGCTGCACTAACGAACTTCAGACAGTTCCATAAAATCTCAAAAACACAAAATGCTGAAAAAAATAAAAGACTCTCAAATCAAATCGCGGCGATTTTTAGCACTAATCATTTTCGGGTATTTTCGAAATTTTGTCTTTGGTACCTTCAGGCAGCTTGTAGAATTTCGTGTATTTTAAGAGAAAAATATTCCAAAACAAAATATTTTTTTCATATACATATAAGCTTCGCGAATTCATGAAAATCACGGAGAAGGAATATTTTCTTGATTCTCACAGATTTAAGTACCTAAAGCCAGAATCGGACTTGTAACGTGTGGTGTGTTGCCATACCGGAGCAGAAGAACTTTGGACACAACACACTACACTGTGACAGAATACACGAGACAAAAATGTTTCTACATAATATGAAATACTCAGGAGCGATAACGACACAGCACTCCGCAACACCCCACGCGTTAGAAGTGTTGTTCGGCCTTAAGACGATTCCATAAGAAAGGAGCGAAAGGGGAGATTGTAGTGGGGGAAGTGGACCTAATAAATACACTTAACTGTCCATAGATTTCATGGAGCATATTCCAAATAGTGCTAAATTTCTACGTTAAGTTAAACTAAGTGAATTACTGTACTTTTTTTCCGACATTTTGTTTGTCGGTGAAAAGTTGCGTTCCCCATACAAAAGCGCATCGTAATGCTTATTTGTATTAAGAAAAAAATATAACCGAAAAAAAAGATCTCTTTAATTCAAATCTTGCGTGAACTTAGTCAGCTATTCAGCAGAATCCCTCAAGTTTGTATAGGCGCCAGGATTAATGTTCACATACTTAACTCCGATAACTCTGTTTCGCGGCTTGGGTACACTTCTGCATTATATTGCAACTGTCTTTTGTAATACAAAAATTGCTTCAAATGTTTTACAAAAAAAACAGCAGCTAGGGTGATAACAAAATTTGGGGGCGTAATCAAGGGGTAACAGCTTCCTGAATTCTAATTTCGAACGTCCAATCCCACCACCGAATAGTCAGTGAATTTGTCTATCTGGGCACTCCTATGTAAACGTGAAAATCAAACGTAGAATAACTCTTGCTAATCGCTGTTTCTTTGGCCTAAGTAAGCTAGAAGGACACCTGTGACAGCTTGGAGTGCGAAATTGGAAACGGAAGGGTAGAGATCGAGCCAGTTGGAGGGACATATTAAGTAAGGAGCAACACGCTTTGTAGCGCCATCAAGAGTACATAAGTAAGCATCGAAAATTGAGAATTTACTAAAAGAAAAAAGTTAAAAAAATCGTACGCCGCGGTAAAGTATAAGTTTGCTATCTTTTCATATAAAAAATGGAAATCCCGATTCACTAACTGATTCATCAACTCCCAGCCTAAATCCTTTGTCTGTTCTCTATCGTAGAAAAGTAAATCAGATTTTGGAGTATATGGCTAAAAAATTCAGGATACTTCCAGTCAAAAAAATCAAATTTGTTTTTTTTTGTTTACATACACTAATGAAGACATTTGAAACATTTGGCTTCCGATTGCCGTTATGGATATCGTAAAATTGCCGTTGAAATTGGAGCAAACGGACGAGATTAAGTTTACGATATTAAAACATCGTTTTTTTTTAAGCCTCTTTTCGATCAAATCTGGGTGAGCGAGCACTATATTTACACACACTCCGCGCCACTTGAATAGCACACTCCCTAAGGTCGGTTTTCTATCGCCTACTGGTCCCAAACCAAGCCTGCTACAGACCAAATTTAAAGTTCATTTCATTGCTGTTATTTGACCAGAAGGAAGATTTATGAACTAATGCTTTGTATTAACAAAAATTTCAAAAACCGGAAAAATGTGGGGCCCTAATTTTGCACCATTTTTAATTTTGACTATGTATTTAATTAAAAAAAAATATATATAAAATGGATGGGGAAAAACCTTAACCAAGGAATAGGAGAACTCAAACCTTAAAGGACGCTAGCCTATTTATTGCCAAATTGGCTAAGAAAATCAAGAATCTTTTCCAAAAATCAAGAAAAAATGTGGTATCATATTATTTCGAATGCCAAGAATATAAAAAAAAAAAAAATCAAGAAGAAGTCACTCCTTAAACCGTTTTTGTCGCGCACATGTTACCTGGACTTCGTAGTTGCACCGTGCGGTCTTCTCCGACGAAAAAAATTTTTTTTTTAAGGTTCCGATAGCTATATCTATAACCTCTGCAAAGAAACTCATCATTTGGACCGGCTGCATAGCAGAGTTGAATGTGTGATGGTACGGGGGGCCGTTTCATATTATGGCATCTGAAAATTACAATTTTTGTTAACCACAATGAATGCGTTGTCTTACAATGATAAGCCTTTAACATATTTTCATAACCTCTGCCGTGGATCTAATATAGCGTCAATACATACAGCCCGGTTTGTTGAAACGTATTTATAGAGCCAAATTGTGGAGCTTTTAAGCTGCCCGTCCTATTTATGGACCGGGACAACAATATTTTACTGTATTCGACTATCCCAAGCCATCGAATTAGCTTGGAGCTCGATTTCGCTAAATTATTTAGCCAATTTGTATATGCATCCTTTCCATACCAGATATGTTAATTTTGGAGCAGAAAGGTTGCTTAAAACACAATTAAACAAATTTTTTTTTTAAATCTAAAATACTCCGATTGCCTTAAATTAATTAAGTAGATAATGTTGTGTTAAAAAGAACCAGAATTCTCTAAAATGATTTTTTGGTTTAGGTGTTTTATTCAAGTAGCGCAAAATTAGGGCCCCACATTTTTTCGGTTTTTAGTTAACAAATTTTTGTTAATACTTAGAGCTTTAGTTTAAAATCTTGCTTCTGGCCAAATCACAACAATTAAATTAACTTAATTTTAAAAAAAATTAGGTCTCTAGCATGCTTGGTTTGGGACCAGTGGGCGATAGAAAACCGACCTTAGGGGTGTGCTATTCAAGTGGCGCGGATTGTATCTTAAGGAACAATAATATTATATACAAGAACTAATGGTGCTATTAAATATATTAGTAATTTAATACATTGTAAAAGCAAACACAGAACAGGCTATAAGAGAACCGCAAGTACCTGATACCTACTCATTTCAGAGACAAGCAAAAAATAGAATTGATTGCAAATACTGAGTATTTAATTTATTTTCTTCCCAACTATTAAACTTACCCGCACTTTCGCCATCGAATATAAATATAGGCAGCAACCTGGAGCTATGTCGTTTGTTACCTATTGCCTCTAATAAAGCCGGATTGTCGTGGATTCTAAGCCCGTGTCGAAACCAAATAATATTTGCCGCCATTTCTATATAATATATCAGCACACACTTAGGTAAATAAAATAAAGCCGACTAACTGCTGCAACAATAAAAAGCAAACTCTTATTACAAGAAATCTCGTGAATTTTTCTCGACGACGACCTTACTCTGATAACGCTCGCGAACGAATGCAACCAATCAACTATTGGCTCTAATACTTATAACCTAATCGTTAGATGTTGTTGCTCGAAAACGGGAGGGGTGAAACGCGAAACAATGTTGCATTTAAACGGCACAAACACTCTCACTAAATTGCATAATAATTCAGAACACATGTGAGACTTCGAAAGCTTTCAATAGATGATGCACTTGTTGGATTTTATACACTGCTCGTAGAACCAACCACAAATTACGTACATAGAGAACGGATTCAGGGGGACGTTAGCTCTAGCTCACTCTATGGTATAATGCATGGAAGCCGCAAGTATGAATGAACTTTTCAACGAGTTTGGGTTGTGCATTGAGTTCATTTGAATACCTAGGTCGGTCAACTTTCTTGACGTATAATAACCAAAACATAGGGTAGTTTTTTGAATCCTTACGGAAGAAAAAGAGCACGGGAAATGCTTAGACGTAAGCCAAAGCGATATGTTGTTAGAAATTGAAAAAGGTCACGTTGTGATTGTCGAGAACAAAGCTGGCGCTGGCTGGTCTTCTGTTGGAAACAATAGGGTGGTTTTTGAATAAAGGATACTTATTGTTATTGTTTGGAATTTGCAATCGTTGCGTTGACTTAAAGTAAATAAAGCATTGGGGGAAGGACTTATGCCAAACGCATTCTGGTCTGTAATTGAATGGTTTGGATTGGATTTCATGCAAGATTGGGTTCAAAAATAGTAATGCATCGAGATTTGAATGGTGGTGAGCACTGATTGAGATGTGGATTGATTTGCGTTTCTTTGTTTATCTTTTGTGTGGGTTAATCTGATGACGGTTGGTTGCATTGTTTAGTATATGGCTGATTTGTTTAAATAAGAGTTTTTGATATATTTGCACAATGTTTTTCGTTCGGCATGAACCCAATAAGTACTAAGATGTGCCGTTTTGTTACCACGACTCGTGTGACCTAGTGTGTGTTAATTGTTAAGGATGTGATGCGGTCGGTATCTATAACCAGCCTGTGTAGTTGAGAAAGCGTATAAGGTCCTGTATTCCTTTGCCCGAGAGTTTGGCCGCATGCGTTCGCTCCAATTGGCCAATGTCCCTTGGTTATTGCCGTGATTCTGACGATATCTTTTCCAGCATTTTTCTTCGTTTGTCAGGCATTATCTCAGAGATGGCAAAACGTACCTAGGTTGGCGTTTTATATGGCGATGAAAAGAGGACGATTAGATGCTTCGATTGAGGGGTAAACGATTTCCGTGGCTCTAAAACTGTGGCAGTGGTGGCAAGGCAAAGGCTGATGTTGGCTTAAAAATACAGTGTGAGTTCTGTTTAGTAGGTTCTTTGTTCTATTTCGATCGTAGGTAGGCCATATCTTCCTTGATATGACGCAGTTTGTCCATCCCGGCCATTGGGTATTGGCTTTGTATTTGTCCCTTAACCGCTCCTAGCGGAATGTGGACCCTCGTCGCGAGCGAGCGCGGACCCCTTTCTGGCCAGCTCATCCGCGCGTTCGTTGCCTGTTATGTCACTATGCCCTGGAAACCTAGGTCTCCTCGGGATGTCGTTAGCTTGAGCTTCAAACCACATAGAATGGATCGTCGATTTGCCTACAAGCTGCCTGCGCCCCAGAATTTTTCATGTATTGATGCTGTTCAAAATAAAGGGAGCGCCATTAACGCACGCATACTTGAATAGTCCTAGGCCCATTGTACCTCATGGAATAATCATTGCCACCGATGTGCCGGACTCCTACCGGGAAAATACTCTCCATCTTCAGCAAACGTCTTGCATTAGGTTGGTATCAATTTTTCTTGCTCTTATCGGCTCTAATATTCTATGGTCTTGTTGGATTTATATCCTTTTATCATATGTATTCTGAAATGCCGGGCTCGTTGTTTTTCGCATTCTGTGCAGAATCGTTGAAGTAATCTGCCCGATAAATAATTAAGTGTGGTAGAGATACTTACTATTTATTTAGGTACGGCTACCGTCCGCTGGGCGTCAGCCATCAATACGCCGCTCCAGTTAGCCCGATATTTGGTTGAGGTCCCTTCCGAAAACCTTCATCCGCCTTTGCCATAACGTCCATATGCTTCTGTGCCATAGAGCAGGACTGAGATGAGGGTCATATATAGAGTCTCCTGGCGTTACTGACCTATCCAATTTGCGATGTTTTCGATCAGTCTTGCAGTCCATCTTCCCCTAATTTCTCTTTGTCATTTTAATCTCTTTAGCCTAAGCTGTAGCCGTTTCCTTTCCAATGACATCTTTTTCTTTTTCGTTCTGATATTATTCGACAGCTAGAAGCTCGCCACCAGGAGAGCTGTATCAAGCAAACATGGGGGTCCAGATAGGGTATCGTTCTGGAATACTTGGGATTCTGCAAAGATTTGCCGGAGTGTCAAATTTGGTCGATGGTTTAGACTTTCATGTTTAAAATGCCCTTATATTCGCCGATTAGATTATATTATGTAGCCAAAGGCGCACTAGCGCAGTGGTTAGTGTGCTGGACTACTGTGCGAGGGATCCCAGGTTCGATCACCGGAAAAACACAAATTACATCTTAAGGTTTTTTCTACTGCGCCAGCTCTCGTGAACGTCTGACAAACATCCGAGAGTATGACTGTCCTGAAAAAGCTTCTCAATTCAGCCGTTAGGACTCGGCATAAAATTGTAGGTCCCTTCCATTCGTCTCAAAAATAGAAACTCACACAAACGAATGGTTGCGAGAAGCTAGGCCTAGGGTGTCCTGCCGCCTGTTGCGCCATATATTTATTTTTTTAGCCAGAATGGTCTTATAAGTGGTAGGAAGGTAGGTAAATGGGTGCTGTTGTGGCGGTTGACCCAGTTTCACATAATTGGGTTCATTGTGTCTAGTCACGGGAACCTTCCATTTTTGGAGACAAAGAATTTACCGCTTTTATTTGAGTCTCCTAGTTTAATCTAATGTATTCATAGCCCTTGTATCCAGATTTCAAGCTTGTCCTAAGAGTAACCGAAGGATATAGAGTCAGGAGTTCCTTAAGATCAACATTCTCCAGATCTTGTAGTTCATCGAAGAAGAAGCTGTTGAAAATCCTCTGTCTACTCACTGTTTTTAAGGGCTGGGCATTTGCAAAACAGGTGAAGAACATATTCTATTACTTCAACGTCTCTAATGCAGCTTCTGCAAAAGTCATTATATGCAGTATATGCCCAACCTTTCCGCGTGTACTCCTATAGCAGTGTCCAGTAATGACAGCCGTGAGTATGCGGATATCCTTGCAGCTAAGTCCGATCATGAATTTGGATTTCTTTTTGCTCACTTCTGGCCATAATTCTTTTGCATTCCTGCAGGTGTTGAGATTGCTCCAGCGTAGATTTGTTCTACTCAATGATTCGATGTTAATCTTCCTAGCAAGCGTGCTTAGAGAAGTTTTTACAGATTTTAGGGTCGTTGATGCGTGCATATTCGACGCGTTTCTTGTAAACTCATCCGCCTGTTCATTGCCGGCAATATCCATAGGCCTTGGTACCCAGCATAGGATAACCGTGTTGGCTTGTGATAGTTCGTCCCGTTATTTCTTGCAATGACTTACTGGCCTCGGCTTCACCACAACTGACTCCATGGCTTTTATGGCGGGTTGGGTATCAGAGTATATAGTCATTTGTTTGTCGGCAATGTGTCGTCTCTTTAGGTCCTTTGTCTTATACGTGACATTCAGAAGACTAATTCCTCACCTGATGGTGATCCAAAATGTTAGCGATTGGGAGCTACCACAAAAAGATAATACAGTAACATCAGAGTAGAGTGGTAGCCAGTAAGTGCCATTGGGCCTTACTCGTAAACATTTTCAACCTTTAAGCTTAAATACTTTGTAAGTCACAATAGACAAATTTGTTTGGAAAATTTCGCAATTGTGGGAGGGGGTAAGTTCACGGGTTAGAAAAGCAGATAATATCCTACTCTACCACACTTATGTCCTTGTGTGGTTTGAGATGTGGTGTCACTCCTCCTTGTGTCTACTTGACACTATCATTAGAGGCCTTTTTTAATCCCAAATATTTACGTATAGCACGTAAGGCCGCGATTATCATCCTATCGATCAACAAACAAATTAACAACAACATCTGTCTAACGCCTAGCACAAAACGTCACTATTAATAGCAACAGTTTTCAGGTAATTGTGTTTAAATATCTCGGAGTAAACATGAACTCCACGAATGACACCCTAGTGGAGATCCGTCGAAGAATTACCCTAAAAAACCGCTGTTTTTCTTTGGCACTAACTCGAAGGTCGAAATGTGTGCTCTACAAAACCCTTATCCTGCCAGTTCTGCTGTATAGCTCTAAGCGCTAGATAATAAGCAGGAAGGGAGAGCTCACTCGAAAGAAAAATTATTCGGCAACATTTTTGGTCCTGCGTGCGGGGAGGGCAAATTGAGAAGATGCAACCGCAAACTATGAGCTGTATCAATATGTGAATGTACGATTAGTCTAAAAAGCCAAAATACATCAACTACATTGGGTAGGCCACGTCAAGCAAATGTACAATAACGCTCCAGCTAAAAAGATCTTCGATCTTCGATTCTTGACGAAGGCCTAACCTCATTGGAATAGGTATAGTACCGTGTATATAACCCTTATGCCCAGTTGTACAGTCAGAGTTTAAACTGAAGTTTAACTAAACCTGAACGAGAGTTTAAACTTTTGGTTTAACTCGTTCAGTTTCACAGTACAAAATAATCTGACAGTTAACTAAACGCAGTTGTGGAAGCCTAAGAATAAGAAGTACAGGAAGGGGCATATCGAGGAAACAGTGAGGCTTTTTTCAAAATAGTGTGAGTTATACTAACACAAATGCATTGACACAGGGCCGGCCTAAGGGGCCAGCGTAGAGTTAGGACGCCAAAGTGCTGGGGCGGACGATGTAACCCTTACCCGTTTCTTTAAAAGTGATAAAGTAGGAAAATATGTAGCTGAGCTTTAAGGAAGCACTAGGTTATGGTTTTTAACTTCTCAGAAGTACTTAGGCACCTTTAAAGAATCACAGCTATTAATAATAGCCTTAATAAATAAACGTACCTTTTACAGGAACCTACAAATTTTAAACGTAGGTATAAATAAAATTCAGTTTTTAGTTTTAATTTTAATGCAAAAACACTATCACATATATTTTCCTTAGTTAAATTAATTTTAGTTTGGTACATTTTATCTACATCCATCTGATAATAATTCGGTCATACATCTGGGATCTTCGCGTAACATTTCAGACGATTATCGTCTCGACGATTGAACAAAACGTAACGATGTAACATCACAATAGCGTCGTTCAATCGAATCGTTCATCGTTTTCGTTTTGAACAGTTTGAGCAGGGCTGTAAAGAAACTGTGACAACTGAAAACTAATAAAAAAGGTATAAATATGCAATTTGTGTGTGTTGTTGTCTTTTATGTGGAAATAGATAAAAAGGTAAACATTTTTTGGTACAGGAAAATTTGTATTGATTAGGGGTCATAATATAAGATAAAATTAGTGAATGCATTTTTTAAAGCCAATTTAATAAATGCAATTCTATCATTGCCTACTCCAAAGAGAACATAACAAGAGTCTGATGTGAACTTTCTAATGTAGGTACCTATTTCGTTTAACTAGAATGAAGGAAATGGATATTTTTTCTATATTTTCACATTTCACCGTACAAATGCATAATGGAGAGTACTATTTGTCGAAATTATAAAAGATTTAATAGAAACAATATTCTTTTAACCTTTGTTTTGCTTTAAAAGATCCTATATGGAAAGAAAATATACCAAAAACGATTAAACGATTGCCAAAGAGCCATCGTTCAATCGAATCATTTCGACGACAGTATTTGACAGTTAAATTGTTTACGTGAAGCAATAAGAAACGATGATCGTTCACTCGTTTCGACGATCATCGTTTTTGGTTGTTACACGAAGTAGCAGCATCTACGACGTCGTTCGATCGTTGCCTTACGCAATTAGACCACTGTTTCTTAAAATTGTGTTTTTTTTTTGTCCATTAGTTTTGATTGGATTCTAAGCTGTTTCTCTGTTATAAGACATATGTCTTCAACATCTTGACGACGATACCAAACGTCACGATAACAGGACAACAGAAGAAATACCTTTAAACATATTTTCTATTTATAACAAGAAAACTGCACTAGGGCGCTCAACCGATTTAAGCGCCTTGCCCTCACCAACAAAAAAATATAGTTCGTCCCTGAACGAGAGTTTCCGATTTGACAGATGAGTTTCAGTTAAATCAAATGCTATCAGATAAATAAAGTATATTTTTGTTTTCAACCAAATTCCCTTTTTTGCAACAAAATGTCATGAAATACTAATTTAAAAGTGTTCCACAATAATATATCTACCTAAAAAACACTTAACAACATTATTTTATGTGGAATATTAGATAAAATATACATGTGAAATGAAAAATTGTTTCTCTCCTTATTATGCTCGTTTTTGCAGAATTTAACACACACAGAAATGTTGTTTTAAATTTCTTTCGGTAAAGAATTGTATTTATTCACTGTATTCACTGTTTTTTCACTGTTTTATTCAGTTAAATACGTAATTTCACTATTTTAACAATTTGAAATTTCAAACACGGCAAATTTCCCCAGCAAAATGACAGATGAGTTTCAAATTCTCTGGTTTTTTTCATATCTTGCGGCCTCACTCACGTACACTGTATATGTGATATACACTCTTTCCTGTACTTCTTATTCTTAGGTGGAAGCGCAGAACAATTTCCCTTAAGGGGATATTTTTCTAGCAGCGCACTTTTGACCAAGTAAATGGTTATTGCTTTTCTCTACTTTATCTATTTTACCATTTGTAAATAAAAGAAAATGTGTGCAATATTATTACATTGTGTATTTTGGTATTAACGAAGTGAATTGATTTATTTTCGACACATGTTTGAACTGTCATCTACTTTCACCAATTAATTATTGCAGTAATTATTATTTCTTTTTTTTTTCAATAATAATACATATCTAGTTGTTGAAATGTATGTGGCATTCAGACGGATGCGATCACAGGTACTGCTTCTTTGTAACTCGCTGGGTTTTTACCACATCCAATCACCCGTCGCCAGTAAAATATTGAAAGGATTTTATGAGCCTCTAATTAGGGTCATTGTCTGGTAATAGGTAGGCGCAAAGTTTTTTGCTGGTGTTTCTACGAAAATCTGCGCTATCTTGTTCTGGTTTTACTTTTTTTTTAAACAAAAAATGTAGGTAATCCAGATCTGTATACAAAAATGGTATGAACTCCGAAACCTTTGAACTGAACAGGCATTGTGCCGAGAAGTGTGTTGAAAATCGGACAAACAAATTGCATTGTAAAAAGAATAGAGTGGGAAGTGTCTTGTTTCAGCCAAAACAAAATGTGAAAGATTTGAGTACGTATAGAAATATATTTTGTTCGCGAAGAATCTAAAGAAATCACTAGTACAATCGTCATTTCCACACACGAAAAGAAACAATTTGTATTGAAAAAACCTCAATACAATTTACGCTTGTCTACATTATGTTTGGGCTAAGATCTACCTGATGTTCACTTGAAAAAAGGCGTTTTCATTGAAAAGTAAATTTTATTGGTTGAAAATCTATTGAAATTTTCTGATGACAGTGGGTTTACCGCAGTAATGCTGGAACTAATCATAGCTCTACTTTTCACTCATATAAAATCAAGAAGTGCAGCACCCAAACAATTTCTCATTTCTGTTCTCTCTCTCTATCTCTCTGTATGAAATAGCAGCTGTCAAAATAAACCTCAAAATGCGAAACGAAAGTTTAAACGGCAGAATGCAGGCGTTTAACTTAAACCGAGAGTTGAACTCCACTTTGGGTTTAAACGAACACAGTAAAACCGAAAATTTGTTGAACGAAGGTTTAAACCAAAACGAGAGTTTAAACTCTGACTGTACAACTGGGCATTAATAAAAATAGTATAATGCATTTTCTTTACTAAAATATTGGACATTATTTTTAAGTGTTAAACAAAACTGCGTACAGATTTTCAGATATATATATATTTTTCTCTTATAACTAAAATACATTAACAAAAATACATTGATAACAAAAACTAATATCTACATCTACGTCTACTTAGAAACTAGGATCCCATAATAGTATCACTTGACCGATTAGTTGAAAAATGCTAATATACGATTTTATATTCTAGGACGGTGATTGAAATTGAACTCGAGAATCAAATTTGTGCTGAAAGTCAGTTGAGTATTATTTGAAAAGTGATTCGCTGTCTAGAACTCCTCATGAAAACTATTCGCGGTGTCGATCATTTTGGATTGAAGGAAGATCTTCGCATTGCTTTGTACCTGCGAAAAGAAAACCGCTTTGCGAAAAACGAATGATAATATAAATGCATGCATACCTCGTGTAAGGATAATTTGCCGTCATTATTATTATCGGTCAGACTTATGAGTGTGGCTGCCTCCTGTACAGCATAGCGGGGGTGCCTGGGATTTACATAATTAAGAAGTTCACCCCTATCCGCTCGGGCATCATTATTTTTATCGATAATCCGCTTGAACTCTTCTCGGCGCTCTTCGACAGTTTTAGAAATGACAGATCTCCGATAAACATCTTCGTCATCATCCATTGTGACGTCAGAGAATTCTTCTATTGATAACTGATCATCACCATCCGTATCAAACTGACGCAGTATGTCATCGACTAAACTCAGCAGATTTGCCGTACTTGATTCGGGATGACGAAACGCTAAAAACTCATCTAGTGTCAGACTGAAGAGATCAGTTTGAGCAGCCTCTGACCAGCGCGCCTTGTCGCGCATCATCTCTTCTTTTGCTTTGCGATCGAGTGAATTGTGTTTCACTTCACTGTGCTCCTTAATATCGTCATCATCTAGACCGTGCTCTTTAAGAAAGTAGGTGTGGTATTCCTCCCAAGTTATAAGACCGTCACCGGGTGCTTTGTCTACTTTGCTGAACTCAATGGGATTCATTTGGATAGCCCATTCTATGTGTTCGACTATTTTTCGATTAATGTATTTGGCCAACTCTTGTATACCCAAAAAATGGTCCCGATTTGTGTCGGCACTGAAATTTAAAAAATGGCAAATTACAATTACGAAAGTTTTGAAAAATAGTAGTTTTTAAAAGAAATAAAACTTTTTGTTTTTTGTTTTAATTCAAGTCACTTTTTGCAGATCTAAATATTTTTTTGAAATTTATACATAGGTACCTACGTTGCAGTTGTTTTACGTCATTCAGGCGAAAAGATTCTTACGATTTTACACTCGTAAAAGTATGTGTTTCCAAGACGTGTAGTGTAGATCAATCTGCTTTTATGTTCCATATGCCACGAAAAATCTGAGATCTGATGTGCCCAATCACTCAAGTAAATAAGTGTAGGTACAATACCTACCTACACCTAAAATTGTATCTACCAGAAGTATTTATTTAATTACATAATTTGATTAACTACTTATGTAACTGCAAAAACCGACAAAATTACAATTGTCCTACGGAACATGACCGTTCCAGTCTTCCAGGATATTTAAAAATTCAGGAATGTCGTTGCTCGTTGGCGAATGCATAAATTGCTCGACATCTTTTCGATGAATTCACGAATTCATATCTCCCAAAAAAATGAGAATGTGTGCGTGAGGCCATGCATTTTTTCGGGCTTGCTTGTAGGCAACCGGCTTTTCACTGGAAAGTTATTTAGGTATTTTTGATCATTTCCCATCCCGTGGTCATGCATGGTGGTGGTGGTCATGGAGAAACGAAACAACCCATAATTATTCTGATAGAAAGTAATTTTTTTTTACTTTAAAATGTAACATCCTACTTATAGGTTATGTACCACCGGGACGGTACCTATAAAGTCAGTTAAATGTCTTTTAGACAAACTTGTTCAAACTTTCAACATTGAAAAATAGTGAATTTTATATCTAGGTCACTTGCCAGTTGTCACTGAATGACATTAAAAAAATCGATTGGATCCGTTGTTAAGTTTTGATGCTAAAATTCCACATAAAAAGCCTCAGTTATAAGGTACACCAACGATCGCGGAACCAGTTTTCTTAATTATTTGCGACAGAAACAACAACAAGCAATCTTCCAATGAACGTTTGACATTATAAATACCAACGTAGGCATTTAGCATATCTAATATCTGTAAACTTCCGTCTCATTACCTACCTTCTAAACGCCTTTTCCAGTATCTGCTTCTCATTTATAGAACTTTCCGCCAAAATTACAGTTTCCGGCTGCAAATGTTCACTAGAGGACTTATCCAGGAAATTATTGTCTTTTTCCTCTGACACACTCGGCGCGGGTGTGTCTTTCTTCGAGTACACCAATTTATCCATTGACCCGACTGTTTTATTCAAAATAACTCCAATGAAAAACAAATAGAAGATTATAGCCACTATGGTCGGCCACCTCAACCACTTTATGGTTCTTAAAAACAAAAGATTACCCATCACACCAAACTATTTCGTAACTTTCAATCACTAGACCCCGTACCCCTGGACCGACACCGACCAATGTCGGTCACATCAACAAATCCAAATGCAATTTTATGTCTCTGTCTCTGCCTTCGTCCCAATGAAGAATTTTCATCTCTTAATAGCTGTGTATACGCCTAACAGGTTTCTGAAAGTGAAAGTTGTATACTGTGGTGGTGTGCTTTTGTTGTTTTCTATTGTTCGCTTTAGTTTGGCGAATAATATTGATTTTCCAAAATGCAGCTTACGGTGACAATTATTTATTTTTTTTGGCGACTAAGTGGAATGTATTTGCGTATTCAAAGAAAGAGAATTAACTTATTATTGAAGATGATGGTGGTAAAACACATGCCGAAAGTCCACCCTGCACAATCACACATAACATGATCACTTTATATGAAAATTAATTTTGAAATTGTTCAGCTACAATTTAAGCAAGTATGTAACCGTGACACTTAATAAACGTACTTTCAAAGTTTAATCAGACTACCTACATTCGTTTGCTGCTTGTGCAACAAACAAATCTGCAAATTGCTACGCTCTGTGCGAAGGAAACGGAAAAAGTTGCATTTTCTTTCAACGAGAGGGAAAGAAATCCAAAACAAAATATTACAGTTGCCATCTACATGTGAATGCGGTTAATCACGTCGGTGACAACTGACTTTGTATACCAGTATAACAGAGTCAAATTTGACATTTGGAATTTCTTTGTTGTGAAAATCGGCAGAAAACCTAAAAAATTGCAAGCAGCTGGACATTTTTTTGCGAAATAATTATAATTTTTATTTACTTGCACTTGGTGTGCAGTGTTGTGGAATTTCGTGTTGTTTTTAATCAATTTGGTAATGCGTAGAATTCGCCTAAATGCCAAATAAGGTGTCGGTATGCATTATTAAGATCGAGATTGATGTATCTTTGACTGAGGATCAAGGTAAGTTGAATAATTTTGTAAATGGATTGTTTTATAAGGGTTGAATTTATGTAGAACCTGGAGCTGTATCTTCGGAGCATCCAACAAATCCTAAATTGCTCAAAGAGCGTGAACGAGATCGTGGTCTAAGGGGATCAAACGAAATAACAATTGAAACATATACAAATCAAATAATGAGTTGCAAAGCAAGGGATGCTCTGCCAACGAGTTCTAGAGAAGCCACACCATTGGAGGAGGCTCAGATAGCTTCAGAGTTTCCCAAGGAAATTGGATTTTTTTCAGGGAATCCCAGTGTTGAGGTTACTAATGGAATAATTCATTTGTACAAGAAAAAGTAAGTTTGCAATTTTATATAAATTGAGTAGAAACATTTTATCTACAACTACATAATTAAAAGCTATTCGATTCGAACTTGAATTTGCCTTTGAAAGGATGGTCAATTGTATTGTCAGCATAGTCTGTTTTCTCATGGTTCCCTTGCTACTGATGTGCTCATACATAACATTCTACCGAGTGCATTGTTTAGCATCTGATGCTTAGTATACGAGGATGTCAACAATGCATCAACTCGCTGCACAATCAAGCATAAAACGCAGTTCGCCAACTTGACCAACACATTCGTGATGTATACGTGGCCTGCAACGTGTTACATTACACAAACATGTTTCATTTTTTAGTTAAATTGCGTTGCTCAAAACCAGCAACGACCGTTGTTGTTGTTGTCGCAGCTTCATTGGTCATTCGTCAGTTCGCCTCTGGTTTTTAGACTTAGGAAATGTGCTACTTCAGTTGGGTGGGTCCATAGCATTGTTGTTACTTGTTTCGCCGGGCATTTAAAAAAGTGTTGTACATCGTGCGGCCCGCCGTTGCAGTCTGGGCAACTGTTCTGTATCCAAATGCTATGGTCTAGGCGAGACATGTATTTATATAGTTTGTGGGACCAACCAGAGTGGAGTTGGGCTAGTGTTGTTCTGGTTGGACGTGGGGATAGTTTCTCTTCGGTGGCAATGGGTCTGTCATCGGTCACAACGTTTGCTTTGTAGCTAGCGATCATGTTGGTTACCGAAGTCTGGTGGATGTGTTTTATTCCTTCGGCGTATTGTTCGGTTTTGAAGTTGGGTTGTTGTACGTAGGTGGTCTGACACCTTCCGATATTGCGAGGTGGCTTGGAAATCGAGATGAGGTTGTGGTTGGGTGTTCCTGTAGAAATTTTTGTGAAAGCATGGTGTATTGGTCTTCGTTAGCCATGAGGTGGCATCCTGTGATAATTCGCATGGCTGTGTTGTGGTTTTTTTTATGGTGCATCCAGTTGGTATCGCTTAATTGCCCCGTAGTTGAGGAGAATCGTCCGATCGCTTTGTATTTAGCTAGGAGCGTTGCTTAATCTTTCCCCCCAGAAGCTTTCAGCAAGTAACTTGATGACGTTATCCACTTGGGAAGACATTTCTGCTTTTCCCTGTCAGCTGTCAATCCCCATCTTATGCCGCTCGTCAACGACCGGCATAACTTGTTATACCTAAGGTACGAATGAGAGAATTCAAAAGGCTTCACCTTCAAATAATCGATAACATTCGGAGTAGATTTCTAACACACTACGTGCATCAAAATAACAAGACTCTGAAGAATAAACTAACATTTGCATTTTATTTTATTTTCAATCATTTCGGTTGAACTGCAATTATATCTGCTGTAATTTGCATCGACGACCTAAGTTTTTACATCAAAATGTGTCCAATTCCTTTCGGCATTTGGATACCACATCATCCAAAAGTCCCCCGCTCCTAATATTATCAATAACTTTATCACGTCGTTTCCATATTTTTATCAATTCTGTGTCGTATTCAGTTGGTCTCCTCTTAAGCGAGTAATACGACTCATATTGCTCGTGCGTTACCTTCAATGTGTCCAGTTTAGGCATTTTTAAACTAGGTTGCGTTACCAATCTATACGGATCGTAGTTTTCTGAATAATTTTCTTCCCGCAATTTGCCCCAATCCAGCGTCAACAATGTATTATAAAGTAACTTTGGATGCCCCAATATGCCGTGACATACATCAACAAGAAACAATTGGCTATCAGGAATAATCATTTCAATCTCAAGTTGCTGCATTCGAATATCAGTTCCACGATATTTCCGCTCTCCGATCCAAAGAACCGGAAGATCTTTGCGTTGGACATTCGACAGTTCTAGTATTAGAGGGGAATTTTGATAGCGATAATTTGTACGCCTGTTATTCCGTCCATAGAGCAGTTCTTGCTCCAGCAAACTAAATTCAATGGCATCCTTGCGATTCAATTTGAAATGGTGCGAACGAAAGAGTCGATTCATTTCATCATCGATAATATCGTAAGCTCTTCGGTGATGTGCTATCCACACAACTTGGGTACAAATGGCAAGGAAAGCCTCATGAAATGTCTTGTCTTTGGTAGACTTGGAAATATTCACTACCGGCGTTATATGATAGTACGGCATCATTTCACCATTTCCCAGCAGAATAGCACTGTACTCTCGCGCAAGCAGTATGCGATACTGTGAAAGATATTCTGAAAAGATTCGCTTTATTTGCATACTTTCGGTGCTTTCAACTTGAGCCGCTTTGCCCGTAACCTCATCTCGACGTATGAGGATGTATTCTACAAGTCGAATAAAATGCTCAAAGTATGTGATCAATGCATTCAAAAACAAATCCACTGTTTGGGTGTGAATGAAGTCGATAAATTTGTTCGTTAAAATTTCCGATGGGGCGAGGAATAGCACCAGATTTTTGATATCCTGGATTACGATTACATCCGCATCAAGAGAGGATTCCGACCTCGTGAATTCCTGACGAAATATCACCTCATTTATTTGGTTCATTGTGGACTTAAACATAAAGCCATTAGAACATTTTACTCCAGATTCTTGTGGTAAGATTTCATTACCGCCAGAAGCAAACTTGATATGTTGCATTTTTACATCCCAAGTCCAACTACCAGTCGGATATTTTGGTACGATGTTATCCTTATGCACGCGAATCATTATTACCTCTCGCTATGTATATAACTCGTCGGAAATTTGTATTATTTAAAGAAAAATATGCTCTTAAATTGATATACAAAAAAAACAAAAAACAATTTTGACTACTTTGACTGTCACAACGAGTTATTTTTATAGAGTTGTGAGCTACGTTTGAACTTTACTCAATCAATGCACATAAGAATGAAGTACCGGGCATTCGTGACCATAGGAAAACTGCTTTCAATGAGTTATCCTCATCATTCAATGAACTAGTGTCTAAATGACTGTGTTTACCGTGATAATAACGATTCCCTTAATCCCACACCTTAGAAGTAACCGATGAAATGCATTGCCCGGAGTTAGCCTCAAATTATTGAATTCTAAATGATGACACTCACTTGTTAAATACTTTTAATAAAAAACATTGATATCATTACAGTGAACGCAAGGAAATAAAAGAAGGACCCTCTAACCAGCTGTGTCTACTGGCTGTACCAGCCAGTCTCAGTTGTCATGATTTGCTTAACTTTGTGGCTCCATGTCACTCAGAAATTCAACATATTCGTATTATTCGGGATGGAAGCCCAAATCAGTTTATGGTTCTTCTAGTGTAAGTATTTTCCCTCCTCTAGCTTCTCAGAAATCATGCTGAACAACTACTTCTCTATTTGGTTTTAGTTTTCGTTGCAATGAAGCTGCATTGGAATTTTATCAGACCTTCAATGGAGCTGCATACAACTCTCTTGAACCTGACTCGCTTTGCCATGCAGTTTGGGTGTCTGAAGTCGAACGTGGAGAAGACGGTGTACCACCAATCGGGCACACTGAGTTGCCAACATGTCCCGGTAGAAACCAAATAGTTAACTTATATAAATCAAAATTGTAACCTGCTTCCCTGTTTTAGTCTGTCTCGAAAGAATGGACGAGAGTGTGGACGGAGTTTTGACAATTCTTTGCAACCATGCTTTCCATGCAAATTGTCTCATCAAGTGGGGCGACTCCACGTGTCCAGTTTGTCGACACGTACAAACGCCAGAATTGATGGAAAATTCAGTTTGCATGGAATGCGAAGGCACTGAAGCGCTGTGGATCTGCCTGATCTGTGGACATGTGGGTTGCGGCCGATATCAGGGTGGTCATGCTGCTGCTCACTACCGAGCAACAAATCATACATTTGCCATGCAATTGGGTACTTCCAGTGTATGGGACTATGCTGGAGATAATTTCGTACATCGTTTATTTCAAAACAAGACTGACGGCAAGTTGGTGGCCACTCAAGCTCCCAATGATGAAGGCGAGGAAAAGATCGACTCCATGCAATTAGAATTCACTTATTTATTGACTTCTCAATTGGATACTCAGAGGAAGTACTACGAGGAAAGAATTCAAAAGTTGGAAGGTGAGTGGAAAGACTTTAAAATTTCAGCTGAGAACGCGTCGGGGAAGCTCGCTGCCATGGAGCAAAAAGTACAAAGTCTTACGAAAGAGAAGCAGTCTCTGGAGAGAAAACTGGCAGCAAATGCTAACAAGTAAGACAACTTTGTCTGTCTTTATTAATAGTTTCTTTAAAATATCTAATTGATTTCTTGTTTCAGATTGAAAGACATTCAGAAACAACTAACCGACGAATGTCAAATCTCAAAGGCTATGCAGAGTAACCAAAACTCATGGCAGACAAAGTACGCCGCGCTGGAGACTACCTACAAGGAGTATGCGGAGAAGAGAGAAGCTGAGTTAGCCGATGTTAAAGAGCAACTACGTGATATTATGTTTTACATGCAGGCACAGAGTGAAATTGCAGAATCGGACATTAAAGATGAAATTATGTCGGGAACAGTTTTGGTTCCGGAGCAGGAGCAAACCAAATCCAACCGAAGGAAGAAGAAAAATTAAGTGTAGAGTATCGGAGTGAATAAATTCATGCTTAAGCTTTTCTATTGTCTACTACTTATTTCTTTTATAACTATAAATATTTCTAAGCTTTTTGAATGGTCAATAAATGGTTATTTATAAATATAAAAACAATTGCATCATAAATTGATTTATTGTTTCAAAGTACATATCATCGCTTTTTGGTAGGTTAATTGTCAGGAAAGCCATGACTCTACGTATTTCGTAAATTTGTCTAATTTTAATTTTTTTTAAATGTCAATTAAGCAGACGGCATGCTCATTAATTTATTGTAAAAACTTGATAGCAAAATACTACCTCGCTCAAGTTCAAGCCGTCTTAAGAAATTATAAGACGAAAGACTGGACCAAATATAGGCACAGTGGGAATCCTCTGTAATCAACAGAACCCTTTTTAATTTGTGAGCTATGGTTGAAGAACTAACAACGATCCTGAACCGTGCTAATCCTAAGGGCAAGTCTAGACCACGACTCACGACTCATGTGTCGTGTCGTTGTAAAAACGACTAAAAAACGAAGCGAAATACGAGTCGTTTACGACAAACGCCAACGGCAATAGAGGTGACCGACTTAAAACTGAAGTGAAATCTTACTCGTTTATGACAAACGACAACGGGAATAGGATGGTATATATCTACTTAAAACATGCCTTAATGCCTGGCCCAGACAGTATTCCCGCTATATTTCTCAAGAAGTGCTCAATCGTTCTCTCATATCCCCTTTCGCACCTCTTTCGGCTCTCGCTCTCCCAAGGCGGCTTTCCTCAGACGGATATGGAAGTCCTCCTTCATAACACCGATTCATAAAAAGGGATCAGAGAGCGAAGTTACTAATTATCACCCGATAGCCAAACTTTCGCACATACCCAAACTCCTCGAAAGTATTTTGTACGAATCCTTAAGATTTCAATGCAAGTCTTTAATTTCTCCAAACCAACATGGCTTTCTTAAAAGTAGATCAAGTACCAATAACCTCGTTGAATGTTGAAAGAAGTTGATGTTATTGCAACCGATTTTAGTAAAGCTTTTGATAAGATATCGCATAAATTATTTATTTTTATTTTTTTTTTTCAAATTGTCTGCCCTCGGCTTTGAACCAGTAATGCTGAAATGGTTATCTTGTTATTTCGAAAACCATTTGTATAGTGTTCGCTTCAGCTCCATCCTATTCTCCTCTTTTCTTATGCAACCTCTGGTGTACCATAAGGCAGTCTTCTAAGTCCCCTTCTCTTTATCTTAACTATAAACGATCTTGAAAGGGTCATTAAACACTCCTCCACAAGACCCCTGTTTGCTATACTTTTACCAGCCTTGGGTATGTAAAAACACATTCATTCATTAAACGATGGTCCGACCGCTAACTGACCAGATCTCTCTACACCACTTTTGTCCACCCACTCCTCGAATACGCCAGCCAAACGTGGTCACCCTTCAGCAAGTTCATATAAGCAGAATCGAAAACATATACTGCTAGGTTCCACATTTCACTTTCACTCGAAATGAAATCGGAAATGAATTTTTGTGTTCCGTATTTCATTGTATTCAATTTCGATTTCAAAATTTTCGGAATTAAGACAAAGTGAAATTGTGATTTCGAAAAAATTTCGGAGTTTCCGAATCGCTCGAAATGCAGAACACCGAAAACGGTGTCACTCGATTTGCAATTTCGATTTCACTCGATTTTTGGAAACTAGCCGATAAAGACATTTTCTTCGATTTGCCCTCCGTTCCGTGGTCTTTCTTGGAACGATCCCCTGATTCTTCCTTCCTATCAAGACCGACTCATTTAGGGGTATCGCGAATAAATTCCGATGGAGTTTTTTCCCTTGTCAGCAATGTAAATCAAATTGCTGAATGCGAAACATTCCGGGGGAAATATTGTTCGCGATAGGGGTGATTAACTTGAATATACATAGCATAGAGGATAGCAAGGATGCTGCAGACGTTCTCTCCATTCATCGACTCCTATCAGTCTCTAAAGATTGCCCTTCTCTTTACAACTCCATCTTCTTCAATACAAACCCGCGTAATTCAAGATACTCCTGCAACTTCTATCTACCAACTTACCGCACGTCCTACGGCTCAAACGGACTAATTTTCCGTATGCTACGGTAGGTAAATTTAAACATTTCCATTAATGTCAACCGCAGCAATCCCAATGGTGAGTAATTTTGCCGTCACCAAAATTAAATTAAATTAAATATGGCCAAGCAAGATCGAAGCCACTGACTGGATCTCGTACAAAGAGGAACTCAAGTCTTATAAAACCAAAATTAGGAAAACCCAACGGAATTGTTAGAGACTTTTCTGTGTAAAGATAGAAGAGATCTCTGAGGCCTCCAGGTTCAGAAAGATCTTTGATAAAACCTCGCATGCTAAAGATCTCACCTCTTAACTTCCTCATCCTTTTTATACTGAAAAAAAAAACTTTTAATACTGGTTAGGTAATTGTCTATATGCAGATGACGTTGCTATTTCTGTCTCAGGAACACCTCTTGGGGTCAATCTCCAGAAAAGTAAACTGGTTCTTCTTACAAGGAAGTAAAAAATTCCAACAAAACTAAATGGCACCATGTTGGTGCTCTCTAATACGACCAAGTATTTAGGCCTTGTCCTAGACGGGGAACCCATTATTCTGCAGGCAGTTCAGAAAGCCACCACGGCTTTAAAAAGCTATTGTTCCACATGTTCCATTTATTGCAAACAAAGTGGCAGCAAACGCAGCCATTCGTATGGAAGCAATATTTCTGTTTAAAATCCCAAAATATAACTGGATATTGATTACATTCTCCCCATGTTTCAATTATTCAACAAACATTTGAGACCTGCATCATACTCTCCAGGACTGACTGGGAGAGTGATGTAGTGTCTCACAGAATCTCCGTCCGCTTTTATACAGATGGGTCCAAAACGGAAACGGGTGTAGAGGGGGGATGGGGTGTTTTCCCAAGACTCAAATTGCACTATATCATTCCGATTTATTTATTTATTCATCACGCCTCTACAGTTAGCCTGATCTTTGGCTAACCGCGCGCCGCCAGTTGCGCACTCCAAGTTGGCTGAGGTTCCCTTCCACTTGTGCGCGCCACCTAAGGCGAGGTCTTTTTCTTTCTCTTAATAATCAATAGGGCCCGGATTTTTATGCAAATGCATAAAAACTCATGCAAATGCATATTTTAGGTTATAAATGCATATAGTGCATATTTCATATTTTTAAGTTTTTGCTTGCATATTTAAATATTTCTCAAGTTTTTCATACAAAATGGATTTAAATTTGAGATTGTAGCATAACTTTTAGATACTGAAACTTGACGATAAGATCACTGAATGTGCCCAATGAACTTGTCATAGGCATATTTAAATAAAATATTATTTGAGCATGCCAAAGGCGAAGCAGAGTAAAATTAGTCGTCTTAAACAATACGTTTCAGAAAATACTTGCTTGAAAACTAATGGTAAGGTATTCACCCCCATTCCCGTTGGCGTTTGTCGTAAACGACTCGTATTTCACTTTGTTTTTTAGTGGGTGTTTTTAACTTTTTTGAGACGAATGAATTGAAATGATGGTGAACATATAGAAAAGGAAATAAAATTGTTAACTAAAGTTAAAAAAAAACTGAACATCATTTTACAACGACACTAAACGTGAGTCGTATACGACAAACGCCTACGGGAATAGGGTTGTCTGCAAAATTTGCGACAGACAGATTTCTTCTGAAAGAAAGTTTCAAGTTCAACAACATATAAAATGTATTCGACATAAACATAAATCCTTTATCACGGATCCAATGGGGGAAATAAATTCGTTTCCCGAAGATTTGTGTAAGGTTATGGTTTCCGCCGATATTCTTTTGTTGAAATTAAAAAAAAAAAGCCTTCTTGAAGAAATACACTAAAGAAATAGTGCCCGACGAGTTGAAACTATACGTTGAAAAGTTGTACGTAGAGGTGATACTGATCGAATAAAATTTGCGTTAAAGAGCAAAAATAAATAGATATCGATTGACGAAACAATCGATGTAGGTAATAGGACGGTATGTCGCAAATGTCATTGCCGGTGTTATTTCACGAAACGAGCACATTTTATGTTCCTTATTATTCTGCAATAAATCAATTCAAACAAATCCAAAATTCTCTTTACAATTTTTTTTTTTAATTTTTAGTGCATATTTTGGGGTTTTTCGCTGCATGGTTATGCGCATAAAACCCGTTTTTTTAATGCATGAAAATCCGGGCCCTCTGCTAATCAATAATTGTTTTCTCAAGAATGATGTTGAAAAAGTCACATGACAGCGCATTATTTTTTGACATCAAAGGTCTCGGTGAGATTGTTTCCGACCTTTACGGAGCAGCGAGTATTCTCAGCTTTGTAACAATATAATTTTGTCCATGGTTCGGAAGTTTACCCCACGTACAATCCCCAACCTGGAGGACCAGGTCCTAAATTGACCTTAGGACAGCGGGTCGGATACTCCGTTGTCAGTAACCCACTTCGGGGATATGAGTGCTGCGGTTGGCCCTTAAGGGGTTCATCCGCCACCATCTCTATTTCAGCATACCCTGACTGATGCTGAAAAATCCCTACTGAGCAAAGGCTTCAAATATATCAGATAAGCTCACGCAAGGTATTTGCCATCTCAACACCGTTGATTAAATCTTGTGGATTCATCGCCTGTATGTCCCCTTTCTGACGGGCTCATGTAAGACATCTGAGACTCGTTCAGTCAGTCATTCCAACAGAGCATTATAGTGTTGCTAGTTTCTTCGTGTTCAACACTCGCGCTTATAAGTTTAGCAAGTCAAGCCCGGGTGGTCGAGACCAGTACCCAGTGGTTGCCACAGGAAGGTAAAATAAGCACAATCGATGTGTATGAGATAGACAACAACTGCAAATCGCTAAGAAGATGCCAATCAGTGCCCAGCCCTATTCATACAATACCCAACCATGCCAATATTTAAAATCGGCCTAGTAGTTTTAAAAAATACGTAGAAATTTTCAGCCCTACCCCGAGCCATACCTTAAGTAGGTAACGTATATTGTCTGGGTGTCACCTTTACAACGCTGAAAGAACTTTTGAAATCGGTCGCCCAAATTATAACCGACCCAATGCGTTCATAAGGAGCTGTTTTGGATCCGTTTGTATACACTACGTTTGTGAGTCTTGGCAAACGTTAGTTGCTTCTGTTCCCAATTGTCGCCATTACAGCGTTTAAAGAATAAAATCAGCGGAGTAGTTATACCCACATAATACCACTCTCTCTCTCTTCAGATGAAGTGTACCAGTACCCGGCCAGTCACTAGTACCCGGCCACTTTGCATTAAATGGTTGATAATGGGTAAATTAATGGCTATTTTCATGAGAAAAAAATACGCAGTTTGTGTAGTTCGTCGAGGTAGTAAGAAAGAAGTGCGTTATAGAGTTCGCGGGTTCGAGAGTTCGTATAGTGGAGGTACCAAACGAAAAACGTAAGTCTCAGTGTTTTTTTTTTAAACATTTACCAACTTGTTTATTGTTTTATGTTAAGCTATATAATAATGATTAATCATAAAACGTGAAAAAAACTGTCAGTTTCCTATTTTTACAATAATGTTCGACGGTGGCCGGTTACTAGAACTTTTTTTTGTTAGGCCAAGGTAAATTTACTAGCAGGGTACTAGATCTTTGCCGAATGGAATGGAATTTTTTTGTCTCTTTTTGGCATAAATGAAGCCAAATACTATCAACCGATATAAATATTATGTGCTTAATACGTAAGGTTTCAGTATTCGGTCTCAGAAGATCACGCTGGCCAGTTTCTAGTATACATCCCGTTTCAGTACCCGGCCTTTGAGATAATGCGAAACGCATTACTGGAATCGAGGCCAACTTGCTTGTGATGCTAATTTGGTATATTTTCATAGGAAATGAACACAGAAACGGAAGAAAAGGTTCGAAAGGCTTATCGCGAAGTCATAAAATCAAGCTCGCATTGGAGGATATTCTTGTCAGAAGCATTCCAAAAGATTGGTTCTTAGAAAGAACCGAATCAGGATGGATGCCTAGTAAGACCTTTTATGAGTATATTGTTTACCACGTGGACAAATCAATTGAAGAAAACGAAGTTCCGAAACCAGTACTCCTGTTTGTAGACGGTCATAAGTCTCATTTGTCCATGCAACTAAGCCAACTTTGTCATTCAGCACCCATATCCTTCAACCAGCTGACGTCAGTGTATTTAAGCCGCTGAAGCAAGATAAGCAGCAGACAGTACGAGAAAGCACATGAATAATATAGGAAAGGTTTTGACTCGTAAGGACTTCTGACCACTCTTCTTGAAATTGTGATCACAAAAAACAAACATTTGCGGTTAAGGAACGGATTTGGAAAGTGTGGACTTTTTCCATTTGATCCAAATGCTGTCGACTATCGAAAGAGTGTTCAAGACATGCTCGAAAAAGTATATACAAAATGTCATGAACCAAAAGAACTTTTGTCTGCCGAACAAGATCGCTTTGCTATAGCTAAGCTGCATCCGTAATAGTTGAAATTAAAAACGAACTGGAAAGAAATGGGGTTAGCGTTGAAATAATCTTAAAAACCCTAGAAAGGGCAAAATTGCCTTTCCACAATTCCCATTAACATTGTTTTTGATTTTGAACGAATATGGGACGCTTGAGGTTTCTGATGAAAATCTAAACAATCACCCCTATTCCCGTTGGCGTTTGTCGAATACGACTCATGTTTCGTGTCGTTGTAAAACGATGTTCAGATTTTTTTAAACTTTTGTTAACAATTTTATTTCCTTTTCTATGTGTTACCCATTATTTCAATGCATTTGTCTCAAAAAAGTTAAAAACACCCACTAAAAAACGAAGTGAAATACGAGTCCTTCACGACAAACGCCAACGTGAATTGGGGTGAATAACACGTTTTCTGATCTTACTGGCATATTAAATGAAATACCGGAAGGCGCATCTTCATCCTCACCAGTTAACTATCTAGGCACACATACTTCATCAAAAAGATCTCCACTTGCCACCATAACTTTGGCAGAGCCAGATATTTTTAAAATCCAGGTTTTACTTTTAATTTTACCGATTTAAAATCAACTGAATATCAATTAACTCCATCTACTTCTGTTTATGTTAAAACACTGATTTCATCAAATGCCATATTATCACCATCCTGTTCACCATGCAGATCCATTCTCTGTTTGCTTTGTCGAAGCATTTGTTTTATCCCCACCCTTTTAAGGAAATGAGTAGGACCTTTGTACATGTACATTGTACAGCCTTGCAGGTCTCCCAGCGCAAATTCTTGGCAGGCTTGGAGGGACGCGCTCCACCTAAGGCGAGGTCTTCCTCTACTGCGTTGTCCCTCCGGGTTGGAATCGAAGACTCTTTGGGCCGGAGCGTTGGTGTTCATTCGCTCTACATGTCCTAGCCATCTAAGTCGACTGATACGTACTTTTCTGACCAGGTCGATGTCGCTGCACAGCTCGTAGAGTTCGCTGTTAAATCTCCTCCTCCAAAGACCGTCAACGCAAACGGGGCCGAAAATCACTCGAAGAATTTTGCGTTCGAAACAACCAAGGAGATCTTCATCCGCTTTTGACAATGTCCCTGATTCTGCGCCATAAAGCAGGACTGGGATGACCAGTTCGTTGGCAAATGGTTTCAGGCGTTCACACAGTACAGCAGACAGAATTTTGTAAGCGATGTTAAGGAGACTGATGCCTCTGTAGTTGGCGCAGTTTAGAGGGTCTCCTTTCTTATGGATCGGGCAAACAACGCTGAGGCTCCATTCATCACGCATACTTTCCTCTGACCAGATTTTATAAACGAGTTGGTATATGCTCTCTACGAAGTCATCTCCCGCTGCCTTAAAAAGCTCGGCCGATAAACCGTCCGATCCTGCAGCTTTGTTGGACTTCAGCTTGGATATTGCTATCCTTACCTCATTTTTGTCAGGTGGACCGAAGTCTTGGCTTTCATCGCCCAGGTTGAATGGTTCATTCTGCCTGACAGCGGAATTTGTGTCGTCTTTGCAATTTAACAGTCTGCAGAAATGGTTTTCCACGTCCTCAGCACCGACTGTGACTCTACTACAAGGTTTCTTCGTTCGTCTCTACAGGTCTCTGTTCAGGTCTTGTTCCCGTGACTCGTTCTTTTTACCTTTTGGTAAAACTTCCGAATATTGTTCCTGGAGTAGCACCTCTCTATTTCCTCGATCGCGCGCTTCTCATGCTCTTTCTTTTTCCTCCGGAGAAGCCGGTGTTGTTCCCTCCTTTTTTGCTCGTAGAGCTCACGAGCTGCTCTCGTCCTTCTCTGCAGCGCCGCTTTGTAGACCAGTTGCTTTGCTGCATGTGCTTGCCGGCACTCTCCATCAAACCAGGGGTTTCGCGGTGGTTGTCGGGTGAAACCTAGCACATCAGTTGCGGCTTTTCTGATGGCTTCTTGGCATCGATGCCACTGGTCTTCAGCACTTGATGCTGGCTGCACAGGACTTCTCGAGAGGTTGAGGGAGACGCGATCGGCAAAAGTTTTGGCGGTTTGTTGCGTTTGCAGTCATTCAACGTTGAATCTCCTCACAGTATTTCCTCGTTGTTGTGGTGTCTGTGATATCCGCATACGTACCTTGGCTACAACAAGGTAGTGATCCGCCGAGTATATGTTGGCCGCTCGGAAAGTTCGGACATCTAGAATACTGAAGGAGCGCCTTGCGTCGACCGCAATATGGTCAATTTGATTGACCGTTTGATGGTCTGGTGACCGCCATGTTCCTTTGTGAATGTTGAGGTGTGGAAACAGTGTGCTTGCTATAGTAGCATTAGGTACGTCCCGCAGCAAAGTCAATTAGCCTAAGTCCGTTTCCAGACGTGGTATCGTGTAGGCTGTGCTTTCCGATTGTGCTACCAAAGATTTTGGCGTTAAAATCACCTAAGACGATTTTAACGTCGTACTTAGGACATTGCTCATATGTTTTGTCGAGGAGCTCATAGAAACATTCTTTGGTAGCATCGTCTTTATCTTCTGTGGGGGCGTGAGCGCATATCAGGCTGATGTTGGCGAATTTAGCCTTGATGCGGATAGTTGTAAGGCGTTCACTTACGTGTCGAAAGCTCACGACTTCTTGCCCAAGTCTGCCGCTTACAACGAATCCGCATCCAAATAGACGCTGCTTCTGTTCTCTGTAGCAATCACCGCAGAAGATGTCACAGGTTTTCATCCTTCTTTTGCCGGGCCCTTCCCACCGCACTTCCTGAATGGCGGTGATATCTGCCTTGTAACAGTCTAGGGCCTCCGCTAATTGTTCGGCTGCACGCGGTCTGTTCAGGGTTCGAACATTCCACGTGCAGATCCGAACGTTATTGTTCGTTTTTTTTCGTTTTGCAGGGTCGTCAACAGTAAATCCATTCGTATCCGATACTTTTACCATTAACTTTTTTCCGTGGTTGGGTAGTTAGCCCCACGCACAACCCCCAACCTGGAGGACCAGGCCTTAAGATGACCCTAGGACATAATGTATACATGTGATACCAAAATAAAGATAAGTTTTTTTAAATAATAGTTATTTTGTGACTGCAGTTTTGCTAAAGTAAAAATAACCTGGCCGGATACTGGTGCAAAAGTGGCCGACTACTGAATTTTGGTGGCCAGGTAGGTACTAGTGAAATTTCACTTTCAAAAAATAAATTTTAATTTCATTTGCATGAATCCAATTATGTATATTCAATTATTTTTGTTAAGCATAAAATTACCGTTAATTTGCAAAAATAAAAAAAAAAACTTGTTTAAGTGGCCGCGGTGGATTAGTTATCATATCACGGATCAAAGTAAGAAAAAGTGTTAGGTGGCCGGATACTGGTACCCTTACCCAAGTATTTCGCGTTCTCAATAAAAAATAAAAAATTGGGATTACATTTATATAATTTCGAAACACCCTTTTCTCTGGTGACAGCCAAAGCCAACGCTTCACCATAGTAAGTTTCCTAACAACTGAATCTTTTTTTTTTACATTATAAATGGTACTTACAACTACCATTGCAAAATGTTATTTCTACATTAAAACAAAAAAAAAATGTTATCCCATATATTTTCTCATCAAAATTCACAAAAATGTTTATGAAATTATATAAGGGTATCATCTACGCATACCTAGAGCACAATGGTGTTTCTAACTACCCTACCACGTCATTTCAAGTGCGCAACAATATTTTTGTAATGTAAGCAACCGGTTAAAAAAAAAGTCCGTTAATCACTCTTTTGTTCCGTCGCCTAGTCGAAAAAAAAGTCAAAGTATCAAAAAAATCTTGAATATCATTTTTTTTTTGGGTTCATTATGCATAAAAATATCATTTCTTACATCAGTTTAAGTTACACATTATACGTAAGGCTGAGACTGCCAAATACAATTATAGCCCACTGATACAATTACCATAAAAACGCGATCCTCTGGTACAATCACTGAATACTAATGAACTTCACCTCATGCATTACGGCTAAAGAATACCCCGAAAATAAAAACTTCACATCGCGATGTGTTTTTTTTTTCTCACGATTTCATCTTCTTCACCCTGACACATCTAAGGACACCAAACCATCATCAGCGCAATCACCACCATAGCACGGTGAAGAAGCATCCTCACCTTTAACTCGTTTCTCGTTTTTTTCATTTTTTCGCCTCATTTCCATCTAAGATTATGAAAAACTGAAATTATTCAAGAATAAGAAAAAAAGGATCCCTCAGGACAAACAATAGACATAACAATAGATTCCAGCATTCACAGGCATAAAAAACTGAACGAATGGCATAAAAAAAAATCTCTCGCGAGGATAACATTATGTATGCGTATCACACACAAAAGGGATCGCCGAGTCCTGCGACTCATTTGCATATTTGATCGCGCGAAAGAGGTCCTGTTTGTGGAAGTGATGGAAGCATCTTTTCATTCTATTCAATAGAACAAAACGCTCCCAACGAATAATGGGTTGAGTGATCGTGTGTGCGTTGGGTCATTACCGGAGACAGAAAAAAGGATTATTCTCTCTGCCATAGGTAATCATCTTCCTTACCTACTGTCACGTACATTTTTTTTTTAATTCCATCGGAATCTTCTTGGCAAGCGGGGTCCTTTCTGAAGGACGAACTCACCCTTGACGCGTATAAAATTGAAATTTACTTCCGATTATATTCCGTGCAAGGACTTTGAAGTTGAAGGATGAGTTTTGAGCAAACTGCGCCTTCATTTATCATCTCTCATTCGATATTCAAATGAAGCGATCGCCTCAGGCGAAAAACCATTCTGTGATAAATTGTAATTATCTTCAGTTTGTATCCGCAGCCCGCAGCAGTATCTCATAGAGGAATAGAAGATATTATATTTTGTTCTGAAAATTGAGTACATTAGCATTCAAGAATATGCGGACGATCACATTGATTGAATGACAACCCAAGGAGGTCATTACGAAACGCTGCATGAATTTTAATTTTAGATCTTTCGAATAAGCAAAAGTAAACAGATTACTTTTCTAAAATTAATTCGATAGGCAATAGATACAAAATGCAGCCTATCCGTGAATTCACTAGCGTTTGATGAAACGTATAGGGCAACAATGTGGGACAAAACAAATCCCAGCTGTAGGTAATTAATCACTTCCTATAATTATGCAGTTTAGCTAAACCATTTGAAAGAAATGAAATAAAGTCGTTACCATCAGATCGATATCCATATGTAGGGTTACCTATTTGAATGAACGCCCAAAAACTATCCACTTCTAGGAATAACATAAGATTTAATTAAAACATAAAATAAGGCTTCCTGAATCATATCATAGTCGCAGACCTTTAACAGATGCCCAAGAACCTGGCCAGACTCGTCAAAAATACAAAAACTGCATTACAAAAGTTACAACATAACCGCACACGAAAGTTATGTGAACTGTAGGCTAGGTTGGGTTAGTGGGTTGGCAAGACACACTTCACTCTAAAAACCTATGAAAAGCTTACGGGTTGTTGTTAACCCATCCCGAGGTATTTACAAATTTAAGTAGGTCATTTACGGACCTGTAGAAAGATTCGTCTAAACCTTTGAAGTCGTTACTACCAAGGACTCTATTTCTATACTGGGCACTGGCAAAAGAAATGTGGGGTTACCTCATGCATCTCCTCATCTTGTTATAAGGCTAGAGGAGAATAAATAGAGGGAGCTAGGAGTAAAAAAATTACAGGAAGCAAGGATGTGGACGGGACCTTAGGATGGGATTGGAAAAGAAAGAGAAAGAGTGCCGAGCGCGAGGAGCTTGGCATGCTTGCGTAGCACGGCTCTGCTCGCCGGAATGGGGTGGACTTGGAAATCCGGTGGCCGTATGTGTTTGAATTTCCCCTAAACGGACGTTGCTGGCAGGTCAAACCATTTTACCGACGCGACGGATGAACCTCAACCTTTGCACCCCCTGACAAATGCTGACTAAAACGCCATCAAACGCTTTTGTGTTCGAATAAAACAAACCACTTTCTTCATAAGGTATGTTATTTTTGTTTTGGTATGTTATTTCAACAAATTATGTCTGGCGATAATACCCACAGCGAGGACAATGATTTCTTGTGCAATTGTAAAATTTTCTCAGTTTTTTGTTTGTTATAAATTGGCCACATTTTCCCGGTTATGACATAGGAATCGAGCTTGCTCCATTTCTTATTTGTCGCTATTAGTATTTTGTTAACAATCTTCTGTCTGTTAATAAAGGGGGGATCAGTGGTGTCGTCCTGTTTTAGTTCAAGGGTGGACCCCCCAGCCGATCAGCTTTTTTTTCCATCAGACAGTCTTGTGCTGCGTGCCAAGAACCCGTAGCTCTTCACGACAGCAAGTTACGAGGTTCGATTTTAACTCAACGCCAGAGATCGCTTTTATTTCCGCTTGATTGTCAAAAAGAAGGTAATATATGCTTGAGGTGGCAATACTTGTGTAGCAGCTGTTATCACTGCCAGTACATCAGCTCTTGGAATACGCTGCTGTAGTCAGGAAGTCTGATTGAACTGGATAGTATGAGACTTTCGGGGTAAAAACCCGCGCCAACTCCGACTTTCTTCTTTGACCTATCCGTATAGATGGGTATGGCTGATCCGATGTATATATTGGTCGATTTTCGTACCATTCGTCTCTACTGTTGAAAAATGTGGTAAATGATCTTGTAAAATCTAGACAGGGAGTAGTGTAGTCCGTGCATAATATATTTGTTCAAGATCTGAGCATGTCCCGCCAGGCTGCGTATATCTAGTTAGTTTTCGAAAAAATTCCATAACAATTATTGATTTTTACATTATTTATCAATATTACATACTACTATAGCAGTCACGCATGGCTGTGTGGTGTGGTGTCACTCACGTTAACTTACACCTAAAACGCAATGAAAGGCGCCATATAAATCGACACAGGAAATCACCCAAGAAAAACTCTATCAAATAGCGCTAGAAAAACACCCATACAACTCGATGAATAGCGATGAATAACTTTTAACTTTTTTAACTTTTAAATTAATTTTTATTAGACTAGACAAAAATTATTAAATCTAAATTGAAACTAACATTTATCTCATTCTAGCTTACTGGCTCTTAACGGGTACTGTAAACTTAACTATATACTTATAACTATTGCCTTTCGGCCTTAAATCAAAATTATTGTTTATTATGTTTTTTTATTTTCAAGAAACTTCCAAAAACTTGAATTTTTTATTATTTTGTGTTATCTTAACACTACCTGAAACTAATTAAAAATACCTAACCTAAATTACCTATAATCAGGGTGATGATTGGCCACCATCCCGATTGCGTCGATTGTGGCCTGGCATAGTCGCCAACGAGGTGCACACGCGCCGCGCGCCGGGACTCGAGCGAGGCCATAAGCGTCGGTCAAGTCTCGGTAGCACTCATTCATTTTGGCGAGCAAGGCCGCTCCCAATACCCCCCATATAATATATCTATAACTAACTTACAGACTAGCTTAAAACTAGGGAGAAATGTTGCCTATTTAACGCACCGGCCCGGAAGAGCGTGTCAACCTTCACCTCTTCCTCAAGAAACAAAAACTCGTTGAACTGCTTTAAAGTATCGACAGACAACAGTGTCCAATCCACAATGTCGGTATTAAAACGGAGGAGTTCCTGAGCATTGGCGGCGTATCCTTCGTGGATGAGTCGCTTATCTTTCGCGCCGCGGTGGTGGCTGTGGTGCAATACCGGCACACAATCTTTATTTTGGACTAACCCTCTCATGTCTGCATGAAGAAATGCCTCAAGCGGGACAAAGCCAGACTGGAGCGTAGGTACTCTCGTGGTACATTAAATTCGGCTAATAACCAACCGATATCAGATAATGTATTATCGTTGCAAGGGCGATAGCCATGCCCTCGAATCACCTTAATTAGGAAATTGTCAATCCTATTCAATCTAACCCCATCGTCGGTATAGTGTCTTGTTGGGATAATATTTTATGTACTCAGACTCATGGGTCTGACCAGAGTCGGGTCCTGAGACACTCTCTTAAATACCCGAATCATTTCCATATAGGAAGGTGCTATATTCAACCTAATGGGACAGCCATAAGCGACGCACGATCGGCTTAATAAGGGTCCCGTAGCATACGACCTTTACTGTGGAAACAAATTGACTGCTGCGAAACAGTCTTCTTGTCAGAGAGTAGGCCCTCTTGGTCCCAGCAAGACAAGCATCTAAATGTTTGTCAAAATATAGATACTGGTCGAGTCAGAAGCCAAGATATCTTGTCGACTTAAACAGGCCATTGATATGCAGAAGAAACATAGTGGGGGAAATCGTAAATCCCTGGGACACTCCTGCGTGTATAGCAAAGTAGTCCGATTCCGATGATACACCATATTACAACTTGTATTGTTCTGCCCAGATGAAGGATTCGACTAGGATTTTGTTGGATTTTCTGGAATTCGCATGCGGTCGTCTATAATCTTAGTAAAATTTCAACAAATTGCAAAACCTTTCGCTTTTATCCCTGCCTCGTCTGTTCTATTAAGACTTGTCCTGTTTCAAAAACGTTATCCCGAATTTTTTGAGGCATTTGGATATTTTTCATTTGTTCCGAAGTTTTAGTGCTTAAGAAAATGTCTTCAAACTAGAGTCGGAAAAGAATCTTAATAGAACCTTGATAGACCACTTCTGGGCATATAATGTCTAGATCATTAGGCTTAGGTTCCATATCATAATCGAAGGGCACAGGGCCGTAGCCAGGATTTTGGTTCGGGGGGGGGCTTGCTTCCAAGTCATACGAAACAAAAAACTATGTATATTCCAATTCATTGATTTCTATTAGTCACATTTTTTCAAAACAGAAAACGTCTTGATTTTTGTTTGATATGAGATCAATAACCTTATCTGGATTCACAATAATATCCGAATGAACAGATATCATAGCAAGTGAACTTAACCTTGCATTCTCCATAACGCTTCGGGACATTGTTTCAATCTTTTTCATAGCTAATAAAAAATAAATAGGTAACGCTACAGGCGGTAGACACCGTAGGCCTAGCTTCATAGCTGAAAGGGTTCTTTCAAAACTAGATGTGGTCACTGGAAGCGTTGCTAAAACCGTAAGCAAGAAATTTATAAGTGTAAAGTATGGCTGCGATTCCGGTGCCAGCGAATGTAATCGAATATCACTCGCGCGAATTCGCAAAGTTCGCTAAAATAATTCAAAAGTACGCATTTCCTATGTTGTGGTTCCAGTGAACAAAGTTTAATCGCGCGAATTTAGCGAATCTAAGCGAGAAAAATGGGTGATAGTTTCATTTCTATTTTACTCGCGCGAGCAAAGCGATTTTAAGATATAGTCTTGTCACATAATCAAGCAATTTCAAAACTTTTTTTCGCACCAAAGAATGTACTCAGCTTTCACAGCTGACAACGAAATTGCATTATCAAAGTAAAGTGTTAACTTTTCCAACTTTTCGCTTAGGCTGAACTGCAGCAAAACTTGGGAGAAGAGCTTGAAACGATCGATGGTAGGACGTCTTCGTTGACCATGAATCTGTCCGTAAGATTTTGTATTAACGAGTCTATGCAAGAAATCAGTATCGGCACTCTAAAATAGGCTTCAGAAGGAGAGGATTCTGGATTGGAACGGGTTGTTTGTTTCAATGAAGTTCTTCAAATAAGTCCTCGGCAAGTAAGGATGCGGATTGAAAAGCCTCTCTGAAAAAATCTGATGTCCTTAAGAGAATTCAGAACTTCTTTTGTGCGGTCGATTGCAGAAACGAAATCTAAGGATTTGTTCTGTAGGGAAACTGATAAGGGCAGAGCTAAACTGAAAAGCTTTTCGTATACAATGATGCTTACTATGCAATGACTTTTTTGGACCACGTTCTGCTCGTTATTTTTTCAATACTTATTGAGATGCATTTGAAGAGCTCTACAAAGGAACTAACACTGTCATGCCTTTCAATGAATTTTGTTTTACAAAGGCGTAGAAGTCGAGTTTTTTGGCTGTCTGGTGCGTGTTTTTTAATGACAGTTTTGAAAGTTACATAATATGCATTTGAAAGGTTGCGGAAGAAATTAGCTATTTCACTAACTACACTAAGGCAATTGCGTATTGTAGGAGTTGACATGGCAGAGCCAGGTTAAAGCTATGGCTTGCACAGTGTACATACCTAGCGTTTGAATATCTACTGTATACCTTTACCGGGATAGTCCCCTTATTTTTATAGATTTGAATTTATATTAAGCCCCATTACGGTCATTTCAGTTTCAGTTGCAAACAAGACACAGCTCACAACATTTTCTAGGAAAAAATGCTTCAACAGTTCCTCAGATCCAAATGGATGACCTATCAGGATCACATACCCTATATCGCACGATCGGCGTCCGCTAAGTTGAGCTACCTATTTCGAGCAAAGACTTTTCCTTCTCTACAAAGCACAGGTTAGACCAGGCCTGGAATATTGCTCCCATATATGGAGCTCCGCCCCTAAACATTCACTTAACCTACTTGACAGCATACAGAGACGAGCAGTTCGACTTATTGGAAACCCATCACTCACATCGAATCTAGAACCGTTGGTGCACAGAAGACAAGTCGCTGACCTCTGGTTGTTCTATAGGTAGAGGTACTTCCATGGTAGATGTTCCGAGGAACTCAAAGACATTGCCCCTCGAAATGCAACTTTTGGGCGCCCCACAAGACAGGCTGCTAGTGCTCATGAGCATACAGTACACTTGACAACCGCGAGGGCATAAACTTTCCAAAACTCCTTTTGTTACAGGACAAGCAAAATTTGGAACTAACAGACAACTGCAAGCATCTCGGGGCGCTGTTGAAGCGTTAAAGGTCCGCCTTTCCCGGAAAAAGTATTAAACAAAAAAAAAAGTTGAGCTATCAGTTAGAAAATTTTAGTTTTTGTCTTTTGTTAAAGACTTTCGGGGGGGGCTTCAGCCCCTCAAGCCCCCCCCCTGGCTACGTGCCTGGAAGGGCAAAATGTATGCTCTACAAAACCCTTATTCTGCCCAGTAGTTATGTTTTATAGCGCCGAGTGCTGGACGATAAACAAGAAGGAAGAGCTGATACCGGGCTGCTTCGAAAGAAAAGTAATTTAGCCTGTGTCCAAGGAGGGCGAATGGAGGAGAATATACACAACCGCAAGCAAACTCTATGAGCTGTACAAAGATGTGGAAGTAGTTCATAAAGGCAAAATTCGTCGACTACATTGGCACGGCCACATCGAGCGAATGGACAATAATGATCTTCGAAACCAAGCCCCTATACGTTCGAGAAGACAAGGAAGACAGAGCTTCCGTTTCATAGACCAAGTTTTCGCTGATGCAAGAGCGATTTTTATGGACAACTAAAAGAAGCGTACCCGAGATCGCAGAGGATGGAAGGCTGCTACGTCTCAGGCAGAGACTCTACACTGGGTCGGGAGCCAGATAGCCGGATAGCCCTATTATGGCTATCAAATATCAACACGATATTTGATTATAATTGATACGTATCAACAAAATGAATGAATCGGTATTATGGTTATCAACCTATCAACATTTTTGATAAATTGTGAATTGTATTAGATTTAAGATCTATTGTGAATAGTTTTATCGATAAACTTGGTATTACGATTATCAAAAAATTTGATATTCATCAAATTTTCTATCAACCACAAATTTCTCGTTGATACGTATCAAATATTCGGGCGCATCAAATTAAAAAATGTATATCCTCGTTTTTACTGTAATATAAAGACTTTAGAGCGAAATGTCTTCGGTATAGACATCCCAAATGTACACATACTACGAGTAGCAGCGATTTTAAAATTATTTGCTAGTAAGGAAACCATCAACTGAGCGTTGGGAATAACTTTAATATTGGCATTGCACAATCAACAGCGTTGGTCGTTCCTTTGATTTGCGAAAAAAGCGACTGTTGTTTAATAAAAATAATTAACCAAAACTAGTCGTCAGCCATAAAACAACAACCAACTACAAATCACAAACGTCGAAACAGAACCCATTCTCAATGACATTTTGATAAGTATTCACAATGGTGTAAAATTTATCAATTGATACTCATAATACCAAATTATCAATGAATTGATAGATCTTATCAAGTATCAAATAATTGATATTTGATATTTGATAGCCATAATAGGGCTGTATAAGTATCACATATTTTTTGCCACAAAAAATCTTCTCGGGCGAAAAGGGAAAGCACAACCTTAAATCGAAAACTAGGATGCAGTTCGTATTTCGGAGACCGAATATTTGCATATGGAGTCAGTTTATTAATTTATTTGTATCTCGGATGTTGGTGTACGCACTCAGTCGATTTTGACATTGATATTGTCGGATCATTGTCTCCGAATGTTCCGAGTTTTGTCTTTGTAGTTGGCCTAGTTTACCTCCGGAATTCTTTATTTGAATTTTTTTGTCCTATCCGTTTGTAATTTGAGGACTTAACCAAAAAAGTCTAAATGCGTCGAATAGCATGATAGCCGGAAACGCATAGCCCAAAAATTTCGTTTTCAATATCTCCAGTATTTCGTTCGATTTTCGTGACAAACTCGGTTCGGTATCATAGTTCAATAGTACCCTAGCTTTTCGTGGTCAAGTTCTTGAGAACGGCGCAAAGTTGAGCATTTTTAGGTTCTCTGCGCTGCCGCCGGCCGCCGCGCCGCAACAATATTTTCAGTCAACATCGCGTGTGAGGCAGTAATTGCTATTTGCGAATACAGAAATCTAAGAACCTAGTGTAAAGCAATTGCCATGTTATGTAAATAAAAACGTTGTCTTTATTACTTTCGTACACCCAAGGCAAGACCGTACATTTATTTGCTCCAGGTATAGTACAATAATAAATGATGACCTCTTCTTTGTAAAGTACATCTGTTCAGAGGTTTCCTCGAGCTAGTATGCCTGTATGTGCAGCTTCCAACAAGACTAATGTTCAAGATATATTCCTTCCTCTTTGCATAGCCACACATACTATGCTTGGATATCAACGAACCCCGAATCAGTGCAACCGATCAGGTGGATATTTTCGTTTCAATCGAAACCTGTTTCTTGTAGGCCGCGGCGCGTATAGGCGGCACAGACACTCGTGGGAACAACGCCGTATGTTCATTATATTCATTTCACTCCGACAATCTTCCTGTTCTTCCATGGCACCATTTCCTTGTATACGCATACATGTACATGAACATATGCTGCTGAAATCAGATTTCGGTTGTGAGATGCAATTCCATGTAACCGCATCCTCTATACTAATTCTACTGATTCCTGCGCTCATTGAATCTCCGAATCTGGTTACATCCAAATTGAATACGATTTACCCATATAGGTCCCTCAAGGGAGCAACGCAATTTGATCCTATTCCATAGAAATATACCTACACAAATACCTATTTACTATTGAGGGTGGTTTATGAAATGAAGCGCCTGGGTAACACTGTACTCGTAATTGAAAGCAAATTTCATCTCGCCATAGCTATCACTCATCATAATCTTGTGGTATGCAATACACGTAGATATGTGCGCATCCGAGTACCTACCTAAATATTTTTTGATGGAAAGTGAAAGCAATTCGCAACAGGAAACAGTTTAATTTGCCTGTTCGTCAACAAGTTATCGTCGGAACCCGCCCGCTTTATAAATGTTTTCTCTTTAACCTGAAGATGAGAAGGAAGCAGGTGTTTAAAGTGATGTTGGGTGTTTTGCGTATTTAATAATTTTTGGAGGTCCAAAGTGAATTTTAAAATTTATTGCAATATGTCCGCGGCAGTCAGCTTATCCGGCGAAAATATACGGAGGAGATCTCAAAGAAGGTCACCCATATATGCTCCATGTGTCCATGGATGTACTTTTCAATTGTTATGCAAATGATAACATACGGAGCTGTAGCATGGGCAGAGAGAACTAGACTGATCACAATAAGAAATATTCTCATCAGAAAATGGTGCTTTACATGCATTACCGGAGCAATGCGTAGCGCACATACCCAACTGCAGCCATGGAGGCACTCTTAAAGTTGACTATCCTCTACACCTCATGGTCATGGTGACTTATACGACAAATAAAATCATCTTACGGATTTACTAGCTTGGAAGGGCTTGGAAGGGAAAAAGGCAGTGGTTCCAACAAATTTGTAATGTCAGATGGCCAAGCAATCAAAAAGGCACTTGACCGTTGGCTCTTATATCATGAGGTACATACCTAAGCTTTGGTAAGAACAGAGTTGCCATCTGCTGGATAGCACGCGTTTTCATCATATGTTACGAAGCCGTCGATTTTCTAACAAGGCATGGCGTAGCGGAATGCCTAATAAGCCCTGAACCATTTTCTTTAAGTTAAGGGATAAGGATTTAAAAATCTTGAGATAGACTAATAAACTAATAGACAACCTCAAATGATTCAAAGCATTTATATCAGTCTAAGTAAAAACAACCTAAGATACTGTAGATTTAGGCACTTGAGGCAACCTGAGAAACTTAATGGAAATAGATATAAAGCCGAAACTCCATTCTGATGCACTAACATACTGATATATGTACTGTGGAGCTCTGATCCATATAAATGGTGGACCAAATACAAGCTAATAAGACTTTCGTCAACAACCTGATTGGTCCCTATCACTGTGGCTTCAGGCCATGAAAGTCTACCATCGACCAAATATTCACACTACGGCAGATCTTGGAGAAAACCCAGGAAGTCCAAATCGATACTCAAACAGCGATGCGCTGTCATGTGGCTTCTTCAACATGGTTCTTGAAAGAATAGTGCAAAACTAAAACGCTAACATAGATGCACTATCTTTCAAAAGTCCGTCCATCTACTTGCCTATACGCCGACGACATCGACATAATCGGGAGAGCACAGCGTGATGTCACTGGCGCGTTCGTGAGCATTGAGACGGAGGCGGCGAAGATGGGTTTGGCGGTCAATGATGGCAAGACAATGTATATACTGTCATCAAGAAAGGACACTCAACACCGACGTCTTGGACAGAATGTCACTATAGACAGATATAACTTTGAGGTGGTAAAAGACTTTGTCTACCTAGGCTCCGCTATGAACTCAGACAATGACACCAGTGCTGAGATTAAGTGAAGAATGACTCTTGCCAATCGCTGTTTCTTTGGGCTAAGAAAGCAATTGAGTATAGCAAAGCCCTCTCTCGAACAACTAAAGTCACCCTTTATATAAGACCCTAACCCTAATAATCCCAGTCCTTCTCTATGGTGCATAGGATTGGACTCTATCAAAAGCGGATGAGATTACTCTTGGTTGTTTCGAGAGTAATTTTCGGTCCCGTCTGCATGGACGATGAATGGGGGAGGAGATACAACGACGAGCTGCGACATTGACCTAGCCAGTCCATGTCTTCAATTTCAGTAAAAAAAAAGTCGCGGTTAACACGGCTCTGTAACGCCCACCGTTGACCGAAACGTTGTTCCCAGCCTCATTTTCGAAGAAAAATGGTCCAATGATGCCACCACTCCACAGCCACATTCTCGTCTGTACGACGACACGGGGGCCATAAGTGTTGTCCACTATCATACCAGTTACACGAACTTTTTGCACAAACTTGCGTATAGCAGGCGCGGTGGGTGCTTCATTTCGGCCAAAACTTCTTTTAAAAAAACCCGCTATTTAGGCTAGACAGCAATCACTTTGGAAATAAGTTTTCAATATTTTCCAACGTTGTGCAAGCGTTAAGCTAAGCGAATCATTTCGTCCCGGTAGTATGATACTGACCTTCTGTCAAGATTTCGAGCGGAAAACAGCTGTCAGTGTCAAAATAACCTATGATTTAAAAAGGAACCACTATAGATGGCCCACCCTGTGTAATGATTAAGCCCCAAATATACATATACCAACTATGTAAGACCCTTCTACTCATTTTAAGATTAACAAAAGAAACTGGACTGTATGAAGTAGTCCAAGGTGGATATTCTTGCCATGAATAAGTCAGAGCAAAGACCTTCAAAGACAATTCTTAGAAGAATGCGACTGGGATCTGGAAACTCAGTTAGAATACCCATTTCAATAATCACTGCAACTGGTAGCGCAAAATATACCAAAAAACAAAGATCCGCAATGACCACCCTTCACTTTCTCAAATACAATGTAATAAAGTGCGAACAAAAATTGCCAATAAAACATTTTCCGATTGCTATCTTCCAAAACAGCAAACGTTTCTCCACAACCACTGTCAATACAAACATAGATACGAGCACAATAGCATAATAGAAAAATTGGGTAATTCATTCAATGGCAACACCACACCACGCAGGGGTCCACAATAAGCACTATATAATGCTAATATCGATTATGCGTCTTCGTCGTATGGTATTCGCAATACAATGCAAACAATGCGATCTTCATAATCAGCATCTCTGTATAGACATCTCCCGATAGTGGTGCGAAAAAAAACCAAAGTCCTTTTGTATATTACAATCATAATGCAATACAAATAGTAGTCTGGAAGACATGTTTCAATAAAGGAGTGCTTGTGCCGTGACGTTCGAGAAACCAAAATCCCATCGATTCGTTTCTTCCTTCGTTGTGTCGAACTGCGAAGAAGGAAGTTTGTTTTTCCACGACCCTTTGTACCATTATGTTGGGTATGGAATATTTTGAGCCCATCCATCTCTATCGGCTTTATTCCCAGATCCTTAATGACTCCCAATGATATCGACAAAAGGAGTTTCGATTATAAATGCAGAGAGGATCCGATCTTCGGTGATAGCTCCGAAAGGTGTGTGAGCGATCCGTTGATAGGGTTGATCTTTCGTTCATATGCTAATGAGTTGCAACCCCTTTAAAGGTAATATTCCCAGGTATAGACGACCTATCCCGTATATGTTTTACCCATTTTTATTATCAATTAAAAATCGCACAGGAGTGTTTGGAGGCTTTGGCAAATCTGCGGATGATGGCGCGGCGGTGAAGGTGATATTGAGACGATTGTCTGCGGCGTTCGATTGTTGTTCGATTGTAGTCGATTGTAATGAAATATTTTTATTACTTTTATTGTTGGGCATTGTACGGATTTATGTGGCCTGGTACAAAGGCTGAGCGTGTGGCGCATTGTTAGCAAAAATTGATTAGGCGAAAAATGTATGAAAAGAAAAGGATTTCCTTTCTTATTTTTTTCTTCCACGATTGTTCCGGGAGATTTTGGGATAAAAAGACATTTGAGATGGGTTATTTGAAATGCTGATAATGACGAGATAATCAGGTGATATTGATTGACTTTGAAATTGTTTGCAGAGTGTGGTGGGTTTTGTGATTGGGTTTATATTGAGTTGTTGGAAACTAGAGTAACACAGTACAGGCGAATCGGCGATAGTTATCCTGTAAGAAGATGTATGTTTGGTGTTTAGTTGCTTGTCCCAAGGCCAAGTAAGTAGGTATACCTACGACGAGGGTGTGAGCTGTAAGGTAAAAAAGAAAATAATAGTTGGCGCAACAGGCGTGTAGACACCCCTAACCATAGCTTCTCGCAACTATTCGTTTGTGTGAGTTTTTATTTTTGGGACGAATAGAAGGGACCTACACTTTTATTGCCGAGTCCGAACGGCTGAATTGAGAAGCCTTTTCAGGACAGTAATACTCTCGGATGTTTGTCTGACGTTCGCGTTTTTGGGAGTTCGAATCGCAGATGTTTTCGAGACTTTTATGAGCATTGAGTTAATTGAAAAAAAAAAACTTGCGTAAAACGTGTAATTTGTATTTCGAAACACAAACCAGTAAGAATAGACCGTCGAATAACGGACTTTGCCTACAAGTTGCCGGCGGGCCCATCATTTTTCATGCATTGCTGATGTACAAAATCAAAGGAGCGCCATTAACGCACGCATACTTGAAAAATCCTAGACCCATGGTATAACATGGAAAATCATTGTCGCCATTAATTTTGACATTTACACGTATTCACAGACAGGGTATACTTTTTTCCGGGGAGAATCGGGTAGGTGCACGGGAAGTCGGCGGTCTAGTTCTTACTGGTTTGTGATTCGAAATTATACAACTTTAGCTCCTATTCTCCTTTCGTTTTTTTTTTGTGGGCGCCTACAGTTCGGGGTGGACTACGGCCTCAACCAGCAAGCCCCACCAGCCAGATCGGTTCATAGCTAGCTTCCTCCCAGTTACGCACACCAAGTTGGTTGAGGTCGTCCTCCAATTGTGCGCACCACCTAAGGTTGGGCCAAGTGTCGACTCAAAGACTCGTCGGGCTGGTGCGTTGCTGTCCATACGCTCCACGTGCGCCAATAATCTCAGGCGTTTTATGTTCAGTTTTTTGATCCGGTCAACGTCGCTGAATAGCCTGTTAAGTCTTCTCCTCCAAACTCCTTCGATAAAAACTGGACCGAATATCTTTCTAAGAATCTTTCTCTCAACAGTTCAAAACATCCCAGGTGATTTTCATCAGATTTCGACAGAGTCCATGCTTCTGCACCATACAGATACAGCAGGACCGGGATGATTAGGCAGGGTCTTATATAATATGAGAAAGGTTCGATGAGAGATGGCTTTACTTCTTAAATGCCTGCTTAGCCCGAAGAAACAGCGATTGACAAGAGTGATTCTTCGTTTGATCTCTGCGCTGATGTCATTTTGCGAGGTGATAGTGGAGCCCAGGTAAGTAGACAAATTATTTAACTACATATTTCGAATTTGTATCTGTCCATCGTGACGTTTTGTCCGAGTCGTCGATGATGAGACTCCTTTCTCGTTGACAGCATATACTTTGTTTTGTCCTCATTTAAAGCCAGATCCATCTTCGCCGCCTCCATTTCAATACTTGCAAATGCGCCAATGACAGCCGCTGCGATTTTCCGATAATGTCAATATCGTCAGCATATTATATGCAAGCAGTTGAACAAACTTCTGAAAAATTGTATCTCTGATGTTGGCTTGTGAGTCTCGTACAATTCATTCAAGGATGATGTTATAAAAGTTACACGATCGCGCATCGCCTTGTCCCAAACCTTTTTCAACATCAATGGGCTCGGTGATGTTTTTGCCGATTTTGTCGGATCAGCGAGATTTCTCCATTTCATGATGGAGGAAAGATATACGAGCCAACAACGAGTCGAAATTATTAAAATTTACTACCGAAATTTGGAGTCAGTGACCTCAACGTTAAGAGCGTTACGTCCAATTTATGGTCGTCATAATCGTCCTAGCAGACCAACAATTGAGCGTCTAGTGGAAAAATTTGAATCCACAGGCACAGTACAAAATGTTCCCGTGCCAGTGAGACAAAGAAGTCGGATTTTCATCGAAAAAACATCTTCAGCGATGAGGCTCATTTCTGGCTGAATAGCTTCGTCAATAAACAAAATATGCGGTATTAGGTTAGGTTTGTGGGCTGGCGAGGATTTTCTCCGTGCCACACTCAGGTCAATACTGACCCATTGTGATTCCCATAGGGGGAAAGAGGTTATCCCTTACCCATTATAACCCTGTATTCAAATTACTTACTGTGCTGCTACATACAAACCATCTTGTTGATTTGACGAAGTTCATTATCTTGTCTATTGATGTGCTGGAAAGCTCGTCTAGGTCGTTGAAGAAGTGACTCCCTAGTAATTTATACCTGGTATGTTGGAGACTTGGGCAGTGACATAAGAAGTGGGTTGTATCCTCAATAGCTTCCTCATCACCGCAGCCTCTGCAAAGTTCTTCTTCCGTTAAGTCCATTTTCTTCATATGGTACCGCAAGGTGTTGTGCCCTGTTATGATACCTACGAGGGTGGACAGGGATTTCCTATCCTTCCGCATTATCTTCTCGGTTTTGGATTCATTGAAGGACGGCCATAGCATTTTTGTGGTATTACAAGTGTTTAGGGTGGCCCATCTTGCTGCCTGACCAATACCAATACACGTACTCCATTAGTCATCATTGCATCCCGGCCGGCGCGTCATTGGGCCGTACTTCTTCCCTGATGAACAAGACCGGCACGTTACTGTGAATGGGAATCGCTACCGTTCAATGGTAACCGAATATTTTTGTCCCCAATTGGATGATATGGACTTGGAGGACATGTGGTTCCAACAGGACGGCGCCACAAGCCACACAGCGAATGCCACAATCAATTTATTGGAAACCAAGTTTGGAGAACGTGTTATCTCACGAAATGGTCCAGTCGCTTGGCCGCCTCGGTCGTGTGATTTGACGCCGTTAGACTATTTCCTGTGGGACTACGTCAAGTCTATAGCCTATGCCAACAAGCCAGCGACGATTGATGAACTTCGTACGAACATTAAACGTGAAATTGCGGCAGTATCGGCCGATTTATGCTTGAAAACCGTCGAAAATTGCGTTCAGCATCTGGACTTTCGTATATTCCACTCCATAGTCTTTTCGTTGGTTTATTTACTTGGGCAGTCTTTGTCTTGGTCTATTGGTCAGCAGTTAGTTCTTGGCTTGTAGACTGATATTTCTCGATCCTGGTGAATAATTGGAATGCGTTTGGTCTAACATCCTTTATTCCATGTATGGTATAGCGTGTTAGTTTAACAATTATGTCAAAATTGTATTCCAAAAGAGAGGTTTAATCCCTATATAGGGATCCTGCGGTACCGCTGTAGGACTTAACCATAATTTCATCAGTTACCTCAATTGCCGTTGGTGAAGTAGTTCGCTACTTTATTCAGATATATCCTATCCATTCTGGCCAGTGATGTCCTAATAAATGAACAGCCAAGATCGAGCTTCATTTCCTCCGAAAATCACCATTTTGCTTGTTCACAAATCCACTGAGCCAAAAGTTAGACTCGTTACTAAACACGATTATTCGATAAAAAAAAGATCGTAGATTTTTAGGAGAACACAGTCATTAAACCACTAGGGCCAAGCCCTCTACATTTACATCTACCTTCGCAATACTGCCATACCACCATACATTTTCCAAATAAGTTAATCCCTACATTCGTTAATCCTCCTCCTCCATGGGTGCTATCCCAAGTCCCAATCTTAATCTTCTACTTCTTTCATTCTCTCTTCCAACATCGTATCAACGGCAATAAAAATAGGTAAGCAGGTAGGTAAATCAACCTTTGGAAGATCTAACATTTTCCTGAAAAGGATCTTTAACAGAAAATCCAGTTGGACATCAATCATCTTCCCTTCATTCGTTAGTGCTGATAAATCCCAAAATATTTCAACGTTTTACTGATTGGAGTCAATCGATCAAATACTCATTTCCAACCAAGTCACACTCACTTTTTGTATACGTTACGCACTACGATCGCAGTCAGAGTCACACTCGGAGATGAAGCATTATTAAAAAAAAATTCAGCCTATCATTTAGGTTAACCTTGAGCTTGAATTTCCAGACGAAGCCGCAGAAAATAGATGAATAAATCTAAATGAAGAAACAACAAGAAAAAGCTATAGGAATAGGTACGCTCACTCTTCAAAACTGCACCAATATGAGTTCTCAATTAAATGTGTGCGACATCGACATGCCGTAGGGGTATGATCCGTCTGATTCTTATTTAAACAATAAACACTATTCTCTGGCTTGGCTATACAAACAAGTACAATATAAAGTGTATTGAATAGACCCAACGAACCTACACTCACACACACCGATATCTATAATGACCACTTGAAAATGTTGAGGTACCTACCGAAAAAGTACTCGAATTTCTTTGTATTATAAAACGAAGATGAATAAAAGATACGAAAAAAACGGCATGTACCAAACCAACATCCACTTGTTCTTTTACTAAAGATGCGAAGCAGAAGCATTACAGTAAAGTGGATGAAGGTGAAAGATCTGATTGAAGAATATCATACAAAAAAGAATCGCGAGAGAACATAAATGACGAATAGGTCATAGTTAGCTGACGCTGTTTAGAAAAGGTACCTATAATTTTCGCGGGAGGGCAGTTAGATTACCTTTGAAACAAAGATATTTTGATCAAAATTACCATTAAACGGAAGGTCGAGGGTTGGCACTTTGGCAGTTTTGGGAACTTGAAAGGTTTAAGGTTTCCTCTTAAATATTTAAGTTATGACTTTCCTTCTAGAAAGCAAATGTCAGAGATCTGTTACAAAGGATTCGATTTTTATGTTTTATTCAATCCTAGCCTTTAAAATAAAAGCTGTTTGTCTTCTCTTCGATTGGTGTATCTTAATTTTGTATGTCTTAAAATTTTGGAACTGTCTCTATAGCTCGAGCGCTCAAATATGAGCTGACCGTGGTGGTTACGCCTGTAGCTTTATGTATTACAGAGGCGGTGATCATATAGTGTAGTGGTTAGAGTCATTGCTTGTAACAAGAGCGGTGTTGGTTGGAGGCTGTTTTCTACCCTCTTCTTACTTCGGAACCAATTGAGATAAAAACTTGCAACATTTACCAAGATCAAAAAAAAAAAATGTTAACCTCACCAAATTCAATCTCTTTCTCTGTCCTCAACATACAGTACTTCAAAAATCACAAAAACCGCAAGTGACTGACACACTCATTCACTTAGATGATGATTATACAAATTATGAATGTTGGATCCTGTGGTGCATACACTGGGAAAAGTCGAACACTTCAGATTTTCCATTCAGGGAAAATCGGTTATTATTTATTTATTTGGGCCACTTCCCATTGCCGTAGAATGTTGAGATTTTGTATAGCGGTAGGATTTGCAGTGTACAGAAAGAAAAAACTCAAAAATTGTATATTCCAATTAATAAATCATTTCGGTCACATCCAAATATTGTAAATTGTTGGAATTTGTTAGAGCGATAGGACCTGCATTGTACGAAAAGCGAAATACCAAATACAGGGACTATCCGTTCATTGCCTTTTAGGCGGCAAAAAGGCTAGAATTCGGCAGGCGCTGATTGGCATCTCAACCTGGCGGTGCCCAGCTGTTGTAACTTTTCGTTCACATCAATTGTGCTTATTTTACCTCCTAGTGGTAACCACCGGGTATTGGACTGCCCATCCGGTCGTGACTTGCTGAACTTATAAGCGCGAGTGTTGAACACGAAGAAAATAGTAACACTATAATGCTCTGTCGGAAAGACTGACTGAACGAGTCTCAGAAGTTTTACATGAGCTCCTCAAAAAGAGGACGTACGGCGGACGAATTCATCGGACTGAATTAACGGTGTCGTCAACAGTCAAGATGACAGTTACCTTACTTGAGCTACTTCGACATATTTGGAGCTGAGGTCAGTGAGAATTTTTCAGGACTAGGTGAAATGGTGGCGAATAAAGGACAACGAATTTCGGATCTGCACGTTTTAATGTTAGGTCCCTTAACAGACCAAAGGTCCTGAACTGCTATGAAGCAGACCTAACCGCCATCCAAGAAGTAGGATGGGATGGACCGGGCAAGAAGAGGATGAAAGACTGCGATATTTATTATGATGACTGCTATCGGCAACAAAAACAGCGCTCATTTGGATGTGGATTCGTCGTTGAAGGCAGACTTAGGCAAGAAGTCTTAATTCGCTGAGATTAAGGGAAGAATAACTCTTGCCAATCGCTGTTTCTTTGGGCTAAGAAAGCAACTGAGTAGCAATTGCTGTCGCATCAAGTATGAACGATATGGGTGCCATGAAATAAAGTCTTACCTATGCAAAAAGGTCCAAAACGTAATTTGATGAATTAAAGTCCAAAAATCACGTTTTGGACCTTTTGCATAATACTTTACATGGCACCCACGATATATTGTGATTGGAACACAATTTTTAGCCCGCCCGGTTTCAACAACCCGGGCTGTATGTACATATTGGCGCTTTATCATGATGTTAGATCCACGGCAGATGTCCAAAAAGATTATGAAAATATGTATGTTAAAGCCTTATCATTGTAAGACAACGCATTCATTGTGGTTGACAAAAATTGTAATTTGCAGGTGCCATAATACGAAACGGCGCCCACACCATCACACCTTCAACTCTGCTATGCAGCCGGTCCAAATGATTAGTCTCTTTGCGGAGGTTATGCAAATGGTACCTTTGGCCATCCGGAGCTTCAAAATTAAATTCTTTTCGTCTGAAAAAACTACACAATGCTTTTACTAAGTCCAGGTCACATGTGCGCGACAAAAATGGGGGCTTTGTGCTTTTCGAACCGGATTAAGGGGTGACTTCTTCTTAATTTTTAGTCTTTTTATATCCTTGGCATTCAAAATAATACGACGAATAGTTGTGAGACTTGTTTTGATACCACATTTTTCCCGATTTTTGGAAAAAAGTCGTGAGAATTTGACGCCTTTTTTAATATAAAAAAGTCACCTTTTCGCATTAGTAAGCACACTGTGTATGCGGCAATTCATGTTTTTGTCCATAGTTAGACTCATTACTTAGAAATATTGATAATAACGTGTCGGCTCCTCTCGATTTTCTTAGCAAATTTTGGCAATAAATAGGCTAGCGTCCTTTAAGCTTTGCTTTTTCCCTTTTCCGCCTCGGTTAAGGCTTTTCCCCCACCCATTTTATATATTTTTTTTAAATTAAATAGTCGAAATTAACAAAAAAAAATCGATCAAAGAAAAATATGAGTCCACGTGCCAAATATAACGGTCAAACTAAATGCATGTTCTATTCAAGTAACTCAAAATTAGGTCCCTATATTTTTCCGGTTTTTAGTTAACAATTTTTTATTGTAATACTTAAAGCTTTAGTTTTAAATCTTCTTTCTGGTCAAATCACAAAATTAAATGAACTTTAATTTAAAAAAAAAAAAATAAGTCTCTAGCATGCTTGGTTTGGGACCAGTGGGCGATAGAAAACCGCCCTTAGGGGGTGTGCTATTCAAGTGGCGCGGAGTGTATGTAATTCCGATAATGGCCGCTGAACCACTGAAGCTATCCGCCTTCATTCCTATTAAAAAAAATTTAACAAAAATATCAAAATAAATACATATCTATTAAAATATTTTGAAATATTTAAAATAACATTTCAGGCAGAACAACGTTTGCCGGATAAGCTAGTTTAAAATAAATCAAAACAAAGTAAAAAACAAAATACTAACAGCCGTATTAATAATAGCTGCGGAACTTCGTGTTATCCCTAACTAATGACTAACCCATTGGTTAAACCCAAATTCCTATTTATAAACATTTGTAGAAGATAACTAAGATTTCGTAACTTTTACATAACTAACTCATAGCGATAGCGATTTGTTAGCTTTGCAAAACATGTTTCCCGCGCAAAATGACAAATGGTGTTTCGCATTTAATTTCGTTTGAATTTCCGGTTTTTAGTTAACAATTTTTTAGTGTAATACCTAAAGCTTTAGTTTTAAATCTTCTTCCTGGTCAAATCAGAAAATTAAATAAACTTTAATTAAAAAAAAAATTAAGTCTCTAGCATTCTAGGTTTGGGACCAGTGGGCGATAGAAAACCGACATAAGGAAGTGTGCTATTCAAGGGGCGCGGAGTGTATGTAATTCCGATAATGGCCGCTGAACCACTGAAGCTATCTGCCTTCATTAAATTAAATAAATACATATCTATTAAAATATTTTGAAATATTTAAAATAAATATTTCAGGCAGAACAAGTTTGCCGGGTTTAAAATAAAACAAAACAATGTAAAAAACAAAATACTAACTCAACTTAATTATTTACACAATGGAATTCTTATCAGTCATCAATCATCATCAAAGTTTGATTGCGAATATTGATATTTGTATGTCACCGTCATTTAAATAGTTGTCCTCAGAAGAGGTTCTTCGAAATTAAAAGCACCTAGTTCATCATTGCTTTTACATATCTAACATATTTTAATTCCTACAATTAGCCATTGAACGCTTTTCTCTGGTCGCTAATTAGTTTTTTTTTATTCCTTACTATTTCGCTGCTCCTTCTCAATTCTCAATGGGCGATTTATTTAGCTTATTATATGTACATAAAGGATTTTACCCCGTGTCGCTGTTCAGTGTTCATCTCCCATACCATCCCTTCCTCGTTTGACATGCTCGTATCCTGCTATTCATTTCGTACATCTACCTAGCTTCGTAGGTTTTTACTCAAATATTTTGCGAGGGAAGCCAGCTCTACTCTAATCTCATTCGCAACCCTCCTACTGAGAATGTTTCACCCAATTGTTTTACATTGCAACTGCACCCTTGAACAAGTGCACCCAATTTAGTGGCAATTCTATTCGTAAAAATATTACCCTCTGCACTTGCAACCTGTTGCTTTCCAAGAATACCACAAAAGGACCACCCGAAAATAAAAAAAGGTAAATAGTAATTTTTAATTGGGTTTTTATTGGATTTTCGGTTTCTGTTTTTTTTTTTTAAATCTATCACAAAAGTATAGTATACAAAAATAAGAAAAAATAAAATAATAAGTAATTATTTCTATTAAATGGTAAAACATACAAAAGGTGTTTTGTTTAAAGAATAAGAAAAATATATCCTTGCACTGTATGTACGAAGAATATATAAAGTAAGAGCAAGTACTAAGAAAATTAGAAATTAAGTAGAAGGGTCTCAATAAATTATTAAAAAATAGAATAGAGGTTCTTGCGTTTTGTTTTGTTTACTTTTTTGTTTTTATTAAATAATTTCGTAATATGTAATAGCAACTTACGTTTCCATTTTGTTGTTATAATTAATTTTTAAAATATCTTATCAATTACTATTTGTTGTTATGTATATACTCTGTTGTTTTGTTTTATGGAAACACTACGATTTTATTTTACTTAAACTCGGATATCATGTACAAAAAGAAACGCTTATAATATATACTTCTATATCGTAAGAGCAGCTACTGAAGTCGAATAAAACAAAACAAGTATGTATATATATGCGTGGCAATTACAATTATTTTCGTATAATACAAATTTAATTTCTGTTTCTTGTTTTATTTCTAACACTTAATGGTAATCAAATTCTACTGTTCGGAAATTTCATTCGACTTGGTGAGGACTTTTTTGTCTCCATTTTGAAGTGATTCAGATAGATCCCGGTAATTCCCTTCAAAGTGGAAAGATAAAAGTCCGAAAGAGTGCGACATTTCCAAATGTTTCAATTCGACAGATTTAGTTCAGTCTGAAAATCCATTGAATTAAGAATAGGAAATTTCGCCAGCTTAAAAAAACAACCGAAAGGAAGATATATATTTGAGTCTTAATTAAAATTAACAATATTTTGTTGTAAAAACTACTTCGTTCCTAAGTATGTATACTAATTACAATGACAGTACTTTGTACTGATGTATAGAGGTGTTTTAGAAATATGTTTTTTTTTCTATCGATAGAAACTATAATATAAAATCGATGCAACTAAAATATACTTTTTGTAGAAATTAAATTCAAAAATGATCAAAACTCCAACATTAAAAGTCTAATACGTATTTATTTAAACGAAATTAGGTTGTATTTCGACCAACTTGATGGGTTATTATTCAGGTACTGGATGACTGAGATGTACACAGATGACAGGTAGTAGAATGTGAATCACCGGTATTCCGGTTGCCGTTCAAAGAAGAACCATGATTGCCGATTGAATTTAGTAGCGTAAATACATTTTAACGGAAAGAAAGTCATAGGGGAGCATCTATTTAAAACAAAAAATGATTCGCTCTTGTAAAACGACAACCGGAATACTGCATTTATGTTGTTATAACTGCTCTCTAGCCAACATTGAGAGGAAGCAATCATCTGCTATGTTGTAATAGGTTTGAGATCTTTTCAACAATCATGTGCAGTACAATGTGGGCATCTTGCGCACATTGATAAAGCATTACGATGAAATAGCAGGTGTCGGTTCAGGAACCGAATCGCTTCATACGTGAAAAACCATAACCAACATGTGACGGAATTTGCAATTGATTCGCTTTTAAAATCGACACCGTTCCATAAACGTGTAGTTGTCTATCAATGTGACGATTCGCAGCTACAGTGTTTTTGAAAACGTGATATAGGGCTCACGTAGTAGGCTTCTATAAAGCTCCCTCTCTATAGCCATGATGGAATAAGTATAAGGTGGTCTCGTCGGCAAAATGTAGTCCCTTAACTATACTAATAATAAGTGCGTGTGAAAGGGTTCAGCGTAGTAAGTGTAAGTGAAACGACAATAGAGTGTGCAGAGAGAGTCTGTTCATGAGTATGTTGATTAACCTTTATTGTTGTTGTTAAGTTGCCTATTATAATAAAAAAACATTTTTTTTTGCGCAAGGGTTGACGTTTTGCAAACAAATTCGTCCGCACACAACCTTTCGCTTCAACAAGCAAACGCTCACTGAACGTTAAGGGACTAAAAAACGAACGATTCGGCAGCCGACGAGACCACCTTATACTTATTCCATCATGTCTATAGCTATACTATGCGATGGCAATTCAAAATATAAAACATTTGTTGTGCTATAAATATAAATACTGGCGCAATGTGAAACTTATTTTAGATCTCCTAATCGCAATCATCCTATAAACTGTTAGTACCGCAACCTATGAGCAGGCCAAGAAAGTCTCATGCGGATTTTTCTACCTAGGGTGCAATTGTCTTGCGAATCGATTACAGATAGAACTGTGAAATGAATTTGCATGCTTTAATAGCTAGTCCCATTTAATATATGGGTGGCAGTGGGTTGACCGTATAAGAGCAATCAGTGGTTACAATTCATTGGAGTAACAAAAATTGAATAGAACCCACGGAGACCTTGCATTCCTGATACCCTCGATTCAAATTTAAAAGTAGCATCTACGGCTTTGACATGTCTTTATGTTAGCTCTGCCATCACGCCATTCTCTACCTCAATTCACTTGGGGGAAAACCCATCAAATTGGCGAAATGTGTTTTTTAAACAATTAAAGAGTAAAACTGAGAAAAAGTCGTGGCTATGCTAAATCCTGAGGTCAAGAGATTTTCCTTCATCTTCTACTCTACGTCTACTTCTTTTTACAAATCACGCCGGGTTATCAAAAAATACTATTGACCCTTCTCCTTTCCACCTGCGGGCACACCAATACTTAAGAGATGGTCTCCAGCCGCCAACAAACCAGCTGCGCTGCCGGGCTGATGGGCATAATTTCGAATCTGGTGCAGTGATATTAGTTGATTGGGGAAGGAATTGGCGGCACCGCCGCCAATATTTTGATTGATTCCACCGGCGCCGGTTGATTTTGTCGTTGCCGTTTGGAATTGCAAAGCATCATATATGTACGGCCTCTGGCCCGCATGATGAGTCAATGCGTTTAGATGCGGTGTTATCGTATTGATCGGTGTAAACGCAGAATTTGTTGTCGCTTTTGTGCCATCGTATGAACTCACTACAACAATTGTATTCGGTGAAGACTGTTGCTGTTGCTGTTGTTGCTGATGCTGGGGCTGACGAGTGATGACCAAGTCTTCACCACCATCATCGTTTCCGCTTTGAGTGTTGCCAGCACTGCCGCCTCCTCCACCGCCGTTTACTATTGCTCGATGATGTTCCAGGAGGGCACGTTGATGATTCTGCAGCTCATTTTGTTGCTGCGGCGTTAGAGAGAAATCGTATCCGTTTGATTGTTGCTGCTGCTGTTGTTGTTGCTGTTGTTGATGTTGCTGCTGTTGTTGTTGCTGCTGTTGAATAGCCTCTGCGAGACTCGCTGCAGCACTGTCCGGACTAACTTTCGGCCAATATGGATGTTCACTGTTTGCAGCCGCCGCTGCTGCAGCGACATTCATGACGATATTTCGATTGATATTCAGTCCAAGGCCAGCAGCCAGCGCTGTGCCATTGGTGGTTGAGTTGCGATTCTGTTTTTCCGCTTTTTCTGCGTGCTTCTGCAAGTGTTTTTGCAGGTATGTCTCCTGAGTGTAGCTCTTGCCGCAAAAACTGCATATGTGCGTTTTCAAATGCTTCGAATCCTTATGCTTGGGTATATGCTCGAGCAAAGTGAGTTCGTCGGTAAAACACTTGTAGCATGAATTACATTTAAATGGTTTGTCAGTTTGGTGGCAGCGCGAATGCGATTGGAGGTTAGACAACTGAGAGAATGCTTTCTGGCAGCCTTGATGGCGACACTTGTACGGTTTGTCACCCGTATGAGTGCGAATGTGCTGTTGCAGGTGGGAAAGTTGGGTGAACTTACGCTGACAAATCTCGCAACGATATGGTTTGATTCCTAAATGAATCCGTGTGTGCTGTGACAGGTAGCTGGAATTGGCGAAGGTTTTCGTGCACTGCCCACATTTATAGGGCTTGGTGTCACGAGCTGTTAACATCTCCGATTTGGGATTGTACTGCAAAAAAAAAAAAAAAAAACAAATGAAATGAGGTAAAAAAAAGGTCGAAGATAAAACACAAAGGAGAAATACAACAGAGATCAATGATATAACTCGCCCTGCAGTAGTGGTTAACCATGCAATAAAATACACGAAAAAGGGATGTATTCACGAACAATTGAAATTGCAAACACGATCGGAGGGATGCATTTGCCTGACGGTCACATAGTGATGCAAAATAAAGGGATTCTTATTCAAAATGATCTTTAACAATAAGGTCAATGACTTTGTGTTCCTTAATAAGATGAGCAGTGAAGAGGTTCGTTGGTTGCTTTTTAGGTAAAGGGTGAAACCGGTGATTTTGTAAGCAGTAGTAAACACTAATCTGTCAATTAATAGACAATTCCTTCCTAAATAAGTTCTAATTAAAAATATTGCCACGAAAACAAAACAAAGGAAAATTTTAAATCCGCCTGAGCATATCTATTCTCATAGATGAAATAGGTAAAGACAGTCCGTTCCAAATAACGAATGTCGGTTTTCCAACGTAGCTATACCTACATCTTTCCTTAATAAAGTTTAAATGATATCGTTTTCAAAGCGACTTTAAGAGGCTATCTGGGTGATCACAGAATCTTCGTATTCGGAATTTTGCTACGAGCCTCGAAAGAGTTATCACATAATCCGTCGTAGTGGTAATTTTTGCTACGAATTTAATTAATAAAATTTCCACTACAACGGATTTTGTGATAGTTTTTTTGGGGTTCGTAGCAAAATTCCGAATACGACGGATTCTGTGATCACCCAGATAGCCTCTTAAAGTCGCTTAAGTTTCGAATACGATTCATTCTGTGATCACCCAGTAGGTATATCTAGGTATTATTATTAAAAACAATTTAATCTCAATAATAAGTAACGGCAAATGGAACAGACTTTACTTTGAAAATCTTGGCTTTAACAGGGAATAGGTAGTTTAATTACTACTAGGAAGCTTGATTTTTAACCCGGCGATACAGAGTGACCTGGGATCAAATAATATAACAGACAATAAACTGTCGTCGGAACGATAGACCTCAAATTCCTGAAACTCAGTGCTAGAACTATCGAAATCAATATTCAACATATTTTCAACGTAAATAAACTATAAATACGCGTTCACGCAATCAAGCACACGCAGTAAAAGGAATAACCATAATTTCCTATTATGTACTCGTTTAGGGAAGAAACGCTAGTCATTGGCAGGCAAGTATTTCTACTTTAGTAGCTACCTAACGTCTAACCAATTGATATTTTCACGGATATTAAAAAACGTATTTAGGGGTATCGCGAATAAATTTCGATGGAATTTTTTCCCTTGTCAGCAATGTAAATTAAATTGCTGAATGGGAAACATTCCGGGGGAAATATTATTCGCGATAGGGGTGATTATCCATTCGACCGTTGCTTTTGTACGGACTGACGTTTACAGCTAGTTCGGGACATAGATATCAAGTGAAATACAAAATATTATTCGTGGGTATTCTTCGCTTCATTTAAGTTTTAAATTTCTCCGATGAACATTACGCTCACTTCTGTTCGTTTTCGAGTTATCCATTAGATCAATTTGATATTTTTTTCAGAATTTAAAAAGAGAAATCCTGTGGTAGATTGAGAAAAGTTTACTTTAGGGACATTTTCTGAAGCTCTTAAAATCTTTAAACGTTTTTTGAGGTTCTACGAAATAACGATTGACTATCTCTTGAGACTACGTCCTTGTTTCGAACTAAGGAATGCTAAGGTAAAGCCCCGTGGGCAGAGAGCCACAAAAGGGAAAACTTTCCCATTATAAATATGCCTGCAAATTTGAGTTTAAGACACGGAGTTCGGGACACGGCTACACAATCAACGTAACGTAATGATACTTTCATCCTAAACGTAGGGTTTGAAAATGATGTATGTTTGCCGCGAGCCACATACCTCAACTTGACGGAATACAAACGTTAATACATACACATAACCTGGACACCTATTCCTATGTAGATAAAAATAAAACAATAATTGTTAAAGCAAATCTTCTACTCACTTTAATTTCCTGACCATCAGAAAGTGGAGTTGGCGGTGATGATGGCGCACTGTACGACTGTTTCATCTCGATCTGTTGCACCTGCTGCTGCTGTTGATCATGCTGATCCTGTCGACCGCCACCCGACGTCGATTCAGATGTATTCACAACTTGCTGCTGCTGTTGACCCGCTCGCTCCACCAACCCGTTCTTGATCGAATAATCCAAGCGCTCCACATTCTGGCGAAACTCACTGATGTTGAAAGGTTTATAATCGTGCACCAGAGTGGCGGTGCGTAAGTCCGTTGTCGCCAAGTGACTCAGCGAACTTAGGACACCACGCTCATTCATCGAACGCAATTGGTCAATGGACCGATGCAAATAGTCGCTAGTAGGTATTTCCGCCATTAGTGGTGAGCTATGATGGTAATCCAACCCTCCTCCGGGCCGGTATTCTATTGTGCGGCCCTCCAGCTTAGGCTTCCAAACTCCAAACACGAGATAATGGTGGTGATAGTAATTATGAAGATGGTGCTTCTCTGGGTGATGACTTGATGAGTGGGTGGTTTCACTTCAGGTTGGTCGCACTGTGTTGTTGAAAACAAAATACGGTTGTTTCTTTAGATTTTTTTTTTAATTCAGAACTTTTTTATTCAAATTGGATATGCTTATAAATTTTTTTGCAATTTGCTGGTTTTATTTTTTGCTCACTCTCTTGCTTTTCGCGGTCGTGTTCTCCCGCAATTAATTTCCATACAAAAATTCACGAAAAAAAAAATCAATAAAAAAATAAAATACACTGGGGAAAGGAAAAAAATGCAAACATGGCAGAAAATTTGGCGTAACACAAACACAAACGAACAAAAAAAATGAAAATACACAGAAAACAGCGTGGAACCGGCTCGTTGCGAGGGAAAAAAGGTGTACACACGGAAAAAAGCGAAATAAAATGTATAAAAAAGCGAAGGAACGAAAAAAAATACGAGAACAAAATGGACAAAAAAAACGAACACAAACGCGCGCGGGTGACGACGATTAACGAAAGTGGTGTCGGTGTAGCAAGGCAAGAGAACAGACAAAAAAAGAGGCCAAAAAACCATACATCCACAACAAGTCGAGAGAGTGGTGGGCATGGGCGATGGGCACGTAAACAATGCATACACTTGTGCTTCTGTTGCTCCATCCCCTGTATTGGTAGAAATATAAATCTATTCAATTTAAATACCATGAAGATGAAGACGAAATTGACGACAAATCAAAAGAAAAAAAAAATCACACACGACACGAAAGTGAATTGTACTACTCGCGGGCATCTTTTTTTTTCTCTCATCCACCACTTCAATCTCTCAATTAATTTCTTCCCTCACATTTCACAGAAAAAAAGAAAAGAAAAAAAAGCAATGAAATTTTGACATTTTGTACTACTCTTTCCAAATTGGAATTTTTGTTCATTTCACGCTTTGCATACTTTTTTAGCACACCATTCGTCGGCACACTTTCGCACTCGTCTTCGCCATGTCATTCGCGGAATTTTGAAGTTTTCATAATTTTTACACCGAGACCGTTGCATGTCGCAGTCGCACTTCTTTTTGTAATTTTAATTCCATTTGGTTATCTCTCTCTTCGCTTCAAGTGCCAGCAATTAGCCAACAAGAACAAAAAAATAATTATTTTACTAAGTTTTGTTTTCTCTACTAACCACGTGTTTCGCTATTGCCCCCGCTCTTTCGTGCTGTTGACAGTTTTTGTGTTGCTCTTGTGATTCTGAATCGGTATTGTTGTTGTCTGGAGGAAAATGCACAAAAAAACAATCAGAAAAGTATGAGAACTATGAAGTTTTCTTGTTTTGAGTTTTCCTCTTGCTTTCTGTTTTGGTGACAGTAGATTTTTTTTGCTTCGCTCTCAGCGTGTTTACCTCAGCAGAGCAAAAAGTAGACTGGTGTGGAAGTGCTTGTAAAAAAAATAATTTTGAACCTCGGCCACGGAAAAAAATTCCCCTCCGTTTTTGATGAAAAAAAAAAGATGTTCCCTTCACCCTGCAGCATTTCGGATGATGTGCTTAGAGTAGGCTGATTCTGTTTAGCTTGGAGGTGTGTGTGAGATGATTTTTTGTGTGAGGTTTCTTTTTTTAGGTATTCTTTTTTGGGTGAGTGATTTTTGGTTTGGATTGCGGAGTCGAAAGGGGTGTCTTCTTGTGTCACCACAGTCACATGGCTGTAGTTGTTTTTTTTTTCTCAATGTGTTGCTGTTTTTTTCTTCATTGTGTGTTTTGATTTGATTTCCTCGTGCTCACATATTCCATCGCATTTGCTTTCGATTGTGTGTGTTACTCTCAATTAAATGCGTTTAGGAGAGTTGCGAAGAGAGCGAGATCTGCGAAATGAAATTAACCAGAGATGTCTTGTAGGTTAATTGATTGTAGTAGATTTATATTTTTAAATACGATTTCAGTTGTTAATCCCGGCCAATAGTAAATTGGCTTTCCTCGAACAATAGTACAATTCGTACGAAATCGGAGAGTTTTTCTTTCGTAACGGATACTGCTGGGTTTCCACTTGTCGATTTGAAATTGACAATTGACGTATTTTTATGCCAATTAAACAATTGGCAAGTGGAAATAGCGAAAATTGATTGTCAATGAATTGACTAACAGCGTTTGCCAATACACTGGACAAATGGAAATAGCTGAATTGTCAAACAAAATGTCACTTTGTCTATAATTGACACAGAAAATTTAATTGGCATCGAGTTCATAAGTTGGTCAATCAACTGACAAACGATTTTTTGCCAATAATTGGCATAAGTGGAAATGAACTGACATTGGTGTCGTTCAATGACATAAACGCGAGGGCTGTCAAACTTTGTCAATCAACGGACATGTGGATACCCACCTTACCACGATAGGGCCGATTAGGTCTGTTTTAATGATTTTTGAAACGAAGTTCTATGAGAATAAGCAATTTACATATTAGTGGTGTCCGCTAAGTAGCGAACTTGAACGGACCGACTAAATTAGTTCTTAAAGCCCAGTATCTTGCTCGCGCTTAATTTTAGCGAGCACCTTTCTCTCCACCGCACAGATAAATGCTCACTAAAGTCGTTGTACTTATAGATAGGACACACACCCATATTTTATTGCCACATATATTTTGATTTTTGTTATTTTTTTACTTTTTTCCTATTCACTAACATCGATTTTCAAGTATTTCATGAATTAGTTGATTCAGAATTTGTTTTGTTTCGGAAAAGTCAAAATTTATCGCTGATTTAATGTACCAGACAATTTTTTCGTGAGCCATATTCTTGGCCGAGTATAACAAAATTGTACGTAGTACGTATAACACACAATATTAGGCCTATTTTTTTGAGAATCTATAGCCAGCTCACTTTTACTTTTACATGCAAAACGTTTATACTAACTTTTGGTTTCGTTATACTCACTTCTCAAAAAAATACGCCAATTGTTGTACTCAACTGAAAATTAGTGTGTCCCAATCTATATGAAAGTAAGAATTTAGCGTGCGGAACAAGATACTGCTTTGCTAAACTGCATCGCTAACTTTTATCTCTGTACACATTTTTGTATGGGAGATAAAATTTTACGCGAGCAGGATACTGGGCTTAACCCTGAAATACATCAATACGAACAAAACAAAAGAAGAATCATGAGAATCGGCCCAGCGGTCATCAAGTCTCACCCCATAAAAGATGTTTTTTGTATGGGAAGTGTCACGCCCCTTTGTTCAATTTTGACCAATCTTCACAGGTGCACCCAAGTAACAATTCAGTTTTCATAAGGGCCAATTCAAGCCATATTCTTACTTCCATAATAACTGCAAGATATCTTATGGAAACCTATTTGGCGCACTTTTGCGAAGGCGCATTTACTTTCCTTAAGACATTTGCGCACAGGCTTTATAAAAGCAATAGCTGCTAATCAACTAAATAATAAGGCCTTAAAGGAACCTCATAATGGAAGCAACCTTACCTTACTTCGCTTACCTAAGATTATATGCAAATTTGAGCTCAATCAATTCGGTGGTTTTCAAGTTATAAGTAGCCGAAAACAAATCGGTATCCATTTTTATATAATAAAGGAGACTAGCGGACTCGGCGAACTTTGTCTTGCCTTCAGATAAACTCCAGAGTGATAATAAAACACAGATAGTAAATATCACATTTGCTCAATAGAAAATGACATTGCGAAAAGAACATCTGTCAAATTGCGCACACCCTAAGTCAACGTATAACGCCATCTATCGGGTTGTGGTACTAATCGCAGCACAGCGCCATCTATTATTTATGTCGTTAACTTCTCCACCCAAAACGCACGCAAATTGTTTTTTATCACAATGAATTTCACAATTATTCGAAATTTCGCAAGCTTCACAACGAATTTTCCACCTTTAACATCGTCCAAAAGCATCAAATAGTGTGATTCATAAAAAAAATTCTAATTTCATAACATTAAAATTTCTCGCAAAATTCCATACTAAAGCCTAGTATCCTGCTTGCGCTTAATTTTAGCGAGCGCTTTTCTCTCCACAGCACAGATAAATGCTCGCTAAATTCGTTGTACAGGATATAGAGAGGACACACACCCATATTTTATTGCCACATGTATTTTGATTTTTGTTATTTTTTCACTTTTTTCCTACTCACTTACATCGATTATCAAGTATTCCATGAAATATTAAATTTAAAAATTGTTTTGTTTCGAAAATGTCAAAATTTATCGCCGATTTAATGTACCAGGCAATTCTTTCGCGAGCTAAATCAGTGGAGACATTTTCTTGGCCGAGTATAACAAAATTGTACGTAGTACGTATAACACACATTAGGTCTGTTTTATTGGCAATCCATTTCAGTGAAGTAAAGTAAAGTAGAATTTTTAACACGCAATTACAACAACTACAAACTGTTTGACACTTTCGAGACTCTATGTAGTTGTTGTAATTGCATGTTAAAAATTCTACTTTACTTTACTTCACTGAAATGGATTGCCAATAAAACAGGCCTAATATTGTTATATCGGACTGACATTAAAGTGTGTCCCATCTATATGAAAATAAGAATTTAGCGTGCGGAACAGGATAATGCTTTGCTAAACTGCCTCGCTAAATTTTATCTCTGTAGACATTTTTGTATGGGAGATAAAATTTAGCGCGAGCAGGATACTGGGCTAAAAAATAAATTTTCGCTTTTTTCTAGTCTTTGGTTTTTCAGATTACAATAAAATTTCGTGTATATTTCCGTTCTATTGTAAATACGGATACAGGTGGTCACATTCTTATTATTAGTCCAAAAAATGTACCTAGTTGAAAATTCCCCATTATTTATGGTACTATAACGGTTGGTATATGTGCTGCTATAAAACCACATCCAGAAACCTATAGAAGACGCAAATGGTTTGTGGACTTACTTTTACGTCTGTATTTAAACTGGCGCCACCTGGCCACAATTTGTAATAGAGGGCAATGGATAGGGTACCAACGTATAGTTTTTTTTTACACTAATTATTAACCAATTGTTTGGGTTTGACAGATAAAAAGTAGGTAGCAAAACTGATATACAAAATTCACTGTTTTGATCTATTTTTTTTGTAGGTATATTTTATCTATCTACATATATAAAATAAAAATTTTCCGGTTAAAAGAGATAAATTTGTCATACGTCTGTAACCAAATTTTGAAAATTGTGCTATAACAAATAAATTGTAAGTTGTGAACGAAATAAATTGTGTGCACCCAAAACTCGTCAACATATCATTTATTTACATGATTTTTAGCTTAATGGATTTGTATTGGCAAAGGACACTATGGAGGAAAATTCCGAAAATTGGAAGATCCGGGTTTTAGCACATTTGTTCGAAAACAGATGGCGCTGTAGATGTCAATTTCATTTAGAAAACATTTACTAAACTGTTGACAGGATCGGGCAGCGCGTGGCCTTAAAACGTTATTTCTCCACACTCGTGGGTGCTAGGTAAAGTTTTAAAATTAGAACATTGATGTGCATTGTTCCTGAACACGAGCGAAGCTCGTCAGCTACAGCTAGTTTTAAATAAAATGCATTTATTCTGTAATTGATTTTTAAATACAATTTCTGTATATAGCAATTTTTACAAATGAAATACGTTGGAGTACAATAAACAACTTGAAATGCATCCCAGGTTTTTGACTGTTTCTCTACGTCTGGGCAAATCGAATGTCAAATTTAGCTCTCCGAGAATCAAATGGCAATGTCAACTTACGTCGTTTTCGATTGCTATAGTGCTGCCAGGTCACTTTAACGACTCGGAGATAAAAAAAATGCACAAAAAGCGCTAGACTGCGCTAGATTTTATTTTCATCAAAAACTTGGGCACAAATAATCGTCAGACTGTCAGACTTACCAAACTAGAATCTTGAAGGTGCTCATAACAACTTAATATTTGTTATACCTGCGTAAAGTTAGCTATAGATGTCCTGTCAATAAGTTTGATAAGTTATGCATTTAGCGTGCAAACATGATACCTAATTTTTTTATTTGAAAATATTTTCCGTAGAAGGGAACGAGGCAGCAGATAAACTGGCCAGATGCGGCTCTGAAATGGACGTACTATTAGCTGACAGAGACTACATTTTGACTCATTGATAATGTCACATTAAACTTGGCTAAGGAACGATGGAACAACACATAAACAACAACATCCAAATGGATGACCATCCAATCCATCCCAAGGACTCAATGCACCTTCTAGGAGTCACAGTCAATTCAGGAATCATATGGCAGGACCACATATCCTATATCGCAAGATCGGCGTCCGCTAAGTTGAGCTACCTATTTAGAGCAAAGAGGTACTTTAGCCCCAATCAACTTCTTCTTCTCTACAAAGCACAGGTTAGACCAGGCCTGGAATATTGCTCCCATATATGGATCTCGGCCCCAAAACATTCACTTAACCTACTTGGCAGCATACAGAGACAAGCAGTTCGACTGGAGACACTACACTCACATCGAATCTACTACCGTTGGTGCACAGAAGACAAGTCGCTGACTTATGCTTGTTCTATAGGTACTTCCATGGTAGATGTTCCGAGGAACTCAAGGACATTATCCCTCGAAATGCAACTTTTGAGCGCCCCACAAGACAGGCTACTAATGCTCATGAGTACTCATGACCATACAGTACACTTGACAACCGCGAGGACATCATCTTTCCAAAACTACTTCTGTTACATGACAAGCAAACTTTGGAACTCGCTTCCATTTCGAGAAGACTACAATTTGCAGCAATTTACATACATCTGCAAGCATCTCGGGGCGCTGATGAAGCGTTATAGGTTTGTCTTTCCCGGGAGAAGTACATATTTAAAAAAAAAAAACTCCCGGTTGTACTATAACTCGTAGCTTGTGGCCCGCAATCGACACTAAAATGTCAAAGATCCTAACATCTTTTGATAGAAACCAAATCCGAGTGCTCGTCGGTGTAATAACCGAACACTGCATAATTGGGAACATGGCCAAAAGACTAGATATCTTCACAAATGACTTCTGTAGAAGTTGCAGAGATGAAGAGGAAATAGAATCTGTGGAACATCTCTTGTGTCACTGCCCACTGCCCAGCCCTCCAAGAACGCCTCTACTCTTGTATGTGAGCACGGTTCTTCGACGGCTTGGAAGATCTAGCAACGATACTTATAAATATCAGATATATAAGAAAAAGATTCATTAACAGATCCGAATAGTTTTGTTAGATGCATGTCCTATCATGTACCACAAAAGGGTAATCACAATGGTTCTCAGTGGCTTCTGGGTGAAAATTGCTTATACAGCAAACTGCCCCTCTAACCTAACCTAACCAAACCTAACCTAAATATTTTCTACGGGAGCTACAATGTGGAAGTGGACTCTTTAAAATTTGTTATTTTACTAAAGGGTCCGCCATCTAACGTTTTTTTTTCAACTAGTGCTTATTTCGCGAATGGTAACACTTAGCTCATGTCTGATTTGACAGATAATTAGTTTTATCCTTCCGCTGAACGAATATGGTTGTGTATACGCTTGAACAACGCTGGGAAATATTGCGACATTACTTTGAAAATCGTGGTAATGTTGCAGAATGTGTGCGAAAATTGCGTACGGATTTTGGAAGAAGAGAAGCACCGTCAGCTCCGTATGTCGTTATCTTGTAAAAAAAGTGAAAGAAACAGGCATCCTCATCGATAAACCAAAGCGTGAAAAGCCAAAAACAGTGCGTACACCCGAGAAAATTGCTGCTGTGGCAGAAAGTGTGCGTGAAGCGCCATCAACATCAATTCACCGTCGTTCTCAACAATTGAACATTTCGGAGACATCATTGAGACGAATTTTGCATAAAGACCTTAGTATGACGCCATACAAAGTCCAATTGGTTCAGGAGTTGAAGCCAATTGACCATCCAATGCGTTTTCGCTTCGCTAAGTGGGCCTGCGATCGACTTAGAGAAAATGCCGATTTTGCCAAAAAAATCATCTTTTGAAGCTCATTTTGATCTTGGCGGGTATGTAAACAAGCAAAATTGTCGCATTTGGGGCACAGAAAACCCGCACGCATACATTGAAAAGCCGATATACCCAAAACGAGTCACTGTTTGGTGCGGATTTTGGTCCAGACGCATAATTGGGCCATTTTTCTTCGAGAATGAGCAAGGAGTGAATGGCGATCGTTATCGGGCCATGTTGAATTTTTGTTCACAGAAATTGAAGAGGAGGATATTGGCAACATTTGGTTTCAACAGGACGGCGCTACGTGCCACACAGCCGAAGCTACACTCGATGTTTTGCGCCCTGTTTTTGAAGATCGCATTATCAGCCGCAGAGCTGATTGTCTTTTGGCCACCGCGGAGCTGCGATTTGACACCGTTGGACTATTATTTGTGGGGTGCCGTAAAAGATTCCAAGGCAGCCATTTGAATGAAATTATTTTCCATTATTAACCGGAAGGATTGTACTTTCAAATAAAAAAAGAAATTTGAGAAAATATTCAGTAGTTTTTTTTTATAGCATTTTCAAAAAAAAAAAAGTTATTTGGCGGACCCTTTATTTTAGTTCGAAAAAGAATTTGGATTATTTTCTGGAGCACTTAAAAAGCGTAAAGGAAGTTCGCTGACATATGGTTGCACGCATTCACACAGTCCGGCAGACAGGATCTTGTGGTGGTGTGCAATGCTTATGAGATTGATGCTTTTATAGTTGGGGCAGCTGCCAATATAAATATGCACCAACTTTTCCATAATGCGAACATAATTCTCTCATGAATAAGATTAGGTTTGTAGGACTTAACTTCTTAATGATCAGTCCATTTCAAGTTTTTTTTTGTCCATTGTGTTTGTTTCTTTACTGTAAAAGTATTTCGCAACTAAGTGATGAAAAGAGCTTAACAAAACTGAATTTTAACACTAACCTTATAAGAACGCCAAAGAAACTGAATCGTAACAGAACCTTCCTTAAGTTCACTTCATCGGCATTAAACTAATATAAATGTTTGGTCGACCTATACATGCGGTCATAATAAACACTTTTGTGGTTTCTCCTTTGTAAAGTGATAAATCCCCATATACCTACCTCGTAGTTAGGCACTCTTAAACTGATTTAAGAAACCACATGAGGGTAAACAGATTTACTTTAAGAAGCTAACCACAACAAATGGTCTGCCATCACAGGGTGAAATTGACAGAATTCCTTAAGGATATGTACAAGTCAAAGGACTCATTTTTCGTCCCAAGAAAAGATTCGATGATGACATGAACAGAACACTAGTTCATCAGTCCCTGGTAATACATACATGCAGTACATCATCCGTATAGGCCTTCAAGTGTCATGCCGCAACTGCCACGGAGCACCATAATAAATCATTTGTCTCAATGTCACAGATCTGTTTGTGAATCTAGCACGCCTGCCTGAATCTTCAGGATTCACCAACCAACCAACCACCCCAAATGACCAAAATCACCAAACGATTTCTTAAAAACCCAAAAGAGATACTGGCGCTTGGCATTTTCTTAACTTTCGACCGATTTTCGCAATACAAAAGGACGCCTCACAGAATAAAGCCCGTATATACATAGTAAAAGGACGAACGCGTTTGATGGGAACGCATTAGCAGTGCCAAAGATAAACATGACAGGGCGCATTTTGCCATTTATATTGTGTGATGTGGTGACTTGGTCGTTCGCCCCCAGTATACAGAATCATAGTTGATATGGCAGCAGCCAAGATGAAGAAATGGAAAATGACAAAGGAGTGGGAGTGTGTGTTGTGTGGTACCCACGGGCTGTTTTGCACAGCACCACAGCGACAGTCATGGTCATGGACATTTTTATTGTTGTCTGTGTTGTTTTCGTTTTTTTTCTGTCGCATGTGTGGTTGGCGAACTGGGAATTGGCTAAGTACCGTGAAAAATGTTATTTTAAAAGCGATAAAAAGCTGAGACTATACACAGTTATTCATATTCAAAAGATGACATCTGCATGATGGATACATGGGGTAGGTGAATGAAGACAAGTTCATTTAGATTGCAGAATGCGCATTTTAAAATTTGGATTTAGACGAATTTGGCTGAAAAGAAAATATAGATTCGCTTTGGTACCGCTATGAACGTGTTTTATTAATTTAGTAATTCAACAAGTACCTACAGATACTAGTGTCGAACTCTTCGAACTAAATTCACATCTTGCTACATCTGATAGAGATGGATATGCATCTGGAACTCTAATAGCTGACGTACTGCGGAATAACTGATGGAGACATTGCCGAAGCATGGACCGCTTCGTCCGGAAAAGTATCTGCTCGACATTGAGTGGCTTATGTATTCTGGTGTTCCCTATGCCATATCTCCGAGAGTGAATTTATCGGACGTCCTATAGATACTACCATCAATTCAGAATTGTTCACGTTTACCTTCATCCTCATCTTTAACACAGACGGCTACAAACCAATGGCAATGGCTCCAAGTCAACTATAATCATGCAGACCTGCTGGAGTTAGGCCTACTGTCCACGTAGCTGCACTTCATACGCACGCTTTCGTCATTTGCATCTTGTTGCACGCTTGCTTGTAGCTTCCATATAAACAGTCGAACCACTGTCCACGGAGCGGCAATGCAAGCTGCAAATGACGACAAGCGTACTTTGCCGCTCCGTGGACACAGCTTCGTTTGATTATATGCCAGCTGCAAGGAAGCTGCAAGCAAGCGTACACCAAGATGCAAATGACGAAAGCGTGCGTATGAAGTGCAGCTACGTGGACAGTAGGCATAAGTCTTGTCACATATATCAAGCAATTTCAAAACTTCGGTCAAGGATCACTCGACGATTTTTTTTCGCACCATAGAATGTACTCAGGGGCCAGATTATGTAAAATGAAAACGATCGAACGATATCGTTTCGACAATAGCTGTCTCTGTCTATTGCCACAGATATGATACAGACAGGTTTAGTGAAAACGAAAGCGTTTTTCGTTTCATATTTTACAGAATCCCACCCAGCTGACAATGAAATTGCATTACCAAAGTAACGTGTTAGCTTTTCCACTTTGTTCACTCGCTCAACTGCAGCAAAACCTGGGAGAAGAACTTGAAATGCGATGGTAGAACGCCTTCGTTGACCATGAATCTGTCTGCAACAATCAGCATAGACTAGACACTAGAACTAGATTACTAGACACTCTAAAGGCTTCAGTAGAAGAGGTTTCTGGATTGGAACGCGTTGTTTATTTCAATGAAGTTCTTCAAATAAGTCCTCGGCAAGTTAGGATGCGAATTGAAAAGCCTCTCTGAAAAAATCTTCGGCATTTTCTCTAATATTCTTGAGAGAATTGAGAACTTCTTTTGTGCGGTCGATTTCAGAAACGAAATCTAAGGATTTGTTCTGTGGGAAAACTGATAAGGGCAGCGTTAAACTGAACAGTTTTTCGCATACTTACAATGAGGCTTACTAGGAAATCCCTTTATTAGGACCGCGGCCAAAAGTGTTGATGCTTTCGAAAAAATCGCCCACGTTCTGCTCGTTATTTCTTCAAGACTTATTGAGGTGCATTTGAAGAGCTCTAAAAAGGAAATAATACTGTCATGCCTTTCAATGAATCTTGTTTCACAAAGGCATAGAAGTCGAGTTTTTCGGCTCTCCGATGCGTGTTTTTTAATGACATTTTTGAAAGTTGTATATGCATTTAAATGGTTGCGGAAGAAATTAGCTATTTCACTAACTACACCAAGGCAATTGCGAATTGCAGGAGTTGACTTGAACCAGGTTAAAGCTATGGCTTGCACAGTGTACATACTTAACGTTTGAATACTGTATACCTACCGGGATAGTCTCCTTATTTTTATAGATTTGAATCTGCCTGATGCCTAGGCTTAATTAAGCACGCATTCGGGGCGCGCCCATTTGGAAGGGGACCTCAGCCAACTTAGCATGCGCTAGCCATGGATCGAGCCGGAGAGACTCGAGGTTGGTTAAAGCCCAAATCCTCCCGGGCTACAGTGGTAGTAAAAACGTTGCTTTTATAACGTGGAACGTTTTGCCCTACTTGGCGATTAAATAATGTTTCTTATTATTGCATATTAGAATTAGTCCAGTAATCGTTTACTTAAGCGGCAAGCAATTTATTTTTGATAGATATACATATTATCTGCACCCTTTTATTAACTGAATTAATTTCCTTCCCCGGTCCAACAGAAGATTGAAAAAGTCACATAATTACGCAGCTATTTGGAGTAGTTCGGAAGACTCACTTCTTGGCATATTTCACGGGGTGTTTTCCAGCGTCACCCGACTCAGCTACAGATTTGCTAGGTTCCTCAATTCGTCTATAGTCATATAGAGCTCTTGACGATGACTGTACAAGGTATGGCGAAAAAATCATAACTCTATCAGAAGATGCTATGATTTTTGCAAATGACGGGAAAACGAGCAGGTGGTTTTTACAGAGAATGTCAGTAAAGACTGCAAGATGTTCCATTACAAAGTGGAGACAGTGCACCAGGTGTTAGCTGGTGACAGCCAATCGCATGTACGCTCAATGCATCATGAATCTCGACAACGAAGAAGACAACTTTTCATCGAAAATCATCATGGGCCACGACGAGGCCCACTTACATCTCTGTGGATATGTTTTTTGAAGTCACGAGTCTAGGTCAACAAGCCAACATGCCGTCAAGAATGCGAGGACCTACGGCCGAAAGTTCTGGCAATAGTGATGGAAACTGCGCCATAAATCGGGCCCGAATGGTCATCAATTCTGGCTATTGGCGTATTTTTTTGGGAAGTGAGTACAAAAAAACCAAAAGTCTTGCATGTAAAAGTAAAAGTGAGCTAGATAAAGAAAAATACGCCTTATATCATTTTTTCGACTTAATGGAAACTAAATTTAAGATACCAAATAAACATAATCCAAAAACAAAATCAAAGTTTCGGGTGACATCAGAGCAGAGCTTGAACTGTTGAAAGAAAAGTTCGTGTTTCTTTTTTAGCTCAGACACACTATAGTTCAAAATTGCCATTTCTGGTTTTTGTTCAGAGTATGAACAATGAAGACAAACAATGAAAATAGGCATATCTAAGCTTAAGTCCAACAAAGCCGCTGGAGCAGATGGCCTAACCGCCGAACTATTCAAAGCGGCAGGCGATGACTTGGTTAGGAGCATGCACCAACTGATCTGTAAAATATGGTTGGAAGAGTGTATATGCCCGATGGATGGAACCTTAGTGTTAGTATTGTTTGCTTGATACTCAAGAAAGAAGACCCTCTGAACTGCGTCAACTACAGAGCAATTAGTCTTCTTAACATCGCCTACAAGATCCTATCTGCCTAGTTGTTTGAACGCCTGAAGTAGCCTTTCGTCAACAAACTGATTGGTCAGTTTGGCTTCAGGCCAGGAAAATTTGCTATCGACCAAATATTCACAATGATCTTGGATCCAAATCGATATACCCATCCCCACATTTTTAAGGCCGCCTATGACAGCATTTATATAGACGAGCTATACCGAGCAATGTCTAGTTTTGGCATCAATGCCAAACTCGTGCGTTTGTTCAGGTTGACAATGAAGAATGCACGCTGCTCGATCAAGGTCGGTAAAGAACTCACCAATATCTTCGATGTCAAAAAAAGGATTTAGACAAGGCGATGCGCTGTCATGTGACTTCTTCAACATCGTTCTTGAAAGAATAGTGCAAAACTCAAACGCTAACATCAGAGGCACTATCTTTCAAAAGTCTGTCCGTCTATTCGCCTACGCCGACGACATTGACATAATCGGCAGAACGCAGCGGGATGTCACTATGGCGGGTTCGTAAGTATTGAGACGGAGGCGGCGAAGATTGGTTTGGCGGTCAATGAGAGCAATATGCAGTCATTCAAGGAAGGACACCTACACCGACGCCTAGGACAGAATGTCACATTTGGCAGATATAACTTTGAGGTAATTAAGGACTTTAGCAATGACACCAGCCAGCGCTGAGATTAAACTAAGAATAACTTTTGCAAATCGCTGTTTGGGCTAAGAAAGCCATTAAGTAGCAAAGCCCTCTCTCGAACAACTAAAGTGACGCTTTATAATACCTTAATGCTTAATCAACCCAGTCCTACTTTATGGTGCAGATGCATGGACTCTATCAAAAGAGGATGAGGTTACTCTTGGTTGCTTCTAAGAGGATGAGGTGAAGGTTGGGAAAGGGAAGGATGAAGCTGGGATAAAGGAAGAGGAAGATGCCATGATAAGGGGCTGTCAAGGCGAGTACGACGGCCAAGGAAGGGTGGGTACAGACAAATTTCTCGCAGCGTAATACCAGCAAACGCGAAGTCTGGCATGAAATTTTTGTGACGTGCCTGGGTCAAGCTCCTACGCCCTCCGGCGAGCTAAACAACCGGGACCAGCATGCCAGCAGGGACACAGCTAAACAGCGCGTTACAAAATGGACGTGAACGCCCAGAAGATCTTCGACTCCACACCCGAGGAGCAGCGCAGTAGGGAAAGACCTCGACTCAGGTGGCACACGCAAGTGAAAGGGGCGCCATATGACAGATATGTGTGTTTCAGAACGATCTGAGCACGTTCGGTTCAGAGCACGCTCAAAATGCTCGAGCTCTATTCATAGCTCAGCTCATTCATTTTCAAATGGTCAGCTTGCCATCGACTCCAAATCATCCAGGGCAATCCCCATACGGGTAGAGGAGAGATTATGGACTTGATCTAACCATCTCATCCTAGGTCTACCTACGGATTCCATAGCACTTCGTGGAACCCTGGTCGGGGACATGCGTTTAACATGAACAAACTACCGAAGCATTGACCGCTCCGTCCGGAGAAGTAGCTGCTCGACATTGAGTTTCTCACGTATTCTGGTATTTCTAATGCGATCTCTACGGGTCACACCAGCAATACAACGGAGAATTTCGGCAGCTTGTATCCGCGATCTTATTCTTTCGGTCTGATCTAAAAAAGAAAAATGTCTCTTGTACATACATATATGCGGTGCGGGACTTTGAAGTCCATGAAAACATGGTATAAGTATCGCAGTTCATATTTATTGGGCTTCTCCAGGACTTGCACCACTGTCCATATTTAATCTATGCTCAGGCCAAAAACCATAATATATGTACTGACGTGTTAGTTAGCGTACTGTAGAACAGTGACAGGATCTCGCATGCGACATTAAGCAAGGATATCTATATCTCGATAATTCCTGGAAGACAATTCCCTGCACTAGGTTTTGTTTTGTTTCTAAAAGACTTCTCCAAGGGTGATATGGTAATTCCAACGATGTTTCCTAAAGGCTACTGATAAATGTATACCTATACTCCATTTAAGACAAGGAACTATACATAAGACATCATTAGAGATTCTCCCTTATTCAAGGCGTAATCTATTTTCCATACTCCCATATTGGGTTTTTGAAATAATAAGAGAATTACTTTCTTTCCTTCGAAGGACTTCCAAGAAAGTCGAAGTGGGTAGGGTAATGAAATTGCTCGCGCCATCTGCAAGTACTCACAAAACGTCTCTACAAATAATATTCAATGTCTGGAAGAGATATTGGATGGATTTCTAAGCATGACGATGCTGTATCTGTCATCGACCATAATAAATGATTTGGACAGCTCTATTGCAAATACCACTAGTACTACCATAAATCGATAAAAAATAAACTTACTTTCGACAACTCTTAGTGGATTTGGTCTCTTGTGGTTCTTCTACATTATCTACACGTACACCATCTTTCGACGACTGCTATGTTTGGAGCTTAATTGTACCTTCCGGCTATTAGAAAAGTTTGCAAACATATTCTCTCACCTTCTTTACTACTTCCCATGAGATCAATTCATTGACTACAGAACCTTTGAATCCGAAAAAACATCCAAGTTAAGTTCAATCGTTTTATGATAGTCTCCCGATCAAATAAAAAAAAACTTTCGAAAATCAAAATAAAGTTGGTCGTTCTTAAAGGTACCTACTTATTGCTGATAAACATGTAGCGTCGGCTCGTAGTATCTCTTAACCAAGGACCCACAACATGTGGCACATAAATACATTTAATTTTGCGATTTGCCAAAAATATTTTGGAATGCTACGAATTGTGTCACCGAAAACAGGCAATAAATTATTTGGAACATATTTAATAAGCATTAATATAGGAATATGTATTTTCAACCCCCCCGAAAGGGCATTCGTGCGTTCGTATGTGTTTGTTTCTCTCAAGTGTTTGGCTTCGGCTTCTTTGGCTCCCTTCCTATAGCTTCTTGGTATCATTTTTGTTCGCCTTGTTGGTTGTCATTTGCTGTGCGTATATGTAGTAAATGAGATGACGTGAAATGTTGTTCTGGTTTTCATAAATCATTATCCTTTAGCGATTATTCTCCGTTCTTTGACACAGCACAACCAGAAATATTTTGAGCATCATGAAGAGGGGGTGGAAAATTCCTATTGTTTGGGGAAATCATAATTTGTTGCAAAAAAAAGGATCGGAAACGAGTTGAAAGCAATGTTTTGTAGAACATGTTATTGATGAGATTTCCAATATCCTTAGTGTTAGAACAGTATGAAATAATAATTATTTTAATCTATGTATGTGTTGTGTACTCGTAAGTTAAATAGCATTGATGCCATTCACCGCCATGTACAAAATACCGACCTCAGTAGCTTCCAACGGCAAAATCTCTCTCTATTATCCAATGAAAAGAGTTATCCAAGACCCAAAGCTTGCTCAACTGTAAACTTAGTATAGATTAGCGGGCATGTCAATAAGTCCCTGGAAATTTAAACAGATGTCGTTGTCAAAGACATATCTGTCAAATAGTTTTGTTGCGAAAGCCATTTGAAATAGACGTCTACGAGAATTTTCCTAAATGGAAAAAGTGAAAAGTGGGGACTCTTCACCGGAACCTTCCACCATTTGTTTACTCAATTTCATTGGGGTAATATCGGCACAAGAGTAACGTTGAACGTTTTGGTCGCCCAATTGAGGTCAAAACACAAAAAATGTTTGATAATATCAATTGTATTATGATATTGGACGATCGACGAGTAAAGATGGCCGATCTAAAAAAGGTACTTGATCAGTGATTTCAGTTTTGCAAAAAATATTTGGTTATCAAAAAGCTATCCACCGGATGAGTGCCGCGTTTGCTCACAATTGACAAATCTTCAGTCACAATCCGAACGAATTTTTGGCGCCATTTTGTAACCGTGGAAGAAACATGGATTCACAACAACACACCAGAGAGCAAGGACCAGTAGAGACAGTGGACTTCTCCTGGTGAATCGAAGCCAAAGAAGGTCAACAAGCTGAAACTTTCTATGGATGCACGCGGAGTTATTGACATCGATCACCTTGAAAAGACTAAAACGATCACCGGGCACCCAAACTTGTGCGGAAATGTTAAATTGGAATTAGGTTACGAATTGCTCCCTCATCCAGCATATTCCCCAGATTTAGCCTCCCTCAAACTATTTTTAATTTCCAAACATTTTTAATTCTCAAGCTGGTTGAAGTCTCCTTCCACTTGTACGCATGTGGCATAAGGCGAGGTCTTTCTCTACTGCCTTGTCGCTGTCCTCAACGTCAAACGCAACGCAAACAGTACCGAAGAATTTTACATTCGAAATGACCAAGAAGATCTTTATTCGCCTTTGCTAACGTTCATGCTTCTGTGCCATAGAGCAGGACTGGTATGATGAGGGTCTTATATTCTTTATTTATTTTTTATTAAACATTCTGACTCGCCAAGGCGATTTAGAGAAAGCACCTCGACCTGTAATATCTTTTCTGCTTGAAGCGTCAGAATTTGGTTTAGGAGAGTAGCGTTTCTACTTTCCTACTGCAGCTGATGTTGCATTCAGCAGAGGTCATCTTTAGTACATCGGTACTTATATGGTTTCCCTGAAAAATGACTTCCTTCTGATATCGCAGAGAGCCGGTCATTTACGCCACGCATGATATGCTCAGCTGTTTCGTCTTCCTCGAGACATTGTCGGCACTCCGGTGAGTCGACTAATTGCATTTTCTTTAGGTGATATCGCAAACCGTGGTGGCCTGTTAGGTAGCCTACTAAATTTTTGATATCATGCCTGCCTAGATTAAGGGTCTTTTTGGCATCTTTTTTAAAAGGTTGAATCACTTTTATGGCTTGTCTAAGACCATGGATGTTCTCCCAATGTGAAAAGCATTTATTGCGTTCCCAGCTTTTTATGACCGAGTTTATAGCTGATTTGGGGATTGAACAGAACGGTTCTGGTTCTATAAAAGGAGATTCCGGGCCTTTTCAGCATTTTCATTTCCTACAATTACCTCGTGGTTAGGAACCCACCATAACCTCGTTTTGTTTCTGGGTACTGAGTGTTTGGAGGGTGTTGAAGCAGTGTAGCTCTGATTTGGAGTCAATAATATATGAGCTAAGGGCTTTTATAGCCGATTGACTGTCTGCAAATATATGGATGTTAGCGCCTTTAATACTTGAAGGGTCTTATGTAGAGCCTTCTTAGGCGAAAGAAACAGCGGTTGGCAAGTGTATCTAACTCTTTGCTTGCACACTTTTCTCAACTATTATGTTAAAATAGTCGCATGACGGGTGGATGTCATAACGCTCTGGGGCGCTATGACACACATCTCCTTAAAAGTGGCATAGCGTCCGAGGGCATTATGACACAAAAAAGGAAATAACACCCCAAATCTTCATCTGACAGTAAACGCAATCAGGGGGGTTGCAGGGGGGCAGCATGCCCCTCCCCATACGTTTCGGGTATTATTTCATTTTGGGGAGTTAATGCACTTCCTATAGTGTCATAAAGCCCACAAAAAAATGACTTAAAGCCCGGCAGGCTATATGACACTTTTAAAATGGGCGTGTGTCATAGGCCCCAGGGCGTGATGACACCAAGCGTTATGACATGTACCCTCGCATGACACTATGACAGTGCTTTGACATTGTCTAAATTCTTTTTTGACATCAAAGATCTCAGTAAGGTTGTTGCCGACCTTAATAGAGCAGGGAGCGTTCTCCATCATTCATTCTATACAATCTGACAAGTTTGGCAGGGATGCCAAAAATAGACGTGGCTCTGTAAAACTCGTCTGTATAGATGCTGTCATCATTGTAGATTCGACCCTGAAGTGGTTCCTTTGTGTGAGTTATTATTTTTGGGACGAATGCGGAAGGGACCTTAAATTTTATGTCCGAGTCCGAACGGCTGAATTGAGAAGCTTTTTCAGAACAGTTTTACTCTCGGATGCTTTCGCGAGAGGTGGCGCAGCGGACAATTTGTTTTTTTTTTTCCAGGCATCGAACCTGAGATCCCTCGCACAGTAGTTCAACACACTTTTTCAAATTTCAAAACACACACCACCTATTCATCGATTTGAAGGTTGCCTTTGATATCGTGTATAGAGATATATACAGAGCCTTGTCTAGTATTGGCATCCCCGCTAAACTCATCCGTTTGTACAGGATGACGCATAGAGGACTCTCGCTGCTCCGTTGCTCGGTCGGTAAAAACAAAAACCCAACCGTTTGATGTCAGAATAGGCCTTAGACAAGGTTGCGCGCTGTCATGTGATTTCTTTAACATTATACTTGAAAGAACCAGCCTAGTCACAACAAGAGATATTCTCAACAAAGTGCAAAGACTGACGCGCCTATGCGTCACCGGAGCAATGCGTACATGCCCAACTGTAGCCATGGAGGTACTCCTAGAGCTAACTCCTTTACACCTCATGGTTGAGGACACGGCGGAAAAAACTATCCTGAGGATGGCAAAAGAAGGAATCGGAAGGGAGAAATGCATTGGCTCGAAAGAGTACGATGTATTACTCGCAAAACTTCCACTTCTAGCTATACCCAGGGATGATAGTATCAGGAGGTTCAATTTTGAGAAAAACTTCACAACGAAGCTCAGCAATAAGAAACATTGGAGCAATGAATCCACGATCTATGGACTGAGCAACCACACTGTAAAGTGGTATACAGGTGGATCGAGAACGGAGGAAGGAACTGGTGCGGGAGTGTTTGGGACAGGAACTAAGCACTACGAATCCATGGGCAAATGTACCAGCATCTTTCAAGCCGAAATATGTGCTATAGATAGGTGCGTTCGAATAATTCTCAAGAAAAACTACAGAAACTGCGATATAGCAGTGATGTCAGATAGTCAAGCCGCCATTAAGGCACTTGGGGCTTATATAATAAAATCCAAGCTTGTGTGGGAATGCCTGCACAGGCTTAATGAATTAGGTAAGAACAACAGAGTAACCATCTGCTGGATACCTGGTCATGCAGGCATCATGGGGAACGAGGCCGCGGACTCTCTGGCAAGACAGGGAGCAGCGGAGCCATTCATAGGACCGGAACCGTTATGTGGCATAGGGGAACATACCCTACGAGAAGAGTTCAGGAGGATCGAAAAAGAAAAAAGAACCGCATCTTTTAAAAACCTTCAGGGCCTAAGGCATCCCACAGGAGGATCAAACGTCTGGGCAAGTACCAGATAACAGATAAGGATATACAAACCATGGACCCACTACTCATTCTCAGATTCATAAAAGAAACTGGACTGGATGAAGTGCTCTAAAGTTGATATTCTTGCCAAGTCTAGAAACAGAGCAAAACCCCTCAAACACAGTTCCTAACGGAACTGTAATGCGATGGGGCTCTGTAAAAGGGGCATGAACCTTTCCAAGGTAAAAGCAGGGGGAACAATAGACCACAAGGTCGCAGTGCACTAAACCCTCTTCATCATTAAAAAAATTACTTGAAAGAATATTGTACGAAACTCACAAACCAACACCGGGGGCCGGAGGTACAATCTTTCAAAAGTCTGTGCAATTACTCGCATACGCCGATGACATTGGCATAATCGGTAGAACTCGGCAAGCTGTCAGTGGTGCATTTGTGAGTATTGAGTCAGAAGCGGCAAAATGGGACTAGCGGTGAATGAAAGTAAAACGAAATATATGCTGTCCACAAGAGAGGACATCCAACATGGGCGCCTTTGACAGAACATAACAATGTCCAGCTATAATTTATAGGTACTGAAAGACTTTGTCTACCTAGGCTCTGCGGTGAACTCCAGCAATGAAATCAGGCCTGAGATCAAGCGAAGAATTATTCTTGCCAATCGATGTTTCTACGGGTTTAGAAGTAATTGAATAAAGCAAAGCCCTCTGCCGAGCAACTAAGCAGACGTTGTATAAGACGCTTATCATCCCCGTTTTGCTATATGGCGCAGAAAACATGGACCCTATCAAGTGCAGATGAAAACACACTCAGTTTTTTGGATACTGCATGACAATTAGTCATACTTTTCGAAGAAAGGAAGCTAATACTAAGGCACGTCCTTCTTTAAATTGTGATAGCCACCAAGAATATATTTAAAAAATACAATTCCTGGTGACGGGCAAAGGCCAAGCGGGTAACAGCTAGTTAAATAAATATGTCTTAACCGAGCAGTGACTGAGTGAGTTTCGAGCGACCCAGTCGTGCACTTTAAATTACTAATTTAATATATACTTACCTTGGCTAAGTGACTCTTATAACCAATAGTTATAACCAATAGTCAACCCTTTCTACTCTGAATTTGGAATTACCACACACAAAGTGCTATGGCTTGCAATAGCAAATGCGTATCCATTACCTATTACAGCAATCAATAAGTCAATATCAGTGGTGATAGTATAATTACAGCTCATAACAAACGGGTTCATTAAACCTAATTTAGTTGAGGCCCACGCTGCCACCTGCAACCGGCAGTGGCAGTCGCGCATTCACCCATAATTCATGAAAATTTATTTCCCAAAAACAAAACTGCAATCGGTGATTACAACTCAGCATCCATTTCCAATCCCCACTTGGGTGTATATTTAGTTCTGTTTTGTTGCTACTGCGGGGGAACACACACACTGCGGCACATAGCACAGTCAATATGGTCAATAACTCTTTCGGCAAATCGAGAACCATTAAAACCTATCATTCGCCGATGATTGAACGGAATTGCGTCCGTCTGCCACGGATGATGCACCATGCATCTCCATTCATCTCCTCCAAACCTAATGAGACGACGAGAAGTTATCTGCAACGTAAGACGACGCAGTCGGTCGGGCATTGTTGTTCGTTGATTCCTTTGAGGTTGGACGACGACGCGTAGCATCATAACTCCTCAACTTTATTAGACAGAAGTCAATTAGTAGGCAGGTTTTATGGAACTCAGAAGCAGAACTCGATGGTTTGGGTCAGAATCCAGCTATATGGGTAATCGGGTCTGATGTGAGGAAGAGCATTTTCATATCAGAGAGATCCTTCTATCGAGAGTTAATGACTTGAACAAAAAGCGCCAGGGACTCTAATTTGTTGTAACAAGGGCTCGACACAGTGTTGGTGCGGGAGTGCTGGGATGCTGGTGTTTGTGTCTTATCCTATACCCTTGGCTTATCTTTTGGGGGATGATATATTCACAAGTATTAATTCTCAAACCAAAATGACGACGTTTGGTCAACGAATTTTCACCGTTACTCATGCCCATTCCCAAGATAAGCACTTACAAATTAAATTAATAATTTTGTGGTCAAGAGATCCTGGCTACCCCCGACCGCATCATCGGCAGTATAGTCCAGAAAAGCATTCGAGATAACATTGTGCAAAACATTAGAGATTTATTTCTCCATTGGAAGGGGGCCGACTTGGAGTCCACTTTTGCAAGGACATTGTGGAATCGAATGGGGTGTCACACACCAATTTCGACAGTCCGGATAGTACACCGGAGGTGATTAGTTTGGCGCAAAACCATTTACCATTTGCAAATGCAATAGCCAACAATAAATCTGAGAGTTGTTGGAAATATTATTCGTAGACGAATATAATTTATTGAAGCAGAAGTTTCACTTGAAGTTTACATCTCGGTTGGGTCGGTAGGTAATGTTGGTGTTTCTTTTTGTGTGTTTGTCTTTGGCTCTGTACTAATTGAAATGTATCTTGGGTTAGATTGGGGTGTTTCGATGGTTTTTATGCTATTAATGGCTTACTGTTCAATGTGGGAATGAAAGTGGGGAACAAAACCATACTCAAGAGTTTGTGTAATGGAACCTATGTCCAATAAAAAAGAATTATACTCATAACAAAATCGACAATAAATTTAAATGTGCGGAGAATGTTAGCCATACAAAGCCTGATGAGACTTAATACGTAGTTTTGTTTCTCGCAGGCTGTGATTTAGCTTCACAAACTGTGCCTTTGTAACAATGTAAGTAAGGTGCAGCGTTCATCGTCGGCTGGCACATGCCTGCAATTTTGTTTGCTTACATTTCCTTCTCGGCTTAATACTTCCCTACGCCTCTGCCTTGTCTAGATTATAGGGACTTTTAAGGTGAATCAATGACTTTGCTTCAATTCCTCTGGTAATTTGGCGGTAGTTACGATGCCAATGCCATCTGCTAAACCCATAACCTTGGATTCTTCCACCTTAAGTCTGTGCTATATAGTAACAGTCTATGCTTAAAATATCGTTCTACCATATTAATGACGTAGGACAGCAGATAATATGCTCCAAAATTTGTCCAAAAGTATACATAATGGATGATACGATGAAGGTTCATGTATTGGTTTGTTTTGTTTTCCTTATAGGAAGCAGCACCAGTCTTCATCGCTTCCATTGTATTGAGAATACTTTCTTTTTTAAGCACGAGTCATAGGAACATGTCGAAAAATATATCCTGGCCCATCTTAACAACCCTCTTGGGGATCGGTTGTCGGTGTCGGTTCCTTCACCATTTCTCCTAATTCATTAGTTTTGTTACCATACAGTAGTGGAAGTTCGATTTTTAACTGACTGCTGGGTAGCAATAGCAACTCGTTCTCCGAGGCACTCTCAAAGCATAATTTTGATATTTCATGCAATAAGCCGTTACCTTTCAGGAGCATTTAGTGCATTTCAGGAGGGGGAGGTTCGGTTATAATTTGGCATTTTGCTCTGATGGAACATCACAATTCGTGTAGTTACCAATCAATTTTAACGCTTCTTTGTGCATCGATGTACTAGATCTCAATGTAGCGGGCATGTCCATGTCCAAAGAGTTTCATCCAGCAAATTTCGTATTCCAACAGAATAACGCGCCGTTCCAAAAGCCAAGGTCTGTAAAAAAAAATGGTTTTCAAAAAGCACTATTGAAGTAATGAAGTAGCCGGCTCGAAGTCCAGACATTAAACCCATCGAAAATTTGTGAAGCATTTTTACATGTAATGTTTACTTATATGTATGACTAGCAATGCCCGCGGCTCCGCCCGCCGGTGTCTTTTCTTTATTCAAATTCATTTGAGTTATGATATAAATGAAAGATTTTTTATATTTTTCTTTTAAGCTTACAAAATATTTTATCGCAAATTATAGTTTTTTAAACAAATTACACCTACAGTTCACACGCGAACATGCAATATATAGCTGTTCATGTGAAAAACGTCTGAGGTCAACTCCGGCAATGGCCGAGTAGTTCCGAAGATAGCCCCTATCTATGCCCACGTTTCCCCCTCCCCCTATCAGCACCCTAACTAACCTATACTGATCCAGCGGATGTAGCCAGTACAATGTTGATTTTAAATCAACCAAATAGTTCCAGAGTTAGTTCCTACCACCCCCTTTACCCCTCCCCAGTCGTCAACTTAGTCTTTACGTAACCTGTACTGATCCGAAAATCCTAAGTCAATGGAAATGGACATAAGATTTCACATAAATAAAAACTCGCACAGGTAGGTATGATCTAATTATTTATACTACGCGATCATATCACTACACTTTCCATAGCTGCAGATCTCAAATACATATATGTAAATATGTATCTATCACTTACGTACCACAAACCTCTTATATACATACATATATACATATTTAGTTTGTTTTATGCATATCCATTGCCTACATCAAATTCAACTACGCCATACATGAGTATGTACGTACAATGTGCATTCTGAATGCCAGTCGAGCGAGTAATCATATTCTATTTTGGGAACGCAATATAAAACTACCCCTAAGCACAACTGCAATCGAGAAATAATTTTTTTCGCACTTGACCAAATGAGATCTATTTTCAATTTATTATATCTCACCCTCTGAATGGACCAGAAAGATGAATTTTAGATCAAAATACCCGGTGAAGTATTGGCTAACAAATAAAAGCATTCCTTGAAATGACATACGTAGATTTATGAGTAAAATGGCAAGTTGAGCGTAGTAAGGTCGAAATAGAAAAGTAGGGTGCAAACGTTTTTCAACCCTTATAGGACGAATTTTGAAAAACGCTGAATGAGGCATGTAATTATTTTAATTTATCTATCAACACACAAACTTTCAAGTTTATACGGCTAACGGTTCGTGAGACCCCTCTTATTCCCCGCGACCCCTTTACTCCTGAGTAATTCTCACCCACCCTACGGACTAAGTTGGCCACACATCTATAAATCAGAAAAAGAATCATGAAAATCGGGCGAATGGTTCTCGAGTTATGGAGAAACGAACAGACGGACGTTGCATTTTATAAGTAGTATGGATGGATAGGCAATTCCACCGCGTCAATTAGCATAAAGAAGGTATCCGAGAGGAAAAAAACGAACAAATTTCAGCCATATCATCATTTAAAAATTGTCTGCTTCCATTTTTTTAAATTTTTTATTAAGTTGTTGTTTCATTTTTTATGTATATGTACATAGATATGAATACATTAAAAAGGTATTTTTTTAGAAGGCAGACTTTATCTAAAAATAACCGGCAAACCTATCCATACAACTGCGTAAGATTTTAGGCGATTAAATTGTATATCATGTGTGTTAAGAATCTTTGAAAAACTAATAAATCTCTATATTCATGATAAGTTGAACCCATCAGGAGACCGAACATTCCCATGCAAAACTCAAAGGGGTCTAAAAGGCCACCCATCTGAAGAACATGGTAAAAGCTAACAGAGTATGTACAGCACAGTGGGGCTTGAAATTATTCTCAACATGCCAACGTTAATAAGCGCCTTAAGATTTAGTCAGCTAAGCTGCTGAAAGAAGAATTTAACATACGCTGCTGCACTTCGATTTTTAAAGGGAACGGTCTCAATCATGTTTCCAACAGAGGGGAGTAGACGAAAAAAACATTTTTTGACAACCTGATCACAGCAGTATCTTCTAAGCGGTAATACTGGCGTGGCAGGGGCAACCAAACTATAGCCTCAATTGTGACAATGACAATGATGTTCCCATTCTCATTGACAGACACTCTGTAATCAAAGTAAGTTCGACTGTCAAAATAAAGTCTAAGCTTGTGAAAAGGTGTCACGATTATAATGCAAAAATCGTCTGATGGGTTCCTGGACACAGTGGCATACAGGATTATGAAATTGCTGCTGAACTAGCAACGCATCTACCCAAACTCATGTAGGGTCACTCCTCAAAGCATGGGTTGGGCTGAAAAAAATGGAAATTACAAAACACAAGTGAAAACTATTCCCCACCTGCAACAAATTAAAGAAAATATGTCCAAAGTATGACAAGGCCAGTGTCTACAGTGCAAATAGTTTCACTCCTGGATCCTCATTCTCAGTCAATAAATAAGGCGTTGTTATTGTGGTTCTCTTAACAATAATTCTAGAACACAAATACGACAATAATTTCTCAACAGAAAGGGAAACCCATCATCAATTAACGAGAATAGTTATTTTCCCATGACCTTACGAAACTACCCTAAATCAGTTTTCGACAAAAGCAAAGTGGTTTGAGAGGGTCTAATTTCGGACATCTTTCTCATTACTTACTTAAGGTGGTGCTACAGTCCGGGGTGGACCTGGGCTTCAACCAACAAGCGTCTCCAGACAGCACGATCTTTAGCCAGCTGTATCCAGTTTTGCACGCTAAGTTGGTTAAGGTCCCCTTCCGCTTGTGTACGCCACCTGAGTCTCGGTCTTCCTCTACTGCGCCGAACCTCGGGTGTGGAGTCGTAGATCCTCCGGGCCGGAGCGTTCGCGTCCATTCACTCTACAGAACCCAGCCACCGCAGTCGTTGGACCTTCACCCTTCTGGCTAGGTCGATGTCGCTGTACAGCCAAGGACGGACTAAGAAGCAGTGGCAGCCGGGCGGTAAAGCAAGCTGACACCCCTTAAAAATTTAAGAAAAAGTCACGAACAGAGATTTTATTTAAAAGTGCTTTCGAGCTTTTATTGCACTGAATGTTTCGATTAAATCATTAAAATCTATATTTTTTGTGAGCTCCTTTTCGATTGAAAGTATAGCCAGATTAGTCAACCCATTTGATCTTAGATAAGTCTTAATTAATTTTAATTTTGAAAAGCTTCGTTCACAAGATGCCACTGAAACGCGAATTGTTAAATAAATTCTCATCACCAATGACAGACTTGGTAACGAGTCTGAAAAGTCCTAATTAACAATGAAGCTTAAAAATTCAAATGCTGTCCAAATTTCTGCATCTTTTAAATTTATTTTTGCAACTACCATGTGACGCCGTTCAACGATAGCAGATGCGCTATCAGTTCTGAATGTTGACGGCTCACTTTGCGAACTGATTAATCAACTGCTTAATGGTCGGATTATCAACTCCAAGCTGGGTAAGGCGTCTCCAAGAAGATCTGTTAGTAGAGGCACTTCGCAAGGTGGTGTTCTATACCCCCATCCTTGGAATTTGGTGGTCAACGAACTACTGATAATCCTGGAAGGTGAAGGATGCACTGCGATCGCTTATGCAGATGTTTTTGCTATAAGCAGCACCGCTTTGTACGCCCCTTGTTTTGTCGAGTGAAACCAATCACATCAGAGGCGGCATCTGTTGCGACTGGTCTCCAATGCTCAATGCTGGCTGTATAGAACCTCTTGAGAGATACTTGATCGGAGACGGATCTGGTGATCTCTTGCGATTTTAGCCGTCCGACGTCAAACTTTATCACAGCATTAGGCATCTTCTAGACAAGGATAAGTAAAAACTCCACCATTGACATCGGCACTCAATTCCACTAATTGCTATTACTAAGGGCTGACAAGGCAAGTGATTAGCACAGCCCCCTCACGAGCAACAAAGCAAAGCAAACCTTTATCATTACCTTACCGTCCTCCAAAATGTGCAAAAACACAGACCCTTAAACGCACTAAGATCTTTCTTTTTCTTTGTCGGAGGTTGTTACTATCCGATGGAGCACTCAGACACAACTACTGGTCCATTGTACTGCCAAACAGACACCTTACATTGCTGTACTTAGTTTTCCCGTCTTTCGAAGAAAGATGAGAAGGAGCTTCAGTGATGAAGAGCTTAGATGTTCGGCACTCACCACGTCAGCCCCAAAGATCCGCCACCTGATGCGAGCAAAGGCAGGACAACTACAGAGGAAGTGCTCCGCTGTATCGTCATCCTCTCCACAAGCAGGGCAGATGGTGGTGTTGCTCAAGCCCAACACATTTAAGTGTTTGGCAAAAGCTTGGTGGCCCGAAAGAACGCCCACAAGAAGTCTGCAGTCGATTCTCCTGAGAGACAGAAGGAAAGACGAGGACGTCTTGCAGATGTCAGGGCGCAGTCGTTTGGTCTGTCTACACCCAGCACAGTCACGCCAACGACACTCGTGTTCACGAGAAACCCAAGTATCAATGGATGACCTAACCACAAATGCAGGCAAACCCAACGCAGGTTCAGGTCCTAAGAAATCTTCTTCTGAACCCAACCTGGCCAGCTCGTCAGCGATCTCATTTCCCTGGATACCAGTGTGACCTGGAACCCAAACAAGTTTGACCGTGTTTAGCCTACCGACCAAGTTCAGAGAAAGCTTGAGTTCGAGCACTAACTTGGACGAGGTAAGAGGGTTGAGCAGCGCTTTTAATGCAGCTTGGCTATCACTGCAAACGCATATGCTTCTAGCCCTCCACCTGTTTGTCACAATATAGCGCATAGCCATAAGGATAGCGAAAATCTCCGCCTGGAAGACAGTCGCATGGTTACCCAAGGGGTAGTGTAGTCTAATGTTCTCGCTTTCCACGAAGACTCCAGAACCAGACCCCTGTCCGGTTTTAGAGCCATCCGTGAATACACGATGGCATTCCTTCCCTGGCTCCGAGTCTGGCCGAAGCCATTCTGTTGCCTGAGGAAAGTTGACGTGGTAGTTTTGTCGCAGTAGGATTTCTGGTGTCATTGCGTCAGACGGCATATCCATAAGACAGGGGTCAAAGGATAATTCTCGCACAAGTTCTTCAAAATTCCAATGCGCGTGGTACCAAAAGCCACCTCTCTTTAACCGAGAGATGGTTTTCAGCGTACACCCCATCATAAAAATATCAAGGGGGGGGAGGTTCATCAAAGCATCTAGAGCGGAGCCCGGAGTGCTGGGGAAGGCCCCTGTGCACCCAAGGCAAACCGTTCTTTGGAGTTTGGCGAAAGAGGCCACAACACGTTTCCGCGAAAGCCTGTTCCACCACACAACCGATGCATATGAGAGAAGTGGTCTTACCATTGCCGTATAGATCCATAGGACCCTTTTAGGAGATAAGCCCCATGTCTTCCCAAAAGCGCCTTTGCACTGCCAGAAAGTCGACAGCGCTTTATCGGTTTTTGATTCAACATGCTTGGACCAAAGAAGTTTTCTATCGAGGATTACTCCCAGATATTTGACTTCATCAGAAATCGGAATAGTGACACCTTTTAGCACAAGTTGAGACAGACCAGTGATATTCCTCCTTCTCGTGAAGAGAACAACCGTAGTTTTAAGAGGGTTCACTGAAAGCCCATTCATTGTGCACCAATCATCGATCAAACCCAAGGATCTCTGCGCCAGAGAGCAGACAGTCCCAAGGTCTGAACCGACAGACAGAACGGCGACATCGTCCGCGTATGCTTGTGTATAGGTTCCAGGAAGATTGAGAGTCGTCAGCAGAGAGTCTACTACCATGCACCATAAGAGGGGAGACAAAACACCACCTTGAGGGCAGCCCCTGTTTACCCCTGTCATGACGCATTTGCCACAATCCGCTTCGGCAATCAACGTTCTGTGCATTAGCATTGCTTTAATCCACAACACCAACGTTTCATCTATACCGTGATGTCTGGCTGCATTACACATGCTATCAAAGGTCGCATTATCAAAAGCACCCTCAATATCGACGAAAATACCCAACGCGTACTCCTTCCGATCAAGAGCACTAAGATACTCTAAGCGAAACATTATCCATGTTGTCTTCAGCTCAGAAGTTACACGAAAAATCATCAAGAGGGACAACCCATACCTAGAGGACAACCTCATATGTGGCGCACACAATTATATAGAGCAATCAGCCTCGCATAAGCAAAAACCGACCTTAACGATGTTGTATTATGTACATACTCAACTCTAGAGCCAGTTGACTAAGGACCTTACTAACTGGAGAGGCCCATCTTCGCAGCGCCACTCAAGAAGAATAAGTTAGCATCTGCCAGCCATTATCGAAAATTACTTAGCCTAAAATTGAAATATCGTCGCTCATCTCTTAATGGCCTGGCCAGACACTGAATTCACTCAGCCCAAAATTATCTTAATATTCCCGGTGCAACATCCTTATCGTCGGACTAACCGACCTTTTAGCCTTTCCCCGGAACTCCGTCGTTCTAATTGTTTTCCTGAAAACTACCCCCACAGACCAAACTACACAATCGTATGGTTGAAGAAGGATATTCCTAAAAATATAAGTATATAGTTATTCTCCAGAAACACCCACAACTTTAACTTATTGAAATCTGATTTGAGGTTACAAATTTAAATCCCAGTGACATAGGACACCATCCAACCATCCACCCTCTCACTCATCCCCCCATGTTTACACTTGTTTCGTACTGTTGTATCCTTTGCCTTGATTTATGTGCTCATTTGACTGTTTGTCGCTTTTTGTACAACCCAGCAGGCAAACATTTCAATGTAATTGGCAAACTATCCGTTTGCTCAGCAGAATCTTTCACGAATCCATATCCTAACGTATATCCTTCGGTGCTAGTGGCGTTTATCCTTTTTTTAGCAGATTGAATTATTAGTATCGATGCGATTTGAATTACATATTCCGACCACATGCTGTGATTAAATTGTCTATTTGGCCGTTTCACATATGCAGGGCGGAGGCACCCAGTTCAACTATATAGAATAGTTGAGCAGTGAGATTACCTATGCGATAAGAATTTGCTCTGTTGTATAGTTTGAAACGGCATCGGTGGCGGTTCCTTTTGGGTTGACGCGCGACGTGGCAGAACGGAAGTTTTTCTGAAATTTATTCCTTCGAGTGTTGTTTTTTTTTGTTATGCCCCAGAAGAAAATAAACAAATACGAATGTCCTCACAATATTTTGCAGCCAGGAAGACAGAAGGAAAATCATTAAAAACAAATCAGCGGAAATTACGGGACCGTTTCTGCCGGGTGATGAGAGGCAGTCGTATAAATAAACTCATGTTCAATTGACAGTGGATTTACTCGGCATCGTTTCAATTTCAACCCTTGGAATGAGATGGTGTGCTTATTCAGTTTATGAGCTATTCAAGGGGGTGCCAGAGCTATTGAAGCTTGAAGGGCTAAACAGGTGCGACTTGTTAATCGATTGGGGAGTTGCTTATAACTTTTATTTATTGTTTAAAGTCATCAGAAGCTGCTTCAATTTGAGTTTTTGAGGAATTGAAGAAAGAGTTGTCTGCTACCATCCGAAGCTACTTTAAGCAGGTTTCAATGCGTTCTATAGAATTGTCTAGGGACACTATTTTGTAGATGAGTTTATGGTTGCAGACTTTTTTGTTATAAAGGGGGATTTTTTAAGCATTTTGTTTTTAAAATTAAAAAAAAAACAACGAAATTTGCAAAATTGAGTGAAATTTTTATTAGGGTCGATAAATCAATTCTTGTCATTTACTTTTTGAATATTATTTCGTATAAATATTGGTCTATCCGGAATGTGCAATTTTGGCATACTTTTTCCAACATTTCGACTGGTATCTCACCATGTACGACGAGGTATGTTGTCTTCCAAGGCGGCAATAGTTGCTGGCTTATTCATATAGGCGAGAGACTTCACATATCCCCACAAAAAAGAGTCCAATTTCGTTAAAACGCACGATCTAGGCGGCCAATTCACAGGTCCAAGACGTAAGATGAATTGCTCACCAATTTCGCCTAACAATATGTCCATGGATTCGCGTGCTGTGTGGCATGTAGGGCCGTCCTTTTTAAATCTCATGTCGACCAAACCCAGCTCTTCCATTTTGGGCAAAAAAAAGTCCCAAAACGATAGCGATCACCATTGACCGTAACGTTGTTGCCATCATCATCTTTCAAGAAATACGGCCCAATTATGCCACCGACCGGCACATAAATCATACCAAACGGTACATTTTTGTGGATGCATTGACAGTTCTTGCAGTGCTTCTCGTTGCTCAGCAGACCATTATATGACCATTTTGATTATTAGTAGCCTACTCAGTAGGACGATTACGACGACGAAGTGCTCTAAACATATTTTTTACTGAGCACGATTTTTAGTAATAAAATTCAATAATTTGCAAGTAGGGATTAGCCAAACTAAAACTTGGAACCCAGGTAATTTTGGCCACGCGCAGATCATTGGAAAATATGTTGGAAACGCTGTCAATTCTGGCTACATGTCTCCCCATTTAAACTTTGATAGACCATTCTCTTGCTCGTTTCCGAGTAGGGATGAATGGACCACAAATGAACCCACTACTAAGAGGAAATCGATATCAATCTACACGGATGGGTCAAAGATGGACTGTGGAATCGGTGCCGGTATATTCGCAGAGGAACTATATAATACAATGCTCAATCAGGCTTCCTTATAGCAGCAGCAATAGGTGTCATTGTTGGCAACACCGCGTACCGATATTACCATTTTCATTGACAGCCAGGGGGCTATAAAAGTAGTCTCTGCTATTGAAATAAAATCTAAGCTAGTTCACCGCTGCCGCGAAGAGCTCAAGGTTTTCTGCTCGCAGCACACCACGAATCTCTGTTGAGTCCCTGGACACAGTGACAGAGCCGCAACGAGAAGGCTGACAAGCTGGCAAGAGAGGGATCTACAATGGACCATGATAGAGCACTATAGTCCATCAAGCCCCCACTCTGCTACCTGAGAGAACGAGTCGAGAACAAGATTCGTATGAAAACCAATAAAAGGTGGAAAGAACTAACGACCTCTGAAGTATCACGGAAGCTTTGGCCAGAGTATGACAGTAGCCGAACCATCAAACTTCAACAGTTTGACAGGTCATCGTTGTCTAAGCTGGTAGGGGCTCTAACGGGGCATATCTTCCTAAGATATTACGCAATGAAATTTAATCTCAAAGATGACGATATATGTAGAGACTGCGGAGAAGAAGAGGTCCATGAGGACACACCTCAATTCCTCTGTCACTGCTCGATTCTGTGTCACTTGAGGAACAGAACACTTGGAAGTTACTTTCTATGACTTACAAGAACCTTCTGATATCTCACTTTCTGATCTTTACAGGTTCTTGAGGATATCAGAATGGCTGGATGGTGTCGGGACACGAAGCTAACCACCCAAGCGCAAGCACCAATGGTTAACCCACCAATGAAAGGGATTTGTAAGATGCTTCTCACAAGAAATATATTAACCATGATCGGACGCAGTTCAATAAGAATTTCGGTTACTAGAGCCACTATCCCCAGCAGGGAATTATATCTTCCTTCCTCACGGATCTTGTCATACACAATATACCAAAAGAACTCAGCAGCTTCACTACATACGCGGATGATGTGGCGATTCTAGCGCTGGGTAAATTCCTGAACACATTAAACAAATAGAATCGGCTCAGAAAATGGGCTGAGGGGTGTGGACTTAGCGTAAAACCGGAAAAGGCGGAACTAGTACTTTTTAATACAAAATACAATACAATATACAAAACTAGTCAGCATCTGCCGCACAATGTCAGATTGTGTTTTGGGTATACCTGGGACACTGTAATATTGAGAGTAAGGCAAGGGCAGACGTTCTGGCCAAAAACGGAGTAGAGCTTTTACAAAACTATATATAAACTATAAATAAAACTAAAAAATAAGGCAAACCTAAGAAGGACACAGGGTCTCAAAGGCCTTGTGGCAGATCAAAGTTACGGCGATATGGATACTCCCTGATGATGGGCACTGCCTTCTTAGGAAGCACGCTAGGAGCTTAAGTTTAACAAATACGGACAAAGGTATTGTGAAGGACCTATGTCGCAGAGGATATTACTGACCATCTCTGTAAATTAATGTCGAATTATTACTTACTTACTTACTTAAGGTGGCGCTACAGTCCGGGGTGGACCTGGGCCTCAACCAACAAGCGTCTCCAGCCAGCACGATCTTTGGCCAGCTGCCTTCAGTTTCGCACGCTAAGTTGGTTAAGGTCCCCTTCCACTTGCGTGCGCCACCTGAGTCGCAGTCTTCCTCTACTGCGCCGTCCCTCGGGTGTGGATTCGAAGATCTTCCGGGCCGGAGCATTCACGTCCATTCGCTCTACATGACCCAGCCACCGCAGTCGTTGGACCTTCACTCTTCTGCGGTTAGGTCAATGTCGCTGTACAGCCCGTACAGTTCGTCGTTGTATCTCCTCCTCCATTCACCGTCTATGCAGACGGGACCGAAAATTACTCGAAGAATTTTCCTCTCGAAGCAACCAAGAGTAAGCTCATCCGCTTTTGGTAGAGTCCATGCCTCTGCATCATAAACTAGGACTGGGATGATTAGGGTCTTATAAAGGGTCTCTTTAGTTGTTCTAGAGAGGGCTTTGCTACTCAATTGCTTTCTTAGCCCAAAGAAACAGCGATTGGCAAGAGTTATTCTTCGCTTAATCTCAGCGCTGGTGTCATTGTCTGAGTTAATAGCGGAGCCTAGGTAGACAAAGTCCTTTACCACCTCAAAGTTATATCTGTCTATAGTGACATTCTGTCCATGACGTCGGTGTTGGGTGTCCTTTCTCGATGACAGCATATACTTTGTCTTGCCCTCATTGACCGCCAAACCCATCTTTGCCGCCTCCGTCTCAATGCTCACGAACGCGCCAGTGACATCACGCTGCGTTCTCCCGATTATGTCGATATCGTCGGCGTAGGCGAGTAGATGGACGGACTTTTGAAAGATAGTGCCTCTGGTGTTAGCGTTTGAGTTTTGCACTATTCTTTCAAGAACGATGTTGAAGAAGTCACATGACAGCGCATCGCCTTGTCTAAATCCTTTTTTGACATCGAAGGTCTCGGTGAGTTCTTTACCGACCTTGATGGAACAGCGTGCATTCTCCATTGTCATCCTACACAAACGGACGAGTTTGGCAGGGATGCCAAAACTAGACATTGCTCTGTATAGCTCGTCTCTATAAATGCTGTCATAGGCGGCCTTAAAATCGATGAAAAGGTGGTGGGTATCGATTTGAACTTCCTGGGTTTTCTCCAAGATCTGCCGCAGTGTGAATATTTGGTCGATGGTAGACTTTCCTGGCCTGAAGCCACACTGATAGGGACCAATCAGGTTGTTGACGAAAGGCTTCAGGCGTTCACACAGCACAGCAGATAAGATCTTGTAGGCGATGTTAAGAAGACTAATACCTCTGTAGTTGGCGCAGTTAAGAGGGTCTCCTTTCTTGAGGATCGGGCAAACAATGCTAAGGTTCCATTCATCGGGCATACTTTCCTCCGACCATATTTTACAGATGAGTTGGTGCATGCTCCTAACCAAGTCATCGCCTGCCGCTTTGAATAGCTCTGCGGTTAGGCCATATGCCCCAGCGGCTTTGTTGGACTTAAGTAGATATCGCTATCTTCACTTCGTCCAGGTCAGGTGGACGGAATTGGTCTTCATCGTCCAGGTTGAATGGTTCATTCTGCCTGACAGCGGGATTTAGTTCGTCATCGCCGTTAAACAGTCTGCAGAAGTAGTTCTTCCATATCCTTAGCATCGACTGCGATTCTACTACGATGTTCCCTTGTTCGTCCTTGCAGGCTTCGGTTCGGGCTCTGTAGCCTTGGCAGGTTCTTTTTACCCTTTGGTAAAACTTCCGAACCTCATTCCTGCTGTAGCATCTCTCTATTTCCTCGATCGCGCGCTTCTCGTGCTCTTTCTTTTTCCTCCTGAGAAGCCGGTGTTCGTCTCTTCTTTTCTGCGCGTAGAGCTCACGAGCAGCTCTAGTCCTTTTTTGCAGCGCCGCTTTGTATGCCTCTTGTTTCGCTGCATGTGCTTGCCGGTACTCGTCGTCGAACCAGGGGTTTCGTTGTGGTGGTCGAGTGAAACCAAGCACATCAGAGGCGGCGTCTCTGATGGCTTTTTGGCAATGTTGCCACTGGTCTTCAATACTTGATGCTGGCTGCATAGAACCTCTTGAGAGATTGAGAGAGACTTGATCGGAGAAGGATCTGGTGATCTCTTGCGATTTTAGCCGTCCGACGTCAAACTTCCTCACAGTATTTACTTGTCTTGGCGGTGTTCGGGATATCCGATGGCGTACCTTGGCTACAACAAGGTAGTGGTCCGAGTCAATGTTGGCCCCTCGGAACGTTCGGATATCCATAATACTGGAGGAGTGCCTTGCGTCGATCGCAATGTGGTCAATCTGGTTGACCATAGTAAATATCGCAGTCTTTCATCCTCTTCTTGCCCGGTCCATCCCTTGGATGGCGGTTAGGTCTGCTTTATAGCAGTTCAGGGCCTCCGCTAGTTGTTCGGCTGCACGTGGTCGGTTAAAGGACCTAACATTCCACGTGCAGATCCGAAATTCGTTGTCCTTTATTCGTTTGCCAGGTTCGTCAACAGTAAAATCATCCGTATCCGAGGCTTGTTGTCGTTTCGGAACTGGGTTTGTTTTCCGCAGTCGGGCAGTTATCCCGGCGTACAACCCCCAACCTGGAGGAATTATTACTTGGAACAAAAGGAAGAACCTCTTGGACGGTACTGCCCGCGAAGGTTCCTCAGGGATAACGATGGGCCCCCTAAGGTGTCTAGTCTATAGTGAGGAACTCACACCTACACAATCTAACATGACCTAACATTTGGGTATATCACAAGACAACACTTGCCGAATAGGTAGGTAGGTTGGTTGATGTGTTGGAGTTATGTATAACCATCGTTTTATTGACCTCCTTTGTAATTGTTGAATGACGACTTCGAGGTGTTGGTTGACTTTCCGTGACTGTCAGTTTTTTTTAGCTTGTCGGATTAGAAATCAAAGTCGACACCATGCCTTTGGCTCAACCTTGTGTCATGAAGTCATGAGGCTAAGCACAAACTTTGATGTCGACACACGTTGGATATGGGAGCGCATCTGTTGGCACATAAAGGGATCATCCACCACCATCTGCAATATGCAGAAAGCTAAGATGTTAGAGTAGTTAACAATGGACATAACTAGCACAACCGCTTACTCCATCTAGGGAATTTCTCCTGTGCCGCACCTGAAACAGAGAAGAAAAGTCTTAGTGACTCGGCACTAAGGTTGACGGGAACGGGAAGTACTCATGCATTTCTATTCTAATTGCCTAACACTTTTCAAATCGTCGATTGCAAGTTCATACACAACAATTGCAACATTAAAACTCTCATATTCATGTCACTGTGCACCTTCATGAATTCCGCTCAGGCAAATCATAAGCGATAACTTAGTGATATCCAGAGCCAGTAGTAAAAGATTTATTGGAAGAGCCGGCCGGGGGGAATTTAATTGCCAAGGTGATTAGTGCAGACTAATGAACATCGAAGTCAAATATCATCATCATCAACATCAACGTCGTCATCCTTCGCCATTCGTCGCCGCCATCGTCGTCGTAGCTCTAGCTCGTATCATGAATGCACGTACAGGTATTCCAGTTTAGGAATCACACACAACGTGCGGTCGGTCTCGCTAAGAGTATGAGTGCTCAACGATGGTAAAAATTGCATAAAGCCTCCATTCTCACAGGCAGATCAACCAGCACTCAGCCTCAGCCACTCACCAGCCATCCATAACACCAATGTTCCTTGAGAGCCAATCGTTAATATGCCGCACATTTGCTTTTGCAAAGTTCCTGCACAGGAAGTAACTTTATTGACTAAAGTGATGAATAAAAAAATAAAAAAAAAAGAGAACGGTTAAGCCAAGGCAGCTGGAAGGATTATGATGACCATTCAGTTAAGTAGCCGTGATCAGTCAGAGGGCGCGGTGATAATTATGTCACCTTTGAGCTGTGTGTATACGTTTTTACACATTGCACAAGCCTGAGGCTCTTCAATCAAAGCTGAAGAAAAGCAAAGCAGTGTATGGGCAGTTTACTCTTAAGGGATGCGTGCATTAATTACTCGTTACATTGCATCAATCATTTGGATAGTGTATAATTTTCCTCGGAACAATGTACCGCTTTAATGTGCAGTTAAAGTAGGTAGTCACATCGTGGACGGGTTTTGTCTCATTTTGACCCATTTTTGAGCGCATCGAGTGTTTATTTGGCCCCCAAAAGAAAGAAATGTTTTCATAGACGGAACCCCTTTTTAACGCGGTGACTTAACATAAACGTTAAGGGTGTAGTTCACGTTACTTTTTGTTCGCTCTAAGCATACCACAAGCGTCTACATTGTGGATATCCTTTAACTCGGTAATTAAATAAAAGGGTTCATTGTATTTCTCCATGTTTGCCGAAGGAGTTAAATTTGAACATTTTTGCCTGTCATAGTGACTGTTGGAAATTGTCAAGTTTTAAGAACGTGAAGATATTTTCAGAAATTAGTTAAACCCGAGGACGTTGACTGGAGTGATGACAAACCATGATAAGAGCAAATTATATCAATTATATAATTGCTACATTACTTGCAAAAAAGTTCATTGGTTTTGACATCTAAGTTCATAGGTACTATACCATAAAATGTTGACAATCAGTCAATTTGTTTAAAAAAACATTCATGTGCAATATTGGAGATAACTTGCATAGTGAACGATTTTCAGGAGCATTCATTGTGCTGACGAAGAATAGGACGCGTGCAGCCGAACAAGTAGCTTAAAACCTAGACTTTCAAATCTTAATCCAATTCATTGATTCCTATTATTTTTTAAATCGTATGTACTTAAACCAACATAGGTACTTAAATAATTTTTTTACACACATTTTTTTAAAGCAGAAGACGTCTTGCTTTTTTCAACTTTCTCGTATACGTAGTAAGAGAAAGTTATTGTTTTCGTACAAAATTTCGAACTCGAGATTTTGATCAATTCTGATATTACGATGATAGGGGAACTCAAAAAAGTGGGTCCCGCAATTTTGTCCGTCCGTATGTCTGTCTGTCCCACCCTTGGGGAATCTAAACGCTTGGACGGATTTGCTTCAAACTTCGTATTTAGAGTTTGTGGGCTTCCCGCTAGGGACGTTTTTTTTTTTTTATGCTAGCCCTAATATTAACGGTACCTCCCATATAAAAATTTTACGAAATATGACGAAATATGCCTAAATTTAGACTTTTTCGAAAACGGCTCTAACGATTTGAACTTAATTGATCTTTGAGTTAATGTAGGCATGCTTAACATGACTGCATACCCAGTTTTTCGCTAATAAGTCCAGCAACGTCAGTTTTGACAATTGCCTTTTTCTCGAAAACGGTAAAAACGATTTTAAAAAAAGTTATTTTTAAGGTACATACTATTGTCATTCTTAACTTCATAGTAAACTCAGTTTTTCTCTAAAAGGACTGCGTCCTTTGATATCCACCCAAATCTCTAATAATAGTACTTTAAAAAACTGCTCATATCTCGAAAACGCCATTTTCGACTATGATAAAAATGGTACTGTCAGGTAAAGCTTAAATCTATATCAATAACATTTGCTCAGTTTTGAGCTAAACAGTTGAAAAACAGTGTTTTTTGAACAATGAATGCGTCCTTCGATTTCCACCCCAACCGCTTAGAACGGTACTTTAAAAACTAGTAATGTCTCGAAAACACCATTTTCAATTTGGATGAAAATGTAACTGCTAGGTAATGTTTAAATTCTGAAGAATACGTCGTACTCAGTTTTCAGCTAAACACTTTAATAACTGTGCTTTTCGAATCCAAATTGTAACATTTGTCAGCCTAATTTTACAAAAAACCGCTCTAACGATTTTTATCAAAATGATCAACATGATCACGTACTTAGTTTTTCTCAGAAAACTCGAATATTGCCGTTTTATGAATATTTCTCAAAAATTGCTACCCAAATCCCGACCATTGAAAGGAGTGATGAAAATCGGCTTTTCTCAATTGTACTGAAAACTGAAACAAAATTGTACTGAATAGTACTCAAATTTCTTAAATGTATAAAACCAAACAAAAACATAAAAAATAAATATTTTATTAAAAAAAAAAAAAGAAACGTGTACCTATCAGTGCCATCATCGGCCAGTTTTTATAACCTCCCCAGCATTTAAGTCTTGCAAAATGATAAGAATTTATGTTAGTTCGTAAGTATACACAAGTACGTGGCTCTTATAGTTTTGTGCGTGTAGGGAGGAAACGGAACAAAGAAGTCCTTTCACTAAATTAATTTCATTCGCCTAGGTCGATTCGTTTGGTTGGACTCTGTTGTGTTTTTAAAGACAGATAGACCGTCGGACGGATAGACGGACATGGCTCAATCGATTCAGAATTGCATCCTGATTCAGAATACACTGAAAATAAAATCTAGGTATATTTGATAAAAATGAGGCTTAATTCAACAAATTTTTTGTCAATATACGTCCAACAAAATCTTTCTATCAGATTAACAAAATTTTGATAAGTTTTATTTTGTCTCAAAACATTTGTTGTAATGACAAAAAAATTGTTATGGTAACAAAAATTGATTGTTTGTGCGTATAAAAATATTTTCTTAAACTAACCAAAATGCTCTTGATATACAAAGAAATTTTTGTCAAATTAACAAAAAAATTGTTAATAATATCGAAGTAGTTTGTCAATTCAGCTATCGTATTTTGTTAAATCAACAGCATATATTTTTGATTGTACAGAAATATTTTTTAACCACTACCGTTGTTTTTTGTTAAATCTATAAACATATTGTTGGTTACATAGTAACATTTCGTCGGCTCCAGCATTTTAATTGGTTGATTCAACAACAGAATTGTTGAGTGAATAGAAATAAAATGTCAATTATTTTATTCTGTTGAAAATAAACTATTTTCTCGATATGATTAATACTCACTTGCGGACAACTGCTTAACTTAATTTTGAAGGTATGAAGTAAGTATTTATCTAAATAAAGAAATTATATCCAAAGTATGTCTAAAATACCCCTGTAAAATAAAGTAGGTACCTATTAATAAATGATACACAAAGAAAATAAATTTAGTATATAATTAGATTTATTAAAAAAAGTAATTAAACAAATTAAATTCAATCCATTTTACTTCAAAACTCAATACAAAATATCAAAAAAATAATACTTTCAATTACTGGCCAAATCATCCTCAATTGACGCAAATTAAGGATGATTTTTATCCAAATTAGTTTTTACATTAAAGAAATATTTTTATAGGAATCGCCTACTCTACTTCGTCCAAGATGTTTTCCACAATCATGAAGGCATTCTGGGAGTCTTCGATGGAGTATCTTATATGCACCCGCTTACCGCCTTCATTAATGGCCGACTTGCTGGTCGGTTCGCTATAAGAACTGCATGCAGTATATAAAACATGGTGGCAAATCGGCCATCTATTTAGAAAAAGAAAAAAATGTGTTTGTTGTAAAGTGCCTACGAGCTTATAAAAAAGCTGCACCTATAGCCAAGGATAAACAGGTCCAGCCAAGCCAGCCCCGGATGTGCACAATCGTTTCTGGTCTGACTTGGCTGGACACTTTTTTCCTTGATTGCAAGTGCAGCTGTTTTGACTTCAATAGGTATACATATACATAACCTAGTACCTACACATTATATCGCACTCATTTCTTTCACTTACCTTTTAAATATTTCCATGCGGCTTTCTTTTATGGAAGAACATTTTAGTTCACTTATGATGTCCTCATCCATTTGCTTGCAACGTTTTCTTTTATCACTTTTCACTGATTATATTTTGCGCATAAACAGACATTCTGCTTACGTATTTGCTACTTTCGCGTGTGATATATAAATGCGCCATCAATAGATGCAATGCTATTACAACTCAAAGGATTACTACGTTTAAAATGTATTTTTATCGATTCAACACTTCTTTTATCAGTTCTACAAACTTTATTTCATATCTACAACCATTTTTTTTTATTTCAACAAAATGTTTGTATTATTGACAATCTGTATGTTGTTTGGCTAACAAACAATTGGCATAAGTTTTGTCAATTTTACAGACATTTACAAAAGTGATTTTTGGTTCTGTTTTTATGGATATAACAAAAACTTTGTTAATTCAACAATAAATATGTTCAATTGATAAACTATCGATTTATTATACTGAAAATTGTGTTTTGTTAATCTGACAAAGTAGTTTTGTAGTAAATGTTCTATCCGATTGACAAAATATCGTTCAAATTGATAAAACTTAAGTTGTATTGATAAGTTTTATTTATCATTACAACAATTTTTTTTTCAGTTCAACAAAACTACTTTTGTTGAAATTTTACAATAGCATTTTGTCAATATTACCTGGTATTTTATTTTCAGTGTATTTATGGCTTATGGGGTATAAAGTGACTTCTTCTTGTAGAAATGTAAGTAAATACTCACACCTTTCAGTGGAGGGTGTAATAAAGACGTATTTAATTGAATCTAAAGCTTAGTACGCAGTTCGAGCGAAACTAAATTTCAGCTGCTCCCCGATTTTTCTCTCCAAACATCAACTAAAATCCTAGCTAAATTTTGACATAAAGTGCGCTGCGGATAGGTATATGTAAGTGTCACAGAAAACAGCTGTTCGTTGAAAATAATTTCTTCAAAAATTCATCGACGCGAAAATGTGTTATATTTTTGTGTCACATTTTTTTTTTGCTATTCCTTGATATCAAATTTATCACTTTGAAAGGATTCCTCATCGAGGTATTTATTGATAAACCTTATCCTTATTTACTTTTCCGCAACACAAAAGAACAGAAAAAAAAAAGCATTATGTGTAAAAATTTAGTTAGAAGTGCCGAACAATTTAATGGGCGCGATAAATTGTGACAGATACATGCAGTACAGTCTGAAACGAAAATTTATTTTTTTAGCTGAAGCAGCTTACCGTTCAGCTAAATGGATTCGCTTAAATTTAGCTCAGCTTAATTTTGGCGACAATTTTGTATGTGAGCTAAGATTTAGCATGAGCAGCGTACTAAGCTCAAGGTAAAATAAGTCTTATAGACGCCGAATAGGAACTTTAGCCCATGTACATACATATTAACAGATTAAGACTAATCTTTGTATAGTCGTGTTCAAAATCATTTGTCCAACGGTCGATTAAGCAAACTGTAGACTTTGTACAGAAAATGTACTATTGGCCAAGTGATTTGAACACGACTGTACCACATTTAGATAACAATCTACTATACAAGTTCTTCATTTTTAAGTTTATTTTGTAAAGATCTGTTTTATTTATAGAGCTGTGGCAGGCTTAATTTTTAATAAGATGTTTAGGTTCTAATAGTGCAGACATTACGCCTGCATTCGATTCCTTAGCTTTGGTTATATTTTTTTTATAATAGCTATTTTGATAAGAAAACATTCTTTAAACGTTTGCGGAAGAATAAGAATGAATACAAAAAGCACCACAGACAATGCGGTGTAGGATTTGAAAACATGAACTCGTTGCATTCATTTTGCACAAGGCCCATTTCAGCCCAAAACGAAGAAATAGAAATATGTACCTATTTCTAGCGTAAATAATCTAAAGCTCTTATTCATGATTGATAATTTCAATACTTTTTTTCACCAGGAAAAAAACCTTAATACAAATTGGACGATTGAATTTACTTGATCGTGGCAAATGGCAGCTTATGAAAAATGTTGTAATGAGTTCAAAAAAATGTTTCCGAAATCAAATCGTTTTTCCACATCTTCGAGGAATGCATTAAATTTCAAAAGTTAATTTTTAACGAAGTGCGATGAGTAATGAATGCATTCAGAATTTTAAAACAAAGGAGTGCGGTCAGATTCTTTTTGTTTAATCCTTATATGTCTGATTTGAAAGATATAAAAATAAACTTTCAAAAATTAAAAATTGTACAAATAGTACTGAAAATTGAGATGTGGTACTTGCGTACTCGGAAAACGCAAATTGTACTGAATTCAGTACAATAGTAAGCCTTTTTGCAACTATGATTGAAACCACTTTTTTAAACAATAATAAAAAATGAGAATTCGAAATTCATCGACTCCTTGCCTCCTTTAAGTGTCAGTTTGGGGTGAAATTTGAAAGTTAGTAATAAAGTGTTGTAGTTAATACGTACATAATGCCTGTGTAGTATGTATTACGTGTTTGGTCAACAAAGGTTCAGTTACTAAACCTACGTAAGATGTACGTAAGTGGAAATAATTTTAAACGTAAAATTTGTTGAAATGACTCTAAGATTCTGCGAGATTCGCAATAAACGAGAAAGTTTCGTGCGACCCAGTCCCCAGTCGTGCACATTTTATGACATGAGATCAATCGTGAGCTTAACTTTGCATTCTCCATAACGCTTCGGGACATTGTTTTAACCATTTTCATAGCTGAAATGTTCTTTCAACACTAGCTGTGGTCACTAGGAGCGTGGCAAAAACCATAAGCAAGATGTTTATACCTACCTCTAAAGTAAGCCTTGTCACACACATCAAGCGATTTCAAAACTTCGGTAAAAGGATCACTCGACGATATTTTTTCGTACTCAGCTTTCACAGCTGACAACGAATTTGCATTATCAAAGTAACGTGTTATAGCTTTTCCATTTCGTTCACTCGCTCAACTGCAGCAAAGCCTGGGAGAAGAGCTTGAAACAATGGTAGAACTTCTTCGTAGACCATAAATCTGTCCATAAGATTTTGTATTAACGAATCTATGTAAGAAATCAGTATCGACACTCTAAAATAGGCTTCAGGATGAGAGGTTTCTGGATTGGAATGCGATTGGAAATTGTTTCAATAAAGTTCTTCAAATCATCTTAAGAGAATTCAGAACTTCTATTGTGTGGTCGATTGCAGAAACAAAATCTAATAGTCTAAGAGCCCACAGCAAATTTTGGGCGTGAAAGTATAACCAAAAAGCTGATACATGAACAGAAAGGTCTCCAAAAAGTAAACTCAAATGTCGAAGTCTGGCAGCGCTTAGTTGCAGCTGAGGTTAGTAATAGTGGGTTGAAAATGTGTTTTTTTCCAAAATCTGAATTTTTTATATAACCACTTGAATATAGTATTAAATGAAAGAACAGACTGCCCTGATCACAAAAATATAGGTCCCAGACGTCTTACGTGCAGCCATACCCTTGCCAGACGTACTAATAGTATGTTAAAAATCACATTTTGAAATAATTGGTATAACCAAAATTTGGTTACACCAAAAAATTTGTGGGAACGCCCTGATCACAAAAATATAGGTCCCAGACGTCTTACGTGCAGCCATACCCTTGCCAGACGTACTAAAAGTATGCCAAAAATCACATTGGGGAGAGTACGATAACTACGGCGCCAAAAATTGATAACGGTATTTTGTAGAGCGGTTAAATACAAACACTTTTTACTATGGGAGGGGGGGTCTATCTTACTCCGTTTAGGCGGGAGGGGTAATTTAAAGAAACTGATACTTAAAATAAAAAAAATAATTTTTGAAAAACAATGGCAAGACTTACAATAAAGAACTTTAGGATTTTTGGAAGCCAGGAATCTGTTCTTTGATATTATTTTTAAATCAAGTTATTTCTAATAATAGTTTTTGAAAAAAATGATTTCAAACTTGAAATTTAAGGAAAAAAAATAAAAAATAAAAGTTGTATGCTGATTTGTTCAATATTGAGAAAATAGATACTTAATTTCTTTGTAGTTTTGACTGTAGAAATCAATTCTTAATCGAACACTGAAAACCAGATTGATTTATGTCCTCTAATTTTTGAGAAAATTGAAAATTACTTTATATGTCGCTCCGCTTAGAGTACAAATTGTTACCCTTGCGCCTTGAAATGTGTATGGGGGGCATGCTGCCCCCCTGCAACCCCCCTGCTTGGGGTCACTGTTGGATTTTGGGATGGGTGCAAGGCTGAGTATATGCAAACTTTCTTTAAATTATATTAGTTTACCCAATGTCAACAACTTTCTCCAGCTACAGTCTCTGGCCTGAAATTTCACATTGGTAGACAAAATTTTGCGGATTTGCATTTTAGACAATTTAGGACAGATTCCTGGCTTTGAAAAATGCTATAGTTCTTTGTTGTAAGTGTTGCCATTGTTTTTTAATATTTTATTTTAATTTTATGTATAATTTTTTTTTAATTACCCCTCCCGCCTAACCGGAGCGAGATAGGCCCCTCCTCCCATAGTAAAAAATGCTTGTATTTAACTCCTCTATATAAATCTGTCATTAGTTTTCATCGCCAAAATTATTGTACTCACCCCAATTTTTGTCCTTAAATTGCAACTTTGAAATTGTTTTTTTCAAAAACTGTTAACAGAAATAACTTGATTTAAAACTAATATGAAAGAACAGGTTCCGGGCTTTTAAAAGTGATATATTATTTTATTTTAAGTGTTGCCATTGTTTTTTAATGTATTTTTTTCCAATTAAAGTATCAGTTTCTTTAAATTACCCCTCCCGCCTAAACGGAGTAAGATAGACCCCCCCTCCCATAGTAAAAAGTGTTTGTATTTAACCGCTCTACAAAATACCGTTATCAATTTTTGGCGCCGTAGTTATCGTACTCTCCCCAATGTGATTTTTGGCATACTTTTAGTACGTCTGGCAAGGGTATGGCTGCACGTAAGACGTCTGGGACCTATATTTTTGTGATCAGGGCGTTCCCACAAATTTTTTGGTGTAACCAAATTTTGGTTATACCAATTATTTCAAAATGTGATTTTTAACATACTATTAGTACGTCTGGCAAGGGTATGGCTGCACGTAAGACGTCTGGGACCTATATTTTTGTGATCAGGGCAGTCTGTTCTTTCATTTAATACTATATTCAAGTGGTTATATAAAAAATTCAGATTTTGGAAAAAAACACATTTTCAACCCACTATTACTAACCTCAGCTGCAACTAAGCGCTGCCAGACTTCGACATTTGAGTTTACTTTTTGGAGACCTTTCTGTTCATGTATCAGCTTTTTGGTTATACTTTCACGCCCAAAATTTGCTGTGGGCTCTTGGTCTATAAGGATTTGTTCTGTAGAAAAACTGATAAGGGCAGCGTTAAACTGAATAGTTTTTCGCGTTCTGCTCTTTATTTCTTCAATACTTATTGAGATGCAATTGAAGAGCTCAACAAAGGAAATATTACTGTCATGCCTTTCAATGGATCTTGTTTCACAAATGCGTAGAGGTCGAGTTTTTCGGCTCTCTGGTGCGTGTTTTTTAATGACATTTTTGAAAGTTAAATAATATGCATTTGAATGGTTGCGGAAGAAATTAGCTATTTCACTAACTACACCAAGGCAATTGCGAATTGCAGAAGTTGACATGGCAGAGCCAGGTTAAAGCTATGGCTTGCACAGTGTACATACCTATCGTTTGAATACTGTAGTGTAAACCTACCGGGATAGTCTCCTTATTTTTATAGATTTGAATTTTTATAAGCCCCATTTAGACGGTCATTTCAGTTTCAGTTGCAGTTAAGTTATCAGTTAAGCTATGCTTCAGCCCCTCAAGCCCGACCAAAATTTCGCTATCAGGGAGAACGAGCTATTCAAGCTATATGATGAAAGCCAAGATTTCCGTCCACCCGACAAAAATTGATAGCTATATCTAAACCCAAGTCTAACAAGGCTTGCTTATATAACCTTTTTCAACATCATATACTTGAGATGATGAATTGAATTGAAAATGAATTGAAATGATGGTGAACACATAGAAAAGGAAATAAAATTGTTAACAAAAGTTTAACAAAAAATCTGAACATCGTTTTACAACGTAACGAAACATGAGTCGTATACGACAAACGCCTACGGGAATAGGGGTGATTAGCTCAGAAGCGGCAAAAAATGGATTTAATGGTGAATGAAGGTAAAATGAAATACATGCTGTCAACAAGAATGGACACACAATACAGACGAATTGGACAGAATGTCACGATATAGAGAGCTGCAACTTTGAAGTGGTTAGGGATAGGGACTTTCTCTACCTCGGCTCCGCTACACTCTGATAATGACACCACCGCAGAAATCAAACGAAGAGTTACACTTGCCAACCTATGTTTCTTTGGCTTAAGAAGGCAACTGACTAAGGCTCTGTCAAGAAACATGAAACACTAAGGAAACTCTTTATAAGATCCTCATGCCTAATCATCCCCAGTTCTGCTCCATGGCGCAGAAGCATGGACGTTAGAAAAGGCGGATGTAGATAACTTCTTGGTCGTTTCGAACGCAAAATAAATTCTTCGAGTGATTTTCGGTTCCGTTTGCGTTGACAAGCTTTGGAAGAGCAGCGAACTCTACGAGCTGTACAGCAACATCGACCTTGCGTATCAGTCGACTAAGATGGCTAGGACATGTAGAGCGCATGGACAACAACGCGAGACAACACAGTAGGTGAAAATCTCGCCTCACCAACTTGGAGTGCGCAACTGGGGGTATAGTTAGCCAAGCACAGAGCTAACTGAAAAGGAGTAATAATTGAGGCACAGGTCCATCCCGAACTGTAGAGCCACCTAAATAAGTGAGTAGCTTTTTAAACTGGTTAACAACAGAACTTCTCAAACTTCTTTTGTTGGTTAGATCAGGGGTTCCCAATCTTTTTTAAACTGCGACTCCCTATACAGGTTGAAATATTTTTGCGACGCCCTTCTAAAAGCACAGATATACATTCACCAAAAAATGCTCCTCGTCGCAAAAGATGATTTTACGGCCAACATTGGGAACTCTTCCAAACGCTCGAAGCCCAGTCAGCGAAGAAACGGCGTTCGGGCGTTGTCTATGGTCATTAACTTTGAGCTCCTGGATCAGTATAATCTTGTACGGATGTAGGCCCAAGTCCCAATGCAATATTCGATAAGTTGAAAACTGCGAAAGGCCGACTTCTTGTACACGGCTAGGAATTGACTAATTGAATTGAATTGGTTCTCATGCCCCAGGGCGTCGCGACGCACAGTTAGGGATCTCCTGGGTTAGATGATTTTTTTTGTTTATATGAGTACCCTGTACCCTCACAAATTCTATTAAAAAGGTATCAAATATAGGTATGTTTACATAGGTGCGGGGGACCTTATCCAATTTATTAGAAACTAAATTATAACTCGCAAACACATCACTAAAGTGATAGGTACCGAGTTACATACGGTAGTCGTAGTATGTATCCAGGTTCATACATTTTATTATTTCTCTTTCCTGATTAATCCATACTTTAAAGTGTAATCACCCCTTCGTCAGCTGTATACAATTTCATTGCTATTCCTGCAACGACTATACGGTGTCCATCACACTTCAGTTTCCAACTGCGCGGCCAAAACTGAAGTTTAAAGTTTCTGCCTGTATGTCCGATGCCATTTTAGTGTCACGACCTACATTGGATATATTCGTGAGATGCCGCCAAGACAGCACGGTGCAACCGCCATTTAACACATTCTCCTCCATTGTTGTGGCACACCTCAGCCTCACAGCCTCAACCTGTTTATTATTCGACACGTCATTCAGGAATAATCCATCCAGGCCAACAAGGGTGTGTGCAGTGCATGCATGCACATACCACCCAACCTTACTGCAGACCAGAATCCATGTAAGGACTTCCATTCAGAAGTGGAATGTATTTTGCACCCGTTGCCGTCTCACCTACGTGTATACATATGCATCTCTCAGTGTAGTTTGTTTACTGTGGTGGGCGTTGCACGATGGAGCAACCATCCATGACACTCTCGGGTCTTGCTTGACAATGCGCAAAACAAAGCGCTGCGTCACCATCGAAAGGGAATGCACTATTGCCAAATTTGCCAGACCACGCCCTTACACATCTCCAATACATAGGTGCGGCATGGATGACAGTGAGTCTAGGGCACCCATGATTTACTGGGAATGACGAACAATATAGGTATATCTCACACCCGACCTCGTCGACACATCCGACGAGCGTATAGGTCCTTTTTGGTGGTTTTGACTTTTAGTCCTTGGGAGAGTCTGTCTATAAAGCACCAGCACACACACACACACATGTACTCTCACCTTATAAGGGAAGTAAATAAATTCTCTAGTAATCAGGTGATACCATCATCGTTCAACTTCCACAGACGACATGGAATGGGGAATTTTATTGCTGAATCTCCAGATACACCTAAGGATTCCTATATTTCACCTGAAACAGACGAACGTACGGACGGACGTTCTTTCGGTTTGGCCGTCGGACGACGTGGCTATCCCATTTTTGGGGGGATGACGATGCCGCAAATGCACACCAACGATTGGCACTGCCCTTTGGAGGGATATCATCGCCTAATAGCCCATCGCGACGAATTAGTAAAACTTTAAAAATTGCATTTCGCTTCAAAAGGAAAATGTCTCGAAAATTTAGCTCGCCTTTCTGTGTGCGTGCGTGCTCTTCTGTCTGGTCTTTTTTTTCGCGCCAAACAGATCCCTATCGGGCCACATTCGAAAGAGACGCGACGCGACGCGACGTACGGTTGACGATGAAATTATGGAGGAATCTCTAATTCCGATGCCAATTTACAAAATGAATATATTCTCGCATCTTGACGAGGATTTATTTGCCCTGCCAATTTATCTGTTGACATTCTGGGCAATTATTGTTTGAATAGGGACAGTGGCAAATAAAAGTCTGGATCCACTTGTATGGAGGGATATTGAATCTGAATGGTATCAGTGAATTCATTAGTAGATATCCAAATAAGTCAATTGGGTATGGCAATGATTAGGAAACCGGAAACCGTTGATACAATCTAAGTTTAAAAATATGTATCTACTACAATTGAATGGCAAGTTTTATCAGAGTCACCTCAATAGTTCTTCCTTGATTTAAAGGTGCAATAAATAAATAAACAGATGGCGCAACGGTTCCCTAGGCCTAGCAACCATTCGTTTGTGTGAGTTTTTATTTTTGGGACGAGAAGAGACAAAACCAGCAGAAAACACCCCTACACTTGATGTCGACATCCCGCTGTGAGCCCAGGATTTATTTATGTATGCGTAGACTAATGGCGCTCCTTTGATAAATCCTGGGCGCATCAGGCAGCTTGTAGCCAGAGTCCCTTTTGTGGGCGAAGTTGGCAGTCTAACTATAGGCGTATTTTTTTGAGAATCTATAGCTAGCTCACTTTTACTTTTACATGCAAAACTTTTATACTCACTTTTGATATTGTTATACTCACTATTGGTTTTACATGCAAAATTGTTATACTCACTTTTGGTTTTGTTATACTCACTTCCCAAAAAAATACGCCATATGACGTAGTTTTTGGAATTGCATAGCTGTGGAAGTATATACATAGGTAAAACAGCAGGAGCAGCACCCTATTAAAAAAGCTCGCAGGAACTAATTAAATATTAAAAGGCGATCTCAGCAAGATGCCCATGGAACTATTCCAGAAAGTATGGAAAGCAACCAACACCTCCAAACTAGTGCGGATGTGGGACTTGGTGCTTGGTGGTCCTACTACGACCTATATTTTCTCGCTACAACCATTCGATTCATTATATGTATGTACTTTCATTAACACAGTCGTAGGTTTATTGTTCAATTCGAGGAGTATAATCATAGACGGCAACAAACCTCTTCGAAGATTCTTCCATTGTGCAGAACGAACCACTTCGCGATATTTTGGTAGGAAAGGAACTATAGGTAAATAGGATCGAAATTGAGACCATTCGCTCCAACATCAGTAACCAAATAATTTGAAATTCATAGGCCAACATACAAGGTTCAATCTTTCAAAGGTCTGATCAATTTCTTGCCTGATATTGACATAATTGGTAAAATACATCATCGCGGGCTGCCACTGCCAGTGTCACTGGTGCGTTTGCGTGTACGTACTTACATACTTACTTACTTAGATGGCGCTACAGTCCGGGGTGGACCAACACGCCTCTACAGTTAGCACGATCTTTGCCTAATCGCCTCAAGTTGCGCACTGGAGTTGAAGTCCCCTTCCACTTGTGCGTGCTACCTAAGGCGAGGTCTTCCTCTATTGCGTTGTCCTTGGAATCGGAGACTTTACGGCCCAGCCATCTTAAATTTAAATCTCCTCCTCAAAGCATATATTTTGTTTTGCCCTCATTCACCACTAAACCCATTTTTGCCGCCTCCGTACTGATACTTACAAGTGCACCAGTGACAGCTCGCTGTGTTCTGCCTGCCAATGATGCCGATGTCGTCAGCGTATGCAAGTACATTTGCAGAGACTTTTGGAAAATTGTGCCCCCGGTGTTGGCTTGCGAGTTTCACACAATTTTCTCAAGAATGATGTTGAAAAGTCACATGACAGCGAATCACCTTGTATATTCATCCTTTTTGACATCAACATTCTCGGTGAGATTGTTTCCGACCTTTACGGAGCAGCGAGCGTTATCCATCGTCATTCTGCACAATCTGACGAGTTTGGCACGGATGCCAAAACTAGACTCTATATAACTCGGCTTTAAAGTCTATAAATAGGTGGTGGGTATCGATTTCGAGTTTTGGAGTTTTCTTCAGGTCGGTTGTGGACTTACCGGGCCTAAAACCGCACTAATAGGATTCCATCAGCTCGTTGGCCGTAGCCAGGATTTTGGTTCGTGGGGGGGGGGGGCTTGCTGCCAAGTCTTACGAAACAAAAAACTATGTATATTCCAATTCATTGATTTCTATTAGTCACATTTTTTTTCAAAGCAGAAAACGTCTTCATTTTTTTTTTTGATATGAGATCAATCAACTTATCTCTGGATTCACAATAATATCCAAATGAACAGATATCATAGCAAGTGAACTTAAGGCGGTGGCCATGGTGTAGTGTATAGAGTCATTGCTTGTGACCCGAGCGGCGTTGGTTCGAGCCCCGGCGGGGGCAGCAATAATCTGCCACCACTACACCAAGAAAGGGGTTTCTGCTTGGTAGTACAATGGACCGAGATTCGTCTGAGTGCTCCAGGATTTGGAATCCCCTTTTATAACAAAAAAAAGTGAACTTAACCTTGCATTCTCCATAACGCTTCGCGACATTGTTTCAATCTTTTTCATAGCTAATAAAAAATAAATAGGTGGCACTACAGGCGGTAGACACCATAGGCCTAGCTTCATAGGTGAAAGGGTTCTTTCAAAACTAGCTGTGGCCACTGGAAGCGTTGCTAAAACCGTAAGCAAGAAATTTATAAGTCTAAAGTAAGTCTTGTCACATAATCACTTCGGTAGAAGGGTCACCCGACAATTATTTTTTTCGCATCAAAGAATGTACTCAGCTGTCACAGCTGATAACGAAATTGCATTATCAACGTAAAGTGTTAACTTTTCGCTCAGGCTAAACTGCAGCAAAACCTGGGAGAAGAGCTTGAAACGATCGATGGTAGAACGTCTTCGTTGACCATGAATCTGTCCGTAAGATTTTGTATTAACGAATCTATGCAAGAAATCAGTATCGGCACTCTAAAATAGGCTTCAGAAGGAAGGAGGTTTCTGGATTGGAACGCGTTGTTTGTTTCAATGAAGTTCTTCAAATAAGTCCTCGGCAAGTAAAGATGCGGATTGAAAAGCCTCTCTCAAAAAATCTTCGGCATTTTCTCTGATGTCCTTAAGAGAATTCAGAACTTCTTTTGTGCGGTCGAATGCAGAAATGAAATCTAAGGATTTGTTCTGTAGGGAAACTGATAAGGGCAGCGCTAAACTGAAAAGTTTTTCCTATACAATGAGGCTTACTATAGGCAATCGCATTTTTGGACCACTGTCAAAAGTGTTGATACTTTCGAAGACATCACACACGTTCTGCTAGTTATTTTTTCAATACTTATTGAGATGCATTTGAAGAGCTCTACAAAGGAATTAATACTGTCATTCCTTTCAATGAATTTTGTTTCACAAAGGCGCAGAAGTCGAGTTTTTCGGTCCTCTGGTGCGTGTTTTTTTTATGACAGTTTTGAAAGTTACATAATATGTATTTGAAAGGTTGAGGAAGAAATTAGCTATTTCACTAACTACACTAAGGTCTCACTTTCTGATCTTTACAGGTTTCTGAGGATATCAGGATGGCTGGACAGCGTCGAGTAATCACTAGAAGAAGGGACACGAGGCTAACCATCCCAACATCACTGGTTAACCCCCATCAAAAAAGGGCATCACAATGGGTCCACAAGGACCTAAGTGTGGCACAGCAGGTTATACCTGCTCTGTCAACCCGTTAACCTAACCTAACCTAACTACACTAAGGTAATTGCGAATTGCAGGAGTTGACATGGCAGAGCCAGGTTAAAGCTATGGCTTGCACAGTGTACATACCTAGCGTTTGAATACTGTATACCTTCCGGCATAGTCCCCTTATTTTTATAGATTTGAATTTATATTAACCCTCATTACGGTCATTTCAGTTTCAGTTGCAAACAAGACACAGCTCACAACATTTTCTAGGAAAAATGCTTCAACAGTTCCTCAGATCCAAATGGATGACCATTCAATCCATCCCAAGAACTCAATGCACATTTTAGGAGTCACAATCAATTCAGGAATCACATGGCAGGATCACAATCCAATATTGCACGATCGGCGTCTGCTAAGTTGAGCTACCTATTTAGAACAAAGAGGTTCTTTAGCCCCAACCAACTTCTCCTACTGTACAAAGCACAGGTTAGACCAGGCCTGGAATATTGCTCCCATATATGGAGCTCGGCCCCAAAACATTCACTTAACCTACTTGACAGAATACAGAGACGAGCAGTTCGACTTATTGGGGACCCTTCACTCACATCGAATCTACAACCCTTGGCGCACAGAAGACAAGTCGCTGACCTCTGCTTGTTCTATAGGTAGAGGTACTTTCATGGTAGATGTTCCGAGGAACTCAAAGACATTGTCCCTCGAAATGAAACTTTTGGGCTCCCCACAAGACAGGCTGCTAATGCTCATGAGCATACAATACACTTGACAACCGCGAGGGCATAAACTTTCCAAAACTCCTTTTGTTACAGGACAAGCAAAATTTTGAACTAACAGACATCTGCAAGCATTTCGGGGCGCTGTTGAAACGTTATAGGTTCGCCTTTCCCGGAAAAAGTATTTAAAAAAAAAAAAAAAGTTGAGCTATCAGTTAGAAAATTTTAGTTTTTGTCTTTTGTTTAAGACTTTCGGGGGGGGGTGGGCTTGAGGGGCTGAAGCCTGGCTACGTGCCTGTACGGCAGACAGATCTTTTTAGATCTGATGTCTCTATAGTTGGCGCAGTTTTAGAGAGTCTCCTTTCTTATGGATCGGGCAAACAATATGCCAAGGCTCCATTCATCAGGCATACTTTCCTCTGACCAAATTTTAGAAACAAGTTGTTGTATGCTTTCTACCAAGTCATCCCCCGCTGCCTTAAAAAGCTCGGCCGATAAACCGTCCGAGTTATTTTGGTGGACGGAAATGAGATTTCCCAAAAACGTAAAAGGGCCATAGCGTCGCCCTTTTAAAGAAATAGATATAAATTATTTTTTAATATGAGAGTAGGCTTGCAATTTGATCCCAATCAGTGTTTGTCACTTAAAATTTCAAAAATGTTTTAGATTAAACAAAAAAAAATGGGTTAGGCCAGGAGTTCCCAATCTTTTTTATACTGCGACTCCCCAGAGAGGTAGGTTGAAATATTTTTGCGACGCCCATCCAAAAGCACAGATATATGTGAATAGAAGCAGATCTTACTGAATATTCACTAAATTATTTTTCAATAAGGACGGATCGACGTTGAAATATCGTCGTCCCATATTTATGGTAATTTTGCAAGTTAACATACCAGCAATCATCTAAAAATTCGGGGTCCTCTTCGCTCCGAAGCCAAGTCAGCGAACAAACGGCTTTGTCTATGTTCATTAACTTTGAGCTCCTGGATTAGTTGGATTTTGTACGGGCGTAAGACCAAGTCCCGACCCGATGCAAAATTCACCAAGTTGGAATCTGCGAAAGGGTGATTTCTTCTGCAATCATTTCTTGTGCACGGCGAGGAGTTGACTGCCTCGGGTTTTCCTATACATTATAATGGACCGCGGCAATGCTCCCGACAAATCTGGCTGGCAACGACCCGTACCAATTGAAAAACCATTATTTAATTTTGAGTACCAGTCAAATATACAAGTGCCCGTGCCAGCCAGGAAGCAAGTCTGCTTCCATAGTTAGGGAACCCCTATACGGACAGAGTGAACGCGAGAATCGGAGCGAAAGCTAAAGCTAAAAATTTAAGTTATTAGCAAAGCGAATGGTGTCCATGATGAACGCTAACATTAACGTATCGGAAGTGCATCAAAACAAACAACAATCTTGAATTATGGAAATGAATTCGTCAGAAGAAGAGTACTATTCATCAAATAATTTATTTTTCAGTCATTCATTGTTTGGAAAATAAAAACAGTCCGTTCATGAGATTAAAAAATGACGTAATAAATATGACGAATTTTATCATCTTTACAAAGATTTAAGAAGACATCAGAAAACATCCCGACAAAAATTGCTGAATACTTTTGAATGTCAATTATATACCATTTCTGAGCAGCTGCGCTTTAGCTTGAATTTCGTACTAAAGAACTGAGCAGAATAGTTTATTCGCTTTTAGCGCCAAGTTTTGCTTAGCAGATACAGCATCGAATCAGAGCCTTTCACCTGTTAAACGTTAGCTTTCGCTTAGCTTCTCGCATGCTGTCCGTAACCTTATAGATTCGAAGTTTATTTGCATAGCCTATTCAAAATAATATGTAAACAATTCGTAGTAGTAGTTGCACACACCAAATAATAAATTATGTGACCTTTGGAAACCACTGGGATTCTCCAATGAACTCGAAATCTTCTTCCGGGGAACTTGAAGCGAAATGCATGCACAATGGGCCTTACCAATAATCATTTTTAATCTTGACCTTAAGTTTATTGCAGCTCACAAGAAATATCAATTGATAAACAAAAAAGTCGCTTCTGTGAGTTCGTAAAACTTTAACTGGTCAGGTCACTAAATACGATTATTAGCCCCGCGCAATGTTGTTTTGTTTGGTGTCCGGTCTTTTATCGGACTTCAGCCCGGTTTCCAATGATGCTATTGCCCAATTCATTGGCTCCCTTTCTGTTGATAGATACTACCGCAGTCTGATTTTCTTTACGAAACACTTGACTTCGTTGCCCTCGTTTTAGTGTCGCAAGTTATTGTGACAAATCCTTAAGCTCCTTTGATTTAGCACCTTCCACTTTGGCCTCGGAATTTCGGTAAGGCAATAGAGCCACTTGGCAGTAAATATATACTTTTTTTTTAAATCAATTAATCTTTTCGAACAAAATGCATAAATAGGTAAATTTGAAGGAAATTAAAGGCTGCAACAGATTTCATCGAATCTCCACTTCGTGTATGCTACAAACGAAAATCATTGACACCATTTGCGCATTAGCCTTACCCCACAGGACAATTGAAAAATGTGTCACACTTATAAGAAAAATTATGAAAATCATTGAGAAGCTGTCACACATTTCCTGTGTCCTCTTCCGCCATCCTTAATGTACTCATGCTCGCCATTCAATAGACATTATACATTGAATTCCGTCTCTCTAAAATACGGATATAATTTTCTCAACTTGTACAGTCTAGCCACCCTCAGTTCAGTCGCTGATTATGATGTTAAAATAAAACAAACCTAATGGCATGTCATACAGTAACCAACCAAAACGGATTGACGATCATCGCACAATTGATGCCAACAAACAAGATGGGATGCCTGGCTAATCCAAATAAATCACATTGCACATTGATTTGGATTTCCTTTCGACTTGCGTCTGCTGCCGCCGCCGCCGCTCCAATCATCTGCAAGAACGTTGAATAAAAAGGACCAAACAAGAATCCAGTATCTTTCACTGGAATATGGCAAAACTATACACAAAGACGCGCCAGCAGCGGGTAATACGTATCTGCTATGCCATGCTTTGTAATGAAATAAATCGAAAATTTGTCACTGTCGCAGGGCTCGACATCAAGTCGCCGGCCCGCTTCCGACGTGTGCAAAAATTGTTGGGGTTTTATTAAAATTATCCCGAAGAGATCGAAAACGAAAGTTCTCCATTTCCACAATCCTGGGCCGCCACCCACGCACCCGCAAAGAAGTATTTCTCTCACTCCTCTCCCTCACTTCAACGGGCTTCCAGGAATGTGTACATTTTCATTTTTGGGAATTTAAGGAGCAATTCGAATTGAATTCACTTTAAGTTCACACCCCACACCGTCATCATGCTCGGAGGGTGATTTCACATCAATATGACGGCGCTGGCGGTGGGTGCGAGCGAAAGCGGTCTGCCGGACGGCTTTTCTCTAGCAAAATTCACAAACAATGACCCACCATCATGCCGGTGGCGATGGGTGTGGGCGTGTAGTCTTTGGAAAAGAATGTTCCACCTGAGTGTGCACATGCTTTTGTTCTTCCACTTCTGCTTCGTGGCTCGTGGTCGTGGTATGGTATTTACTGTCTTCAGGTCGTGTTCCTATTTTGTTCCAACAGCTCATTCTTGAGTTATTATCAGAGAGAGCAGCGATTTATGCTTTAAACACTCTGCCTAGGATGCATAGAGTCGTATATCAACCTTTCTGGTGGCACTCTACAACATACTTACCACTTGCCAGTGGGATAGGCCGCATGGTTCGTATGGCGTAGTCGGGGGGCTCATTTTGCATAAACAACATTCTTGCGGATAATTTAGTGTCGCATATGAAATAAGTTTATCTGGCGGAAATACATTCCCCCGCATTTGGGAAAGACGCGCGGTTGTATATCATGGGACTGTGAGTATTTGCCATGTTTTGGTGTTTAGCTGTTTATTTGTTAAACTGTCATCGCATTCGCTGGGGGAGAACACACAATTCACCAAAAATATTTGCCGAATATTTGTACAAACGACCCCAAGGAAGGCGACCCATTAAACATGCTGTTAAGGCAATTGAAAGAAAGATTATACGATTTTCTTTGACTAAGCTTACTCCTCAATGTCATTCGTCAGTGTAAGTTTAAAACAAATACCTATAGCTAGGTAGCTTCCACTTCGAGTTGTGTCATTAATGCGCTTACGACGCAGCTCACAAATATTGTTCGACAAATTTTATGCAAAATTTAAAACTTTAAGAGGTATCCACTTGCTTTCGAAACAAGGACAGGTTTTGCTATTCAATTACCTTTTAAGCCCGTAGAAACATAAATTGGCAATGGTCCCACCGCTAGACCTATCTTTCCCGCTTCTCCGTCAATACTCACAACTGACAGTTTGGCAAGTTCTTCCGATTATGTCAAAGTTGTTGTGAGTTTCGTACAATTCTTTTAAGTGGGATGTTGAAGAAATTATATATGACATCGCGTCTAAGAGGTTTGCCAACATCGGATGACAAAACTAGATATGAGTCAGCATAGCTCATCTTTAAACTCACTACCAAAGGCAATTTTAACATTGATAAAAAGTCACCCCCTCGAAGTCCAGTGTCGAAGTCGATGTACAATTCCTGCGTATTTTCAAGACCTGTGGTAGTGTTAAGATTTGGTCAATAGGGGACTTTTCTGGTCTAAAACAGCACTAATAATGACATATCTGGTTGTTGATCATGTAGGCTTTTATTGAAGACAGAATCTTGTATGTTGTATGCGATGTTGAGGAAACTTATGCCTCTGTATATTTGGCGCAGATCGAATAGTATTCTTTTTCACGACCGGACAAACGATCCTGAGTTTCCATTCGTTGGGCATTCTTACGTCCGACCCATATTTCACAAATGAGTTGGCGTGTGCTCTCTATCAAATAATCTCCTCTAGCTTTGAAAAGCCATCAGCTTCCGCAGCTTTATTGGGTTTATTAAGACTGCTATCACTTCATGTTGGTCAGGTTGACGGGATTATTGTTTGTTAAATGGATCATAGTTTCTGGCAGCGGGATCTTAGCCAGCAACGTCGTTTTACAGACTTCAGAAATGATTCTTCCATATTATCAACACCGGACGTGACTTTGCTAAAACTAAAACTATTTCCAAGTCATACAAAATTTAAGAAATGAATAAATTTAGTGGAAGGACTGCGACTGTTCCTTTTCGTCTTTGCAGGTTTCGGTTGGGACCTTAACAGCCTTGATATAAATGTTCTTGCGTTAAGGCTTTCAAACCTTATTCTTGATTTCTTTCTATCACAGTCAAAGATCCACTGGTGATTTAATGGCTTATCTCACCAAAAAGTCGAACCCATCTCTCCATATTACTCCGGTGAAACGAAGATTGTTGCGATTGAAATTTGAAACCCAATGGACAAAAAATTTGACATCAAGCTCCTTTGTCAAAAATGCGTGCCTGTGCGATCGATGTGTATCTTTTTAATGGATTAGAAACTACTTTTCTAGATGTTTAATTCAAGTTGTTTTGGATTTTTAAAGCCTAAAACTTACCAAATGCTGGTGTTCCCCAAGGCTTCTTTAAGTCTCTGATGGAATTTCTAATCCAATTCTAATCCTTCACTGATGACAGAACCCTCACCCTCAGCTTTTTATACTCATTCCCATACTCACGTTTCTGCTCTTCGGTCCCCGAAACTGAAAGTCTTTCCATTCTTGGTATGTTCAGTGATGTCGCCAAGAACGCTGCGAAATGTTTTGGTTTCCTTAAACAATGCAAGACCTTTTTGTAATGTTCTTAATTTTTTTTAGGAAACTTTTATGCTTTTCTTTTCTCCTCTGCCCAAAGGTATTATAAGATTTTTTTTTTTTTTTTCAGCCCTGGTCGTTGTTTGCAGTATTGTGAGATATCCATCTTGCTTAGCAGCATGAGCTCGCCGGCACTCGTTATCACATCAGAGGGAGTAATTCTAATGGCTTCTTAGTAACGCTAACATTGGTCTTGTGGACTTGAATCTGGCTGCACGGGACTTCTTGAAAGATTAAAGGAAACGCAAAGGCTCTAGCATTCTCTTGCAGTCACAGCGTCAAACTTTCTCATTGTATTTTCTCTTTGTTGGACTGCACGAGTTCGTTTCGTTGTGGAGTCTATTTCAGGATGTTTAGTTTAGGTGTTAGTAGGTGTTACATACGTAAATAAATATATTCCTCAGACCTTAACACATGAGAATACTTTTATTAGTCGTAAATACTAAAGCCCCCAACCTTCTTTTATTAATCACTATAAATAAATAAATAAATAGGTGGCGCAACAGGCGGGTGACACCCAAGGCCTAGCTTCTCGCAACCATTCGTTTTGTGTGAGTTTCTATTTTTGGGACGAATGGAAGGGACCTACAATTTTATGCCGAGTCCGAACGGCTGAATTGAGAAGCTTTTTCATGACAGTCATACTCTCGGATGTTTGTCAGACGTTCGCGAGAGGTGGCGCAGTAGAAAAAACTTTAAGATGTAATTTGGGTTTTTCCGGGGATCGAACCTGGGATCCCTCGCACAGTAGTCCAACACACTAACCACTGCGCTACTGCGCCCACTATATCACTATACTAGCTCTTAATCTAAAACAATTAAGAGTCGAATCGAGGTCTTATTTCATTATTCAATACGCAAAATATTCAGGCATTTGGAGACTGTGACTAGTCTGTTGTCCAGTCCATAAAAAAGAAAAATAAATATATCTACCTATATCTACTATACGGATATGCAAGATATAAAATACAAACAACAAGTCTACTAACCAATGTCGGTTTCCAATTGTATCCAATTGTATCCACAATAAAAAAAACATTTGCTTTAAATAGCTTATTTTAGCCTCCGCTGGACCTGTAATCCAGATAAACATATAAACAACCTATTCCGCCCACGTTCACCTTTGGGTGTATCACATTTAAGAGAGGATAACCTCAAGTGACAACCGAGGTTAACTTTTCTGTCAAACTTTTTAAATATCACCCCTAAGTGGGACTATCGTAGCTGGTATGAGTCTGATACCTGGGTATTATGTTAGCGCATTCGAAAACATATACCCATCGCACCGCACCATACACATGTTAAATGACCCATATGTTGGTGGAATTACCAGAAAATCCTCTTGTGTGCCGTCATCATCACCGTCGTGGTCGTTTGCAATGATGATGATGATGAAGATGGACAAATTAGATTGTCCATCGGGGGATTTTCACATAAAACATTTTCCCAACCGAAACAAAAAAACCGCTCTTTGGGATAACCTTGTATATTTACATAGGACAGCTAGACCCTTACGTCGAGGGTTGTTTATTAATGAAGAAAAATTATTTCAAAAAAAAAAAAGTTCATTCAACCCCTAGCGCAGGTCTTATCTCAATTGCCGTGAGATTGAGGACAATTACTTTAAAATGACATTACAAGAAAAATAATAAAAAGAGCTACGACATAACATATCAAGTTTTTCGTAGACATTTGTAACGTTATACAGGATTTTTTTAGTTTTAAGTTGGTTATTTTTTAAAATTATTAACTCGAGATCTTAAGTTAGATTAGGCTAGCTGGCTTGAAAATGTGTATGAGGAACTTGTCAAAAAACAAGGCAGCAAAATGCATCCATCGCCATGGGCAACTATTTGAGTTAAAATTGTCAAAACAAGAACTCACTGTGCCCCGAAAATTACTCGATTTCCCTGTTGGAACTTAAGTAGACTTTTATGGCTTTTACAGCCTATTTCCTCTTAATGTTCAAAAATGTGGGGTATTGTTTGAGAGAACAACAAGTTTTTTGTTAACAAACACTTCTTTTGGAATTATAGCTATTGCGAACTACAGCTTTCATTCTCATTAGATTCCTTTAAGTGATTAGTTAAATTCTGAACTCCGTTAATTATGTAAGACATTTTATTATTTTCTCTGTCAGAATATGGACCTGCACTACGATTTTGAGATACTCCATTACATTTATTAGTAAAGGGTGTAGTACCGTAATGCCAACGGAAAAAAAGATAACAATGTGACAACTGACAGTTTGGGGTTAGTAAAAATGAAGCGCTATACGAAAGAACAACGCATTTTCATTGTTGAGCAATATTTTAAAAATAATCAAGGTTTGTCAGATACATTTCAAACAAAATATGAACATCAAAAGTGAAGAGAATAATTGAAAAATTCAGGGAGACTGGATCAATTAGTGATCTTAAACACTCTGGGTGTCCTGTCACAAATCGTTCAATAGAAAATATCGAAGCAGTTCGCGAGAGTATTGCTGACACTACAGAAACATCAATTCGGCACCGGAGTCAAGAGTTGGGCATTTTAAAAAGCTCTTTACAACGAATTCTCACGAAAGACTTAAAACTTCATGCTCACAAAGTTCAATTGACTTAAGAACTGAGGACTACTAAGTACTGACAATGCAGCGCGAAGAGAGTTCGTTGAATGGATTTTGGAACAACAAGTGGAAGCTGATTTTCCGAACAAAATCATCTTCCAGTGATGAATCTCATTTTCATTTTGATGGCTTCGTTAATCATCGAAATTGTCGCAGAAAAATAACGAGTAATGGTTGAGAAACAAATGCATCCACAACGCGTTACTGTTTGGTGCGGATTTTGGGTATTATCGGAGCATTCTTCTTCGTAAATGCGGCTGGTCAAGCAGTAACAACTATTGGTGTTTGTTATCGTGACATGATAACCCAGTTTTTAGTGCCTAAATTACAAGATATGGATTCCATACATAACCTCAATCTGTAGGTATACTCTATGAATCAATAAATAATTTAAGCTTTCTAATTAAATAATTTTTATTAGCGCGTAAAGATTTGAAATAATATCATAAGTCGCTTCCTGCCTTGCTTTTAAACTTCCCTATAGATATTTTTCTATCAAAGTGTGTTTAGTCTGTGATCGGCCCATATCAGTGGGGTTTTAGAACAGGAAAGTCAACCATAGAGCAAATCTTTACAAACCGACAGATCTTACACAAATACCACCTCTTTATCGACTTTAAGGTCCCCTATATTAGCCATGCCAAATTTCAGCATCCTTGCCAAACTCGTCCGTCTGTGCAGGATGACGATGAAGAAATTTTGGCGCTCCGTCAAAGGATAGAACACCACCGAATCTCGAAAAAGGCTTAAGACAAGGCAATGTGCTATCATCTAAATTTTTTAACATCATTCTTGAAGCAATTGTGCGGAACTCATAAGCTAACATCAGAGAGAGGTACAATTTTTCAAAAGTGGACAATGGACAGATATAACTTTTAAAATTACATTGGCACAGAAATCAATCGAAGAATTATACTTTCCAATCGATGTTTCCTTTGGGCTAAAAAGTCATTTAAGAAGTAAAGCCATGTATTATAGAACCAAGGAGAAATTGTAAATTGTATACAATACCCTATTCATCCCGGTTATGCAGTATAGAGCAGAAGCATATGGATACGCTTTGAGAAAAAGATTCTTCGATGGATTTTCGGTCCAGTTTGTATCGATGATGGCGTGTGAAGGAGGAGATTTATCGAAGAACTTTACGAGCTATAAAGCGCCTCAAAATATGCAGCCAGTGAGGTAGCTAGGTCACGAAGGGCGTATGGACAATACCGCACCAGTCTGAAGAGTCTTTGAGCCTACCCCTGGAGGGACAACGAAATAGAGAAAGATCCCACCTCAGGTGGCCGTGGTGTGGACAATTGGAGAGCGATCTCAATCATTGTACAAGCTCTCTTTGTGCACTCTCTTTTGACGTCAGAGCTACATACGTATGTGTCTTGCTATACATGCCGTGTACTAGCATCTTTACATGCACCATGACCTGCCATGAACGGCGAACAGCTGATGGTATACCAACATTACAGTCATTATCCCCCGTTACCCCCAGGCTTCTGTCCTTGATAGAAAGCTCAACTGGAACTCATAAATCAAGTTCGCCACAGAACGGGCCACTAGACTCATATGTGGGCCAGTAGGCGCCTGTATGACAGAACTTGGGGTCTAAATCCCAGAGTGATACACTGGTTGTACATTACGATGGTAAGGCTCATTATCACGTACGCGGCAATTGTCTGGTCGCCGAAAGTACTTGAACCGCAGTTTTGGGAAATTATTTGATATAGGTAGAAAGGTAGGTAGAAGGTAGAAACCGTACCAAATGGGCCATTGGTGTTCCGCCACTGGACCCATAAAGTATGGTTTGGTACACCGACGGATCGAAAATGGAATCTGGAGTTGGTGCTGGTGTCTTTGGATCCAACACCAAAGTCATGATACCTTGCGAATGTGTCCCACGGGTTTTCAAGGAGAAATCCAAATTTTTTATTTGGTGGATTTTGAATTTGAGGATTTTGTGTTTGCGGATAGTAAATTCGGGTATTTTTCAATAGGTGGGATTTTAGGGTTTGGGAATTTTGCACTTGTGTATTATGCATTTTAGGTGGCCATGATGGTGTAGTGGTTAGAGTCATTGCTTGTGACCCGAGCGGCGTTGGTTCGAGCCCCGGCGGGGGACAGCAATACTCTGCCACCGACCATAAAGAGAAATGAATAATATCAGAGTTTCTCCACCACTACGCCAAAAAAGGGGTTTCTGCTTGGTAGTACAATGGACCGAGATTCGTCTGAGTGCTCCAGGATTTGGAATCCCCTTTAAAAAAAAAAAATTATTATGCAGGTATCAGTGGCGTGGCGTAGATAATTTTAAATGGTAAGTCGAAGTCGAAAAATATCAAAATGTCGAAGGGAACATGTAGTAGGTAGGTATACAAAACCTTCAGTTAATTTTTTGAAACCATAAAATCGAAAACTCTAGAAATTAATTATTGAAGATATATAGGAATCGGGTTATGGACGCCACGTCACCTGTAGGTATCCCTCCATTCTCTGGGATTGTAAGGCATTTCGTTTGTTTAGAAAACGTATCTTTAACAAGGAGACACGTTCATAAGCAGAGCTAACTAAGGATATATTGGCATTCACTAGGGAGGTCATCCGTCTCTTGGAATAACTCCATCCTTCTTCGATACAATAGATCTTTTTAGGTCGCATCAGTGGCAGGCAATTGAGCAGGGAGCTTAAAAAAAGTCTTGAGAAAGGCTCCATCACAAGTTGGCGCCCAAGCAAAAACCCGAAACAAAGTTAACGATTATGAAAACCTTAAATGGATATGAAATTTGTATACTCGAACCCGCGCTCACCCGTTCAAACGATCGGTAAATTTTAAACATTTTCAATGACATTGTGAGTTTGTATGTGGTATTTGTGGTTAAGAAAAAGGTTTCTAAGTATTGCTAGAAGGTGATAGAAATATTAGAATACGTTCTCGGGACATAAAGTATTTCTGTTAATTAAAAATTCTTTGGAACTACCCAGCCGATCATAGCATTATCAAATTTTGATGATGCTTATAGACCATGAGCAACCATCTTTAAATATTGCACGGAAACATTAATTCTCGAATTTTCTATATAAACAGAATTGGAAGAGCCAATTATTGAAATTTTCCTAATCGTTATGTCAAGTGTGATTGCTACTCGAAACCAATAATCTTGTGAGACCAATCGTTGTACTAGAAAGTAGATAATAGGCTACACTTTTTTTGTGGGTACCGATTACAACGTTACTTCAAAACTAAATTTTGTAAAATAAGGACAACATGAAAGGTAAACTTCCATAGAAGATTTTTCGCATGAAGTTTGTTTTACTACTTTTAAATATACTAATGTAACTCCAGAACGTTTGAAATTAAATTGCGAATGTAAAGATCCAGTTGTTGGACGTGTGTTTTTCAAATATAAAAAAGAAGAGATCTCTACAACTCATATAACAGAAAATATATCGATTCGATGGAACGAAGGAATCGGTTTTCGCTATAGGCCGATCAATATAAGGAGCTAGTGAACTCGGAAAAGCAATTAAAACTCCTTCTAAATAGATCCAATGTAACTGAAGGATGGAAAAAATATTTCACCAGCTGTGCAACGTGGCCGATGTCTGATCATCTAAAGAAAGATGAACAACTGCTTCCTTAGATGAAACATTCAAAACCTAATTTATAAACCTCTCGACCCCACATTTGTAACTAATTATAATTCGGTGCGACTCAAAGCTTCTTCGTTACGGCCAACTACCGCAAGTTGGCATACAAATCCTAGAAGCAGTCAATTTTACTCAGCATCAGCACGTCTCGCAATGAGCGGCCTCTAGTGATGTGTTTATTAGACGCCTCTATGAAATTATCACCACGCGACTCATAATCATTTATTTTCTTCGACCTCAGCACCGGCATCTGTGCAGCTCAATAAGAGAGAGCACATAACACTATCACCATCACCATCACCATCACCATCATCATCATCATCATCATCATCAGCAGCAACAGCAGCATCTTCCCATCATTGCAGCTCAGCTCTAGTGAACTGTGTGCTGTGCCGCATCCTCAGTATAGGCCCAATCCGGGTCTCAGTTTGAGGCCTCAGCCAACATTGACTAATGCGATGTGGCAAATATGCATTCTTCATTTATCTTCGTTGGATGTCAGGTAAAGTGCTACTGCAAAGTGCTACCTTAAGGGCCGACGGCATTTTGCGGTAATTGTGCAAGGGCCGAGTAATTAAGAGCGATTACACATTAAGAACATATAACGCCACAACAACAGATTTTCCCTGATGGCAAAGTTATTGAGAGGTGGAAAAACGTTTTCGCTGCAAACGACCTCTCGAATTGTCTTGATGTGTGATTTATACGTGCATATGTCGTTTTGTGTGGCAGGACAATGGAATGTGTAGTATTTGGCATATGCTATGAACATAAAAAAAACATTGCCTGGGAATATCGGCCGATGGAAGAAAGGTCTGCTGACTTTTTTTTTAGTATCTGATTTAATGATGGCAATGGGAATGTTACGCAGAGTATCTACTATTAGCAGTTATGTTTGGATAGCATTTTGTGTCACTTAAGTCAATGTGACAATATGACGACCATGTAGTTCCATACTAAGTACTTAAATGCCTAAATACACAACGTACACGGGTGAATATTGCACGAAGTGGGATTAAACGCATGCTCTAGAAGTGCAAAGCGAGCCGGCCCGTATTTTCTTATTAGACATAGACTACTGATTAATAAAATACTGAAATTTAAGAAATAGATACGACAGTTATTAAAAAAAACAGATCATTTTTAATGAAATCAGTTGGTAAATTAAAAAATAAAATCACTGTAGTTTTGCAGGTTTTTCTAAGACATACCTAGTTTAAAAAAAATCTTAATTACGAGAATTTAAATATTCATAAAGTCATTGCCAATAATAATATTCAAAATGCACGATATCTCTTACCTGAACGTCTGATAATTATACTAAGATAAGAATCATGTATCAATCATGTTAATTTAAATACTGATGATGACAGTCAGCAACGGACAACAAGTTTTAATTCATTGCTTGCGTTATTTTTTTTAACTTACTTGCATGGGGCAAGAAGGTGATATATAAATAGACCGCCGACTTCTGTATACCTATCCGATTGCCCCTCTTAATTACCCAGTCTGTGAATACGTGGGAAATAAACCATAAACCACTGCCAGGAGCAATTGACACAGCGCCGGATTTAGATTTTTTGGACTTTAGGCCTTTACAAAAAAAGGTGCCCTATTTTATATTTCATTTTATGTTACTTGATAAATACTGTCTATAGATAATGACAATACGCAAGTATGTCCTACTCAAAAATTACTTTCGCAATTTCCAATAAATTATTGCATATATTCGTACGCGTATACCTATGAAAGTTCAAAACACACCCACACTTCGCTTAAAAAAAGGCTTCGAAACGTTCCACCAAATCTGGCTGAAGACTTTAAACCAAAAAGGGAAAAATTCGGAAGCGTAAAATGTAACGGTGACGAATTTGTTGTGCAAGTGTTTTTACTTAGAATTTCAAAAATGTAAAAATTGACACGAAAAACAGTGGTAGGTTTTAAAAATGGCTGGGAGATTAGAAGTTTTCCTACATCGCCTATTCTGAATACATGTACTTATAGGCCATGGGGTGATTACAACTTCAATGCCAATACTTTGAGAAATGATTTTTGGGCACACTCTTAAAAAGAAATTATGTAGTTCTACAATAAGGGTCTATCTCCAATGTGGAAATCATTTAGGTTTAAATTATAGCCATCAGTAGTAGCAGTGATGTCGGATAGTCAAGCCGCCATTAAGGGACTTGAGGCTTATAATAAAATCCAAGCTTGTGTGGGAATGCCTGCACAGGCTTAATGAATTAGGTAAGAACAACAGAGTAACCATCTGCTGGATACCTGGTCATGCAGGCATCATGGGGAACGAGGCCGCGGACTCTCTGGCAAGACAGGGAGCAGCGGAGCCATTCATAGAACCGGAACCCTTCTGTGGCATAGGGGAACATACCCTACGAGAAGAGTTCAGGAGAATCGAAAAAGAAAAAAGAACCGCATCTTTTAAAAACCTTCGCAACTATAACCTAAAAAGATTCAAAGCGTGTATTGGTCTAAGCAAAAACAACCTAAGAATCCTCACAGGTCTCCTAACGGGACACTGCAGACTGAGAGAACATCTGAGGAAAATGGGTTTATCAGAAGAAGGGGTCTGCAGATTCTGCGACGAAAACGCAGAAACCCCAGACCACATTCTAGAATCCTGTGGGGCACTGACCCACAGGAGGATCAAACATCTGGGCAAGTACCAGATAACAGATAAGGATATACAAACCATGGACCCACTACTCATTCTCAGATTCATAAAAGAAACTGGACTGGATGAAGTGCTCTAAAGTTGATATTCTTGCCAAGTCTAGAGACAGAGCAAAAACCCTCAAACATGCGATGGGGCTCTGGAAAAGGGCATGAACCTTTCCAAGGTATAAGCAGGGGGCACAATAGAGCACAAGGTCGCAGTGCACTAAACCCTCTTCATTATTATTATTATTATTATTAGCCATCAGTAAAATAAACTGCATAAGTTAAAACACGAAACAGGGCAAATCGGAAACAGTTTACGGTAGTGGAATGATTTGGTGGAATTGACTGATTATTATTTGATTTGAAAAAGTTTTATACGTACCTATACGGAAAAGTAAATAAATTTATTTTCTAGTCAATTTTATGTTAAATTTCTCAATATTTTTTATTTTTTAATAAATAGGTTTTATAATTCATAAGCTACATTTAAGCATAAAATTTGTAAAAAAACAGCTTACACAATTTTTACGTTTATATTTTACATGGCTATAACTGGTGCCTAACAAGAATGAGAATTTAAGAAAAGGCTTATATGTGTAAGGAGGTACATTGGCCCAAGCTAACGCAAATATCTCAGCTAATACTGACTATAGTAACTTTAAATTTTAGGAGAAATGATACAACTTGGAACAGCGTTTAAATAAAATATATGTCTTTTTAAACTTTCTGCAGTGTATAAAGTAGTGACAAATATCTTGCATATATTCTTCTTTACCACCAGAACAACCCCCTTAATTTGCACTTCATTTCGCAATTTACAAAAACTTTCTCTAGATTTTTGCATTTTCTTTTTTTTTTAGTCTGATTCGATAACGACTTCTGCATTAGCATTCGCTTAAGATTCTCAAATGAACTCTCCGGGTAACAAAATCTTCTTCCGAGGAACTCGAAGCGAAGCGAACGTAATGCGAACTGTTTTTGCTGGGAAGTGAAGGTGAGGAACAAATGAACAAAGATCCATTTAAGGTGCTTTTGACTTTAATATTCTCTCATTAAGAGTTGAATGACCAAGCGTGGTAACATTTTTGGCTGCAGTGGTAGATTTGAAAAATATTAAGAAAATATGGTAAATCTATCTTAAGCTTTCAACCGAATAAATGGTTCTCCTCAAATGAAATTAGATCGCCTATTTAGTTTTATTTATTTAATTTATTAAAAAATAATTAAATCTACCACATTGTGCGGGAGAAGCCAGTTTTTGCAGTTTTTGTGGTGCGCCATCTGTCGTGATGCCCTAGGCCTAGTTGGCCTAAGGGTAAATCCAAGGCGGTGCATCGTAATTTCGCCCCTTTGATTTATAGGCCCAATACAATCATGTGCCTACCACACAGTTTGTAGGCAAGGTCCGGTTTGTGGGTGAAGTCGACGGTGGTTTGTGATTGCAGCTGTGGGGAAATGAGTTTAGGCCAAAAGTTATTAATTTCAAGTCATGATCGTGTGATCCGCATCAAAGCCACCTTCCAAAACAGAAGCCTATTATGTGCGCAGGCCCCTACGAACGAAGGCGAAGACATCCTATCAAAGAAGAGTTTTATGACTTTCTGGCGATGGAGCCTATAGATACGGACCGATACTGTCTGGAATATGATGTCAAAGCTGTGCTCCAGGTCTTCAATGCTAAAGTCGGGTTAGTTGATAAGCACAGAATCCACGAAACGACAACGGCTGACTAATCGATTTTGCAGCAGTTCGTAATTCAGTTATGTTTTATAATTATAAGTATATAGCAATAGGTTTCCAAGACTACAGCAACCTGGTGCTCTCCAGACGGCCAAATCGGCAACCAAATCGACAATTTTGTTAATCGTTGCATCCAACACCAATCCAACATCCTCGACAAGCACATTTTCCGAGAGGCAAACGTCGACTCTGGCCATTTTCTTGTTGCTGCAAAATTCCAACGAGAACAAGCTGCAAACTGTCCAGAAAAAAAATTCGACGTTTGACGCCTTAGCACATTAGACGTTTGATGGGGTAACCAGAGTCTACAAAAAGCGCTTGAGTGAGAAACCTTCTCTGTATGTTCACCTATCACAGAAGCCAAAAATTAGTAGTGACAGTAGCACGACAACATCAGAAGGTACCCGAAACCAGTGTAGAGTACCAAGCACTCCAGAGAAAGATCCATATCCCGTGGTATGATGATGAATGATGATGAATGCATATAATACCGGAAAAATATAACAAAAGATGCAGAGTAGAAAACGCTGCATGGATGGAACTAGGAGAAGGGAGTAGAAGAAGATCCTCCGTAGAAAGAAGAGGGCCTATGCAGCCTCCCAGCTTAAAGATTTTGAAGAGACTCGAGATCAAAAAAAAATCCTGATGTTTAATAAGAAGGCAACTGTCTTTGAAACTACGAAGAAAACCTAGTCACCAAAGCACAGCAGGTAGTAGATGTGTTTAAGCACTAATTCCAGCAGCTGTTAAATGGGCGTGGAGTGATATAAAACAAGAAGAAAACTCACATCTAGTCAATGAAGAACCAGTTCCAACACCCAGGATGGAAGAAGTTGGCTTAGCTATAAAAAATCTATCAAGGGCGTAAGTTCTGATGGTCTCCCAGAGGAGCTCTTCAAATACGGTTGCGATGTTTTGGAAAGGCGCATTAACAGATAGGTCAACAAAGTATACATGTGAGGGGGTACATCTGCCACTTACAAAAAAAAAACTATCCTGTGTCTTGCAAGAACTATCGAGACATATCCCTCCCTAATGTCGCATTATAAGATCCTATCTAACATACTATGTGAACGTCTTAATCGGCACGTACCAACGTGGCTTCCGGCTCGGAAGATCGACAAATCAAAGATAGTATTCATCGTCGGGGGCTCTATACTGTAATGGCCGAATTCGGGATTGCGGCGAACTTTATCCATCAGGTGTATTGCGTGACGCGGAAAAATACGCGCTGCAATGTACAATTTGGAAGAACGAAAAGTTTTCTTTACAAAACTCTTATCCTGCCAGTTCTCCCGGGTGACCCCGAATGCTGAATAATAAGGAGGAAAGGAGACCTGATAATGGGCTCCTTCGAAAAAAAAAATTCTTCGACTTATTTTGATTCTTGTATACGAGGAGGGCGAGTGAAGAAGAAGATAAATCCGTGAACTCTATGAGCTGTGTAAAGTTGTAGATGCAGTCCAAAAAGCCAAAATACCTCGACTATAGTACTTTGGCTCTGCCACATCGACTCTGAAAAGTGCTTGGTCTTAATAACTGGAAGCAGTATGCCCGGGAACGCAGAGGATGGCAGGATTCTGTGACTTAGGCAGAGACACTTTTGAAAGGTTTGGCTCTTTTATGTAGATTGAGTGATTTTCTTGCCCTTGTCGCTCTAAATGTTTGAGCATTTTTTTAGGAAGAGTCTACCGGATATGATCATCAATAGATTGCACTCTGCACTATTTTACCAGCTAGAAGAGATATTGTTCTTGCTAGTGCTTGAAAAGTAAAGTAGATCTGTGTAGCGCCTGATAAGAAAAGTGAGAAAAGTTCTTTGAGGTATAAAATACCCGGAATCGAAGACTGCATCACAGAGAATAAGGCCTTTGAAATATGACTTCTCGAAACTGACTTTTGTATAAGGAGCGAGAACTTACAAATTGGCAGTTAAAACAGTGAAAGAACAGTATTGAAAGAAGCTCAGTGAAAAGGTAGACCATGACTATTTGGTTGTAAAACGGCAATAGCCATATAGCTTACAAATTCGTACAATATATCTAGCTCCCTCAGCTGGATCAATATGTCGACATTCTTTGAGATTTTTGAAGAGTGGCGAATGTAAAACTCACTGCAGACTTCAGCTAAAATCAAAAGTGGTCTATAAGTATCCCCATCTACATCATAGCCGCATATATATGGAAAAGTGAGTTCTCATTATAACAGTAGCAGAATTCTCTCTTCGGAGTTTTGAAGACTTTCATCCAAGTTACGAATAACATCACGCTGTGTGATTGGGTCAGTGGAAAACCAATACTCATACTCGATTCAGTTGAACTGATTAGTCCTTTTCTTCTCTTTTGTTTTAATTACGTTTGCCAAATTCTAGAATAATAAGGAAGGGCCGGGTAACTTTCCTTTGGGAATTGGTCCACTTGCGAAAAATATCTGCGGGCAAAAATCAAAGGGCCGCGCTTTTTCAAGCCCAACAACAACTACAACTACCACTGTACTACCGCCACCAGATATTTTTCCCGCCGGCCGCTGAAAAAGGGGTTCTTCGTCTCTTGCCTAGAATAACAGTCGGCATAACCGACACAAAAAGACATCGTCGCGGTGTGCAATCCTTTTGATTCACCGCCATTATGATCCTAATTACTTATGCCATTTGGAATTATGGTGTGTGTGTGTCTGGAATGTTCCCTCCATGAGGTCAGCGAGTATAACTGTTTAATTGACCTCATCTTCCTCGGTCTGCACGGTTGACATCTTGAAATCTAATTGCTGATTCTACACTTGTTCGCCACCTTCCCGATGCGAACATTCCTCAATGAGCAAAAGACCAACCGGACAACTAAAAAAACAAAAAAAAAGATGGCTTCACTGTTGGACATTTTCGGGTCACGAAATTTTAAGCGCAACACGGCGTGGCTCCTCGCATTGATGATGCGGATGCCCCTACATCTCTACCTGTACGCACAGTAGCCAGCCGGCCATCACCACGTAACGCGTTTGATTTCTATTAAATCAATCAAATCAATTTCGTTGCGAAAGTGATGAATTATATCAAAGCGGAGCCGACGGCTCTGTGGTGCGTTCCCAAAACCCTGAGAGGAAGCCAAGAGCAAAGTTTTTGTTTCCACTGCCGCGACTTGGATTTTAGTTCGTTTTGTTTTCAGATACATATACATCCCAGAGGTGCTTTTCGTGTACCTATACTTTTGATGATGCGCAGTTTAGAGCCTCGCTATGATGGCGGGAGCCATGTCGCTACCGCGTTTATTGTATCTATTTCTTATTTAGTAATCTTTTGCGTGATGATGTCGACGACAACGATGATGATTATGGGGGCCAAGCTACTTAAAAAATCACTCACATACCTAACTGCGGGACAAATATTTTTGGCAAAAATAAAATGTTTGTCATATTTGTCCCCGCGAGCGCAGGACAACAAAGTTGGCCATTTAGAAAGCCTAATTCGTGTGTATCCTCTATACCTACACCAGTGGATCATGGTCTTTGTCGCTGGCCGTCGCGAAAGTGAAACGCTGCTGTCAAGTGGCCATAACTGGTATCACGATGACTCGGATATAATTGCAGCCTGACGGTGATGGTAGTGGTGGAAAAGTGGCAGCGGTGTGCCGGTTGACAGGCTACGTACAATTGACGTTGCATCATTTCCTCTGGGCCAGCGAGCTGAGTAAGTACGGTCAGTGTGGTTTAATTGATTTCACAGCCGCAACAGCAGTTGACACATTTAAGTTATTAAAATGTTTGAGTTTTTTTTTATATTTTCTAAGCTCGATAATTTGCTGCCGCGTGAGTTTATTTCCGCTCCATATATTTATGGTGCCTGAGTAAGGTCGGGAATCACCGGGCATGTAAATATAGATGTAAATGGATGGATGGCTAATAACTGTGCGAGTTCGCTTTTGCATAAGAGTGAATGTGATTTTAATGAGTGCTAACCAACTAGCATGTGAGATGGGAACAAAAGTGAAATTTATAATTTTACGAGGTAAACATATTACGTATATGCGTATTGACGGTCGATCGAGTTAAATAAATTGCTATGATAAGCTAACTCATTAAATAGGTTTAATGAGAAAATCATAATGACATTTATCTATAGAAAACGTGGTCTACACTCTACACTTGTTGAAACTCAATTAGGTAGGTACTGACTCTTTCTATTTGGCGAAGGATCACACTCTGAGTGCTAATGAAAGGCATCAAATTACGGGCATTTACTCGTTTCATCCCTTGAAAGCCAAAGCAGGAGAAGACATAATTTACCGGGCTCACGGTTACGCTGCATCTCCTCTTTCAATTAGATTTCTGGAATCTTTGATGTCTTAAATTTTGGTGCGTACCTACGCGTAGGTACGGTCTTGCCTTTCAGATTGCGAGCTAGAACTCGAAGATCCTGTTATCTGGATGTGGTGGCTGAACCAGGTGCCCTGCCCATGCAGATCGACCGCGTGAATTTAGGCTGCCGATGATTTTGTACGGCATTTCTAAATTCATTTTAAAAATGATATAGCCACAATGTGGAAATGAAACTAGATTGCGGGTAAAAAATACAATTTTTCGATCGTTGTCTAAATGAACGCGGGCATAATTCATGGAGCCGCCACAGAAGGGCAAAATGGCGAAAAGTTGGCATTAAATCAACCAACAGGGCTAGGAACTTGAAATTTGGCACAAATCCTACTAATACCAATATTAATACATGGTCAAAGTTTCTAATGGCCACGCCCATAAACAATTTATTAGTTTTCGAAATTTATCGAAAACGGCTCAAACGATTTAAATAAAACTTTGCGTGTGTTATATCCAGGGAACGGAAAAAAAGGTTTTAAGACTTATTATGACACTATACAACCATATAAGCATTTTAGAATTTGCTGGCAATAAATGCCTGCGATTGTTCATCAGAAAAGCTTTAAAAGAGCTGAAGAGAGGACATGGGCAGAGACAAGTAAGTGGAGACCATTTAAAAGACGTCTTGTCATCGATTGCAATATTTCGAGGCAATTTGAGCTTTTCAGCGCTATTTACATACTACATTATTTATTTCTTTGATGGTCTTGAGTCTTTCATTTAAAGAAAAGAACAACTTCAGCAGCTATATAGGAACCCTAGGCCTAGCTTTTTTTGTAAGGAATGGAAGGGACCTACAATTTTCATGCCGAGTTCGAACGGCTGAATTGAGACGATTTTTCATTACAGTTATACTCTCGGATGTTTGTCGGAAGTTCGCAAACAACGTGTGCAAGTAATGCTTTGGCGATATTTTGTTTAAATTGTACCTACCTATTTGTAAAAAGAAAGTGCACATGAATTTCAACTTTAACCAAAAAAGGGAGAAAAAGCCAATATTTGGAAAAAAGGCAAGGTCAACAAAATCCGTTCCCTGGTTTTATTGGTTGTAGTGATTGTAATACAACTGTTATAAATGCAAAAAAAAAAAAACGGAATTATAGGGTTACCTACCAATTTAAATTTTTTTTGTTATTGTTTTTTATTATTATAATATTAATATTTATACCCTCCACAGGAAGGTATATTCACTTTGCCATTACGTTTGTAACGCCAAGAAGGATTCACCGGAGACCCTATAAAGTATATATATTCTAAATCAGGATCACATTCTGAATCGATTTAGCCATGTCCATCTGTCTGTCTGTCTGTCTGTTTAAAGCACGATAGCGTCCAAAGGAATTGACCTAGGCGAATGAAATTTTGTGAGACGACTTCTTTTTACCGTCGTCAGGTTGGTATTGAAAATGAGCTATGTCAGTCAAGTAGTTCTGGTACCTCCCATACAAAACCACTATTAGACCCATGTGTCTCTCTGTCTGTTGAAACCACGATAGCGTCCAAACGAATCGACATAGGCAAATGAAATTTTGTGAGAGCACTTCTTTTTACTGTCTTCAGGTTAGTATTAAAAATGGACTATGTCGGTCAAGTAGTTCTGGTACCTCCCATACAAAACCACTATTAGACCCATGTGTCTCTCTGTCTGTTGAAACCACGATAGCGTCCAAACGAATCGACATAGGCAAATGAAATTTTGTAAGAGCACTTCTTTTTACTGTCTTCAGGTTAATATTAAAAATGGACTATGTCGGTCAAGTAGTTCTGGTACCTCCCATACAAAACCACTATTGGACACACGTCTCTCTCTGTCTGTTAAAGCACGATAGCGTCCAAACGACTCGACTTAGGTGAATGAAATTTTGTGAGAGGACTTTTTTTAACCGTCGTCAGGTTGGTATTGAAAATTGTCTATGTCGGTAAAGTAGTTTTCCTACCTACCATACAAAACTAATATTAGACACATACTAACACGCATGGCAAACATTTTGCATGACTTTTATGCAGTGGAGGGTATCAAAGCATCGGCCAGGCACATGATGATAACACTTTTACTTGTTTTATTTTATTTTATTATTCAAAAATTGTTTTAATAAATAAACTTTAAATAGATTGTTTTAAATATACGAAATATACAAATAAATATAGCTATACCACTTAGATTTCTTCATCACTCTCAACATTTGCATATTCAATAAATATTAACAAATTGACAGATTCCTGAGGCAGATATTGCAATTTTTTTGGGAGCCTTCACTCACATACTTGTTAAAACTGGATCTGATGATAACAACAAAATTTTAATATAATCTGGATTGGTATTCTCTCTGCTGTTTTTTCTCGATTTTTTTTTTAAATCTTTATTCCGGGCGGAGCTGCGATTTGACACCGTTGGACTATTATTTGTGGGGTGCCGTAAAAGATAAGTGTTACGCCGACATGCCAGAGACAATTGACGCTTTAAAGGACAATATTCGTGAAGCCATTGGTGAAATACAGCTGCACACAATCGATAATGTGCTTAAAAATTGGACCGATCGTGTAGGCTACTGCATGGCCAGCCGAGGCAGCCATTTCCATTATTAACCGGAAGGATTGTACTTTCGAATAAAAAAAGAAATTTGAGAAAATATTTAGTAGTTTTTTTTATAGCATTTTCAAAAAAAAAAAGTTATTTTGCGGACCCTTTAGTTCAGCGAAACATTTGGAATTTATGCACATTCTTAGATCCAAGATTTAAAAGACGCATTTTTTCAATGAGAAAACCGCAGCTGAGGCAATTAAGAAAAAAGTAATCAAGTAAGAAATTGAAAAAAACTAATTGACACCTTGGCACTAGAGCACAATTATAAGGGAAGCAATACCAGACCCTACAGCAACCGATGAGATGACGGCGGAAGCAAATGCTTCTTTCTGGGATAATGTCGACACTGTACTTGCTGATGTTCAACCAGTTAAATCATCGAGTGCAGAAGCTATTGCTGAAGCTCAAAGGTACTTGAATGACAAAATGGTCCCAAGACAAAGCAGTCCCAATGAATGGTGTTATAATCAGCGATATTCGTATCCAAATTTGAGCAAAGTTAGCATCATTTTGAGCAGTTCCCTGTGAACGTATATTTCCCAAATCTGGTGAGCTTATATTGGAAAGAAGGTCCAGTCTTAAGCCTGAAACAGTAAGAAAAGACTGAAACCATACATATTTATTTACGAAAATGAAAGTAAGTACCTACATACCTATCCTTTAAATATGACATTTAAAAAAAAGAAAAAGCTAAAATGGAAGCAGTCGCAATTGAGGTAAACATATTGGCTTTTATTAACTTAATTTAGGATTTATTTGTTTATTTCAGGTTTTAATTTTTCAATTCTGAAAACACAGATTCTTCGTTTGATACCAAAAAATCTTCGCGCAAACCACCAGAAAATCAAAAATTTTGGCGAAGTTATTAACTTGGACTTAAAAAGGCATTTCAGACTACATCGCTTAACTGGTCAGATTTTAATAGGTATACACAAAATGATGATTTGCATCAATAAAATAAATATTTTGCAACTAACATACTTTCAGATCGCCAGAAGCTATCACAGAGGTTCCGAATTACAACAAGAGAAAAATGTCAAAAACTTCACCATATAAGAATCAAGGCACCCACTTCTAACATGAGAATTAACGTCCTCCATTCTTCTGGCCGGGTAATAGTGGACAGTGTTGCCACTGTTGGACTATTTTTTCGCAGTAGATTCTTTAAAAAATGCAGTAGATTTTTTTTTTTCAAACAAAACCAAGGTAAATTACAAAACATAACATAAACAATACAAAATTAATAAAGACGAGTATTTAAACAAAACAGAAAAATGCATTAATATTAATGAACATGGAATATTGTTCATCTTCATTGGCTATTAAGTTTTTCCTTGTCATCATTATGAAAAGCAAAGAAGTTTAAAATAATCAATATCGAGGGTATACTGCCTTCCACTAGGTACTAACTTTGTATATACCTACCTCAGAGGTTTCAGTCTTTCATCATTAAAATCAAAACGATTTTTTATCTGTTGACAAGCCTCGATATAAAATCGCAGCACGAAAAACCCCATCAAGCTAGAAAATATTTGTTCAGAATCTACGTCTACATCTGACCTGATGTTGTTCAAAGACAAATTTTTCTGACCCTAAAACAGTGTTTCCTTCGACAATTTAAGCCAGGAAAACGCAGTTTCCCAAATTGGCTTGTATTTCTGTTTGTATTTTATCTATTTTGGATTTGGCTTCCTCATTTAAGCTATTACTTACTGAGCAAATGAAAATAAATTTGTTGGGATGTGGGTGTATATTGCACAACATGTGTACAGATAACTACAATGAAATAAATGAAGAATGGGTATGATCCTGAAAACTATCCAGTAGTTCTTGAAGTAAACCAAGGAATAGAATGGTAGGCAGCCGCAGCAAGAGACGAAGCTTTTACTGGAGAATTTAATTAATAGAAACATAATTAATGTATATAGAATTCAATTTATCCATTTCTTATGCGATGTGTGATGATAATGCGATGGGGCAAAATAATAATCAAAATTTAATCCAATTTAAAAACACGTCTTTATTGTACGAAGGTTTATTTTAAGAGACACCGAATTAATTACCAAGACCACGATTACCACAAGCCGAAAAAGAAGAGGGGCCAAAATGACATTTATGGCGATTGACTTCTTCCGTTGACAAACGCCATCTATGGTTAAATTTGTCTCATTGAGGGGTAGATTACATTAAAGTTAAATTGTAGTATTTTGGCGTGAACAGTGCATATTAAATAACTAACTAATAAGCGTATTAGTTATTCATAATTTAAAATAAATAAAACGTAAAAAATAAAAAAAGAAAACAAAAACGACTCCACTTTTAAATAAATAAATAGGAACTAAAACTGTAATAATAAATAAATAAACTTGCAACTACTTTATTTTTGAAAAAGCTGTCTAATCAGCTTTTCCCTCCGCTTACAGCGATCTTCTTTTACTTTTTCGGCAGTTTGCAATTGCAATATCGGATATCGCATTTCTTTTTGCAGCATATTCAACCAAAATCCTATTCCTTTCTTCAAATATTTCTATTTTGGTCCTTTCCCCATGGTATTTTTTTTTGTCGATGGTGGCGATGGCTGAACATTTTTGTATCCACTGGCTCTGGGTGGTGTTTGTATAAGCTACCTTTTGTTTGAGCACGCGGCATTCAACCAACAATTCACGAGCTGTAATAGGTATATATAAAAAAAAAAATTCATAATGCGTTCGGTATTAAAAAAATTTAAAATAAAAAGATGAAAAACAGCATATAAAGGGTGTCCCATAATTCATGAAAAATTTTAATTTTGCGCCATTTAATAGTAGGTACACTAGTACAACGGAAAAATAATATAAAAATGTGACAGATGACTGTTCTAGGTTGGTAAAGATGGAGCGCTATACGAAAGAACAACGCATTTTCATTGTTGAGCAATATTTAAAAAATAATGAAGGTTTGTTAGCTACAGTCCGCAATTTTCCACGCGATAACCAACGCCTTAAAAGAATAGATTGGGAGGTGTATTAATGAAATTCAGCCACATTTATGCGAAACTGTCATGGAAAATTTCAATGAAAGAGTACGTACTTGCCAGCAAAGCCGTGGCGGCCATTTAACCGATGTGCTATTCCATGTAGGTACATAAATAACCCCAATACATACAAAATGTAATTAAAAATCTGTATTTTCTATATTTTATATTATTATTAACCGTGTTTTAAATTTTGGTCTGGCAACAGTAATGTCCGGCTATAATTTACATGGACACCAACATTTAATAATGAAATAAATAACGCTACGAAACCACAACGATAAATAGTGGAATTAATTTTTATTGTGGAAATGTATAGGGAAGCCACATCTGTTGTTGATTTAGAACGGTGCGGGTTGTTAAAGGCTTTGAACAGGGCGGCGCGGCGTGCACTTTACCCTTTTGTTCAACATTTCGATTCTGATTACTTGCTCGGTAGCGACTCATCAATATTTGGATAAGTGTATGGAATTAGCGCTTAGCTAGAGGTTCGTGCAGCGACCAAGCTTTGGCAGTCGACGCATCTGAAATTAAGATGATAACTTTCACAGCAAAAATTACAGATTTGTATATACCTCATGCGATGTGCGGCATGACATTTTTCGGCATTCAGCATCTATTATCTACGGCAGATTGGTGGACTGGGATAGGTATACGTGCATGCATCGTTAGATCCACAAGTTCACCTCCGTCTGGCAGCTGTAATCATATCAAGTATATTATATAATTGATGATATACACCCATACTCTGTGCGGCGTGCGCTATATGAACTAACTTAACTGCTTAAAAAAATTGCCCACATCTGAGATGCTTATACACACCTTTAGTGATCTGCAAGTAACGAAAAAATAAATTACTGCCAAAACGATACCGAAATTCAGCAGTAGCTTAATTAAATAATTGAGAATGCATAATCAAATATGTATCCCGCACCTCCATTTAAAGCAAACGTCCATTCCAACATGATATTCTCAGCTTCAAATAATCTGCGACCCAACCAACCAACATGCGATCAATTTGCTGCCACAAACATTTGACTTAGATTAAAATTCATAACGATCATAAAATATTTCCAACCCGCACTCAAAAGGCACGCATGCGCGCTTCCCCCCAAAAGCGCTCAACTTATGAGATCACAGGCAATTTGGCATGCGCGTCTTCTTATACCTACACCCTGATGGTGAAGAATACTTTTGATCCTTATTCGACAATTTAGCGACACGCAACACAATCGTGCATATGATCGATCTACAATGGCTACTGGTTTGGCCGCCAGACAGTTAAATGATGAATTTTCGACCAATTCATGCAAATCACGGGATTAACTTGAAACTTCTAAGACAGAGTGATTATTATTATAATGAACACATAACGGTTTGTAAAATCGTTAGAAAGAATTTTGCTAAAAGGACAGCCATTTGAAAAAAAAAAAAAAAAAAAACCAAATCACGACTAAATGGCGTCTGGCTAAAATGCTACTGGCGGCGGCTGTTTTTTTTTTTATTTCGAAAACCTATAGTTATGCAAATTTTGGACTAATTCTGGATTTTCTGCGAAGAGTTTGAATCAATATTTATGTCAAAATGTGTGCAAAGTGGATTTTGGAATTTTTTGATTGTTCTTGAGTGAATACTAATCCATTAAAAAAAAAGAGAATACTGTTGAATTAATTTCGATGAAAATGAAGCTTCTTTTGTGAGGAAGTTTATTTACTTTTCTGGAAAACTGTAAGTAACAGTATTTTTGGATTAGTGGCCATTTATGTTTCGAAAGTTCTGTACATAAATTTTCGGCATTCTTTCGAACGCGGCTAAAAGAGCATTTTCTGGCCTCACTTTGGATGCATTTCACAAATAAAATTTTTAGCTCGGTGCCGTGAAATAAGATCAACTAAATTAAGACTAGCGTTAAAAAATTTTTCGTTATTATTAGATCCAAAATAAAAGCAATTAAATTACAACCCAATTTGGCAATTCATTTATTTTATAGGGATTATTACTTAATGCTAATTTTACCATAATGAAGTGATGAATGAAAATAAGACGTCCGTTGAGAGTTTATTGACTCTGCATCGGTGAAGTGTTGCCGAGGTATATTTACTTTATTCGAAAGATAATCTTCTGGCTTTATAATTGAAATATGATTTCTGGCATATGGCTGCCACGGCTAGCTCGGATGTAGTCTAATCTGGAGGACTAATTTTCGATGAGTTTTTCCAACATTTGTGGCCGTATATCGGCAATAACGCGGAAAATGTTGTCCTCCAAGTGGTCAATCGTTTCGGGCTTATCGGCGTAGACTACACTCTAAAAAATGCGTGTAAAATTACTACGAAAATGTATGTAATTTTTAATGTAAAAATAGGCAAGTTGCGTGTTTATACACACGACAATAGAAAAAAAAATTTAAGCACATAATGTTAGATATTACAAACGTTTGTTGCAAATGTACTCCTTTTGTGTAATTTTCAACAACTTTTGTTCAATAATGTTCTTTTATTGTTTAAAATTTTGTTTAAATATAAACAGAAACACCTATGTGAAGTTGGCCCGCACTTTTCCAAAAAAGGTTTAGACTTTTACAGTTCGATAGGCAATCGTTTGTAGTTGTTTGTAGTGAATTTTTTTTCGTTTGTAGTTCCGCCGTTAGAGAGATATAGCCATTTGAAAAATGTATGGGAAAAGTTTGATTGTGTGTCATTCGATGTAGTTTCGTTCAAAAAGGTTTGTAGTGAAAAGCTTTTCGTTTGTAGTTCAACCGTTCGAAAGTTATGACCATTAGAAAAAATTAGAAATTTTTGAAAAAAAATTGAAATGTTTATATTTCGATAGGCAATCGTTTGTAGTTGTTTGTAGTGAAAAGCTTTTCTTTCTGAAAATTCGTATTTAAGAGATATTAAGACATTTGTGTTTGTACCTATAACTTCGAATTTCCAACACGGAAAAATTAATTGAGCATACTTGTTCATAAAGCACATCCCCCTCTTTCTAATGAAATCAAAAACGCATTTTTCAGCAATTGGATAATGATTTATTATCGATTTAAGCAATTAAATAATGATTTATTCTCAATTTAAGCGAAAGGTTCGCGCAACCCGATTTAAGGGGGTGAATATTTTTATTACTGGACAACTACAAACGACAAAAATAATAGTTTTGGTAGAAGGCATATATGTTCTATGTAATAAAATCAAAATTATAAAATTTGTTGCAGCGGTAAGCAAATTATATGCAGTTTAAGCAGAGAACATCAAATCGCCGTTATCTCCAAAACCATACCGAACCATCGAAACCATCGAAATGTAAACATCTAAACCTTTTTTTCAAAAGTGCGGGCCAACTTCACAAACGCCCATAAAAGCTGCCCAGTAGTGCGGGTGATGTTTAAAGTACATTACATCGATTGTGACGGATGTACATAATAGATGTGTGAAATTTGGTCGTTTGTAGTTACACAGTTTTTGAGAAATTCAACCGCTTAAATGGATATCCGCACTTTTTTGCTAAAATTTCGCTTAAATCTCAAATAAATCATTAACCGTTTGGGCGATGGGCACAATTAGTATTTTGTTAGATTGGTAGGGTGGTGCACTTTTGAAAAAAGAAGATTTCATAATTTTATTTGGTATGGTTTTGGAGATAACGGCGATTTGATGTTGTCTGCTTAAACTGCATATAATTTGCTTACCGCTGCAACAAATTTTATAATTTTGATTTTATTACATAGAACATATATGCCTTCTACCAAAACTATTATTTTTGTCGTTTGTAGTTGTCCAGTAATAAAAATATTCACCCCCTTAAATCGGGTTGCGCGAACCTTTCGCTTAAATTGAGAATAAATCATTATTTAATTGCTTAAATCGATAATAAATCATTATCCAATTGCTGAAAAATGCGTTTTTGATTTCATTAGAAAGAGGGGGATGTGCTTTATGAACAAGTATGCTCAATTAATTTTTCCGTGTTGGAAATTCGAAGTTATAGGTACAAACACAAATGTCTTAATATCTCTTAAATACGAATTTTCAGAAAGAAAAGCTTTTCACTACAAACAACTACAAACGATTGCCTATCGAAATATAATCATTTCAATTTTTTTTTCAAAAATTTCTAATTTTTTCTAATGGTCATAACTTTCGAACGGTTGAACTACAAACGAAAAGCTTTTCACTACAAACCTTTTTGAACGAAACTACATCGAATGACACACAATCAAACTTTTCCCATACATTTTTCAAATGGCTATATCTCTCTAACGGCGGAACTACAAACGAAAAAAAATTCACTACAAACAACTACAAACGATTGCCTATCGAACTGTAAAAGTCTAAACCTTTTTTGGAAAAGTGCGGGCCAACTTCACATAGGTAACAGAAACACCTTATGAAATTTACACACACTGTGTTTAAAGACCAACACCCATTTACACCAATCTGATGAAAGTTACACATTTTATGTGTAATTTTGCAATTCGATTGTGAGTGACGGTGCATTTGCAAGCTCATACGTGATCAGTCATCAGTCCTTTGAATGAAGCGGTTGAACCTTTTTTGCTCCCAAGTTCCATCGCATCTTTTAGTGAAAGAAGTATTTTTTTACTTTCTTTACGGAAGTATTTTTTTTTTGTTAAATCGAATAATTTTTAATAAATATCTTAAGCATTTTTGGATTGTTTTATTTCGTGTAGACAGGTTCACTGCAGTGGAGGATATCAAGGCCGATGATAACACTTTTACTTGTTTTTAAATTGTTTTGAATATACTTTCTGACGATGTACAATTTTGTTTAATTGTACACATTAATTATTGAATTTAAGCAAAATTACATAAAAAAAGTCTAATTTTAAGCTTCTTCATACATAATTTTGTTGGATTTTACACACATTGTATGTCGAATTTTGCTACAAATTTAAACATAAAAGGTTTAAATTAACACAGTTTATGTTGATTTATAAGCATTTCTTTCTAAAATTCTGTTGGATTTTAAACATTAATTATGTAGATGTACATTTAATTTGAGCATCTTAAGTGTAGAAATACGCATTTATATTTAAAATCTGTGTTTAAATTTACACAACAAAGATGTAAGATTTACGCATTAAATGTTTAAAATTGATACGTGCGTAAAAATACTGCAATTATGGTAGGCAAGTAGATTCCTCGCTTAATGATAGTAAAATTACACAATTTTTTTTTTAGAGTGTAGTGACTTCACATATCCCCACAGAAAATAGTCAAGCGGTGTTAAATCGCACGATCTTGGAGGCCAACGTGAAACTATGCGTTTACCAAACGTTTCTTTCAATAAATCAAATGTGGCACGAGATGTGTGACATGTTGCAATCACAGCTCGTGTACATCATGGTTGTTCAATTGATGAACGAAAAAGTCCGTAATCATAGCTCTATAGTGGTCACCATTGACTGTAACGTTCTGGCCAGCATCGTTTAGAAGTACGGACCAATTATTCACCCATCCCATAAAGCACACCAAACAGTCAGTTTTTGTGGATGTAACGGTGTCTCAACATACACTTGAGGATTATCATCACTCCAAATACGGCAGTTTTGTTTGTTGACGTATCCATTCAACCAAACGTGAGACGATTATGTTGACCGTAAAATGGACGTAGTGCGCCGCGATATGTATTTTGAACAGAACCATGATTTTCAAAATAAATTTGCACAATTTGAAAGCGTTGTTTAGGCACAAAATGGCCCCCAGTTAAAATACTGTTGCCAACTTAAAGTTCTATACCTTAAAAAAAAAAAACCTTTAGGAGACTTATCACCTTTATCAGGGGGTTACGGTAGAATGCTCGTACTGTAGGCGTTTGGGCTGCCTTTTCGTTCGGGTGCTTCTTCGCAATGTTTCCTCGGGTGCTGGAGTTATCGATGACATCGATGTTCGTTGCGATGATGCTGCTTCTTCCTTGCCGTCCGGGTGTGCTTCCGATTGCTTACTGAACTCAGCTGGCGAATTAGCTTTGTTTTCCCTACGTTCGTCTAGCGTTCTAGCTGAGTGTGCATCCTTCTTTAAAAAACATCTGGTGGTTTAAAGTGAGCATAATTGCTTTCAGTTTTCACAATTTGAAAAACATGTCTAAAAAATGGTCCTTTCTTTGAATAAATTTGTCCAAATTTCCATCTTACAGCATTTATTTTCATAGAACCTTGCTTGAACTGTATCTCGTCGGGGGAAAAATTGAATAGTTTCTATTTTGATTCGGAAAACATTGATTATACATAGTAAGGTTGTTAATCAAAAATAACAGTTATTTTTTTTAAGCATTCCCGAAAATTCAGTCGTGAACGTTATTATTTGCTATTTAACAGATTTCGGTTGTTTCATTTAGAAATTCCAGTTTAAAAAAGTTGAGGGAATTTTAATTTTTTTTTATTTTAGACAGACCTTCTAAATTGTGCTGGATAAAATCGGAAATCGAAATCGAGCACATATGTATTTCAGTCTACCGTCTACCAAATATTGGAAACGTCTGAAACAATTTTTAAAACGTCTGAAAACAAATAGTAATCGTCTGAGAAATATAAAAATCGTTTGAAAATTTTAAAATATAGACACCTATTGAAAACATTATCATAAGTTTGAGTAAAAGGGAATACATATTCAAGATTATATTTTTTTTCAGGCAAAAATAATGCTGACGATTTATTCAGATTTTCAGACGAATATTTAAAAAAAATATGAACAAATTAAAAGATGAAAATAATTTCTTTTCAGACGAACAAATTTAAGGGAATTTTAAACCTACCTACATATTGTTTTATAAAATTCGTTATAGATAGTAAAACCTTCGGTTGTTCTATTTTAGAATTTTGGTTCAAAATTCGACCGATTTAATATTTTTTTTTATATTTTTCTTTAGATTGACATTGAATTGGCTGACGACAAAAACTTGTAGACCAATAAGTAAAGGGTGTTTTTTAGAGATTTGGTTTTTAAACTGGCAACACTGTTTCTACAGATTGTCAATTTGACGGTTGAAAGTTGATTTGTGGTTAGTACGTTTTGCCATTTTACAATGAATAGATAAACGCCAGAACAACGCGTTCAAATTGTGCACGTCCATTTTATGGTCGACATTGGTAATCGTACTAATCGTCCATCTGAGCAAATTATTCGGAACAGGATGAATCGTTTTCGCACCATGTATACTCTGGTAGTCTAGTCTAGTGGATAATACGCATCCCCAAAGACGACAAACAGTGCGAACAGAAGAAGTTATCGCCGCTAAGGAGCACAGTATTGAGGAGAATTCGAATGACTCCATTCGCAATCGTGCACATCAATTGGAATTATGCCCATAGCCCATACACTTTGCGGAAGATTTTACGAAAAGATCTTGGCTTAAAAGCTTATAAGATCCAGCTTGTGCAACAGTTGGAACTGCATGGCCATTATACGGTTGAATTTATTGCGGGAAATATTTGCTGAGCGCATAATTTCGCGTAATGGACTTGTGAACTGGCCTCCACGATCCTGGTTACGTTCTACGCCGATAAACCAAAAACGTTGGACGATTTGGAATTCAACATTCGCTGTTTTATTGCTGATATACGGCCGCGGTTGCTCGACAAAGTTGTCGAATATTTGATTTTACGATTGCGTTTCATTCGAACTAGCCGTGCCGCGCATATGCTTCAGTTTTAAACAGTAATGGCATAATATTATCTATACCGTCCCTATTGGAAACCCCTTACGTTTTGTTGTCGAAAATTGTTCGGGCCTATAGTATTAATAAATTATACGGGCGATTTGTTCAATATAAGTAGGTAGGTAAGGTATATAAAATTCTGAACAGTTGTATGTATATCAGTCTACGTTGCCTCATTGTTGTTTTCCAAAGTAAGGAATCCGAGGCGTGCGTCGCCGTGTCGTCACGACTTTCATTGTCAAACCATGCTTTGCTTTTATCCGGCTTTATTGTCATAATATAATTTGCTCCCCTCATTTAACTTGCTCATGGATCCACCCCTTAATAGGTATGCGATCTTCTTGGAATCGAACATGATTCTTATTATTTAACGATTAAGGATACAACTCACAATCCCATACCAAGCGGATAGTGGGTGTAATTTTCGCTAATGCATACTCTTAATCGCTATTTTGTTTAAACACTATACCCACCTCAGACTTTACGTATACTAACAACACTCGTTGTCGTTAGACATTATTGCGGGATGTCATCCACATAAAATTATACCACTTACCACCATCGCATCGGTCGCTTTTGAAGACAACAAATGCAAATCGTGTGCAAAATAATTAATACAACGCCAACGACAAGGGTGACATCTGCTTCATCATCCCACCGCATAATAACATCAACGATGCAATTTAGGCAAAATGATGACAGTCCGTCCAAAAATATTTCACCAAATCAACATCGTCATCATCGACACCAATTAAAGTGTCATCAAGTAGCCCAATGTCGGGGGATGAGAGCTTGCGAGAAAGAGAGAGAGTACCACACTTTGTGGCACATTTCATGGCGAAGAAATTTGATTTTAATTGTTGGCAGCGCCATGTGCAAACATCGAACACATCGACCATAGAAAATTGCCGCATTCAAAGCAAAGGAGCATCTGAATCACATCAGATACAACAACAACACCACCATTTAGCCAACAAAAGGAATACAAAGAACAAATTACCACCCAATGGTAAGGATGGACTTACACCTGTCACTTAGAATTGCTTACGCCACAAGGTTGCACACGTTAACCGCTAAAAGCAATTTCCTCTGCGATTGTGCAAATTTTGTGGCTGAACGAATTCGCCCGCAGAGACAGTTTACATTTGTAAGCCATTAATTTAACCGAATGTAAACAGAAGGGAAATTATCCTCACCGATAGCCCGCCGATCGCCCTTCCTGAGGCTTTACGCACCATCACTTCTGGCATCGGTGCAGCTAACGAGATGGAGACGTAAATCGAATGCGAATCGTCAGCAATCTGCGACCGATCATCACCGATCTACAGCATCCGCCCCAAAAGTTGAGTTACTTGGACCGAGGATCGGTTGCGCTTCAATGACTTTCCAACAAGATCGTAACTGCAGTAGATATATTGAGTAGTGACTACCGCTGGTATACAGTTACGACAACGATCGGGAGTCTCTGACAGGAATGCAAATCCAAATGAATCAAACAACGTAAATTGCCCAGATCGGTCCGGTCCGGCGCGATCACCCGAGAGATAGAATGATGTTCTCTGGCATTCTCTGTAAAATGCCACAGATGAACGTGATTTCCGAATTCAATGATGATCTCGATTGCAGATGCATCCATCCTGCCACACATAGAGAGGTACAAATGTCCCCAATTGAAGGGTAGTTAGCGTAAATGGACGATCAATTCCGTCTGATCGCGATCGCTGCAAGTATAGTGTGCACGTATATACAGATGTGCATTGCATTTTCGGCGTCAAATTCGGGTCCCGGCTAAGGTGGTCATAACTTGCTGCGAACGTACGCTCAGAATGCTTCGTTCATGTTCGTGAAACGGAGAAACAAATAATGATAACGATCGCTGCATCATCGTGATCATCATCATCAATATCATCGGTGGTGGTGGAGTGCATGTTGAATGGTGGCGGTTGCAGCGATAGTATGTGTGTGTGCGCGGAATTTCCGCCCAATAATGCAGATACATTTCGCAAGCAAATGGGAATTTTTAACAGCCCAAGATACTGACAATTAAATGCGCAATTCTCATTTTAACACCAAAAGCATTGCAGAATCGACAATTACTGTTTACTGCTGCCGCTGCTTCTGCACATTACCGCAGAGCGAATGTAGAGAGAAGCGAATCCAAATTTGTTTTCGAGCTTATTCTGTTGAGAGATAAAGATACCGACAAACGCAGATACCGGTGTGCAATTAGTAGTACTTATTTATTATTGAGGCGAAGCAGAAAAATATAAAAACACACACGTGCTGAAGGCAAGGACTTTTTAAATTGATTTTGATGGTAAGATTGATTGATTATAGGATTCTTATCCATGTTTCATTTTTACTTTTCATTACGAAGTCTATAGTCGGAAAGAGTTTGTCCTGACTGACTGTCGTTTTATTAGTCAATATTAACCTAAAACTGCTAATTGCAGAGCAATGGAACTTTGAAGATACTCACACTAAAAAAGGGATTTTCGGGTAGCTGGCTGCCTCCATTTGACCTTGCTACGTAAGGCGTCGCATTTTAACCTTCTGACCAGGTCACTGTGGAGCCCATAACACTCCATCGACACGAATTGGAATGAATATCACAGAATATTACCCCGATTTTAAAAAATGATGTATCGTAAAGAACTAGATTGCAATAAGGCAACTGGACCCTACGGAATCCCGGCTGTAGTACTCAAGCAAGAGCTGTGCACCAGAACCTGCACCTGTACTTTGTAAGCTGCTTAGAATGTCGTACTCCCAGAAGACGTTTCCTTCTTGCTGGAAGACTGCTCGCATTCAACCTTTTCCAAAGAAAGGGAGGAAATGTCTGCCACAAAACTATCGTCCAATAGCGTTACTTTCAATGCTCTCAAAAATTAAGAAAAAGGCAATAAATGTCGAAATAATCAAACATCTAGATTAATAAGCGACAGACAATACGGATTTCGGAGCCGTCGTTAAGCTGGAGACCTGTTAAGCAACGTAACACACTTGTAGACGCAAGCAATTGAACAACACGGCGAATTCAGAGCCGTAGCCTTGGATGTATCAAAGACATTTGACCGAGTCTGGCATAGAGCCCTAGGCAAGTTAGCGTCTTCTGGATTACCACAACAACTCTGCGGATGGATGCAAAATTTTCTTTTGGGAAGATCGATCCTAGTTGTTGTAGATGGTGTATCATCTAATACGTTTGCTATAAATGCAGGAGTGCCCCAAGGACCTTATCTTTCTCCAACACTATTTCTTCTCCACATCAACGATTTGCTTGGAGCGACAAATAATAATATCTACAGCTTTGCTGATGACAGCACTCTTATATCCTCTATCTCGAACAGTGGGCCTGTGAATGCGGCTACATCACACAGTCAGAGATGTGAACAAATTAGTTCTCTAAATGGTGATCTGAACAAAATCGTGAAGTGGGGAAAAGACAACTTGGTTGTATTTAATGCAAACAAGACACAGCTCACAACATTTTTTAGGAAAAATGCATCATCAGTTCCTCAGATCCAAATGGATGACCATCCAATTCATCCGAAGGACTCAATGCACCTTCTAGGAGTCACAGTTAATTCAGGAATCACATGGCAGGACCACATATCCTAAATCGCAAGATCGGCGTCCGCTAAGTTGAGCTACTTATTTAGAGCAAAGAGGTAGTACTTTAGCCCCAAGCAACTTCTCCTTCTCTACAAAGTACAGGTGAGACCAGGCCTGGAATATTGTTCCTCTATATATGGAGCAAGGCTCCAAAACATTCACTCAACATACTTGACAGCATACATAGACGAACAGTTCGACTTATTGGAGACCCTACACTCACATCGAATCCACAACCGTTGGTGCGCAGAAGACAAATCGCTGACCTTTGCTTGTACTATAGGTACTTCCATGGTAGATGTTCCGAGGAACTCAAAGACATTATCCCTCGAAATGCAACTTTTGGACGCCCCACAAGACAGGCTGCTAATGCTCATGACCATACAGTACACTTGACAACTGCGAGGACATCATATTTCCAAAACTCCTTCTGTTACAGGACAAGCAAACTTTGGATCTCGCTTCCTGTAGATATATTTCCAGAAGACTACAATTTGCAGCAAGGACATCAGCGAATTCTCCAACCACAATACGGTGACTTTGCATTTGCCGGACGTTTGGCAATTCCGGCGAATATTATTTTGTTTTTCGAAAATCATGTTACTAAATAGTCACATCTCACATTCGCCAGATTTTTCATTCGACTCGCGAACGGTGCGAAACAGAAATAGGAGTTCAGCAAAAATTGCGTATCTATGTAAAGCAAAAGCTAGGTGTAGTATCGGCACTGTGCGATGCCAACACTTGACTATATAAAATGTTAAACAATGAAAATAAAGTCGCACTTATAAAATAAAAATACGGAAAATAGAAGTCAATTGATAGAAAAATATAAAACAATCGGCTATGGAATATTGGGTATCTACACTCTACAGTAGGTACATTGAATTTCAATTTTTTTATCACTTAGGAACGATGTCCTTTAAGTTATTGAATTTGAAACTTAGTTAGTTCAAATTTAAGTTTAAAGCGAAAGAGGTGTCGATGCGAGTTTTTCTTGAATCTTTGTAGGTTATATCTTATATGACCCCGGATAATGTTGTGAGAAAGGTAAATTAGCTATTCCATATTTGTGGCTAAGAAATTACATTATTTTATTTAACTGTGCGTCCGAAAGCAGGTTTCAGGTTAAAACGACGGAGGCTGCTGCACATGTGTTTCGACCTTCGAATTGTATGATGTTATCATATAACTGTGTGAGAAGCTGGCTAGCAAGCTATGTCATTTGATTCATAATTAATTGCATTATTTTGCATTTTTCAAAAAATACCATAGGTGATAACAATTTTGATAAATTTGCTGGATATTTAAATAAATGATTTTTTTATTTTGAATATTTTTTTTCAACTTTCGCTGGCAATTCTTAAAAACATTGAGAGCGCTCGTGAAAGGATTTCACAAAATTTCAAAATTTTCGCCGAAAATCTACTGTTTGCAGATAATCCATGGTACCTAACCTTTAACCTATGCATAAAACAGAAACATTAATACTGCGGAATTAATAGAATAATTGAAAGGGCCCCATTTTTTTTTTGTCGGTTGCGCCTAGAGGTGAGTAATCTTCAAAAGATACCAATGGCCCGTACCATTGGTTATGTCCGACTCATATATCATCTGACCTGGTTAAGCCATTGGTGTCAGCCAATATATGCCTAAGGACTAAACCTCACCCCTCAGAGAGGCACTATGGGGACCGGCCGCTCGCGCCCATAGTAGTACAAATTTATTCCTCTCATTTTTTCGTTTTGTAATGACTACGACTAAGTTACCTTAACAAGTAGTTTATGCTTCTGTAGTATTTATTAATCGCGTTAGGTAGGCAGCTTTCTAGCGAACGCACCTACTAATACCGTCATTATATGCGGTTTTTCCTCACAGCGCTAGGTCGAACGGTCTTGTTCTTTGTAGTCGGCGCTGGAGGTTTGTTACGTCAAGAGAAGGAACTATTTCATTATTGCAATGAACATGAATACGAGTGTAAAGGTAGCAATTCCTAAATCTCTGTTTCCTAATATCACTATTCCTAATATACCATGGAGCATTCACAATTGCTCTTAGCGTTTTGTTTTGAAATGTTTGTATTAGAGTCATATTGCTTGGTTTAGTACAACCCCAAAGTTCTATACCGTATGTCCAAGACGGTTTAAGCACTTGTTTATACAGAAGCAGTTTGTTGTATATGCTTAGTTTCGAGTATCTTCCGAGTAGCCAATACATTTCTCTCAGTCTGATTTCGAGCTCGTCTCGCTTTTTTTAACGTGTGGCTTCCACTTCAGTTTTGCGTCTAGAGTCATTCCTAGATATTTTGCCTCGTTTGCGTACGGTACTCGTACCGAGTTAATGTAAATAGGTAGGTTGTTTACCTTTTTGTATGTAAAATTGACATGCTTTGACTTGGTCTCGTTAAGGACGATTCGCCAGGTCTTTGTCCATTTGCATACTTTGTTTGGTGCCCCTTGGAGTTTTCGCGTTGATGATTCGACTGACTCATCCATTGCGAGGATAGCTGTATCATCTGCGAACGTTGCTACGATAGTCCCTTCATCCGACATCCTGTGGTATATCAATTGTATAGAGCAGGAATAAAATTGGACCGAGAACGATTCCTTGCGAAACACCGGCGTAGATTTCTTTGAATTCTGAGAATTCAGTCTCATGTTTAACACGAAAGAGTCTGTTTTCAAGGTAGGATTCTAGTATTCTATACAATCACCCCTATTCCCGTTGGCGTTTGTCGTAAACGCCTGATATTTCATTTCAGTTTTAAGGCAGTGTTTGTAACTTTTTTTAAACAAACGATTTGAAATTACAGTGAACACTTGAAAAAGAAGCAAAATCTTTAACAAAAGTTCGGAAAAAAATCGGAATATCGTGTTTAAGACGACACGACATATGAGTCGTATACGACAAACGCCAACGGGAATAAGGGTGATTTTGTCAGGTAGGATTGTCCTTAGCTTATACCTTAGGCCTTCGTGCCATACTTTGTCAAAGGCTTGCGATACGTCGAGAAAAGCGCTAGAGCAAATCTTTTTCCCTTCCAGGGCTTTTTCAATTTCATTTGTTATTCGATACACCTGATCGATTGTGGAATGTTTGACCCGAAAACCGAATTGATGATCCGGGATCAAGCGTTTTTCTTCAATTACTGGTTGTATTCGTTTTAACAGAAGTTTTTCGAAGACTTTAGATACTATCGGCAAAAGGGAAATGGGTTTATATGATTTCTTATCGTTTGCACGTTTCGGAACCATAATAACTTCAGCGACTTTACATTGCCTTGGAACATATAAAAGGTTCAATGAGGCATTTACAATGTAGAGCAACTTAACTAATGCTTTTTTCGGCAGCTCCTTCGCCAGTGATTAGATCATATCCTGGAGCCTTGTTATTTTTCAGATTTCTTATATTTTTTTAATTTAATACAAAGGTGGTTCAGATAGGTTTTATCATGGAGCGCCCGAGATTGTTGCCATCTCTTGCGCGCTCTCCTTTTTTTCTCTTATGAGGTCTTCGATTTCAGGCTGATATTTGAATTTATTGTTCCGTGTTGCTATTTTGCGACAAGGAGTATTTTTCCACGCTGCTCCTTGAATGGCTTCCACGAAATTGTCAATTTCGTTTTTCAATTTCAAGTGGTGTCCTTAGCGGTACATTTAGTACAACATTTTCCTCGCAGTCTTTTCTGAAAACGTCCCAATTGGTTTTGTTACTAGTTAACCTAAGCGGACCTTCTTTTTTTGCTACATTAACACCTATTTGCAGAGTGACTGCTGAGTGGTCTGAGCATAGATCATATAGCATTCTTCAACTTTAGTCAGAGTTTTGGTTATCCCTTTTGCTATAAAAAAGTCGACGAGGTCAGGGATTTTATTTTTGTCAGTTGGCCAATATGTTGGCTTTCTCGTAGAAAAAAAGTCCACCCCACACTTCATGCTGGCTTTGTACAGTAGTCTGCCTTTCGTTGAATTACATCTTGAACCCCAGAAGGTGTGTTTCGCGTTAAAGTCACCACCGATGATAAAATTGGATCCGAGTAAGTCAAAGAGGCGATCGAGGTCGTCGTCTACCAGTCTATATCCCGGTGGGAAGTAACAACATCCGATGTGGTAGTCTAAGTGGTTTATTTTTACCAAAACTGAACTTATTTGCATAGAATTAGGTTCTATTACTATGTCTTCGGAGTGATTAATACATTCTTTAATGTTAAGAGACGATCCGCCTCTCTCATTTTCCGATTTATGATATGCGTGATAGTCACTGTAACCTTTTATATTGGGTCCAGGTCCTCTTTTTAAGTGGGTTTCGGATATCAAGCATATCTCAATACTGTTTTTTTTTTGTAGGAATACTTCTAGTTCTTCAATTTTTTTCAGAAGTCCGTTTGCGTTCCATGTTAGTATCTTGAGCAGGTCTATCATATTCATGTTTTGCTGTTTGTCTTGCGAGGTTTAAACTCGAGCTTGCTCAATTTGTCAAATATAACTTGATTAACTTTTGTTTGTTCCTCAAGTTTTTCCATTATCACAGTTAATAACTGGCAGATCGGATCTGTTGTTGCTGATCTTGATTGGTTTTCATGTGTCACGACTTCCGCGTACGATTTCTTACCAATGAATAACGGGTTTTCTGTTACACTGGGACCAGCAACGTTCTTTTGCGCTTTCTTAATATTTTCCTAGTTTGGTTTAGTCCTTTTGACTGCCTAAACGGACTTGCGCTTATCGGTATTAGGATCCTTTAAGCTTGGATCCGGATGTATCGGTTTCTTGAGAGTGTCGCGTCTTTTTTGTAGTTCTTTAGCGATTTCGCAACCTCGATAATTCGCTGGGTGATTTTTCGTGCAATTGGCCCATGAAATTAACCCCGACAAATTATGTAGTAAGCAGCAAAAACGTGTTGTAGTCTGATTGGGGTGATTTTTCATAATAATTTCCAAAACATAATAAAAAAACCTCAAATTGTTAATTAATATTCAATAAAAAGTAAACAAATGTTTTTTTTATTTTTAAATAAAAGCTTGAATCGAGGCTTGAATTGTGATTTTAATATTTTGTCTGCAATATTGGCAATTATATAGTTTTGCCTGTTATCCACCGCTCCTGCTTCGGTTATTAGTCGCACTTAGAGCAAATCTTTAAGTACTTGCAAGGCAAAGAAAGAATTATGTTGGTTCTCAAGTCCCGGCACACAAAAACGGTATAATTTGCGTCTCTTATAGTAGATTTTTGTTTTGATACCAGAATAAAAAAATCAAAAATGTCCTAAATGGTTTTCAAACAATTTGCATTAAATAAAAAATGACCTGCAACAAAATGCAACAATGTCCCAAAAATATGCAAAAAGTCCCCAAAACAATGAAAATACTTCTCAATTTCATAATATTTTTTTTGTTCTTTGCCATGCATTATTTTGTGACAATTTTGCTTAAACGGAATGGGGCCATTTTGCAATATGAAATATTTGCCCATTTTTGGGGGTTTTTTAAATTTTTATTGGTGCCATGAAGCCAAGCCAATTCATAAAACCACGAATAGTTTCTTGGAGGATCAAACTTAAAGAAAAGAAATACTCAGGTACGCTTTGCACCTCTAAAAGATACACCATACAGATGTACCTACCTTACAGGTCCACAGAGTATGCGTCCGAGAATCGAGCGATAAAAGACACAAACCACAGCAAAAGCCTTTTCTTAAATCTTGTGGAACCTCTTTTACCTTAGCTCGTTAAAATCACAACTTACTTCATACATTTACTTCCTGAATTTTCCCACCTTTGACCCGCTTAATAAGGCCGTAAAGGAGCACGAAATGAAAATCCTTACACACCTGCCCGATAAATTGCAACAGCATGATTATCTCTTACCCCTTCTTTTATGCTGCCAGAGTCGTCTCCGACTCCGCGTATGAACGCGTACTTACAATTTTTGTGGCGGAATTACCCCAATGGTCATGACACGGCTGAAAAGTAATGGACGACGAAAATGTTGGCCAATCCATCGTCAGTGCTTTCGCCTTTTGGTATAGTCAGAGTCTTCATCGTCATCGTCATCGTATAAGTCTCGCGGTCGTCTTCGTCCTTTTTCGCTCACAATTCTCTCGAAAACAAATGGCATAAATTTAAATTTTAATTTACTACAGCAAAGCATCGAGCTCATTTTACCACCGCAACTCCTCCACCTTCGTCTATATGGTATGGTGGTTCGGATGGCTGGATCGATGGTGGATACTTGCTTGGATGGATGGATGGATGGCTGGCCGGTATTTTATATATCTATGCCCAGATATATATTTTTATTTACCTACTACTTGCGAAATAATTGAATAAATACATATTTTAAAGGTTAGCTCATTGCGTTCCCGTTCGCGTTCACGTTCTACCGGCAGTAGCAGTAGCAATAGCAGCCGCATCAGTTCATTCATGCCGCGGTCAGGTACAAATGTATGTACAGACTGGGTTCTGCTCCCCTCCTGGGAGTACACCAGCAACAGACTCGCACGTAATGAAGGAGGTGAAGGCGGTTGAAGGTTGGTGGTGGCTGGTGACTGGTGGCAGCCCGATCCAAATCGCAAGAAGGGGAATAAGTTAACATACTGGGAATACATCATCGGGCTTCGACTTGGCGAAAAGGTGATGTCTGTGTTCCCTTAATTTGTTGAATTTTGATTACAATCTGTCTTTTCGTTGCGTGGAGCACTTTTAGCCTATTATTTTGACATTTCATCTCATGTTCTGTTTGACTTTATCGCGGTGGTGTGCTTCCTTTTGCCACTATACAGTAGGTATGTACATTGTACATAATATATGTGAAGTAATTCCAGTTCAATAGAGAATTAGTTTAACGGCGAGGTGAAAAGTCTTGGTTTAACAATAGCCCAAGCTATAATAACCGTGCTAATGCGCAGGTAGCCTAAGACATGGTGTTTAGTACAATGGAACTTTCGGTCAATTCTTTGAAAACTGAGGTTGCGATTTTCTCCAGACGGAGGATTGTAAACATTCTGACTCACCCAGTGTTAAAAGGTGAAGTGAAATATCTGGATGTGACCCTAGATTAGGAACTTCATGTCATAGTTGAAAGAACCAAGGTACTCTCAGATTTTGTCAATAGGGAGGGCTGAATACAAGATTCTTTTTAAAAATGCAATAAAATAAACAAAATTCAATTTTTTTCCATGTATGATGGCTTTATTAGTACGAGCAAACATTCCCATTAGTTATGGAATACAACGTCGTTCAAGTGGTTGCCTCGGCTGGCTTCGCAGTAGCGCATTCTGTCACTCCAAGTTTCCAAGACCTTGTTGATGGTTTCGGGCTGTAGCTCACGGATTGCTTGGATGATATTGGCCTTAAGTGCTGCAATCGTTACCGGATTGTTGGCATAACGTCGGTCCTTCGTGGTTCGCAGCTCCGAGACGGCCAATTGATATCGTCAAGATGGCTGATAACACGATTTGGGAATTTGGTGTGCAAAGATCGATTTTGGCATCGGCTGTGTGGCATGGCAGAGGTCGTCCAAATCCATGTCTTCAATTTCAGTAAAAGAAAAGTCGGTTAACATGGGTCTGTAACGCCCACCGTTCACCAAAACTATGTTCCCAGCCTCATTTTCCAAGAAAAATGATTTAATGATGCCACCACTCCACAGCCACATTCTCGTCTGTGCGCACCGTACGACGACAGGGACCATGAGTGTTGTCCACTAGCATACCAGTCTCACGAACTTTTTGCACAAACTTGTGTACAGCAGGAGCGGGTGATGCTTCATTTCGGCCAAAACTTATTTTCAAAAAACGCACTGTTTGGGCTATACAGCACTCACTTTGAAAATAAGTTTTCAATATTTCGCAACGTAAAGCGACTCATTTCGTTCCGCGGAGGTATGCTACTGCCTTTCTGTCAAGATTTCAAGCGGGAAGCAGTTGTCAGTGTCAAAGTAACCTATGGGCCTTTACCAATAATCATTTTTAATCTTCAACTTAAATACTTTTAAGGTCACAATGGAAAATTTTATATGGAAATTTCACCACTGGGTGGCTTCTGTTCTGGTATCATCTGCACAGGAATTTCGATGACCTTACATCACTCATCTTACGACCCATAAACTTTTAAGCGACTTTCCTTATGTTCAAATAGAGTCTGAGCCTGGATTAAGATGTAATTGAATCTTTACGTCTTCAAGTCAAAGGTCAGTTACTAGCGTCTTCGTGGAAACCGACAAAGCTGTTGAAGTCACTAATCGTTAGGCAAGCACACCTGTGTTTAACGAAGGTATGTATGACCCCACCTACATCCGAGCTGTAACGCAAGTCCTTCAAAATACTGAAGTTTGAGGCTTGAGAATTGTTTTCCCATAAATAACTAAAATACCTACGAGTCGTTAGTGTTAATTGTGCTTCTCTCTCTCTGTCTCCTTGGAACCAAACCCCAGGACCAGGATCATAGGACAGTCAGTCCTATGAAATCAGACCTTTTTAAACAATCCCCTATTATGGCCAAAGTGAGCACTAAGAAGCGATTTGGGGAAATTCTAACTCCAAAAGGGGCAAAATGGGAAAAAAGGGGGGGTCAACGTTTTTATGAGAAAATTCTTAGTTTTCATCCGATCGACTTCAAACTCGGGTTGTGTACTCTATAAAAGAAGTAAAGAAAATCAATTTCTTCATTCTTAAAAATTTTGCCTGGAGCCCGAGTTATTGGCTACGGGAAAATTGAGATTAAATTTTGTATGGGGACTATTTTTTTTCAACCACACACTAGGTAGGTACTTCTGTAACGGTAGCAAAGTTGCCCATAAATGCTTGTACATTATTTAAGAAATAAGTAAAAAAATAAATATTCTGCCGACACAGTACAATTCCGCACGAAATTTGTTTTTTTTTTAAGTAATAACTGAGAAACAGTGGATTGATGTTCCCTCATTTTAAAAATCGAAACCCTAGACCTTTATCGCAATCCTTTCATTGTGGAAGCTTTTTTTTTATTCGGTTGTAGATATACATAAATATGCAATGTGCATCCCTCTGGTATTGGTAAGCGGTGGGGCTTTCAAAAAAATGCCTGAAGGTGCAATTTTTATCTTCTCAAGCACCTTCCCTACTGAGTCAATGCGCCCTAGAACCCTAAGTTCATAATTATTTGCAAAGCATTTATGGAGCGATTATTTTGTAATTTCGTCTGACAGTGACAATGACGTCCCCAAGGTTTTAGCCCTAGCCCACATATCTCATAACAGATTTCTTCCAACGTTTCTTAAGCTCATCCCCTAATTAGCATCATCAGCAAAGAACAGGCAAAACATAAAAAAAAATCCAAATTCCTCAATTTTGGTTATTTGATTGTTGATTCCATTTGTTTCCATTCGACTGTTATATGCCATATGTAGCTTCTAAAACCATAATGTACCCCCGACGGGTTCATTCTTCTTCCTGATTTTCAATATCGCCTTGCTCTGGCTGCCAGTCCACCAACGACACACTGAACATCACCACGGCTTCTGCTAAAACTCATCTCCTTAAGTGGTTTCTTTATTTGGCCGCATTTGTTTTACAAATATGACCGATTCTTCGCAACATTCTTGCCTTTCTTGCACCGAAAAAAAAAATAAAGGATTTATTGCTCCAGACAAATTTTTTTGCAGGCTATTCTCCCTGCGGCGCGTACGAATCGTCTGAGCAACGCTACGGCTACGGTGGGCAGCAGGACAGGGAGCATGAAAATCTTTCTCTGTGGCCACAAAAAGTCGTGTGGGAATTTTTTACTTTTGCCATAAAAAAAACGTCCATAACCAAGCTTTGCTTTTTTATGCTCGGAATTCAAGTGTGTACGTATCTTGGAGGTTGGAGTTTTTTTTTTCTACTGTTAATGCCGGGGAAAATTGGTTTAATCTGACTGCTGATGTTTTTATTGCCCTGGGAATTTAACGCATTGAAGCGATTTTTTTTCCTTGCACGTACCGTTCATATGCACATATGCATTTGCAGAGGGTATGAAAATGTAGTGTCACTTTTTAAGTGGAATTTAATTCAAAATGACACTAGGTGTGAGGCTGGTAATTATGGGGTTCTTTGTTTAATAACATAGGTACGGTAGTGTTTCCTTTTTTTTGGTGCTGGATAGTGACTCATAAAACACATCGAATCGGAATGCTGGTTGCTGGTAGTTAGATAATTCATTCAAGGTCGAGAAATTGATTAAAATTTGCAAAAAAATTATGTAAACGATCCTAATAGAATGGGTTTCCAAAGTGAGTCTGTTAAACTGATGGCTCAAGACGGTTACGCGCTTAACCATGTTGCATGAATGTGCTATTCAAAATCTGGCCAAATTAAAATATTGCGTTATGGAAAGGAGGAACCCTTCAAACATCAAACTGGTGCTCAAATTTGGGGCATCAGGGGCGATGTGGTGGGAAGACAACTTACCCGAGTGTACTTACTTACTTAGGTGGCGCTAACAGTCCGGGGTGGATCTGGGCCTCAACTAACACGCCTCTCCAGTTAACATGATCTTTGCCTAATCACCTCCAGTTGCGCACTTTAAGTTGGTTGAAGTTCCCTTCCACTTGTGCGCGCCACATAAGGCGAGGTCTTCCTCTACTTCGTTGTGCCTCCGGGGTGGAATCGGAGACTTTACAGCCCAGCCATCCTAGACGCCTGATGCGTACTTTTCTGACCACGTCGATGTCGGTATATACAGCTCGTAGAGTTCGTTGTTAAAAAGCCCGTCAACGAAAACGGAACCGAAAATAACTCTTAGAATTTTGCGTTCGAAGCGACCAAGGAGATCTTCATCCGCCTTTCATAACGTCCATGATTCTGAGCCATAAAGTGGGACTGGGATAATGAGGGACTTACATATGTCGAATCTGCTTGGTGTTTCTCGACAAGGCCTTACTAATCAATTGCCTTCTTAGGCCAGAGTAGCAGTGCAATTCTTCGCTTGATTTCCTGTTCGATGTCATTTTCAGTGTTAATAGAGGAGCCGAGGTGGACAGATTCCCTAACCACCTCAAAATTGTAGCTGTCTATCGTGACATTCCATGCGATGTTGTGTGTCCCTTCTTGTTGACAACATATATTTTGTTTGGTCCTCATTCACCACTAAACCCATTTTTGCCGCCTCTGTACTGATACTTACAAATGCACCTGTGACAGCTCGCTGTGTTCTGCCAATGATGCCGGTGTTGGTGTTGGCTTGCGAGTTTCGAACAATTTTCTCAAGAATGATGTTGAAAAGTCACATGGCAGCGCATCACCTTGTATATCCTTTTTGACATCAACGGTCTCGGTGAGATTGTTTCCGACCTTTACGGAGCAGCGAGGGTTCTCCATCGTCATTCTGCATAATCTGACGAGTTTGGCAGGGATGCCAAAACTCAACTCTATTTAACTCGTCTCTATAAACGCTGTCATAGGCGGCTTTAAAGTCAACAAACAGGTGGTGGGTATCGATTTGGAGTTCTGGAGTTTCCTTCAGAATCTGTCATAGTGTGAATATTTGGTCGGTTGTGGACTTACCGGGCCTAAAACCGCACTGAGGATCCAATCAGTTCGTTGAGCAATGGTTTCAGGCATTCACACAGTACGGCAGACAGATCTTGTAAGCGATGTTGAGGAGACTGATGTTGTATAAGGCGGAAATAAAACACGGCGACTTTTGTTTAAAGTCGGGAAAATATATAAAAACCCGACTATTGTTAATTCTTTATTCTGTACTGTACTATTAACTATACGATTATTAGTCTCTACTTTACTGGACTTTACGACTATACGGCCTGTACTACTGTACTGTCAGATTGTGACTGAGACCGCCTGACGACCTCTTGTTTGGAGATGAGAGTCGCCAGCTGGCTCATATGTCATATTTAAAGTAAAAGACTCATACACAAGTACAATAATAACCCATGTATGAGTGATTCGATACAGTGCCAGCAAAATTCATAATTTTCTTTACAATTTTTTACATAAGTAAACTCGAATTACTATACTACACATTCTACTGATTACTGCAGCTTTCCACCGGAACTATGCAGATCTTCTGTACTGGACGTTTCAGCCTTCCTGTCTCGGTCTGTACAACTACGGATCGTACCAGCCCATCCTTGCTGGTGATGAGCTCACATACTCTACCAAGCGCCCAGTGCGCTGGTGGGAAACCTTCGTTAGCCAATGTGACCAGCTGGCCAACCTTCAACGGCTCCTTGTCTCTACGCCACTTCTTCCTTTGCTGAAGAGTGGTCAAATAGTCTGTACTCCACCTTTCCCAAAAGTGGCCTAACATTTTCTGACGGTCTTTCCAAAGCCTCACGCCGACTGTACTTGGTTGCTGACTGGTATCGAACGGAATTGGAAGAATCATCGGTTCGCCCACTAGGAAATGCCCAGGGGTAAGTGCCTGTACGTCATCTGGATCATCACTCAAGGGATGGATTGGCCTCGAGTTCAGTATCGCTTCTACCTGTACCAGTAGTGTTAAGAGCTGCTCATATGGTAGCACCTTTAACCCTACTATCCTTTTTAGATGATATTTCATCGACTTTACTGCGGCTTCATAGATTCCTCCTTGATGGGGTGCTGCTGGAATCATGAAGCGCCATTCTGTACCTTTACTGCCAAGATGAGCCATTGCTCTCTTGTCCGACCATTTTTCTATAGCTCTCTTTAACTCCTTGTATGCTCCGACAAACGAAGTCCCGTTATCACTATACATGCGTTCGCATCTGCCTCTACGTGCTATAAAGCGTTCATAGCAAGCTATGAAAGCTAACGATGTCAAATCTGTCACTAGGTCGATGTGCACTGCTCTAGTCTTCAGGCACACGAAGATTGCGACCCAGCATTTGGACTTAGCGACTTGATCTCCTTGCCTGTTGATGACTTTCATCTCTAACGGGCCTGCATAATCAACACCGCAGTGTAGAAACGGCTTCCCTGTCTGTACTCTGTCAGCTGGCAACTCTGACATCAGCTGATATTCTAACTTGTAGTTATATCTGGCGCAAATGACGCATTTGTGCAAATATTTCCTTGCCTCGCTACGAAGTTTTGGAATCCAATACTTCTGCCTCACGAACTGCATCATAACCTGTACTGCACCATGCTTTGTTGTGCGGTGTGCATGATCTATGATCAGCCATGCTAATCTGGATCCATCTGGAACTATGGCTGGATGCTTCATTTCATACGAATTGTTGCTTCTGTCCAGCCTTCCACCTACTCTCAGCAAGCCTCTAACATCTAACAATGGTTTAAGTGGTTCCAGCTTGCTTCTCTCGGGTAGATCTGTACTGTTCTTTAATGCTGCTATCTCTCTACTGTACACCTCTTCCTGTGATTTACGCAGGATGTATGTCATTGCATACGCCTTTTCCTCTAATGTTGGCTCCTTTACACCTGTCCCTCCTCTACTCGCCCTTATCTTAAAGGTCGGCCTGACTGCCCAGTTGTTTATAAACCGGACCATATAGCTGACTATGTTTACTAGCTTTTCCAATTTATTTGTGTACTCGAACAACGATACTCTATTGGTTGAATGCCTTGCACCTATACACAACGGCGGTTGAACTGTCATAACTGCAAACACTTTCATCTCACTCTGCACCTCTACTGACGTGCCCTTTACTACGTTTCTTATTGGCCACTCCGCCTGTGGTGATCGAAGCCATGTTGGGCCTTCCAACCATAATCTATTGTTTATTAGCGCTGACGGCTTTACACCTCTACTCAGCAAATCGGCTGGATTCTCTTTCGTGTTGACATAGTGCCAGCATCTCACCTCTGTGTTTGACTGAATCGACGAGACCCGATTCGCTACGTATGTTTTTAAATCACATGGGAGTCTCCTTAACCAATACCATACGACCATGGAATCGGTCCATAGAAAGTAGGATGCATCTTGCAACCCCATTGATTCTCTCACCTGTACTAGTAGTCTGGACAGCAGCTCCGCAGCCGCCAATTCCAACCTCGGAATGGATACTGTCTTCAACGGCGCCACACGTGTCTTTGACACTAATAATTTGCATGTAACTGTACCATCTGTATGCACTGTACGAATGTAAATGGCTGCTCCATAAGCTGTGCTTGAAGCATCACAAAAACCATGTATCTGTACGTCTGACTCTCTTGAAGTACCTAACCATCTGTCTATACGGAATTTTTCTAAAAGAGTTATCTCTTCCCATAACTCTTTCCACCTGTACTCTATTTCTATGGGTACGCGATCATCCCATCCTGTACTCAATCTCCAAATGTCTTGGATCATGATCTTGCCTATGATCGTGACTGGGGATATATACCCATTAGGATCGTAAAGCTGAGCTATGCAGCTAACAATCTTTCTCTTGGTGAGAATGCCGTCTAACTTTGGTGTTTTCACTTCATACGTGAATTGATCCGAACTAATTAGCCATTTTAGTCCTAGAATGGATGATTTCTCCTCCCCCGAAAACACCATTGACGCCTCACCAGTGCCAGCATTCATCTCTTCCATGAATCTAGAGGAGTTTGACTTCCATTTGCATAATTCGAAACCGGCACCTTCTAATATCCTGTACATTTCTTTGGCTAATTTTATTGCCTTAGTCTCGTCTGACTCGCCTGTGGTGCAATCGTCCATGTAATAGTCATTTTCGATTGCATTGGCTGCTTCTGGAAATTCTGACTGTGCCTCTCTTGCCGCCTGTACCAATGATCTGACTGCTAGATGCGCTGACGACGTCAAACCAAATGTGACGACGGTCAACCAATATTCTCGTAATGGATCCTGCCTGCTCTCTCTCCAAAAGATGCGTTGCAGGTCCCATTGATCTGTACTGAGCCTAACTTGATTAAACATTTTCTTTATGTCCCCGCATATTGCAATGCGATGCCTTCTAAAACGCATTATTATCTCATGCAGATCTCTCTGCAGCTTTTCACCTAACATCTGTACATTGTTTAATGATATGCCTTTATCTGTACGACAACTTGCGTCATAGACTATACGAAACTTCTTTTCTATACAGTGGTGGGGTATATGATATACCACAGCGCCTGTGTTTGCTTTTCTGTTCACAACCTGTACATGACCTAATTGAATGCTCTCACGCATTTTCTTGATGTAGTTTTCCTTCAACTGTACGCACTTCTCTAACTTGTTTTCCAGGTACATAAATCTGCGCAATGCGATTTCTCTTGAACTACCCATCTTCTCGAACCCTTCTTTCAGTGGCATCTTCACCACAAATACACCATCTTCACCACGATGATGTGTCTGTACAAAATGTTGCTCTACAAGCTCTTCTTCCTCTGTACGACTGGAACACGTATCCACCTGATCCATCTGCCATAACCTCTTCAGCAGTTGGTCCAACTGCTCATCATTTGCTAAACTGATAGCTGCGCAAGCATTGGCTTTGTTGTCGCAACTTTCATTATTGGCACCTAGAACGACTGTACCGAGAGATGTCTCCAGCAGAGCAATACCATCTGACTCTCTTGGTGATACTGCTATAACTGATTTCGCAAAGAAATCTACCCCCAACAAGAGGCTCACCGGACCCGGCTTGTAATATTCCGGATCGGCATATCTGACCAGAGAAGTCTTAGTGTTTCTATTTATCTGTACTGTGCCGGTTGGCAGGATTGGTTGCCATTGGCTCTCTTCTGGCATGAACCAAACGGGTACTATTGCATGCGGTTCCGTAGCGCTTGAAGCAAACCATGGAAAGACCTTGACCATGGCCTTGCGTGTAATTGCAAAGGGAGCGCCATCAATGCCAACTAGTTTCCCAGTTGCATTCTTAGTAGGAATCCTTAGCTCCTTTCTCAGCTTGTCCACCATCAGGTTTAGATGGGACCCTGTATCTAACATTGCACGAAAGGGCCCATGCATCAGGCCATCAAATGCAACCTTTACCATAGCAGTTGGGATCAAGGAACCCTCCTGCTTCGAGAAATCAATAGACTGTACATATGCTTTATTATTTATTTTACGCAATTTTCTTGGCACTACATTTTGGACTCTTTCTCCTATACCTTCCTGTACATTTCTTTTCCTTGATAATTTCTGCAACTGCTGGTTTAACGTTGCTTCCTCTACTTTCAGCTCGCCAATTTTGCTGTTCAGCGTCTGCAGCTTGGCTGCAAACAAAATCTCGGCTGCCTCTTCATCTTTATCGTCTGTCTGTACGTCCATATAACTGCTCCTCTGTACGTGCCTATACTGTTGCCTGTCTAGTCAATCCTGTTTCAACCTGTTGGTTGCTCGCCTTGCCCTACCCCTGGTAGGAGCCTGAGCTGGAGCCGGTGCTGGAGCTGGTGCCGGAGCCCTGTACTGGTTTTCGCCCTCTTCCTTTGCCTGTACTCGTATGGCTGGTAGCACATGTTTGTTGACTTCCCTTGATGGGCACAAATAGATGTTGTGCTTTGGAGCCCCTGGACAGCGGGCACAACCTCTCTGGAAGCAATTGTTATCTTTATGCCCATGTTTTAGGCAATTTGGGCAAATTGCTCGCCTCTCTACGAAGTCCTTTCTGCCTTTGAACGAGAGAGCGGCAAAGTCCGGACAGTCCCAGATCTGGTGGTTCTCTCCACATACCTCACATGGAGGACGACCGGAGCTCCTAGAAGCACCTTTGGAGGTGGTCGCCCTGTCCTGTACTTTGCCTCTGGGTGCTGGACCTGCTCTGGCTGCAGCTTGTCTAGCAGCCTCCTCTACGTCTGTACGGCCTGTACTTCCTTTACGAGCGTCTGTCACGTTGGTCAACGCAGCTGCCTGTTTGTCAATGAACCGCAGCATCGTTGACAACTTTGGCTGGTCGGAGTCGCGCTGGAGCTCCCATTGACGAGCCATCTCCTGGTCCAGCTTCTCACACAAAATGTGTACAACGAAGAAGTCCCAGTTCTCTACTGGCAGTCCTAATGCCTTCAACTGACGCATAGCCTCGTGCGTCGTATTTGCCATCCTTCGGAGGTCACTGGCTGACGGCAGACCACTGAGCTTAGGAAGATGTAGCAACTGGCGCAGATGGTCGCGCCCGATCAGATATTTCTGATCGTAGATCTCATTGAGCCTCTCCCAAGCCTCGTTGTAGTTATTGGCAGTCAGCCGCCACTCCCCCATGGTCCTGGCGGCGCTTCCAGTGAGCGACTTCTGGAGGTACGCGAATTTATAGGCTGGTGCGACCTTGTCGTTGTCGTGAATGGCCGCAGTAAACTTATCGTGGAATCCTAACCACTTGGTGTAAGTCCCATCGAACTCACCCCAAGTGTTCTTTAGATCATGCTGTTGGAATGGCATGTCCACCTGTACTCTTATTCCTGTACTCTGTACCTCCTGTACTCCTGTACCCTGTACGTTGTCCTGTACCTTAGGACGCAGCTCCTCCATTCTGTCCTCTAACGCTGCGCACGCCCACAAATAGTCCTCCTTTACTGACTCTTTGAAGTCGACGCATGTGATCACAGCATCACCTTTCGCTTCGGCTAGCAGAACTTCATGTAGCTTGCAAAAGCTCTGCCAGTCATCCTGTACCGTCTTGAGGCGCAGTTCCGCATTTTTATAGGAAATTGCGGCTGCTTCCTCCTCCGCAAACTTGCGCGCCATGCTGATGGTATGGGCCGTCGCTTTGGCTTGAATAGCTTCCATCTCGATTCGTCGAAATAGCTTGGGAAGAAAGAAAAGATAATTCCATTATAACCTGTACTTGTATGAGAGAACACCCCTCATTGGAGCGTGTACTGTACGATCTGTACTTTAATATCTGATTCGTTCTAGTGGATGCAAATTATTGTTTTACTCTTTACAATTATTTTCTGTACACTTGCGAATTTCGACTTGCTGAGGACATCTTGATTGAGCCCGCATGTGCAGTCTACACAATTCTTTAACCTGTACTGCAATGTGAATATATTCCTTGCTCTGACTCTGTGCGTTTGTTTTGCCTGTACACCTATACTTATAACTATACTGACATGTCATATCCTGTACCCTATTCCTATCACTCAGCATTTTTGCATCTTGTGCTAGCTTTATTGAGCGTGGAATTCTAACATCCTATACTAGCCACTTTAATTTAATGACTACCTGACAAGCATGCTTTTTAATTCCTCTACAAACCTATAACTTTCACTGTACACTACACTATACACTGTACACTCCTCTACTACCTCATAGTGATCACTATATTTCTTCTATGTGCCTATACAAATTCTTTGAGCTCACTGTACACATATTCCTATACAAATTCTATGAATTCACTGTACACTTTATCTATACATGCCAATAATTTTCTGTGTCACACTGCCTCAGCAGTTGTGCACGTAATTGACATTAAACGTCATCGACGCTCACTGACTGCACTGAACAATATGTTCTTGCATTTTCACTAAAAGATGTGTTCTTGTATTTTCACTTGAACAACATGTTTTTATTTTGACTCTATACTAAAACAATTTGCACCACTTTCTAGAACTATTTCCTGTACAATCTATACAATTCATTTAATGAAACACTCTGTACATTCTGTACTTACCAGTTGTTTGCACAAAAGATATTTTCTAGCTAAATTAATTAATTTTGATATTGATATTTGTTTTAACACCGCTCACGTTGAGTTCACAACTAATAATGCCTTGCCTATACGATGATGTCATATCACTTACCCTGTACTTTTTGCTTGTTTTTTTTTTTGTTCCTTTTCGTATTCTCTTTCGCCACCTGGCTGCCGTCGACGCGGCGACCAGTGGAAACTTTTCGTATACCTTCTGTACTGTACCTTTTTTTTTTGTTTTTGCAAGTAAACCTATACGATGCCTTTTTCTTTTCTTCACTCTTCTTTTTTGTGTGTGAGGCTAAAAATAGATTCACTCACTGCCTGTACTGTTTTCTTTCGTTATTTTGTGTGTTGTTTTTGCTGATGTGTCAACTTGCGGCCTGCTCCAACTCGCACAAAAATATCGGCAACGTCGCACTTTGCACTCGTGTTCGTCGTCTTTTGGACATTTTATTGTTCAAAAGGGAATACACATATATATGTATAATTTATGGTTTTTTACTGATGGGAGCCTGTACTTTGCACTATTTTCTGTACCACTTTTTTATAACCTTTACTAACACTGTACACGAACACAGAATTGCAGGTTTTATTTCTTCTTACACTTTTTAATAGGATATATATATTTTTATTGCACTGATTCTAAGATCCGGCTCGACGTGGACCAATGTATAAGGCGGAAATAAAACACGGCGACTTTTGTTTAAAGTCGGGAAAATATATAAAAACCCGACTATTGTTAATTCTTTATTCTGTACTGTACTATTAACTATACGATTATTAGTCTCTACTTTACTGGACTTTACGACTATACGGCCTGTACTACTGTACTGTCAGATTGTGACTGAGACCGCCTGACGACCTCTTGTTTGGAGATGAGAGTCGCCAGCTGGCTCATATGTCATATTTAAAGTAAAAGACTCATACACAAGTACAATAATAACCCATGTATGAGTGATTCGATACAGATGTCTCTATAGTTGACGCAGTTTAGATGGTCTCCTTTTCTATGGATCGGAAAACAATCCTGAGGTTCAGGTTCCATTCATCTAGGTATACTTTCCTCTGACCAAATCTTGGAGACGAGTTGGTGTCTGTATGTACTCTACCAAGACATCTCCCACTACCTTGAAAAGCTCGACAGTTAAGCCCAGTTAAGCCATCTGGTCCAGCAGGCAATACACAATTCGAGGCTGAATTCCACATTTGCTTCCATTAGGTTTTTGCAGCAATATACAGAGCCGTGCGGTGGCTTTCATAAATCTCTGCAGAATATTGTTATTTGCCAAAATGGTGGCATTAGGTTTTGGGGGAACAAAGTTGGAAATTTCGTACTTCTTTATGAAGAGAGAAGGTTCAGTTTTCTGGGGATCGAGGTCAACCAAATTTGTTGGTCCATCTAGTGACAGCGATAGCAACGTCATCTGCATACGCAATTACCATCCACCCTTCTTATTCCAATATTAATAGAAGTTAATTCACCACTTGGTCCCAAAGAAGAAGTAAGATCACACCGACGCAATACCTGAACCAAACGAAACGCCTTTCCATTGCAGATTTTACGCGGAGTTTTTCTTACTGCGCCTCTAGTTTCGTACTCCAAGTTCTCAACTAGCTTGGACGTCGAATCCTATAGTTGTGCGTCCATATTTAACAAGCAAAAGCTGGAATTACAACAGATCTATCGTCCTTTTGTCCCGTGAAATACCTATCCACACCATCTTGACTTTGATTCGGAATTTGGGAGATGGGCCAATACAACCCAGATAAGATAGGCTGTGTAATTTCCTGAGATAAATAATTCAGGAGGTAAACTAGTCTCCCATTCGGATTCCTGTTACGAAAATTATAACATACTAGCGAACCCCTGCACACTTCGTAGTGCAAAATAGAAAAAAAATCAGTTTTAAATTCATTTAAATAAGTGATAAAACAGTTTTTATTGTACCTAATGCTCCGTATTACATATTTTTGGTTTTTCCAGGAATAGTATTGCGTAGAAAGTATTCTTGTCTATCAGGACAATGCATAGCTATCAATGTTACAAATTTTACAAACTTTGGCTCCCATGACTGTTGAAAAATAGCGCCACACCCCTTTATATACCTAAGATTATCTGTCAATTTGAGCTCAATCGTTTCGGTGGTTTTCGAAATATGTATACGATTTTAAATATACTTTTGTATGGGATGTGCCACGCCCCTTTGTCCAATTTTAACCAATCTTCGCAGGAATACTCCTGGGCTGATACCTAAGATTCTATGTAAATTTTAATTCAATCGATTCAGTGGTTTTCGAGGAATAAGATTTTGAATGCATTTTTTGTATGGGAACTGCCACGCCCCTATAACTCATGAACCAATACACCTACAAAGACCGTATGAACTTATAAACCATGGTATCAACGTCACCTTTCATGGGAAATTTCCAGAATCAAAATCGGTTCACGCATTACAGAGAACATTATCGACAAACACAATTGACCATGATTTTTATATACATATATAGAAGATAGACGACCGCGACGTAATACAAAAAGCCTGATGACAGAAACAAACTAGCAACTGACATCTTCAACATTTTCAGGGTATAAGATCCAACAATATTAATATTGAATTTAAATGGCCTTTACTCCAAAATGAGTAACGATCCGATGTTGTGGGCTGGGTGGGCTCATCTGTAGAGCTCGATTTTTACAGAGACTAATGATTTTCAATCCACAACTCATTGTGAAGTGAACCATACCTTAAGGCGAATTTTTGGTTCAAGGGCTATCGTCGAAAGGATTTATTTTTGCCCGTGTCATGGCTATGATTCACTGTCAGTTATCGATTGGAAATTCATAAGTCTCGGTGAAAATCGCGCAAACAGTGCATCTAGATCAGATGTGATGGTCGTCTACTGATGATCCGAAACGTATTTTGGAATAGAGGCCATTCAAATTGACAATTTGTGATGACTATTACACTCCACCAATGTCTATATTCATTTTATGAGATTTTATGATTTGAAAATAGTTTGATTACAACGCTAAGATTAACTGACGTCTGCAAGAAAAATGCCTGACATCCTTATCTTAACCGAGGCACAAATGAATTTATTAACTGACTCCATATACTACCTATCTTTTAGGTTAGGCTAGAGGGGCAGCCCATTTCACCCAGAAGCCATTGAGGCCCATATTGTGATTACCCTTTTGTAGTACACGATAGGACATACATCTAACAAAACCATTCGGATCTGTTGATAAATCTTTTAAAATCTGATAGAAGTATCGTTGCTAGATCTTCCAAGCCTTCGAAGAACCATGCTCCCATGCAAAAGAAGCGGCGTTCTTGGAGGGCTGGGCAGTGACACACTAGATGTTCCACAGATTCTTTTCCCTTTTCATCTCTGCAACTTCTGCAGAAGTCATGTCTGAAGATACCTAGTCTTTTGGCCATATGTTCCCAATTATGCAGTGTTCGGTTATTACCCCGACGAGCACTCGGATTTGGTTTCTGTCAAAAATTGTTAGGATGTTTGACCTTTTAGTGTCAATTGCGGGTCCGACAGTCTGTAATAATGGCTGATGTTTAATTCTTTTGAGAAGACTCGTGCTCCCGTTCCATTCTCCGTCTTTGAGCCATCTGTGAAGATGGGTATACCTTTAATGACAGTACACGGGGAGAGCCAGGCCTTCCTGTCCGGTATACAGATTGTAAATTTCTTGTCAAAGTCATACCTCGGTTTCTTGTAGTCTGTGTATGAGTGGCATGAGTCCGCTCTGATCAAAGATGTAAAGTATGCGTGAGTGACCGAATGATTCGGGCTTGAAAATTTTGTTCTCTCGTAGTCTGAGAGCACCTTTGGCTGCCAAGTTCTTAATAAATAGCTCCATGGGTTGTAGGTTTAGCAACTTTTCTAGACCCAGTTGAGGTGTAGATTTTAGTCAATCCGTTTTTCCTATGCAAGCAATTCTTTGTATTTTGTTCAGGTTCTTGAGGTATAGGATTTGGTGCTAACAGCCTCCCACTATACAACCGAGCCATAGGTCAGAATTGGTCTTACGATCGCGGTGTTGGTTTGTAAGCCTCATTTCTTCCCGAAAGCCTTTAGCATTTAGTTCTTTCTTCATTCTATCCTCCGTATTCCGTTTCCAGTTTAACTTGGAGTTGAACACGATACCCAAGTATTTGGCTTCGAGTGTGAGATTAAGACGAATGCCTCTCAATTTTGGTGGTTCCCATTTTGGTATCCTATATCTTCAGGTGAACAGGATAAGTTCAGTCTTGTTAGGGTTAACCGATAGACCGTTGCTCTCCGTCCACTTAAAAAGCTCTGATAACGCAGATTCTATGACTTCACTAATTGTGGGAAGATATTTGCCTGAAATCAGGACAACTATGTCATCTGCGTGATACCCTTGTTGACGAGTGCTTTAAGAAGTTTGTTTATTGAGATGTTCCATAGGAGAGGAAATAAAACCCCACCTTGTGTCGTCCCTCTATTAACCGATCTCCAAGACTGCATTTAATGATTCTGCTGTTTAGCATTGTTTTAACCCAGTTAATCAGGTAGTAACCCATTCCAAGCTCCTCAGTGAGGATGTAATGGTTTCTGTGTTTAGGTTGTTGAAAGCAACTTTTATGTCAAGAAAGGCTGCCAAAGTAAATTCTTTTAGGTTTAAGGACTTCTCTATGGTTCTAGTGACCTCACGTGGTGCTGTTTCCAAAGATCTGCCTTATACATATGCCTGTTGTGCACCACATGATACTTACCAGTCCTCATCCCAAAGTAAAAGGGGGTTGGTAATAGGATTAAAAGGCTGATTTCCTTTATGCGTAAAACACGGAAAGTGGGTTTCTAGGAGGAGTTCTAAGGTTTCCTGGTTGTTTGCTGTCCAGCTGTTATCATCCTTGCAGAGGTAGCCCATGGTGAAAGGGGCATTGGCAAGGATAGATTCGATGCTGGAACATAGTAGTTTGCCCAGGTTGTTCTTTTTGCGCCCTTGTTTTCTTTTTAAAATCACAGAAACTGGTGCGATATTCGCTCCAGTCCTTATAGTTCTTTGTCAGTTTTGCTCTATGCAAGAAACGAATTGCATCGGCATCTCCGTTTTCGAATCAAGGTTGGGCTTTCCTCTTAAGTCCCAAAAGAGCTGGCGCATGAAACAAAAAAGGAAATGGAACTTCACTCGACATTGTATGTCTAAAGATCATCATTTAAAGGTCTATGAAGGCTCGCTATAAAGATTCGCCCATATTATTCCATCAGTTATCCAAGTTGACTACAGACGCACCATCCGAATGTCGAAGTTATAATTCTCGGTGACTTGAAGGCCCACAACATGAATTGGCTACGATATTCTAATAGAACAGAAACAGACGGGCAGGCCATCGATTAATATAGGTACATATAAGCTACAAGTATATAATCTAACCTGTCCCAAGTCGATAGAGAAAGGCGTTCCTTTGCATTTCAACATCTTATGGAAGCACTTGTGAGTCCTTAACGCTTTTGACCTAATTGAATCGTGCAACATCCTTTAAAAGCATGTCCAAAGTAACGTACCTATATACACCGCCGAAATGACATCAATCCATCGCTTTAAATGCTCAACGATTTGTTATCCCGCACTCATTCTTCAAGTTAAGGATATCTGTCATTAGCATTGATTAATTCCTCAAGTTATTTACATATAAAAACAATCAATCACATCCCTAAGGCAGAGGGCATCATTCCCGGGATTTTGCGTTTGGAACATCTCCAGAGAGGTATCATCATCTTCCTAGCACAAAGCATTAACTTGCCGGAAACATATACAGGATTTCCACTCTCATATACGTATATCCCTAATAGCACCCGGATGTAAATAAAGACAGGCAACGAAAATGAAGCAGGAACAGAAATGCCTTTGCTCCTTCCGAAAAATAGCAGAGGCACTACCCACAACAACAAAAAAAAAAAAATAGAAGCTACATGAAAATAAAAACAATCAACTTAGAGAAGAAATTAGGAAAAAGGATATAATTAAGGCTATCATCGTTAAGTATCCAGAAAACTAATGATAGCAAAGCCAATTGTCCCACAGTCCAGAACACATAGCACCACCCACCCCGGCGTACAAGAACTAATTTTTATGCGTATCCATCAATCCCTTGTTGTCTCTCGCCGCTCGCTGGTCTGTTTGTGGGTGACCCTGCACGTGGGGTTCCCAGTTCCATGTAGACATAGTCGCCGTCCATCGCATAGTAAGGAAGAAGGCGAAGCTTTGTGGGAACTTTTCTGGAAACGTTTCAATTAGCTCTCTTTGGTTCGCGGAGCTGGAGACTGGCACGCACGGTGACCTTTTTACGGTGTTTCATTTTATTACGTGGAAATAGAAGCGTTAATGGCCTCGGCATCAGGATAGACATCATTCAATGGTATATATAAGGGATGTCGGTTGGGATGATGATTTTTCTGGTTTCTCTCTGTACCTATATATGACTGGAATAGGAGTTTTATCTTAATTTTCCGTTGTCGTTCTTGTTGTTTGACTATACGATAGAAAGGGCATCGTGGGCTTTGTTTGGCAAGGACGTCGTCGTCAAAGAGGCGGAGAACAAAAGGAGGAGATTATTTTGATAAATTACTCTGCAGCAAATATCCTTGATGTCGTACTATTACTAGGAGTTTTTGAAATCGGGCTGATATACTTGAACACGACTGAGCAAAGCGGCCTGTTATTCTTGGCATCATTTCGAAAGTGAACATGGCGCACAGTGGGGTCGATCATGCTTCAATGACTATGACCTATATGTACCGAAAAAATGTAATCACTTGAAGAGAGAAGCACATAGTTGCGTACAGCAACTTACCATATACATATTAGGAGATTTAAATAAATTAAAATGGATTTAGGATTTATTAGGCTTAGTAGGTACAAGATCGAAAAACAAACTTACAATACTAAAACTAAAAACTAAGGCTTATAACTAGGAATTAAAGCTAGGGTTTAGGTTGAATGAGGCTGTGTTTAATGGAGAGAGTGCTGCGTTTAAATTAATAATGAAAATATTTGAGTTTACCGTCTGTATCATAACAAAATTGTTTCATTGGAGCCGTAGAACGTGCGGTGAGTTGATAGATAGGAGATTGCGGGGTACCTATCTTAAATTACGAGGGTTTGTATTAGGTAAAGAAGATGGATTTGTAAAGAGACGGGAAATCGGTAGAGCCTGATAGGAGTCGATGAATGAAGTAAATGCCTGCAGCATCCATGCGATTCTCAAGGCTATTCAAGTGAATGATTTTGAGGCAGTCTTTAGAAAGAGGCAGAATTAGGGGATCGTTCCAAGAAAGACAGCAGAGGGCAAAAACGTCTTTGTATGTTTCGATTCTGCCACTTTTGGCCGGAGTATTCGAGGACCGACAAAAGTGATGTAAATAGAGATCTGGTCACGTAAGGGCCAGAGAATTTCTTTTACGATGGATACATAGAGGACTTGTTGTATAGTTACTTACGTGATAAGGTGATACCACAGATAATAGAGTTGCATAGATATCGCATCTAGTGCAAATAAAAATTATCACTTTTTTTCATCCCCTTTTTTAAGCGATTTGTTGAAGTCAAACCTTGCAACCAAATTCAACAGAACAATCAAAACTTTAACACAATTTCCAAACAGACCTGTGAGCTGTGAGTTGCATTCGAAAGATAAATACACTTGAATTCACGAAATGCTCCTACAAGTGCTCGAAGTTCTTCTTTGTTTAGGTATTTGAAGGAAACCTTTGATCTTCTTAATAGTTTAAGTTTGAATCTAAATCAGGGTTTAAAGTTAAGGAAGGAACAGCATCCTTCTTAATGTATTTTCTTCCAACAAATTCGGGACAAAAACAAACAAAGTATTTGCCCTCATTTTTGAAATCACACGCCTGCCTCCACAAATTATTTACAATTAAATTTGTTCCCCTAAAAGGGCATTGAAAAATGTTCAAATTAGGGTAATCTCTTTTCGTTTTCCTACAAACGGAACAAGAAACTCCAAATAATCTCATATCACCGCCCCGTCCCCATTAGTCAACTCACAGCTCACATCACGATCAAAGGAAAAGTCTGTTGTATCTGTGGTAACATCATGTCTGAGTATGATTCACGCTAGTTTGATCCAACTGGGACGCAGCGGTACGTCCCATTGTGTTGAAAAATGGTCATTTTTTTTCTCTGGGTGCGATATCTATGGAACTATAGTATCTGTGGTGATACATTGCCATTTAAGAATATTGAACTCTAGGCAGATATTGAAACATCAAATAGAAAATCTAAATAGATTTTGTTGTAGCAAACAGGGGTCTTGTGATGAATATATGTATTTGAAAAATGTTGTATCGTCGGCATAGAGAGAGATAGAAGAGTGTTTAAAGGGTCATTAAAAACATCAAGATCGTTTGTAGTTAAGATGAAGAAAAGGGGACCTAGGTGGCCGCCTTGTCCCTTTTGGTACACCAAAGGTTGCCAGGAAAGAGGCGGATGGAACGGACATGAAGCGAACACTATACGGTTTGCCAAAAAAGAGGATATCCATTTAAGCAGTGTTGTGATATCTACACAAAAGCTTTACTGAGATCGGTTGCAATAGCTTTCTTTAACTTCTTTACCACTTTCTAAGGCCGATAGCTAGTGTCGGTCGCTCTACATAAAAACCTATAAGCATAAGGCATAACCAAATAAAATCAAGTGGCGTTTCAGAGTCCCGTATATAAATTAAATCAGTCCCTTTCCGCCACTGCTCATGTTAACTGTATTGTAGTATGTATTTTTGGAGGATTGCGAAAGCTGTGACGGAATCTAGTTTAACATTTTTTAACACCAAACTGAGGTTAGTAAACTCCCTTCTTTTGTCGATCATTGATTACGCTATAGTTGTCTATGGTAAATTAGATTCCGTTTCCCAGCACAAATTACTTGCCGCTTTTAATTAGGTATATGGTTCGATAAGTTCTTGGATGTTTTTGTATATTTCTGGAAAATTTTATGGAGCGTATTTTTAAATAAATCAGAATACATAATAAATCAATCACCGCCGTATTAAAATTTGTTCAGTCGCGAGGAACTTTCAATCTATTCACGCCCTGCTCTAAATATTTGAACCTGTCTCGCCTCTTTTTAGACAAATACTCAGTGTGTCATTTTGCTCAAATGGATAACATTTTTGTTTTATATAAATATATTGAGAGGAGGACATCTTGCGCAGATGGAGCGAGCACTTTTCCGAATTGCTCAATCCAATCCAGGGCATTGAGGATGACACATCCATCGCCTTAAGCAGGGCGGAAAATAGTCCCACGGTAGAGGAAGTCACTTTTGCGATCAAATCGCTAAAAGCTGGCAAATCTGCCGGAGTGGATGAAATCCGGCCAGAAATGCTAAAGGCCTTAGGTGAAGAGGGAGTCAAATGGCTCTCTCGTGTCATTAAAGTGGCCTGGGAATGCGGCGAAACTCCCAGCGATTGGCAGATTGGGGTGATTGTGCCTCTTTTCAAGAAAGGGGATAAAAGGGATTGCTCCAATTACAGGGGTATATCACTTTTAAGTCTCCCCGGAAAAGTCTTTGCCAAGGTGCTGGAAACGCGTTGCAGAGCTGTGGTCGAGGCACGATTAGGAGATGAGCAGTGCGGCTTTCGTCCCGGCAGAAGCACAACCGACCAGTTATTCACTCTCAGAATGGTACTTGAGAAGGCATGGGAGTATGCTACACCTGTTTACGCTTGTTTCGTAGATTTGGAGAAAGCATACGACCGAGTCCCTCGAGGGAAACTCTGGAGTGTATTACAGGAGTATGGAATTGATGGTTCTCTCTTGAGAGCCATTCAATCTCTTTACACAAACTGTAAAAGCTGTGTTCGGGTAAACGGCGTTAAATCAATACCTTTCACCGTGGGCGTTGGACTTCGTCAGGGGTGCGTCTTGTCTCCTCTCCTTTTCATTACTTATATGGACTTGATGTTACAGCGCAGTCTTGGCGAGGAACGTTTCGAATTGGGAGATCTGAGGATAAGTCATTTGCTTTTCGCTGATGACTTGGTCATCCTTGGATCCTCTCAGACTGAACTTCAGCGCGCACTCGATCGGTTCGTAACCGTTTGTGTTGAAGCTGAGATGAGGGTAAACGTGAACAAATCTGAAGTGATGGTCGTCTCCAGAACGCCTGTTCAATGCACTCTGCATGTTAGTGGAGTCCCATTGAAACAGGTGGAGAAGTTTAAGTATCTCGGGGTCTTATTCACGAGTGATGGAAGGAGCAATGCCGAGTTTTCCTGTAGGATTGGTCAGGCTGGGTCAATTTTGAGACAGCTTGGTCATTCTGTTATTAGGAGGACTGAACTTGGTGTCAAAGCTAAGTTGTCAGTCTTTAATTCGGTGTTTGTTCCAACTCTCACCTATGGTCATGAGGTTTGGGTAATGACCGAAAGAATAAGATCGCGGATACAAGCTGCCGAAATGAGATTTCTCCGTAGTATTGCTGGTGTGACCCGTAGAGATCGCATCAGAAATACCAGAATACGGGGGGAACTCAATGTCGAGCAGCTACTTCTCCGGACGGAGCGATCCATGCTTCGGTGGTTTGGTCATGTTAAACGCATGTCCCCGACCAGGATTCCACGACGTGCTATGGAATCCGTACCATCGGGTAGGCGTCCTCTAGGTAGACCAAGGATGAGATGGTTAGATCAAGTCCATAATCTCTCCTATACCCGTATGGGGATTGCCCTTGATGATTTAGAGTCGATGGCGGAGGATCGAGAGCTATGGAGGGTCCACTTGAGCAACCTACACCCGCGACCCACTTAATGGACAAGCGGACCATTGAAGATGAAGATGATGAAGATGATAAATATATTGAAATGTTGTAGATATTGCACAACTGACATCGATTAAGCCAACACAAATTGTCTATACTCACAAAAAAAATTTACGTTTTTGATCACAAAAAATGTACATAATTGAACTTTGCACTCCGCTACTTTACTTAAACCACTACTGAAATCCGGCTCGATACAACATGATCTGCCGGCTGTGATATTATGGCTGGAACATGTCAATATTTCGTTTGCGTAGGTGCTGCTAAGTAAACTAAAGGACTGTGTTCACTAAAGCTCATAATTTAGTTCTTTTATGGGTTTTCTGGTAAGTGTGCCATTTTACCCTAGTGTGCCGTTTTAGGACACCTTCCCCTACTACAAAAAACATTTGTTCTTATTAGTACCTTGCCAAATGCGGTACTGAACGCTGTTTAAGTACATACCCACATACGATCACATTAATAACTTTTTTTTGTATGACAAAATCAGAATTCCACCCCTACCAACTGGTTGAACTTAATTGTTTATTTGTTGCTATGTGAACAATCGTTCAAAATCGAAAAATTAAAAATTCTCCAATGAAAGAAGGTCTAAAAAAAATTATGTAGAATGAACCAAAACTGAAAAAAAGATCAAATTGAAATATCGCCCATCAGTAAAGTCAACATTTTGCAGCCGTGTTCTGTGTCACTGTTGGATTTCGAGTCGGCGCCAAGTTGGCTGTATGATAACTTTCTTTATATCCATGTTTCGCATGGATTCAAAGAAACTTTTCATATACCCAACCTCGCAATTAATCCAAATTCAACAGTGACCCCAATCAGGGGGACAGAATGCCCCCTTATACATATCCCACCATGTGTGCAGTGTGGACATAATGTTGCCTGCCAGTTATTTTACGTAGTTGTTGCGTTTAAATGCGATTTGGGTGAAGATGCATTTTTTACAATTTGGTTGATCTTTCATTATGAAAAATCTGTGAAAAGATTGAAGTAAAAATCCGTTCAAAGTACCTAATAATGACAAATCAGTTGATATTGTAGCTTTATAAACAGAAATTTCCTCAGTTTGCACCCACTGTAACTTTCCCATCAGCGACCTTTTACAGACACAACTGAAAAGACCGCATCGGGGACAGTGTCATCATTAATATTTATGACAGGGCAACTGGCGATAGATCTGTTCTGCGGTCTGTTGGATATTTTCATTGTGCTTCTCTGTGTCATTCTTTCGCACTGGCTGACTGAACTGATGGAGGGGTTTTTAGCACAAATTGAATATTAACCCAGCGAAAGGATAACAACAGAAAATATACTCATAAAATTATTCAAAATAAGTCAAAACGCACCTGATGGATGGCAATGGCAAAGGAGTCAAAGTTCTCTCCCCAACCGACACCGACACCCATTCCATACCTCCTCAACTACTATCGCCGAAGTCACCTGTCGCTCTCTCGGTCACCGAATCAATTTGATTGAAATTCATCATTTTATCGGCAACCGCCTATCTCTTGTTGTTTTACACTAAGATATTCAGATTTTATAATCGAGTTTGAATGAAATTTGTGTATTTTTTTTTCTGCGTTTCTTTTATTTGACTCTTTAAGCCCTGTCCTGTCAGAGTGCGCGATATGGGCGTAAAAACAAATCGCAGATCTACGCTTCATCAATCACGCAAAATGACAAACAATTCACACCATTCAAGTGCTGAATGCGATACTGGCCGTGTCTGTGCCGTGCCCGTGACGTCCGTCAACCCCTCGTTTTGTTCAATAATCATTTTTCTTTCTACCCTCAGTCAGAGTGTTTGCAACTGTCAGTGGGATTATTCGCAGCATATCATCATCATCATCATCATCGTCCCTTCCTTCAATTGGGAATCGCTGAAGAAAGGAAAACTGCTGATGCGTTTTCCAGACAGCAGCGGCAAACGATTTGTGCGCGTCCTCCGTATGTGTCGATAATTTCCCTAATCATCATTGTCTCATCATCAATTTCTCGATTATCATTTAATATTATTATTCGTTATAGTAATTGCCTTAAAGGTGTTAAGTATAATATTTGCAATAACTTGTAGTAATACCATCTGGCTTAAGCTAATGTGTGATTAGAAATATTGTAATGTCGTGACCATGATACGATTGGTGGTCGATTTTAAGGGTTGACCCTTTACGCTCTTTGACGATTCTTAAATGCAAATACTTTTAGTCCTAGAAACTTCAAATTTGGAGGTTTGTTGTGCGCTCAAGGCGCTCGGTAAGAAGAGATTATTAAAAATCCGCCCTCTAAATAGTGCAACCCTGCAAATTGAGTTTCTCTTGAATTTGTATAAATTAAAAATCTCAATTAATCCTACGGTTCAGCCTAAACAGCTATAGATTTAGAAACTTAAAACTTTCAAGACGCTATACAAATATCTATAGGTGTTCAGTTATAAATGATTATTCATGAAAAAATTAAATTAAGTCTGACTGAGTCATTTTTTCAAAGGGTATTAAAGAAATCGGTTAACTCCATAGAAACATATAACTCCAGCTCCAGAAATATATAGTTACCTACCGCTATTAACATCTTCGTGGTTCCCGCATAAAACCGATTTGAAAGGATTGTACACGTACAGACAACTTTGAAGGCTGATGCAGCAACACCACCTCCGAGCAGATTTGTTCTCTCCTAAGATAAAGAAGGAAGAGGTCTTATAATTATTCAGGGACACTAGTCCTAGTTTTTTATGGGATAGTTTTAGAATTGGTTCTTAAAAAGTAAACAGTTATTACCTTGGAAACTGGACATAGATATACTGATGGAAAGTGATACAAAACTTCCCTATCATAATAAATGTTGGCGAATTTTGCCTTGATGCGGACTGACATAAGACGTTACCCAACGTGTCGATAGTTGAAAACTTCTGCCTAAGTCTGTCGTCTTCTCTTCACGAAGACGTCAGTTGCTGCCTTCAATAGTATATAGCCTATAGGCCGTTTGGACCAGTCAGTCGTATTGTTATACCTATGTTCAGATACATGTTGTCTTCATTTGATTTTGTTCGATTAGGCAGGAGTGTTGGCTTACATTGCCTAAGTTAAGTGGTTAGTTTTCCCTAGCAACAGTGTTTGGATGGTCTCTAGCATCTGACAAAATGGCTTTCACTAGCTTCACTTTACAGTATAGCTCTTCTATAAAATTTCTTTCATCATCTCTTCAGCTCTCCGTAGCTTTCCGTTAAGGTCTTATTTCCTTGATTCGTTCTTTATGACTTGTTGGCGAACATTTTCTAGATTGGCAAGTACCTACTTCATTCCACTTTTTGCACAGAACACTACGAGTCGCTTTCTTCTTCCCTGCAAGCTGCAACCTAACATTGCAGACGTGTTGCCTGCCAAAGGTTTGGTAAGGGTGATCGGGTGGCACCCCTAACATCAGTTACGGCGTTTCTGATGGCTTATTGGTATCAGTCTCCTTGACCAGACACCAGGGGTATACCATATATGTCTTGGGGAAAGAGAGGAGGCCGGTTAGAACGCTGTTATCCTGTATCGTTGTATATCAGTTGTAGCATGCGGACTTCCTTTTAGCTATCCCATCCTTTTTTCTTCTTTCGCGTTTTTTTTTTCAAAATTGTTCCTAGGCATGTAAAGTACGGAAGTCCGGAGGCCGGTTAAAGACCCCAACCCCACTGACGAGCTAAGCACGAGCTTAAAGCTAGCATGCCGACTAAACCGTCGTCGCAAGTTAAATGCAGAACTAACATACGTCTGCAAGTATCTCGGGGCGCTGATGTAGCGTTATAGGTTCGCCTTTCCCGGGAGAAGTATTTAAGAAAAAAAAAATCACACTGGCTTGTAATGATATCTACCTGATGTTGGCTTCACTATAGAACTTTTGTCTAGATTGATACGGTATCCAAGAAGGTTATTGTGGTTTATTTTGATTGCCACCTATAAATGTAAACTCTGCTTTATTGTAGTGTGAGAGTTATTAGTATTCCCTGATGACTCCTACCGTCTTTATTCTCCCCGTTTTTAGGTAAACCATGTCCGAAACTGCGTATGGCATTCCATCAGTATAGTAATACTTTTTTATTGCCTCTATTGGCTTTAATCTTCTATGGTCTTGGCATTGACATACTATACATGGACTGCTAGTGAAATGTCAGTTTCATATAAACCTGCGAGGAAAAATGAAGCAAACATAAGCACTAGCCCTTTTGGTTCAGTGCGGCGAAAGTAGGAAAGAGATTTCAACCTCTGCGCGCCTTTGCTATTTTGTTACATAGAACACAGTGCCATCCATTGTAGAAACATTGCGACTTCGCAAAAATAACGACTTATTCAAATTATTTCAAACGATCTATAACAGATGGCAGTATGGCACACTCAGCACACAAACCTCGACACAAACCAAATCGCACGAATTGCTCGATGACATTTGAGTGTTTTCGTTTCTCTCCGCCGTGAACCAAAAGAGCTAGTGCTTATTTTTGCTTCAACGAAAAATTGGCTGCTAGCAGTCCATGTATAGTATGTCAATGGGTCTTGGCCTAACCGTATTCATTATTATATTTACGTCCGTTAGTAGAATTCATCTATATAGACAGCAAGACATTTCCTATACTCGATGGGTTTATAATTCAGCGTTGTCTTATGTCGAGTCACCACTGACATGAGCACTGAGCAGGGCTCGTATAGTCTTTCTCATTTTGTCCAGATACTTGTAATTGAGTGAGGTATAGAAAATCTCCAGCCCGACAAGATGCCTCCTATAAGTCTTGCAGTCCATCTTCCTCTGATTTCTCTGCTCCAGACTTCTTTCCATCGTTGTCAAATAATTTCTTTTGCTTCTATTGTTGCCGTTTCTTTTCCAATGCCGTCGTTTCTCTTATGAACGTTATTTTACATTCTTTTGCTATTTTGCTAGGAGATCTATTGCTGGTTTTGACACTGTTCGAGAGGAGCTCGCCACCGCAGCCACTTGCTTTTTATATATTTCTTGGTTGAGCGCATCTGCCTAGATCTCACATCCGTATACAGGATATACTGCTTGACTGCCATAAAAAGTGTTCACCCCTTTCCTTAGGTCCTGTAAAATTTGTAATTTGTTTCCTTATCCTTAATACAGTATTTATTGCAGCTTTTTCGGATGAAGACTTGATCTGCTGCTACATGAGCTAAATTCACGTCCATCAAGTACTACTCACTCCACTGCATCTTTTGTGTTTATTAGCTCGTGGCTTACTTGCACCTCAAACATACTGTCGTTCTTTTCTAGTCATAGAGGACTACATATTTCGATCTTTTCTCGGTCCGTTTTCTTGCACCCAGGATTGGACGCGTCTCATGACTTGGTTCAGCCGTGTTTGAGCATCTTCGGTGTTTTGTGCGGTGATTACTGCAGCAAGATGCCGTCTGGCATTCTGCACAGCCGACCAGGCACGAATTTTCGGGCATCTCCATTCCAATCGTATAGCCGAGCCGTAGGAGATCTTCCAAAAGTCTGGTCTTACGATTGATCCGTTCGCGGCACTAGAAGTAATTTCTTTCATTTGCGTTCTCTCATAGATTAACTCTCGGTCCCGAAGGTAACTTCTCGTCATCCGTGAGAGATATTGACGCATCTCGAAAGCGGTCTCTGAGACGTTTAGCTTTTCATTCGACCTGGCGGAGTTAAAAGCGTTTTTATGTTTAGATCTGCCAGCATGACGATTTTGTTGACTGTTAAAAAATCTATTTACCACTATATTTTTTTGTAAATTTTGCAGTGATGAATAACGTTACGTCACGCAACCTAAGTCCATATATATGGTGACATGTATAGGTTATGCTTTTCGATCGTACTATATCAAAGATGTGGCCCCATATTCTGATAGCGTCAAAGTCACCGAGGACCATTTTAGCATCATGCTAAGGACTATGCTCATTCTCATAGATGTTTTGTCGAGAAGCTCACATAGAAGCGGTATTTGGAAGCACCTCCCTTATTTCCGAATGACGTTTAATTTTAGCCTTGAATAGTTTGTGATAGTGAGGTAGTTTTACCAAAGTATGTGATGACTGAAACAAATCAGCACCTAAATAGAGGCTGCATCACTTTCTACATATTTTTTGCCTGACACATCGCTCCACTTTGATGGGAGCTATATGTGATTTAAAGCTGGCCCTGTGCAGTTCATGTTTTGCTTCTGACACTCATTCATCCAGTCAATTCCCACATAGCATTATAGTGTTGCTACATTCTTCTTGTAAGCTAAGCCGGCTAAGATGGTCACAAAAGTTCTATACCGCCATATCTGACATAAGACCCATTATTAGCTAAATGACTTTTAACACTTTAGAAGATGTAGACACATTGTGACTTAGCACAAGCAAAAACTCAAACCTGAAGTATTAATGAGTATTTAATCGGACGACCAACTGTTCATCAATTATAGGTTCCTATCTGCTATCCAGGCAATATCTATCTATATCTCTCTAATTAAATAAAATTAGATCAAAGAGAAACCCTATACCCAAGAGCATGTGCTTGTGCATTGTGCACCTCGTCATCTCCATCAACCCAATCATCATAATCATGCCCATCATCGTGTTCAGTTCAGCGCAATTTCCGCCGAAAGAAAGTAAAAATCCGGAAGTGTAACACGAGCGCTAATTACTGGATGATGATGCTACTCTGGGTCAGAGGGAGTTAACCAGATTTGTACCTTCTTTTGGAACTGAACTGAACTGGAGCTGGCACTGGCACTGGCGCTCGCAGTGTCAGACAACCGAAACGGATGCGAGACCCTTTGTCGTCACATTAAAAACTCGTAACGCATCACATATGCTAGGCAGCAGTCGGCTTTTGAAGTACCGGCGCGCGATAATTTCACACATGAAAATGTGCAATTACATACTCGTGTAGGTACAACGTACATGTGCGTGGAGTTGTCATTGACGCTTGGCCTGGCCAGACCGCCGCGCCAGTGCGACCAGTAACCTTGAGTTAAGCACCGATCAAGTCACTTATGCCTCGCTGTAGGTTGTAGGTAGCCAACGGGAGTGGTAGAAGGTAGGTTTGCCAACCATGCCAGTGCTGCTGCTTCTGATGATGATGATGGTGATGATCACACACCCAGTCAGTCGGTCGATCGGCTGCCGTCGATCTGGTGTGGTATCAGACGCGCCAATTCATACTCTGCTCCTCTAAAATGAGATAATGTGTGTATTGCGGAGGCACTCACATTAAATTATCCCCACCGAACGGGCTATTAAAATAGAAAATTGCCGGCCAACACTGTAATCACCGGAATTTTAAAATTAATACTTCGGTACATGGCCGAGCATGTGTTTGGTTATGGCAAGACGTATCAGACCTCCAACAAGTTGCTGATTGCTGTTTGTGTACACTCGAGCGTCATGGCGTCAATATAGGGCGGTCAATTGGATATGAACGAAAAAAAAGCACCACCAAGTGCTTACCCCTTCTTATATACTATAACAGTTCTTATATTGCAACCACTCTAATGTGCCATTTAGCCTGAAACGTCTTCCTGGGACATCGGAACGCATTTGCATAAATGCTGTTGACCAGTCACCCCAAGTGGCGCTGGTGACGCAGACTATTTTCTGTGTCTATACGAGGGGATGCAGCAGAACACAGAATATGGAGTGAACCCTTCCGCTTCCTTGCAAACCAGTTCAACCCTTGTTTACTGTTTTGTGTTTGCGAATGCTCGGAGGCGGGTTACTCGGGGCGATAATCTTTCGGATCTGCTTTTAGGGTTTTCTGCGTTACGTATACGCATTTCCATAAAATGTTTATTAAGATAACTGTTTTTGTTGTAAATTAGTCGGATTGTCTGTCGCCTTAGTCGTTTCGTCTTAGCGGGTAAGATTAAGTGCTAAAGGAGCACTCATGTAATCGCACATCTTTAACTTGATGTAAACAATGTAGAGGGGGTTTTGGGTGTCTGTTTCTTTGTTAACGGAAAAGTATAAGACACATGGAGTAAATACCAAACCACTTTTAAGGGCAATTAATGCTGCATAATCGCATTGAAAGAGATTTAAAGTCGAGTACGAGTTTAATCAGATATTTTAAGGAGGCTCAGTGTTTCGATAACTGGAGATTTTTGTTTTAATTTTGCCAATTAATTTTTTTTTTACTGGAATCAAATTTTGGTACCTACGTAAGAAGGTGAAGGGAAAGATTAACAATGGGACAATAACTTTTGTATGCCATGAACAAAATTTGGCATCTTTTTAAGAAACCAGACCCAAAACAGACTGCCCACAAGCTAAAATTAGCTCTCTTGGACCATTAGGAACGAAAGCATTTCCAATTGTCATGAAACGTCAGAAATTATTTCCTACTAATACCCTATTCACACCAAGCCGAAAACCGAGTTTTCGTCAAAAAACTTTAGAAAACTCGTAGATGCATTCACACCGAACACAAACTCGTTTTCGTTTGACGTTTCAATTAGCTGTGAAACTAGCTATGAAATATTTGTGGCGACTAGACTTTTATTTTTGTTACTAAACTTGGCACGTATTGACATAATATACACACAAAATTATTTAAGCTACTTGATAATCATTAACATATGGTTAAATGCATAAAATAATTAACATAAGCAACATTCAAAATCAAAACATCTGAAAATACCATTTAGTTGTGGCAGGCTGGCAGGTAGTTTGCTCTTTATGGTGCAAGCAAAGATAACAAAAAAACTCTCACTCTCACTCAGTCTCTCACATCCTGTCAGCAGTTTTGCTGAGCTCGCTGAATGTTGCAAAAGGTGTGTCTGCTTCATCAACCCGATCGTACTCGTTTTCGTGACGTTTTCATGGAAAACGACCTCAAACAACTCGTTTTGAAAACTGCAATATGTATGGGAAAACTTCTGTTTTCGATGAAGTTTTCGACTGTTTTCGCGAAAACCCAGTTTTCGGCTTGGTGTGAATAGGGTATAAGACAAATAGACAACAATTGGGAGCAGACTGAGACTGAGAGTGATACTAGTGAGTAGAGAGAAGACACAAGAGGACTTCGAATTCTGAGAAAACTCGACGTCTTTGCTGAACGCAGTACCGTGCCAGCAAATTCAAGTTTAGACCACCGGCAGCGTTGCTAAGTTTTAGCCGGGTAACTACTACTAACTGCCACTGAGCTTATGCATATCTTTTAATGCTGCAAAAAAGGATAAGTGGTGGAGAGAGAAATTAATTATTCTATCTTTGGGCAGAGCAAAAAGGAAGAACACACATTTAAAAAACAAAAACAAGTAAAAGTGTTATGATCGGCCGATGCTTTGATACCTTCCATCAAATTCACAACTAATTCACAACAGGTAGTATATAATACTTTATAGGGTTTCCGGTTAATCCATCTTGGCGTTACAAATGTAGTGACGAAGTGAATATATCTTCCTTCCTGTGGTGGGTATAAAAAAAGAAAAAAGCCAAAAACCGCAAAAAGCCTAAGATTTTACCACTGGACCTACAAATAAAACTAAAATGTGTTTTTTTTAGAAGTATATATCTTCGAAATGGAATAAAGCAAAGATAGTTTTTTTAAATTGACATGAAATTTACTTTATTCGAAAGATAATCTTCTGGCTTTATAATTGAAATATGATTTCTGGCATATGACCACCACGGCTGGCTCGGACGTAGTCTAATCTGGAGGTCCAATTTTCGATGACTTTTTCCATTTTCGGCAATAACGCGGCGAATGTTGTCCTCCGAGTGCTCCATCCTTTAGGGCTTATCGGCGTAGACTAGCGACTTCACATATCTCCACAGAAAATAGTCAAGCGGCGTTAAATCGCACGATCTTTTGTCCGCAACGTGAAACTATGCGGTTACCAAACATTTCCTTCAATAAATCATTTGTGGCACGAGCTGTGTGCGCCTTGTTGAAACCACAGCTCCTGCACATCATGGTTGTTCAATTGATGAACGAAAAAGTCCGTAATCATGGCTCTATAGCGGTCACCATTGACTGTAACGTTCTGGCCAGTATCGTTTAGAAGTACGGACCAATTATTCAACCATCCCATAAAGCACACCAAACAGTCAGTTTTTGTGGATGTAACGGTGTCTCAACATACACTTGAGGATTATCATCACTCCAAATACGGCAGTTTTGTTTATTGACGTATCCACTCAATCAAAAGTGAGACGATTATGTTGACCGTATAAAATGGACGTAGTGCGCGATACGTATTTCGAACAGAGCCATTATTTTCAAAATAAATTTGCACAATTTGGAAGCGTTGTTTAGGCGTCAGTCTATTAATTTTGAAATGCCTAACCAAACTAAAAATAAATCACTTAAAAACTGACAAAATGGCCGCCAGTTCAAATAGTGTTGCCAAATTAAAGGGGTATACCTCTAAAAAAAAACATCATTTACAAGCAGGTAATAGTGCGCTTCGGCTAACTAACGGAGGGTTCTTCAAAACCGAATAGGTGTAGGACACAGCTCCATACTCAAGGAATTTGTATCCATTATTCCTGTTAAGGCGGATGAAAGTTTGGGTGCTCTTGACTTCGACACACATGACACAGTACGAAGTGCTATATGTACCAAGATAGAAAAGACAGGCAAAAGAATGAGGTTTCAAAAGAAAATTAAATTTCGATCTATATTAAGGAGGGTACAGGGGTCAAGTATATACTCTAGTGAGATAGACCTATACATGTGTCATTAAAACTTCCGGATAAATGCAGTGTGTTCCAGGCAGAGGTTTTGGCCGTGCTTAAAGCGACGGATGTACTATAGAAATGGGATCAAAATCCGACAAGAATATCGCATTCTACATTGATAGTCAGGCTGCGCTAAAGGAGTTAGAGTCCTTCATCATCAAATCTGCAGGAGCTGTCGCACAATGCTCAGAGCATTATGTGCAAGTCAGATTGTGTTGGGTACCCGGACACTATGACATTGAGAGTAACAAAAGGGCTGACGTTCTGGCCAAAAACGGAGCAGAGCTTCCACAAATTGAAACTATTGAGAGCAAAAGACCGCCAATAGCCGGCGCCACGGGAATTATTCTCGAGAAAACTAGAAATATGGCAGACCAGCGATGGTCTGATATAATAGGTCACAGGGTCTTAAACGCTCTGTGGCCTAAGTTAGATCGGGAAAAAAATCTGTAGAATTATTAAAACTCAGCAGATCAAAATTACGAATCTGGGCACTGCCTTCTTAGAAAGCACGCTAGGAGATTAGGTTTAATAAATACGGACACGTGCGGGTATTGTGAGGACCTATACATGTCACAGAGGATATTACTCATCTTCTCTGTGAATGTCAAGCTATTGTTTGGAATAGAAGGAAACACATTGGAAAATTTCTTCTACAACTTAGAGCAGCGGTTCCCAATCTTTTTTGGTCGCGGAGCACTTTTCCGGAGAGAAATTGCTCGCGGAGCACTTCGCTGTCAGTATATCAATTTTCGTAATTATAGAAAACACCATAACTATTTTCAGTTGTTTTCTTATTAATTTTATTAAATTGATGAAATAAGTAACGTGTTGTGACTTTTAGCAAATTCCAGTTTAAAAAAAAAAATAATAATACTAATTAGTAATTACCAATATTTACTGGAATAGCCTTTATTTTTTTTAAAAGGGCAGTCAATCTTTTCTAAAGGTATTCCACTAAAATCCCACATATTTGGCGCAACAGGTAATATAGGCACCCTAGGCCAAGCTTCTCACAATTTTTTTAAGTTTTTTTTTAGCGACGAATACAGGGGACTTTCAATTTTTAGGCCGAGTCCGAATGGCTGATTTAAAAAGCTTTTCAGGACAGTTTCAGGACATAGAGTCTCGGATGTTTGTCAGACGTTTGCGGTAGTTGCCGCAGTGGAAAAAACTTTAAGACGTAATTTGTGTTTTCCGGGGATTGAACCTGTAACCTCTCGCACAGTAGTCGGATACAAATAAATTAAACTTGGATTTGGCCCTCCAAAGTACTTTTTTCTAAAATTGCAAATGTCTTTTTTAAGTAGAGTCTTCCGAAATTCCTACTCTTGCTTAGATTTTTGTTGACATAATGTGTATTTTTGGTGGAATATGCATCCACGAAGATTTTGTTCTACGAACCAGCGCCCTGAGTTCTTGATGGAGTTTAGGTGCAACAATCTCCTTAATTAATAGATATTAAAAATGGATTGGCTCTACTTGTCTGGCAAATCTTTCCTTGGAGTAGTATAGTTAGGAAGTTCTGGAGTACACGATTTATTTTTACCCATTTTTGTACTGTGTTATCAATACACAAATTACATTGTTGCGAACAAAATGACAAAGTTACAGAAGCACAAAATTAGCTAGTCTGATGAAATTTTCATATTTTGCGCTCATCTTTTCGCGGAGCACTTGAATTTTTATGGCGGAGCACCAAGTGCTCCGCGGAGCACACTTTGGGAAACTCGGACTTAGAGGATGTTGGCATCTCAAACAAAGTAGAAACCATTTTTAGATTCTGTAGGGTAATTAAGTGTTTGCGACAAATTGGTTTGGATTTTTGACCGTGATCGTGAAGGTTCCCCAGGAATGACGATGGGCCCAATATAGTGCCTAGTCTTCTGTGATTAAATCACACCCTACTCAACCTAACTTAACACCTAACCTACCAGAAGGGGCGTATATGCACATTAGGCCTAGGCTCTTACAATCTTACAACCATTGGTTTGCGTCAGTTAATTTTGTATACAAATAGAAGGAACCTACAATTTGATGCCGAGTTCCACCGGCTGAATTGAAAGAAGTTTTTCCATGACAGACCATCCCTTCGGATGTTTGTCAGAAGTGTACGATAGTTGGCGCATTAGAAAAAAACCTATAAGTACGATGTAATTTGTAATTTTCCGGTGATTGAACCTGGATATCGCTCGCACAGTAGTCCAACACACTAATCACGAAGCCACTGCGTCCAGTGCTATATGAAGCCCAAAGTTGGAAATTTTGAAAAACTATTTATGTAGATTGTTAAATGGTGAAGACGGCAAAGATCACGCTATCATGAGCACAAACCACATAGAACTAGACCGTCGACTCCTCCCACTTAACGGACTTTGCCTACAAGCTGCCTGCGGGCCAAGGATTTTTCATGTATTGGTGCTGTACAAAATCAAAGGCCATTAACGCACGCATACTTGAAAAATCCTAGGCCCATGGTCATGGTATAGAATTGAAAATCATTCCACCATTGATTTTGACATTTTCACACAGACAGAGGAATTAATTCCGGGGAGAATCGGGTAGGTGCACGGAAGTCGGCGCCGGCGGTCTAGTTCTATGTGCTTTGTGATCATGAGACAGTCCTCTCGGAACCAGGGTAGTCGTTGGCCCGCTTTTGGCAAACTTGGCGTAAGTACGAGTATAGCGATCCAAGAATTGTTAAGCTAGTCTTAGGTATTTAGTCATAAGACCTTTCTTATACAAACAAACATTGTATGTACCTCTTAGTTATACGGTAAGTTATAACTTAGCCTCGTCTTATCTGTCGATATATATGACAAAATATCTGTATTATAATAATTAATCGATAGCTGCCACTTAAAAAAGAGCAGTGATTTCTCACAAAGTCGTGATCTTGGGAGAAGACCGTGTGTGGAAAAGGATGCTAGCATATCTGCATCTGTTTGTATCTGAAGTGATTGCCTTGTATGGTCCTAATTGCTGGCTTACTCTAGTATATTCTTTATACGGAAGACAAGCTCAATGAAGGTTAGAAAACGTGGGAGGTTCTTAGTGCACCTGTGATACACCGGCAATGCTAAAATTTAAGTCTTTTTTCAATGCCCTTTTATTGGAGCACTATCTAAGACCGGCCATCATACAAAGATATCGCCCTTAAAGCTCCTGAACTAACCTCAACTGAAATCAATGATCAGAAACTTATAGCTGCATTTTATAATTTTTCATTGCGTCCACAAAACCGAGGGAATCGCCCTACTGAGACCGGTTTGCGAACACGCACACTCCCGATAATGTTATAAACGGCAGGCTTAAGAATAAAGAAAAACTGGACCGTTGTAACTGTGCCATTACATAAACTCAGCGTTCTAAAGCGTTCAAAACACCAACGCATATTAAATGGTTCGAATATTACAGCCATAATGACTTCCGGCTATATCGAGGGATAGAAGAAATTAGCATGTTCGGGTTTTACCGATAAGAATCTGGCACTACCGAAGAATTCGAAAACTAAATTTTCCTATCATAACATTTGATGAGAATGTAGTGCCCTACCACACGAATGTCTTGTAGCATCTTGTAGGCACCTGCTAAAATATAGTAAATATTGAGACCATTTCAAAGGTTTGCTATGTCATGTGATTATGTCTCACAAACAATATACCACATGTCCCTGTCCACCGCAAGCCTAATCACGTTTTATTACATACATTTTAATATGAAACTACAACGTGTCAATGAATATTTATTCAAGTAAAAGAAAGAACAACTTTTCCGAACAACTCACATAATCGCTGTTTTATTAATATGGCCAGGCCAGGCACCATTTGACGAGGAAAAAACACAAATAATCCTTACTCAACACACATGCTTTCCAGCATGTGTGTAGTGTGTGCTGTTCTGGTCAGCCACATGGTCAACTTCTAAATATTTAATAAATCCGAGCCCAAGGAGTGGCTGAATAGTCCCACACTCAGCGAACACCACTCCTCAACTGTGCATAATCTGCGCCACACTGAGGACGGGAGCAACACTTGTCCCACTTGCATCAGGAATCTTGTGGTTGGTAAAAAAGTTATAGACGTGATTTATGGCTTGTCCCTTACACCATCTACACTAAACACACACTTCAGTCCATCACACTCTGTGTGTGATGAAAATTTTCCCTCCTCGACAAAGTGGAAGAGGGTCATCTTAAAAAAAAAAGGAAGACAACCTAACAGGAAGAGGAGCTTTGTATCTGACTGCCACTATCATGGATATTATCACGGTATCTAACGTGGTCAGATGGTACACTTTGACTATATTATGGTCACGTTTGATAACGAGAATGATTCATGGTATTCTTTCCTTTACCGCAAGGACATTGATGTATATTATTTAAATAATCACTGCCGTGGCTGTTTGTTATATAGTTAGATCCACATAGCTCCATATGTTGGATTCAAAATGAATGTTTAAGGTTAGGTTTTTGGAAATGGAGGAGAAGATAACGCACAAACGGTATAGGAAATGTATGGAGTGGAGACATCAAGCGTATAGATAACGTAGGTATTCAAGGCACAAAAGTTTCTTGCAAATGTCCATTCTACTTTGACATTTCTAAAGTAAACAGATGCAAAATACACTTCAACAAGACAAGCATCGCTAATCGCTATACTTTTAAAGAACGCGGAATAATTGTTTCAATTTTTTGCGGAATAATTCGTCGGTGCGGTGTTGGCGCAGAGTAAATTTCGGCGCAGATTTCCCGGTCGTCTGACATCAAGTGGGCAAACACTACGACGCGACGACGTTCAGTCGCTTGTCTAGAATATACACGAGATGCTGCAAGGTCTGGCTGAAGATGTCGCAGAGGACCCTGGAATATCAACCATAATGATTTGCTACGCAATTTGGCATTAATCGGCAGTCTTTATAGAGGATTTTGGTTAAATGCTGAAAGATGTTCCAGACAGTGCATAAGCTGTTAGCTGTTGAGGCGTTGATCCACAACGGAAATTCTAAAGGGTGCATTTCCGAGTCACGAGTCTATGTAAACAAACCTCAGACTTTGGAAGCCTTCAAAGAGAATATTCGACAAGTATGCGAACTTCCCATTACCGGAAGTTCTGGCAAGTGTGATGTAAAATGACATAAATCGGGCCCAAACGGTCATCAATTCTGGCAGCCGGCCGGCGGCCACTTTCCCCGATTTTTGCGTTTTTAGGACTTTCCCCCCCCGTAATAGGTTCATTACCGTCCTTAATTAAGAGGCTTTGTCATATGCGTTTTCTGAATTTAGTTTCAAAAATATATTTAGTAGATACATATAGCATACGTAGTTTTTATGCGCCCGGTGCGAAAAATATACTCATTTTGCGAGGTTCGGATATCTATTTTTTTGTTTAGTTACTTGTTAGAAAAAAGTGTATTAAACTTAAACTAACTTTAGGCAAACAAAACGAATATATTTGCCAAAATATATTTATAAATATACATAATAGACATAAAACACCATTAAACGTAAACAAAATAAGACAAGACTTACGCAGAGTGAACAAGTTAAAAAGGCGGCGAATGCATTTTATGCATGCAACCGTATCTTCGGCAGAAATTGGGGACCTAACCCGAAGATAATTCTGTGGATGTATACGGCAATCGTCTGCCCTATACTTACATATGGCAATATAGTTTGGTGGCAAGCCACAAACAAGGTAACCAATCTAAAGGCAATGACAAAAATACTAAGCTGGCATGTATAGGAACAACTAGTGCGTTGAGAACAACACCGACTGCTGGGTTGGAAACGCTTCTTAACCTGCTACCTATGGATCTATACGTGCAAGAATCGGCTGCCAAAAGTGCGTTGAGGATAAGCCAGACAAAATGCTGGATCCCCAGTCTATGTGGACATGCGCGAATCCTCAAGGAACACGTAGGGAGTGACGTCGACCCTGATTACATGACACCCTACTTAGATTTCGATAAACCATTCTCTTGCCAGTTTCCGAGCAGGGAAGAATGGGACAGGAACAAACCCACGGAAACGACATCGATAGCCATCTACACTGATGGATCAAAGATGGAATGTGGAACTGGCGCCGGACTATTCTCAGAGAAACTCAACATACATAGTTCAATCAGCCTTCCGGATTACTGAAGTCAGTGTTTTCCAAGCTGAGGTACTGGCGGTCGCGGAAGTGGCAATCATGGTGTCAATAATGGCAGTACCACGGAATGATATTACCATATTTATTGACAGCCAGGCGGCTTTCAAGGCAATCTCTAATAATGAGATAAAATCCAAACTAGTTCGCCGCTGTTGCGGAGAGCTCAACGTTCTTGGCTCGCAGCATAGTACGAATCTCTGCTGGGTTCCTGGACACAGGGACATAACCGGCAATGAGAGGGCTGACGAACTGGCAAGAAAAGGTTCTGCAATGGACCTACACCAGGCACTTCAGTCGATCAAGCCACCAATCTGCAGTCTCAGAGAACGAGTGGAATACAAGATCCAAATGAAAGCCAACATCAGGTGGAAAACACTAACCACCTGGTGACATATCACGGAAGATGTGGCCAGAGTACAACAAAAGCAGGACCAACAAACTTCTGCGATACGATAGAGTATCGATGTCTAAGATTGTTGGCGCCCTCACTGGTCACAACCTTCTAAGAAGTCACACAATGAAACTAAATCTCAAGAACGACGACATTTGTAGAGGCTGCGGTGATGAAGAGGCCCAGAGGAAACCCCTCACTTTCTCTGTCACTGCCCGAGTCTCTGTCACTTGAGGAATAGAACACTTGGAAGTTACTGCTTCCATGATATCCAAGAACTCTCTAACATCTCAATATCCAATCTTTACAGGTTTCTGAGTGCAGCGAGATGGTTAGACAAAGTCGAGTAACCACTGGAAGGATGAAATAAAGCCAGTACAACACGGCTAACCCCTTCGAAGGGTATCACAATGGGTCCACAAGGACCTAAGTGGGGTGAAGAGGAGGCTACTCAGCTTCACCAACCCGTTAACCTAACCTAACCTACGCAGAGTAAGTCTACGGGATTTCCTCATAGCGAAGCCCTTAATAACATCATCATACGACAGGAGTCGTGCTATGTCAGCTTCAATTTTGCTTCAAAATTATTAGGCGAGATAACCTTCCTGACTTATCGTTGAGCGCAAGTATGTCTTTATCAGTTTGAGTTTACTGAATGATCTTACACAAGAAGCTACTGTCACTGGCATCGTTAAAAAAATGTTTATAGCTACTAATACGTTCGGAAACATTTCCTTAAGTCCAGTTCTACTATCCTCTTAAGAGGACTTAGGCTTGATTGACATTCGCTGTTAAAACCTCTGTGTGCCCTTGTCGCATCCCAACATCGAAGCAGTTCACGAGAGTATTGCTGACAGTCTAGGAACATCAATTCGGCACCGTCGTTAAGAATTGAGCATTTCGAGAAGCAGAGAATTCTCACGAAAGACTTGAAACTTCATGCTTACAATGTTAAATTGACTCAAGAACTGAAGACTACTGACCAGACCATGCAGCGCAAAGAGAGTTCGTTGAATACAGACAGAAACAATCCAATTATTGCATGAGTCATTTCCTAATCGTGTTGGTAATCGGCCGCTTTTGCAATCAGAACTAATTTACGTCCTGGAAGAAGAAAGTGGTAAGTACTTATACCTATGTCTTCATTTTTTTTAAATAAAAATGTAATACATAATATTATTTTGTTCCCTTTTAGCTCAACACGACACTATTTAAAGTCATTAATCAATTGTCATTAATTGTTGTGTGTAAAAAATAAAATTGTTTACAAATTATTGCGTTTTTCTTAAACATTTCTATAGCAGGTCTAGTTAACAAAGGTCAGTATTAAGTACGTGCCTCTTCAATCAATAATGCTCCATAATAGTAATAAAATAACTAATAAGAAATATAATTACTAGCTTGAGAACGTCAGATTAATCAATTTTAAATCGTTTATATTTACTTAAACTAAGGAAGAGCATTCTAAAATTAATAGCAGACTATCATAATAATAATCAAAAAATTCTTACTCCTAAAACCACGTCTTAGGAATAAAAAAATTCATTAGATAGATAGATAGATAGATAGATAGATAGATAAATTCGATTTATTATTGGTTTCATCTTACATATTCACTTTACAAATTTTTTTTTTTTAAATCGTTTAAGCTTGGCTTTGCCGTCTGCCCGATTGACATCAATTTACAATAAATAGATATTTATTAGATATTTATAGAAGTTGTTTGAATCAATAGTACCCATCTGTTTTAGATAAATGTAATACAAAGGATTATTTTCTTATGTGTTTAAAAGGCTTCGTTTACAATTTGGTAGCGATAAGATAAGGCGGTTTGATAATAATTAAAGAGTTGGTTGACATTACTTTCACAGTTAAGAAGAATCAGTACTTCCGCTTCCGACATAACGCTACTGCCTAAATAATGTTTCCTTGTTTCACATAAGACTGGACATCTCCCTATGAAATGGATGATATCCTCCCTTTCTCTTAATTTGCATAAGTTGCAATAAATAGGCAGATCCTCACGATGCGGCATGTAGTTAAGGCTTAGGTATCAGCTCCCCTCTCATTTTGAAAATTGATGAGATAAGTTCATTCTTATTTTCGTTGCGGAAATAGTTATACGGTCTCATAAATTGTGGTTGAGATGACTGTATATTGACCTGTGCACAGAGGATGTAGCCTCATTGATACAGTCAATTCTATATTGCTCATCTACCTTTGAAATAAGAGCCAAGAGGTCTTCTTTGCAGTATACGAAAATTTGTTTGAAATTATTCACCATATTCTTCTAGCGTTTTATACCAAAGGTTTTTCATTCGTATTGTTTGTAATGCTATAATTTTAGAAAGCCTTTCATCTGGCATATCAAGTACTTTCATGATATAATCAATATGATATTTAAGGCTTTTAGTTAAAAGTGGTGACAGACCTGTCTCAATTGTAATCATGTAGTAAGCATCTTTTTATGAAATATCTCAAAAGTTTTTCGATTGTTTCATACTTTCTACATCCCCAGACCTGATCTGCATACAGCATAATAGATTCAGCCACTGCCACAAAGACCTTATGCCCAAATCACAACGGCGCTTTGCCGCTTGCGTGCGTTGACAGGCGTTTTAGAAACTTTACCGTACTTTATGTCAACGCACGCAAGCCGCAGTTTTCCAAAACTAAATGCCGCTTCAGAGCTTTGGCGCGTTGAGAGACTAGAGTATGAGAGATTGAAAGTTCTGTTTGGTTTATGTTAATATACCCCAATTCAGAGCAGAATGCAAGTCTACTCCTTTTTGCTTATACCTGTTATTTTTAATGCACGATTTAAGAGGAAATTTGTTCAAAATAGTAAAAAATTCATAAATAAATAACAGTTATTGTATTTTCACTTTTCTTGTCGTGGAATATTTTTGTGGCAGAATTGTCGGGTGCATGAAATGTACATAGATACACAGGTACAAGCCTTCCCATGAAAGTCCTTTCAGGCGAGGCAGGTAGATGTTTAGTTTGGTTGAGAAAATGTGGATAAATTACACCGAAAATCCCTTCCCTTTAAATTGTGAATTGATTACTTTGTGGAATACTTGAAGAACAATTTAAATGTGCAAGATTACCAAATGGCCAGCATATTTTATCTACGCTGTGGAAAGAAGTTCAGTCACTAAAATACAGAGGTGCAATTTTGTTAAAATCTTGCCTTCGCTATTTAAAAAAAAAAATAAAAATCTATTAATAAATTCTCAAATATGGATACCGACGATCTACTCGATTTTTCAATTCATATTTATATTTTATTTCAGTTATATTTATACATCTGGTGGTATGCTGGATATTCATTCGGACGATTGCGACCGCAGGTACTGTTTTTCGTCGCTCGCTGGGTTTTTACCACATCCGTTCACCTATCGCCAGTAATGGATCATTTGCCTGGTATTAATTAAATACACGAAATTTCTTTTTGCAATATTTCCACGAAGATCTTGCTGTCCTGCCCAGACATTTTTTTATATTCCTATGGCTGGGCTTCAAAACCTTCCCGCCTATGGAGTTCAAATTTACAGGGAATCTTCGATAAAGGACGGAGAATTCCCGTGAATTTGGGTAAAAGTCGGTACGCATATTCATGTTCATTGTCCCGATAGACAATAAAAAATACGTAGCTATATCTACCTAAGCATTTCAATTCATTGGCACGAGCAAAAGAGCGGGTACACCAAGTAATAAATTAATACCAATCATTTGCACATAGCAGAAAATTAGATTTTCCCTCGACTAGAAAAAGAAACTATAAATATTATAAACAAAAATGTTTATTTCGTTTATCAATTGTATAAAGCACAGAGTAGTTTCAGAGAAACTTAAAATTTCAAAAGCGTGCACATAACATTTGGGCACATATTTTTTTGTTCAACAATCTGAAGAAATCACTAGTAGCATTACAACAAAAATAATATTCGTAATTTCCACACAGTAAAATAATTAATTTGTATTGCAAAAACCTCATATTCTACTAAAAACGAGTACGTGTATACCCTAAGTAAACCCACGCTACTCCAACATGAACGGCATATGCTCTACCACTTTAAATATTATCAAATCGAACAAACCAAACCGAAAATGAAATGTCAAAGCCGCCCAAAGCATCTGAAAGTAGAGAGTTGCTCTACTTGGGCGTCGCGTTGGACTTTACGATATTTACGATCTAAACGCGACCCGAAGCCTGAAGCCGCATTTTGGCTTGCACCATATGAAAGCATTGGTTCTACTTCCAGATATTTGTAAGCTTTCACTATTTCGATTGGTTCCCTGTTCAAGTGTCATTTCTCATTTTTGGCTGTTCTACCGGATCCCTTTCGAAAAATCCTCACTTTTGACTTGCTCAAATTTATTCTTAGTTTCCATAATCGGCAGTAAGATTCGAGTCGATTTATCATCAGCTGTAAGGTTTCGGGTGAACTAGCAAAGTACCACGTCATCAGCAAATAGAAGAGCTTTTATAGAAATTCACGAAAATTCAATTCCACCTGGAAGAAAGTCTATAAGGTCGTCTATGAATAGAGCAAAAAGATTTGGGCTAATACCCTATTCACACCAAGCCGAAAACCGAGTTTTCGTCAAAAAAGTTTAGAAAACTCGTAAATGCATTCACACCGAATACCAACTCGTTTTCGTTTGACGTTTCAATTAGCTGTGAAACTAGCTATGAAATGTTTGTGGCGACTAGACTTTTATTTTAGTTACTAAACTTGGCACGTATTGACATTAACTTATGGTTAAATAATTAACATAACCGACATTCAAAATCAAAACATCTGAAAATACCATTTAGTTGTGGCAGGCTGGCAGGTAGTTTGCTCTTTATGGTGCAAGCAAAGATAACAAAAAAACTCTCACTCAGTCTCTCACATCCTGTCAGCAGTTTTGCTGAGCTCGCTGAATGTTGGAAAAGGTGTGTCTGCTTCAACAACCCAACGATCGTACTCGTTTTCGTGGCGTTTTCATGGAAAACGACCTCAAACAACTCGTTTTGAAAACTGCAATATGTGTGGGAAAACTTCTGTTTTCGATGAAGTTTTCGACTGTTTTCGCGAAAACCCAGTTTTCGGCTTGGTGTGAATAGGGTATAAGAGTGCATCCTTGTTTGACTCCCATCTTAGATTCAAACCAATCTGAAGTTTCGGACCCGTTCCATACAGCTCACTATTGTATAGGTTTTCGAGAACCTTTCCAAACTTTTCTGTCATTCCAAGATTTTATAATTTAAAGAATAGTGCTCTACGATCCACTGTATCAAAGGCTGCTTTGAAGTCGATAAAAAATACGTACAGCTTCTTTTTCTGTAGCTATGCTTTGCAGTACGAAAATATTATCGATGGTCGAATAACCACTTCGGAATCCTGCTTGGAATTCGCCGAGTAACTTGTTACAATGTATCCAAGCTGTTAATCGATCATTGAGTAATGTTGTGAATATCTTGTAGGAGGCATAAAGGAATGAGATTCCTCGATAATTCGCTGGTTCTACAATGTTACCTTTTTTATGGATGGGAAAGATAATCGATTCTTTGAACTGTCTTGGTATTTCTCCAGTGTCCAATATTGTATTAAATGCAGAAGCTAATTTCTGAGTGAAATTTTCCGTTCCATCTATATATATAAAAATTAAGCCTTAAAATGTTTGTCGCCGATTCACGCTTTAACGCATTTACCGTTCTTAACCAAACTTTCGCACATCTTTGGTATTGGTCCATACATGAATCCTGTGAAGTTTGGTCAAAAATGGACAAAGAGGCGTGGTACCGCCCATAAAAAAAGCATTCAAAATCGTATATCTCGAAAACAACCAAATCGATTGAGCTCAAACTTACAGAAGATCTTAGTTATTGTCCCGGAAGTGGTCCTTTGAAGTTTGGTCAAAATTGGACAAAGAGGCGTGGTACCGCCCATAAAAAAAGCATTCAAAATCGTATATCTCGAAAACAACCAAATCGATTGAGCTCAAACTTACGGAAGATCTTAGTTATTGTCCCTGGAGTGGTCCTGTGAAGTTTGGTCAAAATTTGGCAAAGGGGCGTGGCACCGCCCATACAAAAAACTTTCACAATCGTATATCTCGAAAACCACCAAATCGATTAAGCTCAAACTTACAGATGATCTTAGTTATTGGCCCTGGAGTGGTCCTGTGAAGTTCGGTCAAAACTGGACAAAGGGCGTGGCACCGCACATACAAAAAAAAAAACATTCAAAATCTTACACATATCACGAAAACCACCAAATTGATTGAGCTCGAACTTACAGATAATCTTAATTATTGGCCCTAGAGTGCTCCTGTGAAGATTGACGTTATATCTCCATAACCGCTGCTGGTCCGGTTTTCATTATTCTTTTTTTTTGTTTTGTTCGTATTGCTGTGTTTCAAGTTTAGGCAGAAAAAAAAATCCACCAAGTCGATTTATTATCATTTCTCGCATTTTACGAAAGAACATTATTACCTAAGACCTTCCTAAGCAATACAATTCCTGTGCACGGGCAAAGCCGGGCGGGTACAGCTTTTCGATAGTCTTGGAATTGGAAGCCAAAGTTTTTAAAATTTGTAACATCGATATAAATAATGAAAGTCAATAATATTGTCTAGGCAATACAATTTCTGAAAAAAAAAAAAAAAAAAAAAATGTTGTGTAAGAACTATAGAGCATTACAATAAAAACAGTTCTTCTATTTAACTATTTTGCACTACGAAGTGTGCACGGGCTACGCTAGTATTTAATAAATTCGATTTGTATCCTTTCAGCTCCTGGTGCTTTTCCATCCTTAAGTTTCCTCAATACTGTCCGTACTTCTTCCAATGTAATAGCAGTATCCAATATTGCATTTGTGTATGCAGGTTTTGCATAATGAATGGGAGGAGTAAGACTTTCAGGATTGAGGAGCAATTTAAAATGGATATGCAATAGCTGGATGTTCAATTTTGTACTTATACGTAATTCCTTTCCATTAAATTGGTTTACCGCCCTCCAAAAGTCTGTAGATTCTTTGCAAAGTGCTAGTTTTAAAGCTTCGTTTTCGTAGAATAAACATTTTTTCGTTTTACATATTTTTTTGAATGCGCTGTTGGCTTCTATATACATTATTTTAAAGTAATTACAATAACTATATTTTCTGAAAACTTTCAGCCACCCGAAGGATTTTTTACGTGCTTTGTCACATTCTGCATCGAACCATTTCTCTTGGTGTCTCAGCTCCTTCCTATGATATTTTCTGCATTTAGGATATGATGTTTTGATAATATCTTCAATGTCTCCTACCGTAAATTGCCTCTCAGTTGGAATTTTTCGCTCGAGATTGATTCTATACTCTTCCGTTTTATTTTCTTTCCATCTTAGTTTAGGGGGGAACTTTAAGTATGTCGTTTTATCTTGGCTTATGCAATCTATTGCAAATTCGATTGTAATTTGTAAAAATGGTCGGAATATGGAGCACTAAGGACCTCAAAATCTGATACTATAGGAATCCAGTTTCCCCGTACAAAGCGACGACTGACCATCCTTGCTGACCTATGAAAGTATACTCTCCACATGTATCCGACTTGGAGATGCCGTTTATTACTCGAAATCGAAACCCCATGGAATTACAAAGGTCCATCAGTTTGACTCCTCTTGAATTTACTGTTGTATCTTTTGATTTTCGAACAATAGGTACGTAGGCAGATACTTACCAGCAAAGCCCATGCGGCCATTTATCCGATGTGCTATTCCATATACATAACCCCAATCGATATAGGTACCTACCTACTACTCATAAAGTAATAATAAAAAATGTAAGCTTTCTAATTAAAAATCTGTATTTTCTATCAAAATTACATTTTGCGTATATTATGGGACACCCTTTGCATAATTATCACACCATTTTAACTTAAGATAGTTTCATCTTAAAATAAAAGAGCCCAAAAGCATCTAACAACGTCTATGGCGTAGCATCCGCAGCATTCCTGAATTAATAATTAAAACAAAACCTCCATATTTGAAGCGCAGCCCCATTCATAGCATATCTATCTACAGCAGTTATCCATAGCCAACAAATGTGTATACAGTCACAACTCTAAAGAATTCCTTTCCCGTTAATAGCACGCGCTCAACCATATTTAAAACACTTTCCATCAACTGAAATAGGAAAAACAATAAAACAATATTGAAAAAAAGTAAACGTGCATGTGCACAATGTATCTATCTATCTATAGTACATTAAACACCTACCTACCTTCTTATCGCACCACAGAAAATTCAATAAATTTGTAGAACATTTCTCAAATCGGTGGAACATAGTGTAGGTCAGCAAACTGCATGCGTACTAACAAACAAAAAGACTCACTCAGCTATTGAGTGGAAATGCCCGACCAGTTCAGTCATCCAGCATCCAAAGAGAGGAGTCGTCTTGCCCGCACGTTTAACCAGTTTTCCAGTGGACTTGCTTGAATGTGTTAAACTGTTGACCCATCATATACTTACATCTAGACATCCAGATACCTACAGCTCAGCTACAGCCATCGCCAATCTGCTGAGCTACCTATGCCACGGCCACCTACTTAAAAATACTTTTGTATTTGTTTCCAATTCCGACTCGAAGATAGGTGGTTTTACTTGGTGGGCGGCCAATGGCAGCCCAGCATATTATGGCGATTCGAAGGCGGGGTATCTGTCCCCAAGCGATTGCGCGTTATATGCTCCCCAACCAATTGTATGTTAGAATATGAGAATGTAGGTGCTAGGGTGCTGCTTACGAAGAAAGTATCTGAACACAAGCATCATCCATCTGAATACCTATACACTCGTATAAGCTTTCAAGCGCACATGGGCGGTGGAATGGTAGGTATCCCCAGACCCCCAGTCCCATAGTAAGCTTATGACGTTTACAGTCTTGCTCTTGTCATTGTCGTAGGTTAAAATGCTGGGAGACGTGCTGAGGCGGACAAAAGGCAAAGGGGGTGAACTAGGCGGCGGCGGCGGGCAATGGCAAATATTTAATTAAGCTAAAATTTTACCATAAAACCCACATTGTTCGGATTTTCGAGCTGCAATAGATAAGTATCTATAAGACGATGTGTTGCTCGTGTCTCGTGTGCATTTTCGATACTTTTTTTCGAGTTGTATTTTTTTCTTATTTTTCCTCCACTCTTTAAACTCTCTTGGGTTAATTTTTAATTCGAACCAAAGTAGGAAGGTAATTGCTAAATTGCTTTATTTGCAAAGTCGCATTCTGTGGAAGTTATTGATATATTATCAACAGAAATACACGATTAGACTCAGTTCCAAGGAAATAAATTATACAGTAAAATAAATTAGGAATGTAAATTGAAAATATTGAATTGGTTAAGTAGACAGCACTTATATAGATAATAAGTACTTATTGGCATAAAGATAAGGTTATCGAAGCAGAATTTGCGTACCAGCCACTTTAAATTAGTACCCGCAATGGAGTGCGATTGCTGCTGCAAAAAAATAGTCTCACGCCAATAAGAGGTAAAAACCAAACCTGTCCGGGAACACTGTATATTATAACAAGTTTTTCTGGTCGATAATTCGTATTATTAACTCATATTTATTGGCTTCACATCTGAAGGATGTCTGCCCCATAATTAGATAAAGTTCCCAAGAAATGTGTTTATGTAAACAAATAAATTGTATCATGGAAAACTGCAAATTGGAAAATTAGATTGAATATGCAGTTAGCTTAGCTAACAGAGAAAATCAAACGTCAAAGTACTTTAGGTAGGTCAAAAATATAAACCTGATCGTTTGAAAACTCTTAAGAAAAACATTTATTTTCGAATATTCTAAACTTTTAAATAGGCGCGGCGTCGGCATCAGTGTCTTTCCATGGGATAATTTTGTTCCTTTCGCATATTAGGCGTATTTTTTTTTGAATCTATAGTTATAGCTCACTTTTACTTTTGCATGCAAAACTTTTATACTCACTTTTGGCTTTGTTATACTTGCTTTCATCATCATCATCATATCATCATCATTTTCAATGGTCCGCTTGTCCATTAAGTGGGTCGCGGGTGCAGGTTTCTCAAGTGGACCCTCCATAGCTCTCGATTCTCCGCCATCGACTCTAAATCATCAAGGGCAATTATGGACTTGATTTAACCATCTCATCCTTGGTCTACCTAGAGGCGCCTACTTGATGGTACAGATTCCATAGCTCGTCGTGAAATCCTATTCGGGGACATGCGTTTAACATGACCAAACCACCGAAGCATGGATCGCTCCGTCCGGAGAAGTAGCTGCTCGACATTGAGTTCCTCTCGAATTCTGGTATTTCTGATGCGATCTCTATGGGTCACACCAGCAATACAACGGAGAAATCTCATTACGACAGCTTGTATTCGCGATCTTATTCTTTCGGTCATTACCCAAACCTAACAAAGTCATTACCGTAGGTAAGAGCTGGAACAAACACCGAATTAAAGACTGCCAAGTGAGCTTTGATACCAAGTTCAGTCCTCCTGATAACAGAATGACCAAGCTGTCACAAAATTAATCCAGCCTGACCAATCCTACAGGAAAACTCAGCATTGTACCTTCCATCACTCGTGAATAAGACCCCGAGATACTTAAACTTCTCCACCTGTTTCAATGGGACTCCACTAACATGCAGAGTGCAGTGAACAGGCGTTCTGCAGACGACCATCACTTCAGATTTGTTAACATTTACTTTCATCTCAGCTTCCTTGAAGTTGAAGTTCAGTCTGAGAGGATCCAAGGATGACCAAGTCATCAGCGAAGAGCAAATGACTTATCCTCAGATCTCCCAATTCGAAACGTTCTTCGCCAAAACTGCGCCGTAACATCCAGTCCATATAAGTAATGAAAAGGAGAGGCGACAAGACGCACCCCTGGCGAAGTCCAACGCCCACGGTGAAAGGTATTGATTTAACGCCGTTTATCCGAACACAGCTTTTACAGTTTGTGTAAAGAGATTGAATGGCTCTCAAGAGAGAACCATCAACTCCATACTCCTGCAATACACTCCAGAGTTTCCCTCGAGGGACTCGGTCGTATGCCTTCTCCAAATCTACGAAGCAAGCGTAAACAGGTGTAGCATACTCCCAAGCCTTCTCCAGTACCATTCTGAGAGTGAATAACTGGTCGGTTGTGCTTCTGCCGGGACGAAAGCCGCACTGCTCATCTCCCAATCGTGCCTCGACCACAGCTCTGCAACGCGTTTCCAGCACCTTGGCAAAGACTTTTCCGGGGAGACTTAACAGTGATATACCCCTGTAATTGGAGCAATCCCTTTTATCCCCTTTCTTGAAAAGGGGCACAATCACCCCAATCTGCCAATCGCTGGGTGCTTCGCCGCATTCCCAGGCCACTTTAATGACACGAGAAAGCCATTTGACTCCCTCTTCACCTAAGGCCTTGAGCATTTCTGGCCGGATTTCGTCCACTCCGGCAGATTTGCCAGCTTTTAGCGATTTTATCGCAAAAGTGACTTCCTCTACCGTGGGACTATTTTCCGCCCTACTCCAGGCAATAGACCTGTCATCCTCAATGCCCTGGATTGGATTAAGCAATTCAGAAAAGTGCTCGCTCCATCTGCGCAAGATGTCCTCCTCATTAGAACGAAGTGTACCATCTTTGGATTTGACTGCTTCAATAATGTTCCACTTCCTTCATCTAAGACGGCGGATGGTCTGCCAGAACACCTTGCTTGCAGATCTGTGGTCACGGTCTAATTTCTCGCCGAACTCCTTCCAAGATTGTTCTTTGGCTGCTTTAACAGCCAATTTGCAAGTTCTTCGCGCCTCAATGTACCGGTTTCGAGAAGGAGAGTCTCCCAAGTGAATCCACACCTTGAAAGCATTCTTCTATCTGATGGCTTCTTGAGCTCCGGGCGTTTTAAACCACGCGGTTCTTTTCTCACCACCAGCCGCCACACCGAGCCGCTTCACTCCGCAAACATGTCGTTGAAAACAACTGCCATTCTTCCTCTACATTCAATGGAACATTTAGAATTTGTTCAAACCTTTCAGATACCTGCCGTGCAAATTCCTCCCGTATCTCATCGTTCTGTAGCTCCTCCCACCGTATGCGTGTAACCATCCTTGGATTTCCCCGTTGCTACATCAATCCTGAAAGGTTTTTTCCATATTTTGTTTTTGGATATTCGAAGAGGTTTTCAAAAAAACCTTGCTTTTAAAAGGCTATGCCGAAAGAACTGAGTTGCGGGGATAAAAAGATGGATCATGGAAGTAGGTATGTATGTACTTCTAAACGTTTTTCCACAAAACGACTTCCTTCGACTAACTAACACTGTCTTCGCACTTGATGAGTTATTTTATCATATCTACCTATAAACGAATGGCTTTGTAAATTATTTTAAAACTTTTTTTCGATTCACTTGTATGCCGACGGGAAAAATTACTCCGCGGAACAAAATGAGTCGCTTTACGCTTGAACAACGTTGGGAAATATTGAAAACTTATTTTCAAAAGTGAGGGCTGTGTAGCCCAAACAGTACGTTTTTTAAAAAAAAGTTTTCAAATCGTTTTATCAGCCGTCTTGGCGATGTCAATTGGCCGCCTCAGAGCTGTGATTTGACCCCTTTGGACTTTTTTTGTGTGGAACCGTGAAGGGCCGATATTATGCCAACAAGTCGGAAACGATTCAAGCACTTAAGACCAATATCATCCAAGCAATCCGTGAGCTACAGCCCGAAACCATCAACAAGGTCTTGGAAACTTGGAGTGACAGAATGCGCTACTGCGAAGCCAGCCGAGGCAGCCACTTGAACGACACGTTGTGTTCCATAATTAATGGGAATGTTTGCTCTTACTTATAGGTACTTACTTACTTATCGGTGGAAAGTCTCTGCCTGTGACACAACAGCCTTCCATCCTCTACGATCCCGGGCACGCTGCTTCCAGTTGTCGAGAACAAGCGCTCTGGCATCCGAGATGGCTTGGTCTTTGAAACGGAGGCTCGGTCTTTCTTGTCTTTTCGAATTTGGGGGCTGGGATTCGAAGATCCTCTTGGCTGCAACATTATAGTCCATTATCGCTCGATGTGCGGCCGAGCCAATGTAGTCGACGTGTTTTGGCTTTTTAGACTACATCCACATCTTGGTACAGCTCATAGAGTTCGCGGTTGTATCTTCTCCTTCATTCGCCCTCCTCGCACACAGACCCAAAAATCCACCGAAGTATTTTTCGAAGGTATCAGCTCTTCCTTCTTGCTTGTCGTCCATCACTCGGCGCCCCATAAAGTAGAACTGGCAGGATAGGGGTTTTGTAGAGCACACATTTCGTCCTTTTAGTTAGGAGTTTTGTACCCAGTTGTTTTGCCAAACCGAAGAAGCAACGGTTTCCTAGGGTAATTCTTGGTGGACAGATGCTTGTTTGTTGATAGCATGTATACTTAGTCTTGTCCTCATTTACTTCAAGGCCAACTGATTTCGCCTGTTCTTCAATCGCCGTGAACGCTTCTATCACGGCACACTGGGACTGTCGACACCCCGGGCTACCTATACCCTTAAACGGGCACTACATATGATTTTCTATAAGTTCATTCATATATTCGTTTTAACGAAATATAGTCTTGAATCTCGTTTTCAATTTACAAACTAGTCTGTACGCCTGAAAACGGCATCTTAACGGTTGATCCATGTTATTACAAATATCATCCCAAACTTTTATTGGCAATGGTTAAATCGCAGACCAACCAGTCGGTAGTTCTAAGTCAGTATCTTCCAGTGCAGGATGCCTGTGACATTTGCTATATGTATACATATACACGTATACCTACAGCTAATCCGGCACTTGTTCTATATGCGAATAAACGATTACATACATTTGACTCAAAGGCCGTTTTAATTAGATCTCATGGGACATATTACATACATAAATAAGGATGGACTTTTAACTAGAAAGGCTGACGAAAAAACATCGTGTCGTTAAAGAGCAAGTAGCAAGTGCTGTAGAAATTACGAATTCCCAGCGAAGCATAATTTAAAAAAAGAAATTAGATCATCAATATACGTATACGGCGAACGACAACTTTAAAATCTAATTAAAAACGAAATAAACAGAAAGTGAGACAAGTTTATCTAGAACTGCACAAGTGTCTTATACCTACCTACAAGTAGCAGCTTAGAAACACTTTTAGCGTATCTTCAACATGGCTACCTATAATAAATTAATTATTAATCGGTCGAAGAGGTATACCTTTGGTATACATAGATGCCTACTATACCTATACTAACTTACAAATTAACATCTACGAGCTTACCCATCGTTGACGATACCATTACCAGATGATGGTTAAAGCGTTAAAGCGTTGCCAATTAAATCATTGGAAATGGAATCTAAAATAAATTATCAGTTCACTCCTCAAAATGGCGATACATTTCAATAGCGTTTTAGAAAACCATTTAAATGAACAATTGCAAGCTGCAATGTGCTCCTTTTTAGCGGCAGAAGAAACAGTAACCGGTCTTTAAGAAAACAGCACGATTCTCATGATATCATCACATCATCCTTTTAAGTATACGCTTTATGAAAAGAATTCAGCGTGACGCCCTCTATGAATAGTAATCAGCTTACCGACATTATAACTCTCTAGATATAGATGCCTATACTCTCATGCAAAACATTATTCCTGACAAATTTATTACAACGGCGCGAAATAACAAAGCGAGTGGGCTGACAATTGGAGTCGGGTTTATTTTTTTTTTTTCATTTCTCTGGCTTATCTCTTACTAATGCAACAATCCATCTACAATGTCAAATGCATTTGCCAAACAAAAAAAAACATTGATTAGTAAATCAATTACAACCGCATCCAAGCAAATTATACAGGGACCCATAATTTCGAATGACAAAGCAAAGTATCTACCGCCTAAACAGGACAACGCCAACAAAAAATTGGAAACAATAAAATGAGAGACTAATTGTAATTGCATAGTCCGTTCATCTATTTTATTGCGGTCACAAAATGTTTATATAACAAATGGCAATTTGGTTGAATTAGTGTAATAACCGTGATCGCGATCTCCGAATTGAAATGACCGCGTGTGCATCCACAAAAAACAAATCTCTGATTAAGCCGGTAGGTTGGTGCCGATATTAGTTCTATATCAAAAGCAAAGCACCTGGAAAAATGTAATTTGGTCAAGAAAAACTGGGGGACAAAAAAACTATGTGTGCACTTGCAATGTGTACCTACAACCTACATAAGGTCGGAATAAAATCGGAGTCAGACAAAGCATACGGTAGGAGCTGAATTAATTGATTACTTGCAAACAAACGGGGAACAACATGGAAGCTGATTGCTGATGGGTATAGTGTGGTTTTTCTTTATTTCGTTTTGCTTCCCCAAATAGCATACTGCATATACCTACCAGCATAGGTACACAAAAAAAGGATTCGCTTCCTCCCGCCCTTTTTGCAGGTTGTAATTATTATTATGGGTGCATTCGGTAATTGTTGTGTATCTGCTGGATTGCGATTGGAAGTCCTTGTGTAAAAAAGTATCGAATTGCTATCTCTTTCGGTTATCCACTGAATTGCACCTTGTGGTCTATCCAGTTGACCGGGTATTGATATCATTTTAGAATCAGATAGGATACACACTGCCACCATACACAATCAAATAAGAGCGACATCATTGTGTTGTGTAACACTGAGTGCAATGGAAACACACTCAAATGCTGTAAAACCACAATCCGACTAAGAAAATACAAGAACAACTCATTCAGAGAGGAAGAGCATGAGCAGTAGTTCTACAAGATTTGTATTGTGGAATTGAGTTGGAAGTTGTGGAAGGTATTTTGTAATTCTTGATGAAATTCTTCGAAAAGGCTGCAGTTTGTTGGCATCTTAACTCACTGTGAGATAAGCTCCGCGAAATAGTACCTACCTATTGTTAACAGTGGAGCCCATGTGGACCTGCCTAACCTCCTACCCGCATAGCCGGATCTAAATATTGTGGACCCTAGGCCTTTACAATAAAGGGTGCCCTATATTTTATATATCTATCCTTTTACTTTTACATTGCTAAATATAGTTTATCGACAATGCCTGTACTTGGTAAGCGCACGAAATTATGTCCTACCCAAAAATTGGGTATATAAGTTAAAAATGCACTCACACCTCACTTAAAAAGGCTTTGAAAGGCCGAAGACTTATAACCAAGAGGGAGACAACCAGTGGCTGGAAAATGAACTGAGACCAGTTTGTTGTGCAAGCGTTTTGACTTAGGATTTCAAAAATGTGGTAGGTAGATTGACAGCAAAATCAGTGTTGTTGGTAGACTAGAAGTCTGTCTAGATTTGTTTTATTATTCATAAGCTACATTCAGGCAAACATTTTGGAAAAACTATTCAGTTTAAAAGGTCTTAAAAACCGAAACAAAATGTTCACCTTTCTGTTTTCCGATTGTGCCTTATCGAGACTGAGAATTTATATGAAAAACCAAATAAAGGTAGTTATGTATGTACCGCTTAGGATTCTCAAATGAACTCGCCGGCGAACCAAATCTTCTTCTGAGGAACTCGAAGCGAACGTAATGCGAACTGTCTGTTTTGCTGGAACGAAAATGTTAATGACGGCACAAAACACAAAAACATTTAGAGTGTGTCTGGATTTGATATATTCTGAGATTTTTATTTGTATTTTACAGATATCGGAAGAATCGTTATGCACAACATTCATCAGTTTTAATTGCTTTGTTTTGTTTGAAGTTTTCGTGTTGCTTCATGTGTCGTGATGGTTAAATCTTCGCGTTAGCTGGACAATGCTAGCCTGGTTTGCGGCCCAGGGGTGGGCGCGCGCCTACTCATATTCATATGAATGACTGTTCTTGCAAGTTATAAACTTGTACCATTATTTCTCAAGGAAGATGTTTTGTAATCTTAGGATTGAAAGGCGCTCCAGGTTACTGCCACGGCCACCTTTGGCCCCATTGCAGCTACGGCACGATGAGTGCATTACCCAGTCGGTGTTGGTCAGTGTGAATCGTGGATGCCAATCAAATTCCTCACACAAATTACCATCTGACTCCACAGTCAGGATCAGGAGTAACATAAGAGGTATGCGATGCCGTATGGGTTTTTTTTTTTTTTTGACAACATGCGAGACGATACATATTCACTTGTAAGTCAAGAAATGGGCCAACACGGTGTCAAAGGTGCAAAAAACTAGTTTTCCGGATATGGGAAGTCCACGAATAATATGCACTTAGCAGCCACAAAGACAAGCACGCGCCATAAACTATAGGGCCGAAGCGGAAAGATAAATACCTATTATTGGAAATCGAATCCGGTTAACCCTCGTAATTCATTGAAGAAAACCAATGCTAACTATATATGCCTACTTAGTTTTAGCGAGGGTTAGCTGCTTCATTCCCTGATAGTTTTACCATTCTGTTGGAAACTGTTTGAAACTGTTGGACATTGGTGCACTAGGTTTATGTGTGCTAGCATTATGTCCTCTAGATATCGTCCTATAACGTGATACATGAAGTAATAATGCCCTGTGAATATTGCTTCATATACTCATATAGTTAGAACGTCTCACTTGGAAGAGCGCCCTAACAATTTGAACCATATTCTGAATTGCCTAAATTTTGTGAATAGGTATATAGGTACCATTCTCAGTGTTAAGCCCTGGTCTATTTTTTGACCAAGAAGTTTACCATTCCCGTACAGGACTCAGCGAATTGCTATATTCTATATATAGACCAATAAATTTATATCAAATTGTATTTGACCTCTGTTTCGCAAGAGTGTCTGGGGTTTTCATTCACGGACAATCGCATCGTTCCCATTCCTGATATTTTTCGTCTTTTTTTTTTGCAGTAGTGAGTGCTGAGTGACCCCGGCGGGGATCAAACATTTATCGCGAAAAGTCAAAAGCAAAAACAGTAACCGATACACCATGGCCACCGCGTTAGTCTCAGTAAAATGCTATATGCGTCCTATCCGGGTATATATGAGTATATCAAAATCGACACGCCTCGCCGACCATAGTAGCGTCATCCAAGCTGAGGTCCTGGAAGTGGCAACAGCAACGCGTAAGTCGGTGGTAAGGGCAAAACTGGAGGAGCTGGGGGTATTTTCTTCTTTATCGACAGCCAGGCAGCAATAATAGCGATACTATCGATTGTGAGGTAGTATCGCGAAGAACTCGTGGCTCTTGATGGTAAACAGCACAATGTATCGCTCTGCTTAGTTCCAGGACATCAAGCAATTCCAGACTATTAGAAAGCAGACGAATTAGCAACACAAGGTTTGACAGCTGTTTTAGAACAAGCTGATCCCTCTGTAAACAACCCGCGTTGCACACTCAAATTTCAAGCAGCAGCAGAAAAACCACAAGAGAGGCGAATGCTAGGTGGCCACCTTAAATACTTGTAGGTAATACCTACAACAATAATGCTATGACCGTCCTTCAATTAAACCAGAACCGAGAGTATACCTACCTATATAATATGGAAGGATAGGAAATCCCTGTCCACCCTCGTAGGAATCATAACAGGGCAAAATACTCTGTTGTACCAGATGAAGAAAATTATCTTAACGGAAAAAGAACTCTGTAGAGGCTGCGGTGATGAGGGAGCCTTTGACACAACACAACCCATTTTCTATGTCACTGCCCAGGTCTCCAACTCCAATACACCAGGTAGATATAAATTATCCTTGGAAGTCACGACCTGACCTGAGTGAGGCACGGAGCACTTCCCGCCAACCTAACCTAACCTAACAAAAACCTAACCTAACCTATGGAATATTACTTTGGAGACCCACCCATAAATAAGTACAAAGTAACTTAACTTTCTGAACAATTCAAATATCTAGGTAGAGGTACCTAACCTATATCGACCTAAATAAGTAGGTATACCTACGTGAAATGTAAATACAAAAAAAAACTTAACTCCTTTGATTTGATTTACATATCTTATCTACCTTATCCACCTAGGAACGATAGATCTACCTATCTGTTGAAGCTGTCATATTACCTCCCACATAGTCTAAATACCTAAATAGCGACAACATCGAGACACTCTATGTTGTATCTTGTTAAAGTACCTTTTTTTGGTTGCGCTGATGGATGTGGTAATCTTCTAAGGATGCGGTAGCCCGTGCTACCAACATGCACGATTCGCAAACCCGAATAATTGATGCCAGGAGTGCGCCTGACGTACTAATCCACACCCTATTTCCTACAACGACTCTCCCTGCGGGACTGCCGTTAGGTATTACTTCGCGGGGCTGGTTAGCAACACATGCTAAATCCTCCGGGTCCGCCATTTCGGCTCTTATAAGTTGTTAAAGTACCTAATTGTAAGGGTACGTCCATAGAGGACCAGTTTCTCGCTTTATCGCTTTCCAGCCGCTGGTTCACGCTAGTTGAAAATAAAGCTGGGGTTGAATGGACGCGTCCATAGTGAACCAGCTTCGACAAGCTACAACCAGCTTTTGCCAGCTTTTACAGGCATCAATTTGTAATTCTTGTTGACGCCGGTAACCAGCTTTCAAACTTTTTATTTAGGTTTTTTATTCAATTTTAATTTTTCTTTTGTCATGCGGCAATATTTATCTAAATATTTTTTTCTGGATAATATTTTAATTTTGAAAATATGTTTTTTAACAATTGATTTAAGACATGAGTGAAGAGAAAACCGGCGCGACGTTCACTATGACCATCACCTGTTAAAATCACGCTGGCTCTATGTACCGGCGTGAATCATTCCGGAAAGCTGGTAATCCAGAAAGCGATAAGATGGTTCACTATAGACGTACCTACCCTAAAATAAGATCGCATACATTTTGTTTTTTTAAATAAATAAGAATCTACAAATACCTAGCTCCCGAAAAAAAAAACACCTTCGACAACACTTACGGACAGAAGGTAAGCTATCAGTAAGTACTTACCACTAACCAATGCCAAATCCAGCAGCCCACGAAAATACTATTGCCTTTGAGTGTTTTCAACACCATGAATGTTCTCGTTTTGAGTATCTATTTTGAACTTATACATTCCACAAACGAGCAACGACGAAACGAGGAAACGAGTGAGTTACTTTACAAACAAAAATATCTCATTCCCAATCACAAGACAATTTATATAACACACTCGTCCACGAATCCAATTGGAATTTATCTTTTTCCTTCTCTGTTTCACCTGCGGAGGCAACCTGTCTCCCATTTTCATATAACCAACGCGAACTTGATTCCAGCCAATGCGGCAGCCTGTTGTGAATATGTGTGTGCGAATAATGTTTGTTATTGTCGCACACATTAGTATCCGCGCACAGTCGGTGTTTTTATACAGATATCCCAAACGTATCCACCGCATCCAACACATCCAAGATAGACCGGGCAGGCATTCTCGTTTTTTGTGGATGCTGCTCAGCGCGAGCATTCGAGTTCGGAATTCCAGCGAGTTGGAAGCTACTTTTTGCTGCTGCGCTACATTGCGCCCGTGTATTTTCCAAGTGGCCTACCGCTCTGTGCTCTACACACAACCGTTCGTTCGTTCGTCGTCCGATGGGCGAGATTCCTTTTAGCCAAAGAGGCAGAAGGCAGTCACTGAATGTCTTTTGGCCTAAAAATTAACGAAAAACTGGTATTTTGATGCGAGCCGTGTTGCAAACATTTTTCCCCCGCATTCGTGTGTTCGTTGGTGCCGGCCGCGTTTTCCTCGCCAACAACAACAAAATATTTTTATAAAAAGTGTAAACACGCGTTAAGCTCAAATTAATTTCAATTGGAGAAGCAACACAAAAAACAAAACAAAAAACACAACCAAACAAAATTGTTTTGTGCGTTTTTGTTTTCTTTCCACCGTGACGCGAGTGATTTGCGCGCGATTTTTAATTACACATCCGTTAATGGAATTGAAATGGAGCAGGTAGGTGCAAGCAGCACTTCCGCCCAATGAAAGTGAATTCGCTTCGTCTTCGTGAAACTTGTGAAACCGTGCAATAACCATTGATTGAGCGTGTGCTTTTCAGTGATCCAATAAATGAATCAAGTGCGTTTTGTGAATGAAGCCTGATATGAAAATGTGTCATCCCCAGTGAAGTGGTCTAACTACTGTGATTGCAAAAAGGAAATTTTTTGTGACATCAGTGGATGTGTGTGTGTGTGCGTGTGGGGAGTTTGTGTGTCAGTTGTAAGGATTTACAGCGGGCTCTCGTCGAGAGCAAATGGCTCTTGTCTAGAGCATGCATTCATGGTACAAAGGACCTCAGTTTCATCAGAAACACTTTCGTCATCCGCTGGCTGTTGCTGCACCGCCACCGATCAAGCTAGAATCTGGATACAATGACAATTACTTAGCTTTCGAGTGTGCGTCGCCGTTCAAGGTAAGTTTTCTATAATAGGTAAAAGGGATAAGCGCGAACTTATAATGTCTTCTTGAAACACTTCTCTTTGGAAAGGCGAACCTATAACCCTTCAACAGTGTCCCGAGACGCTTGTTAAAAGTTGTGGGCATCTGGAAATGTGTTACCAGGATACCTCTGAATATGCTGATGATTGTGATACCTATTGGATAAGTAGTCCTGCCATTTTATTCCCGAGTTGACAGTGACTCCGAGAAGGGGTTGGTTGTCCATTATAATCTGTTATACTTATACAGTTTAAGCTATATTTTTTGTAAAAGTGGACAGCTGTGAGTCTTCATATATGATCCAGATCCTCATTGAAAGAACTAATTTGCTCGCGCATGGCTGTGTAATGTAGTTGCCCGCCGCTCAGAATAACTGTTTGCAACCATCCGCAGAATTGTTGTATCGTAATCCGTAAGAGGCTTATTTCTTTAGTAGAGCTCTATGCCAGACTTTATCAAAAGCGTTTGAAATGTCCAAGGCTATGTCTCAGGATTCGCCATATTGTACGTTTGCCTGGGTCCATAAGTGGGTTACATAGCTCAACAGGTCTCCAATAGAAAGACGGCTGCGAAATCCATATTGCCTAACGTTTATTAGGTAATCGGTGCGGTCTTCTAGATTCTATTTGATTACTTCGACATTTAGGTATTAAATTTGGAAATCCATTGGGCGGTAGTTTTGAGGTAAGCATTTCCAATCTTTTTTAGAAATCGGTCTTCTAGGAGCACGATACTGCAACATCTTGAACAGCTTTTATAGTATAGGTGCGCAAGATTTGGCGCAGAAATTTTGAGTTATTTGTTTGTTTTTACTGGCTATAATCATGGAAACCAGTTGCATCCATTTATAAAGCTTAGCTAGGAATGTTAGCTGCGGGGTATTATAGGTACCTACCTAGATCACCAGAGATCATTGAGAGAATAATTTCCAAAGTAGGACTTTCTTAAGTTGGCTATAGCGCAGGACAACACCAACAGCAAATAAAGTGGGTGATGGACTCATCGTCCTCTTTATCTCTGCAGCTTGTGCAGAAGTCATTGTATGGAAGACCAAGTTTTGGCGCGTGTCTGACTTAATATACAATGCCTGGATTGACATTAACGCCTTTCGAAATGCTAGATCTTTTAAATCGCAAGAGCTCCTGGGATGGGATGTTTTTGTATCCACAACTGACCAGGTAACCCTATCAGTATATGAATCGCAGTATCCTAGATGTTAGGTCCTACTAAGAATTCGAGTAATATGGCTGGAATTCCGTCAGGTACTGTTGCGCTTTCCTAATCCAGTTATAAGGAAGCACGTAGTCGAAATTTTACAAACGTTATCGATGATTCAACCCTATGGTGTAGAAGGTGGCTCCAGTTGTGCAGAATATAGAGTAGAACTTTCATTAAAGCAAAAATATCCGCCTTTTCTTTATATCTAAAGTGTTGATGCCAACGATCTGTCTTCCTTTACTGAAAGTGGAAAGAAAGATAAACTGAAGTTCTATTGCTTATAGACCAGAAGGCGCCCGAAGCTTTAGATGTGCAAGTGATTCAGATTCTGTTAGTAATTATTCCCTCGTTATTTATGTTGTATCTCAACTCAATCAATTCATAAAGCATAACCAAAAGTATATAGCTCCTTCACATTTAAATGTCTAAAACAGAGAACTTTGTCAATAAACGCATGACATTTAAGTATTTTATTTTGTCAGTTTTGCTGGTCAATGATATTTTATTAGATTTGTAAAAAGAACAAGTGGAAAGGGACCTTAACCAACTTAGCGTGCGAAACTGAAGACAGCTGGCCAAAGATCGTGCTGGCTGGAGACGCTTGTTGGTTGAGGCCCAGGTCCACCCCGGACTGTAGCGCCACCAAGTAAGTAAATTTGTAGGAAAAAGTTCTTAATCATGTAGCTGAGGGTTGGGCAAACGGTCGATGGCGATCAATCGGTCAACCACCAGGCAATTTTAAGGCGACCATGTATAAACTGTAATGAAATCTTCTCAAATAAAATAAAAGCATTATTTTATTCTCCTCTATAAATTTTTTAGGAATCAATCCTTTCTCCAATTTTAAATTTCTTCTTAAATTTCTGAAAATCAAAATGAACTTCATGCATTCATTAATAAACTTGTTTTGTTAGGTGACAGATTCAAATTTACAATATTTATTCAAAAATTATAATATAGGTAATAGTACAACTTTGTTGCACATATTGTTACTGACATTATTCGTGGTACAAGCATTAAAAAAATATTTTTCAGTGCTCAATTAGAAAAAAGCGTATCGGTCCAAGCGGAACTTCTGTAAGTAATAATTCGATGGTTAACTAGACATCGGTTCTTACAAAGATTACGGGACTTATTCGATGAAATGAAAGAGTTTCTACTATTTAGAAAATGCAATAGTTTAGGTAGGAACATCACGAACTTGATGATGAAAAGTGATTAATGAATTACATAAGTATTTTTGTTGTAGGTATAACAGCTCATAATTATAATAATCTATACAATTGAAAAAAAAGGCCATATCAGAAAATTCTACTCCTTCAAATTTATGTGCTCTTTCAAGGCTCAAAGTTCGGATTTCGCAGAAAGCTTCTGGAAATTTAAGAGTGAAGAAAAGTATAGAAAAAAAATACTTATAATTTAACGTCACTCCTCTGTTCAACCTATTTAGGGAAAATATATTTTTTTAATTGTGAAATACTACATATATTACAGATACACTCCCGCTCAACTAAATAGGTTCAATATTTAAAAAAAAACTAAAAAGGCAATATCTCTTTAACCAAATTGCCAATTTTTTTATATAGAATAATCAATTGTTAATGAAACACGAAAGTTTTCGGTCTCTAACACACGTATATATATATACCTATTTATTATTATTTTTTTTGAATAACATAGTCAAAAAATTTCCATATATTTTGGTTCATCAGAATAGGTTCAAGGGCAATGACTTTAGTTTGTGATGTATACAGCGATTATGTAACCAACGTCAATTCCTTTGCTTTTTTAAATTGAAAGTAATTACCTACCTCCTAATTGCGGATCGCGGAAAGCAATTTAATGGCTTTGAAAAAGACCAAATATAGGGATAGGTACATCAAATTTGGTTTAAAGCAGGACCAAATCGCTTAGAAGATTGGCCGAAATCAAAATGTAGTTGGTAATATTATTCGGAATGAATTAAGCTATAATATCAATAAGAAAGGAGCAGCTCAATATGCGACAACACCTGCAGCCAGAAGACTTATCATTAAAACTGCTTCAAATTCCCAACGTTCTGCTGCTAAAATCAGGGAAGAATACGGTGCTAATGAAAGTCTGCCATCTGGAAAACGTATTATTCGGAGTGCCAAGCGTTTGAAGACACTGAACGTAAAAAAAAAACACATCTCAATGATGTGCGCAAAGTTTCACTACTTCAGTTTGGTCGAGAGCATACGACGTGAAACAAGAAGTGGCAAACTATCGCGTTTTCCAATGAAAAGAAGTTGAACTTGGATGGACCGGATGGCTAAAACTATTAAATTCACGACCTACGGAAGGATCAGTGTATTTTAGAGCCACCACACCTGTGCAGGGGGCATAATGGTGTTCCGCACATATCATATTATGGGACTTGTGAGCTGCAGTTTGTTACATCGAAAATTAACGCGAATATATACAAAACTGTACTACAAAATGCTTTTTCAAATTTTTCCAATATTTTTAACGGATTCCATGGACGGAATCCATTCATACCTATACTGCCAGGGTTATTTTTAAACAGTGGATAAAGGACCAAAATGTGAAATTGCTCGAGTGGTTGGCATACTCCCCGGACATAAATATTATTGAAATAGTTTGGGGACTATTGTCCAAGAAAGTGTATGAGGAAAGGAGACAATTTGATGATCCTGCAAGCCTAATTGGCGCCATTAAAAAAGCCGGGTCAACAATTTCACTTGGAATTATTAATGAATAGATATTATAAGTATTTTCCTAATCGTATCTATGAAGTACATTGAACAAAGGAGGAAGTACTACATACTAAATTATACCTAAATATGTAGCTAAATGTTAAAAATAACCAAAGCTGTGAATTAATACTTAACATACATATATTTTTTTTTAATTTTCAATTTTTGAACCTAATTCAGTTCACCCAAAATAAATGGTAATTTTTCGATATGTTTTTGGAAAAATAATCATGAAAATATAAATATGTGTCTTAGAGACCGCAAACTTTTGTGTGTCATTAACAAATTGATTATTCTATATAAGAACATTGATTGAAAAAATAATTTTGGACCTATTAAGTTGAGCGGGAGTGTATATAAAAAAAATGACCAAGTGCGAGTATCACTAGCGCACCGAATGTTCCGTACTTGGCCAGGGTTGGTGACTTGAAAACGTTAGTGCGTCGGTTGTTCTTTGATTTAATAGACTTAGGTACAAAATTTGTTTTTTTTTATGAAACAAAATATTTTCTTTAATAAATTATTAATTACTCCAAAACCAGTCAATGTATCGCTTTCATTGGTATATCTTGTCGTTTAACTAGACGTTATACCTGATGTTGTGTGCAAATGTCAGCCTTCTACGACAATTAGTTCTTGAGATAGACCTAGAAAGAAACAGACATCGTACCGAAAACAGTAAGGTTCCGTTTTGTCCTGGACAAAAGATAGACTAGAGATACCAATCTAAGGGAAAAATAATTTAAATAAGATTTTATGACCAATATTGTAAAGTACACCGGAAAATTTGGTAAAAGTTTAGTAGTAGTCTGTTGTATGTCACATGAAAAAGTCTGCTCTCCCATCCATGTTCCAGTTTATTCATCAGATATGCCTTGTATCTATGTGAAAAGAACGGATTTTTTAAAACTATATTTCCTTAGGTGTAACTAGTACATACTTCTTTTAAGTTACAAATTCCTTTTTATTTTTCTAAATATTTTCTAAGATATTAAAGTTACCTGGTAAAAATGTATTCAGATATTTTTTGTAGATATTAGATGTGTTCCCGTAGTTTTTAAGGTTCCGTTCCCATAGGGACAGAACGGAACCTTATTGTTTTCGCTACGATGTCTGTCCGAATCCACTAAGCCAATTTTGTTCATAGAACTATCTAATTAGGTAGTCATTTGGTGAACAAAATATTTTCCTTCTTATAAAAAACTGTTTAATTTTGTACCTAGCTCTATCAAGTCAAAGAACAACCGACACACTAAAGTTTTCAAGTCACCAACCCTGGCCAAGTATCTATGACAAGTATCTATGGAACCTTCGGCGCACGAGGGATACTCGCAATTGGCCGAGTTTTTTTTTTTTTGTTTTTATTAAAAATTTTGTAAAACAATAAAAGAGATTGAGGGAATGCTCACTCTAAAAGATTGACTATTACTCAAAAGTATGTCATTTTCTTTTAGCTCACTTTTTAAAAATCTTCTGCGATTTTTCATGCAGGAAAACAAATGTTGCTATCTCTATTGGATATTGTTTGAAATGTGGACACTGAACAGTGCCAATTTGGGATGGATTCATGTCTACGTTTGAAGAGATTTTCTTTGTAATAGCCAGGACACCTCAAAAAACAAAATTGGGTCAGATAGAAATTTGTTGCGCCATGAGTTCGAATTTAATCCATGCATCGATGGCTGGTATGAGGCAAATGTGTCATCTGCCTCTAAGGATTCGTTCCATTGTTGCCAGGTTTCTTTTGTATCTTTTTTAATGAGCGTATTTTACACGTATTCATTTCTTCAGCGAGTATAGGTAAATCGAAAAATAAGTAAATAAATAGTTGGCGCAACAGGCGTGTATACACTCTAGGCCTAGCTCATAACAACTATTCGTTTGTGTGAGGTTTTTTTTATCTTTGGGCCGAATGGAATGACAATTTTATGCCAAGTCCAAACAGCTGAATTCAGAAGCTTTTCAAGACGCTCTTGAATGTTTGTAAGACGTTCGCGAGAGGTATAGCGCAGTGGAAAAAACAGCTTAAGGTGTGTTTTCCGGGGATCGAACTTATCCCTCGCACAGTAGTCCAGCACACTAACCACTGAGCCACCGCTCCCACATAGGTAAATCGGTAGATAGCATTAAAGGTGCGGCAAGTATAACAACGATTACTCTAAGGCGAATACCACCGGACCCGACATCCTTTTAAATATATGTACAGAGAACCAATGGAACACTGTACACGAACGCCTCAAATAAAAATTATCGGTGAAATGTTTTTTTTTTGCGGATTAGTATGGATGTACATTTCCCGCGCGCCTCGGGAAAATGTTCTTCGTTGTTACACGAGCTGCAGTTTTACTGCACGTTTAGTTTGGTTATTGGATGTAGCTGTAGATATTATTATTTGTCGATCCAAGCAAATCGTTGATGCGGAGAAGAAATAGAGTTGGAGAAAGAATAGATCCTTGGGGCACTCTGCATTTATAGCTAACGAATTAGATGATATACACCATTTACAACAACTTGGATCGGTCTTCCCAGAAGAAGAATTTTGCATCCATCCGCAGAGTTGTTGTGGTAAGACGCTAACTTGCCTAATAGGGCTCTATGCCAGACTCGGTCAAATGCCTTTGAGATGTCCAGGGCTACGGCTCTGGATTCGCCGTGTTGTTCAATTGCTTGCGTCCACAAGTGCTTTACGTTGCTTAACAGGTCTCCAGTGGAACGGCGGCTCCGAAATTTTGTTTATTGAAATTTTCGCCATTGTGACTTCGTTAAAGTTAGCCTGGACACTAAAAATAAATACCGAATCAGTTTCAAAGGTTCCAGATAAAGTTTCGGATAGGTAGCCGACACATAACGCTATCCATTGTTCATCAAAACAACCTGTGTGTCATGGGTGCCCCTACTGGCGACTAAAGCCGCCGATGGCATAGCCTGTTGAATCATTACAACTTAATCGTCAACGTCAGGATGCAACTGCATAAGGTGACCGCCTCTTCATGGTAGGAAAGTTAAGGAGGAAAGTGAATACAATTTTCCTTTTACAGTCGCGTTTTCGGTCGCCGGTATCGAATTCTGAAGTCTTCATCGTAGACTGTTTCAAAATAATTGGCCTTGGGCGAAATACTCTGCTCCTACGGAGCCGTGTAATATGATCGTAATATTCTTCAAATTCGTCTTCTAAAAACTCAAAAAAATCCATGCTAGAACACCTGTGATTGCTGTCTACGCTAGTCAACGAAAGAATGCTCTGAAACTATATTTTTTCCAGTTACTTTAAATAAATATTTTGTTTATCTTCCGGATAAAGGATTTAACAGCCACTTGAACCGGCTGATACTCTATCCGAGACTATGTCTGTCAAATATCACTATCCGAAACCTTTGAAACCAAAGGTTGAAGTTTAGCTGTTCCGGAACAGTTTAGATAAGTTTCGGATAGTCTATCCCAGGGGTTTCCAAACTGCCATTATTGTATACAATATAACACTATGCCCAAATGTCCGCCGCAGCTTCTCACGTTATCACGGATCCGAGTGGTCCAATCTGCCGCATAGATCCGGCTTAATTGGAGCGATGGCATTGGTTATGTTGGGTTTAAGGACATCGATCGATTGCGGTTTATTCGCATTGAGCTCTGTGACTTCAGGCAACGCCACAACACAACATCTCATATATGGAAATTTGTCCATTCATCCAAAAATGCGACCCGTCGCTATAGATGATTTTTCTATGACCATTACATTATCATTAACTTTGAGCTCCTGGGTCAGTTGGATCTTGAACGGGTATAGGCCCAAGTCTCGACGCAAAATTCGCCAAGTTGAAGCCTGCAAAATGCTCATACTTCTTGTGAACAGCAAAACACAATGGCCCACATCGAAGATCGAACGAACCCGACCCGAAATTTTTTTTTAAATCGAACTCAAGCTGATGGAACGTCGTGTGCAGGCGAACTGTGCGTATCGTCTTGCGACGCCTCTAGGATATTCCCACGACGCACAGTTAGGGAACTCCTGGACTCTATCCGATACTTTATCAGCTAGTCTTGAAACTGTCCCTTAATTGTACATATATTAATTTTAAGCGATTGACCAAAAAAGGATCAGTTTTTTATGACTAATTACTTACACATTTTTTTGATTGGCATTCGCATAGTATAGGTCCTTTATGCACCTTAAAATGTCCGAACAGGGAGTATAAGAGAACTAAAAGAGAGAGCATCACCTCAAACTCTAATTTAATATATCACATAAAAACTATCTATGTAATGGTATTACTTTAATCATGATTATTAACGCAGTTATAACTTGTATCTACTTTAAGTGTCATTGATCCTATATCACTAATAGCTACCGTGTTAGACTTAATTTAATATAATGAATTATCACATTGCACAGATGCCATCGTTTAAAAAGTATAACAAACTATATTGGAATGAAATTAATGAGCATCATTAAAGCGAGTAAGTACCTAGGTATACCTATACCTACTCGCATCTGGAGCTAGCTTTTTTATTGATTTCATAACTTTATAAATAATCCAAATCGAAAAAATTAAGTCATTTAGCTTTCGTCAAATAACACTATCCCGGTAAACGGATATACTCGTTCCTTACTCGATTAATAAATAATTAAATGCTGGTATAACTTTAAATTTTAAAAATATCATCTAATCAAACAAATATATAGATAACAAATTTGATGACATGCCATCAGGCTTCCCCGATTCGATAATATTCTGGGTAATATGCAGGTGGAAAATTGGGACTCTGAAAAGTCTGCGTACAGATGAACGATCAACGTAGGTCCTAGACGGCTTCAAAGTATATATACCATCGCTATCTAGGAAGTGCGTTAAATTAAAATAAATAAATAGTTGGCGCAACAGCTCGGTTAGGACCAGGACCATAGATATAGCTAGTAATTCACATTTTTCCGGTGGCTCAAAATGAGACATTTTATTTGAGCCACTGTAACCTCATAGCGCAGAATGGCCTGGCTAAAATATGTATGAAAATCTGTGACATACACTTACGGATATGTATCTACTGGTATTATACTGCAATAATTACTAATAAAAGCGTCTATTTGCGGATTTGTTACAAGTTAAAAACCTATATAAAAAGCACATATTGATCTTTTTGCGAAAAAAATTGTTTTTTCGTTTAACGAGTTCGACTAAACAAATCAAATTTTTTCTTAAGTTAGGGGTTATTTGTTGTTCACAACTTATTTTAAAAATACCTACATAAGTGAATAACTGTATATATTCGTATCCACTCATACTAAAGTTGCACTTAACTCTGCATTATAAAACCAGGGATATAAATCTGTAACGGTATACATATAAACATATGTTACCCTTCCACCTTAGAGATACAGGAATCTCAAGTTGACATCGGTGGAAGGGCTGTCCGGTCGACAAAGCAAAGGCAGGCATGCTTGTTTTTAGCCAGTGCTAAGCTCGTCGGAATGGGTGGGATCTTTTGCATGTCTTGCGGACTACCGTAATTTTACATGCCTGTAAGTTCTATAGGGATATTTGAAAATTAGGGATTGATGAAGGGATATGAAGAAAATTTGGAAAAAGGAAGGACTCTAACTAGGATTGAAACGATTTTTAAAATTTAGACAGCCAAGAAGAAAACAAACCACACCTATCGACTCGGTTGGTTTGCCTTCCTCCTTCTCTCGCCACACCGGTACCGAAGGTGTTATGGTACCTTGTGAGCTGCCCACCCCATTACCCTACTCATGAATGAGCGGAGTACCTTGGTTGCCACTCGCTCATAATATGTGACAACCCCTAAACGTATCAGAACGTTTAACACCTCTTGTTGTCCGTCATCAACATCCACGTTACATCGGTCACCCCGAACTCATCTATTTAATTAGCCGGTCATAATAATTAAATTACTCAACATATTCAATTTCAAATTCAAATAATTGAATAACAATTTATTTAATTATTTTCCTTTATAATAAATTTTAAAAAAACAAAAAAAAAAACATAGTTCCTATAGATAATCAAAGATAAAAAAAAATTAAATTGAATTTAGGCTATTTTCAGTTATTGATTTTAACAGATTAAATATACTAAAAGAAATAGGCGAATAGAATTTCACAAAGAAAAATCAGAGAAAACTAAAATTAAATATGTTTCCTACTACTAGATCTCGAAAATAACTAAACAATAAAAATAATTTAAACCACAAATTAAATCAGACAAATGTTTTGTGTGAATAAGAAGAAAAAAAAAATTTAATAGGTATATTTAAGAATAATTAACCAACGACATACCTTTCATCCTGATTGCAGGTGCACATGCAGCTGGACGAAGAACCTGTTATTTTCAATATTAAAAGAAACCATAAAAAAAATCAACCAAAATCACAAAACACTTGAGCAAATTTCAAATAAATCAAAAAAAAAAAAAAAAAAAATAGAAGTAGATTTTAAGATAGATATAAACATGTACAATTAAATGCAGATTAGTTATAGGAATAGAGAATAAACTGAAGCATAATTATATTAAGATTAAATTAGATAGGTAATAAAAAAAAAAAAAACAAATTTGCACTACACACACAACAGATTAAAACTATTTGCTTGATTTTTTTTTGAGAAGGGGCTCAGGGGCAGAACACAATAGACATCGAAATCACTAGGATATGAGGTTGCAAATCTTCAGTATTTTCGTTGCTTTTGAAGCAAAACTATTTTTGCACAAATGCCACGCTCTTTTATTCTTGCAGACATAGAAAATTGTCTTCAAATTATTTTCTGGAACACTGGTAAATTTGTATATATTTTTCTTAGTTTTTTTTTTTTTTTTAACGGATGATTAGATTAGGTAGTGAAATTATGGTTCTTTTATTTCAATGTGAATCCCTTTTCTTTAGGTTATTAGTTCACTTTTATTATTTTATTGAGGGATACGTTTTAGTTACACAATCATAGATTTTCACAGTTTTTAAATATTTATAACCACAATGATAGGTACGAAGTTTTTTTTTTTTATTTTGTTCAAGCTTAGATACTTTCATATGAAATAGTTTTGTTAAATCCAAAAAAAACAACACGGCTAACAGCAAGCACGTTGGAAAAAAAAAAAAAAAAATCGACAAACTGGAAAATTGAATTTTTAATTATGTAGGTATCTACTGAAACGTTTGAAAATCAGAGACTGACTGAAAAAATTTTTGAAAATTTTCCAAAGAAAATTTTATTTTTCGGTCGAAATGAAGTAGGCTTAAAAATTTGTTGCCAAGATACAGGCCAGGAATGGAACATTTTTAGAATTTAAAAAAAAAGTTGCCGAATTTCGCAGCCATCATTAGCCGGATGTGTTAGGGTATTTTGTTTCGTTAAATTTTGAAATGTTGAAATTTATAGGGTGTAATGATATGTGTTATGTGGTTTTAGAATATAGGTGATGTTGTAGTATGATTATGGGAAATGGATGTAGATGTTGATGTGGGTAATGTTGGGTAGGTAATGTGTGTTCGTGGGATGTGTGTGTATTTAAGGAAGGGTTATTAGCGCCCCCACACCACATTTAATTTTGAGCAAAGCCAGCGTGCGAAAAAAGTAAAAGTGTTTGCTCGCGTCACTTAGTACAAAATTCCGTTTGAATACAATGTCACCCACTTTGAATTGAATATCCTTGCTACGTGTATTATATGTGTGGGCGTATACATCATGTGCTTTAGCAAGGGATTCTTTCAAGTGGGCGTGTATCACGTTCATTTTGGAAGCTTTCGGAAGAAGATCAAATTCAGCATTATTCAAAGCTCTTAACGACTTTAGAAGTTTATAGTCGGAACCATGTTCAACTTTACTCTGTCCGAATAAAGCTTCGTAAGGTGACATGCCGATAGCTGAATGAACTGTCGATCTTAATGCACTGCCAATGGATGTTAACTGTTCATCCCAGTTACGTTGGTCTTTGTCGATATAGGAACGAATGGCAGCTAAAATCGATCGATTTACCCTTTCGCTTGCGTTGGCTTGAGGCGAATAAACAGCGGTTCTGATGTGAGTGACGCCATAGGTATTCAGGAATTTGGCAAATTCCTTACTCACAAATTGTTTCCCATTATCCGAAAGGATTGATTCTGGTACTCCAAATACAGAGAAAACCTGTTTCTCGAGAAATTTCACCACGCTGTCACTCGTCGCTCTACGTAAGGGATGGATAAGGACAAATTTAGTCAACTGATCCAAACAAACGAAGATGTAGCTATTTCCATTTCTCGACCTGGGATACGGTCCTAGAAAGTCCACATATAAGTGCTGGTATGGTCGTTCAACAACAAAAGCTTTTCCCATTTTTGGTTTCAGCGTGAAGTTTGGAGCCTTTGTGCTTTTGCACACGTCACAATTGGAAATAATCATTTTTACTTCAGCCGCCATATTAGGCCAGTAAAAACGATCACGTAGACGGTACAGGGTCTTTGCAACACCCCCATGCGCAGCTTTCGGTGGTTCGTGAGCCAAAAGGATCAAACGTTCGGTAAGATTCGATGGAACCCAAAGCTTCCACACCATGTCGTCTTCAACAGGATGACCTGTGCAATGCCGAACCTTCTTATACACAAAGCCCTCCGAGACTTGGAGGTCCGGAAGTTGATCCTTGTGATTAAGAATGGTTTCTATGAGCTTGGCATACTCACCAGATTTAAAACTGGGATCTGCAAGGTCAATGTGAAGAACATCGTGTGGGCTACTAAGAGAAGGAACATCGTCAAGGGCATCAACAGCATATACTCGCGATAACGCGTCAGGAACAACGTGCTGAGAACCTTTGCGATGTTCAATCTCAAATGTAAAGCCTTGCAACTTTAAACTCCATCGAGCTAACCTACCGTTCAAGTCTTTTTGGTTCATTAACCACTTTAAACTCGCGTGGTCAGTTACTACCTTAAAGCTCTGGCCTTCAACGTATGGTCGAAACTTTTGTATGCCAAGGACCGCAGCTAAACACTCCAACTCTGTAACAGAATAGTTACGTTGTGCAGAATTGAGTTTGTGGGAGTAATAGTATATGGGCCTTTCTATACCTTCTTCATCCATTTGGCAAAGTACACATCCAACCCCAGAGTTTGAAGCGTCGCACAAAATAATGAAAGGCTTGTTGAAATCGGGATTGACAAGAATTGGAGCACATGTCAAAGCGTCCTTCAATTCATTAAATGCTTTTAACGCGTCAGGTCCAAACTCAAATCTTTTACCTTTTTGCAAAGTGTTGGTGATTGGTGCGGCTAATGTCGAGTAATTCTTTACAAATCTTCTGTACCAACCTGAGAGTCCAAGAAATCTACGTACTTGGCGAGGTGACTTTGGTACCGGAAACTCAACAATGGACGCTACCTTATCAGGGTTAACCTTCAAACATCCCTCACCTACAACAAAACCAAGATATGCAAGCTCTTTAAAACAGAATTTGGACTTATCCACGTTAATGGTTAGTCCAGCCTCTGCCAATCTACCAGCTACGAGCTTAAGCATAGCCAAATGTTCGTCGAAGTCTTTTGAAGCAATTAGTAGGTCGTCCAAGTAAACAAAAATGTTCTCTTTCATTTCGTGTGGAATCACTTTATCCATTAGTCTGCACATGCGTTGTGGCGCATTGCAGAGGCCGAAGGGCATTACCTTGAACTGGTATAATGGTCTTCCCGGAACGGTAAACGCAGTCTTTTCCCTTGAGCTTTTCTCCAACGGAATCTGCCAAAAAGCATCTTTCAAATCCACACTTGAAATAAAATGAGAATCCGAAAGACGTCCTAGCAAACCTTCAATATGCGGCAAAGGATACGCATCCTTCTTAGTGACGGAATTGATTTTCCTAAAGTCTAGGCAGAGTCGGTTTTTACCAGTTTGCTTCCGCACTAGAACTACAGGAGAGCTCCAGGAACTGGAACTTTCCTCAATCACATCCATTTGAAGCATGCGATCCACCTCCGCATAAAGAAGATTTTGAACCGCTGGAGAAACAGGATAGTGTCTTTGTTTTATTGGGACCGAATTACCAGTATCAATGTAATGCTCCTCCATTTTTGTCTGCCCTAGACCATGTTTGGAAAAGGATGGAAATAAAGACTTTACTTGTTCGAGAGCTACTAATTGATCTTGAGTTAGCTGATGAATATTTGGATCTATTGTTTCGGTTTTGGATATTTGAGACAACTCTGATATGATATGCGGAGCCAGATTAAAGAGCTTCCAAAAATCGACCCCCAAGTACAGTTTTTGGTCTAACGTCGGAACTATGAACAAAGATATTTCTTTCTCTAAGCCATTGTACTTAATCTTAGCGTTTACAATGCCCACAATTTCCTGCTTATGACCACTAGCTGTGCTAACACCTGATGAGAATGGTCTATACTCAATGCTATTTTGTTTTAGAAACTCTATAGCACCAGCTCCCAAACAGCTGATTGAAGCTCCAGAGTCAAGGAGTCCAAACACTGGGGTATTGTATAGCAGCACGTTAGCATACGGTCTAGGATCTTCAGCATTCAAAAGGGTAGTTGAGGAAATTGCTTTGTAAAGATTTTTCTTATCCTCAAAACGTTGACGAAGCTTAGAGATTTTCTCGGACACATGTGGTGACGGGTTAAATATCCGAGAACGTACTTTCTCATAGTTCACGAGACGTTCGTGTAGACTTGGTCTTGGCTGGTACGAAGTTTGTATTGGGGTAAGAACAGGAGTGGTGTCCCTTTTTAAAATTTGTGTAGGTGCTGTGTGGTCTGTTGAACTGTTGTTAAATATGCAGTCTGTAGTTTTTACTGTTGTTGTTGTTGTTGTGTACCCGGACGATGCATCTGAGAGCAACTTTCCCCGGTCCTTACATTGCTCCTTCGTCGGTTTTCCGAACATTGTTGACAGTTGGGTGTGGTGGTGTTGGCGAGTCCACACTTAAAACAGAACAATGAACGTTGCGGACTTGGACATTCTTGGAATGTATGTCCTGAAACTTTGCAGTTCCAACATACCACTGCACTCATATCCCTAGGAGGCCTTGAGAACTGGACGGCTTCTATGGGTTGAACGTAGGCATCGTCTGCAGTCTCATAGCACAGTTCATTTACCCTTTTGTGGAATTGAGGTGGGTAATTTGGTTGCTGTCTGGATCGTGCAAAGTGTTCAAGACTATACTTCTCCATGTTGCGGCAGGTGTAGACCATTTCTGGAAGGCTCTCGGTCTTAAAGGTCAATAACCTTCCACCAATATCTGAGCAGACATTTTGCCGAATAAGGAATATCAGTCTTTCTGGACCTCTGGGAGTACGGAGTCTAGAATTCATTCTGAGAAGGTCAGAATAAAAACTATCAAATGGCTCATTTGGTTTTTGGCGTCGGTCGTCCATCTTTCGCGCTATCTCCTCATCTGTCTCCAAGCTCCTAAAATGCTCAGTCAACGCAATTCTGAGAGATGGCCAGCTTAGGCGTGGATGAGTTTTGAGATGGATCCAAAACCACGAGCTGACTTCTCCGTCTATAAAATGGTGGAAATTCTTAACGATTTCATCCCATTCAACGTTGTATGACTCACGGAGATGCTCTAGTGTGAACAAGAAATCGTCAACAGTCATGTTTTGATTGTCATACTTTAATCCCCATTTGTGAAAATCTCTGTAGACATGAGATTGACCATATTGGTTCCGTGGAACACGAATTGGGTTGGAATCGTCCAGACGCATTTCTCGTAGCTGTTGAGAGAAATTGCATTGGTTTTGTGGATGCGTCTGATAGGTGGGTATTGCAGGGTTCTGAGTATTGTATGTAGGTAGTAGTGTAGAGTATTGAATGTTCTGTGGTTGATGGGTTTGTGTATGAATTGGTGGAGTTGTGGCACGAATGGTTTCACGAATTACTTCGGCAACCTCTAGACGAAGTTTTGTCCTTTCGTGTTCTAATTGCTTTCGTAGGCCACGTTCATCTTCGGACCTATTAACGGCTAGTGTCGTAGACACTATATCCCGAACATAGGTACGAAGTGAATCAATAACCTGATCCGTGTTCGTTTTTTCATGGTGGTTTATTTTAATGGGGGTGGACGTATTATTAGGATTTCCATGGTGGGAAATATTCTCTAAAATTGCAGATTTGGATGGGCCTGGAGATGGATTTCGATTTAAAAATGGGTTTGAACTATGAAGTCTTGAATTTGGAGACGTGATTTGGGAATGTGGCTCTAGTCCTGATGTGTGTACTGGTAACTGATCATGAGTGTTGTCGAAAGCTAAAGTTACCAGATTAGTTCCACGAGGAGGTGAATTTAGTTCTGATTGTAATGGGTTATTATTAAGGGGGTTGGGGATTGGGACAAAATAGTTAGATGTAGAAGGCTGTAACAAAGATTGGTGCGATACAAACCTATCTTTACTATGCTGATTATCGCTTTCGGGAGAGCTATGATAGAATTGTGACAAGCCGTTTGCTTCACTTCTAACTTGCCTGCTTCTAAGGAAGTAACCATCTTCCATATTTTTAGTTGGGTTGGACATTTTTGGTTATTATATAATATATTAATAAAGAAGAGAAATAGTGGGTATTCAGAAACTAAATATAACAAAACAAAAACTAATATCAGAAATGTAATATAATTAAAATGAGAAAAAAAAGACTTAAATGAGAGAAAACAAACCTAAATACTATTAGTATTGTATTATTAGTATTTATGGAGAACAAAATAGCTATGTATAAAAAAAATGTTGATTCAATTGCAGAATCGTCTACTTATAATTGATAAATAGTATATATTGAGTAGCAAGGGTGACTTTCAATAACGCGGACAAACAAATTAGGACAACAAGAGAGTCTCGAATGGTGCTTTGAGAGAATTAACCATCAGTTCTGCATATCGTCTTTGTTCATGAAATTATTGCCGGTACAAACAACTAGTATGTTCATGATTCAACTAGAAGGATACCGGATAAAATGAACAAAAGATGTTAAAAGGATCTAGGAAGTCATAAACAAGTGCTTGCAGCAACTGACGAAAAGGTACTATGGAAATTCCCTTTCCCGGACAGCAATGCACTTAACGCTTATGAACTTCCGACCCTGTGACGAAATACAATAGTGAAAGCTGTAAAAATGGAGCAGATATAATATCCATTTAAAGACATTCACTATTATATCTCGTCTGTTGTTCAAAGTTTTCAAATCCCCTGATATGATAGTCTGAGGAACCATCAATGGACAGAAGACTTGAAAACCTTAACAAGCGACTGTAAAATACAAGAACCGATTAGTTATTGGCTGAGTTCGAAACATGAAATTGAAATTTGAAAAAAAAGTTGTGCTAAATTAAAATTTGCCTTTGCTTTGTCGACCGGACAGCCCTTCCACCGATGTCAACTTGAGATTCCTGTATCTCTAAGGTGGAAGGGTAACATATGTTTATATGTATACCGTTACAAATCTAATAATTACGACTCCCATGTACACTACACGGCTATACCCTTAGATCTTGCCACGGCTTTGTTGGCAAGGCAAGTATCTACCTATGCACTCTTTTATTGAAATTTTCGCATAAATGTTGCTGAATTTCATTACTACGCCTCCCATTTTCCTCTTTCAAGGCGTTGGTGGTCGTGCCGTCGTGGGCTCGTTTGCATAGACCTTTGACTTCAAAAAACCTCAAAGAAAAAAGTTCAATGTCGTTAAATCACAAGATCTGGAGGTCCAATTCTGGTCGCAAAAATTACTCATGCAGTAATTGAATTGTTTCTCTGGCTAGTATGGCATGTGGCACCGTCTCGCTGAAACCACATGTTGGTCACATCCATATCATGTAAGTTAGGCACTAAAAACTGGGTTATCATGTCACGATAATGAAAACCATTAATTGTTACTGGCTGGCATCCAGCCCAAAATCCGCGCCAAACAGACACGAGTTGGGGATGCATTTGTTTCTCAACAATTACTCGTGGGTTTTCTGAACCCCAAATGCGGCAATTTTGACGATTAACGAAGCCATCAAGATGAAAATGAGCTTCATCAATGAAGATAATTTTGTGAAACAAATTAGCATCCACTTGTTGTTGTTATGGGACACCCTTTACTAAAAAGTAGAAAATAATTATATTATACACCAAAATCTTACTACATATATCTAAATAAACGCTTCGTTGTTCGTCCAGAGGAAAATGAATTAAAGGGTTGTATTGATAGCGGCAAAAGCTTAAGCTCCAAGATTAGGTACTATTTTTAGGCTTCATGTTGTATGATTGGGAAATTTTATCGATCGGGTGTAAAATGAATTTAGACACCTATCGAAAAATGTAATTAGAACTCGAGGGTAGAGTTTCGCGCCCGTTCCCATATATAATTTTTAAAATTAAATTAGATCGCCGCCGGCAGTGCAAAATCACCCGCGGAAAAAATGCACGTGGCCTAGATTCCAACCACACCGGTATGGTTTTTTATGTGTGGAACTACTCGTCTCTGTATGAAGTCTGAAAGATTAAGTAAACGTTTTGGGGCCGACCTCCCTTAAATATGCATGAAAGCAATATTTAAGGACTAGCCTGCGTTTTATAGAGAAGGAAGAGTTTTTTCGGACTGAAGTAGGTACCTGTTTTCTCTACCTGTAACTTAATTGAGTACGATAATCTTCCGATATTGGATAAGTCTTTCTGCCATATTATTCCCGAATTGACTGTGACTTTGAAAAGGTACACGAATTCCTTGGGGTGATTGGGTTGGTCGTGCATTTTAATCTATGATACAGTCGGAGCAATTTTTTTTGTAAAAATTACCTTCGATAGCATAGAGAGTAAAACAATTGGACGGTATTGCGGTGAGCATTGTCCAGCAAGAAGGGTAAAGGTGGTAGTACACGCCTCATATATATGTGGCTCTGACGTCAACAGAGAGTGCACATAGAGTGCTTGTACACAGCATATACCCATTGGGACCATTCGCTGACGTCAGTGCTACATATATATGAGGCGTGCTACATATCGTGTACTAGCACCTTAAGTCTTGAAGTTCTGATAGTACCTACGACATGTTGCCTAGTACGGTTGTAAGTTCTAGTGCACATAGCCTTTGATTACTATGGCTGGAATTCCGTCGGGTTCCGTTGGCATTTTAAGAATGCGATGAATTGCTCGTTGTCAAAATTATACGCCCGTCATCGGTTGGACATGTAAAAAGTTTGTTAGTGAGATACTGAGATTGGATTGATAATTTTGTCAATTCGATTGTCTGCACATCTGCTGGGTTAGTCTACAAGCTGAAGATCACAAAAAATTTCAGAGTCTTAAACTTTTTTCCTCTTCCTCATCTGTTACGGTATCTAAAAACAGATACATAGATACCTACCTAATATGGAGTTGTTGTTAATTGGTATTCGAAATTTAGAAAAATGACGTACGTGTCATTAAATGACAAACAAACTCAATATAAAATTCGTTCGACAGTTATGCATGACCACGAAATTTACCAGCTCCAGCAGCGGCCTTCTATGATGGACCACAATTTATTCCCTCCTCTCTAGATTATCTCGGTTAATCTTCCATCACATCTGTGCATCAATTTCCTTATCCCTTTGGAACGCGAGATATCATCACGCAGACATGTCCAAAAGCGAAATCATTTGTAGAGCCAATTGGGCAAATTGTCTGCCATTTATTATGTACAGAAGAAGAGAGCTTCTGGCTCGCATCTAATGCGCAATTTTTCAAACCATTTGTTACTTTCATCAGGGGATTTATTCGGGGGCATTAGTTCTTCGCCAGTTATGAATGAATGCTTTATATGGAACAACAATCAGTGTAGAGATGTATCTGTTATATGATAAAACGTACACAGGTGGCAGTAAGATTGTCATAATGACGATGACCTGCGTCAGTATGGACTATAGGGTGGTCGTTGTTTCATTAATGCCAATAATAATTAATTTTACTATTTATTAAATTAATCATCTGAATAATCTTATTACGATGAATCTATAGAACAGATATACAAATTGATTGTCAGAATGTCAAGAGGACGTATAAAGATATAATTGCAAATTACTGCAGCACAGGCTGAAGTTTATGTTCTGTCATCAACACGTCATTAACACCGTAAGTATACGTAATGGTGGGTGTAATAAGTAAGTCTGCAGTAACGTGTAATTATAAAAGTAAGTACATATAGCTAAAGGTCGACTTACTTATACATACTTACATAGGTTTCTCAGTAAATACAAATCTCTGTAGTCAGCGCTAACTTTATCTAAGACTAAGAGCTATGGTTGGTGCCTCCTCGGGCTCCTGTGCGCCTCCTAATAGTTTGAGGTCTTCCTTTAGTTCGTTGCTCATGTTCATCTAGGTTGAAATCGAAAATGCTTTCTGGCAGAGAATTAATATCCGTTCGCACTACATGCCCCAGATATCATATACCTCTGATTCCCCCTGGTTGGGGACATGCGTTTAACATGTCCAAACCAATGAATCATGGACCGCTCCATCCGGAGAAGTAGCTTTTCGACATTGAGTTCCTGACGTATTCTGGTGTTTCTAGTACGATCTCATTTCGGCAGCTTTTATCCGCGATTTTATTCTTTCGGTCATTACCCAAACTTCATGGCCAGAGGTAAGACACTTAGCTTTGACACCTTCAGTCCTCCTAATAACAGAATGACCGAGCTGTCTCAAAATTGACTCAGCGTGACCATTGACCAATCCTATAAAGGAAAACTAAGCATTGCTCTTCCCAGCACTCGTGATTAAGACCCCGACCTCTTAACCTTTCAATAGGACTCCACTAACATGCAGGGTGAATTGAACAGTCTTGACATCATTAAAGTTGTATAGCTTATAACTTCCTGGGGCCTGTACCATGAAACAACAATTATTGTATTGTGCAATGGGAGCTTTGTAACATATTGGTCCGATATATTGCTACTATTGTACAATACTTGTTGTTTCGTGGTTTAACAATCTATATATAATAGTGGCCTTCGCAATTCAAATATCCTATGTCTTTCCTGGGGATAGGCGGGGTGCATCAGAGACAGTATGGGTGATGTAGTTTCATCGCCCTCTTCGTTTATGGAATTTTACGCAAGATGTAATGTCACTTGTGACATTTGCAACATTTTTGTCGTTCAGTGCTGTGTTGGATTACGAAGCAAGCTCTTTCAAATTCGATCCCCGGAAATCCAAAATTATAGGTATAGGTACATCTTTCCGCTTCGCCACTTCTCGCGAACGTCTGACAAAACATCCGAGAGTATAACTATCCTTAGTAAGTTTCTCATTACCGCCGTTCGAACTCGACATACAATTTTAGATCCCTCTTCCTTTCGTCCCAAAACTAAAAACGACAATATGGACCTGTTATGCCCAAAACACACGTGCAGAATTCACTGTGCAGCATGATTAGAATACACATGTTCTTATGTGGTAATACAAATTTAAATTCTGCACCAACCGCAGCATTGCAACATGTCTCTATTTTTAAATCCACTGCATAGCAACGCAGTGAATTAAATTAAATAGACTTGGCAGCATCGATATTTAAAATTCAGCTACTAGTGCATACGAGTAGAAGAGAGACGGGAATCGTTTCTCGTCTGTGTTGCACTCTCGTATTATTCCCCGCATTGACAGCAACCGATGCAAATTAAATTCTGCACATCTGTTTCATCTGCAGTACACTGCTTGCAGTGAAGGGTTCAGAATTTCTGCACATGTGTTTTGGCCATTGCGCTAACTATATGTACTTTTCTATTTAGTCTGTACTCTAGCACCTTAGGGTTTCTTGGAAGTGTTAAAGGGGCTCCGTAGAAAACAGTCATAACATAACCGCGCCGATCGCACTATTTGCATTTTTTTGGGAAAAACTAACTACGTGATCTTGTTTAGAATTCTTATGTTGTCTTAAATATTTATGTACATTTATGTATTTTGACTAAAATGGTTAGAGCTGTTTTTGTAAAAATATTACTGTACTCCGACGCTCACGCTTGCCGTAGAGCTCGTTCTGTCAAACCCGCCCGCCGTCGCTCACGCTTTGCCGTAGAGCGCGCAATCTCAACCCGTACTCCGACGCTCACGCTTGCCGTAGAGCTCGTTCTGTTAAAAACCCGCCCGCCGACGCTCACGCTTTGCCGTAGAGCGCGCAATCTCAACCCGTACTCCGACGCTCACGCTTGCCGTAGAGCTCGTTCTGTCAAACCCGCCCGCCGACGCTCACGCTTTGCCGTAGCGCTCGCAATCTCAACCCGCACTGCGATGCTCACGCTTCACAAAAAGCACATCACATTACAAAGTTTGGTTCGAAAAGCTATGTTCAACAGTTTAGCTGAAAACTGAGTACCTACCTACAATTGTTCAGGATATAAGTATTTTCGAGATATGAACAGTTTTTTTTAAAGCAGCCTTATTAGCGTTTTTGGTGGGAAATCGAAGGACGCAGTCATTTAAGAGAAAAGCCGAGTTTGATATAAAGTTAGGAATAGTGATTGTACCATAAAAATTTGTTTTTGTTAAAATCGTATAATGTACGGTTTCAAGAAAAAGGCAATTTTCAAAAGTACCAGTGAAAAACAGGGTATACACACAGTCATGTTAACCATGCCTACATTAACTCATCTATTAATTTTGGTTCACATCGCTGGGTAGAACCGTTTTCTAAAAAATCCACGAGAAAGTTAAACATTTTTTATTTACAAAATTTATTCAGTAGGGGGCTGAGCCTTCTTTCTTGAAAAAATTTAAACAAAATGAGGTTCCAAAGCCGATAGACAAATTCGCATTTCGACTTTTATAAGTCTTTCTCGCTTTTTGGACTTTATTTCGGTCAAAGCTGAGAATCAAAATTGCATTTTAAGTGAGAATGGAAGCTCGTCAATGGTGCTGCTTTTTTGTCTGTTCACAGTACACTGCGTTCTCGATTAACGCAACTCTATCGATTTGCGCAACTCCTCGGCTATTGTAACACAAAAAATTTTATCACTGGTGACGTGGAAATCGCAACTTTCCAACTTTCTTCCTCGATAAGTGCAACTTTTATTTCATCATAATCCTTTTGTTTTTACTTGTCCTTTAAGTTTCTCCACTTTGTCTGGGCAGTTATTTTAGGGCTACTTCAAAAATCGTTTCTGAAGGTAAACGAATGTATAAGACTGTTGAGTGAAACTGTGGTTTTGTTAAGTTTTTTAAATTTTCTTTGGTGATCTGATCGGTCAGGCTTAATTTGTTCAAGAATGGGTGAGAAATGCCGCCAAGGAAACAATTTTCAACAAAAATATCATACTTTTTGTAAGCAAATAAAAGATACTTTTTTTCAGAATTATAACTGAAGTATCTACCTAAATAAAAAGTTTTTGGATTATTTCAACATTTAAGTGTTCTGTTTTCTGAATTATTTATTTACAGGTTTTAATAACAATTTACAAAGTTTTTAAATCGGTTATAGCAACAACTTCATACTCATTGCAACTACCCCCAGTTCAGACAATCGAGAATGCAGTGTACCTGCTAAATTTTCTTTAAATGTCTTCAGTTTTATGTTGACAGTTTATGCGTTTTTATGATGTTACGAATACGATATTCTCGGATGCGCCTTGACCACTTAAAGTCAGAGAGTTGAGAGAGAGAAATTTAAATTTAAGCCACCAAATCTCATCATGAAGCAAACATACAAAATATGTTTTTTTCGACTCTCTGCCTGAGACACTGCAGCGTTCCATCCTCTACGATCCCGGGCACGCTGCTTTCAATTGTCCAGACCAAGCGCTCTGGCATCCGCGAACGGAGGTTCGGTCTTCCTTGTCTTCTCGAACCTGGGGGCTGGGATTCGAAGACCCTCTTGGCTGGAGCATTATTGTCCATTCGCTCGATGTGGCCGAGCCAATGTAGTCGACGTGTTTTGGCTTTTTGGACTACATCCACATCTTGGTACAGCTCATAGAGTTCGCGGTTGTATCTTCTCCTCCATTCGCCCTCCTCGCACACAGGACCAAAAATCCGCCGAAGTATTTTTCTTTCGAAGGAGCCCAGTATCAGCTCTCCCTTCTTACTTATCGTTCAGCACTCGGCGCCATAAAGCAGAACTGGCAGGATAAGGGTTTTGTAGAGCACACATTTCGTCCTTCGAGTTAGGAGTTTTGAACCCAGTTGTTTTGCCAAACCGAAGTAGCAACGGTTTCCTAGGGTAATTCTTCGCCGGATCTCCACTAGGGTGTCATTCGTGGAGTTTACGTTTACTCCGAGGTAGGTGAACTCCTTAACCACCTCGAAATTGTTGCTATCAATAGTGACGTTTTGTCCTAGGCGGTGGACAGATGCTTGTTTGTTTGTTGATAGCATGTACTTAGTCTTGTCCTCATTTACTACAAGTCCAACGGATTTCGCCTGTTCTTCAATCGCCGTGAACGCTTCTATCACGGCACGCTGGGAGCGACCGATGATGTCAATATCGTCCGCATAGCCAAGCAGCTGGATGGACCTGTTGAAGATAGTGCCTTCCGTGTTGACACCTGCCCTGCGCACTATCTGCTCCAGTACGAGATTGAAGAAGTCGCATGATAGAGCGTCTCCTTGCCGAAATCGCGTGTTTTCCAGCGTCACGCGACACAGCTGAATCAGTTTTGCCGGGATTCCAAATTCGGCCATCGCCATATAGAGCTCCTGACGATGTATGCTATCATACGCGGCTTTGAAGTCGATGAATAGGTGGTGAGTTTCGACTTGAAATTCGTTGGTCTTTTCCAAGATTTGCCTCAGTGTGAAAATTTGGTCTATAGTCGATCTGCCGGGCCGGAAGCCACACTGGTACGTGCCGATTAGTGTGTTGCAGAACGGTTTTAGACGTTCACACAGTACGTTGGATAGGATCTTGTATGCGACATTTAGCAAGGATATGCCTCGATAGTTCTTGCAAGACATAGGATCGCCTTTTTTGTAGATGGGGCATATGGAGCTGATAGTCCAGTCATCGGGCATGTTTTCTTCCACCCATACTTGGTTGATGATTCGGTGCATGCTCCCTACCAAAACATCACCACCGTATTTAAAGAGCTCCGCTGGTAGACCATCAGAGCCTGCGGCCTTGTTGTTCTTAAGCTTTTTTATAGCTAAGCCAACTTCTTCTATACAAGGTGGTAGAATTAGTTCTTCATTGACTGAACGTGGGTTCTGTTTTTGCCCTATCACTCTCTCTACAGCTGCTGGAAATGCTGCTTAAACACATACTATTCCCTGCGCTTCGGTGACTAAGTTTCCTTCGCTATCTCGAAGAGCCTGCGTTCCGGTTTTGTAGCCAGCAGCCAGTTGCTTAGCTTTTTTATAAAACCTCCGGATGTTATTATGATCGCGCGACTCTTCGATCTCCTTGATCTGAGAAGCTGCGTAAGCCCTCTTCTTTCTACGCAGGATCTTCTTTTCCTCCCTTCTCCTGGCTCGATATTCTTCTCTTGCTGCCCTTGTTTTGCGCTCCAGCGCTTTCTTGTGTGCATCTTCTGTCACCTTTTCGCTGGGGTGGCTGGTACCCTACAGTGGTTTCGGCTACCTCCTTGATGATGTCGCGATACTAGCACCACTGGTTGTTGACGTTTGTGGTAGGTGAGTGCACAGATGAGAGTTTCGTAGTCAGGCGCTCCCTGTAGGCTCTGGCTAATCCAGGTGTGCTAAGGCGTCCAACGTCTAATTTCTTCTTCTGGGCGGTTCGCAACTTCTTCTCGTTGGACAGTCGAGCTCTGAATTTAGCCGCGACAAGAAAATGGTCAGAGTCGACGTTTGCCCCTCGGAATGTGTGCACGTCGAGGATGTTGGATGCGTGCCTCGCATCGTTTAGCACATGCTCGATTTGGTTGGCGGTTCGACCGTCTGGAGAGCGCCAGGTTGCTGTGTGGATCCTTAGCCTTGGAAACCTAGTGCTACTTATCACCGTATTACGAGGAAATATGATACAAAATGTCTCATTAATTTTTAAAAATCTTCGAGCTTTGTTTTTCGAGGTATTCAAACAAAAACGCAGGAAAAATAATTAAATTACACTACAAGATACAATCACTATTTGTTATTATACAAATTTGGAGGCGATCCGCCAAAGAAAGTATGGTCAATTAGGGTTCCGTGGCCAAACAAAATTGGGAACCTCTGATCTAGTATGAGCGGTTTGTCTAACAAGGGCAGTGTGGAATTGAAGCGTAGCCACAGGTTTAGACATCAATGACCGCAGAAACCCAGCAATGTATGCGATTCTAAAACCCATCTTAATACCTATATCGTTACGACGCGAAAGTCTTTCTTAGATTTTATTATCCTAGTTTTAAGGGATTTCATTGTAGTTTGGTTGCCGATGCAAATAATGGCAATAGCCTTCAGTCAGTGATATTGCATTAATGGTAACCAGGCTATGGCTGCTGTTGTTTCGAAGGGCAACATGAGCTAGGCCAATGTTTAGGTCTTCGGAATTCGGATGAGACTCAAGTGCTAACCCATTTAGGGGGCAAAGATCGATAATGATTAAAAGGTAGTAATGCGATGGCTTAACGGCAGCGCTCATATCCCTAAAGTGGGTTAATGTTACGCCGTCCTTTGTGATACCTACCTACATATAATATGAAACTGTTCCTCCAGGTATGGGGTCGTGCGTTTCCTTCCACGGAAAAAGGTCTGACTATACCTTCATCTTAGTTAACGGCTTATGACAACCAGCATCAAGACCTTATATGCGCTTTTACTCCCAACAAGATGCCCAGCCCGTGCTGACAATGTGCAGGAGCAATTTCTGGAAACTCTATAACGACGATAAAGACACAAAAAGCCCGCTGTTAAGCAAAACATACCATTCAAAGAAAATTTCCTTCTATCTGCTTCAAAGGCAGTATAGGAATAGTAATATTCAAGCTAAGGACCAACAAAACTTCTGGACCTGACAGTTTAACCGCCGAGCTTTTAAGATCAGAGATGACTTTGTAGAGACAGTCAGGGACTGTCAAACAGCCCTGAACGAAATAGGCGAAAAACACAAGGTCACTCTCTGTTGGGTTCCCGGACATAGTGACATTGATGGAAATGAAAAAGCCGATGAACTAGCAAGAATTGGGTCTGAACTTGATGCAGTAAATATCATTAGATACATCAATAGACATCCCAATTAGTGTATAGCACAAACAAATATTGACTAAAAATCAAGGGACAAAATTAACACCACCTGGTCTAGCAGACACGACTGTGTTATATCCCGTAGCCTTTGGCCAATCAAGGCATAGAAATTAATTGAAAAAGGAAATTGAATTAGAAGAAACGGAGATCACCAAACACCCGCTCTGCGAATGCCCAAAACTCCAAACTAGTCGACTCCGATATCTGGGAGACAGACTTTTCAGGACATAGTGCAGGTACAATTGACGGACACAATTAGGTTTGTTAAAAGTAGGCACGGGTTGGTTCCGCCAAGGATCAACTTAAAGAAAGCAATTAAAGTGTTTATGCATGTTTTGTGCATCTCGATAGCATCCAGCTTTAATTGTTGTTTGCAAGTAGCGATTGGTATGCCCAGGGTGCCTTTGTCCGGCAAGATGGGTATACCTAGTTGTTTCAATACTGGCGAGGACATCGGCCTTACAATTTCCTGGAATGTCTCTATCAGGCACGTAGCCAGGGGGGGCTTGAGGGGCTGAAGCCCCCCCGAAAGTCTTAAACAAAAGACAAAAACTAAAATTTTCTAACTGATAGTCAACTTTTTTTTTTTTAAATACTTCTCCCGGGAAAGGCGAACCAACAGCGCCACTTAAATTGCTGCAAATTGTAGTCTTCTGGAAATATATCCCCAGGAAGCGAGTTCCAAATTTTGCTCGTCCTGTAACAGAAGAAGTTTTGGAAATATGATGTCCTCGCGGTTGTCAAGTGTACTGTATGGTCATGAGCATTAGCAGCTCGTCTTGTGGGGCGCCCAAAAGTTGCATTTCGAGGGATAATGTCGTTGAATTCCTCGGAACATCTACCATGAAAGTACCTATAGAACAAGCATAGGTCAGCGACTTGTCTTCTGTGCACCAACGGTTGCAGATTCGATGTGAGTGTAGGGTCTCCAATAAGTCGAACTGCTCGTCTCTGTATGCTGTCAAGTAGGTTAAGTGAATGTTTTGGGGCCGAGCTCCATATATGGGAGCAATATTCCAGGCCTGGTCTAACCTGTGCTTTGTAGAGAAGGAGAAGTTGCTTGGGGCTAAAGTACCTCTTTGCTCTAAATAGGTAGCTCAACTTAGCAGACGCCGATCGTGCGATATAGATGCAAGCCACAGCTTTAACCTGGCTCTGCCAATGCAACTCCTGCAATTCGCAATTGCCAGTGTACCTAGTTAATGAAATAGCTAATTTCTTCTGCATTCTTTCAAATGCATATTATTTAACTTTCAAAACTGTCATTAAAAAACACGCACCCAGAGACCCGAAAAACTCGACTTCTACGCCTTTGTGAGACAAAATTCATTGAAAGGCATGACAGTATTAATTCCTTTGTAGAGCTCTTCAAATGCATCTCAATAAGTATTGAAAAAATAACGAGCAGAACGTGGGTGATGTCTTCGAAAGTATCAACACTTTTGGCAGCGGTATATATGAAAAACTATTCAGTGTAGAGGTACCCTTAGCAGTTTCGCTACAGAACAAATCCTCAGATTTCGTTTCTGCAAACGACCGCATAAAAGAAGTTCTGAATTCTTCAAAGAACATTAGAGAAAATGCCGAAGATTTTTTCAGAGAGGCTTTTCAATCCGCATCCTAACTTGACGAGGATCTATTTGAGGAACTTCATTGAAACAAACAACGCGTTTAGAGTGCCGGTACTGATTTCTTGCATAGATTCGTTAATACAAAATCTTACGGACAGATTCATGGCCAACGAAGACGTTCTACCATCGTAACCCTTCCAGCTATGAAAAAGATTAAAACAATGTGCCGAGAATGCAATGTTAAGTTCACTTGTTCATTCGGATATTATTGTGGGCCAGATAAGGTGATTGATCTCATAAAAAAAAATCAAGACGTCTTCTGTTTTGAAAAGATGTTACTAATAGGAATCAATGAATTGGAATATACATAGTTTTTTGTTTCGGAAGGCTTGGATGCAAGCCCCCCCGAACCAAAATCCTGACTACGGCACTAGTCTCTATGCCCCGGCACCCAAAAAAGGAAAATGCTGAACTAGAATCAAACTTGAAATACGCCTTTGGTAGACATAATTAATTGAACACAGCGAGCTGTCACTGGAGCGTTTGAAACGGAAGAGGCGTTAAGTCTTTGAGATGGATATGACATTTAGAGCTAATGGATATCAACAGTGCTATGGCCTATGGACCGCGCTAACTACCGAAGAGGCTTGTTTACGTTATACACAATTTTTTTTAAGAGGTCATTACTCCATATAGTAGATACCAAACCAACCTAGTACGTATAAAAAAACTGTGTAGTTTAGAAAAGCCCATGTACCTACCTACTTCATAGACAAGGAACAACATTAACTTCGAATATTTTTCACAAAAATGTCCTTTTCCAGATAATTTCTCACTGTCTCAATAACTTTTCTCCACAAATTGATACCATCTACACTACATCCCTACAGGTACCTTGGATTAAAAATTGCAAAGATATCTTGTATCTTTCATTCCATCAATTCTTATTTACTTTAGCAGTGTCACTATTGAATAGGTACCTACCTACCTATACCTGCCTATTATGAACGTAAATAAATGTCTGCAGATTTTTTCAAAAGTTCATTAAACTCCATCAATCTCATCAGTCATCATATGACTGGCACCTACTCAGTCACCCACACAACTCACTCAGGCCCCAACTGGTCCTAAGATGTGGCATGTGCTGTGCATGTCGTACATTTTCACTCTTAACATTCCTATCCACTGTACGAGGAAAAAAAACTCCGCCCTCCTTCTCCCTAGCCAATCATTTAACTACACAAAAACAAAAATTGTAATAACAAAAACCATGTCACACAATTTACAAACATTGTGGTGGGCGTTGCCACTTCAGAATTCCTGGAATAAACGCAACCAGAGAGGGAATCACCACAACAACTCAATGAGGGGAAATTAAAAAAAAAAACACTTGTTACGATCCACATTTAATCTCAACTACTGTTGAAGAGAAGTGAAGGACAGCTAATTTATGTTCCACAATAAAATAACTCAAAAAATAAGTCTCGCAGTTTTATCCTTTGCAAGAACTTTCGGACTTAGTTGTTGTCCTTGCTACTGGAAAAAAGTGTGTTTTTTTTCGATGGGATTGGATATTTGATGTTCCTGTGTGGTATGTTATTTTTCAGGATATTATGCTGTCCTTTATGTTATAGGACAATCATAAAAATCATAATTTGTATTGATACTTAAAATGGTAACACCGTTATGGAAAAATTATGTTCGTCAACATTATTATGAACCTGTTGATGTGCTGCTCACCATAAGAAGAGTTGAGTGTTTGGCTTTTAAATGCAAATCCAATGAACAAACTTAAAGGGAACTGCGGACATTGATGACAATATTATGATGAATGGTGGTGGAAATTATGTGAATAAGTATAGTCTATACTTTTATAGTCTATCATATAAAAAAAAAGTGTTCTGACTGACTGTACAAACGGTGAGAGGTAAAGTGTGTCCACGCAAAATTTGTGTTTTGCGCCATTTAATAGTACAGTGATGCCAACGAAAAAAAAAAAAATAATAATGTGACAACACACAGTAGGCGTAATTTTTTGAGAATCTATAGCTAGCTCACTTTTATTTTTACATGCAAAACTTTTATACTCACTTTTGGTTTTGTTATACTCATTTCCCAAAAAAATACGCCAAGTATCAGTTTTAAACAAATAATAAACAAAATTAAAACAAAACATAACTTTTAATTCAATAACAAATTCTTATTTTAAAAACAACTTTATTCTTATATTATCTATCAGAACAAAATCCGAATATGTATTTATTAATGTTCCATATTTTACAAACTTTGGCTCCAGACTTTATTTTGTATGGGAGGCGCCACGCCCATTTGTCAAATCCTTACAGAAACACTCACTGTCCGTAAATGTGAATTCAATCGGTTCGCTGGTTCTCCAAATATACGGTTTTAAATGCTTTTTTAACTTTCTCGTATACGTAGTAGGTAAGAGAGAGATATTGTTTTCGTACAAAATTTCGAACTCGAAATGTTGATCAATTCTGATATTACGATGGGAACTCAAAAAAGTGGGTCTCGGAATACTGTCCGTCCGTATGTCTGTCTGTCCCACCCCTGGGGAATCTAAACGCTTGGACGGATTTGCTTCAAACTTCGTATTTAGAGTTTGTGGGCTTCCCGCTCGGGACGTTTTTGTTTTTTATGCTAGCCCTAATATTAACGGTACCTCCCATATTATAATTTTACGAAATATGACGAAATATGCCTAAATTTAGATTTTTTCGAAAACGGCTCTAACGATTTGAACCAAAATTGATAGTTGAGTTAATGTAAGCATGCTTAACATGATAAGGTACTATTGTCATTCTTAACTTGATAGCAAACTCAGTTTTTCCCTAAAAAGACTGCGTCCTTTGATATCCACCCAAATCCCTAATAATAGTACTTTAAAAAACTGCTCATTTCTCTAAAACGCCATTTTCGATTATGATAAAAATGTTACTGCCAGGTAATGCTTAAATCTATAGTAATACCATTGAGTTTATATACATAGAGGAACCACCTCAACGAAATGAAAATAGTTGGTAAACTCCTCGCCAGATGGCGTCTTTATTTGCCCCTGAAGCTGTGCTACTTACCCCTAAGTATATGCCTATGATTATGGATTGTGGATAATTTGGAATGTGACTTAACGCAACCACACTTCCACTCTGCTGTATACTCATAATTCATATCATAAACATGAGCACAAATTATATGTATATAGATATAGCTTGTTTGTGAGCACGAGCAGCAGAGCCGGCTGGACGTACCGTAAAAAACCAGTTTGGATAAGGATATGTCACTGGAAAAATATTTTCTGAGGCACGCGATCGAAGATAAATGATTACATAATTCGGTTTAGATAGGTATGTAAAGGGTTTTTCAATCATGATGCGTCGATATTGAAATGGTGTAACGCCAAGAAGGATTCACCGGAGACCCTATAAAGTATATATATTCTGAATCAGGATCACATTCTGAATCGATTGAGCCATGTCCGTCTGTCTGTCTGTCCGTCTGTCTGTCTGTCAGTCTGTCTGTCTGTTGAAAACACGATAGAGTCCAAACGAATCGACATAGGCGAATGAAATTTTGTGAAAGGACTTCTTTTTATCGTCGTCAGGTTGGTATTGAAAATGCGACATAGCCCATTCAAGTAGTTCTGGTACCTCCCATACAAAATCACTATTAGACCCACGTCTCTCTCTGTCTGTTGAAATCACTATAGCGTCCGAACGAATCTACCTAGGCGACTGAAATTTTATGAGAGGTCTTATATTTATGGTCTTCAGGTTTGTATTAAAAATGGTCCATGTCGGTCAAGTAGTCCTGTTGCCTCCCATACAAAGCCAATATTTGACGCATATATATCTCTGTTGAAATCACGATAGCGTCCAAACGAATCGACTTCGGCGAATGAAATTTTGTGAGTGGACTTGTTTTTACCGTTATCAAGTTGGTATTAAAATTGTATATGTCGGTCAAGTAGTTCGGGTACCTTCCATACAAAACCAATATTAGACACATGCGTGTACCTATACAGTACATACAGTGGAGGGTATCAAAGCATCGGCCAGGCCGATGATAACACTTTTAATTGTTTTTAAATTAAATAGGCACATACATGTAGGTATGCCATTATGTATGGAATATAACATCGTTGAAATGGCTTCTGACAGTGACAAAAATCCGAGTAGTCCTAATTTTGGCAGACAATTTATCTTTAGCGACGAGGCACATTTTTTGAGCCAAATTGACAAATATGGGACGAGGTTCACAAGGCGGCAATGCATCCACAAAAAGTTACTATTTTGTGGCGATTTTGGGCCGGCCGGTGCGGCGTCGTCATTAATCTGTACTTTTGAAAATGACCTTGGTGATGCCATCACCATCAACGAGCGCTGCAGGTCCATTCTTTCAAAATTTTCTTCGCATCAATCAATCATTGTAATACATCAGATACCTATCAGGAAAATGGATCTGTAAAAACAATAAACAGAGCAAAACTGAAACATGAATAGTTTTTATGCTTCTACTCAAAAAGCGTCTAAGTTAGCCTCTGAAACTAACTCTATAGTCACTTTTGGGGTTAAGCCTCATGAATTCAATTCTGAAACCCCAGTAATTCGTAGGAATTCAGTGGGTCTTGTTTTGGAGTTGACTGAGAAGTTGAACAGAGAAAGTTTTAAGCACGGAAAAATTAATAAGTGGATTTTCTACAAAATTTCGAGATCCATTATTCCTTAACTTTTTTTTTGTGAACTAGGTATCTTAGTAATTCTTGTTTTAAGTGGGTTCCCTTCCCCTTGCGGCCTTGCCTTGAAAGTTGCTGTGCTGATTGCTACATTTTTTTCAGCTTCTGTAAAGAAGTTATTGGCAACAACCGCGAAAATTGCCATTGCTGCTTTACAACCTTATATTTGTGTTACCAATTTTACATAAAGCTTCTGAGCATTTGGTCGCAAGTGTTCTTTTGTAAGCTGTACAAAAGTTTTACGGTGCAGAATTAAATAATTTTTCGAGTATTTTCCAAGAAACTCGGTCCGGAGTCAGAATGTCAGCATCTAAAGATCTGTCTCTTGCGCTCTTAATAAAGTGTGGTACATCATGGAGTAAGAAAATTTGTTTCGCAGATTAAAATAAGGGCGTTTAATTGTCCCTCCTAAAATTCTGTGGGCACTTCTGTTGTTGCTTAAATACCATTACCGGAGATTTATAAAAAAATTTTAAACATAAATCGTTTTCATCATTATTTTTTCCACTGACAATTTTTTTATGTATCTACTAATTGAGATAAAATAAGGATTTTCACGGTCTGTTTTATTGCTGAACATTTCATTTATTTTGTTTTCTATTTTTTGTCATCACTTTCCACAATTTGCTTTGGAGAACTGAAAAGACCTTATATTTTTCTTTCCATATTTCGCCAAATTACATGAATGAAAATGAAAAATGAATACATAATTTTGCATTTCCTGAATGCTTTACCCACAGCACTTGTAATTAAATAAGAACCACCAAACATCGACAAGTAAACACATACGCAAATACAATTCCCTTTTTTTACTTTGAGAAAACCCCTCACACGCCGCACAAGGTTAATGGTGCATTACATAACATAGAAATATTGAGTATTCATTATGCACATGCTCTTTGTATGCTTTCTCACTGCAAGTCCTTTTGTGTTGTTGTCAATGGGTTCCACCATGTTCCACACACATTTTCGATCTCGATGTAGTGTAAGTGGTGCCATCTACTGAGGTTGTTCCAAGCTCTCGTGGTTCCTCTATGTATATAAACTCAATGGTAATACCACTTGCTCAGTTTTGAGCTAAACAGTTGAAAAATAGTGTTTTATGAACCATGAATGCGTCCTTCGATTTCCACCCCAATCGCTAAAAACGGTACTTTAAAAACTACACATACCTCAAAAACGCCATTTTTGATTTGGTTAAAAATTTAACTGCTGGGTAATGTTTATATCCTGAAGAATACGTCGTACTCAGTTTTCAGCTAAACAGTTTAATAATAGTGCTTTTCAAATCCAAATTGTAACATTTGTCAGCATAATTTTACAAAAAACCGCTCTAACGATTTTGATCAAAATACATATTTAAGACAACATAACCATTCTAAACATGATCTGGTCACGTACTTAGTTTTTCTCAGAAAACTCGAATATTGCCGTTTTATGAATATTTCTCAAAAATGACTACCCAAATCCCGATTTTTATTCACACACGACATATTTTTGCAAAGCCCAAAACTTCAGTGGCAATATAATTCGAAATTCATCGAAATTCAAATTCTGAGTACATCTTGAGTGCGTATGATTTTAAACGTAAAATTTGCTGAAATGACTCTGAGATTCTGCGAGATACGCAATAAATGAGAAAGTTACATGCGACCCAGTCGTGCACATTTTTTTGTATGGGAGGTGCCACGCCCCTTTGTAAAATTTTAACCAATCTACACAAAAACACTCGCGGGCCAATTTTGTGCTCAATCGGTTCGGTGGCTTACGAGATGTAAGATTTAAAGAAAAAAAAGAAAAAAAAAATAAGTTACAAGCTTGTTTTTTTTTTAGAACAACTGCCTTCGCTAACGTCCAATCTGCAACTGAAGAAGATACGCGGTAGCTATGGAGAATGCGAAAACTTTTCTGTTTCACGCGATTCTTAATTCTAAGAGGAACCCTGTTTTTTAGCTGTTATTTCTTGCCCCTCTAACTTCTAGCCCCGCTTTCCCCTACATACTACATACAATGAGCGCCCAAAGGAAGTGGACACCAATTCTATTTTCATTTATCTGTGGAGCTTGAAAACAGTTTTCGTTTAAATATCTATAAAGTATTCATTATGCTGTCGGAATGAAATATGTTTTGCTATTGTTTTTTCGTTATCAATCTTTTTACAGACTGTTGGCTTTTTATTTCTTATTTCTCAAGACCCTAAAAAAAACTTAAAACAGCTTACTCACTTTTGACACTCCCTGTATATACACTTTTTCATTGAATTTGTAACGCTAATTATGATAACATTCTGAATCGATTTTGCTACCTCCGTCTGTCTGTTGAAAACACAACCTAGCCGAATGTGTGATCGCCATTTTTTGGCAGCGTCATTTAAATGACTAAGAAAATGGCGCACCAAATGACATGAATTAAGTGCCATTTAAATGGCGAAACAAAAAACGTTTGATCGCTTTTCAATGACGCCTAGGACAAATGACTAAACTTTTTGGCTTTTATCCCAACGGAAAATTCTAAATGACTCGCAGTGTCCGTCATTTGATTTTGGGACACAAATGACGATGATAGTCATTTCGTATAGTCGCCATTTTTTTAATGACGAATCGTAGCTTAAATGTCGCTCTAATGCGACATTTTTTCCTGACGTCACAGCGCCATTTAAATGACTAAAAAAAATGGCCGTGTAATCGTAGCTTAAGCTATTTTGTGAATATGTACTGGTTCCATCCAAACCTGAAATATGGCATTATAAGTCCGGACCAGGTCCTTCATAAGAAGTGGATATTGATTTTTGTAAAAAAAAATAACACTAAGCAGGGGTCATCATAGTTTTAATTTTTCCTTTTACCTTTTCGGACTAAAACTTTTTGTTGATTTACTGCACCACGAAAAGTCCCAGCTCGTCTACGATATAGATATACAACTTTCTGGAAAACTGCGTTATTGTAATATGTATTCTCTTTCCGGCAAATCAAATTATATTTTTACATTTTCTCGCGACCTTTGCACGATCCAAAATATTGCCAGTGGATGCTGGGATGCCAATCTAGTTTTTATGTCATTCATTCATTCATTCATTCATTCATTTTCAATGGTCCGCTTGTCCATTATGTGGGTCGCGGGTGTAGGTTGCTCAAGTGGACCCTCCATAGCTCTCGATCCTCCGCCATCGACTCCAAATCATCAGGGGCAATCCCCATGCGGGTAGAGGAGAGATTATGAATTTGATCTAACCATCTCATCCTTGGTCTACCTAGAGGACGCCTACCCGATGGTACGGATTCCATAGCACGTCGTGGAATCCTGGTCGGGGACATGCGTTTAACATGACCAAACCACCGAAGCATGGATCGCTCCGTCCGGAGAAGTAGCTGCTCGACATTGAGTTCCTCACGTAATCTGGTATTTCTGATGCGATCTCTACGGGTCACACCAGCAATACAACGGAGAAATCTCATTTCGGCAGCTTGTATTCGCGATCTTATTCTTTCGGTCATTACCCAAACCTCATGACCATAGGTAAGAGTTGGAACAAACACCGAATTAAAGACTGACAACTTAGCTTTGACACCAAGTTCAGTCCTCCTGATAACAGAATGGCCAAGCTGTCTCAAAATCGATCCAGCCTGACCAATCCTACAGGAAAACTCGGCATTGCTCCTTCCATCACTCGTGAATAAAACCCCGAGATACTTAAACTTCTCCACCTGTTTCAATGGGACTCCACTAACATGCAGAGTGCATTGAACAGGCGTTCTAGAGACGACCATCACTTCAGATTTGTTCACATTTACCTTCATCTCAGCTTCAACACAAACGGCTACAAACCGATCGAGTGCGCGCTGAAGTTCAGTCTGAGAGGACCCAAGGATGACTAAGTCATCAGCGAAGAGCAAATGACTTATCCTCAGATCTCCCAATTCGAAACGTTCCTCGCCAAGACTGCGCTGTAACATCCAATCCATATAAGTAATGAAAAGGAGAGGAGACAAGACGCACCCCTGACGAAGTCCAACGCCCACGGTGAAAGGTATTGATTTAACGCCGTTTACCCGAACACAGCTTTTACAGTTTGTGTAAAGAGATTGAATGGCTCTCAAGAGAGAACCATCAATTCCATACTCCTGTAATACACTCCAGAGTTTCCCTCGAGGGACTCGGTCGTATGCTTTCTCCAAATCTACGAAGCAAGCGTAAACAGGTGTAGCATACTCCCAAGCTTTCTCAAGTACCATTCTGAGAGTGAATAACTGGTCGGTTGTGCTTCTACCGGGACGAAAGCCGCACTGCTCATCTCCTAATCGTGCCTCGACCACAGCTCTGCAACGCGTTTCCAGCACCTTGGCGAAGACTTTTCCGGGGAGACTTAAAAGTGATATACCCCTGTAATTGGAGCAATCCCTTCTATCCCCCTTCTTGAAAAGGGGCACAATCACCCCAATCTGCCAATCGCTGGGAGTTTCGCCGCATTCCCAGGCCACTTTAATGACACGAGAGAGCCATTTGACTCCCTCTTCACCTAAGGCCTTTAGCATTTCTGGCCGGATTTCATCCACTCCGGCAGATTTGCCAGCTTTTAGCGATTTGATCGCAAAAGTGACTTCCTCTACCGTGGGACTATTTTCCGCCCTGCTTAAGGCGATGGATGTGTCATCCTCAATGCCCTGGATTGGATTGAGCAATTCGGAAAAGTGCTCGCTCCATCTGCGCAAGATGTCCTCCTCATTAGAAAGAAGTGTACCATCTTTGGATTTGACTCCTTCGATAATGTTCCACTTCCTTCCTCTAAGACGGCGGATGGTCTGCCAGAACACCTTGCTTGCAGATCTGTGATCACGGTCCAATTTTTCGCCGAACTCCTTCCAAGACTGTTCTTTGGCTGCTTTAACAGCCAATTTGCAAGTTCTTCGCGCCTCAATGTACCGGTTTCGAGAAGGAGAGTCCCCCATATTATGTCATTTACATAATAAATTTAGGAATGCTATTTTCGTTTGCAATTCGAAATGCTAATGATTAGGTATGTCCGCCCTTGTAAGACCCCACATTCTATATTCCACATTTCACAAGTTCGTTCCCTATAGTTTCAGTAAATATTTAATTGAAATATTTGAAACGACCTTCGTTGACGGATTTATTGCTTTGAGCGTGACGTTGCATGTGGTGTGTGGAATTCCAAACATTTTTGAAGCAAGCAAAATCCTCATTTCGTTATTCCACAAACCTTTTATTTTTTAGGCAAGTTGGAAAAACAAATTAAGGTTGTCCCCGGAAGACAAAGTCCCTAACTACTTCAAATGTACCTACAGCTTTCTTATAACATTCTCAATGTTGTGTCTTTTGTATCCCTTCTTGTTGATAGCATATCCTTGGCTTTGCCCTTACAATGAGGAAGGCCTGTTCTGACATTTAGCTGATGTCTTGCAATGATGCTAACGTCATCGGATTATGTGAGTATTTGCACAGATTTGCGAAAAATAAAATTGTCCAACTGGTATTAGCTTGTAGGATGTGTTTCGCACTTTTTCTTCAGGTATATGATATTGAAGAAGTCATATGACAGTGGCTCACCTTGTCTAAATCCTTTTCTAAAAGCAAAGGTCTCTGTGAGATTGTTTCCGACCTTATTGATGGAGTTGCGAGTGTTCTCCTTTCAATGATCTCAAAACTTCCCATTCAACCAACAAGAGCTAAGAATGAAGCGTTGGAGGTGGTTGATGCTTATTTTAGCAAGTTTGTGAAAATTATTGAAGTATGTAGGTACTTTCTAAGAAGTATTTTTCTACGAGATAAGAGAGCTGGGCATGCGCATAAGAGGTGAAGAATAGTCTCCTCATCCGTCTCGTCTTGGAAGCTTATGCAAAAATCGTTTGCAGGAAGGCTCAACCTGCGAGAGCATTCTTCCCAACGATGCTGTATTCTTTGTAAGAAAATATACAATTTTTGTGAACTTACAGTACTAAAGCTAACTGGTAGCCAAAAAGTTCGTCGAAAAATGTTTTTAGGACTTCTCAAAGTACGGCAGAGAGGATCTTCAATGTGATGTTAAGCAGGCAGATGCCTCTTTCATTAGCACAGAGGGTCTCTTTTCTTATTGACTGGACAGACGACGATGCTGAAATTCCATGAAACAGGTATACATTTTTCCGACAAAGAAAATCTTCCCCCGTTGTCATCAATATCTCGGTTATCAGCCCATTTGGTCTAACACGCTTATTGGACTTGAGTTTAGATATTGCTATATCCTCACTTAATTTGGGTCGGCTTCACTGAAATCTTTGCTTTTTTGGTCAAGCATGATTAAATGGTCCTTTCTGACAGCTAAATTTTGGTCGTCTTAGCCGTTTAACAGTCTACAGAATAGTGGTCTCTCCATATCCTCAACATCACCGACTGTAACTCTACTACAAGGTTTCTTTATGCTCATTTCTAGAGGTGTTTGTTCGGGTCTTGTTGCCATTGACAATTTCTTTTTACCTTATGACAAAACTTCGTATCTTATACATAATCATCTAGAATTATTTCTAGTCTTTTGCTCTTCAATATAGCAAGTCTCTGAAATTAGGCTGTAAGATGTGAATGTATGTAAATCGTCTTGCATTGGTGCTTGCGGGTATCATAGTCCGCCACACGAATGTTCAGGGTTTAGACATAGTGTCTTCATCACAAAATGTTCTGCTTCGTTCAAAACGGAATTGTGGAGACAGTCAAACCTATTGTCACTGTCACTGCATTTCTTTCAATATATGTACCTTCGGATGGAGTCTATGTTTTACAATCCATCATCGCCGCCCTGCCTATATCACCTTTTGTGAAATCAAAGGGTATCTACAGTACCCACTATTTTTCTCGTTTACCTTAAATAAACGGGCAGCCTTTGTATGAATCTGCTTAAGCTTCAACACAGATTTAGACAAAGTAAAGGACATTGCTCAATCCATATTTATAGAATGGGGCTCGATCAATACAATAAAAGGCCACATTACATTAATGCAATAAAAGGACTACCTTACCCTTCCGACCTACCTACACTAAAATTTAACGCACATTCAAAGACTGCCGACATTGTAGAATTGTACATACCTATAGGTTAGGTATGAATAAGAAAATAAACGAGATTCATATCCCACAGCCGAATACAACAGGTGGTCTACATAATGAATCCCCATAAAACTTGGCGCCGTGCGACTTGGCCCCTTTACAACATTGTTCAACGACTTTAGGTTAAACAACAATCCCCCCGAACTGAGTTACTTTGTTCTTCCTGACTCTGTCCCATTAAACTTAGTTTAGCCCTGAAAATTAAATTTCTACAGTAATCGCTTCATTCATAAGAATTGTTTGCGTTTAATGCCATCGCCAGTTATGATTGCATGTCCTTTTATTGCAATGTTCATGCAGAGACAATCCATCAGTGCGGTTGCAGCGTTTATTCCTAATTGATCGCCCGACAACGGCTTCGCCCAATCCACCTACATTGAAGCAGAGTGCCATTGTCCTACATCCTTTCTCCTTGCAAGGTACTGCTGTAGCAGCAACATTGCCAACGTTTCGAATGCAATGACAAACATACACAGCCCCAACCCCCGCCCCATATACTAGTACTTGTCCCCACACTGAGGGATCAGAGTCAGAGCACCAAGAAAGACGTGCGGAAAAAATGGCTCTGAGAAAGGAAACAAAACAAAAGTAGGAACAACAACAAAAAAAAAATAAATTGAACTAAACATTTCAAAAGAAACGTTGGATAAAGAAAAACATTACCCACATACACACATTACTTCTTTTCCAGGACGAGAGTAGAGGATACCCTAAGAAAAAAACCAAAGCAAACACACATATATATACCGAAACTATACTCTGGCGAAAAAAAGGAAGTATAAGAGCAACAAGAAAATAAAAGCACTGAAGGGTGAAAAAAAATATAGAATACTGCAAAAAATAGTCTCGAAGGAAAACTAAAAAAAAAAAAAAAAAAAACAGAATAAAAATGAGAAGAAGAAAATAACGGGTTTACATTTTTCTTGCATTTTCCACATAAAGAAAAATTATAGATTTATATAGGTAGGTACTCGTGGTGTGGTATACAGTGACTAACATGGCCAAAAAGGGAAAAGTTCAAATAAAATAATTCCTTCGTCATTTTTGGCAGTATTTAAGCCGGACTTAGGAATTTGAAACATTTTAAACTTTCGAGACCAGGTGAGGCTTGGGGAATCAATTTTTTTTGAGGGTCCACTTGAGCACCCTACACCCGCGACCCACTTAATGGACAAGCGGACCATTGAAAATGATGATGATGATTATGATTATGAGATGAGCTGTCTAAAAGCTTTGCGAGAAGGTGGGTGCCTTCTAAAATCCCTACCTATTTAAATATAGCCCCTGAACGGCAATCAATGCATTATATATAGGGCCTTATTGTGATTGTCCATCAGCGATCGTCAAGACAATTGTCGATTGCGTAGATTGATTTTAGCTATTCGTTCGCGCAAAATTTGTTCACTTCCAAGAGAAAGCATTGATCAGACATTTGTAATCGACTACAAGCGACTGTAAAATCGACGAATATTTATCGCAATCGACAATCACAGTTCTCGATCGATCGACAGTTGTCGATCAACGATTAACTATCGACACTCACCTTGTCGAAGTCGTTTAGATTTTTATTATAAAATTAGGACAATGAGAGTCAGTTTGGAAACCTTAACAAAATCCAAAGCGGACGGCATGCATCGGGACAACGGGTAATAAATACTAAACCCAACCCCCGTAGGGCGTAGACATATTATAGCGGCAAGGTTGTGGTCATTCAAAATGTATGATTAGACGCGGCGAAGAAGAAAATGACTACTCGACCACCATTTCTCTACTATCGTCTTTGAAAAAACGTTCATTACTAAAACTCCTAACAGATGCGACTGGTAGATTAAAGTAGCTATACAAAAGGGGATGAGATAGCGCTCTACACCGGCGTCTCCAAAATGGACAGAAGCGGAAACTTTCAGCGAGATCATCGATTTGCGAGAGTCATTTAGAGTCGATTGCAGTGTCGCTAAGGCAGAGATTGCTGCTGTAACTCAAATTGCGAAGGACTTACAGAGATACTATAATATATATGCCTTCTATGTCGGCCATAAAAGCCAGGAGTTCAGGGCTGTAACAAATTACAAGAAATAATTAAATAATTGGACGAATTGTCTTAATGCCAACGCGGTGACTCTATTCTGGGTACCAAGAGATATGAATGGAATAATGATGAAAAGACGGGCTTGCAAGAAATGGATTAAAAATGCACTCATCTTTGGTCTTAAAATCTCTATAAACTTCATAGAGGGTTGCTATTGAATGCTTGAGTAAAACAAGGCTATACTGGACCAATCTCAATACATATACGCAGGCGAGCAAAAGAACGATGGCCATCAGACGTGAGCCAAAAGAGGTATTTTATTTTCGGACTGAGCCGCAAAGATATTCGCCGAGTCTGTACTGGACGCAGTAGCAGTGTGCAGGACTACTGTGCGAGGGATCCCAGGTTCGATTCCCGGAAAAACACAAATTACATCTTAGAGTTTTTTCTACTGCGCCACCTCTCGCGAACGTCTGACAAACATCCGAGAGTATGACTATGTCCTGAAAAAGCTTCTCAATTCATCCGTTCGGACTCGGCATAAAATTGTTGGTCCCTTCCATTCGTCCCAAAAATAGTAACTCACACAAACGAATGGTGAGTGAAACTAGGCCTAGGATGTCTACCCGCCTGTTGCGCCACCTATTTATTTATTTATTTTATTCTTTACTGGACACGTGCGATAAACGTATACACACGAATTTTGCAGAATTTGTAGGGATGTCGAGACCGGACGAAGGAATAATTCTCAAGAAAAATTACCAGCAACTGTGATATAGCAGTGGATGCCAGATAAGCAAGCCGCCATCAAGGCACTTAGTGCCCATATCATAAAATCCAAGCTTGTGTGGGAATGCCTTCACAGGCTTAATGAATTAGGTAAGAAGAACAGAGTAACTATCTGCTGGATACCTATGGTCAAGCAGGCATCATGGGGGACGAGGCTGCGGACTCTCTGGCAAGACAGGAAGCAGTGGAGTCTTCATAGAACCTGAACCGTTCTGCGCCCTACGAGAAGAGTTCAGGAGGATTGAAAAGGAAAAAAGAACCACATCTTTTAAAAACCTTCATTGGCTAAGGCAAGCTAAGACACTTCTAGGGAACTATAATCTAAAAAGATTCAAGGCATGTATTGGTCTAAGCAGAAACTACCTAAGAATCCTCACAGGTCTCCTAACGGGACACTGCAGACTGAGGGAACATCTGAGGAAAATGGGTTTAACAGAAGAAGGGCAAGTACCAGATAACAGATAAGGGTATACAAACCATGGACCCGCTACCCTATATCAGATTTATAAAAGAAACTGGACTGAATGAAGTGCTCTAAAGTTGATATTCTTGCGAAGGCTAAAGACAGAGCAAAAACCCTTAAACACGTGTAATGCGATGCGGCTCTGGAAAAGGGCATGAACCTTTCTAAGGTATAAGCAGGGGGCACAATAGACCACAAGGTCGTAGTGCACTAAACCCCTTCCATTATTATTATTATACTCAAAACTCAGTTACTGACTCCTCTGTTACTCCTAGGACGAGAACTGGAGAATCTGGACATAATAGAACTTCAAGAACCCCTGACATTCATCTACATGTAGGACTGTATAGGAATGTAGGTGGCTCAAAAGGAAAAACTGATTTCTGTGCTGTAAAGAATAAAACCTTTTTTTAAAATGTTCCTTAAGTCTGTGCTATGTCGCTTATAGCCAAAATGTATTCTTAGGAACAGTTTTTAGCCAAAATGTATTTTTTGAAGTGAAAATATATACATACACATACGCTACACAAATACCTTGCTACAAATGGATGTTTATAATTTTGCGATCGTGCGGCACGACAAACAAAAACCAAACCACACTAGCTACGTATATGTACCTCGAATTCGAAAAGTGTTGATTTGTGTTCGCAGTGAGTGCTATGGTCAGTTGTAAATGTATAGGTATGCATATTATGATCGTATGCCCGATGCCGAATGGGAATGGGGTGCGTGCAGGGTGCAGCAGTATGGCATGCGGTATATTAAAAGTCGAAGCGTGTTTCCAGAAAAAGGATTCCAAGAACCAAGATTTAAGTAAAACTACCTGCCCCTGCATCAGTGCTTTGAACCAGAGGTAAGAGAGTCTCCCTTACCTCTGCTTTGAACGCCCTATTGAAATATTTTTCAAACCCCCACATTTTGTACAGTAATTATTGCATCATCACAATGTGGGTGCACAATAACACTTATTGAATATAGGTACCTATCCGGCCAGAAATGCTCAAGGCCTTAGGTGAAGAGGGAGTCAAATGGCTCTCTCGTGTCATTAAAGTGGCCTGGGAATGCGGCGAAACACCCAGCGATTGGCAGATTGGGGTGATTGTGCCCCTTTTCAAGAAAGGGGATAAAAGGGATTGCTCCAATTACAGGGGTATATCACTTTTAAGACGCCCCGGAAAAGTCTTTGCCAAGGTGCTGGAAACGCGTTGCAGAGCTGTGGTCGAGGCACGATTAGGAGATGAGCAGTGCGGTTTTCGTCCCGGCAGAAGCATAACCGACCAGTTATTCAATCTCAGAATGGTACTTGAGAAGGCTTGGGAGTATGCTACGCCTGTTTACGCTTGCTTCGTAGACTTGGAGAAAGCATACGACCGAGTCCCTCGAGGGAAACTCTGGAGTGTATTACTGTAAAAGCTGTGTTCGGGTAAACGGCGTTAAATCAATACCTTCTCCGTGGGCATTGGACTTCGCCAAGGGTGCGTCTTGTCTCCTCTACTTTTTATTACTTATATGGACTGGATGTTTCGGCGCAGTCTTGGCGAAGAACGTTTCGAATTGGGAGATCTGAGGATAAGTCATTTGCTCTTCGCTGATGACTTGGTCATCCTTGGGTCCTCTCAGACTGAACTTCAGCGCGCACTCGACCGGTTTGTAGCCATTTGTGTTGAAGCTGAGATGAAGGTAAACGTGAACAAATCTGAAGTGATGGTCTTCTCCAGAACGCCTGTTCAATGAACTCTGTCTTAGTGGAGTCCCATTGAAACAGGTGGAGAAGTTTAAGTATCTCGGGGTCTTATTCACGAGTGATGGAAGGAGCAATGCCGAGTTTTCTGTAGGATTGGTCAGGCTGGGTCAATTTAGAAACAGTTTGGTCATTCTGTTATTAGGAGGGCTGAACTTGGTGTCAAAGCTAAGTTGTCAGTCTTTAATTCGGTGTTTGTTCCAACCCTTACCTATGGTCATGAGGTTTGGGTAATGACCGAAAGAATAAGATCGCGGATACAAGCTGCCGAAATGAGATTTCTCCGTGGTATTGCTGGTGTGACCCGTAGAGATCGCATCAGAAATACCAGAATACGTGAGGAACTCAATGTCGAGCAGCTACTTCTCCGGACGGAGCGGTCCATGCTTCGGTGGTTTGGTCATGTTAAACGTATGTCCCCGACCAGGATCCCACGACGTGCTATGGAATCCGCACCATCAGGCAGGCGTCCTCTAGGTAGACCCAGGATGAGATGGTTAGATCAAATTCATAATCTCTCCTCTACCCGTATGGGGATTGCCCTTGATGATTTGGAGTCGATGGCGGAGGATCGAGAGCTATGGAGGGTCCACTTGAGAAACCTACACCCGCGACCCACTTAGTGGATAAGCGGGCCATTGAAATAGTATGTATGTAAAAAAATGTATGTAGGTAACTATCCTTATTTAAGTTCGTAGTCTGGGTAATGAATATGAAATACCAAAAACCTAAAGGCTAAGCAACTCCTATACGAACAAAGAATATACCAATTCCAAGAAAAGCTCTCTTACCCACTGTATATGTGCACCACCATCGCCTGCTGCTTCTGCTGCAAGCAAGCCAAGCAAAGGATATGTGTGCTCCTCGCCGTTTGCTTGTTGGTTGGGATTGAGAATCGAAAGAAAAAAAATACGAAAAGAAAGCAATCGCAAAATAACAAAACGGGAAAAAAATATAAATGCATGAAAAACTGAGAAGAACGTTGGGAAAAAATGAAAATAGGAAGGTGAGCCATGGGGGGCGGGGGTGAGTGCTAGCATGTATCTTTTCTTGGGAAGCATGTTAGTTTTTTTTTTTTTGTTCCCTCTTAGAGAAACAGTAATAATATCATTGCATTCACAATCGTCGTCGTCGTCCTTCGGTACGGTTTGTCTGGTCTTCGTTTTCGTGTCTCGTTTCTCCGCGAGTGCACCGAACAACAGCACACACAACTCTTCTATCCTCCTTTATATCCTCCCATGTATATGTAGTATTATTACTAAAAAAAAAGAACACAAAAAAAAAAAACATACAAACGAAACTCACATACAGAAAAAAGAAAATGCACCTTAAGAAAAAATCAATCCTCACTCGGAAACCAGTTTTTCTTGAAAAGGATACGTGTACGTATTGGCGCGCGGATGGCACCACCAAACGGTTACCGTTTCGTCGACAATGCAACCATCCGAAAGCACCGAATCCGCCTTTCATCTTAAGCTGATTTTCGGCTAACCAAACCCCTAAAAGTTCCTAGAAATAAAGTGATAAAATGTGAAACATCAACAAAGAAAAAAAATGAAATAATAACCCCCGACCTAACCTCAACTTAACGAAAGTTCCTATCTCAAGTGCAAGTTTAAAAATTAAAAAAATATATAATATATCCCTAATCTAGCCAAGTCCTATTTACAACCATAGTTATAGTAAACATAGTGATAAGTCTACATATTCAAATTGTCGCAATTAATTACCACTACTTGGCGGCACTACACAAGGTTAAACTCGATGGTATACCTGCATCTAGTATTGTAGAACGTGAAAAGGAGAAACAAAAAGTGTGTTTGCGTTATTTTTTTTTTGCGAAAGTAAAAGTGTTGTTTTGAGTTTGGCATTCGCTAGAGAAAGTTATTTCTTATTCCACCCTCTGCCTATGTGAAGTGATAAAAGTTTTCGTGTGCGGGGGCACAAAACTCATATATGAATAAGTTAGATGTTCTGAATACTTATGGATCCATTGACAGCTGCGGACCGATGCGGTGATGGTATTTTGGCCAAGAGGACTAAACGTACTCAGAGTGGGGTTGATAATGGCGAGCGCAACAGTTGTCGGTTGGGTTCAATTAGCCCGATTAGTGTCGTCGTCGATGAACAACAACATGAATTGGATATTAAACCGTTTTCTGGTTTGGCCCCTCTGAGCATGAACAGTAGCAGTATGGGGAGGGGGCCACATCGTTTGGCGGTTGGATTCCATCCCGGTTATTGTCATGGAAAGACAAAGTCACCGTTCCTGTTGCCAGCTGAAATTTACAAAAGTTTGTTCGCAAATGCCGTTCTACAACAGAAGCAGCAGCATCAAATACATCATCAGCAACATGATGCGGAGCATGAGAAGGCAGCTGTTGCGCATTTCCCTAGAAATTTATTGTTTTCATGTCCAGATGTGACTAAGCGAACGGTTTCACCTACAAACGATTTAGAATTGAGCGTTAGTATAAATATTTTATTAAGAAAGTGTTTAATAGTAAAATTAATATAAATTAATAGTAAAAAATAAAAACCAAAGTGGTAGAGGACCAAGGCTTCTCAGCGAATAGGAGTTTTTTTTGAGACAAACAGTCATACATCTTGTCAGAGGTTGACTAGAGGTGGTTTACTCAGTGCTAGTACAGCTAGTAGTGAAACAAATCTAAACACCCTTCTCTAATTGCACACCCCTGATCCTTGCGGTCCTCCCATTTCACATTTCTTCACAGCTAGGAACTTACATTTATCCAGATCTTCGCGTTTATACTATCGGTCACCCTGGTTTTATTCATCCACTCTTGAAACCATGTGGGTTTTAAGTTAGGATACTTACTTCGAGTTGGTAGAGTGGACGGAAACTTTTACTATCATCGTCTAGGTTAAACGCGGATTGTTGGCTGTCTCCGACGCTTAACAGCCTACGTCGGAAGTATTATTTCCAAGTCCTCATCCTGTAAATCTTCTACCGTTTATTTAGTGCATGTTAATCTGTCCAGGCGTGGGCGCAGTAGCGCAGTGGTTAGTGTGCTGGACTACTGTGCGAGGGATCCCAGGTTCGATCCCCGGAAAAACACAAATTACATCTTAAAGTTTTTTCTACTGCGCCACCTCTCGCGATCGTCTGACAAACATCCGAGAGTATGACTGTCATGAAAAAGCTTCTCAATTCAGCCGTTCGGACTCGGCAAAATTCGTCCCAAAAATAGAAACTCACACAAAACGAATGGTTGCGAGAAGCTAGGCCTTGGGTGTCACCCGCCTGTTGCGCCACATATTTATTTATTTATTTATTTAATCTGTCCAGGCTTCTGTTTGGGCCTTGTTTCCTTGGGAAGATCGTTATACGAGTATATCCTCTGATATAGAAATTCGAAACATTACCTCTGCAGTATAGCATCCCTCAATGAATTCGACCGCCTATTTCTAGCGCGAAGTCGATTTTTCGACTTTCTAATTTGGTAGTAGATCTGCCGGACAGCTCTGTCAGCTCCTTTAGTCTGGTTGTTGTCCGCAACATTGGTAGATAGGTCTAGGTCTATAGGTACCTGTGGTGCTATGCGGAGCTCCTAATCAAACTGGATAATTCGTTGATGTCACCTAGTAAAACACAGTACAACGCTGGCGGCAGTTATGATGACAGCCACGATTACAGTGTTACCACTAGTAACAGTAATTTCTCCGAAATGTCTGGCGGTCTCTTGCAATAGTAGCTTTGACGTCAAATCTTTTTGTGTGGTAGGTAACAGATATCAACGTCTGTACTTTGGCTCCGAATCTTTGTTGGGCTTTCGCACATACAACATACTGCAGGGATGTCTGACGTCGATTACAATGAAGCCAATTTGTTTTACGTTTATATTATCTGAAACGCGCCAAGTCCCCTTGTATCTGTAGAGGTAAGTGAACCATATGCTAGAAAAGTAAATTACCCTGAGCCCTTATTTGGAGTTGTAGTATTGAAAGCTATGCTTTTTGACTGCAGAACTATATACGCACCCTTCTTTCCGATCATGTAAGGAGGGAGGGTGGCCGTAGCAGTCTTTTCCCATCTATTGCCTCTTACAGGCCATCATGCGGGTGAATGAATCAGTCTGCTTTCCTGCTTAAACAAAACTCAATGGACGTATTGTCTTCTGAAAAAGAAGGAGGGTAACCACATCAGTCTGCCCACCGTTTATTTCCTTTGACAACCCGTCAACGAGAAACGAAAACCCAGGAAGTTCAAATCGATACCCACCACCTTTTTATCGATTTTAAGGCCGATTACGACAGCATCTATAGAGACGAGCTATACAGTGCAATGTCTAGTTTTGGCATCCCTCCCAAACTCGTCCGATTGTGCAGGATGACAATAGAGAATGCACGCTGTTCTATGAAGATCGGTAAAGAACTCACCGAGAGATTCGATGTCAAAAAAGGATTTAGACAAGGGGATGCGCTGTCATGCGACTTCTTCAACATCGTTTTTGAAATAATAGTGCAAAACTCAAACGCTAACACCAGAGGCACTATCTTTCAAAAGTCCGTCCATCTACTCGCCTACGCCGACGACATCGACATAATCGGGAGAACGCAGCGTGATGTCACTGGCGCGTTCGTGGGCATTGAGACGGAGGCGGCGAAGATGGGTTTGGCAGTCAATGAGGGCAAGACAAAGTATATGCTGTCATCAAGAAAGGACACCCAACACCGACGTCTTGGACAGAATGTGAGTATAGACAAATATAACTTTGAGCTGGTTAAGGACTTTGTCTGCCTAGGCTCCGCTATGAACTCAGGTAATGCCACCAGCGCTGAGATTAAACGAATGCCAATCGCTGTTTCTTTGGGCTAAGAAAGCAATTAAGTAGCAAAGCCCTCTCTCGAATAACTAAGGTGACCCTTTATAAGACCCTAATAATCCCAGTACTTCTCTATGGTGCAGAGGCATGGACTCTATCAAAAGCGGATGAGTGAGGTCACTCTGGTTGTTTTGAGAGGAAAATTCTTCGAGTAATTTTTGGCCCCGTCTACATTCACCATTTGAATGGAGGAGGAGGAGGTACAACGACGAATGTACGGGCTGTACAGCGACATCGACCTAGCCAGAAGAGTGAAGGTCCAACGACTGAGGTGGCTGGGTTATGTAAAGCGAATGGACGCGAATGCCCGGAAGATCTTCGACTCCACACCCGAGGAGCGGTGCAGTAGAGAAAACGCGACTCAGGTGGCGCACGCAAGTGGAAGGGGACCTTAACCAACTTAGCGTGCGAAACTAGAGCCTTAAGTGAAGTAAGCAACACCCATCAACGAGACAGAAACTGGTGCTGAGAAGAATAGCTTAATTAAAGCAAACTAACCTACTTCCTGGTACTGGAAAGGATGCACTCAAAGAAAAATCCTGTGTAATATTGCCTTAACCGCATTAGGCAAAGTTTTTTGTATGGATATTATTAGACAAGCATACTTCTCCTTAAAAATAAGCCCATTTATGTACGGCCTAACTAATGAGAAATAGGCTGAATTGCCTAAAAATGCTTAGTAGTTTTAACCAAGAAATAACATGTCTTTTTTTAACTTTGCCTTTGACTGTCAGCTTCAGCTTCGGGAGCTTTTTAACTTTACCTTAGGCCTGAAGGCGTTTTGCCTTAGATGTAAGCAGACACCCCTTTTATTATCTTAAACTGTGTAACGTTACCTTAAGCCTAACGTAATTTTGCCTTACGCCTGGGGCAACTTTCGGAAGTGTAATAGTTGAATTCGCGTTTCAGTGTGTGCTTACATTTTTAAAGAAATATTACTCCTGATACGTGATTAAAACATTAAAACTGCGTGCTGGCTTCTTTTACAATTAGAAGGTGAGTTTTATAAATAATTTCAATAGTTTCTATTATGGATTTTAACTTTAACTGCTTATAAAAAACAACATCCTCTGTTCATTATCACCTACTTTTTAGTTCTAGGAAAAATGTCCAAAATGTCCCCGAAGATCAACATTCATATCTTAGAAAAAATTAAGCTCAACAAAAATGTTGTCGAGGAATGTAATGAAGAAGGTAAGTTTTTGTTTAATAAAATGGTGGACTGAGAAATTTATGTTCAAAAAAAAATATTTTTTTTATTATAGATTCTTAGGATGAAACTGATGACTGCTGGGATATTTCAATAAAGATGGAAGCCATTCGAATAAATGCAGAAATATGAACAAGGAAAATAATGATGCAAGCCTTCAAAAAAAAAATTCAATAAATTGTTCGAATAAATGCAGAAATATGAACAAGGAAAATAATGATGCAAGCCTTCAAAAAAAAAATTGTGAACCTGTCCGGTATATAAATAAAATATAATAAATAAAAATATATAATTTGACTTTCAATTGGGATTATGGCTAAAAGCTATCTATAATTTAACGCACTTTAGGCTAGCAAATAAACAATCTTGCAAAAATTAGGCAATTACTAAGGCAAAAACAGTTTGTTATTACCTTAGTGGTTAAGGCAATTCAACACAGTTATTGGCTAAATATATTGGCAAAAATCACCTTAGTCTTAGGAAATATTACCTTAGGAAAACATGGATAATTCAAGCTATGTCTAAGGCAATTCTACACTGATTATTTGGAGGTGTATTTATCTAAGCAATTTAACCGAAATTGCCTTAAAACTAAGTAAGCTCAAAACGGCCTTAGGACTTATGAAAGTTAACACTCGATTTAGGTAAATTTTACACATGTTTTTCGTTGAGTGTGTCGTGGTTTGTCTTCGGTGAAAGCAAAGACGCTGGTAGCCTCAGAAAGTCCGTTCGTAAGAAAGGTGCATAGTACACATCAAAGAAAAGTATTTGGAGCATCTGCCCTACTGCATATTACTGAAATCCTTATGAAACAGATCGATAAGTTTAAGTATATCTGCGGTGTCTTATTCTAAAGGAGCAATCTCATATTGTCTGCAGGGTTTTTCAGACAGCTTAGGTCAATCTATTATCAGGACGACCGAACTTGGTGTCAAAGTTAAGTTATCGAGTTTTTAATTTGGTGTTTCTTCCAGCTTTATGAACTTTTCGGAAAATGTTTTTGGACGTCACAGCTCCCAATTCAGATTCCATTATCGTTCCGTCGGTGAAGCAGACCAGATTTCTTGGGCCCTCTTCATCGAGTAAGTTAGATTGAAAGGTCCATCGAGACTAAGAGATTGATCTTCTAATTATATCAATTCATTCCTCAGGTACCTTGATGACAGTTGGAAATGCCCATCAAGAAACGGCAACTGAAACTGCATGTTTTTTTTTCGATTTTCCTTGAATGGCTTGCGTTTAACCTTGTTAAGTAAATCCTCGTAAAAATTGCCGTATTGCCCCATTTTCTTTGCGTTTTTTTCAGTCCGATTGAAACTTGCCACTGGCAATATATCTGCAGAGGATGCAGATATAGAAAGTGTCTTGAAGGGGTAACGTATTGTTTCTGCAAACAGGAACAACCAGCTATCGGCTTTGGGTTAACATTCCTACAGCTTCATTTGCAGCTTTTTCTATAAACTTGGACTTGAGTTCTGTAAAATATTTAAAAGAGCTCTATACCCAACCCATTAATGCACAACTTGGTACCGGTTCTGACACATTTCTTCAAGCTTCGTTTGTAGCTTGGATAAGGATCTGATCTTGGGATGGCGGTTTAATTCTCTCTTTCCCTCTCTCTCTCTATCTCTCTCCGAAAGGAGTTTCGAATGAAGTCTGCATCCAGGAACAAAGGCAACGTCTAGAGGCTGTAGTTTGTGGGACCAGTAGCTTTTTTGGAGCAGCATTGGTGGCATTTAAACACCCTTCAACAGGGAATGTTGTTCCTCTGCAGACAACCTACCTGTCGTTGTCCTTGGCAATAACCTTTGAAAACTGCCTCGGTGCAACTGGTTTTTCTTTTTTATCACAATTATAAAATCGGAGACCAGTAAGCAGTTGTTTTCGTCGAACGCGGCTGTCAAAAGGTCAACAAACTTTCGCACCGCTACTTCCTTAAAGCCCATAGCTCAAGCTTCAGATATTGCTTTGGGTTTCCTTAGGCTTAAATCGTTATGGCGACTTAAAAAGCCACTTTCCCAATCGATTTCTGCAACTCCCGGAGTTTTTATTGAAGCCCTGACTGCAATTAGTTTTTTTTAGTTAACTCAAAAGCCATTTTTTGCAGCTCCTTCATTGACATGTCAAAAAGTCTTCTTTGCATATTCATCAGGCATTCTGCGGTTTCCTGTTCCTGCTGCAAAACCCACGAAGCGGCACTTCTGATACCTTGCTGCTTTCAATAGATCGCATACTACAGGGATATGGGTTAGATGACAACAAGAGAACTTATTGGTAAAACCTCATAATGCCCGGACCTCATTCCGCCCGGGTTCTCCTAAGGTTTTCATTTAGTCAGTCGTATAAAGGTACCTTCATATAGTAGGCAGTAAATACCCTACAAAGTGCGTATAATTTTTAAGGAGCTCTATGTGAAAACGTGCTGGTCCCTGCAATTTTATAATATTTTCATATGATTTTCTCTAAGTAGAACGTTTATATGGTCTTAATGCTGAGTTATGTTCCGCGAGAGCAAACCTTTATCCTTACAAACGACTTCTGCGGAAACTTTAAGGATGTAGAGGAAATAGAAAATATTTTGTGCCACTGCCCAGCCCATCAACCAAGGTTATTTGACGGCCTGGATGATCTAGTATAGTGATACTCCTACCAGATTTAAAAAGATTCATCCTCATAGTTTCATTAGTTGCATGTCCTACCGTTAGTTATAAAAGGGCCTTAATGGCTTCTGTGTAAAAATCGTATACATTGTGCAAACTAGCCCCTCTAATCTACCATAATACAACTTTTAAAATACCAAAAGTCCGAAACAATTGATGTACATTGCAGTTCTGTCATCAAATCCAAAGTAACAATCAGCCCTTTATGCTAAAGATAGTTTTATTAAATGCTCTTCAATCTTGTCAATTGTTTCATACAATATTAACCAGCACTCTTTCGTTTTCAGAAACCTTCAAATTTTGGCTGGCCCTCTGACAATAACATCCTCGGCTCATCGACGTCATCGCCAAATGCTCTAGAGAATCACATTAATTCCACATCGCAGCAGCATCATAATAACCATCATCCGGGTGTCGGTGGTGATAGCAACAACCAAGAACAAGGACTACCATCGAAATCTCACCTAACGACTGGCGAAGGAGCCCCACCGCCACCGTCGTCGTCATCACCACCGCCACCGCCTTCGCAGCTCGGAATTAGTTCACCAAATAACAGAATAACACCCTCCAGCAACAGTATGCCAATAGGCGGGGTGCAAGGCCAAAATCCGACTCAGGGCCTAGTGCACTGGATGAGTGCGGTGATGGCCGAGCATATGACGGGGCAGACGCATCACGATCCCTCAGCTGCAGTCGGAATGCATTACATGTGGAATGGTAATGTCGACGTAAGTACCTATACCTATATATGACTTGAAATATCTTACCTTTAGGTGGTATGTATCTACACATACTTGTTATACATTAGCCAGTGTAACCCAGCTTCGTAGAACTTTTATGATTTCCTCGTTTTGTTTGAATCGTGGAACAAATTGTTCAAACCCTTGTTGCCCATAATGACGTAATACAGTTTTAAGACGGCACAAACACACCACACCGGTTGCGTCTTCTTCAATTTCCCGAACCTTGCCTATGAAATACCCTTTTGTCGAAGGACGTGTATTCATTTTTGGCCATAAAATTGATATCAATAAAATGGCCTTGCATTACGTATGCAAATCATGACAGATTAGATGACATCTTTAAAATCCCCTTTCAACTTTTGAATTTTATTATTAATCCCGGTTATCCCAGAAATCGTTTGGTTGATTGAAAAATCAATAGAACCAGACGAGGGAAAAAAAATTAAACGGATAAAATAAAACAAAGCGGACACAAAAAAAAAAAGAAAAACTGCACACAAATTTGTATATTTCTTTTTTTTGTTGTTGTTTTTTCCTATGCATTTAAAGCTTTTTTTGGTTAACTTTTTTTTTTGTGGTTTGCTGTGTGTAGTTCCTCAGTTCTTTATGTGTGTGTGTGGTATAGTGTGACTATAGGATGAGTGAGCAGTTTTTATTTGACAGAACGCATTGGGATGAGAGGGACAAACCACTGCAGCAGCGAATATAACAATGGTCCAGGATGAGGGATGAATGGGATGAATAGCATTTTATTGACACGGTGAACTGATGAATAGTAGCTTGTCGCTGTTCAAAGAAGGGGGTTTTTTTTCTGCCGCCTAAATTGCAAAAAGATAATTCATGGACTTGATGTTTTGAAACCATTTTCTTGGGGTGTCGTTGTTTAATTTAGTTTTGGTGGTGGCATTTTTAAGGTTCATCAGCAATCGGAAGGAAGAAAAAAATGTGTGGGGATGATGAAAATCAATTGAGACATCAAAGAACAAAGACCCAACCGAAAGGGGTAAGAATACCTACAAGAAAATAATGAAGAAACGTCTGGTGTTATGCCAGATGCAGTTTACTAATTAATTTTAAAAATTAGAATCGACTTATGAGAAAAGATGATTAGACTTTAGTTCTTTGGAGGCTTCAAAGGGACCATTTTAGCTGATACCAACCCCGGCGGCATAGTATCTCAATTGACAAAACATTGAGTTGCAAGGCACTTGGAGGTAAACAATCAGCTGAAAGAAAATGAAATGGCTTATGGTTGAAATATTCATCCGGATGAATTGGCATTTAGTTAACGTGTTTCGCAGATGAGGCCTATAGGCATAAGCGTGTACGTTATACAGCTATAGCATATCCTACATCTGTAACTGTAATACTTTAATGCTAGACTTAGCGGCAGAACCTAGTCGCAGTCATTTATTATCTACTATCTTCAACCTGTATTTGTGCATTGACTTGTTCTGTCCCAGATACCGATATAAAGTCCTTACTTGCAGGTAATAGGTTTTGTTTTGTGTTCACTCACCGCCATGTCGAACCATCTCTATTACCAAAAGCTCGACGAGTTGTCTGTTTATTCTAAGCAATTGTACAGTATTGTGAAGAAGGTGCACCTGTTGGTGGGTTCACGGTGATTGACATCACCGCCAAGCCCAACTGTTCTAACTGTCTCATAGAACATAAAACGAAATAGCAACGCTATGAAACTCTGCCGGAAATGGCTGACTGAATGAGTCTCAGAAATCTGACATGAGTCCCTCAGTAGAAGGACGTACATTGAATGAATTCTCGGCATTGAATCAACAGTGTCGGCAATAGTCAAGATGAAAGATACCTACCGTACCTAAGCTAATCTGACATGGAGAGAACGTCACGATAGACAGCTACAACTTTGAAGTGGTTAGGGGCTTTGTCTACCCTAGCTCCGCCGTAAACTCTGATGTGAGACACGACTTATTGGAGACCCTACACTCACATCGAATCTGCAACCGTTGGTGCACAGAAGACAAGTCGCTGACCTATGCTTGTTCTATAGGTACTTCCATGGTAGATGTTCCGAGGAACTCAAGGACATTATCCCTCGAAATGCAACTTTTGGGCGCCCCACAAGACAGGCTAATGCTCATGACCATACAGTACACTTGACAACCGCGAGGACATTATCTTTCCAAAACTCCTTCTGTTACAGGACAAGCAACTCGCTTCCTGGGGATATATTTCCAGAAGACTACAATTTGCAGCAATTTAAGTGCAGAACTAACATACATCTGCTAGCATCTTGGGGCGCTGATGAAGCGTTATAGGTTTGCCTTTCCCGGGAGAAGTATGTATTTCAAAAAAAAAAAAAAAAAAAAGGAGCAGAAATCAAATGAAGGGTTACCCTTGCAACCGCTGTTTCTTAGGTTTAAGATGGCAACTGACAATAGACTAGTAATAGTAAAGGTAGGGGTTAGAATATACCCGAGGTAGGCATGCCTGTCGTAAGAGGCGACTAAAATCCACGTCTTGACTTCGACGTAAAACGTGTCAAAAATAGTACGTCGGAAGAATCTACGCAATATATTACCTACTCCACGTGGTACTCACGAAAGTGAAAATCCATCCGTCGTCTTTTCAACTGCGGTCGGAGCAAGGATTCTGGACGCCTCACCCAACAAACGAGCTTCGTCTCTTCAGACAATGATACAGGTGGCAGTGCTCGCTTCTAATAGTTTCTGCGGTTCATTATCCGACTCGTTTGGGAGAATGGACTGGAAGGAGGGAGAAAGTGGTGGAAAGGTTTTACCCAGTACGCTTGATCTCTCTCAACATAGTCGGGCAGTTGGTCGTAGTGCTACGGCTGATGGTTTGATTTGCGAAGCATCTGCTGACAGAGCACCGAAAGCTGCGCACTTCGATCGGCTTCCGATTAAGAGCCAAAGGAATTGGAAAAGGAGCTGAGCTTTATTCATTCCGGTGGCGAAAGGGAAAAGGATGAGGTCCAACCGGAATCGACAAATTTCTTGGACTCTATGTTCCCTCCTGTTCTTTTGACTCAAACAGGGCAAAAGGGAGGAGGAGGACCCCATGTGCGGCACCTAATGCCGGATGCGGCTAATGCGCGCCCTTCTGCTAGGAGCTCCGCTGTGAGTGGAACTGCCACTGCCTGTGCACAAGATCTGGATGATGGAGGTGCAGTGACCTCAAAAGTTGCCTGCACCATCGGACAGAATCTTTCTGCAACAGATAGAGCCACCGACAGGCGTCGTCCTAGCGGAGGCATATGTAAATCAGTTGCCCTCCTTTCTGACAAAAACCCAGCTACAAGTAGCGTTATTCGCGCTTAAAAGCCGGTTAACAGAAATGGGGGAGTACTCTCTCCTCTCTTGTGGTCACTAGTCGTCGACTCTACTAGTCAGTCTGCATAGCCTAGGCTTTAGTGCCATCAGCTACGCTGACGACTTAGCGATCATCATTAATGATAAGCTCAGCGCTACCATTACCTGTAGGATCCAGAACGCACTTCTACAAGTCTCAGAATAGTGCAATTTGGAAGGACTTTCCATAAATCGTAGTAAAACCATTCTAGTGCCTTTTACAAGGAAGAGATTGGTTAATCTTAACACCATAACGTAAACGGCACTACTTTGAGCTACTCCAATGAAGTCAAATATCTCGGAATTGTCCTTGATAAGAAGCTCAACTGGAACTCACAAATCAGTCCGCCACAGAACGTGCCACTAGAGCCATGTGGGCCAGTAGGCAACTTTATGGCAGAACTTGGGGTCTAAAACCCAGAATGATAGACTGGCTGTATATCATGATGGTAAGGCCCATTATCACATACGCGGCAATTGTCTGGTGGCCGAAAGTTCTTTAACGGACAACGGCAAATAGACTACAAAAATTACAGCGTATTGCCTTGTACAACTACAGCATTAGAAGCTATTAGAGGGCTTTCACCCCTACATATAATTATTAGGAAAGTGGCAACTAGATGTGCTATTAAGCTACAGCTAGAATACAAGTTTAAAACAGCTGACCATGTGGGACATCTGGAAATACTTAACTCAATCCCAAAGTGCATGACATGTTCTGTTCCACGCCCGACATTATGGTTAGGGAATATAGTTTTGGGAAATTATTTGAGGTAGAAATACTGGACCACGCGAAATGGGCAATGGTGTCCCGACACTGGACCCAATACCAAAGTCTCAATACCTATGGGAATGTGTCCCACGGTTTTTCAGGCTGAAGTCCATGCCATTGAGGTCTGAGCCGTTTTAAATTCCAGTAAGGGAATTAAAGGCGCCACAATACAAATCTTTTCAGATAGTCAAGCGGCTTTACAAGCTCTTTCGTCTAACACGATGGACTCAAAAACAGTAAAGTGCTGCTACGATGCGTTGCAAGTCCTATCCAAACACAACAAATTTAAACTTGGTTGGGTACCTGGTCATCAAGGTTTTGAAGGCAACGAATCGGCGGACCAACTAGCTAGGGCTGGTTCTGAATCCGCGTTCTGTGGACCAGAACCTTATTGCAGAGCCAATTGGACTACTGCCTTAGGTCTAATTAACAATTGGGAACATAAACTTCGTCTAAACCACTGGGAAAATGTTCCGGGTTTCAGACAATCCAAAAGTTTAATTAAATCTTACTCCTACAAGGAAATCCTCAACCTAAATAAGGATCCTCCGAACACATTCTCTGTTATCGCCCGGCACTTCATTGGTTAAGAAAACGTGTCTTCAACAAGGAGATACTTTTACCAGCAGAGCTCAGGAACGATATAGTGGCCTTTATTAGGGAAGTCACACGTCTCTTAGAATAACCTTATCCCTTCCGATACAATAGATTTTTTAGGTCGCAGTGTCAGCCAAATGGGCAGGTAATTAAAAAAAAAAGGTATAAGTATGTATTTAAATATGTATACATACTTTTTTATCGTCTTCTCCATAAAAATATTTGTCGTCATACATTACAGCCTTCATTCATACAAATAAAATTATAGAAGTCGTATCGAATTCAAGACGTTTTTAATTTGTTTTTTTGTATCTTTAAAAATCGTTTCAGCAATGCGGGCAACATACTAAAGACATCGATTACAATGGTTGGCCAACCCCAAGGAACCACATGTCCATGAAACAAGGATATGAGGTAGGTACAACAGTTTTTAAACGAACAAACTTACATTTCCCTTATCTCTATTTTATTATCCTCTATAATATTCCTTTATAGACTTTTTTAAAGAAACATTTACAACAGAAATAAAATCATTCTGCTTGTTCTTCTCTTTCCAGGCCAAAATGAACGACCACCATGGGAACCTGCAAAAAGGTAATGCACTCATTTTAATATCAACTCCAACCAGATTATCGTTTCGCCATATCTATATGGTATCTGTCTCCCATCACTCCCGCACAAACAGCCCGGCTCGTGGTTAATGTACAGCATCTATTCGAGTCACAATGTTCCGGCTACATGTTTACATATGTTGCGCTATCGAAACTATCGACTCCATAGTCGCGAATCGAGATAATGTCATCGCGAAAGCGATAGCAATCTCTGCCAACATTCCAGTAGCTCCGGTCTTCCCTGAGTCCCGACGACAATAACATTCACTTGGAACAAGGCGGCATGTTGCGTTGTCGTCTCTAAACAATATGGTTGGATCGCGATACTTGATCGCCGTATAATTTATCCTTGCTTTCCATTCCCACTTTCTCGCGCGGCGGCGGCGGCGGCGGCGTAAAGATTTCCATAAATGAGACGAATAATTTTTGGAACCATGCTGCAGTGGGCCATTGCACCAGTCTAATACAATAGGGGTTGGCGGTGGTGGCGGCATCGGAAGCGTCTTTACACTGAAACATGAATGATTAACAAACAAACACATGACGTTGCGGTACAACACCACAAAAACACGGTAGCATTCGCCATCGCCATTGACTCCAAAACGGATCGCGGAACATGGATGTCTTACATGGTAAAAATGTTGTCAGTTACATGCACAGTCTTGTAGTACATTTGCTACTTGTTCCAAGTAAAGATACATACATCAGCGACGGGCCGACGGACGACGTACATACAATAGCCACCATCGCCATCAACGGTGCGTGGTGGTATCCGCAGTATCCACCGTGGCGGTGTAGGCCCACTACACCAGTGGAGTCAATGCCACAGACAACAACAATTAGCACTGGGGTTAACTTCTAATCGTCGGTCGTTAGATGGATTCTTCAATTTCTGTGCCGTACTCGGCGATTATACACCACAACGACTATCCTTTATCGCGCCAGCTCGGAGTAATTTACACCAAGCGCCACCCGATCGCCCATTTAGGGATATAACAACATGCGACTCGGCTTGTAATGTTATCATTATTGACCGGGATGGACATTTAATAAATTGCCGTACAGATCGCTGTTGAAAGAGGCGAAGGCGGGGGGAGTCGTCTCTGGAATCTATAGATTCCATTCACCTAAGCGCCGGCGGCGGCGGCGTTCCGTGCGCGCGCATTCTTGATTACTTTACTGTGCTCTGCGATCATTACTCGTGTGGTGCGCACTGGTGGAGTGAGTTTTTTTTTTGTATTTGCGACTCAGGTTTATACTCTCTAATTAGGCTTTATCCGTTCGTTGTTATACGTGGTTGTCCGGGTTTTTTGTTTGTTCACCTTCCTTTCGGGTCGACTTATCTGTCTGCAACTGTATTCGGTTTAATTACCGAGTGCGTGTGACATAAATCATTGTGAGATGATCTCTATTCGGGCTTAATGATTATTTAATCGAAACTGTCAACGGCTTCGAGTGTGCTCCTTTGGAGTGTTTGACATAAACGTGTATTGCATGGCTCTTTTTGTTTCTATAATTGCAGGACACATTTTCGACGACGGCCGATTGGATCATCACACGGGCGCTGCGCAAGGCAATCAAATGACAATTTATGGGCCCGGTGGTCCCGTTCGGATAGCCTCATCGAATAGCAATTCGCCGGGTGGTGGTGGCGTGGGTGTTGGCAATCACGGACATCATGGATCGGCAGCGTCAGCTTTGCTGGTAGTGCCGCAACCGATTAATGCGACCAAAATCAGTGCCAGCATAGGACCTGGAGGCGGTGGCAATGGGAGGAAATATCAGTGCAAGATGTGTCCACAGGTAAGGATTGTTATATAATTTTCAAACGTTCATAGAGAACATTTTAGCAAATTTAGATATTCAAAACTTTGCTGCGATAAGGTGGCACCCGGTAAACTATAAAATGAGGAATTCAATTATGTACACAATATTATTATTATTGAAGTTAATGGAACTTGCAAAGGTAAGGATTCCACCAGCTATAGATTTTTCGAGGGTATGTCTGTGTCATTTTTTCGCTTTTGGGATTTGCGTAAAGTCTCGATGGAGACCGAAAAGGTATTGTTTGTAAGAGTAAGCCTAGTCTTCTGATAAGACACCATTTTTGGCGCTGTAGTTATCGTACTATCTCCGGATTATTTTAATTTAGTCAGTCTCGGAAATATTGTTTGGCCAACGTTTAAATAGTTCTTAGGAAATATTGCTTGCCGACTTTAAATGTTGTAATAAATAAAATGAGCTATTTGTTGACGCAACCAACAGGTTTGTAGATTTTGTAGATACTAAATGTTTGTATCTTATCTACTATTAATTGGGAATGAATTTCGCGGAGCCAATTCTTAGGTTTCAATTCCGAGGTACATCGAAGTGACTTTCGACATAGCGTGATGGCGTTTTAGCGCCTTCGATCTTATTATTTGCTGGGAATTGATGACTACCAGATTCAGATATCAATATATGACGATATTTGACTTTTGTATAGTATTTAACACCAAATAGTTAGCGACTGACTTGTGGTAAATTTAGCCCAAAAGACTTTGCAAAAACTCAAGAGTTCGAAGGAGGGTAAATGTCTTGTAAGAAGACACCAATACAGACCCCGTATTATTTTACATCTTTCCGGTATCAAAGGCTTAACACATTACACCGAATAAATAGTGCGTCTAGATCAGCGGTTCCCAATCTTTTTTGGTCATGGAGCACTTTTCTGGAGAGAAATTCATCGCGGAGCACTTCGTTGTCCGTACGTATCCAATTTTTCGTAGTTATGGAAAAGGCAATTACTATTTTCCGATTTTTTTTTATTTTTTTAAATTGAAGAAATGGCAGCCAATCTTTTCTGAAGGCTTTTACTAAAATACGGCATCTTACACATAAATAAATATTTGGCGCAACAGGTCCGTAAAGGCACGAAGCAATGGCGACAAAAGCATTGCCGAGTCCGAACGGTTGATTTGAGAAGCTTTTTCAAGACAGTTGGAGTCTCGAATGTTTGTCAGACGTTCGCGAGAGATGGCAGTGGGAAAAAGCTTAAGATGTAATTTGTGTTTTCGGGGGTAGAACCTGGGACCCCTAGCACAGTAGTCCAGCACACTGACCACTGAGCCATTGCGCCCGTCCGGCTTCCTAATATGGTGCTATATAGTTCCAGACCACCTTAATGCGTTCGAAAAGCTCTTCAGCATTTCTTAATTTTTGTTGGCTTCTGATGATGTTCTTTCGATTTGGGCCCGCAAACTTTCAATTGGGTTCAGGACGGGACTATGCACTAATTTAGTTATCTGTAACGTAAGCTATTGCTTCACTCTCCGCGGAGTTTGCTAAGGATCGTTGTGGTGTTAGAAATTATTATGTTACTAGCATGTATGAAAAAAAGCGTTTTCTCTAATATGCTTTTATAAGCGTGTTGATCAAGGGTGGACTCTTATACAACTAATGGACCAACACCGAATCAAGCGAATGCACCGCACCCATAACTTTCTTTTCTCCATGCATCATAGTTCGGAGCGCGTTCTTGGCTGCAATTCTTTGTTAGGAGACGCCTAACATAAACTTTTTCATCGGATCCAAATAAATTAAACTTGGATTTGGCACTCCAAAGAACTTTTTTCCAAAATTGCAATGGTTTCTGTAAGTGGAGTCTGTCGAAATTCCGGCTCTTCCTTATAGGATTTTGGTTTTTTTTTTTTTGTGGAATATGCGCATCCACGAGGATTTTGTTCTACGACCCAGTGCCTGGCCGTGAGTTCTTGGTCGAGTTTATGTGCAACAATCTCCCTAATTTTTGTGGACATCAAAAATGGATTGACTCTACTTGCACGGAAAATCTTTCTTTGGAGTGATTTTGCATCCAATTACCTTTCGTTTGCGGTTCTCAAAACTTCCGGTCTTCTTAGAAACGTATTTTCCCGAAAACAAGTTTCATAGAACAACCAAATGTTTTCGCTATCAACACCATTGATTGATTTGTTTTCATTTCGATAGCTCTGAAGTTCTGGAGTACACGATCTATTTTTACGCATTTTTGTACCGTGTGATCAAAAAACAGAAGCCCAAAGCTAGTCTGATGATATTTTCATAGCACTTGGATTTTCATGGCGGAAAGATGGGAGCAGACTTTGGGAAACTCGGGTCTAGATCAAATGAGGTGGTGGTCATTTGATGAGACCAACTCCAACGGTGCGAAACGCATTTCTGAAGGAAAATGTTATTTTAAATTAATTTCATTAAAGATACTTAGTAAAAACAGAATTTAATTAAATGTATTCTTTCGTAAATTGTTATAAAAAAATAAGAAATCTATCTAAACTGTGCCTGCAAGTCCTATATAAAGCTGAAATTTAAAACGTGGGTAAATTATAAAGAATGGATGAATTTTGGGTTCATAAAATTACCCCTATAGCAAATACATGAATGAAAGAAAAAGAATACAAGATTATGATATTTCAGTTTCATTTTTCCTCGATCTGCGCACCTACGTCACAAACATTCGCATGGAATCAAACGCTTCGTCGCGGTTGTAAATTTTTGTTTTCCGCTTCACTAACCGTGTTTTTTTTAGAGGTTTTGTTTTTAAACAGTCAACACTGTTTCTACAGATTGTCAATTTGACAGTTGAAAGTTGATTTATGGTTTGGCTAGTACGTTTTGCCATTTTACGATGAATAGATTAACGCCAGAACAACGCGTGCAAATTCTGCAAACTTATTTTGAAAACAATGGTTCGGTTCGCCAAACTTATCGATCGCTACGTCCATTTTATGGTAGACATAATCGTCCATATGAGCAAGTTATTCGGAACACGATGAATCGTTTTTGCACAACGTACACTCTAGTGGATAATATAAGCATTCCCATTCCCAAAGACGACAAACAATGCGAAGAAGTTATTGAGAAAAGAGTTGTTGAAGAGAATCCGAATGAGTCGATGCGCCATCGTGCGATGGCGGCCAGAATGTTACCGTCAATGGAGAGCTCTATGTCTATAGAAACACGATTTTTCACTTCTTCGTTCCTCGGTTGAATGTCATTGACGTGACAGAGCTTTGGTTTTATTCAACAAGATGGCGCAACATGCGCCGTGTGGCGCGACACCATCAATTTAATGCGGGAAACATATGCTGAGCGCATAATTTCGCGCCCGCGAACTTTCTTCCACGATACTGTGACTTCACACCTTTTGATTACATTCTTTGAAAGTATGTGGTGTCACTCTAGCCTATGCCGATAAACCAGAAACGTTGGAAGTTAACATTTGCCGTGTTATTGCTAACATACGGCCCAATTGCTCGATGAAGTTGTCGAAAATTGCTCTTCATGATTGCGCTTTATTCAAACTAGCTGTGGCGCACATATGCCCGAAATGACTTTTAAACAGTAATGGCATAAAATTACCTATTAAATAAAGCTAATATCATAGATATTAACATTAGCTTCAAGTGTTTTGTTTGATATCGAATTTGTACACCTCTAAAAAAAGCTTTATTAGTCAACTTGTTAAATGATTTGTTTGTTCGAGTGAAAAAAACGTGATCGAATCGAGAGACTTAATCGCAGCCTAGCTGTCGACGAAGATGGCAATCTTCACTTTCGCTTATGTCCAGGAGCAGCTTACAGTTTATTTGGATAAATTAGCCGGTCTAATCTACAAACTGACAAGTGGCATCAAATATTAAATATTGACATATCAACCGTCTACATAGTGCTTGCTATGCTATTTCAAACTGCAAATCAGTTTCGGAATCATCTATGTATTGCAAAGTGGTCACCATAATTTTTGGATGTTTGGATGTATACTTTCACATCTCAATAAGCAAATTAAATTATAGTCAGATGCACTTTAAAACGGATTTTTTTTTTATCATAATGTGTTTTCATTTAAAATGTTCATTACCTACTCAACTTCACATTACAACAAAACATGCAATTCGTAGGTATTTGGTTTGCTTCAAGTTCAAGTAAAAAAAAAAAAAAAAAAAACTGATCAGAAGTCCTTTTTTCAACCTATATGAGGTTCAAAAGTAAAGGGTCCGCCATTTAATGCGAGAAACAGATTGGCACAGCAACAGCAACAGCAACTTTGACAGCCACAGCGCACTTTTTAGAGCCCCTGCCTTTTAATGGCTGAAGTTACATTACCACAGCAACATCGACATCGACATCGACGTTAGAGCTAAGTCCTAAATTCAATGTTGCTGTGCAAGGGCTGTCAACACCGCGGTGACTTTTTCAGTTCTCTCAACTTTCGAATGCTGACATACTGAAGGTGCAGCATCATTACCAGATATAGACAAAAAAAGTTTCAGCACTACAGCAGTGATTTTGAATTCTAGTTTTACTATTGCAATGTGGAAACGAGTTATCTAATTCAATCGTCGTGAGTTGTGTTAAAATTAATGTTTGACAAGCTATTAAAAGGTAGGTAGGTAGGTAGGTAGGTGTGGCGGTTTATATGAAAACCCAAGTAGCACCAAGTGCCGTTTTGTTACCACAACTCATTTGACCTGGTTGTTAAAGCTTGTCGAAGTGGAGATTTTAGATCCAACCTGTGGAGTTCAAAAAGGTTATAAGTTCTTTGATGTTATTCTTCGAAACTTCCTCGAGGGATGTGAAGAAGGGTTTACCCAGAGCTCGGTGTCTAGTCCTAGCTAGTGCCGGACAGGAGCAGAGGTAATGAATGATGGTTTCTTTTTCGGTTGCTTCGTTACAACTACGACAGTGGGTATTATGTGGGATGCCTAATCTGAATGCGTGGTCCCCTATAGGCCAGTGGCCTGTGGTTATCGCGATTATCCTGGCTATATCTTTACGTGTTTTATTCAGAAGGTGGGTTGTTTTTTCCTTGCTATAATTTGGCCACATACTTCTGGATATGGCGCAATTTGTTAGCCTCCTCCATCTGAGATTGGCTTTCGATAGGAATTCTTCGGAAATTTTTGCTTTGACTGCTCCTATTGGAATTTGAACCGATTCCGCAAGTGCGCAGTGGAGGTTTGAACCCCGCCTGGCAAGCTCGTCGGCCTGTTCGTTTCCATAAACGTTGCTGTGGCCTGGAACCCAGATCAGTGTAATCCGGAACTGATCAAGCGAGGCCAATTCCTCTCGGCATTCTAGTACTAATTTTGAGTTTATGTTGACTGAGGCGATAGCCTTTATCGCAGCCTGGCTGTCAATGAATATGTCTATTTTTTGCCTCGGAACTATGTCCGTGTGTATTTTGATTAGGCGACAGGCTTCACGGATAGCAAGTATTTCCGCCTGAAACACACTGGCTGTGTCCGGGAGCCTGAAGGATTTTGAGATGCTCAGAGACTCCGAAAATACACCCGCACCTACTCCACAGTCCATTTTTGAGCCGTCAGTGTAGATTGTTAAATTCGAGTCCCTGTTCACCCGTCCGTCCTGCCAGTCTAATCTTGAGGGAAATTCTACTTCAAAGTGTTTTTTAAAAAGTATTCTTGGGGAAATGTAATCCGTAGAGGGTGGTATTAGCTCCCTTGCTAAAGTAAGCAGGATGTTGCTATGACCGTAGGGTCTCGCATACCAGCACCCAGACTCTCTGAGTCTGATCGCGCTATGTATTGTGATGTTTGTGATATGAAGGTCTAAGGGTAATAGGTGCAGAAGGACTGTGAGGGCGTCTGACGGCGTCGACCGGAGAGCGCCTGTGGTGCCTATGCATGCCGTTCTTTGGACCTTGTTGAGCTTGGTTATGTTATAGGCTTTTCTAAGAGCCGGCCACCAGACTACTGACCCGTAAGTGAGGATTGGTCGTACTACGGCTGTGTACATCCAGAGGGTCAGTTTTGGTTGCAGGCCCCATCTTTTGCCAAACATTCTGCTGCAGGCATAGAAGGCAATACACGCTTTCTTTACCCGCTGTTCAATGTTCAGTTTCCAGTTTAGCTTGGGATCCAGGATCACTCCCAGATACCTAGCACTGGAGGATAATGAGAGCGGTTGGCCGTCTAGGCGAGGAAGTGTAAAGCTGGGTATTTTGGTCTTAGTGGTGAAAAGCATCATTTCAGTTTTGCTCGGGTTTACACCGAGACCGCGCAACTTGGCCCAGGTGCTAACCTTCGACAGAGCATTCTCCATAATTTCGCTAATTACGGAGAGAAACTTTCCTGACACCAGTATCACCAAATCGTCCGCATATCCGACTACCTTGATTCTTTCTCTATCTAAACTGTTGAGTATTTTGTTCACCACTATGAGCCATAGCAGTGGTGAGATGACACCTCCTTGGGGTGTCCCCCTGCTGGCGTACTTGGTTATGTTGCTATTTCCTAGTGTTGTCTGGATGATCCTGGTGTTAAGCATAGAAACAATCCAAAGGCTAAGATGGTTTTCTATTCCTAATTCCGTTAAGGACTCCAGAATCGCTTCAGTATGTACGTTGTTGAAGGCCCCTTCTATATCTAGAAAGGTCGCCAAGGTGTATTCTTTATAGTGTAATGAGTTTTCGATTGTTCGCACTACTTCATGGAGGGCCGTCTCTGTCGATCTTCCTTTGAGGTATGCGTGCTGTGATTTTGAGAGTGTTGGTTCTATTGTGCTACGTAAATGGTTGTCTAGGACACGTTCGAGGGTCTTCAGAACAACGGAGGTCAGGCTGATTGGTCTGAAATCTTTCGCGCTTTCGTGACCGCGTCTGCCAGCCTTTGGTATGAAAATCACTCTCACTTGTCTCCATGAGAGAGGTACATGGTTATTGAGTATACAGCTTCTAAAAATCGACATGAGCCATGGGAGTGTCAAGTCTTGACATCTCTGTAGCATAATGGGCAGGATGCCGTCAAGGCCCGGCGATTTGTATGGAGCAAAACTGTTAATGGCCCAGGAGATTTTCTCCTCAGTGATAATGGATGTTATATTTTCCGGGGCGCAGGGTTGCGGACGTTGTGAGTTGCTACACTCTGGAACGTTGTCTTTGCACCCTGGGAAGTGTGTATTTAGTAAGAGCTCTAGGGATTCTGCCGCTGACTCGGTCCATGTTCCATCCGCCTTTCTCAGGAGAGAGGGGTTGGTGTGTTCTTTGGACAGTATTTTGTTGAGTCTTGCAGAGTCTTTTAGGGTTTCGATTGATTGGCAGTAATCTATCCATGACTGTTGCTTGGCCACTCTGATAGATTGCTTGTATATTTTAAGACAGTCCCGATAAGGCTGCCAGTATTTACAACTGTGGCATATGTTAAAGGTCTCTCTGGTCAGCTTTCTTAGCCTGCAGAGTTCATTGTTCCACCACGGAGGGAAGGTCTTTTTGCTGTATTTGACCGGACACGAGACTTTGTAGGCTGTGCTAAAAGCTTTTTCGAAAGTCTGTACTGTTGTGTCGAGTTCTAAGGTCGAGGTTATTATTTGAGGTGGAGATTTGTGCAATTTGTTTTTAATAACTTGGCCAAACTTTGGCCAGTTAACTTTTTTGGGGTTTCTATAGGGTTTTGGTTTCTCGATCTCGAGATCTATATCGAAGAGTATCCAGTTGTGGTCTGAAAAAGATTTCAGGTTGGATACTCTCCAATTTCCTACTTTCATATTGTTGTTGTTCTTACCGAGTGTTATATCTATAACTTCCTCCCAACCATTAAAACTATCCGTACTAGGAAAGATAAAGGTTGGAGTGTTACCTCTATTGTATATTGATAGGTTGTTTTCTATAAGGTAATCAAAAAGAGACTCACCTCGTTCGTTAGTTTCCGAGCTACCCCATAGCGTATGTCTTGCATTGGCATCACATCCCATCAGCAGGTCGGACTTTGCTTTGGTTACAAGCTCCTTAAATTCTTCTGGTGGTGATCTTCGGTCGTGTGCCATGTATACGGACGCGATTTGCAGGTCCGTATCTCCCGCATTCTCCAATTTGACGACTGTCAAATCGGGCGAGCTAAAATTGGGACATAGAAAAGCTTTAATATGTTTTTTAGCTAAAATGCAGGTTCTTGGCTTACCACTGTTGTCTTTTTGGTTGTAGAAAAGGTTGTAGTCTTTGTTTCCTAGGCCCTGTATTTTGTGGCCTTTTACCCAGGGTTCTTGCACAATGCTGATGTCGATGTTTTCCTCACTGAGAAAAACCATCAGATTAGCCGTAGCACACTTGGAGTGGTGCAGGTTAATCTGTACGACTTTCAGCATTGGTACTTTCGGTTGTTGGGTTTGCTTGGGCTGTGGGTTGGATGGAGTCGATCAGCATGTCCTCCAACAACTTGCTGGCGCCGTCGACTTCATCTAAGTCGTCGATCTGACTTGCTGATCGAAAGATCTTCACCTTGGCGTGCCTGATACCGAAGCGAAGTTTGCAGCCAATCTTCTCGATCAGGTCCGCGCTGCCTTCGGTTATCAGTAGCAGGAACGATAATGTGTTGTTGTGGGGTTCCTCAGCCTTGATAACTTTCCAGTCATCCATGGGAACAGTTGGGTTGTGGAGCTTTAGGCAATTGATTAGTTTGTCACTGTCGATGGTCATATTCGGGAGCCAAATGCGTATTCTTGGCCTTCTCGGAATATCTCTGGCTAGGATCAACTTGAGTCTCAAGCTGTCCCATGCGTCACGAATCTTGTGAACGCTGTCCACTAAGAATTCCTTTGAGAACGCATCCTCGCATTTTATGACTCTGTACCCTCGTACGACCTCGGCTGAGTCGAAGCAAGGGAGCGGTCCGCCCTGGTTGTTCAGGAGATAGTCGTTTACCATCTCGGATAGTCTGTTTTCAATCGCGCCCCATGTATCGCTCACTGTCTTGCCGCCAGTAGATAGCTCATCTACAAGTGCGACTTGCAGGTCGTCTCTGACAACTTCGCTGACAGTTCGCGTCGACTGGGGCGCTGATGATGTTGGGCGGATGGCAGACAGCCTGGCAACTTTGCTCCTTTGAGAGTCGGTCTTGACTGCCTCTATGGAGCGGTTACGCTTCGTGGCTTCCGTCTTCCGCGCTTGTGGTTGTGGTTGAGGTTTTGGCTGTGGTTCTTTGCGGAAGTTGATGAATTCATCGACGATCCGCTGATATTTTTCTTTATCAGCCAGGTCCCGCGGAGAAGCCGTACCGGCCTCCTCATTCTTAGTAATCTTACCCAGAATGAAGATAGCCCTCTTGTACGCACTTTTTCTGCGGTTGCTGGCCGATTTGTGGCTACTTTCACGCGTCTGGGCACTAGTGCGAGTGTCCTGTGTGATAGGTGTGGAGGATGTTGATGGTTTTGGGAGATCTGCCTGAGTGGAACTCCTCTCTCGGCATGCGCTACCCATTACTGTCTCCTGACTGGAGGCAAGTAAGTCATCTTCGGATGACGTATTTACGGACTTTTCTTCTTTTTTGTTTTGGTTCATTTTTTTTATTGGATTTTGGTCCCACGAGTAATGCGGAAAAGTGGTCGATCCCGGCAGAGCCGCTTGCCGGGATAAGGCTAAAATACGACAGACCTCGCCTGTGCGTCTGAAGGAGCTCGTTAAGGACTGGTTTGACCCCCAGCCTTGCATTCTTCGGCACGGTTTCGTGCATGAATGCGCTCGCACCACCACTGAAATCAGGTACCCCTATCCTATGGTCAAAGAGCATTTTCAAGGAATTGACCTATTGAAAAGTTGAGAATCCAATGAAATGCCCCCTGACCTCAGCTAACCCCATCTTGACATCGCACAAGACAACTGTAGAGGTTATTACCAGCCGGCACCCACGGGGAGGGTTTGGACGAGGATTTTTGCCAGCTATTAAAAGAAAAGTACACACAAATTTTAATTTGATGTTTGATTGGGCAGCAAACATCTGAAAAACACTGTCGAAAATGACATCAGATATGTTTTTCGAATTTTATACTTTAGCTACCTATACTGGTACATACCTGCTGGTACTAAGTACGTGATTTGCTCTAACATTTTACAGGTCGTCATGCACCTAATATCATTTTTTCGCTTTTACCATTTATTTTGGAAGATATAAAAGGTAATCTGGTAATGCTGCGTTGCAATCAACTCACAACAAATTTTGTTTTCCTCCCTTGACAAAGTTGCTGTCGATGTTTCCAATGTGTTTCATGCGAATTCTGCTGTTGAAGTTGCTGCTGCTGTCAAAGTTGCTGTTGGTAATCTGTTTCTCGCAAAACGTTTTTTTTTTTTCAACTAGTGCTTATTTCACGAATGGTAACACTTAGCTCATGTCTGATTTGACAGATAATTAGTTTTATCCTTCGGCTGAACGAATATGGTTGTGTATACGCTTGAACAACGCTGGGAAATATTGCGACGAACGAATATTGAACGAATCTTTGTTCACAAAAATTGAAGAGGAGGATATTGGCAACATTTGGTTTCAACAGGACGGCGCTACGTGCCACACAGCCGAAGCTACGCACGATGTTTTGCGCCCTGTTTTTGAAGATCGCATTATAAGCCGCAGAGCTGATGTCGTTTGGCCACCGCGGAGCTGCGATTTGACACCGTTGGATTATTATTTGTGGGGTGCCGTAAAAGATAAGTGTAACGCCGACATGCCAAAAACAATTGACGCTTTAAAGGACAATATTCGTGAAGCCATTGGTGAAATACAGCTGCACACAATCGATAATGTGCTTAAAAATTGGACCGATCGTGTAGGCTACTGCATGGCCAGCTGAGGCAGCCATTTGAATGATATTATTTTCCATTATTAACCGGAAGGATTGTACTTTCAAATAAAAAAAGAAATTTGAGAAAATATTCAGTAGTTTTTTTTATTGCATTTTCAAAAAAAAAAAAAAGTTATTTGGCGGACCCTTTAGGTAGGCAATTTGCCTCTAGTCGCGCAAGTTTATGATTAAAGACTATTTACAATTCTTTTAATTTACAAATTTGAGTATATTGGCAACAGCTAGGTAGATGGAGCCAAACATAAATGTATGTCTAATGAAATAAAAAAATTAAATAAATAGTTGGCGCAACAGGGGGTACACATCCAAGGCCTAGCTTCTCACAACCAAACGTTTTCTATTTTTGGGACGAATGAATGGACTTACATTTCACACCGAGTTCGAATGGCTGAATTGAGAAAGCTTTTTCGGGATGTTATACCCTCGGATGTTTGTTAGACGTTCGCTAGAGATGGCGCAGTGGAAAAAAACCTTAAGATGTATTTAAGATTAAGATGTTTTTCCGGTGATCGAACCTGGAACCACTGCGCCCAATGAAATACCTACCAATATTTAAAAATGCGTAATATGTACATGTAGTTCCAAAAGTCTCCTAAAGTTTAGTACCATCCAACTCTGCAAAGAATTGCGCATTAAATTTGCTTGACACTGTCCAGCTAATATGCGTCAGAGGGCAAGCGATACGTCTCTATTTCATGGCATTCAAAGGCTTCTCTATGTCACATCTGTCAATCACAAGATTAATCGGGGTTAAGTATCACACGGAGATTGTCAATCTTTTCGTTTCATAGCACTAAGAGCACATATAAATCAAAGACCACAACAACCAACCGCATCTACTTATTTACACACGTTATGGCATATCAATTAACCCCAGAAGATCACATTTTAGCCATCACCACACGAATGTGGGAAAACCGTTTAGAGTGACATACTGCACATGCGACACAACGTTTGTGTGTGAGACATGATCGTATATTGAACGCACACACTGTGTGGTCGGCATAAAATGTAAACCAAAATGTGTTACACTTGACAGGCACTTTCCCACGCATTTAAGCTGGCTGAGTGGTTGCGCACAGACCCGACCAATAACAATTTACCCACCTTGTGCTGCTGCTTTCGTTGAAATAATTTTGCGCCACAGGTTGGGATCGTATTTCAATTTCGAAGATGTATTTTTTTTAATTGCCAAAAATCCATACCTGGAATTTTTTTTTATAATGAGTTTGAGTCCTTTGATACGCCTTCGTTCGTAAACACACAGGTGTTTCGGGTAAGTATCACATTGGCCACGACGCGAGGGTGGGCTTTTTGTCAACTTGTAATGTATCTCTTTGTAGGTTAGAGTGGGTTTGGTATTTGCTGTTAAAGGAAAAATCACTGCGAGAAAATATTTTAATTGAGGTATTAGCGAATGTAAATAATGTGTTGAAATTTTTGTGATTTTAACAGAAATGTTTATCTTTCATATTCTTTTCATCTGTTGATATATTGTATTTGGAATAAAATGTTCCTGGTATTGGCGACGAGTAGAAATTGGCATTTCTCTTCTTTGGTATGCTTTTTGCATCGACAGATTAAGGACAAACGGCTATTTTGCAGTGCAAAACTGTACCACTGCCAGGAAATGTTCCTTTTCTGTTTTTTGACATCTCATTTACTACTTTTGGTTGTGTGATTGCTAAAAAGGGTTTATATAATAGCACGCAGCTTATTGAAAAACGGATTTATCCTCAAATTCTATTAAAGCGTTTTTTTCTCAAATAGGCATCACGCGAAATGAAACAGATATTTCTTTTGTTTTTAAAAGGGAACAATTTCCTATAGCTCCATTTTTGGCAATAACAATTTATGTCGATCGCAGGAGTAGACCTTCAACAACTTCTGTCCACACTGTTCAGAAATTGTTGTGGCCTCTGTTAAACAAAATTTCATCATAGCCAAGTTAGATTGTGTTGGGAACCCGGACACTGTAATATTGAGGGTAACGAAAGGGCTGGCGTTTTGGCCAAAAACGGAGCAGAGCTTCCATAAATTGAAACTATTGAGGGCATAAACCACAAATAGCCGTGGCCAAGAGAATTATTCTCGGGAAAATTCAAAATAGGGCAAATCAAAGATGGTCAGATATAGTAGGTCACAGGGTCTCGAAAGCTCTGTGGCCTAAGCTAGATCGGAAAAAATGTGTTCTAATTTGATCTAAGATACGAAGGACAATATGAATTCTCTCCGGGCACTTTCTTCTAAGGAAGCACGCCATGAGACTAGGTTTAACAGATACGGACACATGCAGGTATTGCAAAAACTTACATGTCGCAGAGGATATTACTCATCTCCTCTGTGAATGTCAAGCCATTGCTCGGTACAGGAGGAAACACCTTGGAAGATACTTCTTCGACAATTTCGAGGAGGCTAGCCCCACTAACAAAATTGAAACAATCTTTAGGTTTTGTAGGGAAATTATGATTGCTTGGGCATGGCGATGGGCCCAATATGGAGCCTAGTCCACTGTGATGAACTCACACCCTATTCAACCTATCCTAACATAACCTAGTATGGCCCTTGAACGAATTACTGGTGTGGTGACCCAGAAGAAAACGGGCTGCAAAGTTATAGCCTAATCAGATGACAACACAAAATCGTATGCCAATTGGGCTATTAAATGAGGCATGGATTTAAATCCAATTAAAACATAGAGGTTAGGTTAGTGTTTTTCACAATGAATCACCAAAAGTTTCCCAAATCGATTTACCTAACACGGTTACAATATGGTACTAAACCTGAAGTCATTTTTAATTAGATACAAAACAATGGCATTGACTCCAATATCATCAGATGTCATAGCCTTACTCCTGGATAACCTGATCGAATATCTGCCTCGTTTAAGCTGTTTGCGCCATCAGAAATTGGAGAAACTTTAGTTAACCCTAACTTTTGGCCCAGAAACATGATTTTTAAGGAGTTTACACATCGCCCTAGCAACTCCAACAAGAAGCCAAAAAACGTAGGTAGCGAGCTTCCCTTCTTCTATCAAAATGTAAGAGGGCTAAGGACTTAATGTACAAACTTCTTGTTAAATGTCATCATCTGATATCATCGTCATCACAGAAACAGGATTGGATGAAAACTTTTCGAATGCTCCTATTTTCCCAAACTATAGGTTAGGTTAGGTTAGAGGGGCAGTTTGCTGTAATAGCAATTTTCACCCATAAGCCATTAAGGCCCATTGTAATTACCCTTTTGTAGTACACAATAGGACATGCATCTAACAAAACCATTCGGATCAGTTGATGAATCTTTTTAAATCTGATAGAGGTATCGTTGCTATATCTTCCAAGCCGTCGAAGAACCGTGCTCCCAAACAAGAGTAGCGGTGTTCTTGGAGGGCTGGACATTGACACAGGATATTTTCCACAGATTCTATTTCCTCTTCATCTCTGCAACTTCTAAAGAAATCATTTGTGAAGATACCTATAACTATACTTTTCAGTATAAACCGAGGTGATCGATCGCCTGCTAATAGCTCGTTTGAACGATTTGGTGGTGTTTTAATAGCAATCAAAAAAGAATTAAATCCAACAAAGGGTCTGAATTTTGACGGATTCTCAGATATTGAAATCAGCGACAGTACATTTGATGTGGCCTCATCAAAAGTCTACATCGTGTGTATCTATATACCACCTAGATCTGAGCTTCCTGTTGTGATTAGATACTTGGATGATATTCGTTATGTGGAGAGTCTCATATCCGCTTTAGATAGACTTTATGTCTTTGGTGACTTTAACTAAACGAAAATTAAATGGACTGTTGGAGACATTGATTGTACGTATCTTACCCCCGCCAATGCCAAATGGTTTCAATCCATTGGACTTCTTCAACTGAACCTAATTAAGAACCACCAAATCGTTCATTGGATCTTGTATTTTCTAATGACAACGACGAAAGCTATGTCACTAGAAGTCTAACTCCGCTGGTTACTGAAGATATATATCAGATTAGATTTTAATATTTTAAATCTTTTTACTTCCAATAAATTTGATTTTAAAAATTCTAACTATGGTGTGATGACATTTGTAATGAGCTTAATAATTTTAACTGGAGTCCATTCTTAACTTGAGAAATTGATGAACTATTCTTGGTACTTTTTCACGTTTTATGTAAATATTTAATTTTTGATTTTGTCCCTGTTGTTCAAATTAATGATTTTAAAAACTTTTTTTGTCCTTGAGATAATGATATAACGCGAAGACTTAAAATTCTTAAAAACAGAGCCTATATAAGAAGTGGTGCTCAAGTATTTTAAATGACGACTTATGTACTTTATATCGCCAACTCAGAACTGATTTTAAAACTTCTATACACCTTGCATACTCAACCTATATTAATGATATTGGGCCTCCGCACACGAGATTAATTCTGCCGGCAGAAAACCGTTTTTATACCATACTTTGAGCGCACACGGGATGATTTCTGCCGACAGAAAAATTATATATATGAACCCCTTTTCATTGCGTAGTATTATTTTCACAATTGAAATATTTTTAAAGTTGTGTATGTATTAGTTGTATGCCTTGTTCAACCGCTCAAACTCGGCAGAACATTTTATTCCGTTTGAATTTTATCAATTCTTAAAAGAATAGCATAGCATAGAATATGGTTTTCCAGCTTCCTACTCCTATGAAGGTCGGCCAATTGATTATCCACGCTATATCTGCAATAGTTTTGCTACATTTTTCCAATATGTTTATTCGAATGCCGATTCAACTATAGATGAAAATTTGTTTACCTACTTATTTGGCTGCGTCACCTCCCTCCATTTTTAGTCATATTGAACTTTTTGAAGATAGCTATGATATTTAGTAAATTTAGCAATTTAGCACTTAATTTTAATCCTGGGCCCATAATTGTATTCAATCAGGCTTTTTAATGGTGTGTCCTACCATTGCACCATATAATGTGTCACATATTCAATGCATTATTGAAGACCAGTATCATCCCAACCATATGGAAAAATAATATTGAAAACTATAGAGGAATCTGTAAGCAATCGTCCATCCCTAAACTGTTTGACGCATTGGTAACTGATAAGTTAAATTTTCTTCGTAAGAATATGATTAACATTAACCAACATGCAGTCTTGTTATAAACAGATCCATGGTTACTAACCTTCTTTTTTTTACAAACCTCGTTATTACTTAAATATCTAGGAATAATCAAGTCTATGCTATTTATACTGATTTCAGCAAAGCATTTAACAGAGTAGACCACAAGCTTCTTCTGTATAAGCTTAAACGTATAGGCATTCCTACAGATTTTCTTAGATAACTATCGTCCTATTTAAGAAGCAGATAAACTTTAGAGGTTACATAGCCCAAGAAATTGTGGTAACATTGGCTGTTCCACAAGGAAGCCACATTGGCCTACTTTTATTTATTTAATTCGTTAACGATGTTGTCAAATTTGTTACTCATTGTAATATACTGATGTTTACCGATGAATCTTCTCCTCATGCAGTGATTCGTTCAGTTTTCATCGTTTGAATCACAAACCAGAGAGAATAGACCACCAGCTTCGGCCAAAAATGAGAGTTTCATAGAGCCAGTTTCAAAAAGTTACTGCGTGGTTAAGTATGCGTGCAATGTTAAAGTAAACGGAGGGTGAATTTGGTCACGCATACACTGGCACATAGTAACATTTACAGTTATTCGGTGGTAACTTTGAAAAAATTCAAATAATTCAAATAAATTGGCCGTTATCGGGACGTGTTAAGCAAATTGTTTGTTCGGTGTGGGGAAATTATTACCAACTTATATTTTTTTAAAAAGCGTACAAATATAAATGGTTTTAAACTGCAAAACTAAAATGGATGATAAAAAAAAAAACATCAAAAATGATTTTTTAGTTTTGCTGATATAAATGTAGACCTTTTTCTATATGTTTTAACGAACATTTATTTATTTTCCTTGATGGTTTGTTTTATTAAAGTGTACCTACTGAGTTTTGGAATAAATAATTTACAAAAAAGGAGGAGGACATTTTGTTTTGTCAGACTACAAGAAAAATGTGATGAATTGATTTTAACCAACAAATAAATTGGTCATGGAATTTAAGAAAATTTGCATTCTAAAAATGAAATACGTTTTTTGCACACCAAATCGTAAGTGCGCATTGTCATATCGGCTTATAACACAAAGAATCTGCATGAGGTGTAAATAAGAATTTATTAACACATATGTACACGTACATCTATTACACTTTCGCTAGGGCAAATATGCGAATTTCAGGGAATATTTTTAATACAATTAAATTTTTCCACTATATTTGAAAGTCAAAACTACATAGAATCAAAATAGTTAAAAACGCGAATGTTATTTAAAATGTATGGATTATTAAGTTATAATTTCATTGTGAAAAACAAAAGAATACCTACACAAAAAGCAAAACTATGATAACATAACAAAACAAATAAGATAATTACGTGTTTTAAATTAAAATAATACGTACCTAAACCTTTCAGTACAGTTCACTTTTCGCTTTAGTTTACGCGTTACTATGGAAACGAACTTTTTTTTTTTTAAATCAAAAATGCCATTTTTTTATTTAAATTTGATGGCGTCCTGGCCTGTGTATAGGCTATGCTATGCATTCCGTAGCGCCTATGTATGATGTTTTAAAACACGTTTTCTAGCAGGTTTTGTATTAAAATGTCCATGTTTTAAGTGACAAAATGTTGATTTTTAATTTTTGAACAACCAATTCTTTATAAAACCTAATTCAAAAACCACTCATCGTATTCTCCTCATAGACAAAATAAAACAATAAACATGCCTATTTACGACCAAAATAGTTTTCGTTAACTTTATTTATTCCAAAATAGCTTTTCTTGAAAATAAAAGAAGAAAGAGCTCAAAATGTATATCAACAAAATTGCAAAGAATCCCGTTTAGCTGATTTCATTATGCTTGCAATTTAGTTTTACAGCTTAAAATAATATTTTTTTTGTAATAATGTCATACATAGGAAGTTATATCATTAAAAACAGTTATTACGCAAATATAATTATTATGCTTTTTAATAAAACATAAGTTGGCAATTAATTCACCACACCATACACACCATTTGCTTAACACGTCCCAATAGTGGTCAATTATTTCAATTATTTGAATTATTTCAAAGCCATCTCAGATTCAATTGTCTTATTTCATATTTTTTTGCTTATTCACACGTATTCACAGATAGAAAAAGAGGCGGAGCTACTTATTTCAAAACTGGCTCTATGAAACTCTCATTTTTGACCGAAGCTGGTGGTCTATTCTCTCTGGTTTGTGGTTTGAATGTTGATCTTAAAAAGTTTGTTTTGTGGTGCTTAAAAAATTACTTGTCTCTTAATGTTAGTAAATGTTCTATCATTACTTTATTCCGTCGTACCTCACATTATTCCTTAGATTGCAGTGCTATTACTCGTGTTTTTTTGATAAAAGATTTAGGTGTTATGCTGGATAGTAAATTATCCTTCAATTACCATAAAGAATACATTACAAATAAAGCTAACAGAGCGTGGGGAATGCTAAAGCCGTATGCTACAGTGTCCACCGACCCCTATTCTCTAAAAACTTTATATGTGTCGTTTGTTCAATCTTTGTTGGAGTATACGTCGTTCGTTTGGTGTCCATATTCAACAGTCACATTTCAAGAATCGAAGCACCTCAAAAAATATTTCTTAGGCTTGCCGTTAGAGGACTTCCATGGTCTGATTTCAATATCTTGCCCCCTTATTCAGCACGATTGTAACTTATTGGTCTCGAGTCTCTTGACCTTAGGAGAAAGGTGTCAAGAGTTGTTTTTCTCCACAGAATACTTATTGGGAAGATTGACTGTCCTGACATTTTAAGTCCTGACATTTTCTCTTTTTACAATTATTTTATTTAAATTTATACATTTTGTATAACATAACATAAGCAAATGAAAAGCTTCTTTAAAATCACGAGGTTACTCATTTGTGTTTAAAATGAAGAGAATTGGACCAAGTTTAGACCCCTGCGGAACTCCATATTGTATCTGCTTCCTTTCACTGTGCATGTACACGTTCTTTAGTTTTGCAAATAAGAATTTGTTGCGTAGATAATCTTTTAGCCAATTCTTCATTACTCCTCTTATACCAATACGTTCTAGAGCTTCAATTATAGTATCTTTTGATCGAGAGTATCTAAGGCTTTACTGAAATCCATAAGCATGACTAAAGCATAATGTTAATGCCTTTTATTTAGACTTTCGTTGGCGCAGTTCGAAAATTCTCCGAGCCATTTCTCAATGCTTTTCTTTTCCTTAAAATCACATATTGACTTTGTTGGATGAGGGATTGCTTATTTATACATTGCGCAAAAGCAATCGCTGGTATTCGAAGTTGTTGCCTACTATGTATATGAAACGGGAACACCACTTCTCACCGAACTGCTATGTTCGCTCCTTTCTTAGGGAATCGTCTTAAAACCCGAACAACACTTCTAACTCGGAATTTTGTGTCGGTATCACTGGTAAGTAGAAACATTTTTATCTCGTGTATTGTGTCGCAGTGTAGTGTGTTGTGTCCAAAGCCCTTATGGTCCGATTGCGCACGTTACAACTTACAAGTCTGGGTCTGACTTTAGGTAATTAAATCTGTGAGAATCAAGAAAATCTTCCTTCGCGAACCTTTATGAAAGAAATATTTTTTTTTAATATTTTTCTCTTAAAATATAAAAAATTCTTGAAAGTACCGAAAGACAAAATTTCGTGGCGATTTTGAACACCAATCATTTTCAGGTATTTTTGAGATATTGTCTTTCGAGATTTTTTTTCGACATTTTGTTTTTGAGATTTGGAATTCGATATTTTGAGATTCGGTTAAAACTGGCCAACCCGGATAGGTCGTTCCGAATTAATTAACGTAAACTAGTTATTTTCATAATCCATTTCTGAAATCCAAATCCAAAAGCCCAAAAGTAGTGGTAGGTAGGTAAAGCTAACCATACTTACCTAAACTTTGTCGTTAACACAGAATAAGCTTGTCGGACTCTGTAGACTGATGTACATTAGATTAAATCTCTGCTAAATATATGCAACATTCGAATTCTCCTGTTATTCTCTCTTATAGCCTAGTTATACCTACACAATATTGGCATGAGATTGCTGCCTTTTTCGTACGCATATATACGTTGCCCCTCTGAACACTTAATAAAAATCAATTACCTCCCAAATCTCTTAAAGAAATTTTAAAGGGTCTGCATTTTTAACTGGCCAACCTCGTTGTCCCGCCAGTCGTATTTCAATCCTTTAACACATTTTAAACACTTGATATGGCACGAAAAACTTTAGGTACAATCTCAACCCTTTTTTTCCTTTTTTTTTGTCCAAACTTTTAGGCAGGAAAAAAATCAAATTTTTACATAGAACGGAAAAAAAAAATCTCTCAGCCTCCATCCCTTTTGCGGAAAAAAAAATCGCAGTGTCCAAAAAAATGGCTTACTTACACATTCAGATTCCCTTTCCCATTCGTAAATTCGTATGCAAAAGTGTCAAAAGGCAACAAAAAATAAAAATTCTCCAAAAACTAACACAACGGCATTCCATTTCCCATTTCAATCGGCATCACAGAGGGCACAATATCCGCCGAATACTTAGGAAATATTGCACCCGCCGCCGCCGGCCGGCCGCCACCCACAATTTGGAGGCTCATAAAAAAAAAAAAAAAAAATCACCCACAACTAGAAGGGTTGGACGACGACGTATTGATGTTTTGTTGATGTATACCTACACAAGTACGCTCTACTTAACTCAGAACAGTTAAAAAAAAAAATAAAAATAAAAAAAAATGTGGTCGCCTAACTATTGGCAAATGAGGATCTGAGAGCTTTTTTTTCATACCTAGCGAGAAGAGAAAAAATCTGTCCAAACTGCTTCGCATATGTGTGTGTGTATTTAACACACAATATTTTTTCCATCCTCTCTTGTTGGCTCTCTCTATCTCGTGTCAAAGCTTTAGCGGCGCGAAGTAGTGAAAAATCCAGAAAAAATGTAAAAGAATCTAAAAACGAGAAAAAATCCCGAAAAAAAGTTTACACCCGACAAAACTGAACCCCATTCCTATGCCGCCGCCACCCCTCAACAGCCCCCACTGTATGTATTCAACGCATCAATGTGGCTGCTAGAATGGATGGTTCCCCCATAAAGAGGAAAAATACGCGCCAGCCTTGTTTTCCTAGTTCTGAATACTCTATTCGACACAGACATCCTGTCAGATGTGTTACGTTACGACAAGGATGAAATGTGGGTCGCCAGATGATTTCCTTTTTGTGTCGGTGACGATTTCTTAAGAACTTGGTCTCGGTCTTGGGATGTTGACATTGTGTTTTGCTGATGATTGTCACGTGATTGAGATATCCTTTGTTCACAATTCGTCTGGCAGATGGACTGCTGCTACATGCAGGCGAATGGGGGTAGGGGGGTATGTTGGGGTAACGCATTTTCATTTCCGGTTTAGCGCACACCTATACACAGAGATGTCGGCGGTTTGCCTACATTAGTACCATCGTCATCATAACCGTATCATCAGCACATCCCCACGCAATGTGTATTGTATACACGATGTTATTTAGCGTGAGAATACAAAAAAAAAAAAAAAAACAGCGTTTGGACCGCTTTTTTGTTCGTTTTTTTGGGCGGGAGAATTTTTTTTCAAAAAGCTCAAATCGTGATGAGTCTAAAAATGTGTTTGTACGTACCTACATACGTAGTTGGAAAGGATTCTGTTGTACAAAGGACGCAAGGGATGGATATTGAAGTTGGGTATTTTTTTTCCGGAAGGGACGGTCAAAAAACACGAAGGACGACGCACATGGCATATAGACAGATAGATCGCATCGACATAGAGTGCAAGCTCATTTTTTAGGACTTGTTTGGTCTATATAGTCAAAGTGTAGTTGGACTGAAAAAAAAAAAATTATTTTACGAAAAATGTAGAACGAGTGCGGACATAGGTATAGAAGTTGTGTGATTTGGGGTTGCCATGGGTCAGTCAATTTATATCGTTGTTTTTTTTTTTTGTAATTCAACTCTTTAGAATCAGATAGAGACAAAACGGAACCCACTAAGCCAAGAACTAATTAACGTAGAATATGTATTGAAATTTGCACACAAAATCAGGTATAAGTTCCAGTTAGGCGGCTCTCAGATTGAGGCAACAAGCAATAAGCAACTATAATTACTATAGCAACTGCCAATAAACAATCAGCAATATTTTTCGTTCGAGTGATATTTAGTTGCTTTGAGGCAACAATCAATAAGCAACTGGCAATAGGAAACACGAAAAATGATCGCTCACAATTATTTTACTTTGAATTAAATTAGAGGTCTCATATCAAAGCAACTAAATATCGCTCGAACGAAAAATGTTGCTGATTGCTTATTGGCAGTTGCTATGGAAACTATAGTTGCTTATTGCTTGTTGCCTCAATCTGAGAGCCGCCTTAAACGACAAATACCAATGATAGCAATATATTGAGTGGTTTTTTTTTTCATGTCAAAACAAAGTCGTAATGTTAATTTTTAAGACGGACCTTTTGACCTTTTTATCGGTTAGCTAAGGCTTACGACTTTTCCTTTTCATTTGAAGGTAATCACCTTCACTGATTCCGTGAAGGTGATCGGGTGATATCTAGTTATCTATATATCTTTTCTTAGGCTCTTCTCCTTCCTTGTGATTATTATTGGATCCGACTTAAGAGCGTTTTTATATTTTAAGAACCCATTTCTATCATTTCTGTATAATATTAGTTAACTATTTAGAGTTTCTCTTGTTAATTTTAATAATGCCTCTCCAGCCAGCTAAATCCAACGACTTGCTAGTTGAGTTCCCCTTCCAACTGCGCGCTACTTTAGGTAAGGTATAGCTATACCGCTTCATCCTTCTGGGGTAGAGTTGAGACCTCTCCCGGGCTGGAGCATTGATGTCCGTCCATACGCTCTATGTCGACGCCATTAATTTTAAACTTTATGATTAGGTCCCTATAGCTCTACAGCTCGTACACTTTACCATTGTATCTCCTTCTCCAGAATAATGCAACTCAAACTGTACCAAAGATTACACGGAACGCTATTAAAAGATCACCTCTTGACAGGACTGGGCAAACAAAGCTGAGATTCCATTCATGCGGCATACTTTTATCCGACCAAATTTTAAAGATAAGCTGATGTATGCTCCCTTTAAAATCATCTATCTCCTCCAGCTCCTCCGGATAAGCTTATCATCATAGCCGTCAACTCCGGCAACTTTATTGGACTTATTTTTAGTTAGTTATAGATACAGGTGGACCAAATACAAGTTCCCCACAAAAAACAAGTCTAGAGGTATCAAATCACATCTCCGAGGCGGCCAATTGACATCGCCAAGACGGCTGATAACAAGATTTGGGAATTTGGGGCGCATAAGATGGATTGTGGCATGGGCTGTGTGTTGTTCGTGGATGCATTGGCACCGTACGTTAACGGCAACCATGAGTGTTGTCCACTAGCACACAAGTCTCACGAACTTTTTGCACAATATATAGATATACCTACTTCTTTTCAAAAAACGAACTGTTTGGGCTACACAGCACTCACTTGGAAATAAGTTTTCAATATTTCCTAACCTTGTTAGTAGGAGTAGGAGCCGGGATTTTCTCAGTTCCATTCTCCTTAAACCAATCTTTTAGACTACCAAATAACTGCAGTGTCTTCCAAGCAGAAGTTATGGCTATTCGCGAAGCTGCTGAACTGCTGAAGGTGAGATCGATATCGAATTCAGACATCGTCATCTATATCGACAGTCAAGCAGCTATTAAATCACTCGAATCACCAACATTAAGATCCAAATTGGTCAGGCCCTGCCGCAAATCTTTAAATGAGATCTCGGGTATGTGCACGTCACGCTGTGCTGGGTCCCTGATCATAGAGATATACCAGGTAACTGTAAAGCAGACGAACTAGCAAGGGACGGCACGAAAATGGAACTCTCTACTGATGGTAAAGGAGAGCCCCATGTGCTAATTGAAACGGTAAAATCATCTCAACATCAACATCTCCACACTAGCACTGCAACAAGCTAACGAGAGATGGCGGGATCTTAACACCTGTAACCATGCAAAACAGACCTGGCCACGAATAAATCGGCGCAGGACAAAGGTCCTGTTAAACGTCAGTAGAACACACATTGGAACTCTTGTCGGAGTACTAAAAGGCCACTGTGTACTAGGAAGTAGTACGAAATACGAGGTCTTTCGAACGTCATTCCTAGAATCCTCCCTATCGACCTCACCTCGTTCTTCTCCTTTCCACTCTGACAGACTCACGCGCCTTTCGAAGCACGTTTAGCGTAACTCCAAATGCAAATCGAAAGGAAGTATTCAAAGCCTTGGTAACCCTAAAAATCTGACTACGTACCAAACTTCAATTCAAATTCTATGCGCCATCCAACCTATACTATACCCACCCACCTCGTCGTCCTTCCTATAAATGTACGTACATACATAACAAAAAAAAACCAAAGTACGCGCGTACACACAACACAACCCACTCACACATTCACATAATGTACCATTATCAGGGGCGTAAAAAAAATTTAAACTGTTTAGTATAAGCAGAGTTTAAAAAAAAGGCGCACAAACATTTCGGCAGTGTTGGAGGTACCAGCTCTGCCACCCCATTTCGCCGGCCGCCACAGCATCATTGCCGACCAGCATTTTTTCCCAAAGACCATCCCTTAGTGCTTTGTGCTCCACCGTTGGAGGCACATATATGTATATACAAACGCACACAACTAGATTCAAAGTTAAAAAATATAGAAGTGAAGAAAAAACGGCATTTTCTTCTTGGTGCTTCTTTTTTCTGTGCGCTCTCTCTTCGTGGAAAAAAATATATAACAACAACAACGTTCTACCAACTGAAGGTGATGGTAAAAAGGATTCGCGCGGTAGGACGACTACGATGATTATCATGGTATTCGTAGGAAACAAGAAAAAACGAAAAAATTAACCCTGCAACAAGACTAAGGCAGATTGTGAAGGAAAAAAATAAAATTCTACAAAATACTAAAAAATTCAAAAAAAAGAACGAAACATTGGAGAAGGGGGCGGGGGGCGATAGAGGACAAAAAAAAAAATAAAACACCACATCAAAAACGGTACGAAGGAAGAACCTAACGGCAGTTGGAGTGTAGTAGAAGTAGTGCACTGTGCGCTGCACACACAAAGGAACGGCAGGCAGGGCGGTAGAAGGACGTCACCAGCAGTATAGTTAGTGGCGGCGACCGAGGAATCACCAGGCGGCAAGCGGCAGCGGCTTGCATGCTATGCCGCCATGCTCCAGACTGATAGCGACGAGAACGAAAGAGGAGAACTCTCAGTGTGAACTGTTGGTGGTGGTTCGTGGTGTACGACATTGGGGGTGAGCATTGGAGAAAGCCAAGCAAGAGTGAGAGTGGCCAAGGTGGGAAATGGGATAAAAAAGTTTTCGCTGTAAAAAAAAAAAAAATGATTTTAAACCCGTGGCATCAGCGGGTGTGAGGCAGGAAGCAACCCTAAAGAACTACAGATAGACCGATAGAAAGAGTGAGATAGACAGAGAAAGGAACAGCGGCGGCAGCCGAGGTGGCAGCGGCGGACTCCCCAAAAATATATTGTTTCAGATTTTTTCTTGCTTTAGTCAGTTTCTCACATTGGTGACGGATCGTACTTGAGGAACAAAAAAGGCGGCCAATACATCCAACGACCTATAAAATAATCATAATCATAATAATAATGGGAGTCGGAGCCTCCTGCACCTTGGCTCTGCTCAGCATCATTGTCTGGATGTCGTCGTTGACTTTGTTGCCTTTCATTGTTGTTGTGTCGTCCTTCTTCATCGTCATCTTGGCTGTTGTTTGCATACGAGTAGTAGGTGGCCCGTGTGTTTCATATCCATCTCCATCGTCGGTATCGGCATCTTCGTCATCAGTTTCAGTGTCCTCTTTGTTTGGTTTTTGTTATATTTTTTTCTCCGTACGTCGTCGTTGTCGGACGTCTTGCCACATAATCGGTCACCCACATGCACCTGACGCGATCGATCGTCCTATCCGTTGAACTTTTAACACTAAATCGCATAATCGATACGATCAGTAATTAGCCGACATTCAAGTCGGTAAGACACGGACATCGAAATTGCAAAATTTTAATAATCGCGTCGTTAATATTCCGAAATTTGTTGCTCGACCCATACGCGCTATAGTCACACATGGCACAGGAGCCACTTATCCACAAGTACAACAATCGAGAGCCGACCTGATATGTCTGAAACGTTTGTGCTTGAATCTTAGAATTGTTCTCGTTTGTCAGAATCGGGAGTTCTGGTTTTCCTTGGCAGCCACCACCATCCGGACTACCCCACTTTATATCCTGTTGCACACACATTCACATCTGCCAACTGTGTGTATGGATTTGTTTTTTTTTTTTTTCCTTTTCTTATTTTTTGTTTTCTACTCCGGCGGGTGGATTTTCGTGTATTTTCCGAAGATTTCCGACTTAAAGGCTGTCTCCCGAAGAAAATCTGATTCATTTCTTATTTACGTTATCCTGGCAAAACGATGCAGGGCGGTATGAATGAGTGTACGCGGTGTATACGTGTGTGACGAAGAACAACAAGATGTGTGAGTAGAAGAAGAAAACAGTTGTGACTGAGTTCTCAAAAGAAAATAGAAAAAAAAAAATAATAAAATAAAACGAAAACAAAGTGAAATCTAGGATATCCCGCAAGGATATACACAAATACATAAAAAAACGAGGTGATTTTTTTTACAAGTGCTTTTGGTTTGTTTACGTTTTTTCTACGTTCGGTGTAGACGGTTTTACGGGCTTTATTATTATTTTATTTTAAATGGAAGGTCGTCTCCTTGAATACCGTCCGATCGGGGGTGGTCTGGACTATCACCATAACTCACCATTGATTGGTGAGATTCCCAATGGTGAATACAGTCATGTAGTGCATCGGTCAATAGATCAATTGCGAAATAGTTTAAATGAACGCGTGACGCTGGGACCGCTGAGCGTTTTCTCGAACACCACCGACTTAAGAAATTCGGTACTGACCTATAATAGCCATCAAAATAATGTGACACTGTCAGCGGGCAATGGGGGCAGTACTGTTAGCGGCGGAGCCAATAGTAACAATGTGGAAAATCGAATGCATTATGATGTGCATCGGTCTGCGGCGGCAAGTGCAGTCGATCATCATCATAAGTCCAACAATGCGGTGTGCATGGACGACTCAAAGGATATGCTGCATGGAGATATTATAATGGGTTCAAATGCCGGCGGTGTTAACGGTGGGGGCATTGCTGGTAATGGGATGTCAGATGATATGAATGGTGGGACAATGAATGCACAGAATGTCGAAAATTTGCATATGAGATGTGTTAATGGGGGACAGGAGCAACAACAACAGCAGCAACAACAACAACAACAACAACAGCAACAACAACAGCGGACTACTCGAAAAGGCAGACCGCCGACATTACATCATGCCGTGTGTCACGGTAACAGTAACAGTCAGAGAGTTTCACAAAGCCAGCATCATACGTCATCTGTCTCGAGTTCTCCGCACCAAGATGTAAAGGACCCCAAGGTGAGAGATTTTGGTTTTTTCGCCATCAGGTTACATTTACACGAATGTTCAGATTAGCTATAGCAAAGGCCAGTTCCTATAGGTAGAGCTTGTATCAGCCCAAAACATTTTAGTGGTGATTGAATGGTGATGGATATAGTGAAGGGGGAGGGTATTTTGACTATAGTTTTCTGAGTCTCAAATGGTTATGGGGGAAGGCTTTGCGTTTGTGCGGATTCATTTACGAGATCGGTATAGTTTTTTTTAAAAGCGCAGTCTTTTTTTATCAAAAATAAATTATTGGGGAAGTTATCGGTAGACAAAAAAATTAATAAAAACCTAATAATAATCAGACATAAAAATGTTGAATAGGATATGACCGAACACAGATCCTTGTGTACACAACAAAATTTCTGTTTTGTAAAAAGCTCCTCACAATCTTGATAAGGTGAACAGGGAACTTAAATAGAATAAATTTATGGATAAGCCCTTCATGACATACTATATCGAATGTCTTTTCTATATCTAGTAATACTAAACCAGTCGAAATTTGGTGGTAAGTAGAGTGACCTGCCCTGAAACCGAATTGTTCCGGAGGATATAAGTTAATAGTCGACGCTGTATAACATTTTCGGATATCTTACTTAAAGTGTTTAGCAAGCTGTTAGGCCTATAAGTATTAAGGTTATTTTTTGGATTGCCAGTCTTGCTAATTGAAATCACTTTGGCTATTTTCCACTTGACGGGAAAATAACAATGTTTAATCTTTAATACATAAATTAAACATAAAAGCTAAATAAGTTCTTATACTATTTTTGGGTAATGCTTTTAATAGGCAGTTACTTATACCGTCGAGATTAGGAGACTTTCTTATTTTTAATTCGCTGATCAAATCCTCAACGAGGCGGTTGTTAAAATGAAGCTCTGAATTATACTTACTTATCGGGCTCCCGACCCGTGAAGAGTCTCTGCCTGAGACACTGCAGCCTTCCATCCTCTACGATCCCGGGCACGCTGCTTCCAATTGTCCAGACCAAGCGCTCTGGCATCCGCGATGGCTTGGTCTTTGAAACGGAGGTTCGGTCTTCCTTGTCTTCTCGAACCTGGGGGCTGGGATTCGAAGACCCTCTTGGCTGGAGCATTATTGTCCATTCGCTCGATGTGGCCGAGCCAATGTAGTCGACGTGTTTTGGCTTTTTGGACTACATCCACATCTTGGTACAGCTCATAGAGTTCGCGGTTGTATCTTCTCCTCCATTCGCCCTCCTCGCACACAGGACCAAAAATCCGCCGAAGTATTTTTCTTTCGAAGGAGCCCAGTAGCATCTCTCCCTTCTTGCTTATCGTCCAGCACTCGGCGCCATAAAGCAGAACTGGCAGGATGAGGGTTTTGTAGAGCACACATTTCGTCCTTCGAGTTAGGAGTTTTGAACCCAGTTGTTTTGCCAAACCGAAGTAGCAGCGGTTTCCTAGGGTAATTCTTCGTCGGATCTCCACTAGGGTGTCATTCGTGGAGTTTACGTTTACTCCGAGGTAGGTGAACTCCTTAACTACCTCGAAATTATTGCTATCAATAGTGACGTTTTGTCCTAGGCGGTGGACAGATGCTTGTTTGTTTGTTGATAGCATGTACTTAGTCTTGTCCTCATTTACTACAAGTCCAACGGATTTCGCCTGTTCTTCAATCGCCGTGAACGCTTCTATCACGGCACGCTGGGAGCGACCGATGATGTCAATATCGTCCGCATAGCCAAGCAGCTGGACGGACCTGTTGAAGATAGTGCCTTCCGTGTTGACACCTGCCCTGCGCACTATCTGCTCCAGTACGAGATTGAAGAAGTCGCATGATAGAGCGTCTCCTTGCCGAAATCCGGTGCATGTTTGAAATAGTTCGGAAGAGCTGCTTCCAAACTGCACGTTGCAGCGTGTGTTTTCCAGCGTCGCGCGACACAACTGAATCAGTTTTGCCGGGATTCCGAATTCGGCCATCGCCATATAGAGCTCCTGACGATGTATGCTATCATACGCGGCTTTGAAGTCGATGAATAGGTGGTGGGTTTCGACTTGAAATTCGTTGGTCTTTTCCAAGATTTGCCTCAGTGTGAAAATTTGGTCTATAGTCGATCTGCCGGGCCGGAAGCCACACTGGTACGTGCCGATTAGTGTGTTGCAGAACGGTTTTAGACGTTCACACAGAACGTTGGATAGGATCTTGTATGCGACATTTAGCAGGGATATGCCTCGATAGTTCTTGCAAGACATAGGATCGCCTTTTTTGAAGATGGGGCATATGGAGCTGATAGTCCAGTCATCGGGCATGTTTTCTTCCACCCATACTTGGTTGATGATTCGGTGCATGCTCCCTACCAAAACATCACCACCGTATTTAAAGAGCTCCGCTGGTAGACCATCAGAGCCTGCGGCCTTGTTGTTCTTAAGCTTTTTTATAGCTAAGCCAACTTCTTCTATACTTGGTGGTGGGACTAGTTCCTCATTGACTGGACGTGGGTTCTCTTCTTGCCCTATCACTCTCTCTACATGATGCCCATTAAGCAGCTGTTGGAAATGCTGCTTAAACACATCTACTATTCCCTGCGCTTCAGTGACTAGGTTTCCTTCGGTATCTCGAAGAGCCTGCGTTCCGGTTTTGTAGCCAGCAGCCAGTTGCTTAGCTTTTTTATAAAACCTCCGGATGTTATTACGATCGCGCGACTCTTCGATCTCCTTGAGCTGGGAAGCTGCGTAAGCCCTCTTCTTTCTACGCAGGATCTTCTTTTCCTCCCTTCTCCTGGCTCGATACTCTTCTCTCGCTGCCCTTGTTTTGCGCTGCAGCGCTTTCTTGTGTGCATCTTCTGTCACCTTTTTCCTGTACACGCATTCATCATCATACCACGGGCTCTTTCTCTGGGGTGGCTGGTACCCTACGGTGGTTTCGGCTACCTCCTTGATGATGTCGCGATACTGGCACCACTGATTGTTGGCGTTTGTGGTAGGTGAGTGCACAGAGGAGAGTTTCATACTCAGGCGCTCGCTGTAGGCTCTGGCTACTCCAGGTGTGCTAAGGCGTCCAACGTCGAATTTCTTCTTCTGGGCAGTTCGCAGCTTCTTTTCGTTGGACAGTCGAGCTCTGAATTTAGCCGCAACAAGAAAATGGTCAGAGTCGACGTTTGCCCCTCGGAATGTGTGCACGTCGAGGATGTTGGATGCGTGCCTCGCATCGATTAGCACATGGTCGATTTGGTTGGCGGTTCGACCGTCTGGAGAGCGCCAGGTTGCTGTGTGGATCCTTAGCCTTGGAAACCTAGTGCTACTTATCACCGTATTACGAGCTGCTGCAAAATCGATTAGTCGGTAGCCGTTGTCTGTTGTCGTTTCGTGGATTCTGTGCTTACCAACTAATCCGCCAAAGATGTTTTCCTTTCCGACTTTAGCATTGAAATCCCCGAGTACAACTTTTACATCATACTCCGGACAGGCTCCGTAGGCTCCATCCAGGAGGTCATAAAACTCCTCCTTGATAGGATCTTCTGCCTCGTCGGTAGGGGCGTGTGCACATATTAGGCTTATGTTTTGGAAGGTAGCTTTGATGCGGATCACAGAAAGGCGATCACTTATCGGCTTGAAGTCAATGACTTTTCTCCTAAGCCGATTTCCCACGACGAATCCGCATCCTAATACATGTAATCTTTTGTTGCAGCTGTAATAAATGTCGCAATCTTTTCTTTTCATCATACCTGATCCTATCCATCGTATCTCCTGGATCGCGGTTATATCTGCCTTGTACCGCGTGAGGACAGACTCAAGTTTTTGAGTAGCACCTGGGGTGTAGAGCGTTCGTACATTCCAGGTACATACTCTCAGATCGTAGTCCATTGACGTTCCGGGTCTGGTTGCCATTTGAGGAGTTCCATTATCCGAGGCTGGTTGTGTCTCTCTCATAACTACTGGTTTTTTCCATGGTCGGGAAGTTACCCCGACGGCACAACCCCCAACCTGGAGGACCAGGCCCTTGTTTTGACCCTAGGACAGCGGGCCGGAAAAACCGATGCCAGTAACCCATTTTGGGATATGAGCGCTGCCGTTGACCCATATTGAGGGCTCCTCCGCCACCAACTCTTTCCCAACACCCTGGCTCAGTATTGGAGATCCCCATAGACCTGGTATCCAAATATGTCGAAGCAGCTCATACAGGGATTACACTTTAGTTCGACCTGACCGGAACTGTAGACGCCACCGTTGATTCCATCTAGGGAATTCATCCGCTGCCGCCTGAAACAAGAGGAAGTGTCTTAGTGCGTAGACACTCCTCCCCCCTCTCTCGTTCGCTGCCACCAACGACCTTCCACAGGGGTTGGTTACCCCATCTCCAGTCGAGGTACTAGGCACCCACCAGTCACCAACGTGGAGGTGAGAGTAGGAGTTGGTAGTGAGAGGCTAGAGTGGGAACGCTTGTGTTCTCATATAATCGCATCACTACCCTTAAACCGGCAGCTCTGAATTATGATTTAGACTTTAGGGGGATACTATTTAATACCCTAAGTTTATCACTTACATACAAGCTTTTCAGTAAAAGGGTCACACAGGTGCGCTGATACTTTGTGATTTTGGCAAAATATTTTATCCAAAATACTTACCTTTTCTTCTTGAGTCACAAAAACATAATTTTGAACTCGAAGGGGTGGTATGTTTGACCTTTTTTTTTATTATTTTTGTAACTTTTCAAAAAGGCTTGAATCCTTTATCGAAACCAGATAACAGGTTGTTCCACTTTTGATTTCGAAAGATTTGGATTTCATTTTTAATATGGTAGTTTAAAATCTTGACGTTATTTTTAAATATGTCTAGTCTAGCCTGTAACGAATCCATTTTCCCCGCTTAGCATTCCGGAAATGAATCAGGTGTCAGGCGCTGCTCTATTAATTGTTTGTTCGAATGAATCAATGACCATGTCTATCCAGAAAATTGACTGAAAATTATTGTCCAACGATAAACGACATACGATACAAGTTGTCAGATATGTTGGATCTATACCTTTTCCAATTTACAGCGGAATAGTTAAATTGACCTCATGTATTATTTATAAGACCAGAAAATTGGAGCTCGGGATCAATATAGTACCGGGTATTTAAGCTTTGGCATAGTCGAAGATAATTGTCTTACTGTTTTTTTTGTTAATTTCGACTACATATTTAGTTTTAATAAAATAAACTGGGTTTAGAAAAAGCCTTAACCGAGACGGAAAAAGGACAAATCAAAGCTCAAAGGGCGCTCGCCCATTTATTGTCAAATTAGCTAAGAAAATCGGGAGGAGTCGACACGTTATATCCATCTAACTATGAATAAAAACATGAAAGGCCTACCTATGCGGCCTATGCTTACTACTGCAAAAAGGCGATCTATATTAAAAAAAAGCATCAAATTCTCACGACTCTTTTCCAAATATCAGGAAAAAATGTGTTATCAAAGCAAGTCTAAAAACTATTGGTCGTATTATTTCGAATGCTAAGCATATAAAAAGATTAAAAATCAAGAAGAAGTCACCCCTTAACCCGGTTCGAGAAGCGCAAAGCCTTCATTTTTGTCGCTCACACGTGACCTGGACTTAGTAGAAGCATTGTGTGGTCTTCTCAGATGAAAATAATTTAATTTGGAAGCCCCGGGTGGCTATGGCTAATATTTCTATAAGCTCTGCAAAGAAACTAAACAATTGGACCGGCTACATAGCAGAATTGAAGGCGTGATGGTGTCAACTATAATGAATGCGTTGTCTTACAATAGCATAGTAAAAGAGGCCTTTCCATACTTTCATAACCTTTTTGGACCTTTGGCGTGGATCTATAACAACATAATAATGCGCAAATAAGCCTGGGTTGTTAAAAAATATATATAGAGCCAAAATGTGGAGCTATTAAGCTGACTGGCCTACTCACCGGATTTAAATATCATCGAAAAAGTTTGGCGATGGTTGACACGTCAACTTTATGGATCGAAACAACAATATTCGACTGTATCTAAACTAGTTCAACCCATCGAATTAGCTTGGAGTTCGATTTCGCAAATTATTATTCGGCCAATTTGTATATAGGATGCAGATGTGAATTTTGGAGCTGAAAGGTGGCTCAAAACATTCATTCATTGGTCATTCTGTTATTAGGAGGACTGAACTTGGTGTCAAAGCTAAGTTGTCAGTCTTTAATTCGGTGTTTGTTCCAACTCTCACCTATGGTCATGAGGTTTGGGTAATGACCGAAAGAATAATATCGCGGATACAAGCTGCCGAAATGAGATTTCTCCGTAGTATTGCTGGTGTGACCCGTAGAGATCGCATCAGAAATACCAGAATACGTGAGGAACTCAATGTCGAGCAGCTACTTCTCCGGACGGAGCGATCCATGCTTCGGTGGTTTGGTCATGTTAAACGCATGTCCCCGACCAGGATTCCACGACGTGTTATGGAATCCGTACCATCGGGTAGGCGTCCTCTAGGTAGACCAAGGATGAGATGGTTAGATCAAGTCCATAATCTCTCCTATACCCGTATGGGGATTGCCCTTGATGATTTAGAGTCGATGGCGGAGGATCGAGAGCTATGGAGGGTCCACTTGAGCAACCTACACCCGCGACCCACTTAATGGACAAGCGGACCATTGAAAAAAAAAAAATTAAAAAAAAGGTGGCTCAAAACATAATTAATTTTTGTTTAATCTAAAATATTTTAATTACCTTAAATTTATGTAATGTTTGTGTTCAAAAGAAACCGAATTCTATAAAAAAATATTCGTTTTAATTCAAGTGGCGCAAAATTAGGACCCCACATTTTTCCGGTTTTTAATTAACAATAATTTGTTAATACTTAAAGCTTAGTTTTAAATCTTCCTTCTGGTAAAATCACAACAATTAAATGAACTTTTACTTAAAAAAAATTAATTCTCTAGCATGCTTGGTTTGGGACCAGTGGGCGATAGAAAACCGACCTTAGTCTTGGGGGGTGTGCTATTCAAGTGGCGCGGAGTGTATATCAAGAGTCAAAGGGTTCTTCGAGGAACTATTTGGGAAGTATGTTGGTTGAAGAAGATATACTAGTGAAAGTCTTCTTATTACGGCGACAATATCGTGAAGTATATTACCCCAACAGTTGGCTCTCCAACAAACCCATGATTGATGCCTAGAATTAAGATCACCCCCTAACAAATAATTCCAGTCTATCCTACTCAATTGCAGTATAAATCTCTTTTAAATTTTAGTCCTTTCTCATTGTTACTAATTCTACCCGGAAAATAAACAGAGAAAATATCTACTCAATTTTACAGCTGATATGACTGAATGTCTTAATATCTTATAGCTTTGTTAATCACAATTATTGCAACTCTTATAAGTTGCCCATCTAACCTATAGCACACACAATATCCGGGTTTTTTCAAAATCCCCTTTCCAAAAACCCCTGTGCTGAAATCCCTTACTTCAAAAGACCCTAAGAAAAAATCTCCCGAGACAAAATCCCCCATTTTTAGATTTAGTGTTATTAATTCTGTCGCCGCGACACCTAAAAATTGTGTTAAAAGCCCCCTGCAACCCCCCTGCTTGGGGTCATGGACTTGGAGTAGGTGCAAGGTTGGGTTTGGGTATATGCAAGGTTTGCTTGTGGGAGATTTTGGCATAGGGGATTTGGTTTTGATCGCGGGAGATTTTGGAAAAAGAGAAGAAAAGAAAGAGAGATTATGTCCAATAAGGGATTTTGGAAAAGGGGATAACGTCATCATTTTTGATCCATGTCTCTGTCAATAGAACAATGTCAATATTATTTTGTATCATAAAATCAAAGCATTCAATTTTTTTTTAATGCTAGTGGCATTTCATTCAAAGTAATAATTTTAGGTTTTGTGCTTAACATATTGAGTAGATGTACATCACAGCAAGAGTGGTAAGGACATGAAATTCCTCAGCTTTATTATGCCATGAGCTTAGTTTAAACATAACTTCATTCAGTAGTTAAGGGATTTCATAAAAAAATAATAATGAACTACTTCTACTATTTTTTTCACAAGCAAGTTCATTTCGATTACTATACTCGTAGACGGCGCGGCGGCAGGGTTTTAATGGAAAGTTTGACTCTTAAGGACAAAACCCATAGAATCCGTGGTGTCCGTTGCGGCAACGTATTAAATTAAATTAGCACATTTAATGAATGATGATGGTTCGATGCATTCGGATGTTTTATAAGGAACGGAACAAGTGGAGGAGAAACTCTTAACCTGACAATGCATGGCGCTGTGACCATACATTTGACAGTTAAAGCGAGTAATTTTGTTGGATTGGTGTTATTTATGTATAGTCCAATTTGGCAAGAGTTTTAAGCATACATTTTCATAGTTTGCACGAGATCGTTCATTTTTATTGAGCTACGTAGGTATACCTACCTTTTGCAACATTCAGCGAGTTTATCAAAACTGCTGACAGGATAGCTCTCACTCAGTGTTGTCGTTTTTGAAGGACGAAAGGTCCGATAATGCATCTCTAGTCCAAAAACCACACCAAACAGTACCACGTTGTGGATCCATTTGTTTTTTCAATAATCACTCGTGAATTTTGTGAGCCATATTCAACAATTTTGAGGATTAACAAAGCCATAAAGAAGAAAATGGCCGTCATTGCAGAAGCTTAAAATCGTTTCGTAGCTTTTTCATGGGTAATTTTTTTAAACAATGAAAAAATTAGAAACGTTGTTGGCGAAAAGTCGCTTCGTATAATTTCAATAATTTTAAAAATACATATAGGTACACATTGTTCTTCCCTATAGTGCACCAATTTGAATAACCATGATTTGTTAGCTGTAACGCGGTCTTTTTTTTCATGGGCAACCCTTTAACGCAGAAATGGCGCAAAATTCAAATCTTGCATCCATTTTGTGATGGTGATATGGAACCAAGTGTGTCAAGAGCGATTCTCGCCTCGCTCTCGTCTCGTTATCACGCCTGCATTGTGAACGTGGCATCAAGAATTGAGCCGACTCGAAGGATTTACTTAAAGAAAGTTAAATAACAATTTTAATGTGAATAAATACATAAATAAGTAAAAAAATACGGCATTAAATAAATAAGAAGAGAAAATTCACGGCGTAAACATAATTGAAAGCTTCTCGCTTGTGGAAATCGGTTCCCTCATTCAAGTTTTTTGTTTAGTTATTAGTTATTATAATAGAATCATGTTTTCATTAAATTTGCTTCATCCATTCGCATTTAAGCAGTCGGGTCGGCTAGCAGTATCCGCCATTTTTCTGACCCGACGGCCACGACGAAATTATACAAACTAATGTCTGTACAGATTATCTGCACCGTGTGTTGGGAAGGCATGTTTGCACAGACTTAAGGACTGCAGCGACGTGTCTGTGTCGTGTATAGGCCCTATTAGTAATTTGGTCTGCATTATTTGCAATTCCCCGAATATGTCGCTTCGCATTAGCACGTATTTACATAGATGAACCAGAGCATTATAGCTTGAAAAATAATTTTATTATTTAATACTCAAACTTTTGATTTATAAAACGTGAATTATTTTAATCTTTCAACTGACCTTAATATGTGAATCAAAAGTTAAAGTTTTATGTAATCTTATACACAAGATTTTTAGCGCTTTTCTTTCACTCCAATGGTTACATAAGGCTAATCTTCGGCTTTTTTTCTGGTAAAAATACCAGCCTGAGTCTTTGAAGCATTTATTTTAATATTCCACTTGTAGAGAATCGGTCTAAGCACCGAACCTTAGGCTACTCCCGCGCTTACACTGTACTTATTTGAAACCGAGTTGTGGTCAATGGGGTAATTGTAAATGATTTTTTCATTTATAGCTTTTTTCTTGTATTACACTATGATTCTGATAACAAAATGTTACATCTTTCAGGGATTTTTTAAACTTTACCCCTGTTCAATTTTTAAATTTCAGGTAAATGGAAACAACGAACTTAATATCTAGGGGATATATGCGAATAGCAGCTGGGGTAGATGAAAAACAAAGCATTTAATATACCCAAACGTGTCATTAATGCCATGCTTATATACATTTACCCCAAATAAACAATTTTCACAATAGTTTAGTATGGAAATAATTTTTAAATTCATAAAATCAATAACACAAACTCTTACGTTAAGAAGTGTAATCTCTACATATAAAACAAAATCGAAAAACCGTTTCCCTCTGTCGCTCGTAATTTTCAACAAATTTTGTTGATTTTTTTTAAATATAAATAACAAATTCAAAATCGGAAAAAGGTGCGTGGCACCGCCCACACAAAAAAACATAAAAAATCGTATATCTCGAAAAGCACATAATCGATTGAGCTCAAACTTACAGATAATCTTAGGTAATGGCCGTAGAGTGCTCCTGTGAAGATTGGTCAAATCTGACAAAGGAGCGTGGCACCGCCCATACAAAAAAAATTAAAACATTGTCGCCTGTATAAATAAATAAAATAAAAAAAAGCGAAAAAAGGCCTGGCGAAGCTAGCGCAGGTTCAGCTAGTATTATAAATAAGGCTCAACTCTTAAACTTCTCAAAGGTCGAAAATGGAAAGTTTTGCACGGAATTCAGCAAATGCATTATCTTCGTCTTTTTTTCGGATCAGGCTACAAGCTACATTATCGGTACAATGTACTTAAGTTGTTGTCAAAATCAACCTGACAGTGCAGAATCCATGAAAACTATTACGGATAGTAATTTTCATCCGTTAGCTGAAAGACAAGCTCCGACGGTTGTGGACTCAATAACTGAGCCCGGAGGAAAAAAATGCTTCACTTTGATTTACGTTTAATTTTTTCGGATTAATGCACTATTCACACTGAGTCGAAAACTCGGTTTTCACGAAAACACTCGAAAATTTCATTTAAAACAGAAGTTTTTCCATACATAATGCAGTTTTCAAAACGAGTTTGAAGTCGTTTTTCATGACAACGCCACGAAAACGACTTCCAATCGTTGGGCTGTTGAAGCAGAATCACCTTTTGCAACATTCAGTGAGTTCGGCAAAACTGCTGACAGGATTGCTCTCACTCAGTGCTGTCGTTTCTTCTAGTTTTTTTGTTCACAAATGTGGAAACTCTTGTTATCTTGACACCATAAACAGAAAATTATTCAGTTTTTCTAGAATTTTAGAAAGACCTGCCATATCTAAATGGTATTTTCAAATGTTTTGATTTTGATTAATTATTTTATACATTTTCATAATTCATTTTGTTTGTATACATAAAATGTCAATAAGAGCGGAGTTTAGTTACTAAAATAAAAGTCTAATCGCCACAAACATTTCATATATAGTTTCACAGCTAATTAAAACGTCAAACGAAAACTAGTTGGTGTTTGGTGTAAATGCATTGAGGAGTTTTCGTAAACTTTTTGTCGAAAACTCAGTTTTCAGTGCGGTGTTAATAGGCTATACAGTCTTACACCTCCCTAAAGAAGTTTTACTCCAATTTTAACCATATCAACGCGATCAGGAAAGGACATTCTTACCCTGCCTACATAAATAGAAGATGATTTTAATATATTGTATCCGCCGTCAAAACAAACCTTTTAAAAAATAATCATGGAGATCAGTCTAATTTTGGATTTTAATCTGCAAAAAAGTATAGGTCACCGCAAGACAATTGGCAAAAACTGAACTTTTTTTTGGAGTTAAACAGTTTGTGCAGTGAACGGCTCAGGCATCAAATTTGGTTTGAAGTGTACTTTTTTACATAGCTCTCCTCTGCTTGTTTATTTTCTGTTAAACTTTTGTTATCTTAAGATAATATTACGGACTTCCGCACATTCCCATAAATTGAATAGCGATTTTTTGAATAAAGTTTGTAACGGAATTAAGAAGTTGGGATGACCCCATCCCTTGATGGAAGAATAAACCTCCGCCAACTGAATGATCATATCCATACTCAGCCGCGACGTATTACAAAAGCTGGTAATAACTATTTTAATATGCATATACTATATTTCAACCTGCCAAGGCTACAGAGCCCGAACCGAAGCCTGCAAGGACGAACAAGGGAACATCATAGTAGAATTGCAGTCGATGCTGAGGATATGGAAGAACTACTTCTGCAGACTGCTTAACGGCGATGACGAACTAAATCCCGCTGTCAGGCAGAATGAACCATTCAACCTGGACGATGAAGACCAACAATTCCGTCCACCCGACCTGGACGAAGTGAAGATAGCCATATCTAAGCTTAAGTCCAACAAAGCCGCTGGAGCAGATGGCCTAACCGCCGCCAAAGGCGATGACTTGGTTAGGAGCATGCACCAACTCATCTGTAAAATATGGTCGGAGGAAAGTATGCCCGATGAATGGAACCTTAGCATTGTTTGCCCGATCCTCAAGAAAGGAGACCCTCTGAACTGCGCCAACTACAGAGGTATTAGTCTTCTTAACATCGCCTACAAGATCTTATCTGCTGTGCTGTGTGAACGCCTGAAGCCTTTCGTCAACAACCTGATTGGTCCCTATCAGTGTGGCTTCAGGCCAGAAAAGTCTACCATCGACAAAATATTCCAACTGCGGCAGATCTTGGAGAAAACCCAGGAAGTTCAAATCGATACCCACCACCTTTTCATCGATTTTAAGACCGCCTATGACAGCATTTATAGAGACGAGCTATACAGAGCAATGTCTAGTTTTGGCATCCCTGCCAAACTCGTCCGTTTGTGTAGGATGACAATGGAGAATTCACGCTGCTCCATCAAGGTCGGTAAAGAACTCACCGAGACCTTCGATGTCAAAAAAGGATTTAGACAAGGCGATGCGCTGTCATGTGACTTCTTCAACATCGTTCTTGAAAGAATAGTGCAAAACTCAAACGCTAACACCAGAGGCACTATCTTTCAAAAGTCCGTCCATCTACTCGCCTACGCCGACGATATCGACATAATCGGGAGAACCCAGCGTGATATCACTGGCGCGTTCGTGAGCATTGAGACGGAGGCGGCAAAGATGGGTTTGGCTGTCAATGAGGGACAGACAAAGTATATGCTGTCATCGAGAAAGGACACCCAACACCGACGTCTTGGACAGAATGTCACTATAGACAGATATAACTTTGAGGTGGTAAAGGACTTTGTCTACCTAGGCTCCGCTATGAACTCCGACAATGACACCAGCGCCAGCGCTGAGTTTAAGCGAAGAATAACTCTTGCCAATCGCTGTTTCTTTGGGCTAAGAAAGCAATTGAGTAGCAAAGCCCTCTCTCGAACAACTAAAGTGACCCTTTATAAGACCTTAATCATCCCAGTCCTAAGCGGATGAGCTTACTCTTGGTTGCTTCGAGAGGAAAATTCTTCGAGTAATTTTCGGTCCCGTCTGCAACGATCCAAAGATCGTGCTGGCTGGAGACGCTTGTTGGTTGAGGCCCAGGTCCACCCCGGACTGTAGCGCCACCTTAAGTAAGTAAGTAAGGTAATAACTATTAAGTGACAAGATCTAAAATCTTCCAACTCTTTTGCTACCCATATGACCCAAGGCCACAGGACTCCTTGAGGCAGTCCGGGCAGCTGAGAAGGAAGGCTGTACGTACACCTCTACATACATAGTTCGGACTATTAGTCCTGCCATGCGTCATTTCATTTCATTTCATTTATTTTGGGATACCTATACACAGTTAAATATAAAATCTTATAAGCTACATTTCAAAAAGAGATGTTAATACTAAAACAAAGAGAGACTGGTGAATAAAATATATATCCGAATATAGAAATAAAAGGCAAAGAAGGAAGGAAGGAGAGAAATAGACAGGAAAGGTGAATAGTGTAGAGACGAGTAGCGTTAGTTAATAAAAAAACTGGCGCTCGGATGTCAGGGAGGCGTAACGAGGCTGAATTAATTGATCAGACCTAACCGAAGAAGTCCTCGTCAGTCTTTCGTAAAGATACGGCAGTTGGTGGGTAAGCAGTACATCATACAGCAAAGATATAGTACGAAGCTGAAAGTAGCTCTCAAGCTGCATATTAAGGAGTCGAGAAGAAAGATTAGAGACTCTATTATATCGCCGGAGCCCAAAAATATACTGAATGGTACTACAGAAAACAACATTGAGCTTTCAATTACAATTATTATTATTATTATAATTACAACTACAAAAAATTTCACATCCATAGGCCAAGATAGGTAAAATTAAAGACTTCACGAGCATTCACGAGCGTCCATGGCTAATAAACTTCGTCACATCCACCAAATCCGAAAACCTAACACGTCATGATATTCTTCTTAATCTGCAAGGTATAAGAATTCGAAATGCATGTAAACTCGCTCATTTGTACTGTGCTTCATAAAAAAAAAACAAAAATAGAAAAGAAATCGAAAATTTCTAAAATCGTTATCCATTATTTATTCGCTTCGTTAATTACTATTCTTACGAATTATTCCTTCTCCCTTTGCTTTTAACAGTAACCCAAAAATACCTCAAATAAACCATCCAAAAAAAACTAGACAAAAGAACTAAAATACCTTAATAATAAGCTATATCTAATAATGGTGCAACGGATTTCAAAATATCAAAAAAAAAAATGTTATTAATGTTCAAATGTATCTATTGTGTATAGATAATACCCTAATCTCAATATCTATTATAGCCGCATACTACACTCATTAAGCAAAACAATTTAATAACATGAAATAAAAATGTCATCACTCGATTACTATCACACTTGAAATCAATATAAGCGTACACAATTAGTGTACTCTGGCGTATACGTACTAAAATTTCCAATTTATAATTTTTTTATATTTTTGGTTTCGATTCAAATTCTTAGAATTTATATATTTTTTTACTTCTTCCCCACTTTAATAATTTTAATCAATTTAAATTTTTTTTAGTTTGTTCAAATATATGTTGGATACATGTCTAAAGACTTACCGATACCAAATAAAAGGTTTAATTAAACTCTGCGTTGATTCTTGTCCAGGGGTGAGGGGAATATGTGCACATCTTCGCCGGCCCGAGGTTTCAATCGCATTTCCACAGTTACGTAGCTATGGAGAAAATGGAAATCATTTATACATATATGAGGGCGAACTATTGCTAACTGTTGCCAACATAGGGTCCTAATATTTTTTTTTTTTTTTTTTTTAACAAACGAAATGTTATGACAAGGATTCTATTATGTTGACAAAGTGGTTGCGGGCTTGGCTATTTGATTCAGGTTTCTTTTGGGCGCTGTTGAGTTGCAGTACTATGTTCCGTACAATTTGGCCGACAAGTATGATGCTACTGCTAATGTAGATTAGGACGGCGCATCATAAAAACAATTTCGCTTGGTTGCAGTAAGTGCGGATTGTATGATTCGCTGCTGTTGTTGTCGCTGTTGCGGTGTTGGATGCAGATTATTCTTCTTTCTCACTGTAATGCCATTGATGCATCGAGCCAAGAGTTTAGGGCTAGATGACTGAATTGGCGCTGCTGTTGCGGTTGCTAGCCTACAAGCCGAGTTGTGTCGACTTACAGTGGATTTGGCTGAAGGGGGTGCTGCTGCTGATGCTAGTGGTGTTAGGCTTGACAGGCACGTTCAATGTCGTAAGGTTTTCCGTGCTGTTGTTGTTGGTGACGATGGCGCTTATTAGGAGGAAACTAGCGCATGTCCAATGTGATAGCTGTTCCGTGGATTACGCTAGTCCAGGCGCTGCAGGCGTTAAAGATATGGTAAAATTTGGTGGCGTGTAGTTGAGGCTAATGTCACAAATATGCTTTTGGACTGGCTGATGCGGACTCTGTTGTTGGTGACTTCGTAGAGCGCTAATGGCAAAGTTTACTGGGACTTTACAACCAAAACTGTCCGGGGCACTCACTGAGTTGTACAATACATAAGATTTTCGGCATTTGCGGCACACGATCAATTTATGGCACTTTTGTTGCCGCAAAATGTACGAATGCACAAATTTAGTTCCAGCAGCAATTTGTAATTTCGACTTTTATTATTCTTCTATCCACCGCGCACTTTCCATACAAAAACCACCACGTGAACTAGAGCAAAACTGACGTTTCACGACGAGTGTGACTAGCCTTTATAGCTAAGCTGGTTGTCTCCATTACGGGGTTTCAAACATCCGACCTCACCGTTTTTCCCTTCCTCTTTTTGCTGTTTCCCCCATCACACTACATTTGTCAAAAAAATAAACATTATTTTCAATTATGCTTTTGCCCTATTTGCATCCTCCTTCGTCATAGCTTTCTAGATCAGAAACAACAATAGTCTTCTAGTCTTGTCTAATGAACATTATGCTTAAGGCTGGGTGTTCGAGGGTATATGATTTTTCGCCCCGATGGGGCTTGCAGGGCTTAAAAGATAATTGATCGCAGTAAACGGCTTTCGACAGTAAATAAATAGATGCTGTTAGTGACCGTCTTAGAATTTTGATTTTTTGACTGTTAAGTACCATAAAGTCCCAAAAACGTCATTTTTTGGGTGTTTTTTTTTTCGCCCCGGTGGGGCAATATCTAAATGGAACTTTTTTATTTTTTTTATGATTTTATTTTATAGTTAATGGGTTAAATTAGTTAGTGACCGTCTTCGAATTTTGATTTTTTGAGTTTAACTATTATAATCTGCAAATTAAGGTGACCAAAAGGAAACAGTGTTTGTAGAGCAACCAGAACTTATTTTTGTCAGCTTTTCAAAACAGAATAACATTCAAACATTTATGTATCCGTTCATTGACTAAAAATTAAAAATTTAGTTTATAAAATAGTTAAAATTGCATTTTGAAAAGTTAACAATTTAACAGCAGTTTCATTTTTGTTTCAGAACTCACGCTCACATATGCAATGTAGTTCACAAAATATCCGACACAGCGCTAATCGTTTTCTCTATAATTTTGCTCTCTCGTGAGAGTCTGTAATTTGCAGATTGTTGTTTTGCCGATTGCCGCATTCGTTCTCGTTGCCACTGGGATATGGAGAAAACAAGTTTGGATCCTTTTTTTGGTTTTCTGATAGATACATACTAATTACTTAATAATATTATTGTTGTTGTTTGAAGTCAATCGAGCATTGTGAGGCATAGAGGCAGATTGGATAAATATCATCGTAGACGTTACCTACAAAACGGTACACGTACGTAACATAATTATGAATATGATAGGGAAATCAAATCAAAATGAAAAATTGTATTGAGAGCGGAATATTTTTAAGGGATGATGAATGATGATTGATATGGATTGAGGGCTTGAGAAGATTTGAGAATATGTATGGGAGTGGGAGATGGGAGGTGAATGATGATTTTTTTTATTATGAGTTGAGTTCAAATCAAACTACCTAAATGCAATTTTGGGTCATCGTAAATAAAATACCTACTGTATGAGGAAAGGGGTTGTTTGCTTTGCTGTTCCCTATTTTCGGCCGAACTTTTCAAAATAGATTAGTGGTTGTGTGTTTTAATATTTTGAAAATTATTGTGTGTAGTATAAGTATATATACACAACATCCTCTTTTATTGGTGATAGGTATTGAAATGGTCATCTTTTCATAAATCATAATGATTGGTCAATGTTTTGCATGACCAGTCTGGAGAAGAATTGTTAATTTGTGTTGAGGTTTAAAATGCTAAAGACATTGTTTGTTATTACAAAATTTGAAGGCAAATTAGTATATAGAACTGGGTAATGTTTTGTTGCACTTTAAACGTTGTCCAGGTAACTCATTCACGATATAAAAACAGTGATCTACAGGATGCTATTTTTGTATTTCATGCTGCATGTGGTTGGTTTGTAAGGCGGCCCTAGATTAGGTGCAGCTTTCAAAGCTCATCTAAAAAATATTATTAGGGGTAAACCAACCTTTTCAATGCCTACCGACTTCACAGTGTTTAAAATACTTAAAATGATAATACTGTTAACATGCAAACCAGGTATAGCTTCATTGAGCAGGGAAATCCCTCCTGTTCAAAGGTGTCATAGTATTAGTGTAGGTCTGCACATTGCAGCTCGTCAAGTGAGTCAGACGTATTGTGTTAAGATCGCAGTTCGTATATGATTGCAAGGGCGCTTGGCGAGTTCGCGCAGTGCACATTAAATTTAGTTATTAATACATACTCAATATCTATCTACGTACTAGCATGGCAGTCACACCCGGCTTCGTTCATGTTATTTTTATACCCTCCACAGGAAGGTACATATATTCATTTTGTCATTACATTTGTAACGCCGAGAAGGATTCACCGGAGACCCTATAAAGTATATAATATTCTGAATCAGGATCACATTCTGAATCGATTTAGCCATGTCCGTCTGTCTGTCTGTTGAAAACACGATAGCGTCCAAACGAATCGACATAGGCGAATGAAATTTTGTGAGAAGACTTATTTTTACTGTCGTCAGGTTGGTATTGAAAATGGGCTATGTCGGTCAAGTAGATACTTCTAGTACCTCCCATACAAAGCCAATAGTTGACCCATCTATTGAAAGCACGATAGCGTCCAAACGAATCGACTTAGGTGAATGACATTTTATGAGAGGACTTTTTTTTAACCGTCGTCAGGTTGGGATTGAAAATTGTCTATGTCGGTAAAGTAGTTCTGCTACCTCTCATACAAAACCACTATTAGACCAAAATCTCTCTCTGTCTATTGAAATCGCGATAGCGTCCGAACGAATCGACTTAGGCAACTGAAATTTTATGAAAGGTCTTATATTTATGGCCTTCAATTTTCTATTAAAAATGGTCCATGTGGGTCAAGTAGTTCTGGTACCTCCCATACAAAGTATGGGCTGCAGCCGTTTTTTTTTTGGATAGGATTTATATTCTATATAAATATATAATATGTAGATATACTAAAAAGGAACCCAAACCCACAAAACAAAGCAATAATAACAAACTAGCCCTAACAGGTTTTTATAAACAGCCAGCATAAAATGCCAAAAAATAAAAGCTAAGGTCAGGAATGAAAATTTGTATACATATTATGGATTTTGGATATTACATATTATTAAAATATTTCGATTTGTGCTTACGATTGCGATTGTACGTCGCTATGACGAAGGCGATATTCATAAGTGTGCGTTAGGAAATTCTATATAACACACACTTTTGGTTTCAGTGTATTAGATAAACAACGTTTGCAGCAACAGGAGCAATAGCAACAGCAAGCACAGCTTGTCCTTTTCCCTTCCCTTTGGTTGTTTTGATTTATTTTGTTGTGCAGACAATTTTGTATTATTTTTATTAATTGAGCTGAGCGAGTCTGCACTCTGCAGTCACAATTGTGATCTTGGTAAGGGAGGGTGTGCTCGGCTATTTTTAATTCTGTGCACTAATACATGTAAACACGTTTACTTGAGCACGGAGTTCGTAGCTGAGGGAGACCCACCCTTAAAACCATAACTAAAGTGAAGTTTGTAGACTGGTTCGGATAGTAACTAAACTAAATTTTCTCCACAAATTCGGAGTCTTTTGAGTTCAAAAGAAAACCTAGCATGCTTTTAGGAAAAATACAAAATAAAAATAACCGGAACTGAACTTCGTTTCCTACAAATTATTTAGGTAATTAAAACGAAATTTTAAATTTAAGCTGCTTGATTATTCATTCTGAAAATGGAGTGTTGAGTATCTACAGTGAAGAATAGTAGATATGCCTGACATGTTTATAATAGACAAATACTTAATTTTATTTTTAAAAAAGAACAATACCTAAATTTCTCATTTTCCTTGATTTTCAGATATTCAGCTCTAAGGCGGACCTTCAGCTGCACACGCAAATTCACATGCGTGAAGCCAAACCCTACAAGTGCTCACAGTGCGCGAAAGCTTTTGCAAACTCCTCGTACCTTTCGCAGCACACACGAATACACTTGGGCATAAAGCCCTACCGTTGCGAGATTTGCCAGCGAAAGTTCACTCAATTGTCCCACCTGCAGCAGCACATCCGTACACATACGGGTGACAAACCGTACAAATGTCGCCATCCTGGCTGTCAGAAGGCGTTTTCACAATTGTCTAATCTACAGTCGCACTCTCGTTGTCACCAGACTGATAAGCCTTACAAATGTAATTCGTGCTATAAGTGCTTTTCGGATGAACCCTCGCTGTTGGAGCACATTCCCAAACACAAGGAGTCGAAGCATCTGAAAACACATATATGTCAATATTGCGGCAAGAGCTACACCCAGGAGACATATCTGACCAAACATATGCAAAAGCATGCAGAGCGAACTGATAAACGACCGCCGATTACTGGAGGACCCTCATCGACGACATCGGGCGCAAATGGAACGACAGCAGGTGGCGGTGGTGTAGGCGGAGGTGGCGGTCCTATCGGTGGCGGAGGTGGTACAACCACTTCGCATGGGGGCAATATGAATCGAAATATTGGACTGAATTCGTCATCTCTGCCGCCGGTCTCCGTGGGTGATCATCCATATTGGCCGAAAGTGAGTCCCGACTCGGCGGCGAATCTGTCCGACGTTATGCACCACCACCAGCATCAGCACCACCAGCATCAAGCGCAACAGGCACAGCCGTCGCACTTGGATCAGTTTCCACCGATTAACACGCATCAATCGTCGCAGGCCAATGGTCATTCAGACTTGCAGGCGCATCATAGAATGGCCGAAAATGGACGAGAAGATATTGGTAAGTGTTTGTATCTAACAATATACAACTTATTCAACCAAACTTTGTCAGAGTGTTATATACGCGAGTTATTGTGTCTTGTGTCTTGTCTCTTTAATGCCCCTATACAGTTTATGGAGTATGCCTAGCTGCTTCGCATGTGGCCCTATGTTCTATAAGAGCACCTGCCAGTCTACACGAAATTCTGGCGTTTTAATCTGATCAGGAATTTTTAACTCTTTTGGCTCAGTATTGCTCAGAGCTTACCTGGATGTTTCGAGATTGGTCCAACATGGATTCGTTCTACCCGGGTTGCCGATTGCCCTTGATGATTTAGAGTCGATGGCGGAGAATCGAGACCCACTGAATCGATAAGCGAGCCAACGAAAATGAATGAATGAATGAAGATCCTTCATTGCCATAGCTATTTGGGTTACGACAGCGCTCCAATCAGATCTGATTTTGAACGGTTCGTTTGGATCTAGAGTCTTACGGAAAATCCCTGCGTTAGTTCTGATATCCATCTTTGAAGTGTTCCGAAATTAAAAGGTGTCTTTTCCACTTCTGAGACTGCGCTTCGTTGACCCATTCCCTTCTGTAAAGAATTCTTGTGGCCAATCTCCTTTTAAAGGCGGAAGTTAGATAGTCTGTGAGTGTGTCTCATTGCACTTCTATGGTGCTCGCCCCAGTCCAGTTATGTGTTTAGTAGTGATGAGCTACTCGCTAAGTAGGGAGGACTGATACTGATAAGAATTTTCCTGGGGCTATATAATCGTAATCGTCATCGTCACATTGTCAACTTAAACCTTCCTGTTCCATTATCTTAAACAGCCCGTCAACTAAACGATGTTTTAGAGGTTTGGTTTTATAAGTGCCAATACTTGTTTTAATTGACAGTTAATTTGACAGCTGACAGATAATCAGGTGCGTAGTATGTTTTTGAAACTAGGAGTCCTATGACCGGTGATATAATGCCACTCCGATGACCCTTTCTTCCGATGTTCCTGTATGGTATGTCGCTTATGTCCTATTAAATTGAGTTCTTCACAAGATCCTTAAAATTGCATCGGCTTTTATGTTACTGAAAGCACTTCGATGTCTAGGAACGCACTTAAAGTGTATTCGTTTTGATGTAAGGATTTCTACCTCAGACAAACTGCATTATGTACATAGTGAGGTTGTCCACAGATCTGCTTTTCAGACTTATTGGACTGCATTCCTTTTGAATGTTGTGTGGCTGACTTTTCCTGCTAAGGGGATGAATATTATCATTGCACATCTTGCCTTGCTTTAGGAACATAACCCAGACTTCTAAAGTATTGTGGGTCGAATATTTATCCTGGTGTTGTCTATGAGGCAAAAGAGTTTATTACCCAGGCCATCTTTTTTGTCGACTATGTCCTTCTCCACTCCCTTTTTATTGAGGATATCGGTGTCGATGCCTTCGATAGGACTTTCCCTACCCGAGAGTAATATAAGTTTTATTTGTTCGTTTGAACAATAAATTAATGTAATTAAACAAGACTTGGTTCTATTTTGTTCGTATGAACAATAATACATTTTATTAACTTTAATTTATAAAACGAGACTTGCTCGGTTCGAATCTAGCTTAAGACTAACTTACATTCTAATAAAAATTCAAATAGAAGAGCATCTATCTCTCCACGCGCTGGCATCGTGACACTCGAACGATGTGTAGATCTTGCAGCTTGTGCAAGATCTCATGTTGCGAGCTCACGTCGAGATATCTGGAGACGATTACTTGTCGGTGGAATCCGCTGCATCAGCAGATGGGTCCGTCGTGTTAACTTATATTCAATTAATTTAGAGAAAGTACTTTATGAGTTCTTCTTGGTGTAATCTCCTCCTTTGAGGAGCATGTGGTACTTTCTTTATATTTCGTCCCTTCGATAAGTCCCTCTTTAGCGAGACTCCAGCCAAGCTCCATATAAGCTAGCTTCGTGAAATTGTCGTCCGACAATGGAGGGTACCTCCTTCCACTTTACTCCTCTTTTTGGGCAACATTTTTAAAAACGAATAAGGGTGAGGTGGCAATCCGGTTATACATTCGAGAGAATCACCGAGTTCTAGTTCACTGTTGAGATCTTTTACTTGACAAAGGTGCCTGAACCTTTGAAGTTCTTTATTGAATTTATCCCAATTCGCTCTCATTGGATTCATAACGATAGTTCCGTGAGTTACTGTCAGAATTCCGAAAAAAAAAATTCCGCTATCAATGTCTAAGAAAAAAACAGCCAAAGTGTTTTCTTTAACCCTGAAGATTTTTTTATATTGAGGCTGCCAATCTCAGTCGGAAGTTTTACATGTAAAAAATCATGGTATTCGTTCTTTCATAACATAACACTTGCTGCGTCTCTTATTAGGCATTTAAACGTACCTACCCCTAAGTTTATGTTATTTAAGTTCTACTAAAAATGATTTTTTTTCTTTAATTTTCTTTCAAATAGTTTCAACACCATCCACCGTTGGACCGTACGACACGGCTAGTATAACAAAAACAACGAGCAATTCAGCATTTACACCAATCAATTCGATGACTCCACATCTGAACACCTTAAGCCATCATCCAATGGCACAGAGACCCTACCTGTATGATGCAATAAGTTTTCAAAACAAAAACGTCAACCAGAACAACGCCAATACTTTCCCCAATCAGCTGATATCGTTACATCAGATTCGAAACTATGCCCATCAGCCAGCTGGACTTATGTCGGGAGAACACTTAATCGGAGTCAGTGTTGGGGCCGGAAAAGATAAGGGATAGCTATACTTTTAAGGGGATGGGAGGGCAAATACGTAGTAAACTTTTAATAGTAACCTTTGTTCTATTCTTATGTATGTGCGAATGTATAGGTATGTATGTTGGTTAGTCTCAGTTGTAATGAGTCCGTTAAAGGTTATGAAGATTACTTTAAACACTTTTGCTTAATCGTTAAGTTAACTTAAATATTAAACTTAAATTCAGCTCTACCGTCCATTTTTTGTTTTTTTTTTTTGTTTTTTTAACTTAAATTACATAATATTAGTATTGTAAATATTTTTGTCTAGTGTATTGGTATGGTACGTAGTTTGTATTAATCCAATTTAAAATTCGAGCAAAGCATAATTGCGAAGATGTGATGTTGATTTTAGTTTATGTTTAAATTTACAGTGACGTTTTTGGAAAATAAAATTAAATGACAGCAGTAATTCAAAAAGTTTGAAAGTTAAATCTGACATTTTAAGGCCAACAAAAAAGATCTATTGTGTGCAGATTAAGTACTAGCGGTCATATTATTCACTCTCTTTAATCCTGGTTAAAACTTACAGCCGGATTAAAGTGAGTTTAACTCAAAAATTAAACCCAGGTCGAATCAGTCGTTGAACTTGAACGTAAACTTCGTTTTTTGGTATTTTAACTTTGTCCGCGTTTAATCCTAATGAATTTAAACTGCACTCCGAGTCCGAAAACTAGATTAAGTATGTACTAGATCTGGAACGCAATTTCATTATGTAGGTTTGTTTGACGTGGACCATTTTTTTTCGTTTTTGGCGCACTGGGTTAGCCCTGTCGCGTTCGTTTTCGATATACATAGTAGTATAGCACATCACTAAGTTCGCACCGCACTGACAATGGCCGCGTTCCTTTGACCGCTAGTCATCTAGCAGATAATATCCCTGATGGAGGAACGCTGGCGCTAGAGATCTAGCGGTAGCGGCAAAGTGACATTAAAACCAATTTGAATTCGTATTATTTCATTTACATGAGAGTCAAAAATGTATTTTGGGCCATCATGCCGCATATTTATTTATTTAAATATACAAATACAATGTATATTAATTACATAGAAGCTTCATTTCACATTTTACACCAAATTGGAAATATTTGACTTCTACACTTTCGCTTTTGTTTTGACAGTTCGTTATTTTTTTCAATCTAGCAGTTCATTTTGTGCTAGATTGAAAAATTTCCCAGAAAAGGATATTTCACAAAATGTGCTAGAGCTCTAGCGCAAATGCTGAAATGTCAGTTTTTTTTATATGGAGTTTGTCATGCCGCTAGTCATCTAGCGGTCAGTGGAACGCGGCCAATGTAAACCTGTGTTCGAGTTGAACACCATGGCGTCCTACTTGAACACTGAGCTGACAATAGATATTGCAGTCAGTGCAACAATTCACCGCTGGATTTTGTTGTCAATTGTCATTTGGATGAACTCATATATTTGTGAATTGTGGATTTGGTCTTTACTAGTACCGAAATGTTATAAGAAATGTGTTTTTCAACATTAAAATCATTATTTTGCAAATTTAATGTTATTGAAGGTGTTAAATCTATATGTTACTTGTTACTAAATTTTTTTCAGTGATAGGTCTCAGGCTACATTTCGTGTTCGATATGCAACTAAATTTCTGGGGTTTCCTTGAGTTTTTCGGAGTCATGAAAATTCACTGACACTTCTCAGCAGGCTTAATGCGTGGTTCGAGTGAATATTATGGAAATAGGTTTAAATTGTCGGGTTAAAAAAAAATCCGCAATAAATGGTATAGTGTACAATTTACTTAAACCTGGTTTAGACCCGGAGAGAAAAATATGGCCGCAAGGAACTAGATTATTCAGCTTCGGTGCAGATTGTGACGTTTAATTGTTGTGCCACTGACTTCATTAAACACAATTAAATATTTAACGTTTTTCTTCAAAGCGAGAGGACTAGATTATTTTTATATTTTTCGATTATCGAATTAAGAACAGAACAGAATTATTAACAAAGTGAAATTTGCGTAAAAAAAAAAGACGAAATCTGACCCACACTACTTGAAAACCCACCAAATGTCTCGACCAACCGCTCAAACTTCAAGCCAGGTGTATAGACTTTTTTAAGTATCATGTGGTAAAATGGCATGTATGGTAAACTCGTACATGCACCATGAATGCATCAGCTGCTTCACGCCACCAGGCTCGTATACCAAGTCAATTATCAATTCACTATCTTATCCATTTGTGTCAAAAAAAAAAAAATGTTCTGTAGCAGTAATGGTTTGCACTGCATAAAAGCTCTGTGTCTTCAATTATGGCCTATCCACAATTAATTCAAAACAAGTCTAAATGTAACCAAACGAAATGAAAGCGTAGAACCTACTAATAATAATTTTTATTATTCAGGCTAACTTTTACGAAGTTTATTGGTAAGGCCCAAAGACAATATCGATATTACCATCGGAATACTGATCAGATAAGCAATGGGCGCAAAAACACTGCTGTCAGAAACAAAACTAGAACTATGCAAATATTAACTACCCTGCTTCTTAAACGTTTGCGAAGAGAAAAGCAAAGAAAATGCAAAAAATTAGTTATAGGTACATAAGCCAAATTATCGGTTTCGTATGATTTCTTTCGTTTTTTGAAAAGCGAAAGCGCTTTTCGTTTTGCTTTTTACAGAATCCCAGGCCTAGATATGAATTTTTTATTTCCTCGGAAGTTATTATATACGATATTTCTTTTTTAAATTATAAAATTAGGTATAGGTATCGCACAAAGGTCTAGTGAACTTGAAGATCATTGAAGTTGACGCCATTCGATTACTTCTTCTTCTTATGGGGCTATAAGTAAAGTCATATTTCCGATAAATTGCCCAACATTGGAAAAACTGCCGGAAGCCATTATACCCGCAATTGCATTCAAAACATAAATTCATGTCACTCATGACATGAGGCATGAGCCATTTTTCATAATGAATAAAATATGTTGACGCAAAAACATTTTCTGTTTTTATTATTTAAAACAAATAATGATAAGACAATTTGTTAAACTATGATCTGAAGTTGAAATTTATGTTCATCTTTATGTTGATCAAATTTCCCACGGAATACACACAAAAAGGGTAACTTCCCATGACTTACTAACACTGTGTAGCAACCTTAAGGCTCTGTCAAACAGAGCGCGCTTTAACGACGCGTTTCAACGCTGCGTTCTATCGCCGCGTTGTAATATACTTCAATTCATATCTCCTGTCAGCTGTCACACAGATCGCGTTTTCAACGCGGCGTTGAACTCCCGCGCTCTTGTGAAAAATTACAGATTATTTTCTGACGCGGAGCGGTGTGAGTCATTTTTGTACGTAGTTTCAAATGGAAAAATTTGTAAGAAATGTCTTTACGATATGGGTAACGAAATATATGTATAAAAACATTGTTTTAAAAGGTGGGAGAAATATAATGAGAACTGTGTTCTCCGACATATTCTCTCTTTTTATTTATGTCGTGCTGAGTGCATCCAAATTATTTTTCTTTTTCGAAAAGTTCGTAGCACGCCAAATAAAATCTATAATTCGTCATCAGAGCTGCTTGACATGTTGAGAGAATTTGATGATAGCTATCTGTTTGACGTCGTCTAACGCCAAGGTATATGAATAGAAGGTAATATATTGCGCATCCCGCAATGGCGGCCAATTGTGACTGTGCAAAATCGTATAGAAATAATATGCGCGCGCATGAGATATGGCGGACAATTGTGTTGTGACTATTCGTATGACTTTTTGACAGATGCGCAGAACGAAACGAAAATGAGTGCTCGGAATATATTACCTTCTATTCATATACCTTGGTCTAACGCGGCGTTGAGACCGTCGCGTCAAAATAATCTTAACGCCGCGTAAAATAATCTAACTGCGGCGTTAATAACGCGTTCTGTTTGACGAAACCTTAGATAACTTTTTCACATTTCACCAATACATGAATGTATTCGACCAGAAGCACATTTCTTGTTCCATTTGATTTCAGAATGAATGAATCCCTGAGTGAAACAAATGGACAGACAAAAATTGACTTATGTATAAAAATTATCCAATTATTTTTATTAAATTTTATTTAATTGTATAATCTATGTAAGTAACCATTTGCTCGCTTTCATGACATGACACTGCTATAGAGTAATCTACCAATGCGTAAAATTTAAATCTTATACTTTGTTAGCTTAAAACAATATCTTATGTTGGCTCAGCAAACCGAAAGTCCTTTAACATAAATCTGTGATAATGTGTAGTTTTCTATAGAAAAATGTTTTCAATTTACGTACCATTAACACAAACTGTTTGCATTTGTGATTTTCAAAAAGCTTTTTGATAAAAGATAAAACTTTGCATGAGATTCAAACGGAATTGCTCATTATCAAGTTTGTCGACGTCATTCTGGATTCTGCTTAAAATGTCACCCAAAAATCTCTGTTTTCTATTTACAGATATAAGATTTTTTTTTATCATTTCGACTATGGCTAAATCTGGTGATAAAAACTTGCTCAACTATCTATCTTAAGTTTTAGCTAGTGTGTGCTTGTTTTAAATTTATGAAAATCCAAAAATGAAGATCATGATTGTAAACCGCCTTTAACGTACTTCTGTTTAAATAAATATTTGTAATTTCTTATTTCATGCTATATACTAATAAACAACTGCGTCCTTGAGTGATATACAACCACCTAAAATATAATTGCCCCTCTTAAGTCAAAGATACAATCTAAACAATGATTGTGAATCAACCCACGGATATGTACATTTTTTTCAAAATGTTAATAAAAACTCTAACATTCAAATTAGTAGCATAAACTTAAATTAAGAAATAAAAGTAAAATGTTTGTAAATACCTATGAGGAGTTAAAACTTTTCTTTTTTTAAAGACTGAATATGAACTCAAAGTCTAAGAAATCTCAAAACTAATGAAATCTTAAATAATAATAATAAAAAAAAATGGAAGCACTTTGTGTTTGTATTTAGCATATCTCTCTGAAATGGATATGAACGGAATAAAAATTATATAAAAAATCTGAAATGTGTGAAAACACAATAAAATCCTATGTAACATTAAAATGAAAAAAAAAAAGAAAAGAAAATGCATTAAATATAAATAATATTTCATAGATAGGATATTTATGACTATATTCAGTTAACCTAAGTAGATTAATTTACGATAAGATGATTCTAAGTGTAAATGTCAACTTTTAAATAATTATAATAAACTATATTAAGTTGGTAGCATGTTAAATCCATATTTTAAGTAAAATATTTTTTATTTTATGTCAATTCATGTAAAAAAAAAACCCAAATCGTATATAAAAATATCAAAAGCAAATTCATTTGTTGTATTGAAGTGACAGAAAATACATTTAATATCTGATGTAGGTATTTGCGTTGCATTTTGTTTTTTACTTAATTATTGTAAACCCAAATGGTTCTTAAGTCCAATACTCTTACTCGATTGCCTTACCATGACGAAGGACGATGAAAATCGTCTTAACTAGTGCAAATGTTTACTAGGTGTTGACGGTTTATGTCATTATGTCATTTTATGCCGCTCGATTACGTGTGTGCTGATAGACCGCAATCAGGCTCAGGCCTTAGACTTCAATATTCAGAGCGGTGAGAGCCCAAATTTCTTGAAAGACTGACCAAAACATAATCGGCCCTAGCCTAGCGAGGTATCCGTCGGAACGGAGAATTCTCCGCAACGCATACTGCGTCGGAGACTAAAATTACATTCGAGGTATCCGCCTTCGGAAAGAATAAATAAAATGCGACGACGCATTGATTTGACATGATGTCGTTTCGTGGTACATCGGGGTTTTCCTATTTAATTCTTCTTTTTGCTCTGGAAACACAAATTGAAGCAACAAATACAACCAATTACTTTGCTAACATTTTTTTTTCTTTATTGCTTTCATTTACCAACACTTCACTGCAAATCGTAAACAAATTCCGCAACAAATTTCTGTCGGAGCACATCGGAAGAAAATTTGTATGAAACTGTCAAAAATATCAGTAAAAACGCACTTGATCGCACTGAAACGCAAAACGCCAGTGTGCGTTGCATATTTGTCAGAAAGAAGTTCCGAAAAGCTGTTCCGAAGTATACCTCGAAGCAAAAATCCTCCGATTCGTATGAAATCGGAGAATTTTCCGTTCCGACGGATACCTCGCTAGAGCCGATTTGTTTGTGTGAGTTTTTTATTTTTGGGACGAATGGAAGGGACCTACAATTTTATGCCGAGCCCGAGCGGAGCGGCTGAATTCAGCAGCTTTTTAGGTCGGATGTTTGTCAGACATTCGCGAGAGGTGGCGCAGTGGAAAAAACATTTGTAATTTCTGCTTTCCGGGGATCGAACCTGGGACCCTTCGCATTAAAGCATACTAACTACTGAACCACTGGAATTCTTACTCGAAAAAGTTCTGATTCTAATCAACCAACTTCACGTAGATCAAGTAAACAGTTGGCTCGATCCTTAGCAACCTATCTCCATTCGGTTGAGTTTGGATTGGAACAATGAAAGCATAACAACAAAGTAAAGGATGTCCCATAATTCACGCAGAATGTACCTAATTTTGATAGAAAATACAGATTTTTAATTAGAATTTTTTACTGGTTCATATAGTTCATAGAGTATACAGATTGGGGTTATGTATGGAATAGCACATCGGATAAATGACCGCCACGGCTTTGCTGGCAAGTACCTACGTACTCTTTTATTGAAATTTTCTAAGACCGTTTCGCATAAATGTGGCTCAATTTCATCAATAGACCTCCCAATTTCCTGGTGGTTGTCGTGGGCTTGTTTGCATAGACCTTTGACTTAAAAAAACCCCAAACAAAAAAGTCCATGGCGTTAAATTGCAAGATCTGGATGGCCAATTTTGATCGCAAAAACGGCCGATTACACGATTAGGAATTACCTAGGATTAGGATTAGGATTGCAGTGCAGTAATTGAATTGAATTGAATTGCTGTATGGCATAGTGTTGTGCTAAAGAGCTATTTTTAATGAGCAGCGATCGCAGATAGCAGTATACAAAAATAGCTGCTCTCAATAGCAGCTATTTAATCACTCTTTAGATAGCAGTTAACGTCAGAAAATATACATAAGATTGTGAACACTTTTTTAAACCCCATTTATTGGTTTAAAGATGTATTTAAACATTTTAAATTACTTGCACATTGTACGGGTGTCGTTTGCATCTCGCATATACTCTTAACCCTATCCCTTGCTGGGTTTTTCCCGCATCAGCACTTGCTTCGCCAGTAATTCATAATTGTGCGCAGATATTTTTATTGTTGGTATTTCCGCGATGCAATTTAACTGGGTCATAAATAAAAAAAGGTGTCTTTTAAGATTTCCACCGACCATCGAAAAACAAAAAAACATATTAGCTCGTTAAAATATTAACAATATTTAACTGACAATGAAATCGAGTACATCGAATTTGTATTGTAGGTACTCTACCTATTCATAAATCGTAATATACTTTTTTCCTCATTTTCTACATCCTTACCCTACATTGCAAGAAACAGCCAACGGAGCATATCATAATCATATACCTACAATACACACTACACAGTCACAGCGATTGAGAAAGCAGTGATTGCTGAGCAGTGATTGTTGAGCAGTGATTGCTGAGCAGCGATTTCTGAGCAGTGATTACGGAGCAGTGATCTCTGAGCAGTGATTACGGAGCAGTGATCTCTGAGCAGTGATTACTGAGCAGTGAGCATTTATAGTGTTCATAGGTTCTCACTGCTCATCTGCTCAGTTGAATGCTATTAGCTTCTTTGAACATAGTGGTTGAAAAAGCAGTGAGCGGATAAGAGAGCATGTTAATGTCTCATCTCAACTCAATTCTCAATCACTGTGTGTGTATCTGTATGTCCACTCCGCTGTTACAGTGGCTGTGACTGCGACTCTCGAACTCGATCTCGAGCACATTTTTTGTTGCTTACTTTATTTTTATGTGTGTCCTCTTTGGCTTGGACTTAACATATAAATAATGTACATATGTGTGGGAAATGGAATGCATATTTGTGAGATATATTATATCTATCTAAGCCTACAGGTTTTATGAGTTGAATTTTTATCTTTCTTGTGTGTTTTGCGTTGTATATGTGTCTGTTGTCTGATTGGATTCACCTATAGATTTTTTGTAGGTTGATCACTGAGCTGAGCACTGAGCAGTGACTAGTGAGCAGGTATATTGAAGAGCAATAGCAACTGCTATCTGCTCATTGAAATAGCAGAGTGATTAGTAGCAGCGATCGCAATAGCAGTCTCACCACTAGTATGGCATTGTGGCACCGTCTTGTTGAAACCACATGTTGGTAACATCCATATCTTGTAATTTAGGCACTAAAAACTGGGTTAACATGTGAGGATAATGAACACCATTAAATGTTATGTACTGCCAGATCAGTCGCATTTTCGAAGAAGAATGTGAGGAAGAATGGTCCAATAATGCCTCCATGCGTTGACGATTAACGAAGCCATCAAGTTAAAATGAGCTAATCAAGGCTCTGAAGATAATTTCTCGGGACCAGAACCTGTGCTGGGTCTTCCTGCGTCTTTGGTCAGGGCTTCCATTGACGACTATTGGGCCTCAACTTAAACCAACACAATTGTGTATGCAAGGCTTTACAGAAAGCGGGCAAACTAGACGCATGGTCAGTTGGCCACAAACCAGTCAGAATAGACCGTCGACTGCTCCCACATAACGGACTTTTTCATGTATTGGTGCTGTACAATATCAAAGGAGCGCCATTAACGCACGCATAAATCCTAGGCCCATGGTAATATGGTATAGCATGGAAAATCATTGCCGCCATTAATTTTGACATTTACACGTATTCACAGACAGGGTAATTTTTTCCGGTGAGAATCGCTTTTGCTAAGCATCTTAGTGTGCTAGGATTACTATTATTACCACTGCCGGCGACTGCGATGCTTGTGGAAAGGGCGACGATATTTCGGATCATTTCCTTTGTTATTGTCCTGCCTTTACTCGGATCAGGTGGCAGATTTTTGGCGCTGATGTGGAGAGTGCTGGTACTGTAAGCTTCTCATCGCTGAAGGGCATTTCTCGTCGAAGAAATTTTAGTAAGATGAGTAATAATGGATTTGTTTCTTGGTAGTACAAGATTTATTATGCTGATCTGATCCGGTTCAGATCACGGGCATAATAAAGCACGGCTATTGTCAGCCGTGAAAACTCATGCGCGCGCATATGCATGTGCAATATATTACCTTTATTATGTGTACTGTGGTGTAGAGCTACGTAATGTCTGGGATCTGGACCCTTTGTGCAAAAAAGTGTTTTTACATTTGCAAACCGGCATTAAGGGTTTGATTGTTATTTTTCACTTTGGCATAGATTTGCGACAAACAGTTTCAGTTTTCCAGTTTATTTGTCAATTCAGTTGATATAATTAGATAATCTATAGTTATGCCCAAAACACACGTGCAGAATTCACTGTGCAGCAAAATTAGAATACACATGTTCTTATGTGGTGATACAAATGTAAATTCTGCACCCACCGCAGCACTGCAACATGTCTCTATTTCTAAATCCACTGCATGGCAACGCAGTGATTTAAATTAAATAGACTTGGCAGCACCGAATTTTTGAATTCAGCTACTGATGCATACGAGGAAAAGAGAGACAGGAATTATTTGTCGTCTGGGTTGCACTCTCGTATTTTTCTCCGCATTGACAGCAACCGATGCAAATAGAATTCTGCACATCTGTTTCATTTGCAGCACTGCTTGCAGTGAAGCGTTCAGAATGTCTGCACATGTGTTTTGGATATTAAAATTGTCACACCTGCAGCAATGCATGAAATTGAAAATGCGTCGACATTTTTATGAGCAATTTTTCGTGTGATGGCTATGGAAATAGTAAGCTATGAAATGTCCACCCTACATTTTATTGCATACTATCATTACCTATTTATTTCTATGAGAAATGACAGATGACAAGCTATGAAATATTGCTCGTGGATACGCGGCGCTTGTGTATCGCACAACATGTAGTACAAATTACGTCACCATAATATGATATTTACATTCAATAGAACACAGCTTGTGTGCATTTTAGTACACCGACCAAACTTCAAAAATGACAACTGATTTCATATAAAAATAAAAGTTTATCGAATGTGATATGTGAAACAAGTTGCGGTTTCTTCAATAAACGACAATAATATTAAACTCAAATGGAAGCAATACAAGTTGAAAATCGAAATGTCCATGACGAGGTATGGAATGACTTGTCCCACATTAGTTCAGATATTCCCCATCGACGAATAAAGTGCGAACAGTGCAAGTAAGATAAATCACATTCATTTAATTTTACTACCAAATATCTAAACATAACACTATCTGACCACAACAGGCGACCAAAAACAGTTTGCTACTGTGAATCCCTACCGAATCCGCCTCTGGATATCAAGTCATCGATTGTCATTCTTCAGCATCCGGCCGAGGAGAAGCGGCCACTTCGAACTGCTCTTATGCTACAACTTGGTGTAACGCCTGGAAAGTGTACAGTTTACAAGGGTAAACGATTTCCCTCACATAAAAATCAAATCGAACTAGAATCAATATTCAATTCACCAAGTTCATTGTTGCTTTACCCCAGCAAGGATGCCGTTCCAATAGAAAACATTGACAAAAGCCGAGAGCCTTTCACACTAATTCTCATTGATGGGACATGGCCACAAGCCAAGGCGATTTACGCAAGCAGTCCCATGCTCCATAAACTGCAGCAAGTGAAGTTAATCACATCTGGAACCAGTGATTACGTCATCCGAACACAACCCACTGAGGGTTGTCTGAGTACCTTAGAAAGCGCCGCAGAGAGTCTTGCGATTTTGGAAGACTGTACGGAGTACAAAACGAAACTTGTACAACCCCTACACACTCTGTGCAAATACCAATTGCAAAACGGCGCGGTAGAGCATCAATCGAAGGAGTATCGCATAAAGAATAATCAGTACCCGAAACTAATCGGAAAGAGGCTACATAAGCTTTTGAATCGCACGGGCAGTGCACTTAATGGAAATTCTGAACCAATAGTCGAATCAGAACAGCAGAAATAGCAATTGGCTTTCTGAAAAAGTTGTTCGTACTGCTGTTTCCACAAACAGGCGTACAATTTATTAAATAAAAACGAATTTTATAATGTTAAACAAACACACGTCTCTATTTTTATTGTGCTAATAAATCGACCATTTGTGATGAAAGACGTATCGACCGTACAATTCTCTTAAGTCGACCGTAAACTTACTAATTTTACAACTGATGTGATCACCGAGGTGGTGTAGGTTCTTACAATTATCTTGAAAGTTATTGAAAGCTGTGCGCGTTGGAATGCATTACCCTGGCCACTGAATTTCGTCGTGCAACATGCAAATTGCTGAGCACTTCCTCACGTGGCACATACTTAAATCCATATGCAGATCTTATTTTTCCACCAGTGCCCTACCAATAAAAGCGAAAGAAAAGAAGAAAATCTAAAACTGTCAACAGTAATCACCCAATCCATATCCATCCATATGAAGTAGACAATTAAATAATTGAAATCAATTCCTCGCTTGGCTTTGAATGTTCGAAAATAATAGAAGTGAACAATACAACTTTTAATTGTTTTTGCGTGGAAGAAGTAAACAAATTTGTGTTGGAATGGAATTTACCAATGTGTCAACTGTCAATTTCTTTTGTTTTTGTTGTGTCTTATTTTGACAGTTCGAAACAATAGACCTATTCACAATGATTATCAATGAGTTCGGGTTGGTAGGTAGCGAAGATTTACACCATTGATTAAACAGCGTTTGTTTTGAAATTGCGATTGGTTACTCTTATATTAAAGGAGAAATCTATTACATTTATCTGCCCAACCGATAAAAAACCTACCTACACAATTCCGAATTCAGTAGAAGTCACCGCTTATAGTGCGCTTGAATATATATGACATGTTCGAAAATTTTCGTTCTTGGGGAATTCCTGAAAAATTTAAACAACCTGAATGACGATGTACCTGAAGTGCGAAATTTTTGATTCGTTAAACCAGACGCAAAGTGGAAATTATTATCCACAATTCTTATGGGACATTGATTTGGACTGAAGGAAATAGGTTAGGTTAGGTTTGTGGGCTGGCGAGGATTTTCTCCGTGCCACACTCAGGTCAATACTGACCCATTGTGATTCCCATAGGGGGAAAGAGGTTATCCCTTACCCATTATAACCCTGTATTCAAATTACTTACTGTGCTGCTATATACAAACCATCTTGTTGATTTGACGAAGTTCATTATCTTGTCAATTGATGTGCTGGAAAGCTCGTCTAGGTCGTTGAAGAAGTGACTCCCTAGGAATTTATATCTGGTATGTTGGAGACTCGGGCAGTGACATAAGAAGTGGGTTGTATCCTCAAGAGCTTCCTCATCACCACAGCCTCTGCAAAGTTCTTCTTCCGTTAAGCCGGATACCGTTTTCTTCATATGGTACCGTAAGGTGTTGTGCCCTGTTATGATACCTACGAGGGTGGACAGGGATTTCCTATCCTTCCGCATTATCTTCTCGGTTTTGGATTCATTGAAGGACGGCCATAGCATTCTTGTGGTATTACAAGTGTTTAGGGTGGCCCATCTTGCGTTCGCCTCACTTATGGCTTTTCTCCCTGCTTCAAGCTTGAGTGTGCAAGGCGGGATCAGCTTGTTCTGAAACAGCTGTCGAACCTTGTCTTGCTAATTCGTCTGCTTTCTCATTGCCTGAAATGCCTTCATGTCCCGGAACCCAGCAGAGTGATACCTTGTGCTGTGTACCAAGAGCCTTGAGTTCTTCGCGACAACACTTCACAAGCTTCGATTTTATTTCTGGTGCAGTTATGGCTTTTATTGCTGCCTGGCTGTCGATAAAGAAGGTAATACCTTCAGGTGGTATTGCCCTTACCACAGACTCACGGGCTGCTGTTGTCACTGCCAGGACCTCTGCTTGGAAAACGCTGCTATGGTCGGGGAGGCGAATCGATTTTGATCTACCCAGCGATTCAGAGAAGACACCCGACCCTACCCCAGTGTCCATTTTTGATCCGTCTGTGAATACGGCTATGGTTGCTGTGCTCAGGGCTGACTTTATGCGACTAAAGTCGCATTTTGCCCCTTTTTTCCTTTCTATCCCCAATGAGACGACTTTTCCAAAATTGTCCATATTTGGCCCTTTTCTGTATTTCGTTGATAGTTCTTCCCATTTGGGAAAAAAAAACACCCTTTTGTATGAAATACGAAATGTGACATAATAAATGCTTGACCTTCACAATTAATTGGGATCTGAATGCGTCCTTTTTTTATCATCCAGAGGTATCAGCTATCAGCTATTTACGTCCTATTGTCATAAGTTTAGGCATTAACAATTTAGCTATAACCATGTTCAATGCAACAATAAGATAGAACGAGATGAAAATATGCGTAAGCCACTTAACTTTAGTGAACTCTCTCGTTTTTTTTCTGACATTTGTGGGCAAATTAGTATTGCCCCTTTTTCTACGCAAATCCCCTTTTTTTTGCGACATTTTCAAAATCTTTGAAGTCAGCACTGGACTGCTAGGTACGAGTCCGTCTCTCCATTCTTCCCTGCTGGGATAGGCGCTAGACCCTTCTCTCTTGTAAAATCTAGATATGGCGTAATGTAGTCCGTGACAGGTACATGGCCGAAATATTTCTGTAGGATCGTAGAATGACCCGTTGCATTCAAATTCCATTTTACCGATTGGCTGATTCTTATTGCACTAATTGCGGCCGATAGTTGTATATGAATGTCTAGCGGACACAGGTTGAGGATAGCCTGCGGTTGGAGTTGTCCTCATCGCACTGGTGGTGCCGATGCACGCTAGTCTTTGAACCTTCGTTAACGCTTTGAGGTAGGTGGCTTTATTGGTTGCCGGCCACCATACGAGACTGCCGTAGGTCAGTATGGGTTTTTTCTATAGCCGTGTACATCCAGAGCTTAATTTTGGGAGATGGTCCCCAGGTTTTCCCAAAGATTCTGCTGCAGGAATAAAAGGCTATTGTGGCTTTTTTGATTCTTTCATTGGTGTTCAATTTCCAGTTTAGTTTTTTGTCTAGTATAAGTCCCAGGTACTTTGCGCTATCAGAGATTCTGAGGGGTGTGCCGCCAACAGAGGGTGTAGCAAACTGTGGTATTTTCCTTTTATTTGTGAAAAGTACCAGATCAGTTTTCTGGGGATTGACCGCAGTTCCTGGTCCAGGTGTCGAGGGTTCTTAGGGCGCTTTCAATTTGTTCCGACAGTGTTGGAAGGAATTTTCCCATAATAAGCATAAGCCGTTATTCTGATGCCATTGTTCTTAAGTTTCGTGAGCGCTTCATTAAGAACAATGACCCACAAAAGTGGGGAGATCACCCCGCCCTGAGGGGTTCCTCTGGAGGCATAAGCTTCTAGCTTAGAGCCCCCAAGTTCGGCTATAATGTGTCTTTCTTCAAGCATGCTGGTTATCCAGTTGACAATAATACTGCCAATGTTGAGATTGCTTAGCGTTCTGCGTACGGCAGCAGTATTAACATTGTTAAACGCTCCTTCAATGTCTACGAATGCCGCTAAAGTGTATTCTTTATCTTTCAGTGTTTTCTCTATTGTGCCGACAACACAATGTAGCGCGGTCTCCACACTTTTACCTTTGGTGTAGGCGTGTTGGGCCGGTGATAAATTTTCCGGGCGTAGTCTGCTACGAATGTATATATATATCGATGAATATCGATATGAATATATCAGGATGAAAGAGGTGAGGCTGAAGGAAATGGTTCATTATATTCGAAAGTTCGCTTTAATAATATAAGTAATAAGCCTCTCTTACTCGTATAGAACTGTTGAATTCACACAGATTTGGCATAATTCTGGATCACAAGTGCACCAACAATCTTGTGTCATTAAAAATATCCAATATAAGCACATTAGTATGTGTCATTACGGGAAACTGCATTGTTGGCAGATTACGCTCTCATGTGTAAAGGACGAGGGGTTGATCGAGATAGAAGAAGGAAAAAAAATACTATGCAAAAGAAAAGAAATGAAACAAAACAAAAAAAGAGAAAAAATATTACCAGGGCGTATACGTACTATTTCTGTACCTACATGAAAATAAATGAGAATAACGAAAACTAAAATGGTAGATGAACGGATGCAGGCGGTCAGCACGTTATTAAATCCAGCTGCTTCAGTGGGTGGGGTGGTTCTTTGCCTGACCGATCCAATCTATAACTTCCCTCCGTTTACAAAAAAAATTAAACGTGCTTTGTGTAATGCGAAAATGTATGCTGTTCTAATAAAATTTGAATTCTCTAAGCTGAGGTGTATTAGCTTAGGTAGCCCTCCCTTCCTGAGTAGACACAAAGTCCTTTAGATTTTAGCGTCTATCTCCCCAAAAATGTTTACCCTTACTTACGTCACTGAACCAACCAGAAGCTTACGTAGGCTAAGCTATCGTATTTAAACTATCATCTCAGAAATTAATTAATACGAAAATAAGATTTTATTATTACAAACATATTTATTACTTGATAAAACGATAGATATTTAGGTCCCCATAGTAATTATGATTATATATGTCGATACAAAAACGCAACGCAATAAAAAAAAATAGTTAAGGAGTACCAGATGAAAAAAATTTGGTTTACTTCAGAACTGTGATAAACAATCTGATTTTATATTATTAAACGATTAAAAGTATTCATAGATCTATCTATATATATATATGTATTTGTTGATAATATGCGTAACTAAGAGCATAGATTTAAAGGACAAAAATTTAAAAGAACTATCAGGTTAGGATCGTGTCGTTTTTTTTTTTTTATATGCTTTGTGGTTTTTATATTCTTGCACCATGGAAAAAAACAATTGAATCGACTTACCAATAAAATTCAGCTCGAAGATGGGCCCGCCGTCGAGGTTTTAACCTAAATTAGGAAGAAAAAAAACACACTCCTATCCTCTTAACACCGGTAATTAATTAACGGATAACTTTGTCCTATAAACACTACTAAATATCGGTTGGTTTTATGTATATATGTAAGGTTTATATATGTATATAGATCTTATGATTTGGTAAAGTTTTTTTTTTTTTTGTAAGTAAAATTCACTTTTTATCGATGAATCGTTGCGGTAAAATTAGGGAAATTCAAAAAAAAAAAACGTATGAGAAAAACAAAACGTACAATCATATGTACATATATAAATTAAGATTAATTAAATTAATGATTTAAACTTAAATTCGGACTCGCAAGTAAAAAGTCGCGGTCAATTCCCTTATATGTGAAGTATATACGACTATAGGTATATTAGTACTACACTTTTCTTTTTGTGTAGTGTGCAAGAGGAAAGGAACTTTTTTCAATGGTTTTAAATCACTTAGATAGAGCACTGATATCCTTTTGATGATAATGAACAGGAACTGCGGATGATTTTAGCTGCCTTCTGCTACTCTTTGCGATCTCGGGCAGGTTGTAAATACAGAGGTGGGTTTTAAAATGCCACGCTCCACGAAAATCGTTGGCTGAAAGCTCAAACACAGGTAGCGGCCTTCCCGGTATTTATCCTTCGGGAAATTTCATGCCCCAGGTAATTCCCTGTGAACATAATGTTCGTTTTGGAAAGTGGACTTAAAAAAAAAACGAAGAATAGCTTACCCAGCATCTGGGGGATTTTTGATTTTAAACAGGTTTATCTCCTTAAGAGGAGGATATATGCCCTCGAGGGGTATATGCACTTTCTTCGATGGTTGCAATAAAGCAAATATCACTCACGGAATAGACCACGAAGCTAAATTTGGAAATACAAATTATTGTACTTTAGGAAATAAAATCACTGAGCAATCAATTTTAACGCACCTTAATATGAATAAATCACCCGTGTGATAAGAATAAGTTCACTAAAAAATTAAGCGTGTACTATAACGACTGCAACGACTTAATTTAGTCTTATTATTACACCGAAAGAAAAACGTTGGTAAAATCAAGCATGAACCTTATTTGATTTTGCGTCAACCAATGGGTATTGTCATTTCAACAAATGCGACATTGTCGATTTTTTATAAAAAAATATAACGGGTATTTTTGCATAAATCTATCACGCCATTGTCAATTTCGTGTTTAAATAACCACGCATAAGGTTGTTCGTATTAAAGCAAGCACGGTAAGTGATTGATTAAGCACGATCATTGTTGATTAACAAATTCAAAATTGTACAATGGTCGTGTTTCTTTTAACACGTCCATGCTTACTTTATCACAGGGAAGCGATTGATCAAGCATGATCATTGTTAATCAACAACGAAAACATTGTGCATGTACATTTTTCGTGATTCTTTTACAATGCCCATGCACTGGATAGTGTTTGATAATGCATAGCATGACCATTGTTCGTCAGCAATGGAAACATTGTAATGTTTTTGTGCTTCTTTTAAAACGTCCATACTTACTTTACCATTTTATTTCTACTCGCACCCAGCTGAAAATACTATTAAAAACTGAAAACTAATATTAATCTACGCAAAATTACATTACATTTATTTACATTAGTATTTATTGAACTTTCATGTAGCAGTTTGACTTAAGGCTAGTTAACAAAATGGTGATAAATAATTAATATTTTAATATGTTGGCTCAACAACAGGGGCCCAACGAAGTACAATTATTATTTTATAAATAATTATATTTACCTACATAAATTGTGAGTGTTGTCTCGTACCGTATGCACCGTTGGCTGTGTTGACTTCAGGGTGTTGAAATCCGGTGGTCGAATCTAAGCAAAATTTCAAAATTATGAGTGGTAAAAGTTTAGGAGAAAAAAACTTACTTTAGATGGCGCTCACAGTCCGGGGTAGACCACGGCCTAAACCAACAAGCGCACTAAAAAACAAAACAAAAAACGTCACTATACACTGCAAAGAAAAATAAACTGTTGACACTAGCTCGTAACGTAATGAACCTAGTACTTGCACTTCTGACTGAATACTGAAGATTTTTTCAAGAAAAAAGATGACCGACGCCAACGAGGCAAACTGACAAGACAAATTCCGTTAAGCATGTCGCGACTGCGATCTTTGTGGTTGGTTTAACAAGAAAACATGTAAATTAACTACATTCGTGATAGTTCTACAATGTTTGTGTTTCTTTAGCAATGTTTATTCTTGGCTGCTTTATTATTTAAACATTTTCGTGATACATTTAACTGAAGTGTGATACTTTAACAACGTTTCTGATTGTTACACGTGACCGGTTTACAACACGCCTTGGCAAGAATGTAGGTTGTGATAATGAGAAATATTTTTATAAAAACATGTCCGTAGATACTTTTAACATGTTCATGATACTTTAATAATAGTCAATGAAATTTTACCTTGAAAATGTTTGTGTTTAATTGCACTGTAATCGTTGTACTCCAACTACGAATGTGTTTAATTTATAAGAAATATGGTTGATTTTAAATTGATTGACCACGTTTGTGTTTAATCAAAAACACTTATGGTCAAATTAATTGTAAAGTCCCTAAGTTGTAATTTCATCCTGTTTATTGTTGTTTAACAATGAAATCAACAATTAAATTGTAGGTTAACAATGTTACCATTTTTGAAACAACTACAAAAATGTTCAAATTAAACATATCTGTGATACTTACGAGCATTTTAATCAACAACGCCAAAGTAGTTGTTTCAAACATGCAGCGTTGTTTGATTTAATCACATACGTATTTGATTTTACAATTTTAAGTTCATTGTTAGCTAACAACGAAACATTTTTGATTCAACCAATGTTTTTTCTTTCGGTGTAAAGAAAATATCACACCAAAACGCTTTTTATCGTGTGCTTTGCAACTATCACTTCACTTTCTGAACTGCTAATGAATCTTGGCTTAGACAAATGTTCTCACATCAGCTCGGTGACGCTTCCTCCAAGACCGGTGCACTTATGTGCTTTTCGCATATTGGACCACCGAAGACAATAGAACCGGTACATGCACAGCACATAGGATCGTACCATACGATGAGCATTTGAGATGATAGCGAAATGATATAAAAAAAAGACAATGGGTACCGCTTTCGGATGGTCAGTGGTAATTTGATGTGTAAGACAATTGATATTATGTATTCGGCGCGTGCTGAGCGTACAGTATGGCATGCAAGAGAGTATCAGATATGTGCAAATAATTTTTTTTTTTTTTGTGTTATTGATTCCTAAGGGTTTTCATAATAATACCTGACAGTACACATGTTGGGCCTTCCTGCCAAACGATTTCTGTAGAAGCTGCATATGGACCTCCTATGCACGTGTCCAGCCCTCTCAGCTCGTAGAAAACTATATTTCGGAGAATACTTCTTCGATAATCTTGCCGAGCTCGCTAATAGAAGCTTCTCCGACTAAAAAAACTAAAAAAAATTAAAAAAACATTGTTTTGAAGCATGAGTTAGGTTCAAAAAGCATGATTTCCATTTTGTAGTTGAATATTTGGTAAAAAGAGAAAAAGGAGAACATTTAAAATAGAAATGGTGAAACCGCAACGTGACAAGTAAAACAAGTAGGGGAAACTGGGGTACATTTTACCATTAATTTTGAAAGTTTTTTTTTTGGATTTGATGCGTTGATTATTTGAGATAAGACTTGCATATACATATTTCTCTTATAACAAACTTTATCATTTTTTAAAATTTTTTTTCTAAAAATAGTCATTTAGTCAAAAGTGCCCCCAGGACGGGGCACCTTTGACTTTACAAGGGGAACATTTGACAATAACAGTTTTAACCTATAATCTTGTGCAAAAAGTATTAGCGGGGTCTGTTGTTTGAATGGAAAGAAAATGCTTATTAAATGATTTATTAAACAATATATGAAGAAAAACTAAATAAATAGTAAGTTTATAATCTTAGGAAAAAAAAAACATAATTTAATTCATTTCATTCATTGTCCAAGGTTTGGAAGAAGCCATCAACCGTTGATTTTGTAAAACCTTTGAGTCTGGCTAAGCTCATATGTTCGGGCTTTCGTAGGGAAAGTTCAATAATTCGTTTTAAGAAACCGTAAAGCCTATCGTCTCCAGATTTTTTGAAATTTCTCAACTTGGAGGGCAGCTAATATTATTTTTCTTGATAAATTCATAATATAATTTTTTTTTTAAGTTTCGTTTGATAAGGCAAAAAGAACACTTTTTCAAATATTCTACCTGTTCCTTTCCTTTCTCTTGTAGCTAAAGGTTATATTTCGATAGAAAAGCGAAATCTTGGTCTCTACTTTCATTGCCCGAATCCGACCAAGCTTTTAAGGGATCCTGCTCTTTCATACGCATTATCAATGTGGTTCTATTCACCCCATATTCATCAGCATACGTTTTTACGCATTTCTAAAATCAAAAACACAAATATAAACATAAGATATCAATGTGGGCATATTTAACAAATGTCAAATGTGCCCCATTTGCAAAAGTCAATAGTGCCCCAAAGGTTCTTTACAACTCTTTTTTTCTTTTTTTTAATAATTAATGTTATTCTTTCACAAAAACTGACTTTAATTTATAAACACTTTAAGAATAGTGCCATCATAATATTGTATCACAACAAAGAAAACACTTTTATTAAGTTCACAATCACTTACTTACCGGTGGTAAAAAATTACATCAAATTTCGAATAAGAACAAGAACACGCTTTAGTCCGAGAAGAGTTGAAGCAAAACTGTCCAAATTTCATAACGTTCCTTTAAATCAAATTAGGCTTCCGTCTCAATGCCAACTTTTCTTCTTAAAGACTGTGTTCGCACCAAAACTCGCAAAGTCAAATGGGCCCCATTGTCAAATGTACCCCACTTTACCCTATGTCTTTTTTAGAATAAATTTTATTTATTTAAAAAACAAAACACCATCTGCTGCTAATTTCAAAATAAGAAGTAACAGGACTAGCTGGGTTTCTTTCGTCCCTATCAAGAATTGCCGAAAAAACGAGCATTGAAGAATGAAAAATAAGTTGGGAACGCATCAATCTGATAAGAAAATTGACATTGACAGTCAAATTTTAAAAATTAGATATAATAAGTGGAAAATTCAAAATAATAATTACTAATAATTACTTTTCATGCATTAGCATTAATAATGAGAAAATTTCACATTGTACTATTCTAATCATAAGATAAATTAACTAATCCATCAAATTGTATTAAGAAAACAAGTTTTAAAAGACTTTAAATAACGAAATTTCCAATTTCAATTCAAAAGAAAGGGTGTTTTTGTACGCGGCAAAAAGTTTGGAATTGGAAATTTGCTCTTGACTTGTACTTTTCAATTGACAATTTTTGCAGTAATCCTGCGTTGTTGGCGATAATGGGGATGTATTCGCTTCGGAGTTTTTTGCTTTGCAGTTCCAGGTTGGCAAAATTTGCATGGCTTAATTTGGGAATGCTTCTTTCTGGTAGCTTCTAGTACTCCTTAAGCGGTGTCCAGCCCAATCAGGAAATCAGAAAAAAATATTTTATTTGCACAAAATCTGCTTTTGCCATGTCAAGATTGTTTTTGATTATCCAGGTTAATTCTTTGTTGTATTTAACAAGGGATTTGTTTATTTTAATTATCCTATAGCCCTGACGGGGACGAAAAAAACGCAGTTAATATTACAAAAACAGCAAGCTAAAAAAATACAGTGATCGTATTCTCTGCCTTTGAGATAAAGCGACGGTATAGACATGTTGAACTTGGTGTTAATGTTGCTTTACAGAGCTATTAGAATGAAGAACAACTTTTTATTTTTTTAATACAAAAAACATGATTTTGGACCAGAAAACATTAAAACATATTTTGAGTCCAAAAAGCATGAAAATCATGCTAAATCATGATTTCTGGCAGCCCTGCGACCGACGCACGCTTCATTTTCAGCTCCTGCTGGTTCAACGGGTAGTTGTGATTGTGAGATCATTTGATCATGTGGTATCATATTGGGTCACCACTGGCCGTTTAGTGAGGCTGCACTTGTTGCGGCTTGCCGTTATATTTAGAGTGCTCGGTAAGAGCCAGTAAGCTAGAATAAGATAAATGTTAATTTTAATTTAGATTAAATTATTTTTGTCTAGTATGCAAGTTAAAAAGGGATTAAATAAAAATGAATTTAAAAATAAAATAAAAGTCACTTGGTCAATTGACAAATCGAAATGCAAGGTTCATTGCCTGAGAGGGGAAAACGGAAATGGCTTCCAAAGTGGATTATATAGATACGGAAAATTAACTGTCAGAATTCAAAAATATTTAACAACAATCGCACTTAAAACGAGTCAAAAGCTGAGTTAGTAGTGTATCTAGTTAGAAATAGCTCATTCCTACCAAAGTGACTAAGAGTTGTTGTTATCTACCAAATGTTATCCTCTCAAACAATAAATTATTCATGAACTGAAATTCGACAAACTAGCGAGAATCATTGCAGTTACTCCTCGCTTCCCCACTCAGTAATTACATTTGTAACGCCAGGAAGGGATTACCGGAAACCACATAAAGTAGCTATATAATACATAACATTCTGAATCAGGATCATATAGGTTTAGCGATACATTTTTCTTACATAACCTAATTTTTATAGCAGAAAAGTTGTTTCTTTTTTGTTATAAATGGGATAAAACAAAGATGATGTTTTTAAATTGACATGAAATTTACTTTATTCGAAAGATAATCTTCTGGCATTAATAACTTAAATATGATTTTCGGCATATGACCGCCACGGCTGGCTCGGATGTAGTCTAAATCTGGAGGTCAAATTTTCGATGACTTTTTCCAGCATTTGTGGCCGCATATATCGGCAATAACGCGGCGAATGTTGTCCTCCAAATGGTCAATCGTTTCGGGCTTATCGGCGTAGACCAGCAACTTCACATAGCCCCACAGAAAATAGTCAAGCGGTGTTAAATCGCACGATCTTGGAGGCCAATTCACGGGTCCGCAACGTGAAACTATGCGGTTACCAAACGTTTCCTTCAATAAATCAATTGTGGCACGAGCTGTGTGACATGTTACGTTGTCTTGTTGAAACCACAGCTCCCTCCTGCACATAATGGTTGTTCAATTGATGAACGAAAAAGTCAGTAATAATGGCTCTATAGCGGTCACCATTGACTGTAACGTTCTGGTCAGCATCGTTTTTAAAAAAGCACGGACCAATTATTCCACCAACCCATAAAGCACAACAGTCAGTTTTTGTGGATGTAACGGTGTCTCAATATACACTTGAGGATTATCATCACTCCAAATACGACAGTTTTGTTTATTGACGTATCCATTCAACCAAAAATGACGTAGTGCGCGATACGTTGATATTTCGAACAGAACCATGAATTTTAAAATAATTTTGCACAATTTGAAAGCGTTGTTCAGGCGTCAGTCTATTTCATTTTCATGTTGAAATGCCAAACCGAACTAGTTAAAATAGTGTTGCCAACTTACAGTTCTATACCTCAAAAAAACACCCTTTATTATGCCCTATCGTTCACCGTTAAGTGAGCAAAAATTTTGAATTTTACAAAAACAAGCCCGTTAATTCGACCTAGAGTAATGCAATTACAGGAATAAGTTCCTATAAAACTCAATAATTCAGTAAAGTGTATTCATTTCGATTATTTGCGTACGATGTTTAACCTTTTGAACTGAGAAATAAAAAACCCAACTATACGAGCATATAGGTTGATAAGAAATCTGTTAATCTATTCATATTTGCGATGTTTTTAATCGCATCGCTATCGATAAGCCAAACATCTACATACCTACCTAGTACCTAAACTACGAAGCGATAATGGTAATGGATGGTTTTTTTTTGCAAGAGTACTCTTTTTTTTATACCTAAATATATCTCTCGGCAAAGGTGTATCTATGAACTCTTTAAAATGCAATCAAGTTGTATATTTTTAGAAACAAGTCACACAACAACAAACACAATACAAGGCGGCTGAATAGCTCTCAAGCTGAGCTCAATTTCTCTTACATTCGCTCTTTATAAATGAAGATAACCCAAGATCACTTTAAGTCTATAGTGAAGTATAGACCATGTTACGTTGGCTGGGATTGCGACTGAGATCTTGAATAACATGCAAAACAAGATTATTCTCAGTCTGTCGCTGAATTAAGATCGTTTTGTCGTTTTCTTGTGAGCTCCGAAGCTGCGTATACTTAGATAATTTATTTTTATTAAAATTTAATTTGTATACGCTTCCGTCGTGTTAAAGTTACTTTAGATAGTTATTTATACGGTTTCTTTTTCTAAGTATGGCTTAAGTCAAAATGTCACAGAACAGTGTTTTTAAGACTACGTTAAACATCGCACTTATTGCAGCCCTAATCGCATGTGGTAAGCAAACATTATCTGAGGAGGGGATTCCGATTCATCTTCATTATTTGTTTGGAATTTTCTCTGCGTCATGCCGCGCCGGTCGTGTTGTCAAAGTGATTTCAAACATAATCAGATGAGAGATCGCAATTGATTTAAAAAGGAAACACTAAATTTCGTTTATTCAGGAATATGCTGCACCGAAGATGAATGGGAGTGTGAATCTGGGGAATGCATAAAAAGCGATAGTTTATGCGATGGCGCCATAGACTGCAAGGATAAATCAGATGAAACAGCGGATTCGTGTATCCAGCAGACTTGTCCAACATTCTCATTTCAATGCGCGTATGGTGCATGCGTTCATGGAGCAGCTAAATGCAACAATATCAAGGATTGTGCAGACAACTCAGATGAAACATTTTCCCTATGTAAAGGTGGTGAATCCAAAGGGACCACTTCGAATTGCTTGTAAGTTTGTGGGATGATACTTATGCAGATAAATTCACATCAATTTGAAAGGCATTACTAGCTAACACGAATATTTTTATACCGACGACAAAACGAGATAGCTAGATACTTTATCTAAAAACTGCGAGAATTGTGTTCTTGATTTATTATCACAGGTCTCGGGTAAAAATCGTTTGCAGGATGAATAACAATTAACAAGGCTACGGGCACAGTGGGGTGATAAGGCGGTGTGATATTTTGCACATGTACTTATTCTTATGTATACGCAAAATGCTAGCTTATCGCAAATTTCTCGCTTAGAACCACCTCAGAAGCTTCTCGCACACAAAGATTTTCTCTTCTTGGTTCTTCTAATGCGGTTTCATTTGTTGTGAAAGAAAAATCACAACAAACAAAGAACTACAATAAGGAATACATTGAGCGGTACTTACTACATACTAATGTGTCCAGGTAAAATTTTATGAACTTACAATGGCGAAATTTTCTATGTCAAATATTCTGGGTGATCACAGAATCCGTCGTATTCGAAATTTTGCTAAGAACCCCGAGAGAACTATCACAGAATTCGTCGTAGTGGACATTTTTGCTACGAATTTAATCCGTAGTAATGGAAATGTTCTGCACAAATACTTGTTAATTTTAACAGGCCATTTCTTTTTTTAAGCAAAAAATCCAAAAAACGGTTTTTGAAAAACTTTTGCCTTTATAATTAAAAAAATGTGTTGGAACCCCTGTTTTTTAAGATCAGTTCATACTTTTTTTTATAGAAAATAGAAAATAAGAAAATATAACATAAAGTCATAAGAACTTAAAAATTAACTGATTTAGAAACAAAAATAAAATAATATATCCGCTCAACTTTAGGCTTTCCTTGTACGTATCGTATGATTACCTGGTCAAGCGCCATTTTTTTTAAGGACAATATGTAAAAGTGTTCCCTATTCTTGACATTTATTGCATCTACGTTGTCCTCTCTTATTTGTTCGTTAATTTTGGTGGAATTTGTTTTTAAAATATTAGGCCGAAACGAACACTAAAAGTTACGTAGAAGATAATCTTCGTCGTTTTGACGAACATTACCAAACATACCCGAACAGTTTTTACGACGAAATTTCACAAACTAGAAGACCTTAGAGATGACTGGTGTGACACGGAGAGGTGATGCGATCGGAATAAAGATCGAAGAGAAAATCGAAAAAATAAAATTGATGTTCTTCGAATCGACGAAGCTGGAGTCAGATGAAGCGAGAAGCATATTCAACGGCGAAAGATTTTGGGACGCATTACAAAGTTTAAAATTGATACGACGAGCGATTCGTGACTTAAGAAAAGGGCCTCCTTAAAAGAAGTCATCGCCAATAACTTGGGCCCCAAGCTAAATTTTCAAAATTTTCCGAAAAATTAATTATCTCTTTTCCTTCTAATAGTGTACACAAACTAAGTTTGAAGTCGATCGGATGAAAATTAAATTTTGACCCCCCCTCTTACCCCTTTAAGGGTAGAATTTCCAAAATCGAAGAAAGCATTTTCTTTATTTCTCAAAGAGAGTACACAAACCGAGTTTGAAGTCAATCGGATGAAAAATTAAAATTTTCCATACAAACTTTGAGCCCCCTTTTTACCCCTTTAAGGGTTGAATTTCCAAAATCTGAGAAAACTGTTTTCTTTATTTCTTATAGAGTGTACATAAACCGATCTTGAAGTCAATCGGATGAAAAATAAAAATCTTCCCATACAAACTTTGACCCCCCTTTTACCCCTTTAGGGGCCGAATTTCAAAAAAGCCTCCCTTAGTGCTTGTATACATCATAAAAAAACCTCTATGCAAAATTTCAGCATTCTAGAGCAAATGGTTTAGGCTGATCATCAGCCGGAATCTTCATTTTTATATATGTAGATTGATTAATAAGGGGATTATCTTGAAAGCTGTATGTATATCCATATCCATATCCATAACTACAACGTCTGTCTGCCTGTTGGTCCATGGTCCATTCATAAATCGAGAACCATTTATCCGATTTTCATGATTGTTTTCTTTCTGATTTTTAGATGTGTTGCCCCACTTAGGTTTTAGAGTGGTTGTAGTGGTGGAGTTCCGAGTGGTAAATGAGGGGGAGGTAGGCGGTATTTCTGTAACTACTCGCCCGATTTTAAAAAAATTTATCAGCATTACATTGGTGACACTCACGGTCACGGGATCAGTTTAGGTTACTTGCTGGTGGTATTACACGCGAGCGGGGTGCAAGCATAACCCATACTACTATATTTAATACAGCGTCTGTCTGTTTCTTTGTTCTTCCATAATTAAAGAACCATTTACCATTACAAAGGCTAATTAAAAGTAAAGACTAATCACTAGAAAAGTAATGTCTAAAATATCAGCTGATTATTTCAAATTTATACGAATAGCAATAGGTACTTCTCCACAGTTTGCTTCAGAACTTGTTAACGCTACAAATAGAAAACGCTATGACCTCTAAATTCAAAACTATTTCTAATGATTGATACCCACCTATCTCAAATTTACATTAGCATTTTACTAAACCTGTTGTACCTACTCATCTTTTAATTTTCAAAATAAATGCGACATAAATGAAAATAAAATACATGAACAAAAATCACGATAAGTGCGTCATCAAATCCCAATTTAGAAAAATGTACTGTTAATAGGAAGGTAAACTGTGTTTTGAAAAGAAATAATGAAAATGTAAAAGTAAGTGTAATGAAGATCTTTTGAGTACCTATATTATTTTGTTATTAAATAATTATTACTGCACCAAGAACAAACTTGACCTATTGCGCAAATTATTTATTTTTTTGAAGTTTTTGTCAAAGTCCATGTTTCTTGGAAGAGCTTCAAATGTATTCAGAATAGCGGCGTGGCCGCTAGTTTAGTAGGTAATACTAATAATAGTTGGTGCAGTAATTTCAAATGGTAGTCATTTTTCTGATATTTTTTACATTGGGTTTTAGGTGCGATGATTAATGACAAGAAATATCGCAAATTTTCGCAAAAAAAAAAAAAAAAAAATGAGAAAGGTACCGCAAAATATTCCTACAAAAACATCCCACGTTTTGCGATATATCAAACAATCTGGCAAGTCTGAATATGAATACAATAAAATCAGAAAGCCGAATTTTGAATCTGATGAGACTTTTACAAAAACCGATTGTTACTATCTGGGTTGGGTATGATATATCATTTTCCAAAATCCCCTTTCCAAAATCCCCTGTTCCATAATCCCCTGTGCTGAAATCCCTTATTTCAAAGGACCCTGAGATGATGGACCCCATGGGACAAAATCTTTCATTCTTAGATTTGGTGTTATTAATTCTGGTCTCGCGACAGAAGTGAGATACGTATGGGGGGCATGCTGCCCCCTGCTTGTTATTTCTGTAGGATTTGGAGATGGTGCGAGTAGGCTTGCCCCCTTTTAGAAAATCTCGTGGAGGACTTAAAAAATAAAACTTTTTTTTGAAACATAAAGACAGAAAATATGAGGTATCTATTTAAAAAAAGCTACATTTTAACCACTGAATTTTTGTACTGACATTTTACTTACTTTCAAAGGCACGGGCTTATATTTTGTCTATCTTTTTTTTTGTTACAAAAAACGCAGCTTATCGGGGCATGCTGCCCCCGTGCAATCTCTCTGCTTGTGGTCACTGTAGGATTTCGAGTAGGTGCAAGGTTGGGTACCTACATGCAATGTTTATGTTATGTTGCTTGACTAATTTTACCGCCAAAAAATACGCATTTTTATAATTACCTTAGATATATCTTAATTTTTTTTGGATCCGATTTTGATGAAACTTTTTTTATTAGTTAACTACACATTTATTTAATACTAGCTGGTGCAGGGAAATAAGTCCCCGGGAACTAAGTCCACTGAGGGACTTAGTACCCACCTAGTGGGAAATAAAAGCACTTTCGTGAAGTGGACTTAATTCCCATGTAAGGTGGGAACTAAGTCAATTTTTTAATGGGAACTTAGTACACATTTAACAGTTTAATACATATGGGGGTGCATGCGCCCCCCTGCAACCCCCCTGCTTAAGTTTACTGTCAGATTTGCAGTATATGTGCGAAATTGGGTTTATTGAAAGGGAAATAAAACCACTCAGAGTTTTCGGAATTTATTTCCCACCTTACATGGGAACTAAGTCCACTTTCCAAAAGTGGTTTTCTTTCCCACTAGGTGGGAACCAAGTCCCTCAGTGGACTTAGTTCCCGGGGACTTATTTCCCTGCACCATACTATCTTACCCGGTGAACTCCTTCTCGCCCCAATTTAAACCCTTCGAATAAACTTCAGAGTGATAAAACACTCATAGTAATGCGAAAAGGATACCTGTCAAATTGCGAACAGCCTAAGTCTACGTATAACGCCATCTGTCGGGTTGTGTCATTGATCGCAGCACAGCGCAATCTAATCACAATGAATTTCACAATTATCCGAAATTTTCCAAGCTTCACAACGAATCAAAATCATCAAATCATGCGAGAAAATGCAAAATTTCGTCGAAAAAGAGAAACAATTTTTTTTTTTTTGCATTTTCCGGAACTTTCCGAGTTTTCCACTAAGAATTTTCTATTTTTCCATTCGTAAAGCCATTCCGAAACAATTGCACACAAACTTTTATACAAAAAATCTATTTTCGATTTTTCCAATTTCCCGACTTTTCCAGAGGGTTTTCCCAAAATTTTCTTTCGGATTTGAGCCAAATCGGCCCAGCCGTTTTTATGAATTACTATATATTTTTCGCACCATTTATATTATAATGAATAGATAGAAGATAAAAATAATAATAATTTTGGAATAATTTTAAAAATAAAGTAAAATCTAGCCAAATCTACTACAATTACCCACTTTTTGTCATAATTTCGCAGCAGCAGCGTACCTACTGCAAAACTGAAAGTAGGCAGCTAGAGTAACATTTTTCGTTCATGATTTCGTTGTGTCATTTTTGCATGCGATGTTTCAATCCGCAGCTTCTTTCACGTGCAATGCAGATGCAGAAGTCAATAGTATCTGAATTCCCTGAAGAGATGAGAAATATTAAACCCTCTTGCTCTTCTGCAGGTTCTGCAATTTATATAAAACTTGACTCTAATGTATCTATTGCCACATTTGTAAAATAAAATCGTACTCTTTGAAAAGTGAAAGGAATTTGATTTTTTTTGTTAAAGTACTATTTATGTTTGTGGAGGACATTTTTCTTTTTGTGGAGGACGGGGGACAGCACCTTACAAAGGAGGAATGTCCTCCTCAAAGGAGGACGGGTGGCAAGCATAGGTGCGAGGTTGGGTATATGCAAATTTTATATTACGTGTTTGCTTAATTTTACTGCCAAAACTACGCGTTTAAAAACGGATAAATTCTAAATTGTGCGAACAGGGGATTTTAACGAGGGATTTAATAAGTATGTATGTATAGGTGGGAGATTTTGGCATAGGGGATTTCGCCCCGAGAGATTTTGGAAAAAGAGATAAAAAAAAGAGAGATTATGTCCAATAAGGGATTTTGGAAAAGGAGATAACGTAGGGATCCCAGCCACATACGGTAAATTTTGTATGTGATTTTAATACTTTGGTGTGCCTATGTATTTAAGTAATAATTAAATAAAGCTTAGATATACATACAACACAAATAAAAAAAACATTTTGAATGAGCTCTGAATTTTTCTACATAATATGTAAATTATTTTAAAATACAACGGACCTTTCTTCTGCCTGTCTGTGCAATTAAATTTCATATCTCAATTCTGTGAAAAAGGTCAAGAACCAATACAATTCGTTGCAATATTTGTATTCATACATACACATCATCAATTATAGATACGTGTTCTCGAGTCTGCCAAAAATCAAATTTCCCATTCGCAGATTATTCTTAGAGTATTGAACTGATATAGTAGAGTACGTATACCTACTAGAGATACCATACAATTTTATTCTGTTCAGATTCATGGAATTTTGCTCTTATTGCCCGATTTTGTATAGACTCATTTTTGCTGGGTTATTTCGCTTTAAGACATAACGTTGTCAGTACATTGAGGTAAATAATAATAATCAATCTGACTTAATATCTATCTACTACGTAATACCTCAATGGAAAAAAATTCTAACACTTTGTTAATAAATTTCTTCTTATTTTTATCAAAAATTTAGTAATTGTACTAACTTGTTTGACCTTAGGAGAACCCTCTCCGAAAACTTGAATTTGTAAGAACTTGGTCTCGGTTCTTGGATGTTTGTTAAAAGTTCGAGAGACGTGTGAGGTATGACTAATGGCAGTGACACAAAATGTATAGTATTTTGTCTGAATAATTCATTATCTCTGCGTTTTTAAAAGGAGTGCGAGACAGAGTGTTTCAATTTCGTACGATCAATTTGTCACCACGACTAGGTAATAGGTATATATACGGTTGGTATAACAGTATATTTTTGACAGATCACACTTTTGCGAAGTGGGTTTTAAGAGGTTGTTGCTTTAGCACAGCATAACATCGGCACCAACGTCAGACTGGCCAGACCTTGAATATGTGCGATATTCATTTATTTTCAATGGTTTGGATGCAAAGCGATGTGTTCAAGCTGTTTACTCACTTTTCTGAGATCTTCTTTAGCATGGTATGCAAAAAACAATACACTGACCGAGCTAGACCTCATGTTGAGAGCTCGATCTTAAAGTGCTGATATCGATCTAAAATTAAAAGCACGCAAAGAGATGAGGAAACTATTGATTGCATGAGTTCGATCTAACAATCCTAGTTCATATAAAACCGTAAAAAAAAAACAAAATTTAGCTAAATTTTGTAACAAATCAAATTTATATAAATAGAAGGAGTTAAGCTAGTGAAGAGCTCGTCAGCTCCGACTTTGAGATCGTGCACATCTTTTTGCATATACTACCCAATGGCCCACTTATAAATTAAGTGGGTCGAGGATCTCGATCCTCCCCCATCGACTGTAGGTAAATCATCAAAGGCGAGAGGAGAGATTATGGACTTGATCTATACCCATCTCATCCTGAGGTTTACCTAGACGACCGACGCGTGGGTGATGGTACGGATTGCATAAATTTCATGTTATATTGGTTGAGGCATTGATAAGGTTTTCTTTTTTTTGCAAAAATGTGCGTTTTTTGTTTTCTTTTTAAAAATTTCCTGGACCGTTTCGGAGAACTTGGAATTTTTGGACATCTAGACAGTGCCGTAGCCAGGATTTTGTTTTGGGGGGGGGGGCTTGCTTCCAAATCTTACGAAACAAAAAACGATGTATATTCCTTTTCATTGATTACTATTAGTTTTTTAATCGTATGTACTTAAACGAACATACTTAAATAATTTTTGACACACATTTTTTCAAAGAGGTCTAGATTTTTTATACCCGGTACCAGACTGTTGTGAGGGTATATTCACTTTGATAGTCCATTTGTAAGGCACGGAGGCGTTGTAGGTATGACAAACTATATATATTATTAATCAGCATCACTTTCTTAGTCGATTTAGCGATGTCCGTCTATCTGTCCGCACGATTACGGCCGTAATATCGACTTGAAGAACTATCGACTTGATACGTACGCTTTTATCCACCAAACTGAGGCTAAGTTCGAAGATGAGCAAGATCGGATGAAAACTACTACTACCTCCCATAAAAAAATCGGATTTATAAAGCTTTCTGATGTTAAAAAAAATTTAATTGAAATAGCTACAGTAAAGATAGCAAGTTTAAACTTTGCGCATATGTATTGTTTTCAATAATATTTAAAATTTTTTGACGAAAAATGAGCTTGGTCGAATAAAAACCACCAATACCTCCCATACAAATATATAATTTTTTGAAACTAAAATATTTTTTACAATAACATAGAACCGGGTATTTGAGCTTCGGCATAGTTGAAGATAATATTGTCTTACGGTTTTTTTTGACATGAGATCAATCACCTTATCTGAATCCACAATAATATCCGAATGAACAGATATCAAAGCAAGCTTAGCCTTGCATTCTCCATAATGCTTCGGGACATTGTTTTGATCCTTTTCATAGCTGAAAGGGTTCTTTCAACACCAGCTGCTGTGGCCACTGGAAGCGTTGCTAAAACTGTAAGCAAGAAATTTATACTTCTAAAGTAAATCTTGTCATATATATCAAGCAATTTCAAAACTTCGGTAGAAGGATCACTCGACGATTTTTTTTTCGCACCAAAGAATTTAATCACAGATGACAACGAAATCGCTTTATCAAAGTAACGTGTTAGATTTTCCATTTCATTCATTCGCTGAACTGCAGCAAAATCTGGGAGAAGAGCTTGAAACGATGGTAGAATGTCTTCGTTGACCATGAATCTGTCCGAAGATTTTGTATTAATGAATCTATGCAAGAAATTAGAATCGACACTCTAAAATAGGCTTCAGTCGGAGAAATTTGTGGATTCGAACGAGTTGTTTGTTTCAATAAAGTTCTTCGAACAAGTCCTCGGCAAGTTAGGATTCGGATTAAAAAGCCTCTCCGAAAAAATCTTCGGCATTTTCTCTGATGTCTTAGGAGAATTCAGAACTTCTTTTGTGAGGTCGATTGCAGAAACGAGATCTAAGGATTTGTTCTATAGGAAAACTGATAAGGGCAGCGTTAAACTGAATGGTGTTTCGCATACAATGAGGCTTACTAGGAAATCACTTTTTTCGACCGCTGCCAAAAGTGTTGATACTTTCAAAGAAATCGCCCACGTTCTGCTCGTTATTTCTTCAAGACTTATTGAGATGCACATGCATTTGAAGAGTTCTACAAAGGAAATAATACTGCCATGCCTTTCAATGAATATTGTTTCACAAAGGCGTAGAAGTCGAGTTTTTCGGCTCTCTAATGCGTGTTTTTTAATGACATTTCTGAAAGCTATATAATATATGCATTTGAATAGTTGCGAAAGAAATTAGCTATTTCACTTACTACACCTACGTGCCTGCATCTAGAATAGTAGATGCAGGCACCCTTAAATATTTTGTGGGTGACAATAGATAATTATGTACGGAAAAGTACGCCATTGTGAGTTCCTAAATAATGAAACCTGGACCTGGGTCTAAAGCTTATTTCTTTTTAACCGCGATCTAACTTTGGACAAATCAACTCGATACAAGTCACTGAAGGAAAGTACTTTTCTAGATAGATGTTACGAAATTCTCAATAAATCCTTTCCAATCAGATGGGTGGAGTGTCAACTGGAAGATTGGGACAAAAAAGTAAAGTTGCTGCAAGTCAGGCAGCCGATAGCAGCGTATATTAGTTGCGCCATCTATTGACGTGCAGATAACACCACAATCAATTTATTTTTTTAACATAAATTTTCTAAATTCGTTTTTACGTTTTCGAAAACCAACCCGCTTTTGAGGTACGGTTCTTCGAAAATGCACTAAAAAGTGGATTATGCAGTCTTCCTATATAAATTAGCCCAAATATAAAACCCATTAAAGTGGTTTTCGAGAAAATCAGACAGACAGATGGAAAAATTCCGAAACCCACTTTTTTAGCTTCACTAGCTATCATTCGTAAGATCATTTCTGATTATTTCGGGTTCGAAATTTTAGCTCTTACTAGGTAGCAACATACGCCAGAAAGTTAATACCTATTCTATATAACAGACAATTAATTTGAAGAATTTGTTTAATTGAAATAATATTATTAAGTTTGATCCTTATACACATTCTTACTTTAGAGATGAAGAATTTAAATGCGCATCGAATGAATGTATCGGTCAAGATAATGTCTGCGATGGCCGTGCCGATTGTCAAGATAAATCTGATGAAAGTGTAGACACATGTGCATCAAATGAATGTCCAAGTTTTGCATTTCGTTGTGGCTATGGCGCTTGTATAAGGACTGACAAAACATGTGATGGCCACATGGATTGTATAGATGGATCAGACGAAGCTCGTGGACTCTGTGGCTATACCAATAAAACTAGACCTTCCCCTGGAAGACCAGAGTAAGTATACACAGTTGAATTTTCTGGATTAAGAAACAAATATAGCCTACCCATTTTTCTCATAGCTCACCGCCGCCGGTGAACCCACCTACAACAGTAATAGGTTGCATGGCACCTTCTATTCCTAACTCTCGAGTGGTATACGAAGCTGACTCCTCAAAGGTCGTAGTACCAGGCGTAGTTGTACCAAACTTAGTCTCGATTACTTATGGCTGTGAACCTGGATACACAATTCCGCAAGGGGGTAGTACATATAATTTTTGTCAAGATACCGAATGGCTTATCAGTCCTCACCCCGAATGCGTTAGGACCAACGTTCCAGGGTAAATTTTCACCAATGAGTGTCCTAATTTAAATAATACTTTATACCTTTAATGCGTCCTTAGAATACAATCAGGTTGCACAGCACCTATTATTGCGAACTCTAAATTGCTATACGAATTTGAGCCGAAAAAAGTTATAGCACCCGGAGGAATGGTACCAGATGGAGTCTCGATTGAATATGAATGCATGCCTAAATATTCACGTGTTGGACAAAGTAGTAATTTCTGCAGGAACTCTAAATGGATAGGCCCTCATCCTCAATGCATAAGTATAAGCTGATCACATTAACTGGTGGAATTATTTAATAAATTTGTTTTTTTTAGAATTCTGTGACGCCAATAAACTTAGAGGTATAACATTCAAAGCTGATTGCAGAAAAGATGGGGTTTCCGTTTCTTGTGAAAAATCTATAGAACCTGGAACTATTGCTGAAATAAGTTGTAATGTTCAGTACCGCCCACAGGAGTCTTCGTTTTACAATACCCTAACTTGTGGGGACGATGGTATATGGGACTATCTGCCACAAGCATGCTTACCTGAGTGTGGTAGAAATGCCCCGAAAATTAAAGGATTCATTGCTGGCGGCGATCCCACTGATATTACTCAAGTGCCCTGGCATGTGGGAATCTATGATAACTTTTCTGGACAGTATAGACATATTTGTGGTGGTACTATCATCAGTGCGGGAGTTGTCATTTCAGGTAAGCGTGTTTATTCAACAAATATAGAAGAAGATTATTAATTCACTTAATTAACTAATTCCCGTCTGGTCGTACCTACAATTTTTGCGAAAAGAATAGAAACGGCTCATTCATCCTCAGATTAGTTTTAGGGGTATGTTTGAATTCTGCCATTGAATTCTCCGTAGGTTATATTCCTCTTTGGGGAGAAATTTTTTTTTCGCCAACTGAGCCAACTGAGAGTTAGACCACAAATTATTGAATACGGCAAAGGGGCTTACAGCTATATAATGCATCCTATTATTGCTTACAAAATTTGTCGATCTCTCGAGTCTTCTTCTGATTTAGATATAAGTTGTCAAAGATACTGCTTTCTAAAAGACAAGTAGGAATAAAGTAATTTGTCAGCACTAGCTGAAAAGTTATTTTGTTGCGTACAAGAAGTCAATAAGCATGTATAATTGTAGAACCAATAAAGTAGGTATAACACTGGCTTCACTTCTTCACAAACCCCGTATATATTTTCTCCGGAATCCAGATTGTTTCTGAGTGAGCAAGTTTGACTATATATATTTGGAGCAATGTTGTTATAAAGATTTTTTCTAGATCTTACAATTTTCGATTTCATATCTTAATTCATCTTAAATGACAGTTATACCTATACCTGAAGAAATTTTGAATATGTACCCTATTTTCTAGGGTACATGTGCAGCGTTTTTGAAGGTACATATATTTGAGATATGTTCTGTTTTTGAATCTACCAGTTTTGAAAACTCAGTTCGAACCGTAGGTATATGCAAGATTTCATAAAAATCTTAAAACCGTTTTTGAGATGATAGGTAATCATATTTTGAATACAGACCGATTTTTATCAACATCTTTCCCCGATTTCGATATTTAAAAAAATCTTATGTGAATAGTTATGATGTAAATCCGCCATTAAGTCAATAAGACCGATAAGTCGAACTTTTAATATTTTGAGTTCAGGAGAGCTGTAATCCCATTAAAGGGTGAATTCAAAAAATCTTAAGAAAAGTACTTTCGCACATGTGTATTTTGTTTGTCGCGACATTTGAGAGAAACCACTTTTACAAGCCAATCTGAGACTTCGAATTTGTTTTCAATGTTTCCTCACTGCTTTATAACTCGGGGATGTGCAAAGCTCGCTATTTACATTGCAAGTTCTACTGTACTGGGTAAAATGTTAAAGCCTTAGTCGTTTGCAGCTTTATTGCAACTGCTTAAATCATACTGAAACCGAATTGTGATATACTCCACAAATATGCAACTTCACACTACAACATAGCTGGGCTGGGACTCTTCAGAACTTATAAAACAATTAAAACATACAAATATTTAAAACGTTCAGAATCGCCGATTTTAATAGATTTATCTGTGTAATTTGAAAACCAAAATTACAATCAATGCCATTAATGTTTGGCAACCAATTTTGAGCGCTAAGACTATGCAAAATTTAATTGAACGCGTAATTAGGAATCTGAGAAAATTGGTATTTTCAATCCCAAAAATATGAAGAATAGAATATGAAGAATATCTATATTCGAAGTAAGTTTATTTTAATTCAATTTTTATTTTAAAGCTAATATCTTAACAAATCTTATTAAAATTCTCCAAATCTTCAAAAATGCATTAAAATTAAGTGAATATCTTCTCATCTGGAGACCACCTCAATATCTTACAAAATAAGATAATTAAGATCATATAACAACGCTGATTTGGAGCAACTTTTCTGCTGTCACTTCGTCGTTTGACATTACAAATGCAAAATCATCAGCCGCAAGAAAAAAAATTAAAGTTTCCAAAAATGAAGTCAGAAGTAAGCAAAACTTCTGGAAAAGGCTTAAAAAATGAACTCAAAATTACCTAAAATAGGTACCTTGTGGTAGTTTGAAGTTCATTATTTTTGTTTTTTGACTGACAAAGTGACAATAATCTTGAGGGCATTAAACCAGACCCAAAGTAATTGAAGATTGGAGCTAACTTTTGAGACGCATTCATGGAGCGAAAGGTCAGTGTACGTGAAAGCAATGTCATCTGCAAATGCTCTACGATTGCCATAAAAGTTTTGCATGAAAAGGGAGTTAAAGGATAATACCCTATTCACACCAAGCCGAAAACTGGGTTTTCGCGAAAACAGTCGAAAACTTCCTCGAAAACAGAAGTTTTCCCAAAAATATTACAGTTTTTAAAACGAGTTGTTTGAGGTCGTTTTCCATGAAAACACCACGAAAATGAGTACAATCGTTGGGTTGTTGAAGCAGACACACCTTTTGCAACATTCAGCGAGCTCAGCAAAACTGCTGACATGATCTGAGAGACTGAGTGAGAGTGAGAGTTTTTTTTGTTAGGTATCTTTACATTGCACCATAAAGAGCACAAACCAGTAAGACTAAGAATAGACCGTCGACTCCTTCCACATAACGGACTTTGCCTACAAGCTGCCGCTGAGCGCACGCATACTTGAAAAATCCTAGGCCCATGGTATAGCATGGAAAATCATTGCAGCCATTAATTTTGACATTACACGTATTAACAGACAGGGTAATTTTTTCCGGGGAGAATCGGGTAGGTACACGGGAAGTCGGCGGTCACTAGGTACCTGCCTGATTTTGAATGTTTCTTATGTTAATTATTTTATGCATTTAACCATAAGTTAACGATTATGAAGTAGCTTAAATAATTTTGTTTTTGTATTATGTCAATACGAGCGAAGTTTAGTAACTAAAATAAAAGTCTAGCCGCCACAAACATTTCATAGCTAGTTTCACAGCTAATTGAAACGTCAAACGAAAACGAGTTGGTGTTCGGTGTGAATGCATCTACGAGTTTTCTAAACTTTTTTGACGAAAACTAAGTTTTCGGCTTGGTGTGATTAGGGTATAAGGAACATTATGGGACCTATCACCGACCCTTGTGGGATGCCATTTTTAAGATTGAGTAATAATCTGTAACCACCATTTACGAATACTCTTTGTTCCCTTTCCAACAATTATGACTTTAGCTATTCATGTGTCATCTCTCTAAAACCAGCCTTATATCTACAGCTTATCCAGTAATGTTTGACTTTTGTTAACACCAAATTAAACAAATCGCGCAACAGACTAATAAAATAGCATCTTTCGTGGATATACCGCTTTAATTGCCGCTTGACTGTCAATGAAAAAGGTAATATTTGCATGAGGTAATGGTATTGCCATCATTGCAACCTGTTTAGCAGATGTTGCCACTGCAAGTGCAAGTACCTCAGCCTGGAATACGCTGCTGTAATCAGGAAGCCTGATTGAGTCCGAGACGTTCCGAATAGAAACCCGCGCCAACGCCAATTTCCATATTTGATTAATCCGTGTATACCTGTAGGTATGGTTGATCCAATGGATGTTGGTTGATCTTCATACCATTCGTCCCTGCTGGGAAAACACTTATTTTGCACAATTTAGGGCCTAGTTATAGCTATCATTGGAACAAATCAGTGGAATGGTGGTTTCGTTTTATAGCAATCATTGAAAAATTCCTGTCAGTGAAAGAACCTGTCAGTGACTTTTCAACAAACGAGTCTAGGTTTTGAGGTTAGAGTTGATCATTGCAAGCTAAACTGCCATCTGAGAATAGGAAGAGAATTGAACACATCAGTGAAACGATTGGGTTCCAAATTGGAGAAACGAGAATCAGCTGTTCATTGAAATCGATTTCTATCAGTGAAACAATAAAATTTAATTTAAAGAAGAGTTTAAATCAGAATTAAGTAACTTCTTTCGTAAAAAAATTCCACAATTGATTACCTTTATTTTGATATCAACTAAAGCCGATATTGTTTGATTAATCGTCTTAAAATCGTAAAACAAAATTTTCAATGATCCATTTCAATGATAGCTATAACTAGGGCCTTAGCGTAATACGTTTCCCTTCTTTCTACCACTCTTTTGTACGCCCCGCATTTCACATAAACTGCCAGCAAAATGTCCCTCTTTTACAGATTTGCTCCGCAAAGTCCCGCAAAATTATAAATATAGAAACGTCAGAAATGATAAGTAAGTTCATTTTGAAAATTTTAAAATCAGATGTGTTGGATAAGGTGATACGATTTTGTGCAGATAATGCAAACACTAACTTTGGTTTAAAATTTAAATTTTAATTTCTTTTTTAAAGTTTAAACTAAAAGAACGTTGTGTGCTCAATACATTTCCATCTCCATGAGACAAACTTAAAACACTTTAAATAATTTAAAAGAATGCAGTGCCACAAATAAGACAAAATGTTTTTTTAAGAACTTGTAGTACTTAGAAAAGTAGACTTCAAAATTTAGGATGAAGATTTTCAAAGGGCATGTATAAGAAAAAGCATTGAGTGGCAAGAAGTATTTTTTTTTGATGAAATATCTTATTTAAAAAAAAGAGCCAATAGTCCTCGCAGCTAGGCTTCAATGTTTATATTTACCAGACTACTTTGAAGTACCTGTTATTAAATAATAAATAAATAAAAATGTAGCTAAGCTGTTAAAAAATTGGGCAATGTAATGAAGATGATATTCCAATTGATTTAAGGTTCCAATGATAAATTATTATTATGAACTCAAGAAAAACTCAGATGCAAGTTCAAACGGTGAAGTATATTGTTCTAATAATCTAATAAGAATTTTTTTCGATAATTCCTGCAACTTTTTATGAGTATCTACATAAAGAATAATAGCGACGTTTTGCTGAAAATGCACACATCTGAAAAACATTATTAATCGACCCCCGCAGTAGATGTAGAGAATTTTGTTTCCTATGTTTTAAAATTACATAAACTAATATAACAAAATATGAAGTATTTTTATTGTAATATTCTTAATATATAATAATAAAAACGTTGGTGTGTATGTAAGTCCAATAATATTTGTGCTTATGTTAGAAACCCATAGGCGGCGCTGGATTCTTTTTTTTTACGAAAACTCTCATTTATGTACCGATTTTCAAAATAAGTAATAGCTAAATAAAAATACTGTATTTGCAAAAATTTGGACATGATGGGTGGCGTTGGGGTGGAGATATTCTATAGTCTTAGCTAAATAAATAAATAAATATAATTTACTTAAAATTTACAAAATTTTTAACAACTTAATCCTTTTTATCAATTTTATCCGAATCGAAATAATTTTTTTTTTAATGTAGTCATTGTCCTCGGCGCACGAATGTGTATCAAATGCAAAATGTTCACAGAAGAATTTTTCTTTTTCTCTGTCTTTGCAATTTTTTTTGTTTTAATGAGACTATAGTAATATAAATAATATTTTAACAAGACAAATGTTTCAAATTTCTATTTAAAATCACATAAAATCTGACTTGTAACGAATTAAAAAAATTCAATTCGTAAATTAAATTTTCTCTTTATAACAATTGTTTGCAAAATTTTGTCTACCCTTGTAGCTGTGTGATATAGAAAGTGGGGAAATTTAGAATTTCCCAATTGTTAAGGTTGTACAAATTCTTAATTATTAAACTGGCTTGTAGTTTTAGGGTACGAAAACCTTTGTTAATTGTTAAAATTCGCCTGTTGTACAATACCTGTAGTTTTGTGCTGCAGGCCCTAGGTCGCTGTCATTCGTCTCAAAAAAATAAAACTCACACAAACGAATGGTTGTGAAAAGCTACGACTAGGGTGCCTAAACAGACCTGTTGAGCCATCTACGTATTTTAAGGTTTTCTAATGTAGGCTTTTTTAAATTTGTTAACAGTATAATATTTATAAAAACTAATTTGTATACTTTTGTCTAAATAGCTGCACATTGCTTTTGGGACAAAGCAAATAGAAAAATATATGGAAATTCGTACTACGCAATTGGAGCTGGGAAATATTTTCGTGACTATTATAAAAGCGAAAACTATTCACAGTACCAGAATATATCCGAGATTCACGCGCACAAAGAGTGGGTATACAAAAATTATTATAATAATTTTTTTTTATTTAAATAATTTTTCTATTTCAGCTTTAAAGACGAAGATAGTAGTTACAAGTTCGATATAGCTGTACTAATATTAACCAATTTCTTAAGGTTATCCCCCTTTGTTGCTCCCGCCTGCCTTAAATGGGAAGATGGGGCACAGCAAATAATTAAAAGTAATGTAACCGGTAAAGTCGCTGGCTGGGGTCTATTGGAAAGTGGAGACTATAGCATAGACCTTCGAACGGCGACGGCATCAACGAGTAGTTATGACGAATGTACAAACGAATTCAGTACAAAATGGCCTTATACGATAACAACCGACAAGTTCTGTGTTATTAATCGATTTGGAACGACAGTATGTCGAGGTGATAGTGGCGGAGGTTTCATAGTTGAAGCGTATCCTAATGATATTGCCAGAAAAAAAAGGCATTACTTATGGGGTATAGTAAGTGGTGGTGTGCCATATTATAGCAAATGCTCAGAAACTGAATTCGTTACATATACGAATATTCAATTTTATGGAACTTTTATAAGGAATTTGCTGGAGTCCAAGAAGCCAAAATAGGTCATAATAAAGTGATAAATATTGGAAGTGATGATTGCATTTAACTAAAAACAAACAAAAAGTTTTTTTTTTTAGTATTTTGTAGATACATAGATTAATTATTGAAATATAAAAGTCCAATAATTGTGACTAACGATTTAATAGTCGATTGCGATGTGTGGATTACTACCTTGCGTCTGGATTACATAAGCCCCCGTGGTGTTTCCACTGTATGTAAGTGTAATAAATGGATTTGAGAATGAAACACCTTTTTACTTACTAACTATACATTATGCACTGTTATCCTCAATCCAAAAGCAAACTCTAAGAGAATACTTTTTCGCGGAACATGCAATTTATTTTTAAGCCGATTTATATGGAAGACGCCAATTCATTCATGAGGATCTCTCTAGTTAGGACTGATCACATCATCGTTTATTAATGGTAAGTATATGGCTTCCGTGGATCATGCCCTTTTCGTATACTTCGCGAGCATAATGACACAAATGACATTTTCGGACTGGACGATCTGCCACGAAAATCTCGTTGAAAATAATCAGAAGCTCGTAATCTGCTCCCGTAGTCTAAAACGTCAGGACTGTAGAAGATATGTACCACGTATTTTGACATTTTTCATTGCAAAGCTTATGATTAGCAGGTTTTTGGGCCATTCGAAATTATCTTTGCTTATACAAAAATACCAAAAAGGTTTATAAGGTGGTGATTTTTCCGTTCCACTGGATTAACTTGTGGCTAATATAGAGAGGAATAAAACTTTGGGTGATTCCTAGGTAGTATTGCATACCTATTGTCACTGACACACTGTGTACCGGTGCCGCTTAATATTCTTTTTGGACGTATGAATCTGAAGAACATCTTATTGATTAATGTCCTATCACATGCAATTGCTGTTGCTTCCTTCAAAGCAAATAACTCCACCAGGCACGTAGCCAGGGGGGGGGGGGCTTGAGGGGCTGAAGCCCCCCCCGAAAGTCTTTAACAAAAGACAAAAACTAAAATTTTTTAATACTTTTTCCGGGAAAGGCGGACCTATAACGCTTCAACAGCGCTCCGAGATGCTTGCAGATGTCTGCTAGTTCCAAATTTTACTTGTCCTGTAACAAAACGAGTTTTGGAAAGTTTATGCCCTCGCGGTTGTCAAGTGTACTGTATCCTCATGAGCATTAGCAGCCTTTCTTGTGGGGCGCCCAAAAGTTACATTTCGAGGGACAATGTCTTTGAGTTCCTCAGAACATCTACCATGGAAGTACCTCTACCTATAGAACAAGCAGAGGTGAGCGACTTGTCTTCTGTGCACCAGGGGTTGTAGATTCGATGTGAGTGAAGGGTCCCCAATAAGTCGAACTGCTCGTCTCTGTATGCTGTCAAGTAGGTTAAGTGAATGTTTTGGGGCCGAGCTCCATATATGGGAGCAATATTCCGGGCCTGGTCTAACCTGTGCTTTGTACAGTAGGAGAAGTTGCTTGGGGCTAAAGTACCTCTTTGTTCTAAATAGGTAGCTCAACTTAGCAGACGCCGATCGTGCAATATAGGATATTTGATCCTGCCATGTGATTCCTGAATTGACTGTGACTCCTCAAATGTGCAATGAGTCCTTGGGATGAATTGAATGGTCATTCATTTGGATCTAAAGGAACTGTTGAAGCATTTTTCCTAGAAAATGTTGTGAGCTGTGTCTTGATTGCAACTGAAACTGAAATGACCGTAATGGGGCTTAATATAAATTCAAATCTACAAAAATAAGGAGACTATCCCGGTAGGTATAAAGTATTCAAACGCTAGGTATGTACACTGTGCAAGCCATAGCTTTAACCTGGTTCTGCCATGTCAACTCCTGCAATTCGCAATTACCTAGGTGTAGTTAGTGAAATGAAATAGTGGGCGCAGTAGCGCAGTGGTTAGTGTGTTGGACTGCTGTGCGAGGGATCCCAGGTTCGATCCCCGGAAAAACACAAATTACATCTTAAGGTTTTTTCAACTGCGCCACCTCTCGCGAACGTCTGACAAACATCCGAGAGTATAACTGTCATGAAAAAGCTTCTCAATTTAGCCGTTCGGACTCGGCATAAAATTGTAGGTCCCTTCCATTCGTCCCAAAAATAGAAACTCACACAAAACGAATGGTTGCGAGAAGCTAGGCCTAGGGTGTCTACACGCCTGTTGCGCCACCTATTTATTTATTTATTTTAGTTAGTGAAATAGCTTATTTCTTCCGCAACCTTTCAAATGCATATTATGTAACTTTCAAAACTGTCATAAAAAAAACGCACCAGAGAGCCGAAAAACTCGACTTCTGCGCCTTTGTGAAACAAAATTCATTAAAAGACATGACAGTATTAATTCCTTTGTAGAGCTCTTCAAATGCATCTCAATAAGTATTGAAAAAAAAACTAGCAGAACGTGGGTGATGTCTTCGAAAGTATCAACACTTTTGGCAATGGTCCAAAAATGCGATTGCCTAGTAAGCCTCATTGTATATGAAAAACTCCCAGTTTAGCGCTGCCCTTATCAGTTTCCCTACAGAACAAATCCTTAGATTTCGTTTCTGCAATCGACCGCACAAAAGAAGTTCTGAATTCTCTTAAGGACATCAGAGAAAATGCCGAAGATTTTTTCAGAGAGGCTTTTCAATCCGCATCCTTACTTGCCGAGGACTTATTTGAAGACCTTCATTGAAACAAACAACGCGTCCCAATCCAGAAACCTCTCCTTCTGAAGCCTATTTTAAAGTGCCGATACTGATTTCTTGCATAGATTCGTTAATACAAAATGTTACGGACAGATTCATGGTCAACGAAGACGTCCTACCATCGATCGTTTCAAGCTCTTCTCCCAGGTTTTGCTGCAGTTTAGCCTGAGCGAAAAGTTGGAAAAGTTAACACTTTACTTTGATAATGCAATTGCGTTATCAGCTGTGAAAGCTGAGTACATTCTTTGGTGCGAAAAAAAATCGTCGAGTGACCCTTCTACCGAAGTTTTGAAATTGCTTGATTATGTGACAAGACTTACTTTAGACTTAGCTAGTTTTGAAAGAACCCTTTCAGCTATGAAGCTAGGCCTACGGTGTCTACCGCCTGTAGCGCCAACTATTTATTTTTTATTAGCTATGAAAAAGATTGAAACAATGTCCGGAAGCGTTATGGAGAATGCAAGGTTAAGTTCACTTGCTATGATATCTGTTCATTCGGATATTATTGTGAATCCAGATATCTAAGGTGATTGATCTCATATCAAAAAAAATCAAAACGTTTTCTGCTTTGAAAAAATGTGGCTAATAGAAATCAATTAATTGGAATATACATAGTTTTTTTTTCGTAAAACTTGGAAGCAAGCCCCCCCCGAACCAAAATCCTGGCTACGGCCCTGAACTCCACCCATCATCGGCCTGAAATTCGCTGGAGAGTAATGTCCTATGGTGGGTTCATCATGGTAGGAACCCATTATCTGTTATCTTTCATCGTTGGCAAGGAAAATCTGAGCCTCTTTATTGTCATCATCTTATTTATATCTGTAAAGTAGACCTCGTGAAGTCGAGAGTGTGCACCATTCTGCACTTTCTTTTTGAGGTAAGGATCTTTGATTTGGACGTCACTTGCTAACACTTCTAAGAAGAACGTCAATAATTATGACGCAATTTTCTATAGTTGAAAAGTCTTCAATAACTGGAGGACGGAATAGGCGTTAGGCAATAACGCCCAAGAATATACAATATCACACATACCTACTCCAAATCTGACAGAAACCCCAAGCAGGGGGGTTGCAGGGGGGCAGCATGTCCCCCCATACGTATTAAACTGCAAATTATTTTTGGGCTTTATTTCCATCTTGTTGTTTTTTGGGCGTTATTTCCAAATCGATTTAGACGTTCTGATAGTAACGACATCATCTCGACAAACGTTCGGTTTGATGCAGTTTCATACCTTCTATGCAGCTTTAATACTTAGGTAACTGCTAAAGCTCATCTTTCTATCGTGTTGTAGTTTCTTTCAGCTGAAGAAAGGGGTCGGCTACAGGTCTTTCGTCTTGACCCTACCATTGTAGTAAAGCTGCACCAACATAATTAATGGCCTCGGTTCCAGGCGATTTTTTAGTTTATCGAATGCGATCTGCTGGGTAGTTTTATAAATACAATTTGCTTTCTTCTTCGAAATATCGAATAGCTAGCGGTTTTTACAAAATCTGGAATATATCTTCGAAACCAGGAGCGTCTTTATAATTGCTGATCTTATCAGGATCAGGGTTAATAAATTGCGTCATGAGGATTAAATTTCAAGAAGATGTTACAAAAAAAAATTAAATTAAATAGCAAAACAGCGCGCGATTAGACCAAACTTTAAGTTGTCACATAGCAAAAATGTCACCTAACGCCTTGTCATTCTTAACCCTTGAATTATATTATAAAACTTGGATTTGTTAGGAAACTAGACTTAAAATGGCACTGAAGAAACAATATTTAGAGGAAATGCTAAGCGAAAACGTTTTATCGCTTAGAGCTGTTGATTGGATAAAGACTGGTATACGGCTGTACAAAAATCGCACGCTCTCATCACTGAGGCTATTTCATCAATGAAAGGATGGCGAAAGGAATGACTTTTAAAGCAAATAATTTGTGATATATCACGCTTTCTTTAATGAAACACAGTCCGACATTTGATACTTATTTTATTAAGCAGAAAAGCGAATTAGACATTAGAAGGTCTGAACTAGACTGATGTAATTTATTTCATACTGTCATTAAGACAGTCCGTTTCATGCTTATTGCTGAGTGCAAATGTGTGTGTGACATAGTTCTTATTTATATAAATTGTAATACATAACCTGCTAATAATACTAATACATTACATAATTAAATCGTTAATACGCAAAAAGAAGAAAATTTACTACGAATCGCTTGCGCAGATATTGTTCTTATTTAGAAACTTGGCCGATTTCTAGAAAACACTCAGAAAGTTCAACAGTTTAAGAACCGGCATTAGCTTCTGGTTAAATAAGAACATATTATCATAACACTTTGGCTCACTCTAACTTCGCCTCCCATTAAGTACATTTTCTAGTACGCGGTCCCGCGTTGGGCCCTGAGTTGTATGTAGAGGAAGCTTGGGCATGTACCTACTGCAAAGCCATTGCTAGGGAATGTCGTCGTGGCTTCAGACAACACGGAAGTGAGGCAGACCTATGCTCTGAGTTCCCTAGCCTATTCGCGGTGTTTATTGAGGGTATTGTCGAAAATTTGCCTGGTGGTGTGGAATATACAGGGCTATACAACACATGAAAGCACTTTTCTACTTTTTTTTTTTTTTTTTAAAGGGGATTCCAAGTCCTGAAGCACTCAAACGAATCTCGGTCCATTGTACTACCAAGCAGAGACCCCTTTTTTTGGTGTAGTGGTGGAGAAACTCTGATATTATTCGTTTCTCTTATGGTCGGTGACAGAGACACGGAGTATTGCTGTCCCCCGCCGGGGCTCTAACCAATGCCGCTCGGGGTGCCGTGAAATAACGCCGAGCGAAATAACGCCGAATTCCAAAATTCGGCGTTATTTCACTTTGTGAAAGCGAAATAACGCCGAATTTTCAAATTCGGCGTTATTTCACTTTGCTAAAGTGAAATAAAGCCGAACAATGCTTATGAAATAAAGCCGAAGCAAATGTTTCCAGATTTCAGAGAAAATTCAAAAGAGTTTGCAATTTAGTTTTGCATTTTAGAATTTTAGAAAATAATAGTTCGAAATTCGCGCGAAATTCTAAAATACAGTTAAAGTGTTTGGAAATAAATTGAATGGCCAATAACTTTAAGTGTATTTTAGAATTTTAGAAAATGATAGTTCAAAATTCGCGCGAATTTCGAACTATTATTTTCTAAAATTCTAAAATACACTTAAAGTGTTTGGAAATAAATTGAATGACCAATAACTTTAAGTGTATTTTAGAATTTTAGAAAATAATAGTTCAAAATTCGCGCGAATTTCGAACTATTATTTTCTAAAATTCTAAAATACACTTAAAGTGTTTGGAAATAAATTGAATGGCCAATAACTTTAAGTGTATTTTAGAATTTTAGAAAATAATAGTTCAAAATTCGCGCGAATTTCGAACTATTATTTTCTAAAATTCTAAAATACACTTAAAGTGTTTGGAAATAAATTGAATGACCAATAACTTTAAGTGTATTTGAGAATTTTAGAAAATAATAGTTCAAAATTCGCGCGAATTTCGAACTATTATTTTCTAAAATTCTAAAATACACTTAAAGTGTTTGGAAATAAATTGAATGACCTATAACTTTAAGTGTATTTTAGAATTTTAGAAAATAATAGTTCAAAATTCGCGCGAATTTCGAACTATTATTTTCTAAAATTCTTTGTTTTCCGAAGATTTGGTAATTGAAAGTTTAAGGAGCGAAGATGAAGACGATCCAAATCTAGGTGAATTAGAACCGGATTATTTTAATGTTGATGATACCACTCTATCTACTGTGCATTATATGTTGTGAAAAAGCTCGAAGTATCCTTCTTCAACCTTGTAATCACTTCAAACTGTGTTTGAACTGTTATACAGGCTTGTCGGATTAAAGGTTGACAACCCAGTTCTTTGTCCAATTTGCGGGCAAATTGTTCAAAGTACAACCAAAATATTTTGTTAAACTCTAATGTAAGCATTTGTTTCTTAAAAGTTGTTCTGTTAAATTAATTACATCATTAAAACTTAATTAAATAAACAAAAAGGAGTTTGTTTGAATTTAATACACTCACAGGGGTGAAAATCTGAAAATGGGAAGGATCTTTATCTGAATGTATTTATAAACTCAGAGCGAAATAAGGCCGACTCGGCTTTATTTCACTTTAGCAAAGTGAAATAACGCCGAATTTGAAAATTCGGCGTTATTTCGCTTTCACAAAGTGCAATAACGCCGAATTTTGGAATTCGGCGTTATTTCACTCGGCGTTATTTCACGGCACCGCCGCTCGGGTCACAAGCAATGACTCTAACCACTACACCATGGTCACCGCTTTTTCTACTACTAACGCTATGAAAGTGAAGTGATCGAGTGATCGAGTGGTAAAGGAATTTAAATACCTGGGGGTCTATCACGTAACTTGATACAATCGAGTATAGTCGATACAATCGAGCTCTGGCAGCACCTAATTTGTCTCAATCGAGGATAATCAATCGAGAATAATCGATTGAAACAAATTAGGTGCTGCCAGAGCTCGATTGTATTGACTGAACTCGATTGTATCAAGTTACGATCTAGACCCGCTGGGTGTTATTTTCAAAAAAAAATCTTAACACGGAGAAAAACCTGCAAGTATAACTAATCAAGTGTCAACGGCCACTGTTGCCAATTTAGCGGATAACGCGTCAGCTCGGCGGAATTTCGGATCTGACAGCGCGTAAAAAATATTATATTTAGCGCACAGCGCAAAATTTAGCGCTAATCTGACGAGCCGCCCGTGGTACAGCCAACAGCGTCAACTTCTACAGCTGAAAAAATTCAAGCAGACAAAAGACGAAGACTGGATCTCTATGTAATATTTAAATGTGTCTATACATATTTTTTCGTTTACGCAGTTTATGAGGGTTTTATGCGTTTAAGTGAAAGCCCTTATTACATACATATTTAGCAAAACAAAAATCTAGCGCAAGTTTGCGAAATCTAGCGCAACTTTACCTCAAAGTTGGCAGCAGTAACGCAGCCTTGAACAAATGCTTTTACAGTATTCAATACGACACTAATATCTATACAAATACAAGGTGTTTTTGTCGGTAGCAGAATCCATTGGGCACTACCAATATAATCATTTTTAACCTTCAACTTAAATATTGTTACAATCGCCATAGATAATTTTATATGAAAATTGTATCTTTTGTTAGGTACTTCCTAAAAGTATAAGTCTGAACACTAAAAATGATTATTAGTAATGCGCATTATTTTTAAATATCTTATCTTCACTTCACACTATAGTTTCAGTTGGGTTATATCCTTAAAGTGCTCAGAATGAATGATAGTCGTTTAGCAAAAATATTTGGAATTCGACAAAGAATGGGTATTTAAAATGGTTATTGCTTACTATGTAATAAGACCTGTTGTAAATTTTATATTATGTTCAACTGTCAATGAATTATTTTCATATATAAACTTTATTATATTCTCAATACAACAAAAATCTTATATATAATTAGGGGTTGTTTCTTTTTTTGTTTTGTTTGACAAATGTATTCCGAAGAATCTTGTTAGATGTAGGTCCTTCTTCCTCGAATAAACACCAAACACAAGCGCTAACAGCTGTTTTCGTATATAGCGCGATAATTACCTACTTTACTTTCTTAGGCGGCTCCCGCTCATTAGCTAACTGCCTTCAGTTGCGCACTCCTAGTCGGTTGAGGTCGCCTTCGACTTGAGCACGCCACTTAAAAAGCGAGGTCTTAGAGAGACTTCGCTCTCATGTCCTAGCCATCTTAAATGATTCTAATAATCATTTTTTGTGTTCATATCAGACTGACTTTAACGAAGTCACAATAGCGAACATTTTCAAATAAAATTATCTATTGTGAGTGTGACCGTCAAAATATTTAAGTTGAAGGTTAAAAATGATTATTATTGGTTCGATAAATTTAGAAAATCATAAAATGCTTTCAGTTTATTTATTAATTTATTTTTAGTTACACATTTAACAAGATAACCATTAAAGTGAAACACATTTCTGGAGATAGGTACACCCTACATATTATTTGGGTCGATTGTAAAATTGTCTGTCCATTACAATTTCCTGATAGTGCTTAATATTCGTATAAATCACAAATCCTAAATCCATTTCAAGTGGCGTTCCAGCACTTACTACACCCCACAAATAGTGCTTATTTCCTCGATTAACTGTAAAACCTCCTCCGTTATCAGCTTGGCACATTTTCTGATCACATCTATTACTAACACAAAATTTGTCATTTGTTACTGCGTTGGCCCATTGTGAAGTGAACTCTTCTTTGCAGACATTATTGCTACTTGTTGGAACGATCGCTGTTTGGAGTATTCCATTTTCCTTTAAATGCCAAGCAATTTGACCGTCGATTTTCCCATCAATCTTATAATGATAACCCACATCTTTCCAGTTAATACAGACGGGACCAATAAATGGGGAGAACCGCAAAAAATTTGTCAATATGAGTATAGCTATATCCGATTTCGAGTGGCTTATATCAGTTTCAAATCTGGAATATATTTCTAATATTAAATAAATTTCAAAATTCGTTTCGGGTTGAGATACTTACTCGGATTCGATATGAATTGCGGCTATATTTTGAAATTCAGAATTTAGTTCATGGGTGTAATAATCACTATGATATTTTCCAGCACCAACTGCTAACTGTGATCGTTTGTACAAAGTTTGCTGTTGATTATCCCAAAAGCAGTATGCAGCTGTTTGCAAAAAAAAAAATAAAAAATATAGAAAGATTTAAAAATCACAAAGCCCTTAACTGACTGCCTATCTTACTCACTAACAGATCATCGAAATTATGAAGCACTTTCTGCCATCTTAGAATCGTGAAATTTTTTAGAATTGCAGATCCTGGGAAAAGTCGAAAACTTCGGATTTTGGCTGACTCGTTAGCCACTTTTTTTTTGTTCAAAATAGGAACTGCTTCATTTTGTATATTTATGTTTTTGGTATGGTCACAAGGCGTTAGGTCTTATCGCCCAAAACCAAAATGCCCAAATTGAAAAATGTCATAACGCAAAATGTCTTATCCCCCAAAAAATGTATAACGCTCAAAAACAAACAACAAAATGAAAATAAAGGCCAAAAAGAATTTGCAGTTTAAACGTAGGGGGAGGGGGGCATGCTGCCCCCTGTAACCCCCCTGCTTGGGTTTACTGTCAGATTTGGGGTGTATGCGTTTGCTATGTCATTCTATTTGGGCTTTGCGACGCTTAATTCCTTTAAATTTAGGGCGATGTGGTGGTTTTTGGGCGTTATGACATTTTTCAATTTGGGCGTTATGGTTTTGGGCGATAAGATCTAACGCCTGGTCACAATGATGACACATGAGAACAACAAGATCCTAACCGAACTCAAGACAGCAGCAAAAATAGATAATTCCCGGGTCGCTGAGAAAGAAAATCAAGACTCTGAGGAGTGAGGACTCTTTTAAACAGGAGTCGTTTCATGTAGTAGATGAAACATCTGTTCTCTGTTTTATCTGTTGCGAAAGCTTTCCCACCATTAGTTGCCTTATAACACATTCGCAAACCGACATAACGGCATGTATTCGAACATAACCTTAATGCTGGGCCACACACACCTTCCCATGAAATTCGCGACGAACGAGATGGATAGATTTTTAGGTTAGTTGAAAAAAGAAGGATAGATTTTAAACTGAAAATACCTTCTCTTTTCTACTCTCTTACGAAAAGACACTTATGGCCCAGCACTTATGCCACGGCACCATGAACTTACATCAATTATTAGGTATGTACTGAGAAAATATTTTACCTGATATTACGACCTTCGCACTGATGATTGTACCACTGCAGATATAACTATATCTTTCTAAAAACATATTTGAATATATTCCTACATGCCAGGGTACGTAGGTTGTATTTCTTCTGCCTGTGTCTGTAATTGCAAACATTTCATCACCACAAATTGGCTCACAACGATATGGCTGATAGTCCCACTCGCCATCATCCCCACATTGAAGGTGATCTGTTGGATTCCAGATGGGTTTCCTGTACCTAGTTGCGCAGGTTATCGTCGCTACGGTTCCAGGTGCTATACGATCTTTGCACGACACCGCTATACCATCCTTTTTGCAATCAGCTTTAAAAGTAACTCCATCTGTTAGCACATTTGCCGGACAATATTCTAAAATCAAAATCATTAGCACAATGAAGTTTGTTAACAGAAATCCATTTACTTATGCATTTCGGATCGGGCTCCACAGTCCATTTTCTATTTAAGCAGGTATTATAGGTTGTGCCTATATGCGTATAGCCGTGTTTACATTCATAGTTAATTGTGGTGCCATGTGGAACAGTTTCACCAAATGGTATAACCCTTCTATGGTCATTTTCATACACCACTCGAGAGTACGGAATTGAAAGGACTATGCAACCCGATGATGTAGGGTTAGGCATTGCACTAGTACCTATTGTTGAGTGGATTGTATTTGACGATGCATGGCTGGGATATGGCGACGTATGGCTTGTATAGGACGATGTAAGCGTTGATTCTGTATCATCTATGAGCAGCCTAAGGAAAAAGATAAAATTATTATTACACCATTTTGGCATAGACAATTAGACATAGACGTATCAAAATCCCAAAGAGGGCCATTGGGGAAAGGATTCGAGATTCTACTTAGGGACTGGCTGGGAAACAAGCATATTTTCTGTGTGCCTATTCTATGTTTTTATGCTGAATTTGTTTTGCACATGATTTCCTTTACGATATATTTTTACTACACCCGTTATTTGAAAGGCTGTATAAGACGGCTCTCAAATTGAGGCAACAAGCAATAAGCAACTAGTAACTGCCAATAAGCAATCAGCAACATTTTTCGTTCGAGAGATATTTAGTTCCTTTGATCTAATCTCTACTTTTTCAGTTGCCTCAGTCCCTCAGTGTGAGAGCCGACTAAGTATTCGATTTTAATACTTTTTTTTAAACTTTGGAGGCACGGCGCTTATAAGGTTGGGAATGGGAACCCAAATCCAATATTCATTATTTCTCGCCTAACTTAGGGTAGTGATAAGTTTGACATCGGTTCGACAGAATAGGCGCCTTCTTTTTGACTGGTATAAGAAGCCTACGTCCTCAGGTAGACTTAGTCGGCTCTCACATTGAGGCAACATTCAATAAGATCTCATATTCCATAAAATAAACAAACAAATTATCCGAGACACCTTGTGGTCTAACGCTAAATCGACAGCATTTTTCAACCGGAGATCTATGCTATCCTTAATGCCTTAATGGCTGCCAAATACATATGTATATTAGTAACATTCGAGCTGCGCTTAAGGCCTTGCTCATCCCTGTTACCCGTTCCAAAATAATTCGGGATTGCAAGAATTCTTTGACTCTTTTCTATGGGTACCAGGTGATTGCTAAACAAGGGTAAAATTTATACTTACTGGGTTATGGTTGTTGACGCAGACCAAGGTTCTGATGTTGGTTTCTGTTTAGTGTCATTAGCACACAGTTTGGAATCTTCGTCCGATCCATCAACGCAGTCCCATATGCCGTTACATAGTTTTTTAGTACTAATGCATGCGCCATAGTTACAACGATATGCAAATGCTGGGCACTCGTATACTGCACATATATTGGAGTTTTCATCAGAAAGATCTTGACAATCCCTAATGCCATCGCATACATCACCAAGGCTTATACAATCGCCATTGTTGCACTTGAACTGGTCGTACCTGCAGTTAAACAAAAATATTCAGATAAACTTATCCAACTATTTTTTATATATTTTTATACGATAGTTATGACCGCTTATTAATTAAGGTCGAGCAGATGAACTTTTACTCCCCTATGACGATTGTATGAAACCAAATACCAAAACTTTAGAATGAAGAATGGCCTGGGCAACTTCAGTGCAACTGAAAAAGCATACATTGACGAAGGCTAGTTGTAGTTTCTTATTAAGATCTCCGGCGGAGACTATGTCAAGGGAAGTAAAGAGAACAGAATCAGCCTATACAGTTAGAAGACCTAAATCAAAACATCCAGTAGAGTTCAAAAACTGGCTGGAATAAAAACAAATGATTTTCCTTATAAAGACAAGACTTACGCGATATGACTCTTAGAGATGTATAGCATCAAAGCCATTTGAATAGAAAAAATGTTTGATATTTATTACAGGTGCCATAAAAGCTTCCCTGCTGTACATTTATAGATGCGGATTTGTTATGGGAAATCAGCCTATAACATAAATTATTAACTTTAAGCCGATAAGTTATCGTCTAGCTTTGATCCGAATTAAAGCTATACATTCCGAAACTTGACTTTATACGCACACACCGAAGAGACTGAATGACTTCTACCTATCAAGTAGAAGTTTTACTAGCTTCTCCTTCATATATTAGAACATTAGACTACACTACCCCTTAGGTAACCATGCGTCTGTCTTCCAAGCGGAGATTTTCGCTATCCTTATGGCTATGCGCTATATTGTGACAAACAGGTGGAGGGCTAGAAGCATATGCGTTTGCAGTGATAGCCAAGCTGCATTAAAAGCGCTGCTTAACCCTCCCACATCGTCCAAGTTAGTGCTCGAACTCAAGCTTTCTCTGAACTTGGTCGGAAGGCTAAAAAAAATAAATAAATAAATAGGTGGCGCAACAGGCGGGTGACACCCAAGGCCTAGCTTCTCGCAACCATTCGTTTTGTGTCTGTTTCTGTTTTTGGGACAAAGGGAAGGGACCTACAATTTTATGCCGAGTCCGAACGGCTGAATTGAGAAGCTTTTTCATGACAGTCATACTCTCGGAGGTTTGTCAGACGTTCGCGAGAGGTGGCGCAGTAGAAAAAACTTTAAGATGTAATTTGTGTTTTTCCGGGGATCGAACCTGGGATCCCTCGCACAGTAGTCCAGCACACTAACCACTGCGCTACTGCGCCCACGGTCGGAAGGCTAAACACAGTAAAATTCCTTGGGTCCCAGGTCACACTGGTATCCAGGGAAATGAGATCGCTGATAATCTTGCCAGGCTGGGTTCTCTCAGCCTGAACCTGCGTTGGGTCAGGTCATCCATTCATACTTGGGATTCTCGTGAACACGAGTGTCGGTCGGTGGCGTGACTATGTTGGGTGTAGACAGACCAAACGACTGCGTCCGGACATCTGCAAATGGTCAGGGTCTTTCCTTCTGTGTCTAAGGAGAATCGATTGCAGACTGCTTGTGGCCGTCCTTTCGGGCCACCAAGCTTTTGCCAAACACTTAAATGTGTTGGATCTTTGGGGCTGAAGTAGTGAGTGCCGAACATCTAAGCTCTTCATCACTGAAACTCCTTCTCATATTTTTTCGAAAGACGGGAAAACTAAGTACAGTAAAGTAAAGTGTCTGTTTGGCAGTACAATGGACTAGTAGTTGTGTCTGAGTGCTCCATCGGATAGTAGCAACCTCCGACAAAGAACAAGAAGAAAAAGACCTTCTTAACGTTAAAGTAGAATGAAACATCTGCGAGGGAATAATATTTCAATCATTATGCCGCCGGCCGCTTACATTCTTTGACTGTCTAAAGGGAAAAGCCTGCTGACCGTTCAGATGTCAGAAGAAGAAATTCGCGTCCCTTACCTCTCATTAAGTAGAAAGTGTCTTTCAAGAGAAAAAGATGTTGTGATAGGTATATATGATGAAGGTTTTTACAGGAAAAATATGACAAAAGATACAGATGTTATTGGGTGCTGCAGCGCTTAATAAGGGCAGCAAGGCTATTGCTATATACTTAAGTATATCGAATTATCGAACCAGAAGAGGGGAAACGAAAAAGATAATGCGCATAAAAAATGGCTTACCTACGAAGTCTCCCAAATTTAAATAAATCGAAAATTTTATAAAGTAAAGTTTTTTAAGCAGCGTTTCTAGAAGGACTTGGTAGAACTATCTTAAGCCATATTATGTGGAGATTTTTAGATTCCGTCCTGATCTTTTCTTTCACACACCAGATCTTCACGTCCTACAATAAGCGAGTTATGTTCTGTGTTCTGCACAATGGAGAGGACAGCTCTCTGACTGTTTTAGAATGCAACAGGGAGTTGGACAAGGAAATATTTTGTACCAATGATCTTACTTTACTGGCGATGGGCGATATGTTAACTATCACTGAAGGTGCATTGTGCATCTAAGAAACAAGAGATCTAATGGATTTCATTTGTGACTTAAAATCATTTGAACTACGCCGATGACATCTGTTACCTTGAAAGTAGCATCAGCGATAGAAAGACGAAATGTGTCAAAGATTGCATTTTAATTACATCTCATTCATTCAGTAGATTTGTTGGATCTACAGATTCTCATTGTCCATTGCGGTAGTACGAGTGCGTGATTATTCGATAGTTTTTTTCTTTCGCGCAATCTTTACCTAATGTAGCAAATGTTGAGTAGGTAGGTACCTACTCAATAGGTAGGTACCAATAGGGTATACTTAAAAATAAACAAATAGTTTGGGTAACCTTAGCATAGCTTCTTAAAACTTTTCATTCGTGTCAGTTTATATTTTTGGGGCGAATGCAAGGGACCAACAATTTTTTATGCCGAGTCTGGCGTCTGGCACTAAGAAACTTTCACAGGATAGTCACACTCTTGGCTATTGAGTTCACCCCAAATGTTGTATTTAGAGGATGTTGTTCTGGCCAACAGTATAAAGTTTCATGCCTCTTTCAAAAAAAAACCCCGGCTTTTCATTTGCGCTTCCCTTCTGGATTGCTCAGAATTGCGCGACTTACTGCAAGAGGTAAAAGGTTTATACATTCATTCTTAAATCATGAATTTCCTGACGACCAACAATAAGAGCGCGGTGAAGGTGAAATAGCATATTGTGATATCTGAGATACTCCACCTTAACGAATTAAAGCTACGTATTTAATCGGTGGAAGTAACGGGTATGAGTGTATCGCAAATACTGCCACCTCTTTTTTTTTAGCTATAAAACAGATCTGAATTTCACTCTACAAGTTCAAGCATTTGTATTTAAGAAAGTTTTACTAAACAAAAAGCGTTTTTAATTTTTAATAACTAAAACTTGTTTTTAGCGCTCAAATTAATAAAAAAACTGAAGTTAAAATTATAAGTTTATTTCTTTATTCTATTTTTTGTTAAAAACGAAAATTCGCGCAAATATCTAGGAAGTATACGTAGGTATAGTAGGTATACAAAATTAAGTGAAACGAATGAAACCATCAAGATATTTTATCAAGAACTAGCGGAGCCCGTGCACACTTCGTAGTGCAAACTGTCGAAGATCATCTGTAAGTTTGAGCTCAATTGATTTGGTGGTTTTCTAGATAACGATTTTGAATATTTTCTTTATGTGGGCGGTGCCACGCCCTTTGTCCAATTTTGACCAATATTCACAGCAGCACTCCAGGGCCAATAACTAAGATCATCTGTAAGTTTGAGCTCAATCGATTTGGTAGTTTTCGAGATATAAGATTTTAATTTTTTTTTTTGTATGGGCGGTGCCATGCCCCTCTGTCCAATTTTGACCAAACTTCACAGAAACCGTATAGGGACCAATACAAAAGATGTGTGGAAGTTTGGTTAAAAACGGTAAAGGCGTTAAGGCGTGAATTGACGACAAATATTTTAGGGCTCAATTTTTATATTATATAGATTCATTATGTTCATGAAATAGTGCTTGCAATTCTTGAATTATCATTCTTCTTGCACTTCTAAAGAATGCACATCATGTATCCACTTCATTTTGATTGTTGCCAAGGAAATAAATTTGCAAAAATTGATGGTTAGCATCTGGGATTGGCAACAATGAACCAATTTTATGATAAACTTGCCCTTGTATCTGTAATGTAGAAGCAAAGTATTCAAGTGATGAGCTTGAACTTGTGAAAACCGCACAAATTTGGCAGTTTTTTTTCAAATGTTTAATTTTAAATGCCTTATGCCACAATTACCTTAAATGTCGGCATAAAATTATTTCTTATTATATTCGTTGCTGCAAAAGATGTCATTTGGAAGCATGAATTGTACATTTGAATGTTATCCAAAAAATGTTTTGATTCAGGTGTTGTGCCAGAAAGTAATGATTGTAATGGATCAGGTGGATATTGTAATTCTGGTAATCGAACTTTCCCAGAAGCACAACACATTCCAGGAGTTTCAGTTCCAAATTTGAATGCATTACAATATTGGCATAATTTGTTCATTGCGCCAATAACCACAAATTTATACAAACTATAATCAATGGCATTATTATATCGAAATCCAGCACCATTCAAAGCAACATTAACATTGATTTGTGCAGCACGTTGTTCGCGTTGTTCAGATGAATGACCTGAACGTGATCTGGCCATACGTTCTCTTTGAATTTGATTTTGATTTTCTCGCTCTTCTTGTGATTGATTTTGCCTTTCATTTGATCTATTTTGAGTCCTACGCGACCGATGACCAATATCACTTCTTCGCTGACGTGGCATTTTTGACACAAACTAAAATAAAATAATGAAATCTTCAATCTTGAAAATAAATTTGTCTTCTTTTGGCCGCATAATAAGTTGATTTCAAATAAGTAACCTTAAAATAATTGAAATGGAATGAATTAAATAAAGCAATACCACAACAAAATAGAACAAAAAAATCAGTTTCTTTCTATGAACAAAACATGAAACACTTACTATTCACGCACTAAAAGCAACGAAACGGATCTTTTTTCGGTGGCTTGCAATTCCAGCAAAAACACAAATTAATCAATCTGTTTCGAGAGCTGGTGGAGCTATAGAATGCTAATAAAAATATTAATACAGAAAAAAAGTATTAAACATACAAAATATTCCTTGATTGAGTTGATGATATAGTAAACAAATTATGTATATAGCGTTTTAATTTTGGTTTAGGCAGGCTTGTTGGTCGCCCCTTTGTCCAATTTTGCCCAAACTTCACAGGACAACTCCAGGGCCAATAACTAAGATTATCTGTAAGTTTGAGCTCAATCGATTTGGTGGTTTTCGATATATACGATTTTGAATGTTTTTTTTGTATGGGGGGTGCCACGCCCCTTTGTCCATTTTTGACCAAACTTCACAGGATTCATGTATGGACCAATACCAAAGATGTGCAAAAGTTTGGTTAAGAACGATAAATGCGTTAAAGCGTGAATCGGCGACAAACATTTTAAGGCTCAATTTTTATATATATAGATGTAATGTTTTGTAATGGCTGCATGATATTTAGAGTCAATAAAAAATTATCCAAAAACAAAAATGAAAAATGCCCCAATTTCAATCGATCCTCCATTTCGAAATATTTTCCTTTCTACGCTTTTGAGTTATTTATACATGCACAAGTTGCACAATGCACTTCTTGTCCAGTTTAAAATATCTGCAAGGCAAGCAGACTATAAATTGTAGTATCCCTACCATATGAGGGATAAACTTTTGCGTGGGAAGAATCTAAAGGCGTAGCCGAAAAAAAATTTTGAGCAAGAAAAAATCGATTTGGGGTGTGAAAATTCAAAATTCGCGCGAATTTTTAATTTTCACACCCCAAATCGATTTTCCCTTGCTCAAAATTTTTTTTCGGCTACGCATTTACGTTCATTGAAAATCGATTATCCCTTTCCCATCGTTTCTTGGCTACGCCTTTGGTCTATTTACATGCCCAACTTGATCGCTACTATTATGCAGTGTGCCAACCTACAATTTGAAATAGTCTGCTTGCCTATTAGATATTTAAAACTGAAGTGCATTTAGAGCATGAAAGTAAACCCACTTTAATAACGGTTTACTAACTATGTCTTGGGTGATATCTGATATGCAACATTTTGAATGAAGTAGAAAAATTAAAGAGGGTTTCCAAAATTTATATACTTATTCCCAATTCAGCAAAAAACGAATAATACATTTTTTTAAACTTCTTAATATGCTAATTCCGATATACAGTGGAGTGGAAAGTGACAAAGCCGAATTTAATTTTTCTCATATTCGAAGAGAAACAAAATAAAATTAGATTTTGCTTCTAAAATTAAAGAAAATTAAAGTGGAAGTTCCCGAGAACATGTTAGATGAGACATAACTCCCTACACGTTTTCCGTCCATAATCAAAATTTAGAATTATGTTCCACCGAAGTAGAATGAACTCCACTTTTTTTTAATGTGGACTTGTTTCTCTCTAAAAAATGGATTTATTTCCCATTTTGTGTGGGAAACAAATCCACACTAAAAAAGTGGGCTTATTTCCCAGTTGAGGTGGAGTAAATTCCCATGTGGAGCAGATTCCCGTGGACTTATTTCCTTGCACCACAATGTGCAACCTAATCTTTATTTTCCACTTGCATCCCTTCGTTAATAAAAGCTAGAAGATGGTTTTACTCCCAACTTTTCTAATGTATATTATATATAGTGTCGAAAAATAACGTTTGCAGTAATTTTAATTGTATGTGAATTGTATCTGCGCCCAAAGAAACCGGGCTTACAATATGTTGTTCCCTCTTAGCGCGGTATGAAAATGTCTAGGTTAAGGTGGGTTTCCACATGTCGGTTGATTGACAAAGTTTGACAGCTATCGTGTTTATCTTTGAACGAAACCACCGTCAGTTCATTTCCACTTATGTCAATTATTGACAAAAAATCGTTTGTCAGTAGATTGACAAACTTATAAACTTGATGCCAATTAATTTTCACTGTCAATTATGGACAAAGTGACATTTTTTTGGACAATTCAGCTATTTCCACTTGTCAATCAAATTCTTTGTCAGTTATTGGCAAACGCTGTTTGTCAATTCATTGACAAGCAATTTTTCGCTATTTCCACCTGACAGTTTTTTAGTTGCGACATAAAAATTTGTCAATTTTCAATTTCAAATCGACAAGTGGAAACCCGGCATAAGATAATATTTACAGACTCACAATGGCGAATTTTTAATATAAATTTATCTATCGTTGGCTACAATAAAGTTTAAAGGTGAATGTTTAAAATGTTTAGTAAGGAGGTTAGTCTGAGGGCACCTTTGGCTCTTAGAATGTAATTGGTTGTAGGTTCAGTAACGTTTTAAGGCCTACATATGGATTTTAGTGAGACTATTATATCCAACAACTTCCTACCACAGAACTGAATACGACAATATGTGATCAGAATGGGCCTTTTCCGCAACACATTGCAGACCCTTCTTTTATTTTGATGCAACTCATTTTGAAATAAATTATAAATTATTCGCGAGGTTATTATTTATAAGCACCTTTTGCTGATTCCTTCCACTAAACCTAAACCTAAGCATACTTACAGGCAATTTTCATTTTCCGGTGTTGCAAATTCCGCTTCATAATCATCACCATCATCATCATCATCATATCGGTTTTCTATTGTGTGGTGACAGGATATTTCATCCGAGTCATCTGCGCACTCGAATTTACCATTACATCTGGCTGTTCCAATCACACACGCACCATATGCGCATCGAAATGCATACGTCGGACATGGAAGTGAAAAGCATAATTCCATTTTCTCATCTGATCCATCTTCACAGTGTTTGACGCCATCACATTTTTCATCCCTTTCGATGCATTCGCCAGACATGCACGTCCATTCCAGATCTGTGCAGCAAAGTCCTTGATAAAAGAATTTGTTTGCGTTCAATTTAGTCGCACTGATAATTGGTTGGTACATATTAAATGACCGGTCAATATGACGCACGTAAGGGAAAACCCAAATTTTTAAATTTGCTTACCGAAGGAGTTAAATACTGTCAAAAAAAGTGCAATAAATAAAACTGATTGTTTAGAGTTTTTCGATGACATCTTCACATGCTTCGAAACTCAAAACTCACTACGGGGTTAGAAATGGTTTGTTTAAAATTAAATTAGATGTAAACGTTTTTGAGTACACTAATAAATTGCAACTATATAAAACCGCCGATGCTGATAGACTAAGGGCAATCTTTTTATGTACATTTCGTATAACTTTGAGAAGTAAATTGATCTCGCTTATCAGCAACTAACTGATAACGAAAGTCTTAATTAAGGTGATGCGAAGTCTATGTTTTGGCTTTAATTTTAATATACATAACTTGAAAATGATGAGAAATTAATTTCGTATTAAGAGAGTTTCTGTTTTTCTCTATACCAGCAGTAGTTGGCAGGACTCGCTTAGTATTAGTTTTAGAGGTGTATTCGCGACCTTAAAAAAGTGCTAATCAATTTACAAAGGACTCTGCTTACGCGACGACGCGGACGTAGCCGCAATAATTATAAGTTTTGCAATAAATCGGAAATTGAAGGTCTCCATCAGGGTGCGTTAGTTTTAATTCCGAGGGCAGGCACACATTAGGCTTTAGGATGGACAAAAGTTAGAATTGTAAAGAATGCTTACAACTGTGTATGAATATCAGCACATAATATTGGTTTGTATACTGCTCATTTCACATTGGAAGTGCTGCCAGTGTTTTGTCATAAGAATTCCCACGCAAGTGCCAAAAAAGTCCCTTTTTTCCTTCGCCTGGCTCGAAAAAGTACCTCAGATTTTCTCACACATATTTTACGAAAGGAAAACAAAAAATTAACGGAACAAAAAAACAGTCTCAATAACTATGGGGAACAACCTTAGTGTATTATGGGCAAAGCTCCACGATACACTCAATAATGAGCCAGGCACATCGAAAAAATTAGCATCAAAGCAGTTCACATCCATATATTCCCGGACACTCAAGCAACTATAAAGGCCCTTAGCTCACCTATCACTGGATTCACACTATGAAAACCCTTCAAAGGCGGCCAGCTTCAAAGGTTCCAAAAAAGTTTCGGATAATATTATCCGACACATAACCCTATACGACAGATAAAGGAGTGTGGCAATAAAATCCCTGTTGATACTAGTTTCTAAGATTCTTGTCTGTCAATTATTTATATACAACTTGTTTGTCATAGTGTTTACGTATTATGAATATTTATAAGTGTTCATGATAAAATTGTTCCAACTACTTTTCACATAGAGACTGATGTAGAAATTTGTTTTCTAAAAATTCAAATAAATCCATGTTGTGGCTGCAATCTGCGCTCGTCAACGAAAAAATGCTCTGAAACTATGTTTTTTCCAGCGCCACTTCAAACAAATATTTGCTTAAGGGCTTTAACAGCCGCACTTGAACCGCCTGATAGGCTATCCAATAGACTTTATCTGTTAGATATCACTCTGAGACCCCTTTCACGGGACCGGAATCTTTCTGATACACCCCAAATTGGCTAAAAACTTAGCCCTAAAAAGTTGGGAACATACAAAATGTATCTCATATTGGGAGAATATCCCAGGTTTAACAAGGCCTTATAGGGCATCATGTGTTACAATACTATACCAAAGCTAAATAAATCCAGCCAACTCAGCGGAGAGCAGGCTATGTATGGAAGAAGACGAAACAACATTATATGCGAATTTGGAAGAAGACCTTCTCCAGCGACCAACTAGACCCGAAAGATTTGAAAAGATCCTCTGCAGCAGTATTATGGACTTTACAAAAAAAGTGGAGAACCTTCTAGCCTAAACCCTCTTTCTAATGTAGTAGGTATGGTACAATGTGATTCTGTTAAATACGAAACGAAAACCGTTTTCGTTTTCAATAAACAGTAAACATGGCTCTATCATATCTGCAATAGACAGAGACGATATCGTTCCGGTCGTTTTCATTTTACGTTATTTGGTCCCAGGTCTTCTCTCTTGTATCAATACAAGCCTTGTTCAGCTGTCATGTGTATAAAATAAATTGTCTTCTTGAAGTTGAACAATAAAATTAAAGTAATGTTTTAAAGAACAAAAATTCCCTTTTGTTTGTTTTGGAAAATAGAGTTTCCCCTTTTTTCCCATTTTAGCTCATTTCGAGTACAATAATTCCCACAATCTGGCAGCTCTGCATTGGACACAAAAAGGGACGACAAGGATTACTTTTGCAGCTCCAATCATGGAAACAGTTGTGGTTGGTTAAAAGTGACTGCCAGCTGGGAAACGCCAACACGCTTAGACCAGCATAAGTCCATTGTGACGGATCATATAAGATCTTCCTACTAGTTGAACCATTTTGATCTCATTATATAAGGTTTAGACCCAGTTTTAGTACATCAAATCATTGTTCAGCAGCAAAAGCAAATTTACCAAATTAAAAATAAAAATAAAAAATACTTTTTTTAGAATCTATAGCTAGCTCACTTTTACTTTTACATTCAAAACTTTTATACTCACTTTTGGTTTTGTTATACTCACTTCCCAAAAAAAATACGCCATTAGTGAGCTACACGCGAAACTTCAACAAACCAATAGCAATATGGAAACTAGTGGTATACCAGTTGAATTAAAAATGAAGGCATTGACAAGTGGAAATAACGAAAAACTGCTTGTCATTGAATTGACTAAAAGATTTGTCAATAACTGAGAAAGAATTCGCACGACATGTGGAAATAGCCGAGTTGTCAAATTGTTTGTCAATGAATAGACAAATTTTGATATAAAAGGTAGACCAATCTTTTAGCAGATCCCACCCATTTTCTCATGAATATGTCTTTTTTGTTTTATTTTTTTAATGAAGGTTTCACCCTTTGCAAAATAAATTTAGTTCTATTGACTTCTTACGCATTTTGGGGCTAAAAATGTTCGGCTTTCTTCGTATTCTTTTGCCTGCAGCTCCAACTCAGATTCGACCAACAAAACAAGACGCTGGAAAGGTTAATTTATTTTTTAAAATTTAAATTAAAAAGAAAAAGATTTTATTTGTTTTAGGTAGGTAGAGGTACATAACATACGTAATTATGCGCTCCTATTCCCGTTGGCGTTTGTCGTAAACGCCTAATATTTCATTTCGATTTTAAGTCAGTGTTTGGAGCTTTTTTGGGACAAACGATTTGAAATTACAGTGAACACATACAAAAAGAGGCAAAATCGTTAGCAAAAGTTCGAAAAAAATATAAATATTGTTTTTACAACGATACGACACATTATTCGTATACGACAAACGCCAATGGGAATAAGGGTGATTATGTATAGATGTATTTTTTCATATGACGCCACCATTCCAAATTGGCATCGCTAGTGCAAAATAACATTCTATCGTCAACAAAAACGCTGTCAAAACACGTTGGACGATCAGATTCTACTCTCGCCACGTAGAGAATTTTTCCACGGATCAGTCTTAATTGTCAAAATTTCGAGGTCGATAAATTCACGAATGATCAACTTAAGAGAGAATCGTCAAGGTAGATGTCCTGGCTGAAGAAGTATGTCGGGTCATAATAATATTGAAAAAAAAGACGTAGAAAATTTACCTTTTCGCGGGAATTTCTCATGGACAAAATATATATCAAGATAAAAATAACAATGCCCACATTCATTTTTATTTGAAAGGCCCTTGGCATGCCATTAGGTATGGAATATAACATGATTGGTTAATTTTTAATGACTCAGCCGCATAGATCCGGCAAAATTTGATCATCGGTCGGTGACGGCTTATTGGAAAAGACCTGCAACCTCTCAAGCGAACAAATGGCGTTGTCTATGTTCATTAACTTTCAGCTCCTGGGTCAGTTGAATCTTGCACAGGTGTAGGTCCAAATCGCGACACAATATTCTCCAAGTTGAAGTCTGCGAAAGACCGACTTCTTGTGAACGGCGACGAATTGACTGCTTCGGATATACTTTTAAGGACTGCTGCAATGTTCTCGGACGATCAGTTCACTCACTCACAAGTCTTAATTATAATATAAGCACATGCACAAAAAAGTATTTTAAATAGGTCGACTAACGTAGATATTTTAAATAGTTTCAAAACAAATAGGAAAACAATTCAGTTTGAACCTCATTTTTAAAAAAAAACATGTTTTTTTGTTCAAAACTTATCTTAAATGGCTGCTATTAAAAAATACGTTTAATTAAAAAAAAAAAATAGAAAATCATGGGGATTTTACAAAACTATATTAACACTAGGCAAGCATGCGGAGATCTCTGCTATTCTGATGGCTGTGGAATACATTGTTAAGAACAGGTATCTGCATCTGTAGCGACAGCCAAGCTTCGCTTAAGGCCTTACTCAACCCTGTTACGCGTTCCAAAATTGTTCGGGAATGCAAGAACTCTTTAAACTCTTTGACTCGAGATTGGGTCTCAGGTAACACAGGGATTGCTGGAAACGAGATATCCTATGAGATTGCTAAGCAAGGCTCAGAGGATAATTTCTAGGGACCAGAACCTGTGCTGGGTCTTCCTGCGTCCTCGGTCAGGCCTTCCATTGACGATTGCGTCTCAAACGAACACAATTGTTTATGGCAAGGCTCTACAGGAAGCGGGTAGACTAAACGCATGCTCCCGAAAGTCAGTAAGAAGTCTGCGGCATTTCTGCTGTCTCTCAGTAGAAATGACTACAGAAAACTTATTGGCGTTCTTACGGGGCACTTCGCTTTTGCTAAGCCTAAGCATCTTAAGGACTATTCACATGAGAGCGAGCGAACGAATTACTAAAATGCGAACAAACCATTTTTGATGCATTATGAACACAAAATTTCACATTTCCAAGAGGAGGATAATTAAATGTTCCATCAAAATATACTAAGAAAACAAGTTTAAAAATAGTCTTAATAACGAAATATCGAATTCCAAACTTTTTGCCGCGAACGAATACACCCTGGCGCGAATAGTCAGTTTATTCAAAATCCACATAATTTAAATCGCGTTCCACAAAGTAGCGAATAAAAAATTAGTTCGAACTTAACCTTATTCTAAGAGGAGGATATCTTGGAATAATAAAATTTGGAATTTTCTGTTTATAAATGCATAAAAACTGGTTTATTCGCATTTCATCATTTCATCATCTTTGTTATTGTCCTGCCTTTGCTCGGATCAAGTGGTAGATTTTTGACGCTGATGTGGTATGTGAGTGCTGATACTGGAAGCTCCTCATTGCTGAAGTGCATTTCTCGTCGAAGAAATTTCAGAAAATGGGTAATTCTGGATTTGCTTGGCTTCTTGGTGGTACAATGGACAAGTTGCGTATGAGTGCTCAAGTGAAGTGTTTCCTAACCCGATAAAAAAAAACACTGAGCTCGCAAATGTTTTTTTTTTGTTTTTGTTTAAAATTTAAATGAAATTTAAAAAAGAAAACTTTTAAGAATTGTTAAGTAGGTACCTACAGTTGTTAAAAAAAAAGAAAATTTAGGTATCAAATTCTTGTTAGAGGCATGCTGTCCAAAAACCGAAAACATTCCGCACAACTCAATTGTTTTCCACTCAAACGAGAATACGAGTGAAAAGGACAACAACAAAAACAAAACAAACCATATTATTACTATGGGTAGAAAAATCAAAATCAGACATTCCTCAACTGCCCCCTTAAGACCCACGACAACTACGTACGACACTATACTTATACATCGTCTATTCGCGGTATGGTTATGACTCATATTTAACAGCTAAAGCGCATATATAAAAGTTGTTATCCACCAGGATCCAGGAACTATGGCTCCTTTGACACGCGTCAAAAACAAAGACTGTGCTCACACACATTGCAACTGAAATGACATATACAGAGAGCCAGAGCATATACCGCACGTCATTAAACCAACGACATATTTTTTTTTCATCCGCATAGCTAGAGAGGATAACATTCTTTGGAGTAATAGAAATAGAAATCCTCGGGTTTCTTTTAACGTAAACACACCCACACAAACATATCACAAACCGAGGAAAGCAGCCAGCGGGGGTGTTTCTCGCACTTTTATACGCACTGTAGGTATAACAATTCAGATTCAGACAGCGTCGACTCGAAATTATTGATTTTGCTTATGGCTGCGGAGATTCGAGTACCTTTGTCGCTCTGAAACGGTTCACAATGGGAAAAATGTCTATCCAAACTTTGTGTTTAGTTTAACTGACTTTTATTTTGCTCACAAAATGTAGTTTCGCTGTCGAATTTATTAATCAACAAATAAATCATAAACCAGTGGCATCCCGTGCGAATAACTCTTCATTCTAGTATGGTACAAGGATAACGAAAAAGAAACCACATACCTACCTAATACGAGTTCTTAAATCGAAGAAAAATACATTTTTTTTTTTGTTAAAGTCAATACCGCACCAAATATTTTCATTAATATTATGCTAAGTGTATCTCTACTTGCAATTTAAGTGAATTATAATAAGAAATTCCTGCAAAAGGATTCGTTTTTGTTCTTTTTCATACTTTGGAAACAAAAAAATACGAATACTATTACATAGATCAAGAAAATCAAGAATCAAAAAAATCTAAATTCAATATGGGCGACTATAGTCCGGATATAAACGCAATGGAAACTGGTAAATACATTTTTGTTTTATTGCTAAGAGAAGGAAATTGTGAAGGTGTGAATGTGAACATTGAAAAAGGATAATTGGCGTTGGGTTGGGAAAATTTTTGGTGAATCATCATTCGGTTTGTGATGTAAAAATAGTACGCAAATTATTATTATGATGGTTCCTTTTTGTGCCTATGTACAGGACTTTATTAGGACTGCCTAGGAATTTGTTTGCATATCCATTAGTCACTCCTTTTTGGATAAGATTTAAATTTATTATAGTTTCAGATTTAACATGTGAAAATTTGAGTAAATTGTGTGGCTTGTTCTTTGACTTTGACGCCCACTTAAATTTGCTGGAAAATAACTTAAATCCTGTAGGGACTTTTATTATCATCATGAAATATTTTTACGTCTTCGTCGAAAGTAGGGCTATATAAATATCGACCTTGACATTGAGATTCTGTGCGAAAGTGACGAGTTCTACATTAATGAGGCAATTATGGGTTGAAATTAAATTGATTGTAGGTAGGTACTCATGTGCTGGGCCAAAAGAGCAGCCTGCGCTTTTAAGGCGCATACGAGTTTAGGAACAAGTGGCGTGCTTATAAATCGACACTTGTTTTGGTGATTATTATTCAGTTTTATAAAAATTGACTAGATTACTGATAAAATTCTTGAATATTTAATAAATTGTCAGGATATTTCCAATGAATCACTAGTTCTACGTGTGGAAATTTTAGTTCCAAAAAACAACTATAGCTCTATGCAATGTCCCAGCTTTCACTAATGACTGTCGGACACAAAGGGGAGCCCAACTGCATATTATGCATTCATACAACGTATGTCCTGTTTCTTTTAGTAGGACTCTAAAACGCCTCAGCTCTTTCCAAAACTGACTCTGACGTGATCTCCTTATGAAATGTTTTTGGCCACCTGTATACTCCGATGGTAGTAGCGTCTACAATTCACAGTCAGGTAAAAATATTTAGTCCTATCCTTAAATTATTAGATCTGCCTCATATTGCTCAATAGACCTGCTTCTCATTCATCTTGATTCCAATGCATTGTGTGATTACTGATTAGGAACAAAACTTTCGGCTTTTCCACTACCACTTTCGTCATTTGGCAGGCTTCTACCGGGTCTCTGGTAAAAATATTTCTTATAAACACATTTGGCCTAGAAAATCCTTAAGATATGAAACATTCACAACTACTCTCTGTTGATATTAGCGGGCACTAAAATATTAATGAATGCAACATGAAGTAAATTTTGTCGCAGCTTATTTCAGGTACTTGCATTGCTGCACCATATGTTTTGGGAAATAGTCAAAAATTAGACCAACTGTCCACTTTAACGAATTCGACTGACAATATCATTCGCAAACCTATATTTCGTCGGGCACATTAAGTGTATAGTGGACTGGCACGTAGCCCCTCAAGCCCCCTTCCCAAAAAAAGCTAAGCAAAAAACTAAAAACTAAGGCGGCTCTCAGATTGAGGCAGCAAGCAATAAGCAACTAAGCAACTGTCAATAAGCAATACGCAATTTTATTTTAACCTATTCTCACATCGAAGCAACAGATTGCCTGAAATTTCTAGCTATCAGGGGTATTTGTCCACAACTTACGAAATTTTTGTTGAAAACAGGCGTCCGACATATATTCCAAAACTTTATAGAACGTAGTAAGCCCAAATAAATGTGTCAATAATCACAAAATATTGCTACTAGGATAAGCATATGTTGCTTTATAACATGCGCTATGTTCTATGTATCGATAGCGATTATCATTGCCGCAATCAGCAACATTTTTCGTTCGACCGATATTGAGTTGCTTTGATGTAGGACCTCTAATTCAATTCAAAGTACATAAAATAAATGTGAGGGATAATATTGCATGTTTCCTATTGTCAGTTGCTTATTAGGGCAACATAAATGTTAGAGCCGACTAAAACTTTCTAGTATAAATTCAAATCTATAAAAATAAGGAGACTATCCAGGTAGGTATACACGGCCCTATCATGGTATCCGTTCCGAAAGAAAAATTCTCCGATTTTGTACGAATCGGAGAATTTTGCTTCATGGTAATCGTTCCGATAAGCTGTTCGGAACATTTCTCCGACAATACGGAAAGCATACCGGCAGTCTACGTTTCAGTGCGATGGGTTGCGTTTTTTGCACCTGGTTTTGACAGCCACACGTCAATTTTTCTTCGATTGTCTCCGACATCTGTTCATCGCGGAAATATTTTAGTGAATAAAATGCGTTGATGCATGATCGGAAAACGGATACTTTGAACGCAAATTTAGTATCCGACTGGATTTGCGTTGCGGAGAAAAGTACTCTCCGAACGGATACCATGATAGGGCCGACAGTATCCAAACGCTAGGTACACTGTGCAAGCCATCGCTTGAACATGGTTCTGTCTAATGCCATGTCAACTCCTGCAATTCGCAATTGCCCTGTAGTTAGTGAAATAGCTTATTTCTTCCGCAACCATTCAAATGCAAATATAACCTTCAAAAATGCCATTAAAAAACACAAACCACAGAGCCGAAAAACTCGACTTCTACGCCCTTGTGAAACAAGATTTATTGAAACTGAGAGGCATGACAATATTATTTTTTAGCTCTTCAAATGCATCTCAATCTCATAAGTCTTAAAGAAATAACAAGCAGGGCGATGTCTTCGAAAGCATTAACACTCTTAGCAGCGGTCCAAAAATGTAAACATCAGAGAAAATGCCGACGATTTTTTCAGAGAGGCTTTTTAATCTCCAAGCTCCAAGCTCCAAGAACTTCATTGAAAAAAACAACGCGTTCCAATCCAGAAACCTCTTCTACTGAAGCCTATTTTAGAGTATTAGCGTTCCACAAACTAGATATTAAAACATTCGTTCGAATTTAGCCTCAAATTAGAAATGCCGACCGTTCTTTTTAAAATCGAATTGAAGTTCGCTAAATTTGAGGATTTCAGTCGGCTAACTCATTGATGCCGACCGTACTTCTGAAAATCGACTCGGAGAAGGTACATAAACAAATTTAAATTGGCATTTTCGAAAGGAGAAACCTTTGAAAATGCCGACTTGTATACATTTACAAGTTTGAAAACCCAAACTCACTTCTTATTTTTTTTAAATTTTGTTCCGAGCTAATTTTTGGAATTTGCTCGTTTTTGCCAATTTTATTTTGATTTGATTTTACCTTAATTTGCCGACTTTTGAAAAGTCTCCTTCGCTACGCCGCTGTATATTTTTCTTGACAGGTTGCGATACTGCGATTTCTTTCGTATCTTTTTGAAGTCTACCAGACTCCGGACCATTTCGGACTAGCTTTATTCTTAACGATTTCACTGATTCAGCGAGTAGGTAATAGCGATAAATACACGAGAAGTATGGGATCGTTCGAAACAGTTCTAAATGCAGGGGCGACTCTTGTTGAGTCGGTATAGCTAGACGGATTTCAGATTCAATCCCGCTTACGTAAGACCTCACTTTCGCACATAAACATTGAATGAATCTGTTTGGATATCCTGGATTTTTCCCAAGATCTTCCATAATGTAAATATTTTCTCGATAGTGGACTTTTGCGAGCTAATAAGGACCTGTAATTTCGTGTTCGATCGGCTTAAGGCGATAATTGTAAGCAGAATCTTGCATGTGAGGGTATTGGCTGCTAGTAGGCATTGGTCAGGATCAATTCTGGCACCTACTAATTGGCGGAAGTCTAAAATACTGGAAGGATACCTTCTATCAATCGCAGTGTCAATAATCTGGCTTTTTGGATTTTTACCAGGGGATGTCGTGTTGTGCTCAAAATGTAGCAAACGCCTTTAACAGTTTCCGGATGTTGTGTCGTGTTGTTGTGTGCATAATATCAACGGTAGCCCTCTTTCTCCTTTTTTGATATTAAAACCGACAAGAACCATTTTGATTTCATATTTAGGGCAATTTTTATAAGTCCTCCCCAACAGTTCATTAACGCATTCTTTGGCATTGTCTGATAACTAACTTTGCTTTATTTCCTTTTGTCTATGTTGTGTCATTTTAACAATGGCCGCGTTCCATTGACCGCTAGCATCTAGCGCATAAATATCCCTGATTGAGGAACGCTGGCGCTAGAGATCTAGAGATCTAGCGGCAGCGGTAAAGTGACATTAAAACCAATTTGAATTCGTATTATTCCATCTTCATGAGAGTCAAAAATATATTTTGTGTCATCATGCCGCATATTTATTAATACACTTTAATTTAAATAAACAAATACAATGTATATTAATTACATAGAAGCTTGAATTCCCATTTTACACCAAATTGGAAATATTTGACTTCTGGGGGTCTAGCACGTAACTTGATACAATCGAGTTGAGTCGTTACAATCGAGCTCTGGCAGCACCTAATTTGTCGGCCACAGCTCGATTGTATCGACTGAACTCGATTGTATGAAGTTACGTGCTAGACCCCCTGCACTTTCACTTTTGTTTTGACAGTTCGTTATTTTTTTTCAATCTAGCAGTTCATTTTGTGCTAGATTGAAAAATTTCCCAGAAAAGGATATTTCACAAAATGTGCTAGAGCTTTAGCGCAAATGCTGAAATGTCAGTTTTTTTTATATGGAGTTTGGCATGCCGCTAGTCATCTAGCGATCAATGGAACGCGGCCAATGTATAAACCGACTTCCATACTATTTGACATAACCTCAAAAATGCAATTATTCAAAGAGTGAAAATCCTCTCACTTTAGTTCTTTTCGCGGACGCTCGCCTGAAAATGGCTAATCAGATTGCCTGGTTGGTGTCAGCTAAGAATTCGCACTTACATATCAGCTATACGCTGTGCGGCTTGACGTCAATCCCCAGAAAACTGATAGAAAGTAAAAAATGCACGAAACAGATCTGGCCCGGATTTCAAGTGCTCCAACAATTTTGTAATACTAAAATGATCCAATAAAAGCAAATTAGTAGGTGTCATCACGGGACAATATGTCATCATTATTGGGAAATGATGAGCTTCCTTATTATTGGGCTGGAACTCCCTTCCAACGATTTCTGTAGAAGCTGCATGGGCGAGGAGGACGAAGAGGCTATTCTTCACCTCCTAACTCCTATGCACGTGCCCAGCCCTCAGCTCGTACAAAACTATATATCGGAGAATATATCTTTGACAATATCGGCGAACTCGCTAACGCAAGCATGAATTACCTCCAACACTTCGTTCTCAGCTCCTGCTGGTTCAACGGGTAGTTGTGAGATCATCTGGTGTATGATCTATACAATGGGCTGGCCTAATTAAGGCTGCACTTGTTGCGCCCTGTCACCCTAAATTAACCTAAAGGCCATTATAATCTTTTAAAGTATACAAATAAATAAAAAAATAAAATCTGTATTTAACATGATCCGATAAAAAGTTAAAGCAGATCAGATTCTTAGAACACAAACTTGAACTTTAAAATAAGGTATTACTCCCACTGCACTCCTGCTTGGAATAAATTCCTTAGTGAACATCTCAGAAGTGTCAAGTAGACAGTATGGCTGTTGTAATTCCGCTGAAAACTCTATTTTACTTTGCTTCACAAGATAATCACCTAATATCAATAGAATATTTTTAGTGATTTGTATTGAAGAGAATGCAACGTTGGTCGAAGGTGGTTAGGTTAATAGCGCACCTTTTCTCAGAGAGCTAGCCCCTTGACATAGGTATATAGTTCGCTTATTCGAGTTATTATTTCACTGCGGTGCGGGTGAGGGTGTAGGTTGTTGAACATTTAACAAGCTCATTGTAATTGTACACCATGTCAAGAGCTATCGCTGAATCAGAACAGGTGTTCTCTTTAACGGCAGGTGAGTGGATGCTGATGCTGGATTAGCGAGTTGGTATTGGTAAAGATATCTCCTAAAGATTCTATAGATATATCGTTTCAATCGTTGATAAATTGATGATAGCTATACATAAAGTGACGAAGAGCGGAGAGAAATCCGACTTTCTTGTGTAAATAGAGTGCAGCAATATGGAACATTATTTTTCTCATAATAATGAATATGTACAAGATAATACGAATATATTAAGCAGTCAGTGTGACTTCACACAGAGGGTGATTTCCTTTCTTTCAGTGCTTTAGTATAATAGTTTTAATAGCTGATATACGAATTTGACTGTTCAGATGACGTTCATGCGTGAGACCATACGAAGAAATAAGTGTTAATTGGTCAGATGAGAGCACTCTTTAGACTTAGATGATTACCTTGCAAGCTGAATGCACTGAACTTAAAAGTGTCTTTTAACAACTTTCTGTTTGCAAAATCACGGTATTTCTTCAGAATAAAATAGAGTTGTGACTTTGCTCCGTACTGGTACTAATATGCACTTAAGAGATTCACTATGTAGCAGAATTAGGAACCTGAAAACTCTTTAATACAATGGGCTCTCTTATATATCACTAACCACTAAATTTGAGTTAAACTTATTTCGAAACTAACTTTAGCTACCAATAACCAAAATAATCGAAAGTTTTACAAAAATGACTTTATATTCGAGTACAATGGAAGTCAAATCTAATACGCAAAACTGCCAGTTTTATTCGAGTGCAAATCAGCTGTTCATAATTTGATGCTTTTCCTGCTGTAATATTCTTTTTTACTTTCTCGTATACGTAGTATCTAAGAGAAAGATATTGTTTTCGTACAAAATTTCGAACTCGAGATTTTGATCAATTCTGATATTACGATGATAGGGGAACTCAAAAAAGTGGGTCTCGCAATTCTGTCCGTCCGTATGTCTGTCTGTCCCACCCCTGGGGAATCTAAACGCTTGGACGGATTTGCTTCAAACTTCGTATTTAGAGTTTGTAAGCTTCCCACTCGGGAAGTTTTTTTTTTTTTAAGCTAGCCCTAATATTAACGGTACCTCCCATATAAAAATTTTACGAAATATGCCTAAATTTAGATTTTTTCGAAAACGGCTCTAACGATTTGAACTAAAATCGATCATTGAGTTAATGTAGGCATGCTTAAAATGACTGCATACCCAGTTTTTCGCTAAAAAGTCCAGCAACGGCAGTTTTGAAAATTGGCCTTTTCTCGAAAACGGTAAAAACGATTTGAAAAAAAAAAAAAAAATTATTCTTAAGGTGCTTTTGTCATTCTTAACTTGATAGTAAGCTCAGTTTTTCTCTAAAAAGACTGCGTCATTTGATATCCACCCAAATCCCTAATAAAAAAAAAATAAATAAATAAATAAATAGGTGGCGCAACAGGCGGGTGACACCCAAGGCCTAGCTTCTCGCAACCATTCGTTTTGTGTGAGTTTCTATTTTTGGGACGAATGGAAGGGACCTACAATTTTATGCCGAGTCCGAACGGCTCAATTGAGAAGCTTTTTCATGACAGGCATACTCTCGGATGTTTGTCAGACGTTCGCGAGAGGTGGCGCAGTAGAAAAAACTTTAAGATGTAATTTGGGTTTTTCCGGGGATCGAACCTGGGATCCCTCGCACAGTAGTCCAACACACTAACCACTGCGCTACTGCGCCCTAATAATATATCCGCTAAAAAGTCCAGCAACGGCAGTTTTGAAAATTGGCTTTTTCTCGTAAAAACGATTTAAAAAAAAAATATTTTTAAGGTACTATGTATTATCATTCTTAACTTGATAATAAACTCAGTTTTTCTCTAAAAAGACTGCGTCATTTGATATCCACCCAAATTTCTAATAATAGTACTTTAAAAAACTGCTCATATCTCAAAAACACCATTTTCGATTTGTATAAAAATGTTAGGTACTGTCAGGTAATGCTTAAATCCATAGTAATACCATTTGCTCAGTTTTGAGCTAAACAGTTGAAAAATAGTGTTTTTTGAACCATGATTGCGTCCTTCGATTTCCACCCCAATCGCTAAAAACAGTACTTTAAAAACTACACATATCTCGAAAACGCCATTTTCGATTTGGTTGAAAATGTAACTGCTAGGTAATGTTTATATCCTGAAGAATACGTCGTACTCAGTTTTCAGCTAAACAGTTTAATAACAGTGCTTTTCGAATCCAAATTGTAACATTTGTCAGCATAACTTTACAAAAAACGGCTCTAACGATTTTGATCAAAATACATATTTAAGACAACATAAGCATTCTAAACATGACCACGTACTTAGTTTTTCTCAGAAAACTCGAATACATCCGTATTATGAATATTTCTCAAAAATGACTATCCAAATCCCGACCAATGAGACCACTTTTTTTCAATAATCAAAAATGGGAATTTGAAATTCATTGCCTACTTTCCTCCTTTAAGTGTCAGTTCGGGGTGAATTTTGTAAGTATGTAAGTAATAAAGTGTTTTAGTTAATATCTACGTACTACGTTTGTCTATGTAGTATGTATTACTTTTTTAATTAACAAGGGTTCAGTTACTAAACCTGCGTACATCTTAAGTGGATATGATTTTAAACGGAAAATTTACTGAAATGATTGTGCGAGACTCGCAATAAACGAGAAAGTTTCGTGCGACCCAGTCGTGCACATTTTTTCATTATTTGTTTGATCAGTAGTTTCACACAATTTGTATATAGATATGTAGTTCCTACCAAATATTCAGAAATATGTAGAGTAGACAGATACTTCCGGCAATATCCTTTTTATTTTTCAATATTAAAATTAAATCCTCAATGCCCGTTATGTGAATGGTTTCGGTTAACATTTTCAAGAGCATCCATCACTCCAAAAAGTACCAAAACTATGGGGATATAAGTATAACATGTATTTCAAGAGAATATTTCCATAAGTTGTTTTACAAAATAAAAACCACAAGCCCCGATGACATTAAGGTATAGATATACTTAAACCAATAGTTAGACACGATGTCCTCAGGATCGAAAGCTAGAGTCGACATTAGAGTTATCTCGAGAATAAATTGGTTATTCGTACGCAATTTTAATTAGTTATGACGTGTGCGTTAAAGTCAAGTCTAAATGTGGTTATTGTGAGGGCGCAATATCTACTAGGCAGGAATTACATTAAATTAGGTCAGTCTTGGGTTTGGCTAAAATCTATAATTCTGATATCGCTCGAAACTTCTATTACAAATTTGGGAAAGAAAATAAAAACAACGAAGGAAATATTATAAACGTGACTTTTGATACACCCAATGTCACAAAAATATTCTAAATCACTTGGAAGAAGCTACAATGAAGGGCATAATAAAAAGTCAAAAAAACCTATGTCACTTGCGCACCAACAAAGGTTCATATAGTCAGTACATTCGTACATGTTGAATTGACTGAGAAGTTGAACAGGAAAGGTTAAATGCGGGAAAATTAATAAATTTGTTTTCTAGAGAATTTAGACATCAATTGCTTAATTCTTTTGACGAACTGACTTTTTAATTCAAAAGGTAAAGACCAAGATTGAGTTCAACCAAAAAAACGCCCCCTCCGAGACACTTGGCACGAGAATGTCCGTAGAAAACACACTTTTTGTGGATTTATTACACTTTTTGACAATTCCTTTCCTTTCCTTTTTCTGTACCAGCATTGGCATCCTTGATGAGCATTAATATGGTTAACAAAAATGTAGTCAGAAGTCAAATTTTCGAATCCAGCTTCAGTCATGTATTCGGGTATCCGGTTCGAAAAAAAACGCTTATGCTCTTTCACAGAGTTTTGAACCTCCACCACATGACAGCAGATATGAAGGCGAGGGAAAACATTCCCCCAATGGAAAACTTTCAAGTGGATCGGACACACATTCCAATATGGAAAAATGCATTAAAGAGTTGAGCGGCTGTCTGAGGTCTGAGGCATTTTGCCAGAAACCGCACACGAAAGCGCGTAGCAGCGCCGTAGACATAGTTCAGGTCAGGCCCTATGAACCCACAAGTGAAAACAGGACTTAATGCTATGGTGGGTATATTCGATTGCCTTATTCACCTACCAAAACTTTAACTGGCCTGTATAGGTATAATAATTCAAATCGTGAATTCTAAAGTTAACCCTGGAAACTAAATTTTGATGACCAGACACCAGACCATTAAAATTTCTATGAACCGAGCGTGCTAAGATCGTTCTAATTTGTTTGTGAAAAACACTATAATAGACTAAGAGCTAGCAACGTTTTTTAGTCATTTTAGCAAGGCTGTAACTTTGTGAGCTTAGTTCGGGGGACTACTGAACACAAAAATATATTTCTGGCAGTGCTGCGTTGGTTTATATATTAATGCCATAACCTCAAAAGGGCAAACAATAGGTACCTCATTTTAGCAAACTTAAGATTTTGGTATGTGTTAGCTTACGACCGATGTAGACAGAAAATGCAATTGCCATATCAGTTAGCCGCAGCGCTGCCAGAAATGTATTTTCGTGTTCAGTAGTCACCACGAACTAAGCTCACAAAGTTACAGCCTTGCTAAAATGACTTTAGCAAAAACGTTGCTAGCACTTACTCTACTAGAGCACATAGCTCTCATATGGTTATTATTATTAATTTGTGCTCGAACAGCAAGGCTCGTCCGACATTTCAACTATTTAGTTCATCCAGTTTTTTTCCTGTCAAATGTGACTGTAAGTGCATAATCAGCTTTTTACTCAGCCTCAGTCAATTTATTCTGAGCTCATAGAGCGCGCTTAGAGAATTCTCTGAACGAAAAAAGAAGCAAAAATTCTGAGCCCTGATGTATCTGAGCTAAAAAAAGAAACACTAACAATTCCCTGGAATGTCTCAATGCCCTGGCACCCAAAAATGGTTAATGTTCAACTCTTCGGCCATCTCCGTAAGAGATGATCCGCAGTCGAGGGCTTCTTGAGAAGTTATAGAGATCGAATCCAAGGATTTGAATGCTTCTTGGCTGTCCGAAAATATGCAGATAACTTTAACGGATATCACGTTTTTCTTGAGCTATTATTTTATTGCCATAATTTCCGCCTTGAACACGCTATAATAGTTGGTAGACAGAAGTAGAGATTAGATAAAACACCCATCAACTCCGTCTTTGGTTTTTAAGCCGTCAGTATAGAAGTGAATTGAAGCGTGGTGGTACATTGGTATTTCCTTGACCACTGTGAGGTAGCTTTAAGGCGAATGGCTGCACTTTCCTAATTCTCATGAGCATGACCATACATTACACTTGACAACTGCGAGGACAGCAATTTTCCAAAACTCCTTCTGTTACAAGACAAGCAAACTTTGAAACTCGTTTCCTGCGGATATATTTCCTGTAGACTACAATTTGTAACAATTTAAGTGCAGAACTAACATGCATCTTCAAGCATCTCGGGGCGCTGATGAAGCGTTATAGGTTCGCCTCTCCCGGCAGAAGCTTATACACATACAAGCTGCGCGCTGTTCCACCAGACAATTACCCCATAAGTAAGTATCGGTCTTATGGCGGTGGCCACGGTGTAGCGGTTAGAGTCATTGCTTGATACCCGAGCGGCGTGGTTCGAGCAGAGAGCAATACTCTGCCACCGACCATAAAGAGAAACGAATAATATCAGAGTTTCTCCACCACTAAGGGTTTCTTAGTTGGTAGTTCATTTTTGGGATTGGTTTGAGTGCTCCAGGATTTGGAAATTCACTTAAAAAAAATAAAAAAAAATCGGTCTTATGACCGAAATATTACACCATTGAGAACGTGAGGGTCGACCTGGAATTTTATATTTCCTGGTGAGGAGCACCCGATCAGATTTATAGGGAGTCTTACACCCAAACCGCACAGACTTGCCCAGCTAGCTATCTAATATTTAGGTGCTTTCAGTTCGCAAAATGAGCCGTCGAAATTCAGGTCTGATCTATCGCTGATGTGGTGACGTTGTTGAAAGCACCTTCTATGTCAAGGAAGGTTGCCATTGTATATACTTGTTACACAAGGAGTATTCGATATTACGTACTAATATGTGTAATGCCGTCTCCACTGATTTACCTTTGTAGTATGCATGTTGTGCCTTTGACAGTACAACTTAAATGAAAGTGTGCGTGGAAAGTTTTTTTTTTGGAATCGATATTAACAAAATAATATAGATAGTATTTTCAGTGCTCAATTTTTTTATGGATTTTTATATATGCCCATGTATTTTTGGTTTAGTCCTTCCAGCAATTCTGGGTTTGACAGCGGCAGCTGTACTCTCTGCGGTAGCATGCATTTGCGCCAAGCATCTACGTGCCAGAAATAAAAAGACAGCACATGATACTAGCTACCCCTTTCAACCGACACGCCGACCGACAGCAGTGCGATCACCAAGCGGTCAGCCGCCACATTATCTAAAGAAGTCGCCCTCACCGACTGGAACCAAACAAATTGGTATCTTGCAGCCGGTTCAAGACCAAACCGCATCAAATACAACAACTCCAATTGCTCCGCAAACAATTAAATTTGTCGAAGAAGATGAAGTTCAACCAAAGACATTGAACGAAAATGAAGCAGTCGCCAAAAAGTCACCCGTTGAGATTGAGAGTCCTGGCAAGGATATGCCCGATGGATGGGAATATGGCAAATTGGGAACAATTTTCTTCAAGCTAAGATATCTCAAGGAGCGCAGTGCTTTAGTTGTCTCAATAATACGTTGTCGCGGTCTACCCTGTAAGACTTCTTCTGGATCTGGTAGCCATGATGTGCCACCAGGTATGAACGGTCGAACTCAAGCTGCTACCGATCCGTATGTCAAACTTCAACTATTGCCCGATAAACAACACAAGGTCAAGACCAGGTGAGAATAGAACGTCAACAAGCTAAATGAATTCAATTAATATCTGATAATTTTTCATTATAGGGTTGTGCGCAATACCAGAAACCCCGTTTACGATGAAGACTTCACATTCTACGGCCTGAATATTCATGAGCTTGGCGCAATGACATTGCATTTCGTGATCCTAAGTTTCGATCGTTATTCTCGCGATGATGTTATCGGCGAAGTTGTCTGGCCCTTGTCATCGATTAGTCTGAGGGAAATCGAAAAAGAACACATGTCAATAAGTAAGGAGATCCAACCACGTAGCTTGAAGATAAGGGCACAAGGTCGTGGAGAGCTTCTCATCTCGCTGTGTTGGCAACCGGCTGCTGGACGTTTGACAGTTGTGCTATTGAAGGCACGTAATCTACCGCGAATGGATGTCACAGGTCTAGCTGATCCATATGTAAAGATTTATTTGCTCTACAATGGTCAGAGGATTGCAAAGAAGAAGACACATGTCAAGAAGCGAACATTGAGTCCAGTGTTTAATGAGAGTTTTGCTTTTGATATTCCAACAGCTGAGGTATGGTTTTAGGTTTTTTTTATAGGCATATACGATACATATATGTATATATTTATTTTTAATTTGTTAAAGGGCACTGGAGCTACTCTTGATGGCGTCTCGCTGGAGTTAATGCTTCTCGATTGGGATCGAGTTACCAAAAACGAGGTGAGTTCATTTGAATGCAGTTCGAGTTAATTTTTTTGTAATGGGAATTCGCTGGAAGGAAAAATCATCGAAATACATTGCAGAGCTATTACGCGAGGGATGCTTCTGCAATAGTGAGGGACTTTAACCCGATCTAAAAAAAACTCCCAAGGGGACTACATTCGTCATCCCGAATTGATTGCACCTAGTCGTTCGACTAATCGGCAATTTATTTTTGATTAATTTTAAAAAATTTAGAGGATAAATCCGACGTTTGCCGAATTTCTATACTTTTTTAGTTGAAAGTATTACCTACTTTCTTGGTCTTAGCTAAGATCAAGAGGTTTTACCCGCCTTAATCTCCTGATAACATTGTCAGTATTTAAAAGTTCTGTTATTTCTATGTTAACATGGTTAAGAAGTCTACTTTTATGCCTTCGGGCAACTTTTTTAACCTCTTCCTCAACCATTTCAATGTTAAGATCTCTATGTAGATCAGCGTTGCGTATGTACCAAGGTGCATTGACTATGTTCCTTAGTACTTTCTTTTGGAAAACCTGCATTTTTTGCAAATTTGTTTGGCATGTACTACATGCCCACAACTGGATCCCGTAAGTCCATACTGGTTTTAGAACTTGCTTGTATAGCAATAACTTATTATAATTTGACAGAGATGAATATCTCCCATTAAGCCAATACATTTTACTGTATCGCATGTTCAACTCGTCTCTTTTTTTCTTTACATGCGCTTTCCAACGCAGTTTAGCATCTAGAGTCATGCCTAGATATTTGGCTGTATTTGAGTATTCCACTACATTGTTGTTTATGTATACTGGAATATATGGTACGTTTTTATACGTAAAATTAATATGTACTGACTTAAGGTCATTTAATCTAATCTGCCATTTTTTTGTCCAATCAGAGATATTGTCTATTGCCCTTTGAAGCTTTTTTGTTGCTACTTCGACAGTTGATCCCACAGCAAGGACAGCTGTGTCCAAGCTAAATAAACTGAGACTTCCAACTTCGTGCGGTTGACACTTTCTTTGCATACAATCGGTCGGTATTCCTTGTTTACTCGACCCTGTGGGCTGGGATTTTAAGATCCTACTTAGTACTCGGCGTGTTACCTACGTGTTGTATGAAAAAGAAGCGGACTTGAAAAACTTTTCAAATAAAACTCAATTTTTTCCACAACGTTATAATTTTGAGTTTTAATTTTCGAGGTTAGAGGTGATGGGAGTACAAAAGCGAATTGAATTTAATTTTAGTTAACAACTATCTTATATACAAAAACAAAATATGACATTTACTAATAACATTTCGATAAGTGACATTTGACATAATTGGTACGGATGTGCATTTTAGAATTTACGGCGATTACATATAACGTTAAACAAAATATACTCATAATTGGAATTGAGAATTTACATTAATAACAATTAATAAATAATTATGACTGAACACGGCGACAGAACTGATAGAATGAGAGCTAACATTTCGTCCTTTTAACAGCGGTTTCCTTTATCTATTCTTCACCGAATAATGCCAGTCATGGAAATAAATTGACGAACTCCTTGTTTGCACAGTGGTTTAGTGGACTGGAGTAGGTTGTGACAAGCTGCTTGGGTACCTATATGGACCTGTTGCGCCAACTATTTATTTATAAGTAGAACTCTAACTCGTATAGATAGTTATTAACCGATAGGCTGTTTGACTTGTTATATTTGTTCATGCCATTCGCTACTAGATGCAAAGATGGCGGAAGTTTCTCACAAAACAATTTGTTAATACTATACAATGAAATAAAAATGCACTAATTTTGTTGCTATAGGGTGTTTCTATAAGATCATAACTCATAACAAATTATGAAAAGACTGTGTCGATATTTTCGTAAAGACCTTACAAAATTGACTCAAGAACTGAATGGAGCTTTTTAATTCTTGGAAGCGTCGAGACTTATCTGATCGGTCTAATATTGAATATGAATTGCCAACGTTCCGGCCGATATACAAGATGATACAAAGATTGTCACTCGGCGTTCTTTGGCTGTATTTTTTTTATGAATAAATAACTTTGGTTCTGCTTTTATATTATATTAATTAAGTGGCCACCGACCATAAGTAATGCTAATGACCATTTGGGCCATATTGATGCCCAATTGCGTGACACGCAGTTTATCACATCACATTGGATTAGGCACCATATTGGGCCCATCGCCATCCCTGGGGAGCCTTAACAGTCGAAAACCTAAACCACTTCGCCCAAACAATTAATTTCCCTACAAAACCTAAAAATTTTTTAAATTTTGTCTGCGAGGCCAACCTCCTCCAAATTGTCGAAGAAGTAGGTAGGTACCTTCCAAGGTATTTTCTCTTGTACCGAGCAATAGCTTGAAATTCACAGAGGAGATGAGTTATGCGAAATGTAAGTGTTCGCAATACCTGCATGTGTCCGTATCTGTTAAACCTAATCTCATAGGGTGCTTCCTTAAAAGACAGTGCCCGGAGAGTATCTGAGTATCTGATCAGGTCGGATGTTTTGTTTCGGCAGTTAAAGGTTTATATAGTCCGAGAGAGGAATTGATATTTCTGGTGACAAGCATCGTGAAAGGCCAATTGGTGATGCTATGATCTACATTTTTATCTTTTCCAGAGCGCGTTTAATTGCATCTTCCCTAACGTTATTGAAAGCCCCCTCAATGTCTAAGAAGGCAAATTACTTGTGGTGTATGCTGTTTTCTATTTTATCTACTACTTCATGTAGACTGTAGAGCTGTTTCTACAGATTTACCTTTTAGAAAGCAGTGCGTGCTGAGCATTGTATATAGATTTCCGTTACAACACTTGCTTTTTATGTGGATGTCGAGAAGCCTTTCAAGTGTCTTTAGAAGAAATGACGAGAGACTGATGGGTCTACAGTCTTTCGCAGAGGTAAGGCTTAGTTTACCTGCTTTAGGTATGAAAACCACTTATACCTCGCTCAATGCCGTGGGTATGTAGCCACATTTTAGGCAATGTATACAAATTTCCCTGATTCTGCCTGTAACCATAGCCGGAGCCTTTTGCAACTTAGCTGGCAGAATGTCATCAGGGCTCGGGGCTTTGTATTGAGCGAAGGACATTATAACCCAACGCACTTTTTTCCAAGTGAAGATGTGTTCTATTTCCCCTTCGATTGGCAAGTCAGCGTACTCATAATACCCATTCGGTATCGAAGCCGATTCCCGGAAAATGAGCTTCAACTAAAGCTTCTAAAACTTCCTCACTGCTTTCAGCCCATCCACCATTAGATTTTCTAATAAAGCTGGGAACTACCGAATCTTTAGCAATAATTTTGTGAAGTCTGGAGGCTTCACTGGTATCTACAATCTATTCACAGAAAAGCTTCCAGGATTTCCTTTTAAATCGCCAGCCTGATCAAGTACTTAAACTCTTGCTCCCTACATATTCATCCCATGTAATATCATTCCCTACCACTTTAGCTCTGTTGTAAAAATGTTTGACCTATTTTCTTTTGGAGCTTAACTCCTTGTTCCACCACGGAGGTCGAGACCTCTTAGACGTTTCCTGACTGGATAACTTTTTTTATAGGCTTTATTCAAAGTTGTATATGTGTTGTCAACTGCCTTAGCCTTATCTTTATCTGGGGGGTTGGTCATGCGAGCTGGACCCTCCTCCAGATGTTACCCTACGATTATCTTTTACCTATCCCAGTCAGCTCTTCATGGATTTCTATAGGTATTGCTCTCCTAACTTAGGAAGCTTATTTGAAAGCGAATCCACTTGTGATGCGATAGAGATGCCTTATCTAATACCCTCCATTTACAAACTGTGAGAGAATCAGTACAAGATAAAAAATTTAAATCAAAAAGTAGTGTTTATATCATTGCTTCCCCACTGAGAATGATGCGCATTTGCATTGCAGCCCGCGACCGCGACGAAGCCAATCGTTCCTAGCCATCAGCTGCCTCATCTTGTCAGACGGGACTTCCGATAGGCCAATACCATGCAAATCGGCTTTTTCCATTCTCGTTCACAGGAAACAGCTATGAGGTCTCCATCACTGAAATTATTCAAAAGAAAACCCCTTATATTGAAAAAAAGGCGTGTATTTCCTGATGCTGAGCCCTTGGATACAGTTTTTACTACTGTCAACCCCGTGCGACACTGATGGCCAAAAAACACCTTAACATCCGAGAGCATACCTAATTGTCCTCAGAAAATTAGAGTTCACTTCCATTTGACTCAAAAATGTTAGGATCGGGTTTTTCGAATTTAGTCTTTATGCATCTTTAGAATTTGGTTAGCAATCACGTTATCATCACGATCAATTTATTGATCCTTTCGGTCAAAATCCATTACTGTGTGCTGGTGCAAAAGATGGGCAGTTGGCAAATTATCTATTAAATATCTACTTTATATCGTTATAGGTAATTGGCCGACTTGAACTCGGCGGACCCAATTCTGGTGGAACAGCTCTTAACCATTGGAATGAAGTTTGTAATTCACCGAGAAGACAAATTGCCGAATGGCATAAACTTAATGAGTAGATGATTAACTTTAATTAGCAATGAAAATTTCAAAGAAAAAATTTCATTGGAAAATATAAAAGAAAAACAAATATAATATCTAACGAGTAGCAAAAACTAATTTTAATTAAACCGTATAATCTGAAATGTGTCCGAAGGTAGTGGCATTAATCTACAAAAGCAAATATGCCTCTAAATTCACTCATGCATAGAGCAAATACATTACTCAATTAATAATGCTTAAGTATAATTAAATGTAATGAAATACACAAACACAAAAAAAAAAGCGACAAAAAGTAGTGATGATGGAGAATTGGACAAGGAAGAAAACTTCTGATGCTGATATGCATATTGCACATTGGACATGGACATCCCCTGAAAGATAATTTTCTTCATTGAACAATTTTCCATCATAATATTTTCTAATCAGATTTTATACAAAAAATGTAGCGTGAATTATGTATTTTGCTGATAAAATAAAAAAAATGATATTGACTGCTTTCGTTGTCACAGCTGATTAATTGAGACCTTTGTCAGCACTTTTAAATGAAAAACGAAAAAAAAAAAATAAATAAATAGAAATGATATAAATAAAATTGAAATGTTTATATACTCGTGCTACTGCTATATTTGCTATGAAATTAGCTACACCAATTGTATTAATATACTAATTAGATGTATATGTATATCTGGAGCTTATTAATGATTGAGAAAGTGACATAATAAATATAAAAAAATAGATTCTAGCGTAAGCTCTTTCGTATAATGGCGGTGTAAGCTTAATTAATGAATAACTTTATGTAAAATTAATATCTCATATAAAACACATGGAAACGTACTGAAATAAACACATAAAAATACATTTCAATATAAATATTTAAAAGACCACACATAGATATCTAAATAAATGTGCATTCACTTCAAAGAACATCATTTTGATAAAAAAAAAAAACTATTTAATGCATTATACAAGAAAAAACTGTCATACAATACACCCACACAAATCGACTTGCGTATTCAATTTTAAAGTGAGATTGAGAGGCTAATGCAGCGGGACAGTGCATTCGGTTAAACTTAAAGGCTTCAGTTGAGACCATTTTAGGTCGATTCACTAGACAAAACATACATAGCCATCACACTATCATACAGCTTATCCACGGGACAATTGAACTCATCATCTACAGGGTTTTTCAATAAGAGCGCTACAAAAGTTTTTTTTAAATAAAACAAAAACGGTTTTGGATATCAATGAAATTCTTTATTCCTGTGAAAGTACGTTTTATGCCATTATGTATGGAACTCGATTTCTTTTGCATGGCCACCACGGGCACGCTTGCAGAAGTTCAGACGCTGAACCCAATTTTCGACGGTTTTCAAGCATAAATCGGCCGATACTGCTGCAGTTTCACGTTCGATATTCGTACGAAGTTCATCAATCGTCGCTGGCTTGTTGGCATAGACCATAGACTTGACGTAGCCCCACAGGAAATAGTCTAACGGCGTCAAAACGCACGACCGAGGCGGCCAAGCGACTGGACCATTTCGTGAGATAACACGTTCTCCAAACTTGGTTTCCAATAAATTGATTGTGACATTCGCTGTGTAGCTTGTGGCGCCGTCCTGTTGGAACCACATGTCCTCCAAGTCCATATCATCCAATTGGGGCCAAAAATATTCGGTTATCATTGAACGCTAGCGATTCCCATTCACAGTAACGTGCCGGTCTTGATAATCACGGAAGAAGTACGGCCCAATGACGCCGCCGGCCCATAAACCACACCAAACCGTAATTTTTTCGGGATGCAATGATGACTCATGCAGTACGTGTGGATTGCTGCCTGACCAATACCGCATATTTTGTTTATTGACGAAGCCATTCAGCCAGAAATGAGCCTCATCATAAATTGGACGTAGCGCTCTTAACGTTGAGGCCACTGATTCCGAATTTCGGTAGTAAATTTTAATAATTTCGACTCGCTGTTGGCTCGTATATCTTTCCATCATGAAATGGCAAACCTTACTAAAGAGAAATGTCAAAAGAGCGGCTCTACTTTTGTAGCGTCACTATTGAAAAACCCGTTACTAATACCATGGGGCTTTTAAGAAAACAGTCGGAACCTAACCATTGGTGTTCGCCATGCTTGGTAATAAACGAAAACTAAATGCCAAACGACATTGAATAAAAATACTTCTCATAGATGGGTTAGTCCTTAGCCTGTGTCGCGTTTGCATATAAACTTTATGATCGGTAAGTGACAGCCTTGGATGAGTTGTCCACTCTGCCTTAGGAAGACATGTCTAATAATCGCAGGTACAGCTAAAATCTGGGAAACATCAAACTGATGAAGTGTCGGTGTCATTATTTAAATTGCAGTATACCAGAACAAAGTACACCACTCACTGTCTCACTCACCGTCTGCTTTAAATTGATGTAGTTACTCGATCTAGATACGCATTTCGATAAAATACAGTACATAATCAAACCAACAAACTTTCAATGTATATTTTTAATAATTTTTTTTTTTTTCAGTGTAGCTTTGTAAAATAGACTTATTTAATGCTTTGATTTATTTTATTTTTACCATAGTCCTGCACAATATATTATTTTTTATACTTGAAACCATTATATAAAAATATATATCAAGGTACCTTAAATTTATTTATGTAAGCTAAAACAAAAAAAAAAATATTTAAACCACTTTAATAAATAAATTGGTGTAGGTATATATATGGAATGAACTCATTACAAGAATATAATAGATAGTGGACCCAAGAATATTATAAAATCTTAAAAAATAAAAAAAAAATTATAAAAAACACCAATAAAAGAAATATTGTATAGATTTTAAGATTTTGCTTTCAAAATTTGCACAGCCTATCTTATTCTTCTTCATAGCGTATATATGGAAAATTATCACATAAGGAAGAAAGTTTAAATATTTTGACATGACATAAGATTTGTGGTTAGAATATATTTTGTTGAAAATATAAATTATATTATTATATTGAAAAAAAAAAGAAAAACATTTTCGTAGGATGTTAAACACTTTCTGTTCGTACCATGTATATTCTTACCAAAGATTATCTAATTAATATTGTGTAATTAGTTTCCATTCTAAGCTCTTTCCAGGCACACAAAAACAAAATGATAACAATATTGAAGAGTCATCATTAATTGAGGCGTTCGTTCGGACTGTAATTCAAAGAGTACTGTTTCTTGGAGTGATGTAAGATTTAAATAGTTTATTTGTTACTTAATAATTTCCCTTTATCCTCCCCCTTTTTTGATTGTTTAACTGATCAACAAATATAATATAACACAACTGTAATATTACATAATGTATACATGTTTGCAGGAAGCATTATTATTGTAATTTATATATTTAACAGTATTGTGGAAAGGATGTAAATCGATAAGAAGCCATCTTACTCAAAAATGAAATAAATAAATAAATAATAGTAATTATCTTACTGTCACCCAAAAGAAGAATTAGTTTTAATTGTTTAAAATATTTGTTTGCTCTAATGACTGAATTTGTGGCCACATTCAAGACGACGCGACGCGACGACAGAAGCAGAGACATAACTAATTGGAAGCATTGAACACACCCATAAGCAATCGAGAATTGCAAACACTGATGCCCAGTTTTATGGTGTGCACCTAAATGTACTTAGTTCAAGTTTGAGTGAAGATGACCAGATAAGTGTCACTCAAGCATATTGTGCGCTTCAGAGTCATTTCAAACTACTCAAATGGTACAAACAACTTGGCAGCACTTAAAAAAATGTCTCCTATCTAGAGCATAATAAAGGACGCCTAACTTTAGTGAAGACGACGTAAAATTACGCCACTAAACAATTCGTCATTATTCAGTGATTTCCAAAATCTAAATCACGATCTAAATCCATATTTATAAACTGTTTAGTTTATATTTTAAGAATTGAATTGAGTAGCTTGCCACCTGTCAGAGTTAAGACCCCGACCCATAGATTCTGTCGCATCCATTGCGGCAACGTATTCGACTGACAGGTTGATGGAATACACAGAAGCTTTTGGATGCTGACCCATAAGCAACGTACGTGCCGGATGCGACGGATAAAGTAGGTTTACTTTCTACTTTTCTGTCCGTCGCATCTGCTCCGAAAAAGAGGAAATATAAGAAGCACGCATTTAAACCTTATCCTAGGAATGAGGTTAGAATGTTTCACCAACAACAAAGCCTGTAAGATGAACATTTTTGGTACAGAAATTTAAAATTACTATTTCTGCTGGCTGACTGCAATGACGGCCCTGTCAGGTGGTATGAGCCATTCAAAATTGATAATGATAAGGATCAATCTGACCAAAAGGATATAAACTTCGCTAAGCTTTTCAAGGCTGAAAGAGATGATTTTGTAGGGGACATCCCTCAACTCATCTATACAATTTGAAAGGAACTTCAGCATCGTCTGTTTCGTCCCAAGGAAAGAAGATTCTTTGATCTGCGCGAATGTTTCCTCAACATCGTATACACCGTAATTTTCTGCGAACTCTTTATGCCGATGGAAATGGAAACCAACATGATAGGTATTTATGAGTACGATCTTAAAGCGGGAAAGTATACCATCGACTAAAAGACCCAGGAATTCCAAATCGGCAACCACCTATTCATCGGTCTTAAGGTTGCCTTTGAAAGCATAAGTAGATATGAGCTGTACAGAGCCATGACTAGGTTTCGCACTCCCCGACTCTAATCATTCAAAAGTCTTTACAATTATTCCCATGCGTCGATGACATTGACACATGCTGGCCGGCGGCGCACATACTGGCCTGCGCTTGAACACTTGCACATGAATACGTAGGTTTTCCCCTGTGCCATTCGAAATGACACCCAGAGTCTGAAACACTCTTGAGCCCAGACAATTTAAACAGCACCATCGGATTCGAAAGCGTTCAATCCCGAGGAATACATACGTGCTGCTGGAACCAAAACTAGAGTACATGCAACTGTTTTTGCATCTTGTAGGCGGATTTTCGAATTTGTTTAAATGTCCAAGCTCGCGTAGGGTTTATTGATAGATTTAAATAGTCCATAGTTTTAAAAGAAACACTCCTCTATATTTGCATCGAGTCGTAGTAGACGTTCAATCACGTGCAAAACCCACAATTAAGTTTCATTGAAAAAAATAGTACGTATACGCCTAAGTGTCTCTCTCCAACATTTACAATATCATTTTTATTTTACAAAATGTTAGGATCTTAATGGGTGGGACGGAAGAAATCTTATCAAGCCCACTCAACGAACTAGAAGGTCGATTGTGATCCTGAAAAACATGAAACAAACAAAAAATACAGTTCTTAATTAACCGATCTCATACTGATCTGATATATGAAAACCTTTTAACTCTGCGGTATTTGCGAAGAACCTGATGGGTTATAGGGAGCGTAGACGTCGTTCTTGCAGAGCGGGCCAGTGTCACAGTAAATTTTGGACTCCACTTTCTCCTCTTCTCAGCAGTTTTGCATAAATCGTTGGATTCTATTTTAAATTTCCCGAGCATAACTCCAGTGGCACAGTTTAGCCCGATTACACGAGTTATGATGATGAAGATCTATTTAGTTTCAAAAGTCTCTTTGTTATATTTTGGTGTAGTTTCGGCTATAAGTGGTCCAGTTTTCCCTAAATAGACATGATGAGTTGGCCTTCTTCACTACTATGTCGTCGATTATGCTATGCAATTTTGCAATCGGTGGCAGTATGGAGGTGTACGCTTCTCTGATGTTCATTTCCGATTCCATTCTTGCCAAAGCAACCGCCTTTTCATTTCCTTCTACATTATATTGATATTTCTGAAGAACCCTGCAGAGTTTGACCGAATGGTTCTTAAACAATGATCAATGCGTCGGGACATCTCCAAACCTCATTTGATTTAGTTCTATTAGGGCTGCCTGGCTGTCAACGAAGATAGTTAAATCCAATGGAGAAATGTCTTCTATGTGTCTTGCAACTTTTTCTATATTTCCAGGAAAACCATATCTAACCTTAAAGATTTTTATTCAATTTTCAATTCTAATCTTGCAGTGTTTCTGAGTAAAAACCATTTTGAGCCATCCATATAGATTGTAATTCCGTAGGTCGTTATCTACATTCTACACTAGTGGACTCCCTATCTCCCCGATTTGAGAGTAGCATTGGAATATAAAGACTAAACTCATTATTTGCACTAAATTGCCTAACAATTTTCTATATTATGCTTAAAATTACCATCTCGATAGTTGCTCTGGTACCACATGTTGCATTCTCTCAATCCGAGAGCTCGTTTTGTTGCAGAGCCTTTGATGAAGGAGTTCAGTGAAGGATGCAATAAATCATGTGCGCTTCTCACAACTTTTTTAGTCTCCCGTCGTGTAAAGTGCTCCTAGCCACTGCATACTTTGTACAGTATTCTTTCATATATAGATCTTTGTGTCATCAGTTCGACGTCCACCATACTATAGAGATGATTGGTATTATAATTGCCTTGTACAGGGTTCGCCATCTAGTGGTTTCTTTTTAAATCGTTGGTTATTTTGACACTGACAGCCGTTTCCCGCTCGAAATCTTACGCTCGAAATCTTACGCTTGAACAATGTTGGGAAATAATGACTTATTTTTAAAGTGAGCGCTGTACAGCCCAAACAGTGCGTTTTTTTAAAGAAGTTTTGGCCGAAATGAAGCATCCACCGCGCCTGCTGTACGCAAGTTTGTGCAAAAAGCTCGTAAGACTGGTATGCTAGTGGACAACACTCATGGTCCCTGTCGTCGTACGGTGCACACAGGCGAGAATGTGGCTGCGGATTGTGGAGTGTGGCATAGTTTTGGACTATTTTTTTTTTTTGGAAAATGAGGCTGGGAACAACCTGTCGGTCAACGGCGGGAGTTACAGAGCCATGTCAACCGACTTTTTAACTTTCTCGTATACGTAGTAAGAGAACAGTTTAATAACAGTGCTTTTCGAATCCAAATTTGTAACATTTGTCAGCATAATTTTACAAAAAAACCGCTCTAACGATTTTGATCAAAATACATACATATTTAAGACAACAAAAGCATTCTAAACGTGATCAGATCACGTACTTAGTTTTCCTCAGAAAACTCGAATATAGGTGTTTTATGATTATTTCTTAAGCCCAAAACTTCAGTGGCAATATAATTCGAAATTCATTGCCTACTTGTCTTCTTCAAGTTTCAGTTGGGGGTGAAATTTGAAAGTACGTTATTAATTACTCCTTGAGTGGGCTGGGTTTTAAACGTAAAATTTGCTGAAATGTCTCTGAGATTCTGCGAGATTCACAATAAACGAGAAAGCTACGTGCGACAAAGTCGTGCATATTTTTAAAGGCTTTTACTTAACTTCGTGAAAAATTTGTTGTGTCAAAATCTTGCAAGTCAAATTTGAACCACTTTCTCTAAACTTAGAACTTTGAAATTTTCTATGCTGGTTGGGTCGTGAAGACAATGCAATATTTAGAAAGAATTTTTAGATTTTCACTTCCCCTGCCCCTTCAAAGAAGGCTTTTTCATAACACATGATCCATTTGCCGTATTAACTTGAAACTTTATATGTCAAAAGATAAGTCAAAACTATTACATATCTAATTAATACTTTGTACCGATTCGTCCTATAAGGATTGAAAAAAGGGGGTGCAAACTTTTCTATGTTTACCTTACTACGCTCAACTTGCCATTATACTCATAAATATATGTAGGTGAACTCAAAAAATCCTTTTAATTGTTAGGCAATACTTCACCGAGTATTTTCAGCTAACATTCATCTTTCTAGTCCATCCAGAGGGCAAGATATAATAAATTGAAAATAGATCTTATTCGGCCAAATGCGAAAAAAAATTGCTATCTTGATTGCAGTTGTGCTTAGGAAGGGTAGTTTTATTTGCGTTCTAAAAATAGAATTGTCACTGTGACGGGCATTCAGAATATATGCTCATATCATGTATGGCGTAGTTGAATTTGATGTATGGAATATGGATATGGATAAAACAAACTATGTACATATGTACGTATATAGGAGTTTGTGATGCGTAAATATGTAGGTATGCACATGCACAATCGTACATACTTATATTTGAGATCTGCAGCTATGGATAAGGTATAGGTAGGTACGCGTAGTAATATCAATCAAACCATACCTGCCGCGAATTTTCATTTATGTGAAATACATACCTATTATGTCCATTGACTTGGGACTTTGAAATTTAACATGCTGATGTTTCAGTTTTGATGACAATACAATAAACTAATAGTAAAAAAAAGCTTTTGTAAGCATGTAGGTAGATATTAAACTGCACTAAAAAGCAAAAAATAAAATAATAGTTTAAAAAACTAAAAAAACGCTTTTATAAGTAGGTGCTGCACTAAAAGCAAAAAAATAAAAATTAACCAATCTAGTTTTAAGGTTTATCCTGGAAGGGGCTTAGTGTAAGCCATGTTTGTGTAGTTTACACTCAAATAATACAATACAGAACTACAAACATGGCTTACACTAAGCTCCTTCCAGGATAAACCTTAAAAATAGATTGGTTAATTTTTATTTTTTTGCTTTTAGTGCAGGACCTACTTATAAAAGCGTTTTTTTAGTTTTTTAAACTATTATTTTATTTTACTAAAATTTAAGACATGGACTTGGACGACCTCTGGTTCATGCAGGCTGGTGCGCCATGCCACAATTGAAACAATCGATCCTTTGCGCACCAAATTCCCAAATCGTGTTATCAGCCGTCTTGGTGATGTCAATTGCCCCCCTTGGAGCTACGATTTAACCCCTTTGGCCTTTTTTTTTTGTTGGGAACCGCGAAGGACCGATATTATGCCAACAATCCGGAAACTATTCAAGCACAATATCATCCAAGCACTCCGTGGTATTTGCATGAGTGCTGAGGATATAACATTCTAATACTATAGTAGAACAGATAAAAAATTATACTTGACAACTTTCTGTTTATTTAAACAAATGTGAAATTAATTTCGCTGATGACACATAATTTTACCAGAATTTATTTTGTCTGGTTTCCCCCAAGCTAATCTATCCAAGAAGATCATATTACCTATATACACTTATAATCATAGCTTATCTCTCAGAATTTAATGTTTTAATCGCCGTAAGCTAGAGACCATTCCACCTAAGGCGCAGACTTAACTTCTCAAGCATTGATTATGTTTGAAGAAGATTCGAATCTGACTACAACTTGTTGTACCTCCAATCAAACCATCTCGTCGAACCTGTCTCAGACACAGTTTCAGTTGCTAAACTGCATTCAATTCTCATAAATAAATGCTAGCATGCTGGTAGCTGGCAGGTTCATTAAGTTGTTATCCGGCGAACGAAAAGGTCTAGAGACTGCGCGAAAACCACGGTATAGAATATAGATACGTTTAGCCACGCTTCAAGCTGTTGGCCAATTCTCGTATTTACAAAAGAGACAAATAATTAAGTGTAACCGATAGTTTTAGTGCTTAAGAAACTTTAAATTTTGTGTAATACATCAGGCTCGGTAATTCGATAGTCGTCTTCCTTTCGAAGTAAGTACCCACAAAGTGTATTGAATAGTTTCTTCCTCTTTTATTTATTAGTACTCGTGTATTGTACTCGTTTTCGGTTTCTTCATGGGATCCTTGAACTTTTGATTTTTATTTTTTTATTAGTCTGTTTTGAGATCGTTTTCGCTCTCCAAAGTGTGATTCGATTTCATTTAGAAACGAAAACCGTATTTGTTAGTGCAATGCATCATTTAAATGCATGGGATTGTATCTAGAAAGATAGACCGTCATCGTCATCGTAGTCGTGGTCGTGGTTATTTGTTTGCTGTTGCCTGGTCTTGTACTCTAATGAGAAAGTTAGCTAAACAAATATTCACATCAAAGAAATATGCTGCACGATTTTTTTTCTACTCTTGTTTTTGTTTTATTTTTATTTTTTTTTGTAAATCTGTTCCAACTCTAAACGGATGCTGGAAGATGGTGATGGTGTGTACTTCAAACTTCAGCTGCAGTCGATTTTCATTGTAGTATAGTAGCTGGATGATTGTATCTGCAAAAGCGAAAATGTATCTCATTGCGCTTGTTATTGATACATCATAGTATCAATAGCAACAAAGCTTGTTGCAGTGCACAATGTTGGCTGTGCTAGAAGAAGAAGTAGGTGGCATTTCGAAATCTATTGTTTGTGCCGCGGATGATTTGATATTAATCCTAAAAGTGTAAAAAAAAATATAGGTTGTTATAACCTAAAGTTTATACCTCCATCAGAAGCACAGGTTTCTTGGAGAAGATTTTTTATTGGGTCAGTGAAATTAAATTGTATATTGGTTTCCGATTTAAATAAATTTCATATTTATAGGTATTCTTTCTCTGGTGATACATAGCATATTCAATTTTGTAGATGCCATTGTTTTGTACTAAAGCATTTTTATGTTTACAAAATTTCAAAGCTCAGAGCGATTTACCAACGTCAGTTTGAATAGTTAAACCAAAGAAAAGATCAATTATTTTCCGGCATTGTAAGTGAAATAGTTTTTTTTTTAGAAGTGACTGAACGTGTATCTTTTGAATGCTGTTTTGTTGCGACCTCATTATGAGTTTTTTTTGTTTATTTAACACAGTCTTAGCAAAGGCATATTCAAAGTAGGTCGTTATGTAGATACCTACCTATTTATTCCTAAATTAAAATGGATGTAGAAGTTCACTGAATACATCTATATGATTATTCAGAATCTAAGAAAATATCTTCAACTTGCAGTGACATCCACTTTTTGTTTATAAACATATGTAGGTTAGGTATATTATGTTTGGTAGTTGGCTCTGTTTGGACCAAGGGCCTTAATGCGTAGATATAGTACCTACCTGTATATCCCATTGGACGCTTTATTGCGGGTATAGCGGTTAGGGTCACGGGTGCCCGTGAAAAACAAATCGCAACGAATTTTGTATCAATACTTTTTGATCCGGAAATTGCGAATATTGATCAGTGACTGAGTAGTAGCGCACTAGGGTCCACGGATCAACCCCTGAAAAATACAAATTATATCTTTAACAAACATCTAATACTACATCCGAGAGGTTTTTTTGTTTTGTCGGAGGTTGCTACCTTTTGATGGAGCACTCAGTAAGACACAAATACTGGTCCATTCCATTGTACTGCCAAACAGACACCTTACTTAACTGTATTTAGTTTTCCCATCTTCCAAGAGCTTACTGAGCCCTGATAATAGGACTCAATTCGAATACGGCACAAATTGAAGCCTTTCACACTGAACGCTTAAAAAAAAACTAGCCTTACGGTCGCTCATGCCGTGCCCTGAATTTATTTTTAAATGCCAACTATTTTTGGGTGGACAAGGGTCATGTCACGGCACTATATCATGCGTTTAAAAAATTCGACACGCCCTTTAACAAGAAATGTATATTTATTTCTATATTCTAAACTTTTCCAATCTCTATGCAGCTCGATAAGAATGGTATGAGTGGATGATGTAACTAAAGGGTCAGCAGATTTCTTTCATCAGCATTTGTGAAGAGTCATTTTCTAAGAAGGACACACTTTCGGATTAGTTACGGAATCTGATTTCACTCGAATGACTATCTGTGCGAGCTTTACAGTAACCCTTATACTGCCTATTCAATTTTGCAACACATTTCCATGTTTACGACTTGACTAGTTCAATAGTATGCGTAAGAGCCTGCAATTTTGAAACAGGGGAATCAATTTTTAGGGCGAACATTTCTTCCATACTATCAAACATGAAGCAGAGTACACTTGGTAGTTACTTCTGTAACGGGAGCGAAGCCGCGAATAAATGCCAGGTGTTCCAATAAAGGACTTTAGCACAAAACGGACCAAAAACTATTGACGAATAATGTAGACAAAATGTCTTATCACAGACCAAGCAATTTTGAGGAGACTTTTTGCCGCCCTAAATCAATGGGTATAGTCTCGACATCAACATCATTTTCTGCCAAAGCAAATAGATTTACAAATAAATTCGGAAACTTGAGTCCACCTGTCAATTGCGCTAGATAATGACTTACAGAAGATATCTAGTTTGGTAAGTCGAACTAGATTTACAAATTTATCCTTTTCGTTCATTGTTTTTCGTGTTCCATTTTCTTAAAATAAAATAACTTTGCAATTATTTACAAAATAATCCTATAAAAAGTTTAAAAATATGTAATAATTTGCAGCCACAATTTTTTGCTAATTTAATTTCCACAAAATATTTCGAATTTCTAAGAAACACTATTTTACTGGCCCTATTGCGATTGCCGATTACCGATTAATAAACTGTTTAGATCAAGAGTAAATATTCGATTTAAAAACAAAAATTACTACTAAATAAAAAAATATATATATACGAATGGAAAAAATCAAAGCAATGTTAGATACTGTATACTGACGTTTTTGTCGACTCATCGAATTGCTTATACAATACCAAAGCAAAAACTAACTGACATAATCAAATATTACCGAGTTGCCAATCGCAATTGGCGCTAAGTCTGACAGCTGACGTGATGTGTTACAAATCTTGTCAAGAATGCCGTGACATAGACTTATTACAGTTGATTTCGATTGCATACATGCATAATTAAGTAAAAGTGATGTTAACGACCAATACAGGTAGTTTTTGCGTTTAGGAGAAATTCAGACAAAAATCTAGTCGACTTTCAATACCTACTTTTGAATGTCCCCATTTCTTTATAAGATTTATCCTATCCCTCCGTCAACGTCATTTGACAATTTTGATTACGTGATCGATCATGATCAATATAAAATGATACAAATGCAGTCAGATTTCGTAAAAAAGAAATCGGATATCTATGCGTCTATAAATTAATTACTTAGTGCAGGGGTTCCCTAAATGTCCATCGGGACGCCCTGGGACGTCGTGGCGCTATCCTAAGGGCGTCGCAAGTTTTATTTTTTCACAGCTGTAAGACTTCAATCAAAGGAAAAGCTTTACGTTTCTCATTACGAATACGAAGAGCAAGGTCGAAGTGAAATCCAATACATACGAGGCGCATTTTTAGATGAATGCAGGAATGTTAACAATCAAAATTACTCTAAATATGTGACGACGATATTTCAACCCGTCCCTATTGAAGAACAATTTAGTGACTCTTCAGTAAGATCATCTTATATTCCCAAACATATCTGCTGTGATTTTAGAAGGGCGTCGCAAAAATATTTCAACCTATCTAGGGAGTCGCAGTATGAAAAAGATTGGGAACCCCTGATGCTACTCATCTCATATTTCATATATGGTACCTATCTAGTATTTTCAGAATCTTTTCCAATTTCTTTTCATCCCTAGGGATGATGCTTCTTCTCTTAAAGGTAAACTGACTGTTTTCTCTATGAATCTGATATCTGCACAATTAAGAGCTCAACAATCAAGGTTATTTAACTTGTCCAATATATAGATGAGTGACCGCTAAAACAATCTCGTAAAGACAAGACCGTCACAGAGACTCCACTTGAGATGAATGCTATTTGTCGGCCTTACTCTTAGCGTGGGTTATGCATTCATGATGGGCATTATCGAAATCACTCTCAATATCAAGGAAAGCAATTTCGTTCGAAATTGAGACTGTTACAATTTATAAAATAACCGAATCGGTTAAAATTTGGGGAAATCTTTATCGGCAGACAAAACTTCTGAGCAAAAAAAGTTCATATTTTGTCCTTACCTTTAAAAATAGGTTTGTGGATTTAATTTAAATCCAACTGTTATCCGCATAGGTATACTTCCGAGAGATTTCTTTGACCTACTCTTCTGGTCATTGGTCTTCGACCGCCAAAACGATTTCATTGAATTTTTTGGCGACAAATTTCTGCGGTTAAGTTTTGTAGTGTATTTTCAATACAAATTCGTTGGACTTGCTGAGTGGACATCGGCTGTCATAATTGATACTCTTCGGCATTTGGAATTTGGTCATCAAATTTCGAATACCATTTAGTTTCTTTTCGTCAGTTATTAAAGGATCAATTAAATGTTCGCTTTAAAACCAGTGGACATAATGCTTTCCGTTTACATGTCGGTAGTAGTTGTTATTACAAATTTATATATGCATACTACTTAGCCCATGGCATTAGTACAATAAGTTGATATAAATGATTAAGCGAAGCCATGGCATATGTACTGTATAGATCAATCATTTTTAAATTCGAATATAATTGTTCTCAGGGGAGGGCTTTTAAAGTCTGTTTGTCAGTTCAGTTCTTACTTATTCGTATAATGCAGACGTATGGGGAAACAGAAACTGCAAGATTTATAACAAGTTTTAGGGACTAGTTTTCCTCCTTCTGTAATCATGGTGACTTTATCAGATAAGACAAAATCTCCTGCTATTTTAATGTAACTCTTCCTGCTCTTTACAATAATGCCTACATTTTCTGAAGTGGTATTTAATAAACTTACTATATTCGGGCAGGTAGTTGTCAGAAATAGATTTTTTAATGTCTGTTAGTTATAGAAGGTGCCACGCCCCACACATTTTGTAAAATGCTTTCAACACGCAATTTACTTCCATTTCATAAATCTCAAGGCTAAAGCTGCCATAAATGGAATGATATAGTGTTTTAAATGATTTTGTTATAAGGTAAGTGTCAAGCTCGGTTTCACAATGCCGCCCACATTTTTTGAAGTATGCTTTATTCAGAAAGTACAAGAAAGTCTCAAAAGCTTTACAGCTTAAGCTATTGTTTTCTTTCTTTGTTAGTAGGTATATTAGCGTTTGTTCTCTTATTAGTTAAAAAATACAACCAAAAAACGCCTTAATGTGACTTGGCAGCAATATGCTAGTTGACAATATAGTTTTCGGCTGTTTAATTTCTGTCTTCAGAAAAAAATTTTTCAGGTAGTACCTAAGTTTTTTGTAGCTAATAATAAAATGATAAATAAAATTTATTAAAATTAAAATATTTTACAAATATATATAGTGCATCTTATATGAGGAAAATTTCACATCGCATATACCTTTGCGGCGGCGGCAGCAGACACCGGACTACCTCATATGTATGAATGCAGCTTATGGCAATTTGAGATACTTAGCTTTTGCCCAGCCCTTGTCCTGGCGTAAGGCATAAGCCCCGATAATTATCCGGGCGTGTTTGTATGGAAAGCTTCTCTTAGCCAGATGGAAAAAGCGCCTAATATAAAAATATGCCATTGCAACTCCGAGCACAACAACTCTGCCATCGGTTATCTAGGTCTGACTATAAGAATATGTATAGCAAAGTGTTATATAGATAGACAAGGTTCTTACAGTCAATTATCGTGTTTATGTAACTATGTTAAAAAAAAACTGGACACACTAGCACTATCTAAAGCTAACAATATTTGAATATAAATTCAATAACCATTATGAGTGTATATATATCTACGCAAACATTACCTACTAAGTACCTACAGAGAATAAACCGCCTCCCTTCAATATATATGGCCGCATGTATCTACATCTGTAACCGGTTTCCATAATCTCCCACAACAACCGGATGGAAAGATAATCTAGCAAGTGGTTAAAAAGAGGAAACGCATTATGCGGTTGCAGTCTCCTTTTCTCCGTCATTCATAAAACCATACTACTATAAATTACATTAAACACCTTTTCCAGACTGCGAGCTGTTGTGTAACAATTAATTAATTTAAAAACATGTTATTATTTGAAGTGGAATAAGTTAGTCAGGATGTCAACTAGTACAAGTACCGGCAAACTGGCATATGGCAATGTGCTCCACATGAAAACAAGTGCACAACAAGTGGATCTGTCGCTCAATTGAAAAAAAAAGGATTGAAATAGGTATAATAACGTTAAATGTCTTAATGTTGGTTTTTCGAATAAAACCTGTCATAATTATAAACACACACATGGCGTTTGTTGGGCGAGCGAAGCTCCAAATGCTTCCTCTTTAAAAAAAATATTATAGGCATTAGTGTATCAGATGATTTGCGTTTTGGTTCTTTTTTTTTTAATGGCAACAAATCCTGCCAGACGTACCTACCTAATTTCCTTCTACAGGTGTTTTCAATTGCGTAAAAGTCACCCTCTTTAAAGTAGGAGATTTATTATATCCGGGTGTTGCGTCGTCACTCTAGTTAGGTAAATTTACGGATCGCTTCCTGAGGTAACTTAGAGAGGTTTTCAGTTTGAATCTTACGTTTAAATAACGCGACTATTATAACCAATAATTGCAAATAATCAAACATTATGGACTTAGCTGGGAAATCTATTATTGGATGCTGATTTTATTCAACCGTTGAGAAAGTCTAGCTTGGTCTTCACACTTCACACGATTCAATATTACTTGTTGTTTTGAATCTGGGCGTTGGGATTCAATTTCAGTAGTCTCATTGCGATGCATACATACAAATAAATCAAGTGAAAACTTGCTTCATGTTACTCCGTTAGTGTTCTTCTTTGTCTTCTAAACGTTAAGGAAGTTTGACATGCATACAGTTTAGTTTTACGATCAGCAGAACCTGGATCCAATTTTATATCGTAAAAATAGACATGTAGCAGTTCTACGAATTCGTCGCACTTGTCTGATAAATTTTCTTTTAATAAAATAGTGACAGCTGTCAGTTGTCAGTTTTATACAAGGACAAATTTATCATAACTCATGAATATTTCATTGTCAAATTTTGACAAATTTGTTCCTAGTCTTGGCATCAAGAGAGTGATTCCGTTTTATTAAGTCCTGTTGTAAAAATATACCTACCTACCAATTTTTTCACCAAATTATATTCGGTTGCTGTTTACCCGACATGACATTTTTTTCCTTTAAGCCCAGTATCCTGCTCGCGCTAAAATTTAGCGAGCGCAATTCTCTCCTCAGCACAGATAAACGCTCGCTAAATTCGTTGTACAGGATATAGATGGGACACACACCCATATTTCATTGTCACATGTATTTTGATTTTTGTTATTTTTTCACATTTTTCCTACTCACTTACATCGATTATCAAGTATTCCACGAAATAGTCAATTGAATATTTGTTTTGTTTCGAAAATGTCAAAATTTATCACCGATTTAATGTACCAGGCAATTCTTTCGCGAGCTAAATCAGTGGAGACATTTTCTTGGCCGAGTATAACAAAATTGTACGTAGTACGTATAACACTCAATATTGTTATACCGGACTGACATTGAGTGTGTCCCATCTATATGAAAGTAAGAATTTAGCGTGCGGAACAGGATACTGCTTTGCTAAACTGCCTCGCTAAATTTTATCTCTGTAGACATTTTTGTATGGAAGATAAAATTTAGCGCTAGCAGGATACTGGGCTTTAATTGAAAACCACTAGGGTGTAAATTAATTATGTTTTCTTTCTTAAAATTGTCTAGTACGTACTGAAAACATGAAATTGTTATACCTACTTCATTTCCTTCTTTGCCTTGAAGAAATAATATTTAGCATTTTCAACCGTAGGTACTTAAGGTAAGATTAGACTGTATGCCAAGTGGTCATAAAATGCCAATTTCTGACAGTTTTCCTGTCAAAATATGGTCATACAATGTAATGGGCATATCTCATATGCTCTAATGACCTAAATGCCACATATTACCAGGCTGATTTTGACAGATAAAAATGCCCAAATGGCATATAGTGTAATCGGACAATAAGCACGTATGCCAGCATAAAGCCCTATATGCCCATATGCACTTTATTGAAATTTCGTTATGGCATTGCTGGCATTTTTGATGGAACAAGAATTATTTTGTTGTCATCGGTGTTTGAGTTCATGGGATTGTGGATTTTTTTTGTGGATTATTCAATCTATTATTTGTGTAAACTATTTATTTGATCTATTCTTTGAAATTTGTTTTTGTAGAAATTCTTTGCTATCTATTTGTTTTGTGCTAGTTATTTGTATTTTTGTTAATATTCGTTATGTGTTTTCATTGGTTCGATTGCTTATTTCACTTGATCTATATTTTGTTTGTTATTTTACCCTTTTTAGTTCTTTTGTGTGTTTGCTTTTTTTCTGTTTGTACTTTTCTGAACCATCTACATGTCTTTGGGGAGCTCAATCGAAGCGGGCAGCGATGGCAGGATGATGGAGGAACCAAAATCAAATTTTTGCTTTGTTTTTCTTTACATCATTACCCTACTACAACATTTGGCAATAAATAACAAATGCCTTAAATGACCATCAAGGCAAATGTGACCATATTAGTAATTTTGGTCATATAGTCTAATATACAGTTTTGATAGTCCGGACATTTTGGTCACTTGACAGCTAATCTGGTCATTTGCCTGTTGGCATTCATATGCACAATTGGCATACAGTCTAATCTTAGCTTTAGAACTGTCAATATTTGAGCGAAACTCAATCACCTTCGCCTATCAGAATTGTCAATTACATTCTGACAAAGTGACAAAAATGTAATTTTTTTTATGATATGAAAATTTGCCAAAACATAGTCGGACAATTCTACAAAATTTGTCTCATTAGGCGCAGTAGCGCAGTGATTAGTGTGTTGCACTGCTGTGCGAGGGATCCCAGGTTTGATCCCCGGAAAAACACAAATTACATCTTAAGGTTTTTTCTACTGCGCCACCTCTCGCGAACGTCTGACAAACATCCGAGAGTATAACTGTCATGAAAAAGCTTCTCAATTTAGCCGTTCGGACTCGGCATAAAATTGTAGGTCCCTTCCATTCGTCCCAAAAATAGAAACTCACACAAAACGAATGGTTGCGAGAAGCAAGGCCTAGGGTGTCTACACGCCTGTTGCGCCACCTATTTATTTATTTTTTTTTATTTATGATGCAAAATTTTGACAATTGTGACCTGTCGCTTGTCGCAGTTGTCAATTTTTATAAAATGCCGACCCTGAAAAGTACCTTTTATAGCCGGTTTTACAGTGCGAGTTTAAACTCAGGTTTAGTTAAACTCGCAAGCAAGTTTAAACCAAGTACGTAAACCGTGAGTGTATTACAGTGAAAATTCAACGAACGTTTAGTTAAACTTCGGTTGAACTTTTCTCGTCTGTTTTGTACGCCTTTATTTGAAATTTCTCTCAGTTTCGTTTCCTGCTTATAAAGAGTTTGCCATCTGTTTGTGTATTTGTGAATTTATTTGCTGAGTGGGGAAGCGAGGAGTAACAACGATTCTCGCTTGTTTGGGATAGACCCTTTTGAGAAACCCTGTAGGTATTATTATTTTTGCGGTATGAATTAGATCGATATACGCTTGAAGTGTGTTGCAAAAAGTTACTTTTAAAGTGGATTCTGTATTTGCGGAAACAGTGCGAATTTGTACACAAACAAAATTCCATTAATTTTTAAAGTTTCAAAAAATTTAGTGCAAGCGTAACGATTGAACGTTTTAAGCTTACAGAATCCAAACCAAGATCTCCCTCTTGTTGACCAACCGACTTCCATCGCTCGATATGTAAAGGATGGAAACCCTACATTGAGAAAGGCTATCAATTTTTACATAAGAAGCATATAGGGTCTAATATAATAGAATATACGTCTAATTCCTAACAGATTGTCTTGGGCAGAGCTTTAGCACTGTACACAGCCGTAGTGCATCCACTTCTCAACTATATGGATTACTATGGTGGCCTGCTTAAATAAAGGCTGTAATGACCTTACGAAACTGCAAAGAACAGCTAGTATAGGCACCACGGGTGCACTGAAGTCGGCCCCATCGACTGCCCTTACATGTGGTATTGCATCTTTTACCTCTCGACCTATACACACAAAAGATACAGTGCTATAAACATAAAGGAGTCTGGGTGCTGGACTGCAAAGACGTATGGCCACAGCAACATCCTGGACCAAACGGCATGGTCACGTTTCCAACCGACTACACCACACCCAAACTAAACTTCAAGAAGGCTTCCTTCCATATAGGTTTTCCTACTGCTCAGTGAAAGAGGGACGAAGTAAGTAGCGAATGGCTTCGACATGGGAGTATACACCGACTGATCGAAGATGAACTGTGGTGTGGGGGCTGGTGTCTATTCGGAATCACCAAAAATATCAGAGTCATACCTCTTACCGGATTTTGCCTGCGTTTTTCAGACGGAATTACTGGCCATCCGAGAGGGCTGCACGCAATTAGGGCGTGACATAACGCACAAACAAAACATTGCTGTTCTTATAGATAGCCAAGGCGCCATCAAAACGATCGACTCGGCTACCATATTCCCCAAACTGGTGCAGTAGTGCCGGGACGAGCGTTTCAGTGTCACACACCTCTCTGGGTTCCGGGTCATAGTGACATAACAGGTAACGAGCGAGCGGATGAGCTAGCCCGGCAAGGCTAAGCTCTACACAGCTCACTCGCGGTAAGCGTCCACATTCCGCTAAGAGTGATTAGGGAACAATACACTCATTCTGCAGAAAGCCAATCTCCAATAGACGGGGTAGACAAACTGCGTCATATCAAGAAAGATATGGCTTACCTACGATGAAAATAGAACAAAGAACCTACTAAACAGAGCCCGCCCAGATATCGCCAGAATCACGGGGCATTGGCCAATTGGAGACCATGCATCCAAACTAGGTATCACTAATATCAGTCTCTCCAAATGAGAGAGAGACTGTCTCCCATTTCCTCTGCAAATATCTTGCACTAGCAAGAACCAGATGGCACTCACTGAACCTACCATTCTTTGAAGACCTTAGCGACATCTCGGGCAGATCAATACAGGAGCCTATCTATTTTCTCAACTCCATAGGGTGGTTATATAGGTACTAACCAACCACACACACAAGTCGTGGTAATAAAAAGGCCCAACTTAGTGCTAATTGGATTCATGCTGAACCGCCACTTCTACCTACCAGAGATAACCCGCTTATAATGCAAGACTACACTTCTTTGAAACGTAGGTACACTTGAAACTTTTTTGGAAATAGCTAGTGATTGTTTTACATTTGTTTGTTTAAAGCAAATGTTTGTATATAATCGAAAACAATTATCTTTGGAAGGCTTTCTTATTTTTTGATGCTGACAGCTGGCAGCGCCAGACACGGAAAACAAAAAATCTAATCCGACACCCACTCAAATAAAACAAACAAGTTTGATCTTCAATGATGATCACTACGGGTATTATGCAGAAGGAGAAATTTCAAAATTCCAAAGTGATGGCTGACAGCAATGGGTGTAGAAATTAAAAAGTGATCTAAATCCAATTATGTCTGTACATAACCAGAAAGTGAAACTCTTGGTTAAATATTGTACCAACTCGACTGAATACCTTAGGCAAAGGAGAAAAACCACGCATTATGATCTTAAATTGAATCTCTTTAACCATCCTCGAAGGTTACTCTTTGACAATGATGACACATTGAAACATAACATGTCGTAGATCTTCAAGAAGATACATTCGTTTTTCCATGCCTCCAAATCAGGTTTCTCGATCGTTTAAAAGGGTCAACAACTCGCAGCAATCATCGTTACAAGTTCAAGCAGATTTGACGTATTCGCCGGTGCATCAATTAAATAAAATGAAGACATCAAAATGGATTTGTAGATCACGATTTTGGAATGAGATTTAAATTAAATTCAGCATTTCCGTTACATATACATTTACTGTTTGATTCTTTTCTTCTTCTTTTTCTTCTCCATCTTCTTGACGTAATAAGTATATTCCTATTCCCACCGTGTTAAAATATAAAGCTGTTTTATTTATTCGCTTGATAGATCTTATCTACCGTAAAGCAAAACTACCGTTGTTTCATTGCCAAATTCTTGTTATGTACCTCAAAAAAAAAAAACAATGCAAATGACAAACGTAAATGACACTTAAATTACTATAAAAAGCGGTCCCATAAATAAGAAGAACCGAAAGCAGCAACTAACGCTGATGTAGGTACCTATAATATATTATCAAACCGCGCAATGTTTCACATCCGTATGATGCGAAAACTGGCAGTGAAGAAGACAATCTCGTTAAAACCCGTCAAGCATCAAGGCCAGGAGCAGAAAAATAAAACGAATCACACATTTCGCTTAAAATATTAGACCAGCAAGATGGCGCAATAAATCCCAAAATAATTCCCACGCTATTTCATGCCTTTGTGAATTTGAAATGTGCTTTGCACTACGAGCCGTGGTCCATTGTTTAAGGGAGAATTCACATTGATATTCATTTGCATTGCGATTGCACGTTTTCTTGGGATTTCACTTATTTGTTGTAACGTTTTGCTTATTGCTTAAATTAATTTATTCAAATGATTGGGTTTTTCAATTACCGATTCTAATCAACCGAAAAGCTTTCAATTTCATATATAACCCCATCATCGATGATAATTAAGTATCATCCCTATGACGCATTGCGGAATATAAATGATCGGTCTCCGACAGTAGTTGTTGTTTGCGGTATTTCCCCAAAGTCCATTCAGAATTAATATTGGAATAAAGTGACAGGAGTATTGACGACTAATTACATAGACTAATCAAATTAGTTTATGCAAATGGTACCGGGAAATGTTAAACCGCAACGACGCCGACGACGTGGGTTAGTGGTTAGTTTTCTTTCTGAAAGTTATCAGCATACATACATCAACATAAAAGCATAAAAGTTTGGCAGAAGTTCATACTTTTAAACAAATTCACAATAAATCATAAATGACTGGTATGAGGTTAGCGACTTCTTGGAAATGTAAACATTGTACCAGAGACAGAGATGGTGAGTGTTTTGCAGAATTGTTTTGACGTTGCTTAGCCAAAATTGAAAACATATATTTTTTTTTGTCGATTGTGGGCCTTACTAATTTGCATGTATCAAACTACATAATACTAGTTTCGGGAATTGGGTTAAGAGACTGATTTATTCAAGAAATAGGAGAGATTCTGCATAATTTAATTAATTTTGAGAGCAGCGTAATGCAAAGACGAGCGGGAATATGAAATCTCGTGATAGGAAAAAAAACCGGAATAGTTTTTAAGATGTTTTTTTATCGCTCCTCTTAATGTCTGCTGCGTTTCTTTTTTACGCTTTCATATTCATAGATTTTATTTTGGAAATTTAAATACCAATACCACGAGTGCAGAATGTCAACACGAATTATAGCTGAACCGTCACAAGTTTGCAGGCCTTTCCAATAACTAAATTTTAACTCGACTTAAACTTTCAAGTCGAAAATAAAATAAAATAAAATCGCGGACCAATAACCAAATTATGAGCCTTTGACGTCTGTATGTCTGAAAATTGACGGTATTTTTGACATGTTTAGTAGCTTAACACAGGGGTTCCCAATCTTTTTCATACTGCGACGCCCTGGAGAGGTTGAAATATTTTTGCGACGCCCTCCTAAAAGCACAGATTTGTGAAGCTGATTTACTGAAGATTCACTAAAGGGTTTTTTAAGGACTGGTGGATGTTGAAATATCGTCGTCCCATATTTATGCCAATTTTGCTTATCTGCATACCCGCATTCATCTAATAATGCGCCTCATCGCTAAAAATAATTTTTCGGCCAAAATTTAGGTCCTCTTCCAAACGCTCCGAAGCCATGTGAGCGAACAAACGGCTTCGTCTATGTTTATTAACTTTGAGCCATTAGTTGGATCTTGTACTGGCGTATATACCCAAGTCCCGATGCATAATTCGTCAAGTTGGAATCTGCGAAAGGCCGATTTGTTATATGCACGTCGAATTGACTGCCTCGAGTTCGCCTGTACACTCTAATACCACGGCAATGCTCCCGACGAATCTCGCTGGCAACAACCCATACCAATTGAAAACCCTTATTTAATTTTTGGTGCCAGGCAAATATACGAGTGACAGCCACGAAGCAATTCTGACTAAAAATGCGTTAAACACAAACGTGCTTAATCTTCGACTATTGGATTTCGCTTCGACCTTGTTCTTTGTATTCGTAAAGGGAAACGTAATGCTTTTCCTTTTTTCGGAGTCTTACATCAGTGAAAAAGTAAAACCTGTGACGCCCTTAGAATAGCGCCACGACGCCCCAGGGCGTCGCGACGCACAGTTAGGGAACTCCTGGCTTAACACATGGTTGTCATTCGAAGGAGGAATGCCATTTTTTTTAATAAGCATTCTGTACTATTTACTTACTTACTTAGCTAGCGCTATAAGCCGGGAACATGGGCCTCAACCAATATACGTCTCCAGTTAGCTCGCGGTCTTTTAACCAACTGCATACAATTGCGAAGTTGGTTGTGGTCTCATTCCACTCCGAAGGATCATTTTTTAAATGCATAAATCCTGAACAACAAAACCTCGCATTTTTATACTTGCTTAAATTTCGCACTATAAAAACTTAGCTCTTAAAGATAGTAATCTTGCATTATCCAAATATCGTTCTAAAAAGCATCCACAAAAGGTTATTATCAAACGGTTAATTGCATAATTATAAAGTATAAAATAAAATGACGCCCTGAACAATGAGTAGGTACATGCATGTGAGGCCGAAGGCCGTCTGTTGTATGATTCTAAATGCGAAAAATGCGCAACATGGGATATACAGTGAGCGTCAAAAGTAAGTGAAAACCAATGCAACTAAAACTTTTAATACACACAACCTCGCACCTACTTCAAATTCAACAGTGATCCCAAGCAAGGGAGGTTGCAGGGGGCAGCATGTTTCCCATCCCCATACATGTTCCACAAGGTTTGTTATACAAATAATATTCCAAAATGTAATTTGGATAACCCTTCCATTGTTTCACCCCACAAATAATAGTCCAACGGTGTCAAATCGCAGCTCCGCGGTGGCCAAACGACATCAGCTCTGCGGCTGATAATGCGATCTTCAAAAACAGGGCGCAAAACATCGAGTGTAGCTTCGGCTGTGTGGCACGTAGCGCCGTCCTGTTGAAACCAAATGTTGCCAATATCCTCCTCTTCAATTTTTGTGAACAAAAATTCGTTCAACATGGCCCGATAACGATCGCCATTGACTGTAACGGCCACTCCTTGCTCATTTTCGAAGAAAAATGGCCCAATTATGCCTCTGGACCAAAATCCGCCACAGCAGCAATTTTCTCGGGTGTACGCACTGTTTATCGATGAGGATGCCAGTTTCTTTCACTTTTTTCACAAGATAACAAACATACGGAGCTGACGGTGCTTCTCTTCTTTCAAAATCCGTACGCAATTTTCGCACACATTCTGCAACATTACCATGATTTTCAAAGTAATATCGCAATATTTCCCAGCGTTATTCAAGCGTATACACAACCATATTCGTTCAGCGGAAGGATAAAACTAATTATCTGTCAAATCAGATATGAGCTAAGTGTTACCATTCGCGAAATAAGCACTAGTTGAAAAAAAAAACGTTAGATGGCGGACCCTTTATAGGAGTCTTTTACGAGCTATTAAAGGAACAAAGCCTATTTTGTTTTGTGAGATTTGGATAAACAAAATCATCTTCAGTGACGAAGCTCATTTTCATCTTGATGACTTTCTTAATCGTCTAAATTGTCGCATTTGGGGTTTAGAAAACCCACGAGTAATTGTTGAGAAACAATTGCATCCACATTGGGCTGGAGGCTTTATCGGACCATTCTTCTTCGAAAATGCGGCGGGTCAGGCAGTAACAATTAATGGTGTGCATTATCGTGACATTATAACCAAGTTGTTAGTGCCTAAATTACAAGATATGGATGCGACCAACATGTGGTTTTAACAAGACGGTGCTACATGCCACACAACCAGAGAAACAATTCAATTACTGCATGAGTCATTTCCTAATCGTATAATTGGCCGTTTTTGCGATCAGAATTGGCCAACCAGATCTTGCGACTTAACGTCATGAGACTTTTTTCTTTGGGGGTTTTTGAAGTCAAAGCCCACGAGCACCAATGCCTTGAAAGAGGAAATTGGGAGGTGTATTCACGAAATTCAGCCACATTTATGCGAAACGGTCATAGAATATTTCAATAGAAGAGTAAATGCTTGCTAGCAAAGCCGTGGTGAGATCACTTTACTCCTGCCAACGATCCTTTGACGAGTACTGCTAATAGGTACCTTCAGTTTAAGTTGAGCATCTCCATATAATTTGGAAGGCGTAAAGTGAAATACTGAAATAATATTGGTGCTTTTTAGTTTACGGGCGGTGAAGACTGAGGTAGGGTTTGATAATAGGTAAGTACATAGAGTAATCAGCAAATGAAGGAGCATCTAGAAGATGCGGTAAAAAACTATGGGGTCTCTAACTTCCGCAATGAACAAATTTCTAAAATCAGAGAAACTTATTTAAAATCGATTGGATGAAAAATACGCATTTTTTCACACAAAACTTTGCCCCTTTTTAGTGTCGACTCTAAATTTAAAAAAAAGTCACAATAGCTGTATTTTCCAACCAAATTTTGCAATTCTAAGATTCGATAAATTAAAAGTCAGAACTAAAAAAATTTATTAGTAAGGCGCAATTTGTTTCAAAACGTCAACTTCCTAGCTCTTACCGTTTCGGCTGGGCGTTGATCACCAATATCGCCAATCAGTCAGGACAAACTGTTCTATAGTTTAGTAATTGTGATTTTATTTAATTATATTAAATTAATTTTACATAATTCACAATAACGTGCATTGGCAAGTGCCGTCAGCCGGATAAAGGGACATTTTTTTTACAATATTATTATATTATTGACAAAAGTTTAAATGTTTTGAAATTTGAGCTTACACAAATAAGATTATTTTTGAAATGCTTCGTCTACAATTTGCTATCGATATTTTATAGCCGATCTTACATTACTTGAAAGTAAATTACAATCCGGACCATTCGAGCACAGAACAACTTCATTGGGGTAAGTATAAATTTACCCCAATGTGGTCTTCTGATACTTCTTAGTATAGGACAAACTCCGATGAAATGCTGAACGTCACACGTAGATTGCATAGATTGGATTATGAATTGCTGTCCGATCTGTGTGGAATATAGTTTAAACGAAGAAGTTGACCTCTGGCCTTAAAAATTGTTGAAATAATTTCAATACTATTTTGAAGCGGGGAAGCGTCATTACTTTCAATATTAACTGCATATGCAACCTCATTGTAAATGTGTATAGAGGAGCCAGTCCTGTTTTTAGATGCAACATATAATTCTTTCAAATTTTTTCTTTCGATTTGTTCAAAGTGTTAAAAATTAGTCGCATATTAAATCCACATTGTATTTGCAAATTAATATATTTTACAGTGTTTCACTTTTCAATTTCAATCCTAAGAATACTTCCTTGTAGACAAAGCATATACTCAATCACTTTTTTTAAAATGTTTTATCTGAATTTGGGTCTCTTCAAAATGACGAAATATTTCCGCCCAGCTGTTTTCGGTAGTTTTTCATGCTTTTTTCCATTCTTCTCTGGCTTCTGATATCCAACATCGCAAGATCGGCGTCCGCTAAGTTGATCTACCTAATTAGAGCAAAGAGGTACTTTAGACCCAAGCAACTTCTCCTTCTCTACAAAGCACAGGTTAGACCAGGCCTGGAATATTGTTTCCATATATGGAGCTCGGCCCCAAAACATGCACTTAACCTACTTGACAGCATACAGAGACGAGCAGTTCGATTTATTGGAGACCGTACACTAACTTCGAATCTACAACCGTTGGTGCACGGAAGACAAGACGCTGACAGCGGGACACCCACTCTAACAGCGGGACTGTCCCGCAGAAAGCGGGACGTCTGGTCACGTTAACTGCATAACACAATATAGATCGAACGGCAGCCTCGAAAATGTTAAATTTAGCAATTGCAATTGATTGCCCTCTTCGCTTCTTTTAGTTTTTCTTGAATGTGGTATACTTAAATGACATTGTAGGTGTTAAGGTTACTCTAAGGTACTTATAAGTCTTAACAATCTCAACAAACTATTCTATAAAATAAGATTGTAAGTAGCGGGTTTGATTTTGAAAAGTTTATACATCAGTTAACTAAAAGTTGAATAATGAACCAGCTGTTAAATTGTTAGGCTTAAGTAAGGGACACCCATAATATGATTGCAAGAGCATCATCCTACTTACTTAGATGGCGCTACAGTCCGGGGTGGAAATGGGCCTCAACCAACACGCCTCTCCAGTTAGCATCATCCAGCTTAAGTTAATATGTGATCAGTTTCAACTTTTCGACTGAAATTAAGACGGGAATTTTCGACCAATTTTGACATTAGATTTAGCTCACATAATCCTATTATGGTTGACAATTAAGCGGGAGTTTTCCCCAGTTGCCAAAACAATACCTACCCATATCTACCTAACATAATATTACAGGTAAGAGCTTACAAAAAAAATATCGTAAAAGGTTCAGTGTGCGTATATCATGAGTGCACACTACACAGGAAACCGGAATCTTTTCTTCCAATATATTGGATTCCACTTACATACAAAGTAAAAACGCGTAATAAGATTGTCGATGCACCAGTTGCATAACCGCACTTGTCGTGTTATCTGTCTCTATTCGGTCACTGTTACTTACCTTGAAAAAAAACTTTGTTTACTTAGAAATTAAAGCACAACTTTATAGTTAGGTAAAATGAAGCCATTGTCGGGCAGTTGTCAGTTCTATGGGTCATTGACCTTTGAAACTAAAAATTTCATTGGTTCCAAGGCTGCAGCGATACCAGACACTCCTACCTATTGTTCTTTTGACAAATAATATTGTTCTTTTAATTCTTGAAATACCAATAATTTTTGTTTCACCAAGTCGCAGTCGCATTTATAGCCAACACATATTTTATTGATACAAGTTTAATTGCGTTCATAAATTTAATATCTAATCATTTTTGTCTAAAACCAGAATGAGCAAACCAGCCATTATAAGCTATAAATAAATTATATTTTTGAAATCGTTAATTAGGTAAAAAAATTTAAATATTTTGATCGTCTTGTTTATGTAAAATTAAAAAAATACATAGCAGGATTAGGGGGATTTATTTACTATTTTATCCACCAAATCCAACAACCGGTAAGCTGCCAACATTATCCTATCCGTCAAGAGCTGTCCATGATCAGGCACTTTTCTCCACCGTTAATCGTCTGAAATCACGCATATTATGTTGCCATTGTGCAGAAATTAGCTAAGCCAATAATGTTGAGTTGGAGCCAACTTGACTACGTTTGCATCTCTAACATCAGTCCATTTGTCATTCTCTGATCGCATTTGTAATCAAAGTTTGTGTCTTGTATTTCATTTACCACTTCATTCAGTTAGTTGGCACGCTGTTTGTCAGCCATTTGAGCAGATGTTGGCTGCATTCTGCGTCTGCCTGCACTTAGGCCCCACTCCTTGACAGACAGAGAAATGGAAACGAAGAAACAAAGCAAACATATTGAGCTAGCAAACAAACTGTCTATAGGACTTCCTAGTTTTCACTTTTTCAAAGTTGTGTCTGTGTGTTGTTGTAGTACACTTAACAGAGTGACAAAAAAAATGTACTAAAAGAATATTTCCATTTCGTGGAGTTGTCATCATGCGGAACGATTTATTTTAACACTATGTACAAAAACAATTAAATCCGAAAAGTCACTTACACTTTCCTTCCATCAAAGCAGATGGGTACGCTGCGCGCGCAATAAATTTGGCACAACCATTTTAGACTGTTGACATTTAAAAGATAAAAGAAGACAATTTTATTTCAGTTATCTACCGTCAGTGTCATGTTGGCGGGCAAAAGCTGTATCCAATCCAGCAGATTGATTTATCTGTGTATAGTCAATTTAATGGTGTGACTTTCAGTTTGCTTTACATTTTGTTTTGGCATAAGCAGCATTGCGCGCATATTTTTAAGAATTGCTTTGAAACTAAGCTATAGCTGTGTATGTGTATGTATGTACTAGTATATTGGGATATTGTTAAAGGCTAGCGAGTAGCGAATAGTAAATTCTTCCTTTAGTTTAGAGTTTTAATTAAAATTAGAAGGCTACAGTGGTATGGCAAGGGGATTCGCGAAATTTAAGCATAGGTAGGTATGTAGATATACAGTATACCTATACTTATATTTATTCATATCACAGGTAGCTAACTTCGGCGATATTTTTATTTGAATATTAATTACAGCTAAAAAAAACTATAGTTCCGGATTCATAAAAAATATCAATTCCACTCTCGGACATACATAGATCAAAAAGAAATTCGGTTACTAGAGGCACTCCCCAGGCAAAAGTTATCTCTTCCTCCTCTGGGCTCTTGTCATAAACGATCTACTTAAAGCACTAAGCAATGCATGGTTTAGCGTAACTGCTTACGCGGATGATGTGGCGATTCTAATTCAGGGTAAATTCCTGAACACATTGAATGAAACTATGGAATCGGGCTTTAACCAGGTCAGAAAATGGGTTGACGGTTGACGGGTGTGGGCTTCGTGCCACCCAAGAAAAGACGGAACTAGTACTTTTAATTACAATATACAAGATACCACCCTTCAAGCTTTCCAGGATTGGCGGGGTGGTTAGCGAAATATATTTTGGTACGATTCTAGACAAAAAACCTACCTAACCTAAAACTAACCCAGGGGCTTTCCAGACCGGACAGATATAGCTCCATTCTCAAGGAATCATTTTCTAACATCCATGGAGATATTGCAATTTTGCAAGTTTTGGAAAATTGGCAATTTTGGGTTCCGGACACATGCAGTGTGTTCAAGAGGGCAGAGGGTCTGTTCGTGCTCAAAGCAGCGAATCTACTTGAAATGGGATTAATATCGAACAAGAATATCGCTGTTTACATTGATAGACAGGCTGTACTAAGAGTGCTACATACAAGAGTGCTGGTACATGTCATAATGCCCTGGGGGGCTATGACACACATTTTTGCCCCAGGGCGTTATGACACTGGGAGTTATGACATGCACCTGCTGCCGCACAATCCTAACAGCATTATAGAACCATGCCAGATTATGTTGGGTACCCGGACATCGTAATATTGAGAGTAACGAATTTTTATGCTGTGTATGAACGGCTGAATTGAGAAGCTTCTCCAACTAAAGCTATATATTCTCGAATGTTTATCAGACGTTAGCGAGAGCTGGTGCAATGAAAAAACTACGTTTCTAATGTTTTTCCGGGTATCGAACCTGAGACAGCTCACTGATGTGTAGTCCAGTAGTATAGTATAATAAATTGGGTCTACCCAGCCGTAGTCGGACCCATTCTGTTCTACGGAATCATGGTCTGTTTTTATACCCTCCACAGGAAGGTATATTCACTTTGTCATTACGTTTGTAACTCCAAGAAGGATTCACCGGAGACCCTATAAAGTATATATATTCTGAATCAGGATCAGATTCTGAATCGATTTAGCCATGTCCGTCTGTCTCTCTGTCCGTCTGTCTGTCTGTCCGTCTGTCTGTCTGTCTGTTGAAAGCACTATAGCGTCCAAAGGTAAATGAAATTTTGTGAGAGGACTTCTTTTTACCGTCGTTAGGTTGGTATTGAAAATGGGCTATGTCGGTTAAGTAGTTCTGGTACCTCCCATACAAAACCACTATTAGACCCATGTGTCTCTCTCTGTCTTTTGAAATCACGATAGCGTCCAAACGAATCGACTTCGGCGAATGAAATTTTGTGAGAGGTCTTCTTTTAACAGTTGTCAGGTTGGTATTGAAAATTGTCTATGTCGGTCAAGCAGTTCGGGTACATTCCATACAAAACCAATATTAGACACATGCGTGTATCTATACAGTACATACAGTGGTCATTTTCATCCATAGTGCTATAGTACTATGGATATAAGCCACAAAGTTATCGATTGAAATTGATAATTGATGTAACACTGTCTGCTCTGTGCGTTCTTGTCTTTAAGCCGCTTAAATATAGGTTTCATTGCCTATGCTTTCTTTCTATTTGGAGTATAGTAGTTTCTACTCGCAATTGGCATTACAATAACTCAAAGATACATGCATTTAATTTATGTCATTATTCACAGCTGGGTATCCAATTTGTAGACAAATAACGTAACGATCTATTAGTACAATTACAGATGAAGTGTCAACATTTTGCAGCTTCAAATGTTATGTATGAGACACACTCGTACAAATTAAAAAAAAAAAAAAGTCCAACCGAAGCTGATTTCAAACTGTCAGATTTATAATTTGGTGTGTGTATTTTTTTTTATTTTCAGATAATTGACCCCCTTTGAGATGAGCACCTGTGACTGTCTTGTTGGGGTACCCACAGGTCCGACACTCGCATCAACATGTGGTGGTAGTGCGTTTATGCTTTTTATGGGACTATTAGAGGTATTCATTCGATCACAGTGTGATCTTGAAGATCCATGCGGCAGAGCTAGTTCCAGGGTAAGAAAATGCGATAAATTAACAGTGAGCGTTAATTTCATTGAACTGAAGATTTTATTTATTAAGAAAATAATTTTCCTTGAATTGATTACCATCAACATTATTTTGATTGTTAAAAAAATTTAAATATTCATTTGGAAAAAATGCAGAAGTATATCCATTTCATTCATACAATTTCTCTTCAATTTATATAAATCTGCGAATTTCGTTTCTTCGAAGCATCTTTCACGGTAGTAGTAGTAGTACCTACATTCTACATAACAATCTACGTTCAGTTATTATTTTTATACCCTCCACAGGAAGGTATATTCACTTTGTCATTACAATTGTAACGCCAAGTAGGATTCACCAGGAGGACCTAAATATATATAATCTGAATCAATATCACATTCTGAATCGATTTAGCCATGTCCGTCTGTCTGTCCGTCTATCTGTCTGTTGAAAGCACGATAGCGGCCAAACGAATCGACAATGAAATTTTGTGAGAGGTCTTATTTTTACGGTCGTCAGGTATTAAAAATTGCCTATGTCATGTCAGTCAAGTAGTTCTGGTACCTCCCATACAAAACCAATATTAGACACATGCGTGTAAATACAGTGGAGGGTATCGAAACATCGGCCGATATGAACTAACTCCAATGATTTTTAGGAACTCAGACCTAACTAAGTAGAAACAAAGTCCCAATATAAAAATGAATTAAAACCCAATAGTGGGACTTTGTTCTTTATGAAGTAAGTCCCAAATGAACTTACTCCCAACCTCCAAATCGATAACAGTCCCGCAGGCAGGGGGATTGCAGGAGGGCAGCACTGTGCATACGGAAATTGATCTCCCATTTGACCTCCCATTAAGCACAGTGGATTTGTATTTGGATTAAGTGCGCGAGGTTGCATGTATGTAAGAATTATTTTTTCGTCGAAACAAGTTAAATGCGAACAAAATCCCACTTTTCTCAAATTGGGACTTAATTCATTGGGAATTTGTTCAAAATGAACTACGAACTATCTCCCAAACATATGAAGTAAATCCCACTGCATATTTGGTGGGACTTAGTTCATTTGCCTATCAGTAGGGTACTTAAATTGCTCGATCACTTATGTTTCTGCTCCCCACTAATCTTTTTTCTCGCACCCACTGCCGGGTTGTCAGATTCTATAGCCACTTGATGTTGATTAAGACTGCTAATAGTCACCCGAAGACAACCCGTCGTCTGAAGGTGCCGTATTAGGCTCCGGTCACGCAATGAGCGACGAGCGACTGAGCGACTGAGCGATGAGTCGCTGAGCGACGAATCTGAGCTATGGGTGGCGCCAGCGTTGTTATATGATCTTAATCATCTTATTTTCTAAGATATTGAGGTGGTCTCCAGATGAGAAGATATTTACTCAATTTAAATGCATTTTTTAAGATTTGTAGAATTTAAATAAGATTTGTTAAGATATTAGCTTTGAAATAAAAAATTTATTGAAAAAGAACTCACTTCGAATAAATTTTGGATTCTTCGTATTTTTGGAATTGAAGATACCAATTTTCTTAGATTGCTAATTACAAGTTTAATTAAATTTGCATAGTAAGACCTCAAAATTTGTTGCCAAACATTAGGCGTTTTTAATCAAAACTACTTTCAATCATAAACATATTTATGAGTTGAATAACGTTGGAGTGTACGATTGTCATCACAATTTGTGTTGGCCTCGACTCCAGTAATGCCTTTCGCCCCGATCACCACATCGTCAGTAGACGACCACCACATCTGGTCTTTTTTAGTTCAGAACTGCGCTCTGAATAGAGCTCGCGAATTTTGAGCGTGCTTCGAACCAATCGTGCTCAGATCGTTCTGATTTGTTAATGAAACACACTTGAGCACATAGCTGATGTCATATAGTTATTTAAATTAATTTTGTTTACCTTGTGTGCCAGAACAACAAGGCTCGTCCGCCATTTCAACCATTTCGTTTTTTTCTGTGAAATGTGACTGTAAGCGCGTAATCAGTTTTTTACTCAGCCTGCTCAGTCAATTTATTCTGAGCTCATAGAAAATATGACTACTTCCCTTTGTCGATCTTTTTGACTTAACGGCGGTTTAATTATTTCCATCAAATTGTTTCAAATATCGAAAACGGTTTTACGATTTTTATGAAATTTTTCATAGAAATATAGGATTCCAACTCTGTTTTCAAAACTCAGTAGAATTAATATAAATTTCAAAAACAGAGCATATCTAAAATACATTCAAAAACGCTGCACAGTCACACCTACTTTTTGAATAGAAAATAGGGTATGTTTTCAAAATTTCTTTAGGTTTATTTATATGTAATTGGCATTTAAGATGAATTAAGATATGAAATCAAAAGGTGTAAGATCTAGAAAAAATCTTTATAACAACACTGGGGTGGCCATTTAATGAACGACGTCGCTGTCGCTGAGCGATTGATTGGGAAAATGCCATCGTCAATTGCGGTTCGACGTAGCTTATTAGTTGAAGTTGCGTTCATTTCTGTTTATTTTGTCCATCTTATTACTTCTTCGCTCAGCGATCGACTGAAAAATTAAAACAGATTTGATTGCAGAACGATGTCGCCCTGTCGCTTAAAAAATCGCTCAGTCGCTCAGGGTTTATGTGGCCACCTCCATACGATTTCATGTGCTTTAATTCGTCGCTCAGTCGCTCAGTCGCTCAGCCGCTCAGTCGCTCGTCGCTCATTGCGTGGCCGGAGCCTTAGAAAATTTGCTACAGAAGGCTCAATTAAATAATCTGGGGCCAGATTCCGTAAAATGAAAACGATCGAACGATATCGTTTCGACAATAGCAGTCTCTGTCTATTGCTACAGATATGATAGAGACAGGTTTAGTGAAAACGATATCGTTCGATCGTTTTCATTTTACGGAATCTGAGTTGAGTTACACATTTCAGAATCAAAGTAATCGTACATTTTATTAAATCTATTTCTAATTAATTTCTATATTAAGGCCGTTATTGGTTTCAATTGGGCTAAATAATTCATTCATTTTCAATGGTCCGCTTGTCCATTAAGTGGGTCGCGGGTGTAGGTTGCTCAAGTGGACCCTCCATAGCTCTCGATCCTCCGCCATTGACTCCAAATCATCAGGGGCAATCCCCATGCGGGTAGAGGAGAGATTATGAATTTGATCTAACCATCTCATCCTTGGTCTACCTAGAGGACGCCTACCCGATGGTACGGATTCCATAGCACGTCGTGGAATCCTGGTCGGGGACATGCGTTTAACATGACCAAACCACCGAAGCATGGATCGCTCCGTCCGGAGAAGTAGCTGCTCGACATTGAGTTCCTCACGTATTCTGGTATTTCTAATGCGATCTCTACGGGTCACACCAGCAATACAACGGAGAAATCTCATTTCGGCAGCTTGTATTCGCGATCTTATTCTTTCGGTCATTACCCAAACCTCATGACCATAGGTAAGAGTTGGAACAAACACCGAATTAAAGACTGACAACTTAGCTTTGACACCAAGTTCAGTCCTCCTGATAACAGAATGACCAAGCTGTCTCAAAATCGATCCAGCCTGACCAATCCTACAGGAAAACTCGGCATTGCTCCTTCCATCACTCGTGAATAAGACCCCGAGATACTTAAACTTCTTCACCTGTTTCAATGGGACTCCACTAACATGCAGAGTGCATTGAACAGGCGTTCTGGAGACGACCATCACTTCAGATTTGTTCACATTTACCTTCATCTCAGCTTCAACACAAACGGTTACGAACCGATCGAGTGCGCGCTGAAGTTCAGTCTGAGAGGATCCAAGGATGACCAAGTCATCAGCGAAAAGCAAATGACTTATCCTCAGATCTCCCAATTCGAAACGTTCCTCGCCAAGACTGCGCTGTAACATCCAGTCCATATAAGTAATGAAAAGGAGAGGAGACAAGACGCACCCCTGACGAAGTCCAACGCCCACGGTGAAAGGTATTGATTTAACGCCGTTTACCCGAACACAGCTTTTACAGTTTGTGTAAAGAGATTGAATGGCTCTCAAGAGAGAACCATCAATTCCATACTCCTGTAATACACTCCAGAGTTTCCCTCGAGGGACTCGGTCATATGCTTTCTCCAAATCTACGAAGCAAGCGTAAACAGGTGTAGCATACTCCCAAGCCTTCTCAAGTATCATTCTGAGAGTGAATAACTGGTCGGTTGTGCTTCTGCCGGGACAAAAGCCGCACTGCTCATCTCCTAATCGTGCCTCGACCACAGCTCTGCAACGCATTTCCAGCACCTTGGCAAAGACTTTTCCGGGGAGACTTAAAAGTGATATACCCCTGTAATTGGAGCAATCCCTTTTATCCCCTTTCTTGAAAAGAGGCACAATCACCCCAATCTGCCAATCGCTGGGAGTTTCGCCGCATTCCCTATTCCCAGGCCACTTTAATGACACGAGAGAGCCATTTGACTCCCTCTTCACCTAAGGCCTTTAGCATTTCTGGCCGGATTTCATCCACTCCGGCAGATTTGCCAGCTTTTAGCGATTTTATCGCAAAAGTGACTTCCTCTACCGTGGGACTATTTTCCGCCCTGCTTAAGGCGATGGATGTGTCATCCTCAATGCCCTGGATTGGATTGAGCAATTCCTCATAAATAATTTTCCTTTGATAATTTTCTGACATTATGGTGGTGGAAAACGAATTTTTCAGCTGTCAAAAGAATTACCTTAGGCTAATTTTTTGACGTTTTCTTTTGCTTGGGTTTTCCTAGAATGTTGAAGACGAATTTCAATTAATTAAAATCGTGAAATTTGACAAATCCCCTTTTAAGACTGAAGTTTGGCGAACTTCTCATTTCAACAAATTCATAAGTGTCAGAAAATTAGGCAAAGATAATTAGTCATTTAGCGCAATTGACAGTGACACACGGCCTAAAAATTGAAGCGAATCTATGAAATATTCACACTCTGAGTATGAACCGTGCAAAGAAGAAGGTCATTCACTTTAACCCACTCCAAGAAGTGCCAATGCAATAAAAAGAAATAATCAAATTACCAATGTTATCTCCTTTCAGTTTCGATCGGAACCCGACTATGAATATGACTTTATTGTTGTTGGCGGTGGATCAACTGGATCTGTGGTGGCGTCACGTTTATCTGAAATCCCAAATTGGAAAGTTCTTCTCATTGAAGCTGGTAAGTAAAGTAAGACTATGAAAAAAGAAGTCGTTCAGCTATTCATGTAAAATATGTAAGGTCATGTCATAGCATTGACGAATCTCTGGCCAATACAAGGTGAGAAGTGCGAAAAAAAATATGCAATTAATTTGTGTACCCATACTTTTTTTTTGATACGGCCTATTCTTCCCCACGACTTCATTCATTAGAGAATAAATTAATTAGTTGCATTCAATTGTTAGACGAGTCAACACGAACTACGACGATTCATTATCGACGTGCATTAAGTGCTTAGCCCAGTGGCATAGTGTAATGTAAATATGTATCTGCAAGTAAAATCTGCAAACAATTATGACACGCTATTTTCAATTTTGCTCGTGTCGAAGCACTTCATGGATGTGCCTTTAACGAAGCATAACGCAAACATTGTATAGCCCTGTATTGTATCCTTCACAAGCAAAACGCATCTAAAAGGCCTATTGTTACAAAATAATGTAGTTTTCTTTTAAAGCTTACATTTACTTCGCTTTTGTGATTTATTGTTGGGTCTAATTGAAGGCAAAGGCAATACATAAATTACGTGAGCAGACTGTTATGCTAAATTTAACACGGTATACCTGTATGGGCATTTGACAGAATAAACTGTTCAACTGGCTCGATTTGATTAACTGTGGGAAGAAATGAATTCAAATTGGAGTGAGTATTGAAGAAGAGGTGAAATATATTTGCTTTTAATACCGATTTCTGTACAAAAAAAAGCTTAAATTGACGACCCTACTGGTGTATAACACGTCCACCCTTTTGGCCGGCTGCCGAGCGAGAGAAGGCGACCAGAACAGAAGCGCGCAGTTGTCGCCCTACAGGGGCGTACCTAAGGTACTTAGTAACTCTTTATAAGTACGCATACGCAGGTATATTAAAGCATTAATACAAGCGAACAGCTTTACAGGATTTTTGCCTGGACATATCAGACAAACCAACAAATAGGAATACCTTTGCCATTTTTATGGTTTTCCTATTTTTCGAGTAATGTCCTGTCGGTATTGTGAAATCCATGCTTCTGCACCATACAGCAGAATCGGGATGATTAAGGTTTTTTATAACTTCTCCTTGGCGGGGGTATACTGTTTATACTCCGTCTTTTTTAGGAAGACAAATTGACACCCTTACCGACACTTTTTGAAAGCGAGCGGTCAGAAGCTACAGGGGGTTTATTCCCATATGCGCGGCGGATCGCTTTTCATGGCGGATTGGCATTTTTATATTTCCAAAAGCGATTCGATCCATTCAAAAGCGATAGCTATTGTAAGGATTGCTGGGAATAAATCCGCCAGCAATTCGTCACCTGAATAGCTATCGCTTTTGACAGCTTTTAGAAACACAAAAATATCAATCCGACATGAAAAGTGATCCGCCGCGCATTTGGAATAAAGCCCTCAGGTGTGAGGTTAGACTGTTTCGGTCACCCTTTGTCTATTTCTGAAGACTAACCGTCATCGGGAAGAGCTGACTACGTCCGTCAATTTCACCTATATACGTCGAACTTTCAGACTCCGTCAGAAGGGGTATCCTTTTTTGTCTTTTTCTGTCACATTTTGTCGTTCTCTCCTGTCACAGGCTTCTCTGATCTGTATCAGTCACCCTTCTTACTAATGGACTGTCAGAGGCTACCAGTTAGAGTGCTTCGGTCACCCATTTGTTCTCCCTGAAGACTAACCGCCAACTGGAGGAACTGACTGCGTCATCTCGACAATTCGAGGACCCCGTCAGAGGCAACAGACAGAGGGTTAGACTGTTCCGGTCACCCCAGGCCTTTTCACCGAAGACAAAACTGCGACCTCTCATTCGGTACCAAGCAGTAGGACGGAGCGCTTCAATCAAGCTTTTCTGATGCTCAGCACCAGTCTCTGTCATGTGGACTGATCTCAAAAGAAAATATACGGGAGGCAGACTGCTACGGTTATCCCCATCCTTTTTCAACAGACAATCCATCCACTGACTTTTGGTCAAGCAGCAAAGCGGACTGGTTCAATCACCCACTTCTGCGACGCACCATGTCTCTCTCCATAGTGATGGTCTGTCAGAGGCAATAGGCAGGGGGTACGGGGTAGACTGTTACGGTCACCCTCCACCCTGACCCGAAGACTAAGCCGCAACCATCAGGAGGTACAAACTCATACATGATTTGACTGCCTCAGTCAGCACCAAAGCCTCTCAATGAAATAGAACACCCAAATATGCAAGTTTAGGACAGCCACCTTACCTAACCTAACCTAACCTAGCCCTAAGAAATAGAGATTGGCAGAAGTGACTTCTCGCTAAATCTCTGCGCCTATTGTTTTGCGAGGTTCAGTAATTGCCCAAGTCGACGATTTTGAGAGACTTTTTCCAATGATAGCATTTACTTCGCTTTGTCCTCATAAACAGGCAGACCAGACCAATCTTTGCCGCCTCCGTAGTAGTTGAACGGACTTTTAAAAAATTAAACATCTGATATTGGCTTGCTTCAAAAATTATGTTAAAGCAGTTACCTCCATGATATCGCGGCACCTTGTCTTAAACATTTTTCGACATCAAAGTGTTCGGTGTTTTTTTTCCGACTTTAAGGGCAATAGCAAGGTTTCTCAATCGTCATCTGTTCAATTTTTAGGCGACCTTGAACTTGAAGTCAATAAGGAGCTAGTGTGTGCGGATCTGGATCTCGGGTTTTTCTACGATCTGCCGGTGTATGAAGATTTGGTAGATGATCGACTTGTTTGACCTAAAACCGCACTGTATGGGGCGGCCATCAGTTTATGACCGAAAGGTTATACCTATTCGTTCGATTTTCAGAAGATTACTCCTTTGCAGTTGGTGCAATTCAGAGTATGACCTTTCTTGAGAAAGGGGCACACAATGCTAAGGTTCCATTTATTGGCCATACTTTCTACTGACCAAATTTTGAAGATAAGTGGGTGCATTCACCTTTCAAAGTCATCTCATCTTTAATTTTTGCCCGTATAGCTTGCGGACAGCCCTTGTAACAACTTTGGTTTTGGTTTGCGGCATTAATTGATAGGCTGCGTTCTTGGATGCATTTGTCGTTGTGGTCGCCTAGTGAAACTCAACAAATAGGTGGCCGCACTTCTGACAGTGTCGCCACTGATTCTCTGCACTTAATGCTGGTGATGTTTTGCTGTTTACATAATGGGGACAGTGTTGGCAAAAGTTCTGGCGGTGTCTTTTGGCGTTAGCATTTCGACATCAAATCTTTTTGGCAGTTTCCGTTTGGTGTTGTTGCGAGTTTGATGTTGGTCAGAGTCTATGATGGCTGCTTGGAACATATGACAAATACATTGCACAGGCATGCGCATGCCGGGCGTCTATCGTAACGTAATCAATTTAATTGACTGTTACTCGGAAACCGCCAAGTACCCTTGTGTATATTGAAGTGTGGGAATCGTGTGAGGTTAGCAAAGTTAGATTGACTTCGTATCCCGATTTTTTGTCTTATGCAGGCTGTGCTTGCCGAAAATATATCCAAATATGAGCTCCTTTCCGACCCCGGCGTTAAAGCCCTTCAAAACCGTCTTGACATCATACTTTGGGCACCTATCCTACGTCTTCTTGATAATGTTATAGAATGCTGCTTTGGCTGCATTATCATTCTCTTCTGTAGTGGCGCACGCTGCACGCACAAATTAGCGTGATGTTTTTAAATTTCGTCTTGCGAATTCGAATAGTTGTGCAAAATTGGTAGAATTAAGTGTCACAGTGGCTCGGTGGTTGGTATTCTAGTCTAGACTATACTAAGGGATTGAGTTTCAGGCTCTCGCTAGCTTCAAATATCCTAAAATATTATTGTAAAAGTATCTGAATTCAGCCATTCGGATACGTATGGTATGGTCTATCAACGTTGTCAGAAATGACAACGTTCCCTACATGAGTTCTTGTTTGGCTTATCCTTAAAGCAACAGATTCTTAGGTACATGTATAAGTCTAGAGGTAGTAGATTGAGAATTGCCTCCAGTTCAACTGTACCTATAGATTTAGTTTCCATTGAGCTGGACCCTATATACATGCTAGTCTTCGAATTTATTGTCATTGACTCGAGTTTCCCTGCTTGTAGCTTACCACCAGACAACTATGCTTATTTTAATAATTGTATTTGTCGGAACCATTATTGGTCTGAACTAAGATAAATGGCAAAAAACCACCTATAAAATGACTCCCGCTTTCTACTCCACAGAAGTTACCAACCTGACACCATGAATATCGCTACAACTGTTACTGTATCTAACAGTTTGCACGATCACGACATTTATCGAGTCCTAACCTCTTTTTGATGTAGGTAAATACCATTGCACTCGCCATACTTAAAGAGTTCGATACATTGACTCGTATATCATAAAATTAATTAGGTTCTATACCTTTCAACTCATTTTGAGCCTGGAACCGGCCTTCTTTTGATCGATTTACGAAAACATGTCATATTCCTGGATTGCAGGTGAAACATTTAATTGAACTAAATGCAAATTAATATCACGGCACGATCTTATAACCGCGCGTAAAGCGGATAAGCCATTCACAATTAATTTAATGCCACATGTCTCTGCTGAGCTCTAAAGATCACAGTGTTATCACTTACTTCGCAGCACTAACGAGTTTCTGTTTTTTTTTTTTTTTTTTTTTTTTTTGATTTCATACTTTTACCTAATTAGTTTATCGATTTAATTGAAAGGTGGAGACGAACCGGTCGGAGCACAAATTCCTTCGATGTTCTTGAATTTTATTGGAAGCGACATTGACTGGCGTTACAATACGGAACCGGAGAAAGGTGCATGTTTGTCATCGAAAGAGCAACGTTGTTACTGGCCCAGAGGCAAAGTCCTGGGTGGTACATCCGTTCTAAATGGTATGATGTACATTCGTGGTAATCGCGAAGACTACGACGACTGGGATGCAATGGGCAATCCAGGATGGAAATACGATGATGTGTTGCCATTTTTCAAGAAATCAGAAGACAATATGCAACTGGATGAAGTTGGTGAGGATTTCCATGCTAAAGGAGGACTGATGCCAGTTTCGAAGTTCCCCTACAATCCACCACTATCATATGCCATTCTAAAGGGTGGAGAAGAGCTAGGTAATCTGATTGTGTTAGTCTCTGTTTTCAACTTTAATTAAACATTAATTTTGTTGATAGGTTTTGGAGTTCATGATTTGAATGGAGCCAATTCGACAGGTTTTATGGTGGCCCAAATGACCAGCAGAAATGGCGTACGTATGAGTTCAGCAAGAGCCTTCCTTCGTCCAGCAAGATTGAGGACGAATTTGCATATTTTGCTCAATACCACAGTCACGAAGGTGCTGGTGAATCCTTCAACTAAGAGTGCTCATGGTGTCGAAGTTATTGATCAGTATGGAAGCATGAGAAAAATCTTGGTTAAGAAGGAGGTGATTGTGAGCGGTGGAGCGGTAAACTCTCCACAAATTCTTCTATTGAGTGGAATTGGACCAAAGGATGACCTCAGGAAGGTAAGATAGACCAATTGAACTGCGTGTTTGTTAGATACATATATTCCTGTATTTTCCGAGGTGTAAATATGTCGTTGTAGCGTAGGCACTTGATTTATATGTAACTAGCTGTACCCGCCCGGCTTTGGCCGTAAACAGGAATTGTATTGCTTAGGTCTTAAATACAGCAATACGAACAAAACAAAGACAAAAACAAAAGACTCATGAAAATCGGCCCATAGTGGTTATCGAGATATAACGTCATCGAGTTTCACCGAATAGAAGTTTTTTTTTGTATGGGCGTTGCCACGCCCCTTTGTCCGATTTTGACCAATCTTCACAGGAGCACTCCAGGGCCAGTAACTTATACTGTCTGTAAGTTTGAGCTTAATCGATTTCTTGGTTTTCGAGATATATGATTTTGAATGTTTTTTTTATGTATGGGCGGTGCCACGCCCCTTTGCCCAATTTTTTTTTACATACAAACCTGATACAAAAGAATACCTTTCCAGTAAAAAAAGAATTATCAAAGTCGGTGTAGCCAAAACTCAAGTTATAAACGGGCAAGCATATTTTAAACTCATTTTTATATATGACTGTCAGCAGAAGACACACGTTTGCCAATATAACGCCTCTTTTTATACCACACGAGTTTCCTACATCCCACCTACTCGTTGAACCATCAGTTACAGGTTCTAATGAAGCGTAATACTTTTTGTCGTTTAGTAGATTGTTATAGTAAAGGGTGTTCCATAGTTCACGCAAAATTTAAATTTTGCGCCATTTATTAGTGCAGTGATGCCAACGGAAAAAAATAACAACAATGTGACAGCTGACAGTTCGGGGTTAGTAAAAATGGAGCGCTATACGAAAGAACAACGCATTTTCATTGTTGTGCAATATTTTAAAAATAATGAAGGTTTGTCAGCCAAAGTCCGCAATTTTCGAACAAAATCATCTTTAGTAATGAAGCTCATTTTCATCTTGATGGCTTCGTTAATCGTCAAAATTGTCGCATTTGGGGCTCAGAAATAAAACGGTTCCACATGCCATACTGCCATAGAAAGAATTCAATTACTGCATGAGTCATTTCCTGATCGGCCGTTCTTGCGATCAGAATTGGCCATGAAGATATTCCGATTTAACGCCATTGGACTTTTTTCCTTGGGGTTTTTCGAAGTCAAAGGTCTATGCAAACAAGTCCACGACCACAAGTTTGAAAGCCTTCAGCTTTATCATGAGTTTGAAATATTATCTGAGGTGCCTTTACCTACCTAGTTAAAAGGTAATGCAGCTCCCTATTTGGCTATTTGCAGCTCCAACTTCCTGAGTTGTTCCTGTACCCTGATACTCGACACAAAATTTAGTATTGGACTAAGAGACGAGCGACAGTATATGGCGCTATAGAGTTAGAATTAGAAGAGACTGATTCCACTTCCACCTTGCCTTGGCTACCTGCGAAATTGTCTTTAGATTATATAACGCCTGCGCTGGTAAACGTTTCGGATTATCTCTGGAAAGGAATCAAAAAATGATTTCGTTAGTAGATAGATAGACTATCCATAATTTCATTTTATTTCGTTTTCGACAATCGTCGGAGCGCCGAAGTTATAACTATAACCTTAGATCTTTGACAAAGGTAGCCCGTTTCGCACATTCGAAATCAGCTACGCAGCATTGCCCTTAAGGTGCCTTGCCTGTCCATTTGAGAGTAAAAATGCTGCGAGCAGCTCTCAAGCTCTCAAATGGACAGGCACCTTTAGGAAGCAAGTTTCAAACTTAACTTGACCTGTAATAATTTCATAAATGCGAAAGTTGTTGCTCAATCACACCCTATCGACCTAGCGAATGTAGATTAAGCTTATGGAATAGATAGACCCTGTCCTAAAGTTGAAAATAGACTACCTTAAATAGAAAAAAATAGTTTTTGTACTCTTTCAAACGTCTTACCTTAATTTCAGGTCAATGTTCGCACAGTGCATGATTTACCTGGTGTTGGCAAAAATCTACACAATCATGTCGCCTACTTTACGAACTTCTTTATCGATGATGCTGACACTTCACCACTTAATTGGGCCACCGCCATGGAATACCTACTGTTCCGTGATGGCCTTATGTCCGGTACTGGAATATCCGATGTTACAGCAAAAGTTGCCACACCTTATGCCGATCGTCCTGATGTACCCGATTTGCAGTACTTTTTCGGTGGATATTTAGCCAGTTGTGCCAAGACCGGCCAAGTCGGAGAATTGCTGTCCAATAACTCGCGTAGTATTCAAATTTTCCCCGCTGTGCTGAGTCCGAAGAGTCGAGGCTACATTACACTAGGATCTAATGATCCGCTGAAACCACCGAAAATTTTCGCCAACTACTTGGACGACGAACGAGATGTAAAAACTTTAATCGAAGGAATTAAGTTTGCCATTCGATTGGCTCAAACAAGCCCACTGAAGGCTTATGGTATGAAACTGGACACGACACCCGTGAAGGGCTGTGAGTCTAAAAAATTCGGCACCGACGAGTACTGGGAATGTGCTGTAAGACAAAACACTGGACCCGAGAACCATCAAGCGGGTTCATGTAAAATGGGACCAGCGCATGATCCATACGCTGTGGTCGATCACGAATTGCGGGTACATGGAATTCGAGGTTTGCGTGTAATGGATACCTCAATCATGCCCAAGGTGACAGCCGGCAATACACACGCGCCAGCAGTGATGATCGCCGAAAAGGGTTCCCACTTGATAAAGAGAGCCTGGGGTGCTAGACAGTAGATCAATTGTTGTTGCCCACATATCTGTATATAGAGTTTAAGTGAACCAAAAAGATAGACAGTGAGAGGAGTAAACAAAGCGAACACGCACGTGGGTTCTAGACATAAAAGATTGTAATTTTCCAATAACTAATTCAATAAACAAAATAGTATTTATTTATTGTAAGCACATTGCTTTGCTTTTGTGTGCTGTTTGATTTGAAACTTCCTGTCGGAAACGGAAATGGCTGCAATTTTCAAATTGGATCATTTGAGGGTAGGGTATAAAAGGTATCCACATTGAACTGATGCATGCAAACGGTTAAGAATGCTGTCGTTGAAAGGGGTCTCAGTTTGTTTTCTTTTGGCGCTGTTATTGGAAGTCGTTTGCTTGACAGATGGGCTCCAGGGCTGTACATCAGCGGCAAGTAGAAGTACTGCTGCGGTTGATTTTAATGTGGTTATGGATACGTGTAATTCTAGTTTTTCAATACCAATGGGTAAGTACATTTCCTATATCTATACTAAGACTATGAGGTGTTAATTGCTTTTAATAATAATTATTCTTGCATAATTTTCTGATATTTATAATTATGTTTGTTCACAAAACTGTAATCAAAATATGTATCAGATATCTGTGATGAGCTTAAGCAATTTCTGAAATTCGGTGTGTCAGTAGGTACAACAAATTCTAAGCAGAAGAACACGTCATAAAAATTGGACTGGGATGATGTGGGTCTTATAAAGAGTCTCCTAGGGGTTTCTCGACAAGCAGGCCTTACTGATCAATTGCCTTCTTAGGCCAAAGTAACAGCGGTTGACAAGTGTAATTATTCGCTTGATTTCTAACCCATTTTTGTCGTTTCTGTACTCGTACTGATACTTGCAAATGCACAAATGACAGCTCGCTGTGTTCAGCTCATAATGTCGATGTCATCAGCGTATGCAAGTATGCAGTTGCACAGGCTTTTGGAAAATTGTGCCCCTTTACGGAGCAGCGAGCGTTCTCTATCGTCATTCTGCACAATCTGACAAGTTTGGCAGAGATGCCATAACTATATATGGCTCTGTATAGCTTGTCTCTAGAAATGCTGTCATATGCGGTCTTAAAATCGATAATAGATACTCACCATCGATTTGGACTTCTTGGGCGTTTTCTCCAAGATATGCCGTAGTGTGAATATATTTGGTCGGTTGTGGACTTACCGGACCTATAACCGCACTGATAGGCTCCAATCAGTTCGTTGACAAATGCAGACAGGATCTTTTAAGCGATGTTAAGGAGACTGATGCCTCTATAGTTGGCGCAGTTTAGAGGGTCTCCTTTGTTATGGATCGGGCAAACAATGCTGAGGCTCCATTCATCACGCATACTTTCCTCTGACCAAATTTTAGAAACGAGTTGGTGTATGTAGGTATGCTCTCTACCAAGTCATCTCCCGCTGCCTTAAAAAGCTCGGCCGAAAAACCGTCCGGTCCTGAAGCTTTGTTGGACTTCAGCTTGGATATTGCTATCTTTACCTTATTTTGGTCTGGTGCAAGGAACTGAAGGTGTAAAATTTGTAATATTTTCAATGGCCTGGGCCACACATGCCTTCCCATAAAACTCGTGTCGGGCGAGAAAAATCGATTTTCTTCTTCTCAACTAGCATAAAACTAACTAACATAAAGATCTACCTGTCTCACCCGACATGAGTTTTATGAGAAGGCAATTTTGGCCCCTGGCCTCCAGTGGACACTGGAGGTGAATTTTAAAAAATAAATTGGATGCCTTTGAAGGAGTTGTACATGTTTACGGTGATGCAACTTGGAGGGGTTCAAACAAAATGAGGGTTCAAACAAAATTGAAACCATTTTTAGGTTCTGCAGGAACATTTAAATGTTTTGGGTGGATTGGTAGTTTTGGCCGTGGGGTTCCTTCAGTCAAGGCTAATGATCTGTATGAGCGAGACCAAAAATCTCCATAAAAAGTTATGGCGGCCTAAATTCAACTATAAGGCTTGTGCTCTCACTCTTACACATCGTTAGCCTGGACTGTGAAAAAACGGATCTCTCTCTCTCTCTCTGAAGTCATGCAAAATTGCGTAATGTAAATCCACCATTAACTTCCTCTTAATAATATTTTTATTGTGTTCCGGCCTTAATATTTGGTTTTAGCCCATTTACCATATTATGTAAATCTACCTCAAGAACTACGATTTATAATACATAATAGTTACTTATTTTCAAAAATATAATTTTTTAAGTGTTTTTTTTATTTTCTCAGAATATTTAACTCAGTTTAATAACACCGGTGTTCTACCGGACGAAACAGATAAAACTGGAATGGTATGTCGGTCATAATACTAAAATGATTGCCACTCAAAAGCACTAAACAAAATTTCACTTTCTTGTACTCTCAGTGCTATATAAGGTGCTTTTTTGAAAAATCCGGTCTTATAAATGATTGGAAACTCAATAAAGAACTAATACAACAAACAATGTGGCCAGCTACTGGAGATTCCGTTGAAGTTTGTGAACAAGCAGGAAGTAAGTATCTAATGCTGGGTTTCCACTTGTCGATTTGAAATTGACAATCGACGTATTTTTATGCCAATAAAATATTGGCAAGTGGAATTAGCGAAAAAAAAAACAGCCTTTGCCAATAACTGACAAAGAATTTGATTGACAAGTGGAAATAGCTGAATTGTCAAACAAAATGTCACTTTGTCTATAATTGACAGTGATAATTAATTGGCATCGAGTTTATAAGTTTGTCAATTAAGTGACAAATGATTTTTTGCCAATAATTGGCATAAAAGGCATAAGAGGCAATGAACAGACGCGAGAGCTGTCAAACTTTGTCAATCAACCGACATGGAAGCCCACCTTAATTGTATTGAAATAATTTATAATATGTATCTATTGATTTTGACTTATTATAGAAAGTGAATCGAATGCTTGTACACGAATGTATGCAATAGCAAAATGTTTAATGATTCGTGCTATTGTAGATGCTAGGGATAAGCAAGTTGTTTGATGGATGTCTATGGAGAAAACTGAAATTGTTTAGCAAAAGTTACAATTAAGGCAAAATATAATAATAAATAAACATTATAATAATGCAAACCAAATAAAATAAGTGTGTTTTTTTTTAATATTCACAATAGGTCTGTTTTATTGGCAATCCATTTCAGTGAAGTAAAGTAAAGTAGAATTTTTAACACGCAATTACAACAACTACAAACTGTTTGACACTTTCGAGACTCTATGTAGTTGTTGTAATTCCGTGTTAAAAATTCTACTTTACTTTACTTCACTGAAATGGATTGCCAATAAAACAGGCCTAATTTCACTATTCGAATAGACAAACTATTGTAAATTTTGCAAAGCACAAAACTATTCACTAAAAAGGAACACGAATTTTTTTTTCGACAGTTCATGCTCCGCTCTGAATTAAAAAAGAAAAATGCCTAAAATGGTGAACGGCTGAATACACCCATTAATTGCGAATACGAAATGTCAAAAATGCAGCTCTTCGTTGACAGCTGTGAAATTTTTTTGCAGCATTTTAGAAAGTATACTTGTGGTGCTTTTCTTCGCGGATTTTATTTATTTTACAGTCCAATTATATTAAAAAAAAAAAAAAAACAATTAAATTGTAAGACAATTCGACAGATAACATGTCTTCTATGTCTAAATCTGTGGTAAGTTGATGGAACCTAACTAAATCCTTTTATGGACTAAAAAATGAAATTCCTTAGCAGCCATTAAGCGCTAATGCGGCACAGCCATCCAATGTGCAGGAATTCAATATACGTGTACCGAAAAATCTGCGAAAAAAGCATCACGTTATGCGTTTTAACGCCACCCTCAACGTTGATTTTGCCCAATGGCGTATGGTGAAGCTGGAGAGGGAAAACAACATGAAAGAGTTCAGAGGAATGGATGAGGATATGCCCAAGTTCGGTGCGGGCTCAGAATACAATCGTGATCTTCGCGAAGAAGTGCGTCGAAAGAAGTTTGGAATAATAGCAAAAAAATATCGACCAGATGCTCAACCATGGATACTCAAAGTGGGCGGTAAAAGTGGCAAGAAATTCAAAGGCATTCGTGAGGGTGGTGTTAGCGAGAATGCTGCATTCTATGTTTTTACACATGCTCCTGATGGTGCAATAGAAGCGTATCCACTCAACGAATGGTACAACTTTCAACCAATCCAAAGGTATGTGTTCACAAAACAAATTGAAGTTCGACGAGGTCCAATGAATCTCTACTGATTAACAGGTACAAAGCTCTATCTGCTGAGGAAGCAGAACAAGAATTCGGACGAAGAAAGAAAGTGATGAATTACTTCTCCCTTATGTTGCGTAAGCGTTTAAAGGGTGACGAAGAAGATCCAGAACAGGACCCAGATGAGGTTAAAGTTAAGGGGGGATCCAAGAAGGCAAAGGAGCTGAAAATAAGTGACATGGACGAATGGATTGATTCTGAAGATGAATCCGACTCCGAAGAGGACGAGAAAGAGAAGAAAGAGGAAGATAGTGACGATGATGCAAAAAAGAAGAAGAAAAACAAGAAAGGAGTGCCCGACAAGAAGAAGAAAAAAGATCTCGACGATGAGGCTTTCGAGGAATCGGATGATGGTGACGAAGAAGGTAGGGAAATGGACTATGATACAGAATCCAGTGAGGAGTAAGTTTAATCAGAAATAATTTCTTTTAACTGACTGACAAATTCTGTTGTTTTTTAGCGAACCAGATCCAGAATCGAAATTGGACAAGGACATGAAGTCTGTGGCTGAGGAGGATGCTCTTCGTAAATTGTTAACATCCGATGAAGAAGATGAAGAGGAAAAGAAATCCGATGAATCTGACAAAGATGACGAAAAGAAGAAACAAAAGGACAAAGAAGAAAGCCCTAAAGAAAAGAAGAAAACTAAAAAGCAGGCAAAGGACGAAAAGAAAGGTAAAAGCAGGCAAACGCTATTTGAGAGACTAATTGGGGTTCCTCTAGTGTGGGTAGCGAGAAGCTTTGAATTTTGCACTGTAAGGACGAGTGGGTTGAGTAAGGTTTTAGTAGGCAGGCAGCCTTGCAGTATAGGTTCCATCTTATGATTGCAAACCTAACCTAATCTTCTCGTCCCTTACAAGGTCTGAAGAGATCTGTGTTGTTTTGCTTTTTGTTTCCTCTTTACACCAGTTTAAATTTATTTTTGCTCTTTCAGAATCCTCAAGTGACTTTAGCTCAGACAGCAGTGATTCTGAGAACGAGGACGCCAAAAAGAAACCTAACCCCAAGGAGTCTTCGAAAAATCCATCACGAGCTGGAACACCTACGGCACCCTCGACTGACAATAGCAAGCGTAAAGCAAACAATATGCCTTCTGATTTAACAGGATCTGAGAATAGCAACAGTCCATTGAGTACACCAGCAAAGCGCTCCAAAGTCGAGAGTGCTCCAGCTTTGCCAGCAACTTTTGCTGGAGTTGTGAATGCCAGCAGCAAGGAGTAAGTTTTGTCTTTCGCCTTACTGTTGCTCTTACTAAACTGGTATTTTCTAGTGACTACGGAATCACCGAAGAAGCCGTTCGCCGATACTTAATGCGCAAACCAATGACTGCAACTGAACTTTTAACAAAATTCAGAAACAAAAAGAATTGCGTATCAAGTGAACGATTGGTCGAGACAATGACAGCAATACTGAAGAAAATAAATCCGGTGAAGCAAACAATTCAAGGAAAGATGTATTTAAGCATCAAGGTCAACAAATAGAATTGGTTAAACACATTTTTTTTTATACATTTATTAGGCTTAAGAAACTGAATATAATAAAAACTATTTTACTCATTTTGTGAGTTGGCAATTGAATCATCTTCAGTAATTTAACAATCTTCAGTTTGGTGGTGGCTCAATTTTCCAAAAGTCTGTGCAATGATATCAATGGAACTCGGGGAGCTATCACTGACGCGTTTGCAAATATTGGATTAGTTGTGCATAAGGACTTTAGACTGTGAAGAAGAAGGGATACACAAAATCTATGGTTCGGTCTGTCTGCAACCAGGACAGTCACGACACCGACACTCGTGTTCACGAGAAACCCAAGTAACAATGGATGACCTAACCACGGATGCAGGCAGACCCAACGCACGTTCAGGCCCTAAGAGAGCTTCTTTCGAACCCAGCCTGGCAAGCTCATCTGCAATCTCATTTCCCCGGATACCAGTGTGACCTGGAACCCACACAAGTTTGACCGTGTTTAGCCTACCAAGTTCAGAGAAAACTTGAGTTCGACCACTAACTTGGACGAGGTAAGAGGGTTAAGCAGCTTGGCTTTTACTGCAAAGATGCCGTAACACGTTTCCGCGAAAGCCTGTTCCACCAAACAACCGATGCATATGAGAGAAGTGGTATTACCATTGCCGTATAGATCCAAAGGACACTTTTAGGAAAAAAGCTCCATGTCTTTCGAAAAGCGCCTTTGCACTGCCAGGAAGTTAACAGAGCTTTATCGGTTTTCGATTCAACATGCTCGGACCAAAGAAGTTTTCTATCGAGGATTACTCCCAGATATTTGACTTAAGAGAGAAATGGGGATCGGGAAGTTTTATATAAGACCCTCTCCGTTCCAGTGCTGCCCTATTGCGCAGCAGCGTGGGCGTTAGCAAAGGCAAATCAAGATACCCTTGGAATGATCTTCAGTCCCGCTTGTATTAGCGTTCTTTAAAGAAAGAAATTTGATACCGAACTCTTCAAACTTTACAGCGACATTCGTCATGGCTAGGACATGTGATGTAGAGCAAATGAAGACCAAAGCTTCTGCCCGAACTCTTCAAACTACAGCAACAGTCGTTTCAGATGGCTAGGACTTGTAGAGCAAATGAAGACTAAAGCTTCTGCACGAAAAGTATTCCACTCCAATGCGGACGAGCAACAAAGCAGAGGAAGAACTCGTCTTAAATGGAGCGCACAAGTGAAAGGGGCTTAGATAAAATTAGAGGTTAGATTAAAAAGTCGGGAGAGCCTTCATCGTGCCCTGGAACTGCGTGCCTTCCCTGTGAGTAGGTCATTAAGATTTGCTCGACGAAAGAGAGCCGGACATTCAATGAGAATGTGAAGAGAGGATTTGTCACTCTCCAAACATGTGGGGTCCGGTGAAACTCCAATTCGGTAAAGGTGTTTTTTTCATAAGGTCATGGCCAGTAATTATGCCTGTCAGGATTCTTAGGTTATTTTTTCCAGATTACTAAGAAAATAGGATTTTCCGAGGGAGAATTTTGGGAAGAACTCTTTGGTGCCCCCTGAAAGGGGCTTCAACCACCTTAAAGTGCGCAACTGAAGGCTTTTAATTGAACCCTACACACAGCGGTGTTGTAAAACACACCAGGGTTTGCGTTAGCAATCATAATTTAGCGAACAGGAAGCGGTCCCTCAAAAACACGAACAACAGCAGAGTGAAATATTCAAAGGAAACGAAATCAATCTATTCAAACAGCTTTACGTATTACTCACAGCGAAAGAACGGCTCGCGGATGTTTTTAATTTGCTAACTTAACTGCTAACCGAGCATTAATGTTCCAAATGATATCTAAGTAGGTAACATGGCGCTGCTCTGTGGGCAGCGCTTTTGCATTAGATAATTTGCAGAGGTATCCTTGAATAATCAGAGATTGCCTAATTTGTTGTTTGTTATCCACTGAACTCTAGATTCAGTCATCAACTTCGTTGGAAATTCCACCAGTGCTGCTTATACGGTGCCTCATTAGATGAATCTTTTTAGGCAAACCCGCTTTGATGTCCTATAACAATAAAATTTTATTTGCAATATAATATTCACAGATGATTAATACTTTCTACGTAGGCGAAAGTTAGACAACACCGTTAGGTGGGCGTGGAAGACAAAAGAACAAACATCACCCACAGATGCAACAATGTCACATACATCAGCACAACAATTCGTATTAGAGGATATCGACGCAAAAATACACCCAAACGTATGCCAGCAGAATCCAGTGTTGAGTACGCACGTTTAACTCTCCTGGCTACACGGTTGTCGAATGGATTTTCTCGCATCAAAAGTGGAAACTGCGCTTTTGCTGAAATGAGAAACCAATATTTAAGCAAAAGCTCTTTGACACTCTATGATAACTGCATACCATCATCGGTGTGGTTAACAAGCGTCATGGGATTGCGCTCCGTTCTATTGTTGAACGCTGTGAGCCTTACTTGATTCTGGGAAGGGAGTGAAAATCATTACTAACTGATTGAGATTGTGGGACGTTATAAAAAAATTACCTCGGCTTTTTCTAACTGCAGCCTGAGCGCATTCCTTTCAGCCGTTACAGCCTCCACTGAGTTTTGCTTTTCTACCAACGCCTGGGTGAGCGACTTTAATCGAGTTTCATAGGCCGTCGGGTCGGCCTGGGCGGCCATGTAGTTCGCTTTCATTTTTTCTATCTGCTGGTCCTTTTCTTGAATCTTTGCCGAGTATGTTTCGATTTGTGTAGCGATATTTTGGCGTGTAGCTAGCAACTCTTGATTAACAACCCTCAACTCGGATTCCAATTGTAAAGTTCGTTCTTTCTCAGAGCGGATCTCTTTGCGAAGGGCATCATCGTTCGATCGTAAAATTGCAACAGTCTCTTCATGTTGTCGGCAAATGGAATGCAAACTTGCTTTGGACGTTTCCAGCTGCATCCGGACGTTCTGAATTTCCTCTTGAAATTGCTGATTTTCTTGCTTTAGTGTGTTAAATTCTAATTGCAAAATGCGTTCGTTGGAATGATCGGTAGCCTCGTGATGAACGCTACCAGAAGTTTTCAATTCGACAATCATTTGGTCCTTCATCTGCAATGCTAGCTGAGCCTTTTTACGATAATCTACTAGATCAAGTCGCTGCTGCTCTGTTTCCTGTATTTGCATTTGCAGTTTGTGTGAAACGTCAACAAACTCTTGCTGTATCTTGGAGATGTTCGATTCGAGTTGCGATATGGAATGCATATATCCTTTGTTAGCGGCCACAGTATCATGAAGTTCGTTCTGAATTTGATCGCGCTCATTGGTGAGTCGATGTATGATAGTTTCCATTTGAGTGAGACGTCCTTGCATTGAAGCGAGCTGGCTACTATCGGTGAGTGCCAGCAGTTTGGCTTTTAACTCATCACGCTCACTGGAGATGTCGGCTAATGCTATTTTAAATGCAGTCAACTCCTGCACGGCTGAAATATCTGGTTTAGGTGATTCCCGATCTTCTGATAATGAAGGTATATCAATTGCAACCGAATCAGGATGTGAACTTATGGAGCTGCGACGTGAAGATATACTTGAAGTTGGATTGTAATCAGTGGCTTCAACGACAACTTGTTTCGATGGACTGGGTGATGCTCGCTTAGGAGATATCGATTTGGTAAGTGATAAGGAATTTGTTGGGTATGTATTTTTTATGATTTCAATAGTTTTAATTTGGCTATCAGACGGAATTGTGGTAGTGGTTGTGGGAACTTCTACTTGTGCCTGCAGTGCCGTGGCAGCATTTTGGTCTAGTTTATTAAGAATATTCTCCGCCTTACCAGCCAGACCAGTTATCCACGACATTTTGGTGGTTAATTACACTACACAACGTACTCACAAATATAAAAAATAACTTTAAAGATATAAATTAAATAGAAATAAACTTTCACAAATTAAAATAATATACTTAACACAACAAATTTAATGCCAAGTGTCACTTTATCCTTTTGACATATACGAAGGCTGAGTTCAGCAAACGAAATTGATGAAATGGCTTTTCGGAAGGTCTAAAACCTGTATTACCGACAAAATTAAAAATACGTATAAAGTACATAGTTCGCGCCAACGCAATGACAGAAATGTGAAGATAAATGGAATTTTACAATTATTGATGTAGTGGTATTCATGTGAGAACTGTGTAAGGAGTAGTATTTTAAGACTAATAAATATTTATATCAAACAGTCATAAACGCGCTGGCTCTTTCGTTAAAAGGGCTACAAACCATGAAAAGAAAGCACAAGTTTGAGTGGTAATTTGCGACCGTAAATTCTTAATTGTTAAATTGGGGAAGACCTTCACACTGCATTATCACATCAGACGAATTAAGTTGCATTGAAAAGCCTTTGAAAATATTTTGTGCCGAAAGCACATTGGGCCTATTTTTACCTGGATTCATTTCGTACCTACTCGTGGCTGGAAATAGAACACACACGTTCAAATGAGAGACAACACATGATTGTAAATTCAGCATGCGTCGCAGTAATGCATCTGCAAGTTTTCTCTATTTCTAAATCTACTGCAATAGACAATGCCACCACAACACAAATTTTTGCCGTATTTGGCATCATGATGTTTTGATGTTTATTTCAAATATTTTGCCGGTTGACTGACGAAATGGAGGAAAAATTAATAGAACGGTTGGAAAGCAGATAACAGCAAAATAATGTTTCATTGAAAAATTTTATATTCAAATCAAAATTCCACAACACACAACAGCTCTATGTAAAAGCATGGCGTTTGGGTATTGTATGAGACAACTTACTGCAATTACGTCAAACTGAAAATCAGTACGTGCGTCTTGATTGCAGTACTGCGCCCGTCACTGCGTCCAAAAATTATTCACTTTTTTTCCATATAAGTATGTAATATATAATACAATGTCAACGTCAACGGAAGCACCATAGGTGTTTTTCTTTTTTAGTCGTATTCGACTGACAGGTTGATAGAATAAACAGCAGCTTATGGAAGGTGACCCATAAGTAACGAACGTGCCGGATGCAACGGATAAAGTAGGTTTACTTTCTACTTGTCTATCCGTCGCATCCGTTGACAGTGTTGGCACAGCGTGAAAGGAAGCACTTTCATTGGTAGATACTGTAGAGACCCAATATTTCATAGTCGATTGCTTTATATTCTTCTATCAATTGACTTCTATTTTCCGTATTTTTATTTTATAAGTGCGACTTTATTTTCATTGTTTTACATTTTATATAGTCAAGTTTTGGCATCGCACAGTGCCGATACTACAGATACAAATATTAAAATAATGAGGTAAAGTATCAAATGCTGCAGATAACAGTTAAATCAATCTAATTTTCTGGATATTTCGAATTTAATAAATTGCAAATTATTGTTTTAAAGATTCCAATTGCGGACTGCGGCGACGGATTCTATGGGACGGTTCGGTTTGTCGAATACCTCAATCCGTCGACGCAACGGATGCGACGGATTCTATGGGTTGGGCGCTTCAATGGCTGATTACACACTTTACAGTCAGATTTGACAGAAAAAATCAGAATAAACAAAAAAGTCGAAGTGGCGGACGAGACATGTTGTTCTGGCACAAAAGGTAAGCCAAGTTAATAAAATGAAATTAATAAATAACCATATGACAGCTATGTGCTGAAGTGTTTCATAAACAAATCAGAGCGATCTGAGCGCGCTCAAAATTCTCGAGCCCTATTTAAAGCTCAATTAATTAATTCAGAATTAATTCTGAACTAAAAAAGCAAAACGCCTCATATAGTGACAAATTCAGCCGTATATATTTGTTTCTAAGAGCAATATTTCATAAAATGCCATACAACATAGACCGCATTGGAGACGTCAAATAATATTATTTTATGAAAGATGGCATTCTATGTATTGCTCAACTCATATCATGCAACGGGTAGTAGTATTGGCTGCAGTTTTTTTTTGTCTGACTTTTGTGTTTTCTTGCTATGGCTATGGATATAGTAAGCTATGTCCAACCCTACATTTTATAGCGTACTATAATTTTTTCTTTCTATGAGAATTAACATCGCTGATGGCAAGCTATGAAATATTGCTCATGGAGAGGCGGTGAGCGGTGTAATGATCTGAACGCATCCAAAGGTAATGTCACATATCTGTCACCAACGACATTTTCATTTTCAAACCAAAACGATTTTTTTCCGTCAAACACTAAGCAGGTGCTTCATTTAATTAAAAATTACTATTTTAATATTATTATATTCGCGCAATATATATGTATAAATATCTAAGTTGTTTTGCTACAAATAAATGGCCACAAATCGCGAAACAAATGGTTTTCGTGATGTAGGTACAACTGAAAGTGATGCAACCCATTTTCGTTTGCGGAATGATCGTCACTCGAGGGAAGAAATTACTTGTTTAAGCTGTGGAAACTTATTTTTCGCTACGTCTAATATAGATATTTTTGAACATTTTGGTGAAAATTTGCACACTCATTACTTTGCAGACTGTTTATATTGCGGTGGTAAAGTACACAAGTATAAAAAACAAGGACAGATTATATTTTTTCACAATTGTTTAAATTGGAAGTGTGGTGGCGGTGAAAGGTGAACGTTGTCTTACTACGAAATAAATTAAAACTTAAAATGCAGGAAAGCGATTCGAATGCTGAATGCGATTACTCGGACTATTCGGGCGGTGGTGGAGATGATGATAGTAGCATCAGTTCAAAGACCACTGGAACAGGTAAACGTTGGTCGAGGTCCGAAGATAATACGCTTAAAAAACTTGTATCCCAATATGGAGAGAAGTGGGATATTATCGCACCAATGTTTAAAGATCGCACTGATACTCAAATCCAGCAAAGATGGGCAAAGGTCTTAAATCCGGACTTAATAAAAGGTCCATGGACGAGGGAAGAGGACGACAAGGTTATAGAATTGGTACGGCGATATGGGCCAAAGAAATGGACCCTCATCGCTCGTTATTTAAATGGGCGAATTGGTAAACAATGTCGCGAAAGGTGGCACAATCATCTTAATCCAAATATTAAAAAAACAGCTTGGACCGAGGAGGAAGACAAAATCATATATCAAGCACATATCCAATATGGAAACCAATGGGCTAAAATTGCAAAGCTTTTGTCGGGCCGGACAGATAATGCTATAAAAAATCATTGGAATTCAACAATGCGAAGAAAGTATGAATATAGCGAAACCGGGAGGCAAAAGCAGCACCAGAGTCGAATAATATCAGACCTGAAAAATTCCCGTTCCAATTTGAAAACCCTCATTAAGAATGGATGTGCTTTATCGAACTCAAAATCCTCTACGAGCATTTTTTATCAGGAGAAGTCACTTCAGTCCTCACTAATCGATCGAATTCACAGCAATGCAAAGACAAAGATTGGCCAAAAAGCTTTACCAACTAGACCACCAAATATTTTGAAGAAATCTCGTCAGGCACACAGTACAGAAGTTGCGACACAAGCAGCACCCTATCCAATAAAATTGCCCGACTCTCCGGTGATGACTCCGATAAAGCCTCTACCCTTTTCACCCAGCCAATTCCTTAACTCTCCTTGTCTGACAACATTCGATGATATGAATCTAAGGGCCAGCACACCAGTTCGAAAAACAATCAACAGATACGGCATTGAAATTAAAAAGGAACACGAGAACTCATCCATCGAAACACCACATAAAAGTATAAATTTTATCATTTTTAGAACATTTGCGATCTTCTAAAATGCATTATATTTTCAGGTTTACTTGGCCCGAGGACACCAACTCCTTTCAAAGATGCACTAGCAGCGTTGGGAAAGAAGCGCAAAGGCGACCGATACGTTCCACCGAGCCCATCCAGTCTTGTAGAAGATCTCGCAGAAATAATCTCTGATGAGCAGCTAAATGACACTAAAAGCTCACAGAATGCTAATAAAATTCAAACAAAAAATTCTTTAGAAAAATATGTTCAACCAACAAAAAAAGCACGCAAATCATTGAGTGCAAGTTGGGAAAATGATGTAAAAGTCGAGAAGAACCTGCCCTATGAAACAGAAACACCAAGCAAATTTCTTACATCAACAAATTCTATTGTATTTTCACCACCAAGCATCCTAAAGGATACACTTGGTGATTCTGAACTCCTTATGGATACTTCTGATGCCAAAAAGGAGAACAAGAGCCCGAAGCGTGTTCTTCAAAAGTACCTTGATCCAAAGTGGGAAAAACTGGCTTGCGGACAAACAAAGGATCAGCAATTCCTAGTTCAGCAGGCACATATGTGCCTCAAAAATCTTTCCCTCATGCCAAGGTCCCTTAACTTTGAAAAACAGCTGTGAGGTAAATATTGTCGACGGAAAGAGTTGCATAAGATTTGCAATTCATCTACATCCCTTGATCTAAATCCCTAAGTTCATTTCGACTCACAAATTACATAAGGTGTATCTATCTATACGAACGATTTGAACAGTGTTAGGGACTTTTGCTGATCCGACTCATAACGATTTAAGTTCTGCAGAAATGTTTATGGGATACCTTTTCTAGGGCATGAACTGTCACATAGGAGTTTATGTGGAAGTTAAATCTCTATGCGTCGTATCAGCAAGTCACTAATTGACAAATTTTCTCCGATTGGTCTTAAACTTGAGGTGAACTTTTTTTTATTTATGATTACTCAAAAAGTAGGTTAGAATTTGTCAGTTGGAGAATATGTCAGCATGGTGTATGTTGCTGCTCAACTTTATGTTCTCCTTCAAAGTTTGTTTGTTTATTTCTTTAACCTTTTCCTTAGCCATTAAGCTACATTTATTTTAATTTATACACATACAATTAATAATTTAGGTTATCTTATGATTAATAATTTTCTTTGACATAATATTTTATTTTAAATTTCTTAAATCTGGAAATATCTTTAATACAGTCTTGTCCAAATACAGTTCTACACATTTTTATCTTAAAATTATTATTATTTCTTAAGGTATTTTATTTTTGTCTTATATACCTATTGCATAAACATTTTAAGGGTAACAGAATATTAACATTTAATTTTGTATATGCAAAGATACAAAAGTATTGTCATAGCATATTCGAATTGAGGTTTTATAATTGTATTATAAATGTTAACCGGATTATACATACTTTAGTCGTTTGCGAACTTTATATAAAACACTAATTTTTTTATTAAATTTCTTTTTGAATAAGTTATCTATGTGTGCGTTAAATTTAAGTTTTTTTTTGTCAATTATTTTACTAACATATTTTATAAAAATGTCAAACCTCTAATAAGGTTATGGAATCCGTGCTAGCATTTGAATGTATCAATTCGATTTAAAGAAGTTATTTTTTACATTTAATAAAATTTTTGCAAAACGACAATGAAGAATTTACTTTACTTAATTAAATAACATTTGGTTATTCACTTTAGGCTCGAAACACACATGCGATTTCAATCGTGCGACTTCTGAGTCGCAAAAAATGAAACACACACATTTCAATGTGAATGCGCGTACATAGTTTTGGATTTTATGGGATTTACTAGACATTCGCATGCACATGCGAATTTCCGATATAGTATTGTAGATTCGCATGCATGCGAATTTCCGTTATAATTAAGGAAATTCGCATGCATGCGAGTTTCCTGAACCTTACAAAGGAACCGGAAATTCGCATGTGGTCAAAAATCACCTCTGAAAAGAATCCGCGCGCGCGAATTCTAAAAATATAACTTAAAATATAACTCCAACCAACCACATATCCAATCATCCATCAACGCCGTCGAGCTGTAATTTTTCTGTTAGCCCGTAAAAAATCTACGCTCGTGGTTTCTTACTAGAAGTAATTTAAATTTATAGAGCGGCCAAATATGTAGTTTACTTTTTTATGAATGTCCGGTACATCGAATTTTGCGTTCGAAGCGCCCAAGGAGATCTTCATCCGCTTTTGACAACGTCCATGATTCTGCGCCATAAAGCAGGACTGGGTTGATGAGGGTCTTATATAGAGTATCACCAGGTGGGCTCTACAAAGTTTGGTTGCAGATATTCCACAAGTTGCACTAATAAAACGACAACTAGATATGATTGCAGTAAGTGCCGATATCTTATTGACACGTCGAAGCGAGATTCCAAGAAAGCAGGATCAACTCTCGGAGTTATTAAAGATAGCCCATCTTACTTCATGTGGATGGAAAGTGAAGATTTGTAATGGGTGAAAGTTGAACATGTGGAGCAGTATGTTCTTCAAGAGTATGGGGAGGCTCTTTGTCTTACAGCAAAAAATAATGCAGTTGCCAACGAGCAGTCATTTTTTTGTTATCCCATGAGAAATCTGCGCTCGTGGTAATGGTTGTCTAAGCGGCCATCAGTGTAGTCTGACATCAGAATATAGTCCATATGAACATCTTTCACATGCGAATCTGCTACCTAAAAGTGTACATTCGCATACATGCGAGTCTCTGCAAATATATAGGAGAAATAGTGTGTAGATTCGCATAGTTTCTCATGCGAATTTACGTTCCAAAAGCATACATTCGCATGCATGCGAATTTCTTCTTTATAGCTAGACATTCGCATGCATGCGAATTTCTCCTTTATAGCCCGGTACATCTTTTATGGGACTTTACTCTTTCAACCGCTATTTTGAGTGAGGTTTATATTTTTATCGGATAGGAGGAGTTGTTTTGCCCGAACGTTGGCTTGCTATTGGCAAGCGAACATTTTCATTTTGGCGGGTTTGTGCTGATATTTTCTGATATGCGAACCATTAAAAAAAATAAAAATACTGGAGCCCGATCGGAACATCTATCGTTTCAAAAATAAGAATTTTCCCGTACAAACAAAAATAAAATGTTAGCGACAAACATCTCCTGGCGGTTTTTTAGATGTAAGTATAAGTACGTACCTCTCTACACTGTAGCTGGGGGTGGCATATTCTGCACTTGAAAATCGTTAGCTCATTCATTCGTTCATTCATTTTCAATGGACCGCTTATGCATAAGTGGGTCGCGGGTGTAGGCTGCTCAAGTGGACCATCCATTGCGCTCGATCCTATGAACTTCATATAACCATCTCATCCTAGAGGACGCCTGCCCGATGGTACGGATTCTATAGCACTTCGTGAAATCCTGGTCGAGGACATTCGTTTAACATGACCAAACCACCGAAGCATGGATCGCTCCTTCAGGAGAAGTAGCCGCTCGACATTGAGTTCCTCACGTATTCTGGTATTTCTGATGCGATCTCTACGGGTCACACCCAGCAATACTACGGAGAAATCACATTTCGACAGCTTGTATCCGCGATCTTATTCTTTCGGTCATTACCCAAACCTCATGACCATAGGTAAGAGTTGGAGCAAACACCGAATTAAAGACTGACAACTTAGCTTTGACACCAAGTTCAGTCCTCCTGATAACAGAATGACCAAGCTGTCTCAAAATCGATCCAGCCTGACTAATCCTACAGGAAAACTCAGCATTGCTCCTTCCATCACTCGTGAATAAGACCCCGAGATACTTAAACTTCTCCACCTGTTTCAATGGGACTCCACTAACATGCAGAGTGCATTGAACAGGCGTTCTAGAGACGACCACCACTTCAGATTTGTTCACATTTACTTTCATCTTAGCTTCAACACAAACGGCTTAAAACCGATCGAGTGCGCGCTGAAGTTCAGTCTGAGAGGACCCAAGGATGACCAATTCATCAGCGAAGAGCAAATGACTTATCCTCAGATCTCCCAATTCAAAACGTTCTTCGCCAAGACTGCGCTGTAACATCAAGTCCATATAATTAATGAAAAGGAGAGGGGACAAGACGCAGCCCTGGCGAAGTCCAACGCTCACGGTGAAAGGTATTGATTTAACGCCGTTTACCCGAACACAGCTTTTACAGTTTGTGTAAAGAGATTGAATGGCTCTCAAGAGAGAACCATCAACTCCATACTCCTGCAATACACTCCAGAGTTTCCCTCGAGGGACTCGGTCGTATGCTTTCTCCAAATCTACGAAGCATGCGTAAACAGGTGTAGCATACTCCTAAGCCTTCTCAAGTACCTTTCTGAGGGAGTATATAACTGGTCGGTTGTGCTTCTGCCGGGACGAAAGCCGCACTGCTCATCTCCTAATCGTGACTCGACCACAGCTCGCATCGCTTTCTAGCACCTTGGCAAAGACTTTTCCGCGGAGACTTAAAAGTGATCTACCCCTGTAATTTTATCCCCTTTCTCGAAAAGGGGAACAATCACCACAATCTGTCAATCGCTGGGAGTTTCACCGCATTCCCAGGCCACTTTAATGACACGAGAGAGCTATTTGACCGCCTCTTCACCTAAGGCCTCTTGAGTAGTTCTGACCGGATTTCATCTATTCCGGCAGATTTGAAAGCTTTTAGCGATGGGTGTGTCATCCTCAATGCGCTGGATTGGATTCAGCAATTCGGAAAAGTGCTCGCTCCATCTGCGCAAGATGTCCTCCTCATTAGAAAGAAGTGTACAATTTTTGGATTTGACTTCTTCAATAATGTTCCACTTTCTTCCTCTAAGACGGCGAATGGTCTGCCAGAAAACCTTGTTTGCAGATCTCTGATCGCGGTCTAATTTCTCGCCGAACTTCTTCCAAGATTGTTCTTAGGCTGCTTTAACAGCCAATTTGCAAGTTCTTCGCGCCTCAATGTACCGCTTTCGAGAAGGAGAGTCTCCCAAGCGAAGGCCGTTTTCTTCTCTCTGATGGCTTCTGGAACTCCGGGCGTTTTAAGCCACGCAGTTCTTTTCTGACCACCAGCCGCCACAACGAGCCGCTTCACTCCGCAAACATGTCCTGCAGAGGCAACGACTGCTGTTGAAAACAACTGCCATTCTTCCTCAACATTCAATGGAACATTTGGAATTTGTTCAAATATTTCAGATATCTGCCGTGCAAATTCCTCCCGTATCTCATCGTTCTGTAGCCCCTCCCACCGTATGCTCGTAGCCATTCTTGGTTTACGCTTTGGCAGGATAGGTATTTAATCGCTGAGATGCAATTTGCACAACATCAGTTGACAGTTCAGCCTCTCTCAACACACGAACATCACAAACCATCCTTTTAACACACGATGGTACCACAACGAAATCTATCAGCGATTTCTGCTGAAGACTTCGACGGTATACCATGTGTATTCATGGATATCTTTGTGTAGAACGAAAGTGTTTATAATGGACATTCCATTTGAACAGCAAAAGTCCAACAACTTCTCTCCGTTCGCGTTTTGATTGGGGTCACCGTATTTCCCAATCGCGCTACCCCATGTCGTGAAATCCACACCCACGTTAGCATGGTTTGATTGGAGGCTCGTAGCCGTTTCGGGTTAAACCCGGCCGGCTGCCGAGCGTGACAAGCCGACCACCAGACTTATCAAACTCGTTAAAGTTGGATGAGCAGTCAATGATACTGCATTTTGTCCCTATGCAATTAAATTGCCCATTGGCGCAGTGTGGTCATTATTATAGTGGAACTTTGTAATCGAATTCCGATCCCCCTGTATCTTGCTAAGTCCCAAGTAGTTGGTCTGAATTAAAAACGTAAACATATAGAGTAAAGAAACCACTTTTTCAAGGCTATACCTATATTGCAAAAAGTCAGCACTAAGCTGAGGTGCAACACCCGAAACGGAATTGCAAAAACACCGCCACTGGTGTTATGCCCATTCAAAAAAGTGAGTCAGATATCCGGCAACTTACAATCCGATTTTTATCAGATGTTGGTTCGTGATCGCTGCTTAGCCAAAATGATAACAACTACCGAAGAAAACGGAAGAACAAAGGTCACTCTTGTGTAATTTTTTTTTCTATTGGCACCTGGATAAGGCAGTAATGATGGACTTTTTATACCCTCCACAGGAAGGTATATTCACTTTGCCATTACGTTTGTAACGCCAAGAAGGATTCACCGGAGACCCTATAAAGTATATATATTCTGAATCAGGATCACATTCTGAATCGATTTAGCCATGTCCGTCTGTCTGTCTGTCTGTCTGTCTGTCTGTCTGTCTGTCTATCTGTCTGTCTGTCTGTCTGTCTGTCTGTCTGTCCGTCTGTCTGTCTGTCTGTTGAAAGCACGATAGCGTCCAAACGAATTGACCTGGGCGATTGAAATTTGGTGAGAGGACTTCCTTTTACCGTCGTCAGGTTGGTATTGAAAATGGGCTATGTCGGTCAAGTAGTTCTGGTACCTCCCATACAAAACCATTAGTAGACCCATGTGTCTCTCCGCCTGTTGATATCACGATAGCGTCCAAACGAATCGACCTAGGCGACTGAAATTGAGTGACAGGTCTTATTTTTACGGTTGTCAGGTTGGTATTAAAAATGATCCATGTCGGTCAAGTAGTTCTGCTACCTCCCATACAAAGCCAATATTCGACTCATGTATCTCTCTGTCTGTTGAAAACACCTTAGCGTCCAAACGAATCGACTTAGGTGAATGAAATTTTATGAAAGGACTTTTTTTAACCGTCGTCAGGTTGGTATTGAAAATTGTCTATGTCGGTAAAGTAGTTCTGTTACCTCCCATACAAAACTAATGTTAGACACATACTAACTCGCGTGGCAAACATTTTGCAGGACTTTTATTCAGTGGAGGGTATCAAAGCATCGGCCAGGCCGATGATAACACTTTTACTTGTTTATATCTATAATTGATTTTAGGTATTAGGCAGGTAGTAATTAAATGTTGTAATGTTAAAATCTAAATAATTGAATCATTGAATGGTTTTATATGTTATTTAATGGGGAAAAGCGAAAAATAACATTGTGCGGGCAGCCCCTCTGACCAATTTCTGAATTGGTATTGTTCGGTTTTTTATGTGTTTTATTTTTATTATAGGGGTATTCGTATTACTAATGGCTGTGACAACAAAGTGCCTGTTGTATTAGGTGTAGGCACTCATATAAAAATGTTGTTTACAGTATCTATATAATTTGTTTTTCTTGTCTAGGACAGTGGTGCCCAACTGGTATTGCTTCAAGGACAATTTACGGGGGCACACCGCTGAGTTAAAAAAAAAACAAGTAAAAGTTTTATCATCGGCCTGGCCGATGCTTTGATACCCTCCACTGCATAAAAGTCATGCAAAATGTTTGCCATGCGAGTTAGTATGTGTCTAATATTAGTTTTGTTTTGGTAGGTAGCAGAACTACTTTACCGACATAGACAATTTTCCATACCAACCTGACGACTGTTAAAAAAAGTCCTCTCACAAAATTTCATTCACCGAAGTCGATTCGTTTTGACGCTATCGTGCTTTCAACAGACAGAGATATAAGGGTCAAATATTGGCTTTGTATGGGAGGTAACAGAACTACTTGACCGACATAGCTCATTTTCAATACCAACCTGACGACGGTAAAAAGAAGTCGTCTTACAAAATTTCATTTGCCTAGGTCAATTAATTTGGACGCTATCGTGCTTTCAACAGACAGACAGACAGACGGACAGACAGACAGACAGACAGACAGACAGACAGACAGACAGACCCATGTCCGTCTTAATCGATTCAGAATGTGATCCTGATTCAGAATATATATACTTTATAGGGTCTCCGGTGAATCCTTCTTGGCGTTACAAACGTAATGGCAAAGTGAATATACCTTCCTGTGGAGGGTATAAAAAAGAAACCTATTGTCACATTCTATAAAAACGATGGATTGCAACAGTACAAACTCAATTTGATTTTTGGCTGTGCACATTTTCAGAAAGCTTCTTAAAGTCTGTTTGGTAATCTTCTGTACAAACCAAAATCAAACAATTTTTGAGGTGCTCGTTTGTCAACATATGTATTTCTATACTTGGTTTTGATCACTTTAAGTTAAGAAAAAGCTTGTTCATATATAGATTTGTTAGCTGGAAAACCTGCTTTTAAGGATGATATCACTGCGAAGTGTAATAAATATTATTCAGCTTCCGCTTTTTTGATGACTGATGAATTCCATCAATGAAGCTAGTTGAGAAATGCCGATACAGATGAATGGATTTTTCACAAAATTAAGCATAGATTCCATACAGAACATGTTGTCAAAACGCCTTTTGTACTCCGCAAGATATTCAGCGTCCCAAAGGAGAGTTAACGAAGGAAAATGTTAACCATTTTTCTCCTCTATGTCCTTCCTTAGATCGATTTACTTCACGCCTATCATGTCCAATATGTCTTTGTTCCTTCCTTAGAGTGTTTCGTTGAGCCAAAAAGTTTTCAAGTCAAGAATAAATTCAAGAAATGAATAAAGTTAGTGGAGTAAGCATGAAATATTATAAAAAACATTTAAGTACGATTAATCTTTGACCAAAGAATCCTATTAGGTTATGGTTCACAGTCACTTTGTGATTGTTTTCCCATATAGTGATAGTCTCGGTAAACATCGAGTAAATAGTGCGTCTAGGCAGATGTGGTGGGTGGTTCGTCTACTGATGAGCCCACCCACCGCATCGGGGCAAAACGCATTTGGAGTTGAGGCCAAATGAGTTAAAAATGCCAAGTCGGCCCATCCATATGTACGTTTTCATCGAGTTGTTCTTCATAGTTATCTTGGATTTGAAAAATATTTTGATTTCTGCCATCAAGCCAACAAACCTTGTCAGCACTTTACCACGACTCAGCTACATTCTTTAAAAAGTCGATGCGGTGGTTCAACGCCCGTCCACGAATGAAATTCACAACTCGTACTATTACGCTCATTGTTATTATTATTATTATTTTTTAAATACGTCTCCCGGGAAAGGTGAGCCTACAACGCTTCATCAGCGCCCCGAGATGCTTGCAGTCTTGCAGATATATCTATATGTTAGATCTGCACTTAAATTGCTGCATATTGTAGTCTCCTGGAAATATATCCCCAGGAAGCGAGTTCCAAAGTTTGCTTGTCCTGTAACAAAAGGAGTTTTGGAAGTTGATGTCCTCGCGGTTGTCAAGTGTACTGTATGGTCATGAGCACTAGCTGCCTGTATTGTGGGGCGCCCAAAAGTTGCATTTCGAGGGATAATGTCTTTGAGTTCCTTGGAACATCTACAATGGAAGTACCTATAGAACAAGCATAGGTCAGCGACTTGTCTTCTGTGCACAAACGGTTGTAGATTCGATGTGAATGTAGGGTCTCCAATAAGTCGAACTGTTCATCTCTGTATGCTGTCAAGTAGGTTAAGTGAATGTTTTGGGGCCGAGCTCCATATATGGGAACAATATTCCAGGCCTGGTCTAACCTGTGCTTTGTAGAGAAGGAGAAGCTGCTTGGGGGTAAAGTACATTAGTACATTCACATTATGTCCGTTTGGGACAAAAATAACGTTCATGGACATTATGTCTGTGGAAATTATATCACCACACCTACAACCAAGTTATCTTTTCCCACTTCAAAATTTTGTCCAGATCATCATTTAGAGAACTAATTTGTTCACATCTCTGATTGTGTGATGTATAGCCGCATTTACTGTTCGAGATGGAGCAAGCAAATCGTTGATTTGGAGAGGAAATAGAAATGGGCAAGGCTAAGTTTTTTGGCGATTACATTTTCCTGGTGTATGACACAGTGATAGGAATTAGGTACATTTAGGAAAATAGTTATCCTTTTTACACAGTCCAATTGCGTTACCCCCGCCAGCTTCGCCAGGCCTTTTTTTGCTTTTTTAATTATTTTTGGCCTATCAATTATTGATCACCGTAATTACTGACATTAAAAAGAAATCAATTTAATTTTTTGTTGTATTGGTATAGGTGTCACGCCCCTTTGTCCAACTTTGACCAATTTTTACAGGAGCACCTAGGGCCAATACCTAAGATTATCTCAATCGATTTTGTGGGTTTTGAGATATACGATTATAAATGTTTTTTTTGTATGGGCGGTGCCACGCCGCTTTGTCAGATTTTGACCGATCTTCACAGGAGCACTCTAAGACCAATACCTAAGATTATCATCTGTAAGTTTGAACTCAATCGACTCTTGGTTTTCGAAATATACGATTTTCAATGGGAGATACAACATCAATTAAAACAAGTAAAAGTGTTATGTATCATCCTCCACTGCATATACGCCTTTACTTTACTTTTGTGGACGCTTACAGTCCGGGGTGGACCACGGCCTCAACTAACTTCATACAAGTCATGCAAAATGCTAGGCATATGAGTTAGTACGCTACGTACACGCATGAGTCTGATATTGGTTTTGATATTGTCCATTTTCAATATAAAAATACATAATAATAAATAATAAATTATGTATAATAATAAATAATTATAACAATTATAAAAATTAGTAAATTATTGTAAACCGTGTCTTACCCTCAAGAGTGACCTCTAAAATTTCCTTGTGACCTATAACTTTACATTTCATCAATCCATTTGGTGTGTTTAATTATTTTTGTTTTGTCTAAATACACAAATTTTCCCAAATCGCATCTAAGTTCTTATTTTGGCCATAAACATTGCTTTGCTTCAAATCCTAGCTCTTACCGTTTGGCGTTGTTCACCAATCAGTCAGGCAAAACGAACTGCTGCTATATAGCTATAAGATAGGGAATTGTATTTTATTAGTTTTATTTTTTGTTCTCCGCTATTTAGAATGCTTTCGTTGGCTAGTTAAACCTGATTTGAATGACGCCAAATGACGGCACCGGTTTTTTTCCGAATCTTTAGATCGCGCGATCAACGCGATGTTGACTGGGTAAATTTACCAAAGGGGTTAGTAAATTATACGTGAGTCTGCACCGGCAGTAGGAAGCGGGACAACCAAGTAGAATATGTGTATAAACCATTTGCTTTATTTAGCTAGGGGCTAACAAATATAAAGAGCGAGTGGAAAATATAATGATTATGGTAGCCTATATCTAGATACGCTATATGGGAAATGGTTTCGTAGTTTCGAGGGGTATGAGGAGAGGTTTGGTGTTTTGTTTTTTTTTTTACTAGGAATGAAAATTGACAGTTGTACCATAGGCAGCCAGAATACACCAGCTTCACCCCATCCACCATATTGCATTCGCCGATCGGATATCATATACCTACTCATCCATCCAATATCTCCAAGGTGGAGTAGTCTCCATTGGTATAACTAGAATAGATCATATTCGATTTCTGAGTATCATTCTTTATTTAAGTGAATTGCTTTTTATCCCAACAACTATAACTTTTAAATAAAGGCTCACTCCTTGGCCTTATGACAGGCCCAGAATTACTAAACATGGTTGAAAAATGACTTTGAAGGAACCTGTATGTATGATTAAATGATTAAGATAAGATCTTTTGAAAAAAAAAGTTTAAAAAAAAACGGTAGGATGTATTCGAAAACCCATTTGAAGAAAATGATGTAGGTTATGTTAGGTTAGGTGGCAATTATCCGTTATAAGGAGTAACTTAGACCAATTTAGGCCCATTGTGATACCACTAGAAGACTCTGACATTTTCGCTACTTCTGGAAACATTTTGATTTCAAGCTCCCCGAAAAAGTACTCTCCTAGAGTTTGTTTTCTAATCGAGAATATCGCTGGACAGTTACATAGTAGGTGGAATGGTAGTGTTTCCTCTCCCTCCTCATCCATGCCACAGTCGCAAAATTCATTAGCTGCGACTTCCAAGCCTAGCAGCGTGTTTTGCCAGTACATATAGAGTGACCTGTTAATACTCCGACAAGAGTTCCGATATGTGCTCTGCTGACATTTTACAGGCTCTTTGTCTTGCGCCGAATTATCATGTCTGTTTCGCTGTTTCGCATGTTTCGGATGTTGTATCTCACCGTTTCAATTGGCACATGGGGGCTCACCTCACCTTTATCAGTAGTGAGTATACTATTTCCGTGTCATTCCTTGCTGGTTCGTCTGCTTTACAGTTATCTGGTATATATCTCTATGACCAGGGACCCAGCACAGCGTTAACGTGCACAGCACATACCCGAGATCTCATTTTAAGACTTACGACAGTGCATGATCAATTTGTATCTTAATATAAGACTAGTTGGTTGTACCCGCTTCGCTGGGTATGCAAAGTAATATTGATAAACAAATTATTTTATTTAAAAAACTTCTTTGAAAACTACATTGCGTGTGAATTGTCTCTGGTTAATAAATATTCTTTCATGCTGTGGATTAGAATCAATATACATCTTCATTTGACTTGCAACTCTTGATCGTGATAAAGCCACATACAGTTGACCGTGTGAAAATACTTCGGTCTTCAAATGCATGCCAACGTGATCAAATGACTGGTCTTGAGCCTTGCTTATTTTATTACGTACGCTAGAATTTATCGGAAATTAAATCATTGTGATTGCATGTCGAAATAATTCTTGCTCTTATCACATTTCGTCCAGGCTCTTCCACAATCAATCGAGTTCCATTGAAGTCCTTTTTTAGGGTTAAAGTTTCTCAGCAAAATGATGATGACACCTTGCTTAAGCTACAGGGCATGAGGTGGCTTGCTGGATGGAGTTTGCTAATTGAGGAACTCAACAGGGAAATTTGGTGCATCATTTGGATCTTTAGTCTTCACTGACAACAGAATCGGCGCTAAAATAGATTTAGGAATTATTACCAATTAAATCGATTATGTTCCTATTCATTTCTAATGTCTGCGCATTTGTCAGCGCGGCAATGACTCATTTTGGAAGTTCCTGCATTGACATTTACCGCAAATCGCCAAAAATTGTCTTAATCAAGTCTCCAGTTGATATAATTTCCGTGGGAATTTCAACAACGTCTTCTTCATACATTTCTGCTACCTGGACAAAGATTTATGAGTATAAATAATATTTTACTTCTTTATCAATATACAAAGTTTTAAATTGCCAATTTCCTTTTGAAAGCACTTGCCGAGCATTAGTTTTTTTGAGTTTGAACCATGAAGAAAATTTAAATATATGAAAAGTAGGCGGTAATTTTAAATAATGAGAAAACTAAAATTTCGAAAATGTATTCAAATACACCGCCTACTTTTATTTAAAATAAGAAAAATATGAAAAGTATGGAGCGTTACAGAATCAGCAAGGGTAAATATATATATGATAACCCACTCGAGCGAACCCGGGACAGGGAGGGTAGATACCTTTAGTAGTATGTACCTAAAATAAAAAATGTGCACGACTGGGTCGCACGTAACTTTCTCGTTTATTGCGAATCTCTCAGAATCTCAGTCATTTCAGCAAATTTTACGTTTAAAATCATACCCACTCAAGGTGTAATTAATACCGTAAATACATTGACACTTGAAGGAGGCAAGTAGGCGATGAATTTCGAATTATATTGCCACTGAAGTTTTGGGCTTTGCAAAAATATACCGTGTGTGAATTTTTGAGAAATATTCATAAAACGGCAATATTCGAGTTTTCTGAGAAAAACTAAGTACGTGGTCATGTTTAGAATGCTTATGTTGTCTTAAATATGTATTTTGATCAAAATCGTTAGAGCAGTTTTTTGCAAAATTATGCTGACAAATGTTACAATTTGGATTCGAAAAGCACTGTTATTAAACTGTTTAGCTGAAAACTGAGTACGACATATTCTTCAGGATATAAACATTACCTAGCAGATATATTTTTATCCAAATCGAAAATGGCGTTTTCGAGATATGAGCAGTTTTTAAAGTACCGGTTTTAGCGATTGGGAAGGACGCATTCATGGTTCAAAAAACACTATTTTTTAACTGTTTAGCTCAAAACTGAGCCAGTGGTATTACTACGTATTTAAGCATTACCTGAAAGTAACATTTTTATCATAATCGAAAATGGCGTTTTCGAGATATGAGCAGTTTTTTAAAGTACTATTATTAGGGATTTGGGTGGATATAAAAGGACGCAGTCTTTTTAAGGAAAAACTGAGTTTGCTATCAAGTTAAGAATGACAATAGTACCTTAAAAATAAGTTTTTTTTTTAAATCGTTTTTATACCGTTTTCGAGAAAAAGCCAATTTTCAAAACTGCCGTTGCTGTACTTTTTAGCGAAAAACTGGGTATGCAGTCACGTGAAGCATGCTTACATTAACTCAACTATCAATTTTGGTTCAAATCGATAGAGCCGTTTTCGAAAAAATCTAAATTTAGGCATATTTCGTCATATTTCGTAAAATTTTTATATGGGAGGTACCGTTAATATTAGGGGTAGAATAAAAAAAAAAAAAACGTCCCGAGCGGGAAGCCTACAAACTCTAAATACGAAGTTTGAAGCAAATCCGTCCAAGCGTTTAGATTCCCCAGGGGTGGGACAGACAGACATACGGACGGACAGAATTGCGGGACCCACTATCCCCTATCATCGTAATATCAGAATTGATCAAAATCTCGAGTTCGAAATTTTGTACGAAAACAATATCTTTCTCTTAGATACTTCGTGGGTATACGAGAAAGTTAAAAAAGTGCGTTTATTTGAAATCAAATCTGTTTTGGAAGTTGTTTACGTTTCCCAAGTCTAAGTTTCTTAAGTGAGAGATACCCTGTTTAGTGTTTATTGACAGTCAGCAATTACGTATAATAACTAAAGCACACAAAAGTATGTTAAAATTTTAAATGATAAATGTGATTCACTTGAGTAGCATTTGGAAAGAGATTAACTACGCTGAACTACGAGAAACGTTATAGTATCTATAGCTGAGCTAGGTGCTGCAATTGAGAACACTGAGAGCTAACTTCGATGTGAAGTGCATTGTGCATGACACCAACAATCAGTATGACCCAGCAGCGTATTTTGTCGATAGTTTCGTAATCGTAAACAGATAGTAGCAGAAGTGCAGAACGAGTTAAATCTCAGTTCAGTTTCAGTCTCATTCTACTCTCGTTGCAGCACAGATGCTGTTTTCGCAAATAACATCGAAAGTAAAATCACAGAACAAACCACTCGTGCTTATCATCAATCAATCTAATAACACTCGCACTTCATTAGTATTCAAATACGTGAATATGATACAAAAAAGAGTTCATATATCAATTATATACATCGCACTGATGCTGGCGCTTATATCGTCTGGTAAGAGTCTTAACAATCAAGCCCGGTGTTTCCAAGTATTGTCATAACTATTAGTGGAATTTCCTCTGACGTGACAGTCATAATGCGTGTAGATATTTGTTTGACATTGCATATTATGCAAAGTGAATATTTATGTAGCTTTTTGTGAAAACTTTAATTTACAACAGAAAAACTCTAGTTCATGACTAAGAAAAAATAAAAACAGCAAATCAAATGTTGTGAATTGTGTCAGTACATTGTTATTAAACAAAGCATTAGTCAAGGGTACTGCCCTCGTTTTATTGTTGTTGCAACTTGATAACAATAAAGGGGATACTCGTAGTCAAGGAAATCAATGTTGCGTTATTTGCATGATGGACAAGCCCCAATCCTATGAAGTTTAGAAGTTTTGTTGAATAATGAGTATGTATATACAGTGAGAGTCAAAAGTTAGTGCACACCGATGCTCTTTTAAGTTTTCTTTAATGTCTTTCTTTATATGTCTAAAAAAGGACGCTCACTGTATGTACTAAAACTTATGGGGATATGTGTCAATAAAAGTTGGTGAGTGTTGGAAATAAAAGTTCAACCAACAACTTATTTAATTTCGAATCATAGCCAGATTTCTTTGATTTAATTTGTAGTATCCAGGCTAACTTTTACGAAGTCACAATAGCGAACATTTCCATATAAAATCATTTATTGTGACCGTTAAAATATTTAAGTTGAAGGTTAAAAATGATTGTGAGTAAGGTCCATTGAAAATCTGTGTTTTATTTCCTCCTAAATGCAATCACTAACGTTAGTCGCAACGCAAAAGAAAGAAAACGTCAACTAAGCTAGGCAAAAGTGTTAAGGTGCTAGTACACGATATGTAGCACGCTTCATATATATGTAGCACTGACGTCATTTTGACGTCAGCGAATGGTCCCAATGGGTACATGCCGTGTACAAGCTCTCTTTGTGCACTCTCTGTTGACGTCAGAGCCACATATATATGAGGCGTGCTACATATCGTGTACTGGCACCTTTATAAACACTTAAGTTTTGACGTTTACAATAGTGGCAACATCGTATAGCCTTTACCATACCTACGACATTAATACTGCGGATAACTGAACACTAACTTTGACTATTATTTTATAGGAACTTGCTGTAGCAAAGAGGAATGGAAATGCAAGTCTGGTGATTGTGTCGAATTGGATTTACTTTGTGATGGTTCTGTAGACTGTTCAGATGGTTCAGATGAGACTTACGATCTATGCAATCAAAATTTTTGTCCATCGTTTGCGTTTCGCTGTGCTTATGGTGCATGTGTGTCTCTGGCATCAAAATGCGATACTATTCAAGATTGTGCAGACAATTCAGATGAAACCGATGAGTCGTGCGTACATACTGCGCCTCGAGGAAGCGGTAATTAATTACGAGTATTATTGGCGACTATTATACGTAACCAGATAATTCGGGAGTGGATGTACCCACTCGCTGCTGAAATGGCATCCACATTATTGCAGCATATATGACAGATGATGTAGTCGTTAGAGAAATCCCGACAAATGTCAATATATTTGGCAAAATAAAATTAACTCTTTTATTATCAAGCAAGGTGTGTAGTTTCATTTGTCCAAACAATGTAGGTACATATTCAATTTTGTCTATCATCGCTAAAAGTCAATTGTTGTTGTTTTTTTAAGACAGTACTAGCTTGAAACAGTTATATTATGTCAAACCAATTGTCAGAATTGAAACGGTTAGCATAAATTTTATTCAGTGGGCTTTGTAATTTTCTCAAGATGACATACACACTTCAAAAACGTTACCAAATTTTTGAAATTTTGTTCTAAAATAATGGTTCTGTGAGCCAAACTTATGGAGCACTTGCACTATATTACAGCCAAAGTCGACCTAATCGACCATCTAGACGTCTATGCGCCGTGTCGTGGACCGTTTTCGCATAACATTTTCTTCGCAAGATTCAGTGGCACCGACAGGCATCCGGTTCAGAATGTTTTAACTTCTTTTTTATTTATGTATTGGTGCACACATGACATTTTGCATGCAAATTCAACGAATATGTACCAGGGAGATACTGTCCATGGAAGACAAAAAAAATACAAAACTTAAAAAATAGTAAGAAAGGACAGAAGTGGGCGCAGTAGCGCAGTGGTTAGTGTGCTGGACTACTGTGCGAGGGATCCCAGGTTCGATCCCCGGAAAAACACAAATTACATCTTAAAGTTTTTTCTACTGCGCCACCTCTCGCGAACGTCTGACAAACATCCGAGAGTATGACTGTCATGAAAAAGCTTCTCAATTCAGCCGTTCGGACTCGGCATAAAATTGTAGGTCCCTTCCATTCGTCCCAAAAATATAGAAACTCACACAAAACGAATGGTTGCGAGAAGCTAGGGCTTGGGTGTCACCCGCCTGTTGTGCCACCTATTTATTTTTTTTAAGAAAGGACATTCTCACAGCACTTTTTTCATAATAATTATCTCCAATAAAACAATAATTTACTCACTGGTTCGAAACTGCATTAAAATCGAATAAGAAACCGAAAATATGTTTAGAGATGAAAATTAAAATAGGTATCTACCCGGGTAGATACTGTCCATGTGAGGATTAAAAAAAATCATAAAAATCCAATTAACAGGGCCACCTTAGACTATTCAGGGGCCGTTGGCCACACAGAGTTTGGGTCCCTTTTAGAAAAAAGAAACCTAAATGAGGAAACCTGTGCACAACAGCCCCGTATCGAACAGTCCACTTGTACCACAAATAGTCCAGCGGCGTAAAATCAGACGATCTTGGCAGCCAAACCAAAGGCCCATTTTTTGAGATAATGCGCTAAAAAAATATATTATTTTTGCGGCGGTTACATCGTTGGCTTGGCACTATCCTGTTGAAACCAAGTGACCTGCACTTTTGGAAAAAAGAAACAGGACACAAACGATGACCGTCTGATTGTTTGCCATTTATAACTAAATAAAATAATGGAGTCATGTGTCAGATTATACTATGAGCTGTCCGAATGTTGACTTTAAGAAAAAATAAATAAAAAAAAAGCTCTTTAGCTACATTAAATTTGCGTTATTGCAAAAATTTAAACTTGTTTAGGTTAGGTGGCTCTCTTGACAGAATCAAGACAAAGACTTGTAGCTCCATTATGACACCGCACAATGCCTGAGAAACTGCAGCTTTCCATCAGCGATCCCGAGTAGGTATCTATGTACACTGGTTTTATTATCTATCTACAGAGTGTCCCATAATTCACGCAAAATGTAATTTTGATGGAAAATACAGAAATTACTCTTGGGTTTTCTGAAACCCAAATGCGACAATTTTGACGATTAACGAAGCCATCAAGGTGAAAATGAGCTTCATCACATCACTGAAGATGATTTTTTTTTTGATGATTTGAAAAATCAGCATCCTTGTTGTTGTTCCAAAATCCTTTAAACGAACTCTCTTTGCGCTGCATGGTCTTGGTCAGTAGCCTTCAGTTTTTGAGGCAGTTGAACTTTGTAAGCATGAAGTTTCACGTCTTTCGTAAGAATTCTTGGTGGAGAGCTTCTCGAAATGCCCAATTCTTGACTACGGTGCCGAATTGATGTTCCTGGACTGTCAGCAATACTCTCTCGAACTGCTTCGATGTTTTCTGTTGAACGACTTGTGACAGGATACCCAGGGTGTTTAAGATCACTAATAGATCCAGTCTCCCTGAATTTTTCTTATATTCAAACCATCATTATTATTTTTACAATTTTGCTCAACAATGAAAATGCCTTGTTCTTTCGTATAGCGCTAAATTTTTACTAACCCCAGCTGTCACATTTTATTTATTTTTTTTTTTTCGTTGGCATCACTGTACTATTAAATGGCGCAAAATTCAAATTTTGTGTGAATTATGGGACACCCTTTAGTTAGTTGGCATCCGCGAAAGCTTGATCTTTACTAAGGTTTGCATATACCTACAGCAGAACTGGCAGGGTAAGAATTTTGTAAAGCATAATTTTCGTCTTGCAAGTTAAGAGTTTTGAACCCAATTGTTTTTCCAGACCGTAGGAGCAGCACATACTCCGAGGTAGGTATGAACTCCTTAACTACCTCGACATTGTTGCTATAAATAGTGACGTTTTATCCTAGGCGGCGGACAGATTATGTGCACGCTGGCTGGGAACTACAACTTTGAAGTCGATGAGTTGAGTAGGTGGTAAGTCTAGATCTGGAATTCGTTGGTCTTCTCCAGTATATGTCTTAGTGTAAAAATTTGGTCTAAAGTTGATCTGCCAGACCGGAAGATACACTAGTACGTACCGATTGTTCTGTCGCAGAACAGTTTAAGACGTTCACATAGTACGTTGATGGATAGGATATGCCTCGATAGTTCTTACAAGACATGTAAATGGGGTGATAGTCTATTTATTGGGCATGCTTTCTTCCACCCATACTTGGATAATAATTTGATGCATGCGCGAATGCGCCCCACCAAAGCATCGCCGCAGTATTTGAAGAGATCCGCTGTAAATCATCAGAGTCTGCGGCCTTTGTTAAGAACAAAGCTTTTTATAGCTAATCCAACTTAATGATATATATAAAAAGCAAGACACGGCATAAATTGTGTAGGTCGAAATACCTTCGATTGCCCCCAAAAACAAATCTTTCGAAAACGAACGGTTGCAATAAGGTATGCCTGCGGCTCTATATAGAAATGTTTCGCGAACTATTTAAAAAAAATATATATTTTTTTTAATTTGTTTGATTTGTCTTGTCATTGTCGGCTGGAAAAATTCGTAAGCCATCTAATTTCAATCAAACGCTTTTGTATCTAGAACTGTTGTAGAAATTTGCTATGCATTTCGGCCGCGTAAGCTTTAAGCTATAATGAACGTATTAAATAGATTATAACTGAACAGTACAAAACGAGTTTAATGTTTAATTATTAGATCAGTCTAAGTCTACATCCGTAGCTAAACGGAGAGTTGTAAATAAAATCACAAGTCAGATACAAAAAAAATATATATATCTCGTAAAATTGAACTTTGAGATTTCAATATGGCAACTAGAATTCAAACGTCACAGTTGTTTATTGCACTGATGGTGATGTTTTTTTCATCCGGTAAGAGGTAAAACAAGCAAGCCGGGTTTTCCCAAATCTTATCATAACTGTTATTTTTCTTGACTTTAATCTGTTTGTGTTGCATCGCATAAGAGCAGGAAAATGCGACTAAATAAAATGTATACATATTTGTTAGGTTAGTTAGTTATACCTAGATAAATAAGAACCTTGACTATAACGTAACGTCAGTGTTGTGAATTGAGTTTAGCTTAGACCTAGATTATAGCAAAGCGTGTATCTTTCAAGGGCCTTGAGTAGGTACTTGTTTGCTGGAATAAAAAACCCGATGATTCAGAGTTGAATTATTTATAATATATGTAGATAGACTAAATAATTGTCCTTAAGATTTTGTTGTTCATATTAGTTTAATAAAGTACCTACGCCTCTTTCTTTTATAGGAAACTGCTGCAATAAAGATAAATGGAAGTGCAAGTCTGGCCAATGTGTGGCATTTGATGAACTTTGCGATGGCACCATCAACTGTGAAGATGGTTCCGATGAGACCATTGATGAATGTAGTAAAATAGTTTGTCCAACGTTTGCATTTCGGTGTGCTTATGGCGCATGCGTCCATGGGAGTGCACAATGTGATAACATTAAAAACTGTGCAGATAACTCAGACGAATCATCTTCATTGTGTCAAACCTATGGCTTGAAACGAATATAAAGGGATTGAAGAAGCAGTAGATACACTTTACCATTAAATCTAATATGTGCATCAGAATTTATGATTTTTTACCATGTCCCTGTAGAAATAAATATATGTGACCAATATGTGCATTGTAGTTAATATACTCTGTTTACCACAATTAATGCTACTGATACTGACTGATGTGTATGTTCACGATCATACCTATTTCGTGCTTTCTGTTGGTTCTTGTATTCTTACCATTTTTGCAAAAGTGCACACATCTTTGGACATGATTGATGAGTGGTACATTAGAAATGTGCTGCTGTCAATCCTCTCAAGATGGAAGTCGTTCTATTTACATGAAGATTGTATAGTCAATGCTAAAATGTATCACCATCGCCTACGCCAAAGTGTTTAAATATCTGGGAGTAGTTCTTTATCGCATAATGTTTTTGTCCAAACATTATCTTTCGGATCTAGGTATATGAGGATGATAAGACACAGTTACTCAGTTTGTATATTATATCGATTGTTGGGTGAAATAAGGTCGCACGTAAGTATGTTCTTGCATCTTTCGATATGTTACAAAGAAATATCTGTAGCAGTTTCTTAGTAGCCTTGCAAAGCACGAGTGGGGGGGTCATATCACTTTTCAGAATATGACTAACATCGAAAATGTTGGCCTCTAGATTTAGCATCTCTGTGTCAAAGTGAAGACATTCAGTTCAGTTCCCACATAATATTGAATTAGCACAGAAGCTCCCAAAATGGCTTTAGTGGCAATTGAGGACAAAACGAAATACATGCTGTATTTATTATTATTAATTATCCCATCAAAATGTATTAAGAAAAACACTGCAGCCCTCCATCCTCTACGATCCCGGGCACGCTGCTTCCAATTGTCCAGACCAAGCGCTCTGGCATCCGCGATGGCTTGGTCTTTGAAACGGAGGTTCGGTCTTCCTTGTCTTCTCGAACCTGGGGGCTGGGATTCGAAGATCCTCTTGGCTGGAGCATTATTGTCCATTCGCTCGATGTGGCCGTGCCAATGTAGTCGACGTGTTTTGGCTTTTTGGACTACATCCACATCTTGGTACAGCTCATAGAGTTCGCGGTTGTATCTTCTCCTCCATTCGCCCTCCTCGCACACAGGACCAAAAATCCGCCGAAGTATTTTTCTTTCGAAGGAGCCCAGTATCAGCTCTCCCTTCTTGCTTATCGTCCAGCACTCGGCGCGCGAGTTACATAACATAACGGACCAACATTTGCACACGCAACCAAGATCTGGCAAATGACCTACTTTGCAAACAAAGACCTACAGCATTAACAACACCAAGTGCAAAGAACGGACCAACACTTGCCACGTAAACAAGATCTGGCAAATGACCTGCTTACGAACAAAGAGCAGCAGCATCAACAACATCATCAAGTGCAAAGAACGGACCAACTTTTGCACACGTCATCAAGAACGACCTACTTATCGGCGCATCAACAGTACCAACTTTGTTTACTACCAACTATAAATAGACAAACGTAGAACTAAACTAGTTAGTTATAATTTGTATTCCTCAATAACCACATGTGTGGAAATTAGTGTTTAAGTCAAAGTGATTTTATTTTCAAATAAATAAATATTATTAAAATAAATATTATTAAAAAAAAAAAAAAAAAAAAAAAAAAATTAATTATTTTCATTTTAATAAAAAGTAATACCACGAGCATTACAGAATAAAATATCTATATAAAACTTAAATTAATTTAAACATACTTTTTCGCGTTATGAAAAATGTGAATTTACTTATTTTTTACGCCTTTTTCTCACTTTTTGTTTGTGAACTTTCCGTTTGTTTGTTTCAATTGTAATTTTATTATTTTTAATAACATCATGGGTATTGTATCTGGGAGCTAGCTTATTTCTTCTATCATCTGCCTCAAATACACGTTCACCAGTTAAAAAGTCGGGGGGGTCTAACCGGCCTTTATTGCGTTTCTCAATTATACGTTTTTTATTACTTAAAATTCTTTTTTTTACTAACTCGGCTAACTTTTCATACTCCTTTAAATGGTTTCTTAAATAGTCCTGTTCCGTTTGGAAATTTTTCTGATTAGGGAATGGTTTTGTCTTATTTATGTGTCCGGTTATTAGTTCAAAAGGAGTCAGGTTTGTAGTGGAATGAATTGAGTTATTGTAAGTGAGTACAGCTTCATCCATTGCTTCTCCTATAGGTTTACTTTTATGCTGATATTTTATGATGCGAATAAGTTCGGTGAGAGTTGAATGAAACCGCTCGACCGGTGAATTTCCAGTCGAACTTTTTGCACAAATGTTATGCAGCTGTATACTATAAAGTTCTAAAAATTCCTTAAATAAGCTTGATACGAACTCACTGCCATTATCTGTGATACATTTTTGGGGAATTCCGTGATGGGAAAAAAAGTGCTTCAAGGATTTGATTATATTTATACTATTTCTGGCAACGAGTAGATATACGCTTGAAAATTTGCTAAACTTATCAACAATTGTCAAAAAATTTTCTTTACCAATGGAATATATATCCATGTGAACGATTTGAAAAGGTTTAGATGGAGTTTCAGTTATTTCGTATTTTAACTTTTCCTGATTACGTTCGTATTTGTTTATATTGCATATGTCACACTTATTTATAATTTTTTGTATTGTATTTTTCATATTTGGAAAATACGAGTGCCTTTTGATGTGAAGATAGCTTTCCGTTATACCTCTGTGGTTGGACATTGAATGATATTGTCGCACTATTTCCTCTTGCCTATCTCTATCTGTTATGTCTTCTAAAATTGTATTAGATCTTAACAATTTAAGACAGCCATTATTAAAATACTTAGAAAAAACCGATTGCACTGTTTTAAATATTTCATCGTCCGCTAGGATTGCAGTAACACGCTTAGAATTAAAGTATTCTTTGAAGACTACAATCATAACGTTTTCATTACCGATGTCGGTATGCTCAATGGTGTATCTTTTTTTTCTTTTGAAAAATATTTCAGTTTTTACTGATAGAGACGATTTGCTAACGTTTTTTCTTAGGATAATTTGGTTAGAAAATTCATTGATGGCACGTTCAGTAATCGGTATACCATCATTAGAATTTTCCAGTGCAGAGTGTATAGTTGAAAGATTATCTGAAACACTTGTATTATCCGAAATGTCGTAATTATTTTCCATGGACTCGAAATCAAAATCATCTACGTCTTGTGTAGCTTCAAAAATTTCATTTGCATGAATTTCGATTCGAGACAAGGCGTCAGCGTTAAGGTTAGATTTTCCTTTCTTGTAGGTCACATAGTAATCGTACTCCTCTAATCTAAGCCTCCACCGCACAAGCATTGAATTTGGTTCTTTTAAAGAGAAAAGCCACGTCAAGGGTTTGTGATCGGTGATTATTTGAAATCGTCGTCCAAATAAATAGGGACGAAAATATTTTACGGACCATATGATTGCTAGCAATTCCTTTTCGATTGTACTATAATTTTGCTCTGATTTTGACAAGGTCCGACTTGCAAAACAAATTGGTTTGTCCGATCCTATAGAGCCTTGTGATAGTACAGCACCTATTGCAACGTTACTAGCATCGGTAGTAAGGTTGAAAGGCTTAGTGAAATCGGGATACTGAAGTAAAGGTTCGTTAGATAGAATGGACTTACAAGTTTCAAAACATTCTTCATACTTTGAATCTATTTTTATGGCATTTCCTTTTCTAAGACATTCGGTCATTGGCTTTGTGAGGTGTGCAAAGTCCTTAATGAACTTCCTATAATACCCTAGAAGGCCCAAGAATGACTTAATTTGTTTAGCTGTTTTTGGTATCGGAAAGTGTTTTATAGCACTTATTTTGTTTGGATTGGGTTTAATACCTTCGGGTGTTATAATATGCCCAAGAAAAGATACTTCTTTCTTAAGGAATTCTGACTTTTCAATTTGTATTTTAAGGTTCGCTTCTCTAAATTTGTTGAATACCGCAGTAAGGTTTTGAATATGTTCTTGTCGTGATGTGGAAAAAACTATAACATCATCCATGTATACCAAACATACCTTGCCTTGGAGATCTCTAAGAATGTTATCCATAACACGTTGAAATGTTGATGGAGCATTTTTGAGTCCAAATGGCATCCGAAGGAACTCATAGTGGCCATTGTCCACTGAATTTGTGGATTCTGTCTACGAGAGATGGTATTACCGGTAGAAACATCCATAGCCTCAGGTGGTGGAAATCGTGTGCCAGAATTATTAGCATTTTGGGGGATGTAATTTTGTCTATAGTAATTTTGAGAATTCGATGGTGTTTGTCTAAAAGAGGTATGTTGATATTGGTTGTTACTGCTAGGCCTAAATATTTGTTCATGGGGTGTCTGATTAAAAGATCGCTGAGGCCTAATAGATGGCTTATATGGCTGCTGTGAGTAGTTATTGATTCTAGGTTGGTTTATTTTATTATATGGTTCTTGTAACAAATTTTGATTTCTAAAATAATGAGAATTTTGCTCCTCGAGACAAAAATTGAATGCATCAATAATTCCACCTGGTCTCATCGCCCTAATGGTTGATCCCAGTGGTTCCTTTAGTCCTGACAAAAATGTATTCAAACACATTTCATTATATAGTGTTTGTTTTGCATTTATAACATTTGGATCTTTTTCGTGAACCCTTATGTAATTCATCATCGTTGAGAATATCTCTATAATTTTTGAATAAAATTTTTCAACGGTATCCTGGTTTTGCCTGAGTTGATGTAAGTCTCGAATTAAACTGGTTTCGTTGCGCTTATCAGAATAGTGAACAATTAAATTATTCTTAATATCCTGCCAATCTAAAAGAGTCCCGTACATATTAAGAATTTCATTTGCCTGTCCTATGATTTTATTACGTATAGCTCTCATAATAATTTTCTCGTAATTCAAACCCTTAATATTTGGCATTACACTTAATACTTCTTCCACGTTACTTAAGAAATCGTAAAGCAACCGAGGATTTCCGTCAAATGTTGGTACGTCTTTAACGGCATCCGGAATTCTAAGCGCATTAAATGCGTTTGTGGCTATATCAGCATTAGCAATACCTGTCTCAACACACGCACAAAGCCAACAAAAACTCTACTATAACTTCACTAATATGTTCCTTAACTCGATAATCTCATTAAGTTCACTCTTTGAGGGGAAGAGTTACATAACATAACGGACCAACATTTGCACACGCAACCAAGATCTGGCAAATGACCTACTTTGCAAACAAAGACCTACAGCATTAACAACACCAAGTGCAAAGAACGGACCAACACTTGCCACGTAAACAAGATCTGGCAAATGACCTGCTTACGAACAAAGAGCAGCAGCATCAACAACATCATCAAGTGCAAAGAACGGACCAACTTTTGCACACGTCATCAAGAACGACCTACTTATCGGCGCATCAACAGTACCAACTTTGTTTACTACCAACTATAAATAGACAAACGTAGAACTAAACTAGTTAGTTATAATTTGTATTCCTCAATAACCACATGTGTGGAAATTAGTGTTTAAGTCAAAGTGATTTTATTTTCAAATAAATAAATATTATTATTTAACATTGTGTTTCACTAATATAAGATCATAAGTCGCGCCATAAAGCAGAACTGGCAGGATAAGGGTTTTGTAGAGCACACATTTCGTCCTTCGAGTTAGGAGTTTTGAACCCAGTTGTTTTGCCAAACCGAAGTAGCAACGGTTTCCAACAGAAAACCAGTTTATAAACAGTTTAAATAACAAAATTTCGAATTCCCAACTTTTTGCCACGAACGAAAACACGCTGGCGCGTGATAGTCTATTCACAATCCACATCATAGAATAGACTGACAATTCGCGCCAGTGTGTTTTCGTTCGCGGCAAAAAGTTTGGAATTCGAAATTTCGTTATTAATTAATTAATTATCCTACGCTTGGAATAGTAAAATATGGAATTTTCCGTTTATAAATGCATAAAAAGTGGTTTGTTCGCATTTCATCAATTCGTTCGTTCGCTCCCATGTGAATGGTCCTTAAGACCCTCATCATCACAGTCCTACTCTATAGCGCGGAAGCATGGTCGTTAACAAAGGCTGATGAAGATTTTCTTGGTCTTTCGAACGAAACATTTTCTGTCCCGTTTGTGTTGACGGGCTTTGGAGGAGAAGATTTAACAGCGAAATACGAGCTGTACATCGACATCGACCTGGTCAGAAAAGTACGTATCAGTCGACTAAGGGTCGAAACACATATGCGATTTCAATCGCGCGAATGCTTAGCTAGATTTTTTCCGATGTGGTAATGGTAGCGACATCTATTATGAGTATTGGCCAACCAACATGATTCCTCTATGTATATAAACTGAATGACATAATATAATTTATTTTTTAAAATAGTTTACTTCCATTGTTGGTTACAATTAGGAAGAAGTCAAATAAACGCGAGAGAACGGCAATAAAAAAAAGCAACTACAACGCACTGAGATTGGTCTTCTCCTCTGTTCTAATCACCAGTTAGCAGACATATTGCTTAGTTGCCGAAAGAAGTAGTTATTTGGTCAATCGATAATCCAAATGCAAGGGTCAATTTCCTAACAGAGGAAAGCAGAAATGTCTTCCCACGTGGATTATATACGGAGAATTGACTGTTAGAATTCAAACTATTCAACTTACTAAAGATGAGTTTGATGATGAATATAGTATAGTTTGAAATAGCCATCATTTCTACCAAAATCTATTGCTGTTGCCTCAACAATAATTCACAATTTGGATTGATTTGGCTTAATTGAGCAGTCTTTCCGCACAAATTAGTCATGAGCCGCATCGCCATATTGAATACACACATCTATACATATAATAAAACTGTAGCAATTTTCGTTGTCAGCTAAAAACTCGAAAACTACTGGACAGATTTCAATGAAACTTTTTTTAAAATGTTCCTTAACACCGTGAGACTGCTATAGGCTATGTCGTTTATAGCCACGTCCTAAGGAACAATTTTTAGCCAAAATGTATTTTTTGAAGTGAAAATATATACATACACATAACCAAATATAATTTTGTGCGAGCGGGCAAGGCAAGTACGGGTCCAGCTAGTCATTTATATAGTGCACAAACCATTACTGCCTCAGAAATGTTTACTTTGCTTGATACATTAATTGTTAGAAATATCTGCGAATGCGCTTAAACTGTTAAAATAATCAAATAAATATGAAAAACGTCAATGAATAAGATGTCGTTGATTTACTTTCGCACGGAACGAAAATGGCTTCGGGCTTTCGCGCAAACGAAAATTCCTTTGAAAACGATCGAACGTTATCGTTTCTACAATAGCTGTCTCTGTCTATTGCGAGAGATATGATAGGTACATGTTTACAGAATCCCACCCCTGGGGCCCTACTCTGTATTTCGACTCGAAAGTTAAAATCATTCGAAAGTGTTTTTCGAATCGAATTTGAATTGGCACTATCTACCACTTTCGAAACGAATAAAAATGCTACCATATACATATTTGCAACTTTCGGATTTTTTTTCGAGACTCGCGATACTTATATGAGAATTGTCTAAAAAACATCTGAAAAGTACCTAACTTAAATTAAATATTATTGACCATCGGTTTAACAAATTTCCACAAAAAATATAAATTCATAATGGACTCATGTAGAAATGGTTGGTTAAAGTTCTAACGCTGTTACCACAATTCAGAAAGTTTTCCATTATGGTCAAAGTGTGCTTTATTTATCAAGGGTGCAAACCGTGTCTCGTATAGGAGGGAACCGTGATCAAGTGGGGAATTAGTTTGACTTACTTATATTACCATTCTGTGAAATACACATTATAGTATAATTGCCTATGATTTGTAACCGATTTTTGCAGTGCTTAATCGGTCACAACTTGGAAAACATTTACAGTACAGAAACCACACATTACGGTCACAAAGTGTTGCATGTAACACACAAAGTGAGCTGCCAATTCTGTCTTTATGTGTTTGTAAGTTCATTCACATAAATAAAATATAATAAAATCCGTACACAAATACAAACAGATACAAATAAAATGTATCTATATTCTACACACATGGAATGAATTGGCATACCCAAACGAACATAATGGAAAATGGTAATAGTAATTAAATAAATATAACATGCATTTCTTCGTATCCGTAGCCCAACTATTAAAACGGAAGACAGTTTTACCATAAATATGAATAAGTTGCAGTGGTAAAAACTCACGCGCTCAATAAATATGGAATATTTATATATTCAATTTTATTTCCAAATAATTATATTTTGTCCATTGACATCGCAAATGATCTCAATAGCTTTTAAAATGAGTTAAACGAATTGTGAGATATATTTCAGGGTTAAATACACCCATAGTAATAAAGAATTTGCGAATCTAAATTGTGAAATAATTTTTTATTAAAAAATGGATGCCCAATTCTTAGGATCGAAAATGGCGTTTAGTATGGCATATTAGGGCATGTGCGTTTCATTTGGTAGGGGCAATGGGTGCATGTGTTCCCCAATAATATATTGATGATGTTGTTTTTTTGCTTTTATTAAGTTGCACTTAGTCAATATTAACATCAGTTAATTAATATTGAAAATTGATGAATATTAAAAAAAAAAAAATAATAAAATAAATTGAAATAATAATACATACCTCTGAAATGTATTTTACTGACATGTTTGGTTACCTACTTATAAAAGCGCGGCTTTATTAATATTTTATTGACATTATCAAAAATAAAAACAAAACTGATACTGTAGTTGTCGTAATTGCGTGTTAAATATTCTACTTTAGCTGAGATAGATTGAGATAGATAGAGATAGAGATTGCTAATAAAACAAGCCTATTATAAAAATATTTCCCTAAATTTCGGACTACTGTAGATAACAACTGTAGCAATGTATAGCAATAGTACAATAAGTGTCAGGTGGTAGATTTTTTGCGCTATTGGGGCGTGAATATCCTACGCGATTTTGTAGGTACTTAGTTGTACACTATTTTTACACATAATTTTTTTCCACTTACTTTAAAAGCCCTGCATGATGCTACTACTATAGGTATATTCTGCAGATGCATTTAAAATATGTTCGCAAAATTTGCCAATTAAATTGCTAAAACAATACCTATCTAATTGATATTTTATTGAAAACGATAATTCCATACCTATACCTAAAACGACATACAGTCTTTTTTATTCTGTGCCCCCTTTACACTCTACGTCTAAGTCTTATATGTGATGTATTGAGCATACAAATCCTTCTCAGTTCTTCCTTTGTGTTGATACAAAACCTGGTACAATATAGTAATGTTGGAAATAACATTCAACTTATATGTGTAGAAATAATGCGTCAAATTTTTAAGTATTTATTTAAACAATATGTTTGGAGATTGTGTGCAAATAAAAACCAAAATAGACTAATGTACTCTATGGTGACATTTCATGGTCACAATTCAGACTGTGCATAGTCTATTCGTGTAGTTGTGTAGTGGTAACATTAAATAGCAACTCTGCTGTTTTTGTGACTTTAGTTCTGTCGCTATTCAGTAGTTTAATAGACACAAAATTTACTGAAATGTTACGTTAAAGGACATTTGTCTCTTTAAGGCACGTACTGGTTACAAAAATGTCAAACTGTTTCCCTAATCATAGTAATGCCTTTATCTACTCAAAACAAAGTCAAATATACCATACGGTGACTATAATTTAAAATAAGTGGGCATCAAAGTCACAAATTTCTACTTCAGTAGCACTGTGGTTGGATGAAGGGTTCAATAACGAAGAACGAATCGATAGGAGAATTCTTAGGGATAAATCCAATATAATGGAGCTTAGCGATAAGAGGTAAAGTAACTTCCAAAGTAAAGAATGAAATAATTCATAATAAAGAAATAAATTATTTATTATCAATAGCTTTGTTCAAAACTATCGGCTTTCGAAAGAGGCTTTTATGTATGTTTTGAATAGCATACGCGATAGTCTTGCCACCCCAATACGATCCACTACAATACCGCTTATCATCAAATTAGCAGCAACGCTAAATTTCCTTGGTCAAGGCGGATACCTGCACCAAATTGGCCAAGGCCGACACATTGGGGTAGCACAGCAGTCAATGTCAAGTTGCATTGCAGAAATATGTAGTGCCATCGAGAAATTATTGTGTCCAAAACACATTAACTTCCGTATGACAGATGACGAAAAGAAAGAAGCGAAGCGACTAAGCATTGGTGGTCCCACTGCGTTTAAATCCGTGGCTACCCGCCTTCCAAAGATTGGTCGAAGTTTTCCTGGCATCAGCTGTTTTCAAATATCCCTTGGCCAAATCTGGATGCGCGTACATGAAATTGACTAAGATCTCAAACTGACTTTGTTTAGTGCTTACGTTCTTGTAAGACTCCCTGAAAATGATAAATTAAACATAAAACGTTATTCCTTTTTTGTTATCACTGATAAATTGAAGAAATTACTTATATTTTATTAAAAACACAACTTTTCCGCCAAGAAAATAGCCAACGAATGAAAAATCCGAAAATCGAACGAGTTTGACATAAAGAATCGAGTTGCCAAGTGCCGAAATTCCGATTTGCGAGAACCCGAGAACAAAAAAAAAATGGCCACTGATATTCGGAAATTTAATTCCGACTTTCGAATTATTGAGTGCCAATGTTTCGATTCCGAATGATTTAACTTTCGAGTCGAATTACAGAGTAGGGCCCCTGATTTGTATACGCGATAAATTTGCAAAAAAAAAAAAAAATTCCATGAGGCCCTTGTGAAGCTTCTAACTGAGTATACTTCAATTGCCTTTTGCCATTTCATGTCATTTTTGACCAATTTCATCCTGTTATAAACTTTCCTTACTTTTCTGTTTTTCAGACCTATCTCCCCATTCCACCAATAAGGCAGAATATATTTTGGTGTCTTATTTTCGTGGCATGCTTTCTCTGATACTGATACTGTTGTCAGTATTTTGTCAGTCTACCGCACTCTCTAAATCCTTGGGGTTGGCATTATGAGCATTCAGCCTGCTAGGTATCAAGACACTCATTAAACACTTCTAGGTAAAATATACGATGATCCGAAATAGATGCTTCCTCCGAAACCCTCTAATTTTCATCTCACGTTTACAAATCTTTAACTCCAGATCAGTGTTGTTAGGACTCTCTCTTCATTTTTCCCACGAATCGTGGTCATTTTTCCCTTTTTTCCCTTTTCACCGAACTCAAATTCCCACCAAAATCCCACGGTGCATTAAAATGAAAAAAATAATAATAATAATAAATAAATAAAAAAATAAATAAATAAAAATTGTTTAAGTAATTCATTTTTATTATGTTCAAAGAAAATCATAATGGCTGCGTTGCATTGATCGCTAGATGACTAGCGGCATGCCACAATCCATAAAAAACTGACATTTCAGCTTTTCCAAAAGTCGCATTTAGAGGGATAGATAATGTCTTTGAGTTCCTCGGAACATCTACCATGGCCATGGAACAAGCAAAGGTCAGCTACTTGTCTTCTGTGCACCAACGGCTGTAGATTCGATGTGAGTGTAGAGTCTCCAATAATTCGAACTGCTCATCTCTGTATGCTGTCAAGTAAGTTAAGTGAATGCTTTGAGCCGAGCTCCATATATGGGAACAATATTCCAAGCCCGGTCTAACTTGTGCTTTGTAGAGAAGGAGAAGTTGCTTGGGGTTAAAGTACCTCTCTTTCCTCTAAATAGGTAGCTCAATTTAGGATGTGGTCCTACCATGTGATTCCTGAATTAACTGTGACTCCTAGAAGGTGTATTGAGTCCTTGGGATGGATTGGATCCATTTGGATCTGAGGAACTGTTGTTGCATTTTTCCTAGAAAAAGTTGTGAGCTGTGTCTTATTTGCATTAAATACAACCAAGTTGTCTTTTCCCCACTTCAAGACTTTGTCCAGATCATTATTTAGAGAACTAAAATAATAAGTCCGTATCACCCTAGGTCTAGCTTCTCACATAATACATTATGGAACAAAATACATTTTTGATGCTCATGAAGATGAAGTAATAAAAATTCAAACTGGTTCTATTCCAATCGCAATTGATATAATTGTTGTGAATTGGAATAGTTTTGAGGAAATTTCACAAAAATTTGATTTCAATACTTGTTTTGCCAGTTGCCTGAAATTCCCACGATTTTGGTGCTTTTTCCCTTTATCCCACGGAAGGCTTTTCGGACATCGAAAATCCCACAAAAAGGGATAAATCCCACGATATAACAACACTGCTCCAGATAATGTTTATAGTTATGAACCAAGTCATCCAATTGGTCAATTTGGATGTCAAAGTGGTTTCAAAACGACTCATACACCTGAAAGAAGACGTGACTTTGTTCTTGGAGATCAACAACACACCTTTTGGCATTTTAAATCATGATGGGAATTTGTGGCTTCAATTTCAATTTCTATCAGATTTTTGATTGAAAAATCATATAGTCTCGGTGAAAATCGAGCAAACAGTGCGTCTATATCAGATGTGGTGGTCGTCTACTGATGAGGCCACCCACCACATCGGGGCGAAACGCATTACTGGAGTCGAGGCCAACACAAATTGTGGTGTTCTCTCAGATTTGTTTGAACTTTGAAAAGCTGAACTCGAATTCTCTAAATTTTGGTGTTCAAGGTCAACCCTCTATTTTTGATTTTGTTTTTATTTGAAGACAAATTAGTACTCTTTAGTTCCGGACAAAATTATAAGCACTCTGTTAACGAGCTTTAAACTTCAGGAAAAAAAAAACAATTAATTGATTTTAGAAACAATGTTGTACCGTTCAATATTTGTCGGAAAAAAAATTTTATGAGTTTTGGCTTTCTGTCAAAAAGTGTAACCAGCTTACGAGTAAAATTCTTTTAAACTTTCCATTTTCATGGTTCGATGAATTTTGATTCTCAGCATTGACCGAAACCAAGTCCAAAAATCGAGAAAGATTTATAAGAGTCAAAATGCGGCGAAAAGCGGACTTGCCTATCGACCTTGGAACCTGATTTTAATTTGTTCAAGAAAACAGACTCATCGTTAGATGTCGCTGTATAGTTCGAACAGTGTGTCATTTGATTTGTCTTTATAATATAAAGGCAATTAACCTTAAAGCAACGTTAACGTCCTAGCTCAACACCAGTACGATTAAAAATGAAACGCAAATAAATCTTTTTGTATACACAATATTTTTCCTCTTCGTTTAGCCAAACATTCCTCGGGCTCTATAACCTTATTTAATCGACACGTAATGAAATCTCAGTTCTACCACCCCATAGAGGGTGAGTGGGTGTTAGAAATCCAATAAAAGACTACAAAACTGACACAAAAAGAAAATATGAACATGAACACCAAAGGACCATCAGGAATGGTATGAAAATGCAAACTGCAATAAGTTCGTTAGTTAAGTGTAGCGCTTTGTTTGCTATAAAGAAAAATACCTGAAAGTAAACAGCTAATAACGTTATTATGTACGCAAGCTTTTACCCATCATGGGGACTAAATACAGCTAAAGCCCATCAGTAAAATAAAATTTCACCCCTAACGTTTCATACCTTGAGGTAAACAGGAAGCAGAGCATTAGGCATCGCATACGCTCAATTCAATGAAAGGTGTTTTAAGGTTATTTTCTTTTTACAGCGGAAGATTTTCTGTATAATCCAAGTGATTATAACTTAAATTTAATTCGCGAGGAGTTTTGGGCTAAGTAAAACTTTATGACCAAGAAAAATTAGCTTACGCCCTCACGTATTGCATTTTTAAGGAATATGCAAATACACCAAACTCGAGACGTGCTAAAGGCCAAACGTTAAATGTGGATACGATGAACTTACATAAATTCGGTAAAGGGTTAATGGAGTATACTGTATACCAAATTGGAAGACATAAGGTTTGATGATACCATACGCGCTGAAGAATTTTCAGTGCAGGATGTTTCATGGAAGAAGTTTTTTAAAGTTGTCGACTTTTCATACCACCTCGTTGAGAGAGATACCACTCAATGTTCTAGCATATGGTAGAGTAGGTAGCTTTCATTATGCTAATAAGCTGAAAATTGTTTAATTTAGCATTTTGAGGTTTACCCGTCACGACCAGGATAATGTTTGGTATTTATTATAATTTTTTATTTTTATTTTTTTTTAATATTTACGTCTTTTCCTTTTAGACACAAGTTGAGAATTGAGATGAATAAAACTATTTTACTGGTCGGTTTGAAATTTATCCGCGAAAAAATGTTTTGCCACATTTTACTAATAACTAATGGTCTGTCTAATGCCATATGCTTTAAGTTACCATTTTCTGTTGCAACATGGCCTTGCAAATATGCGTGTCTTAAAGAAACGAAAGAAATCATGGGCAGTGAAAATTTGCTTCATTGAACTCATTTGTTGAAGTTGCGTAGTTGAACTTGCATACTTTTGGGGTAATTTTCACAGTCTTTTCACACAAAGTAGCTATGAACAGCATTGCCATATTGAAGACGCGCAGCTTTTACGCAGTGCAAACCCTTACTGCTTCAGAAATGTTTTCTTCTTTTGACACCTTAATTGTTAAAAATAGCCACAGCAAATGGGATTTAGCTGTTGTAATAATAATAAAAAAAATAGGCAAAAATCAATACCACTTATTACATAATCCCACCCAAGCTTATTTGGGAGCATAACAAAAGTGTCGAACCTCTTCTGGCTATTTAATTGGCTTTATATTGGCTTTTCGTAAGTTCAGGTAACAGAGTCTTTAGTTCTGCACAGTGTTGCCACTAAAAAAAAGTGAATCCGGTCAAATCTGACAGTATGATCGGATTTTTTTTTCCAAATCCGGTTAAAAAAAGTAAAAAACAGAGTTTTTGATTAGAAACCCGGTCAAAAATAGATTATGGTAACATAATTATCTATTACTAAAAATATAAAACAAAAGTTAACTATCATTAGCCATTTTTTTTACATTATAAACATTATCAATGTTGAAAAAACGTTTTTATAATATGCGAATCTTGAGTTTGCAAACTTGTTTTTTATTTCGTTTCTTTAAAATTTACTAAAACTAATTTTATATGACGTGTTTTAAGTCCTGAAATACACTTTTAGTGCATGACCATATACAACGTCTTCCAATGTCCAGCGAGGCCGGTAGATTTTGAGTGAGTAGAAGGAGAAAAGTAGATAGCATAAAAAGTTCGCAGAAAATCCATTTTCAGAAATAATTCTGGCATGGACATTTGGTTTATCATCATTTCTAAATTCTTAGGTAGACGTTTTTTAATTTTTCTATTTTATTAGCATCCACCAATTTTCAGACATTTACTTACTTGGTGGCGAGGTAGAATTGGTCCTTAAACAACACGCCTCTCCAGTTAAACCGATCTTTGGCTAACCGCCTCCAGTTGCACACTCCCAGTTTGTTGAGATCCCCTTCCACTTGGGGCACTTGGGCGCTCCACATAAGGTAAGGTCTTCCTTTATTGGGTTGCATTGGGTTGGTTGTACCTGAATCAAAGACTTTACGGGCAGGAGCGTTGGTGTCCATTTGCTCTACATGTCCCAGCCATCTTAAACGACTAATGCGTACTCTTCTTACCAGATAAAAGTTATAGCTGACGTTCTGTCCGATTCGTCAATTTTGGGTGTCCCTTCTTTTTCAAAGTATGTGTTTTGTTTTGCCCATTTTTGCCGCTTCTGTACTGACACTTGCAAATGCACCAATGACAGCTAGCTGTGTTCTGCCAATGATGTCGATGTCGTCAGCGTATGCAAGTAGTTGCATAGACTTTTGGGAAATTGTGCCCATGGTGTTGGCTTGCGATCTTCGCACAATTTTCTCAAGAATGATGTTCAAAAAGTCACATGACAGCGCATCACCTAGTCTAAATCCTTTCTTGACATCAAAGGTCTCTATGGGATTGTTTCCGACCTTTATGAAGCAGCATGCGTTCTCCATCGTTATTCTGCACAATCTAATAAGTGTGGCAGGGATGCCAAAACTAGACATGGCTCTGTATAGCTCGCCTTTAAAAATACTGCCATATGCGGCCTTAAAGTTGATGAAGAGGTGGTGGAGGTGGACATCGATTTGAACTTTCTGGGTTTTCTCCCAGGTCTGCCGCAGTGTAAATATTTGGTCGATTGTGGACTTACCCGACCTAAAACCACACTGATAGGGACCAATCAGTTCGTTGACGAATGGTTTTAAGCGTTCACACAGTACACCATATAGGATATAGGATCTTAAGTGTAGAGGGTCTCCTCTCTTGAGGGTCGGATAGACATTAAGTTACAAAAAAAACACGTTTAAGTTAACCGGCTGGGAATTTGTATTTCGAATATTGAAGCAAAATTTTAATTTGCCTGAATCAAGCGGTTCGGAGTGTTAAAATGAGGAGTTCCTGCAAGTCATCTACAATTAATTTAGGTTTGACATTGAATACTCAAATTCTAATACCATCAGTTGAGTATGAGCAAATGAAGCAGCACTTCAGTAAACTGAGGATGGTTAAGGATTTACATTATGACTTTCTGACTTCAACATGTAGGCCCTGGCCTAGAGAACATTGCTGATTCATTTTTAGTCTGCAGATTAAATAATTTATTTGTAAGGTTAAGCACACTCAATTAGATATAGCCATCTATTTGTCTTCTGGATTCAAAACAACTTTTTTTTGTATTACGTATCTATACATGTTTTAATTTTTATTTATGTTTACTTCACTTACAAGTTCGACCTGTCTGTAGTTGCAGCATTGATTTCTTCCATCATCTGCTGTACTCGTAACCAACCACCTTTAAAAGGGGTGCATCTTACTTCAAGTCCTATCTAAAAGCAATATTTTTTTTTTTTTGGAAATACGTATCAGATACTTTCATCATTTTATGAAATTTAAAAATATCCACACAAATGGCAATTTAATTGGTCGTATGAAACATAATATACTTCTTAAAAATAACCACACAAACTATTGGAAATGTCAAACATAAGGACATGTTCTATTATTATATTACGTTGCGAAACATGACTTTCTCTTCGCCGTTTCTGAGCTAATAAATCAGTCATAGTATCCACTATCACAAGGTAAACAAATCCTTGGACAAACAGTGATTTCGATGACCCACTGAGTAAGTACCACACCGACCAAGACCAACCGGTGTTTATCCACAGAACATCCCTCTGGAACCTTATTTGGCTTACCACCGTCTCGGATATCCCTATTCAATGTCTCATTAACCCTTCATAGAGAAGTAATTGTCACAAAGCTCGAACGAAACAAGATAACACAAGAGTCTGAGAGAAGGATGTACTTAACTTCCTTTAACCTATCAGTTCTCCTTAAAGATGTTCCTCAGTTTTATACGTAGTAGTTGTCTTAGCTTAGCATACGAAAATAGAAAAGTTTTCTTCATCTCTTACTTTCTTTATTACTTGCTCATGACAAGTTTTGGTGCACGCATGCTAAAATGACGATAAAAAGCTTTCGATGGAAACACGCGGTCGAATGGAGCCAAAACAAAAACAAAATTCTCAAAAGTACGGCAATAGGGAGGATGCACGGAGTTGGGTGGGATAACTGTGTATCTTTCGAGTCCTAAGCATCACAGAAGTTTTTTTTTTTTTGTATTGTCAATGTGTATGCATATTTCCACTGTATAGGAGATGAATACACAAATCAGAAAATAGGTTCCACATACGATCCACATTCAAAGAGCCTACCATCAAGGAAAAGCACAGGAGCAGGACCGAGCGGATTTTTTTGCACCATCCAGTCTGCGAGATATTTTCAAAGTGTTCGGACTTGTTTACGTGCGCGCGAAAAATCCATTTTTGTTTGTGGAGAATTTACCTTCAAAATATTTTGTGTTTCTTATCCGGGATAAGGCGATAGTCGAAGAAATCCAAAGGATATACTACCTCAAATGTGAAAGTGTTGTGTTATTCCATTTGTCCCATGTCAGAGATTTTTCAACACACGTACACATATGTAGCTGCATGTGATATTCATTCAACTAATGAAGTTGATTTGAGTAATCTCGCGTTCGTGTATGGTCGCCCGAAGGACCTTTTAACCTTAATTAACGAGCGGACTTAACCAACTTCGCATTTATTCAATCTAAATATACAGTGCGTCTCCGAAAAGGATAACACACATATACGTATAATACGCATATGTGTATAAAAATGTACGTGAACGTATCTTAGGCTTGTCGTAAACTTTTAGTTGAGATTGTACGATTGTACACCCCCCATAAGTGACACAAACAAAAATAAGGATAACGAAGTTCGAAAATCTGCTTAGAAGGATATAATCACAGCAATCGCATTCATTTGTATTGGGATTACATCGTTAGTTAGTTTCTATTCGCGAAAAAAAAGCGAACAAAAAAGTAAGCAAAGAAGACAACGACGAAAATCGGAAGGAAAACACAAAATAAATTAACAAGGATAGAATGTCGCCTGGGAGGAAAGCACAACGGATTTAAAAGTGGCATGTCCCCCCGAGTTGTAGGAGGTAAGTTTTCGATACAAAAATTTATGAAGCAGAATTATATAGAACGAGCGCGCGTGTGTATTTGTGGGAGGTAGGACATAACACGGAGGAGTATCGTTCTGTTGTTTTCATCGTTTGGTCGCTGGTATTTTTAGACTGATCTGTTTCTGTGGGATTATTGGTCGAAGAGTTTGCTATAGTTGGCAATTGGTGGTTGTGGCATGGCTAGAGTCTGAAGATTAAGTAAGACAGGTCCTTTAATGAAACGAAAAATATATACAAAAGGTAAGATAATCCGTTTTAATGGAATTTCAATACCATCTACTTTTTGGCGGTATGCTTAAAAATAAAAATATAATGGAAATGCGGCGTTCTTCGAAAAATCAGGGATTACTTAAAGCTGCTTATATCACTCGAGGGTAGAGGAAGAGGATATCTGTTTATAGGCATTTATCGCTTGAAAATTCTCAGTTCGAATGGTACTTTATATCTTTTTGAATTTTTTTTCAGTAATTGATTGCCGATGCGACGCCGAGTCGTTAATTCAGAATGTCAGTTTTTATTGTAAATCCTCCGGATATATTTGTGACAGTTGTATAAAAGGCGAATGTACTTCAAAATAATTGAGACTTGTGTAAAGGATTATATTTATAGTGAAATTTTTGTCAGTATTTTTGTGTTGAAATAAATAAATTTAATCACAAAAAGTGACTTCACCTAATTACATAGCTCTGGCAGAAAGTATAGGCTCTGGGTATGATGACAAGGGCCATTCATGATGTCGTCCAAATTCCAAAGCAAACTTTTACTGTGTGCAAGGGCGCATCCAGATAACAAGAATGAGCTAGAGATATTCAAATAAAGTATCTAACACCTTCTGAGTACTGCGTTATGATGGTTATATGGGGTGGGTCATCTAGTGGTTTCTTTTTAAATCATAGGTTATTTTGACACTGACAGCTGTTTTCCGGTCGAAATCTTGACAGAAAGTCAGTATCATACCTCCGCGTCCGCAGTACGAAATGAGTCCCTTTATGCTTGAACAACGTTGGGAAATATTAAAAACTTATGTCCAAAGTGAGTGCTGAGTAGCCCAAACAGTTAGTTTTTTGAAAATAAGTTTTGGTCGAAATAAAGCACCCACCAGGCGCTGTACCAAATTTGTGCAAGCAGTTCGTAAGATTGGTGCGCCAGATAGAGAATGACAGTTTGTTGCGCGCCAGGCTACACAGCCTATGCCACATCTATCAATCTATCTTTTGCGCACCAAATTCCTAAATCGTATTATCAGCCGTCTTGGCCTCGGAGCTGCGGTTTGACCCCTTTAGACTTTTTTTTTGTTTGTAACCGTGAAGGACCCATGTTATGCCAACGATCCGGAAACGATTCAAGCACTTAAGGTCAATATCATCCAAGCAATCTGTGAGCTACAGCCTGAAACCATCAACAAGGTCTTGGAAAATTGGAGTGACAGAATGGGCTACTGCGAAGCCAGCCGAGGCAGCCACTATAATTGATGGGAATGTTTGCTCTTACTAATAAAGCCCTAATACATTAAAAAATTAATTTTGTTAATTTTATTGCATTTTTAAAAACAAACTTGCATTTGGCTCACCCTTTATACATAAATACAATATAATACCTTGACCTTGAGCTAAACAATATAAAAGGCAGCAAACCTGCGAAAATATACGCATGAGGAGGCAATTTAAATTGTGAACCCTAAACCCTTATTCATTAGGAGCAGATACCTAAGTACATAAATAATAAAAAATAAAAAGGCAAAATATCTGTTAATAGGGGACATTAATTGGACACATATTTCTAGACCATGTCAAAGACGAGACTACAATAACAATCTTTGAAATTCTGGGGATCATACGAGCTTTTTAACTTCATCTGAAAGTGAGCTGTATTTAGTCGAAATCTACTAATTTAAGAGGTGCATTCAAATTATGTGTAGTTCAATGAACTGTCCATTTCTACACCTGACTATCCGAACTTAGGAAGCAGGAACAAATATTTGTAAGTGCATTTACTGAAAAATATTACATCCTGACCTAGCCTGGCAAATATCTTAAATCTACCGTACCTTACCTTGCCTTACTTAGTTTTGTACTTGAGTTCTCGTTTGAATTAGTTGTTCAACCTGTGGATCGAGACCTCCTAGGAAATTTTAGGCTGTCGCGAACTCCATATTAAATCTGGGGTCCTACTCTCTATTCCGTTACGAAAGTGAATCCTATCCAAAAGTGCTTTTCGTTACTTTCTCCGACCAAATTTTGCAGATAAGTTAGTGCATGCACCTTAACAAGTCATCTCCCGCCGCTTTAAACAGCTCGCTTGGTAGGCCATCTGCTCCAGCAGCCTTGTTGGACTCAAGTTTGGATATCGCTATTCTTACCTCATTTTGGTCGGGTGGACGGAAATTTTGGCTATCATCACCCGGAATGAATGAATCGTTCTGGCTCGTTCATTCGTTTTTACATCCGAACATTGCTCCTGCAATAACTTCCCTCAATAGACTCGACCGCTTGCTTCTCGTGTTCTTTCTTTTTCCTTCTGAGAAGTCGATGTTCCTCAGATCGACTGATAGGCTGCGGTCTTGGCTGCATCTGCTGTCCGGCATTCCTCATCGACCCAGGGGTTTCGTTGTTGTCGCTTAATGAAACCCAGCACTTCAGTGACGGCAGATCTCACGGCGAGTTGACAGTGTTGCCACTGCTCCTCTGCACTTAATTCTGGAGATGCGTTTGCTAAGAGGTTAAGGGAGACGCATTAGGCAAAAGTTCTGGCGGTCTCTAGCGATCGTAGTCTTGCGACGTTAACTCTTCTATAACTGCCTCCGTCGGGTGTTGTTGCGCAGTGGATATCCGCATCCGTACTTTGGCTACTACCAGGTAGTGGTACGAGTCTATATTGGCCGCTCGGAACGTTTGGACATCCAAGACACTAGAGGCATGCCGGGCATCTAACGCAACGTGGTCAATTTGGTTTACCGTTGCTTGGTCTGGAGACCGCCATATCCCCTTGTGTATATTGACTATTGAGGTGTGGAAATTGTGTGCTGGTGATGAAAACGTTTAGCCCCGCAGCAAAGGCGATAAGCCTGAATCCGTTTCCGGAGGTGTTGTCGTGCAGGCTGTGCCTTCCGACTATAGAGCCGAAGATGCCCTTTTTTCCAATCTTGGCGTTAAAGTCGCCAAGAACAATCTTGACATCGTATTTTAGGCACTTGTCGTACATCTTCGCGAGAAGATCGTAGAACGCTTCTTTAGATGCGTCATCCTTCTTATCTGTGGGGGCGTGGGCACAGATCAGCGTGATGTTCTTAAATTTGGCCCTGATGCGGAATGTGACCAGTTGGTGGCTTATGTTACGGAAGCCCAAGACTTCTTGCCTATAAGTCTTCCTCTGATCACAAATCCACAAATAGACACTGACGTTGCTTCATGTAGCAATTGCCGTGGTAGATCACACAGGTTTTTACCTTTCTTGGGCTTTTCCCATCCCATCTCTCTTGCTGAATAGCTGTAATATCGGCTTTGTACTTGGCCAGGGTCTCCACTAATTGCTCGGCTGCACGTGCCCTGTTTAAGGTCCGGACATTCCACATGCAGATCCGAAGCTTGTTGTCCTTAAATCGTTTGCTAGGGCCGTCAACATTTGGATCATCCATATCCAAAGCTTGCTGTTGTATCGTAACACAAGTTGTTTTACGTGGTAGGGAAGTTACCCCGACGCACAACCCACAAACTGGAGGGCTTGAGCCCCATGGTTAAATGGGGCCGGATATTCCCACTTCGGGGAAGGGAAAGGAGAGAGCATTATACTGTTGCTATTTTCTTCGTGTTCAACACTCGCGCTTATAAGTTTAGCAAGTCACGCCCGGATGGGCAGAGCAGTACCCGGTGGTTATAACGGGGAGGTAAAATAAGCACAATTGATATGTGTGAAATGTTGCAACAGCTGGGCACCGCCAAGTTGATGTCAATCAGCGCCTACCCAATTCATACACACCCAACCACCGTCAAGGTGGTGAAATTAAATTATTGGCAATTCTTTGAGGCTTTGTTGCTTTGGCCACTCAAAATGCAACGTGATAGCTCGCTAATAATGCTTTCTGTTCGATGTTTCAACCAGTGAAGGAATTGAATATTCCTTTCGAAAATTAGGCCACTCCAAATCGCTCCTTATTGAGACGAGATGCTCCGCGAAGTGTTATCTAAAAATATGCATAGATGGCCTTGAAGTGTGAGCCATTACTCCATCCTGTTGGGACCAAATATTCTCCAAGTTCAATTCATCAAGTGATGGAAAAATAAAAATTCCTCCGACATATTGAGTAAGTGTCCCAAATATGGTCCACCCTTAACTTTTTTGAAAATAAAACAGCCAGTGTTACGTAAATTTACTTTGTTTTGTTTTTAATAGATAAAAAAATTATTTTGTTATCGGTCTTTATAAACATAAAACATAAAAAAACAGCTTAACAAAAAATAAATAAATAAAAAACAAACGAAAGTCATTTTAACACTTTGAAAAAAAGTGCTGCTAATATGGACCACCTTGTGTTAAATATGGACCAGGGTGGTCCATAATTAATACTGCTTACTATATTACTATCTATATGCAGAGCAAAATTCGCAGATGAAATATTTTTTTTCCTTGCCTGAACAATCTTCATGTGTCGAAGAAAATATCGATGTTTTCCTTGGAAAATCCTTTTGCTCGAGCTATAGACGTTCCAGTCGGCTGACGGAATGACTGTGATGGATGGCGTTTAAGGAATAGTCGAAGCCAAACTCTTCCTGCAGCTTCTTGTTGCAATGAGGAAGCGTTCGGTTTATTGTTTTTAATAGCTAATTGAAAGGCTAATGATCGTATATCGTTTCTTGTTAGACCGAACAACTTTGCTTCCATCAATAGCGCATATTCCACTAAAGAGTCCTCGAGCTCTAAAGGGAAGATGGGTTTTCTGCCCAATATAGCAGACACCACATCTTTCAATGGTTTTTGTGTCTGTGCAACCAAACGCCTTAAGGTAGTTTTAGGCACCTTAAATTGTTTCGATGCTGCTTTCATATCCTCTTTGTTTCACGCGTGTCGCTTTTTTGGCGGTTGTGTAGCTCACGAAGCCATTAATTATTAAAAAACAAAAGTAAAACAATTACGTTATTGTTATGCATAATAGTGTTTTAAATATGGCCCACTGTGCCATAATAGAAACACCTTAGTGGGCCATATTACCAACATCGGGCTTTTTCACTATTTTTTTACTTAGCACACACTTTATAAACGATTGAGGGCCAGTTTCAAGACTAGCTGATAAAGTCTCGGATAGCCTATCCGGAATTTATATGTCAGATAAACGTAATATTTCGGTTTCAAAGGTTTCGGATAGTAATAGCTGACAGATAGTCTCGGATAGTCTATCAGCCAGTTCAACCGGCTGTTAAAGCCTCTATCCGGAAGATTTAAAAAAAATATTTATTTGATGTGGCTGGAAAAAATATAGTTTCAGAGCATTCTTTCGTTGACGGGTGTAGCCAGCAGTCAGAAGTGTTATATGCATGCATGCATTTATTTGAATTCTTAAATGTCGAATTAGATGAATATTACAACCATATTACAGGGCCCCGTAGGAACTGAGTATTTCAAATTATTTTTAGAAACCCTCGACGATGAAGATTTCTGAATTTTCACTATTTTGTTTAACTATATCCATGCCCAGTCAGTACCTTTCACCGTAGGCGTTGAACTTTGCCAGGGGTTTGGATGTTACAGCGCAGTCTTGGCGAAGAACGTTTCGAATTGGAACATCCGAGGATAAGTCGCTTGCTCTTCGCTGATGACTCGGTCATCCTTTGGTCCTCTTAGAGTAGACGGAACTTCAATGCGCACTCTATCCGTTTGTAGTCGCTTATGTGGAAGCTGAGATGAAAGTAAACGTAAACAAATCTCAAGTGATGGTCGTCCCCAGAACGCCTGTTTAATGTATACTCACGAGTGATGGAAGGACCAAGGGCAATGCTATGTTTATCTGTAGGATTGGTCAGGTTGGTCATTTTGAAACAGCTCGGTTATGATGATCATAAGAGGACTGAACTTGGTGTCAAAGCTAAATTGTCAAGTTGTCAGTCGTTAATTCGGAGTTTGTTCCAACTCTTACCTATTTGGGTAATGATCGAAAGAATAAGATCCCGGATACAAGCTGCCAAAATGAGATTCTTCAGTTGTATTACTGGTGTGACCCGTAGAGATGGTGGAAACACCAGAATACGTGAGGGACTCAATGTCGAGCAGCTACTGCTCCGGACGCAGCGGTGGATTAGTCATTTTAAAACGCATGTCCCCAACCAAGATCTTACGACGTGCTATGGAATCCGTACAATCGGGCAGGCGTCCTCTAGGTAGACCCAGGATGAGATGGTTGGATCAAGTCCATAATATCTCCCCTACCCGTATGGGGATTGCCCTTTATGATTTACAGTCGATGGCGTAGAATCGATACTATGGACGGTGCACTTGGACTTGCGCAACCTACACCCGCGACCCACTTAAGGGATAAGCGGGGTATCGAAAATGAGTGAATGAATGAATTTATCCATGCTAAATTAAAAAAACTAGAACACAATTCACTTAAAAATGTGATAAACGATAAAAAACATCATTTCCATTCCTGTCAAACAATTAGTGCCTGATAAATTTTCCTACCGCATAGTTTATCAGAGACTTTGACAATGAAACAGAAAAAAAATATCAGCTACTTTTATCTGGTGGAAAGCGTTATGTGTCGGCTAACTATACGAAACTTTATCCGGAACATTTGAAACTGGCCCTAAGTATTTTTGATTTCATATAATGATATTTCAATTTGAGCACTACACAATTTTATAAAAACATTAAACTATTTTCACAAAATTTTATAAAAAAACGCTTAGCAAAACTTACCCAAAAATTATAATGCAGTACTTAAAAATCTGCCACGTGCTTTACTGAACAGATCTGTTGAGCCAGACTGAACACGTTTCAATGAGCACAAACCGGTTCGAAAATGAATGAAATGAATACACAGCGGTGTGTCTATTCGTTGCCTCTTGTGAAATATTGTGGTGGGCCATATTGCAAACATGGGCCATATTTGCAGCACTTACTCTTCATATGGCGGTCTGAATTTACTGTCACTATAACCACATGTTCTTCAAAAAAAAAAAAAAAAAAACAAAAAAAAAACAGAGATCAACATTCCCAGCTGAGGAAATTCAAAGACCCGTGATGCAATTCTTGGGGATTGGTGTCAGCCCAATAGCGCATATCCTGCTTGTTTACGCATCCACTTTACACTGAAAAAGCAATTGCGTTCTTTGGAATACGATCCCTACGTTATCCCCTTTTCCAAAATCCCTTTCTGGACATAATCTCTCAATTTTTTTCTTCTCTTTTTCAAATTCTACAGTGACCACAGGCAGGGGGGTTGCAGGGGGGCAGCATGCCTCCATACGTATCTCACTATGTCGCGCGGCAAAATTTAAAACACCAAATCTAAAAATGGGAGATTTTGTACCGTGGGGATTTTCTCTCAGGGTCTTTTGCAGTAAGTGATTCTAACACAGGGGATTATGGAACAGGGGATTTTGGAAAGGGGATTTTTGAAAAGGGATTTGGGAAACGGAGATTTCATCACCAACCCGTCAATTTTATCTGGTGATCTAAAGGGCGAGGCACTACAGTTCTTTTTCTTGTCTCAATTGTGGTTTGTCTAAACGTATTGACCCACATAACAATTTGATTTCCGGTCCGGGTCCGGGGCAGTGCCATCGCAGAACATCCGTCCGAAAAATAATCTTTGACGGCAAACGTTAGCTCTTCACTGTTAAAACACATGATGGCGACTGACGACTGACATGGAAGGAAAGAAAACAAAACAAAAGATATAATCTCAGTTTAATTTTTGTCAAGATATGAGTGAAAGTTTGAATTTTATTTTATTCTTCCAGGGGTTAAATCAGCCAATATCTATATGGTGAACACGAAACTAAATTATTGAATATGCTCAACTTCTGTATTTGTTCATAACTTTTGTTACCGAAAATTATTGAAACGGGCGGGGACTTGATTAACAAATCAGAAAATCCACTTTTAGTTCTCTGAGTAAATTTTGTACTTATATGTGAATGCCTTGAAGCAGAAACTACAGCGGCAAATCCTACGATAAACTTTTGGGAGGAAACCCTAAACAAGTTCTATGAAAAACATAGCTGTTTAATTTATGCGCCACAAAATCACTTCCTTCTTTTGAATTTTATAAAGTACTTATATTTTGAATAGCATTCGTGTGTGTGTGAGGTGTAGTCAGGACACCATTTCCACTTGGAATAAACACTCATTGTATATTCCGTGTAGTTCAACCTTAACCTTTGAAGACTAGCTAGATAATAGTCCATTACGAATGTTGGTAAAACATTCCCATTTTTATAAGCACCTACTTTACAGTCTACATTCAGTGAAATTTTGAAATGTTTAGATTGGAAAATATTCATTCCCGGAATAGGGATTGTGGGAAAATAGCAAAATTAAATATTTTCAATAAAATTCTTCAGTATTTTGTGAAATCTAAAATAGTTAGTATTACAATGTACACAAACAATCACCTTTTTTTATTTAAACTAATTTCCAAAACTCATCATAATAAATAGCTTTTTCGTACAAAACCTAACAAATAAAAAAAATGTTACGTATACGCCCCCAAACAAAATACTTTGAATGCCTAACGTCAAGTCTACAGCTGCTGAATAATATATCGAAATGGAATTTCGTGAAAGTGAGTCAAAACATTTTGACTTACTGGCACCATGTACAAATAAAGGAGAATAATCCATAAAACCGTATCAAAATTGAAATTTTTCTTTAATAAAACATTTTATGCACATTCGGGGCGTATGAGTAATTTTTGCACCATCATCAGTTGTATGGTATGGCTAATATTTGCTGAACGCGTGGAAATATATTAAAAAAAGTGACTGTTCCATGGATATGGATGAAAAGTCCATATTAAATATTTAAGTAATAAAACACTTTTCATTAAAGGAAACAGCATTTTATGTCGTTGTTTTCCCTTAGAGCTATTTCAGCCGTAAACTTAATTGATAGACTTCACTCCACTATTAAATAGAGCTCTCAGTTGTGTTTGAACAAAGAAGTTTTAATTTTTGTTGGGTAATTTTTTTTGGTAACTTTAAAATTATCTGCATCCTGGGCTTTCCTCGTGCCCAGGAATGCCTTAGATATATTCCTGTTAAACTTTGGCTCCCATGACTGGCGAAGAATAGCTCAATCAGTTTGGTGGTTATAAGATTTTTGGAGATATAAGATTTTTAATGTGTATAGCTATATGTGCAATAAATTTAGCGAGCATTTATTTTGCTGTAGAGAGAATCGCTGTCGCCAAAGTTTAGCGCGAGCAGGATACTGGACTTACCTGTTGAAATTCCTTAATTGTTGTTTTTTATTGCAGGGCATTCGCAAAGTATGTAGCTGAAGAACATACTACATATATTTCTTCACCGTCCCCATCCGATGATCATCTGTCCCGCATGTATGCCTATCGCGCAGTGTCCAGTGAATATCGGATTGTTTTTGCTGTCACTGTCAATTACCGACAAAGTGACATTTCACTTGACGACTTATAGTCCAAGAGCTGACTGCAAAAATTCGAGCCCATAAGATTACAGGATAAAATGTATTTTAAATGTTAGTACACACTGGGACAATGAAAAAAAAAGTTTGTACCTGAGCGGAAGTTGATAAATAACTGTTACTATCCCCCCTTTTGCACACTTTTTTACATGATATTAGTACCCATAGACTTACAGCTTGTAATTACCACCAACACTTAAAGCTAACAAAGTTATATTAAAATACATTTTTGTGCCTCATTAAATCCTGTCGCAATGTCCTGGCACAACAATTTTTTAAATTTTTTTTTGTGATTACTATACCCATCGACTTACAGTTTCAAATTATAACCAAATTAAAGCTTATGCTCAGCCTTAATGAAATAAAATTTTGTGCCTGATCCAAACCCGTCGCATGTAGCAGGTACAAAGCTTTTTATGTTCAAAATCTATATGGGACTCCCACCCGTAATATTATTACAATATGTACAAAACAACCTTTATTATCTTTCAATCGTTCAGTATTTATATCGGATATAAGGCAGTCAGATGTAGGAAAATGTCACTTATAAGAAACGGGAGCGGTAGTGCCTCCGCCAAGTTCTCTAGTAAAGGCGCACTTCCTTTTTATAGGAACAAACTCAGGCTGTTTTCGACCCCACTCTAACTTCGGAACCAATTGAGCCAAAACTTTCAAACTTGAATCATTTACCAAGCTCATTAAAGAGGTCTACCTCACCAAATTTCATCTCTATAGCATTAGTGGTTCTCCACATACAGGACTTCAAAAACCGTAACTGACTTAATCACTCACTTAGATGATGATCATCAAAATTAAGAAGCACTTTCGGCCATCATAGAATCGTGAAATTTGGCAGAATGCTAGATCCTGGTGGGAAACATTCAAAATCTTATATCTCGAACACCACCGAATCGATTGAGTTCCAATTTACACACATTCTTAGGTATCAGCCCAGGAGTATTCCTGCGAAGATTGGTTAAAATTGGACAAAGGGACATGGCACCTCCCATACAAAGAGTACATTTAAAGTCGTATATCTCCAAAACTGCCCAATCGATTGAACTTAAACTTATAGATAATCTTAATTATTAGCCCCGGAGTGCTCTTCTGAAGATTTGTCAAAATTGGACAAAGGGGCGTGGCACTGCCCATACAGAGAAACATTCAAAATCGTATATTTCAAAAACCACCGAAACGATTGAGCTCAAATTGACAAATAATCTTAGGTATATTAAGGGGGTGTGGCGCTATTTTTCGACAGTCATGGGAGCCAAAGTTAGCTTGTAAAATTTGTAACATTGATAGCTATGCATTGTCCTGATAGACAAGAATACTTTCTACGCAATACGATTCCTGGAAAAACCAAAAATATGTAGGCACGGAGCGTTACAATAAAAACTGTTTATAACTGATTTAAATGAATTTGAAACTGATTTTTTTATTTTTCTATTTTGCACTACGAAGTGTGCAGGGGTTCGCTAGTTACATATATTTCTTCAACGTCCCCATCCGATGGTCGTCTGTTCCGCATATATGCCTATCGCGCAGTGTCCAGTGAGTATCGAATTGTCTTTGCTGTCACTGTCAATTAAAGAAAAAGTGACATTTCACTTGACGACTGAGCTATTTCCACTTGTCATCAGAATTCGTTGTCAGTAATTGACAAGCACTGTTAGTCAATTCAACGCCGAATAGTTATTTCCAATTGCCAATTTTCTAATTGACATAAATACAAATACGTCAATTTTAAATGTCAAAATGACAAGTACAAACCTAGCATTAAGTAGTCCGATCATAAATTTAGGTCTCTTTTGGCTCAGATTTGGCAATAGTTTGTATACATTTGTATGCCTGCATGCATTGCGATTGATCTAGCGTAGGCTTGTTCTCTTTAAGGGTTTAATATAAACCTTCCCAGCAAGCGTATGCGATCTAAAAGAAAGGAGACCCTCTAAACTGCGCCAACTATAGAGGAATCAGTCTTCTTAATATCGCTTACAAGATCCTGTCTGCTGTACTGTGTGAACGCTTGAAACAAATTGTCAACAAACTGATTGGACCCTATCAGTGCGGTTTTAACCAAATATTCACACTACGGCAGATCTAGGAGAAAACCCAAAAAAGTCCAAATCGATACTCACCATCTATTATCGATTTTAAGGCCGCATATGACAGCATTTATAGAGACGAGCTATACAGAGTCATGTCTAGTTTTGGCATCCCTGCCAAACTTGCCAGATTGTGCAGAATGAGATAACAGGCTTCATAAAGGTCGGCCACAATCTCACCGAGACCTTTGATGTCAAAAAAGGATTTAGACAAGGTGATGCGCTGTCATGTGACTTTTTCAACATTATTCTTGAGAAAATTGTGCGAAACTCGCAAGCCAATGGAAGGGACACGATTTTCTAAAAGTCTGTGCAACTATACTTGCACACGCTGACGACATCGACATCATTGGCAGAACACAGCGAGTTGTCACTGGTGCGTTTGCAAGTATCAGTTCAGAGGCGACAAAAATGGGTTTAGTGGTAAATGAGGGCAAAAATAAAATATATGCTATCAACAATAAGGGACACACAACATCGACGAATCGAACAGAACGCCACGACAGCTATAGCTCTGAGGCAGTTCGGGACTTTATCTACCTCGGCTGCGATATTAACTCTGAAAATGGCATTACATCAGAAATCAAGCGAAGAATTACACTCGCCAACCGCTGTTACTTCGGCCTAGGACGACAATTAATTAGTAAGGCCTTGTCGAAAAAATCCAAGGAGACTATATATAAGAAAGACACTCATCATTCTAGTCCTTATCTATGGCGCAGAAGCATGGACGTTATCAAAGGTGGATGAAGATCTTCTTGGTTGTTTCGAACGCAATATTCTTCGAGTGATTTTTGGTCCCGTCTGCGTTGATGGGCTTTGGAGGAGGAGATTTAATAGCGAACTCTACGAGCTATACAGCGATATCGACCTGATCAGACAAGTACATATCACGCGAGTAAGGTAGCTGGGATATGTAGAGCAAATGGACACCAACGCTCCGGCCTAAAGAGTCTTCGATTCCAACCCGGAGGGACAATGCAGTTTTGGTTGAGGCCCAGGTCCACTCCGGCGCCATCTAATGTCGCTTTCGGTTGGTCGTCCAGAAGCGTTCAGAAAAACTCTCCGCGATTCTGAATTCAAATCCAGAAGCAAATTTCTCTTCTTTTCAGTAGAATAACTGTCAGTTGATTGCCAATCGAACGGTTCTGGACGACCAACCGAAAACGACATAAGTAAGTAAGTAATCAAGCGTATACTCAGCAGAGTTCTTACAGATTTTTGGGCCAAAGATGGGTGCAATTTTGATCCATTTTTTTCTAGCCACTTCATTACTGGCAATCTCGCCCTGGTATCAAGCATAGGGTCGCTGCATTGGCATATGTTTATTGCTTATTCGTCCAAGTAGTTCTTGCATTGTTTTACTACCCCTGAATTCACCTAGACCGATGCCATTGCAGTCAAAGTAGTATGTTGATGAGTTTCATTATTTGTACCGATGTTCGCCTTGAAGCCGTCGGTATATAGCGCTATGTCATTTAATGTAACGACTTTATTCTCCAAATCTCTTCCGTTAAGAACTCTAGCATTGAATGTATTTTCAAAGACGATAGTGGTATGTCGGTAGTCCTTCGCTGGGCCCCATAATTTAAGGACTACCATGATTAGGCGGACAGAGTCCGGTGTCCAATAAAAATAGTAGCAAACGACAAACAATGATTTAAAAAAAAAAAAACAAAAACAAATGAACTGACCGAAATTGCCAAACTTCAATTCGAAGCTTGTGTTCTGCTAATATTTACATTGTATAATTTACAGTGAAATATGCAAATGAAAGTGTTGAAATGTGGAATAGAAATCTGGTTATCTGGAGTGGAAAATTGTAAAGGTACAGAAAGTGTTGTCAGGGGAACTATCGATTCGGGATTTCTTAGAAAGAGAAAATAGTTTATGGACGAATATTTTTCCATATAGACACACAATTTCTCATTGCCCAAAACCGAATGTAGAAACTCTATTAACAAGAGTACAAAACATTGTTGACATTGACATTGTCAGCTCAGCCAAGTTTTTACTTGTTTATATTTCAGATTCCGCGCAACTGACGGAGCGGCATCGTAGCCCAATGGAATTCCAGCATTAGGAGCTACTCTCAGAATATCTTTCCTTCTTGCTGGAAGACCGCTCGCATTCAACTGATTCCCAAAAAAGGAAATATGTATTTGCTTGCCGGTAAACGACCGTCCAATATAGCTTGGACTATGCTATCTAAGATAATGGAAAGGCAGAGTTTAATGCCAATTTGACAGATTTGGCTTAATTTTCATACCTAACTTATTCACAGCTAAATTTCCTCACGTTCTCATGCCTTCCATTGCCTGAAGACTATGATTACTGTTTTAGTCTAGTTAACTGCGTTAGATCCCACCTTCCAC